>CM022297.1:96057201-98570326 GCA_011799875.1 Thinopyrum elongatum
GGGAATTTCTTGATCTCTCCCGCTATGCTGAAGAAGACATCGCCACAGATGCTCGCAGACAGGAGAAGTTCCGTAATGGACTACACCCTGACCTCAAGCTTGCACTAGCTGCTCAAGACATCAATGACTTCTCAACTCTAGTGAACAAGGCTATTCTCGTTGAGACCGCTCAGATGGAACACAAGGACTCGCAGAAGCGCTATCGTGATGCTGGCTCATCTTCGGGCTCAGCACCGAAGCGTAGAGTTTGGATTCCCAACAACGCGTTCCGTCCCAATGCCTCTGTGCCAAAGAACAATGCTGCACTACGTCTGCCTCCTCCACCACCGAGGCCGTCAAAGGCTCAAGCTATTCAGAACCATGCCCCTCTTCGTCCTGAAGATGGTTTGTGTTTCAAGTGCCGCAAACCAGGCCACCAGGCTAAAGACTGCCGCCAGACTCAGAATCAGTTAGATTTTCCTCGTGCTGGCCGTGGATATGGCCGTGGCAACTATCAGACCCGCAACTATAATACTGGGTCTGCTTCACGTGGTCGTGGTCAGGCTTACAACGTTGACATTGAAGAAGTCCAGGATCAACCTGCTACTGTGATGGGTACCCTTCTTGTTAACTCAGTACCTGCTTCTGTATTATTTGATTCAGGAGCATCGCATTCATTCATGTCTGAAGCATTTGCATTATCTCATGACATTGCATTCGAAAAGATGAACCTGCCAATAGTTGTCCGTACCCCTGGAGGCCAATGTCAAACCACTATGATGGCACATAAAGTCCCTGTTGAAATCGAGGAATTTGAATTCCTAGCTTCCCCTATTATCCTGAAGTCTTCCACCATAGACCTCATACTCGGAATGGATTGGTTGAAAGCTCACATTGCTTCGATCAATTGTGCCACTAAAGTCGTCCAACTTCTTCTTGCTGTGGTGGCTTACGGGCCCACGTCGCCAACTGGGTGGTAGATGGATCTTTTATTCCTCGTCTATACGGTGGACTCCAATATATCTTACTATCGGGTTAAATAAATTTTACTAACGCGACACTAGGACTCGTAATCCGTCTACCCGGACTAGCTGGTATCTGTCGCTTGTCCCCTTCGTTGATCGATTAGCTGATAATCATTTTCCTTTCCATTGTTTGTTTTAACCTTTCTCTCCGAGATCGGTTATTACTTCTCATTGTCATTTGAACAAGTTTGAATTTCCTCTGTTCAGATGGACCGTTGTTCCACGCGTCCTACACACAGCTTGTGCTTCGCACTTGGGCTCGTAATACCCTGGGTTTCCAGCTGTCCTGATTCGCTCTCACTTGGCTACCGCTGGTACCCTGAGTTCATGGTTTACGAGGATTACCGCGAGTTTAATCAGGAACAGTACTATGCTGAAGTTCGGATTTATGATCGGCAGAATGACTCAGACACCGAGTTACACCTTTTTCACGGATTAGGCGTGACGATTGAGATGGCAGTACATGATGCCGCCTACTCTGCTGTCGCACGTCTTCGAGGACAGTTCAGTGATATCTTGGATGACTCTGAGTTCCGATACACTCCGTATGCCCCTGCTGGAGATGCTACCGGATACTACACAGCTATCTGTGCCCCGTACGAGCCTCGCCGATATGACCACCGCGTTCTGATTCAGTGCACTCAGGCTCTGGATCGCACTGTTCGGGCTCTCGCCGTCGAGTTGGTTGCCACTCGAGCACGTCTCTACGATGCTATGACGCAGTTGATGCCCGCTGTTCGTGCAGGGATACATCCGGAGCACATCCTTTACCCGCGCAGGACTCAGATGTATGCTGGTATTGACTGGCCTGCTGTTGGAGGTCACACACCTACACGTGGACCTCTTCTTACAGTTCGAGACCGGGTTCTGCATCAGAGTGCACATGGAGCACAGGATCCTTCCGCGACGAATATTCGTCGTCCGCACTCGCAGTTACCCCGTTACAGTGGTTTTCTCCGACGTTGATGTAGCCTTTGCTATGTCTCGTTGTGTACTTCCTTACCGCGTGCCTGCGCGCCGCCTAGTATGTCTAGCTTATAATTTGCGCCGTTATGCTGTCCGCATGTACCCGACTTTGTGTATGGATCTGTATGTCTTAATCGACTACTGTTATGTATCTATTACACTGCTTAAGGTATTGTCGTGTTACATCATACTTGTCGCTAAACACTCGCAGTTGCTTTTACTAAACTACCCCCTGTTGATACGTAGCAGGATGGTTAGACCAGGTGGTCGTGGTCGTGGTCGTACCCCTGAACGTCCACCACCGCCAGACTATATGGCAGCTATGATGCAACAGTTCGAGCTTAACCGCCAGTTCATGGTTGGAATCATGGCTCAGTTTCCGCATCAGAACAACCAGAACCAGAACCCAGCTTCAGTAACTTTGACAGAGTTTACGCGACTCAACCCAACGCAGTTTCGCAACTCTGACAAGCCCCTGGATGCCGATGACTGGCTCCGCGACATCACTCACGAGATGGAGTCTGCTAATGTCGCCCCCGCCAACTTTGTCACCTTCGCGGCCTTTTTCTTAAAGGGCCCCGCTGCTCAATGGTGGGACACACACAAGCGTACTCTGCCTGTTGGAACAGTCATCACCTGGTATGAGTTTCAGGCTGCTTTCCGTGCATGTTACATCCCTCAAGCAATTATGGAACGCATGAAGACCCAGTTCCGCAACCTCACTCAGGGCAATAAAACCGTCGAAGCTTATCAGCGGGAATTTCTTGATCTCTCCCGCTATGCTGAAGAAGACATCGCCACAGATGCTCGCAGACAGGAGAAGTTCCGTAATGGACTACACCCTGACCTCAAGCTTGCACTAGCTGCTCAAGACATTAATGACTTCTCAACTCTAGTGAACAAGGCTATTCTCGTTGAGACCGCTCAGATGGAACACAAGGACTCGCAGAAGCGCTATCGTGATGCTGGCTCATCTTCGGGCTCAGCACCGAAGCGTAGAGTTTGGATTCCCAACAACGCGTTCCGTCCCAATGCCTCTGTGCCAAAGAACAATGCTGCACTACGTCTGCCTCCTCCACCACCGAGGCCGTCAAAGGCTCAAGCTATTCAGAACCATGCCCCTCTTCGTCCTGAAGATGGTTTGTGTTTCAAGTGCCGCAAACCAGGCCACCAGGCTAAAGACTGCCGCCAGACTCAGAATCAGTTAGATTTTCCTCGTGCTGGCCGTGGATATGGCCGTGGCAACAATCAGACCCGCAACTATAATACTGGGTCTGCTTCACGTGGTCGTGGTCAGGCTTACAACATTGACATTGAAGAAGTCCAGGATCAACCTGCTACCGTGATGGGTACCCTTCTTGTTAACTCAGTACCTGCTTCTGTATTATTTGATTCAGGAGCATCGCATTCATTCATGTCTGAAGCATTTGCATTATCTCATGACATTGCATTCGAAAAGATGAACCTGCCAATAGTTGTCCGTACCCCTGGAGGCCAATGTCAAACCACTATGATGGCACATAATGTCCCTGTTGAAATCGAGGAATTTGAATTCCTAGCTTCCCCTATTATCCTGAAGTCTTCCACCATAGACCTCATACTCGGAATGGATTGGTTGAAAGCTCACATTGCTTCGATCAATTGTGCCACTAAAGTCGTCCAACTTCTTCACCCCTCCGATGAGATAGTGAACTACACTGCCCGAATTACTCGAGACGCTGAAGCTGAGGTATATGTTATGAATGCTTTGAACGCCTCACCTCTGGAAGGGATCGAGAACGTTCCTGTCGTTCGAGATTTTCCAGACATCTTTCCAGAAGAACTTCCAGGAATACCCCCGGCTAGAGCTGTCGAGTTCGTCATCGACTTGAAGCCTGGCACCGTTCCTATTGCCAAGCGACCTTATAAGATGCCTCCGCATCACCTTCTTGAGCTTAAGGAAGAAATCGACAAGTCACTTAAGAGTGGTTTCATCCGCCCCAGTTCCTCTGCTTGGGGAGCACCTTCACTCTTCGTTAAGAAGAAGGATGGAACTAACCGATTGGTTCAGGATTACCGGCCCATTAACCAAGCCACAATCCAGAATAAATACCCACTGCCCCGGATCAATGATCTTTATGATCAACTCGCTGGATCATCGGTGTTCTCTAAACTCGACTTGAGGTTGGGTTATCACCAGATCCGTGTCCGTGAAGAGGACATTCCCAAGACTGCATTCGTCACTCGTTATGGCTCCTATGAATACACCGTCATGTCATTTGGCCTAACGAATGCCCCAGCTACGTTCTCCCGTCTGATGAATTATATATTCATGGATTACCTCGACAAATTCGTCGTGGTATATCTAGATGATATTCTGGTCTATTCTAAGAATAAAGAGGAACATGCTGAACATCTCTGCCTTGTTCAAGAAAGGCTCCGAGAACACCAGTTGTATGCCAAGTATTCCAAATGCGAATTTTGGCTTCCGGAAGTAACTTACCTTGGACATGTGATTTCCAAGGATGGGATTGCTGTTAACCCCGAACGAGTTCAGGCTATTCTCGACTGGACTCCCCCAAAGAATGTTAAGCAAGTCAGAAGTTTTCTCGGACTCGCTAGTTATTGCCGTCGATTCGTTGAGAACTTTTCCAAGATTGCAAAACCATTGACATATCTGCTTCACAAAGGTGTTAAATTTGAGTGGACAGAAAAATGTCAAGAAAGCTTTCAGACACTAAAAGATAAATTGACATCTGCCCCAGTACTAGCACCCCCGGATTCCCAAAAGGATTTCGTGATATACTGTGATGCATCTCGTCAAGGATTAGGCTGTGTCCTAATGCAAGAGCGCAAAGTGATTGCTTATGCCTCCCGACAATTGTGTCCTCATGAAGAAAATTATCCCGTGCATGATCTTGAACTTTCTGCGGTTATCTATGCCTTGAAGCTATGGCGACATTACCTTCTCGGTAACCGTTGCGAGATATACACGGATCACCAAAGCTTGAAGTATTTATATACTCAACCAGATCTGAACCTTCGTCAACAAAGATGGCTCGAAACAATTGCCGATTATGATATGAATATTTCATATACCCCCGGCAAGGCTAATGTAATGGCCGATGCTTTGAGTCGCAAGTCCTATAGTAACAATCTTATGGTTCAAGAAACACAACCTCTTCTCCATGAAGAGCTTTGCAAATTGAACCTCCATATTGTTCTACAGGGTTATCTCAATACCCTGGTTGTCGAACCAGATTTAGAACACGGCATTAAGGTTATGCAAAGGTATGACACTGAAGTTGAAAAGATCAAGCGATACCTCGAGAAAGGAAAGCCGTCGGAATTCCATCTTGATGCAGATGGGATCCTATTTTTCCAACACCGTCTCTTCGTACCCAAGTTCAAGAATGAGAGGGAAAACGTTATGAAGGAAGCTCATGACACTCCCTTGTCCATTCACCCTGGTAGCACAAAGATGTACCGTGACATTTGTCAAAGGTTCTGGTGGCCTAATATGAAGCGAGACATTGCTCGTTATGTTTCTGAGTGTGACATTTGCCGCCGCGTTAAAGCCCAACATCAAAGGCCCGCAGGAACTCTGCAACCCCTGGAAATTCCTGAATGGAAATGGGACAAGGTCCAAATGGATTTCATTACTGGTTTTCCCAAATCCCAGAAGGGTAATGATGCTATATTTGTTGTCATTGACCGATTCTCTAAGGTTGCCCACTTTCTGCCTGTTAAGGAGACAATCACTGCTAGCCAGTTAGCAGACTTGTATGTTTCCCGGATGGTGTCACTCCACGGTGTTCCGTTGGAGATCAGTTCTGATCGTGGCAGCCTCTTCACCTCCAGATTCTGGAATAGTTTCCAAGAAGCTATGGGAACACATCTGTCTTTCAGCACTGCTTTTCACCCTCAGTCACAGGGTCAAGTTGAACGAGTGAATCAAGTGCTCGAAGATATGCTTCGAGCTTGCGTCATCTCCTTCGGTAAGAAATGGGAGGAATCTCTCCCGTATGCCGAATTCTCTTACAACAATAGCTATCAAGCTAGTCTGAAGATGGCACCGTTTGAAGTTCTATACGGTCGTAAGTGTCGAACCCCACTGAATTGGTTAGAAACTGGGGAACGCTCACTCGTCGGACCGGACATTATTCGGCAAGCTGAAGAACAAGTCCGTATTGTTCGTGAACATTTGAAATCTGCTCAGTCTTGTCAGAAGAGCAACTATGACCGTAAGCACCAGGAAATAGTCTATCAACCTGGCGAGCAAGCTTACCTCCGCGTCACTCCGTTGAAAGGCACTCATCGGTTCGGAATCAAAGGCAAGTTAGCCCCTCGCTACATTGGCCCGTTCCGTATTCTTGCCCGTCGAGGAGAAGTGGCATATCAGTTGCAATTGCCGCCAAACCTTTCTCAAGTACATGACGTCTTTCATGTATCCCAACTCCGCCGCTGCTTCAAGGATCCTATTCGAGCTGTGGATCATGAAGTGCTTGAATTACGGGAAGATCTGTCTTATCCAGAACATCCCATCCGTATTCTTGATCAAGCTGAGCGTCGAACACGTCAAAAGTCAATCAAGTTCCTCAAGGTTCAGTGGTCAAATCATTCTGAAGATGAAGCCACTTGGGAACGCGAGGATCGTCTTCGCGAAGAATACCCCTCTTTCTTTCAGTCTTCCTCTTAATTCTCGGGACGAGAATTCTTAATAGATGAGGAGAGTTGTAACACCCCCGGTGATTAGCAACAGTAATCACTTTTGATAATGACATGTTAGCATGATCGACAGTGCATAATCATCATTAGCATCATATTGCATTTCAACTCCTAAGTCAAATTCAAATTTAAATGAAAGTGGAATATAAAAGTTGTCCAACATAGGAGCTAAAATGTCAGATAAATAACAAATATTCCAGAGGCTATTCTAAAATTGAAACCAACATCATTGGAATTGGATAAGTGACTCGAACAACCTCAAACAGTGGATAAAGATAATATTTAGTAACCATTTATTAAATCTGAAATAAATATGGAATTATGTTTTGCCCACTCCAGCCGCCGCTGCCGCTCGTCCTCTCGCCTCTGCCTCCGCTCGCCGCGGCCACCCGCACGCGCGCGCGCCCCCACACCTCGCCCGCGCGCTCGTCCGCATCGCGCGCCGTGGCCCCGCGCTCACCACCGACCCGTCCAGCCGCGCCTCGCCGGCGCCCGTGGCCAGCGCCCGGGCGCACCCTGGACGCGCCCGCTCGGGCTGCGCCCACGCCCGCCCCGTGTGGCCGTATGGGCCACTGCCCGGTGGGCCCTGCCCCCCCTGTGCCGCTGACAGATGGGGCCCACCCCCCTAAAAACGATTTAAAAGAAATAGAAAATAAAAATAGAAATAAATAAAATGATTAATTAAATAATTAATTAGTTAATTAATTAGTTAATTAATCCTGATTAGGTTAATCTAATTAACTAATTAGTGTTAATTAATCAGTAATTAAATTAATTAAACCTAATTAACCTAACAGCCTATGACAGGTGGGACCCACCCTGTCAGGTGGCTGCTGACGTCAGCATGATGTCATGCTGACGTCATCAATCACTGTTTCGGATAATGTTGAATTAAATAATTAATTAAATTTTAGAAATTAATAAAAACTTTAGAAAATCATATCTTTTAAACCGTATCTCCGATGAAAATATTTTATACATGAAACTTGCTCAGAACGACGATACGAGCCCGGATACGCCCTCCGTATTCCCGTCAGACGCCCGCAGCTATAAGAACATTGAACTTTTAGACCGATTTCAGTAAATGAATAGTGCCCAACTTTAATTAAATAAATCCAAATAAATTCCTAAATTAACTAAATCGTTTAGTTAGGCAGTAGAACACCCCGGCATATCATTTAGGCATGTCATACATATTGTTTGCATTATTGCCGTGAATTTATTGTTTCTCTCCCCCTCCTTCTCTCTCGATAGACGCCGAGACCGACGACGCTGCACCAGGTTACGACTACTCTACCGACGAGCAGCCCGTTGACGACCTCCCTCTCTTGCCAGAGCAACCAGGCAAGCCCCCCCCCTTGAGCATTCCAGATATCGCCCATTCTATTCTCCTACTTGCATTAGAATTTCGCTACTGTTAATGTATGCTCCTATTCTGATGCATAGCCTGCTGTTGTAACCTGTTCATTGCTACCTTACCTGCCTATGATAAACTGTTTAGTATAGGTTGGTATGAACCATCTGTGACCCCACCACCTTACTTTGTCGCCCCTGCTTGTTCATCGACGACTCGATCAACGTGATCGTCGATCAGAGACAGACGCCTCACTTCACACCCCCCTTAGTTGTACGACTCTGCGTAGTAACTATCGAGTGCCGAGGGTGATACCTCGTAACGCACTCCTGATGAATACTCTGCAGCATAGCTGTACGGTCGTGGTCGTCGAGGGTGATTCCTCCTTCTCCATGTCCGATACGACTCTGTCGTGCAACCCCTCAGTGTGAACCTCGAGGGTGATACCTCTTACGTTCACCCTGATGATTATGACCACACGGTTACTTGACCTTTTTCACAGGCGGGTCCACCCTGGTGGGTACCCGCTGGGGATCTATGATTTCGGGTGTGCCGGAAGGGCACTCGAGTGTGACACTGTGGCGGAGCATCAGAGACTCTGATTGTCTCCGCTTGATACTAATTGAGCCTATTGGATTTGGGTGTGTGATCTGAGTGGGTCGACGTGTCCTATACGCACTGCCACCACGCGGGATAATGGTTATGGGGCCCTCTGCGATGTACGTTTCGCCGAAAGCTTATCAGACGTCACGATTCACCGTGCGGGCTGATCGTCGGGATTGGGCTGGATACTTCACTGGCGAGTTCAGTGTCGCGCCTGCACCCCGGCCAGCCACGCAACGCGCAGGGTGCCCAGGGCGATGGCCCGAGACCCCTGGGTGCATAGGTTAGTCCGGCGTGCTGACCTCTCTGCTGAGCCTAGGTAGAGCGCTGCTTCGTGTTGATCTTCCGAGGACGGGCATTACCCAGCAAGTATGTCCGGCCAGAGTTGATCGAGCGTGTTGGGTAACAGTAGTGCACCCCTGCAGGGATGAATCTTCTATCGATAGCCGGTCCTAAGGTAAAGGACGCTCAGTTTGTGTATCCCGATCTACTACTTAAACTGGATACTTGTTACTTAATTGAAGCTTCGGGATTACTTTCTCGCTGGGAGTCGAGGAAGGATCTTTGAGCTGTACTTCAACATGTTTGTTAAATAAAATGCTATTCTACTCTCTTCTACTGCTGCAAGATGATGGCTTTGAGAAGATGTTTGAAGATGCTAGTCTTCGATAGGACTAGGCCTATCTCTCTATTCTGGCATTTCTGCAGCCCAGTCCACATATACAGCCTTTTCTCCATTGATAATGTTGCATATGTAGTATAGATCCTTGCTTGCTGAGTACTTCGGATGAGTACTCACGGTTGCTTTATTTTCTCTTTTCCCCCATATACCCCACCTTGATGATACACCAGACGATGGAGTCCAGGAGCCAGACGCCACCACCGGAGCCTACTACCAGGCGGGTCCAGAGGGCACGTACTACTGGATCGAGCCATCTGACCAGGAGTAGGATCGGAGGCTCCCAGGCAGGAGGCCAACGCCTTTCGATCTAGTGTCGCTGTTTGTGCTAGCCTTCTTAAGGCAGAACTTGTCTAACTATGTCTGTACCCAGATATTATTTGTATGACTGACTTATGTATTCGGATCTTCGGATCCCTGGTCTGTAATATTGTGGACCTCCGTTTATTTGTGTTTAGAGTTGTGTTGTGATATCTTCCCTTGAGTCCCTGGGTTTGATCGTACACGTTTGCGTGTATGATTAGTGTACGATTGAACCGGGGGCGTCACAAGAACGTCATGTTATATTGCCCCTTGTGATGGCAACCTTTATTATGCAGTCTGTCGCTTTTATTTCTTCACCATCACAAGTTCGTACAACGCTCAATTTTCTCTTACACTTTTAGAAGCAATTTTTATTGCCTTATTGCACCGATGACAACTTACTTGAAGGATCTTACTCAATCCATAGGTAGGTATGGTGGACTCTTGGAAATAAGATTTGGGTTTAAGGGTTTTTTTATGCACAAGTAGTATCTCTACTTAGTGCGGAATTTTTGGCTAGCAAAGATGGGGGGAAAGCACCACATGTTGAAGGATCTATGACAATATAACTTCTATGTGAATATGAACAAACATAAATCTTTAAGTTGTCTTCCTTGTCCAACGTCAACAATTTTGGCATATAATATTTTTACGGGGGCTCACAATCACAAAAGATTTCTATGATAGTGTATTTATATGTGAATCTTCTCTTCCCTTATTAATTCTTTCATGAGTTGCATCATTGACTTACGCTATGTTTGTCAATCTCTAATAAAAAAATTTACTTATACTTTTCCTTATGTGGTGTTATCACCTACCATAGGATTAGCATATGATCTTTTCATTTATTTCTTTTCTTTTTATAGCAACAAGAAAGTAAAGAAAGCAAAAACTCAAACTAAACTTTATTTTATATCTTGCACACGAATACAAGGATAGATCACTATGCAAGCTCTCAAAAAGAAAGGATCGAACTAAACTTTTATTCATCTAAAGCAAAAGATCAAACTAAGAAAAGTAAAGGCAAAAGGTAGTGGAGGTGATACGATACCGGGGCACCTCCCCCAAGCTTGGCGGAAGCCAAGGGGAGTGCCCATACCCGATACTCAATTTTCTTTTGGCGGTGAAGAAGGAGGTGGTGATGAAGTAAAGATGATCTTGTCCTCGGGTTTCCATGGCAGAGGTCCACCATCATAAGAGGAAGAATGAGTCTCACGGGTCCTGCAACTGGCAGCCAAACTCATACCTTTAAACCTCGTCTCATATTCAAAGACTTGGTTTTGGAGATCATAGATCTGGCTTTGGAGGAAGTTGATTTGCTCATTGAGGGTGAAGACGATGTCCTTCATGGACTTGCCATCCACCTTGAGATCACGGGTAAAGTCCATGATCATGAGGTGATTGGCATTGAGTCCACGCTCCACCATCCCCTTGCACCGGAAGACCTCCTGCTCCATAGCTTCAAGCCTGGCCTCCATGGTTCCCGTCCCCTTGGGGCCTTGCACATCGTGGATGTGAAGCACCCCCTCATGCATCTGGATGACCTAAGGGTGCTGCACCACCTCCCGCAAATATGGGTTGATGACGTTCTTAAAGAACTTGTCCTTGGAGGAGCTTGAAGCGGCCATGGTAGATGGGATCTGTCAGGAAACAGCAAGGAAAAGAAAACAGAAGATTTCTCTGTGATACGGTGGTCAATAGGTTTGGGGGTATATAAAGATTTTTTTTATCTTGGGAAGCAAGCAAACGGTAGAAAAACGAAGTCCGGAAGGTACCCGAGGTGGGCACAACCCACCTGGGCGCGCCTGGCAAGCCAGGCGCGCCCTGGTGTCTTGTGCCCACAAGGGGTGCCTTCCTGGTTGCTTCTTATTTTCCTAATTTTCTAAATATTCCAAAATTGACAAAAAATATTTTTGCGGAATTTTCGGAGTCCGTTTACTTATCGTATCACATACCTCCTCTTTTTCACGATTCTGGAGTGTTCCGGAAGGACTCTTTTATGTGTTCTTCCGGTGTCATAGTTTGGATAATATTACTTTCAATATTAATGGGTGTACCTGAGATATAATGTTTTATTCGTTGCCCATTAACAACCTTCGGGTTAGTGTCTTTGCATTGTTTATTTTGATAGCTCCTAACCGATAAACCTCCTCGATAACATAAGGTCCTTCCCATTTGGAGACGAGTTTTCCTGCAAAGAATCTGAAACGAGAGTTGTACAAAAGAACATATTCTCAAACTTTGAACTCACGCTTTTGGATTCTTTTATCATGACATCTTTTAACTTTTTCTTTAAACAATTTGGCATTTTCATAAGATTGGGTTCTCCATTCATCTAATGAGCTAATATCAAATAACCTCTTTTCACCGGCAAGTTTGAAATCATAGTTCAGTTCTTTAATTGCCCAATATGCTTTATGTTCTAACTCAAGAGGCAAATGACAAGCTTTCCCATAAACCATTTTATAAGGAGACATACCCATAGGATTTTTATATGCTGTTCTATAAGCCCAAAGTGCATCATCTAATTTCTTAGACCAATTCTTCCGGGACCTATTGACAGTCTTTTGCAAAATTAATTTTATTTCTCTATTGCTAAGTTCAACTTGACCACTAGACTGAGGATGATAGGGTGATGTAATTCAATGGTTAACATCATACTTGGCAAGCATTTTACGAAAAGCACCATGAATAAAGTGTGAACCACCATCAGTCATCAGGTATCTAGGGACTCCAAACCTTGGGAAAATAACTTCCTTAAGCATTTTAATAGAGGTGTTGTGATCAGCACTACTAGCTGGAATAGCTTCTACCCACTTAGTAACATAATCAACAACAACCAAAATATGTGTATACCCATTAGAGGAAGGAAAAGGTCCCATGTAATCAAAACCCCAAACATCAAATGGTTCAACAGCAAGTGAATAATTCATAGGCATTTCTTGACGCTTACCAATATTACCTATTCTTTGGCATTCATCACAAGATGAGACAAACTTACGAGCATCCTTGAAGAGAGTGGGCCAATAAAGTCCAGATTGCAATACCTTGTGAGCAGTTCTGTCCCCCGCATGATGTCCTCCATAAGCTTCGGAGTGACATTTCCGTAGGATTTGTCCCTGTTCATGCTCAGGTACACAACGTCTAATAATACCATCTACTCCTTCTTTATTAAGATGTGGGTCATCCCAGAAGTAATGTCTTAAATCATAAAAGAATTTTTTTCTTTTGTTGGTAGGTAAAGCTAGGTGGTAAATATTTAGCAACAATGTAATTAGCATAATCAGCATACCAAGGAGTGTTATTAGAAACATTTATTGCAGCTAACTGCTCATCAGGAAAACTATCATCAATAGGTAGTGGGTCATCAAGGACATTTTCAAGCCTAGACAAGTTATCAGCTACGGGGTTCTCAGCTCCCTTTCTATCAATAATATGTAAATCAAATTCTTGTAGCAAGAGAACCCATCTAATAAGTCTAGGTTTAGCATCTTTCTTTTCCATAAGATATTTAATAGCAGCATGATCGGTGTGAGCGATAACTTTAGAGTCAACAATGTAAGATCTAAATTTATCACAAGCAAACACCATTGCTAGAAATTATTTTTCAGTAGTAGCATAATTTCATTGTGCACTGTCTAGAGTTTTACTAGCATAATGAATAATATTTAGTTTCTTATCAACTCTTTGTCCTAGAACAGCACCAACAGCATAATCACTAGCATCACACATAATTTCAAAAGGCAAGTTCCAGTCAGGTGTTTGAACAATAGGTGCAGAAATTAAGGCTTTCTTGAGTGTTTCGAAGGCTTCTAAACAATCATCATCAAAAACAAAAGGAGTATCCATTTGCAAAAGGTTCGTAAGAGGCCTAGAAATTTTAGAAAATTCTTTGATAAATCTCCTATAGAAACCAGCATGACCTAAGAAACTACGAATACCTTTGATATCTTTAGGACATGGCATTTTCTCAATTGCATCAACCTTAGCTTTGTCCACTTCAATACCTCTTTCAGAGATTTTATGGCCCAGAACAATACCTTCATTAACCATAAAGTGGCACTTCTCCCAATTCAAGACAAGATTTGTTTGCTCACATCTCTGCAAAACTCGATCAAGATTGCTTAAACAATCATCAAAAGACTTCCCATACACAGAAAAGTCATCCATGAAAACCTCAACAATCTTTTCACAAAAGTCAAAGAATATAGCAGTCATACATCTTTGAAAGGTAGCAGGTGCATTGCATAAACCAAAAGGCATACGTCTATAAGCATAAGTTCCAAAGGGACAAGTGAAAGTGGTCTTTTCTTGATCAGGTTGAGAAACAGGTATTTGTGAGAAACCAGAATATCCATCAAGGAAACAAAAATGTGTGTGCTTTGACAATCTTTCTAGCATTTGATCAATAAAGGGCAGAGGGTAATGATCTTTTCTAGTTGCTTTGTTTAATTTTCTAAAATCAATTACCATTCTATAGCATGTAACAATTCTTTATGGAATAAGTTCATTCTTATCATTTGGAACAATAGTAATACCTCCCTTCTTAGGGACACAATGAACAGGACTTACCCATCTACTATCAGCTATAGGATAGAATATACCTGCTTCCAGAAGGTTTAATATTTCCGTCCTTACCACTTCTTTCATCTTCGGATTTAACCGGCGTTGGTGATCAACAACGGGTTTAGCATCAGGTTCCATATTAATTTTGTGCTGACATAGAGTGGGACTAATGCCCTTAAGATCATCAAGAGTATGTCCAATAGCAGCTCGGTGCTTCCTTAGAACTTTCAATAGTCTTTCTTCTTCATGTTCTGAAAGGTTAGCACTAATAATAACATGATATATCTTTTTCTCATCAAGATAAGCATATTTCAAAGTGTCTGGCAATTGTTTTAATTCAAACACAGGGTCACCTTTGGGTGGAGGAGGACCTCCTAGAGTTTCAATAGGCAAATTGTGTTTAAGCAGGGGATGTTGTTCAAAGAAAATATCATCTATTTCATTTCTTTCATGCATATGTAAATCATTTTCATGGTCTAGCAGATATTGTTCTAAAGGATCAGTAGGAGGCACAACAATAGAAGCAAGACCAATTATTTCATCCTTACTAGGCAATTCTTTTTTATGAGGTTTTCTACTAAACTTGGAAAAGTTAAACTCATGAGACTTATCACCAAAGCTGACACCGACAGTTTGTTTCTTACAATCTATTCTAGCATTAACGGTGTTCAAGAAGGGTCTACCAAAGATAATGGGACAAAAATCATCTTGCGGGGAACCAAGAACAAGAAAATCAGTAGGATATTTTATTTTCCCACACAAGACTTCAACATCTCTAACAATCCCGATTGGTGATATGGTATCTCTATTAGCAAGCTTAATAGTAACATCTATGTCTTCTATCTCTGCGGGTGCTATGTCATTCATAATTTCTTGATATAAGATAAAGGGAATAGCACTCACGCTAGCACCTATGTCACATAAACCATGAGAACAGTGATCTTCTATTTTAACTGAGACAACGGGCATACCAACAATGGGTCTATGATTATCTGTTTTATCAGGTTTGACAATTCTAGTAGCTTCATTACAGAAGTAGATAACATGCACATCTATATTTTCTTCCAGGAGATCTATAACCATAGCAACACTAGGTTCTACTTTGATTTGTTCATCAGGTTTAGGTGTTCTAATATAACTCTTGTTGACCACAGTTGAAACTTTAGCATGTTCCTTTATCCTAACAGGGAAAGGTGGTTTCTCAATATAAGCAGTAGGAATAACTGGATCAACATTATAAACAATAGTTTCCTCTTTAGCTGGTACCGGTTCTTTAACTTCCTTTTTAATAGGTGGGTGATATTTAAACCACTTCTCCATAGGGAGATCAACATGAGTAGCAAATGATTCACAGAAGGAGGCTACTATCTCAAAGTCAAGTCCATATTTAGTGCTAAACTTTTGAAAAGCATCGGTGTCCATAAAAGATTTAACACTATCATACTTAAGCTTAATACCTAAATCTTTACCTTCGTCGAGTTCCCAATCTTCAGAGTTGCGTTTAAGTCTTTCCAAAAGATCCCACCTGAATTCAATGGTCTTCTTCATAAAGGAACCAGTACAAGAAGTATCAAGCATGGATTGATCATCACGAGAAAGCCGAGCATAAAAATTCTGAATAATGATTTCTCTTGAGAGCTCATGATTGGGGCATGAATATAACATTGACTTAAGCCTCCCCCAAGCTAGAGCGATACTTTCTCCTTCACGAGGCCAAAAATTATATATATAATTCCGATCACGATGAACTAGATGCATAGGATAAATTTTTTGGTGAAACTCCAATTTCAACCGATTCCAATTCCAAGATCCAATATCGTCGCATAGCCTATACCATGCCAATGCCTTTTCCTTCAAAGATAAAGGGAAAACCTTCTTCTTAAATTCATCTCCGGGTAAACCTACAAGCTTAAAAAATCCACAAATTTCTTCCACATATATCAAGTGCATATCAGGATGTTCGGTTCCATCTCCTGCATAAGAATTAGCTAGCAGTTGTTCTATCATACCCGAAGGAATTTCATATTCAATATTTTCAGTAGGTGTAGTAGGTTGAGGGGTAATTAATTGTGGTTCCGGTCGAGGTGAAGATACCCCGAACAAACCACTCAAAGGATTGTTTTCCATAGTAACAAGTGACAATAAATTTCAGCACGTAGTAATAATTTTTCCTTACCAATTTCCACTTACCAAGAGCGCTTCACTCCCCGGCAACAGCGCCAGAAAATAGCCTTGATGACCCACAAGTATATGGGATCAATTGTAGCCTTTTCGATAAGTAAGAGTGTCGAACCCAACGAGGAGCAGAAGGAAATGACAAGTGGTTTTCAGCAAGGTAATGTCTGTAAGTACTGAAATTGTAAGTAGCAGAGTAGTTTGATAGCAAGCTAATTTGTAATGAGCAAGTAACGGTAGTAGTACTAAAAGTGTAGCAAGGTAGCCCAATCCTTTTGAGGCAAAGGACAGGCCAAAACGGTCTCTTATAATAAGCAGAGCATTCTTGAGGGTACACAGGAATTTCATCTAGTCACTTTCATCATGTTGGTTTGATTCGTGTTCGCTACTTTGATAATTTGATATGTGGGTGGACCAGTGCTTAGGTGTTGTTCTTACTTGAACAAACCTCCTACTTATGATTAACCCCCTCGCAAGCATCCGCAACTACGAGAAAAGTATTAAGAATAAATTCTAACCATAGCATTAAACTTTTGGATCCAATCGGTCCCTTACGGAATAGCGCATAAACTAGGGTTTAAGCTTCTGTCACTCTCGCAATCCATCATCTAATAACTACTCCACAATGCATTCTTTTAGGCCCAAATATGGTGAAGTGTCATGTAGTCGACGTTCACATGACACCACTAAGGGAATCACAACATACACACTATCAAAATATCGAACACATGTCAAGTTCACATGATTACTTGCAACATGATTTCTCCCGTGACCTCAAGAACAAGAGTAACTACTCACAAATGATAATCATGCTCAAGATCAGAGGGGTATTAAATAGCATATTGGATCTGAACATATAATCTTCCACCAAATAAACCATATAGTAATCAACTACAAGATGTAATCAACACTACTAGTCACCCACAAGCACCAATCTATAGTTCTGGTACAAAGATTGAACACAAGAGATGAACTAGGGTTTGAGATGAGATGGGGCTGTTGAAGATGTTGATGGAGATTTCCCTCCCCAAGATGGGAGAGTTGTTGGTGATGATGATGACGATGATTTCCCCCTCCGGGAGGGAAGTTCCCCCGGCGGAATCGCTCCGCGGGAGGGCAAAAGTGCTCCTACCCAAGTTCCGCCCCAAGACGGCGGCGCTCCGTCTCGAAAGTCCTCTCCTTGTTTTTTTAGGTCAAAATGACTTATATACTAGAAGATGGGCACCGGAGGTGGGCCGAGGGGAGCACAACCCACCAGGGCGCGCCTGGGCTCCCTGGTGCGCCCAGGTGGGTTGTGCCCACCTGGTGGGCCCCCTCTGGTACTTATTGGCTCCAATATTCCTCATTTATTCCATAAAAAATCTCCGTGAAGTTTCAGCTCATTTGGAGTTGTGCAGAATAGGTAGCCTGATGTAGCTTTTTCAGGTCCACATTTCCAACTGCCGGAATTCTCCCTCTTTGTGTATACCTTGCATATTATAAGAGAAAAGGCATTAGAATTACTCCAAAAAGCATTATTATGCATAAAAACATCATAAATAACAGTAGCAAAACATGATGAAAAATGGACGTATCAGTGTGTTGCTTCCATCCAGGTCACGAACGGATGCCGGGGAGGGGTGTGGCCACGATGGCTCGCGGAGACTGAGAGCTCGGGCGACGGCCAAGATCTTGGGGAAGGCGGCTCCGGTCGGTCCATCGATGATATGAGGAGTTGGGGAGGATCTCCGGAGAGTGGGGAAGGTGGTGGTGTGGTAAGAGAGTGGAGGAGGGGCTCGAGCAGCCGGATTGAGACGAGCTCCGGCGATGGCCGCGGCGATGGAGGAGTGGGCCGCGAGCTCCGGTGGTCGAGGAGGGGAAAGGAGAGTGCGGCGAGGTGCGGTGGATCACGAGGATGCTATAAATAGCTGAGGGGAGGGCTCGGGAGCGCTCTAGAGGCCTCGGCCGACATGCCAAGGTGAAGGCAGAGCAGCTAGTGCCACGGGCATGCTCGACGGAGAAGAAACGGCAGAGAAACAGGGCGGGACAGGGGTACAGAGCGATGCAGAGGCTCACGGGGGAGCTACTAGACATGGAGGGACGTCGAGACGAGGAGGAAGTAGGCGGCTACAGGGCACGAGATTTGGCTCGTCTGCCCCATGGTCACCGCGTGAAGAGATGCTCTGGGCGGTAGACCAAACTACTCTGAGTGTCTGGGTGAACACGGTGGTGACACGTGCTCTAGGCTGCCAAACAATGTCTGGGCGATAGACCAAACTACTCTGAGTGTCAATGAGGAAAGAAACAAGAGTAGGGGCAAAGAAGAGATTAGCACCTAGCTCCAAAGCAGATCAATAGCAAAGTGTTTGTTGCCTGGTGTGGCTCACATGCTAGGAGATGGACTTGGAGCTTTGGCATGGCTTGATAACATGATAAGGTGACCGTGTTGGCAAAATATCAGCCCAAACGGAGTAGTCTAGACGGTACTTGCTGTAGAATGCACCATACTGTAAAGAAATACTAAGTATGAAGTAACACTCACAGATCAAGTCAGATTGAGCTGAATTTTGGAGGAGATTATTTATATGGGCATATGAAGACTCTGTAAAATTTTCATGCCATTTGAAAATACCAAAATGGTACTTGCTTCACAGAGCTTCAATCTGGATAGAAAGTTAGGAAAATTGCACAAGTCAAATGGCTATATATAATGATCCCAAATTTTGTGGAGAGGGTTTATATAGATAAGAGAATAGCCTTGTTAATTTTCAGCAATAATGAAGCAATATAAAATATAGTTGCTTCACAAACTGAAAATCTGACCAGATGCCAAGATTTGATGCTGAGCGCACATAGAGTGATGACATGAGCCCAAATCTTGAGGAGAGTGATGAATTGATCATATGAAGGAACCTGCAAAATTTCAACTCATTTGGATTATCCTAGCTAGTACTTCCTTCACAAAGGCTTCCCTCAGACAAGAACTTTGGAAATTTTCTGAGGAAGGTTCACTAGGAAAATTGAGTTGAATTTTGTCATGTGGCCATGATATGGATAGGAAAGAGTTCCCAAAAAGTTTGGGGTCAATCAAGCAAAGATAAATGACACTTCCTTCTCAAAAAGCCACTTGGGGCAGAATGAGAAAAGGATTATTTGTGAATTATCTTTGAGGATACCAAGGAAGGGTTTTGAATATCTGAGGAAGATATGACCCAAACAATTTATGAGAATTATTTGGGAATTTTGGGAGTGACAGAAATATAGGTTGTTTCACACCATAGGGCAAAAAGGATTATTCCTTTAATAGAAAAAGGAATATTCCCAATATAAAGAATATTGGGATTGGGCTAAGATGAAAATGACAAGGTCTTGAGATGGTTTTGAGGATGACAAGACGCTTGGGAGCCTGAGAAGAGATGCTCTTCCCATGTTTTAGGACCACAGAAAAGCAATTCAAATCAAAAATTTAAATAAATCCAAAAGAAAAAGAAAGGGCCAAAAATCAGGGTGTGACAAACCTTCCCCCCTTAAAGAAATCTCGTCCTCGAGATTTGGTTGCTCAGGGAACAAGTATGAATATTCTGTCTTAAGGAAACCGTTTCCAACTCGGGTATCCTTTTTCCTTATATGATGTTCCCGTTGATTTTCATATGACTTGACTGTCTCGCTCTGGGGTGGTCTACTTTATGTATCCATATGCTGACAGGCCTTACCTCATATGTTACTTTGACTCCCATTTCTTTTATAGCTGCCGGCTTAACGTGGTGAGGTAGACTATCATGACTGCAATATATGCCCGTCTCACAAGTCCGAGAGTTGTTTCTGATGGATGTGTACATTCCATGGAGTTGTGAACAACTTTCTTGGTGGACACAAAGTATCTTACTCCTTGCAGTGGGTTGCTCAAATTGTTGCATGTCCCTCCAGGTTCAACACAGTGTTGTGAATCATACTGTTCTCCAGGCGGAATCTGACTTCTTGCAGGTATCTCTGAATCATTTTGGCTAGCTCCACTGTCTTGAGTATTAGATCCGTACCAAAGATTTGACTATCGCCTGTCGTGACCAGCATAAAGGTGTACGACCTTATAACTAGAGCATCTCAAGACTTGACGGACGGAGGTTCCGGCAGGCTATCCTTTAACTGATTCCCATATGTGAGGGCACATGCTTCGAGAATATTGTTCAACATTCTGATTAATCATTCTGTCGGTATATCCATGTGAATCATGCAACAATTATCATACATGTATTACCGGTCTTGCTCCTTCATTATTGGTTTCTTTGTCTGGATCCTTTGCTGGAAGGAGCTTAGCCATATATATATTCTTTATGGGACCATAGGTACTGTCAGGAGAAATATTTCGACAGGTGTACCTTTATCCTCATCTCCTGACATGGTAACATCGTTTAAATGGTAGGTTCATCGTGTCTCAAGTTTTAACCGTAGGGAAATGATCATCCGAACCCTTACAAGAAATCAGCAAATAAATCAGTAGCCACCAGAACGGTCTTTACAACTCAGATCTGGGACATTACTAAAATAACTCAACCACGGCTCAAGACGGCCGAAAAGCAACTCAGAGCATGAGACTGTGTTGATAAGAAGAAAGTGGCAGTTCCCTAAGATGGCTAGAAAGCAGCTCAGAGCATAGGGCCACTGTCACAAAAAGAAACTCAACAGCTGTACGAGACGGCCGGAAAGCAGCTCAGAACTCGTGACAGTTTTTGAATAAAGAGAATTAAAGTCGGCATCCACCCCGGATGGCCAAAAGCAGCTCAGAACACAGGCGTGGTGCCGTCACCGGAGAAAAGCAGACAAGGGCTCATCAAGATCATATACCAGGTTCACAGGTACTTGTACAGAGCTCACTGTTGTCGTCAATCTTCATAGTCCTTTGTCACACTGAGGTGTATAACTGGCTTCCTTCTTTCAACAATACTCATATGGTTGTCAGATTCTATTTTCATCATCGTTTGAGTGACTTGCAAGACCTTGGTTGTATGCTCACAATGAAAGCATGTGTAGCTGAGCATTTGGTTCCTGAGGGAGACACTTGTGTCCAGACTGGCTCGTGTTCCTGACCAAACTGCTGTGGATTTGATTTTTAAGGTGCACTGCCATATGCTGTCAACTCACTGTGTAATACCTTGTACCAGTGCCATACTGAGGAAGCTTGTGTTGAAAGCCATCGCACTAAGGAAGACTGAATAGCTTGTGGTCGAAGCTTTCGTCAGACAGCTTGCTAAAGAAGGTTGGGTACCGTACTTCAGAAGCTTCCCCCCTTAAAGACGTGCTGGGGAAGACTGGGTTCCTTATGCCGGAAGCTTTTGCGGTGGCTTACTGAGGAAGACGGAGTATCTTGTGCTGGAAGTCATCCACATAGTGTACCGAGGAAGACTGAGGAGACTTGCATTGTAAGCTTCTCTGTTAGCTTGCGAGGGAAGACTGGGTTGCTTACACCAGAAGCTTCTATCTGAAATTTGACTCAATGCCGTATATATATACCCTTTAATATTTCTGTTGCCGGTCACTTGTATGAAAGGGGTTGTTCGAGTATCCTCCTTGCTGAGTGTTGGGTACATGGCATATTTTGGCTGGCTTCCGGGTATAGCATGTTTCAACATTGTACTCATAATAGAATCAATCCTTGCATATGAACCATACCTTTGACTCATATATACCATTGGTCTTGCGCACCACTGGCTTTCCGTATGATTTCATCATTATTACTGTGAAAATTTTGCACACTGAGGTAGACGTGAAGCTGATAATCCAGTCAGGATATCCTTTGCATTCAGACCAGATATTCCCAATATAATGCAGTCGGCTGAGAATTCCATAATGTTGCTGAGCTCTCAAATTTTTTCTCTCCTTACTGACTCTTCGGGTCCGGTGTCGGTTGATGAGCAACTTCAATAAGGGGAAAATAATGCAACACCAAGGGCCCAAAGAAAGAAGAAAAAGAAATGACAAAAACAAAAACACACAAGGTATACAAATAATATTATATTCAAGCAACATCACATATTACTCCTACCCACAAAAATAATATGCATGCATACCTAAGCACACAAATCTCGCGGAAACTCCGGCATTATGGTCTAACATGCTATGACGGTGTGCACGAAAGTGAATCCAAGTGTGGAAGGAGTTGGTGTAAACAAGGCTACACCAAGCGCTGGCTTAACACCGGTTGCATCTGGACGGATACGGAGGTGAGGACGGGCTTGGTGATCATGTAGCAAAACACGGAGGTCACGACCACATTATCATCAAGCATACGGAAGGGAACCATACACGTCCAAAGAATGGGGTGACAGGGTAGGATAGAGGTGGAAAACTGGGCTTGCTGGCATTGCCCTTTTCTAATAGCAAAGATCAGTAAGGGTTGCTGAAGCGGCGAGTCAAAAGGCATGATTCAGGATAGAAACATGGCTATCACCAAAATGATAGGGGGTGACTGGCAGAAGGATATGGATGGAATACCTGCAAATGGTGTCTGGAACACTTGGTACCTCGGCATCACTCTGCTGGGACAGAGATGACGCCGAACACCGAAGAGCAGGTATGCAAAACTGGAGGAGTGCAGGTAGTGGATCGAAACCGATGCCACCTACACTCACAAGATTAACCATTAGCGACAAGATAATAATTCTATATGCATGATATGCGACAAACAAATGCAACAACCAAATGCAGCAACCGTCTAGACTCTATACTACCGCTTTCTAACGCTCGCGCGGACTAGGGCGTCCTACAGCCAGACCTGCTCTGATACCAAGCCTTGTGGCACCCCGGCTCAGAGAGACAGGAATGCCCCGTATTCTAGTCCAGAGATCGAGGTAAGTCTCTGAAATACGACACTGCTTGGCATAGAACAAATCAGCTCTTTATTACAATCAATAGGGGTACAAGGGAATTACATCGGCATGACGACACTACACCTGCCAAGGTTGCTCTATGCAAGCAGTAGAACAAAACATAGCAGCGGAATGACTACTAGTAGCGGAACAGCAACGACGGTGATGGACTTCACTCCACAGGGACTTTGGCTGGAACGCTCACTGGTATAGCGAGGTGCTATACAAACAGTTTTTAACCCCTTTCCGCGATGGCATTTGGAACCGTCGCCAAGTGAGTGTGGGCGATAGGGGGGTCCTTCCCACACGACCCAGAAACCGTCGGGGATATGCCCTCCTAGCACACACGCTCGGCAAAATGAGGTCATGTGCGACCGGCGAGCGATCAAATACGGTTATATGTATAGTAGTGCTAAAAAAATACAATTATACAGGCAAAATCGTTTCCGGTCGTAAGTACATCCCACACAGTCAGTCCCCGCTAAACGTTTCCGTTCGTATATACATCCCACATAGCCGCCCCAAGGAAAACGTTTCCGTTCGTAGGTACATCACACGCGATATTAACAATTTTATCGTTTGCGTTATTGAATGCATCACACACGGTGCGTAGAAGAAACTGTGTGGCAAAGGCTGTCCATCACACACAGTTTTTATGTGGTAAATGTTTGCACAAGGTGGCCTAATGCAAACAGTTTTCAAGAGAAGGTCGTGTGTGATTGTTCATTGATCCAACACGGTTTATTCTTAGAAACTGTGTGCGTTGCCTGAGGTCATCACCCACGGTATTTTCTCAATAGCCATTTGCAATAGCAAAACCCAATTAGCAGGCTAATTCGCCATTAGCAGGCTAATTGCCCTATTATTAATAATCCATTTATTAATCTAATTGGCATTCATATTAAGCACATAATATATTTCATTTCCATATCAAGGAAGCAGGATTTCATAATTGAAATACATCAGAGTACAGCATGATATAGCTTCAGCACTCAGCTACCCCATTACACAACTGCACCAGCACCAAGTTTCACATGCAACATGTAGAACCTTTCGAAATTAGCATCATAGACGGTACATAGACAGATGCATCTCATCTGGAAAACTGCTGAAGCGGAAGGCGAATATTGAGCCTTCATTCATGTTGAAGGTATTTGCAACTTTAGGCCAGTGCCTATGGATGATTAACCGTCCGTCATTCGTCCTCTTCAGGAACACTTCATTATTGAACCGTGGGTGTTGTATGAAAACCTTCCTTGCCTCCTGACCATAGAGGTGATTTGACAGGTAATCATCAGTGAACTGCTTTGGAAAGGCCTGAAAACAAGGATGTGCATAAATATCTTCTCTATATTGGAAATTGGGCAAAGGAATAAAAAAAGGCAAGGTATAATAGTTAGTACCATCTTGTAGTGAACCGATGTCTTCTTCATTGTGCAGACAAAGATCTTGTTGTTTTTTGTCGCTAATTTCTTTATCCTAACAATCTTTCTGAGTTTCTTGACTTGATTGATATTCATGAACAACTCATTTCCCCATATGCAAAAAGGGTCAAACAGTGGATCAAAACCTCTGACAGCAGGACCTACATGTGCAAGACCAAATTGTTAAAAACCTAAATATTAGAATGGTTCCTGCAATTGCACAATAATGTGCTATTAGACAACGGACCATGCACGTGCTAACCTCGATTGTAAACCTCAGTGCTTCCCATTGTTTCCCTGCAACACATATAAGGTAGTTAGTCATCAGGTTAAGTAAGGGTTCGCATGCTATCAGGAAAATATGTTGATGAAAAATAAGCACATTGCAGATTCATCAGATTAATTCGAGCCACATGGAAAACCCATTTATCCAAACCAAGCATGATTAAGAACTAGGAAATATAGCACTTGTATATGTTTCTCATGTATTAAGTGCAGCCAAATTCAATTTATTCCTCACATGCACAACAATACAAAATTCTACCCACGACAATTGGACATCGCATTGCAGAATTGAACCAAGCAGTTAACTAAATGAACCAAACACTAACTGAGCACCACATTGCACAATATAACATACTCCTAATAGAAGATCAGACAGTTAACCAAACCAAGCTTGCTTATCAACTTGGAAATATAGCAATTGTATTTGTTTCTCATGTATTTAGTACAGCCAAATTCGATTTACTTCTCACATGGTATACAATAACAGAATGCACCCACAACTATTGAACATCGCATTGCAGAATTGAACCAAACAGTTAACTAAACACCACAACACAAATGAACCAAACGTTAACTGAGCACCACATTGCACAATATATAACCAAACCAAGCATGCTTGACAACTTGAAAATATAGCAATTGTATTCGTTTCTCATGTATTTTGTAAAGATAAATTTGATTTATTTCTCACATTGAAGACAATACAAAATTGCAGCCTGAAGAATTGAACATCACATTTGCAGAATTGAACCAAACAGTTAACTGAAGACGACAACTAATTAACCAAACAGTTAATAAGTGAGCACCACACTGCACGACATATAGAACATATACACTAGAGCAACAGATTGCATGGTAAAATTAGATAGCACAATTCACTAGAATTTGTTAAGGAAAGGCAGGAGCAGCACACGCAACGGGTAAACCGAGCATGCTTAACCGGCGTAGCTAGCAAATGGCAAGGTGATCCTCCAAGATCTGGGGGTCGGCACGAATGGCAGCCATCGCGACTTCATCCGCGCGTGCGGCCGCGATTTGCTTCTCCGCTGCCAAATGCTCCTTGAGCTCCTGGCTATACTACGTGCACCATGGCTTAGGGCGGCGCTTATTTGGTGGAGGGGTCGGTGATTTGGATGGAAGGTGTCGCGCCGGCGGTCGGGGCATGTGGGATGTGGAAGGAGGAGGAGGATGGGGGTCGGGTGTGGATTACCTGCCTGGATAGACGAGGCCGAGCAGCGTGAAGGAGGGTCGCCGGTGAGGAGGCGGCGTTGCAAGCAAGGAGTGAAGGTTTCAACTTGGAAAGGAAGGCGGAAACAGGGGAAATGTGGCTTTTGGTAAGGGGGAGGAGGCGGGGAGGTAGATATTTCCGCGGAAGCCAAAATTTTTGAATCGGTTCAGCAAAAAAACTGGCGCGTAAAGTGTCATCAGACACGGTCCCTTATTCAGAACTGTGTACAATATGTGAACATCACAAACAATTCAGATAGCTTAACCCGTGTGTGATGAGTTTGAACGTCAAAAATGTTGGTTCCAATTTCCCTGGTTACGGTGGCCATCCACGTCATTGCATAATTTGGGTACATAGCACACCCACGTGATGGATTTTTTCGGGGATCGTTTGGACATTTTTATACATTAATTGAGTTTTCTAGGCATTTATGTGCATAATTCAAAATTGAACTACATGCACATGCTCCAGTCCATAAAAATGGGTTGCAAAATCAAATGTTTGTCCTTGGTTGCAAGATTAGGTCACATGCAAGAAATGAGAACGAATGTCAAACACCTTGACACTATCGCTCGGCCGCTAACATTGAGATACATGGTTTTAAAATTCTAGTAAATCGAAAACTCGTCTGAAATTCATGAAACTTGACATGATATCATGGAACGGCAACGACATGCCGTGGTAAAAATATTGTCCCATTTGGGGCAGGTGTGGATATAAGCTTCTCGTAAACCAGAGCTTCTCTCACAACAAGCCTGATGGTTTCGGTAGGGTATGTGCCACCTTGGGGGATGAAACGATATCTATTGCCTCTTCTTACTTTCAAAATGTTTCTCATGTCAACATAGAACAACACGAGTGTTGTGTCAATTTTTGGGATTTTTCGGGGTTCGCTTGGACATTTTTATACATTAACTGAGTTTTCTATGCATTTATGTGCATAATTCAAATTTGAACTACAGGCAGATGCTCTAATGCATATAAATTGGTTGAAAATTCAAATATGTGTCCTTGGTTGCATGCTTAGGTCCCATGCAAGAAATGGGAATGAATGTCAAACACCCTGCCACCGTCACTCGGCCGCAAACATTGAGATACCTGGTTTTTAAATTCTAGTAAATCCAAAGCTCGTCTGAAATTCATGAAACTTGGCATACTATCATGGAGAGGCATCAACATGTCGTGGTAAAATTTTTGTCCCATTTGGGGCAGGTTTGGAGATATGCTTCTCATAAACCAGAGCTTCTCACAACAAGCCTGATGGTTTCGGTAGGGAACGTCCCACCTTTGGGGACGAAACGATATCCATTGCCTCTTATTGCTTTTAAAAAATTTCTCGTGTCAACATAGAACAACAGGAGTGTTGTGTCAATTTTTGGGATTTTTCGGGGTTCGTTTGGACATTTTTATGCATTAATTGAGTTTTCAATGCATTTATGTGCATAATTCAAATTTGAACAACATACACATGCTCTAATGCATATAAATTGGTTGAAATTTCAAATATGTGTCCTTGGTTGCATGCTTAGGTCCCATGCAAGAAATGGGAATGAATGTCAAACACCCTGCCACAGTCACTCGGCCGCAAACATTGAGATACCTGGTTTTTAAATTCTAGTAAATTTAAAACTCATCTGAAATTCATGAAACTTGGCATGCTATCATGGAGCGGCATCAACATGCCGTGGTAAAAATTTTGTCCCATTTGGGGCAGGTTTGGGTATATGCTTCTCACAACAAGCATGATGGTTTCGGTAGGGAACGTCCCACCTTTGGGGACGAAACGATATCCATTGCCTCTTATTGCTTTCAAAAAATTTCTCGTGTCAACATAGAACAACAGGAGTGTTGTGTCAATTTTTGGGATTTTTCGGGGTTTATTTGGACATTTTTATGCATTAATTGAGTTTTCAATGCATTTATGTGCATAATTCAAATTTGAACTACATGCACATGCTCTAATGCATATAAATTGGTTGAAAATTCAAATATGTGTCCTTGGTTGCATGCTTAGGTCCCATGCAATAAATGGGAATGAATGTCAAACACCCTGCCACCGTCACTCGGCCGCAAACATTGAGATACCTGGTTTTTAAATTCTAGTAAATCCAAAACTCGTCTGAAATTCATGAAACTTGGTATGCTATCATGGAGCGGCATCAACATGCCGTGGTAAATTTTTTGTCCCATTTGTGGCAGGTTTGGGTATAAGTTTCTCACAAACCAGAGCTTCTCACAACAAGCCTGATGGTTTCGGTAGGGAACGTGCCACCTTTGGGGACTAAACGATATCCGCTGCCTCTTATTGCTTTCAAAAAATTTCTAGTGTCAACATAGAACAACAGGAGTGTTGTGTTAAATTTTGGAATTGTTTGGGGTTTGTTTGGACATTTTTATACATTAACTGGGTTTTCTAGGCATTTTATGTGCATAATTCAAATTTGAACTACATGCACATGCTCCAGTGCATATAAATTGGTTGAAAAATCAAATCTTTGTCCTTGGGTGCATGCTTAGGTCCCATGCAAGAAATGGGAATAAATTTCAAACACCAGGGCACTGTTGATTGCCGGCAAAACATTGCGATACTTTGTTTTTAAATTCTAGCAAATCCAAAACTCGTTTGAAATTCATGAAACTTGGCATGCTATCATGCAATGGCACCCGACATGCTATGGTATTTTTCATGTCCATTTTGAGAGAAGGCGCACTCGAATAACAGCCAACAAAGGCATTTTGAAACAAATAGCTGCCACTCTAACATCGCAAACGTTTGTATAATTCAAATCATGTGCGTTATGTTAACCATTCACGTGATACCACGTGTCTTTGTTTTAATGGCTATAGGAGGTGCCGTGCGGACAGCTGCTTGACTGAACGGGAGGCGTGCGAGCGCATTCCGGTGCGCAAGCTGACCGAGAGGCGTGCAAGCTGTCCTCCAATGCGTAGGCTCACCGGGAAATGTGCCGAGCAGGATTTGTGCAGCTCTTGATCGCAAACATTTTAGATAGAACAACCGTATGCAAAGTGAGAGCAGGATTTGTGCATCTCTTCAACGCAAACGGTTCTTTTGGATGACACGTGTGCAACCACTTACAAACAATTTGGTAAGATTTGCATCTGTCATATTGGGTATGTTGCCATTTGTCAAACTGGAATGATTGACATTTGTTGATCTAGTAACATTGCCATTTGTCAACCTTGTAACACTGCGATTTGTCAAAATATGAAGCTAAAAATCACTAGCAGTATCTAATTTTTGCAACTAAAATTCAGTAATTAAGCATAGATTTAATTCATAGATTAAGCAGTCGTTCTTTATACAAACAGTTCAACTCGACAGCTGAACCGACCAAACTTTTCACCAATTGTTGCCAACCACATACTGAAATAGCTAGTTCTACTTTATATACTAGCTAATTTTAAGTACGTTGTATAGTTCCACCACATCTATAGTCAGATGAACTGAACAAAATAGCCCCTAAATACTACTACTACGGAGGGGCTTTGTACTACTTCCGGCAGCCTCTCCTCTGCCGAGCGCGCTCAGTAAGAGCCAGAGGAGGAGGAGCCTACCAACGAGCTGGACAACTGCAATACGGTGCCTGCCGCTGCTGCATCTTCAGCGACGCTCACCTCGAACACCTTCTGCCGCTCCAGACGACCCCTCTGGAAGCGGTGGTTCTCCTCGTAGATCTCCTGATTCCTCACCTCTGAGGCGGCATGTGCCACGCCCACGGCGGCGGTAAGGCCTCTTTGCGTGCTCGACGAGGCGCTCCTCCTCCTCCCGCAGGAACTCGGTGTAGCGCGCAAGGTTGCTCACGCACGTGCGGGCATCCAATTCCGCCTCCCGCCTTCGGGCGGCGGTGGCGAAGCAGGTGATGACCCCGGCGATCGATGGTGGGCTGGCGGCCAAGGCGGCCGACGATGGGGTGGCGGGCACGACCACCACCTCCCACCTTCGGGCCGCGGTGGCAGAGCGGGTGATGGCCAAGGTGGCCGGCAGTGGGGTGGCGGCCACGACGGCCACCTCCCGCCTTCGGGCCGCGGCGGCGGAGCGGGCGATGGCCCTGGCTTTCGACGGTGGTGTGGCGGCAACAGCTGCCGATGGGCAGCGGCGGTGGAGCGTGTGGTGGGTGTTCCACGCACACCCAACAGGGATGCCACATGCACTACACTACGTCGGGGACTGCGCCGCCGCCGCGGTGTAGCCTCCCAGCTGGAGCTGTCCTCTGATGACGGCGGAGTGGCTGAGCGACGACGACGGACCGGTGCCATTGGCGATTATGGGAGAAGCAGACGAGATAAGCTAGAGGGAGGGAGGGGAAAATGCGACGCAGGACTCGCCGGCCGTGAGGGTTTATATAGCAGGCCGGTAAGCATTGGGATTTTGGGGGATTTCACCGAGTCTTGGGAAGCTTGCGCGGGAACCTGCGAGGTTGCGCTGGAACGGGCTCACCGATGATTCATTGGCGCCACCATTTGGCCAAAAGAACGCCCCCACGTGCTGCGCAAGCTTACGCTGTAAGCCGTCTGCGGCAGTGGGGTGACAAGACGTGCGAGAGGAGGACGAAAGGCCACGTACACATACGGTTAATAAAAAAATGTTTGCAATTTAATTACCTACTATACCCCTGTCCTGGTTTATAAGTAGGATTTAACTAATAAAATACGAATGCATGTCGCCAAAGATTATATAGTTGGATTCGTTGACATGAGGGAGTGTCTTCTTCCTGCCCCAGATGAGGGATCGAGCCACAGAGCAGTGGCGGGAGCATCACAAGAAGTAGATGACTAGACGATCGCTTCTCCTAGTTTAGAATGCATACAATTGTTTATTGAGGTGTGTGTGAATTATCTGTATAATCACTTATGTAATTCTTCTGTAGACAGAGCAAATCACACGGCTTATTAGCAGCAATCGTCTGTGTTATTATTTGTCTTCGCACACATTTCTTATTACGGACCTGTCTGCCGCGTATCACACACATCTTGTTCAGTTGAACTATTTCTATTGTGTTGCCTAATCAAACGCAGTTCATCCTAGTGAACTGTATGCCGTATATCGCACACGCCCTCATCTGGCTGCCCGTTTCTATTGTTCTGCATCATCGCAAACAGTTCTTCTGAATTAACCGTTTGCCACTCATCGCACACGTAACTCCAATATGAACCGTGTTTGATGTCACCGCCATCGCAAATGTTTTGCATCTTTTTTGATGGTTTTATTACATCACCATTTTTCATTGATGCATCGCACACAGTTTCGTCGAAGGGTCTCTGATTCGACTGTAACGTTTGGACCATCCTGCAGTAGTGGCTTATCCTAGCTCGCAAACTCAAGATCCTCGGCAAACAAGCAAGCAGACAAGGCATGACCTGCAAACTGGCATGACACGCCAGGTCAGTACATTGAATGTACTTGCAAGCTCACAGCAAGCAAAGCAATCAAGACAAACAACAGCATGGCAATTACAGGTTACTTAGCAAGGATGAACATGATACAGCATGGCATGGACATGGTGAACAAGATAGCACTAGAACAATCCCAGATGAGCATGGCATGAACATATGATGATACTAGCATGCAACATGTTAACAATATCATGCACCAACTTACTCTGTTCGGGGTTACCTCGTAACCACCACATGAATCACTTACCATCATGGTCATCACATGATCACCTCAGGATCAAATCAAGCTTGGTATTAACAATACCGTAGTAATCATTACATGACCAAAAGGAGGTTGATATTTACCCTTGATTCTCGCATAACACCAGAAACCTCAACCATCTTCGGTATCCTCGATACCACTGTGATCCTCTCGCGATCACATAAAGATCAACCAACTTCTTTCCTTATCGAACCAGGGTTATTATTAAGCAGGTTATTATTACTGTTGACCCATAGTGTGACCTACTACGAACTTGGCCCATATCCGCGGGCGCGGCTATCGATAGATTATACACACTCTACAGAGGTTAGCCCACTGTACCCACACCACGGAACCCAAGGCCTCGTACTCCCATTCGGGTGGACCAACGGCGTTCCGACAAAACCGATCTATTGCCATGACACTCTCCCGGCCACTCCGACAAACTCCCCTTTGGGCTAAGTCATGGGTGGCCCCGATGTCACCTCGTGACATCCAACGGCCACCGTTGTGGCAAAACAAAACAGACCCAAACAGGGACAACCCGGGTACAACAATAACGGGCACACAAGGCTTATGTCCGCCTACCTGATCAGGGTAGCGCGTGCCCATAACCTTCCCTAGTTGGAGGCACCGGCGAGAGGCACGACAATAGACCGCATTAGGGCCTTCCCATAAAGGCAAATGTGGCTGCACTGGTCAGTTCGATTTCGATGGCACTATGACTCAGCCAACAGGTGTTCAAGTTCAATTAATATTCGGTTAAACTTGAATGCAAATGATGCTGAGTCATAATAACATGATGAAATAACAATGCATATGAGCATGATATCAACATGACCATGGATGTGAAGCATAGACATTAATCATATCAACAACAATAACCCATTCTTCCTACTACATGCAAGAGAGTATGGCATAGCGATGATCATGAATAACACCATTATAATGACAACACTACATATGAACATAACCTGACCACTAGCATCGAAAACATCTACCATAAAAGAACATGATAATAATATTAGCAAGTAACCATGTAACTAACCAGATGAAAATAATCATGGCATAAGAACGAGCATGGATCCATAAGCATTCACGAAAATATTAGCATGGACAACTTATTTAAATATTCAAGTTGAAAATCATGGCTACTGCAAATCCATCATGCAAGTGGCTGTCGTGGCTTGCCTGGGGATGAAGAATACTCCGGGAAGAAGAGCGGTGAAGTCGCGGAACAATTCGCCGGAACACTTCTCTCTCGAAGGGGGCTAGATAAGGGCAAGGGAAAAATGGTCATTTTCTCAGTGGGACCACCTAGTGAAAATGATACCAGCAGGTAGAGCTCGACGAGACGAAGAACTGGGCTTTGGATTCACCTCGATCGGAGTTGTGGTTGAAAAGATATGAGGTGTAGAAGATCAGGGACCAATCTGTAATAAAACTCCTACAAACCAGTCCCTAGGAGGAAAAACAGAAAGCGCCTTCGGGCAGAGTACATTTTCTGAAAGAGAAAGTGTATTTTTAGACAAAGAAGAACGGGAATACATTTCCAGAAGGGGAAGACGTATTTTCGGAAAAGACGCTTCCACTTACAAAGCTGGGCCCGGGCTTTAAGCCAGTTATAGGTGGGGTCCACGCACAGGGGGAGGGGGCCGCTGGCGTCGTCATCTTCCTCCCGCAGTTCCCCCGTGCGGAACAGAGGAAATAGGGGAGGGGCGCGGCACCGGCGAGGGGCCCGGTCGGCTCCGGCCACCTCCGGCCGAGCTGGAGCCACCGGGGAGCTCGGCGAGGTGCGTTGCTTCCATCCAGGTCACGAACGGACGTCGGGGAGGGGTCTGGCCACGACGGCTCACGGAGACAGAGAGCTCGGGTGACGGCCAAGATCTTGGGGAAGGCGGCTCCGGTCGGTCCGTCGACGATATGAGGAGTTGGGAAGGATCTCTGGAGAGTGGGGAATGTGGTGGTGTGGTCAGAGAGTAGAGGAGGGGCTCGAGCAGCCGGATTGAGACGAGCTCCGACGATGGCCGCGGCGGTGGAGGAGCAGGCCACGAGCTCCGGTGGTCGAGGAGGGGAAAGGAGAGTGCGGCAAGGTGCGGAGGATCACAAAGATGCTATAAATAGCCGAGGGGAGGGCTCGGGAGCGCTCTAGAGGCCTCGGCCGACATGCCAAGGAGAAGGCAGAGCAGCTAGTGCCACGGGCATGCTCGATGCAGAAGAAACGACGGTGAAACAGGGCAGGACAGGGGCACAGAGCGATGCAGAGGCTCACGGGGGAGCTACTAGACATGGAGGGACGTCGAGACAAGGAGGAAGGAGGCGGCTACAGGGCACGCGGTTGGCAGAGCACGAGATTTGGCTTGTCTGCCCCGTGGTCACCGCGTGAACACGGCGGTGACACACGCTCTAGGCTGCCAAACGATGTCTGGGCGATAGACCAAACTACCCTGAGTGCCAATGAGGAAAGAAACAAGTGTAGGGGCAAAGAAGAGATTAGCACCTAGCTCCAAAGCAGATCAATAGCAAAGTGTTTGTTGCCTGGTGTGGCTCACATGCTAGGATATGGACTCGGAGCTTTGGCATGGCTTGATAACGTGATAAGGTGACCGTGTTGGCAAAATATCAGCCCAAATGGAGTAGTCTGGACGGTACTTGCTATAGAATGCACCATACTGTACAAAAATAGAAAGTATGAAGTAGCACTCACATATCAAGTTATATTGAGCTGAATTTTGGAGGAGATGAGTTATATGGGCACATGAAGACTCTGTAAAAATTTCATGCCATTTTAAAATACCAAAATGGTACTTGCTTCACAGAGCTTCAATCTGGATAGAAACTTAGAAAAATTGCACAAGGAAAATGGCTAGATAGAATGATCCCAAATTTTGTGGAGAGAGTTTATATAGATAATATAATTGGTTTGTTAATTTTCAGAAATAATTAAGGAATATAAAATATAGTTGCTTCACAAACTGAAAATCTGACCAAAAGCCAAGATTTGATGCTGAGCTCACATAGGGTGATGACATGAGCCCAGATCTTAAGGAGAGAGTTGAATTGATCATATGAAGGACCTTGGAAAATTTCAACTCATTTGGATTACCCTAGATAGTACTTCCTTCACAAAGGCTTCCCTCAGACAGGAACTTTGGAAATTTGCTGAGGAAGGTTCACTAGGCAAATTGAGTTGAATTTTGTCATGTGGCCATGATATGGATAGGAAAGAGTTCCCAAAAAGTTTGGGGTCAATCAAGCAAAGATAAATGACACGTCCTTCTCAAAAAGCCACTTGGGGCAGAATGAGAAAAGGATTATTTGTGAATTATCTTTGATGATGCCAAGGAAGGGTTTTGACTTATCTGAGGAAGATATGACCTAAACAATTTATGAGAATTATTTGGGAATTTTGGGAGTGACAGAAATATAGGTTGTTTCACACCCTAGGGCAAAAAGGACTATTCCTTTAATAGAAAAAGAAATATTCCCAATAAAAAGAATATTGGGATTGGGCTAAGATGAAAATGACAAGGTCTTGAGATGGTTTTGAGGATGACAAGCCAATTGGGAGCCTGAGAAGAGATGCTCTTCCCATGTTTCAGGACCACAGAACCACAGAAAAGCAATTCAAATCAAAAAAATTAATAAATCCAAGGGAAAAAGAAAGGGCCAAAAATCAGGGTGTGACATCCGGCACCCTGCCGGAGGCGGAAATCATCACCGGAGGCCATCTTCATCATCCCAGCGGCCACCATGATGAGGAAGGAGTAGTCCACCCTCGGGGCTGAGGGTTTGTACCAGTAGCTATGTGTTTAATCTCTCTCTCTCTCATGTTCTTGATTTGGCACGATCTTGATGTATCGCGAGCTTTGTTAATATAGTTGGATCATATGGTGTTTTCCCCTCTCTATCTTGTTGTGATGAATTGAGTTTTCTTTTTGAGATTGCGTTATTATCGGATTGAATACTTTTATGGATTTGAGAGCACTTGATGTATGTCTTGGCACTCAACTCGCGGATTCCCGAGGTGACATTGGGGTAATCCATACATAGGGGTTGATGCATGTTTTCATCCCTGTTTCTCCGGTAGAAATCTTGGGGCACTATTTGAGGTTCTTTGTGTTGGATTGAGTATTATGAATCTGAAATTGTTTGATGCATATCGTATAATCAACTCACGGATACTCGTGGTGACATTGGAGTATCTAGGTGACATTAGAGTTAGTTGATGTGTATCATATGGTGTTATTTTACTACGAACTCTTAGATAGATCCATCGGAAAGGATAACTTGGTGTTATTTTAGTATGAACTCTTGGATAGATTGATCGGAAAGGATAACTTTGAGGTGGTTTCGTACCCTACAAACAATTTCTTCTTATGTTCTCCACTAGATAAGAACTTTGGAGTGGTCGCATGTTGAGGGATTGTTATATGATCCAATTATATTAGCATTGTTGAGAGATTGCACTAGCAAAAGTACGGACCCTAGGCCTTGTTTCTAAACATTGCAATCCCGTGCTCACTTTTGTTACTTGCTACCTTGCGGGTTTTTTATTGTTATTATTACAAAAACCTATATCTACTATCCTTACTACACTTGTATCACCATTTCTTCGCCGAACTAGTGCACCTATACAATTTACCATTGTATTTTGTGTGTTGGGGACACAAGAGACTCTTTGTTATTTGGTTGCAGGGTTATTTGAGATAGACCATCTTCATCCTATGCCTCCCACGGATTGATAAACCTTAGGTCATCCACTTGAGGGAAATTTGCTACTATCCTACAAAACTCTGCGCTTGGAGGCCCAGCACGAGTCTACAAGAACAAGTTGTGTAGTAGACTTCAGGCTTCTCTCGAGAAAATAACATACGGTGGGTAAACAAATTACTATTGGGAAATTGATAGAAAAGCAAATAATCATGACAATATCCAAGGCAATGATCATGTATATAGGCATCACGTCCAAGATTAGTAGACCCACTCCTGCCTGCATCTACTACTATTACTCCACACATCGACTGTTATCCATCATGCATCTAGTGTATTAAGTTCTTGGAAAAATGCAGTAATGCAATAAGAACGATGACATGATGTAGACAAGATCTATTCATGTAGGAATAGACCCCATCTTGTTATCCTTAATAGCAATGATACATACGTGTCATGTCCCCTTCTGTCACTGGGATTGAGCATGTAAGATCGAACCCATCACAAAGCACCTCTTCCCATGGCAAGAAAAATCGATCTAGTCGGCCTAACTAAACCAAAGATTCGAAGAAGAAATACGAGGCTATAAGTAATCATGCATATAAGAGGTCAAAGAAACTCAAATAACTTTCATGGATAAAAATATAGATCTGATCATAAACTCAAAGTTCATCGGATCCCAACAAACACACCGCAAAAAGAGTTACATCAAATAGATGTCCAAGAGACCATTGTATTGAGAATCACAAGAGAGAGAGGAAGCCATCTAGCTACTTACTACGGACCCGAAGGTCTACAATGAACTACTCACGCATCATCGGAGAGGCACCAATGAGGATGATGAACCCCTCCGTGATGGTGTCTAGATTGGATCTGGTGTTTCTGGAACTTGCGGCGGCTGGAATTGTGTTTCGTCGACTCCCCTAGGGTTTTTGGAATATTGGGGTATTTATAGAGCAAAGAGGTGGTGCGGGAGGCCACCGAGGTGGCCACAACCCACCAGGGCGCGCCTGGGCCCCCAGGTGGGTTGTGCCCCCCTCGGGGCAACCCTCTGGTACTTCTTCGGCCCAAGTTGTTCCTTCTCATCCAGAAAAAATCTCCAAAAAGTTTCACTACATTTGGACTCTGTTTGGTATTGATTTTCTATGAACTAAAAACAAGGAAAAACAGGAACTGGCACTGGGCACTATGTCAATAGGTTAGTCCCAAAAAATGATATAAAGTTGCCATAAAATGATTGTAAAACATCCAAGAATGATAATATAACAGAATGGAACAAGCAAAAATTATAGATACGTTGGAGACGTATCAGTATGCACTGTTGCTAAGGTTCGTCGTTTCGAAGCACCTTGTGATGATCGGGTGTGATAGACTCTACGTTCACATACAACGGGTGTAAGCCAGTTTTGCACATGCAGAATACTTGGGTTAAACTTGACGAGCCTAGCATGTACACACATGGTCTCGGAACACTGGAGACCGAAAGGTCGAACGTGAGTCATATAGTAGATATGATCAACATATAGATGTTCACCATTGAAGATTACCCCATCTCACGTGATGATCAGACATGGGTTAGTTGATTTGGATCATGTACCACTTGGACAACTTGAGGGATGTTGATTTAAGTGGGAGTTCATTAGTAATTTGATTATTTGAACTAAAATTTATCATGAACTTAGTCTTAATAGTGTTTGCATATCTGTGTTGTAGATCAATGGCCCGTGCTACCGTTCCCTTGAATTTTAATGCGTTCCTAGAGAAAGCTAAGTTGAAAGATGATGATACCAACTACACGGACTGGGTTCGTAACTTGAGGATTATCATCATTGTTGCACAGAAGAATTATGTCCTTGATGCACCGCTAGGTGACAGACCTGCTGCAGGAGCTGATGAAGATGTTATGAATGTCTGGCAGGCTCGATATGATGACTACTCGATAGTTCAGTGTGCCATGCTTTACGGCTTAGAACCGGGACTTCAAAGACATTTTGAACGCCAAGGAGCATATGAGATGTTCCAAGAGCTGAAGTTGATATTTCAAGCTAATGCCCGAGTTGAGAGATATGAAGTCTCCAACAAGTTCTATAGCTGTAAGATGGAGGAGAACAGTTCTGCCAGTGAACACATACTCAAAATGTCTGGGTATCATAACCACTTGACTCAGCTGGGAATTGATCTTCCAGTTGAGAGTGTTATTGACAGTGTTCTTCAGTCACTGCCACCAAGCTACAAAGGCTTCGTGATGAACTATAATATGCAAGGGATGACGAAAATGATTCTCAAGCTCTTCGCGATGCTAAAATCGGCGGAGGTAGAAATCAAGAAAGAGCATCAAGTGTTGATGGTTAACAAGACCACTAGTTTCAAGAAAAAGGGCAAGGGAAAGAAAGGGAACTTCAAGAAGAATGGAAAGCAAGTTTCCGCTCCCGTGAAGAAGCCCAAAGCTGGACCCAAGCCTGAAACTGAGTGCTTCTGCTGCAAAGGAAATGGTCACTAGAAGCTGAAACTTTGATGAATGGTCTATTCTTGTAGAATCTCGATCGTAGTGATACACATATTCATAATATTGATGCCAAAATATGCAAAGTTGATAATGATAATGCAACATACTTGTGGCTCTGCCGTTTAGGTCATATTGGTGTAAAGCACATGAAGAAACTCCATGCGGATGGACTTTTGGAATCACTTGATTATGAATCATTTGATACCTACGAACCATGCCTCATGGGTAAGATGACTAAAACTCCATTCTCCAGAACAATGGAGCGAGCTAATGACTTATTGGAAATAATACATACCGATGTATGCTATCCGATGAGTGTTGCGGCACGCGGCGGGTATTGTTATTTTCTAACCTTCACAGATGATTTGAGTAGGTATGGGTATATCTACTTGATGAAACACAAGTCTGAAACATTTGAAAAGTTCAAAGAATTTTAGAGTGAAGTGGAGAATTATCGTAACAAGAATATAAAGTTTCTACGATCTGATCGTGGAGGCGAATATTTGAGTTATGAGTTTGGCCTTCATTTAAGACAATGTGGAATTGCTTCACAACTCACGCCACCTGGAACACCACAGCGTAATGGTGTGTCCGAACATCGTAACCATACTTTATTAGATATGATGCGTTCTATGATGTCTCTTACCGATTTACCTTTATCATTTTGGGGTTATGCATTAGAGACAGCCGCATTCACGTTAAATAGGGCATCGTCTAAATCCGCTCAGAAGACACCGTATGAACTATGGTTTGGCAATAAACCTAAGCTGTCATTTCTTCAAGTTTGGGGATGTGACGCTTATGTCAAAAGGCTTCAGCCTGATAAGTTCGAACCCAAAGCGGAGAAGTGCGTCTTCATAGGATACCCTAAAGAAACTATTGGGTATACCTTCTACCACAGATCTGAAGGCAAGATCTTTGTTGCCAAGAATGGGTCCTTTCTAAAGAAGGAGTTTCTCTCGAAAGAAGTGAGTGGGAGGAAAGTAGAACTTGATGAGGTAGTTGTACCTTCTCTCGAATTGGAAAATAGCACATCAGAGAAAAAACGTTCCCGTGATGCCTACACCAACTGAAGAGGAAGCTAATGATAATGATCATGAAACTTCGGATCAAGTTACTACTGAACCTCGTAGGTCGACCAGAGCATGTACTACACCAGAGTGGTACGGTAATCCTGTCCTGGAAGTCATGTTGTTAGACAACGACGAACCTACGAACTGTGAAGAAGCTATGATGAGCCCAGATTCTGACAAATGGCTAGAGGCCATGAAATCTCAGATAGGATGCATGCATGAGAACAAAGTGTGGACTTTGGTGTACTTGCCCAATGATCGGCAAGCCATTGAGAATAAATGTATCTTCAAGAGGAAGACAGACGCTGATGGTAATATCACTGTCTACAAAGCTCGACTTGTCGCGAAAGGTTTTCGACAAGTTCAAGGGGTTGACTACGATGAGACTTTCTCACCCGTAGTGATGCTTAAGTCTATCAGAATCATGTTAGCAATTGCCACATTTTATGATTATGAAATCTGGCAAATGGATGTCAAAACTGTATTCCTTAACGGGTTTATTAAAGAAGAGTTGTATATGATGCAACCAGAAGGTTTTGTCGATCCTAAGGGTGCTAACAAAGTGTGCAAGCTCCAGCGATCCATCTATGGACTAGTGCAAGCATCTCGGAGTTGGAATATACGCTTTGATGAGGTGATCAAACCATATGGTTTTATACAAACTTATGGTGAAGCCTGTATTTATAAGAAAGTGAGTGGGAGCTCTGTAGCATTTCTGATATTATATGTGGATGACATATTGCTGATTGGAAATGATATAGAATTTCTGAATAGCATAAAAGGGTATTTGAATAATAATTTTTCAATGAAAGACCTCGGTGAAGCTGCTTACATACTGGGCATCAAGATCTATAGGGATAGATCGAGACGCTTAATAGGACTTTCACAAAGCACATACCTTGACAAAGTTCTGAAGAAGTTCAAAATGGACCAGTCAAAGAAAGGGTTCTTGCCTGTGTTGCAAGGTGTCAAATTGAGTCAGACTCAAAGCCCGACCATGGTAGAAGATAGAGAGAGAATGAAAGTCATTCCCTATGTGCCTCAGCCATAGGTTCTATAATGTATGCCATGATGTGTACCAGACCTGATGTGTGCCTTGCCATAAGTTTGGCAGGGAGGTACCAAAGTAATCCAGGAGTGGATCACTGGACAGCGGTTAAGAATATCCTGAAGTACCTGAAAAGGACAAACGATATGTTTCTCGTTTATGGAGGTGAGCTCATCGTAAAGGGTTACGTCGATGCTAGCTTCGACACAGATCCGAATGACTCTAAGTCACAAACTGGATACGTATTTATATTGAATGGTGGAGCTGTCAGTTGGTGCATTTCTAAGCAAAGCATCGTGCCAGGATCTACCTATGAAGCGAAGTACATAGCTTCTTCAGAAGCAGCGTATGAAGGAGTCTGGATGAAGGAGTTCATATCCAATCTGGGTGTAATACCCAATGCATGGGGTCTAATGACAATCTTTTGTGACAACACTGGAGAAATTGCCTTAGAAAACGAATCCAGGTTTCACAAGAGAACCAAACACATCAAGAGATGCTTTAACTCTATTTGTGAAAAGGTCAAGGATGGAGACATAGAAATTTGCAAAGTACATACGGATCTGAATGTGGCAGACCCGTTGACTAAATCTCTTCCGCGGGCAAAACATGATCAGCACCAAGACTCCATGGGTGTTAGATTCATCACAATGTAATCTAGATTATTGACTCTAGTGCAAGTGGGAGACTATTGGAAATATGCCCTAGAGGCAATAATAAAGTGGTTATTATTATATTTCCTTAATCATGATAAAGGTTTATTATTCATGCTAGAATTGTATTGATTGGAAACTTAAATACATGTGTGAATACATAAACAAATACAAAGTCCCTAGTAAGCCTCTAATAATCTAGCTCATTGATCAAAAGATGGTTAAGGTTTCCTGACCATAGACATGAGTTGTCATTTGATAACGGGATCACATCATTAGGAGAATGATGTGATGGACAAGACCCATCCGTTAGCTTAGCATATGATCATTCAGTTTATTGCTACTGCTTTCTTAAATGTCAAATACATATTCCTTCGACCATGAGATCATGCAACTCCTGGATACCAGAGGAATACCTTGTGTGCTATCAAACGTCACAACGTAACTGGGTCATCATAGAGATGCTCTACAGGTATCTCTGAAGGTGTCTGTTGAGTTGGCGTGAATCGAGATTGGGATTTGTCACTCTGTATGATGGAGAGGTATCTCTGGGCCCTCTCGATAATACAACATCACAAGAAGCTTGCAAGCAAAGTGACTAAGGAGTTAGTTGCAAGATGATGTATTACGGAATGAGTAAAGAGACTTGTCGGTAACGAGATTGAACTAGGTATGGAGATACCGACGATCGAATCTCGGGCAAGTAACATACCGACCGACAAAGGGAACTACGTATGTTGTCATAAAGGTTTGACCGATAAAGATCTTCGTAGAATATGTAGGGACCAATATGGGAATCCAGGTCCCGCTCTAGGTTATTGACCAGAGAAGTGTCTCGGTTGTGACGCCCCCGGCTCAATCGTGCACTAATCATACACGCAAATGCACACGATCAAGCCTAAGGACTCACGGGAAGATATCACAACACAACTCTAAAACATAAATAAAGTCATACAAGCTTTATATTACAAGCCAGGGCCTCGAGGGCTCGAATACATAGCTCGATGGCATACAAGCGTCAGCGGAAGCATCAGATATCTGAGTACAGATATTAAAAGAGAAACAGAAAGGCCTTTAGAAAGGCGGGGCAAAATAAAACACTACGATCGAAAGGCGCAGGCCTCCTGCCTGGGACCCTCCGAACCTACTCCTGGTCGTCATCCAACTCGTAGTAGTATCCATCCTCGGGGTGGTAGTAGTAGTCGATCGACGGGGCATCTGTCTCAGGGGGCTCCATCCTCTGGTCACGACAAACTGATATGGGGACAAAAGGAAAACAAAGCAACCGTGAGTACTCAGAAGTACTCAGCAAGCAAGGATCTACACTACATATGCAACATTTTCAAAGAGAGGCCGTATATGTGGACTGGGCTGCAGAAATGGCAGAATAGAGAGAAGGCCTAGTCCTATCGAAGAGTAGCATCTTCAGAGGTCTTGCAGCAATAGAAGAGAGTAGAACAGTACAATATAATGTAGCAGTATCATTAAGTCTCAACCTCACCCAGAGATCCTTTCTCGACTCCCTGCGAGAAAGCAATCCCAGAGCCATACAGTCATCAACCTTGTCCGGAGATCCCTTCTTGACTCCCTGCGAGAAGCAATCCCAGAGCCTCATATCCAGGTCTCATCTCAAGTTCTAGCTGTATCGATTGGGATACAACTCCAAGTGTCCGTTACCGAGGATCCAGCTATGCATAGATTAGTTCTTCCCTACAGGGGTGCACCAACTTACCCACCACACTCGCTTAACTCCGGCCAGACACACTTTTCCGGGTCATGCTCGACCTCGGCCAAACGACACACCGCAGCCCTACCTAGAGCTCAGCAGAGAGGTCCCCGTCGGTCTACATCCTAAGCGCTCAGAGGTCTTGGGCCATCGCCCTGTGCACTCTGAGTCGTTGTGTGTAGGGGGAAGCCAGGCACCAGGGGGGCGCCGACTGGACGTCTGACAGAGCTTTCAGCTGATGCATACGATGCAGAGTGCCCATAACTTTTCCCACGTGATGGTTAGTGCTATCGGGCCAAAGGCCCACTCGAATCAAATATCCAAACCGTTAGTACCTTGGGCTTGCAGTAACGAGCAGAGACTCACGAAAGATGTGACCCCGTCGCCCCGTCTCGAGGACTTGCTGCAAGGGTTAAGAATGCCCGACCGCGCCTCGTATTCATCACTCGGGCACCATACAGGCAACCCGTCTTCACATCACACGCGGGTACCCCTCAGGGTCGACCCGCCTTTCCAAGTAACAGTGTAAGGTCCAAGTATCCGTGTGTCCATAACATCAAGGGAATCCGACGTATCACCCTCGTTGGATTCCTACTCGATGTAACCGTCAAGGTGAACTTAGGAGGAATCACCCTCGATGAGTTCACACTTGGTGTGTTGCACGACAGGGTTGTATCGGAAGTGGAGAAGGAGGAATCACCCTCGATGACCACGACCGAATAGCTACTCTACAGAGTTAACATCAGAAGTGCTACACGAGGTATCACCCTCGGCACTCGATAGTAACGCTGCAGTGTCGTTACAACTAAGGGGGTGATGTGCGGTGCCGGGGCCTGGTCTTCAATCCCGTCGATCGGGTCTTCTGATAATCCAGCGGGGCAGTCGGGACTAGTGGGGTCACTGATAGGTCTCTACTCAGCCTATACTAGACAGTTTAGGATATGCAGGTAATTATCAACAACGGGTTACAATAAACAGGCTATGCATCAGAATAGGTAAAGCAGTAGCAGCAGCAATTCTAATGCAAGCATGAGAAAATAGAATGGGCGATATCGGGATGATCAAAGGGGGGGCTTGCCTGGTTGCTCGGCGGCAAAGGCAAGGTCGTCAACGGTGGCGTCAGGCTCCTGAGTTGCGTCGGTCTCGGGGACGTCGTCGGTGTTAGGGTCTACCGAGAGAGAAGAGGGGGAAGAAACAGTAAATACAAAGCAAACAAGAGCATATCATGACACTACGCAGAGCTAGGGGTGTTCTGACGTGGTGTTACACGATTTAGGTGAAGAGGGAAAACATCCGGGAGTGTTTTCCCGATTCCGGACAGTTGTCAGACAAATGATCGGAGGGGAACGGTTCCATGTTCGGACGAACGGACCGCGTATTCGGATCCGTCTCGAAATTCTGAGCATTTTTCATATATAAATTATTTTCATCGGAGTTACGGTTTAAAAGATATGATTTTCTAAAGTTTTTATTAATTTCTGGAATTTCTGGATTTAATTAAATTCGAATTATCCAGAATAGTAAAAGGAAAATGCTAAGTGCACCCAGTTTTGTACCCAACTGAACAGCACAGGGGCTGACCAGTGGGCCCATTGACTGGGTCAAAGGCCCAGTCAAATAGAGGCTGACAGGTGGGGCCCCTGCCAAGTCAGCAGGCTGACTGGACCAGGCTTATCCACTGGAACAGTGGACCAGGCCCACCTGTCATGCTCAGCGGGGCTGACAGCGTTTACTTTCTAATTAATCAGAGTTTAGTAGGGGTGGACCCCAGGTGTCAGTGTCTGTTAGGGATAGTTTATTAGCGGTTTAATCTAATCCGTAGTAAGTTAAGCGCTGGGGCCCGCCCGTCAGCCACACAGGGCGTCATTAGCGACCCCGTTTGACTGACCACGTCAGCGCACCGGCGGTTTAACGCCGGTGACCTTCGAGACGGCGGCGCGGCTCGGAATCGACCGAAAAATGGCTGCGGTGGCCCGTTTCGGCCGCGGTTTGAACCTATGGTACCACGGGGCCCGTGCGCATTCGACTGCGGTGGTGGCTTGGCCAGAGCGCGCCTGCAGCGATGGTGGCGAGTGGCGAAGGCGGCGGCTGGAGTACCGGTTCAGCGGGGACGGCGACAGGGGGCACGAGCGGAGGCGCAGGCGGTCGCGTTGGACTCCTGGGAGACCCTGGAGCACGCCGTGGTGCTCGGAAGCGAGCGCGAGCATCGGTGGCCACGGCGGTGATGCGGACGGCGGCGGCGAGCTACTACTACGGGGGGGAAGGCTAGGGGGGCACGGGGATTGAAGTCAAAGGGACGAGGGGGAGGGGGAGCGGGAGCTCACTATGGTCCGGTAGGGAAGGGCAGCGGGCTCGGGGAGGCTTGCTGGTGCCGGATTCGTCGTCGAACGGAGGCGAGGATTTGAGGAGGAAGACGACGCTGGCGCCGGCGCTGGGGCTCCTCAGCTCGAACGGCTCGGCGTAGTCGATGTGGGCGACCGTAGCGAAGCTCTCGGACACGGCGGTGAGGCTCGGGGTCAACGGTTGCCGTGGCGGTGCGAGAAGAACAGCGACGACATGCGTCGGCAGAAGGGGAAGGAAGAGGGGAGATAGAGAGAGTGGCGAGAGGAGAGCCAGGGGGTGCAGGGAGGGGCCCTTATCCCTCCACAACGGGCGCGGGACTCGCTGTCGAGCGGAGCGAGGGGGGCCAGGGCGGCGTGTGCGCGCGAGCTGACAGCGAGAGGGGGATGAGCAGGAGGTCGGGGACGAGCGAGGGGGAAGTGGGCTGGGTCTCCCTGTAGACTAGAGCCCAGGTGGTGGTGGGCTCTTTTCTATTTCTGTTTGTTTTCCTTTTCTGTTTTTCTTTTGTTTCTGTTTTGTTTTGACTTTTGCCTTTTGTTTTTATTTCGAACCACTTTTGTAAAATATGAGACTAGCCCAAATAAATATGGTGCATTATAAGCCACTGCAATATAATGGTTTTGAGTCCAAAGGTTTTCATTTGGGATTTTATTTAATTAAAAAGGTATGAAATAGTGCTATTTTACTGCTGTTTGAGTCAGTTAATTAATTTAGTGAATATTGGTTATGATTTTAGAATTGTCTGTGGAATATTTGACATTTAATGAACATTTTAGTTTCTGGGTTTGGGCAACTTTTATTTTCACTTTTAGTTTGAATTTTCCATTTGAATTTGAATTTGAAAAGAGATATGATACTAATGATGATTATGCACTATTGATCATGATGACATGGCATAATCAAAAGGGTGATCACTGTAGCTTAATACATGGGGTGTTACAAATCTCCTCCACTAACAAGAATTCTCGTCCCGAGAATTAAGAGGTAGAAGGAAAAAGTTCGGGGTATTCTGCACGAAGATTATCATCGCGTTCCCAAGTGGCTTCATCTTCAGTATGATTTGACCACTGCACTTTGAGGAACTTGGTAACCTTCTGACGGGTCCGACGTTCAGCTTCATCAAGAATGCGGATCTGATGCTCCTTATAAGATAGGTCATCTTGCAATTCGAGCACCTCGTGATCCACTGCTCGGTGCGGAGATTCCTTGAAGCATTTACGAAGTTGCGACACATGGAATACGTCGTGGATATGAGAGAATTGCGGCGGCAACTCCAATTTATACGCCACCTGACCACGTCTTGCAATAATGCGGAAAAGACCAATGTAGCGTGGAGCTAACTTGCCCTTGATTCCGAAACGGTGAGTGCCTTTCATAGGAGTGACTCGCAGATAAGCTTGGTCACCAGGTTGATAAGTCAAACCCCATTGTTTGCGATCGTAGTTGCTCTTTTGACGGTCCTAAGCCGCCTTGAGATTTACTCGAACGATACGTACTTGTTCTTCGGCGTGTTGAATAATATCCGGACCCACGAGCGGTCGTTCCCCAGTTTCTGACCAATTCAGAGGGGTTCGACACTTACGTCCATATAGTACTTCGAAGGGAGCCATTTTCAACCTGGCTTGATAGCTGTTGTTATAAGAGAACTCGGCATACGGGAGAGATTCTTCCCACTTCTTACCGAAAGAAATAACACAAGCTCGCAGCATATCTTCAAGCACTTGATTGACTCGCTCAACTTGGCCTTGGGATTGGGGATGATAAGCTGAACTCCAGGTAATATGAGTTCCCATAGCTTCTTCGAAGCTTTCCCAGAACTTGGAAGTGAAAAGGCCGCCACGGTCCGAACTGATCTCCTTCGGAATACCGTGGAGTGATACAATTCTGGAGATATACAACTCTGCTAACTGACTAGCAGTGATAGTCTCTTTGACAGGCAGAAAATGTGCAACTTTAGAAAGTTGATCGACGACTACAAGAATAGCATCGTGACCCTTCTGTGACCTGGGAAGGCCAGTAATGAAATCCATCTGAACCTTATCCCATTTCCATAAAGGAATAGGAAGCGGTTGCAGAATTCTAGCAGGCTTCTGATGTTCTGCTTTAGCGCGACGACACACATCACATTCAGCAACATATCGAGCAATATCCTGCTTCATTTTAGACCACCAGTACCTTTGACGGAGATCACGATACATCTTGGTGCTACCCGGATGAATAGACAGCGGGGTATCATGTGCCTCCTTCATGACCTTGTCGGTCATAAGTTCGAAGCGAGGTACGACAATGCGGTTTCTGAAATACAAGGTTCCATCTTCAGACAGCGAGAAATCCCTGTACTTTACAAGGTGAAGGTCTTTCTTCATCAGATCAATTTCAGCATCTTTAGCTTGCGCATTCTTAACAGCTTTCTCAAGATCTGGTTGTATCACAAGGTTATTAAGAGAGCCCTGTGGAACAATACGCAGATTCAGCTTGCACAGTTCTTCAAAAAGACGAGGTTGAGCTCGCCTAACCATGAGGTTGTCGCAATAGGACTTGCGGCTTAAGGCATCAGCCATTACGTTAGCCTTGCCAGGGGTATAGGAAATACCCAAATCATAGTCCGTAATGGCCTCCATCCATTTTTGCTGACGGAGGTTTAGAGATGGCTGAGTGAACAAGTACTTCAGACTTTTATGATCCGTGTATATCTCGCAACGATTACCGAGAAGGTAATGTCGCCACAACTGGAGTGCATAGATCACAACAGCTAGTTCTAGATCATGTACTGGATAATTCTCTTCATGCGGGCGCAACTGACGAGAGCCATAAGCAATCACTTTACGCTCTTGCATTAGGACACAGCCTAACCCCTCACGGGATGCATCACAATAAATCATGAAGTCTTTGCGTGAATCTGGTGGAGCAAGTACTGGGGCAGACGTCAGCTTGTCTTTGAGTGTTTGAAAACTTTCCTGACATTTTTCGGTCCATTCGAACTTAACGCCCTTGTGAAGCAGATCAGTCAAAGGCTTAGCAATCTTAGAAAAATTCTCAACAAATCGACGGCAATAGCTTGCAAGGCCGAGAAAACTTCTCACTTGCTTGACGTTCTTCGGAGGAGTCCAGTCAAGAATAGCCTGAACTCGTTCTGGGTTAACAGCAATTCCATCCTTGGAGATCACATGACCAAGGTAGGTTACTTCAGAAAGCCAGAATTCACATTTGGAGTATTTGGCATACAACTGGTGTTCTCGGAGCCTTTCCAATACAAGACAGAGGTGTTCGGCATGTTCTTCTTTATCCTTCGAATAAACTAGAATATCATCTAGATATACCACGACGAACTTGTTGAGGTAATCCATGAAAATATAATTCATCAGACGGGAGAATGTGGCTGGAGCATTTGTTAGGCCAAATGACATGACAGTGTACTCATAAGAACCATAGCGAGTAACAAATGCAGTCTTGGGAATATCCTCTTCATGAACACAGATTTGATGGTAACCCAACCTCAAGTCGAGTTTAGAAAACACCGATGATCCAACAAGCTGATCATACAAATCATTGATCCGAGGAAGCGGATATTTGTTCTGAATTGTGGCTTGGTTAATGGGCCGGTAATCCTGAACCAATCGGTTAGTTCCATCCTTCTTCTTAACAAAGAGTGAAGGTGCTCCCCAAGCAGAGGAACTGGGGCGGATGAAACCTTTCTTAAGTGACATGTCGATTTCCTCCTTAAGTTCAAGAAGATGATGCGGAGGCATCTTATAAGGACGCTTCGCAATAGGAGTTGTGCCTGGTTTCAAGTCGATGACAAACTCAACAGCTCTAGCAGGCGGTATTCCTGGAAGTTCTTCTGGAAAGACGTCTTGAAAATCATGAACAACTGGAACGTTCTCGATGCCTTCAAGGGGTGAGGCATTCGATGCATTCAAAACATATATTTGAGTCTCAGCATCCTGAGCTATTCGGGCTGAGTATTTGACTGTCTGGCCAGAAGGGTGAGTGAGTTGGACTGTCTTAGTAGCGCAATCAAACAAAGCATTATGGGCTGTCAACCAGTCCATACCGAGAATGATGTCTATGTCGGAAGGCCCAAGAGCAATAAGGGAAGCAGAGAACATCAACCATTCAATTTTGATCTGATTGTTGTGACTTACCATCTTGGTTTGCCACCTGGAATGGGGAGTGATAATCTCTAATGGTGTGGGCAATAACTCTAGAGGTAGCTCATGCCGCTGAGCAAATTGCTGAGACACAAAGGAATGTGATGCCCCGGAATCAAAGAGAACAGAAGCTGCAACTGAATTAACTGACAGAGTTCTCATCACGATTTTAGGAGACTCACGAGCTTCTCCCATTTTGACATGAGTGACCTGGCCGCGGTCCATAGCAGACATCCTGGCCTTACGATTTCTGCAACGATGGATTCAATGGCCCTTCGTACGACCATCAGGAGGCCGCGATACATTCTGATCATTATGGGATGGTGACTCAACATTGGACTGTCCATCCTGAATCGTTAGCTATCTCGGCGGCGGAGGCAGACAAGGTGCAGCATAAGACGGCCTTGGTGTTGGAGCGGGTTGATGATGAACATTGTGTGGGATCCAGACTCGACATTTCTGAGCAGGTCGACCCGAAGACGAACCAACATCACGAGTGTGCTTGAGCGACTCCTGGTACTTAGTCAGAGCTGTTTCAACTTGGAAAGATTTGCTGACAAGCGTTGCAAAGTCGGTGCAATCATGGACAGCAAGTGCAAGGTTTATATCAGTATGCAGTCCTTCACGGAATCTCTCCTGCTTGCGTGCGTCAGTGCAGACGTCATCTACAGCATAGCGGGAAAATTCGAGAAATTTCCTCTGATATTCATCCACAGTCATTGTTCCCTGGGTGAGTTTGCGGAACTCCTGCTTCTTTTGGTCCATCAGACCTAGAGGAATGTACCGTGCACAAAAGGATGACTGAAATTCCTGCCAAGTGGTTACTGTTTCAGCACGCAACATACCGTTGTGGATTTCCCACCATTGAGCAGCTGGGCCCTTTAAGTGGAATGTCGCGAAGGTGACGTAACTGTCAGGAGCGACATTAGCTGATTCCATCTCAAACAAAATGTCACGAAGCCAATCATCAGCATCCATAGGATTGGTGGAGTTGCGGAAAACAGACGGGTTGAGGCGCACAAATTCTGGCAGCGAGATCGGTCCAGGCTCCTGACGAGCCTCGTTGCGTTCCAAACGTCTTACCAGACTCTCGTTGAGCTGACGGTTCTATTCAAACTGCTGCATCATTGCGGCAATATAGGGTGGAGGTGGAGGATCGTCAGCCATCCTGCCAAATCAACAGGGGCAGTTTAGCAAGAAAAACTGCATGCGTATGGAATGATTCATGAAGTAACACGCACAACAGAAGGAAGTGCAATAGATACTTCATCATATTCACACCAGACATTCAAAACCACACATAGCCTCGGTTAGTATCCGGCATTACGACAGTTGAAAGGGGAGGGCTAGACATCTAGGCGGCGTGCAGGCACGCGGTAGGGAAGTACACAACAAGACATAGCAAAGGCTACGTCAACGTCAGAGAAAACTGTTGGAGCAAGGAATCTGCAAGTGTCAACACAGGTTGCCCTCGACAAAAGGATCCTGCAAGCAGAACCTGGCCCGCAATCTTGAAGGAAGGGGGGAAATTTTTAGAATACCGGGTGGATGTGATCACGAGAACCTAATGTTGGAGTTAGTAAAATTTTAACCCGAGTAGAAGAGAGATTAGAATCCCAGAGTAAAGGTGAGGAATAAATGATCCTAATACCACCCAATTGGCGACGTGGGCCCGTAAGCCACACAGCCAAGTTAGTAAAACAGTTTTCGGTTACTAGACTCAACTTCGGCCAAGGAGTTGGAAGGGGGTTCCTACAGGCAGTCGGCTCTGATACCAACTTGTGACGCCCCTGGCTCAATCATGCACTAATCATACACGCAAATGCACACGATCAAGCCTAAGGACTCACGGGAAGATATCACAACACAACTCTAAAACATAAATAAAGTCATACAAGCTTTATATTACAAGCCAGGGCCTCAAGGGCTCGAATACATAGCTCGATGGCATACAAGCGTCAGCGGAAGCATCAGATATCTGAGTATAGATATTAAAAGAGAAACAGAAAGGCCTTTAGAAAGGCAGGGCAAAATAAAACACTACGATCGAAAGGCGCAGGCCTCCTGCCTGGGACCCTCTGAACCTGTCGTGGAATAGTCACGACAGATGTTCTAGTGTGAGGACTTATTCGTGGAGCCATCGCAATGAGGTTAGTTTAAAGGGGTTAATCAGGACAAAGGACACGAGGAGTTTATACTTGTTCGGCCCCTTGCGGTGAAGGTAAAGACCTAATCCAGTTTGAGGTGATATTGCTAGGGTTTCGATGACCAGGGAGCGAATACGCTTAACCTGGCTCTCGATCTATTGTTTCCTGTCCCTAAACTGCCGCCGGGTCGTCCCTTTATATACACAGGTTGACGCCCGGCGGTTCACAGAATCTCGGCCGGCTCATAAATGTGTCCGGGTCGGTATCCACTCTTTCCTATCTTATAATACAAGTCATATACTTATGGCGGTTTACATCTATGGGCCCTAACTCGCCTTTGGGCTTTGGGCCTTCTTATTAAGTCTCCTTCGAAAATCGCCATCTTCTATGTCTTCATGGGCTTCAATACAGGTAAATCACTATGAGCATAACCCGGCCCCTCAACGGCGGTTTATACTCAATAGTTATATCCCCAACATTAGGCCCCAGGTTGATTTGAACTTGTTCATGTCAATCTTCAACACTTAGGAAAATTCCTTCTTCATTACCTTCGCAAAAACTTGTAACTCGCCATGACGTCATCTTCCGAGATCATGATAACCCGCCATGACGTCACCTGTCATTAATTTTATAAACATCTAGAAATCATATATGCATCTCTCTTTAATGAACCTCCGAAAACTCGAGGTGTCAGCCCTGTCACATATCCAATTTGGAGCTCCTCGATTCCCGCGCATGCCATTTATCCATTCACCTTATAAATAGGGCCAGGGGTCCTTTTCACTTTCCCCCCTCAGCCTCTTCGTCTTCATCGTCTTCCTCGCGACGCGCTGCTCTCAAGTCCAGCCTCCGCCATCGACCCTCTCCTCTGCATCACCATTGGCCGCTGCATCAACCTGACTTGGTCCAGATTTTGTTCACGCGCCTCCGCCGTTCAACAGCCTTGGTAAGTTCTTCCTCCTTCCCCCTCCGTAGATCTCATTAGGGTTCGAACGAGTTCATGGAGGTTCGGCACTGTTCTTCACCTGTTCTTCGCTGTAGCATGAGGTTTGATTCAAGCTTGATATTTATCCTGTGCGGCAATAATCCTAGTCCCTTTTTCCTCATCAGAGCATCTCTTTTAGGTAGAAAAATCCGATCTGGACCTTCATAAACTGCTCAAGTACCAGTATTTTAGGTCTGAATATATTTTCATTTTCTGACATGCGGTAGATCCAAAATTGCAATACCAATCTGTGAAACCTGTTTTTCATCACTTAGCCATTTTCCAACTTCAGATCTATACTTTCAATATCCGTGTAGGCGGTTTAACTTCAGAAAATAATAACCTGCCAGGTACCATTAGCCCCCTCTTAAACTGCCAAATGCTCATCTTTGTAACTTGATAACGTCACTGTCCGGTTTAACATTTATGCATGCTTCAACACTTCCTGCCTCTTAACCTCCAACCCTTTTTGCCTGTTAACCATGAACCTTAAACCGGCACAAATCTTTTCCAGGTTATCATATAAATGGACAAATCCTTTTATTCCTGTAACTGGGTTCAATCCCGGGTTACAGATGAAGAACTGAACGGGTGTGTTGCAACCGGCGCTTTAGCGAAAAAGGAAGACATCCACTGGAGAGCCCCCGGTCCAGAAAATCCTCCTGAGCCCAAGGATGGGGAAGTGATCGTTTTTGTTGATCATCTGAGTCGAGGGTTCAGCCCTCCCGGATCAAAAAATTTCCGTGACGTGCTTCACTTCTTCCAACTTCACCCTCAAGATATTGGGCCTAACTCTGTGCCCAATATTTGCAATTTTCAAGTGTTTTGTGAAGCCTACCTGCAAGAAGAGCCCACAGTTGACCTATTCAGAGATTTCTTCTATTTAAACCGCCGTACTGAATTTACGGATGGGCCCAATACTGAACTTGGCGGGGTTTCAATTCAAAAGAGAAAAGACGTCAGCTTCCCTCATGCTAAGCATCATAGCCACCCCAAAGATTGGAATCAAACTTGGTTCTATTGCCAAGATACATCTCCAGCTAGCGAGAATCCTCTGCCGGGTTACCGTGCTCACCGGCTTACCGATGCACATCCATTCCCCCAAAGACTCAATGCAAAGGAACGGTCCAAATATGCACCACAGCTTTCAAAGCTCAGAGCCTTTGTGGCAAACGGTTTGACAGGCATTGATTTTGTCCGTTGCTGGGTATCTTGGAGCATTTTGCCTTTAAGCCGTCGCTCCGGTTTAATGTGTGAGTACACAGGGGATGTGAAAGACCCTCAACGCCACACTGATATTCAGCTGACTGATGCTGAAATTACTGAATCTGTCAAGAAGATGTTGGATGAACCGGTGGCCGACTGTAGCAAAACAGGACTTAGTCCTTTCTGCGCTTCAAATAAACCGCCAGCTGTAAGAATTGCCCCACTCCTGCTTTAATCCATATTCTTAATACTCCCTTATGATCTTTTCAATCTTTAAACAGGGTGATGATCCGTTCTGGAAGAACAAACCGCAGGATAAACCGGCCAAAACACCTCGTCCCAAGACCAAGGTCAACAAGAAGCCCACTAAAAAGAAAAACTCCAAGCCTACCGAGTTAAACATTGATGATGATAATCCGGAGTCAGAGGTAGAACTTGATTCACTTGGCTCTTTTTTCATACATCTCATTGACGATGATTTTTATCAGGACGACGCTGAAGCTAGCCGCGCAAATGACGTAGAGGTAATTACTCTCTCATCCTGTTCAGAACCTCAGCCCACACAGAAAACCCGACAAGCAAGCCGGAAAGTAAGATTTTCTCACCCCCTAGCTCACTTGGATCCAAACTTTCTTTTGAAGAAGCAGCAACACGAAGCTCGCCGCACAACCCGGCATAGCGGCCATGTGGTCACTTCTTCCGGTTTACCGAACTCGCCAGTTCGTAAACGCCGCCCAGAGGTCTCTTCTATTTCTAACACATCTTATCCCAAGGCGGGTTATTTCCGACAACCTCTTAATCCGTCTGATTCAAACTATCAGGGAACTTCTCATTCATCATCTGGCGAGTCCACAGGGACACAAATTCCAACCCTCAAAACTGTTCCTGGGTGAGCATTTTTCACTAACCCCTTATACCTTATGCTTGATCATTATACTAACCTGTTATTTGCGTCACTCTGTCAGAGCCAAGGCCAGACCCAGTAAAAAGGCCAAATTGAATAAACCGGCTGATGACAGCGCGCCAACTGATCCAGAAAAGAACCCAGAACAGTTTGAACCAAATACTGAAGCTATTCTTGATGATCCGCCACCGCAAGATCATGAAACCTTTGTTGAACAGATGGAAATTGATCTGATGGGTCATGCTGATAAACCGCCAAGCCCAACTAAGGCTGCTGATGATAAAGCTGACGATGTTGTAGTTACCGGTGTCAGTTATACAGCCCCAGGCAACCCCACCGCTCTGTCAAAACATAGTACCAAAGAAGAATTTTCTGCTGTTGACAAGGGCAAATGGAAGGTGGACTTGGAAAGCTATGCCCACCTGAGCGCCCAAGATATTCATTCTGGGTTTTTAAACCGTTTGTACACAAGCCGTGATTATGAAGCCGGTTTACTGAACATGATGAAGGAGTGATATGAGGTAACTGCTGTTAACTCTGCATAAATATTCTTCCCTTAGCCGCCAAGTTTACTGGACATAAAAGAATAGAATGTTCTGCAAACTTTCAAGAACCATATAGATCAACTCCACTAGCCCCCAAGGGCCAGTTTATAATGTCAATATGAACCGGGACTTGTAAAATAACAACTCTTCAATTTCGCCTTTGTAGCCCCCAAGGGCCGGTTTATACTTTCAAGATGAACCGGGACTTTAGAATAATAACTCTTCAATTTCGCCTGTGTAGCCCCCAAGGGTCGACTTAACAAATATGTTAAGTTGAGACTAATTATGCTGTAAGGCTCAAAATTCTTATTTAGGACCTTTATAATCCAGTCGTAACTAGAGCAATTGTGCATTAGCCCCCAAGTGCCAAGAATAATACTTGTATTGAGCTTGGGACTTGTAAAAAAAATTTGATAAGAAGCAATAGACATTAGCCCCCAAGTGCCAAGTATATTACTTGTTATGTGCTTGGGACTTTGAATATGCACTGTTATCTAATTAATTGCATGTCTCTTGCAGGCTGATCTTAACAAGAAAGAATCCCAAATCGCCGACCTTCAAGAAAATATCAAATCGCAACAAGCCGAGACCTCCAAAGCCAAGGAGGAACTGACCAGTGCCTTAACAGCAATGGAAAAACTGAAGGAGAGCTTCAAGAACGAGCGGGCAAGTTGGGATACAGAAAAGTCAACTCTGCTGAAGAGGGCTGAGGATGCTGAGGCTGCCCTTAATCCGGTAGCTGAGGAGCTGACTGGCTGGAAACAGCAAATAAATGCCATGACCGCTGCCGTATTTGGTAAATAACTTCTTCATAAGCTTTGAACATGTATTATGTAAGAGACTGCCGGTTTACCGATGTTTTTGATGATGCAGGAACTCGCATTGCTCATCTTGGCTCAGATATGCGGCAAAAACTAAAAGCCGCCTATACACTTATAGAGCAATTATATACCGGCGTACAATGGGTTATCTGCACAGCTTCCCATAATAAACCGCCCCCAACCTTGATCAAGGAGACGTTGGAAAGGCTGGCGATGATGCCTGCACGGTTTGAAGAGCTAAAGAAGTCCGCTGCCAGGGCGGGTGCTCTTACTGCACTGACTCGGGCCAAAGCCTGGATATCTGATCTTGATCTGACCGATGTGGGAAACGGCTACCCAAGCATAAAGGAGGACCGGTCATACTTTAATAACGATGACCTCAGAGCCTTGACGAGGGAAATGCGCCCATTGGCTAGCAAATTGGCTGAAGAAACCGATCTTTCACATTATCAGTCGATTTATGATGCCAACAACAAGAGAGTTAACGCGCCAACTTATGATGATCCAAATCTTATTCCTCCAATCCGTAAGCATACCTATGCCCCTGATGTTGACCCCTCCACACTTATAAGTGATGAAGCTGTATTCAAGGCCTTAACTGGGATCGATTGGACCACCATTGACTTCCAGCCACTTTGTAGAGAGGAGGAAGATGAACCGGCGCTAGACGATCCGCAACCTTCAAGTCAGTCAGGCCAGGACTCGTAAACCGGGGGCCGGTTTAGCAGCTACTTTCTTTAAGACTTGTTAAAACAATTATTCTTTTGGGCACCAAACGCCTTGTAATAGGCTAGCTTAAACTCTTGTTCTGCTATGCCATCGTGCATATTTACTTTGCATGACACTGCTAATCCACCATGTTAAGATATGCCACTTATGCTTATAATATTAACAATGTGGAATCTGCTCCTGCATGCAACAGATTAAAAGTGTCCTGGCAGTTTACCGCTATGATATTTGATCACACTGTTGGTTTACCAAACCGGTGTAGTAAGGGGGAGAACCCAAACTTTGAGCACTGGTAATTATCATAGATTGCTTGGCTTATGAACAAAACCAGGCCGGGTTAATAAACACCGGATATTATCTTATCTCATACTGGCGACTTATAGTCAAAAGCCAGGCTGGGTTAATAAACACCGAATGCTATCTTATCTCATACTGGCGAAAAAACCAGGCCGGGTTAATAAACACCGGATGAATTATGATCATAAAGCATTATAAGCCTCATCAAATAAACCTCAAAAAAGCTGTGGAATAAAACAAACAAAAAAAACGAGGCTTTTCATGGGCTGCCAGGCCGAAAATCGAGTGCTTTCACGGGCCGCACAGCCACTGAGTTAAACCTATATACAAACCTTAAAAGATGGACCTCACATAACCAATCGTCGTTTTAACTTTGACAAGTTCAAGGTCTGTATAAGATTGACTTGTCAAACGTTCGGCGGGTCATTCCAGGAATACCTAGGCGGAGTGGCTTACTTAAAAAGGCAGGATAACCCGGGGTTTTAGGTGAATACACCTGGCTTCCAAGCTTGGCTTTTAAGCCTATTACAAGGGTTATACAAACTCTTTGTTCTTTAGAATCAAGGAGCCCCCAAGTAATATTTTTGAGCTGTGCTCAAGGGGCACCTATGTTTGAGTTGTCCTTTTGCAACAGACTCTCTTTGGTACCTTTAACCTGGGTAGCAAGCCCCCAAGTTTTTTTTTCAATTGGCTTATAAGCCGGTTCAAAGGGTAATCATAACTTCGCTCATAAGCCGGAAGCCCCCAAGTAACCAAAGACTCATTAAGAAAAAACGACAGAGACCCTGCTTTAGCAGGGGTGCCGGTTTATTATATTGATCATAATATTGTCAAAAATATGTACATCATAAGAGCCAATGGCTCAGGTGTAGTAAGGCCGAAGATGAGCAATATTCCACGGCCGGCGAGTCTCTTCCTCCGACGTGCATGAGTCCTTGTGGTCTCGAACATCGATAAGGTAGTATGACCCGTTGTTCAGATTCTTGCTGACCACAAAGGGTCCTTCCCAAGGTGGGGATAACTTGTGCATATCAGTCTGATCCTGGATAAGCCGGAGCACTAAGTCGCCTTCTTGAAAGGTTCTGGTCTTGACACGGCGGCTGTGATAACGACGTAGATCTTGCTGGTAAATCGCCGAACGAGCCGCTGCGAGATCACATGCCTCGTCTAACAGGTCAAGTGCATCCTGACGTGCCTTTTCATTATCAGCTTCAACGTAAGCCGCCACACGGGGTGAGTCGTGACGGATGTCACTGGGGAGAACCGCCTCTGCTCCATAAACCATGAAAAAAGGCGTGTAACCCGTAGATCTGTTGGGCGTTGTGTTGATGCTCCATAGCACCGAGGGTAACTCCTCTACACAACAACCCGGCGTCCTCTGTAAGGGAACCATAAGCCGGGGCTAGATGCCTCTCAGGATCTCTTGATTGGCTCTCTCGGCTTGACCATTAGATTGGGGGTGAGCCACCGACGATACATCAAGCCGGATATGCTCACGTTGACAAAATTCTTTCATAGCACCCTTGGAGAGATTAGTGCCATTGTCTGTTATAATGCTGTGTGGAAAGCCAAAACGGAAGATTACCTTCTTCATGAATTGAACCGCCGTTGCTGCATCACACTTACTGACTGGCTTTGCCTCTACCCACTTAGTGAACTTATCAACCGCCACCAAGAGGTGGGTCTTCTTATCCTTGGACCTCTTAAAAGGTCCAACCATATCAAGCCCCCAAACTACAAATGGCCAAGTGATTGGAATCATTCTCAACTCCTGAGCCGGAACATGAGCTCGACGTGAAAACTTCTGACAACCGTCACATTTTTTGACCAAGTCCTCAGCATCAGCATGAGCCGTCAGCCAATAAAAACCGTGACGAAAAGCCTTGGCTACAAGAGATTTAGAGCCGGCGTGATGACCACAATCTCCTTCATGGATCTCACGCAGAATCTCACAGCCTTCTTCAGGAGAAACACAACACTGAAACGCCCCGGTAACACTGCAATGGTGCAGCTCTCCATTGACAATTGTCATCGACTTGGACCGCCGGGTTATTTGTCCGGCCAAGGTTTCATCCTCAGGTAACTCGCCCCGGGTCATATATGCCAAATATGGAACGGTCCAATCAGGAATAACATGAAGAGCCGCCACCAACTGAGCTTCCGGGTCAGGAATAGCCAAATCCTCCTCTGTAGGTAACTTGACCGATGGGTTATGCAAAACGTCAAGAAAGACATTAGGTGGCACCGGTTTACGTTGAGAACCCAACCGGCTTAAGGCATCAGCCGCTTCATTTTTCCTTCGATCAACATGCTCAACTTGATAATCCTTGAAGTGACCAGAAATAACATCCACCTCTCGTCGATAAGCCGCCATGAGGGGATCCTTAGAATCCCAAGTACCAGAGACTTGTTGAGCCACCAAATCTGAGTCACCAAAGCACCTTACCCGGCTTAAGTTCATCTCCTTAGCCATCCGAAGACCGTGGAGCAAGGCCTCATATTCAGCTGCATTGTTAGTGCAAGGGAACATCAAACGGAGAACATAACAAAATTTATCACCTCTAGGGGAACCTAGCACAACTCCAGCCCCCGAGCCCTCCAATTACCTGGACCCATCAAAGTGAATAGTCCAATACGTGTTATCTGGTTTTTCCTCAGGCATCTGCAGCTCTGTCCAGTCATTGATGAAATCCACCAGTGCTTGAGACTTGATGGCCGTGCGAGGCATATACTTCAAACCATGAGGCCCAAGTTCAATGGCCCATTTGGCAACCTGGCTTGTTGCTTCCCTATTTTGGATGATATCTCCTAAAGGAGCAGAGCTAACCACAGTAATGGGGTGACCCTGAAAATATTGCTTAAGCTTCCGGCTTGCCATGAAAACCCCATATACAAGCTTCTGCCAATGTGGGTATCTCTGCCTGGACTCAATGAGCACTTCGCTGATATAATAAACCGGCCGTTGAACCGGATATTCCTTGCCTGCCTCTTTTCTCTCAACCACAATAGCCACACTGACAGCCCGGCTATTAGCAGCCACATATAACAACAGCGGCTCCTTATCAACGGGCGCAGCTAGGACCGGCGGCTCAGCCAGCTGCTTCTTAAGCGCCTCAAATGCCTCATTAGCAGCGTCACTCCAGACGAAGTCATCTGTCTTTTTCATCATCTGATACAAAGGGATGGCCTTCTCACCGAGGCGGCTTATGAACCGGCTTAGCACCGCAATACGACCCGCCAGACGTTGAACATCATTAATACACGCCGGTTTAGCGAGAGAAGTAACGTCTTTGATCTTCTCCGGATTAGCTTCAATGCCCCTGTTAGACACCAGAAAGCCCAAAAGCTTGCCCGCCGGCACACCAAAAACACACTTGGCCGGATTAAGCATCATCTTATAAACTCGGAGATTATCAAAGGTTTCCTTCAAGTCGTCTATCAACGTCTCCTTCTTTCTGGATTTCACCACAATATCATCCACATAAGCATGAACATTGCGTCCAATCTGATTATGAAGACAATTCTGCACACATCGCTGGTAAGTCGCCTGGGCACTCTTGAGCCCAAAAGACATAGACACATAGCAGAAGGCTCCAAAGGGAGTTATGAAAGCTGTCTTCTCCTAGTCCTTAACTGCCATCTTGATCTGATGATAACCAGAATAAGCATCCAAAAAACTCAAACGCTCCCAACCCGCCGTAGCATCGATAATCTGATCAATACGAGGGAGAGCAAAAGGATCAGCCGGATAAGCCTTGTTTAAATCCATGTAGTCCACACACATGCGCCAAGCGCCGTTCTTCTTAAGTACCAGCACTGGGTTAGCCAACCACTCAGGATGAAAAACTTCAACAATAAACCCAGCCGCCAAGAGCCGGGCTACCTCCTCACCAATGGCCTTACGCCTTTCTTCATTGAAAGGATGACGAAACTGCTTGACCGGTTTAAACTTGGGGTCAATATTGAGAGTGTGCTCAGCGAGTTCCCTCGGTACACCTGGCATGTCAGAAGGTTTCCATGCAAAGATGCCCCGGTTCTCACGGATGAACTCGATGAGCGCGCTTTCCTATTTCGGATCCATATTAGCACTGATGCTGAACTGCTTGGATGAATCGCCAGGAACAAAATCAACCATCTTAGTGTCATCTGCCGATTTAAACTTCAAAACCAGATCATGCTCTGTAGTTGGCTTTTTCAAAGACGTCATATCCGCCGGATCAACATTGTCCTTGTAAAATTTTAACTCCTCCGTTGCACAAACTGACTCAGCATAAGCCGCATCACCTTCTTCACATTCCAAGGCTATCTTTCGGCTCCCATGTACTGTGATGGTCCCCTTGTAACCCGGCATCTTGAGCTGCAGATAAACATAACAAGGCCGTGCCATGAACTTGGCATAAGCCGGCCGTCCAAACAGAGTGTGATACGGGCTGCGAATCTTGACTACTTCAAAGGTCAATGTCTCTGACCTAGAGTCATGATCATCTCCAAAGGCAACTTCCAGAGCTATCTTACCAACAGGGTACGCCGACTTACTAGGCACCACACCATGGAAAACTGTATTCGACGGTTTAAGATTTTTATCTGTCAACCCCTTGCGACGGAAAGTTTCATAATAGAGGATATTGATGCTGCTCCCTCCGTCCATGAGTACCTTGGTAAACTTATACCCTCCAACCTGGGGTGCAACCACCAATGCTAGGTGACCCAGATTATCAACCCGGGGTGGGTGATCTTCCCGACTCCACACGATGGGCTGCTCAGACCAGCGCAAGTAACGGGGAACCGCCGGTTCAACGGCGTTCACTGCCCTTTTATGAAGCTTCTGATCCCGTTTGCATAAACTTGTGGTGAAGACATGGTACTGCCCACTATTCAACTGCTTTGGGTTACTCTGATACCCAGATTGCTGCTGCTGATTCCCCTGACCTGACTGTTGATGGTAACCACCCTGATTGCCTTGATTGCCCTGATTACCTTGGAATCCAGAACTCAAACCGCCACCACCGTAACCCGGCCCATGAGAACCGGATCCTGAACCACCACCCGGTCCATGATTGTCTTGAAAAAGATTGGAATTTTTATACTCCTTCATGATGTAGCAATCCTTCCAGAGGTGGCTAGACGGTCTTTCTCGCGTCCCATGCCTTGGGCAGGGCTGATTTAGCATCTGCTCAAGATTAAAGCCTGACCCTCCGGCCCGTGGTGGCGGTTTACTTTTACGATGCTGGCCATTATTCTGTGCGTTGGTGTTAGCCACAAATTCCAAACTATTATCAGCTTTGCGCTTACCATTGCCTCCCTGATTCACTGGATTATGCTGCTGTCCTCTGGTGCTGCTGCTCTTCTTTCCCTTTCCCGGCTTGTCATCATCAGACTCGGGGTCCTTGGTACCATCAGAGTCAGCGTACTTAACCAGAGCCGCCATCAGCTCTCCCATGTCATTGCAGTGGCACTTGAGCCGACCCAACTTCTGCTTAAGAGGCGTAAACCAGCAATTCTTCTCCAACATTATGACCGCTGAACCGGCATTGATGCGATCCGATGAATGTAAGATGGTCGAAACCCGGTGCACCCAATGGGTTGTGGACTCACCCTCTTCTTGGACACAGGCATCCAGATCCACAATTGACATAGGCTGCTTGCACGTATCTTTAACTCGGCCCATGACCCAATGGAGTTGGCAGGGAGCCCCTTCAACCAAGTGCGAGCTGTTCCATCCAACATCAGGGGGAAATATTTAGCACATGCCGCATCGCTAACATCTAGCAATTCCATGGCCATCTCATAACTCTCAATCCATGCTTCAGGAGGTAAATCGGCTGTATAGTTAGGCACCTTGCGAGGACCCTTAAAATCCTTGGGCAGACGCTCATTACGTATGGCCGGCACTAAACATGGCACGCCCAAATTCCTAAAGGTTGCACCTGGCTCCACCGAAGTTGTCAGACGAACCGGAGAAGGTTGACGGGCCGCATATTGCGCCGCCAGCTCGGCCTCTCGACGTGCTCTACCTTGATCCACCACGTTCTGAGCATCAGCACCACCGCCCGCCGTGTTATGTCCACGAGGCGGGTTATGGTTCCGCCCACTGCTTGACACAGCTAGTTCATCAATATGCCTACTGTAATTCCGGCTTGGGCGAGGGGTGGAATGAATCCGGCTTCGACTGTAAGAATAAGCCTGCTGCTGAACCAATGCTGTCTGAAGGAGCTCTCTAGCCCTCTGCATCTCAACCGCCATTGGAGACTCGCCTTCAACTGGGATAGCCGCCAATCGTGACGCCACAGCGATCATGTTATCCAAAGGGTTAGAGTAATGACCCGGTGGTGTTGGCATGTGTTGCAGCGGGATATTGTTCTGACGAGGCGGATCCGTGGTGCGCGGCTGAACCGGCGTTCCCGTCCCAGGTGCTTCAACCCGGTCCGCCACTGGCGGGTTACTGGTTCCTGCTCCTAGCGTGTTAAAGAGGTTCCTCGCCTCGTAAACTGGTGGGAGGCGAGACTGATGCCTCCTCCTCATGACTTCGTTTGAAAGGCAGGATAACCCCGGGTTATCCTGATCTAGCATGAGCCGGCAGGACTCCGACTGAATCCGCTGCGCCTGAGCATCCAACATAACCCGCTCCGCAGCCATCCTGGCATCTTCAGCTGCCAGGTCTTCCTTAGCTTGAGCTATCTGATCTCGCAATTTCACGACTTCCGCGTTATGCTGATCTTGATTATCCGGGTTAACCTCCGTCGTCAGCAGTGTTGCCAAGGCGTCTAGTAAACCGGACAAGACTTGAGCCAGCGGGCGCGCAGGGCCTCCTGCCCCGGCTGCCGTCGCCGCTGCTGACCCGGAAATCAATGCCGCTGTAGTTGAAGAGTGCTGCACTGGCTGCGTACCAGCCATGAAGATTGCAACCCGGTTCGGCGGCTCGTAGGGGTCCGGAATACTATCGCCATCGGAACAGCCCCAAGCCGACCGTCTTGCAGTTGGTACAATGACTCGGTTTCACCGGTGGATGATTCGCCATCAGAATAGACAACTGCCTCACCGTCAGATACCGATTTATCCTCGGATTCCGCACCATTGATGAATCCTACGAAGGCATGACTCATGGCGGGCTGAACTCGGGCTTGTTTTGCACACTGAGCCGTCTCGATGATGTCGGTGTAGGTGTCCGGCTCAGGGCCCGGTTCGCCGATCTTGCCAATGAAGACGTGAATTCCACCGAAGGGGACCCGGTACCCGTACTCAATTGAGCCGGCCTCGGGGCCCCAGTCTTCGTCGTCGATGTAGAGCTTGCCGCGACGACTCTTGGTCATCCGGCCCACAGCGTATCCCTTGATTCCTTCGAAGTTGTCCTTCAAGAACTCGAAACCACCGTGCGCTGGCCCCACGGTGGGTGCCAACTGTCGTGGAATAGTCACGGTAGATGTCCTAGTGTGAGGACTTATTCGTGGAGCCATCGCAATGAGGTTAGTTTAAAGGGGTTAATCAGGACAAAGGACACGAGGAGTTTATACTGGTTCGGCCCCTTGCGGTGAAGGTAAAGACCTAATCCAGTTTGAGGTGATATTGCTAGGGTTTCGATGACCAGGGAGCGAATACGCTTAACCTGGCTCTCGATCTGTTGTTTCCTGTCCCTAAACCGCCGCCGGGTCGTCCCTTTATATACACAGGTTGACGCCTGGCGGTTCACAGAATCTCGGCCGGCTCATAAACGTGTCCGGCTCGGTATCCACTCTTTCCTATCTTACAATACAAGTCCTATACTTATGGCGGTTTACATCTATGGGCCCTAACTTGCCTTTGGGCTTTGGGCCTTCTTATTAAGTCTCTTCGTAAATCGCCATCTTCTATGTCTTCATGGGCTTCAATACAGGTAAATCACTATGAGCATAACCCGGCCCCTCAACGGCGGTTTATACTCAATAGTTATATCCCCAACAGAACCTACTCCTGGTCGTCATCCAACTCGTAGTAGTATCCATCCTCGGGGTGGTAGTAGTAGTCGATCGACGGGGCATCTGTCTCAGGGGGCTCCGTCCTCTGGTCACAACAAACTGATATTGGGAGAAAAAGAAAACAAAGCAACCGTGAGTACTCAGAAGTACTCAGCAAGCAAGGATCTACACTACATATGCAACATTTTCAAAGAGAGGCTGTATATGTGGACTGGGCTGCAGAAATGCCAGAATAGAGAGAAGGCCTAGTCCTATCGAAGAGTAGCATCTTCAGAGGTCTTGCAGCAATAGAAGAGAGTAGAACAGTACAATATAATGTAGCAGTATCATTAAGTCTCAACCTCACCCAGAGATCCTTTCTCAACTCCCTGCGAGAAAGCAATCCCAGAGCCATACAGTCATCAACCTCGTCCGGAGATCCCTTCTCGACTCCCTGCGAGAAGCAATCCTAGAGCCTCATATCCAGGTCTCATCTCAAGTTCTAGCTGTATCGATCGGGATACAACTCCGAGTGTCCGTTACCGAGGATCCGGCTATGCATAGATTAGTTCTTCCCTGCAGGGGTGCACCAACTTACCCACCACGCTCGCTTAACTCCGGCCGGACACACTTTTCCGGGTCATGCCTGACCTCGGCCAAACGACACACCGCAGCCCTACCTAGAGCTCAGCAGAGAGGACCCCATCGGTCTACATCCTAAGCGCTCAGAGGTCTTGGGCCATCGCCCTGTGCACTCCGAGTCGTTGCGTGCAGGGGGAAGCCAGGCACCAGGGGGCGCCGGTCCGTCCCGGCCGCAATGCTGAACTGGACGTCTGATAGAGCTTTCGACTGATGCATACGATGCAGAGTGCCCATAACTTTTCCCACGTGATGGTTAGTGCTATCGGGCCAAAGGCCCACTCGAATCAAATATCCAAACCGTTAGTACCTTGGGCTTGCGGTAACAAGCAGAGACTCACGAAAGATGTGACCCCATCGCCCCGTCTCGAGGACTTGCTGCAAGGGTTAATAATGCCCGGCCGTGCCTCGTATTCATCACTCGGGCACCATACAGGCAACCCATCTTCACATCACACGCGGGTACCCCTCAGGGTCGACCCGCCTTTCCAAGTAACAGTGTAAGGTCGAAGTATCCGTGTGTCCATAACATCAAGGGAATCCAAGGCATCACCCTCGTTGGATTCCTACTCGATGTAACCGTCAAGGTGAACTTAGGAGGAATCACCCTCGATGAGTTCACACTTGGTGTGTTGCACGACAGGGTTGTATCGAAAGTGGAGAAGGAGGAATCACCCTCGATGACCACAACCGAATAGCTACTCTACAGAGTTAACATCAGAAGTGCTACACGAGGTATCACCCTCGGCACTCGATAGTAACGCTGCAGTGTCGTTACAACTGAGGGGGTGATGTGCGGTGCCGGGGCCTGGTCTTCAATCCCGTCGATCGGGTCTTCTGATAATCCAGCGGGGCAGTCGGGACTAGTGGGGTCATTGATAGGTCTCTACTCAGCCTATACTAGACAGTTTAGGATATGCAGGTAATTATCAACAACAGGTTACAATAAACAGGCTATGCATCAGAATAGGTAAAGCAGTAGCAGCAGCAATTCTAATGCAAGCATGAGAAAATAGAATGGGCGATATCGGGATCATCAAAGGGAGGGCTTGCCTGGTTGCTCGGCGGCAAAGGCAAGGTAGTCAACGGTGGCGTCGGGCTCCTGAGTTGCGTCGGTCTCGGGGACATCGTCGGTGTCAGGGTCTACCGAGAGAGAAGAGGGGGAAGAAACAGTAAATACAAAGCAAACAAGAGCATATCATGACACTACACAGAGCTAGGGGTGTTCTGACGTGGTGTTACACGATTTAGGTGAAGAGGGAAAACATCCAGGAGTGTTTTCCTGGTTCCGGACAGTTGTCAGATAGATGACCGGAGGGAAACGGTACCATGTTCGGGTAGCTAGGGACGTGTGACGAACAAACGGACCGCGGATTCGGATCCGTCTCGAAATTCTGAGCATTTTTCATATATAAATTATTTTCATCGGAGTTACGGTTTAAAAGATATGTTTTTCTAAAGTTTTTATTAATTTCTGGATTTAATTAAATTCGAATTATCCAGAATAGTAAAAGGAAAATGCTAAGTGCACCCAGTTTTGCACCCAACTGAACAGCACAGGGGCTGACCAGTGGGCCCATTGACTGGGTCAAAGGCCCAGTCAAATAGAGGCTGACAGGTGGGGCCCCTGCCCAGTCAGCAGGCTGACTGGACCAGGCTTATCCACTGGAACAGTGGACCGGGCCCACCTGTCATGCTCAGCGGGGCTGACAGCGTTTACTTTCTAATTAATCAGAGTTTAGTAGGGGTGGACCCCAGGTGTCAGTGTCTGTTAGGGATAGTTTATTAGCGGTTTAATCTAATCCGTAGTTAGTTAAGCGCTGGGGCCCACCCGTCAGCCACACAGGGCATCATTAGAGACCCCGTTTGACCGACCATGTCAGCGCGCCGGCGGCTTAATGCCGGTGACCTTCGAGACAGCGGCGCGGCTTGGAATCAGCCGGAAAACGGCTGCGGTGGCCCGTTTCGGCCGCGGTTTGAACCTACGGTACCGCGGGGCCCGTGCGCATTCGACTGCGGTGGTGGCTTGGCCGGAGCGCGCCTGCAGCGATGGTGGCGAGCGAAGAGTGCGGCGGCTGGAGTACGGGTTCAGCGGGGACGGTGACAGGGGGCACGAGCGGAGGCACATGCGGTCGCGTTAGACTCCTGGGAGACCCTGGAGCACGTCGTGGTGCTCGGACGTGAGCGCGAGCATCGGTGGCCACGGCGGTGATGCGGACGGCGGCGGCGAGCTACTGCTACGGGGGGGAAGGCTAGGGGGCACGGGGATTGAAGCCAAAGGGACGAGGGGGAGCGGGAGCTCATTGTGGTCCGGTAGGGGAGGGCAGCGGGCTCGGGGAGGCTTGCTGGTGCCGGATTCGTCGTCGAACGGCTGCGAGGATTTGAGGAGGAAGACGACGCTGGCGCCGGCGCTGGGGCTCCTCAGCTCGAACGGCTCGGCATAGTCGATGTGGGCGACCGTAGCGGAGCTCTCGGACACGGCGGTGAGGCTCGGGGTCAACGGTTGCCGTGGCGGTGCGAGAAGAACAGCGACGACATGCGTCGGCAGAAGGGGAAGGAAGAGGGGAGATAGAGAGAGTGGCGAGAGGAGAGCCAGGGGGTGCAGGGAGGGGCCCTTATCCCTCCACAGCGGGCGCGGGGCTCGCTGTCGAGCGGAGCGAGGGGGGCCAGGGCGGCGTGTGCGCGCGAGCTGACAGCGAGAGGGGGATGAGCAGGAGGTCGGGGACGAGCGAGGGGGAAGTGGGCTGGGTCTCCCTGTAGACCAGAGCCCAGGTGGTGGTGGGATCTTTTCTATTTCTGTTTGTTTTCCTTTTCTATTTTTCTTTTATTTCTGTTTTGTTTTGACTTTTACCTTTTGTTTTTATTTCGAACCACTTTTGTAAAATATGAGACTAGCCCAAATAAATATGGTGCATTATAAGCCACTGCAATATAATGGTTTTGAGTCCAAAGGTTTTCATTTGGGATTTTATTTAATTAAAAAGGTATGAAATAGTGTTGTTTTACTGCTGTTTGAGTCAGTTAATTAATTTAGTGAATGTTGGTTATGATTTTAGAATTGTCTGTGGAATATTTGCCATTTAATGAACATTTTAGTTTTTGGGTTTGGGCAACTTTTATTTTCACTTTTAGTTTGAATTTTCCATTTGAATTTGAATTTGAAAAGAGATATGATACTAATGATGATTACGCACTGTTGATCATGATGACATGGCATAATCAAAAGGGTGAGCACTGTAGCTTAATACATGGGGTGTTACATCGGTCATGTCTACATCATTCTCGAACCCGTAGGGTCCGCACGCTTAACGTTTGTTGATGATATAGCGAAGCCCTGCGGAAATAGTTTCACCACCACCGTCACCACGCCGTCGTGCTGCCAGAACTCATCTACTACTTCGCCTCTCTTGCTGGATCGAGAAGGCGAGGACGTCATTGAGTTGAACGTATGCTGAACGCGGAGGTGCCGTATGTTCGGTACTTGATCGGGACGGATCGTGAAGGTGTACGACTACATCAACCGCGTTGATAAACGGTTCCGCTTAGCGATCTACAAGGGTATGTAGATGCTCTCCCCCTCTCATAGCTATACATCTCCATGGATAGATCTTGCGTGTGTGTAGAAATATTTTTATTTTCCATGCAACGTTCCCCAACAAACCTATGGATGCTTACAATGCTATGGTAAATTTGGTGGGATCACCACCAATCATGATTAATGAAACAGCTTTAACTTTGGAACATGTGATGCAAAGGCTTGATATCATTGAAAATAAAATTTCTACCATAGAGCTTATTGAAAATTTGGATAAAAAGATTGTGGCACCCCGGCTCAGAGAAACTGGAACGCCCCGTATTCAAGCCCAGAGATCGAGGAGAAATCTTCTGGAAAACGGCACTGCTTAGCATAGAACAAATCAGCTCTTTATTACAAGCTATATGGATACAAGGGGATTACATCCACACGGCAACCCTACGCCTGCCACAGTTGCTCTATGCCAGCAGCAGAACAACACGAAGCAGCGGATAACGACGACGATGATGAACTCCACAACGCAGGGACTCTGGCTGGAACGCTTATCCTAGCTCACAAACAAGGGATCCACGGCAAACAAGCAATCAAATCCGGCATGATCTGCAAACTGGCATGACACGCCAGGTCAGTACATTGAATGTACTTGCAAGCTCACAGCAACCAAAGGCAATCAAGACAAACAATAGCATGCAATTACAGGTTACTTAACGATGATGAACGCGATACTAGCAGAACAACATGGCATGTACAACATGATACAGCTAGAACAATACGAGCATGGCATGAACATATGAACATGATGATACTAGCATGCAACATGATGACGCTATCATGCACCAACTTACTCTGCTCGGGTTACCTCGCAACCATCACATGCACAAGCTTACCATCACAGACACCACACGATCATCTCAGGATCCAATCAAGCTTGGTATTACAATACCGTAGTAATCATTACATGACCACAAGGAGCTTGACCTTTACCCTTGACTCTCGCTTAACACCACAAATATCCAACAATTCGGTATCCTCGAAACCACGGTGATCCTCTCACGATCACATAAAGATCAACCAACTTCGGTATCCATGATACCTCTGTGATCCTCTCTCGATCACAACCAATCTCTTTCTCATCATTGAACCAGGGTTGTTATTAAGCACATTATTATTATTACTATTGACCCATAGTGTGACTGACTATGAACTGGGCCCATATCCACGGGCACGGCTATCGATAGATTAAACACACACTCTGCAGAGGTTAGCACACTGTACCCACACCACGGAACCCAAGGCCTCGTACTCCCATTCGGGTGGACCGACGGCGTTCCGACAAAACCGATCTATTGCCATCACACCCTCCCGGCCACTCCGACAAACTCCCCTTTGGCCTAAGTCCTGGGTGGCCCCGATGTCAACTCGTGACATCCGCCACCTGCGTGGCCGGCCACCGTCGTGGCAAAACATAAACGGTCCCAAACGGGGACATGTGCACATAACCAAACTCAGGCTCACAAGGCTTATGCCGTCCTACCCGGCCAAGGTAGCGCCCGCGCATAACCTTCCCTCGTTGTAGGCACCGGCGAGAGGCATGACAATAGACCCAGTTAGGATCCCCCATAAGGCAAGTGTGGTTGCACTGGTCAGCTCGATTTGGTGGCACCATAACTCAGCCAACAGTTGTTCAAGTTCATTTAAGTCTGGTTAAAACTTGAATGCAATAAGCTGAGCCATATTAAAATAACATGATGCAACTAAAATGCATGAGCATGATATCAACATAACCATGGGATTGCAACATAATCATCAAGCATATCGACAACAATAAATCATATATCTGAATGAACATGGCATACTGACGAGCATGAATATCACAAGTATAACACTACTCATAGCATAACATGACCACTAGCAACGGAAATAACTACCATGCAAGAACATAACGGTAATATTACCAAGTAAGCATATAACCAGCTAGATGCAAAGGAACATGCATATCAACGGTACCCGGTAACAGACGATAAGCATGCATCAGAACGAACCTCACTACTACCAGCATGTACTACTACCAAACATGACATGTAATAATAATACTAGCAAGAAGTACAAGATAACAAGATGCCGAAGAGCGTAGCATGAAGGTGAACACAGATCTATAAGCATTACCGAAACAACGATAGCAGTTGCAGACAAACAAACACTTATTAAATGTTCAAGTAGAAAACCATGGCTACTGCATGACTATCATGCAAGTGGTTGTCGTGGCTCCTGGGGATGAAGAATGCACCGGGGAGAAGTGTGGAACGATCGCGGAAGGAATCGCCAGAAAGGGTTCTCCCTCGAAGGGGGCTGATTAGGGGCAAGGGCATAAAGGTCATTTTCAATATGTTAAAACATCATGAAAATTGTACCAACAGAACGGGCTCGACGAGACAAAGAAGTGGGCTCTGGAATCACCTCATTCGGAGTTGTGGTTGCTGAGATATCAAGTGTGGAAGCTCAGGGACCTATATATGAGTATTTCTTCTCAAACAGGCCCCTGGGATGAAAAACAGAAAATGTATTCCAGAGAATACGCTTTCCAAAAAGGAAAGCGCATTCTCGTGGAATACGCTTCCACTTAATGACGTGGCTGGGGCGGGGTCAACGCGGGAGGCTGACACGGGGGCCCGCGGGGAGGTGGGGCCCGCCTGGCCTGGCTTCTTCTTCCTCCTCGCTGCGTCCCGATAGAAACAGAGGAGGGCAGGGGAGGGCGCACGGCCAGCGATGGCCCGGGCGGCTCTGGCCACCTCAGGCCAGGGCGAGGCCGCCGGCGGGACCGGGGAAGGGCGCCGCGTCCACCTGGCCTGGTCGCGGGCGCCGGGGAGGGGCGGAGCATGAGGTGGCCGCGGTGGCAGAGAGCAATGGCGGCGGCCAAGCTTGAGGGTCGCGGCCGCGGTTGCTCTGGCGACAAAAGAAGAGAGGGAAGAGGCTCACCGGGGTGGAGGGGTTCTACTGGTGGTGCTAGAGTGGAGGAAGGAGGCGCGGCTCGCCGGAATTTATGCTGAGCCGATCGGCGGCCGTGGTGGAAGAGACGAGCGAGGAGAGCTCCTGGAGCTCCGGCGAGAGGCTAGGGAGGGGTGTGGGAGAGCGAGAAGGCCGCTGGTGAGCTCGGGAAGGCACGGGGAGGCCTATATATAGGCGGGGCGAGGATGGCCGAGCCGGTTGCCGCCGCTCGGGTCCGGCCAACGTCCTGGCGAGGCTCAGCGATCACGGGAGGGCGCGGGAACGCGACGAAACATCGATGCAGCGGTCACGGAGAAGAGGAGGCCAAGGGGGCATGGGGAGGAAGCAGACAGAGGAGGAAGACGACGGCCAGCTACAGCGCGTCCATGAGCGCGCGGCGACGAGCGCCAGCGAGCGAGCTGCCGGAGAGGGAGAGGGGTCCAGGGGACGGAGGAGGCACGGGGAAACTGTTGGACATGGCTGGGTGCGTGAACGTGGCGAGCAGAGGAGGGGCCCGAGCAAGAAACCAACCATCTCGCGTCCATGGCATGCCACAGTGGTGGTCACCACGTGAACTGGCGAGTAGAGGACGCAACGGGCTGGCAAATGTTGTCTAGGGTGAAGTCCCTCCAGGGTAGGTTGCAACTTAGTTTAAAGCTCGATTAAAAATGTTGTGGTTAGATGGGAAGTGACCTTTGAAGTTTGTTGTAGCAAACTAGATCATGTTACTGTGATCAACTTAGTGAAGTTAAGTGAAAAATTGATGTCAGGGAGATTTAGGTTAGGAAGGACTACAGTCCTGTGAATTATGAAGAGATTTGGACCACTAATTAATACACTTGCTTTGCTACTGCATAATCTGGTCCAGAAGCAAAAACAGGAAGTAGCACTCACTAGGAGTGATGACTTGGGCTCAAAATGGTCATGGCAGGATTATTTGGGCATATGAGAGTGCCATAAAAATTTCATGCCATTTGGCTAAGCCAAAATGGTACTTCCTTCATACAGCACCTCTCTAGACAGAAATTTAGGAAAAATCCTGAGGGAAAATGGCTGAATGAAATGAGCTAGGGGATAGGTTATATGGATAGGAGAAGGCTTAGGAAACTTTTCAGCCATAATGGAGCAAGATAAAATATACTTGCTTCACTAACTGAAAATTTGGACAAAAACAAAGAATTGATGTTGAGCTCACATGGATGCATTGCATGAGCTCAAATCTCGAGGAGAGTGATGATTTGATCATATGAATGACCATGCAAGACTTCAACTCATTTGGGTTATCCTCGCTAGTACTTCCTTCACAAAGAATTCCCTTAGACAGGAACTTTGAAAAATTGCTCAGGAATATTCACTAGGAAAATTAAGTTGATTTTTGTCATGAGGCAATGAAATGGACATGAAAAGGTGTCCAAAAAGTTTGGGGTCAAATGAGCAAAGATAAATGACACTTCCTTCTCAAAAAGCCACTTAGGGCAGAATAAGAAAAGGAATATTTGTGAATTATCTTTGATGATGCCAAGGAAGGATTTTGACATATTTGAGCAAGATATGACCCAAACAATTTATGATAATTATTTGAGAATTTTGGGAGTGACAGAAATATAGGTTGCTTCACAACCTAGGGCAAAAAGGATTATTCCTTTAATAGAAAAAGGAATATTCCCAATAAAGAGGATATTGAGGTTGGGCCAAGATGAAAATGGCAAGGTCTTGGGAAGGATATGAGGATGACAAGCCACTCTGGAAAGGAAGAAGAGATCATCTTCTCCAGTTTCCAGACCACATAGCCACAGAAAAAGAAAACTCAAGCAAAATACTTAGAAAATCAAAAGAAAAAGAAAGGGCCAAAAATCAGGGTGTGACAAAGATCCATAATCATATTACTCAATTTGGATCCAAGGTAGGAATCACCTTCAAAACCCTAAAGGAGAAAGAACCTATAATTAATGAAAGGGTAGAACAAGGATCCGCTAGAATCGATAAGCTAGAAGATATTATTACCAATTTGGGTTCCGCTTTTTCCACTGCCAATAATACTCCAAAATTTCCTCCTAATAAAACTACTAAGTTTATCTATGTGTTGGAAATATGCCCTAGAGGCAATAATAAAATGGTTATTATTAGATTTCCTTGTTCATGATAATCGTTTATTATCCATGCTATAATTGTATTGATTGGAAACTCAAATACATGTGTGGGTACATAGGCAAACAACGTGTCCCTAGTGAGCCTCTACCGGACTAGCTCGTTGATCAAAGATGGCCATGGTTTCGGGGTCATAGACATGAGTTGTCATTTGATAACGGGATCACATCATTAGGAGAATAATGTGATGGACAAGACCCAAACTGTGAACATAGCATATGATTATGTCATGTTTATTGCTATCGTTTTCTGCATGTCAAGTATCTGTTCCTATGACCATGAGATCATGAAACTAACTGACACCGGAGGAGTACCTTGTGTGTATCAAACATCGCAATGTAACTGGGTGACTATAAAGATGCTCTACAGGTATCTCCGAGGGCGTCTGTTGAGTTGGCATGGATCGAGACTGGGATTAGTCACTCCGTACGATGGAGAGGTATCTCAGGGCCCACTCGGTAATACAACATCACAATGAGCTTGCAAGCAATGTGACCAATGAGTTGGTCACGGGATCTTGTATTACGGAACGAGTAAAGAGACTTGCCGGTAACGAGATTGAACTAGGTATGGAGATACCAATGATCGAATCTCGGGCAAGTAACATATCGCTGGACAAAGGGAATTGCATACGGGATTGATTGAATCCTTGACATCGTGGTTCAACCAATAAAGATCTTCATTGAATATGTGGGAATCAATATGGGCATCTAGGTCCCGCTATTTATTATTGATCGGAGAGGAGTCTCGGTCATGTCTGCATGTTCCCAAACCCGTAGGGTCGCACGCTTAACGTTTGGTAGCGCTAGGGAAGTAATGAGATATTAACAGTGGAAAGTCCAAAAGTTGTTCGGAGTCCCGGATGGGATCCAGGATATCACGAGGAGCTCCGGAATGGTCCGGAGGTAAAGATTTATATATGGGAACTCATATTTTGGGTTCCGGAAAAAGTTCATTTTTTTCGGTATTGTACCGGGAAGCTTCCAGAAGGTTCCGGAGGGTTTCGGAGGTGTCCGGAAGTCCACGGAGGGTCCACATGGACTCTAAGGAGGGGCGCACCAGCCCTTCATGGGCCAGGCACAGCAGCCTCACTTGGCCCATGCGGCTGTCCCAAGTGATAAGATCAAATCCCTTTAAAATAGGAGATAAGAGCCATTACTTGGGAAAGAGGATTACTATTCACATGGTACTGTTCACGCATGTACTGTTCGTGTGGTACTGTTCACGTAGCACTATTCCTCCTCCAAGTTTCCTCCTCCATATATAGTGGGGAGGGGCGCACGGGGCAGTACGCTTCCACCCTTGGCCGCCCCTCCCTCTCTTTCTCCTCCACGTTCCGTCAGTGCTTGGCGAAGCCCTGCCGGTTTTCCGCTGTCACCACCACCACCTCACCGTCATGCTGGTTTCGATCTCATCTACCCCCTCCCTCTCTATTGCTGGATCAAGAAGGAGAGGACGCCATCGAGCTGAACGTGTGCTAATCTCGGAGGTGTCGTCCGTTCGTCACTAGATCGGATTGGATCGCGATTGGATCGTGAAGAGTACAACTACATCAACCGCGTTACAACGCTAATGCTTTCGGTCTACAAGGGTATGTAGATTCAATCTCACCTCTCGTAGATGGTCATCTCCTAGATTGGATCTTGGTGAGCGTAGGAAATTTTTTTGTTTCCCATGCAACGTTCCCCGACAGTGGTATCAGAGCTAGGTCTTGCATAGATGACATCTCGAGTAGAACACAAAGGAGTTTATGGGCGTTGATATTCAGAATGCTTCCTTCCTTTGTCTTTTCTTTATTCGGCGCTATTGTGGGATGAAGCGGCCAGGACCAACTTTACATGTCCACGTACATGAGACCGGTTCCATCGACAGACATGTGACTTTGTTGCATAAGATGGCTGGTGGGTGTCTGTCTCTCCCACCTTAGTTGAATTGGATTCGACACAGGCGGTCCTTGTAGAAGGTTAAATAGCAAATTGCATATCACCGTTGTGGTTTTGCGTAGGTAAGAATTGTTCTTGCTAGATACCCATAGCAGCCACGTAAAACATGCAACAACAAATTAGAGGACGTCTAACTTGTTTTTGCCGGGTATGTTGTGATGTGATATGGCCAAAGACATGATGAAATATATTTGATGTATGAGATGATCATGTTTTGTAATAGTTAATATCGACTTGCATGTCGATGCATACGGCAACCGGCAGGAGCCATAGGGTTGTCTTTATTTATTGTATGACCTGCGTGTCAATCTTTAAGCGCTATGTAATGCTTTACTTTATCGCTAAACGGTAGCAATAGTAGTAGAAGCATGGTTGGCGTGACAACCCCAATGGCGACACGATGATGGAGATCATGGTGTCATGCCGGTGACGATGGAGATCATGCCGGTGCTTTGGAGATGGAGATCAAAAGCACGAGTGGATGGCCATATCATGTCACTTATGATTTGCATGTGATGTTAATCATTTTATGCATCTTATTTTGCTGAGGATGATAGTAGCATTATAAGGTGATCCCTCACTAAAATTTCAAGATAAAAATTGTGTTCTCCCGAGTGTGCACCATTGCGAAAGTTCATCGTTTTTGAAGCACCACGTGATGATCAGGTGTGATAGACTCTACATTCACATACAACGGGTGCAAGCCAGTTTTGCACATGCGAAACACTCGGGTTAAACTTGACGAGCCTAGCATGTACAGACATGGCCTCGGAACACAAGAGACCGAAAGGTCGAACATGAGTCGTATAGTAGATATGATCAACATGGAGATGTTCACCATTGAAACCACCTCATCTCATGTGATGATCGGACTTGGCTTGGTGAATTTGGATCATGTTACACTCGGATGACCGAAGGGATGTCAATTTGAGTGGGAGTTCTAAGTAATATGATTAATTGAACTCATTTATCATGAACAATAGTCTAAGGTTTCTTTGCAAATTTATGTTGTAGATCAATGGCTCGCGCAGTAGCTTCCTTGAATTTCAATGCGTTCCTAGAGAAAGCCAAGCTGAAAGATGATGGAAGTAACTTTGTAGACTGGGCCTGTAATCTGAGGATTATCCTCACGGCTGCCCAAAAGAATTATGTCCTTGATGCACCGCTTGGTGCGCAACCCCCTTCGGCGTCTGTGGACATTATGAACGCCTGGCAGGCGCGTGTGGATGACTACTCAGTAGTTCAGTGTGCTATGTTGTATGGCTTAGAACCGGGACTTCAAAGACGTTTTGAACGTCATGGAGCATATGAGATGTTCCAGGAGTTGAAGTTTATTTTTGAAAAGAATGCCTGGATCGAGAGGTATGAGACCTCCGATAAGTTCTTTGCCTGCAAGATGGAGGAGAACGGGTCTGTCAGTGAGCACATACTCAGAATGTCTGGGTATTACAACCGTCTGGCTGAGTTGGGAGTTGTGCTCCCGCCAGAGGCAATCACTGACAGAGTTCTTCAATCTCTACCACCTAGCTATAAGAGCTTCGTGCTGAACTATAACATGCAAGGGATGAACAAGTCAGTCTTCGAGCTGTTTGCGATGCTGAAAGTCACTGAGTCAGACATCCAGAAGGAGCATCAAGTGTTGATGGTCAATAAAACCACTAGTTTCAAGAAGAATGGCAAGGGCAAGAAGGGTAACTCCAAGAAGAGTGGCAAAGCAGTTGCCCCTCCTGTGAAGAAACCCAAGGCTGGACCCAAGCCGGAAACTGAGTGCTTCTATTGCAAGGGGACTGGCCACTGGAAGAGGAATTGCCCCAAGTATCTGGCCGACAAGAAGGGGGCCAACGCCAAACAAGGTATATATGATATACATGTTATTGATGTGTACCTTACCAACTCTCGTTGTAGTGCCTGGGTATTTGATACCGGTGCGGTTGCTCACATTTGCAACTCAAAGTAGGAACTACGGAATAGACGGAGGCTGGCGAAGGACAAAGTGACGATGCACGTGGGAAATGGTTCCAAGGTTGATGTGATTGCCGTCGGCATGCTCGCTCTTCGATTACCATCGGGATTAGTGATGAACCTGAATAATTGTTATTTAGTGCCTGCATTCAGCATGAACATTATATCTGGATCTTGTTTAATGCGAGATGGTTACTCATTTAAATCAGAGGATAATGGTTGTTCTATTTATATGGGTAATATCTTTTATGGTCATGCACCCATTGTGAGGGGTTTATTCTTATTGAATCTCGATAGTGATGATACACATGTTCATAACATTGATGCCAAAAGATGTAGAGTTGATAATGATAGTACCACATTCTTGTGGCACTGCCACTTAGGTCATATTGGTGTAAAACGCATGAAGAAACTCCATGTCGATGGACTTTTGGAGTCTCTTGATTTTGAATCACTTGACACATGCGAACCATGCCTCATGGGCAAGATGACTAAGACCCCATTTTCAGGAACAATGGAACGGGCAAGTGACTTGTTGGAAATCATACATACTGATGTGTGCGGTCCGATGAGCATTGAGGCGCGCGGTGGATATCGTTATTTTCTCACCTTCACCGACGATTTGAGTAGATATGGGTATATTTACTTAATGAAGCACAAGTCTGAAACGTTTGAAAAGTTCAAGCAATTTCAGAGTGAAGTTGAGAATCATCGTAACAAGAAGATCAAGTTCCTATGATCTGATCGAGGGGGAGAATATCTGAGTTATGAGTTTGGCAATCACTTAAGACAATGTGGAATTGTTTCACAGTTGACGCCACCTGGAACACCACAGCGTAATGGTGTGTCCGAACGTCGTAATCGAACCTTATTGGATATGGTGTGTTCTATGATGTCTCTTGCCGATTTGCCACTATCATTTTGGGGTTATGCATTAGAGACAGCTGCATTCACTTTAAATAGGGCACCATCTAAGTCCGTTGAGACGACGCCGTATGAACTATGGTTCGGCAAGAAACCGAAGTTGTCATTTTTTAAAGTTTGGGGATGCGATGCTTATGTCAAAAGGCTCCAGCCAGAAAAGCTCGAACCCAAAGCGGACAAATGCATCTTCATAGGATACCCAAAGGAGACGGTTGGGTACACCTTCTATCTCAGATCCGAGGGCAAAGTGTTTGTCGCTAAGAACGGGTCATTACTCGAGAAAGAGTTTCTCTCGAAAGAATTGAGTGGGAGGAAGATAGAACTTGATGAGGTTGTTGAACCTTTACTTCAACCAGAGAGTACCACAACACAGAAAGATGTTTCTGTGGAACCTATGTTAGTTGAAGAGGAAGCCGATGATGATGATCATGAAGCTTCGGATCAAGTTACTGTCGAACCTCGTAGGTCGACAAGGGTACGTACTGCTCCTGAGTGGTATGGTAACCCTGTCTTGGAGGTCATGTTGTTGGACAACGGTGAACCTACGAGCTATGGAGAAGCGATGGTGGGCCTGGATTCCAACAAATGGTTAGAAGCCATGAAATCCGAGATGGGATCCATGTATGAAAACAAAGTATGGACTTTGGAAGTATTACCTGAAGGGCAAAAGGCCATTCAGAATAAATGGATCTTCAAGAAGAAGACGGACGCGGACGGTAATGTCATCGTCCATAAAGCTCGACTTGTGGCAAATGGTTTTTCACAAGTTCAAGGAGTTGACTACGATGAGACTTTCTCACCGGTAGGGATGCTTAAGTCTGTCAGAATCATGTTAGCAATAGCTGCATTTTTCAACTATGAAATTTGGTAGATGGATGTCAAAACAACGTTCCTTAACGGTTTCCTTAAGGAAGAGTTGTATATGATGCAACCAGAAGGTTTTGTCGATCCAGAGAATGCTGAAAAAGTTTGCAAACTCCAGCGATCCATTTATGGGCTAGTGCAAGCGTCTCGGAGTTGGAATCTTCACTTTGATGAGGTGACCAAAGCGTTTGGGTTTGTACAAGTTTACGGAGAAGCTTGTATTTACAAGAAAGTGAGTGGGAGCTCTATAGTGTTTCTAATATTATATGTGGATGACATATTGCTGATTGGAAACAATATAGAACTTTTGGATAGCGTGAAGGAATATTTGAACAAGAGTTTTTCAATGAAGGACCTAGGAGAAGCTGCTTTCATATTAGGCATCAAGATCTATAGAGATAGATCGAGACGCTTAACAGGATTTTCACAGAGCAGATACCTTGATAAAGTTTTGAAGAAGTTCAAAATGGATCAGTCCAAGAAGGGGTTATTTCCTGTTTTGCAAGGTGTGAAGTTGAGTAAGCCTCAATGCCCAGTGACTGCAGAGGATAGAGAAAAGATGACTGTCATCCCCTATGCTTCTGCCATAGGCTCTATCATGTATGCAATGTTGTGCACAAGACCAGATGTCAGCCTTGCCATAAGTATGGCGGGAAGGTTTCAAAGTGATCCAGGAGTGGAACACTGGACGGCGGTCAAGACTATTCTTAAGTACCTAAAAAGGACTAAGGAAATGTTTCTCGTTTATGGAGGTGATCAAGAGCTCGTCGTAAAGGGTTACGTCGATGCAAGCTTTGACACTGATCCGGATGACTCTAAGTCTCAAACCGGATACGTATATATTCTTAATGGGGGAGCGGTAAGCTGGTGCAGTTCCAAGCAAAGCGTGGTAGCTGATTCTACATGTGAAGCGGAGTACATAGCTGCCTCGGAGGCGGCGAAGGAAGGTGTCTGGATGAAGCAGTTCATGACAGATCTTGGAGTTGTGCCCAATGCACTGGACCCAATGGCTCTGTTCTGTGACAACACTGGTGCCATTGCTCTAGCCAAGGAACCAAGGTTTCACAAGAGGACCAGACACATAAAGCGACGCTTCAATGCCATCCATGATGCAATCAAGGAAGAGGCATAAATATTTGCAAAGTGCACACGGACCTGAATGTTGCAGATCCGTTGACTAAGCCTCTTCCACGGGCAAAGCATGATCAACACCAGAACTCTATGGGTGTTAGATTCATAACCATGTAATGCTAGATTATTGACTCTAGTGCAAGTGGGAGACTGTTGGAAATATGCCCTAGAGGCAATAATAAAATGGTTATTATTATATTTCCTTGTTCATGATAATTGTTTATTATCCATGCTATAATTGTATTGATTGGAAACTCAAATACATGTGTGGGTACATAGACAAACAACGTGTCCCTAGTGAGCCTCTATCGGACTAGCTCGTTGATCAAAGATGGCCATGGTTTCCAGGTCATAGACATGAGTTGTCATTTGATAACGGGATCACATCATTAGGAGAATGATGTGATGGACAAGACCCAAACTATGAAGGTAGCATATGATCGTGTCAAGTTTATTGCTATCGTTTTCTGCATGTCAAGTATCTGTTCCTATGACCATGAGATCATGCAACTCACTAACCCTGGAGGAGTACCTTGTGTGTATAAAATGTCGCAACATAACTGGGTGACTATAAAGATGCTCTACAGGTATCTCCGAGGGCGTCTGTTGAGTTGGCATGGATCGAGACTGGGATTTGTCACTCCGTACGACGGAGAGGTATCTCAAGGCCCACTCGGTAATACAACATCACAATGAGCTTGCAAGCAATGTGACCAATGAGTTGGTCACGGAATCTTCTATTACGGAATGAGTAAAGAGACTTGTCGGTAACGAGATTGAACTAGGTATGGAGATACCGACGATCGAATCTCGGGCAAGTAACATATCGCTGGACAAAGGGAATTGCATACGGGATTGATTGAATCCTTGACATCATGGTTCAACCGATAAAGATCTTCGTTGAATATGTGGGAATCAATATGGGCATCCAGGTCCCGCTATTGATTATTGATCGGAGAGGAGTCTCGGTCATGTCTGCATGTTCTCGAACCCGTAGGGTCGCATGCTTAATGTTTGGTAGCGCTAGGGTAGTAATGAGATATTAACAGTGGAAAGTCCGAAAGTTGTTCGGAGTCCCGGATGGGATTCAGTATATCACGAGGAGCTCCGGAATGGTCCGGAGGTAAAGATTTATATATGGGAACTCATATTTTGGGTTCCGGAAAAAGTTTGGTTTTTTCGGTATTGTACCGGGAAGCTTCCAGAAGGTTCCAGAGGGTTCCGGAGGTGTCCGAAAGTCCACGGAGGGTCCACATGGACTCTAAGGAGGGGCGCACCAGCCCTTCATGGGCCAGGCGCAGCAGCCCCACTTGGCCCATCCGGCTGTCCCAAGTGATAAGATCAAATCCCTTTAAAATAGGAGATAAGAGCCAGCGAGCTGAACGTGTGCTAATCTCGGAGGTGCCGTCCGTTCGGCACTAGATCGGATTGGATCGCGATTGGATCGTGAAGAGTACAACTACATCAACCGCGTTACAACGCTAACGCTTTCGGTCTACAAGGGTATGTAGATTCAATCTCTCCTCTCGTAGATGGTCATCTCCTAGATTGGATCTTGGTGAGCGTAGGAAAAATTTATGTTTCCCATGCAACGCTCCCCAACACTATGTTCCTAGAAATAAGGGTGAATCATCTAGTAAAGGAAACGAGGATCTTAAGATGATAGGTATTTTCCCTAGCTTTATCAATATTATTAAGGAACCAATCCCTACGAACGAATTTCCTGATTTTTAACCTAGGAGTGTGATCATCAACAACCCTAATGAAATTCCTAAGGAGTATGGATGTATAATTGAGGAATTGAATAACAAAGATGACAATACCTAGATCTTTGCACTATGCCTAGCTAGGGGCATAAAACAATAGCGCATGTTGGGAGGCAACCCAATTTTATTTTATGTTTTTTTGTTTTTGCTTCTGTTATTGAATAAATACACAATATTACCTCTGTAATAATTGTGTTTTGGTGTTTTAATTAGTGTTTGAGCCAAGTAAGACCTTCGGGATGCTTTGGTATATCATTGATTTAATTTTGCCGAAAAACAAAAACTTTTGCGTCCAGTAATAGAATTGTTAAAATTCACTGGAGCGTGGAAAACCTCTGACTTTTTTACAAAAGATTGATATATGAATTTCCTATGTTGTCCCAATTAATCAGAATTTTTGGAGCTACATAAGTATGACTAATATTCGGGTATTTACAGACTGTTCTATTTTTGACAGATTCTATTTTGATGTGTTGTTTGCTTATTTTGATGAATCTATGGGTAATATCAGGGGGTATGAACCATGAAGAGGTTGGAAACAGTAGCTATAACACCAATATAAAATTGGAATGAGTTCACAACAGTACCTAAAAGTAGAGATTTGTTTTATCATACTAACGGATCTCACGAGTTTTTTTGTTGAGTTCTGTGTTGTGAAGTTTTCAAGTTTTGGGTAAAGTTTTGATGGACTACGGAATAAGGAGTGGCAACAGCCTAAGCTTGGGGATGCCCAAGGCACCCCAAGGTAATATTCAAGGACAACCAAGCATCTAAGCTTGTGGATGCCCCGGATGGCGTCCCTTCTTTTGTCTTCAATCCATTGGTAAATTTACTTGTGGCTATATTTTTATTTACCACATGATATGTGTTTTGCTTGGAGCATCTTGTATTGTATGAGTTTTGCTTTTTAGTTTGCCACAATCATCCTTGTTGTACACACCTTTTGAGAGGGACGCACATTAATCATGAATTTATTAGAATACTCTATGTGCTTCACTTATATCTTTTGAGCTAGGTAGTTGCTCTAGTGCTTCACGTATATCTTTTTAGAGCACGGTGGTGGTTTTATTTTGTAGAAATTGATGATCTCTCATGCTTCACATATATTATTTTGAGATTCTTAAAAATATTATGGAAATTTGCTTAGGTTATGAATTTGGTCTTAATATGATGGGTATCCAAGAGGGATATAATAAAAACTTTCATAAAGAGCATTGAATATATGAGAAGTTTGATTCCTTGCATTTGTTTTGAGATATAAACATGGTGATATTAGAGTCATGCTAGAGAGTAATTGTGGATTAGTAGAAATACTTGTGTTAAAGTTTGTGATTCCCGAAGCATGCACGTATGGTCTATCGTTATGCGATGAAGTTAGAGCATGATTTATTTTTTATTGTCTTCCTTATGAGTGGCGGTCGGGGACGAGCGATGGTCTTTTCCTACCAATCTATCCCCCTAGCCATTCCAAGATATATTGCCATGCAACTTCCACCGTTCCGTTTATTATGACACATACCATCATTGTCATATTGCTTTACGTGATCATATAGTTGACATAGTATTTGTGGCGTGGCCACCGTTCATATTTTTTATACATGTCATGCTAGATCATTGCACATCCCGGTACACCGCCGGAGGCATTCATATAGAGTCATATCTATGTTCTAGTATCGAGTTGTAATTCTTGAGTTGTAAGTAAATAAAGGTGTGATGATCATCATTATTAGAGCATTGTCCCATATGAGGAAAGAATGATGGAGGCTATGATTCCCCCACAAGTCGGGATGAGGCTCCGGACGAAAAAAAAAGAGGCCAAAGAGCCCAAAAGAAAAAAAAGGAAAAAAATGAGAGAAAAAGTGAGAAGGGACAATGTTACTATCCTTTTGCCACACTTGTGCTTCAAAATAGCACCATGTTCTTCATGATAGAGAGTCTCCTATTTTATCACTTTCATATACTGGTGGGAATTTTTCATTATAAAACTTGGCTTGTATATTCCAATGATGGGCTTCCTCAAATTGCCCTAGGTCTTCATGAGCAAGCAAGTTGGATGCACACCCACTTAGTTTTGTTTTGGGCTTTCATACACTTATAGCTCTAGTGCATATGTTGCATGGCAATCCCTACTCACTTGCATCGATATCAATTGATGGACATCTCCATAGCCCATTAAATTGCCTAGTTGATGTGAGACTTTCTCCTTTTTGTCTTCTCCTCACAACGTCCACCATACTCTATTCCAGCTATAGTGATATATCCATGGCTCACGCTCATGTATTGCATGAAAGTTAAAAAAGCTTGAGAACATTAAAAGTATGAAACAATTGCTTGGCTTGTCATCGGGGTTGTGCATGATAAATAGTTTGTGTGATCAAGATAGAGCATGACAAGATTATATGATTTTGTAGGGTTAACTGTCTTTACCAATGATATTTTGAGAAGACATGATCGCTTTATTAGTATGCTTGAAGTATTATTGTTTTTATGTCAATATTCAAGTTTTGTTTTGAATCTTATGGATATTCATGCCACAATAAGAAAAATTACATTGATAAATATGTTAGGTAGCATCCCACATAATTTTTTTTGTTTTTTATCATTTACCTACTCGAGGATAAGCAGGAATTAAGCTTGGGGATGCTTGATACGTCTCCAATGTATCTATTTTTTTTTTGTTCCATGCTATTATATTATCTATCTTGGATGTTTTATATGCATTAATATGCTATTTTATATCATTTTTTGGGACTAACCTATTAACCTAGTGCCCAGTGCTAGTTGTTGTTTTTTCCTTGTTTTTGTCTTTTACAGAAAATCAATACCAAACAGAGTCCAAACGGAATGAAACTTTTTGAGGATTTTTCTTGGACCAAAAGACAACCACGAAGCTTCGGGAAGAGGCCAGAAGACCCACGAGGGGGCCACAAGCCCTAGGGGCGTGCCCCAAGGGGGCGCGCCCTAGGCTTGTGGGCCCCCCGTGGCTCTTCTAACCCTAATCTCTGTTGTATAAATACCCAAATATTCCCCTTACGTCAGAGGGCACACCAAAAATACTTTTCCGACACCGCAAGCTTCTGTTCTCGTGAGATCACATCTTGGGGCCTTTTCCGGCACTCTGTCGGAGGGGGATTCAATCATGGAGGGACTCTACACCAACCTTGTTGCCCTTCCGATGATGTGTGAGTAGTTTACCATAGACCTACGGGTCCATAGCTAGTAGCTAGATGGCTTCTTCTCTCTCTTTGATCTTCAATACAATGTTCTCCTCGATGTTCTTGGTGATCTATTCGATGTAATCTTCTTTTGCGGTGCGTTTGTTGAGATCCGATGAATTATGGATTTATGATCAAATTATCTATGAATATTATTTGAGACTTCTCTACTCTTTTATGCATGATTACGATAGCTTTGTATTTCTCTCCGATCTATCGATTTGGTTTGGCCAACTAGATTGGTTTTTCTTGCAATGGGAGAGGTGCTTTGTGATGGGTTCAATCTTGCGGTGTCCTCACCTAGTGACAGTAGGGGTAGCGAGGCACGTATTTGTATTGTTGCCATTAAGGATACAAAGATGGGGTTTTCACCATACTGATTGGATCTATCCCTCTACATCATGCCATCTTTCTTAAGGCGTTACTCCGTTCTTGTTAACTTAATACATTAGATGCATGCTGGATAGCGGTCGATGTGTAGAGTAATAGTAGTAGACGCAGGCAGGAGTCGGTCTACTTGTCACAGGCGTGATGCCTATATTCATGATCATTGCCTTAGATATCGTCATAACTTTGCGCTTTTCTATCAATTGCTCAACAGTAATTTGTTCACCCACCGTATGTGTTCCTTTCAAGAGAGAAGCCTCTTGTAACACCCCCTGTAATGAACAACAGTGATCACCCTTAGTTAATGCCATGTCAGCAAGATTAACAGTGCCTAATCATCATTTGCATCATATTGCATTTCAACTTCTAGTTCAAACTTCAATTAAATTCAAAGTGGAAAATAAAAGTTGTTCAAATCAGAAACTAAAATGTTCCTTAAATAACAAATATTCTAGAGACAATGATAAAATTGTAACCAACATTAATAAATTAATTAAGTGACATAAACCTCCTCTAACAGTGGCTAAAAACAATGTTTAATAACCTTTTTATTAATCCAAAATTAATATGAAATAGTAATTGCCCCAAACTAGTTTTTGGTGCCAGGGTATATTCCACTATGATTTATGGGCTAGGTCTCATATTTTACAAAAACAATTTAGTGCCCAAACAATTTACAAAATAGAAAAGTAAAGAAAACAGAAAAAGGGAAAATAGCAAAGGGCCTAAAACTACTGTGCACTTAGGCCTACCTTCTACAGCACTGGCCCAGCCAACCCCACGCCATCCCCCACCTCCCACACTACTCACCGCGCCGCTGTCGAGCACCTGGAGCGCGCGCAGCCCGCCTCCCCCCCCCCCCCCCCCCGCGCGGTCGACAGCGCGCCGCGCTCGCTGGGGAGGATAAGAGCAACTCCCCGTACCCCCTAGCGAACACTAGACACCATTTCCCCCCATCGCCCCCTCTCTGTTTCGGTTCAGGCGGATGCCTGAGCGCCACCCTCACCGCCGTTCGCCGTAGCCGTGGCCACCGCCAACTGTTCGCCTCGCTGACACGTTCGAAAGCACCGCCGTGGTCCTCTGCTTCGACTACGCTGCCGGATCGAGCCCGAGAGCCCCTCGTGACGCCGCATTCTTCCTCGCCTCCTCCTCGGCCACCGCATCAACCTCGCCGGCGATCTACACCACCGGTCCACCCCGAGCCCACTGCCCAGTCCCCACGCTCCCCCGGTGAGCTCCTGCGCGTGACGCACCCTCCCCTGCCTCATCTAGTCATCCCTAGCTACTGCTCCACCGAGGCCGAGCCCCTGCCTCCGCCACTGCTCGTCGCCGCATCGAGTAGACGTTGTAGCCATCTCGCGTTGCTCGTTTTGCGCCTCCCAGCTCCGATCCCGACGAGTACCGAACTCCAGCGACCGCCTCGTCGCTCGCTGTCGACGATACCGACCACCGTAGCCCCCGCCATCACCCCAGATCGCTTCGCCGCCGTCTTGTCGTTTGAACGAGCCCGGCCGCGCTCGAAATGGCACGGTGTGGACGAAACTCGACCCCCTCCCGATTGCTCCGCCGCTGGATTTGGTCACCGGCGTTGCTCTGGCCGCCGCGCTGACCTGGCGCCGGTGGGTCCCGCCCCATGCCACTAACTGTGGGCCCCCGCGGGCCCCTGTTGACTCGTTGACTTGGGTCAACGCTGACTGGGCGCCCCTGTCTCACAGACGTGCGGGCCCCACCCCAATAAACGAATTAAAATAAATGATTAGTTAGTTAATTAGTTAATTAGTTAATTAAATTGCTAAACACTCGCTGACAGTAGGCCCCACCTGCTAATTAGTTTAATTAGATTAAACTAACTCTGTTCAGTTAGCTCAGTCAATGACATGTGGGTCCCACTGGACCCACAGGTCAGGTTTGACTCTGGTCAGCTGGGTTTGACCTGCTGACATCATGGTGATGTCATGCTGACATCATCGTTTACTATTCTAGATAATTCAAATTAATAATAAATCTGTAATTTCAGAAAATTATTTAAACTTTGAAAAATCATATAAAATAATCCGTAACTCCGATGAAAATAATTTATATATGAAAGTTGCTCAGAATTTCGATACGAATCTGAATACACCCTCCGTATTCCTGTCAGATGCACCTAGCTAGATGAACATGGAACTTTTAGACCGATTTCAATAAATGAATAGTGCTCAACTTTAATTAAATAAATCCAAATTAATTCCTAAATTAACTAACTCATTTAGTTAGGCAATAGAACACCTCGGCATAGCATTTAGGCATGTCATACATATTGTTTGCATTTTTGCCGTGAATTTATTGTTTCTCTCCCCCTCCTTCTCTCTCGACAGATGCCAAGGCAGACGCTGTTGCAGCTGGGTACGACTACGCTCCAGACGAGCAGCCCGTTGACGACCCCTCTTTCTTGCCAGAGCAACCAGACAAGCCCCCCCCCCCTTGAGCATCCAGATATTGCCCATTGCATTTCTCCTGCTTGCATTAGATTTTGCTACTGTTAATGTTTGCTCCTATTCTGATGCATAGCCTGCTTTTGTAACCTGTTTAATGTTACATTACCTGCCTATGTTAAACTGCTTAGTATAGGTTGGTAGTGAACCATCAGTGACCCCCCACCACCTTACCCTTGTTGCCCCTGCTTGATCATCGACGACTCGATCAATGTGATCACCGACCAGAGACCGACACCATACTTCACCCCCTTAGTTGTACGACTCTGCATAGTTACTATCGAGTGACGAGGGTGATACCTCGTAACACACTCCTGATGAATACTCTGCAGTGTAGCTGTTCGGTCGCGGTCATCGAGGGTGATTCCTCCTTATCCACTTCCGATATGACTCTGTCGTGCAACCCCTCAGTATGAACCTCGAGGGTGATGCCTCATACGTTCACCCTGATGATTTCATTGAGTGGAATTCACCGAGGGTGATTCCTCGGGGCTTCCCCCTTGATGTTATGACCACACGGTTACTTTGACCTTTGTTACAGGCGGGTCGACCCTGATGGGTACCCGCAGGGGATCTATGATGTCGGGTGTGCCGGAAGGGCACTCGAGTGTGATATTGTGGTGGAGCTTCAGGAACTCTGATTGTCTCCGCGTGTTACTAAATGAGAAAATCGGATTTGGGTGTTTGATCTGAGTGGGTCGACGTGCCCTTTACGCACTACCACCACGCGGGATAATGGTTATGGGGCCCTCTGCGATGTACGTTTCTCCCGAAAGCTCTTCAGACGTCACGTTTCACCGTGCGGGCTGATCGCCGGGAATAGGCTGGATACTTCACTGACAAGTTCAGTGTCGCGCCTGCACCCCAGCCAGCCACGCAACGCGCAGGGTGCCCAGGGCGATGGCCCAAGACCTCTGGGTGCATAGGTTAGTCCGGCATGCTGACCTCTCTGCTGAGCCTAGGTAGGGCGCTGCTTCATGTCGATCTCCCGAGGACGGGCATTACCCAGCAAGTGTGTCCGGCCAGAGGTGATCGAGTGTGTTGGGTAACAGTAGTGGACCCCTGCAGGGAAGAATAATCTATCGATAGCCGGTCCTACGGTAAAGGACGCTCAGTTTGTGTATCCCGATCTACTACTGGAACTGGATACTTGTTACTTAATTGAAGCTTCGGAATTGCTTTCTCGCAGGGAGTTGAGGAAGGATCTCTAGGCTTACTTCAACATGTTTGCTTAATAAAATGCTATTCTACTCTCTTCTATTGCTGCAAGATGGTGGCTCGTGAAGATGTTTGAAGATGCTAGTCTTCGATAGGACTAGGCCTTCTCTCTATTCTGGCATTTCTGCAGCCCAGTCCACATAAACAGCCTCTCTTTGATAATGTTGCATATGTAGTGTAGATCCTTGCTTGCTGAGTACTTCGGATGAGTACTCACGGTTGCCTTTTTACTTCTTTTTCCCCATACCCCACTTTGATGATACATCAGACGATGGAGCCCTGGAGCCAGATGTCCCAGCAGGAACTTACTACCAGGAGGGTCCAGACGGCACATACTACTGGATCGAGCCAGCCGACCAAGAGTAGGATCGGAGGCTCCCAGGCAGGAGGCCTTTGCCTTTCGATCTAGAGTCGTTGTTTGTGCTAGCCTTCTTAAGGCAAAACTTTGTCTAACTATGTCTGTACCCAGATATTACTTGTATGACTGACTCATGTATTCGGATATTCGTGATCCCTGGTCTGTAATATTGTGGATCTCCGTTTATTTGTGTTAGAGTTGTGTTGTGATATCTTCCCGTGAGTCCCTGCGCTTGATCGTGCATGTTTGCATGTATGATTAGTGCACGATTGAGTCGGGGGCGTCACAAGTTGGTATCAGAGCCGACTGCCTGTAGGAAGCCCCCTTCCAATTCCTTGGCCGAAGTTGAGTCTAGACATTGAAAAACTAATTTACTAACTAGGCTGTGTGGCTTACGGGCCCACGTCGCCAACTGGGTGGTATTAGGATCTTTTATTCCTCGTCTATACTCTGGGACTCTGATCTCTCTTCTATTCGGGTTAATTAAATTTTACTAACACCGACACTTAGGATCTCGTAAATCTCGTCTACCCGGAGAGCTGGATATCTGTGCGATTTCCCTGTCATTGATCTGATTAGTCTGATAATCATTTTCCTTTCCATTGTTTTGTTTAACCTTTCTCTCCGAGTTGTATTAAACTTCTCATTGTCATTTGACAATCCTGAATTTCCTCTATTTCAGATGGATCGTTTGTTTCCACCACGTCCTATGACGCAGCTTGTGCTTCGCACTTGGGCTCGTGATGTCCCTGGTTTTCCAGCTGTCCTGATCGCCCTCCTGACCAGACTTGGCTACCGCTGGTACCCCAACTACATGGTCTACGAGGATTACCGCGAGTTCAACCAGGAGCAGTACCATGCTGATGTTCGTATCTATGATCAGCAAGATGACTCAGACACTGAGCTGCAACTTTTCCAGGGTATCGGCGTGACGATTGAGATGGCAGTCCATGATGCCGCCTACTCTGCTGTCGCACCTCTCCGACACTTAGGATCTCGTAAATCTCGTCTACCCGGAGAGCTGGATATCTGTGCGATTTCCCTGTCATTGATCTGATTAGTCTGATAATCATTTTCCTTTCCATTGTTTTGTTTAACCTTTCTCTCCGAGTTGTATTAAACTTCTCATTGTCATTTGGCAATCCTGAATTTCCTCTATTTCAGATGGATCGTTTGTTTCCACCACATCCTACGACGCAGCCTGTGCTTCGCACTTGGGCTCGTGATGTCCCTGGTTTTCCAGTTGTCCTGATCGCCCTCCTGGCCAGACTTGGCTACCACTGGTACCCCGACTACATGGTCTATGAGGATTACCGCGAGTTCAAACAGGAGCAGTACCATACTGATTTTCGTATCTATGATCAGCAAGATGACTCAGACACTGAGCTGCACCTTTTCCACGGTATCGGCGTGATGATTGAGATGGCAGTCCATGATGCCGCCTACTCTGCTGTCGCACGTCTCCGAGGAGAGTTTAGTAGTAACTTGGATGCCTCTGAGTTCCGATACATTCCGTATGCCCCTGCTGGAGATGCTACTGGATACTACACGGCTATCTGTGCCCCGTACGAGCCTCGTCACTACGACCCGCGTGTTCTGATTCAGTGCACTCAGGCTCTGGATCGCACTGTTCGGGCTCTTGCCGTTGAGTTGGTTGCCACTCGAGCATGTCTCTATGATGCTATGATGCAGTTGCTACCAGCTGTTCATGCAGGGATACATCCGGAGCACATCCTTTACCCACGCAGGACTCAGATGTATGGTGGTATTGATTGGCCTACTGTTGGAGGTCACACACCTGCACGTGGCCCTCTTCTTACAGCTCGAGGCCGGGTTCTGCATCAGAGTGCAGATGGAGCGCAGGATCCTTCCGTGACGACCATTCGTCGTCCGCACTCGCAGTTACCCCGTTTTAGTGGTTTTCCCCGACGTTGATGTAGCCTTTTCAATGTCTCGTTGTGTACTTCCTTACAGCGTGCCTGCGCGCCGCCTAGCATGTCTAGTTTTTAAATTTGCGCCGTTATGCTGTCCGCATGTACCCAACTCTGTGTATGGATCTGTATGTCTTAATTGACTACTATTATGTATCTGTTACGCTGCTTAAATTGTTGTCGAGTTACATCATGCTTGTCGCTAAACACTCGCAATTGCTTTTACTAAACTACCCCCTGTTGATACTTAGCAGGATGGTTAGACCAGGTGGTCGTGGTCATGGTCGTGCCCCTGAACGCCCACCACCGCCAGATTATATGGCAGCTATGATGCAACAATTCGAGCTCAACCGTCAGTTCATGACTGGAATCATGGCTCAGTTTCCGCATCAGAACAACCAGAACCAGAACCCTCCTTCAATAACTCTACCGGAGTTTATGCGACTTAACTCCACTCACTTCTGCAACTCTGACAAGCCACTGGATGCTCATGACTGAATTCGCGACATCACTCACGAGATGGAGTCTGCTAATGTCTCCCCTGCCAACTTTGTCACCTTCACGTCCTTTTCTTAAAGGGGCCCGCTGCTCAATGGTGGGACACACACAAGCGTACAATGCCTGCTGGAACAGTAGTTACCTGGCCTGAGTTCCAGGCTGCTTTTCATGCCCGATATATTCCTCAGGGAATTATGGACCGGATGAAGAGCCAGTTCCGCAACCTCACTCAGGGCAACAAGACCGTCGAAGCTTATCAGCGGGAATTCCTTGATCTGTCCCGCTATGCTGAAGAAGACATCGCCACAGATGCCCGTAGACAAGAGAAGTTCCGTAATGGACTCCACCCAGACCTCGAGCTTGCACTTGCTGCTCAAGACTTCAACGACTTTTCTACTCTTGTGAACAAGGCTATTCTGGTTGAGACCGCTCAGATGAAGCACAAGGACTCGCAGAAGCCCTATCGTGATGCTGGCTCATCTTCGGGCTCAGCACAGAAGCGTCGAGTCTGGATTCCCAACAACGTGTTCCGTCCAAATGCCCCTGCACCAAAGAACAACTATGCTGCACCACGTCTGCCTCCTCCACCACCGAGGCAGCCAAGAGCTCAAGTTGTTCCACACAATGCTCCTCTTCATCCTGAAGATGGTCTGTGCTTCAAGTGCCGCAAACCAGGTCACCTTGCTAAGGACTGCCGCCAGACTCAGAATCAGTTGGCTTTTCCTCGTACTGGCCATGGCAATGGTCGTGGCAACAATCAGGCCCGCAACTATAATATTGGGTCTGCTGCACATGGTTGTGGACACGCTTACAACATTGATATTGAAGAAGTCCAGGATCAACCTGCTACTGTGATGGGTACCCTTTTCGTTAACTCAGAACCTGCTTCTGTATTATTTGATTCAGGAGCATCGCATTCATTCATGTCAGAAGCATTTGCATTATCGCATGACATTACATTTCAAAAGATGATTCTGCCAATAGTTATCCGCACCCCTGGAGGCCAGTGTCAAACCACTATGATGGCACACAATGTCCCCGTTGAAATTAAAGGGTTGGAATTCCTTGTTTCGCCCATTATCCTGAAGTCTTCCACCATAGACCTCATCCTCGGAATGGATTGGTTGAAAGCTCATATAGCTTCGATCAATTGTGCCACAAAAGTCATCCAACTTCTTCACCCCTCCGATGAGATAGTGAACTACACCGCCCGAATTACTCGAGATGCTGAAGCTTAGATATATGCTCTGAATGCTTTGAACGCCTCACCTCTGGAAGGAATTGAGAACGTTCCTGTCGTTCGAGATTTTCCAGACGTCTTTCAGGAAGAACTTCCAGGGATACCCCTGGTTAGAGCTGTCGAGTTCGCCATCGACTTGAAGCCTGGCACTACCCCTATTGCAAAGCGTCCTTATAAGATGCCTCCGCACCACCTTCTCGAGCTTAAGGAAGAAATCAACAAGTCACTTAAGAAAGGTTTCATCCGCCCCAGTTCCTCTGCTTGGGGAGCACCTTCACTCTTCGTTAGGAAGAAGGATGGAACTAACCGATTGGTTCAGGATTATCAGCCCATTAACCAAGCCACAATCCAGAATAAATACCCATTCCCCGGATCAATGATCTTTATGATCAGCTTGCTGGATCCTCTGTCTTCTCGAAACTCGACTTGAGGTTGGGTTATCATCAGATCTGTGTTCGCGAAGAGGATATTCTGAAGACTGCCTTTGTTACTCGATATGGCTCTTATGAGTACACTGTCATGTCATTTGGCTTAACAAATGCTCCAGCAACCTTCTCCCGGTTGATGAACTATATCTTCATGGATTACCTCGACAAATTCATCGTGGTTTATTTGGATGATATCCTTATATATTCTAAGAATGAAGAAGAACATGCTGAACATCTTTGGCTTGTATTGGAGAAGCTACGAGAACATCAGTTGTATGCTAAATTCTCCAAGTGTGAGTTCTGGTTATCTGAAGTGACCTATCTTGGTCATGTGATTTCCAAGAATGGCATTGCTGTTAACCCTGAGCGAGTATAGGCTATTCTTGATTGGACTCCCCCGAAGAATGTCAAGCAAGTCAGAAGTTTTCTCGGACTCGCTAGTTATTGCCGTCGATTCGTTGAGAACTTTTCCAAGATTGCAAAGCCATTGACGAATCTGCTCCACAAAGGTGTTAAATTTGAGTGGACAGAAAAATGTCAAGAAAGCTTTCAGACACTAAAAGATAAGTTGACATCTGCCCCAGTGCTAGCACCCCCGGATTCCCAAAAGGATTTCGTGATATACTGTGATGCATCTCGTCAAGGATTAGGCTGTGTCCTAATGCAAGAGTGTAAGGTGATTGCTTATGCCTCTCGACAATTGCGTCCTCATGAAGAAAATTATCCAGTGCATGATCTTGAACTTTCTGCGGTTATTTATGCTCTGAAACTATGGCGACATTACCTTCTCAGTAACCGATGTGAGATATACACGGATCATCAGAGTTTGAAGTATCTATATACTCAACCACATCTGAACCTTCGTCAACAAAGATGGCTCGAAACAATAGCCGATTATGATATGAATATCTCATACACCCCTGGCAAGGCTAATGTGATGGCCGATGCTTTGAGTCGCAAGGCTTATTGCAGCAACAATATGGTTCAGGAAGCACAACCTGTTCTTTATGAAGAGCTTCGCAAATTGAACCTCCATATTGTTCCACAGGGTTATCTCAATACCCTGGTTGTTGAACCAGATTTAGAACACAGCATTAAGACTATGCAACGGTATGACTCTGAAGTTGAAAGGATTAAGCGATACCTCGAAAGAGGAAAGCCGTCGGAATTCCATCTTGATAAGGATGGGATTCTATTCTTCCAACGACGTCTCTTCGTACCCAAATTCAAGGATGATAGGGAACACGTTATGAAAGAAGCTCATGACACTCCTCTGTCAATTCATCCTGGTAGCACAAAGATGTACCATGACATTTGTCAGAGATACTAGTGGCCTAATATGAAGCGAGACATTGCTCGTTATGTTTGTGAGTGTGACGTTTGCCTCTGCATTAAAGAAGAACATCAAAGGCCTGCTGGAACTCTACAACCCCTTGAAATTCCTGAATGGAAATGGGACAAGGTCCAAATGGATTTCATTACTGGATTTCCTAGATCTCAGAAGGGTCATGATGCTATCTTTGTCGTCATCGACCGATTCTCAAAGGTTGCTCACTTTCTGCCAGTTAAGGAGACAATCACTGCTACTCAGTTAGCAGACTTGTATGTTTCCCGCATTGTGTCACTCCACGGTGTTCTGTTGGAGATCAGTTCGGACCATGGCAGTCTCTTTACCTCAAGATTCTAGGCAGGTTTCCAAGAAGCTATGGGAACTCATCTGTTGTTCAGTACCGCTTTTCACCCTCAGTCACAGAGTCAAGTCGAACGAGTTAATCAAGTGCTCGAAGATATGCTTCGAGCTTGCGTCATCTCCTTCGGTAAGAAATGGGAGGAATCTCTCCCGTATGCCGAATTCTCTTACAACAATAGCTATCAAGCTAGTTTGAAGATGGCACCGTTTGAAGTTCTATACGGAAGTAAGTGTTGAACCCCTATGAATTGGTCAGAAACTGGGGAACGCTCACTCGTCGGACCAGACATTGTTCAGCAAGCTGAAGAACAAGTCCGCATCATCCGTGAACATCTGAAAACTGCTCAGTCTCATCAGAAGAGCAACTATGACCGAAAGCACAAGGAAATGGTCTATCAACCTGGCGAGCAAGCCTACCTTCGCGTCACTCCATTGAAAGGCACTCATCGGTTCGGAATCAAGGGCAAGTTAGCTCCTCGCTACATTGGCCCATTCCGTGTTCTTGCCCGTCGAGGAGAAGTGGCATATCAATTGCAATTGCCGCCCAATCATTCTCAAGTGCATGATGTCTTTCATGTATCCCAACTTTGTCGCTGCTTCAAGGATCCTATTCGAGCTGTGGATCATGAAATGCTTGAATTGCGGGAAGATTTGTCTTATCCAGAATATCCCGTTCGTATTCTTGATCAAGCTGAACGTCGAACCCGTCAGAAGTCGATCAAATTCCTCGAGGTCCAGTGGTCGAATCATTCTGAAGATGAAGCCACTTGGGAACGTGAGGATCGTCTTCGCGAAGAATACCCCGCTTTCTTTCAGTCTTCCTCTTAATTCTCGGGACGAGAATTCTTGTTAGATGAGGAGAATTGTAACACCCCCTGTAATGAACAACAGTGATCACCCTTAGTTAATGCCATGTCAGCAAGATTAACAGTGCCTAATCATCATTTGCATCATATTGCATTTTAACTCCTAGTTCAAACTTCAATTAAATTCAAAGTGGAAAATAAAAGTTGTTCAAAACAGAAACTAAAATGTTCCTTAAATATCAAATATTCCAGAGACAATGCTAAAATTGTAACCAACATTAATAAATTAATTAAGTGACTCAAACCTCCACTAACAGTGGCTAAAAACAATGTTTAATAACCTTTTTATTAATCCAAAATTAATATGAAATAGTAATTGCCCCAAACTAGTTTTTGGTGCCAGGGTATATTCCACTGTGATTTATGGGCTAGGTCTCATATTTTACAAAAACCATTTAGTGCCCAAACAATTTACAAAACAGAAAAGAAAAGAAAACCGAAAAAGGGAAAATATCAAAGGGCCTAAAACTACTGTGCACTTAGGCCTACCTTCTACAGCACCGGCCCAGCCCACCCCACGCCATCCCCCACCTCCCGCACTGCTCACCGCGCCGCTGTCGAGCACCTGGAGCGCGCGCAGCCCGGCCCCCTCCCCCCCCCCCTCCGCGCGGTTGACAGCGCGCCGTGCTCGCCGGGGAGGATAAGAGCAACTCCCCGCACCCCCTGGCGAACCCTAGCCACCATTTCCCCCCCTCGCCCCCTCTCTGTTTCGGTTCGGGCGGATGCCCGAGCGCCACCCTCGCCGCTGTTCGCCGTAGCCGTGGCCACCGCCAACCGTTCGCCTCGCTGACACATCCGAAAGCACGGCCGTGGTCCTCTGCTTCGACTACGCTGCCGGATCAAGCCCGGGAGCCCCTCGAGACACCGCATTCTTCCTCGCCTCCGCCTTGGCCACCGCATCGACCTCGCCGGCGATCTACGCCACCGGTCCACCCCGAGCCCACTGCCCAGTCCCCACGCTCCCCCGGTAAGCTCTTGTGCGTGACGCACCCTCCCCTGCCTCCTCTAGCCATCCCTAGCTGCTGCTCCGCCGAGGCCGAGCCCCTGCCTCCGCCACTACTCGTCGTCGGCGTCGATCCGGCGACCAAATGGCCTCGCAACCAAGCCCGTTGCATTCGCCGCATCGAGTAGACGCTGTAGCCATCTCGCGCTGCTTGTTTTGCGCCTCCCAGCTCTGATCCTGATGAGTACCGAACTCCGACGACCACCTCATCGCTTGCCGTCGACGATACCGACCACCGTAGCCCCCGCCGCCACCCTAGATCGCTCCGCCGCCGTATTGCCGTTCGAACGAGCCCGGCCCCGCTCGAAATGGCGCGGTGTGGATGAAACCCGACCCCCACCCGATCGCTCCGCCGCTGGATTTGGTCACCGGCGTTGCTCCGGCCACCGCGCTGACCTGGCGCCGGTTGGTCCCGCCCCGTGCCACTGACTGTGGGCCCCCGCGGGCCCCTGTTGACTCATTGACTTGGGTCAACGCTGACTGGGCGCCCCTGTCTCACAGACATGCGGGCCCCACCCCAATAAACAAATTAAAATAAATGATTAGTTAGTTAATTAGTTAATTAAATTGCTAAACACTCGCTGACAGTAGGCCCCACCTGCTAATTAGTTTAATTAGATTAAACTAACTCTGTTCAGTTAGCTCAGTCAATGACATGTGGGTCCCACTGGACCCACAGGTCAGGTTTGACTCTGGTCAGCTGGGTTTGACCTGCTGATGTCATGGTGATGTCATGCTGACATCATCGTTTACTATTCTGGATAATTCGAATTAATAATAAATCTGTAATTTCAGAAAATTATTTAAACTTTGAAAAATCATATAAAATAATCCGTAACTCCGATGAAAATAATTTATATATGAAAGTTGCTCAGAATTTCGATATGAATCTGAATACACCCTCCGTATTCCTGTCAGATGCACCTAGCTAGATGAACATGGAACTTTTAGACCGATTTCAATAAATGAATAGTGCTCAACTTTAATTAAATAAATCCAAATTAATTCCTAAATTAACTAACTCATTTAGTTAGGCAGTAGAACACCTCGGCATAGCATTTAGGCATGTCATACATATTGTTTGCATTTTTGCCGTGAATTTATTGTTTCGCTCCCCCTCCTTCTCTCTCGACAGACGCCGAGACAGACGCCGTTGCAGCTGGGTACGACTACGCTCTAGACGAGCAGCCCGTTGACGACCCCTCTTTCTTGCCAGAGCAACCAGGCAAGCCCCCCCCCCCCCCTTGAGCATCCAGATATCGCCCATTCCATTTCTCCTGCTTGCATTAGATTTTGCTACTGTTAATGTTTGCTCCTATTCTGATGCATAGCCTGCTTTTGTAACCTGTTTATTGTTACCTTCCTTGCCTATGTTAAACTGCTTAGTATAGGTTGGTAGTGAACCATCAGTGAACCCCACCACCTTACCCTTGTTGCCCCTGCTTGATCATCGATGACTCGATCAATGTGATCGTCGACCAGAGACCGACACATCACTTCACCCCCTTAGTTGTACAACTCTGCATAGTTACTATCGAGTGCTGAGGGTGATACCTCATAACGCACTCCTGATGAATACTCTGCAGTGTAGCTGTTCGGTCGCGGTCATCGAGGGTGATTCCTCCTTCTCCACTTCCGATACGACTCTGTCGTGCAACCCCTCAGTATGAACCTCGAGGGTGATGCCTCATACGTTCACCCTGATGATTTCATCGAGTGGAATTCACCGAGGGTGATTCCTCGGGGCTTCCCCCTTGATGTTATGACCACACGGTTACTTTGACCTTTGTTACAGGCGGGTCGACCCTGATGGGTACCCGCAGGGGATCTATGATGTCGGGTGTGCCGGAAGGGCACTCGAGTGTGATATTGTGGCGGAGCTTCAGAAACTCTGATTGTCTCCGCGTGTTACTAAATGAGCATATCGGATTTGGGTGTTTGATCTGAGTGGGTCGACGTGCCCTTTACGCACTACCACCACGCGGGATAATTGTTATGGGGCCCTCTGCGATGTACGTTTCTCCCGAAAGCTCTTCAGACGTCACGTTTCACCATGCGGGCTGATCGCCGGGAATGGGCTGGATACTTCACTAACGAGTTCAGTGTCGCGCCTGCACCCTGGCCAGCCACGCAACGCGCAGGGTGCCCAAGGCAATGGCCCAAGACCTCTGGGTGCATAGGTCAGTCCGGCGTGCTGACCTCTCTGCTGAGCCTAGGTAGGGCGCTACTTCGTGTTGATCTCCCGAGGACGGGCATTACCCAGCAAGTGTGTCCGGCCAGAGGTGATTGAGCGTGTTGGGTAACAGTAGTGCACCCCTGCAGGGAAGAATAATCTATCGATAGCCGGTCCTACGGTAAAGGACGCTCAGTTTGTGTATCCCGATCTTCTATTTGAACTGGATACTTGTTACTTAATTGAAGCTTCGGGATCGCTTTCTCGCAGGGAGTCGAAGAAGGATCTCTAGGCTTACTTCAACATGTTTGCTTAATAAAATGCTATTCTACTCTCTTCTATTGCTGCAAGATGGTGGCTCGTGAAGATGTTTGAAGATGCTAGTCTTCGATAGGACTAGGCCTTCTCTCTATTCTGGCATTTCTGCAGCCCAGTCCACATAAACAGCCTTTCTTTGATAATGTTGCATATGTAGTGTAGATCCTTGCTTGCTGAGTACTTCAGATGAGTACTCACGGTTGCCTTGTTACTTCTTTTTCCCCATACCCCACTTTGATGATACATCAGACGATGGAGCCCCGGAGCCAGATGTCCCAGCAGGAGCTTACTACCAGGAGGGTCCAGACGGCACGTACTACTGGATCAAGCCAGCCGACCAGGAGTAGGATCGGAGGCTCCCAGGCAGGAGGCCTTTGCCTTTCGATCTAGAGTCGTTGTTTGTGCTAGCCTTATTAAGGCAAAACTTTGTCTAACTATGTCTGTACCCAGATATTACTTGTATGATTGACTCATGTATTCGGATCTTCGTGATCCCTGGTCTGTAATATTGTGGATCTCCATTTATTTGTGTTAGAGTTGTGTTGTGATATCTTCCCGTGAGTCCATGTGCTTGATCATGCATGTTTGCGTGTATGATTAGTGCACGATTGAGTCGGGGGCGTCACACCTCTAGTGAAAACTATGGCCCCGGGGTCTATTTCTCATCATATATTTTCAGATCTATAAACAAAAAACCCAAAAATACCTTGCTCCAATTTATTTATATTTACTTTATTTTGCCTTTTATTTATATTTTATATCTATCTCTATCATATCTCACTCTTGCTAGTGACCGTGAAGGGATTGACAACCCCTGTTTCGCGTTGTGTGCAAGTGTTTGTTAGTTTGTGTAGGTGCATATATTGGGGACTTGCTTGCACCTCCTACTGGATTGATACCTTGGTTCTTAACTGAGGAAAATACTTATCTCTACTTTGTTGCATCACCTTTTCCTCTTAAAGGAAAAAATCAACGCAAGCTCAAGAAGTAGCAGGAAGAATTTCAGGCGCCGTTCCCGGGGAGAATCTACTTCAAGACTACCAAGTACCTATCATAAACTCTCATCTCTTGCTCTTACATTATTTGTCATTTGCCTCTCGTTTTCCTCTCCCCCACTTCTAAAACGTTTTCAGAAAAACACAAAAATATTTGCCTTTTTATTCGCCTTCTTCTGTTCACTTTTTCGTTTGCTATCTTTGCTTGTGTTGCCATGTGCCTTCTATGTGCTTGCATCTTTGCTTGCTAAAAATCTATTGATATGGATCCACTTAAAGTTTTCTACTTGGATCATCTTTGATCCATATGTGCTCGTGCTGAAACCCCAACTAGTTTAGTTGAGCGAAAATCATTAGATGAGCATGCTCATTTTGTGCATCACCGTTTGTCTCAAAAAGGGGGACTCTTATGGAATCAAATAAATTGTTTGCTATGCTATGCTTGGAATCTATGTGAAATTTATGATTTTACTTGTTGCTCGGAGAACCCTAAAAATTACCTTCCCTGCCTATGTGAGTTTAATGATAATGAAATCCTATCTTCTTATGCCGAAGGTGTTTATAGTTACTATGATATCGAACAAATTGAAGAATTTGTTGCTTTTAAGGGTGCTTATGGTTGCGAGTTTCTTCTTTGATTGAAAAGTATGATAATACTCTCTACAAATCTGAAAAATTTGACATACTTAAATATTGCTATGAAAACTATGCTCATAATGCCTATGTTAAAGAATTTATTGAGAGAATGACCATTGCTTTGGAAGAAAATAATGATATGCATGAATCTATAGATAATTATGATTCCGTTGATTTGATTGAAATGCCCCACCTTGATGAACATGTTGCTTGCTATTCTTATGGCCATGATGCCAATATTAATTATACTTATGGAGATGAACTTGCTATAGTTCCTTATGTTAAACATGAAATTATTGCTATTGCACCCACACTTGATAGCTCCTTGAATACAAAGCATGATTGCAATGATGTTATTATAAATTCTATTAATGTCAATTGTGCTAATAATATGCAAAACCCCAAGCTTGGAGATGCTAGTTTTGCTATGTCCACTACTTATTGCAATGATCATGATTGGGGTGATAATGCTTCTTACGATCTTGACAATTTATTTAGGCCTCATGATGAATATGTTTGCTATAATATTGAAAGTGGGTTTGGAAGAGCATCAACTTTAGGTAAAAATGATCCTACTACTTTGGAGTATGATCAATCTTATGAAATTTTTGATAAAAGTGGGCTTGGAGAGGTCATGACTTTATTTGATGATAATCCCACTATTTTGGAACAGTGTCAACTTTGCATGCATGTGGATCATGGAGAGAATATTTTATGTGATAGTTATATTGCTGAATTTGATTATGATCCTACATGTAATTATTAAAAGAGAGGAAAATATGGTTGTAGAAATTTTCATCTAACTAAATTACCTCTCGTTATGTTGAGATTGCTATTGTTTCTTTATTCTTCCTTGCATATGCTAGATTTTGCTTGTCTTGATAAATCTTTTCACTATAAAATGCCTATGCATAGGAAGTATGTTAGACTTAAACTAGTTTTTCACATGCTATATGATGCTCTCTTTGTGCTTCAATTTTTTGTCTTTCATGTGAGCATCACTAAAATTATCAACGCTTAGCTAAAAGCTTTAAAGAAAAGCGCTTGTTGGGAGACAACTCGATATTTTATTTTCTGTTTTTATGAGTATATGCAATATTACTTCTGTAATAATTGTGTTTTAGTGTTTTAGTTAGTGTTTGAGCCAAGCAAGACCATTGGGATGCTTTGGTATATCGTTGATTTGATTTTGCTGAAAAACAGAAACTTTTGCGTCCGGTAACAGAATTGTTAAAACTCACTGGAGCGTGTAAAAATTCTGAAATTTTTACAAAAATTTGATATATGAATTTCATCTGTTTTGTTGTTTTTTCAAAAAAATTGGAGTTACATAAGTATGACTAATATTCGGGTCTTTACAAATGGTTCTGTTTTTTACATATTCTATTTTTCATGTGTTGTTTGCTTATTTTGATGAATCTATGGGTAGTATCGGGGGGTGTGAACCATGGAGAAGTTGGAATACAGTAGATATAACACAAATATAAATTTAGAATGAGTTCACAACAGTACCTAAAAGTGGAGATTTGTTTTATCATACTAACGGATCTCATGAGTTTTTTTGTTGAGTTTTGTGTTGTGAAGTTTTCAAGTTTTGGGTGAAGTTTTGATGGACTACGGAATAAGAAGTGGCAATAGCCTAAGCTTGGGGATGCCCAATGCACCCCAAGGCAATATTCAAGGACAACCAAGCATCTAAGCTTGGGGATGCCCCGGATGGCATCCCCTCTTTTGTCTTCAATCCATCGGTAAATTTACTTGACACTATATTTTTATTCACCACATGATATGTGTTTTGCTTGGAGCGTCGTGTATTATATGACTCTTTGCTTTTTAGTTTGCCACAATCATCCTTGCTGTACACACCATTTGAGAGGGACACACATTAATCATGAATTTATTAGAATACTCTATGTGCTTCACTTATATCTTTTGAGCTAGGTAGTTGCTCTAGTGCTTCACTTATATATTTTTAGAGCACGACGGTGGTTTTGTTCTGTAGAAATTGATGAACTTTCATGCTTCACTTATATTATTTTGATAGTCTTAAAAATAGTATCACAATTTGCTAAGGTTATGAATTTGGTCCTAATATGATGGGTATCCAAGAGGGATATAATAAAAACTTTCATAAAGAGCATTGAATATATGAGAAGTTTGATTCCTTGCATTTGTTTTGAGATATAAACATGGTGATATTAGAGTCATGCTAGAGAGTAATTGTGGATTAGTATAAATACTTGTGTTAAAGTTTGTGATTTCTGAAGCATGCACGTATGGTCTATCGCTATGCGATGAAGTTAGAGCATGATTTATTTTTGATTGTCTTCCTTATGAGTGGCGGTCGGGGACGAGCGATGGTCTTTTCCTATCAATCTATCCCCCTAGGAGCATGTGTATTAGTACTTTCCTTTTATGGCTAATAAATTTTTTCAATAAGTATGTGAGTTCTTTATGACTAATGTTGAGTCCATGGATTATACGCACTCTCACCCTTCCGCCATTGCTAGCCTCTCTAGTACCGCGCAACTTTCGCCGATGCATTAAACCCACCATACACCCTTCCTCAAAACATCCACCATACCTACCTATTATGGCATTTCCATAGCCATTCCGAGATATATTGCCATGCAACTTCCACCGCTCTATTTATTATGACACATACCATCATTGTCATATTGCTTTGCGTGATCATATAGTTGACATAGTATTTGTGGCTTGGCCACCGTTCATATTTTTATACATGTCACACTAGATCATTGCACATCCCGGTACACCGCCGGAGGCATTCATATAGAGTCATATCTTTGTTCTAGTATCGAGTTGTAATTCTTGAGTTGTAAGTAAATAAAAGTGTGATGATCATCATTATTAGAGCATTGTCCCATGTGAGGAAAGAATGATGGAGACTATGATTCCCCCACAAGTCGGGATGAGGCTCCGAATAAAAAATAAAAAATAAAATAAAAAAGAGGCCAAAGACCCAAAAGAAAAAAAGAAAAAAATGAGAGAAAAAGAGAGAAGGGACAATGTTACTATCCTTTTGCCACACTTGTGCTTCAAAATAGCACCATGTTCTTCATGATAGAGAGTCTCCTATTTTATCACTTTCATATACTAGTGGGAATTTTTCATTATAGAACTTGGCTTGTATATTCCAATGATGGGCTTCCTCAAATTTCCCTAGGTCTTCGTGAGCAAGCAAGTTCTATGCACACCCACTTAGTTTTCTCTTGAGCTTTCATACACTTATAGCTCTAGTGCATCCGTTGCATGGAAATCCCTACTCACTTGCATCGATATCAATTGATGGGCATCTCTATAGCTCATTAATTTTCCTAGTTGATGTGAGACTTTCTCCATTTTGTCTTCTCCTCACAACGTCCACCATACTCTATTCCACCTATAGTGATATATCCATGGCTCACGCTCATGTATTGCGTGAAACTTGAAAAAGCTTGAGAACATTAAAAGTATGAAACAATTGCTTGGCTTGTCATCGGGGTTGTGCATGATAAATACTTTATATGATGAAGATAGAGCATGACAAGATTATATGATTTTGTAGGGATAACTTTCTTTAGCCATGATATTTTGAGAAGACATGATTGTTTTATTAGTATGCTTGAATTATTATTGTTTTTATGTCAATATGAAACTTTTATTTTTAATCTTATGGATCTGAACATTCATGCCACAATAAGAAAAATTACATTGATAAATATGTTAGGTAGCATTCCACATCAAAAATTCTGTTTTTATCATTTACCTACTCGAGGACGAGGAGGAATTAAGCTTGGGGATGCTTGATACGTCTCCAATGTATCTATAATTTTTTATTGTTCCATGCTATTATATTATTTATCTTGGATGTTTTATATGCATTAATATGCTATTTTATATCATTTTTTTGGACTAACTTGTTAACCTAGTGCCCAATGCCAGTTGTTGTTTTTTCCTTGTTTTTGTCTTTTACAGAAAGTCAATACCAAACGGAGTCCAAATAGAATGAAACTTTTTGAGGATTTTTCTTGGACCAGAAGACATCCACGAAGCTTCGGGAAGAGGCCAGAAGACCCACGAGGGAGCCACAAGCCCTCAGGGCGCGCCCCAGGGGGGCGTCCCCTAGGCTTGTGGGCCCCCCGTGGCTCTTCTAACCCTAATCTCTGCTCTATAAATACCCAAATATTCCCCTTATGTCAGCGGGCACACCAAAAATACTTTTCCGCCGCCGCAAGCTTCTGTTTTCATGAGATCCCATCTTGGGGCCTTTTTCGGCACTCTGCCGGAGGGGGATTTGATCACGGAGGGCCTCTACCCCAACCTTGCTGCCCTTTCGATGATGTGTGAGTAGTTTACCACAGACCTACGGGTCCATAGGTAGTAGCTAGATGGCTTCTTCTCTCTCTTTGATCTTCAATACAATGTTCTCCTCAATGTTCTTGGAGATCTATTCGATGTAATCTTCTTTTGCGGTGTGTTTGTTGAGATCCGATGAATTGTGGATTTATGATCAGATTATCTATGAATATTATTTGAGTCTTCTCTGAACTCTTTTATGCATGATTAAGATAGCTTTGTATTTCTCTCCGATCTATCGATTTGGTTTGGCCAACTAGATTGGTTTTCTTGCAATGGGAGAGGTTCTTTGTGATGGGTTCAATCTTGCGGTGTCCTCACCCAGTGACAGTAGGGGTAGCGAGGCACATATTTGTATTGTTGCCAATAAGGATAAAAAGATGGGGGTTTTACCATATTGATTGGATCTATCCCTCTACATCATGTCATATTGATTAAGGCGTTACTCCGTTCTTGTTAACTTAATACACTAGATGCATGCTGGATAGCGGTCGATGTGTGGAGTAATAGTAGTAGATGCAGGCAGGATTCGGTCTCCTTGTCACGGATGTGATGCCTATATTCATGATCAATACCTTAGATATCGTCATAACTTTGCGCTTTTCTATCAATTGCTCAACAGTAATTTGTTCACCCACCGTATGTGTTCCTTTCAAGAGAGAAGCCCCTAGTGAAAACTATGGCCCCCGGGTCTATTTCTCATCATATATTTTTAGATCTATAAAACCAAAAACCCAAAAATACCTTGCTGCAATTTATTTATATTTATTTTATTTTGCCTTTTATTTATCTTTTATATATATATCTCTATCAGATCTCACTCTTGCTAGTGACCATGAAGGGATTGGCAACCCCTTTTTCGCGCTGTGTGCAAGTGTATGTTAGTTTGTACAGGTGCATCTATTGGGGACTTGCTTGTACCTCCTAATGGATTGATACCTTGGTTCTTAACTGGGGGAAATACTTATCTCTACTTTGCTGCATCACCCTTTCCTCTTCAAGAGAAAAATCAACAAAAGCACAAGAAGTAGCGGGAAATTATCTTACATAATTTTTATGCCCGGCTTTCTCATGATGATCAAACCATGTTCGATTCTTCTTCCACTAGTTCCTTCATGAAGAAGACTATTGAATTCAAATGGGATCTTTTGGAAAGAATTAAACGCAACTCTGAATATTGGGAACTCGACAAAGGTAAAGAGTCAGGTATAACACTCAAGTTTGATTGTGTTAAATCTTTTATGGATACCAATGCTTTTCATGAGTCTAGCACTAAATATGGACTTGACCCTGAGATAGTAGCTTCCTTTTGTGAATCATTTTCTACTCATATTGATCTCCCTAAGGAGAAGTGGTTTAAATATCATCCCCCTATTAAAGAAAAGATTGAGGAACCCGTTATAGTTAAAGAGGAAACTATAATTTATAATGTTGATCCAGTTGTGCCTACAACTTATATTGAGAAACCACCTTTCCCTGTTAGGATAAAGGAACATGCTAAAGTTTCAACTGTGGTTAAAAAAAGTAATATTAGATAACCTAGACCCTCTTAGCAAACTAAAGTTGAACCTAATGTTGCTATGGTTAAAGATCTCTTGGTCGATAATGTTCATGGGCATGTTATTTACTTCTGTGATGAAGCTACTATAATTGCTAAGCTCGTTCCTAAAGATAAGAATAAACCTGTCGTTGGCATGCCTGTTGTCTCTGTTAAAATAGGAGATCATTGTTATCATGGCTTATGTGATTTGGGTGCTAGTGTGAGTGCTATTCCCTTTACCTTATATCAAGAGATTATGAATGATATTGCACCTATTGAGATAGAAGACATTGATGTTACTATTAAACTTGCGAATAGAGATACTATTACACCGCTTGGGATTGTTAGAGATGTTGAAGTCTTATGTGGAAAAATAAAATACCCTACTGATTTCCTAGTTCTTGGTTCTCCACAAGATGATTTTTGTCCCATTATATTTGGTAGACCTTGCTTGAACACTATTAATGCCAAGATTGATTGCTATAGAGAACTGTTAGCGTTAACTTTGGTGATGTATCTCACAAGTTTAATTTCTCTAAGTTTCGTAGACAACCTCATGATAAAGAATTGCCTAGTAAGGATGAAATTATTGGTCTTGCTTCTATTGTCGTACCTCCTACAGATATGTTAGAACAATATTTGCTAGACCATGAAAATGATATGCACATGAATGAAAGAAATGAAATAGATAAGATGTTCTTTGATCAACCGCCTATCCTTAAACACAATTTGCTTGCTAAAACTCAGGGAGGTTCTCCTCCACCTAAGGGTGATCCTGTGTTTGAATTCAATTGCCTGATACAATGAAATATGCTTATCTTGATGAAAAGAAGATATATCCTATTATTATTAGTGCTAACCTTTCAGAGCATGAAGAAAAAAGATTACTAAAAACTCTAAGATAGCACCGTGCCGCTATTGGATATACTCTTGATGACCTAAGGGCATTAGTCCCACTCTATGTCAGCACAAGATTAATATGGAGTCGGATGCTAAACTAGTGCTCGACCATCAACAACGATTAAATCCTAAGATGAAGGAGGTGGTAAGAACTGAAATATTAAAGCTTCTAGAAGCAGGTAAGCCTTGTTCATTGTGTACCTAAGAAAGGGGGCATTACTGTTGTTTCTAATGATAAAAATGAGCTCATTCCACAAAGAATTGTAACTGGTTATAGGATATTAATTGATTTTAGAAAATTAAACAAAGCTACTACAAAAGATCATTACCCCTTGCCTTTTATTGATTAAATGTTAGAAAGACTATCTAAGCACACACACTTTTGCTTTCTTGATGGATATTCTAGTTTGTCTCAAATACCTGTATCACAATCCGACCAAGAGAAAACTACTTTTACTTGTCCTTTTGGAACTTATGCTTATAGATGTATGCCTTTTGGTTTATGCAATGCACCTTCCACCTTTCAAAGATGTATGACTGCTATATTCTCTGACTTTTGTGAAAAGATTGTTGAGGTTTTCATGGATGATTTTTTCGTTTATGAAACTTCTTTTGATGATTGCTTCAGCAACCTTGATCGAGTTTGCAGAGATGTGAACAAACTAATCTTGTCTTGAATTGGGAGAAGTTCCACTTTATGGTGAATGAATGTATTGTCTTGGGGCATAAAATTTCTGAATGAGGTATTGAAGTAGATAAAGCTAAAGTTGATGCAATTGAGAAAATGTCATGTCCTAAAGATATTAAAGGTATAAGAAGTTTCCTTGGTCATGCTGGTTTCTATAGGAGGTTCATTAAAGACTTCTTTAAAATTTCTAGGCCTCTTACTAATCTCTTGCAAAAAGGATGTTCCATTTGTTTTTTATGATGATTGTGTAGAAGCCTTTGAAACACTTAAGAAAGCCTTAACTTCTGCACCTATTGTTCAACCACCTTATTGGAACCTACCATTTGCAATTATGTGTGGTGATAGTGATTATGCTATTGGTGTTGTTCTAGGACAAAGAGTTGATAAGAAATTAAATGTTATCCATTATGCTAGTAAAACTCTAGATAGTGCTCAAAGAAATTATGCTACTACTGAGAAAGAATTTCTAGTAGTTGTGTTTGCATGTGATAAATTCAGATCTTACATAGTTGATTCTAAAGTAAATGTTCACACCGATCATGCTGCTATTAAATACCTTATGGAAAAGAAAGATGCTAAACCTAGACTCATTAGGTGAGTTCTTTTGCTACAAGAGTTTGACTTGCATATTGCCAAGGGATGGTGGAACATGGACTCAGCGCCAACCACTCCATGATCACAAAATTCACCCGTGATCACAAGGTGGATGCCCAGTGAATGGTGGACATAGTCTTCAAGCTCAACGAACGAATCGACTATCTCCAAGGCCAAATCTATAATCTTCAAACCCAAAATTTTGAGTATGAGGCAAGATTCAAAGGTATGAGTTTAGCTGCAAGTTTCAGGACTCCAGAGACTCGTTCATCCTTTTATGATGGAGCCTATCCCATGGAAGCCGGAGGACAAGCCCACTACTTCATCACCACCATCATATCACCAAAGAAAGAAACTTGAGTACACGGGTATGGGCATTCCCCTTGGCTTGTGCCAAGCTTGGGGGAGACACCCCGGTATCGTATCACCATCAATTTTATTATCTTTGCCTATTTTAGTTCGATCCTTAGTTATTTCATGATTTAGTTGAATAAAAGTTTAGTATGATCTTTTTTCGAGTGATAATTTCATGATCTATCTATCTATGTAATTGAGTTGAGAGTTATATAATAAAGAGTAGTTTGAGTTTTGCTTCTTTACTTTTATGTTTCAATCTTAGGAATGAAAATAATGGAAAAGATCATATGCTAATCTTATGGAAAGTAATGACATTACATAAAGAAAAGTGTAAGTGGTAAAATTTATTGAAAGTTAACAAACATAGCATTGGTCAATGATGCAATTCATGAAAGAATTAATAAGGGAAGATAAGATTCACATATAAATATACTATCTTGGACATATTTTATGATTGTGAGCCCCCATTAAATATTTTATATCAAATTGTTGACATTGGACAAGGAAGACAACATAATGAGTTATGTTTCCTTTTATTCACATAGAAGTTATATTGTCATAGATCCTCCAACATGTGGTGCTTGCTCAATATCTTTGCTAGCCAAAAATCCGCACCAAGTAGAGATACTACTTGTGCATCCAAAAACCCTTAAACCTAGTTTCATGTCACAAGAGTCCACTATACCTACCTATGGATTGAATAAGATCCTTCAAGTAAGTTGTCATCGGTGCATAAGGCAATAAAAATGCTTCTAAATATGTATGATCTTTTATTATAACGGAAAATAAGCATTGTACGAACTTGTGATGGTAAAGAAATAAAAGCGACGGACTGCATAATAAAGGTTGCTATCACAAGGGGCAATATAACGTGACGTTCCTTTGGATTAAGAGCTTGCGCATCCAAAAAACAAAAAGCGCATTACAACCTCTGATTCCCTCTGTGAAGGGCCTATCTTTTACTTTTATGTATTTACTTTTCATGCAAGAGTCAATAGTGTTCTCCTCTATTCCTTTTTATTTTTTCTCTTTTGCAAGCATCGTGTGGTGGGGAAAGATCTAGGCATATATATCCAGTTCAATATGAGTGATCATGAGTTATTATTGTTGACATTACCCTTGAGGTAAATGAGTTGGGAGGCGAAATTATAAGCCCCTATCTTTCTATGTGTCTGGCTAAAACTTTTTGCTCCATATATATGTCGTGAGTGTTAGCAATCATAGAAGACTAAATGATGGTTGAGTATGTGGAATTTTTACACAAAAGCTCCTACAAGAGACCCTTCCTGAAAAGATGATGAATTGCAATTGCATTGTTGACTGAGGACATAGTTTGTTAGTTTTCAAGAAAGTTTATGCCTTATATTTTGATGTTGTGATGAATTGTTACTTGCTCATGAGCATTTTTATGATGATAATTATTGCTGCTATAATAATGATCATGATGCTTCTATGTCCATATTTTGTTTTTTATCGACACCTCTCTCTCTCTAAACATGTGGTCATGATTATCGATATCGGCTTTCGCTTGAGGACAAGCGAGGTCTAAGCTTGGGGGAGTTGGTACGTCCATTTTGCATCATGTTTTCCTACTGTTATTTATAATGTTTTTAATCAATATAACACTTTGTGGAGCAATTCTAATGCCTTTTCTCCCTTCATTTGCAAGATTTATATGAAGAGGGAGATTGCCGGCAGCTGGAATTTTGGACCTAGAAAAGCTACGTCAGAGATACCTATTCTGCACATCTCCAAATGAGCTAAAATTTCATGGAGAATTATTTTGGAATAAATAAAAAATAGTGGAAGAAATAAGTACCAGAGGGGCCACCCAGGTGCCCACGAGGCACCAGGGCGCGCCCACTCCCCCTGGGTGCGCCCTGGTGGCTTGTGGGGCCCCTGGCCAGCCTCCGGCCCCCATCTTCTGGTATATAAGCCCATTTTCCGTAGAAAAAAATAAGAAGAGGACTTTCGGGACAGAGCACCGCCGTCTCGAGGCGGAACTTGGGCAAGAGCACTTTTGCTCTCCGGCGGAGCGATTCCGTCGGGATACTTCCCTCCGGAAGGGGGAAATCGAAGCCATCATCATCACCAACAACCCTCTCATCGTGGGAGGACCAATCTTCATTAACATCTTCACCAGCACCATCTCATCTCAAACCCTAGTTCATCTCTTATATTCAATCTTTGTATCAAAACCTCAGATTGGTACATGTGGGTTGCTAGTAGTGTTGATTATATTTTGTAGTTGATGCTAGTTGGTTTATTTGGTGGAAGATCAAATGTTCAGATTCATTATGCTATTCAATACCCCTCTGGTCTTGAACATGAACATGTTTTGTGAGTAGTTGCTTTTGTTCTTTAGGACATGGGAGAAGTCTTGTCATAAGTAATCATGTGAATTTTTCGATATTTTGATGATATGTATGTTGTTGTTTCCCTTAGTGGTGTTATGTGAACATTGACCACATGACACTTCACCATCTTTGGGCCTAAGGGAATGCATTGTGGAGTAGTTATTAGATGATGGGTCGCTAGAGTGACAGAAGCTTAAACCCTAGTTTATGCGCTATTCCGTAAGGGCCTGATTTGGATCCATATGTTTATGCTATGGTTAGATTTATCTTAATTCTTCTTTTGTAGTTGCGGATGCTTGCGAGAGGGGGTAATCATAAGTGGGAGGCTTGTTCAAGTAAGAACAGCACCCAAGCTCCGGTCCACCCACATATCAAATTATCAAAGTAACGAAGGCGAATCAAACAAACATGATGAAAATGACTAGATGAAATTCCCGTGTGTCCTCAAGAACGCTTTGCTTATTATAAGAGGCTGTTCCGGCCTGTCCTTTGCTACAAAAAGAATTGGGATACCTTGCTGCACTTTTGTTACCGTTACTACTTATTACTCATTACAAATTATCTTGCTATCAAACTATCTGTTACTGACAATTACAGTGCTTGCAGAAAATACCTTGCTGAAAACCGCTTGTCATTTCCTTCTGCTCCTCGTTGGGTTTGACACTCTTACTTATCCAAAGGACTACGATTGATCCCCTATACTTGTGGCCATCAGTATTTTACTAAAGCTTGTCCAACTGAAAGAGGAGAATAAAGTATCGCTTAAAGTTAGAAGAAGTGTCATTAACGATTGATAATAAGGTGTGGAAGCCTTCATATTTGATGGAAATTAGGATGTGATGGAGCATGGTGTAATTAATCATCTTTCCCTAATAATAAAGCATGGATTGAGTCTGTCGGGTTCACTATCATGACGTTTTTGCGAAAAAGTCCTTGTGCTTTTGGATAATCAACCCGCAGTCCACGATTAAGTGAAAAAATGATTCGTGTGTTGTGTCGGGCCTCGCCCTGCTGCGCACGGGCGATCCGGTCTGCTCCTCTTCTCCCGACCCACCCCCTCCTCCTCCTCCTCTGTCTGTGCTCGATCTCGACCCCCTGCATCTTTTGGCGCGGTGAGCCTCCCCACACATCCGCCCCTGCTCCAACTGCAGGTCCTCCTCCAGACGATGACGGCGGTGCCAAAGGGCCCCACATCCCAACTGGAAGGCAGATCCCTAGACCCAGATCCCCTCCCTTTGCAGCCGAGGACGAGGCCCTGGATTTCGTCGCCGAGGAGCTGGCGGTTGAGGTTGAGGAGGAGATCGCGGTGGTGTGGAGAAGGTCTGGGAGTACATGGAGCCATCGGAGGAGGCCAAGGTGACGTGTGCAACCTTTCCTATGACGTCAGCAGCGAGCACCTCGTGCAGCTCTTCGATCAGGCCAGCGTCGTCGAGGTTGCCGAGGTGAGCATCTCTTCCTCTTAGACCATCTTGAACGCTGGATGCTATCAAAAGGTGTTGGGATTTCTTTCCCAGTCGATCGGCCTGGATGCATAAAGCGCTTGATAGTTTCCTTCGTAGGAGGTAGAATACTGAAGGTGTTTGAAGTCTGTAATTAGCGCCCTACTTAGCATGAAGCGTTGACAGAGAGTGCATTTAGATGATTTTTAATTTTGATATTGTATCTATTTTTTTAATCTCTAAGTGTCTACACAAGCGACCCGCATCTATCAGTATTAATTTTTTTATAAGTCTTGTGTCCTCACCGCATTGGAATTTAAGAATATCATTGGCACATATAGACCACATCTGTGTACCAATAATGTCAATATACTTAGCATGAGAATATTATTTGGTCAATGCATACAGACCATAGCAAGTCGATGAATTTTTTGACCCTGATGCTACCTTTGAGTAGGCTACCATCGTCAAGGTTACCGTGGTGAGCAGCTCTTCCTCTTAGACCATCTTCAGTGTTGGATGATAGTTTCACATTCGATACGTGGCATCGGTGACAAAAGATGCATCAAGTTCGCACAAGGTAAAATACTGAAGGTGTATTCAATCTGTAATTAGCACCCATACTTAGCATCAAGCGCTTACTGAGTTATTTCAAAAAAAACGATGACAGGGAGGACGCTTAGATGGTTTTTAATTTTACGATATTTATTTTTTGTATTTCTGAGCGTCTACACAGGCGACCAGCATTATAGATGATGTTAGCCTGCTGCCATTGTCGTTCCTCTGTAGACACACGCACATTTTTCCCAGTGAAGGGAATACCTCAAATCATCAGAACCCTGATTATGTGTCGTGTTTTTGCAAGACTGAAGCTGACAAATTCGGTTCTAGATGTAAATGATGACTGATTTAATGTGGTGGTTGTGTTGTTGAAGCTCATATGATGGAGCATTTATGCACAACTGAAGTGGCACATTCACTTCTGCACACGTATCGAATAGCTTCCAAAACTTCTGAAAGCAAAGAGCTGGAGAACCATCCTCTAGGCTCTCCCGTACCACCACAGATTATTTTGCTTCCAAAACCACTGGTAAACGCAACAACTTTTAAGTGCAATTCCACATCCAGATGTTGTCATTCAGGTTGTCATGATACTATATCAGCTTCAAAGTTTATTTTTACTCTCAAGTAGTCCATAACTATGTGAACCTGAACACTCAAATCGCTGCTGGGGGAGGATTTCCACAGTATCTCTAGGGTGGTTAACCTGTTTGGAATTATTTGGAACTGAACTCCCTGAATTGACATCAAGCTTGGCAACCACAGAATACATTGTCTCGAGGTATAATAGCACTTGATTCTCTAACAATCGCTAATGCATAAATTGCAGCAGGGTGAACCCAAGGCCTCTCTTGTTAATCACATTGCTTCCAATGATTTCATGATTGAGTTCTCGAGATTTAATATTTTATATTTTCTTGTTTATTTTCTTTTCTTTTGGAGGAGAACTAGATGCATCTTGTAAATGTGTGACTTTACAAGTTTAGCTGAATAAACAGAATATATCCTCTGTAAGTTGATGTATAGAAAAGTGGATCCTTGCATACGTTTTGTATTATATATAGTTAACTCAGTATAGTTAATATTTTCCATCTTTCCCCGGGAGCTTTTCAGATATCATCTACACACAAGTAACATTCACTTGCTAAAAGCAAGAAAAGTAACACAAGGTTTGCAAGTTTGACAAAGTTTTCCCTCTGTTCTTGAATGTAGCTATTTTTATATTTCCTTTTTGTCAAACTGTTGTAGGCATGACGACAAAAACATTACTTCCACATTGTTGCTAGCTGTGAAGTTTGTCAAAGTTGAACAGAAGAAATATCCCGCGGTGTCAAAGTTGGATAGAAGAAATAGTGCGGCACACGAAGTGGGTTTGTAAATGAGTGACAACGCCAATATTTTTCTTCCAGTGCAACACACAGCCATATGTTCTAGATAAAAAGGAAAAGGAGGAAGTATGTTCATGCACTGGAAGCTTTACTGAGTCATGATGCACATTGAGAAGTTAGTGGTGTGTTCTACTTTTCTTTCGAGATAATTGTTGAATAATGGAAAAAGGGCACTACTATTAGGGTGAAACCCATCATATTTCTAATGGTATGTACAACCAAAGTTAGGGTGAGACCAGATGTTATACTGAAAAATTCAGGTTAGTGAGCACAAATTGATTTTTTCTCCTGTATGTTTGACATGCAACGATGATATCTAATTGCATTTGTTTTTAACCATTTAAACTGAAATCATTTACCAATTTTGCTCAGGAATCTTATCCCAATACTTTTGACCACTACTGTACTCCGACCACAAAAGTTGTTCAAACTTGCCATGTGCCAAATAACCAATGGTAGAGAGGCCATGCCACTTGAAACATCAAGTAAGAACATATACTTTTACTTATTCAGTTTCTTGAGAAAGTTATGGGATTTGTTTTGTGAATAAGAAAGTTATGGAATTTACAAACTAGAAATATTAATTGTTTGGAAAAAAATAACCAAAATTGTTTCAATAATGTTTGTTCTGCTGTACTTCTTTGATTATTTGTGAAGTTTAAGTGGTATTTTTTTCAACTGTTTAAGCATTTATTTATTTATTTATTTTATACCCGATGCAACGCACAGGCCCTTTTCCTAGTATGATGTAAATTCTGAAATTTTACTTTGGACCCATTCATTTGATACATCCGCAGCTCATAATCAAGATGACCTCTTCATTACAAGCCGCGGTATTTGCTCGGGGACGAGCAAAACTCTAAGCTTGGGGGAGTTGATGAGTCCAAATTATGAGACGTTTTCACCATTATTTTTGTGCCTACTAGGTAGGCTTTGTGGAATTTACCGCATTCGTGCACTTCTTTTTGTTGATAATCCCTCAGGTGGAGATTTTTGGAGCAATATTCATTTACTGGAGAAAATCCCTAAAAATGGTAGTGGAATCACGTATTAAAGGTGATAAACACTTTCCATAAAAGAATCAAGCAAGAAAGCTGAAGAAACCATCGTCGCCGCGCTTCCAGAGCGAACGATGATGTTCCATGTGACCGCGTGCGCTCGCATGAGCGGTCGTTTGGCACGTCGTCGCCTCTGGGAGATCAACTATTTTCACCCCGTCAAAGCGGATCGTAGATTAGACGTACAGAGACTCCAGAAACACATCGGGAAGGCAGAATCCTAGCCACTGGATCCCATCCGATGGGAGGATCAACAAGGAGAAGGAGGGGATTCCTCTCATCACGAGGGGAATGAAGTCATCATCACCATCTTCATCTTCATCTTCGCCTGCATCCTTATCATCTGTAACATCAAGAACCCTAGTGGATCCTTCGGTGTACCGGTTGATCCATTCATCCATGAATTTCATGACTATTACCATGATGATTGTTGTTCCCATGTGTGAGTAGACCCATTGTTTCTGAGGTATGGATGAAACATAGTGTGTAATAGGATGTTTGATATTAGGATTTAATATCCTTTTTGCATATTTAGGTTGATAATCTTCTTGACGTTGGGTGAAGTCAACCATGCAATATATGCCTATTCTGGACGGAAGGTTATTACTGTTGGCTAACTGTGTGGTTGTGGAGTTGGGTGACGTTACAGGCCCTTTCTCCCTCCGTAGTGGATAGTTGCAACAGGGGGTAGAACGAAGACCACTTTGGCTGCGTCCATGGGGATCTCTTTCCCCTTAATCACTGTTTGATAACCGGAGTGGGGAAGAATGGTGGTGGCGTATGGGATACGGAGATACCACGGGTATAAACGTATCTATACCGGCTTCGCCCACAAAGAGAAACATGTAAAGTTGCTTAGGAATCTGAAATAGCTAAGTGTTTAGGCACCGCCGTAGATGCACACTAGTGGGTATTCCGTACCCCTGGGAACTCTTTTAATCATTTGTCTCAAGTCTAGTCATTTTACTTGTTATTTATTTTAGCTTATTTATTCACATTTACGTTTGCAACCTTATTATTATTACTGTTCTGGATCACTTACAATTTCTAGGCACATTATTTACACCTTGCAAAGGGCCAAAGACTGATTCTTGTGCTCCCTGTGGGATCGATACTCTTACTTCGAAAAGGCTACAACTAAACCATGTGCACTTGAGGCTATCAGTATCCATCGTGGATGGTGCAACTAAGATCTCCGTGGCCCATGAATCTTCGTGATTTGAAGCCTTCATCAACGTGAAGTAGGATTGCACCACCTATCCAAACCATGTGAACATCGTCGAGCTTCCCTATGTTTGTGTCCTCCTAACCCTACTACTTAGTTATGCAACTTTTATTTATGTCACCTTACTCTTTGTAGACTTGCATGCGTAGGAAGTTCTACGCAACCACTAGCAAAGCTTAAAATTTTTGAGAACTAAATATGAGAGAAGTCTTCTAGGTCATGATAGTAGTCTATCACCCCCCCCCCCCCCCATCTAGACATACAAACAGTCCTTCCATTTGAAGGTGGCGAGGGAATGAGCCTGGCCAGGGCAGTCAGCTGGCTGATGAGATGGATGCAAGTGGGCCACGATCATGTATGGTACTCAACCCAAGGTTGTGTCGGATTATGTGTCACTTGTTGGAGGTGGTTATGAAGTAGAGTCGACGGGAATGGTTGTTGGTGGAGAGACTGATAGGGATGACGAAGAGAAAATGCAGAACCTGATGGAAGAGGAAGATGGGGATGGATTGGATGAAAAACTTGTTTTTGACTATTTTGATGAAGAATATAATTGTGTCCAAATTGTGGCATGCAGTTGTTGGCCCTCCAAAAAGCCATCTGTGGAATCATAATCATCATCGTCGTACCATTTCTTGTATGTGCAGCGCCCTTCAATGATGCATCACTCTTACCTGATCTAGGACTCTTAGAGCTTGCACCACCCTTCAATGATGCACCACCCTCGGATGATCCAACACCCTTACATCGATAAACAACGTCAGATGGCCATTCTTTTTACATATTTCATAATATGTTCATGTATTCCGCCCTTGTGAGTCTGTCACTAGTGATTGTATGCTATTAGTTAGTAATCAAGCACATCATCCTCAGCTGAAGGGGTGTGATAACGGCTGGGGGCGATATTGCTTGTAGCATGAACCGATCCAGATACGCTCCGGCCTCCCGAGCCGACCCCCTCTCACGACCGCGTACGCCCCCCGTCCTTCTTCCCTAGCGGCCTCCTCCACCCACCCTCCTACCGTCGTCGTCGGCGTGTGTCGTCGGGCTCGGCTCGGGCGGAACCGGCGGCCCGATGATTTTCCCCTTCCGGTGACGCTCCTGTGCTGGGCAGTGCTCCCAGGCGGCAATGGTCCGGCGTGGCGACGGGGGACCTGGCGCTCGTGCGGGGGGGTCGACTGCGCGGCGGCGCCATCGTTGGCGGCGGATCTACGCGATGGTGCAGGGTGGCGACGCCCGCTCGGCCGAGATCTGGGCCCTTTCAGGCCCCATCTAGGCCGGGGCAGGCCGGCGGCTTCTTCGTCGATGGCGGAGTCCCCTGGAGGTGGAGTTGGGCGTAGGAAGGCTGGGTGGTGGCGGCGCTGTTGCCGGCTTGCTGCATCAGGGTGGCAGCAGCTCATGTTGGAAATATGCCCTAGAGGCAATAATAAAGTGGTTATTATTATATTTCCTTGTTCATGATAACCATTTATTATCCATGCTATAATTGTATTAACCGTAAACTCAAATACATGTGTGGATACATAGACAACAACATGTCCCTAGAAAGCCTCTACCAGACCAGCTCGTTGATCAAAGATGGCTATGGTTTCCTAGTCATAGACATGAGTTGTCATTTGATAACGGGATCACATCATTAGGAGAATGATGTGATGGACAAGACCCAAACTATGAACGTAGCATATGATCGTATCAAGTTTATTGCTATCGTTTTCTGCATGTCAAGTATCTGTTCCTATGACCATGAGATCATGCAACTCACTAACACTGGAGGAGTACCTTGTGTGTACCAAATGTTGCAACGTAACTGGGTGACTATAAAGGTGCTCTACAGGTGTCTCCGAGGGTGTCTCTTGAGTTGGCATGGATCAAGACTGGGATTTGTCACTCCGTATGACGGAGAGCTATCTCTGGGCCCTCTCGGTAATACAACATCACAAGAAGCTTGCAAGCAATGTGACTAAGGAGTTAGTCGCGGAATCTTGTATTACGGAACGAGTAAAGAGACTTGCCGGTAACGATGTTGAACTAGGTATGGTGATACCGACGATCGAATCTCGGGCAAGTAACATACCGATAGACAAAGGGAACTACATACGGGATTAGCTGAATCCTTGACATCGAGATTCGACCGATAAAGATCTTCGTAGAATATGTAGGAACCAATATGGGCATCCAGGTCTCGCTATTGGTTATTGACCGTAGAGGTGTCTCGGTCATGTCTACATAGTTCTCGAACCCGCAGGGTCCACACACTTAACGTTTGGTGATGATATAAGTATAGTTGAGTTGTTTTGGTGGTAACCAAAGGTTTTTCGGAGTCCCGGATGAGATCCCAGACATGACGAGGAACACTGGAATGGTCCGGAGGTGAAGATTGATATATAGGACGAAGGGAATCGGAGTCCGGAAGTGTTCCGGGGGTATCGGGTTATGACCAGGAGAACCGAAAAGGGCTTCGAGGGCCCCGGCAAGGGTTGGGGGGCTCATGGGCCAAGGGGAGGGAGCACACCAGCCCACTAAGGGGTTGTGCGCCCCCCTCACCCCATCCCACGATCACTAGAGGAGGTGGGCGCCCCCCCTAGGGCTGCCTCCACCTGGCTTGGGGGGCAAGTCACCCTAGGGTTTCCGTAGGGGCGCTCCCATCTGTGGTGGCCGCCGCCCCCCTAGGGGAAACCGTAGGGCGCCCCCTCCTCCTCCCTTCCCCCTATATATAGAGGGGTAGAGGGAGGGGAGCCGCACCCCATCTATGCCACGGCGCTGCCCTCCCTCTCCCTCGTAGTCCTTCTTCTTCTCCGTGAGGCTTGGCGAAGCCCTGCTGAGATTTCTCCACCACCACCGCCATCACGCCGTCGTGCTGCTGGAGGACTTGAGCTACTACTTCACCATTGCTCACTGGATCGAGGAGGTGAAGGCGTCATCAAGCCGTACGTGTGTTGAACGCGGAGGTGCCGTCCGTTCGGCACTTGAATCGGGAGTTCGCGGGACGGATCGTGATTGGATCGCGAACACATTGGACTACATCAACCGCATTTCTTAATGCTTTCGATTAGCAATCTACAAGGGTATGTAGATCCAATCTCTCCTCTCATAGATGGTCATCTCCTAGATTGATCTTGGTGAGCATAGGAAAAATTTTGTTTCCCATGCAATGTTCCCCAACAGTGGCATCATGAGCTAGGTCTATGCGTAGATGACATCACAAGTAGAACAAAAAGGAGTTTGTGGGCACTGATATTCAGATTGCTTCCTTCCTTGGTATTTTCTTGATTCGGCGGTATTGTGGGATGAAGCGGCCTGGACCAACTTTACACATCCACGTACATGAGACCGGTTCCATCGACTGACATGTGACTTTGTTGCATAAAGATGGCTCGCGGGTGTCTGTCTCTCCCACCTTAGTTGAATCGGATTCGACAGAGGCGGTCCTTGTAGAAGGTTAAATAGCAACTTGCATATCACCATTTGGCTTTGCGTAGGTAAGAATCGTTCTTGCTAGATACCCATAGCAGCCACGCAAACATGCAACAACAATTAGAGGACGTCTAACTTGTTTTTGCAGGGTATGTTGTGATATGATATGGCCAAAGACATGATGAGATATATTTTGATGTATAAGATGATCATGTTTTGTAATAGTTTATCACGACTTGCATGTTGATGAATACGGCAACCGGCAGGAGCCATAGGGTTGTCTTTAATTATTGTATGACCTGCGTGTCAATCATTAAATGCTATGTAATGATTTACTTTATCGCTAAGCGGTAGCAATAGTAGTAGAAGCATGGTTGGCGTGACAACCCCGATGGTGACACGATGATGGAGATCATGATGATGGAGATCATGGTGTCATGCCGGTGACGATGGAGATCATGTCGGTGCTTTGGAGATGGAGATCAAAACCACAAGTTGATGGCCATATCATGTCACTTATGATTTGCATGTGATGTTAATCCTTTTATGCATCTTATTTTGCTTAGGACGATGGTAGCATTATAAGGTGATCCCTCACTAAAATTTCAAGATAAAATTGTGTTCTCCCCAAGTGTGCACCGTTCTGAAAGTTCGTCGTTTCGAAGCACCACGTGATGATTGGGTGTGATAGACTCTACATTCACATACAATAGGTGCAAGCCAGTGTTGCACGTGCGGAACACTTGGGTTAAACTTGACGAGCCTAGCATGTATAGACATGGCCTCGGAACACAAGAGACCGAAAGGTCGAACATGAGTCATATAGTAGATATGATCAACATAGAGATGTTCACCATTGAAACCACCTCATCTCACGTGATGATCGGACTTGGGTTGGTGAATTTGGATCGTGTTACACTCGGACAACCGGAGGGATGTTGATTTGAGTGGGAGTTCTTAGGTAATATGATTAATTGAACTCATTTATCATGAACAATAGTCTAAGTTATCTTTGCAAATTTATGTTGTAGATCAATAGCTCGCGTAGTAGCTCCCCTGAATTTCAATGTGTTCCTAGAGAAAGCTAAGTTGAAAGATGATGGAAGTAACTTTGTGGACTGGGCCCGTAATCTGAGGATTATCCTCACGGCTGCCCAAAAGTCTTATGTCCTTGATGCACCGCTTGATGTGCCACCCCCTCCAGCGACTGTGGACGTTGTGAACACCTGGCAGTCATGTGTTAATGACTACTCAATAGTTTATTGCACCATGATGTATGCCTTAGAACCGGGACTTCAAAGGCATTTTGAACGTCATGGAGCATATGAGATGTTCCAGGAGTTGAAGTTTATCTTTGAGAAGAATGCCCGGATCGAGAGGTATGAGACCTCCGATAAGTTATATGCCTACAAGATGGAGGAGAACAGGTCTGTCAGTGAGCACATACTCAGAATGTCTGGGTACTACAACCGTCTGGCTGAGTTGGGAGTTGAGCTCCCGCTAGAGGCTGTCACTGACAAAGTTCTTCAATCGCTACCACCTAGCTACAAGAGCTTTGTGTTGAACTATAACATGCAAGGGATGAACAAGTCAGTCTCCGAGCTGTTCGCGATGCTGAAAGTCGCTGAGTCGGACATCCAGAAGGAGCATCAAGTGTTGATGGTGAATAAAACCACTAGTTTGAAGAAAAGCAAGGGAAAGAAGGGAAACTTCAAGAAAGGAGGCAAAGCAGTTGCTTCTCCCATGAAGAAACCCAAGGCTGGTCCCAAGCCGGAGACTGAGTGCTTATATTCCAAGGGAACTGGCCACTAGAAGCGGAACTGCCCCAAGTATCTGGCCGACAAGAAGGGGGCCAACGTCAACAAAGGTATATATGATATACATGTTATTGATGTGTACCTTACCAATTATCGTTGTAGTGCCTGGGTATTTGATACCGGTTCGGTTGCTCACATTTGCAACTCAAAGCAGGAACTACGGAATAGACGAAGGCTAGCGAAGGATGAAGTGACGATGCGCGTGGGAAATGGTTCCAAGGTTGATGTGATCACCATCGGCACGCTCGCTCTTCGATTACGATCGGGATTAGTGATGAACCTGAATAACTGTTATTTAGTGCCTGCATTGAGCATGAACATTATATCTGGATCTTGTTTAATGCGAGTCGGTTACTCATTTAAATCAGAGAATAATGGTTGTTCTATTTATATGGGTAATATCTTTTATGGTCATGCACCCATTGTGAGGGGTTTATTCTTATTGAATCTCGATAGTGATGATACACATGTTCATAACATTGATGCCAAAAGATGTAGAGTTGATAACGATAGTACCACTTTCTTGTGGCACTGCTGCTTAGGTCATATTGGTGTAAAACGCATGAAGAAACTCCATGCTGATGGACTTTTGGAGTCGCTTGATTTTGAATCACTTGACACATGCGAACCATGCCTCATGGGCAAGATGACCAAAACCCCGTTTTCCAGAACAATGGAACGGGCAAGTGACTTGTTGGAAATCATACATACTGATGTGTGCGGTCCGATGAGCATTGACGCGCGCGGTGGATATCGTTACTTTCTCACCTTCATCGATGACTTGAGTAGATATGGGTATATTTACTTAATGAAGCATAAGTCTGAGACGTTTGAAAAGTTCAAGCAATTTCAGAGTGAAGTTGAGAATCATCGTAATAAGAAGATCAAATTCCTACGATCTGATCGAGGAGGAGAGTATCTGAGTTATGAGTTTGACAATCACTTAAGACAATGTGGAATTGTTTCACAGTTGACGCCACCAGGAACACCACAGCGTAATGGTGTGTCCGAACATCGTAATCGTACCTTATTGGATATGGTGCGTTCTATGATGTCTCTTGCCGATCTGCCACTTTCATTTTGGGGTTATGCGTTAGAGTCAGCTGCATTTACTTTAAATAGGTCACCATCTAAGTCCGTGGAGACGACACCGTATGAACTGTGGTTTGGCAAGAAACCTAAGTTGTCGCTTCTTAAGGTTTGGGGCTGCGATGCTTGTGTCAAAAGGCTTCAGCCAGAAAAGCTCGAACCCAAAGCGGACAAATGTGTCTTCATAGGATACCCAAAAGAGACGGTTGTGTATACCTTCTATCTCAAATCCGAAGGCAAAGTGGTTATCGTTAAGAAAAGGTCCTTTCTCGAGAAAGAGTTTCTCTCAAAAGAATTGAGTGGGAGGAAGATAGAAATTGATGAGGTTGTTGAACCTTTACTTCAACCAGAGAATAGCGCAACACAGAAAGATGTTTCTGTGGCACCTATGTCAGTTGAAGAGGAAGCTAATGATGATGATCATGAAGCTTCGGATCAAGTTACTATCAAACCTCGTAGGTCGACAAGGGTACGTACAGCTCCTGAGTGGTACGGTAACCCTGTCTTAGAGGTCATGTTGTTGGACAATGATGAACCTACGAGCTATGGAGAAGCGATGGTGGGCCCAGATTCTGACAAATGGTTAGAGGCCATGAAATTCGAGATGGGATCCATGTATGAAAACAAAGTATGGACTTTGGAAGTATTACCTAAAGGCCATTCAGAATAAATGGATCTTCAAGAAGAAGACAGACGCGGACGGTAATGTCACCGTCTATAAAGCTCGACTTGTAGCAAAGGGGTTTTCACAAGTTCAAGGAGTTGACTACGATGAGACTTTCTCACCCGTAGTGATGCTTAAGTCCGTCAGAATCATGTTAGCAATAGCTGTATTTTTCGATTATGAAAACTGGCAGATGGATGTCAAAACAGTGTTCCTTAACGGTTTCCTTAAGGAAGAGTTGTATATGATGCAACCGGAAGGTTTTGTCGATCCAGAGAATGCTGACAAAGTGTGCAAACTCTAGCGATCCATTTATGGACTGGTGCAAGCATCTCGGAGTTGGAATCTTCGCTTTGATGAGGTGATCAAAGCGTTTGGGTTTATACAAGTTTTTGGAGAATCTTGTATTTACAAGAAAGTGAGTGGGAGCTCTATAGGGCTTCTAATATTATATGTGGATGACATATTGCTGATTGGAAGCAATATAGAACTTTTGAAAAACATGAAGGAGTATATGAACAAGAGTTTTTCAATGAAGGACCTAGGAGAAGCTGCTTTCATATTATACATCAAGATCTATAGAGATAGATCGAGACGCTTAATAGGACTTTCACAAAGCACATACCTTGATAAGATTTTGAAGAAGTTCAAAATGGATCAGTCTAAGAAGGGGTTCTTGCCTGTTTTGCAAGGTGTGAAGTTGAGTCAGACTCAATGCCGAGCGACTACAGAGGATAGAGAAAAGATGAGTGTCATCCCCTATGCTTCTGCCATAGGCTCTATCATGTATGCGATGCTGTGCACAAGACCGGATGTCAGCCTCGCCATAAGTATGGCCGGAAGGTTTCAAAGTAATCCAGGAATGGATCACTGGACAGCGATGAAGAATATCCTTAAGTACCTGAAAAGGACTAAGGAAATGTTTCTCATTTATGGAGGTGATCAAGAGCTCATCGTAAAGGGTTACGTCGATGCAACCTTTGACACTGATCCGGATGACTCTAAGTCTCAAACCGGATACATATATATTCTAAATGGGGGAGCGGTAAGCTGGTGCAGTTCCAAGCAAAGCATGGTAGCTGAGTCTACATGCGAAGCGGAGTACATAGCTGCCTCAGAGGCAGCGAAGGAAGGTGTCTGGATGAAGCAGTTCATGACAGATCTTGGAGTTGTGCCCAGTGTACTGAAACCAATGACTCTGTTCTGTGACAACACTAGTGCCATTGCTCTAGCCAAGGAACCAAGGTTTCACAAGAGGACCAGACACATAAAGCGACGCTTCAACTCCATCCGTGATGTAGTCAAGGAGGAGGACATAAACATTTGCAAAGTACATACGGATCTGAATGTTGTAGATCCGTTGACTAAACCTCTTCCATGGGCAAAACATGATCAACACCAGAACTCTATGGGTGTTAGATTCATTACCATGTAATACTAGATTATTGACTCTAGTGCAAGTGGGAGACTGTTGGAAATATGCCCTAGAGGCAATAATAAAGTGGTTATTATTATATTTCCTTGTTCATGATAATTGTTTATTATCCATGCTATAATTGTATTGACCGGAAACTCAAATATATGTGTGGATACATAGACAACAACATGTCCCTAGTAAGCCTCTACCAGACTAGCTCGTTGATCAAAAATGGCTATGGTTTCCTAGTCATAGACATGAGTTGTCATTTGATAATGGGATCACATCATTAGGAGAATGATGTGATGGACAAGACCCAAACTATGAACGTAGCATATGATCATATCAAGTTTATTGCTATCATTTTTTGCATGTCAAGTATCTGTTCCTATGACCATGAGATCATGCAACTCACTAACACCGAAGGAGTACCTTGTGTTTACCAAACGTCACAACGTAACTGGGTGACTATAACGGTGCTCTACAGGTGTCTCCGAGGGTGTCTATTGAGTTGGCATGAATCAAGACTGGGATTTGTCACTCCGTATGACGAAGAGCTATCTCTGGGCCCTCTCGGTAATACAACATCACAAGAAGCTTTCAAGCAATGTGACTAAGGAGTTAGTCGCGGGATCTTGTATTACGGAACGAGTAAAGAGACTTGCCGGTAACGAGATTGAACTAGGTATGGTGATACTGATGATCGAATCTCGGGCAAGTAACATACCGATAGACAAAGGGAACTACATACAGGATTAGCTGAATCCTTGACATCGAGGTTCGACCGATAAAGATCATCGTAGAATATGTAGGAACCAATATGGGCATCCAGGTCCCGCTATTGGTTATTGACCGTAGAGGTGTCTCAGTCATGTCTGCATAGTTCTCGAACCCGCAGGGTCTACACACTTAACGTTTGGTGACGATATAAGTATAGTTGAGTTGTTTTGGTGGTAACCAAAGGTTTTTCGGAGTCCCGGATGAGATCCCGGACATGACGAGGAACTCCGGAATGGTCCGGAGGTGAAGATCGATATATAGGACAAAGGGAATCGGAGTCCGGAAGTGTTCCGGGGGTACCGGGTTATGACCAGGAGAACCGAAAGGGGTTTCGGGGGCCCCGGCAAGTGTTGGGGGCCTCATGGGCCAAGGGGAGGGAGCACACCAGCCCACTAAGGGGCTGTGCGCCCCCCTCACCCCATCCCATGATCACCAGAGGAGGTGGGGCGCCCCCCCCCCCCCAGGGCTGCCTCCACCTGGCTTGGGGGGCAAGTCGCCCTAGGGTTTCCCTAGGGGCGCTCCGATCTATGGTGGATGCCGCCCCCCTAGGGGAAACCCTAGGGCGTCCCCTCCTCCTCCCTTCTCCCTATATATAGAGGGGTAGAGGGAGGGCAGCCGCACCCCATCTATGCCACGGCGCTGCCCTCCCTCTCCCTCGTAGTCCTTCTTCTTCTCCGTGAGGCTTGGTGAAGCCCTGCTGAGATTTCTCCACCACCACTGCCATCACGCCGTCGTGCTACCGAAGGACTCGAGCTACTACTTCACCATTGCTCACTGGATCGAGGAGGTGAAGGCGTCATCAAGCCGTATGTGTGTTGAATGCGGAGGTGGCGTCCGTTCGGCACTTGGATCGGGAGTTCGCGGGACAGATCGTGATTGGATCGCGAAGACGTTCGACTACATCAACCGTGTTTCTTAACGCTTCCGCTTAACGATCTACAAGGGTATGTAGATCCAATCTCTCCTCTCGTAGATGGTCATCTCCTAGATTGATCTTGGTGAGCGTAGGAAAATTTTTGTTTCCCATGCGACGTTCCCCAACAGCTTTGCGGGCCCGAGATGGGCCCGGTCGGGCCCGGGTGGCCTGGTGTGCCACTGTTGCCGCGTCCAGCCGGCTACCGCGACAGTGCTGGAGGCACAAGCCTCCCGCACGATAGCGGTGGAGGTGGTTCCCTCCGGCACGGTTCTGGTGCTGCCCCTCCCGATTCCTGGCGTTCCTCTTTCCGTCCTCTAGGCCTCGTGATGGCGATCTTAGTGAGGCGACATGGATGACTTCAAGACCGTGGTGGCGTATGATGGTGGGAGGCAAGTTGGATGGTTGGCTCCGGATCGGGCGGGTAGTGGTGGTTGGGATGTGGGGAGAAATCCTTGCCGCTTCATTCGGCTCCGACGCGGGGTCGCCTACGGGTGTCGCTTTCCTTCAAGAAGGGCGTCGGTGTTACCCATCCCCACTCCTTTTCGTGTGCCAGGGGAAACCCTAGGATATGTCCGGGCAGCAGTGTCGTCGACGTCGCATCCCTTGTTGGGGGTGCTGGTTGGTACATGGCAGTTCGAAGCCTTGGTGTGCGGTGGGACGAATCCGGAGGGCGCAGCGGTGGCGGATCATCTATGCTTTGTCGAGCTACCGTTGTTGGCATTTAGTTATTTTTTTTCTTTCTCTTTTGGGCTTAATGTGCTGTTCACCCCCCAGTAGTTATCTTGTGTTCGATGGAAGTTGCTTTGTAATATAAGGCGGGGGAAACCTTTTTTTAGAAGGGGTGTGATAACGCTAAATACCATTGTTAGAGTGTGGGAAGAAATAGAGCCTTCTCAGGACGTGTGAATCTGGGTCATCGGATTAGCGTTCCAAACGACTTCGGACCATCAGATCTTTGAGTGAGACAATCCTGGCCGTTGGATCTTCGAGTGAGACGATCTGGGCCGTCGGATCGAGGCTGGACACTGCTACAATGAATAGTGTGTCCTCTGGTGTGCCACCGCCTGTTATTTCGGTGCCCCCCGATGGGTATTTTGGTCTTTTCATGTTTAGTCAACCCGCCTTGACTGCCGCCCTCCCCCACTCGTCCTCCTCCCTACTCGCATTCCTCCCTCGCGGGAACCCTAGCCGCCGCCCTCTCCCACTCGTCCTCCTCCCCGCTCCCCTTCCTCGCGGCACTCCCGACCACCGCGAAACGTCTTCTCCTCCCCACCGTCGAACTCAGGCCGCCGCTCCGTCCCCTGTCCCCATCGCCCCTCCCCTCGAGCCGCCGGCTGGCGCTCTCCCTTCACCGGAGTTGGGTGAGACCGTGAGGACCCTAGCCGTCTCTCTCTGTCGCTCGCCGCTCGCATTTCTCTGCCGCTCGCGCCACTGCTTCCCCATCGAGCTCGCGTGCCATGCCTCGGGAGGAGTGGAAGTTGGCCCCGCTGTTCCCGGTGAAGCACGCCGTCGCGCCGTCGACGGGAGGAGGCCAGGCGGAGCGCGTCGTCGCCACCAGTTGGCTCGTGCTGGGCTTGGACGTTTCGACCGGGTGACGGCGCACGAGCGGACGGGCGCGATGCCTCCGGCGGCAAGTCCGACGACGATGAAGGCCTTCCCTTAGGTAAATCTCCTCCTCCTTCATTGCCCTCCCGTCCATCCAGCTCTACTGTCGCGGAGGAGAGGCCACGCCGCACAGCCGTGAGGAACATAGAAGAGCACACCACCGGGCTGCACAGCAGGCAAGGAAGGAGCGCCGCCGCGGAATGGGGAGGTCAATGCCGCAGATTGGGGAGGAGCGTCGTCGCCGCCTGGACCAAGCTCCCTGCTCCACCGACCAAGGACGCTCGATTCCGGCCGCCTGCAGCACATCAGGCCACCAGCTAACAGGTCCCTTATCTTGTTCCTCGATTAGTTTGTTGTTCTGACCGCCTGCAATACAACCCAAACTCTGAACTGATATGTGAGCCTGCAGTACAAACCAAACTGAACTTATCTTCTTTCTCTGAATATGTATGCCATGGTTTGAACTTTAGATATAGCAGTTCTGAAATTAGATATTGTTCTGAAAACCAGATATTGTTGAATTTAAGAGAAGCTACAGCAATCAATCGTAGCTAACTGGTTGTATGGATTCACATGGTTTCCAGAACTCTTTTCATAGCTAGCTGATCACTTGGTGGAGGACAATATGTGCACTACTATTCTTGATCAAGTCACTTTTCTATCATGTTTGAGCTCACCAATGGTGATGTAGTCAACATATATCTCTTCTGCTCCTGTCAGCTAACCTGTTCATGCCGAGGGCTTATGTATGGGTGATCATTCTTTTCACTTTCTCTGAATCTCCTACCTTTTGTGAACCAAAAGATCTTATAGGGAGCTGGTAAAAAAATAGAATATATTAAATTTGTTTTAGTACTTTTTTTAGTGCTAAAAATTTATGCCTTGATTTGCCATTGTATAGTGACTATTCAGAAAATTTATGCCTAAATTTATGCCTTGATTTGCTATTGTATGGTGACGGTACATGATATGTTGTATTGTTCATTTACAAACTAATTACTATACTTTTCATTGGCAGCAACAAAAGGAAAAGGATGGTGTGCAACAAAAGAAAAAAAGATGATGTGGAGCCTCAAGTACAAGTGAAGAAGTTATATTTGCGGATATGTCAGCATGGCGTTAGGCTACTGCCTGTGACTGTTTTACCTTGATTTGCCAGGCATCCCAGGAGAAGGGAGTTGCTTATTTTGCTCTGTGGTACATAGAGCATGCGTCCTCTCGGGGAAACATATACCTAATGAAAATCTTAAATGAAAGCTAGCTGATGAATTCAGGAAGCAGCTATACAAATCCATCATTGTACAGGCTGCTGATGAATCTGTCGCTAGACGGGAAGAGACTGAATGGTTAGTTGATGAACATTGTTGTTGTTATGTTTGCTCTTCTGGTTTTAAAATGTAAATGTGGCATGGATAATTATTATCGATACGTTTTGAACTGTTGTGTTTCCTTGCATCCATGATTGACAGGTTTGTTGAGGGCGATTTCATACTTACATTTCCAGATTAGGCGCCCACATGTGTGTGGTGGTGAGCCTGAACTGTTCATGGCTTCACATGTTCTCCAGTAAGTAACTGGACTTGTTATGCATTCTTCTTCATGGATACCAAGGGTGGCTGGCCAACAATAACTCTTTTAAGCTTATTACATGCACTGCTCTCATTTGGGTTCAGTATCTACATATATGAACATAGTGACTATTATCCCAAGCGCGCGTAGGGAGCTCTTGCTTGCTACACCGGCGACAGGCGCGTGAGCTTTCCGATCCACGGCAACACCAGTCAACAGGGTATGTCCTGAACCGTTAATCGATTCTCCTCTGCTTTTTTTGATCTGGTCAACTAGGGTTTGTGTATCTATGTGGTTGTTCTGTCCTTCGTGTTATTACAAAAAAATTTAGGATGCCCTCACTGGTGAGCATGGTTAGCTTCAGATACATGTTATAGAAAGTCCAAGTACCCTGATAGCTTCGCCGTTTTATGCTATTTTGTTAAGTGGTGATGGTAAATAACTGGAATTATCTGAACACACTGGTCCTCTGTCCGATATTTTCATACGTCAAATTATATAATCCGGTTTGGTGGGGGTCCACTTTTTAAAATTCCTATTGTATATGATTCATGCAAGTACGACGAGGATTCATCGTAAGGAAAGTTAGTCTGGCCTCAGATTTTACATGGTCTGATGCTCAAACACCAATGGAATTGTTCAAGTCGTGCCCAGCGACGATCATTGCAGGCTCCATTTGTTATTAAAATCTGCTAATTGTTGTGTGCTCTTTACTTTGTATTTTATAAACTGCTACACATATCTGGCCTTTTGCTCAGTCAATTGTGAGTTATGGTAGTAGCTATAAATGTCTAGCTTTGAGCTCAGTTTAGTTTTGAAATGCATAATTAGTTTTTACATTACATGTCTGAAAGGTTCTCTTCTAATTTATACTTGAAATAAAATTGAAAAAAAATACTCATCTCGCTACATTCATGTGATGTTTCATTTATTCATTTGATTATGATAAGAAAAGAAGAAATACTTCTGTGATGGCAAGATGGTCAGAGTAGTGGTTTTCTTTGCACACCCTCAAATTCTACCTCTTTTGACTTTTGTTTCTGAGCTGATAGCTCGGTAGTAGATTAACTAGATGTATGTTTGTTGAGATGCTCTCTTCTTCATTTAATATTTTAAAGCTCAGAATCTGCCTTATATTACAAATGTAGATGGCTAGCTTATAATGGGTGCAAATACCTAGCTGGACCGGAAGAAGTATGAGGCTAAATTGTCCATGCTTCTTGAGTTCAAATTTTACTCTTAAACATGAGCAAATTTATTATTTTCTACCTCTCTGTTAAATTACTATCTTACATGATAATCCTGGCTCTTCATAACATGAGTTCCTTTACTTTGTATGCATATATTTAATTCAGCACAATATATGTTAGATCAGATAGCTGAATCCATGAGCTACAAACATTTGATTTTGCTACTTGATTCATTCAGTAGGTTTAGTTTCAATAATAGTATTTTCTTTCTTTGATTACTGTATAGAGAAGAGTGACTAAGAGACCCGCTTGACGCGCGGAGTACCTCAGGGAAGGTCATTTCCTCTATTTGCTTGTGTTTTTTTGTGTTGTCACGTAGATCCACGCAATTTTCTTACATAGACTAAGCAAACAGAACACAAAAATACACAAGCAAATATAATTAATGTTCTCATTCAATAGCCTGCTCATGATTCAGGTTCTCATTTCCTCTATTTGCTTGTGTTTTTTGTGTTGCCGTGCAGATCACAGGTTGCATGTATGAATATCTAAGCGGGCTACTTAATCTATTTACTGAAGCAACACATGTTTATATATGTCAAAATGTCTCGCATATGTGTGAAAGAAAAATAGTGTATGTCGGTCTGGACAATAGATATATATGTTGCTTACATGTTTATCCTTCAGAGTATTCCAAACCCCAGTTCCATGTCAATCTTTTTCTTGAAACTATGTTTTGTTGATTCAATTATTTAATGAACTCTGATATTTTAATCTTATGTAATTAAATGTCAGTGCCAAGGCGTCTTTGTATATTTGAAGTAATTCTCAGAAGGTTGCATTGAACTTATTATTATGGTTTTGTTCTAAACCTTGAAACTTCTTATGCATTATGCTACATATTATATGAAATGTAAAGAGTCTTCATGCTTTGGAACTTCACGTTCTGATTACCGTGCTGGATATGATTGAATCAAGTCAAGATGCTTCAATGGCTTTGTTACTGTGTTGGCTATGATGCACCCGGTCAGGCTTCCGGCCGGGTGCGGCAAGCCGCACTTGCTAACTAGTGGGTGTGATAACAGCACAACAATGGTTGATAGGTTGTATGGTAATAGGTAACCCTACCTAACATGGATGATAGCTAGCTCCAGAATAGAGCTATTACTTTAGCAAGTCATGGCTCGTGTCTTATGATGTTGAAAAAGATATGTAGCTAAACGAGCACAAATTTGGTGCTCTCTTAAGAAATACCAACTCGTAGGTGATTTTTTGGCGGGGAATATTAGAGACCTTTATTTCACAAAATATAAGAAATTTGTTGTTCGCGAGGAGGCTGCTGATAAGGAATGAAGGGTCCGAGTCTAGTCAGCTTTTAGTGTTCGTCATCATATAAGCACGCTTAGCACAAAGCTGAGTCGGAAGATTAGTTGTCCGAGATACATGTTGATTACAAAGGAACTAAAAGAAGAAGCTAGCTAAAAAATATATGGATTTAAAAATTATTATTCATTTTTTAAGTCCATTTGGTTAATAAGAAGTGATTACATATTTTCCAAAAAAATCAAGCATTTAAAAATTCTTCGGGCTTTTTAAATAATATCCATGTAATTTAAAAAGGTTCTCACTTATTTTTAAAACATTATGTAATTTTGAAAGTTCTTCACGTCTTCTAAAAATGGTTATATAATTTTACAGTGTGTACACTTCTTTTAAAAAATATTCAAGTATTTAATGTGTACACAGATTTTAAGTTTGTGTATGCTAATGTAATTTTAAAAGGTGTTCACATATGTAATTATTTAAAAATCATCTACATTTTTAAAAATATGCTCGTGTAATTTGAAAAGGTGTTCATGTATTTTAAGTTTGTGTATCTTTAAAAGTTTCCATGTGTTTAATAATTACCTAAAATAACTAGAATGACTCGTGTATTTTTAAAATGTTCATGTGTGTTTTTTGCACAAAATGTTCGTGTGTTTACAAAGAAAACCTTAAATAGTAAACAAATTTAAAAAAAGAAATGTAATAAAAAGTAAAAGTAAAACAACCATGCAAGAAAGACAAAGAAAATATAAGAGAAAAAACAGAAACAAAGAAAAATATGTTTAAAAAAATTAAAGGAAGCGCGTGCTCCGACCCATGCTCCCTCATCGCTAGCCCGATAAAAAAACACGAAAACCTGCCACCCGGCGGCACAATTCGGAGACCGCCTATGTGCCGCTTATTACAGCAAACAGCTCAACATTTCGCATCCCTCGCCTAGGCCGGTCCACGAAGTAGCAGCCGTGCACGAGCGGTCGAAAAAACCAAAAAATGTGACACACTCCGCACGAAGCGAACTAGTGACCACAGCTCGCCGGCACATGCAGCGCCATACGAGCTTCGGAGGGTATGTGTCTAAAACGTCGTGAGAAAGTTTAAGAATTAATAGCAGCGGCAGATCAGAATATTATTTATTTTCTTTCAAAACATTTCTTGAAAATTTCAAGTATTTTTAATTCCAAACAGTTTATGACAAACGTGATTTTAAAAAAATGCAAACAATGTTTCAATTTTTCAATATATTTGAAATATGTGGAAAAATTGAATTTTCATACAATTTTGAAAAAAACAAGAACATATTTCGAATTTGCTAACAAAATTTGCAAGTGGGGACATTTATATAAAATTCTGAATAATTTCTTGAAAAAACCAAACACATTTTAGAATTCGTGAATATGTTTTTTATTTGTTGTTTTTTTTACATATTTTTGAAATTAGTACATATTTTCATATTCTGAACAAAATGTACAAGTGGTAACGTTTTTCAAACAACTTGAGCAATTTTTAAAATTTCTGAACCCTTTTTTTCAAAAACACGAAAAGGTTCCGGTTCACTAAAACATGGTCGTTTTATGAAATTCCCCGAAATTATTTTGAATATGTGAACAAAATTTGAAAACATAATTATTTTTTTGAACCTATGAAAAAAAATTGAAAAATGGAAACTTTTTAGAAAGTAGTGAACATTTTTAAATTTGTCAACACAATTTTCAAATGCAAAAAAAATTGGAAATTTTGAAATACTTAACTTTATTAAATTTTCAAACATGTTTAAAAGTAGCAAACTAATTTTGAACTTTTTGGAATTTCTAAACAAAATTTTTAAACTGGAGGATTTTATTAAAAAAATAAAAAAATGCAAAGATATTTTAAATTTGTGAAATGAAATAAAGTAAAATAGGAAAGAAAAAGAAAAGAGGAATCAGGAAAAGAAAAAAGAAACACTAAAAATGTAAAGCGAAAAAGAAACAGAAAAGGAAAGAAAAAATGGTCCAGGAACCTTCTAGAAGGTTCCCAAGTCGGAATGAACCGGTTGGGAATCTGTGGAACATTCCCAAAACCGAGAACAGAAAAGTTTGCATGCGGTAAGGCCAACTCCAACCCAGACCCCGAATGGTCCGGCCGTGTCCATTTGGGCCCAAACGGACAGACGAGGTGACCCAACACGCAACCCCATTCTCAAATTGCGTCCGTTTTTCGTCTGGCTCGACCCATTCCTGGCGCATAGTTGAGCGAGCTTTGCAGCCGTACGGACAACGAACAGACGGGCACGCGGCGTCTCGGTGTCCGCCTCGGGCCCACGTGTCGGCCGTCCAACTACCTCCCACCGGCCCTAGTCGATGCACATGGTTGGTTGGGCCCGCAAGTCAGCCACCCAGACGGCCCTCGGACACATACTTTTTTATGGCGAAGATATGGACTTCCACTTCCACTTCCACTTCCCCATCCCCATCCACTTCCCCACCATTGCCCCCCTCCACCGGAGACAGCAAACCCTAGCTGGCGCCCACCTCGCTCCCAGCCGACCATGGGCTTCTGAAAGTGGCACCCCAGCAAGAAGTGCAGCACGACCGCGAGGCGGGCTCGTCGTCCGCCTCGTCCGGAAGCGTGGCCAGCCACTCCACCTCGCCGGCCTCCTTCTCCATCTCCCCGCCGGCGGCCGCACCACGCTTTCGGCTCTACGTCAAGGTCGAAGTGTGCCGCCGATACTGGGAGACCGGCACACCGCTGCCGTGGTCAGATGCGCACCTCCCAATGGGTGGCATCTGAGCCCGGATCAGGTGCCCATTCCCCTTGTCCCGACGACTGGTCGTGCCCGCCTCCAAGAGATCGCCCACCGTCGCGCTAGGATTTCGCACGAGCTCCTCTCCGACCGTAGGTATGCCGTCGACTCGCCCCTCTAGGACACATGGTTCCAGGACGAGCATGCATGCGCCGGCAAACCTTTTTTGCCGGCCGTGGCCGTAGCCCGCCCCGTGTGTCCCAGAGTGTGGCACGTGCCCCTCGGGTGCGCGCACTGAGCCAGCCAAGAGTGTGCGGCCTGATGCCGACGCTGTCTCCCTCCCCGTCGCCGCCACCCCCGCAGCATCCCGCCATGACGGCCGAGAGGAGCGGCTCCTACAGGCCATAATGGAGGACTCCAAGCGAGAGTACAGGCGCCAACAGGAGGAGGAGTGGGAGGGCCAGAAGGAGATGCTCAAGTTGTCGGCCTCCGGCGACGTGTACGTGTCGGAGCTGGTCGTCAAGCTGGAGGTCAAGGAGGAGCCCACGGAGGAGCGTGCATGGGCTTCGTGGTCACCACCAGCCGCACCGCCGCCCCCTCCGCCTGCACAGCACGCGCCCGACCCGTACTAGGGCCCGCCGCCCCACCTCTGGACGCCCCCACCCTACATCGACCTGACGAGCGATGACGAGGATGGTGGCGCCTGAAGACGGCGGCGGCGACGGCGACGGCTTCTGCGACGCGCGGGGCGGTCGCATTACCTTTTTTAAGTTTTTTTTAATTTCATTTTAAGTACTGTGCATGGGGCGTGACGACGGCAGACTGTTTAATTAAGGGTTCCTGCCTCTCGCCAGCGCCGCCGCAGGTCCGCCTCGTCTCTGGTGGCCCTAGGGTCATGGGGGGCGGTGGATCCTGGCAAGGGCCTGCGGGAGGACTCATGTTTTAGTTGTTTCTTTCAGTGTTGTTAGGGTTTGTGTCCTACTCAGGAAGGCGAGACGACGGTGGCTCCCTGAAGATGAAATAAAGGTCTCCCCCGTCTAGCCCCCGTGTCGGCGGTGTGTCTAGCATCGTTGGTGGGCGTGTGGAGGTGTGTCTCCGGTGGATCCATCTTTAATGGATTTGCTCGGGTCTCGTCGTTGTTCATCTACGTTTGTGTGTCTTCGGATTGGATCCTTCTGATCGATGTTATTCTTTATCGGCGGCGGCTGCTGTTCTGGTGCGCTGGTCCTATGGGACCTTAGCACGACGACTTCCTGACTATCTACTAAAACAAGTTGTGTCCGACTCCGGCGATGGAGGGGCGATGACGGCGGCTCGCCTTCGGCTCGCTTCAGTGCTTGAAATCGCCGTTAGGTGGTCTACGAATCTGGATGTAATTTTTTTTATTTCTAGTGTTCGTTGTACTGCCATGATTGAAGATGAATAGATCGGATGTTTTTCTGCAAAAAAAACTATTTTACAATGCCTTTTTTTCGTTTTTCCATGCCTTTTTGTGGGTTTGTTTTTAAGTCCCGCACGTACAAGTTGGGGCCATGGCCACGCGTTGGGTGCCTCGACACGAGGCCGGCCCAAACCGAACATGGACGTCCGTTTTTTTCACCCCAAATGAAGCAAATCTGGATCAAACGGACGTCAGTTTGGGTCGCGCGTTTGAGTTTGCCTAAGAAAATAGGCTGGCCCTAGTCGCTCGATTGCTACTTGTGTGTTGCAGCGACAATTGGCCGCACCGTGCGACAAATACGAAATTCCCGCTATTCGACCTTGCCGATGGGAGGACGTCAGCTATATGTCGCGGATTTAGGACAGGACGGCTCCTATTCCCCGGCCTTTTTTTAGGAGCTCATATTCCCCGACCTGTGCGGGCGACAACGAGCAGAGCAAACGGCCTCGTCCCGCTCGCGAACTTTGGCCGGCCAGATGCGGGGCGGGGCTCCCCTGTATTTTTTTGTTTTCTTTTCTGTTTTATTTTTCTTCTTTGCGAAAAATTGGGATTCCCGAAAAAGTTACGAATTTCAAAAACTGTTAACATATTAAAAAAAATGTTCACGAATTCAAAACAAATGCTCTCCAATTCTAAAAAAATTATGATTTTTAAAACGAACATTTTTAATTTTATAAATACTGATGAACATTTTTTATTGGATGAACAAATTTTGAGTTTGATTAATATTTTTTAAATTTGATGAATACAATTTTATTGAAGACCTTTTTTTTGAATTGTATGAGCATTTTTAAAATTAAATGAACATTTTTTGAAGATGAATTTTTTTAATTTGATGAACAAAAAATTTAATACGATGGACATTTTTTTGAAAAAGATGATTTTTAAAATGGATGAACATTTTCAAAAATTGTTTGTGAATTAAAAAAACAATATGATTTCCATGAATTGGATGAATCCAAAATTTATTCATGATTTTAAAATATATTATGAATTTCAATAAATTTGCAAATTTAAGAAAATAAAAGAAAGAAAAAGGACAAAAAGGAAAAATTGAAACATAGGAAAATAAAGAAACTTGCTCATGAAAGGATCTAGAATGTTCCCAAAACCGGTGGAGGAAAACCAAAAGTGGGTTGGCTTATACAAACCTAAAAGTATGTGCTTGATCGCTATTTCTTGACATACGCGAGGAATATAAACCAACTTGTGGTTGGACGGTTAGAAGGACAGTGGTATCTCAGCCCACCATGGTTCAAATCCTGATACTCACATTATTCTGGATTTATTTCAGGGTTTTCGACGACGCGTGTTCAGTGAAAGAAGACGTTTCCATCGACTACGAGGTGCCTGTGATGGCTTTTTTAATCTCAAAATGATATGTCGACTCACTTTCTTGGATGTGCTCATAAGAATATTGTATGCGTGTAAGTGTTCATAGGATTGAGTATACACGCGTATATATGAGCACCTACGACTGCACTGTGTTTAAAAAAAACACATACACAAGGAATAGGATCCGCCATAGTTGACGGACAATAAATGGTTTTCCCTATGGACGATAGCGCAATGCTTTGCAATCGAGTTGCTCTTCTGGCATTTCAAAAAAAAAAAAAACCTGCTCTTCTAGCCCAAAAGGTGTTGGTTTTCTGGCTTAATTAACCCAATGGTCATGATACCAGAACGTCAATCTCGTAGCTACGTGATTCCGATTCTTCACTTCGCATGATATGAGCGCGTGCACTATAGGACGGTGTATAGTGTAGAGTATGCGGCGGTGGTCGTGCGTCGGTGTTCTGCTCGTACTCCTCGCGCCGCCTTGAGAGTCGTCTCGAGTTCGCCGTCTCCGCCCCTTTCCCTCCTTCTCTTCGGCGGCTCTGCTGCCTGGCGTGAAGATGGGTTAGGTGGTTGGCTCCCTTCTGTAGATAGTAGTAGTGGTAGGCTGAGGTCGCTGTTTAGGTTAGGTCTTGCCCTTGTGGTAGTCGTCGGCGTTATACCGTGGTCTGGCGCTATGCCGTCGGGGTGGTCTCCGGAGCTCGCGACCAGCGTTCAGTGGCCGCAGTCGTCGCCTTCTTCAGAAGCTCCATGGGGGAGTAAACGAGAAGAGGGCGAATCTTGCAAGCCCCGTCTCAATAAGGTCGAGTCGGTGCCAACCGGAGCTGCCGATTTGGCGATTTCCCCGTTCTATTCGTGCTGCCGTGGTGGTGGCTGGGATAGACCTGGGTTTCCCCAGCTCGGTTCTCTCCATTGGTGCCTTGTCTCGCTGGATCCGAGCTTCCGGCGAGGCCGGTGTCTGTCCCTGCTCTGGAGGAGGTGCTCTGACATCTCTCTTACATGCACGAGCTTCCAATTCAAGAGAGGTGGAGATGAAGAAGCAGACGGGGACGATGAGCAGCACCAGCAGTGGACTTGGAGACGCTACGGCGCCCATTGCGGCTTGCCGGTCTTCTCCAGCAATCTGTTGCATCTTATGGCCGAAAGGCGGCTTCTTTTATTCCTCCCGGCCATGTTGCCGTATGGGAGGCAGTGTAGCTGCTTTGTAAAGTCCATGGTGCCCTGCCATGGAGAGCTCGCCGGACCAAGTGGTCCTGTCCCCGGCGCCGGTGATCTTCGATCTGCAGAGCGGTTGTTATGGACCCGATTGCACTCTTCCCTCATCTTCTGGGGTCCTCCTTGCTATTGTCAGGGACCTGGTTGTATTTTTCACTTTCTTTTGAGTCTGGTTGTAAGATGCTTTGTACCACCGCTTGACTTTCAATGAAGCATCTGGGGCCTTCATGCCCCCTCCTTATGTTCAAAAAAAAATAAAAAAGTGTAGAGTATGCACGTATCGTATGTGGTGGAGTATACGTTGCAGACGGTGTTTTAAAAAGAAACCAAAACGTCTTCCTTTTCCCAAAAAAACTGAAAAGAAGATACTCCCTTTGTAAAGAAACATAAGAGCATTTAGATCGCTAGTTTAATGAATTAAGTACTTATTAGCACATACGAAGGTGGGTGTCCGATTTTCGCACGATGCTTCGTATTAATCCAACGACGCATAGTACAGTAAATCGGATGCACGAGTGTCGTACGCATAGCATCACTCAGAAAGATATGCGTGCTCGATCATTTTCGACGCTTTGGGTCCTCCCCATTTTCTGACTTGTTAAATTGACGTAGATGACGAGGCCCACATATTTGCATCCACTGGACAGGCGGCCTGCCAATGGAACGCACTGGCACTGCCACAGCTGAGACAGCGAGGCTAGGACACATATGACAGGCATGATGATACAGGCTTTTGTTCCTCATGCAACACGAGCAAGGCCGCACGCGCGAGTGCGCAACCGTCCCGACAGGGACAGGTCTCAAATTTGCATAACAACACTATTGCTCGCTCCCGTCCACAAAATGTAAAAGCTGATGCTTCTTTATTTATATTATCGAGAAAGCTAAGTTTCTGCTGACTGGTCGTTAGCGACAGGCACGCACGACTTCCATCATCATCGGTCGTTGGCTCATTTTTTCAAAAAATAGCGCCAACAGGAATCGAACACTGCACCTGCAGACTCACTTCTGACTTCAACTACACCTGGTGACCATCTCAGCCAACAACATGTTTTGTTTGGAAGTGGGCTAATACAGTAAATACGTGATTACCGCGAGTAGGCCACTGCTATGGTGCAGCCCTCCATTTGTTTTTTTTCTGTTACGAATTGGTACTACTCGGATTTTGTTGTACTTATATAGAGAATGCATTTTCCAGTTTTTCTTTCACTCACGAATCATTTTGTGGTTCACTTCTTGATGGAAGTAGTCATCCCCGCGAGCACTCCGATGATACCAAGAACGACGTTGGTGGTGGGATCAAAGAGGATTCAACATGATATGCACTTGGACAGGTGGGAAATGTTGGAAAAGGGAAGGTGGCGCGTCGTATCATGGTAGAATCCAAGCAAATCTTCGTAGTAATTTGGTGAGAGAGGGGTCATCATAGGAGGGAAGACTATATGTAGTTCCAACATAACGATTATGTAGTCACCGGGTTGTGGTTATCAACATGGTTAATTTTATAGTTACCAAGTTGTATATGTTATAGAAACATGATTATTGTAGACCGACTTACCCATTATTTGGTTACAGAAAATCGCTGAAAACATACCTCGGCAACTATTTGTGTAAATAGCATGATAATATAGGCTCCCGGGCCTGATAATTTAGATGCAAACACCATTTGACCCGTGAGAAAAAGTTGTATACCACCGATAACTTCTAAGTAATAGCATGGTAAGATACGTCCCCTGACCTAATAATTTAGCTACAAACACCACGATAACTTTGACCCGTGGAAAAAAGTTGTTGAAATTAAAACATACCACCGATAACTTCTAAGTAATAGCATGGTAATATAAGCCCTCGGACCTGATAACTCAGGTACAAACACCACGATAATTTTGACCCAGTGAAAAAGATATTAAAAACATACAACCAATAGCTTTTTGTGTAAATAGCATGATAATATAGGCTCCCGGACCTGATAATTTAGATACAAATACCACAATAACTTTGACCCGTGGAAAAAAGTTGTTGAAAACATACCACCAATAACTTCTGTGTAAAAGCGTGATAATATATGTTTTCGGACCTGATAACTTAGGTACAAACATCACGATAGCTTTTGACCCGTGGAAAAAAGTTATTGAAAACATACTCTATAAATAACATGGTAACACAGGCTCCCGGACCTGATAAATTATGTACAAACACCACGATAACTTTTGACTCGTGAAAAAAAATTATTGAAAACATACTCTGTAAATAACATGGTAACACAGGCTCCCCGACCTGATAACTTATGTACAAACATGGCGATAGTTTTAACCCATGAAAAAAGTTGTTGAAAATATACGCACAACTAAATTGATAACTTACTTAGTCCAGGTGTGATAACTTTTGACCGGGAGGGGGAGGGACTTGTTGAAAAACACCCATTGGTAATTCGTGTGTGAATATCATGGTAATATACACACAACAGAGTTGATAAACTTAGTCTAGGCCTGATAACCTTTTGACCGAAAGAAGTTGTCGAAACATACCAACATGAGATCTAGTTTCGAAGGCCTTGTCGCAACGATTTTTTATGTGAAAATGGTTTTTGTACCAGAGCGGCTGTTTGAGTTACAAAATATTTTATTTTTTTTAAATTTTGGTGGAATCCTCCCTGACATTAGCATTTTCCGTTCTCTAGGGCGCGCACATGTGCATGTGGAAAGAAGGTCGAAGAAACCATTTTTTATGCCTTGATAATTTCTGTGTAAACAACACGATAATTTACGCTCAACTAGCATGATAACTTGCGTAGCACATGCGTGGTAATTTTTTTTCTGAAACAAGTCGTCGGAACATACTAACATGTGATCTAGTTTCGAAGATCTCGTCCTGATGAATCTTTTATGTGAAAACAGTTTTTGATCAAAACGACAGTTTGAGCTACAAAACATTTTAAAGTTTCAAAATAGGAAGAATCTAGGATGACATCATAGTTTTCTCATCTAATGCATATATGCATGTGCACATGAGAAGAAAAGTTGGAATGCCATCTTTTTATGCCCAGTATTTCAGCTTGGTAACTGTGTGTCACAGTCGTGATAACTTACGTAGCACATGCGTAATAACATTTTTATCTGGAAAAAAAGTCATCAGAACATATCAACATGGGATCTAGTTTCGAACATGGGATCTAGTTTCGAAGATTTCGTCACGACGAATCTTTTATGTGAAGACAGTTTTTCAATACGGCCGATAGTTTGAGCTACAAAACATTTTAATTTTCAGTCTTCAAAAAGAATCTGCTGACATCATCTATTTCGTTTTTTCTGCATGGATACACATAGAAAAGCATGCATGCATGCATGGGAGGTCGCGGGAGGGAGATAGAAAGGATCGTCCGGATATGTCCCTTAAATTCCAAACGTTAGGACTAACGTTTGTCACGTCCTTATATTATTACTGAAGAAAAACTGAAGAAATTAAATGAGAAACCCGACTACATACATATCACGGCCGATTCCAGACTTGAACAGGGAGGCAATAATCTAACTTTAACAAGAAGTAGTCCCACTTGGGGAGCATATATAAACTCCAGTACATGGTACTAGTAGTACATATACATACATAAAGAAGCTGCTGTCCATGGAAACCACAGAGAAATTCGCATCATCAACGCACACGGAAAAGAATTAAAAGAACCCACACAAGCAAGGAGGGGCTAGACAGACGAGATCATCACCCTGAAAACATTGTATCGCGGAACACTCGGGGACGGCTTGCTAGTTTACTTGGTGATGGCGTAGATGGCGTAGATGATACCCGGGATGTACCCGAGGAAGGTGAGCAGGAGGCAGATCCAGAACTCGTGCTGCAAGACAGAAACCAAGAAACAATTATCAGTAATCAGAATTCAGAACCTTCTGTGCACTCTCCCGTCAGAACCCCATCCATACATGTCCCGATCTATCTACCCATCTATCAACCTGTGGAGCGAGCCAGAAAAGGGAAGGCGAAGGAAGAGAGAAAGAGAAAGAATCTGGTGCTCTTATGCGTACCCCGCAGCCGAACTTGAGGAAGACGCCGAGGGGCGGGAGGATGATGGCGAGGATGATGTCGATGCAGTTGGCCGTGCCCGCCATGGTCGTCGATCTTCCGGCGGATGAAGAAGAGCTTTTCACTCGATCGGTGGATGGAGGGGAAGCAGTGGAGGCGCTGAGCAGAGCAGGATGGGAAGGGGTGGTGAAACACGTATCCGCCCGGGCTCTCGATAAATAGACGAGGAAAAGGGGCGTCAAGGGTGGACGGCGGCGAGGGTGGGATGAGATGGAGGGAGGAAATATCGGGGCGACGCGTGTGGGCCCGTCGACGGGCACACGGGCCGGGGACCGTGTCGGCGACGCGTTATAAAAGGATAAAACTCGTTCGAGTTTGCCTCGCTGATGGGCTCACCTCATCCGCCGTCCAACCACCCTGCCAAATTTGCCAGTGTCCTATAGCAGTTTGACTGTTTTAATTACTTAGCTGTTAAGCATCTGTTAGTGGTATACGCCCTCTTTTGTTCATAAATACTTAAACGCGCAGCTGTGCTATCTGGACGCTGCGAGCGCACGCGCTAGACGACAAAAGTAGTTCGATGTCTATAACAAACGCGTTATCCATTGGGTAGTGTAAAGAATACCTATGCGCATGCATGTGCCGACGTCATCTATTTATTCTGTTTCAATTTTTCAAAAAGCTACAACTTTTGAACCGAGTGTCAGAACGCAGAACCGTTTTCACCGCTCAGTTCCTCGTGATGAGCTCTTCAAAACTAGATCCCATATGAATATGTTTTGATGATTTTTTTTTTCAAAAGCAACTTTAATGCTAGATGAAGCAACTTTAGTGCTAAACATGAGCAACTCTGATGCTAGATGAATTGCACCGTGTGTATAACTAACTTTGCCTAGTAGCCACCTAGTTAGTTGTGTGCAACAATGTAATAGGTGGTCACCATGATTTCTAAGTTGCATACATTGGAAAATAAGTTGTGGATTGTTTAGTTGCCTATCATACTGTAAAAGTTTCTTACCGTAGAGTAGAAACTTGTCTAACATGGTTTCTAAGGTGTCTACCTCAGAAACCAGGTTGCCCTTTCACTACGAAGTTGCCTACGAGTGATCCTCAATTTCTTACAATACTATCTAAGTTGTCCATCAAGGGACCTAAGTTGCCTACAATATCAAAAAGTTTTTGTGGGATCTAAGTCATTTATCATGATTTCAAATTTTGAACGATGTGGGGATGGGTGGTATGAGATCTGTGTGCTTTCCTTTTCTAGGGGAGTCTGCCCGCCAACGCTACTGAGCACACGGGTGTTGGCTAGCCAGGTCATGACGAGCTCTTCAAAACTAAACCCACATGGATATGTTTTGATGATTTTTCTTTCTTTCAGAAAGCAACTTAGACGCTAGATGAGACAACTTTAGTGCTAAACAGAAGCAACTCCACTCTAATTTAAAGTAACTAATTACCAACAATGAGCAACTAACTAGTAATAGAGAATAACTTTGAACAGATGTAGACAACATCATATCACCTTTATAAGCAACTTTCTTTCTACGAGAGACAACTTTAGTGCTAAAAATAGGCAACTTCACTACACTTTCTCCTAATTAATTTTTTCTAACATTCTCCTAACTTCCTCACCGGTACTTCTAAGTTGCATATTCTCCTAACTTCCTCACCAGTACTTCTAAGTTGCATATTCTCCTAACTTCCTCACCGGTACTTCTAAGTTGCATATTGTTCATGCTTGTATGTTGTTGTTTCTAAACTGCCTATAATACTATGAAGTCGTCTACCATTGATACTCTTGTGTCTGCTATTGCTAACTACGATAGGCAACTTGGTGGTCAACTTTGGCAACTTTAGAGTGTTTGTAGGCAACTTAGAAAAACAATGATAAATTACTTCACAATATTGTAGGAAACTATTTTTGCAAAGTTAGGCAACTGAGCAGCAATGATAGGCAACTAATTACCAATAGTAGGCAACTAGGCATCAATGGTAGGCAATTTACAATATTTATAGGCAACTGCACATCAATTGTAGGCAACTGACTATCAAACAATAGGCAAATGAGCAACCATGATAGGCAAGTTGAGATAATGTTAGTAAAATTCACAGGTACACATAGTGTAGTGAAGTTGTTTTGTATGTAGCACTAAAGGGGCCTTATGTTTTGTGTGATTTTTCTTGTTTTTACGCAAACAAACCTAATAGGAGGTCCTGCTAGGCCAAAGAGAAGAAGTTGCTTCCCTATAGCACGATAGTTGCCTCCTTCGCACCCAAAGTTGCCCTAAAAAAGTATCCAGTTGCCCACAATCAACCATACAGTTGCCTAAAATAAAGTATCCAGTTGCCCACAATCAACGAATAGTTTGCCTAAAACCATGTATCCAGTTGCCAAATCATCACGAACAGAAATATTTACCAAGACCATTATTTGGTGAATATCTAAATGTTTTAGATACCTGTAATTAAGTTTGGGTCATAGAGGGGGAGTCAAGATTTTCCTCTCCTCGGGTGTGATCCCTTGGTGCGACCGTAGAGGGGAGCGGGTGGAACTGGTTAGGTTTCCTAGCTGGAGATATGAGGCACATGACTATGTGTGTGTGTGCACACGCATGCGCGTGCGTGTGTTTTCCCCTCTGCTACTACCTAGTTACCTAAGGAAAACTGTGGAGTTGTTCAGGCTTGGACTGCACACGAGTTGCCTGGTGAACTTAGTCTTTTCTATATGTGACCGCTTTATCTAGATACCAAGTCAGACAGGGACTACACACGAGTTGTCTGGTGAATGCATTGGAGTTGCACAAAAACACCCCAAAAGTTGCTGGCTTTTTTAAGTACAACTCCAGTGCATATAAGTCACATAGTTGATTTTCTTTTCTATCCCCAACAGGCTCTGTTGGTTGAACTTAGTCTTTTCTATATGTGGTTGCGTTTATCAATATTCAAGTTGTTGTTGCCACCTCCTTGTTACAATAGAAATGGTTGGTGCAGTGGGGGCGACGTCTCCTCCTTTACGCGGCATCTAGTTTTGGACATCGTGTTTGCTCGGGAGCGGCGGAGAGGGCATCGTTAGACAGCGATCGGAGGTTGACCGTTGGGTTGGCATCTCAATTTGTAGTGCGGACTCTTTGTCCATCGCGGGGGCCTCGGCTAGAAGGGGTGGATTTTTCTCCTCTTGTCGTCTGAGGAGATGGGATCCGGCTTGATGTCAAAGGGAGCAATCGACGCTGAGGGCCCCTGAGAACGCCCCCTCCTCGTTTGGCTTGGAGGATTTCGGACATATTAACTTGTTCAAACAAATTCGGGTCAGTGGATGGTTAAAAGTGTCTAGAGATGTCGATCCCATAGTGCAATGAAGTTGCTTGTTAACAGCACTACAGATGTCTCATGCTTTTTGTTTTTTTCTTGTTTTAACACAGGCCAACCTAATAGATAGTCCTACTAGGCCAGAAAGAAGAAGTTGCCTTCCTACAGTACTAAAGTTGTCTCCATTGCACCCAAAGTTGCTCAAGAAAAAAAATCATCGAAACCTGCCCATATGGGATGTAGTTTTGAAGAACTCGTCGCGATAAACCCAATGGTGAAAGCGGATCTAAATTTCGATGCTCGAATCAAAAGTTACGGCTTCTTAAATTTTTTGAAACCCCAAATAAATGCACGCGGTCTCTTGGATGATGTAGCGTGAGGGTGTGGAGCAATGTTGGAGCTGCTTCATTCCGTGCGTGCGTGGGGTGGAGGATGCGCTCGGAACAGCAAACGAGCGCAGCGGCGCTAGCTAGCCGCGTCCTCTCTTTTGTTTTTCAGAAAAGGAGGATGTACCCCGGCCTCTGTATCTGGACGATGCATGCAGCCATATTATTAATTATTCACAAAGACCATACAAGGTGATACATCAATAAGCCTGAAGCCACCATCTTGGCAACACCGTTGCTACTCCTATCCCCTTGATGAAGGCGTGCCAAATGTCCGGGCCTAATACCAAACAGACATCGCACCAAAGCCTAACATCTAAAGCCGGGTGTCTCATACAAGCCACTACCTGGATTGGGTCCCACACCGATCTGGCACACTCCGAGTGAGCACCGCACGCTGTAAGGGCCGTCACCTCCATCTTCCCTCGGTCTATCCTCAGAGCAGAACTGATGCACCGACCTTGCCAGGCCTCTCTGCCAACAACGCCACCATGACGCCAGACAGCTTCTGAAGGAAATATGCCCTAGAGGCAATAATAAAGTTATTATTTTATTTCCTAATGTCATGATAAATGTTTATTATTCATGCTAGAATTGTATTAACCAGAAACTTGATACATGTGTGAATACATAGACAAAACAAAGTGTCCCTAGTATGCCTCTACTTGACTAGCTCGTTAATCAAAGATGGTTAAGTTTTCTGACCATAGACATGTGTTGTCATTTAATGAACGGGATCACATCATTAGGAGAATGATGTGATGGACATGACCCATCCGTTAGCTTAGCATTATGATCGTTAAGTTTATTGCTATTGCTTTCTTCATGACTTATACATGTTCCTCTGACTATGAGATTATGCAACTCCCGAATACCGGAGGAACACCTTGTGTGCTATCAAACGTCACAACGTAACTGGGTGATTATAAAGATGCTCTACAGGTGTCTCCGATGGTGTTTGTTGAGTTGGCATAGATCGAGATTAGGATTTGTCACTCCGATTGTCGGAGAGGTATCTCTGGGCCCTCTCGGTAATGCACATCATATGAAGCCTTGCAAGCAATGTGACTAATGAGTTAGTTACGGGATGATGCATTACGGAACGAGTAAAGAGACTTGCCGGTAACGAGATTGAACTAGGTATGATGATACCGACGATCAAATCTCAGGCAAGTAACATACCGATGACAAAAGGAACAACGTATGTTGTTATGCGGTTTGACCGATAAAGATCTTCATAGAATATGTGGGAGCCAATATGAGCATCCAGGTTCCGCTATTGGTTATTGACCGGAGATGAGTCTCGGTCATGTCTACATAGTTCTCGAACCCGTAGGGTCCGCACGCTTAACGTTCGATGACGATCGGTATTATGAGTTTATGTGTTTTGATGTACCGAAGGTAGTTCGGAGTCCCGGATGAGATCACGGACATGACGAGGAGTCTCGAAATGGTCGAGTCATAAAGATTAATATATTGGATGACTATATTCGGACATCGGAAATGTTCCGGTGAAGTTTCGGATAAAACCGGAGTGCCGGAGGGGTTACCGGAACCCCCCGAGGGAACTAATGGGCATCATGGGCCTTAGTGGAGAGAGAGAGAGGCGGCCAGGGCAGGCCACGCGCCTCCTCCCCCTTGGGTCCGAATTGGACTAGGGAAGGGGGGCGGCACCCCCCTTTCCTTCTCCCTCTCCCTCTCCTTCCTTCCCCCTCTCTCCCTCTTGGTGGAATCCTACTAGGACTAGTAGTCCTAGTAGGACTCCCCTGGTGGGGCGTGCCCTAGGAGGGCCGGCCGGCCTCCCCCTTGCTCCTTTATATAAGGGAGCAGGGGGGCACCCTAGGAGACACAAGTTGATTGTTTTTAGCTGTGTGCGGTGCCCCCCTCCACAGATTTCCACCTCGGTCATATTTTCGGAGAGCTTAGGCGAAGCCCTGCCGGAATCACTTCATCATCACCGTCACCACGCCATCGTGCTGACGAAACTCTCCTTCGGCCTCAACTGGATCAAGAGTTCGAGGGACGTCACCGAGCTGAACGTGTGCAGATCGCGGAGGTGCCGTACGTTCGGTACTTGGATCGGTTGGATCGCGAAGACGTTCGACTACATCAACCGCGTTGCTAAACGCTTCCGCTTTCGATCTACGAGGGTACGTGGACACACTCTCCCGCTCGTTGCTATGCATCACATAGATAGATCTTGCGTGTTCGTAGGAAATTTTTTGAAATTACTACGTTCCCCAACAGTGGTATCAGAGCCAGGTCTATGCGTAGATGTTATATGCACGCATAGAACACAAAGAGTTGTGGGCGATAATAGTCATACTGCTTACCAGCATGTCATACTTTGATTCGGCGGTATTGTTGGATGAAGCGGCTCAGACCGACATTACGCGTACGCTTACGCGAGACTGGTTCTACCGACGTGCTTCGCACACAGGTGGCTAGTGGGTGTCAGTTTCTCCAACTTTAGTTGAATCGAGTGTGACTACGCCCGGTCCTTGTTGAAGGTTAAAACAGAACACTTGACGAAAAATTGTTGTGGTTTTCATGCGTAGGTAAGAACGGTTCTTGCTAGAAGCCCGTAGCAGCCACGTAAAACTTGCAACAACAAAGTAGAGGACGTCTAACTTGTTTTTGCAGGGCTTGCTGTGATGTGATATGGTCAAGACATGATGTGATATAATTTATTGTATGAGATGATCATGTTTTGTAACAGAGTTATCGGCAACCGGCAGGAGCCATATGGTTGTCGCTTTATTGTATGCAATGCAATCGCCATGTAATTGTTTTACTTTATCACTAAGCGGTAGCGATAGTCGTAGAAGCAATAAGTTGGCGAGACGACAACGATGCTACGATGGAGATCAAGCTTGGGCGCCGGTAACGATGGAGATCATGACGGTGCTTCGATGATGGAGATCAAGAGCACAAGATGATGATGGCCATATCATGTCACATATTGAATTGCATGTGATGTTAATCCTTTTATGCATCTTATTTTGCTTAGTACGGCGGTAGCATTATAAGATGATCTCTCACTAAATTTCAAGGTACAAGTGTTCTCCCTGAGTATGCACCGTTGCGAAAGTTCTTCGTGCTGAGACACCACGTGATGATCGGGTGTGATTGGCTCTACGTTCAAATACAACGGGTGCAAGACAGTTTTGCACATGCGGAATACTCGGGTTAAACTTGACGAGCCTAGCATATGCAGATATGGCCTCGGAACACTGAGACCGAAAGGTCGAACGTGAATCATATAGTAGATATGATCAACATAGTGATGTTCACCATTGAAAACTACTCCATCTCACGTGATGATCGGACATGGTTTAGTTGATTTGGATCACGTGATCACTTAGATGATTAGAGGGATGTCTATCTAAGTGGGAGTTCTTAAGTAATATGATTAATTGAACTTTAATTTATCATGAACTTAGTCCTGGTAGTATTTGCAAATTATGTTGTAGATCAATAGCTCGCGTATAGCTCCCCTGTTTTATTTTTGATATGTTCCTAGAGAAAACTAAGTTGAAAGATGATAGTAGCAATGATGCGGACTGGTTCCGTGATCTGAGGATTATCCTCATTGCTGCACAGAAGAATTATGTCCTTGATGCACCGCTAAATGACAGACCTATTGCAGGAGCAGATGCAGACGTTATGAACGTTTGGCAAGCTTGATATGATGACTACTTGATAGTTTAGTGCACCATGCTTTACGGCTTAGAATCGGGACTTCAAAAACGTTTTGAACGCCACGGAGCATATGAGATGTTCCAAAGAGATGAAATTGGTATTTCAGACTCATGCCCGTGTCGAGAGGTATGAGACCTCTGACAAGTACTTTGCCTACAAGATGGAGGAGAATAGCTCAACCAGTGAGCATGTGCTCAGAATGTCTGAGTAATACAGTTGCTTGAATCAAGTGGGAGTTAATCTTCCGGATAAGATAGTAATTGACAGAATTCTCTAGTCACTATCACCAAGTTACTGGAACTTTGTGATGAACTATAATATGCAAGGGATGACAAAAACGATTCCCAAGCTCTTCATGATGCTGAAATCAACAAAGGTTAACAAGACCACTAGTTTCAAGAAAAGGGCAAAGGGAAGAATGGGAACTTCAAGAAGAATAGCAAGAAAGTTGCTACTCCTGGGAAGAAGCCCAAGTCTAGACCTAAGCCTGAAACTGAGTGCTTTTACTGCAAAGGGACTGGTCACTGGAAGCGGAACTGCCCCAAGTATTTGGCGGATAAGAAGGATGGCAAACTGAACAAAAGTATATTTGATATACATGTTATTGATGTGTATTTTACTAGTGTTCATAGTAGCCCCTGGGTATTTGATACTGGTTTAGTTGCTAACATTAGTAACTCGAAACAGGAGTTGCAAAATGAACAGAGACTAGTTAATGACGAGGTGACGATGTGTGTTGGAAGTGATTCCAAGGTTGATAAGATCACCATAGCACACTCCCTCTACCTTCGGGATTAGTGTTGGACCTAAATAAATGTTATTTGGTATTTGCGTTGAGCATGAATATGATTGGATCATGTTTATTGCGATACGGTTATTCATTTAAGTCAGAGAATAATTGTTGTTCTGTTTAAATGAATAAAACCTTCTATGGTCATACACTCAATATAAATGGTTTATTGAATCTCGATCGTAGTGATACACATATTCATAATATTGATGCCAAAAGATGCAAAGTTGATAATGATAATGCAACATATTTTGTGGCACTGCCGTTTAGGTCATATCGGTATAAAGCGCATGAAGAAACTCCATACTGATGGGCTTTTGGAATCACTTGATTATGAATCACTTGGTACTTGCGAACCGTGCCTCATGGGCAAGATGACTAAAACTCCGTTCTCCGGAACAATGGAGCGAGCAACTGACTTATTGGAAATAATACATACCGATATATGCGGTCCGATGAGTGTTGAAGGTCACGGCGGGTATCGTTATTTTCTTACCTTCACAGATGATTTGAGCAGATATGAGTATATCTACTTAATGAAACATAAGTCTGAAACTTTTGAAAAGTTCAAAGAAATTCAGAGTGAAGTGAAAAATCATCGTAACAACAAAATAAAATTTCTACGATCTGATCGTGGAGGTGAATATTTGAGTTATGAGTTTGGTCTTCATTGGAAACAATGTGGAATAGTTTCACAACTCACGCCACCTGGAACACCACAGCGTAATGGTGTGTTCGACCATTATAACCGTACTTTATTAGATATGGTGCAATCTATGATGTCTCTTACCGATTTACCACTATCGTTTTGGGGTTATGCATTAGAGACAGTTGCATTCACGTTAAAATAGGGCACCATCTAAATCCGTTGAGACGACACCATATGAACTGTGGTTTGGCAAGAAACCTAAGCTGTCGTTTCTTAAAGTTTGGGGCTGCGATGCTTATGTGAAAAAGCTTCAACCTGATAAGCTCAAACCCAAATCGGAGAAGTGCGTCTTCATAGGATACCCAAAAGAAACTGTTGGGTACACCTTCTATCATAGATCCAAAGGCAAGATATTTGTTGCTGAATGGATCCTTCCTAGAGAAGGAGTTTCTCTCGAAAGAAGTAAGTGGGAGGAAAGTAGAACTTGATGAGGTAATTGTACCTTCTCCTGAATTGGAAAGTAGTTCATCACAGAAATCAGTTCCAGTGATGCCTACACCAATTAGTGAGGAAGTTAATGATGATGATCATGAAACTTCGGATCAAGTTGCTACCGAACCTCGTGGGTCAACCAGAGTACGTTCCGCACCAGAGTGGTACGGTAATCCTGTTCTGGAGGTCATGTTACTTGACCATGACGAACCTACGAACTATGAGGAAGCGATGATGAGCCCAGATTCCGATAAATGGCTTGAGGCCATGAAATCTGAGATGGGATCCATGTATGAGAACAAAGTGTGGACTTTGGGTGACTTGCCCGATGATCGGCAAGCCATTGAGAATAAATGGATCTTTAAGAGGAAGACAGACGCTGATAGTAGTGTTACTATCTACAAAGCTCGACTTGTCGCAAAAAGGTTTTCGACAAAGTTCAAGGTGTTGACTACGATGAGATTTTCTCACTCGCAGCGATGATTAAGTCTGTCCGAATCATGTTAGCAATTGCCACATTTTATGAAATCTGGCAAATGGATGTCAAAAACTACATTCCTTAATGGAATTTTAAAGAAGAAGTTGTATATGATGCAACCAGAAGGTTTTGTCAATCCTAAAGGTGCTAACAAAATGTGCAAGCTCCAGCGATCCATCTATGGACTGGTGCAAGCATCTCAGAGTTGGAATATACGCTTTGATGAAGTGATCAAAGCATATGGTTTTATACAGACTTACGGTGAAGCCTGTATTTACAAGAAAGTGAGTGGGAGCTCTGTAGCATTTCTGATATTATATGTGGATGACATATTATTGATTGGAAATGATATAGAATTTCTGGATAGCATAAAAGGATACTTGAATAAGAATTTTTCAATAAAAAAAGACCTCGGTGAAGCTGCTTAAGTATTGAGCATCAAGATCTATAGGGATAGATCGAGACGCTTAATAGGACTTTCACAAAGCACATACCTTGACAAGATTTTGAAGAAGTTCAAAATGGATCAGTCAAAGAAGGAGTTCTTGCCTGTGTTACAAGGTGTAAAATTGAGTAAGACTCAAAACCCGACCACGGCAGAAGATAGAAAGAGAATGAAAGTCATTCCCCATGCCTCAGTCATAGGTTCTATAAAGTATGCCATGCTATGTACTAGACCAATTGTGTGCCTTGCTATAAGTTTAGCAAGGAGGTACGATAGTGATCCAGGGATAGATCACTGGATAGCGGTCAAAGTTATCCTTAGTTACCTAAGAGGACTAAGGAAATATTTCTCGGTTATGGAGGTGATAAAAGAGTTCGTCGTAAAAGGTTACGTCGATGCAAGCTTTTACACTGATCCAGATGACTCAGAGTCTCAATCTGGATACATATTGAAAGTGGGAGCAATTAGCTAGAGTAGCTCCGTGCAGAGCATTGTAGACATAGAAATTTGCAAAATACATACGGATCTGAATGTGGCAGACCCGTTGACTAAACTTCTCTCAGAAGCAAAACTTGATCACACCTTAGTACTCTTTGGGTGTTAATCACATGGCGATGTGAACTAGATTATTGACTCTAGTAAACCCTTTGAGTGTTGGTCACATAGCGATGTGAACTATTGGTGTTAATCACATGGTGATGTGAACTATTGGTGTTAAATCACATGGCTATGTGAACTAGATTATTGACTCTAGTGCAAGTGGGAGACATATGCCCAAGAGGCAATAATAAAGTTATTATTTTATTTCCTTATGTCATGATAAATGTTTATTATTCATGCTAGAATTGTATTAATCGGAAACTTGATACATGTGTGAATACATAGACAAAACAAAGTGTCCCTAGTATGCCTCTACTTGACTAGCTCGTTAATCAAAGATGGTTAAGTTTCCTGACCATAGACATATGTTGTCATTTGATGAACGGGATCACATAATTAGGAGAATGATGTGATGGACATGACCCATCCGTTAGCTTAGCATTATGATCGTTAAGTTTATTGCTATTGCTTTCTTCATGACTTATACATGTTCCTCTGACTATGAGATTATGCAACTCCCGAATACCGGAGGAACACCTTGTGTGCTATCAAACGTCACAACGTAACTGGGTGATTATAAAGATGCTCTACAGGTGTCTCCGATGGTGTTTGTTGAGTTGGCATAGATCGAGATTAGGATTTGTCACTCCGATTGTCGGAGAGGTATCTCTGGGCCCTCTCGGTAATGCACATCACATGAAGCCTTGCAAGCAATGTGACTAATGAGTTAGTTACGGGATGATGCATTATGGAACGAGTAAAGAGACTTGCCGGTAACGAGATTGAACTAGATATGATGATACCGACGATCAAATCTCGGGCAAGTAACATACCGATGACAAAGGGAACAACGTATGTTGTTATGCGGTTTGACCGATAAAGATCTTCGTAGAATATGTGGGAGCCAATATGAGCATCCAGGTTCCGCTATTGGTTATTGACCGGAGATGAGTCTCGGTCATGTCTACATAGTTCTCGAACCCGTAGGGTCCGCACGCTTAACGTTCGATGACGATCGGTATTATGAGTTTATGTGTTTTGATGTACCGAAGGTAGTTCGGAGTCCCAGATGAGATCACGGGCATGACGAGGAGTCTCGAAATGGTCGAGACATAAAGATTGATATATTGGATGACTATATTCGGACATCGGAAATGTTCTGGTGAAGTTTCGGATAAAACCGGAGTGCCGGAGGGGTTACCGGAACCCCCCGGGGGAACTAATGGGCCTCATGGGCCTTAGTGGAGAGAGAGAGGGGCGGCCAGGGCAGGCCGCGCGACCCCTCCCCCTTGGGTCCGAATTGGACTAGGGAAGGGGGGGCGGCGCCCCCCTTTGCTTCTCCCTCTCCCTCTCCTTCCTTCCCCCTCTCTCCCTCTTGGTGGAATCCTACTAGGACTAGTAGGACTCCCCTGGTGGGGCGCGCCCTAGGAGGGCCGGCCGGCCTCCCCCTTGCTCCTTTATATACGGGGGCAGGGGGCACCCTAGGACACACAAGTTGATTGCTTTTAGCCGTGTGCGGTGCCCCCCTCCACAGATTTCCACCTCGGTCATATTTTCGGAGAGCTTAGGCGAAGCCCTGCCGGAATCACTTCATCATCACCATCACCACGCCGTCGCGCTGACGAAACTCTCCTTCGGCCTCAACTGGATCAAGAGTTCGAGGGACGTCACCGAGCTGAAGGTGTGCAGATCACGGAGGTGCCATACGTTCGGTACTTGGATCGGTTGGATCGCGAAGACGTTCGACTACATCAACCGCGTTGCTAAACGCTTCTGCTTTCGGTCTACAAGGGTACGTGGACACACTCTCCCGCTCGTTGCTATGCATCACATAGATAGATCTTGCGTGTTCGTAGGAAATTTTTTGAAATTACTGCGTTCCCCAACAGCTTCCTCCTCCTGCGCGAGTCCATCTCCAATGCGCCCATCGCCGAACCTCCGCGGCGCCATGCCACCGGGATCCGCTGTCGGCCTTGCGGTAGATGTAACACCGCTCCTCCTCTTGTCCCCTCCAGCCAGCACGTGCTCCAAAATGATGCCCCCAGGAGGGACAACGGCATCGAAGGTGCCATCATCGTCCGATCCGGTAGACCCAGATCTAGGGTTTCCCCCGGAGCATCACGAGTGGGGCGCCATGACCTACAACAACGATAACTCTAGAAGGGAACGACGTCATAGACGCTGCCATCGTCCGCCATGACCGTAGTCGGCGCGATTTTCACCGGAAATCACGGCCCCCCGATCTCACGGCTGACTGAAACCGAACGGAGCTTCACCGTGAAGACTAAAGTCGCCGTCGGCATGCCGGCAGGGACCTCCAGCCGCCCCTCACCGGTCCTCCACGCGCCACCGGTTGCCACGCCGGGGCGGATCTGGACGGGACGCCAGATCCGCGGCTTCCGACTCCCATCTCCAGACATAGACTTCACCGAGGGGAAGAGCACCATGTCGGCCATGGATCTGGCCACCGCCGCACAGGCAAGGGACGCCGCCCTACCTGCTGCTCGCGGATCCAACACCGGAGTCGCCCATGTCACCTCCGGGTGACCCCGCAGCCCCCGCCGTGTCCGGCCCTCCATGCGCAGGACGAGGCACCGTAGCACCGCCGCCGGACCTGCCCGCGCGCCGCCGCGCCCCGGATGAACGCGACGCCGCCGCCCGAGGACGCCCGCCCGCACCGAGCCCTCACGCGAGGAGGAGATGGGGCCCCGCCGTCGCCAGCACCTACCGGGCTTTGCCCGGCGACGCGGATCGGCGGCGGCGAGGGGAGAAGAGGGGCGGGGGGACCTGAGGCACCGGCGTCTAGGGTTGCCCCCTCGATCGCTCGCGGGGGGAGCGACGCGAGAGGGACGCGAGAGTACGTTGGCCAAGATCTTTTAAATTGGGGGAGAATTTCACTTCCCCGGCCTCTGCAACAACTAGGGATGCATACGGCCTTTTAGTTATGAGTACTAGGATTTTTAATCTCGATTACGCACCGAGCCTAGTCCTCAATTATGCATGAGTACCAGGAAAGCCTGGTCCTCAAGAATAAATAGGAACCTAAATTCGCCTCCGTGAGGATTTGAACCCAGATGTTGGGTTTGTACATCCACTCCCCCAACCAGTTGAGCTAGCCTTGGCTCAGTGGTTGGGCAGCCTAACAACCCGAGTTCAATTCCTAGAATTGACAGGTGATGCACAGGGGTTTTCCCCCCATTTATTGAGGATCAAGTTTGGTGTGTGGTGAAACCACTCATCAAAAAATATCTTGATACTCATTTAAAAATTTTTGAGGACCATGTTTATCTTGGTACTCATACTAAAATGGCCGTATGCATCCCTTGTTGGTGCAGAGGCCGGGGAAGTGAAATTCTCCCCCAATTGTAGAATACGCCCTCTTTCGTAGTGGCGTGCTCCTTGGATTCGAGGATACACACAGCGTCATCGTTTATTATTTCAGTCCTTTGTCGACCTGCGTGAAAGAAATGAGAATTGGTTGTATCACGAGCGGTTTATTTTATTTTATTTTGAAACGGAGGCATAAGATTTGCCTCATCTATTAAATAAGGAGAGAATAGAGTTTAGAGTTTTACAGGACATCCCATACAAGCGACATGACAATTACTCACACAAAATGATAGTCCCTAGTTTCTTTGCGCCGGCAGCAACCCATAACTTTGCCTCTTCAAGGATGGTTTGGAGGAGAATAGGCGGTGGCGCAAATTTTTGCTGAAATACCCTAGCATTTCGCTCGTTCCAAACGGTCCAAGAGGTGAGCATGATGAGAGAGGTCATGGCATGCCAATTCGGGTTTCGGTTATCGGTTCGCTTGTCCCACCACTCCTTGACGGATTCATCAAGATGCCATTCGGAAATGTTGACGTGAGGTAGCCCAAGCTTCTCGATGATAGATCTCCAAAGCCTAAGCATGTATCGACACTTGAAGAAGAGGTGCGGCCCCGTTTCTTGCTCTCTCTTGCATAGCGGACAAAGACCACAATTGACCCAACCACGCTCCTCCAATCGATCGGCGGTCCAAATTCGGTCTTGTAGGGCTAGCCACGCAAAGAATTTAACCTTAGGGGGTGCCCAAGCCTTCCAAACCATGCGGTCCATGGGAGAGAGAGTCAATCCAAGGAACAGAGCCTTGTACTCAGTGGCCGCCGAGTAGACCCCATCGTTCGCGTGCTTCCAAGTAATGTCATCTTCGGCTTGGTCATCAAGGGGGAAGTCATGAACAAGCATCCAAAGAGTGAAGAATTCGCTAATGTGGCGAATGGAGACAGCAGTGTTTGGATTGATTTTGAGAATCCACGCATTCTCATTGAGGGCTTCACGCACCTTCCAATTCTTTCTCCTCAAGGCCTCGTAGATTAATGGCGCAATATCCATGGGTTTTCCCCCAAATAGCCAAGGAGAGTTCCAGAACGGTGTTTTTGCGCCGTCACCCACAGTGATAGTTGTAGAGGCGTAGAAAAACTCGAGGTCCTCAGCGGTGCAAGGGTTACTGTGACGCCCCCGGCCCGATCGTGCACTAATCATACACGCAAATGCACACGATCAAGCCTAAGGACTCACGGGAAGATATCACAACACAACTCAAAAACATAAATAAAGTCATACAAGCTTTATATTACAAGCCAGGGGCCTCGAGGGCTCGAATACATAAGCTTGCGAACAAGCGTCAGCGGAAGCATCAGATATCTGAGTACAGATATGAAATAGAAACAGAAAGGCCTTTAGAAAGGCGGGGCAAAATAAAACACTACGATCGAAAGGCGAAGGTCTCCTGCCTGGGACCCTCTGATCCTACTCCTGGTCGTCAGTCAACTCGTAGTAGTATCCATCCTTTGGGTAGTAGTAGTAGCGATCGTCGGGGCATCTGTCTCAGGGGGCTCCGTCCTCTGGTCACGTCAAACTGATATGGGGAGAAAAAGGAAAACAAAGCAACCGTGAGTACTCAGAAGTACTCAGCAAGCAAGGATCTACACTACATATGCAACATTATCAAGGGGAGGCTGTATATGTGGACTGGGCTGCAGAAATGCCAGAATAGAGAGAAGGCCTAGTCCTATCGAAGACTAGCATCTTCAGCGGTCTTGCAGCAGTAGAAGAGAGTAGAACAGTACAATATAATGTAGTAGTATCATTAAGTCTCAACCTCACCCAGAGATCCTTTCTCGACTCCCTGCGAGAAAGCAATCCCAGAGCCATATATACAGGTCTCATCACAGGTATCCAGTTCTAAATTGTATCAATCAGGATACAACTCCGAGTGTCCTTTACCGTAGGACCGGCTATCGATAGAAGTGTTCTTCCCTGCAGGGGTGCACCAACTTACCCAACACGCTCGATTAACTTCGGCCGGACACACTTTCCTGGGTCATGCCCGGCCTCGGCCAAACAACACATCGCAACCCTACCTACAGCTCAGCAGAGAGGTCCCCGTCGGTCTATATCCTAAGCGCTCAGGGGTCATGGGCCATCGCCCTGTGCACTCCGGGTCGTTGCGAGCAGAGCGAATCACGGTACCACCCCTCAGGATGGCGCCGGCCCAGCCCGGCCGCAGTGCTGAACTGGACGTCTGACAGAGCTTTCGGCTGATGCATACGATGCAGAACGCCCATACTATGCCCACGTGATGGTTAGTGCTATCAGACCAGAGGCCTGCTCGGATCAAATATCCAAATCGCTAGGACTAGGGGCTTGCGGTAACGAGCAGAGACTCACGAAAGATGTGACCCCGTCGCCCCGTCTCGAGGACTTGCGGCAAGGGTTAAAAATGCCCGGCCGCGCCTCGTATTCACCACTCGGGCACCACACTGGCAACCCGCCTTCACATCACACGCGGGTACCCCTCAGGGTCGACCCGCCTTTCCAAGTAACATTGTAAAGTCCAAGTATCCGTGTGTCCATAACATCAGGGAATCCGAGGTATCACCCTCATTGAATTCCCACTCGATGTATCCGTCAAGGTGAACTAGGAGGAATCACCCTCACTGGGTCCACACTTGAGGTGTTGTACGACAGCGTCGTTATCGGAAGCGGTGAAGGAGGAATCACCCTCGATGACCACGACCGAATAACTACTCTACAGAGTTAACATCAGAAGTGTTACATGAGGTTTCACCCTCGACACTCGATAGTAACGCTGCAGTGTCGTTACAACTAAGGGGGGGGGGTGATGTGCGGTGTCGGGGCCTGGTCTTCAATCCCGTTGATCGGGTCTTCTGACGATCCAGCGCGGCAGTCGGGATAAGTGGGGTCACTGATAGGTCTCTACCCAGCCTAGACTAAACAGTTTAGGATATGTAGGTAATTATCAACAACAGGTTACAATAAAACAGGCTATGCATCAGAATAGGTAAAGCAGCAGCAGCAGCAGCAATTCTAATGCAAGCATGAGAAATTAGAATGGGCGATATCGGGATGATCAAAAGGGGGGGCTTGCCTGGTTGCTCGGCGGCAAGGGCAAGGTCGTCAGTACTGGAACCAATCACCGGAGCTGCGTCGGCACCGGGCTCTATCGAGAGAGAAGAGGGGGAGGAAACAGTATAAATATTAAGCAAGCAAGTGCTACACAAAGTATGACATGACAATACGCAGTGCCGGGTGTGTCCTAACGTACGGTTGCACGTCACTGAGGAAGGAGGGATCCATCCGGGAATGTCTTCCCGGTTCCGGACATTTGTTAGACAGATGACCGGAGGGGAACGGTTGCATGTTTTGATAGTTAGAGACATGTGGCGGACGAACGGATCGCGTATTCGGATTCGTCTCGTCGTTCTGAACAACTTTCATGTAGAAAGTATTTTCATCGGAGTTACGGTTTATTTTATATGATTTTCTAAAGTTTTTATTAATTTTCTGAATTTATTTTTATTGTTTAAATTAAACATTATCCAGAATAGTGCTCGCTGATGTCAGCATGACATCATGCTGATGTCAGCAAGGTTAATTAGGTTAGCTAATTAATTAGCTCTAATTAACCAGGGTTACTTAAGTTAATTAACATTTAATTAATCTAATTAATCAAATTAGACTAATCTAAACAGTGTTAATTAACTAATTATTTATTTATTTTAATTATATATTTTATTTTTTTTAACTCGTTTTTAGGGGCTGGGCCCCGTTCGTCATAGGGCCAGAGAGGCGGGGCCCCTACGTCAGTGGGCCGACGGACGTGTCCGCTGCGCACCCATTCGGGCGCCGGACGTGTCCGGGCGGCCGAAGGCGCGCGCGGGCTCAGGGAGCCGGCGAGGCGAGCGGGGCGCGGGTGCGGGCGCGCGTGTGCGTGCCCGAGGCCACCAGGGGGCGCGGCGAGGCACGCGCAACCGTGGCCGGAGGAGGCGGCAGGCGCTGTCACGGGGAGAGGCTGGCCGGAGCGGCGCGGGGCGCAGAGGCAGAAACGGCGAGCAGGGCGGCGCGCGCGCGAGCGTGGCGCGGTCAGCGAGGCGAGGCAGGGTTGCGCGTGTGCGCGCGCGCGGTCGGCGGGCGCCGGGCGCCGAGCGGGAGCAGAGAGGGGAAAAGGCGTGCGCGACGCGGGTTCTCACCCCCGGTGTAGATGCACGGGTCGGCGAGGCTCGTAGAAGCCGGCGTGGAGGGGGACGGGGACGATCCGGCGAGGGGGGGACGGTCTGGCAACGGCGTGGCGTCGGTTGGCGGCGTCGTGGTTCCTGCGAGGGGGCGCCGAGCGACGGCGGCGTCCGACGAGGTCCGGTGAGGGAGGGGCGGCCTCCGGGCAGCGTCGGCGATCGACGAGGCCGGGGCAGCGCGGGATCGGGCGTCGGGGTCAGGGTGGAGTCGGGGTCGAGCGACGGGACGAGGAGGCCCGGCGGAAGGGCGGCACTGGCGAGGTGGCGTCGAGGCGCAGCGGCGATGGAGAGGCGGGGAGCCACGGGCGACGGCGCGGGAGCTCCGGTGGCGGCGGGGGCGTTCCCCCTCGATCCAGATGGGAGGAGGAAGAGAGCGGCGTGGGATCGAGGGGAGTGGGGGTTGGGCTCTAGGGTTTCCGTCGGGGTGGGGATAAGGGGAGTGAGGGGTGGCCGGCTGGGCCGGCCTGGTCGACGGAGCCGACTGGGCCAAAAGGCCCAGTGGGGTAAGGGGGGGTTTTGCTGTTTTTTTTTATTATTATTATTTTCTTTTACTTCTTTTCTTTTATGTTTTCTCTTTTTAGTTTCTGTTTTGGCTTTTGTTTTGATTTCAAAATACTTTTGTAAAATATGAAACTAGCCCAAATAAATATGGTGCATTATTAGTCACTGCTAGAAATTGGTTTGGGGTCCATATCTTTTTGTTTGGATTTTATTTAAATTGAAAAAGGATTAAACAGTGTTATGTTGCTGCTGTTCCTTGTTGTTCGAGTCCTTTTACAATTCCAACAAATGTTGCAATCATTTTTATAAATGCTATGAGAATATTTGCAACATGCTGCACATTTTAGTTTTTATGTTGGATAACTTTTATTTTCTACTTTCAGTTTGAATTTCCAATTGAGTTTGAATTTGAAAAGAGATATGATACTAATGTTGATTAAGCACTGTTGATCATGATGACATGGCATAATCAAGGGTGATTACTGTAGTTAACCACTGGGGGTGTTACAAATCTCCTCTACTAACAAGAATTCTCGTCCCGAGAATTAAGAAGTAGAAGGAAAAAGTTCGGGGTATTCCGCACGAAGATTATCCTCGCGTTCCCAAGTGGCTTCATCTTCAGTATGATTTGACCACTGCACTTTGAGGAACTTGGTAACCTTCTGACGGGTCCGATGTTCAGCTTCATCGAGAATGCGGGTCGGATGCTCCTTATAAGATAGATCATCTTGCAATTCGAGCATCTCGTGATCCACAGCTCGGTGCGGAGATTCCTTGAAGCATTTACGAAGTTGCGACACAAGGAAGACGTCGTGGATATGAGAGAATTGCGGCGGCAATTCCAATTTATATGCCACTTGACCATGTCTAGCAATAATGCGGAAGGGACCAATGTAGCGTGGAGCTAGCTTGCCCTTAATTCCAAAACGGTGAGTGCCCTTCATAGGTGTGACACGAAGATAAGCTTGATCACCAGGTTGATAAGTCAAACCCCATCGTTTGCGATCATAGTCGCTCTTCTGGCGGTCCTGAGCTGCCTTGAGGTTTTCACGGACGATACGAACTTGTTCTTCGGCGTGTTGAATAATATCTGGACCCACGAGCGGTCGTTCCCCAGTTTCTGACCAATTCAGAGGGGTTCGACATCTACGTCCATAGAGAACTTCAAAGGGGGCCATTTTCAAGCTGGCTTGATAACTGTTGTTATAAGAGAACTCGGCATACGGAAGAGATTCTTCCCACTTCTTGCCGAAAGAAATAACACAAGCTCGTAGCATGTCTTCAAGCACTTGGTTGACTCGCTCGACTTGGCCTTGGGACTGAGGATGATAAGCTGAACTCCAGGTAATATGAGTTCCCATAGCCTTTTGAAAACTTTCCCAGAAATGACCGGTGAATATGCTGCCACGGTCTGAACTGATCTCTTTCGGAATACCGTGGAGTGAAACAATTCTGGAGATATATAATTCTGCTAACTGACTCGCAGTGATCGTCTCCTTGACAGGCAGGAAGTGTGCAACTTTAGAGAGTTGGTCGACGACGACAAGAATAGCATCGTGACCCTTCTGTGACCTGGGAAGTCCTGTAATGAAATCCATCTGAACCTTGTCCCATTTCCATAAAGGAATAGGTAACGGTTGCAGAATTCCAGCAGGCTTCTGATGTTCTGCTTTAACGCGTCGACACACATCACATTCAGCAACATATCGAGCAATGTCTTGCTTCATTCTAGACCACCAGTACCTTTGACGGAGATCACGATACATCTTGGTGCTACTCGGATGAATAGACAGCGGGGTATCATGTGCCTCCTTCATGACTTTGTCAGTCATAAGCTCGAAGCGAGGTACGACAATGCGGTCTCTGAAATACAAGGTTCCATCTTCAGACAGCGAGAAATCCCTGTACTTTACAAGGTGAAGGTCTTTCTTCATCAGATCAATTTCAGCATCTTTAGCTTGCGCATTTTTAACAGCTTTCTCAAGATCTGGTTGTATCACAAGGTTATTAAGAGAACCCTGTGGAACAATACATAGATTTAGCTTGCACAGTTCTTCAAAAAGACGAGGTTGAGCTCGCCTAACCATGAGGTTGTCGCAATATGACTTGCGGCTTAAGGCATCAGCCATCACGTTAGCCTTGCCAGGGGTATAGGAAATACCCAAATCATAGTCCGCAATGGCCTCCATCCATCTTTGCCGACGGAGGTTTAGAGAAGGTTGAGTGAACAAGTACTTCAGACTTTTATGATCCGTGTATATCTCGCAACGATTACCGAGAAGGTAATGTCGCCACAACTGCAGTGCATAGATGACAGCAGCTAGTTCTAGATCATGTACCGGATAATTCTCTTCATGTGGGCGCAATTGACGAGAGCCATAAGCAATCACTTTACGCTCTTGCATTAGGACACAGCCTAATCCTTCACGGGATGCGTCACAATAAATCACGAAGTCTTTGCGGGAATCTGGAGGAGCAAGTACTGGGGTATTGTAACGGATTGACATCTGCCCCAGTGGATAAAGAATGTACTCTGGATGTATCCCTGCTCGAACAGCTGGTAGCTGCGTCGCAGGGTGTGGTGGAAACAAACGATCCATCTGAAACAGAGGAAACTCATGATTGTCAAAAGACAAGGAGAAGTATAACCGATATCGGAGAGAAAGGTTAAACAAAACAATGGAAAGGAAAATGATTATCAGACTAATCAGATCAATGTCAGGGAAATCGCACATATATCTAGCTCTCCGGGTGGACGAGAATTACGAGATCCTAAGTGTCGGCGTTAGTAAACTTTAGTTAACCCGAAAGGAAGAGAGGTCAGAGTCCCAGAGTAAAGATCGAGGAGTAAAAGATCCTAATACCTCCCAATTGGCGACGTGGGCCCGTAAGCCACACAGCCAGGTTAGTAAAACAATTTTCGGTTACTAGACTCAACTTCGGCCAAGGAGTTGGAAAGGGGGGTTCCTACAGGCAGTCGGCTCTGATACCAACTTGTGACGCCCCCGGCCCGATCGTGCACTAATCATACACGCAAATGCACACGATCAAGCCTAAGGACTCACGGGAAGATATCACAACACAACTCAAAAACATAAATAAAGTCATACAAGCTTTATATTACAAGCCAGGGGCCTCGAGGGCTCGAATACATAAGCTTGCGAACAAGCGTCAGCGGAAGCATCAGATATCTGAGTACAGATATGAAATAGAAACAGAAAGGCCTTTAGAAAGGCGGGGCAAAATAAAACACTACGATCGAAAGGCGAAGGCCTCCTGCCTGGGACCCTCTGATCCTACTCCTGGTCGTCAGTCAACTCGTAGTAGTATCCATCCTTTGGGTAGTAGTAGTAGCGATCGTCGGGGCATCTGTCTCAGGGGGCTCCGTCCTCTGGTCACGTCAAACTGATATGGGGAGAAAAAGGAAAACAAAGCAACCGTGAGTACTCAGAAGTACTCAGCAAGCAAGGATCTACACTACATATGCAACATTATCAAGGGGAGGCTGTATATGTGGACTGGGCTGCAGAAATGCCAGAATAGAGAGAAGGTCTAGTCCTATCGAAGACTAGCATCTTCAGCGGTCTTGCAGCAGTAGAAGAGAGTAGAACAGTACAATATAATGTAGTAGTATCATTAAGTCTCAACCTCACCCAGAGATCCTTTCTCGACTCCCTGCGAGAAAGCAATCCCAGAGCCATATATACAGGTCTCATCACAGGTATCCAGTTCTAAATTGTATCAATCAGGATACAACTCCGAGTGTCCTTTACCGTAGGACCGGCTATCGATAGAAGTGTTCTTCCCTGCAGGGGTGCACCAACTTACCCAACACGCTCGATTAACTTCGGCCGGACACACTTTCCTGGGTCATGCCCGGCCTCGGCCAAACGACACATCGCAACCCTACCTACAGCTCAGCAGAGAGGTCCCCGTCGGTCTATATCCTAAGCACTCAGGGGTCATGGGCCATCGCCCTGTGCACTCCGGGTCGTTGCGAGCAGAGCGAATCACGGTACCACCCCTCAGGATGGCGCCGGCCCAGCCCGGCCGCAGTGCTGAACTGGACGTCTGACAGAGCTTTCGGCTGATGCATACGATGCAGAACGCCCATACTATGCCCACGTGATGGTTAGTGCTATCAGACTAGAGGCCTGCTCGGATCAAATATCCAAATCGCTAGGACTAGGGGCTTGCGGTAACGAGCAGAGACTCACGAAAGATGTGACCTCGTCGCCCCGTCTCGAGGACTTGCGGCAAGGGTTAAGAATTATGAATAACATAAGGGCCATGCTTCCATCATCAATGGGATGTATGTTATGAATATTGATGGTAATATGATACATCCATAACACTGACGCTAAATGTCGCAAGACTAAGAGAATACCACACATATGTGGCACTGCATTTGGTCACATTGGAGATACCCGCATGGAAAATTCCATTATGATGGATTTTGAAGTCGTTTGATTTTGGATCATCTGACACTTGTAACTTTCCTCCGAAAAGTGAAGTGACTGAAATACCATTCACAAGCCATAAGGAATGAGCAACAAACTTATTGGTGATCATACATTTTGATGTATGTAGTTCAATAAATGTTGTTGCAAGTAGTGGATTCATCTATCTTCAGAAATGAATCAAGTAGATATATGGATATTTACTTGATGAGACATAAGTCTGGATCTTTTGAAATCATTTGAAAGGTTTTCAAAAATGAAGTAGAAGTTATTGTAACAAGAAAATTATGTTTCTACAATTCGATTGCAGAAAAGAATATTTGAGTTACAAGTTTAGCGAATGTCTGATGAGTTGTGAAAGGGGTTTCATAACTTGCACCTCCCGGAACACCACTGCAAGTGGAAAGTCCGTGAAGATGTAATCGAACCATTTATGACATGGTACGATCAAAGATGACATAAATCAATTTGACATTATCCCTTTTAAAGAGTGATGCTTTAGAGACTATGGCTTTTACACTGAAAAGAGCTCCATCGGGTCTGTTGAAATGACGCCATGGTATGGTATGCCCAACCATGTTATATCTTTTCTTAACATTTGGAATATGGGGCTTGTGTAAAAGGTTACAAACCTATTCCAAATCAGACAAGTGCTACTTTGTAGGTTATCCCAAGTCATTGGGTATTCCCCCACCACTATACCGAGGCAAATAGGTTTGCCACAAAGAACGGTATGCTTTTTGAAGAAAATGGTTCTTTCAAAAAGGTGAGTGGGAGAACAATGCAACTCGATGGGATAAACAGTATCTTTGTCATCAGTTCAAAGGAAAGAGACCTTGGAAGTAATTCCAGAGTTTCCTACTGCGACTGATACGGAAGTCTCTACAATAAAATGTATGGACTTCGGTCGAACTTGCAGCTGAACCACGTAGGCAAGGCTCGTGCAAACCTCTCAGGTGCGCAAACGAGATATTGTTGTTAGACAACAATATACCTACGATACACAAGGAAGCGTTGATGGGCCCTGACTTCGAAATTGGCAAAATGCCAATGCAACCCGAGTTAGTTTCCACATAAGTGATTCAAGATTAAAACCTTGATACACCTTTCGGAAGACTTAGAGTCTAACGAATATTTATGGAACTTAAAACTGATACGGATAAAAATGTTTTATCCATAAAGCTCGACTTGTTGCAATAACAAGTTCAAAGAGTTGACTACGATGAGATTGTCTCACCGTAGCGATGCTTAAAGTCGGTTCGGGTTGAACTAGCAATTAATACATATTTCAATCATGAGATATGAAACATGGATGACAAAAGGATTTCCATCTGATGGAAATAAAACCTAGGACTTGTATGTGATACAGTCCAAAGTAATTTGTCGATCCAGAGGATGCTAGTAGGTATGCAAACTTCAGAGTTCCAGCGATGGACAGAAGAGAGCAAAATGGAGTCGGAATCTTCGTGTTTTGATGAAATGGTCAAAGGGGTTTGACTTCATCAATGGGTAACGAAGATGCTTGTAATTCAAGAAAGTAAGTGGGAGCATAATAATATTTCTAAAAACCTTGTGTGCTTGACACATTGGTAATTGGAAATAAATTTCTTGACACGAATTAGGACTTCGTTTGAAAATAGTTTTTTGATGAAGTGCTTAGGCTAAATAGCCTCAATATTAGGCATGATGATCTATGGAGATAGATTTACCTAATGGGGCTAAGCAATGAATACATATTGACAAGGTGCTAAAACCTTTTAGCATTTAAAACACCAAGGAGTGATTCTTGCCGAAGTCACATGGAAAGAGTTTTTGCAAGACTCGGTGTCCCAAAACACTGATGAGCAAAATACATGATGGAGATTCCACACACTCTTGTGTTTGGATTAATCATGTATTTCATGGTATGTAAAACAACCAGATATGTCCGATACTCCCAAGGTGTTGCGAGTATAGATACCAAAGTGATCAAAAGTACTGATCATAGGACAACAGTGAAAAGTGTCATTGAGTGCAAGAGTAGCTCTAATGACATGTTTTCTCGCAAGCGGAAATCATGAAGAGTTCGTTGTGATATGTTACATCGATACAGTCTTCACCTTTTCTCCGTGCGATTTTTAATTTAAATTGAGGGTTTTGTGTAACACACAATGTGGTGGCACAGTTAGTTGGAAAATGTTCCAAACAAGTTACTGTGGCGAATTCTATAACAGGGGCGAAGTATGTTGCCGCTTTTAAAGCGACAAAGAAGATGTTGAATCATATAGTTCATTCATGAACTTAGTACGGTTCCAAGATGGCTTTTGTCAATGGGACACTACTGCAAGTAGTTGCTCCATAACTCAGTCTGAGGAATCTAGGTTCGACCTGTGATTCACATACATACAAAGCCAAGTCAACACAAAATATGGATTTTGTGAAAGCGTGAAGACGCGAGGATATGCAAAGATACACACGGAGCTGAAGTCGTCAGATCCGTTGGACATTAGGCTATACCACAAGCGAAGCATATTTACACCGGTGTGCCACAGGTGTAAAGTGCATTAGCATCAACTAGATTATTGACTCTAGTGCAAGTGGGAGTCTGTAGGAGATATGCCCTAGAGGCAATAATAAATGTTATTAATTATCTCCCTGTTCATAATTAAGTCTATATTCCATGCTATAACTGCTATGGTTCCCGAGCCCGTATATCCATAAAGGCTCTGGGGAAAACCCATGTGCACGTGTGGTATAATAAACGGTAAAATGTATTCCTAGTCGTGCCTCTAAGACTAGCTCAAGTGTTGCATGATGATTATGTTTTCCCAATCATGGGCATGTCTATGCCAGCAACTTTGAGGGCACAATGTCAGGAAGGACATTTGTGTTGAATCGATCCGAATTGATGTTATGCTATGAGATACATTCGTCATGAGTTAATGGTTAATAACACAGAGATGGTTGATGTTTGCATGATTCCTTAGACCATGAGAGTGTCGAGTTTCTTCATGCTTGCTTCATGAACTTTGGGGTTTGTCAAACGTCATCCGTAAATGGATGGCTATTACGGCGGCTTACGGGTTCATGGAAAAGTGTGTCAAGTAACTTGATAGCTCGAGATTGGGATTTGCTCCTCCGACGATGGAGAGATATCTCTGGGCCCTCTCGGTGTTACGGTATCCATCATCGTCTGGCCAGACACTTTGTGATTTGATCATGGGGATGCCGGAACACGGTAACGAGAAAAGAGAACAATACCGGTAACGAGGTAACTAGCATAGTGGATGCGTTGTTAATCCACGAGAATGCCAACATGTCTCACCTCGGGTATTTGTAACATATCGTGAAGCAACAGGAATAGCACACGGCAACTGGAGGTTCACTCGAATATTCATTCGTGTGGGTATAGGGGTCAATATGGGTGTCCACGGCTCCGATGTTGATCATTGATCGGAAGGGGTTCCGTGTCATGTCTATACTTCACCGAACCTATAGGGTCACACGCTTAAGGGTCATCTATCTGTTGAACGCTAGACAGGGAGTCTGAGAGAAAGTCACCGAAAATGTTTCGGAGACAACGGAAGAGTTCCGAGAGAGAGAACACCAAAAGAGTTTCGGTAAAACCGAAAAGTTGTTCAGAATATATTATTTGGTCAAATAGGGTTTCGGCACCGCCTGGAAATTTTCAGAGGATGCCAGAATTGGTCTGGGAACTTCTGGGAATTTTCAGAGAGAAAAACCGGAAATGTTCCGAAACTGCCGTAACCGCTGTTGATGCTTTCCGCTGATAAAAAACCACCGCACCAAAAATGTTTCGGATCGTGCCCAGAATAATTTTAGAGGGTGCCAGAAATGTTCTGGGACCTTCTGGAATTTTTCAGAAAAAGTTTCGCGGAAAACATCTTGTCTCAGCGCGAGGGGACAAGATCCCACGAATCGGGGGTTGCATGTTTGGTGGCTTTTTGTCTAGGGAGCATGCATGTTTCATGGAGACATGTTGGTGGCTTGTTGGGGGGGCCCCCCCATGGGGGGAGACAAGATGTGGGCCGGCCCAAGGGCTGCCATGGTGGTGTCCCCTTGGTGCCCCCCTTGTGTTACCATTATGCCCTTTCATGTGTGACATGAAGCTTGGGTATTTTGGTATTTCAACATCCCACCCCACCCCTTGCCTTGGCCTATAAAAGGAGGAGTTGGGGCTGCCATCTCCTTCATCCCCTTGCTCTCATACTCATGCCATGCAATTATCTGGCTTCTCTCTCCCTCCCACAAAAAGAGTTTCGTAGAGCCGAAAGGCTGTCTGGGTTCCGGTGGGAACTAGTTCTGGACGGCGAAGCCCTGCCGGATAGATGACACCGTATGTGTGCAACTCTGTAGAGAGGTCGTAGTTTCGATCTTAGTGCCCGTGGGGCTGTTCGTGAGTGCCTCCCGAAGGGCTGTCCAAGTGACGGTCCGAGTTCTGTGAGTCCTCCCGAAGGGCTGTCCGCGACACCGTCCGGGGGACTGTCCGACCGCCTCCCGGAGGGCTGTCCGGGTGGCGGATGAGGGTATACATCCTCGCGGTTGGGAGGTTGTAAATCCTAGCTGCGGGGATCTGCACCAACGATCGTCATCGACTCTACTTCCGCCGCGCTACGAGTCGGTAACGAATATGATCAAACCTTGTATGCAGTCTCCATAGTGTTCCTGGGCTGGTGCGTAGGGCGGAAATTTTTTGTTTTCTGATGCGTTACCCTACAGTGGTATCATGAGCCGTGCTATGCGTAGATCCAGGTTGCGATCTAGAATACATGAGATGTATGGGTGTTGCACAATATAATTAGGTAGTAGATGAGTTCTATTACTGAAAATTATTTGTGCGGGTAGCAGATGAAATCTGTTACCCGATGTTCTTGTTACTTCCCTTGAATTTGCGTAGTCCTGATCTTGACAGCATTGTGGAATCTCACAAAGTTCTGGCAATCCGCGATCCTTTCATGCTGCTCCTGAGTATGCTGATTGACAGATCAACGAAGTGCTAACAGTTCTTTGGGTTCCACTTTAGTTAAAGAAAGATGGATGTTTCGCAGACGAAAGGGCAATGCAGATATGATCTGCACGGGGGTCATGCGTATGACGAAGTTTAGTATGGGGCTCGAGATTTTATTATCTCGGTTTTCATATACCCTGGAAAGTTAATCTAGCGACTTGAATTATCATACTTGATGATGGACGTTGGTAGGTTCGGTTTGTTTCGAAACCTTAGAAGCCACGTAAAACAAGTTTTTGCATGAACCGATTAGAGGCGTCTAACTTGGGTTTGCAGGAGGGTTTGCATGTGCATATGATGTGGTATAGCAGTGCTCATAATAATTTGATTATGTATGAGATGACTATATGATGTAAATTGATTAACATGACCTGCGTGTCATGATTCGGCATGATGGCTGGAGCCATATGATTGCACTTTAATGACCTGCGTGTCAACCTTATGTAATGCACTTATTTTATTAGCTATAGAGATAGCAATATTATCTGGTGCATCGACAAGGTGGTGGCAATCTTCGCGAAGGTGAACACCGACGCGAATGCCGAAGACGAAGAAATACAAGACTTCTCCGTCAGAAAGGGCTATACCATATCATGCTATTATGAATTGCCTGAGATGTTTATCCCTTTTGATGCACCCTTCTTGATTGCGTGGTAGTCGCTTTTTATTAGGGTGATCTCTCACAAAAATATCATAGTTGATAGTGTTCTCCCAAGTGTAGCACCGTCACGGCACCTAACTTTTCGGGGTGCGCCATGACTAACATGGGTACGAACGATTAGGGATGTGTGAGACGGGTGAGTTCAGACCTCGCAGTGAGATCACTTGGTTGTCTTTGACGTTCAGGCATGACAGTCATGAGCTCGGAACACGCCCATCGAAAGATGAACAAGAGTCGCATAGAGATGTGATTGGCAGGTTGGCCTACCGGTTGAGATTTTCGTCATCAGTGGTGACTAACATCAATGACGAATAATCAAAACACGGGTCTTGAATCACTCACAATCAATTATGAGAGATATTGATTTGAGTGGGAGCGCGTTGTAGAATTAATTCTTTTAATTCTCAGTGCAATTAATTTTGAACATTGTCTAAGTGTGATTTGCTTAATAGTTGTAGAATAATGGCTCGTGTTTCCACCTTCCCTGTTAAAATTGAATAGCTGTTAAATATCTGGTTAATACTTTACGGTTGGTAACGTAATGTGAGGATTGTCCTCAAGAGTGCCAAGAAGGACTTTGTCCTATCGCATACTTTCGGTATTCTCTCTCTTATGCTATGGATCATGTGACTCTCGTCCTTCGATCCAAAAGCTAGAATTCCGTTTTCAGTCAAGTGCAATATGTTTGCTTCCATGAGACCCGAACTTCGATAGTTTGGATAGTTATGTGATATTCATGGAATCTGAAAATCATTTTCAGAGACAGACAAAGGCTAAAAGATATGAGATATCCAAAGCAATGTTTGTTTGCAAACTATTAGTAAAGGAGTTTACTATGCATTAGACTGATAAGAGAGGGATCTAGAAGAACGCCTGTCATATGATGAACGGTGAATAAAACAACAACTTAAAAAGAAAGGAAGTGTCCGAAGGGTGTTAGTAAGACTTTCACGCCTAGGAAGTTCGGGGCTAACGCCACTCTTAAGTTGAGTGCTTCTTCTGAGAGTAGGAGAAATACTAAAAGTTAAACTGTTAGAAGTATAATGGCAAAAAGGAAAGAAGACTGGAATATCCAGCTCATGTATGAATGTCATACAAGTTTTTGATGTATAGAAGGCTGGTCAAAGATATAGTTCTTGGGAATTATGGTTAAACATGTTAATCACTAATTTTTGGGTATTGTGAGTTAATCACAAAGATACCCGCTCGATTGCATTCTGTTGCAACTCGATGTAAGAACTACTATGGCCTGAAAGACTAGCCAGAAATGAGTTTTAGGTATACACAGGGAACATAGTAAATGTTACTATACCTTCCATCGGTGTATTACCGTCTGTATTTATTTTTATAATTCATTTGGAGTTTCACAAACTCTAGCCCATTGCATAAGGTATCTTGCAAGAAGGTTGTTTATAAGAGAACTTTTGATGTTCGATGTTATGAATAACATAAGGGCCATACTTTCATTATGAATGAGATGTATGTTATGAATATTGATAATAATACATTACCTCTGGATTTACTCTCATAATTCATTTTAGAGTTTCATACACTCTAGCCATTGCACAATGTTTGATGCAAGAGGGTTGTTCAAAAAAGAACAATTGTTGTTCAGAATTATGAATAACATAAGGGCCATGCTTCCATCATCAATGGGATGTATGTTATGAATATTGATGGTAATATGATACATCCATAACACTGACGCTAAATGTCGCAAGACTAAGAGAATACCACACATATGTGGCACTGCATTTGGTCACATTGGAGATACCCGCATGGAAAATTCCATTATGATGGATTTTGAAGTCGTTTGATTTTGGATCATCTGACACTTGTAACTTTCCTCCGAAAAGTGAAGTGACTGAAATACCATTCACAAGCCATAAGGAATGAGCAACAAACTTATTGGTGATCATACATTTTGATGTATGTAGTTCAATAAATGTTGTTGCAAGTAGTGGATTCATCTATCTTCAGAAATGAATCAAGTAGATATATGGATATTTACTTGATGAGACATAAGTCCGGATCTTTTGAAATCATTTGAAAGGTTTTCAAAAATGAAGTAGAAGTTATTGTAACAAGAAAATTATGTTTCTACAATTCGATTGCAGAAAAGAATATTTGAGTTACAAGTTTAGCGAATGTCTGATGAGTTGTGAAAGGGGTTTCATAACTTGCACCTCCCGGAACACCACTGCAAGTGGAAAGTCCGTGAAGATGTAATCGAACCATTTATGACATGGTACGATCAAAGATGACATAAATCAATTTGCCATTATCCCTTTTAAAGAGTGATGCTTTAGAGACTATGGCTTTTACACTGAAAAGAGCTCCATCGGGTCTGTTGAAATGACGCCATGGTATGGTATGCCCAACCATGTTATATCTTTTCTTAACATTTGGAATATGGGGCTTGTGTAAAAGGTTACAAACCTATTCCAAATCAGACAAGTGCTACTTTGTAGGTTATCCCAAGTCATTGGGTATTCCCCCACCACTATACCGAGGCAAATAGGTTTGCCACAAAGAACGGTATGCTTTTTGAAGAAAATGGTTCTTTCAAAAAGGTGAGTGGGAGAACAATGCAACTCGATGGGATAAACAGTATCTTTGTCATCAGTTCAAAGGAAAGAGACCTTGGAAGTAATTCCAGAGTTTCCTACTGCGACTGATACGGAAGTCTCTACAATAAAATGTATGGACTTCGGTCGAACTTGCAGCTGAACCACGTAGGCAAGGCTCGTGCAAACCTCTCAGGTGCGCAAACGAGATATTGTTGTTAGACAACAATATACCTACGATACACAAGGAAGCGTTGATGGGCCCTGACTTCGAAATTGGCAAAATGCCAATGCAACCCGAGTTAGTTTCCACATAAGTGATTCAAGATTAAAACCTTGATACACCTTTCGGAAGACTTAGAGTCTAACGAATATTTATGGAACTTAAAACTGATACGGATAAAAATGTTTTATCCATAAAGCTCGACTTGTTGCAATAACAAGTTCAAAGAGTTGACTACGATGAGATTGTCTCACCGTAGCGATGCTTAAAGTCGGTTCGGGTTGAACTAGCAATTAATACATATTTCAATCATGAGATATGAAACATGGATGACAAAAGGATTTCCATCTGATGGAAATAAAACCTAGGACTTGTATGTGATACAGTCCAAAGTAATTTGTCGATCCAGAGGATGCTAGTAGGTATGCAAACTTCAGAGTTCCAGCGATGGACAGAAGAGAGCAAAATGGAGTCGGAATCTTCGTGTTTTGATGAAATGGTCAAAGGGGTTTGACTTCATCAATGGGTAACGAAGATGCTTGTAATTCAAGAAAGTAAGTGGGAGCATAATAATATTTCTAAAAACCTTGTGTGCTTGACACATTGGTAATTGGAAATAAATTTCTTGACACGAATTAGGACTTCGTTTGAAAATAGTTTTTTGATGAAGTGCTTAGGCTAAATAGCCTCAATATTAGGCATGATGATCTATGGAGATAGATTTACCTAATGGGGCTAAGCAATGAATACATATTGACAAGGTGCTAAAACCTTTTAGCATTTAAAACACCAAGGAGTGATTCTTGCCGAAGTCACATGGAAAGAGTTTTTGCAAGACTCGGTGTCCCAAAACACTGATGAGCAAAATACATGATGGAGATTCCACACACTCTTGTGTTTGGATTAATCATGTATTTCATGGTATGTAAAACAACCAGATATGTCCGATACTCCCAAGGTGTTGCGAGTATAGATACCAAAGTGATCAAAAGTACTGATCATAGGACAACAGTGAAAAGTGTCATTGAGTGCAAGAGTAGCTCTAATGACATGTTTTCTCGCAAGCGGAAATCATGAAGAGTTCGTTGTGATATGTTACATCGATACAGTCTTCACCTTTTCTCCGTGCGATTTTTAATTTAAATTGAGGGTTTTGTGTAACACACAATGTGGTGGCACAGTTAGTTGGAAAATGTTCCAAACAAGTTACTGTGGCGAATTCTATAACAGGGGCGAAGTATGTTGCCGCTTTTAAAGCGACAAAGAAGATGTTGAATCATATAGTTCATTCATGAACTTAGTACGGTTCCAAGATGGCTTTTGTCAATGGGACACTACTGCAAGTAGTTGCTCCATAACTCAGTCTGAGGAATCTAGGTTCGACCTGTGATTCACATACATACAAAGCCAAGTCAACACAAAATATGGATTTTGTGAAAGCGTGAAGACGCGAGGATATGCAAAGATACACACGGAGCTGAAGTCGTCAGATCCGTTGGACATTAGGCTATACCACAAGCGAAGCATATTTACACCGGTGTGCCACAGGTGTAAAGTGCATTAGCATCAACTAGATTATTGACTCTAGTGCAAGTGGGAGTCTGTAGGAGATATGCCCTAGAGGCAATAATAAATGTTATTAATTATCTCCCTGTTCATAATTAAGTCTATATTCCATGCTATAACTGCTATGGTTCCCGAGCCCGTATATCCATAAAGGCTCTGGGGAAAACCCATGTGCACGTGTGGTATAATAAACGGTAAAATGTATTCCTAGTCGTGCCTCTAAGACTAGCTCAAGTGTTGCATGATGATTATGTTTTCCCAATCATGGGCATGTCTATGCCAGCAACTTTGAGGGCACAATGTCAGGAAGGACATTTGTGTTGAATCGATCCGAATTGATGTTATGCTATGAGATACATTCGTCATGAGTTAATGGTTAATAACACAGAGATGGTTGATGTTTGCATGATTCCTTAGACCATGAGAGTGTCGAGTTTCTTCATGCTTGCTTCATGAACTTTGGGGTTTGTCAAACGTCATCCGTAAATGGATGGCTATTACGGCGGCTTACGGGTTCATGGAAAAGTGTGTCAAGTAACTTGATAGCTCGAGATTGGGATTTGCTCCTCCGACGATGGAGAGATATCTCTGGGCCCTCTCGGTGTTACGGTATCCATCATCGTCTGGCCAGACACTTTGTGATTTGATCATGGGGATGCCGGAACACGGTAACGAGAAAAGAGAACAATACCGGTAACGAGGTAACTAGCATAGTGGATGCGTTGTTAATCCACGAGAATGCCAACATGTCTCACCTCGGGTATTTGTAACATATCGTGAAGCAACAGGAATAGCACACGGCAACTGGAGGTTCACTCGAATATTCATTCGTGTGGGTATAGGGGTCAATATGGGTGTCCACGGCTCCGATGTTGATCATTGATCGGAAGGGGTTCCGTGTCATGTCTATACTTCACCGAACCTATAGGGTCACACGCTTAAGGGTCATCTATCTGTTGAACGCTAAACAGGGAGTCTGAGAGAAAGTCACCGAAAATGTTTCGGAGACAACGGAAGAGTTCCGAGAGAGAGAACACCAAAAGAGTTTCGGTAAAACCGAAAAGTTGTTCGGAATATATTATTTGGTCAAATAGGGTTTCGGCACCGCCTGGTAATTTTCAGAGGATGCCAGAATTGGTCTGGGAACTTCTGGGAATTTTCAGAGAGAAAAACCGGAAATGTTCCGAAACTGCCGTAACCGCTGTTGATGCTTTCCGCTGATAAAAAACCACCGCACCAAAAATGTTTCGGATCGTGCCCAGAATGATTTTAGAGGGTGCCACAAATGTTCTGGGACCTTCTGGAATTTTTCAGAAAAAGTTTCGCGGAAAACATCTTGTCTCAGCGCGAGGGGACAAGATCCCACGAATCGGGGGTTGCATGTTTGGTGGCTTTTTGTCTAGGGAGCATGCATGTTTCATGGAGACATGTTGGTGGCTTGTTGGGGGGGGCCCCCCATGGGGGGGGACAAGATGTGGGCCGGCCCAAGGGCTGCCATGGTGGTGTCCCCTTGGTGCCCCCTTGTGTTACCATTATGCCCTTTCATGTGTGACATGAAGCTTGGGTATTTTGGTATTTCAACATCCCACCCCACCCCTTGCCTTGGCCTATAAAAGGAGGAGTTGGGGCTGCCATATCCTTCATCCCCTTGCTCTCATACTCATGCCATGCAATTATCTGGCTTCTCTCTCCCTCCCACGAAAAGAGTTTCGTAGAGCCGAAAGGCTGTCTGGGTTCCGGTGGGAACTAGTTCTGGACGGCGAAGCCCTGCCGGATAGATGACACCGTATGTGTGCAACTCTGTAGAGAGGTCGTAGTTTCGATCTTAGTGCCCGTGGGGCTGTTCGTGAGTGCCTCCCGAAGGGCTGTCCAAGTGACGGTCCGAGTTCTGTGAGTCCTCCCGAAGGGCTGTCCGCGACACCGTCCGGGGGACTGTCCGACCGCCTCCCGGAGGGCTGTCCGGGTGGCGGATGAGGGTATACATCCTCGCGGTTGGGAGGTTGTAAATCCTAGCTGCGGGGATCTGCACCAACGATCGTCATCGACTCTACTTCCGCCGCGCTACGAGTCGGTAACGAATATGATCAAACCTTGTATGCAGTCTCCATAGTGTTCCTGGGCTGGTGCGTAGGGCGGAAATTTTTTGTTTTCTGCTGCGTTACCCTACAGAGGTTACAATAAAACAGGCTATGCATCAAAATAGGTAAAGCAGCAGCAGCAGCAGCAATTCTAATGCAAGCATGAGAAATTAGAATGGGCGATATCGGGCTGATCAAAAGGGGGGGCTTGCCTGGTTGCTCGGCGGCAAGGGCAAGGTCGTCAGTACTGGAACCAATCACCGGAGCTGCGTCGGCACCGGGCTCTATCGAGAGAGAAGAGGGGGAGGAAACAGTATAAATATTAAGCAAGCAAGTGCTACACAAAGTATGACATGACAATACGCAGTGCCGGGTGTGTCCTAACGTACGGTTGCACGTCACTGAGGAAGGAGGGATCCATCCGGGAATGTCTTCCCGGTTCCGGACATTTGTTAGACAGATGACCGGAGGGGAACGGTTGCATGTTTTGATAGTTAGAGACATGTGGCGGACGAACGGATCGCGTATTCGGATTCGTCTCGTCGTTCTGAACAACTTTCATGTAGAAAGTATTTTCATCGGAGTTACGGTTTATTTTATATGATTTTCTAAAGTTTTTATTAATTTTCTGAATTTATTTTTATTGTTTAAATTAAACATTATCCAGAATAGTGCTCGCTGATGTCAGCATGACATCATGCTGATGTCAGCAAGGTTAATTAGGTTAGCTAATTAATTAGCTCTAATTAACCAGGGTTACTTAAGTTAATTAACATTTAATTAATCTAATTAATCAAATTAGACTAATCTAAACAGTGTTAATTAACTAATTATTTATTTATTTTAATTATATATTTTATTTTATTTAACTCGTTTTTAGGGGCTGGGCCCCGTTCGTCATAGGGCCAGAGAGGCGGGGCCCCTACGTCAGTGGGCCGACGGACGTGTCCGCTGCGCACCCATTCGGGCGCCGGACGTGTCCGGGCAGCCGAAGGCGCGCGCGGGCTCAGGGAGCCGGCGAGGCGAGCGGGGCGCGGGTGCGGGCGCGCGTGTGCGTGCCCGAGGCCACCAGGGGGCGCGGCGAGGCGCGCGCAACCGTGGCCGGAGGAGGCGGCAGGCGCTGTCATGGGGAGAGGCTGGCCGGAGCGGCGCGGGGCGCAGAGGCAGAAACGGCGAGCAGGGCGGCGCGCGCGCGAGCGTGGCGCGGTCAGCGAGGCGAGGCAGGGTTGCGCGTGTGCGCGCGCGCGGTCGGCGGGCGCCGGGCGCCGAGCGGGAGCAGAGAGGGGAAAAGGCGTGCGCGACGCGGGTTCTCACCCCCGGTGTAGATGCACGGGTCGGCGAGGCTCGTAGAAGCCGGCGTGGAGGGGGACGGGGACGATCCGGCGAGGAGGGGACGGTCTGGCAACGGCGTGGCGTCGGTTGGCGGCGTCGTGGTTCCTGCGAGGGGGCGCCGAGCGACGGCGGCGTCCGACGAGGTCCGGTGAGGGAGGGGCGGCCTCCGGGCAGCGTCGGCGATCGACGAGGCCGGGGCAGCGCGGGATCGGGCGTCGGGGTCAGGGTGGAGTCGGGGTCGAGCGACGGGACGAGGAGGCCCGGCGGAAGGGCGGCACTGGCGAGGTGGCGTCGAGGCGCAGCGGTGATGGAGAGGCGGGGAGCCACGGGCGACGGCGCGGGAGCTACCGGGTGGCGGCGGGGGCGTTCCCCCTCGATCCAGATGGGAGGAGGAAGAGAGCGGCGTGGGATCAAGGGAGTGGGTTGGGCTCTAGGGTTTCCGTCGGGGTGGGGATAAGGGGAGTGAGGGGTGGCGGCTGGGCCGGCCTGGTCGACGGAGCCGACTGGGCCAAAAGGCCCAGTGGGGTAAGGGGGGGTTTTGCTGTTTTTTTTTATTATTATTATTTTCTTTTACTTCTTTTCTTTTATGTTTTCTCTTTTTAGTTTCTGTTTTGGCTTTTGTTTTGATTTCAAAATACTTTGTAAAATATGAAACTAGCCCAAATAAATATGGTGCATTATTAGTCACTGCTAGAAATTGGTTTGGGGTCCATATCTTTTTGTTTGGATTTTATTTAAATTGAAAAAGGATTAAACAGTGTTATGTTGCTGCTGTTCCTTGTTGTTCGAGTCCTTTTACAATTCCAACAAATGTTGCAATCATTTTTATAAATGCTATGAGAATATTTGCAACATGCTGCACATTTTAGTTTTTATGTTGGATAACTTTTATTTTCTACTTTCAGTTTGAATTTCCAATTGAGTTTGAATTTGAAAAGAGATATGATACTAATGTTGATTAAGCACTGTTGATCATGATGACATGGCATAATCAAGGGTGATTACTGTAGTTAACCACTGGGGGTGTTACAGTTACCAAACCCCACCCAAGGCTTGTGGGGCTCCTTCCATACCACAGCCAACGAAGACGTAAATCCCACGAAAAATTGTCGGTGTTGAGTACCCCCAGGCCACCATATTCCTTTGGCCTACAAACTATTTTCCAATTGACTTTGCACTTGGCTCCCATTGTCTTGTCCGCACCGGACCATAGGAATGACCTCTCCAATGTATTTAGGTTGTTGAGCGTGCTTGGCGGCACAATGAGAGGCGTGATTGAGTAGATCGCTTGGGATGAAATGACCGACTTGACAAGTGTCGTGCGGCTGATGGTAGTGATGTTTTGGCCGTCCCAAGTGGACAATTTGCCCGCCGCCTTGTCCTCAAGGTATTGGATCACCTTTCTGAGTTGCCAAATAGAGAGAGGCAAGCTAATCACGAGCGGTTTATATAGTTTGAAGGACACTCTTCGAGATGTGAAGTAAGAGATACTCTTTTCGTTCCGTAATATAAAAACGTTTTTTAAGCTAACATAGCTTGAAAATTGCTCTTGTATTATGGGATAGAGGGAGTAAATTATAAATTTTATACCTTGGATGCCTCTGAAAGAGACAAATACAAAGGTATGTCAACACACTAAAACTCGTGTCGGGGGTTGGATGCGACATATGCCAAGGGATGGCTTATCATGGTGGGAGCTAGTAGAACGTCGCCGGTGCCTGGAATCGGGATGAGGCGTAGACACGAATGCCGGTGTACTTTACCCAGGTTCGGGGCTCTCCTAGGAGATAACACCCCTAGTCCTGCTCTGCGGGGTCTCCGCATGATCACTAAGGCACTAGTGAGTACAAGGTGCTCCTTGAGCTGTATGCCAGAGGTAGAAGAGAGCAGGGTTGACTCTCTCCTCACTCTGAATGAGTCTAGGTTTCACAGGTTTGGAACCCTTTGCATGGGTGCCTTGGGGGGTTTATATAGGCCTACCCCCCAGGGGTACAATAGTCATCTGGCCGGGTGTAGGGTCCGGCTGTCAGCGTCTCTGGCCGCCGGCTTCTCTGTCAGCCGCTGGGGCCCGCCGCCTGGTGGGCCCCGCCGACTGGTCTGGCTCGGAGCCGACAGGCCGCTCCCGCCACTCGCGGGTCTCATCGGCTGCTTGTTGCTGTAGCCGTAATGCTGATGACGCATGCTTGGTCGGGGGGGCGTGGCTACAGTCCCGCCGTCGGGTGGGAGATCACTGTAGCCATATCGTGTCTTTTCGGGTTTATGGCGCGCGGACTTCGAGGGAGGAGGGGCCGCTTGCTAGAGGCCGGCCTCCCGCCGGTCAGACTGGTCAGGCTCTGCCGCCCTCCAGTCTCTCGCTGCCTGGTAGGGCCTGCCGACTGCAGGCCGTACCGACAGGCCATCGTGGGAACAGGGCTTCGCCTGATAGGAATGACGTCAAGGGTGGAGTGGCCACAGTGCCACGTCGTGAGAGGATCTCTGCCTGTACGGAGCACTGTGGCCGCGCCGTGCCCTGGATACGGGGGAATGGGCTATACTGTAGCCACATCCTGTCTTGTCTTCTTAATGGGGGCGTAGACTTTGAGGGCGTCGTGGGCCGCCTGTTCTAGGAGCCGGCCTCTCTGGAGGCCGCCAGCTAGGAGTCGGCCCGTCTTGGGGCCGTCTTCCGGTGCTTGGCCGTCCTCTGGCAGCCGGCCTCATGAGCCAGCCGGCCACCAGAAGGCGGCGCTTCATCCTTGATGCTTGAGGGGCGCAGCCGGCCGAATGTCTTGAAATGCTCAGGGACCCGGGTTAGGCTACCCGTGGCCCATTACTCCGACAGTAGTCCCCGAAGCTGGTGAGGCGTCGCGGCCGATAAGTCGAGAGGCCTCAGCAGCTTCCTTCTCCGAATGCTCTCGCTGAATGCTTCGTCCGCCTGCTGGTGTGCCGCCTGCTGGGAGTCGGTCGTGACCAGGCGGCTTCGTCTGATAATTTCAAAACGCTGAGGCGGGAACCTGGTGGCAGGCCGGTCGAGCCTCTAGGCGCGCCGCCCGCCGCAAGCACGCCACGCGGCGCCAGCTAGCCGGGCCAGCCCGCCAGTCATGCGCGTGATGGGACGTGGCAGCAGGCCGGGCCCACCACTACTGAGCCTCGGCGCGCGGGTGGATCCGCTGCGGCCGAGGTAGACGGTCGTGATTCCGTGCGGGGTCACTGCGCGTAGTAACCCGCGCGATAACCGCGGGGCCGTGGGTGCAGTTAATCCCACGATCCCACGCCCCGCCCCCTCGGCTTCGTAGCCTAGGGGCTATAAGTAGGGGGAGGAGGAGGAGCGGTGGAGCACTCGCGCCCTCCTCTCCCTTCGCCATTTTCGTCCTTCTCCTTTCCTTGCTGCCGCCGCACCTCCGCGCTCCGCCGAGGCGCCGCCACAGCTCGCCGCCGTCGGTCCTTTTCGCCCCAAGCCTCTTGCTCCGCCGCGGCCCTCGCCTCCGCCGTAGCGCCATTTCTCTATCTAGCTCGGTCCCCATGGCGCGCGAGAAGGGAGGGGACTGGGATGGCTCGGTCGTGGTCGAGGACCACCTTGCCTTCCTTCGTGCCACACGGCGGCTGCCGGCGCGGGCTTCGTTAAGGTGCGCGTGCCGCCGGAGAGGGAGATTTCACCGGCGCCGCAAGGAGGCGAGCGGGCCATCCTCCGCGGCTTCGGCCTGCCGGCGAGTGGATTCCTCCGTTCCTTCCTCGACTTCTACCATCTTCAGCCGCATCATCTGACGCCCAACACCGTGACGCTGCTGTCCGCCTTCGTCACGATGTGCGAGGGCTATCTTGGCATCCCCCCCACCATCGAGTTGTGGGGAGCATTCTTCTACACCAAACTGGGCACCTCCGCCAGGGAGAAGGCGGCCCAGTGCGGTGCCTTCGTCGCAGTGCGCCGTGCGTCGGGGAAGAATGCCTTCCCCGCCATCAAGCTGTCCCAGTCGGTCAAACTGTGGCAGAAATCATACTTTTATGTGGAGAACGTCGACCCGGCAATCGACTTCATAAACTTGCCGCCCTATGAAGCCGGCCCTCCGGCCGAGCCTCGGGCCAACTAGGGCTACAAGCCGAGACCCTTGTCAGCCGACGCCACCGCCGCCATCAACCGGCTCCGGGTGCTGACGGGCGTAGAAGGCCTCAAGGCGTCCGACCTGCTGGTCGCCTTTGTCGAGCGCCGGGTTCTCCCGCTCCAAGGCCGGCCTCATCTGATCTGTCGGATGAGCGGGCACCGTGACCCAAGCCGGATGTGCACGAGGGACATGCCGACTGCCAAAGTTGCCCATATGGTGGACGAGATCTCCGACCTCAAGCTGTCGGAAGGGTCCTGGCGGTTCGGCAAGCGGCCATACTCCCGCGCCAACCCGCCGCCTGCTCCGGCGACGGCCGCCATGGTGGAGCCGGATGAAGGCTATCAGCCGGACCGGGAAGTGAGCGACGTGGACGACCCTGACTTGGGGGCGGCCGCCCTGGAAGATGACGCCGTGGGCGGCGGCAACGTAGCAGGCGGCTCCGAAGAAGGAGGCGGCCTTGAGACTTGGCCTGACGACGATGACGAGGAGGACGAGCCGCGCCATGCACGAGGTGCTGACAAGGCGGACGTGGGCCCTTCTGCCGGGCCAGCTGCTCGAGGCGGTACGCGCAAGCGCAAACAAGGCGTCGTCTTGTTCGGTAGCGTGCCGAAGAAGGCCAAGAACCCGACCGCGGCAACTAAGCGGAAGGAGGCCGCCGCAAAGGCGACCAAGTTCCTGAAGCTTCCGAAGGTGCCTCCTATGGTGTCGGCGTACGTGTCTTTTCCTTGTGCTTTCTTTTCTTGTTGGTTCCGTCTGAGCTTCTTTGCTTTATTTTCCTTGACTTAGGGCTCCGCTCTCCCTTGAGAAGTCGGCCGCCGCCTCCGTCATCGGGTCGGTGGAGACCTCGACCACCACCCGGCGAATCGACCCAGCAGCCGACCTCCGGGAGGCGCAGGAATGAAATGCATGGGAGGCGCGCGAGGAGCAGGAAGCCGCCCGCATGGAGAAGGCGGAGGCGGACAGGGCGGAAGCCGCCGTGTTGAAGAGGCTGGCGGAGGCTGAAGCCGATGCCGCGGAGAAGAGGCTGGGTGAAGGAGCCGCGCGCTGTCAGGCGCCGCTACTCGTCACTCCCTTGAACTTTGCGCCGCCACCACCAGAGTTTACGGCGCCGACTGGGGGAGCCGGCGTCGAACAGCCGGTCATGGGGAGAGAAGGCGGCGATGTCGTCATGCCGGAGGTAGTCGTGCCTCCGTCACCGCCGTCTGGAGGAGCGCGGGACAAACAGCCGGCTGCCTCGCCGGTGCCGCCAGCCGGAAACGAGGTAGTGACGGGCCCAATTCCTGAGGCCCGCACACCATCGCGCCGCCGAGGCGCGAAGGCGGCTTCGGCGCCGCGACCGCTAGAAGCCGGCGCTGCGAGCTCGTCTGTCCCGGATGCCGAAGCCACCAGCCCCGCGCCCGCCGAGTGGGTGCGTGGAGGCGGGACCGGCGCCTTAAACCAGGCGATCCTAGACGTCCAGGCCAAACTCCGAGCTGATGCCACCGCTCTTCAACAGTGCAACAGTGCGTTCTTGGATTCGCGAGCGGCCATTCGGGTACGTCCTTTATTTCTTCGTCTTTGATTCTTGTATTCTCTCTGTGGGGGCACGCCAGCGCACCCACTGGGTGTAGCCCCCGAGTTTCGGGCCGGCTGCTGAGCAGGCGGCTCGGAACTTTAATTGGCAAGCTCCGAGTGCTAACTTTATCTGCTATCTTCATTATAGGACTATCATAACCTTCGCGCGATCATCTTCAACTCCAACGTCCGAGAGCTGGACCGGCGGACCGCCGACTTGTCGGAAAGCCGGAGTAAGTCTTCATTTTCTTTCTCTGCGGGGGCACGCCAGCGCACCCGCGGGCTGTAGCCCCCGAGATTCGGGCCGACTGCTGAGCAGTCGGGCCGGATCTCCTTGGCAGCCGTACCTCTTTTTTGTTGATGGTTGATATTTTTTCCTTCCTCTGCTCTTGCAGAGGCCAACGCTACTTTGCAGCAGCAGCTGGGTGAGGCCAACACCGCGTTGCGTGCCAAGGAGGCAGAGTGCAATGAGCTGGCCCAGGAGCGTGACCGACTGGCCAAGCAACTGACGGAGCAGGCGGAGCTTCTCCAGAAGGCCCAGAAGGAGGCGGAGGTAAAAGAGTCCAGTCTTCTCGCCGAGTTCGAGACCGAACGCTCCGCCTGGACTGACAAGGAGGCGCTGCTGAAATCCGGCTTCGGTAGGATTGAAGACATAGTTGATGGTAAGCTTTCTTCTTTTTCTTTCTTTGAGCTGCCGGTTGCCGATCGAGCCGGTGTCTAGCTTCTGATTTCTGATTTCTTTGCTTTCTTCCTGAGCAGACTTCTTTCCTGGCCACTTTGACGCCGCCAACCAGGCTATTGAGGCTTATCGTAGAGAACGGAGAGCGGAAGGCGTGCAGATCGCTGCCGACGCCCCCCGGACTCTTAGCGAACAGCTCCTCAGCATCCAGGCCCGCCTCCGGCCGGCTCATCGGATGCTGCGCCGTCTTCAGCGTCTCGGGTCCCAAGCGATCTCCGCCCTTTGGCCGGACATGCCGGCTCCGCGCACTCCAAGTCGGACTGCCGACTGGCTGGAGGTGGCGACCGGCCAACTCGAGGCTTGGAAGGGTTCCTCAGCCCGGGCTGGCGCGCGTCGGGCCTTGAAATTCGTCAAGGCGTGGTACCCTGGGCTAAATCTAGCCCAGTTGACCATGTTTCGGCAGGAGGCCCAAGAGGAGCTGATGGCGGTGGAGCGTGATCTTGTCAGACGGGCAGCGGCGATCGCCGAGTACACCAACACCAACATCTTTGTTCCCGAGCTGGCTGAGGATGGTGCCAAGGCGCCACCGGAGTGGTTCGGGCTGAACCCGGAGGACGACGAAGACTCGGCCGAGATGATCGACTCCAGCGACGAGGGGGAAGGCGAGGAGGACGGGGAGAGCGAAGAAGATATGCCGGAGGTCGGGGCGGACGACCAGTCTCAGCTTGATCGTGCCTCAAACAACGAGCCACGCTCGAGTGCGCCGACTGCTGCTGGAGGCGACCAAGCGGAGACTGACCAGCCGTCCGCTCCACCAATCGGCACTACCGACTCCGCCAACCAGTCGGACCCTTCTGCTGCTCCCTAGGCCGCCGACTTGTCTTTATTTTTCCTGTTTTATCAGTCTCGACAAACTTTGTTAAATTCGCACAATTCCACCCACGGGGTGTATTTCAAACTCTGTTAAATGCTGGCCAAGGGCCTATTGACATGCAGATACTCTTCTACATAAGTTGCGCTCTTGCCGAGCTCTGACTTTCCTTGCTTTCTGCTCCTTGGCTTTTTTCCTTTGCCGCCCTCCCTTGGCTGCTGTCTTGCCAGCCAAACAGCCGCTCTGCGGACTGCGGCTGGGTCAAGTACTTAGCTACTTTCGGGAGAGCAAGTACTTAGCCGACTAGAGCGTTAGCAAGATAAGTAGAAGCTAGCCGCCCGGCTGCTCCGCAGCCGGTCAATGAGGCGGAAGCCAGCCTGAACTATGTGCATGCTTTGGGTCCTTAGCCATTTTTTATGCGGACACCTTTTCTGCCTTTAACCCCTGCCCACCGGACAGTCGCTCTGCGAAATGTGGCTTTGGCAGGAGAAAGATGAGGCGCCAACGCATTACTTGTCCGGCTGCAGGAAGCACCACATAGTACAAGGCGGCGAGCCCCGGGCCGACTGGTAGAACCCGGTGCCAGGCGGAATAATGAAATGACACATTTATAGGCGTAATACTCATCATGCAGATAAAAGAGGGTAGCCCCCGAGTTCTTCTCGGGGAACCCGGAGTCTTCGTACTTAATACAAAGGGTAGCGTGGTACATACTGCATCAACTGTAAAATCTTCGAAGGTGGCTTCGGTGAAATCAACCCAGCTGTTGATGCTGCGGGGCTTCAGGCTATTCAGCCATGTCTGGGCGGTGCCTTGGAGCATGAGCGGAACATACTTCACGGCAACGCGCTTGTTGCCGTTTGCGTTGCTGACGGCCGTGGAGTAGTCGACCAGCCAGTCTTCCGGCTTCACAGAGCCGGTGTACTTGGGCGTATCTCTTGGGAGAGTGAACCCTTTGGGGAAGGGCTCATCACGGATGCGAGGGCCAAAGCAAGGCGGACCCAATGCGTCTTCTTCTTCTAGCGCCAGGGACCGGTTGAGGCGGTCGATCCGGTGGCGGGCATCGTTCTCCCCGACTCCTTCTCGGCGGCCAAGGCGGTCGCCGAGTGTCGGGTGGTCAACAGGCGGCGGGGACGCGCGCCTCTCCCTGCGCGGGGGAGGCGGACGACCGTCCCGCCGTCCCACTGCTCGTGGGCGGCCGTCTTGGTCGCGCTCGATGGAGATGCGGGTGCGGCTGCGGCTTGCAACCGGCTCTGGGTCTCTTCCGTCGCGGGCGCCGTCTGTTGGCGTCCGGGAGGTCGCGCCGTGCTCTCGGCGAGGGGGAAGGTTCCCGGCCTGTAAGCCAGGTTCCATCATGCGGCGGCCGGCTTCTTGCTGCGCGGCGGCCGCGTCAATGAGCTGTTGGACGCGCTCCGTCATGCAGCGACGCTCGTCGCCCTCCAGGCAGTCCAATTCTTCTGCCGCCGCCTGGGCGGCGCGCAAGTTCTCCATCGGCGTGGCGTAGACTGGGCGGTCAGCCCCCAACATGCTGGCGATGGCCGCGCCACGCTGTCGGACCGTGCCCGCGCGGCTGGGCTTGCCAGCAGCCGGCATGCCGCAGACGGCGCGGTCGATCTCGCGGTGGTAAGCCTCGGCGAGGCGTCTCATGGCCGCCAACTTATTGGCGCTGTCGAGAAGCGCGATACGGCATGCTTCCAGTGTTTCACCGTTCGCACCGGGTGCTACGAGCGCGGATAGGTCCCGCATTGCCACCTCCGCCAGAGTGCTCGCCATGCTCGATGACAAGCACCTCCGTGACGGTGCCTCCGCCACTGTTCGCGCGAGGGAGCGGTTCGTCGTAGACCACCACGCTGGTGGGGAATGCGTCGGGCGACGCCGTGTCGGAATCGACAAGCATCGGGGCGGTGGAACCAACCGACTCCAAGTCTGCAGCAGGCTCGCTGCCGACATGGATCTGGTCGAGGAGGCCGACGAGGCGGCTCTCGGGGTCATCTGTGCTCGCGTCAGATACGGGCTCGTCGGGAAGGCGAATCTCGCCAACAAGATCGGCGAGGCAACCTGCCACGCAGACGACCTCCACGCCGCGCAGCGCGTCGGCGCAGGCGCCGTCTGGCATGCCGGGCTGGCTGCGCTCGCCAGGAAGGAACAAGGTTCCCGTCCAGAACAGGTCTCCGGACGGCGGTGCACCTAGCCCCACGGTGGGCGCCAAATGTCGGGGGTTGGATGCGACATATGCCAAGGGATGGCTTATCATGGTGGGAGCTAGTAGAACGTCGCCGGTGCCTGGAAGCGGGATGAGGCGTAGACACGAACGCCGGCGTACTTTACCCAGGTTCGGGGCTCTCCTAGGAGATAACACCCCTAGTCCTGCTCTGCGGGGTCTCCGCATGATCACTAAGGCACTAGTGAGTACAAGGTGCTCCTTGAGCTGTATGCCAGAGGTAGAAGAGAGCAGGGCTGACTCTCTCCTCACTCTGAATGAGTCTAGGTTTCACAGGTTCGGAACCCTTTGCAGGGTGCCCTGGGGGGTTTATATAGGCCTACCCCCCAGGGGTACAATAGTCATCTGGCCGGGTGTAGGGTCCGGCTGTCAGCGTCTCTGGCCGCCGGCTTCTCTGTCAGCCGCTGGGGCCCGCCGCCTGGTGGGCCCCGCCGACTGGTCTGGCTCGGAGCCGACAGGCCGCTCCCGCCACTCGCGGGTCTCATCGGCTGCTTGTTGCTGTAGCCGTAATGCTGATGACGCATGCTTGGTCGGGGGGGCGTGGCTACAGTCCCGCCGTCGGGTGGGAGATCACTGTAGCCATATCGTGTCTTTTTGGGTTTATGGCGCGTGGACTTCGAGTGAGGAGGGGCCACTTGCTAGAGGCCGGCCTCCCGCCGGTCCGACTGGTCAGGCTCTGCCGCCCTCCAGTCTCTCGCTGCCTGGTAGGGCCTGCCGTCTGCAGGCCGTACCGACAGGCCATCGTGGGAACAGGGCTTCGCCTGATAGGAATGACGTCAAGGGTGGAGTGGCCACAGCGCCACGTAGTTAGGGGATCTCTGCCTGTACGAAGCACTGTGGCCGCGCCGTGCCCTGGATACGGGGGAATGGGCTATACTGTAGCCACATCCTGTCTTGTCTTCTTAATGGGGGCATAGACTTTGAGGGCGTCGTGGGCCGCCTGTTCTAGGAGCCGGCCTCTCTGGAGGCCGCCTGCTAGGAGTCGGCCCGTCTTGGGGCCGTCTTCCAGTGCTTGGCCGTCCTCTGGCAGCCGGCCACCAGAAGGCGGCGCTTCATCCTTGATGCTTGAGGGGCGCAGCCGGCCCAATGTCTTGAAATGCTCAGGGACCCGGGTTAGGCTACCCGTGGCCCATTACTCCGACAAGTCGCGCCGTAAATCTTTGTTGTAGGGTTACGAACAACAGAAGCGTCACAGACAATTTGACAAGAGAAAAACTGAAGGTAGAAACTAACAGGTTCACCGCTAACATTCCCCCACAATTGTTAGTGTGTGTGTGTGGGAGGGGGCGTTCTGTACATTGTCGTGGCACGAAACATCTTGACTTTTGAGTCCTAAAAAAACATCTTCACTTTTGAAAAACCGTTGAGGTGCTCATGTGAGATGGTAGCCCTTTCTGCCAGTGTCGAGGCAGCCTAGAGTGTGGTGTAGCCATGGAAGGAGGCATCGTAGTCAGTGTCAAGGTTGGGGTTGCCCCCATGTCCGGTGCAAGGAAGCGGCATGGAGGGGGCATGCTGGGATGCACCAGGAAGAAGACGGTAAAGCAATCGAGGTAGCCATCGAGGAGGATGTCGATGTTGAACACAATGTTGTCAAAACCGTTGTAGATGATGCGTCGTGTCGGGTTTGAAAGGCACGAGGACACTTCAGGACAAAGACATGCGTCAGTGTTGTCAGTATCAAGCATGCATAGACAGAGACCATCACAAACTATGTGCAATGTTAAAAGGCTACCAAAGGAGGCCTCCAAGAGAGGGGCAGTGTGCCAAGCGGGGAAGGAGGGTGTGTGCATGCCAGAATAGTCAGAGAAGAGAAGGTGTAGTCGAGGATGTGGTGAATAAGCTAGCGATAAGAGTTGTAGTGGCCGTATACAAAGGTATTGTCAGCGGAACGAGAAGTGGCATGAAGGTGTGCCTATCGCATGTAGAAGCGCGACGCAATACTCGAGTAGGCGAGAAAGAACCCGACAACATGATGAAGACCACGCATAGAGGTTGATGATATTGCGCCCAGGGATCGTCAAGGCTAGTCGTGTGCGGTGACGCTATGGATCAAGGGGTGATATAGTTGCCGCTCATGTGTGGTACAATGGCTGAGGTGGGCACAAAAAATGTTCACAACTAAGAAGGCACTTCGACAGCTGGTAATAAGGACCACAGGCGGCAGCACCACGGCATGAAGGAGCGACATAGTGGTAGCCCATTCCTCAATCGATGGAGGAACACGGATACTCGGAGAAGCTGGTTGTCTGCTACGTATGTTATGCAAGACAAAGCAGCGCAGGCAGATCAGTAATGTTGCATGTTCAGCTAATCAAATAGAGGTGTGCATGGTGTAGATCGTGTCGAGACGAGGCCATGATGGTTAGGGGTGATGTCGCACATACTGGAGTTACTGGTGGCGTTGTTGAACATGGCCTAGTGGATGGTGGAAAAACCAACCAACTGTGTATGTTATGCAGACAAGAGCAACCGATCCGATGTGTGAAGGCATCCCCTGTGCGGCGCGTCCGGCCTTACCCCATGGTTGCCGACGAGGAAACAGACGGTGCAATATTGATAGTGATGTTGAAGTAGAGGCACGTCAGGATGATGAGCAGTGACAAAAAATCGATAATCGGGAAAAGCCTCTCATGGGCAGCCAATTAATCTGATCGCGGAGGAATCTAGATGCGGTTTGGGGAAACCCCCGGTAGAGATCCCGAAGATGGGTCACCCTGGGACGGCACATCCTGGAAGTTGTGGTTGAGCTAGATCTATAATCATGCACCTGATACCATGAAAGAGGATGATAATTGGATAATTCAATGTGTGTTGTGTTGAGCGACCGATTACAAGGTTGGGGCAAGAAGTCTCTTGCAGAGATGAAGGTGAAGATGGAGTACCAATCTTATACTACCAAATACAAAGATATGCCAATACAATTCACCCTATGTAAGCTTCCTATTCTCTATCTAGTTTCAACTAGTTTTCTCAATTAATAGGCAGTATGTTCTCCTATAAAAATTGTTGCCCTCGGGAGACTTTCTTTTTTCCTTTTCCTTTCTTTGCGGGAGAAACTTTCAATCAATTCATCATTTGTCATGGCAATACAGAGAACACCAGATGTAACAAATATTAACACTAAGTCTATGGACCACCTAGCTACAACTACAAGCACTGGGTGAGCCGAAGGATAAAAATTGCTACCGTCGAGAGACCTTCACCGAAGAATAAAAAATGCTGCCCTCGAGAGACCTTCACTGAAGACTAAATCTTAGGAGGTTTTATATAAATCTTAGGATCACAAAAGCTCTTGGGTTCCAAGAAATAGTATTAACAGATTTATGTGGATCCCAGAAAAAAATGGAGGATTTTTTATATTTCCAGTTCTGTAGTAATTCAGCATACAGTCTAATACCCTATCTATTCACTAGATCAGAGGCATTCTTTTTCAATCCATAGGATATTATTCATATAACTTTAGGGGGCTACTACGCATCGGCCGACGGATCTTTCAAAAAGATCCGCCGCCTTGCGAGTCGTTGGATGTGGCACAATCCAGTGGCTCGACGTCTCCCTCTACTTCGCAACAGAGATCTTGCAGAAACATTTGCAACAAAGGTTATGTTGCAGACTATATTTTTTGCAACATAGGTTGTGTTGCGAGAACTTTTTTGCAACAGAGTTCTTGTCGCAACTTTTTTTGCAACAGCGGTTTTGTTGCAGAGTTTTTTTGCAAGAGAGTTGATGTTCCAAAAACTTGTCCAAGTTACAGTCGTCATTCGCCGCTATGGTTTGTAACACCGTTGCTATTGCAAAACAAGGTAAAGGGGTGTTGACACTAGATTTTGGCATGGTACGAAATGTAACTAAGATGATCCTAAATGAAGAAGTGATCTACATGAAAAAGTTCTGTATTGTCGACATGAACATATTTGAAGTTTGGGCCATCACCATCCGATCTCATTTCGAAGGCCGAAATTGTGTTCGAAATACTGAGATTTTGTATCCAGAGCACTGTTCGGCCGATTACGCCTCAAGGGCGGCCTCAAATGAGAAAACTTTCTACATGAATTGTCGTCGTCTCATTGAAACGGTCGATTTTGATATACAAATCGTCTCAATCCAAACTCGTATGTAGAAGTTAGAGCCACCTGAGTGCGGCCCTGTCACGAGCCAAAAGTGGCGCGCTCCATCAGACATCCATATAGCTGTTGTCTGATGGGTAGCGCGAGTGATAGTCTGTTTTACGCGAGCGATTTGACCCTGAAGATGACCTCGTATCAAAAAACGTTCAACATGAAAGTTGTTCGTCTTGTCGAAACGGTTAAATTTGCTTCTTACGTGATTTTGATCTGAGGTCGTTTACTACCTAAAAAATGACCCGCAAGGTGCAGCCAATTTTTAGACCGAACAGTTTTGGAAAGTTCGGATCAAACAATCCGAATTGGACCCAAATTAGGGTTTTGGACGTGAATTCTAACTTTTCCTTGCATGGAAAGTCCAGTCGTCTCTTATATACATGAGGGGTGACGGCCGATTGAAAAGAACAACACACAATCGAACAAATCAATCTACCAATTTTTATCTTTTATCTTTTCTCCTTAACCCTAGTTTTTCTTCTCGTTCTTCGTTTGCAGGACGGCGAACCTCGAGACCCTAGGGGCGATCAAGTCGACATAGGGCAGACCATAGCCGCCGCGCCTTGATGAGGTCCCTCCCGGACATGCGGGGTTTCGGGTCCTCAAAAGCGCCCGCTGGATACCGCACTTCCGGCCGGGTCTCTTTCGACGTGAGCTGCGATGCATTACCCTCAGTGTCGAGGGTACACGGTGACGTGCTCGTATGCGAACAATGGGCACCTGGTAGGCAAGGGAAATAACAAATGTGTACGAGCATGCGTGAGGACGCATGGATCAAGGACGATCCAACGGCTGCGCGGGTGGCGGGACTCTCCACACGATCAGCCAGCAGAGCATTAGCGTTTCCCATAATTTCATGTGCTTTACGATGGCCTATTTCGTGCTCCCATTCATGTCAAATTCTTGCGTGTTTTCCTTTATGTGTACATTATCCAGCGAGACATTTAACACCTCTTGCCCTCGCTGGCCATGCCTGCTACGTGATTCCCCTTTCGTTCCTCCCTTCTGTCATATGCTTCTCCTTTTTGGGTCTCGCTCTTTTCATTCATCTTTCCAGCAAGCTTCAGCTTACAGATAAGCACCTAGCTGGCGTGAAGTGTCCATCTAACATGGCACCATATTCTCCAACTAATACATCTAGACAGAAACGTCAAAGTCAAATTTTCAACTACTAGAGCATCAGCAGCAGTCGCTACGTGCTACTAGTCCGCTGGGTTATCTTGTCCAACTTTGCATGCTTCCCTCGAAGACGTGAACGAGATGTGCCACATTTGGCTCCTACAACTCCTCCGTCGCTTTCGGTTACTACGTGTGAAGCGGGGACTAGTCCGAGTCAAAATTAGCGCTATCTCGACGCTGTGGAGCTGGACGGAGCTGACGACTTAGCCGTGACCAAACAAACACGTCGCCGCCACGCTGCCTCGAGTAGGCCACTGCTAGTTACGAGTGCAGAGTGCTAACCATGCAGCCAGCAGACAGATGAAAGATGATTTATTTATTTTTTGACATTGACAACCGAAACTATTAGCACAACAGAATGTTCCCAGCAGGCACTGCAGGATGGGGTCTCGTTTCCAATCAGCATCAGCAGCACATAATAAGATCCTCGGTGACGGGGTGAGTGAAAGCAGGGCATTTACCGAGCAAGCCTATTCTACCTCCAGCACTCGCGCTGCTCGAGCTGTGTACAAAGACGGACATCCTACATACAACTCGTTGACAGGCAGGAAGGGAAGGTTGGCAGCTGCTTCTCGGCAATCTTCGTCCTCGCTTCAGGGTTCGTTCGCACCAATGCCTGCGATCGACACTTGGGTATCACAGACTGAAGGGAATTGGTTTTCCTGCAACATGAAGCAACTATATAATATGCACATCCTCTAGTGCAAGCATCTCTTTGTAGGTGATTAGACAATTTATTATTATATATTATTAGGACCGGCTTAACCAGCAAAGGTTCCCTTGGAAGCATGGCAATTGCCAACGATTTGCATGGCAATTTATGTTGGCCGAGGATGACAAGTTTAGTTGACAAGCATGGCAAATTCGCCTCGGTTCAGTTTCTGCCAGCATTTGCCGTGCTTGCAAACTAAGGCCTCCTTTGGTTCATAGGATAGGAATATCATCGGAATAGGAAAATCATAGGAAGTGAGATGGCATGTATCTCAATGCCTCTAGGGAAAGAGATGTCATTTGATGCACAGGATAGAAATTTTTCATCGAGTCTAGGTTAATGTTATTTTTCCTTTGAAGTGTGAAGGATTGATTTCTATCCTACATGGAAATAGGAATCCATTCCTACAAACCAAAGGTCTCCAAAGGAAGAATTTTACCTACAAAATTACTATCCTTTAGAATTCCTACAAAATTCATATAAAGCAAAGGAGGCCTAAGTTTGCCATCCTCATGGCAATATAAATTGCCATAAAAACGTTCATTTTTCCATGACCTCTCAGGGAACGTCAGCACAATAACATTCCCCTATATACTAATGAGTGCAAGTTAAATGCATAATCACCTACTAAGCATTGGTGCATAATTACGGACTGCTGATCTTTCAAAATAAGCACCAATGATCCTACAGCCCAAAAAAGGCTGATTTATTTAGCTAAGCACTTTATGCTATTAGGGACAGTCATTTCCTGTCAGAGCACCAATTTAAGGTATAACACAAATAAAAGCTTCTAGGCAAAAACAAAATGAAATTCACTACAGTAAGTACAGTTTGATGATGATAAATGATCAGTATGCCCTACTTCTCTTACCTAGAGTTTATTTAAGCTGCTCCTTTGCATCCACAACCGCAGCTTCCTCTTTAGGCACGACATCTACAACAGGCTCGTACAGGTACCACTCCTTCCTTTTCCTGATATATGCAGAACAGAAATCCACAAGACAGTTTTAATAGAAGGCCAGAGTTGCAACAAATCTCGGTCTTAGTCCCTATAAGTGGGGGATAAACAATGTGATAAAAACCAAACTGTATAAGTCATAGCTATTAAAGGCGTTTTATTATAGCAGATCTTACCGAATGACACTTCCTTTGCTCCCAAAATACTTGAACATGTCCACTGCGTTGTTCATGGCTTTACTGCAAAAGCATCAGCACGCCATTTTAAAAATAACAAAATACATGTAAAAAGGGATGTGGCATTGTTTGAAAAGGTTTGCCAGTCCTGTAGTTCCACTAAAAACCGAAGACTGAAAACAAAAATAACATCAGTAGACACTTGCACGAACCTATTAGAAGCAAATTCTGGCGCTCGCCTTTTCTTTGACATTTTAGCTTCTCTCATAGCAGAAACAGTCTGACTAGCAATCTGCCAAGTTCATGTCGTTTGTTTATTTATGTTGGCCAACAAATGACTCTATCCAATAACTGGTGAAAACCAAACTTTGCAGGTATTTACTTGGAAAACAAACCAATAAAGAAATTTCATGAAATTGTAAAGACTAAAATAGCAGGGAAAGTATATCTAACCTCATAAAGTTGCTCACGGATGCAAACAGCTATTGCAGGCTGCACATCAATTAGCATGATTTTATCAGTGTAAAACAAAGTTTCTGAAATACTACACACCATCTATTCATAGAGAATGATACACCAATAAGAAATGTCCATTTAATAATAAATAGGTATCATGCATAGAATAACAGTACTTAATAAAGGTTAGAATTGAAGTTGATAGTGGTGGAGACTGCTGTCAAATCCCAGAAAAATACATGTAAATCCTAAACTTTAGGACAGATAAATTAAATTCAACAAAGCTTCAGAACCAATAGAAATAAGAGAGAATTCCTTATTTGGCCCTTTCTTAAATTTTGCTTCCCTTTTTGGCCCTAAAAACTATTTTCTTCCCTTTTTGACACACAAAATTTATTTTGTTCCCTCCATGACACTTCTGTCAGTTTTGGCCACTAACGCCGTGAAGTGCAACATGAAAAGTCGTTTTTACCCCTGCTTTAGCTCACTGGCAAACAAAAATCCCCACCACAACTTCTCTCCCGAGTCCACCCGAGCGCTAACTCTTAAGACGGTAGCAGTACGACCATACGAGGCAAATAGTGGCGGCGTCGCGAGGCTGAGAGCGTACGGCCTTGCACGTACAGCTGCATGGGCCTATAGCTTGACGTCCCCACGTCGCAGGGCCCGCGTGATTTGCATGGTGGTTTAGCATGACGCAAACTCGTGGGATGGCATGAGTCTTCATGGTCGTACCGCCTGGGTAGGAAAATTACCGGCCATTGCTTTCTTTCTGTACCAACAAATAGAAGAAGAAGAAAACAGAAAAGTCGCATTCGTACCCGATACAAAACTCTCGTCTGATTTAGCGAGTAGACTAACAGAGAGTGGCTGTGCAGCACGGCCTTGGGCGGCCATGGACGTGAAGAGGAGGATGGTCATGGCGGGGCAGCGGCGGAGGGCCGTGCGGTATTGGCGTCGGGCGGCCATGCAAGGACGACGGAGGAGTGCCATGGAGGCACAGACATCCGACCTGCAGCACCCATGGCCTCGGGCCCTCCTGACCAACTGACCAAGGCGGCGGAGCATTGGCACTGGCTACTTCCGGGTCCTCCTGACCAACCAAGGGCATCGTCGCCGACCAGGCACTCACCTCCTGCAACGCCACGCCCGTGCTTGTTATGGCTTCTCTTTTTTGTTTAAACTACACGGTCACTCTTAATCTGTCTCATTTCAGCTGGCTTCGCAAGTGGTAAACCAAATGCAACGGTATTATACATCAAGTGGTAAAACGAATGCGCATGAGATGTCTGGTGTGCTCAAATCTGTTACATGGTACTGAAATAGTAGATTTGGTTTCATTGGTCATGTAGTCAAAAGACAAAACATATCACATCACGGCTGCTTTTGACTTGTAAATAATTTTGGTCACATAATACAATAGGGGTAAAATGGTCTTTTCATGTTAGACTTAACACTGTTATGTGCCAAAATTGACGGAAGTGTCATGTAGGGAACAAAATAAAAATTGTGTGTCAAGAAAAAAAAATTTAGGGCCAAAAAGGGAAGCAAATTTTAAGTAAGGGCCAAATAAGGAATTCTCTCGGGTAGGTTATAGCGAAAACGTCTACAAGATTCTTCCAAACGTAGAATAGAAGAATCAGGCTGCTGTAGGAACATCAATATCTAAAAATCTTGTACGCAAGTTGGCACAGCGCTTTCAATCAATCTCGCTCAACTTGTTAGTATTCTTAGGTTTAAATGGAAATTTCAAGTTCCATGCATATAAATTATAACGATGCAAAACTTTGCTTCATAGCGCGATCAGGTGGCTTTATTCTTTTGTAAACAATCGAACCAAAAAAGGCAACCCCCACGTGACCAGGTCCCCTATTTGCTCGGGAGTCGTCCCCCATCCCTCTCTAGAAAGAGGCAAGAAACCCGCTGCCACCCCCCCCCCCCTCCTTCCTCGCAGATATCCCGGCGCCGCCACATGCAAAAATGAGGCAACAAGAAAACTACACTGTAGCAGATCCAAGGGGCTGCAGCAACAAAAGGAACAGAACAAGAGAAGTGGAATGCACAAAGCACACGGAAAGCGCACCATGTCTGTTGATTTCGTTGGCAAACAAGGTCAGGAAGTTGCCTTCTACGAAGAGGATAACAGGCAACTAACATGATACCGGCATGCAGTTTTCAAGGAGAACTCAAAGCAACTACTTGTTAACAGAAGCAACTCCAAACATCTGGGCAAATAAATTACTACAGACTGGCATTTCTTGAAAAGTCTGAGAGAAATCAGCAGGGATACAAATCGCAATGAAAAGTATCTCACCATGCTCCAAAAAAAAACACTCCTGCACTTTCCCAGTGTTGCATCACCCTCTGTATTTTCCCCTCCTGAGCAGTGCCTCATTGGAGGACCACCCTCTACCTTGATGCTCCCACGCAGCACATCCAACATCAAACAAACACCCGTCCCAGTAAAACGCCATTCTCGCCGTGCGTGTGTGTTCCAGCTCGCCGCACCAACCCCACCGATCTCCACAAAGGCCGAGTAACGGCTGTGCCGTCGATCTTCCTCTGCCACAGCCCCTCCACCCTGCCCCCCTGCCTCCTCGACCCCGTTGACGAGTAGCAAATATGGGAGATGAACCCTAGAGCTGAGGCAGGAGAGGATGAGAAGAGAAAAGAGGAAGTGGGAGAAATTTCTCGGAAGAAGAAGAGGAAGAAGACAAACGATCGAGGTTGCACCATGCCCCACAGTCCCTCCTCCCACCCCACTTGTCGGTGTTCACCCACACACACACACGGTGAAGCGATGCACAATCTAACGGCTGTGGCGCGGCCACTAGTAGAGCATGAATCGGGCGCGTGCTGGTATAGATATGTCTATTGATGCAAATACTACTGGTACGAAACTGAAGATTAAGAGAAGTCAAAACTATAGTTGCATCCCTGTGTAGCTCGGTTATTAAAAAGAAATGTGACAGTTTCCCATATTTGGTGAGGGATTTAGGAGTAGCCTAAATGTGTACTAGCGCCTGAATTGCGAAGAAAACTGACATCCTTAACATGATGCATCAATTGCCTATTTTGTTTGATTATATATTAAATTAAGTGTTTCACATAAAAACATACAAAGCTCTCAAGAATTAAAGGATTGTTACCCCAACTTCAGGATCTGTAATGTTCAAATCATCACATAACGTCCTTGCAAATTCCTCAGGATCACTTTCAAGGTTGCCTATATCCTGGTACATTCAAGTTGATGTGAAACCGAGTCAAAAACAATAATGCATTCGAACAGCCTGATAAAGCAAACAGTCTACATAAATAATTATCGACAAACGTGCACGTACCCACAAGAACTGATCTCTAATTGTCGTATTGTTCACTCGGAGGTCAATCTGCACATACCATTCATGTGAATTCAAACGAAATGGCACGGAAACAGCCCACATGTCTGCAGTTACCAAAAGAAGCTAACCTTGAGGGGCATAATCTTCTCCTTGACCTGCATCTCCTGCCCCTCGTAGGAACGGAACTCCGCCAATTGCCCCTTTCCGGCACATACGCACACAAATAATCCACACAACTAGTAGTAAGCCACAGAGCTGTGCAATTGCAGGATAGCAATACAAACTAGTATGGTCTATATGCTATGCTAAATGAACCACAAAGATGAAGCAAGCTGAGAAAGAACTGGTGGTACCTGGATGGACTGGAGCATCTGAGGGACGAAGGTGGCCGGAAGCTTGAGCTCCTTGGCCGTCCTCTTCGCGAAGGTGATGACCTCCGAGTCGGGATCTGCACGGCGCAGGAAAGGCCGGAACATCAAGAACCGACGAACCTGACGAAAAGAACAAGCGACGGAGGCGGAGGCGGCACCGTACCGCGGGGATTCCAGGTGAAGGCATCCCTGTAGCGCTGGCCGTCCACCTCGATGTCGACGCGTATCGGCACCAGGTTGTCCCTCGTCGGCCTGTCCAGCACAGCACCGCGGTTAGCTCCTCCCCAATCCCCCAACAGATCCAAGGTTCCTCAGAGAGAGAGAGAGAGAGAGAGAGAGAGTAGGTACATGCGGAACTTCACGGTGGAGGACCGCGGGGCGCCGAGGCTCACCGTCTTCATCGCCGTCCGGGCGGTCCGTTCGTCGCCGCCGTGCGGGTGGGGGTTTCGAGGGCCGATGTCCTCTTTTTGCCTGCTCCGCCGTGGACGGGGCTAATTCGGATTTCAGAGCCCAGATCTTTTTTTTTTTGAGGGGTCAGAGCCCAGATCTAATGTGGACTCAATGTGCACATTCTTTTAGCGAACTCATTGTGGATTCATATTGGACCGGTCACGCTAGCCAGCCCAAGAAACCGCGATTAATGAGAACGGCCCAGGTCTAATCCGTATTGTAACTTTCATTTAAACAAGATGCAGTTGTCTCAAAAAACAAAATTAAACAAGATGCAGATTCTCAAAAAAAAAAAAACAAGATGCATTTGTCTCAAAAAAAATTAAACAAGATGCATTGCCTCAATTCCCTCAAAAAAAAAACAAGATGCAACATTTCTGCCTACAGGCTGTTGGTTGATACAAAAAAGCAGCGGCAGGATTTGCTAGAAAATAAAGAAGCATGCTCGGATGTGAAAAAACTGCAGAAAACATAGAGGTTCCTGCAAAAGTGAATGTATTCATTTGGCGGCCGGCACGAGTGTCACTGCCAGCGGAGGATGTTAGAAAAAGCCAAAATATGGCAGATTCAGATGTTTGCAAAGTGTGCAGCGTGGCGCCGGACTCGTGGCGCCAAGGGAGTCTGGGCAATCCTTGATGAAGACATTGTCGATTATGTTGCTGCAAGCAAACAACCTGACCCAAAGCTATGGCTCTTTGATATGCTTGATCAACTGCCACGCATGGAAGCCATGAAGTTAATGGTAGCGTTGTGGGCACTTTTCTCTTCATTCAAAATTTCTTGATGATCTTCGAATGGCAGGCGAATTAGGTCATCGGGCAATTGCGCGGCCAACTCAGCCAGGGGTCTGGATAGCACCGCCCGCATGTTATGCTAAGATCAACGTGGATGGTAGTTTATCCTGGGCAGGAGACCGTGGTGCAGCTAGTGCGATTTGCAGAGAGCTAATGGAATTTCCTTGGGGCATCAGCGATTGTCAATGATGGACTTACTGATCCAGCGAGTTTGGAAGCGGTGGCTTGCATTGAAGCATTGTCCCTAGCTTTCGACCTCAATCTCTCACATGTACAGGTGGCCACCGATTGTCTGGAGGTGGTGCAAAACATCAAGGAGGAGAATCCATGTAGCTATGGACCCATCGTGAAGGAGTTTGTGCTCAAGCAGAGAATGTTTGCTAATGCACAATTATCGCATGAGAAGAAGTTGTAATACGAAAGCTCACAACTTAGTTAAAGCAGCTTCGTCTTTGGAGACAAGCCGCCATGTTTGGCTTAGGTCTCCGCCATCTATTACCTGTATCCCTCAAAATATTATGCAATAAAAAGTAGACAGTGATTCTAAAAAAGATGGAACATTTCTGGAAAAAAAATATACATAACTTTTTTTGTTGTGAAATGCTACACTTCTCTGTATTGCTCGCGCCACGCGTGGTGTTAATCTGTTCGCTCAATTGCTCTCTCATTCCTTCGTCTGATCCAAGTGTCGCACTCTAGTAACCTTCTCCGGCCTACACGACACAGTCTTCTACACCTGCATTTTCTCTCTAGGGACATCTCTTCTATTTAGGCCAAGGCTCCTTTCTCTAAACCTTATTGTGCCCATGATGCATTGCATATCTAGCAGTGGAGCTACATCAGACACTAACACCGGGCCTAGAGTTGAGGTCATGATAAAAGCAACATTGATCTCGTGTGTTGGAGTCCTATGTAACACCGATGGGTTAGATTTGGCCAGTTACGTCACCTACAAGGTCGAGGATAGTGAGGACATGCTCGGGTGTTGGAGGGAAGTCAATGGGTGTTTGAGTTATGCTTTTACATCCGTTGTTTTTATCTACTGTGGTACGAGACGAAAGTTGGTGTGTGTGTGTGCAATGTTTTTGGGTCTTGATCTTGTAACAAATTCTTTTAAATGTCCGCCTGAACTCTTTATGTTCTGAAAACAAAAAAACTTTATTTCACTTAAAAAAAATAGAAATATATTTTTTACTTAAATTATCTATTTTGCAACATTTTATCATGATTTTATTATATCAAACAGTGATTCATTACATATGCACAAAATATGTTGCTTCTGCTTATTAGGAATGTTACGGTCATTCTTTTTGCAAAATTTGTTAAACAAAGAAAAGGCTGTATTATAATAGAATTTTAATACAATTGGAACGGGTTATAAGAGGGGAGCTCGCCTAGTGGCACACTTGTATGTCAATTGAGGCATCTTGAAGATTTCAAAAAAAATGTGGGATACAACGTAAACGACCACTGCAAGGGTTATGTGTACCACTTTTCCTAATTTTGTGTGCAAATTGCCTCATATTTCAGTTTAGGGATATTGCCCAAATAGGCTGACTTGCGCGCGCGCGGGGGGGGGGGGGGGGGGGGTGCGATCAGTTTTTCCTTCCCTATCGAGATTGTGCAGACTTGATGGGTGTGGCTAGAACTCAGTCGACTGAGACTTAACGAAGTCTCAGTCGAGTGACGTCAGTTGTGGTGTTACGAGTGGCATGGCTAGATGCTACAATCAGTGACGAAAAATGTTGCAACCAATGACAACATACGCTACATTTGTTGTGACTAAATGTTGCAACCATCAATGGCGGATGTTGTGACTGGTGGGATGACATGCTACAATCGACGAGGGCAGATGTTATGCCCGGTGAGACGACATGCTACAACCAGCAAGAGAGATGCTGCAACCGGTAGAAAGATATGTTGCAAACGGTGGGACAAAATGTTGTGAGGGCTGTTGGACGGTGCTCAGTCCAGCACGAATCTCCACGCAAAGGTCTAACGGCTATGCAGTAGACTGAGACTTGGTTAAATCTCAGTTGACTAAGTTTTAGCTAGCCCGTTTCTTGATCTATACTCATAATGTCAGCCACAGAGGAGAAAATAAACGATCAAATTTGGAGCAAAAATAGTTTAAAAAAAAGGTATTATATATGTGTTGCTCTCTTTTTTTTCAGGAATATTTCCCGCACTTTTGCATACTGTACATATTAAGCTTCCTACTCCACCAAGAAATAACCATCTCATATTAATCCCCCATAAATGAATTAATGAAATCCAAGCACACCCAGGAATGGAGGCCACATGAGTCGCCCTCGTTGAATCAATCAGAGATGCTACTATCCACCCTTGCAATCTTCGATTTCTTCACACTCGCCAGGAATAGCCTGCCCAAAGAATTATTTAAGGAAAATAATTATTTAAGATCTCCACAAAGATCCTCTAAAAATACGTTCGACAAAGATGTAGAGCGCAATTTAATTTGATTCCCTGAAGCATCATCCACACGTTTTGCATCATTGGTCGATAGTTCAAACTCAAGTCTGTGGAATTATTGTGAGATGGGAGAAATGATATGCCTGAAATTCAGAATGAAGCCATATTAACGTACTCCCACGGTACGTCCCCGGCCATCAACCAGTCCCCCTCCTGGTCTTGATAAGTGACAACATGGCGAGCCTGCTTCTCCCCAAGAACCCCTTGGTGATCACGGCCGACAGCATCCGGATCTGGATTGAATGAATAAACAAAGGAACAAACTGAATATCAGAGAAGAAGTAGTACGTGATCGATCGACGGACAGTTAAATTTGTTGTGATGATTTATATGAAGGTTAGTCGCGTACGTACGTATGATGGAGGCCTTGAACATGCGGCCTAGGAGGGCGAGGAGGCCGTCGTAGCCGTCCAGCAGCAGCAGATCCAGCTTCCGGCCGATGGGGACGCCCTCCATGTACACCTTCACAAACAGCGACTGCTGCCCATGGCTGCCGCCGCCGCCTCTCTCGTACGCCGGATCCGGCGACGGCGCCGTTGGCCTCATCGTCGTCGTCGTCAGGGTGCTCCTAAGAAACGGGTTGGTCGATGCATCGGTTGATGTGCAGAGATGAGCCAGAGACCGACCAATGCAAATGATGAACAAGAAGTTTAATTTCTGAGATAAAATTATTACGAGTCTGCACTGCAGAGACCTTGGAGTGGAAGCGGAGACGCCGTCGGCCGTGTTGATGGAGGAGGAGCATGACCGCAGGCTGAGCCCGAGGTGAAGATCCGTGCTTAGGCCCCTGTCGGTCGCCGGCCGGTAGCAGGACGACGCCGTGGAGACCGTCGCCCTCGGCCCGCCGGCGCCACAGCTATCCATGGAAGAAGAGGGGGCCGACGAGGATGACTCACTCGCCGCCTTGCACTCCATCAGACAAGAGTATAGAGAGAGAGAAAGGAGGGGAGAGATGGCCGAAGGGAAAGCCGAGATATATATGAGCGTGTGTACGAATGAAGGTGGCTTTAGCAGTGACCGTGCGTGACTTTTTCTTCTTCTTTTCGTTTCTTTGCGTCCTTGATTTAGGCGATTTTTTGTTCAAAAGGACCCCCTGCCGAACGCTATTGATAAAAAGGACTACCTGCGGATAAAATTGTCAAAAAGGACCCCCTCACTAGTGGCGGCAGGCGCGTCAGGCGACACGTGTCACCTGCCGCCACGCCAGGAGGCGGCGGGCCCTGCCGCCACAGCAGGAGGCGGCCGCGCGGGTTGTAACGGAATTTATACAGCGCAGCAGCCGCGACGTAACGGGCGAGGCCAGGTGGGCCATGCCGCCACCACGTGAGGCGGCGGGCGCTACGCATGTCGTTCGCGGGCCGACAAAACCTGCTACACGGAAGGCGAGGCGTGGGCCCTGCCGCCACTAGTGCTGGCGGCAGCCTGCTGCATGCGACAATGACCGCGCTGATTCCCAGGCGCTGCTGACGGCGGTGATTCCCACGCGCGGGAAAATGCTTTCGGAAATTGCTGCTGCAGCTGAGGTGACAGCACCCAAGAGCGTGATTTCCGCATTGTTTTGCTTTCTGCAGCAGAGGTGACACTGATGCTTTGTAATTTGGAATCAGATTCCCGCCTGCGTGATTTCCGCTTCCTGCCGCACACCCGAGAGCGTTGTAGTTGATGCGTGTGATGAGACACCGCGATGCTGGAATCCGAGGCTGCGGTAGGTGAGTTCTAGCTCGTTCTGCCGACAATACAGTGCTCCTCTTCTTTATATACGCACAACCGCGGCTGCGCATACACTCTCTCGAATATCTCTGGTTGCCTTCACTGCCTCTCTGCTCTCTCTAAGTCTACAAGAATACACAGAAGGAAATACTTGGTAGCCACTTTCACTCGTGATTTTGGCCGATTTAGAGTTGGTTTTCGAAGATGGTGAAGTTGAAGAAAAGATAGATTAAGGTAAGATCTATCCATTTTTGTTGGTTTTGATCGCATGCATGATGTTTTTGTTATGTTTGATTAGTTCTTAAGTGTGTATTTTATGTTGTTTTAGGCATTATTTCAGCATTTGGAAGAGTCATTTGGAGTTTCTGGAGTAGGATTTGCCGTGCTAAGTGAAGTACGAAGGAGGAGATCAAGGTATGAGCTTTGCAATACATGGATTTTTTTGTGCATGCACGGTGGTAATTAGTTAGTCATTTAGCTCGTCATTAGCTATGTGATGTTAGTGCTTAGAGGTTAGGAAAAAATTCAGACGACAGATACAACATTTAAACTATTTTTTTGATAAGAGTAGGTTGAAGATGTTGTATCAATGTTAGCTGCGTTCATTTGTATTGATATGCAAGAAGCTCTTAATACGGTAATTAAGAAAAAATTGCACTGTAATTGTTCATTGCATGTGGTATGTTATTTCATGTGGTATGTTTATTAATAAGTCTATGGTTAGGAAACCGTAGGTCTACTTTGTTATGTCGTAAAAATCTAAATTTTGTATGTTAAGATTAGGTGCTAATGTACTTAATGATGTATGTAATTAGGTAAAATAATTCATCTTAGTAGCAAACAAGGAGGAGATGACGTGATTGAAGAAATTGTGTTACCATCTTCGCTGTCCCTTTTGAGGTGATGACCACATACATGCAAGTGCTATTTTCATACTTTGATAGCAGAAAGAAAAATCCGTGTGTAATATTGATGTTCATGTGATAATAGGTTGACTCCGTTCATATATTACTGGTGACGGATATTTATTCGAACTATTTGAACGCTTAATTGCATTCGCAAGCACATCCATATTGGAGCTAAGGTATAAAATGACGCCGTAATTTTGTTAATATTTTTTATATTGATGTACTGTTGTTAAAAATGTGCATGCCGCTGCAAATATTATTATTTGTAAATAAATGAATTTTATCGTATGATATGAAAAACATTATATAAAGCCGGAAGAAATTAAATATTTTACTCATATGATATTAAAATGTTATTATCGTAATATTATGTTTAGTGGTTGTTTGGATAGCGAGTACTTACCCTCAGTTTTGTCATAACCTGTTGTAAGAAAATTATGTAGATAACCATTTTTTTACTAATAGTCGTTTTTCCGAAAAGCTAAGTTTTTGCATGTTACGAGAACCATTTTAGGATATTTTTGGGGTAGTTAGAGAAAAGCAAACAGAGTTTTAGTTTGTTACGCTCGTAGACGAGTTTGAGAAAAAATAGATCTTTAAATACCCGTTAACCAAACAACCCCTTAAAGTCTAAACAAATGATTCTAAAAACAAACCGAATATTTATAACGAAAATACGGTTATTATTTTAGTCGTAAGATATGTAAATGTTGTCATCGTTACTATATGTTCAGTTACTAATTATTTGAAATGTAAACATGTATGTAGGTTAGGTACTATGGAAAATTTAGTAGTGTACTATGGGAACGTCTTACGCGACGGTCCTTTCGGGGTGGATGTGTCCTTGTGCGAGTCGACTACAGTTGTAGTGAGAGACATGGTCAACGTGGGTTACGCAGCAGTTAGAAGGTGCATCCGAGCGGTGTTTGGCCCAGGGATGCAGGGGGGAAAAATGACAATGGAGGCCTTCGTCGTTGACGGAGGAAATGATGGGACAGTTGCCCGTTGGGGTTTGCGGCCTGTCACAGGTGATCGGTCGTGGGGGTCGTACATGAGGTTTGCAAGCAATCCCAATAACTCAATGTATAGTCAGCCGATGGTGTATGTGGAGTTCATTTCAGCCACTGATGTTGCCGGATGTAGTAGCAGGGGTGGTGAGGTCGAGTTGGCCATCACATCAGCCCCTAGCGTCGGCCCATCGGAACCGACGGGCGGCCAGCCTGTGTATGACACAGGATATTGGTCTGCGGCCGTTGACATGAGCGAACACGTGGAGGGATTGCCGGAGGCGCTAGATGATGATGATCATTCTTCTGCGTCTTCGGAGTCAAGCGAAGAAGAAGATGTTCCTCCTCAGAGGGCGGTCGCGGCGGCACTGCAACCTGGGTTTTTACATGATATGAGCATCACCAACGAATTTCACTCTGCTTCTGGCCTAGGAGCGGGGAGCCTGGAGGTTGGGCAAGTTTTTCCAGACAAGAAGTCTGCTTACCAGGCAATGGGTAGCTATGCAATCGGCATCCACCGCCAGCATATAGTGAAGCAGTCTGATAAAAAAGAGTTGAAGGTCATATGCATCCACACCGCGAAAGATTGCCGCGGAAGAGTTCTCGCTAGACTGAAGCCTGGGGTATGTCAGTCATGGCATATCACAAAAATAGTGGAGCATAGCTGTGAGCAAACTGGGACTCTTTCAAATCACTGCAATGTGACAGCAAAATATGTGGCACAGACGATGGAAATGATTGTGCAGGGAAGTCTCAACATTAGTGTTAGGGCTCTGCAAAAAGATGCAGAGGATCAAATTGGCTTCCCTGTCAGCTACAGCAAGGCTAGGCGTGCGAAGAAAAATATATTCAAGAACTTGTATGGTACCTATGAGGAGGCCTATTCTTATGCCCCTAGAATGCTTCATCAGATAGCAAGTGCTAATAGGGGGACTCAAGTTTGGCGGAGAGAACGTCCAAACCCAATGAACCGGGGTGAGCTAATCCTGGACCGCTTATTCTGGGCATTCGCCCAGACTATACAAGCCTTCAGCCACTGTCGCCCGGTATTATCAGTTGATGGTACCTTTCTCACTGGAAAGTACAAGGGCACACTATTGGTGGCGATTGCAGCAGATGCAAATAATCAGCTTCTTCCTATTGCATATGCATTGGTCGAGAGTGAGAACAAAGATAGCTGGTTGTGGTTCCTGAGCTGCGTGAAGATGGGTGTCGTGAAAGAGCGTAAAGGTGTTTGCATCATCTCTGATCGCAACACTGGATTATTAAGCGCTCTTGAAATAATTAAGGCGTCGGAAGAAGAGTGGGGCTGGCCCGATCTAGAGGGAAGGTGGTGCATGAGGCATTTGGCAGCAAACTTTTACTCCAAATTCAAAAATAAGGATTGGTTCAATTTATTCAAGAGGATGTGCATGCAAAAAACTGAAGCCAAAATGAATGCGATCTGGGCAGGTATCAATGGTGAGATCGACCGCGCGGCCTTGCCGCAGAGAGAAGACCGGAGGGATCGTCGGACGCCCATAAATTTGAGCCAGTGGATCCGCGAGAATTGCCCTCATTTGGACAAGTGGGCGCAGGCTCACGACACCGGGGCTCGGTATGGAATAATGACCAGCAACATGTCAGAGGTGTATAATGGTGTTCTTAAAGGGGTGCGAGCACTGCCTATCACAGCCCTAATTGAAGAAACTTGGAACCGGACCCTGTCATACTTTGCAGACAGGGTCACCGTCGCCAAAGCACAAGTTGAATTGAACAAGCCATGGTCCGAGAAGATGCAAAGACATCTGGACGAGAAAGCAAAGAAGTCCCAAAGTCATGGCTGCAGGAAAGTGGACGCACTTAGGAATAAGTGGGAGGTCAATGTGCGAGCCAAGTACGTTAAGGGTCACCATAGAGGATCAAAAAAGCAAGCTGTCACCCTCGGCTCAACCTCCTGTGAGTGCACTTGTAACAAGCCCAAGCTTGAGGGCTACCCTTGCAGTCATGTGCTCCGGGCGGCTGCTGATAAAAAAATCAGCGTCGAGCCATACATATCGCCGTACTTCAACATATACAATCTGTACAACACTTGGAACGGTGAGTTCTGGGCTTGGGGCATTGATATGAACTACAAAATGTTGTGGCCAGATGGGCCGAAATGGGTTCCGAACGCCGACTTGATGAGAACCGCAAAGGGACGACGTCAGTCTAGGCGTCATCGCAATGACATGGACCATAGCCAGATGGGAGAACCAAGGCAATGCCGCGTTTGTAGGTGTCCTGGACATTCACGCAGAGAATGCCCGTATCGAGCCAACAACAACGCATGATGTTGATATATCTGTACTAGCTATGTCTATTTATATTTCTACTCGTTATGTGTACTTATATTAAATTTAAATTGAATCTCTTTGTATTATTTTACTCGTGATGTTAACTTCAGATAATTAATGTAAATCGTATCTCTTTGTATTTTTTAAGTTAATTTTGATTTGCATTTGTATTTGTGTCTTCCTCGTAATTTATATTTGTATGTTTGTGTGCAGGTTATGGGTGAAGTGCCAGTGCTTTTGCAGGGGCCCCATGACGCCGGCCATCGTTGCCATCTATTTTTGAACCCAAATATTAAGCATGATTATCGGCCTTTCAGACTTCGAACCATAAAGAAAACATGGCCAATACACAATTATTTCCTTGCTCACCTTGACGCTTATGGACTACAAGGTTTTGCTAGGCTCACATCATGCGACGACCAATTACGTTCGGACCCATCCCTTTTGACATCCCTCGTTGACCGGTGGAGATCTGAAACCCACACCTTTCACTTTCGTTTTGGGGAGCTTGCACCTACACTGAAAGATGTTTATATGATCACTGCTCTACCAATTAGAGATGAGCCATTAGTCTCTCCACGAGTGTCTCCATCTTGGGCATTAGATATAGCAGCCCGTCTTGGGATGGAAATGCCAGAATCACAACGTTCTGGTGGCCCTCGGGGCATCCCACTCGTCTGGCTTCATGATAACTTTCGTATTTTATCTAGCTTCGCCAATGAGGAGACGAGAAAAAGACATCTGTTTGCGTATTTGTTGTGGCTCCTCTGGACTCTGTTTCCAAATTCACATGGGGACGTAGTTCTCCCTGGTCTCATCTACATTGCACAGAATATGGTAGATGAACCTTTACCCGAGCAGCCAAAATACAGCTTCGGTTCTGCCATGCTATCTCATACATATAGAGGCTTGTGTGATGCCACACAAAAAACCTCTTTCGCACAAAAAGCTCCATTACTTTGTGTCGCCTACGAGTTTCTACAGTTGTAGTCCTGGGACGACCTCCCTGTAGAATGACTCATCTCTGCCACTGCATCGCTCTTCTTCGGTGCAGCTTCGTCAGGGGCAAACATCTCAGGACCATGGCACGGGCTTGGATTCGATGCCCGAGCAGACTCTTTCCCCTAACCCATATGCGTACACAGGATATGATGCATACACCCAAGGTGAGGGATCTCAGTCGTATCTCTCCACGCGAGGGATCTCCATGCCCGAGGAGACTCGTGTACCAGATTTAAACCAGCACCACGTACAATGGCCAGACAGTACAGGCGAGGGATCTAATCAGGTAGTCATGTTTACATTTTTAATGCATTTACAATGATATCATATATTATCCTCTAACAGTTTGTTTACAATGTTTCTATGTGCAGGACATACCTGATGTTAATTGGGGCGATGAGAACACCCAACGTGGCGTCAACACAGGTGTCCGGGGAGCATCACATGATCATGGCGACACGGTTACATCATTAGTTACAGAGTTCTTCGGAGGGGACGTTATTGGCCCATCTTTTATCCCCGCGGAGTCACAACCATACGCCTACAATTACGCTTCAGGTTCGCAACAAGGATTCGCGACTCCACCGCCTACGCAGGAGTCGCAGACACATGAAGGCGAATTGGAGTACGGCCGCGGTCTTCGTGTAACTCGGCCACCTATTCGCTTGTCGCCTTCCGGTCGTAAGGAAAGGCCAGGTGGTCGTCGTAAAGTAGGGTGATTCATCTATCCACGTGCGCGACCCATTGTATCTACATATGTCAGTATCAGACTTTTCGATTTGAACATCTATGTATGCTGAAATAAAAATGCATCAGTCAGGAACAATTTTTCCCGCCTATATCTCCCGCCATACTATCCCGCTCCACTCTTCGGCTTATGTTACGCCGAAATGAATTTTTTTTTAATTTTGGCTGATGAATACTGTGCAACCATTGCCCATCTTAGACATTGAAAAAATATATTTTCGCGCAACCCTTTCCCCTCAATATTTTCCCGCCAACGCTTTCCCTCCATATGTTCCCGCCAACCGTTTCCCGCCAACCCCTTTCCGCCATATCTTCCTGCCACCCGTTTCCCGCCATATGTTCCCGCCAACCCTTTCCCGCCATACTTCAGTCGTTCTTTCCCGCCATTTTCTCCTCTCTACCTATAAAACCCCCTTCAGACGGAGGTGGATAAGCATTCGAGTGTAGTGTAGTCGAGATGTCCCATTATCCTTTCGATCGTAGTTTTCACCCTGGGATGAGCAGGACTCTTCTGAGTCTAGCTATCGATTTCAGGATGGACAATAGGATAGTTCCATGGGACGAACTCACCGGTAGTGACACCATAATGAATGAGTTGGCTCATCAATTACGTAGGTCTGGGTGGCCTGAAAGGACCTATGAGGAGGTACGTAAAGAACTTCTTAGGTTGCATGAAAGGTGGAAGAAGGTAGTGGTGCCGAAGAGTGAAACTTTCAGAAGGATTGCAGCAAATAATCCATCTTTATGGATTGAGGAGAGCGAGGACGAAGATGATATCTTCATGCCGCCGCTTCCGGGTTCTGCATCGTCAAAGGGCAAGGGTTCTGCATCGTCTAAGGGCAAGAGTACTGCATCCTCGAAGGGCAAGAGTTCTGCATCGTCCAAGGGTAAGAGTTCTGCATCCTCGAAGGGCAAGAGTTCTGCATCGACGGAGGATGACGATGATGCCTTCATGTAGTTTTTAAGCTGTATTCCAGTTCTACCGTTTAATTCAGATGTACTTGCATTATTAGTTTGTACTCTCTTATTGTAGGGCATTATGTTTTATCTTAATTTCATTTTGTAGTTGTTGCACGATGTTCGATATTAGTGGAGGGCAAGAAAATGCCACTACTTTATTCTAAAACTATAATTTTTTTTCATTACGACACGGTACAACTGAAAATAAGATACATCGTAGAATTGAAATAAAGCTACATTTAACTACTGAAATAAAGCTACATTAAACTGCAGAAATTAAGATACAAACGATTGTGAAATTTAAAATACTACCACAGGAATCTACTGAGTCCAGCGTGGATATTTTCCTTTTCCATCGCCAGCTTCTTCTGCTGCCTTGGCCTCACGAGCCCTTTCTTTCTTTCTCTGTCTTTCCGCCTCACGAGCCTCTTTTCGTTGTCGTTCCTGCTCCTCCATGCGACGAGCCTCTTCCCTGTTTTTCTTTCCCCACTCCTCCAAAAAACGGCGTTGCTCCGCATAGTATTTTTTTAACTCTCTCTTGCTCTGCTTTCTCCTCAGCTTCCGCCTTCTCGCGTCGCTCTTCCGCATAGAAACTATTCCATGCAGGACGACTTCTTTCACGAATCTCAGTCACTGCCCAAGCTGGCATCTCCGTGTCAATCCAACGATAGTACATGCACAGAGGCGGAGGAGACTACAACAAGAAACAAGAATATTATTAAAGAATCAATCAAAATACCAACAATATCTATTCGTGATGGTTAAAGCATACCGGAGGCTTGTCGTACTCTGAAATAGCTACGGGTGGATCTTCCTCATAATTGGCGCACATGAAAAACTTCATGCCCAACCAATCTGAAAAATCCGTCACCTCCTTCACCTTGCAAAGATCGCCACACCAACACCGCAGGACTGCCACCCCCGGAGGCAAGCTTGCATTTTTCATTTTCCTCGGCCTAATGCTTTGATCCGAGCAAGGCAAACTCATACCGACTGAGAAAAATGTGTTAAAACTTTGCGCAGTGGCGATTTCGAGGATGGCTGGACAAGAGCCTCGGTGTCTCCTTTTATAGACTCAGACGATAAATAATGGCGATAAAATAATGACGAAATTAGGCGGGAAATTTTAGGATCCCTGTCGTGTCGGCACAACAGTTCCCGCAGCATTGGATTCCCGCAGTGCCGTTCCATCCGCTCAATCAATAGCTCGCAGTGCCGTCGCATCCGCTGAGGCAAAAGAAGCAAAAGCAGGACTGATTCCCGGGCGAAAGAACCAAAAGCAGGGCATCGGCGTCCATATTCCCGCGCGTCAAAATCACCGCCGTCGCTGTCGCTGTCGCGCCTCGGAATCAGCGCCGTCTGCGCACTGTGGCGCGTGCAGCAGCAGAACAGATGCCGCCTCGGCCGGTGGCGGCGTGGCCTACCTGCTGGGCCCGCGCGCAGCAGGCCGTGTCGGCCGGGGAGCGACAGCGGCAGCGCCGGCCGCCTCGCCCGGTGGCGGCAAGGCCCACCTGCCCTGCCCCGTTCCGTCCCGGCTCACCTGCTATACAAATTCCGTTTTCGCCCGCGCGGCCGCCTCCTGCGGTGGCGGCAGGGCCCGCCGCCTCCAGGCGTGGCGGCAGATGACACGTGTCGCCTGCCGCGCCTGCCGCCACTAGTCAGGGGGTCCTTTTTTGTCAATTTTATCCGCAAGTAGTCCTTTTTGTCAATAGCGTTCGGCAGGGGGTCCTTTTGGACAAAAAATCGATCTAGGCAGGACTTCACGTGACGGTGGAGAATGTCGGGTCGTTACGGTGTGCACTCGAGTGCACGGCAACGTGACCGGCCACCGCCGAGATCTGCTGTGAACGTACCCTGCTGGCCCCGTTGCCGTTGCCATTCGTCAACTCATCACTCTGCAGGCTCCACCAACCAACACGTTGGTCCTCATGATCCCTTTCTCAGATCACCAACCGCACACTCATGGAGTCATGGGCATGACTCTCGAATCGATTTTTCCGATCATTGGCGATTTGGAGCGAAGAGAATGAAACCGGCTCGAATTAGAATTAGGATATCTCCAATGCCGACCCTCAAAACGATCACGGTATTTATCTGCAGACCTGTTCGGACTTGTTCGCGGACACAAATACAGGAGCCGGTCATCCAACGCCCAATCATCCATCTTTATTTTTTTCTACGTCTCCAACACTCAAGATAATTTTAGACAACATAATTTATCCATATATAAATAATATGCAAATATTCCTACTATAACAATAGTTTAAATCTATACATATTACATCTGAGATAACCGGATGTTCAACACGTTTTTCGGACTCATCGATTCCAAATTCAATGATACTGAGTCAGAATCCACACATGTCGTCCCACGCGCTAAGCCCCTTGAGCTTCATACAACAATGTATGACGTAAATGGCTTGTTCTCGGTTCCGTGGTACAACCCGACAACGCGCCCAAGCTATAAAACATGATGATTATCAAGTTGCAACATTGGGTGAATCAATTAATTAACCAACATATGGCTGCATGCATCGATTGATGCAGAGGCCAGGGGCTTTCCTTCTTTTCAAAAAATATTAATTAACCAACATTAGAGCAACAAAAAGTAAAACTTACGATCTCCACGGTTAACGTGCCCGGTGGACACCTTCTCTCCACTTGTGCAATCACGTCAAAATACTTCATGACGGCGTTGGAGATGGTGTACCACCTGATGGGCTAGTGACTTCACACTGCGTTCATGGCTCACTTTTAAGTCATAGAGCATGATGTCATTTTGCTCATGAAACGAAGAATGCACGCTTTGCCAAAAGGTCAAGCCCCCTTGCCTCATGGCTACAAAGTCCGCGGATACGACCAACCACAGATCGCACAGAAATTCATCCTCCATCGCCGAGTACCCGCCCATGGTGCTTACTCTAGGTAACAACAAGAAGGTTAAAAAAAGCTCAATTATATTTGAATGAATACCTGATGGGTGTGGTATTCGCCATGGACGATGTCGGCAGGGGGGCTGAGGGTACTTGGTTGCAGACAGATCATGAGTGGACGGCGACGTAGTCCAAGGCGGGCAGACGCGTGGGTGGGGTTGTAGGCGTCTGGCAATGCTTAGGCGACAGCTGGAGAGGTACAACGGTGGCGTCGGCCGAGGAGTGTGCGGATGCAAATCAAGAGGGAGCAGCGGCGAAGTGAAAGAAAATTAGTCCGATGGGGGATTTGAGTGGGCCAAGGTTGACGGAATCCTACGTTGCAAGGTCAGAATGCCCGCAAAACCTCCCCAAGTTTGCGTCCATTTTGCAAAAAAATGAACAAATGGCACATCCGCGGACAAATAAGAGTCACTCGTTGGATGGCAAACTACATCCGAACAGATTGGTCCAGACTTATGCATGCATTCTTAGGGATGGGGTTGAAGATGCCCTTAGCTCCATGAAACGAAGAACAAAGAAAACTTAAGAGACGAAATGAGAATATTCAGTGCACTGGTGCTTGTGGTGCACTGAACTCCGGTCGCATATTTCGAAGTGTTCCTAAAATTCTTGGAAAAAAACTCATTTACACAAATGTTGTTATTAAACTTCAAATTAAAATTTGAAACATAATCGAAAAGCAAAAAAGAAAATTTGACACCGAATAGTACACAACATAAGTTAGGCTTTAGTGGTCCATTATCATATTGATGTCAAATTTATCATCTTTGTATCTCAAGGAATTTTTCAAATTTTGATATAAATTTTCCGTAATTTGTGTCAATGTATTAGATTTATTATTAATATTTTAAAACATGCTAGACATCTGCTGCACCGGTAATAGTGTGGGTTCACTGGATACATTCCCAAACGCAAACAAGTACAACGCGTTTGGCGTCGGTGCATGGATCATACGTACATGCACTATTTTTTTCATGGTAATATGTGTCTCATTCATATTATAAAGAACAAAGTATAAGTCACGTAAAAACCGACATGACAAAACTGAAAAGATAGCAGAACATCTCTGAGCTTGACACCAACGCCCGTCACCTGTCTCCGGCACCACCACAGCAGCTACCGAAGAAAAGAATGACGAATCACCTCCTCACCCAAGCTCGACGCGGCTCCATCGCTGATATGCAACTTTGCGGACCTCCAAGGTGGCTCACCAAAAGTGAAGCCATTGCCGTTGAACGAATCAGACCGGGGCAACACCCCGGACACGCCATCGAACTTCAGATCTGGCACCCCACCACGACTAAGACGTCGAAAGAGGAAACCATGCATGCCATCCACGAACCACGAACTCAGCACACGTTCCGTCTTCCAGATGTCGTCGATGCATACCACAATCTGCATCCGCTCCTGGACTACCTCCCAAGCTCCACACGGACGGTGGAGCAAACGCCGTCGCAACGGTGGAGCCCGAGGACACAGGTCCACCACGAGGATGCCGCCGCCGCCACGACATCCTTGCTTGAATAGACTGGTTTCTAAATCCATCCCCAACCATAGGACCGATGGCCTCGTCAGGGAAGGATCCGAAGAATCTTTATTCAGCACCGTCATCGTCGCCATCAAAACCAAGACGATGAACAGCCTAAAAACCTAGACTACACGGGAGTAAAAACGATCCACACGCGTGGATCCGGCGACCGTCCCTCACCACCGACGACCGAGGTCGCCGGCGAAGGAGAGCCGCCGGAGGACGGCGCTGAAAGATGGCCTCTCCTGGCGGCGGATAGGGTTCCAGCCGCCAGAGAGCGTACCTGCACTATTTGAATAGGTCCCACTACCATACACGTGCATATACATACATAACCACATACGCTTCCGATTATTAATTTGTACTTCATCCGTCCTAAAATAAGTGTCTTAACTTTATACTAACTTTAATACAAAATTGTATTAAATTTGAGACACTTATTTTGAAACGGAGCTCAGAATGGCTGTTTCTAAGGCTCCGGTTCGCTACAGCAGCACGCATCGATCGTCATCACTAATTAATACGTTTGGTTGGACAGTCAAAGCAGAGAGGAGCAACATTGCTAATTAGCCGTACACTTAGTTAGCTAATTGATCGGATCATATCAGATCGGAGGAGACGAGAGCATGTTCTGCATGTTGCTGTAGTAAAACGACGCGACACAAATCATTTGTCCTCCTCAATTATTGGCAGAACCCCTGAATCCTGATCTTTATAATTCAACGAGCCGTTTATTTCCAAAATACACCTTGGGACCGGGTGCACATGCACCCGATTTGCAAAATAAATAAAAAATAGTAAAAATGGTCAAATATTTTCAAACGTTTTCGGAACAAGCATTGTGTAGTGTATTACTCGTGTGAAGTTTCGCGATAAAACGACTTTCATGGTATTCCGGAGGAATAAAAACAGAACCGATACTATATTAAGCTTACTATACACATAGTTTTATTTGCAATTTTGTCTTTTTTGTCAACAATACCATAGAAGTCATTTCGTCTCGGAACTTTGCATATGAGTAATACACTAGACAATGCTTGTTCTGAGAAAGTTTTATATTTTTTAATTATTTTACTGTTGTTAATTATTATTTTTGCTAATCAGCTGCGCCTAGACGCAGGTTCCAAAAATCCGCATTGTTGTTTATTTTACATATGTTGTAAACTTGTAATATTGCAAGTTTGTTTGCTAACTAAAACTCTCTAGTTTTTAATGTTATTGTTGTTTTCAATAAAGTAAGCGATGAGCCAATGTTACGACTGTTACTGCTACAAAGGATGATATAGAGCCTAATTGGTTTGGTGCCAATTGTTGGCAAGTCTAAAAATTTGGCCCTTAATTGGTTAGCTACCAATTGGTTCTTGCCCACCTCTCAAAAAGTTGCCAATTTTTGGCAACTTTTGGTTTTGCCAAATGTTATTGGCAATGCCAAACTTTGGCAGCGAACCAATTAGCCTCATAGTACCTGTCTTATGGGGCTGCTCGAGGGCGAAAAGAGTCTCTCGGCTGTCCGTTTCTGGGTGGCTTGACGTGGGGGATTCTCGGGGGCTCTGCGCGCCACCCAGATGGCGCGTGCCCGGGCGACCCGCCTCGGGGGTCCATGACTTGTGGACCGCGGTGCGACAGTGGCCCAGCCGGCTGGCTAGCGTCGAGCCATTTCCGAATGTTATCCCGAGGGTGGCTCGGTGTTTTCCTTTAAGACGGCTGTGTCTTGTTATAAGTTCGCCATTTTATGCCGCACGGGATGGCACGTGCGTTCGCCTCCCTGTTGCTTTTGCCTTGCACCTGTTTGTTTTTTAGCGCTCTTTGCCCATTCCCGCTGGCGGCAATCGAACGCGTCTCCGGCCTCTCCCTTCTTGCACGGATGTGCTGCATGCCTTGTTCTTCGGCCTCAATGAGCATGCAGCTCACTGTCGGTCGGCTCACCGTCTCTGTTTTCTGCCTTTCGGGGTGGGTGTCTCCTTTGCACTATTGTTGGCGGCTTTTCTCTTAGATCGTTCCTCTGGAGGACACGCCCTTTTCTTCTTTTGTTTTTGCTCGTTGTTTTGGCGGCGAGTTTTGGACGCCAACGATGTTGTATTTCATCGTAGGGTGCCCCACGCCCGTGGGGGACGGTAAAGCGATGGTGAAAGTTGCCCATGCCAGCTGGCAAACTTAGTACGGTCATGCTAGTCCAAACGTGCCGCGTCGTATCATTCATGTCGTAGGCTCTTTGGTTTGCGGTTGTCTCTTACCTCCTTGGCTGGTCGGTTTAAGGTTGGCATGTGCTTTGTCGGTCACGTTACCGGTTGCTACTGTGGTTGATTTCTTCTCTTATTCTTGGTGCCAGATCTCTTGCTGTCCCTTACTCCATACTCAGCCTTGGAATGGTGCCCGATAGGGGCGGTGTCGTTTTCTATGGTTCATCTGGGTTTACCGTTTCCTGTGTACGCCTTCTTTTTCTTTTTCCTATGGAGATACTTAATAGAAGGATCCTCCAAAGTAGGGTCAAATCTCACATTACTTTCGAATGGGTTCATGTCCATTTGTAGGGTTCACTTAGGTGTATCTTTTCATAGTCAAAATTTTACGATGTAATTAGTGAGCTCACCTTTCAAAATCTTTGTACAACTAAATAGTTAGGAAAAGATAAAAAATGACTGGATAGTTAAATCTTCACAGGCTTGTCTTCTGGACGGCTCTTGAGCAAAGGCTAGGTTTTGCTTTTCTTGAAATACAATCTGACCCAAATACAAGCTTTATATTTATCAACCTGAGCAGAAATGAGGGGCTGAGTTTCAGACTAGTCACAATGGGTACTAACTTATATCAGTAACATGCATATGTTACTACTCTATATTACTATCTCTATAGTGGGGAGTAACATATGTATGGTGTCATGCAACACTTTATTTATTAGGATGTAGACTCATCTTGTCTTGGTATGTGTGATGTTACAGTAACTAGTTATGTTACCACATGCCTCTTTTTCCTCATTAATTACTCGCCACATCATTTGTTTTGCCTAGAGATGTGTGATGTTACCACCTATGTTACTCCCACTATGGATAGTCTCAACGAGTTGTGCACATTGGGTTTCGATCGTGCGGGATGTTTACCGAGTTTTTTAGGTGAGCTATTACCTTTTCATTCTGGTGAAGGCGTCTCCTAGAGCCTTTATTGAAGTTTTCTAGTTAGTATTTAAACTTATTTAATGCCTGACAAGGTTCATTCTCCTATTGATAGATGCGGACATGGTCTAATTTAGACAACGCATAAATGAAATATTTGGGCTGCATGCATAAACAAGCGCAGTTGACTGCGGTCGAAGGAACTGATCAATAAATAAGAAAATGGTGGAAATAAAATATGTAGTCCAACTAAAAGACATATAAGCGAGAATAACAACATGCTCATCAAATTTTATTGGCTATATGCATGCTTGATGCTTTTTCTTCTCGTCCAACTCCTTTACGCGTACAACGAACTTCTGGCCCTCTTAATTCAAGCCCGGCCACTTCCACTATCTCCTCCGACTGAGCCATACCAGCTTCTAAGGCCGTGGCAGATTGCAGGACCGAGGCATACCAAAGCACGGTGGGGAGGCGGTCGGGGCCGATGGCTGCCTCCGCATCGGCACGGGCCTTGGCCTCTATGCATATAGACTGCACGAGGGCTTTTCCGGAGCACGTGATCATGTTGTTCTGCCGACGGGCTTCCCCCTTCTACTGCCAGTCCTCGGCCATGATGGCATCCCGGACAGCCCAAAGCTTGCTCAGTTTGTCGTCTTAGTCTTTGCCGATGGGGCGTGCAAGGTGTGGCTGAGAGACCAGACGCTCCACGGTCCACGGGACTTCCTGGGTTCTGCATTGATAACTTGGCCGCTTGCGTTTAGCATGTTGTTTTCTGAGAGGAGTGGGAGGAGAATGCGGCACCTGCGTGAGACGGGGTTGGTGAGGCGGTAATGCAACGCGGGTGAGGGTATGAGAGGTAGTGAGGCGATGCGGGTGGAGGGTGGCGCAAGTGGCATTGCTTCGTATAAATAGCCGGAGACGGGCGTGGGAATCGTCGCCGGTAGCCAAACAGGCAGCGTGGGCTGTGGGAATCGTCGTTGGTTCAATGACACGCATTGGGAATCCACGCAGGTGCTGATAATCGAGGACGCGTGAATGCGCCTCCATTTCATGTTCTTGTTGATCCACACGGTAAGGACGCCGATTAAAGTAGTGACCCACCACTAACTTGTTGGTCACATGTATGAGGGACTGGTTAATTATGAGCGTTTTTGTGATACCATCTTCGTCCATACCAAGCGAACTGAGGTGGAAGAAGGCCATGTCATTGGATGACAAGATTTAGTCTAGTCAGTGATGCTTATCGCCGACAGTGCTCATCATTGATGTATGCTTCAGGGGCGGTCAGTGATGAGGGGTTGTTCACTGATACGTCTCGGGTTCTGTTGTTGTTTAAAGGCTCCATGCCAAGGAAATCATGCAACCCAACCTCCTTTGCTCGCTGGAGCCAACACTGGGCCCTGCCATCAAGGGACGACACAACACACGTTGGGAGATGGCAACGGCTGCTAGGGAAGGTGGACCCGCGGGTGTGTTCGGTCCATGCGTCATGAACCCCAAGGAAGTCACCCCTCACTCATCAGGTGGGGTCCACTAGTAGAAAACGGCCCATTTGTCCCAGTTCCAGAGACCCATTAGCCCCGGTTCTGGAACCGGGACTAAAGGGTCGGGACTAAAGCCCAAAACCTTTAGTCCCGGTTCGCTTACGAACCGGGACAGAAGGGGATCCACATGGGCGCTGCGGGGAGCCCAGGCAGGAGGACCTTTAGTCCCGGTTGGTAACACCAACCGGGACCAAAAGGCATCCACGCGTCAGCATTTGGTAGGAGCTGGGGTTTTTGTTTTTTTTAGGGGGGGGGGGGGGGTTAGGGGGTTTTGGAGGGTTAATTTAGGGGTTTCATATTGTGTTAGCTAGCTAATAGAGAGAAGTGTCCTCTCTTTCTCCGTGCTTGGTCGACGCTAGCTACTATACGTATAGAGAGAACTCGACACGCTAGCTAGTAAGCAAATGAAGGAACCATTAAGTACACAAGATCGTCATGAACATATACAGAGAGAAGTGATCGACTTCTCTTTCTCCGAGAGATTGGTCGAACAACAAGTTTTCGTATATCTATCCGACGCTACTAGCTACATATATACAATATAAGATCTCTTACGTACAATCCCTAACATCTAATGTCAAATTCCACATGGTATTCTCCGGCTTTATTTATGACGTGGTCAAGAAAGAAACCCGCCAATTCCTCTTGAATTGCTCGTATGCGATCATGTGGTAGGAGTTCATCCCGCATCTGCCACAACTAATTTGAAGAAGGGGGTCAATACATATATATGAATGAAACTCAACACAAAAGATAGTAATAAAATAAAATTGTGAATATTATTGCTTACGCACTTCATATTGTTTTTCAGAGTAGCCTCGCTTAGAGGTCGTCGCGTTGTAGATGAACTCGCAAACGTAGTATCCACAAAAATCATTCCCGGCTTCCTGCCACAAGCACTTTACGAGAAATAGAGTTCAATCAAACTGATAATCAAGCATTATAAATGGTATTGATGAAACTAGAATCAATGGGAGATGCGCGGAACTAGCTAGTAGTACTTACTTTTGGGTGTGTAAATTGCAGCTCCCTCGGCAGTGCCGGAACAATTCCGATGAACTCTTTCCAAACCCTGCCAGACAAAGAAAATAATTACTTGATATCAGGAAATGAACAAGTTGCCGATATGGTGCGATAATGATCGATTGAACTTACTTCTGGAGCATTTCAGTCATGTCCGCATACTCCTGGGGATCTTTTCATCTCGAGTCTAAGACGGTTACTACTCCCCGCTCAAGCTTAATCTCTAGCAGAATAAAGTGGAACCTGCGCACGCATGCATGCATAACTCATCAATTACATTACTATAACCTCGAGTAAGGGAAACCGAATATGCACAAGACAGTAACACTCACTTGAAGTTGTAAGAAAAGAGTATTTTCTCTTTGTTTTGATTTTTGAGCAACGATTGTAGCAAGTTGTCCTCGGTATCTGTGACTCTGTTTTTAACCGTCCATTCATGTATGATATTTGGGTTAATGAACCCAATGTCATAGATTTGTGCTTTTCTGCATTCGACGATCTTCAATCTACATAATATAGTGAGGATAATTATATATACATGCAATGAAAGAGCTGAGCTATATATAGAGACTTAATTACAGAAGTAGTACTTACAGACAGTAGCAAGTCACGAGTGTTTTGTCGAGGGCCTTTTGATTGTATATCTGGAATAACTCGTCAAATTCAACAGACAACTGATCCATTCCAACGAGGTCGTGCTCCTCTTTAATTCTCAGCATCAAAGTATCCTTCCCAGACTCGCTGCAGGTTTTCATGTACCATTCATGGAATCTTCGCATCATCGTTGTTAGAGGAGGATGATGATCAGGTTTGATGAGAGGCTGCCCGTACTGGTATCTGAATTCGTCCACCTCCAATATTTCAAACTCTACATCATCGCTCAGGTAATCAGCAGGATTGGTACCGGGCACCATCCCCGGCTGATTAGCGACAATATCGCTAGACACCTTGAGCGGGGGGCACGATTGGTTCGCCTGTTCGCTGAGCTGGGGATTTTTTTCCCCCACTTCTTCGTTCTGCTAACCTTGCATCACTGCAAGTACTTCCCGACCGCTCCGCTTCCTTATATGTCCTTTCAATAATGCGCTCATAGTTGGATTGCGGCGGAGGCGGTGGTGGTCGCTTCAGGGCATCGATAGTGCGCTTCGCTTTCACCGGATCTATCGTCTCCTTCGGAGGTGGAGGTTTCTTTGCAAAAAAGTCCCTCACTTGGGCACGACAGATGTTCTTGTTTTCCTTCTCGGTCCTCTCATATGGTAACTTTTCCGGAGCCTTGAGAGATGGACCGTATCTGAATTGCCTCCCGCCTCTGCTTGTATTGCTAGCCGCCGGAGCGGCGGCGTCTCTCTTCCGTCGTTGCTTACGAGGCGGAGAAGGAGGCGGAGTGCTCCGACACGCCGGAGGAGCCGGAGCGGCGGCGTCTGTCTTCCGTCGTTGCTGATGAGGCGGAGGAGGAGGCGGACTGCTCCGACGCGTCGGAGGAGGCGAAGGAGGAGGCGGAGTGCCCTCACACGCCGGAGGAGCCGGAGAAGGAGGTGGAGTGCCCTGATCACTCACCGGAGGAGGAGGAGGCGGAGTGCCCTGACTCGCCGGAGAAGGAGGAGGAGGAGGCGTCCAGTTTGGAAGCTTGATGTACTCCTTCCTCCATAGACATGTACTCCTCAAAGCATAAAGCAACTGATTCTCCCCTTCACCTGTAGGGTGGTCAAGCTCGAGCTCCTCAAATCCCTCCATTATTTCATCCACCGTCACAAACAGCATAGCCATGTGGAATCGGAAGGCAGTGAAAAGTTCCGTCGGGTTGAGGAGGTGCAACAGAGCCGACAGCCGCCTTCAAAGTGAGGTTCTGCCATTTCATCATAAGCTGGCAAAGTTGAGCCTCCGTGATAGTATCCACGGGGTAGCGAGGAGCCGTGAAATCAGGCTGAACGAGCTCCGTGGAAGCCACGCTGCTTCTCCGCTGAGATGGCGGGGTAGCTTCGTGCTGCTGAGATGGTTGGCCGGTAGCTGCAAGTTCCTCTAGCTTTACTAGTCTTGCATTGAGCTTCTGCATTTCGCTCAGCTCCGCTTTCCTCTTTCTCTCCCGGCCTCTGTAACCGCCTGCGCCAGCAAACCCAACCACCCACGGAACGGAGCCTGGTGTGCCTCGTGTTCATCCAGGGTGCTCAGGATTCCTGAGGGCCTCAGTTAGCTCGTCCTTCTCTCTGTCGGGAATGAACGTCCCTTGCTGCGCTGCGCTGATATATTGCTGAAGCTTCTTGACGGGTATTGCAAGTTGCTCGTCCGTCCAACGGCACTCCCCTGTTTCTGGGTCCAAAGTTCCCCCAACCTCGAAGAACCAAGTCCTTGAACGGTCTGGCCAGTTCAATGTCGCTGGTTGGACCCCTTTAGCAAGCAGGTCTTGCTTAGCTTTGTCCCACAACGGCCGGGCTTTGTGGTAGCCACCTGACCCCATGTGATGGTGATACTTCTTCTTTGCAGCATTTTTCTTGTTTGTCTCTGACATTTTCTTACCCTTTTCCGATGTCTTGTAGGCCACAAATGCGGGCCAGTGATCTCTTATCTTCTCATATCGGCCGGTGAATTGTGGAGTCTTCCCTTTGTCGACAAACTTTATGTTCAACTCTTTCTTCCACCTCCTGAATAGATCTGCCATCTTCTTAAGAGCACACACCTTGACCTTTGGCTCTATAACAGGCGTATTCGGATCCTCCTCTGGCTGTAGGGTGAAATTTGCCTTCAGCGAGGTCCAAAGATCATCTTTCTGTCTATCGGTGACATAAGAAACTTCAGGGTCGTCCTTAGCCGGCTTATTCCATTTCTGGATGCTGATCGGGATGATGTCCCTAACAATAGCTCCGCACTGAGCAACAAATGCGTCCTTGGTCCGCTTGGGTTCAATCGGTAGGCCATCATCCGCGAGTGCTGTGAGGTGATCGTGAACCTTTCATCCTGGCGCAACCTTTTCTTCGGGCCTCGTCTCGTTACTGAAGTTTGGCTCGATCCGGAGGGCTATAAAAGAAGAAAGAAGCGTTAATATATGTGCATACCAAAACAATTAATGCATCAATTAGTCAGCACAGGCTTAATTAATATATATACCTCGCCGGACTTTGCAATAGCTCCCTCCTCCGTTCGGTCACCGGAGCCGTCATCATGGTCTCCTTCTTCCTCCTCCTCCGGCATTCGGTCACCGGAGCCGTCATGATCATGTCCTTCCTCCTCCATTGTTCGATCACCAGAGCCATCATCCTCTCCTTCCAGACCATCGGTGTCGTTGAGAAACGACAAGACATCACGTCCATCGCGGATTATGTCCCCCAACAACTCTTCTTGTTCTAAGTCTCTTTGATCCATAGTTTCTGCAAATATTACAACATGGCAATTAATATACAAACATGAGAGATGGATATATTAGTGGCAAACATAGACCTAGCTAGCTAATCACAACAAGGAATCATATTAGTGGCCTCGACGCTTCTACGGTTTGGGGTGGCCTCGACAACGCTTCTAGGGTTTGGGGTGGCCTCGACAACGCTCTTTTAACTTGGTAAATTTGGGTGGCCTCGACGCTTCTAGGGTTTGGGGTGGCCTCGACAACGCTTATAGGGTTTGGGGTGGCCTCGACGCTTCTAGGGTTTGGTCGGGCGAGAGGGGGTTGATCGACGTCCCCCCTCATGTTGAAGAGTTACCGGAGTTTTCTATGAACAAAAAAAAATACTACCTATCACATGACATGTCCGGCGACCGGACCGGACCGCCTCTCTCATGAATGTCCGACGTCCGGACCGCCTCTCTCATGAATGTCAAACAAGGGATTCTCTTAACCTTTAAGGGATTTAACAAAATGGCGCCATTCTGGATGTGCAGAAAATGGTCCATGTTTTTCCTGATCTCATCTACCCTTCTATATGTCACGTTGTCTAGTGTCAAAGGATTCAAGAAAACCATGGCTTCATCATTAGCCGGAAGTAACAGGCGCATGATGGTACGAAGCTCTCCAAAGTTGTTTTGGAACGGAGTCCCGGATAAGATAATTCGCTTTTTGGTACGAAGTTCAGCAAGAACCTTCCGAATATCGCTATTTGGAAGGCCTTTGCTGAACTTCGTACCAAAAAGCGAATTATCCTATAGGACTCCGTTCCAAAACAACTTTGGAAACTTTTGTACCATCATGCGCCTGTTACTTCCGGCTAATTATGAAACCATGGATTTCTTCAATACTTTGACACAAGAGAACGTGCACATATAGAAGCGTAGATGAGATCAAGAAAAATATGGATCAACTTAATTATGCACATCCATAATGGGGGCATTCTTGATAAATCTCTTATTAATGGGGGCATTCTTGATAAATCCCTTATTAAATGTTGCATATGTCAAAATTCAAACTTTGACATATGATCAAACTTTGACATATGATCAAATGTTGCATATGTCAAAATTCAAACTTTGACATATGATCAAATGTTGCATATGTCAAAATTCAAACTTTGACATATGATCAAACTTTGATATATGATCAAATGTTGCATATGTCAAAATTCAAACTTTGACATATGATCAAATGTTGCATATGTCAAAATTCAAACTTTGACATATGATCAAACTTTGACATAATGATTCAACACTTTTTATTGCCACTAGTTACATTGGATCAAATGTTGCATCGTGAAATATGCAACATTCAAACTTTTTCAATATGGCAAACTTTTAATACATTCAAACATCTACAACAGAAAAAATTGACCAAGTTTTCATATATCATCATATCATCATCATCATCATCATCTACTACAAAAAAAATTCTAACTTTTGCATATTCTTTGCATATGAACATAATACATACATTTTCTTTTTTCTTAAATGTAACTTTTGCACATATAAACATACATACACAATTTTTTTCTAAAAATGCACATATATATGAACATATACATCAATTGACAAAAAACTTTCTATGAACACAAAACTTTCTATGAACAAAAAACTTTCTATGAACAAAAAAAGCATACATCAATTGACAAAAAAAATTCTATGAACAAAAAAAATGAAAAAACAGGACATATCATCATATATATACACATACATATCATCATATACACTACATATATATCATCTATGAACAAAAAAATCATCATATTAAAAAAAACAAAAACAGAGAGGAGGAGGCCGGCCGGACCGAACAGCGAGGAGAGGTGCGGCGTGGTCGGGGCAGGCCGGGGGCGCGGGGCGGCATCGGGGCAGTGGCACGGGGCGGCCGGCGTCGAGGCAGGGAGCACGGGGCGGCCGGCGTACGTCGAGGCAGGGGGCACGGGCTGGGCGGCGCATCGGGGCAGGGCAGGGGCGTGGGGCGACGGCGACGAGGAGCGGGTGGCGACGGTGTCGAGGAAGCAGGGGCAGCCTGGCGGCGAATGGCGGGGTGGGGGAAAATTTCTCTAAGTGTGGGGTTATATACCCACACCTTTGGTCCCGGTTTGTGGCACAAACCGGGACCAAAGGTCTCCTTTCGTCAGCCCAAAGGGCGGGAAGCAGAGACCTTTGGTCCCGGTTGCTGGCACGAACCGGGACCAAAGGGTGGCATTGGTCCCGGTTGGTGCCACGAACCGGGACCAAAGGTGGGCATTGGTCCGGGTTCGAGCCATCAACCGGGACCAATGGCCTTGCACAGCAGCGTGGTGAGAGTTTAGTCCCACCTCGCTAGTTGAGAGAGTGCCGCTCCTGTTTAAAAGGCGCGGTGCGCCTGAGCCTTCGAGCTCCTCTCTAAAGCAGGCTTACGGGCCTAACCTCTCTGTATATGCCTGTGGGCCTACTGGGCCTTCTGCGGGCCTGAATCCTGGCCCACCTGGCTGGTTGGGTTTCTAGTCGTATTCAAGCCGTGGTGGCCCAGTAGGTGGCATTTTTTTTTCCAGTTTTTTTGTTTTGTTTTTTGCATTATTTATTTTCTTTTGTTTTTTGCTTTATTTTTTTAATTCTTTTTGCTGTTAGGTCACAAAAATTATAAACTTTCTGTTAGTGCCATTAGTTTTCAAATTTGAATAGTTTAAATTTGAATTCTTTGAAATTTGTGTGAATCACTAGTTTGTGAATAACTTTACTATAAAAATAGATTTTTGAGTGATTCTTTTTCCCGCTATTTAATATTATTGTGTTTTATCATTATATTCAAAAACAGATTTTGTTATTTTAGTTTCTAACAAAAAAATTCTTTATGATAATTCTTTTTGCTATTAAAGTTTCTAACAAAAAAATTATTTATGATAATTCTTTTTGCTATTAATGTTTTGAACAAAAAATACTTTGATAATTTTAGTTGCATACATTTTTTTATAATTTTAGTTTCAAAAATACTAAAAGTTTATAAAATGTTTTTAGTTGATTCCTTTTGCTATTAGAGTTTTATAAAAGCTTTTTAGTTGATTCTTTTTGCTATTGAAGAATATTATAGTTTTGTTTTAGTTGATCATAACAGAATATTTTAATTGATTTTTTTAGTTGATTCCTTTGCTATTAGAGTTTCATAAAAGTTTTCTAGTTCATTCTTTTTGCTATTAGTTCAATCTTTGAGGTAAATGACCCTAAAATTGAAAAGCACTTCAAATGAACTGTGAAAAGGTTGAAAGTTGGCATGGTATCATCATTTCACCCGCATAGCATGTGCTAAAAAGTTGAGAGGGTTATGGCAAAAACTGGATGCACTTCGTGTACAAAATGGACAATCTCTTTCGAAGTATCAGGGTTTCGGACGAAAACTCATCTGTTACAAAGGGATTTCATTTTTTTGAACTTATTTGAACTCCAGACTTTTTGTGTGTTCAAAATGCACCATTCAAAGCCACATCATCAATTTTCAACCCTTTCTGACTTCATTTGGTATTTTTCATGCATTTACTGATTTTTTTGAGCTAAATGACCCTGAAATTGAAAAGCACTTCAAATGAACTGTGAAAAGGTTGAAAGTTGGCATGGTATCATCATTTCACCCACATAGCATGTGCTAAAAAGTTGAGAGGGTTACGGCAAAAACTGGATGCACTTCGTGTACAAAACGGACAATCTCTTTCGAAGTATCAGGGTTTCGGACGGAAACTCGTCTATTACAAAAGGCATTTCATTTCTTCACATGTAACTGCAGTGATATTCTAGATCAAAGGCATCATCATAATAGTTGTGGAGAGAAATTCTTCACTTTTTCTTCGCTTGTGTCCTTTGCTTATTGCGCCGTAACCATGGATAATCTTCATCGTTTAACAGGGTATTTGGGTCAGCCTTGACTTTGAAGGGAGGAATTTCATGAAACTTTTCATAATCTTCAGACATGTCTGTCTTGCCCTCCAATCCCACGATGTCTCTTTTTCCTGAAAGAACTATGTGGCGCTTTGGCTCATCGTATGATGTATTCGCTTCCTTATCTTTTCTTTTTCTCGGTTTGGTAGACATGTCCTTCACATAGAAAACCTGCGCCACATCATTGGCTAGGACGAATGGTTCGTCTGTGTACCCAAGATTGTTCAGATCCACTGTTGTTATTCCGTACTGTAGGTCTACCTGTACCCCGCCTCCTGACAGATTGACCCATTTGTACTGAAACAAAGGGACCTTAAAATCATGTCCATAGTCAAGTTCCCATATGTCCACTATGTAACCATAATATGTGTCCTTTCCCCTCTTGGTTGCTGCATCAAAGCAGACACCGCTGTTTTGGTTGGTGCTCTTTTGATCTTGGGCGATCGTGTAAAATGTATTCCCATTTATCTCGTACCCTTTGTAAGTCAATAAAGTCGAAGATGGTCCCCTTGCCAACGAGTACAGCTCATCAGAAACAGTGTTGTCACCCATGAGACGTGTTTGCAACCAACTGTCGAAAGTCCTGATGTGTTCACATGTAATCGAGTCGTCACACTGCTCCGGGTGTTTGGAGCGCAGAATATTCTTGTGTTCATTGACATACGGGGTCACCAAGGTAGAATTCTGTAGAACTGTGTAGTGTGCTTGAGACCAAGAATGCCCGTCCCTACATATTATTGAGTCCGCTCCTAGCGTGCCTTTTCCAGTCAGTCTCCCCTCATACCGCGATTGAGGGAGACCAATCTTCTTAAGGTCAGGAATGAAGTCAACACAAAACCCAATGACCTCCTCTGTTTGATGGCCCATGGAGATGCTTCCTTCTGGCCTAGCACGGTTACGAACATATTTTTTTAAGACTCCCATGAACTTCTCAAAGGGAAACATATTGTGTAGAAATACAGGGCCCAGAATGGCAATCTCGTCGACTAGATGAACTAGGATGTGCGTCATGACATTGAAGAAGGATGGTGGGAACACCAGCTCGAAACTGACAAGACATTGCGCCAAATCACTCCTTAACCTTGGTAGGATTTCTGGATCGATCACCTTCTGAGAGATTGCATTGAGGAATGCACATAGCTTCACAATGGCTAGTCGAACGTTTTCCGGTAGAAGCCCCCCTCAATGCAATCGGAAGCAGTTGCGTCATAATCACGTGGCAGTCATGAGACTTTAGGTTCTGGAACTTTTTCTCTGGGATATTTATTATTCCCTTTATATTGGACGAGAAGCCAGACGGGACCTTCATACTGAGCAGGCATTCAAAGAAGATTTCCTTCTCTTCTTTGGTAAGAGCGTAGCTGGCAGGACCTTCATACTGCTTTGGAGGCATGCCGGAGGAAGGAGGAAGGTTATAGATACATAGAGTCACGGGCCAGGTGCTATGATTGCTGCTCTGCTCCCCAAAAGGATTAATGCCATCCGCGCTTAAACCAAACCATACGTTCCTTGCGTCACCTGCAAAGTCCCCCCACTTTCTCTCGATTTTTCTCCACTACGACCCGTCAGCGGGTGCTCTCAACTTCCCTTCTTTCCTACGGTCCTCTTTGTGCCATCGCATCAACTTGGCATGCTCTTTGTTTCTGAACAGACGTTTCAACTGTGGTATTATAGGAGCATACCACATCACCTTGGCAGGAACCCTCTTCCTGGGGCGCTCGCCGTCAACATCACCAGGGTCATCTCGTCTGATCTTATACCGCAATGCACCGCATATCGGGCATGCGTTCAAATCCTCGTACGCACTGCGGTAGAGGATGCAGTCATTAGGGCATGCATGTATCTTCTGCACCTCCAATCCTAGAGGGCATAGAACCTTCTTTGCTCCGTACGTACTGTCAGGCAATTCGTTATCCTTTGGAAGCTTCTTCTTAAATATTTTCAGTAGCTTCTCAAATCCGTTGTCAGATACACCATTGTATGCCTTCCACTGCAGCAATTTCAGTGTGGTACCGAGCTTTGTGTTGCCATCTTCGCAATTTGGGTACAACCCTTTTTTGTGATCCTCTAACATGCGATCGAACTTCAACTTCTCATTTTCACTTTCGCATTGTCTCTTTGCATCAACAATGACCCGACGAAGATCATCATCGGGCACATCGTCTGGTTCCTCTTGATCTTCAGCTTCCCCCATTGCAGCATCATCGTATTCAGGGGGCACATAGTTGTCATCATCCTCTTCTTCTTCGCTGTCTTCCGTCATGACCCCTCTTTCTCCGTGCTTGGTCCAAACATTATAGTGTGGCATGAAACCCTTCTCAAGCAGGTGGATGTGAAGGATTTTCGAGTCAGAGTAAGACTTCCTATTCCCACAGATAGGGCATGGACAACACATAAAACCATTCTGCTTGTTTGCCTCAGCCACTTCGAGAAAATTATGCACGCCCTTAATGTACTCGGAGGTGCGTCTGTTACCGTACATCCATTGCCGGTTCATCTGCGTGCATTATATATAATTAAGTGTGTCAAAAACCATTACAGAACATCATGAATACAGAAGTGACCAAATTAATAAAAGTTCATCATCACATTAAAACCAAAGTACAGTAGTGATCAAATGTTATTACTGAAAAAATAAATACATAAAGTTCATACATAGTTCTCATTGAACAACATATAGCTCTCTAGAGCATCTAATTAAACCATTTCAATGCAACAACAAATGCGATCATAATCGCAACTAAGGTAACAATTGATCCAACGGCATAATGATACCAAGCCTCTGTATGAATGGCATATTTTTTAATCTTTTTAATCTTCAAGCGCATTTTATTCATCTTGATCTTGTGATCATCGACGATATCAGCAACATGCAACTCCAATGCCATCTTCTCCTCCTCAATTCTTTTCAATTTTTTCTTCAAGTAATCGTTTTCTTTTTCAACTAAATTTAACCTCTCGACAAGAGGGTCGGTTGGAATTTCCGGTTCACATACCTCCTAGATAAAACATCTATGTCACGTTGGTCGGCATAATTGTCATAAACACTAAATGAAACAAATAGTTATAAAAGATAATATATACCACATCCGAATCATAGACAGGACGAGGGCCGACGAGGGCGGATACCAAAACCATCGCACTATATAATAACAAACAATAATAAAAGTAAGAAAATTATATAAGTATCAATCAAAATCATACAAGTAAGAATTTTTTTTCTTTTAGAAAGAAGATAAGAACAAGAGGCTCACCACGGTGGTGCCGGCGACGAGATCGGCGCGGGCAATCGACGGCGGTGAGGACGGGGACGGGACAGGACGGACCGCCAAACCTAGACAAATCTTAAGGAAAATGGAGTTTGGACAAGGAGCTTCGAGAGGAGAAAGCTTAAGTGTGGCTCGGGCATTTCATCGAACACCTCATGTGCATAGGAGGTGAGCTAGAGCACCACAAAGCTCTCTCACGGCCGGCCAAAAAAAACAGAGCAGTGCACTGCTCTGCTCGCGGGCAGGGGGTATATATAGGCTTCTCTTTAATCCTGGTTGGTGGCTAAAACCGGGACTAAAGGACCACATTTGGTCCCGGTTCCAGCCACCAACCGGGACTAAATGTTGTGGGCCAGGAGCGAGGCCCATTGGTCCCGGTTCGTGTCTGGAACCCGGTTCGTGTCTGGAACCGGGACCAAAGAGGTCAGACGAACCGGGACCAATGGCCCCCGAGGCCCGGCCGGTGCCCTGGCCTCACGAACCGGGACTGATGCCCCCTTTGGTCCCGGTTTATGAGTGAACCGGGATTAATGCCCTTTTCAGGCCTGGACCAAAGCCCTGTTTTCTACTGGTGGTCGTTGTTTCCTTGGTCGAATGGCATGTTTAGGGATGTTTGCCCGGCCTTTGAGCCCTTTGGGTTGGTTGGATGGCGTGTTTTGGGATGTCTCGTTGTTGTTAGTAAATATAATACAAAAGCAGGTATGCTCGCAACATGAACGTAGTCACTTGCGCAGGTTTCCACCGACGGTTTTAAATATTTTGATTAACTTCCAGTAGTTTAAAAAACAGTCCAACAATCAAACCGTGGGCTGTCGGTTCAAGTTTCCACCGATCGAAGTGCCTATTAATTGACGACAGAAAATCATAATATTCAAACTAATTTTATTTAAACATGACCATTGATTAAATGAATACACATAATATTAATGCTATCAATCAATAAGTTGGTATTGGGCCTTTGGCGTGTGATGGGTCAAGTTTAGGGATTCGATTCTTGGTTAATACATCATTATACAAATGTAGATATATGTATCTTATAAAACCAGACAAGGCGCCGGTTTAGATTTTTCATATCCAGTTTCTTAAACTATGGTTGCAACTACGGAGAGTCGAACTTAATGAATATGCCAAAATGGCAAACAAGAGGCTGGGCTCGCTAGATGAACACTTTTTTTTCCTGGATATAGGACAACCACAGACGCATACATATGCACATACACTCATCCTAATAGACGCATGAACGTACATCTTACCCTATGAGCACTTTCGAGAGACTGAGCCGACACATCATCTTGAGATTCACGAAGTTACCGCATACGTCTTCGTAGTCGACGGGAATGTCTCCTCCCACTGAACGCACGTTGCCGAAAGATCTGGAATAAATTCAGGAAAATGCGACCATCAATGTAAAGTTTAGGACTTGAACCTTGGTGGGTTAGTTCCACCATCGCTAGGTGAACACTTCATTATTATATAATGCTTAAAATATCGTTCTTCACGCGTTGTGTTTTTCATAACAAAAAAAATTATTCGCCGAGAGAAAAAAATTGCTCTAAAACTCAAAAGCAAGCATTAAATCTATTTTTCACACAATGACAAGATACATTGTTCCGCGAAAATTTATAAGCGCACAAAAAGTTGAATGTCTAATGTACGGAGTAAAAAGAAACGCAGGGAGTACACAGATAAGTTCTTTCAGATTATTTTTCTTTGTTGAAAAATATTTTCTTTTGCACCCGGAAACTCATGCTCCTCAATGCATATTTGAATTTCTGCACTCTTTCGAGGAAAAGAAACCTTTTTTTGAAACGAACAAGGAAAGAATGTGACCATGCAATAAAGTGAACGACAAGGAAAGAGACCCTTTTATGTAGCTCCTCCTCCACGGGCAAAGGGAGTGCACGCAACTATGTATAGTTGGGTCTTGCAGGCTTCTCCGCAAGGCAAGGCACCAGATAGGTTTTATGCTTGAAACGGAGCCGGCGAATTTGCGATCCAGCAAGCACGGGGATGCACCCCCGCGGCCCCGCCGACACCACAAGGTTTTGGCGAATTTGCGATCCAGCTGCTAAATTGGCTCACAAAGTATACTTTTTGTCCCTCAACTCTTCGTTGAGTTTAGTTTTCGTCTCTCAACTCTAAAATCATGCATCCCGAACTTTCGAAACCGGTAATTTTTCGTCCCTGCGATTGAGTCAACCCGGTTTCGACCATGTGTGAACAGTACATTCGATAAACCGTAAATTCAAAAAAAAAAAGCAAAAAAATCTGAAATTTTATGACATCGAAGATACTCAGGTGCGCCACGTGCGTGCAAATTTTCGCCATGTTTGGAAGTTCGAGGAGCTCGCAGCAAAAAAAGCAAAAGTAAATCTACTCTGAAGTGAACAGTAAATTAAAAAATAGCAAAAAAAATCAAAAAATTCTGAAATTTTTTGGTATCGAAGATGCTCGGGTGTGCCTGGTGCGTACATATTTTCGTGGTCAAATGACATCCGAGAAGGTCGTGCCAATAAAAAGAAAATAGCATACGTGTGCGTGCCGCTTCGGGTGGTTTCCAAACCCTCGGATCTTATTTTACTATGAAAATTTGCACGCACCTTGGCCACCCGAGCATCTTCGATGCCAAAAATTTTCAAATTTTTTTGACTTGTTTTCTAATTTTTTGAATTTACTGTTCACTTCCAGAGTAGATTTACTTTTGCTTTTTTGCTGCGAACTCCTCGAACTTCCAAACATGACAAAAATTTGCACGCACGTGGCGTACCTGAGCATCTTCGATGTCATAAAGTTTCAGATTTTTTTAAAATTTACTGTTCATCGGATGTACTGTTCACACGTGGTCAAAACCGGGTTGACTCAGTCGCAGGCACTAAAAATGACCGTTTTCGAGAGTTCGGGGTGCAGTCTGTCCGGTTTTAGAGTTGAGAGACGAAAACTAAACTCAGCGAAGAGTTGAGAGACGAAAAATATACTTTTCTCAAACAAAATACTCTCTTCATCATAAAATAAGTGTCGCTGGTTTAGTACAAATTTAGAGGAAGTTGGTTGGCAGCTTGTTATCCCTCCTTTCAATCCTACGCGTCTCTTAAAACAAAATATTCTCTTCATCTTAAAATAAGTGTTGCTGGTTAAGTACAAATTTAGAGGAAGTACATGAAAAGAAGAAAAGAAACAAATTGTACTCATAAATCTGGACTACAAGAAATCAAGCAACCCCTAAAAAAATGCTTCGCTCTGTTCTTCAGCGATCCAGAAACAGTTAACACACAGTTCAGTATACCAATAACACATCAGATCATCATCACCCTGTCGATATTTTCTAGAATATCATCACCTTGTTGTTAGCAAATCTTCTAGCTGGAGTGCTAAATTATTGTTCTCAAGAATCGTGTAGCGGTGCATCAGGGAACAGATCGAGCTGCATGCCTTTGCTTCTAGAGAAAGAAAGGCATAGCATCAGGGAACACATCTCCATCTGCAAAAGGCATGCAGAGGTAACGCGGAACGACAAGATCAGAAGAAGCGATCGATGGCACGGGGAACTTCGTCATGTGTAAGTGTGCAGCGCGACCTGCCCGGTGCCCACGCTCCAGCATGTTTGCATCTCTGCAAAGCTTGTGAACGCCGTCGAAGGGGGAGCTGGGTGCGCTAAACTGGTGTGATGCGGTGCTTTAACTGTAGACTACAGAGAACATGCAACCTGTAGTAAACTAGGACTACTCGGAGCACTCCTCTATCTGTTTTCTACTCCCTCCGCCTCATAATATAAGAGGGTTTTTAACACTAGTAGCATTCATGATTCGATCTTCATGCTCCTACTTCGACCGCACCTTTGAAATCAACGTACACTGGGGTTCCTACTAGTTTGCCCCAACTCGCTTTCCCCTCTTCCCTTCCTCTTTATTTTGTTTTGTTTTTCCATGCAAAAGAGACTCTGATATAGTATCATAAAGGTTCATAAAAAGTACTCACTCTGTAAACAAATATAAAATCTTTTAGATCAATAAAGTAGTGATCTAAATTTCTTAGTATATTAGTTTACGGAGGGAGTACAAAGCATTCTAAACATGATAAAAATTACATCAAGGACGAACGACGACTACTGCCGCCAGAAAGGCATCGATGTGTCGCGGTCGCCGCTCCCCCTGTCGGAGCCAACTTGACTTTGTCTATGACAGTCGGCAAATCTTCGTAGGCGTGCCTTTAAGGACCGGTGTCCCATAGACGGGGAACCTTCAATCATTCTGAAAGCCTGGCACCAGGTCTCATCGATGTGCACGCACGAGAGAAACCCTAGACTCGCCGCCCTAAGGAGACGACGGGAATCTACAACAGAGCACCATTGACTTCGTCCCAATTGACGAACTAGAGGAGAATCGAAGCTCGGAAGACCAACTCAAAGTTGAAGCGCCGCTCCTGCGAGAAAAAACTCCTAACCTAAACTACTTGTTGGAGCCGAGGTACCTAGACCCCCGCCAACGACCACCTCAACGGCATGCAGAGGGACGGTGGATCTACGGGCTCACCGACGAAGCTTGAAGGGGATGAGTGCCCAAGCCGCTATAGAAGGGAGAGGTAAAGAGAGGATCGAATTCGGTACTGACTCTGATTCGGCAATTCGGTACCGACTGGGTATTTTCGTCAAACAATTTACCCAAAGGGGCAAGCCCGGTTGAAAAAAAGTGATTCAATCTTCATGGAATTTCTCGGTGAGTCTTCTTTTCTGGAAGTAACTTAAATGGACCTACTTAAAAGGCATGTGGAATCGAACATCATTGCGGCCCGGCCCCATCCCATAGAATCTAGCATCTGAGTTGGGCTCAACCCAGAAGAAAAACGACAAAGGGACTGGACATTTTGCTCATAGGCATTAGAAAATAATTCCTATTCGACCCACGATGTGTCAAGAGAGCTCCTCCTCAGCGCCTGGAACTCCCGAATCGCTGGTGGCGCTAGCATGGACATAAGGCAGGCCACACGACCCATTACCTTGTTCGCTGGTTCGCTCGCTCGGCTGCTTAACTGCTTGCTAGATGGCATGCTCAACAGTCAGATAAAATACAGTGAGCGAAAAATGAAAAAAAGATCACAAATTTGGAAAAAAAATATTTTCCTAAAGCTCACGCATTTGAAAAACACTTTCGATCTAGAAAATCCTATTCATCCAATATATCACCCACACTCCGACGGCATGGGTCGGAACATTTCGGTAGGTCTCGCAGTATGTGGGACGCTAGTTCCTACCAATTTTCAATTGTTTTTATTTCTTTTCTGTTTAATTTCCATCTGTTTGTGGCTGGTTTCTTATTTCCTTTTTTGATTTTAAATTACATGAACGTCTTCTTAAAACCCATCAGTATTTTTAAAATCTTCAAGAACATTTTTAAACTTAATGAACATCTAGAAAACATCAATATCTTATTAAAACAATGCATGTTTTCAAAGTTTTTCACGATTTTTTGTATGATCTGTCTATATTTTAAAAATTGTTAGTATTTTATTATCTTATTATTCTTAAAATTCATGAACATTTTTTGTAGCAATTTATTTTTCAATTTGTCAAGAAAGTGATAGACTGTTCGTCCAAGCAACACTTGCCTTTTTTTTCAATCGCGACATGAGCTACACACCAGAGCAGTACGTGGGTCGGTGGGTGGGCCATATGTGGGTTCACAAAGCCCACTTATTTGATGATTTAAATAGTTGAGCCAACTCCTCTTCACAAAAACAGCCAAACTCTGCTATTTTGTTTTATTTGTCGATTGGAAAAAGTTCAAGAATTTGGTTTTATTAATTGATAGAATAAATTTAGAATGCCACATGTATATACCGCGTTCTTGAAAAGCATTCATATACTATTTGGTTTTATTAAGTTATAGAAAATTTCCTGGATTTTCACAATATCCTGATATGTGCGAAATAAATTTTTCACATATACACAATATATATTCATTTGCTTATTTTTAAAAAATTGATTAAATCGAATAAAGAAAGAAAATAAAACTGAAAAACTAACAAAATAAATATGAAGTAAGGAACCCAAAAGGAAAAGGGAAAAGATGACTAAAATTTAGAAACTGAATGCCTGAAAAATTGAAGAAAAATCAAGAGAGAACGTAACAAGTATTCTGATACAACTTTTTTTTAGAAACACCTGTAACTTTATTCATACTCACAACAATTACAGGTACACTGATTCGGACCTAAGATCCAAGGAAATACAAAGTAACTCCTGTGATTAAGAATTACAATGAAATATCTTGAATACACGTTTTTCGCAGTATCAATCTATGATCAAAGAAATACTCCAAAGACTTCGGTAAAGAGCCTGCAATTGGACTGGAGCAACGATATTGTCACTCTTTCACCCTCACGAACATTACCGATAATGGTTTTTGAAAACGCTTGGAGTCACCCATCCAATAGGATGGGAAGCATTGATCGATGAACGTACTTGGGCCGGGGATGATTCCCTAGAAGTGCAGGCCATCAAATCACTATATCTTCATCATGGTGTCGATGAATGATTTCACCTGCATAACGAATCAAACCAACAAAAAAAGCTTGACACAACAACATAAACTCATCAGATCTGAATATCAAATATGCTAGGACAGAAAACTCTCTAACCTCATGTCACCGCTAAAAGAACGAGAGGAACTTTATTCTCATAAAACTATGATGATCACTAGACGTTGACGAAGAACATAGAGGTCTTGAAGATCCGAGGTCCCCCACCCCTCAGCGCCAAGATAGCAGTCAGAGGCGAGGGGACCTAAATTTCTCAAGTGGCGACGGCGACAGCAGCACCAGAAACCCTAGTGAGAGGTAAAAAATCTGATACAACTAGGAAAAAAACGTTAGAACAGGAAAATGGGCCAGGCCCAAATGTGCCCCCACCTATGTGTTTGTCCCGACATTGGTATCACACAGAAACTGGCTATTCCCTATGGCAGCTCCTATCTGGCGCGTAGGTCGCGCACTAGCGACCTAGCGCACCCCCCCCCCCCTGAGCTCCCGATCCAGCATATGGGTCGACCCATCTGTGGTATATTCCCCGTTGGTTTCCTCAATCGGTTTTTTCTCTACCGGGTTTTCTTTTTCCTTGTTCTTTTATGATTCTTTTTCATTATTCTTTTCTTTTCTATTTTTCTATTATTATTTGTCCCTATTTGTTATTTTTCTTTTTGTCATTTTTTCATTTTTACGAGCATCTTTCAAAATTTTGAACACTCTTGCCAAGTTGAACATTTTTTGAATTCACGAACATTGTTTTTGAAATCATAAACATTTTCAAGTCGGTGTTTTTTTCGAAATTAGTGAACATGTTTTAAAATCATGAACATATTTTGAATACATAATCTTTTTTCCAAATTCATGAATATTTTCTTGAAATTGTAAACATTTTTTGAATTGACGAATATTTTCTAGAATTTGGGAACAATTATTCATATTCACAAGCAAATTATGAAATTCACAAACTTTTTTTGGAATCCATGAGTATTTTTTGAATTCATGAATATTTTCGAATCAGCTAAATTTTTTGAACCGATCGAGTTTTCAAGAATTTGAGAACATTTTTTAAAATTCGCAAACATTTTTCGTTTTTCTTTGAACATTTTTTAATTCACGGACTTTTTTCCAAATTCATAAACATTCTTTCTTATACATGATCTTTTTTCAAAATCATGAACATTTTTTGAATCTTCGAACAGTTTTTAAAAATCATGAACATTCTTTTAATCCACGTACATTTTATGAAAATCAGGATGATTTTTTTGAAAATCATAAAGATTTGTATTATGATTTAGAAATTCAGAACCATCAACAGTTTTTTTTTCAAAGTTCATAATTGTTTAGAAATTTAGAACTTTTTTTAAATCCAGAATTAATTTTAAGATAAAAAAATCCAAAATCGAGAAATAAAACAGCAGCCGTCCTGCCTCGCGCATGGGCCGGCCCCAAAGGGCATGCTGGGGCGCGACGGAAAATTAAAAAGAAAAAAATAATGGGTGGCACGCCCCGCACATGGGTCGGCGCAACATGGCACGCGCGATTGGGGGGTGGGGGTGGAGCAGGGGTGCGCGTTACCACGTCCAGGGGCGTACAAGTCGTCAAATAGGACCTCCCATTCCTTTTGTGACGCTTATAGCGCCACTTATAGGTATTTCGTCCTTGGCGCACTCTTTATGTTAGTAAATGGGCCGGGCCATCGCTGAACTTTGCTACTTTTTAGTACCATATTCTATTCTTGTATGAGGTGCACACTCTACACTTGCAAATCGACCGGTCATAAAGGCAAAGTTGTTACTGGTTTGCAAGCTTCTAGGAGCTTCCAGCCAGTTTTGGGAAGCTTCTGGCTAGATTTCTGTATTTCTGTCTTGTCTTTGTCTTTTTTTTTAAGTTTCATGAACTTTTTCCAAATTTACAATTTCATAAAAAATCACAATTGTTTTTAAATTTATGAAAAATCCTTAACAATTTTCAAATTCATGAAGTTTTTGATTTAGTAAACAGTTTTTAAATCCTGGAACTTGTTGTTTCAAATTTGTGAATTTTCAAATTCACGAACTTTTCAATTTTGTAAACATTTTTTTAAATCCTGGAACATTTAGTTCTCCAATATGTGAATTTGAAATTCATGAGCTTTTTAAAATTAGAGAACTATTTTTGAATTCATGAAATGTTGTTGAATTCTAGATCTTTTTTCAAATTTGTGAACTTTTTGGAAATTCATGAACTTTATCCAATCGACAACTTCAAATATGTGCGTTTTTTTAAATTCGTGAACCAAAAAATAGAGTTATTTTTTGAAACGTCCCAATTTTTGAGTCAGGAATGACCAAAACGATGGTATCGGCAAATAGAGAAAACAAATACACTAGCAAATGTATGGGAAACACTATTCCCCGATCAGTGCGGTGGAGGGAGCAAATGCATATCCCTAGCGCACTATTCCCCGGGCAAGTGCAGTGGTGCGGGCGTCCCTTCATTTCTTCATTTATTTCCAAAAAATATTCCCAAGTATGAAAAAATATTTGTGAATTACAAATATTCATGAATATATAAAATATTTTCTGATTTGAAAATGTTAACAATTTTGAAAAATGATCGCCAAGTTGAAGAATATTCATGAATTCAAAACAATGTTCACAATTTTATAACATGTTCATGGTTCTGAAAAGTGCCCACCGAATTGAAAAGATGTCAGTGACTTCAAAAAGTGTTCAAATATTTGAAAAATCTTTGCAAACTAAAAAATATTCAAGATTTAAAAAATCATCACGATTTTCAAAAGCATGATAGATTTTTTTAAATGTGTGAATTCAAAAGAAATCTATGAAATCACCAAATGTTCTTGAAGTTGGAGATGTTCACGAATTTAAAAAAAATCATGAATTAAAAACTATTCATGAATTCAAAAAAATCGCTAATAAAAAAATTGTTCAAGTATTTTAAAAATGGTTGTGAATTCATAAAAAATCATAAATTTGGAAAAATATTCACAAACTTAGAAAATGTTCGTGCATTTGGGAAAAATCATGAATTTTGAAAATGTTCAAGAATTACAAAAGAGATTCTAAAATTTTAGAAATGTTCACAAATTAAAAAGATAATAAATGCATAAATTTTTGGCAATTGTTAAAAAGTATACTTGGAAAAAGAGGAAATAAAAATAAAAAATATATTAGAAAACAATAAAACTAGAACAAAACCTGCAGAAGAGAAACACATAAAAATACAAAAATAAGCATTTGGAGAAAGAGTCACCCGAAGCCTGTAAATGGGTCGGCGCATACAACGTCACTAGCGGGCAAGAGATGCTTGTTTCTTGGCTATTAATCGCCTTACGCAGGAAACACAGATGTTATGTCTGACTTATAGCATGTGTTGTGCGCAAGGAAAAAAATAGCGCGCTACAGCAAAATAGCGCCAAACTCAAATATGCTATTAACGTGCTATATCGCGCTATAACGTGCTTTTAGCGCGACATTGTACACCGATATATTTAGCGAGACAATTCTCAATACGCTATAGCGTGCTATTAGTGACGATATAGCGCGCTATTTTATCAGTGTTGTGCGTGATGAACAAGGTAACTTTCTAGCAACAAAAACCGGGTTCCTTCCAGATATCCGAGTTGTTGCAACAGTGGAGGTCTTGGCAATTAGAAAATTTGGGGTGCAACAATGTGGAGACTGAATTTGATTGCTCGTTTGTGATGGAGGTAATTCAACAAATGAAGTCTTATCTAGGACCAGATGTTGCATTGGTTTTCGAATGCAAAAAGTTGTCAATGGACTTTGCCAAATTACCAATTTAACATTGTTTTCGAGAAGCTAAACAGGTAGCAGATGCGCTAGCTAAGCATTCTTTTAGTGCTAGATCTTAAGATGATGTTAATCCCTGACTTTGTTTCTGACTTACTTGTAAACGAGATGATCATCACATGAGGAATAAAGTCTACTTGCTGTAAAAAACCATATACATCACGCTGAAGGTTTTACTGCCCACCGGTAACTATCGGTCTGGCCCGTTTTCATCTTGTTTTTCTCCTTTGCTGGTTTCGATCGAGTTCGCTTGTCTCGTTCGTAGTTTTGTTTTACAATTATTTTTCTATTTCCTCATTGGTTTTCTTAGTCTTCTTTGTTTTCTCACCGGTTTTATTCATTTCTTTCTCGGTTTTATTTTTTTCTTTTTTCTTTTGTTTTTCATTGTTTTTGTTGCTTTTTACTTTTTTTCTTGACTTTGTTTCTTTATTTTCCTTTGGTTTTTTTCGTTTCTTTCTCGGTTTGGACTTTTCTTCTACTTTTTCTTAGTTTTATTTGTTTCCTCTTGGTTTTTTTCTTTTCTTGGTTTGTTTGTTTGTTTGTTTGTTTCTTTTCTTTGTTTCTCTCTCAGTTTTCTGCATTTCCATTTGTTGTTCATTTATTTTATTTGCTTTCTTTGTTTCTATTTTTGTTTTTTATGAATGTCTTCTTTATTATTTGTATTTTGCCAATTGTCATCGAATTTTTTTGTTCAATAGATGTTAACTTTTTTCGTATATATTCAATATTTTTTGGATAAATTAGAAAGTTTCTATATACATTTCATTATTTTTTGAATATGTAGCACCTTTTTGCTATACAAAATTTTCAAATGCTTGATTAAAAGTTTTCAAATACAAGATTAACATGTTTTGAATACATGGTAAAAAATGTGTCTATGCACATTTAACATTTTCAAATAATTTATTAACTTTTTTCAAATGCAAATTTTTTTATACATGGTCAACTTGTTATCTATACATATTGAACATTTTTCTAATACACATTTGATATTGTTGAAATACAAGTTTGACATTTTTTTATTACACGGTCAACAATATTTCTGCATAGATTTTTAAAAATTTCAAATGCTTGAATAAAAAAAATCTAATGTAAGATAAAGTTTTTTAGTACATGTCCAACATTGTTTAGTTACACATTTTTAACATTTTCAAATTCCTAGTTAATATTTTCAAACAAAAGATTTTTTTAATAAATAGTCAACATTTTTTATACACATTAAAAAATTCAAATGCCTGATTAACTTTTTTTTAAAACATGGTCAATATTTTTGCAATACACATATACCATTTTTGTAATGCTCTCTTAACATTTTCTAAATATTTGTTTAACACTGTCTTTTCAATTTTTTGATTTTTTCACACCATTTATATATTTTTTGTATAATTTTTTTGCATACATGAGAAACTTCTATACACATTTAAATGTTTTTAAATGCCTGGTACATTTTTTTGTAATACATGATTTGTTTATTTTTTAAAATATTTTTTTTGTATACAACGGTAACATTTTTTGAATATTTTTTTCCGAGGCCACATTTTCTAATACATGTATCAAGCAGGGAGCGGCCTAGACAATAGAGCGAGTGATTGGCCCGCGGCCCGCGAGCACTATACCGGCAGCTTGACGCTTTAAGCGCCAAGTAGGTGGCGAATCCTATTTAGCGCTGCAAGCGCAGGTTACTACTGTTTCTGCAAACCGCGGTATGCAGCCGCATTAACAGGGCTCGGCTCATTATTGAATTTTTTCTTTTCTTAATGCGTGAAAACCGCGCGATTGAAGATCAAGCCGGCGACCTCCCACATACAGTTAAGCTGGTGTAACCACCACGCCGACGAGTGGGATCTGGTAACCTTTATCTTTTTTCCTCTTTTATTCGTTCCTTTATCCTTTTTTTTCCTTTTTTTTTCTTCTTACAGGTTTGATGAATTGTTCACAAATACGTGAACATTTTTTTCAAATCAAGGATTTTTTTTAATATTTGATGGACTTTTTTCAAATTGATGAACTTTTTCCAATATCCATGAATAATTTTTGAATGTCGATGAACTTTTTTGAAAATTGATGAGATTTTTTTCAATTAGATGATTTTTTTTTCAAAATCCATGAACTTTTTTATAAATTCAGCGTATATTTTTGAATTCAATGAACTTTTTTCAAAACTGATGTATTTTTTTTAAACCTTTAGTTTTTCTCAAAATCAGTGAAGTTTTTTTCAAATTTGTGAAATGTTTACAAATTCGATGAAATTTTTCAAAATGGATTTTGTTTTTCAAATGCATGAATGTTTTTTCGAAACTGATGAACCTTTTCCATTTTTCACGAACTTTTTCTAATTTTCGAACCTTTTCTTCAGAATTCATATTTTTTTTGTGAATTTCTTTTTCAAATAATTAATTCTAGGTCTGGCGGTCAAATATATCTCGGTTCTAATAGTGGACAAGCTTGGTATCTCGGTCTGGCGGTTTTGGCATTAGGTTGCTATACCTTTGTTGAAGGGTTTGAATCTCAATTCTAGAATATATATAAGTTTTTTACAATTTTTTCCACAATTGGGCTGGCCGCATTGCTCCCCCGGCAAGCATTGTTAGCGCCAAACGGCGCTTACAACGCCGACTAGGAGGGGACCCCCTATTCCGCGTGTTTAGCGCCGCCTAACCAAACTGGCGGCCAGGAATCGAACCCACACCACTACAATGCTGTCCGCGCTTGGCTGACCACTAGAACCACCACGTATTAGTGATCCATAATACTGCGAAGTACTTAAGGACAATTGTCGCCGCTCTGTCCAGAAATTTGCAAGTTAACAGATTAAAAAAATCACGAATTTGTTTTAAAAAGAAAAGGTTCACATATTAAAAAAAGCTCACGAAAAATTGTAAAAGGTTCACTAATTTGAGTAAAAAGTTCATAATTTTTTAAAAAGTTCCCAGAATTTGAAAAAGTTCACTAATTTCAGAAAAGTTCACGACTTCGAAAAAAGTTCACAAATTGAAGAAGTTCATGAAAATTTTGAAAAAGTTCACGGAATACAGAATAGTTCAAGAATTTTTTTAAAAAAATCATTGGTTTTCAAAAAAGTTCAAACACTTGAGAAAAGTTCATCGCACTTGAAAAAAAATCATCAAAATTCAAAAAAGGTCATCAATTAGAGTTCGTCAAATTTGATTTTTTTATCGAATTACAGAAAATTTCATCGATTCAAAGAAAGCATTCACATATTTCTGAACAATTCATCGAACGAGGAAGAAGAAAAAAAACAAGGAAAACGAAGAAATGGAATAAGGAAATAGAACGAATAAAAGAGATGAAACGTTAAAGTTTACCAGATCCCTCTTGCTGGCGTGGTGGTTACACGTATGTTTCTCGATGGGGGAAGTTGTGGTTTTGTTTCTCTTACAACGCCCTTTTTTTGCGAATTAATACTCAGAAAAAAGCATTAGATGGGCCGGCCCAATTGGAAGTGCCTTAATGCGCCCGTTTGCGAACAGGCGCTGAAGCGCCAAATAGGATCCGCCGACTAGGAGATCGGGAGGTCCTATGTGACGCAGAACGCGGGGCACCCCTATTTATCACGTGACGCGAGCGAACGGGGACGCCTCGCGTCAGGGCGAGACCAGATGGGCCGGCCTAGCCGCGTGGGAGGCAAAAAGGCCAGTTTTTTTGGTTTTTTTTCCTATTTTCTATTCTCATTTTTTGCTTTATCTTTGTAATTTTATTTATATTTTAAAATATTCTACACATATATACAATAAACACTATTCACAATCACATTGAAGAAAATGTTGAACAATTATTTGAAAAATGTTGAATAAGTATTAAAAAATGTTGAGCAAGTTTAATAAAATGTTGAACAAGTATTTGAAAATTTTGAATAAGTAATAAAATGTTGAATAAGTATTAAAAAATGTTGAACACTTATTTGAGAAATGTTGAACAAGTATTTGAATTTTTTTAATCAGTATTAAAAAATTTGAACAAGTATTTGAAAAATGTTGACTAAGTATTAACAATTGTTGAACGACTATTTTAAAAATTTGAAGAAGTATTTGAAAAATATTGAACAAGTATTTAAAAAATGTTTAATAAAAATTAAAAATATTGAAAAAGTATATGAATAATGTTGAATAGGTATTAAACAATGTTGAACGAGTATGTGAAAAATGTTGAACAAGTATTTACAAAATATTGAACAAGAATTTGAAAAATGTTGAACAAGTATTTGAAAATTTTGAATAAGTATTAAAAATGTTGAACAATTAGTTGAAAAATGTTGAATAGGTATTAAAAATGTTGAATGGGTATTTAAAAATGTTGAATAAGTATTAAAAATGCTGACCAAGTAAAAAAATGTTGAATAACTATTAAAATGCTGAAGAAGTATTTGAAAGATGTTGAAAAAGCGTTCGGACAATGTTGAACGTATATACAAAAAATGTTGATCACTTGTTGCAAACTTTTTTTGACATGTACGGAAATGTAGAGTGAAAACAAAAACAAACATTAGAAACACACAAGAAAAACCAAAAATTAAGAAGAAAAAAGAAAACTAAACAAGAAATGGAGAAATAAAAGAAAACAAAAAAGAATGAAACAAATCTGAGAAGAAAGAATGCAAAAACAGAGAAGAAAAAAACAAATAAAACAAATGAAAAAGAAAAAAGTAAAAGAAAAAAAATGGAGAAGACCGGCTCTATCGCTTCTAGTAGTCCTCGATCCTATTATTAACCAGTAACATGGCGTAGGCGGAGTGGTTAGCTGCGCGATGGATCCCAGTGGGCAGCTCCGTTATTCCTGACTTTTTTGAATATGCGCACGCTAAATGGGCTGGTCCGTCATTGTTCACGTCGACACGAGAGGTCCTTGTGGAATCGCTTAATGCGACAAATAGTCCCTACGCAGAACGCGTCAGGTTTTTTTTTTTGAGAATCTCGCAAAGCTTTATTACTGCATCACCATGTTTACAGGTACAAAGACAAGATTGCCGGGCTGGCCTAACCAAGTATGGCGGCCAAACCCTAAAGATAAAGCATACTTTGTGAGATTATGGGCCTCCACATTAGAGGTCCTATACTCATGACTAAAAGAGCATGAAATAAAAGTAGTAGCTCGAGCCTTGATCTCCTAAACAATGGCACCAAAATTTGCTGAGCTTCCTTCTCTGATCGCATCAACCGCCACCTTACAATCCGAGGCCACCAAAATTTTGTTGATGTATAAATCCTCTAAAAGTGCTAATGCCTCTCGAATAGCTAGGGTTTCAAGCACCTGAGGGTCTCGGAGGTCCCTCAGAACCAATGCCGAAGCTCCCATGAAAAGCCCCCCTACATCTCTGCAAACCATGCCAACTGCGCCAAAAAAGCCCGAGCGAGATACAGCTGCGTCAACATTGAACTTGAAGTGGTCAAAAGGTGGCGGCACCCACGCCCCCGACCGCGGTATCGCTGTCACCTGTGTCCTCTCCTTCTTCTTCAAGAATTCTATGTCTGACAAGTAAGACTTGATGAAATTGTCGGTGGCAAAAGGGGTCTGGAAGATCTCCTCATGTATGGCCTTCCTTCGTGCACTCCAGATAGCCCAAAGGGTGACAATCATCAACGTAAACTGCTCTGTAGGGAGTGACTCGCCCATGGCAAAAAGCCATAGCCTTGCGTCGGGTTCCGATGTTATCAACATGTGTTCCACAAGCTCGGCATCTGACAGTGCCCAAACGCACCTAGACGCACTGCAATCCAGCAAAGAATGGCGCCAGTTGTCCTGCCCGCCGCACAGTGGGCATAGACTCGAGGTAGCCATATGACGATGGTACAGAACGTCGCCAGTGGGGAGCGAGTGTTGAGCCAACCGCCACGCGAAAAATCTCAGCTTCGGTGGGACTGCCGTCTTCCACAGGGAGTTCCATCCCCTCAAATCAGCTTCAGAGTTTGAAGGATCCTCCCGTTCCTCTAGCCATGCCTCACGCCCGATCTTGATTCTGACAATCATCCTATATGCTGACCGCACGGAGAATCGTCCCTTGGGATCATCATGCCATGCCCAAAAATCTTCAACCTGCCTCGTACATAATGGGATCTGTAGAATAGCCTCCGCATCAAAAGGTATAAAAACCTGTCGGACCAGATCTTCCCGCCATTCAGCCCTACTGTGGTCAATCAATTCTGAGACCAGCTGAGGTGGTTCATTCATCAAAGACGTGATCAGCCTCATCAGACCATTCCGTGGGATCCAATTGTGGTTCCAGATGCGCGTTGACGCTCCATCTCCAATTCTTCTGACCGCTCCTTGGGTGATAATATCCCTCCCATCAAGCATTGCTCGCCAAATCTGTGAAGGATGCGAGCCCAACTGAGCTTCCAGAATAGAGCATTGTGGGAAATATGCTGCTTTAAGAATTCGTGCACTCAGAGAAGAAGGATCATTCAGTAACCTCCACACTTGTCGGGACAGAAGCGCCAAATTAAAGATCTCTATGTCCCGGAATCCCAGTCCTCCCAAACTTTTCGGTCGTGTCATCAAGTCCCATGCCACCCAACAAGGCTTCCTCTTGCCCCTCTGACTCCCCCACCAAAACTGACGGATAAGCGATGTAACACTTTCACAAAGGCCTCTAGGTAGTCTGAAACAAGACATGGAAAAAACTAGAATAGCTTGGGCCACCGATTTTATTAGCACCTCCTTTCCAGCAACTGATAAAAGTTTCTCCATCCATCCTTTTATCTTTTCCCAAACTCTGTCTCGTAAATATTTGAAAGTGCCGTTCTTGGACTGTCCCACATCAGTTGGCATACCCAAATACTTCTCACTCAGAGATTCATTCTGCACATTGAGTATGTTCTTTATTTCCACTCTAAGGGTCTCAGGGCACCCTTTGCTGAAGAAAATTGAAGATTTATCATAGTTCACTCTTTGACCCGAAGCCAAGCAGTATGTATCAAGTAGGTTTGATACCTCGTTTGCCCCCTGGACACTAGACTTAAAAAGCAGCAGGCTGTCATCTGCAAACAAAAGGTGATTCACTGCCGGAGCCGTGGGTGCCACCTTTATGCCATCTAGCACTGATGACTGAGAACTGTGTTTTAAGAGGCACGAAAGGCCCTCTGCTGCAATCAAGAATAAGTAAGGGGAAATAGGATCTCCCTGCCGAATACCTCTGGTTGGTGAGAATTTCTCCAATCTTTCTCCATTAAACAAAACTGAGAATGAAACAGAAGTAATCATGCTCATCACTGTATGAATCCACTCTGAAGCAAAACCAAGCTTGCCCATGATGGCCTTTAGGTAAGGCCATTCTAGTCTGTCATATGCCTTCATCATATCCAGCTTGAGTGCACAAAAACTGTTAGACTTAGATCTGTTTCTCTTCATAAAATGCAAGCATTCATAAGCGCATATGATATTGTCAGTGATTAACCTTCCTGGGACAAAGGCCGATTGCTCATCTGAGATAATATCGGGCAGTATCAACTTTAATCTGTTTGCTACCACTTTTGAGGCAATTTTATAAATCACATTGCATAGGCTAATGGGCCTAAACTGGGTTAGAAGAGTGGGATTTGATACCTTGGGGATCAACACAAGGACCGTGTCATTAATACTTGCTGCACTCTCCTCTCCTCTGACAATCCGAAGCACCACATTAGTATTCTCCTCCCCACATATATCCCAATGGCGCTGATAGAAGTGTGCTGGAAACCCATCTGGGCCTGGGGCCTTCGTGGGAAACATCTGAAACAAGGCCTGCTTCACCTCCTCATTGGTGTAGGGGGCACAAAGGGCTGCATTCATCTCTGGTGTGACTTTATGTGGCACATGCTGAAGAACGTCATCCACCCCCTGTACTCCCTCTGACGTGTACAAAGATCTATAAAAGTCTGCCACAAGTTGTTTCATCTCAGCCGCATCATCTACACGTATACCCAGCGCATTGTGTAGTGCCCGAATCATGTTCTTCTTCCTCCTCATATTTGCCCTCATGTGAAAAAAATTTGTATTTCTGTCACCCGCAGCTAACCATTGTATTCTTGATCTCTGTCTCCACATAATCTCTTCCCTATGATAGAGCTCAACCAAACGTTCATTCAACTTCAACTCTACGTGATTTGGGGACATCCTCGACGGAACACTTCGGAGTCTCTCTAGCTCAGCCTTAGCTTTCTTGATCTCTTTCCGCACACTCCCAAAGGTGTCATTGTTCCAGGCCGTGAGGTTCTTTGATAGTAGCTCAAGCTTTTTGCGTAGTGCTTCCACTCCTTGATCGCCTTGGTGCTCGCTCCACCCTGAGCTAATAGTATCTCGCCATGATTCATGCGACTCCCACATCACCTCATAGCGGAAGCCTGGTTTTGGCTGTGGCAAAGACTCCTCAAACTGTACGAGTATGGGTCCATGATCCGAGGAGGCCGAGGTTAAGTGTTTCACACTGGCCATTGGGTATCGCGCTGCCCAGTCAGCTGTGGCCAGCGCGATACCCAATGGGGACGACTGATCTGACGCACAGGGGACAACTGATCTGGGCCGGCCCATTTGTGGTTGCGCGCGATGAAAAATGAACAAAAATGTGCGGCCCAAGTGGTATCGAAACCGAGACCTGCAGCATGCAAGCTAAAGCTGCTAGCCAATACGACACACTTACTTTCGTGCAAATTTAACAGCGCAACTATTAAAGAAACAAATAGCAGCGGCAAAACTTAAAGAACAGCTCCCAAAAAAGTATGCATAAGTAGGATCGAACACAGTGAGACACGCACGTCCCTACACACTTTAGTACATAAATTTTGTTTTCGAAATCAGATTATATAAACTACTTTTTGAAATTTCGAACATAATTTTTTTTTTCACAAAAGTCAATGCTTTTGACAATCAAACAACTTTGTAAAGACAAGAACATTTTTGGGAAACTCAAACATTTTTTAAAAAAGGAACAAAATTGAAAAGTAGTAAATTTTTCGAAACTACGAACAACTTTTTGAAAATGCGAACATTTTCCAAAAAACAGAAACAAAAATGGAAAACACGAACAATTTCCGAAATATGAAGAAGTATTTCAAAATGCAGACATTTTATGAAATTCCACAAACATTTTAAAAATTTGTGAAAAAATTATGAAAGTATGAACATTTTTTTAATTTGAGAACAAATTTTGGAAACCTAATTTTTTTTAGTTTGAGAACAAATTTTGAAAACCTGAACATTTTTTAATTTGAGAACTAATTTTGAAAACATGAACATTTTGTGAAAAACACAAATATTTTATGAAATTGCCCAAACATTTTTGAATTTGCGAATAAAATTTGAAAACATGAACTTTTTTTAATTTATGAACAAATTTTAAAAACAGGAATAGTTTTTGGAAAATGTGAATATTTTATGAAATTCCCCAATTTTGAATCTGCGAACAAATATTGAAAACATGAACATTTTGAAACTTGTCAACTAAATTTGTAAGCTGGAATATTTTCTGTAATTCACGAACATTTTTTTAATTTGCGGACAAAACTTGGAATTTCATTTTTTTGGAACATTTTAAATTTCTTTGAATTTTAAAATATTTTTATAAATAAGTGAACAAATTCAGGGTTACCAAACGCTTTTGAAATTTCTGAACAAAATTTGAAAGCAGAAACATTTTTTCGGAAAACGAACAATTTTTGAAAATTGCAAACATGTTTTAAATTTTTGAATTTTTCTTGAAAAAGGAAAAATAAACTAGAAAATAAAAATGAGAAATGATAGAAAATAAAAAAAGGAAAGAAAAGAAACCGAAAAAGAAGAGAAAAGAAATAACAAAAAAATAAAATAAAAAACAAAAACGAAATAGGAAAAAAAGAAAAAAAAGGCTTGGGAACCTCCTAGAAAGTTCCAAAACCAGAAAAAACCAACTGCGAACGACCTAGATGATGGTTCCCAGAACGGTAAACCCCTCAAAGGTTTAACGGGCCGGCCCATCCCGAGCGATCTTCGATCTCCCTGTGTGTCCCCCCGACAGCTTGCCGCAGCGAGCGGCAAATAGGGGTTTCCTAGGAGCTCCCTCAAGTAGGAATTTCTCATTAGAAAAAGAAAAAGCCTAGTAGGAGCTGTCCTGTACGGGAATGAAGTTTAGTTTGGGGCTGGCCCAAAACTTATGAAAGGGCACCCTGAAAATCCAAAATATCTCTGCTTGAAATCGTATTTGTAGTTTTTTTTCCGGGTTATCCTATCTCTAGTTCAAGTAGAGCTTTCATCTTAGGCTGACCTAAAACTCATGAAAAGGCACCCAAGAAAATCCTAAATATCTCTGCTCAAAATCTCCTAAATAAGAATCTCAAGTTCTTTTTTTTGGCGAAAAAGTCCCTGGATTAAACTGAAGTTCCACCTGCAGTACAGAGAACCCGAACAGTAAAGGAAATTACAGTCAGGTCCTTGGACCAACACACGACGAACTCCATCGCTGAAACAAGACGCAGTCGCGCCGCCGCCGCTTCGCTCCCGAAGCTGCCTTGACCTTGAGGTGAGCGGGATTTCTTGCGGACGGGAAGACTCCGATCTAAGGCCTGCAAAGACCAGCGCACCAGCAAGGGAACCATCGCCGGCGAAGCTCCACTTCGATCCAGAAACACAGAGCAGCTCCTGTACACACCGCTGCCGCGTCCAGTGCCGACGCCGCAGCAGCACCTCCACCAGCTCCAAGGCAAGGCCAGAGCAAGCCCCACCAAGACGGAGAAAGAGCGGGAGGACAAAAAGCTCCAAAGCGAGGCTGCCATCTCCGCCGTCACAGCAACACCCGGAGCACAAGCGCTCACCGCCGCGCACGGCCGGCGAACACACCTTAGCCTCGCCACCCTAGCCGGATGGCAGGAGCCTACCTCCTCCAGATCTCCGCCACCGCAGCACCGGCCGTGGACGGGAAGGGGACAGATCCGAGGAACGCCGCCGCCACGGGAAGCCGCCGCCACCTCCAAGACGACCACCCCAGCAGCACTTCCCCAAACCCTATGTACACGAGGGTCCGGGGTTCCCCGCCCCTCCCGTCGCCACCGGAGTGGCCGGCGGAGGGGAAGGGAACCCACGGAGCACCGGCGCGCAAGGGGGGAAACGAGGATCGCCTCTCCGCCGCCTCTCTCTACTGTAGAAGGGGGAGGGGATAAGCTTCTGAATATCAGCTAAGAATCTACCAGAGCTTCCATCAAATCTGTCATGCGGAGATGTAGTTTACCACTTTAGATGTTCACTGTTCTTAAACACCTTTTCTCCGTTTCAGAAGAGCATCACCTTGTGGTTGGCATATCCTCTAGCCTGCTCCAACATAATGGCTTCCCTGACCCCGCAAGAAAGATGTCACGGCACATCGCAGCGGAACTTACGCTGCACCGATCTCCATGATTAAGGTGGACACGCATGCAGATGCAGCAACACACGGGCATCGGATGGGACCAGCAGTGCAGCAGCCCCTTACAAGAGGACGAGTTGTGGGCGCCGGCTTTGGCTTTGCGCGTCCACGGAAGGGACGACAGGTATCGGTGGTCCGGCGAGGCCCCGTGGCCCCGGTGGGCACGTGAAGGTGAAGCTCGCCGGCAACGAGCGGCCGTCGCCGCGCCACGGCGCCGCTTCCAGGACGATGCGAATCAAAAGCTAACCATCAATCTATGCTTGTTCGTACTACGTATCCGCGCTCAGCGTGGCCGGATCTGCGAAGAATCTACTAAAGCTGCGAGAGCGAGACCCGTAGTACGTCTTTGCTACATTTCCTTTTCTAGTTTTTAAATTTTTGCAAAGACAAGAAATTCTTATTGTGTGCATGCATGATAGTATAGCGCCATATAAGATACGTACCACATACCAAATAGCTACAGGATCAACCGACTTATGGTTGCCCTAAAATTCTTCGACGTACTAGTAAAACGAACCAGCATACCAAATGCTTGCAGCGAATGCTTGAAGCGTGGCAAACTCACGGGGCTTTTGGCTCCACTCCTAGTGGTATGTGGAAGAAAGAAGTAGACGTACGTGTCGTCCCACCAGTGGGGAACCATAAATTCGTCCGTCATTTTCGATCCAAGAATTTTAGTAGTAACAAACAGGGGTGGATCGATCTTCTATTTATAACTCCCAGCGGCCCATCCAAATCACGTAACTTTCACACGTGTCACGGCGACGCCAGCAAGCACCCACGAGCATGCATCCATCCACGGCCGTCGCCGTCGTACGGAAAGGCTCGCTCCGGCCACGTACCTCCCCTGCCCGCCCTGGGTTTCGCGGCAGCGGATGCCTGTGTTTGGTAGTGGTTAGTCCCCATCGCCGGCCCGCCGCGCGTACGTGTCTCCCGCTCGCGCCACGCACGCCGGCGGCAGATTCCTGGCTGCGCGCTAGCATATGGATACATGCGTATGCGTGATGAACTGATGCGTCGATCACCATCTTCTTTTACTCCGTCTGCGCGCGTATGTCGCCGTCGGCCGCCGGGGTCAAGTTTGTGCATGGTGGTGCGCCGCAACGATCGACACAGACCTACCGCTTAATTTCGCGCGCGTCCACCCTCCCACGTGAAGTCACACGCGCCGCACGTGCCAGCCCTCACGGGAGCTGACTTTTTCCGATAGTAGAGAAGCCTAAATCATCATCTATGATGGATAAATGAATGTGCCGAGCCAGTGTGTGTTGGGGGTGTTTTTTTTTTTTTTGAATTTGGGGTGATTTCAATATTGTAGGATGAAGTCAAGAAAGATCAAATAACGGTGAATGTGGAAATGGATCATGTTCTTCAATGGCATTATTGAGAACAATAATTTTCTTTTGCGAGCAGAGAACAGTAATTTGATTGAGCTAGATCTCATAAACAGGAGGCTTACATGGTCTAATGATCATGAAAATCCTGTATACGAGAAGTTTGGTAGGATTCTTGTGAGCCCTGAGTGGGATTTACATTGTCCTATGTTCATAGTTAAAGGCTTGGAGTGAGATCTATCTGACCATACTTCCATTCTAGTGGCTTCTGGTCTGGTTTTAGTTACACATCATCCTTTCAAATTTGAGATGTGCTGGTTCGAAAGAGAGGATTTGAAGTGAGTTGTTCAATATGTATGGAATCTTCCTTAAAAAGGACATAACCATCTAGATGAGTGGCAGTGGAGGATGAGAACTTTGAGAAGGAAGCTAAAGGGATGGAATGTTGTTTTTGTAGCAAATAAAATAGAAAAAGGATAACCTACTTAGACGGCCAGATCTTCTTTCTGGCTTTTGACCGCGCCATAGGGGGTCGGATCTGGGACAGAGGCACATCAGCTTCGGCGGTGTTGGCTCCCACGCTCCTCGGCAGCAGTCAAACCGTCTCCCAGGCCGGTCGTGGCTAGGTCGACCATGACATCAGCTATGTGTACGATGATCACTTCGGTCTATGGTGGCGGCCTCGCTGCGGATTGCAGTCGCCATCAAAAGATCTTTGCGAGAGTTTCGTCTCTGCAGATCTGGTGGTTGACTTCGGCGGCGAGATGCAAACTATGGACGAAGTCTTGATGCAGCGGGATGGTTGTGCGACAGCGATTGTCACATCGCATGTAGCTGCCGGGATCGTGGAAAAGTGGTGGCGACAACACATAAGTGACTTACGATGGTGATGCTACTTGAGCATCTGGTGTCAAGTTCCGGGGTGAAAGCCTAGGCTTGACCCCGAGTTGTGTATACCTGGCAATGGCGATGTTTTTACATCGTTACCTTGTTGAAGGCATTGTTCGGAATGCTTGGACTGATTCTTCAGGGTGAAAACCTAGATTCTAGCCTTGGGTGGTTGGATCCGGTGACGGCGATGATTGAGTGTCGCTCCCTTCCTGAGGACGTTGCTGTGTTGAAGAACTTCGTCGTCCGCGTGGTGTCATGAGATGATCGGTGCAAATATGATCATTGTTATAGTTTGCCGATTGCGGATCTCATCGTTTTGGGACATTTTTCTTTCCTCGCCTACGCATAGCTTTGGTCTTATATGACTTTGCTATTTGCTGACGTGTTTTTGTGTGGGTGGTTGGTGTTGGCTGTGTGCATCCTAATTGTGCAGAGGCTGAGTGTGTGCTTATTGTGTTTGTATCTTCTTGATGCTTCATTTTGAGTCAATAAAAATCCACCCTTTATCAAAAAAAACTTAGAGGGTCAGCTTTGTGGTGTTTTGCAATGTACCCATCAACGGTATTGTAAGTATGTGGCCTTTGATTGCAAGATGGACACATGGCTGAGATTCTACCCAGGTCTGGCCCTTGCGATTCAAGTAATAACACCAATCTTGCTTATATGGAATTATTAAAAAAGAATACCATATTAGCAAGAACAATCGGGGGTCCAGCTACTTCGATATGAGGTCGCTTGGCCTCCGTCTTCGGGGTCTTGCATATTTATAGTCGGCTTTATCGGTTCGCCTATCCTCCACCTTGATCTTCTTGCCTTGGATGGCTCAGGCTCCTCTCCATATTGCAGTTGAAAACTTTTCCTTTTGGGGGGTCGGGGGAGGGGGAGGCATTCTCGTTTAGGGAAATAACATGGTTGACTACGTATCCTTCATGGGCTTCGGGTATTAGACCTGACGACCCGCTAGGGTGTGTGGCCGACACATCATGGGGCCAAACCCCTCATCCGGCCGACAAGCTTAGTGTCTTGGACTTCTATGTAATTTGGATGCTCATGAAATCCAATAGAGGAATCTCTACAGGATGAGCTTAAAAACATGAAATAGGATGGCACCAAAGGATGAAAAGAATTAAGGAAAAAGACCTTAAGCCGGGTGATAGCAACTCTAGATATTTCATGAGTAAGGCCAGTGGGAGGATGAAATAAATTCAGTTATGTCTCTTAGGGATGGGAATAACTGAGTTGAGGGCCAAGAAGCTCTGACGCAACATATACCCAGATACTATGAATAGTTATTTGATGCATCATCTGGTTGCTCTATTTCAACTAATTTCCCTTTTGCTCAGACTATAGACCCTGAGATAAATCAAATCTTCTTGGCTGAGTACTCCTGGGAGGATATAGAAAAGCTTGTCTTCTCCATGGATCATAACAAGGGTCCTGCCTGTGATGTATCTCGTTAGGTTTTATCAACAGTTTGAGATATTTTTAAATATTTCCTCAAAGGTTTGTTTGTTGATTTCTGTGCTACAAAACCCGAGGTACACAAATTGAATTATGGAGTAATTTCCTTGATTCCTAATGTCTCAAGAGCTTAAAAATGTCAACAGTTCAAACATATATGTTTGTTGAATGCTAATTTTAAGAGCAACCTTAGCAGGATCGCCATATCAGCCTCCACAACGCATATGGAGCATGCTCCAAAATAATATGGAGGTTTCCAAAGCAATGCCCAAAGTCAGAGTCGCCATATTGGCAACCTCCATACCGTGGGACCCACTGGTTGGTGGGGTATTTTCCCCAATCTTCCTTCCACCCTCACGATGCGGTGGTGGACCACATACTGTTTTCTTCTCGCCAACGGTTTTGCTGGATGGAGTGCGCTCCAAAAGTTGTCCATGAGACGCCAAATGTGCAGGCTGGGATGCCAGGTATGGAGGGTGCTCCATAATGCATGATGATAGCAACCCATATGGCGACTCTGCTAGAGTGCCTTTTTGCCCCTAGCCTCCTTATTGGCTATTATTATTATGGACTTCTAGAGCATATGGCATCTTTGCTAGAGTTTCTCTAAGTTGCTAATCAAAGGAACTAATAATATGATGAGTTTGTGTGCGAATAGGACTATTGACCACTCTCATACTGCCTTTATGAAAGGTAGAAACATCGTGGACGGAATTCTTAGCGTTACATGAAATCCTACGTGATGTGCATAAGGAAAAAATATGGGAGTGTTATTTAAAGTTTATTTTGAGGAAACATATGATAACATCAATTGCTTTTTCTTTACAAAATCATGGGGCTCAAATGTTTTTTCGACCCTATTGTGGACACGAGTCATGAGTGTTATGGTTAATGTGGAAGTTTATGTCATGGTCATAATGAGCAAGGTCCCCATTTCACCACCTTCAAAGGTGTGACAGAAGGGGGACCCACCGTGCCATCTTTTGTTTGAATTGTTATTGATGCACTTGCTTTCCTCATTCACCAAGCCCTAGAAAACAACAATGGTGATGGGGATAACATATCATCTCTAGGAAAATGACTGGGCTATCTTGTAATATGAAGCGAAAACCCTACCATTACGTACGGAATCTACAAAATCTGTATGAATTAGTTCATTTAGCTTGGTAAGGACTTCCCTGATTTGAGGTAACCGTCCCCTAGAGTAAACTAGTGTGTAAACTTTTCATAAAACTCATATGTAGGAATAACACTGCTCAATATAAAGACGGCACACTCTTTTTCCTGAAGGATGAAGAAGAAAATGCTAGAAATTTACAATTCGTCTTGTAGATTTTTGAACAATTGCCTGGACTAAAAATCACCTTTCACAAAAGTGATTATTTCTTTTTTTTTTGGGTATTTGGCGCAAAATCAGAGCCACTATGAAGATATTTTTACTTGTCAACCTGGGTCATTGCCAATCAAGTATTTAGGCATCCCAATTGACTCTACCAGGATCCTCGGTAAGGACTAAATACCTATTGAGGATATGATCGAAATGAAGTTGGAATGTTGACAAGAGTGTTAGGATCGAGTGTTTAAGGGCTAGGAGTGAGAGTGTGTGTGTGTGTGGGGGGGGGGGGGCTCATAAGTTCTAGATCAAATTTATAAGGTTGATAATTTTAGAGCAACAATGTATTGTTGTTTATTCCTCTGTCTTGCACTGGTGCACACCATCTCCATTTCCGCAAGACTTGTCCATTGGTTGCACAGGGACAACTGTCTCATGATCATCCACCTTGGAAAATTGCAGGAGTGAAGGCGAAAAAGGTTTTAGGGAGTGTTCGCCTGAGTGCTCGCTGCTACTCGACGTTGAACGTACAACCACTTCCTCGATGACCTCTACATCAAGCCACTATGTGGACGAGCAAAAACACCAACAACAATGCGTCTGCTCCTGCCGTCGGGTATGATTTTTAGCGATTGTTGTTCTGATCATTATCAATAATGTTCTTGGCATGTATAGATTTGTATGATTCTACATTGAACAATGCATCTCTACAAACTGTAGTTTTCTGGTATAATCAAAATGGCTTGATTTATGTTCATCATGTAATTATCTTGTCTATTTCCTGATTAAACATTAAAAAAAAAATCTACCTTCAACATTGCATGGCAAGTTGTTGAACCATAGGTTTGTCGTTGTATTGTCAATGAAGAAGACCAGGAGCACCAAAAATTAAGCCTGAGAACTCCTGACAAAAAATCACTTAACACATCATTGCCACCACCATCGCCAAGAAGGATTGAAGCACATGTTTACAATTCAGTGGATCTGAATCCAACGATATGTGGGATCAAATACAACATGCCCTGTTGTGTCAACTACGACAGACACACCAACACGAAGATAAAGTCATGAGAAATTTATTGTGACACAATGACACCGAGAAGACAGGGTAAAAGATACACCAATGTATCAAATTGTACTTAATGTGGATACATGGTCTCTCCTTATCCCCCGCCACACACACCTTGGTGCCTGAGAGGTGGTCGGAGGCGAGAGGAACCAACCGAACATGAGCAGGAAATTGAGGCTACCTCCTCCAATGGCTAGGTTAGAACTCGGTGAAAGTTTGTTACTAGGATTGCTATGTGTTATCAAATACTTAAACTTGAAGCCCTTGAATCTTCGTGGATGTCCACCATATGAATCTTTGGATGGGTTGATGTTAAAAATAAACCTAAATGTTAAGCACCTCACGTCAGCCAAGGGTTTTTCTGAGCGAACGCGTTGTGACATGTTCAATTTTCGTGTACGAATCTCAAAGCAAAACACATGGCAATCATTGTTCGCTTCCACGCATCCCTCTGAGCGAACTATGAGCCGACGACACTAAACGGTTCGCTCAGAATGGCAATCTGAGGGAATACATCTGGCATGGCAAATTTCTGTTTTGAGAGCATTTCAATTTTCACCATTTCCCTTTGATGTAGCATGACAATTTTCTTCTCCCAGCATGGCAAATCCCGAACAAGTTTTTTTTTTTAAAAACCATTTTTTCTAGCCTGGCAAATCTCCATGTTGCATCATGGCAAATCCCTGAAAACGCATAACAAATACTTTGTTGCAACATGGCAAATTCGTGACAATCTTTCTGCTAGCATGGCATTTTTTTTCTTTATAATATGACAAATCTTTATACAATAGCATGGTAAATATATTTATTTTAGCATGGCACTCTCAAGCGTTTGCTAGGAATGATTTTTTAAGGGAACACTCCTAGATTGCGGCGTTCGTTCGGATGACCTCCTGTAGGAAACGATTATTCGCTCGGGTGGCTTTCATGAGAAAACACCAGGAAAAGAAGGAAAGTCGAAGGATGACAATCTGGGTACTCTCGTTATAAGAAAACTTTTGTACCACTCACTAATAACAATTCCCGTGTTTATTTGCCCTATGTGATTTTGTTGCTCTCATGGTTCTGCATCAAGAGAATGAACACAGCCTAGTTACGTCTCTCTATCTAAACTTGACATGATTGACCCAAGCTCGATGGCCGCAAGTACCGGTCTATATTTGCGGCAGGTGACTAAGCATATATTTGTGGATTGATCTCAAAACAACGTTGAAAAGATGAGGATAAGGCCATAAGGCCTTGTACAATGCTAGGTGCTTACAGAGGTGCTTAAAAAAATAAACCCTGTTTTTCTGAAGCACCAGTGCTTATTCCTATAGAAGAGACGCCTAATTAAGCGTTTATCCAGTATAAATAAGCACCAGTACTTAAGGAAAACCTGATTTATTTTTCTAAGCACCTCCCCTAAGCACCTTGCATTGTACAAGGCCTAAGGGGTTTCATGTAGCTTGACCTCGACCACAACTTTCTGATATCTGCGGCAGGAGAACCGAGCAGAATTAGCCGTCAACTATACGTCCAGGAAAAATAAAGGGAAACACTTAGTGACTCCCATAAACGTACACTATATATAGATGCCTATTTTTGCTCTCCCTTTGACCTTCTCTCCAGCCAGAACTAATCAAACGCACTATCGTCCATACATGCAGCTAATCCTGCTCTTAACCACTCGTATCCAAACCGTCCCGGCCTATAAATCAAGCCATTTCCCGAGCATTTCATCATCAAGCGCAATAAGACCAAAGCAATAAGCTCCATCTCGCAGCAAAGTGAAGAATAAACCATCTGGGTCCAAGCTCATCTATCAAGCTACGATGGAGATGAAGAAGATCGCCTTCGCCGCCCTCATGGTCGCTGCCTCGGCCACCGCCGTCGTGGCCTCCGAAGCAGCACCCGCCAGCGACGCCAACACCGTGGCAGCCGCCCCCGCCGCGGCCCTCGCCGCCGTATCCTTCATCGCATATTTCCTCTACTGATGGGGACAAGGCAGGAGGGAGATCGATATTAGCATCACCTCAGTTGCACCCGCACATGCATCCATGCGAACAATGCGGTGTTGGCTTTTCCGCTAATTTCATTTCATTTGTAATGCGATTATGTGAACTGGTGATGATACGAGTTATTTGAATATATATAATTTTCATTCTGTCATATATAACGAACCCATGCATTTCTTGATATTTATCTCGTTTGTTTGAATATATAATTATGAGGACAACACAAGATCGACACGCCCATACACATGCCATGAGGGCGGTTTTCACACCACGGCATCACTGCACACCCAACTCGTCCTATCATAACAAACTAGATCGGCAACACGCTTTGGCGCGAGGGTGCCGGTCCAAACGATCTGGCCAAGCAAGTAATGCTCAAGTTAGTAGGAAGCCAGGTTTAGCATACGTATTCAAACAGGATAAAAAAAAAGAACATTCAATATAATAGGAGACATCATCAATGGATACCGAACGATAGTACCAACACATCTCCATAGCGACCAGAACGATAGTAAACACATTTAAAGGATGCAAATGTTCATACATGGTAAATTAAAGGATGCAATGTTTGTACAAGGTAGATATTGAGTGCAAAAGGATGGATAGACATGCCAAAGAGGCCGTGTTCACAAAAGAAGAGGGAGATCACACGGTAGTTTACATGGTACATCACAAGAGCTGGTGCAATCATGTATCATCGGGTACTTGCCAGAGTTAGAATAGGTGGTCGGTGACGTCCATCGATGATCAAAGCCATGGCGTTGGTGTGAAGAAAGCAATTGGTGCAAACACCTCATGCTCTTGTGCCTGAGACGCCAAATGGTTAGATAGGTATATAATATATTTGGAAACAGAATGTGCCAGGCCTACAAGCTCAAAAATAAGAATAACACGATAAATAAAAAATCAACAGTGGGACAAGCTAATCTGTGAGTCAGTGATATTTTGATCGTTTAATAGATTCATTAGGTGAGTATTCGTACTAAATAAAAATCAATGCCACAACTAAATCAGTCAATAGATCTGGAGTATTCTCTCTGAAGAGGGTGTTCTAATGGGCCATGAGACTCTCACAACAATAGAACTGCAGCTACTACTCAAAACCGAGCAGTATTTTTATACACGGCCCAAAGAACAGTAAGATTTACTCGCAAGAACCCTAGATCGACACTACGAAAGTACAGAATTTATAAGTGACTGACAGCTCGCGTTTACCTTGTTCATTGGTGGCAGTGTGGACTGAATTTTCCCTATTCCTGTCGCCGGCGTAGCGTAGAAGAGCTCCCTCCGTGCTCTTGGTCTAGTACAACTGAGACATCAAGTTCAGAAAGGCAGTTCTATAGACCAAGATTAGAAATACATTCCACAGGTCGAAATACCATTTATAATACACATTAGGAAAGAAGGACCATACATAATGATAGCAAGGCCTTTATACAAAGACCAACGATAACCAGGTAGCAGTATACATAGGTAAGTGTGCAATGCCCCATTGCTCCTCACGGCAAACAAATACAGAAAGCTTACTGGCATGACTCGTTAACAATAAAATAATCGGAAATCCTCCTTGAACTTTTCATGAAGAACTAATAGCATTGTCAAACCATCGTTTATCCCATAATATATACTGGACGAATCCTAAACACAAGTCAATTGTTATAACCAATGAATAGGAAATGTTGGATACAACTAAGTTGTTATTGTTGGTTAGTATGAGCAGGTTGAGCATAGCCATCATTTTTAAAAGCCTGGAGAATTAGACATCACCGGTAACCAAAACCAAATAGAATATTACACTTTATACAGAGTAACTGAAAGATAAATGAGCTTCTCCAAACGCATTTTGCTACACAAGCATCTTAAAAGTTTTGATTTAGCTACTGACATGGCACCGGGCTAGTTATGTAGGAGAGATACACGATGGCCAGGAGAGAATTTGGAGAAGCACAGAACAAAAACTGCAACACAAGTTCTGCCTAATGAGTACAGACAGATGTGAGCCACTGAAACATGGTGGTGACATCTCACCTTTATAACAACACTATCATCATATAGTCCCCATCCAGAAGCAGAGCATGTTGAAATACAGCAAACTTAGTAAGGCAAGGATGACAGGCAAAGATAGGTACACATGCATTGCATACGACAAAAAAGATTGCCTTGCCTGGTTAGATATATTTTTAGTGTATATACTCCAGCCTGGTTAGATTGCCTCTGCTTACTAATAGGGCTCGCCGTATATATCTTTTGAGTATAAACGACAAACAGAATACCGACGTGGGTAAGAAGAATAAACAACAAACATCCTGTGGTGATGAAGAAATAACTAACAAATCACCGAATCACAGCACACAAACAAACAAAGAACAATCACTATCACACCCAAAAGAATAATCACTATCATACCTATTAATTTGTCCATATGAGCACATATAAAACAAATTATGAAAGAGCTATGCAGGAATCAACAACATGCTACAGGAGTACATATAGCCAATGAAAGAAAAGAATAACTACCTAGCATATGGAGCAAGCCCATTGTATCCTCTCAAACAGAGACGCCTCGCGGAGCATAGTCCAAAAGTTCAAAGGATTGTCCCAGCTTCCACAAGAAGAAACCATCCAAACACTGCAGGCCAGACACAAGAGTTAGTGCTGCTACATAAATTCATATAAATAACTTATGCAGAGTATACTGACACAAGCAAAATACACTGACAATGAGGAGGGGGGTCGCCCCAAGATGCATCAGATCGTTAGTCGCACACTGAGAAGCTAAACTGACAGCAGAATGTAGTCGCCAAATTCTACAATAAGCTTTTGAATTCTGAATGTAAGATTACACAGCTACATCTTGGGTTGAGGGTATTTGAACAAAATAACCAAAGACAAATCATTATTCATGAAATAAGATTGACAGAGTTTGGATTGCATTATGAACTGTATGAGTACAAATTAATTTACCCCAGAATATAACCATAAGTGGCAGAAGCTATCTAGCTGGCCATTTTTCAGAACAGGCCAACACAGATTTCCGACCCGTAAGAGAGATTTAACTACTTACCACAAAAACCTCATATCAGAACATCCATCCAAATACATTATGCAGAGTATACTGACAGAAGGAAAATGCACTAACCATCCGGGTGGCATTGCCCAAGATGCATATGATTGTTGAAAATCTCACAGTAAGCTTGTGATTTTAGAATGTAAGATTTATATAGGCACATCCTAGGCTCAGGTTATTTGACAAATAACCTTATAGATATCATCATCGATATAATCCAATTAACGCATTCTGAATTGCAAGGAAATTCACAACTACAGATTTAATTTACCCATGAATTGAACCAAAAGTTGCAGAAGCCATCCAGTTGGTCATTTTTTAAACCATGTCAACCCAGATGTACACTCCGTAGGAGTGATTTAACTACTTACCACAACAATTTCATGTTAGAACAGCCATCCAAAACATATTATGCAGAGCATATTGACAGAAGCAAAATATCTTGACAATCAGAGGCATGGCCTCTTACAGAAATGTAGGGAAAGGCTGCGCACAATAGACCCAAAGCGGTCGGACCCTTCCCTGGACCCTGCGCAAGCAGGAGCTGCATGCACCCGGTTGCCCCCCCTTTTTTTTAATCAGAGGCATAGCCATAAAAAGTATACTGATAGAAGCAAAATATACCAAGGGCTATATTTGTCATGCAAGGCTTCTAAGATCGGGATAGCGCCTTGGCGCGAGGGTGCCGGTCCCAATGTTTTGGTCAAACGGATAATGCTAAGTTAGTAGTAATTCAAGTTTAGAAGACGCTATTAAATCATGATCACTGAAAAGTTTGTTCATACAAATAAATAATTTTAAGCTAAACCTTTCCATGATCAAACTTTAGTTTCTTCGTACGTTCCTATAACAAAATGCAATCTACATGAAAATAATTTTAAACTGGCTGAATATTATTTCATAAAACAAATGGTTAAAGCAGTGAAGCTTCAAAATAGAGACATCTCCAACACATGTTCTGCATATTCTAATTCTGATCATTTACGAACCTTCTCAACCTAAGAACCAACAGCAGCTCACCTTGCCTCATGTTGAGTCTCAAGGAGGGTGTCAAGGAGGCGAGGCACCCCAATCGCAACAGGGCGAATCAGAGGCAACCCATCTTAACTCGACGTCCTGGTCCTCCTTCAGGCAACCGTCAACGGAGTGAGCAGAAAGTAAAAAGTAAGATGGACAAACCAATAAATGTTCCTTTGATGAAAATGCCCTTCTTCTTTCAGTTCATTGTACCTTGCATCTGGTCAGTTCACTAAAAATTAAAGCGAACATTAAAAAGGAAAAGGTTGAGAAAAGCGGTCCTCACCGAAGTACAAAATATAAATTAAACATGAATACAATGTATTTTATATTTGACTCTCAAACACATGCTGTTATTAAAGTAAAACAATAGAAAGGACGTGTAGTTTTCGAACACATTCATATTCAGAACAGATCAAACTGGTGGAATTGATTCATCATGGTATTGAGGCACATGTATCTTCTAACTACAGAACAGTTTATTTAGAAAATGCTCTTTCAACAAAATGATTAATGGATCATCACATGGACTGATTGTTAGCAGGATCTGTCATCTCGAATGTGAATGAAAGAGTAAAATATTTTTCAAGATTATTCACCTAAATTTAGGAGAAGTGCACGATAAATCAAGGCATCTTCAGATGCCTAATTGGATGAATATGTTCGTACGACCAAGGAAGTAACAATAATATAACTAATATGATATATGCATACTCCTATCTAGGTATCTAAGTTCCCGTAGGAAAAGAATCTGTCACAATTCATATCGACTATTTACTCATATGGTGCCATCCTTATCCTAGGTAGCATAGTAAATAGGCTAAACAATTAGCTGCTATATACCATGAAGAAATGTTCCTTCAATCAGTTCTTCGGTCATGACGCAGTGGCCAGTGAGTCCATCTTTGCTCTTGCAACCCTAAACATAAAAGTACAATGACTCCACTGTCCAATTTCACGAAACACATGACATATACAAAACATAGATGCTGGCATGCTGCTGGTATGAAACAAATCCAAGAGAAGGCAATCAACACAAAGACTGGGGAAGAAAGAACTCAACAGTGAAAGGCTCGAATATTGCCATTATGGTCACTCCATATGCCGTTCATAAGCACATCTTCCATGCTGATTGTCTGGTGTTTATCCTAATTCTTTTCCACTATAGCCGTCAAATCCCTCTCTCATGCCAATGTTCGACAATGGAATGTGAAGGCTTTCCTAAAAAAAATACATCACATACTATAACTATAGAGTTGGTCAGAATTCTTCACAGGCCTCTTATAGAATAATTTATTTCACAACCACCATTTTTAGCTTATAAAAGAGGAAAAGAAGGTTGCTTTGTACCAGATTAAATCTAAAACAAACAATGATGGATGATACACCCCCACCGATATAAAGATCCCATAAACCAAGCATTTTAAATGTCCGAGATCCCCTGCCATAAGCACACAATAGTTAGACCAAGCATTTTAAAGGAATGAAATAGCAATTGGAATGGTAGATCTAACTGACGACATGGCTAGAATAACCGCAGAGCGAGCAAGTTCTCGATAGGTCGTCATGGTTGTGTAGTTGTAATCTACAACGACAAACCCATACAATTGCTGCAGGTATCTAATTACCTGGAAAGCAGCACCCTCATAAGCAATCAACAATGCCAAAATAGATCACGTCATCCAAAAATATATACATACATACATACATACATGCATACATACCCGCACCTAAACTCCAAAGGGCCATAATACGACCTATCTACATAAGAAGCTAGAAACCCCAAGAGCAGAACAACCTCAAACATTTGTGCTAGATCCATGAATAAATGAGAACTCGCCCATGCCGTCTGAACCTGTCACACACCAATAGTATGGAAGATAAAACATTTAGCCTTAGGAAAATGGATTATTACATGGGTGAAATTAATTACTAACAACTACAAACATGTTATATTTATGAGTATATTCAAGGTAAGTAATTTAGCGAGCCAATATCCTACAAAAACTTAGGAATCTAGGCAGACCACAACAATCTCCTACACAGCAACAGAAAGCTCCTAGGAATCTAATCATATCCGAGCACCTAATGTGTCCAAGCACCAGACAAATTAAGAAAGGCAACAAAAATCTGCCACGAATATAGGCATGAGGCCGAGTCTCCCGCAAAGCAACAACAAATACCATGGATCCAAGCAGGCCCGAGCACCTAATCCATCTAAAGGAATCCTACCAGATCCAGGATCGAGCAGCCAGTGCATCCAAAAAAATTTAGCCAGATTCAGGCATCCAACACATCCAAAAAGCTACTGGAGCTGCACATAACAACTAATCTACATATATTTGCTCTGCTAGACAGGAAGGAAAGGAAGAGCTCACCAACCAGGAACCTTGCAACCTCTTGACACGGCAACAGACAGCAGGCCGAACGAAGCCTCAACAAACGGAACAGACAACAGTTACAGTGGACCTGCAATGACAAATTCGACACAAAATCAATGGAAACACGAAAACCTAGATTTGAAAGAGAAGACCGGCATCTCTAGGCAAGAGAATGGATCACCCGGGCGTCGTCGGAATGCTGGGAGAACCGACGCCGGCGCTGTTCGTGTTGCGCTGGGGAGCACCGATGCCGGCGGTGGTTGTGTCGCACTGGGCCTCCTCGGCGCTGAAGGGCGCTCCAGCAGCGTGCATGAAGCAGGGGCTGGAGGCGTGGGATTGGGGGACGGCGTCGCCCTCGGCCTTCTCCCCGCCGAAGGGCGCTCCGACAGCATTGATGACTCAGGGGTTGAAGACATGTCTGATCCCTAAGATAAATGACCAAGCATGGATTAATCAAAACAAACCAACAATGGCACTATCTAATTAATTTAGGGAGACACAATCCAGCAACACATGCCCATGATCAACTCGTCCTCCCCTCTCCATCACAAGCGCCAACCAAACACCTAAGAATGGCAATCTAATTACCATGCCATGCATAGTCCCTACAATTATCTATAACCAGTCATGTGATTTGTTTAATCCTCAAGCTAAATGCCTAAACCAAGGATTAACCCAAACTAACAAATAGATCCAGACAAAATTCAATAACACGAGCCAATGCCAAACCCGCAACTACTGGACAAAATAAGAAATGCAACAAAAAATGTCCTAGGAACCTAGCTGTCGTGGACTTGACACGGCAGATGTCCTAGCGGAAGGACTTAGTCGTGGAGCCATCGCAACTAGGTTAACTTGAAGGGGTTAAACGGGACAAAAGACACAGAGAGTTTACCCAGGTTCGGCCCCTCTCAATGAGGTAAAAGCCTACTCCTGCTTTGTGTTGTATTGCTAGGGTTTCGATTACCAGGGAGCGAATACGCTTGACCTAGTTCCCGATTGTTGTTACCTGTCCCTAAACCACCGCCGGGTCGTCCCTTTATATCCATAGGTTGACGCCCGGCGGTTCACAGAATCCCAGTCGGCTCATAAACATGTCCGGCTTGGTATCCACTCTTTCTTATCTTACAATACAAGTCATACTTATGGCAGTTTACATCTATGGGCCCTAACTCGCCTTTGGGCTTTAGGCCTTCTTATTAAGTCTCCTTCGTAAGTCGCCATCTTCTATGTCTTCATGGGCTTCAATACAGGTAAACCACTATGAGCATAACCCGGCCCCTCCTGGGCGGTTTATACTCAATAGTTATATCCCCAACATTAGGCCCCAGGTTGATGTGAACTTGTTCATATCAATCTTCAATACTTGACTTAGAAAAAATCCTTCATCATCAGTCCTTATGAAAATTTATAACCGGCCACGACGTCATCTTGCATTAATATCGCACGAGGCCCAAATCTCAGCCTCCTTGATTCCCGCGCATGCCATCTATCCACTGCCTTATAAATAGGGATAGGGGTCCTTTTCATTTCCCCCCTTGCCTCCTCGTCTTCATCCTCTTCCTTGCCACGCCACACGCGCCCGAGCTCCGCCGTCGTCGACCTCACGAGCTGCCTCCACTACGGCCACTGCATCGTCCTGAACGCACCAGAGCACCGCCGCGCGCCACCGCTGTCCAACAGTCCTGGTAAGCCCCCCTTTTTTCCTCACCGCAGATCTCCATTAGGGTTTGCTTGAGTTCTTCAGAGTTCATCTCGGTTCACCTTTGTTCCTCCATAGATCATGTAGTTTTTGATCTAAGTATAGTACCAATCTTGTGCGATAGCAGTTTAGCACTCATTTTTAATATCTGAACGCCTCCCCTCCATAGGAGATCTTATCTGAGCACGTGAACTGTCCTGCTGCCGCTACTTTAGGTTAGAATTTTTCTTCATTATCTGAACTGCTGTAGATCCAAAATTATAACACCAATCTATGAAACCTGTTTTTCACCACTTAGCCATTTTCCAACTTCAGATCTATACTTTCAATATCCGTGTAGGCGGTTTAACCTTAGAAAGTAATAACCTGCCAGGTACCATTAGTCCCCTTTTAAACCGCCGAGTGCTTGTCTTTGTAATTTAATAACGTCACTGTCCGGTTTAACATTTATGCATGCTTCAACTCTTTCTGCTTATTAACCATGAACCTTAAACCGGCACAAATCTTTTCCAAGTTATCATATAAATGGCCAAATCCTTTTATTCCTGTAACTGGGTTCAATCCCGGGTTACAGAAGAAGAACTGAACGGGTGTGTTGCAACCGGCGCTTTAGCGAAAAAGGAAGACATCCACTGGAGAGCCCTCGGTCCAGAAAATCCTCCTGAGCCCAAGGACGGGGAAGTGATCGTTTTTGTTGACCATCTGAGTCGAGGGTTCAGCCCTCCCGGATCAAAAAAATTCCGTGACGTGCTTCACTTCTTCCAACTTCACCCTCAAGATATTGGGCCTAACTCCGTGTCCAATATTTGCAATTTTCAAGTGTTTTGTGAAGCCTACCTGCAAGAAGAGCCCACCGTCGATCTGTTCAGAGATTTCTTCTATTTAAACCGCCGTACTGAATTTACGGATGGGCCCAATACTGAACTTGGCGGGGTTTCAATTCAGAAGAGAAAAGACACCAGCTTCCCTCACGCTAGGCATCATAGCCATCCCAAAGATTGGAATCATACTTGGTTCTATTGCCAAGATACATCTCCAGCTGGCGAGAATCCTCTGCCGGGTTACCGTGCTCACCGGCTTACCGATGCGCATCCATTCCCCCAAAGACTCAACGCAAAGGAATGGTCCAAATATGCACCACAGCTTTCAAAGCTCAGAGCCTTTATGGCAAACGGTTTGACAGGCATTGATTTTGTCCGTTGCTGGGTATCTTGGAGTATTTTGCCTTTAAGCTGTCGCCCCGGTTTAATGTGTGAGTACACAGGGGATGTGAAAGATCCTCAACGCCACACTGATATTCAGCTGACTGATACTGAAATTACTGAATCTGTCAAGAAGATGTTGGATGAACCGGTGGCCGACTGTAGCAAGACAGGACTTAGTCCTTTCTGCGCTTCAAATAAACCGCCAGCTGTAAGAATTGCTCCACTCCTGCTTTAATCCACATTCTTAATACTCCCTTATGATTTTTTCAATCTTTAAACCGGGTGATGATCCGTTCTGGAAGAAGAAACCGCAGGATAAACCGGCCAAAACACTTCGTGTCAAGACCAAGGCCAACAAGAAGCCCGCCAAGAAGAAAAACACCGAGCCTACCGAGTTAAACATTGACGATGATAATCCGGAGTCAGAGGTAGAACTTGATTCACTTGGCTCTTTTTTCATACATCTCATTGATGATGATTTTTATCAGGACGATGCAGAAGCTAGCCGCGCAAATGACGTAGAGGTAACTATTCTCTCATCTGGTTCAGAACCTCTGCCCACACAGAAAACCCGACAAGCAAGCCGGAAAATAAGATTTTCTAACCCCCTAGCTTACTTGGATCCAAACTTTCTTTTGAAGAAGCAGCAACACGAAGCTCGCCGCACAACCAGGCATAGCGGCCATGTGGTCACTTCTTCCGGTTTACCGAACTCGCCAGTTCGTAAACGCCGCCCAGAGGTCTCTTCTATTTCTGACACATCTTATCCCAAGGCAGGCTATTTCCGACAACCTCTTAATCCGTCTGATTCAAACTACCAGGGAACTTCCCTTTCCTCCTCCGGCGAGTCCACAGGGACACAAATTCCAACCCTCAAAACTGTTCCTGGGTGAGCATTTTTAACTAACCCCTTGTACCTTATGCTTGATCATTATACTAACCTGTTATTTGCGTCTCTGTCAGAGCCAAGGCCAGGCCCAGCAAAAAAGCCAAATTGAACAAAACGGCTGATGACAGCGCGCCAACTGATCCGGAAAAGAACCCGGAACAGTTTGAAACAAATACTAAAGCTATTCTTGATGATCCGCCACCGCAAGATCATGACACCTTTGTTGAGCAGATGGAAATTGATTTGATAGGTCATGCTGATAAACCGCCAAGCCCAACTAAGGCTGCTGATGATAAAGCTGACGATGTTGTAGTTACCGGTGTCGGGTATACAGCCCCAGACAACCCCACTGCTTTGTCAAAACATAGTGCCAAAGAAGAATTTTCTGCTGTTGACAAGGGCAAGTGGAAGGCGGACTTGGAAAGCTATGCCCACCTCAGCGCCCAAGATATTCATTCTGGGTTTTTAAACCGTCTGTACACAAGCTGCGATTATGAAGCCGGTTTACTGAACATGATGAAGGAGCGATATGAGGTAAATGCTGTTAACTCTGCATACATTCTTCCCTTAGCCGCCAAGTTTACTGGACATAAAAGAATAGAATGTTCTGCAAACTTTCAAGAGCCATATAGATCAACTCCACTAGCCCGCAAGGGCCAGTTTATAATGTCAATATGAACCGGGACTTTAGAATAATATATCTTCAACTTCGCCTATGTAGCCCCCAAGGGTCGACTTAACAAATATGTTAAGTTGAGACTAATTATGCTGTAAGGCTCAAAATTCTTACTTAGGACCTTTATAATCCGGTTGACCATCAATAGACATTAGCCCCCAAGTGCCAAGTATATTACTTGTTATGTGCTTGGGACTTTGAATATGCACTGCTATGTAATTAATTACATGTCTCTTGCAGGCTGATCTTAACAAGAAGGAATCTCAAATCTCCGACCTTCAAGAAAATATCAAGTCGCAACAAACCGAGACCTCCAAAGCCAAGGAGGAACTGACCAGTGCCTTAACAGCAATGGAGAAACTGAAGGAGAGCTTTAAGAACGAGCGGGCAGGTTGGGATACAGAAAAGTCAACTTTGCTGAAGAGGGCTGAGGATGCTGAGGCTGCCCTTAAACCGGTAGCTGAAGAGCTGACTGGCTTGAAACAGCAAATAAATGCCATGACCGCTGCCATATTTGGTAAATAACTTCTTCATAAGCTTTGAACATGTATTATGTAAGAGACTGCCGGTTTACCGATGTTTTTGATGATGCAGGAACTCGCATTGCTCATCTTGGCTCAGATATGCGGCAAAAATTGAAGGCCGCCTATACACTTATAGAGCAATTATATACCGGCGTACAACGGGTTATCTGCACAGCTTCCCATAATAAACCGCCCCCAACCTTGATCAAGGAGACGTTGGAAAGGCTGGCGATGATGCCTGCATGGTTTGAAGAGCTAAAGAAGTCAGCTGCCAGGGCGGGTGCTCTTACTGCACTGACTCGGGCCAAAGCTTGGATATCTGATCTTGATCCGGCCGATGTGGGAAACGGCTACCCGAGCATAAAGGAGGACGGGTCAGAGTTTAATAACGATGACCTCAGAGCCTTGACGAGGGAAATGCGCCCATTGGCTAGCCAATTGGCTGAAGAAACCGATCTTTCGCATTATCAGTCGATTTATGATGCCAACAACAAGAGAGTTAACGCACCAACTTATGATGCTCCAAACCTTTCCTCCAATCCGTAAGCATACCTATGCCCCTGATGTTGACCCCTCCACACTTATAAGTGATGAAGCTGTATTCAAGGCCTTAACTGGGATTGATTGGACCACCATTGACTTCCAGCCACTGGGTAGAGAGGAGGAAGATGAACCGGCGCTGGACGATCCGCAACCTTCAAGTCAGCCAGACCAGGACTCGTAAACCGGGGGCCGGTTTAGCAGCTGCTTCCTTTAAGACTTGTTAAACAATTATTCTTTTGGGCACCAAACGCCTTGTAATAGGCTAGCTTAAACTCTTGTTCTGCTATGCCATCGTGCATATTTACTTTGCATGACACTGCTAATCCACCATGTTAAGATATGCCACTTATGCTTATAATATTAATAATGTGGAATCTGCTCCTGCATGCAAAGGATTAAAGGTGTCCTGGCGGTTTACCGCTGGACGGGTCATAACGCCCAATATAAAACCATGGAAACTAACATAGCTTGTACCCAAGGCTGGACTTTAAGAATAACCAAATTTGAAATATATCATACCTGTGATATTTGATCACACTGTTGGTTTACCAAACCGGTGTAGTAAGGGGAGAACCCAAACTTTAAGCACTGGTAATCATCATAGATTTGCTTCGCTTATGAACAAAACCAGGCCGGGTTAATAAACACCGGATATTATCTTATCTCATACTGGCGACTTATAGTCAAAAGCCAGGCCGGGTTAATAAACACCAGATATTATCTTATCTCATACTGGCGACTTATAGTCAAAAGCCAGGCCGGGTTAATAAACACCGGATGAATTATGATCATAAAGCATTATAAGCCTCATCAAATAAACCTCAAAAACTGTGGAATAAAACAAACGAAAAAACGAGGCTTTTCATGGGCTGCCAGGCCGAAAATCGAGTGCTTTCACGGGCCGCACAGCCACTGAGTTAAACCTATATACAAACCTTATAAGATGGACCTCACATAACCAATCGTCGTTTTAACTTTGATAAGTTCAGGGTCTGTATAAGATTGACTTGTCAAACGTTCGGCGGGTCATTCCAGGAATACCTGGGCGGAGTGACTTACTTAAAAAGGCAGGATAACCCGGGGTTTTAGGTGAATACACCTGGCTTCCAAGCCTGGCTTTTAAGCCTACTACAAGGGTTATACAAACTCTTTGTTCTTTAGAACCAAGGAGCCCCCAAGTAATATTTTTGAGCTATGCTCAAGGCGCACCTATGTTTGAGCTGTGATTTTGCAACAGACTCTCTTTGGTACCTTTTAACCTGGGTAGCAAGCCCCCAAGTTTTTTTTTCAATTGGCTTATAAGCCGGTTCAAAGGGTAATCATAACTTCACTCATAAGCCGGAAGCCCCCAAGTAACCAAAAACTCATTAAGAAAAGACGACAGAGGTCCTGCTTTAGCAGGGGTGACGGCTTAATATATACATTGTCCAAAATATGTACATTAAAAGAGCCTATGGCTCAGGTGTAGTAAGACCGAAGATGAGCAATATTCCACGGCCGGCGAGTCTCTTCCTCCGACGTGCGTGAGTCCTTGTGGTCTCGAACATCAATAAGGTAGTATGACCCATTGTTCAGATTCTTGCTGACCACAAAGGGTCCTTCCCAAGGTGGGGATAACTTGTGCATATCAGTCTGATCCTGGATAAGCCGGAGCACTAAGTCGCCTTCTTGAAAGGTTCTGGTCTTGACCCGGCGGCTGTGATAACGACATAGATCTTGCTGGTAAATCACCGAACGAGCCGCTGCGAGATCACGCGCCTCATCTAACAGGTCAAGTGCATCCTGACGTGCCTTTTCATTATCAGCTTCAACGTAAGCCGCCACCCGGGGTGAGTCGTGACGGATGTCACTGGGGAGAACCGCCTCTGCTCCATAAACCATGAAAAAAGGCGTGTAACCCGTAGATCTATTGGGCATTGTGTTGATGCTCCATAGCACCGAGGGTAACTCCTCTACCCAACAACCCGGCGTCCTTTGTAAGGGAACCATAAGCCGGGGCTTGATGCCTCTCAGGATCTCTTGATTGGCTCTCTCAGCTTGACCATTAGATTGGGGGTGAGCCACTGACGGTACATCAAGCCGGATATGCTCACGTTGACAAAATTCTTTCATAGCACCCTTGGAGAGATTAGTGCCATTGTCTGTTACAATGCTGTGTGGAAAGCCAAAACGGAAGATCACCTTCTTCATGAATTGAACCGCCGTTGCTGCATCACACTTACTGACTGGCTCTGCCTCTACCCACTTAGTGAATTTATCAACCGCCACCAAGAGGTGGGTCTTCTTATCCTTGGACCTCTTAAAAGGTCCAACCATATCAAGCCCCCCAAACTGCAAACGGCCAAGTGATTGGAATCATTCTCAACTCCTGAGCCGGAACATGAGCTCGACGTGAAAACTTCTGACAACCGTCACATTTTTTGACCAAGTCCTCAGCAACAGCATGAGCCGTCAGCCAATAAAAACCGTGACGAAAAGCCTTGGCTACAAGAGATTTAGAGCCGGCGTGATGACCACAATCTCCTTCATGGATCTCATGCAGAATCTCACAGCCTTCTTCAGGAGAAACACAACGCTGAAATGCCCCGGTAACACTGCAATGGTGCAGCTCTCCATTGACAATTGTCATTGACTTGGACCGCCGGGTTATTTGCCTGGCCAAGGTTTCATCCTCAGGTAACTCGCCCCGGGTCATATATGCCAAATATGGAACTGTCCAATCAGGAATAACATGAAGAGCCGCCACCAACTGAGCTTCCGGGTCAGGAATAGCCAAATCCTCCTTTGTAGGTAACTTGATCGACGGGTTATGCAAAACGTCAAGAAAGACATTAGGTGGCACCGGTTTACGTTGAGAACCCAACCGGCTTAAGGCATCAGCCGCTTCATTTTTCCTCCGATCAACATGCTCAACTTGATAACCCTTGAAGTGACCAGCAATAACATCCACCTCTCGTCGATAAGCCGCCATGAGGGGATCCTTAGAATCCCAAGTACCATAGACTTGTTGAGCCACCAAATCTGAGTCACCAAAGCACCTTACCCAGCTTAAGTTCATCTCCTTAGCCATCCGAAGACCGTGGAGCAATGCCTCATATTCAGCTGCATTGTTAGTGCAAGGGAACATCAAACGGAGAACATAACAAAATTTATCACCTCGAGGGGAAGCAAGCACAACTCCAGCCCCCGAGCCCTCCAATTGCCTGGACCCATCAAAGTGAATAGTCCAATACGTGTTATCTGGTTTTTCCTCAGGCATCTGTAGCTCTGTCCAGTCATTGATGAAATCCACCAGTGCTTGAGACTTGATGGCCGTGCGAGGCATATACTTCAAACTATGAGGCCCAAGTTCAATGGCCCATTTGGCAACCCGGCCTGTTGCTTCCCTGTTTTGTATGATATCTCCTAAAGGAGCAGAGCTAACCACGGTAATGGGGTGACCCTGAAAATATTGCTTAAGCTTCCGGCTTGCCATGAAAACCCCATATACAAGCTTCTGCCAATGTGGGTATCTCTGCTTGGACTCAATAAGTACTTCGCTGATATAATAAACCTGCCGTTGAACCGGATATTCCTTGCCTGCCTCTTTCCAATCAACCACAATAGCCACACTGACTACCCGACTATTAGCAGCCACATATAACAACAGCGGCTCCTTATCAACGGGCGCAGCTAGGACCGGCGGCTCAGCCAGCTGCTTCTTAAGCGCCTCAAATGCCTCATTAGCAGCGTCACTCCAGACGAAGTCATCTGTCTTTTTCATCTTCTGATACAAAGGGATGGCCTTCTCACCGAGGCGGCTTATGAACCGGCTTAGCGCCGCAATACGACCCGCCAGACGCTGACCATCATTGATACACGCCGGTTTAGCCAGAGAAGTAATGGCTTTGATCTTCTCCGGATTAGCTTCAATGCCCCTGTTAGACACCAGAAAGCCCAAAAGCTTGCCCGCCGGCACACCAAAAACACACTTGGCCGGATTAAGCATCATCTTATAAACTCGGAGATTATCAAAGGTTTCCTTCAAGTCGTCTACCAACGTCTCCTTCTTTCTGGATTTCACCACAATATCATCCACATAAGCATGAACATTGCGTCCAATCTGATTATGAAGACAATTCTGCACACATCGCTGGTAAGTCGCCTGGGCACTCTTGAGCCCAAAAGGCATAGACACATAGCAGAAGGCTCCAAATGGAGTTATGAAAGCTGTCTTCTCCTGGTCCTTAACTGCCATCTTGATCTGATGATAACCAGAATAAGCATCCAAAAAACTCAAACGCTCACAACCCGCCGTAGCATCAATAATCTGATCAATACAAGGGAGAGCAAAAGGATCAGTCGGGCAAGCCTTGTTTAAATCCGTGTAGTCCACACACATGCGCCAAGTGCCGTTCTTCTTAAGTACCAGCACCGGGTTAGCCAACCACTCAGGATGAAAAACTTCAACAATAAACCGAGCCGCCAAGAGCCGGGCTACCTCCTCACCAATGGCCTTACGCCTTTCTTCATTGAAATGACGAAGAAACTGCTTGACCGGTTTAAACTTGGGATCAATATTGAGAGTGTGCTCAGCGAGTTCCCTCGGTACACCTGGCATGTCAGAAGGTTTCCATGCAAAGATGTCCCAGTTCTCACGGATGAACTCGGTGAGCGCGCTTTCCTATTTTGGATCCATATTAGCACTGATGCTGAACTGCTTGGATGAATCGCCAGGAACAAAATCAACCATCTTAGTGTTATCTGCCGATTTAAACTTCAAAACCGGATCATGCTCTGTAGTTCGCTTTTTCAAAGACGTCATATCCGCCGGATCAACATTGTCCTTGTAAAATTTTAACTCCTCCGTTACACAAACCGACTCAGCATAAGCCGCATCACCCTCTTCACATTCCAAGGCTATCCTTCGGCTCCCATGTACTGTGATGGTCCCCTTGTAACCCGGCATCTTGAGCTGCAGATAAACATAACAAGGCCGTGCCATGAACTTGGCATAAGCCGGCCGTCCAAACAGAGCGTGATACGGGCTGTGAATTTTGACTACTTCAAAGGTTAATGTCTCTGACCTAGAGTCATGATCATCTCCAAAGGCAACTTCCAGAGCTATCTTACCAACAGGGTACGCCGACTTACCAGGCACCACACCATGGAAAACCGTATTCGACGGTTTAAGATTTTTATCTGTTAACCCCATGCAATGGAAAGTTTCGTAATAAAGGATATTGATGCTGCTCCCTCCATCCATGAGTACCTTGGTAAACTTATACCCTCCAACCTGGGGTGCAACCACCAATGCTAGGTCACCCGGATTATCAACCCGAGGCGGGTGATCTTTCCGACTCCACACGATGGGCTGCTCAGACCAGCGCAAGTAACGGGGAACCGCCGGTTCAACGGCGTTCACTGCCCTTTTATGAAGCTTCTGATCCCGTTTGCATGAATTTGTGGTGAAGACGTGGTACTACCCACTATTCAACTGCTTTGGGTTACTCTGATACCCAGATTGTTGCTGCTGATTCCCCTGACCTGACTTTTGATGGTAGCCACCCTGATTGCCTTGATTGCCCTGATTACCTTGGAATCCAGAACTAGAACCGCCACCGCCGTAACCCAGCCTATGAGAACCAGACCCTGAACCACCACCCGGTCCATGATTGTCTTGAAAAAGATTGGAATTTTTATACTCTTTCATGATGTAGCAATCCTTCCAGAGGTGGCCAGACGGTCTTTCTCGCGTCCCATGCCTTGGGCAGGGCTGATTTAGCATCTGCTCAAGATTAAAGCCTGACCCTCCGGCCCGTGGGGGCGGTTTACCTTTACGACGCTGGCCATTATTCTGTGCGTTGGTGTTAGCCACAAAGTCCAAACTATTATCAGCCTTGCGCTTACCATTGCCTCCCTGATTCACCGGATTATGCTGCTGTCCTCTGGTGCTGCTGCCCTTCTTTCCCTTTCCCGGCTTGTCATCATCAGACTCGGGGTCCTTGGTACCATCAGAGTCAGCGTACTTAACCAGAGCCGCCATCATCTCTCCTATGTCATTGCAGTGGCGCTTGAGCCGACCCAACTTCTGCTTAAGAGGCGTAAACCGGCAATTCTTCTCCAACATTATGACCGCTGAACCGGCATTGATGCGATCCGATGAATGTAAGATGGTCGAAACTCGGCGCACCCAATAGGTTGTGGACTCACCCTCTTCTTGGACACAGGTATCCAGATCCACAATTGACATCGGCTGCTTGCACGTATCTTTAAAATTCTGGATAAACCGGGCCTTTAACTCGGCCCATGACCCAATGGAGTTGGCAGGGAGCCCCTTCAACCAAGTGCGAGCTGTTCCATCCAACATCAGGGGAAAATATTTAGCACATGCCGCATCGCTAACATCTAGCAATTCCATGGCCATCTCATAACTCTCGATCCATGCTTCAGGAGGTAAATCAGCTGTATAGTTAGGCACCTTGCGAGGACCCTTAAAATCCTTGGGCAGACGCTCATTACGTATGGCCGGCACTAAACATGGTACGCCCAAATTTCTAAAGGTTACGCCTGGCTCCACCGAAGTTGTCGGACGAACCGGAGAAGGTTGACGGGCCGCATGTTGCGCCGCCAGCTCGGCCTCTCGACGCGCTCTATCTTGATCCACCAAGTTCTGAGTATCAGCACCACCGCCCGCCGGGTTATGCCCACGAGGCTGGTTATGGTTCCGCCCACTGCTTGACACAGCTGGTTCATCAATATGCCTACTGTAACTCCGGCTTGGACGAGGGGTGGAATGAATCCGGCTTCGACTGTAAGAATAAGCCTGCTGCTGAACCAATGCTGTCTGAAGGAGCTCTCTAGCCCTCCGCATCTCAACCGCCGTTGGAGACTCGCCTTCAACCGGGATAGCCGCCAATCGTGACGCCACAGCGATCATGTTATCCAAAGGGTTAGAGTAATGACCCGGTGGTGTCGGCATGTGTTGCGGCGGGATATTGTTCTGACGAGGCGGATCCGTGGCGTGCGGCTGAACCGGCGCTCCCGTCCCAGGTGTTTCAACCCGGTCCGCCACTGGCGGGTTACTGGTTCCTGCTCCTGGCGTGTTAAAGAGGTTCCTCGCCTCGTAAACCGGTGGTAGGCGAGACTGATGCCTCCTCCTCATGACTTCGTTTGAAGCGTTCTGATCTAGCATGAGCCAGTAAGACTCCGACTGAATCCGCTACGCCTGTGCATCCAACGTAACCCGCTCCGCAGCCATCCTGGCATCTTCAGCTGCCAGGTCTTCCTTAGCTTGAGCTATCTGATCTCGCAATTTCACGACCTCCGCATTATGCTGATCTTGATTACCTGGGTTAACCTCCGTCGTCAGCAGTGTTGCCAAGGCGTCTAGTAACCCGGACAAGACTTGAGCCGGCGGGCGCGTAGGGCCTCCTGCCCTGGGTGCCGTCGCCGCTGCTGACCCGGAAATCAATGCCGCTGCAGTTGAAGAGTGATGCACTGGCTGCGTACCGGCCATGAAGATTGCAACCCGGTTCGGCGGCTCGTAGGGGTCCGGAATACTATCACCGTCAGAACAGCCCCCAAGCCGACCGTCTTGCAGTTGGTACAATGACTCGGTTTCACCGGTGGATGACTCGCCATCAGAGTAGACAACTGTCTCACCGTCAAATACCGATTTATCCTTAGATCCCGCACCATTGATGAATCCCACGAAGGCACGACTCATGGCGGGCTGAACTCGGGCGAGTTTTGCACGCTAAGCCGTCTCGATGATGTCGGTGCAGGTGTCCGGCTCAGGGCCCGGTTCACCGACCTTGCCAATGAAGACGTGAATTCCACCAAAGGGGACCCGGTATCCGTACTCAATTGAGCCGGCCTCGGGGCCCCAGCCTTCGTCGTTGATGTAGAGCTTGCCGCGACGACTCTTGGTCATCCGGCCCACAGCGTATCCCTTGATCCCGTCGAAGTTTCCCTTCAAGAACTCGAAACCACCTTGCGCGAGCCCCACGGTGGGCGCCAACTGTCGTGGACTTGACACGGCAGATGTCCTAGCGGAAGGACTTAGTCGTGGAGCCATCGCAACTAGGTTAACTTGAAGGGGTTAAACAGGACAAAAGACACAGAGAGTTTACCCAGGTTCGGCCCCTCTCAATGAGGTAAAAGTCTACTCCTGCTTTGTGTTGTATTGCTAGGGTTTCGATTACCAGGGAGCGAATACGCTTGACCTAGTTCCCGATTGTTGTTACCTGTCCCTAAACCGCCACCGGGTCGTCCCTTTATATCCATAGGTTGACGCCCGGCGGTTCACAGAATCCCGGCCGGCTCATAAACGTGTCCGGCTCGGTATCCACTCTTTCCTATCTTACAATACAAGTCATACTTATGGCGGTTTACATCTATGGGCCCTAACTCGCCTTTGGGCTTTAGGCCTTCTTATTAAGTCTCCTTCGTAAGTCGCCATCTTCTATGTCTTCATGGGCTTCAATACAGGTAAACCACTATGAGCATAACCCGGCCCCTCCTGGGCGGTTTATACTCAATAGTTATATCCCCAACACTAGCCATGCCATACTGTCTCCGGCAAAGCAACAAAAATTCCAGGGGATCCAAGCAGACCTAATGCATCCAAAAAGATTAGCCAGATCCGAGCAACCAATACATCCAAATACCTTCAGGACCAATCCATAACAACCTACCTACATCTATTCACTCTAGCAGAGAGGAAAAATGAAAAAAATCAGAATAACTCACCAACCAGAGGTGTCAAGGATGCAGACGGTGACAACTGAACAACCACCTCACCCAGGGGCGGCACACGCAGGAGCTCGCCCATGGCCACCGCCGTGCTCAACAACGGGCCGTCGCGCCCGGGCGACCTCGAGCTCGGCCACGGCCGCCGCTGCGCTCACCAACGCGCCCACACGTCCGAGCTCGAGGTCGTCCATGGCTGCCACCGCGCTCACCAACGAGCCCCCGCGCCAGGATCCGCCGCACCCCTCGACCCCTCCAAGCGATGGGTACACCCTCAATCCTCCTCTCCATGCAGCGGCGGTGGTTGTGGAGAAGGAGGCGACCATCGGGGCCCAGCTCGACGGCGGCGCGGATCTAGAAGCCCCGCCCGTGTTCGTGGCCATAGCCGTGGTAGATCTAGCCGCCACCAAGGGAGAGACCGGCGGTAGGGGGAGGGAGAGGGAGAAGGTGGAAGTCGCCAATGGAGCACTCACGGGCGGCGCCGGCGAGTGCGCGGTCGGCCACGACCACCTCGACCCGCTGCTATGCAGGGGGAGAAGGATGGGAGGGGAGGGCGAGTCGGCGAAGGCGGCGATGCGACGGCAGGGGAGGGCGAGGGAATGGGCGGCGGCGTAGAAAGGGGATAGGGTTAGGGAAGTGGGGAGCAAAGAGGAGGAGGGGGAAGTGAGGAGAGGAGTAGAGAGGATGACGCGCTGGGTGCCCTATCGGCACCCCTCTCCTGGGATGCGAAAAGACGGAAATACCCTGGTGGGGGCAAAGTATTTACATTTCGATGCAATTGAAATTTTATCGGACGACTGAGAACGATCGGGACCGAGATCGCACGGCTCACATGAAATCAACCCGAGATCCGACGGTCTGTATTGCGAAGAGATTTAGATCTGACAGCCGAGAGTCGCTAAACTCTAAGGAGCCAGGTAGGGTGCTTCGTCTCATCTTTCTGGATATCAGATCTAACCCGCAAAAAAAGAAAAAATCAGATCTGCGACAGAGATCACTCTGATAAATCTTACGTACGCCCTCCATTTCAGTGAATAAAGGGTGCATACGTTCACACATTTAAATTTGACCATTAATTTAAGCAACAAAGTGTGAGTTATGTGCCATAAAATTTACTCCCTCCATTCCTAAATATTTGCCTTTCTAGAGATTTCAACAAGTGAGTACATACGGAGCAAAATGAGTGAATCTACACTCTAAAATATGTCTATATACATCCGTATGTGGTAGTCCATTTGAATCTCTGAAAAGACAAATATTTAGGAACGGAGGGACTATATTGTTGAATTAATTTTCAGAAAAAGGTTTTAATGGCATAACTTTTAAGTCATATAACTTGTATATTATTGGTCTAATTGATGTCAAAGTTGAATCTCAAGATCTGCACGTGCCTAAAATCATGGGGCATACTCTGCTTCCCAAAATGTAAGCCTCATTCATTTTGTCCTAATTCTTTTAGTTTGACCAAGTCTATAAAGAGTGTCAATGTCCAATATCAAATAAATACACTACAAATGCATATTTCGTGATGTACCTATTGTATTGATGTTGATATCTGTAAATTTGGTCAAACTTAAGAAAATATGAATTAGAAAAAAATAAATACTCACATGACTTATATTTTCGAGAGAAGATGAGTTTTGGCTCTAACGCGAACATGTGTGGGTATCATACATCAGTGTTCAGTTCGTAGATTGAATCCCGATGGACAACTACCCAAGATATGTCTTACCAACGCAAAATATGATCAAACTTAAGAAGATATGAGTTAGAACAATACAAATATGACTTATATTTTGGGAAGAAGAAGAGTTTAATCCCCAGAGCGAACACGTTTAGGTGTCACACATCAATGTTCCAATCGTAGATTGTATTGGGAAGATACGTCTTACCAATACCACATATGGCCAAACTTAAGAACATATGTCGTAGAGCAATAAAATATAACTTATATTTTGGGAAGGAAATGAAGATTTGAGCCCCTAACACGAACACGTGTGTGTGTGTCATACATCAGTGTTCAATTCATAGATTGAACCTGGATGAACAACCTACACAAGGTATGCCTTACAAATACCAATGGGTCCACGCACTAAATTTCTTATTTTGAGCAATCTTGATTTGAGTTGGCAATGGGTAATCATACTACCGTCTCCATGAGTCCTGTATATCGTATACAGGTTGCATTGATCTAATTGGCACACCCATGGGTTCCCTAAGGAAATCCTGACAACTAGTTGCCAAGAGACCGCGGGTTCCCACTCATGTACGATCTGAAGTCCTACTCGGAGAAAATGAAGTCTCCAATACCTCCTGTCGTGGTTTTGTCCCGGCAGATGTCCTAGTGTGAGGACTTAGTCATGAGGCCAACGCATCTAAGTGGTAGCTTGAACGGGGTTGAGCGGGACGAGAGACGCGAGATTTTACCCAGGTTCGGCCCCTCACGGTGGAGGTAAAAGCCTACATCCTGCTTGATTGATATTGATGATGATGATGATCTCGGTTACAAGGGCGGTATTTCGCTACCTCTATCTCGAGAGCATCTACTTTGATCTTGTCTAAGACTTGTTTGTCTAAGACCAGTCTATTCTCACCTCTAGAAACTGGACCCTCTTGGGGTGCCCTGTCCGTCCTTATATAAGTTGAAGGGGCGGGTTACATGTAGAGTCCAAGTCGGATTAAGACTTAATCTATTCTGACTTCTTATCGCGGGCTTCTTAACACCTGGGCTTCTCTCCGTGGGCTTCTTAACGCCTTGGGCTTCTTAACTCTAGGCGACTCATCTTCAGGGCTCATCTCTGAGACTCATCTCAGTGACTCCCGTCATCTGCCGGGTCACAATCTACCGGGTCACAATCTGTGTGCCGGGTTACAATCTGTGTGCCGGGTTAGAAACTGTCTGCCGGCTTACAATTGTCTGCCGGGTTAGAAACTATCTGCCGACTTACAACTGTCTGCCGGGTTAGAAACTGTCTGCCGGCTTACAATTGTCTGCCGGTTTACAACTGTCTGCCGGGTTAGAAACTATCTGCCGGCTTACAACTGTCTGTCGGTTAAGTACAGAGATGACTTAACGTCATGAGCCAGGTTAAACCGCAGGTAATTCCCCCGACATTAGCCCCCAGATTACCTTGAATACAGGCTTGTTATGCATTCATGCTAAGCTTCTTGAAATAAGACCAGATAGTGAACCGGCTCCTTGAAAATCTGGGTCTCAGTCATATCAATATGCCAATGGTAATTCTATGCAGAAAAAATAACCCATATGGTATCTTGAGTTGTCTTCAAAATGCCTTGGCTTGATAAGAAGAAAATCCGTCTGATATTGTACCAATCTTTCAATGCTTCAGATTTTGATGAACAAAAATCCATATGATGTTGAGTTGACTTGTGTGAATAGCTTGGAGAAGATAAACTTTTGTCAATTTCTTCACAAAAAATATGAGACCTGGTTCACTCATAACTGAGAATTTGAAGGTGTACTTATATCCATATTACCTGTAGCCCCCAAGTCTTAAGAGGGGAATGTAGTGATAGCTTAATACTTGCTTCAAATATAAATGTTTCAACTCTGGAGAAATCTGGGTTGCTCGTCTGAGTCACTGATGTCGCTTGAACTACATCGGTATTTCCCCAAAGAGGAAGGGATGATGCAGCACAGCTACGGTAGGTATTTCCCTCAGTGATGAGACCAAGGTTATCGAACCAGTAGGAGAACCAAGCAACACTACGTAAATGGTACCTGCACACAAAGAACAAATACTTGCAACCCGACGTGTTAAAGGGGTTGTCAATCCCTTTCGGGTAACGGTGCCAGAAATTGTCACGTGGACGGGAGACTAAATGTAATAGATTGGATAAAAAGATCTTGATAAAACGCGAATAAAATAAAGTGTAGCAAGGTATTTTTGGGTTTTTGGAAATATAGATCTGAAAATAAAAGATGCAAATAAATAAAAAGGCAAATAGCAATATAGATCTGAAAGTATATGATGGGAAAATAGACCCGGGGCCCGTAGATTTCACTAGTGGCTTCTCTCGAGAAAAATAACATACAGTGGGTAAACAAATTACTGTTGGGCAATTGATAGAATTTCAAATAATCATGACGATATCCAGGCAATGATCATTATATAGGCATCACGTCCAAGATTAGTAGACCGACTCCTGCGTGCATCTACTACTATTACTCCACACATCGACCGCTATCCAGCATGCATCTAGTGTATTAAGTTCATGGAGAAACGGAGTAATGCAATAAGAACGATGACATGATGTAGACAAGATCTATTCATGTAGGAATAGACCCCATCTTGTTATCCCTAATAGCAACAATACATACGTGTCATTTCCCCTTCTGTCATTGGGATTGAGCACCGTAAGATCGAACCCATCACAAAGCACCTCTTCCCATGGCAAGAAAAATCGATCTAGTCGGCCTAACTAAACCAAAGATTCGAAGAAGAAATACAAGGCTATAAGTAATCATGCATATAAGAGATCAAAAGACTCAAATAACTTTCATGGTTAAAAACATAGATCTGATCATAAACTCAAAGTTCATCGGATCCCAACAAACACACCGCAAAAAGAGTTACATCAAATAGATCTCCAAGAGACCATTGTATTGAGAATCAAAAGAGAGAGAGAGAGGAAGCCATCTAGCTACTAACTACGGATTCGTAGGTCTACAATGAACTACTCACGCATCATCGGGGAGGCACTAATGAGGATGATGAACCCCTCCGTGATGGTGTCTAGATTGGATCTGTGGTTTCTGGAACTTGCGGTGTCCGGAATTGTATTTCGTCGACTCCCCTAGGGTTTCTGGAATATTGGGGTATTTATAGAGCAAAGAGGCGGTGCGGGAGGCCACCGAGGTGGGCACAACCCACCAGGGCGCACCCAGGTGGGTTGTGCCCCCCCTCGGGGCACCCCTCTGGCACTTCCTTGGCCCAACTTGTGTCTTCTGGTCCAAAAAAAAATCACCAAAAAGTTTCGCTGCGTTTGGACTCCGTTTGGTATTGATTTTCTGTGAAGTAAAAAAACAAGCAAAAAACAACAACTGGCACTGGGCACTATGTCAATAGGTTAGTCCCAAAAATTGATATAAAGTTGCTATAAAATGATTGTAAAACATCCAAGATTGATAATATAACAGCATGGAACAATCAAAAATTATAGATATGTTGGAGACGTATCAACATCCCTTAATTCCTGCTCGTCCTCGAGTAGGTAAATGATAAAAACATAATTTTTGATGTGGAATGCTGCCTAACATGTTCATCATAATCTTTTCTTTGTAGCATGGACATTTGGACTTTTATATGATTCAAAGCAATAGTTTAGTTTTGACATAAAGATTTCAATACTCAAGCATATCAACAAGCAACCATGTCTTTCAAAATATCAACACTAAAGCAAGTTATCCCTAACCCATGATGCTCAATCATTGATCCATTCATGAAACACACTCGCATATTAGCTACACCCAATGCTCAAGTACGATCATAGTGCCCCTTAGTTGGTGCTTTATAAGAGAAGATGGAGACTCAAAAATAAAATAAAAATTGCATAAAGTAAATAGAAGGGCCCTTCGCAGAGGGAAGTAGGGATTTGTAGAGGTGCCAGAGCTCAAAGCAAAAAATTAAGAGATAAAAACATTTTGGGTGGCATGCTTTTCTTGTCAACGAAAATGATCGAGTAGTTCCCAATACTTTCCATGCTAGATATATCTTAGGCGGTTCCCAAACAGAAAATAAAGTTTATTCCTTTTCCATCATACTTTCATATTCCACGGCTAACCGAATCCACGGGTGCCGTCCATACCAACACTTTTCAAGGAATTTATTATTTGACAACATAAAGTAAATTCATTTTTCATTTTGGGACTGGGCATCCCTAATACCTTTGCCTTACTCTCGTGCAGTGACAAGTGAATAAACACTCATCTTGAGAATAACACATCTAGCATGGAAAAATATCAGCCACCCCTACCGTTTCATGAGCGGTACGAGCACACAAAAGAGAAATTTATTTTGAAAATTAGAGATGGCACATACAAATTTGCTTAGAACGGCATGGAAATACCGCATATAGGTAGGTATGGTGGACTCATATGGCAAAACTGGGTTAAGGATTTTGGATGCACAAGTAGTGATCATACTTAGTGCAAATGAAGGCTAGCAAAAGATTGAGAAGCATCCAACCAAGAAACGAAAAATCTCATAAGCGAGCATTAAGCATAACTAACACCGAATAATGCACCACAAGTAGGATATAATTTCATTGCATAACTATTGACTTTCGTGCTTGCATAGGGAATCACAAACCTTAACATCAATATTCTTACTAAAGCATAATTACTCATCAACATGACTCACATATTATATCATCATATCGCAAAACTATTACAAGGAATCAAGTTTATTTTGTCCAATGATCTTCATGAAAGTTTTTATTATATCCCTCTTGAATATCTATCACTTTGGGACTAGTTTAATGTGTTGCTTTTGATAGCTCAAACAAATCTAAGTGAAGAACATGAGCATAAAAATTTCCTTCTCCCAAAATAATTTAAGTGAAGCATGAGAGAATTTCTTCAAAATTACTACTCTCAAATAAATCTAAGTGAAGCATGAGAGCATTTCTTCAAAAATATTAAAGCACACCGTGCTCAAAAAGATATAAGTGAAGCACTAGAGCAATTCCATAGCTCATAAAGATTTAAGTGAAGCATAGAAAGCAATTCTAACAAATCATAGCATAATTTTGGCTCTCTCAAATAGGTGTGTCCAGCAAGAATACTTGACTAAAAATAAAAAGTAAAACAAGCAAAGACTCAAATCATACAAGACGCTCCAAGCAAAACTCATGATATGTGACGAATAAAAATATAGCTCCAAGTCAAATACCGATGGTCGTTAGAAGAAAGAGGGGATGCCACTCGGGCATCCCCAAGCTTAGTTGCTTGCTTCTCTTTCAGATAATAGCTTGGGATGCCATGGGCATCCCCAAGCTTAGGCTCTTCTTACTCCTTATTCCTTCATCCATCGTGATCTCACCCAAAACTTGAAAACTTCAATCACACAAAACTCAACAAAACCTTCGTGAGATCCGTTAGTATAAGAAAACTAATCTTTACTTTAAGTACTATAGAAAACTCATTCAAATTTTGTTATTGCATTATATCTAATGTATTCTAACTTTACCATGGCTTATATCCTCCAATACAAACCATAAATTCATCAAAATAAGCACACAATGCAAAGAAAACAGAATCTATCAAAAAGAGAATAGTCTGCAAAGATACGAATTGTTCTAGTACTTATGTAATTCCAAAAATTCTGAACATTTAGGAAAACGTAGGAAATTTGTATATAAATCTTGTGTAAAAAATTAAGAATTTTTTGTCTCTTATGTGAATTTTTAAAATTATTTTACTGGATGCAAAAGTTTCTGTTTTCCAACAAGATCAAATCAACTATCACCCAACATGATCCCAAAGGCTTTGCTTGGCACTAACGCTAATTAAAACATAAATAACACAATCATAACAGTAGCATAATTGTGCAAACACTCAAGAACAGAAATAAAAAGATGAAAGTAAATTTTATGCATTGGGTTGCCTCCCAACAAGCGCTATAGTTTTAAGCCCTTAGCTAGGCATAATGCAAAGATCTAAGTGTTGTCATTTGTAGTTTTGGCAATTTTTGCAAGGGCTTTATCAAAACCGGGAGGCTCTTTACGCTTCCCTAAATTCTCAGGGAAAGAAACCATTTTGAGATCTAAAATATCCAACCGTTTATTGCAAAGAGTAATCAAAGTATTCATGCGATTGAGGTTTCCACTAATATGCTTGAGAGGTTCATTATATTTTTGCAACTCAACCATATGTTTATGCAAATCACTCAACTTGTCTAAAATTTGAACCCCTTCTTGAGTAAAAGAAATCCCTTTCTTGATTGGTGGGATTCCCAAGATCCCCTCTAAGATCTCATAAGCAGTATTAGCATCAAGTTCAATAAAATTTCCTTTAGCGGCAAAATCCAAAAGTTGTCTATGATGCAAAGCTAATCCTATATAAAAAATTCAAAGCAAAATCCTTGCATCTCCTTTAAGATTGCTAATGCGATAAGATTCCATTAATCTATACCAAGCATCTTTCAAATTTTCTCCTTGTCTCTGCTTGAAGTATAGAACTTCAAAATCTGGAGATAAAGGAGGAGTAGTAGTGCCAGACATAGTGACAAGGTGGGTAATCAAGATCACACACATAAACAGATCTGACGAGAAAACGACGAATGAAAAAGAGGGCGAGTAAAACGTCAAATGTTTGTGAAGTGGGGGAGATGAAAACGAGAGACAAATGGCAAATAATATAAATTGCAAGAAGATGAGATTTGTGATTAGGAACCTAGTAGATGTTGATGATGTCTCCCCGGCAACGGCGCCAGAAATTCCTTTTGATGTCGCTTGAACTACGTCGGTATTTCCCCAAAAAGGAAGAGATGATGCAGCACAGCTACGGTACGTATTTCCCTCAGTGATGAGACCAAGGTTATCGAACCAGTAGGAGAACCAAGCAACACTACGTAAATGGTACCTGCACACAAAAAAAATACTTGCAACCCGACGTGTTAAAGGGGTTGTCAATCCCTTTCGGGTAACAGTGCCAGAAATTGTCATGTGGACGGGAGACTAAATGTAATAGATTAGATAAAAAGATCTCGATAAAACGCGAATAAAATAAAGTGCAGCAAGGTATTTTTGGGTTTTTGGAAATATAGATCTGAAAATAAAAGATGCAAATAAATAAAAAGGCAAATAGCAATATAGATCTGAAAGTATATGATTGGAAAATAGACCCGGGTGCTGTAGATTTCACTAGTGGCTTCTCTCGAGAAAAATAGCATACGGTGGGTAAACAAATTACTGTTGGGCAATTGATAGAACTTCAAATAATCATGACGATATCCAGGCAATGATCATTATATAGGCATCTCGTCCAAGATTAGTAGACCGACTCATGCGTGCATCTACTACTATTACTCCACACATCGACCGCTATCTAGCATGCATCTAGTGTATTAAGTTCATGGAGAAACGGAGTAATGCAATAAGAACGATGACATGATATAGACAAGATCTATTCATGTAGGAATAGATCCCATCTTGTTATCCTTAATAGCAACGATACATACGTGTCATTTCCCCTTCTATCACTGGGATTGAGCACCGTAAGACAGAACTCATCACAAAGCACCTCTTCCCATGTCAAGAAAAATCGATCTAGTCGGCGTAACTAAACCAAAGATTCGAAGAAGAAATACGAGGCTATAAGTAATCGTGCATATAAGAGATCAAAAGACTCAAATAACTTTCATGGATAAAAACATAGATCTGATCATAAACTCAAAGTTCATCGGATCCCAACAAACACACCGCAAAAAGAGTTACATCAAATAGATCTCCAAGAGACCATTGTATTGAGAATCAAAAGAGAGAGAGGAAGCCATCTAGCTACTAACTACGGACCCATAGGTCTACAATGAACTGCTCACGCATCATCGGAGAGGCACCAATGAGGATGATGAACCCCTCCATGGTGGTGTCTAGATTGATTCTGTGGTTTCTGGAACTTGCGGCGGTTGGAATTGTATTTCGTCGACTCCCCTAGGGTTTCTGGAATATTGGGGTATTTATAGAGCAAAGAGGCGGTGCGGGAGGCCACCGAGGTGGGCACAACCCACCAGGGTGCACCCAGGTGGGTTGTGCCCCCCTCGGGGCACCCCTCTGGTACTTCCTTGGCCCAACTTGTGTCTTCTGGTCCAGAAAAAATCACCAAAAAGTTTCGTAGCGTTTGGACTCCGTTTGGTATTGATTTTCTGCGAAGTAAAAAAACAAGCAAAAAACAGCAACTGGCACTGGGCACTATGTCAATAGGTTAGTCCCAAAAAATGATATAAAGTTGCTATAAAATGATTGTAAAACATCCAAGATTGATAATATAACAGCATGGAACAATAAAAAATTATAGATACGTTGGAGACGTATCAGTCACTAGTCATAAGGTGAATGTTCCACATATGTAGCCCCCAAGTACCGGGTTGTCTTGCCTGCAACAACCTGGGACTTGTAATTGCCTTATGCTCATAAAACTTCAACCAGTGTAGCCCCCAAGGGCCGGGTCATTATGCAATAAAGAACAGGGACTTTTGAAGATCTGATCATATAGACTTGAGGAGCAATGTGTAGCCCCCAAGGGTCGGCTTAGTAAAACAATACTAGGTTGGGACTTAGAAATTGATAGAAGGCCGACTCATCTCCCTGAGATAACCGGGTTTGTTGACAATATGATGATTTGAAAAGCAACTTGCATTAGCCCCCAAGTGCCATGGTGCATGCATGAAGTGACATGGGACTTGCATACTTGATGTAATCTTGATTTGAATAATGTAGCCCCCAAGTGCTGGGTCGTGTGCCTGTAGCGACTCGGGACTATTCCTTCCATTGTAGAATAAAATTATATCCATTGTCTGAATGCTTTGCATATCAATATTGAACCATGCTCCTTGCTGTAAACTGATTTTTTTGGATGAAGGAATAATAGCCATTTCTCTGAAGCGGCTTTGAAAACCTCAATCATCCAATACTGGTTATGATAACCATAATGAAAATCCAGCCATCTTTGCCTATTAAAGATTTGAATAATATAACCCGGTTTGAAAACTGGTTCCTGCAATATAAACCACAATATCCATGCATATATGATGCATGGTATGATGATGCAATGTATGATGATGTATGTGTATGATGACAGACTATAAAAATATCGGCTTTGAAGACATGACCAAAAGAGACTAGCTCTGTTTTGTGTTTTTTTTAACTCAAGTTTTGCTTCAAAGAAGCTTGGCGTGATAGCCTTTCATCCCGTAAGCCGGCTCTCACGTGACATAAATCCGTCGTTTTAACCTTAACTAGTTCAGAGTCTTCCAAGAAGATTGACTGTTAAGAGTACGAATGGGCCACATAGCGGAGAGACTACAGCAGACAGGTGAGTTTATCCTAGCTCTCTGTAAGCCGGCTCTCACGTGACAAAAACCGCCGTTTTAACCTTGACGAGTTCAGGGTCATAAAAGATTGACTGTCAAGAGTACGGCGGGTCACCTGGCGGAGTAGCAAGTTGCAAACAGGTAGGTTTAACCCATATATGGCATATAAAGCCGGTCAAGAGGGTATGAAAGCTAAACTCAGTGAGTTGGAAGCCCCCAAGTGACCGTATGATCACTTAATAAAGACTCATACCCAGTAAATATGGGACGAAACGATAGAGGCCCCGAATTTCGGGGATGCTGGCCTTATTACGTTGATTATAATATGATAAGCCAATGAGGCAGGATACCCATGTTTGAACCGCGTATCATGGCAACAAGTTCTCTTTGGCAACCTTTAATTTTTTCTGAGAACTCGAACTTGCGAGAGATGAATACCTCTTGAACCGGATGTTGAACTGAATATTGAGAGCTCAAAAGCTTTTATGAGAGACAGATTTCCCTTGAGCCGGATTTTGAACCGGAATTTTTCTGATAACCTGGAATCTTTCTTTTGAGCCGGAACTTTCTGATTGCCCTGCACATTTTAAGCCGGAAATTTTCTGATGGCCTTTAAAATTTCACCAATGTGGCAGTAGCCCCCGAGACTGGGTTATTTTCCCTCCAATGACCCAGGGTTCTTGAATTTGCTGAAACCGGCAAAATTTTGCTGAATCATGTCTGTGTAGCCCCCGAGTATTAAGACGACTCGAGGAGTTGGCTTGAGATTCTCCATACTTGGCCGTGGCATAAGCCGGCATATAGCTGATAGCGGAACGCTGGAATGTGTTGAAGTTGGAGGTGAGGTAGCGAGTTGATGATCTTCGCGACACTCATTGTATATCCTTGGTGTTGATAACTCGATGTGAATCCACGGAAGGTTGAGGTCGACCGCGGCGGGTTATAGATGATCCCTTATGAGTTGTTTCAATAATCCGGCTGATGGTTCGTCCCGGTTGGTTGTTGAAGTTAACCAAACCGCGGTGGCGGCGACTTATGCGCCTGTCCATTGAGCATCTTGTGTGAGCAGACGTGGTTCTAATTTGTTGATGTATATGCAAGAGTCGACCGCGCCATTAGAAGACGGTGCAGACGCGTGAGTCGGCCGCGGCTTTGTAAAACCGTGGGAACGGGCGAGTCAACCGTGGCGTTGTAAGTCATGCAGACGGGCGAGTCAGCTGCGTCGTGTTGATGTAGACTGGACCACAGAGGCGGCGGCTTGCACATACATTCGTCAAGCATTATGGCACGGTCAGATGCTAGCGCATGATAATGGTGGCGCGAGCTATATACCCATGGCACGACCATCGCTCTTGCAGTGAACAATTTGTAACACCCCATGTAATTAACCACAGTGATCACCCTTAGTTAATGCCATGTCAGCAAGTTTAACAGTGCCTAGTCATCATTTGCATCATATTGCATTTCAAACTCCTAATTCAAACTTCAAATTAATTTAAAAGTGAGAATAAAAGTTGTTCCAAAATTGGAAACTAAAATGTCCATTAAATAGAAAACAATTCAGAGGCAATTATAAAATTGTAACCAACACCAATGGGCTTGGTTAAGTGACCCTAACAACCTCAAACTATGGCTAACAGCAACATTTAATAACCTTTTATTTAATCTAAGTTAAATATGAAATTATATTTTACCCAAACTAGTTTTTGGTGATAGGTGCTAATGCACTGCAATTTATGAGCTAGGTCACTTATTTTGTAAAATTAGTTTAGTGGCTAAACAATTTGCAAAACAGTAAAACAAAAGAAAACAGAAAATAGAAAAGAAGAAAAGGAAAAAGGCTCGCAGCGGCTGGGCCTAAGTGGCTACAGTGCCGGCCCAGCCCACCCCGCACCTCCTCCCACCTCGCACTGCTCACCCGCGGCCGCTGTTGAACACTTAGCGCGCGCACGCGTGCCCGCACCCTGGCCCCCCTGCTCGCTGCTCGACAGCGCGCCCGCGCCCGCGCCGTGGATAAGGGCAGAGCTATGGCTCTTATGAGTACACTGTCATGTCATTTGGCTTAACAAATGCTCCAGCAACCTTCTTCCGGTTGATGAACTATATCTTCATGGATTATCTCGACAAATTCGTCGTGGTTTATTTGGATGATATCCTTATATATTCCAAGAATGAAGAGGAACACGCTGAACATCTTCGGCTTGTATTGGAGAAGCTTCGGTAACACCAGCTTTATGTCAAGTACTCTAAGTGTGAATTCTGGTTATCTGAAGTGACCTACCTTGGCCATGTGATTTCCAAGGATGGCATTGCTGTTAACCCCGAGCGAGTACAGGCTATTCTTGACTGGACTCCCCCGAAGAATGTTAAGCAAGTCAGGAGTTTTCTTGGACTCGCTAGTTATTGTCGTCGATTCATCGAGAACTTCTCAAAGATTGCAAAGCCATTGACGGATCTGCTCCACAAAGGTGTTAAATTTGAGTGGACAGAAAAATGTCAAGAAAGCTTTTAGACGCTAAAAGATAAGTTGACATTTGCCCCAGTGCTAGCACCCCCGGATACTCGCAAGGATTTCGTGATATACTGTGATGCATCTCGTCAAGGATTAGGTTGTGTCCTAATGCAAGAGCGCAAAGTGATTGCTTATGGCTCTCGACATTGTGTCCTCACAAAGAAAATTATCCAGTGCATGATCTTGAACTTTCTGCAGTTATTTATGCTCTGAAGCTATGGCGACATTACCTTCTCGGTAATCGTTGCGAGATATACACGGATCATCAGAGTTTGAAGTATCTATATACTCAACCAGATCTGAACCTTCGCCAACAAAGATGGCTCGAGACAATTGCCGATTATGATATGAATATCTCATACACCCCTGGCAAGGCTAACATAATGGTCGATGCTTTGTGTCGCAAAGCTTATTGCAACAACCTTATGGTTCAGGAAGCACAACATGTTCTTTATGAAGAGCTTCACAAATTGAACCTCCATATCGTTCCATAGGGTTATCTCAATACCCTGGTTGTTGAACCGGATCTTGAGCACAGCATTAAGATTATGCAAGAGTATGACTCTGAAGTAGAAAGGATTAAGCGATACCTCGAAAAAGGAAAGCCGCCGGAATTCCATCTTGATAATGATGGGGTCCTATTCTTCCAACGCCGTCTCTTCGTACCCAAATTCAAGGATGAGAGAGTGCACGTTATGAAAGAAGCTCACGACACCCCTCTGTCAATTCATCTTGGTAGCACAAAGATGTACCGTGACATTTGTCAGAGATACTGGTGGCCTAATATGAAGTGAGACATTGCTCGTTATGTTTCTGAGTGTGACGTTTGCCGCCGCATTAAAGCAGAACATCAAAGACCTGCTGGAACTCTACAACCCCTTGATATTCCTGAATGGAAATGGGACAAGGTCCAAATGGATTTCATTACTGGTTTCCTAGATCTCAGAAGGGTCATGATGCTATTTTTGTCGTCATTGACCGATTCTCAAAGGTTGCTCACTTTCTGCCAGTCAAGGAGACAATCACTGCTAGTCAGTTAGCAGACTTGTATGTTTCCCGAATTGTGTCACTCCATGGTGTTCCGTTGGAGATCAGTTCGGATCGTGGCAGCCTCTTTACCTCCAGATTCTGGAAAAGTTTCCAAGAAGCTATGGGAACTCATCTGTCCTTCAGCACCGCTTTTCACTCTCAGTCACAGGGTCAAGTCGAGCGAATTAATCAAGTGCTCGAAGATATGCTTTGGGCTTGCGTCATCTCCTTCGGTAAGAAATGGGAGGAATCTGTCTCGTATGCCGAATTCTCTTACAACAATAGCTATCAAGCTAGTCTGAAGATGGCACCATTTGAAGTTCTTTATGGACGTAAGTGTCGAACCCCTCTGAATTGGTCGGAAACTGGGGAACGCTCACTCGTCGGACCGGACATTATCCAACAAGCTGAAGAAAAAGTCCGCATTGTCCGGGAACATCTGAAAACTGCTCAGTCTCGTCAGAAGAGCAACTATGACTGAAAGCACAAGGTATGGTCTATCATCCTGGCGAGCAAGCTTACCTTCGCGTCACTCCATTGAAAGGCACTCATCGGTTCAGAATCAAGGGCAAGTTAGCTCCTCGCTACATTGGCCCATTCCGTATTCTTGCCCGTCGAGGAGAAGTGGCATATCAGTTGCAATTGCCGCCAAATCTTTCTCAGGTGCATGATGTCTTTCATGTATCCCAACTTCGTCGCTGCTTCAAGGATCCTATTCGAGCTGTGGATCATGAAATGCTTGAATTGCGGGAAGATCTGTCTTATCCAGAATATCCCATCTGTATTCTTGATCAAGCTGAACGTCGAACTCGTCAGTCTTCCTCTTAATTCTCGGGACGAGAATTCTTGATAGAGGAGGATAATTGTAACACCCCATGTAATTAACCACAGTGATCACCCTTAGTTAATGCCATGTCAGCAAGTTTAACAGTGTCTAGTCATCATTTGCATCATATTGCATTTCAAACTCCTAATTCAAACTTCAAATTAATTTAAAAGTGAGAATAAAAGTTGTTCCAAAATTGAAAACTAAAATGTCCATTAAATACAAATAATTCAGAGGCATTTATAAAATTGTAACCAACATCAATGGGCTTGGTTTAGTGACCCTAACAACCTCAAACTGTGGCTAACAGCAACATTTAATAACCTCTTATTTAATCTAAGTTAAATATGAAATTATATTTTACCCAAACTAGTTTTTGGTGATAGGTGCTAATGCACTGCAATTTATGAGCTAGGTCACTTATTTTGTAAAAGTAGTTTAGTGGCTAAACAATTTGCAAAAAGTAAAACAATAGAAAACAGAAAACAAAACAGAAAATAGAAAAGAAGAAAAGGAAAAAGGCCCGCAGCGGCTGGGCCTAAATGGCTACAGCGCTGGCCCATCCCACCCCGCACCTCCTCCCACCTCGCACTGCTCACCCGCGGCCGCTGTCGAACACTCAGCGCGCGCACGCGCGCCCGCACCCCGGCCCCCCTGCTCGCCGCTCGACAGCGCGCCCGCGCCGTGGATAAGGGCAGAGCCCCGCGCACCCCTGGCGTCCCCCTCGCCACTCTCTCTTCCTCTCTCCCCTTTTCCCCATCGCAGCCGAATGCCACGGCCACCGTGCCCCTCTCGTCGTCGCACCGTGTCCAGCCCCCTCCCCGACGTCGACTACGCCGACTACGCCGAACGCAATGAGCCGGGAAGCCTCCACGCCACCGCCATCTTCTTCTCCTTCCTCGAATCGCCGCCATCTGTCGCCGTCAATTCCGGCCACCCCACGCCTTCCCCGAGCCCGCATTCGCACATCTGCAGGTCCTGGTGAGCCTCCGCCCCTCCCCCTTCTTCTTCGCCGTCGGATTCGACCCGTAGCCCTCGATCCCGCCGTGCCCGAGCTCGCTTCCGCGGAGCTCGTCGCCGGCGAGGCTTCCTGCGACCAAATGGTTCCGGGCTCATGCACATCTTGCTCGTCGCATCGAGTAGGCCTCGCCTAGCCACTTGCTTCGATCGCGCGCGCACCGTAGCCCCCATCCTGTAGCACACCCGAAACCACCGCCGCCCGACGTCGTCGCCGGTGAGTATTCCGGCCTCCCCAGCTCCAACCACCACCACCACTCGATGCGTGGCAGCCTCAGCTTTCGAACGCAAGAAGAATCACACGATTTGGTGCACTATGGTGAAAACCCGAGCTGCTCCGGCGTTCGGCCACCGCGTTTTGGCTCGCCGGAGCCGGCTCCGGCGCTTCTCCGGTCGCCGTCCGACGTGGCCTAACCGGTGGGGCCCGCCGTGCCAATGACCAGTGGGTCCAGTTGACCTGTTGACTGGGTCAACTGCTGACTGGGCTGGCCCCGTGTCACTAACATGTGGGTCCCGCCCATTTAAACGATTTTAAATAAATAGGTAATCTGTTAATTAATTAATTAATTAGTTTAAATGCTAATCACTCACTGACGGTAGGCCACACCCACTAATTTACCTAATTAATTTAAACTAACTCTGTTTAATTAACTGAGTCACTGACAAGTGGGTCCCACTGGACCCACAGGTCAAGTTTGACTCCAGTCAACTGCACTGTCGACTGCTGATGTCACATCTATGTCATGATGATGTCATCATTTACTATTCTGGATAATGTTGATTTGAAATAATTAAATAAATTCAGAAAAAGATTAAAACTTTAGAAAATCATATAAAATAAACCGTAGCTCCGATCGAAAAACTTTATATATGAAAGTTGCTCAGAACGATGAGACGAATCTGAATACGCCCTTCGTGTTGCTGTCAGATGCCCCCAACTATCTGAACATGGAACTTTTAGACTGATTTTGATAAATGAATAGTGCTCAACTTTAATAAAATAAATCCAAATAAATTCCTAAATTAACTAAATCATCTAGTTAGGCAGTAGAACACCTCTGCATATCATTTAGGCGTGTCATGCATATTGTTTGCATTTTTTCCATGAATTTATTGTTTCTTCCCCCCTCCTTCTCTCTCGATAGACGCCGAGACCGACGCCGACGCAGCAGAGTTCGACTACGCTCCGGACGAGCAGCCTTCTGAAGACCAGCCCCTCTCAGCAGAGCTTCCAGGCAAGCCCCCCCCCCCCTTGAACAATCCGATATCACCCATTCCATTCTCTCATGCTTGCATTAGATTTTGCTACTGTAATTGATTGCTCCTATCCTGATACATAGCCTGCTTTTTGTAACCGTCTTATTGATACCTACCTGCTTAACCTAAACTGCTTAGTATAGGTTGGTTAGTGATCCATTAGTGACCCCACTTTGTCTTTGTTGCCTCTGCTTCATCATCGATGACTCGATCAACGTGATCGACGACCAGAGACCAACACCTCACTTCACCCCTCCTTTGTTGTACGACTCTGCATAGTTACTATCGAGTGCCGAGGGTGATACCTCGTAACGCACTCCTGATGATAACTCTGTAGTATAGCTGTTCGGTCATGGTCATCGAGGGTGATTCCTCCTTAACCACTTCCGATATGACTCTGTCGTGCAACCCCTCAAGTGTGAACCTCGAGGGTGATTCCTCCTACGTTCACCTTGATGATTTCATCGAGTGGAATCCACCGAGGGTGATTCCTCGGGGTTTCCCCCTTGATGTTATGACCACATGGTTACCTTGACCTTTGTCACAAGCGGGTCAACCCTGAGGGGTACCCGCAGGGAATTTATGCAGTCGGGTTGCCAGGAGGGCACCCGAGAGAGATATTGTGGCGGAGCGTCAGAAACACTGATCGTCTCCGCGAATTATTAAATAAGCCTAACGGATTTGGGTATTTGATCTGAGTGGGTTGTCGTGCCCTATACACACTACCACCACGCGGGATAATGGTTATGGGGCCCTCTACGTCGTACGTTTCTCCCGAAAGCTCATTAGACGTCACAGTTCACCGTACGGGCTGATTGTTGGGGTTGGGCTGGATACTTCACTGACGAGTTCAGTGTCGCGCCTGCTCCCCGGCCAGTCTCGCAACGCGCAGGAGCGCCCGGGGCGATGGCCCAAGACCCCTGGGTGCATAGGTTAGTCCGGCGTGTTGACCTCTCTGCTGAGCCTAGGTAGGGCGCTGCTTCGTGTCGATCTCCCGAGGCCGGGCATTACACAGCAAGTGTGTACGGCCAGAGGTGATCGAGCGTGTTGGGTAACAGTAGTGCAGCCCTGCAGGGAAGTGATCTATTCGAATAGCCGTGTCCACGGTAATAGGACGCTCAGTTTGGTATCCCGATCTATTACTTGAACTGGATACTTGTTTAATTAATTGAAGCTCCGGGATCGCTTTCTCGCAGGGAGTCGAGGAAGGATCTCTAGGCTTTGCCTCAATATGCTTGCTTAATAAAATGCTTTTCTGTACTCTTCTAATTGCTGCAAGATGGTGGCTTCGTGAAGATGCTAGTCTTCGATAGGACTAGGTCTTCTCTCTATTCTGCATTTCTGCAGCCTAGTCCATATATACAGCCTTTCTTTGATAATGTTGCATATGTAGTGTAGATCCTTGCTTGCTGAGTACTTCGGATGAGTACTCACGGTTGGTTTGCTACCTCTTTTTCTCCCATACCCCCTTTTTGATGTTACCTCAGACGATGGAGCTCAGGAGCTAGATGCCACCGCAGGAGCTTACTACTAGGAGGGCCCAGACGGCACGTACTACTGGATCGAGCCAGCCAACCAGGAGTAGGATCGGAGGCCCTAGGCAGGAGGCCTTCGCCTTTCGATCTAGAGTCGTTGTTTGTGCTAGTCTTCTTAAGGCAAACCTTGGCTAACTATGTCTGTACCCAGATATTATTTGTATGACTAACTTATGTATTCGGATCCTCGTGATCCCTGGTCTGTAATATTCGTGGATCTCCGTTTATTTGTGTAGAGTTGTGTTGTGATATCTTCCCGTGAGTCCCTGTGCTTGATCGTGCATGTTTGCGTGTATGATTAGTGCACGATTGAGTCGGGGGCGTCACACAATTGTCCTGCATAAAATATCGCAAGGCAGAGTAATTGTTCTTTAAAGAATAAAAAATGTATCAATAAAAATTGACTGGACAGATTTCACCTGATTCGTCCGGACTGCAGATGGTCCGTTTTGTGAACAACCTCTAGTATTTGCAATGGCGATTTAGCCCCTCTCTCATGCCCTTGCAAAAGGACATTCACCACAGCACTGCAGCCGTCATGATAAAAAATAATTCTCTTCTCCGACAGCTTGACAGCAGAGGCGAGGCGACTCGGAGGCGATCACAAAGTGGAGATCGGCGAATGCAAGGCGGCGGCTGGCGGAGGCAGCGGTTTGAAATGCGACCACAACAGAACCAGAGCTGGGCGGGTCAGAAAAGGCGAGTGCTACGTGCCGGTGCGCCGGCCGAAATTTAGGCCAGTCGCACCAACAGCGTCCAATTAAACACCGGGTAGCCACACGATTCTCTCTCCTTCCTCTGTCAGATGTCCTTTTCTTTCAGAAAAAAAAGCATCCATCGCGCTGCCATGGAATAGCGACACGCCAGGCCCCGAAGCACCGTCCGGCCCTCTCGCCTGTTGCTGCCCTCGCTGCCGGTCGCTGCCCTCACCACCGGTCGTCCTCGTCCCTGCAGGTCGCCGTCGTCGCCGCCGCCTCTTGCGTTTCTCGCTGCGTGCATGCAGCAGTGTGCGCCCGGGGTTGCAGCTCCCCGTCACGCCGGCCGTAGCTCCGTTGTGACGACCGCAGCTTCGGTGGCGCCGGTCGCAGCACGCTAACAACAAGTTCGCAAAAAAGTACTCACCCTCAGGTTGCCGGTCGCAGCAAAAACGCTCGCCGGATGTAACTTTTGTAGTCGCCGGTTGTAGCAAAAACACCACCCATCACCACCAAATGAAGAAGTCGATGTAGCAAAAAATGTAGCAAGTTCCAGCAAAAAATAAATCTGGTTCCAGCAAACAAATCACATCGGCGGTGCGAGGAGCGTCCGGTTCCAGCATAAATCACAGGAACAAAATCAAAAGAAAGTAGATGTAGCAAAAAAAATAGCAAGTTCCAGCAAAACATAAAGCTGGTTCCAGCAAAAACCCGTCCGCGGTGAGAAGGCGCATCCGGTTCCAGCACCGGTGGACGCTGGTTCCAGCAATTTTTGTGGCTGGTTGTAGCACCGCTGCTACCTGGTTCCAGCAAAAACTTCGCCACACCAAAAAACACCGCCTCATCGCAGCACCGGGCTCAGCCGGTTCCAGCATCCTCCGCCACGGTTCCAGCGTTTTGCCACCGTGGTTGCAGCACCCGTCGGCGTGGTCACCGCCGGAAGTTGCATCTTCCAGCATCTCTCGCCGATGCTTCCATCATCTGAGCACCGTGGATCCAGCATCTGCAGTCCACGGTTGCAGCACCCCCTTGTCCCGCGTGATCACAGTGCCCATGGTGGGCAGTGCCATGCTCGGCCGGTTGCAGCATCGCTGGACGCCGTCTCCAGTACCACCAGTGGACACCGTCTCCAGCGCCAGTGGATGCCCCCGTCTCTAGCACCCGCTCTGCCACACCGCCCCAAGGCCGCCGCCACACAGTGGTTAGCAGCGCCGCCCCCCGTCGAAGCCATGAGCATGGAGAAGGTGGAGGCCATGTCCTCCCCCTGCCCTTGCGCGATGATGGGTGAGAGCTGATTTGAGATCCATGGGGAAAAGGAGAGGAGGTGGGAAATGAATGGACAGGATGGCTCGCGAGGGGATAAGGAAAGGAGAAGCAGCGGTGCGTGGGCCTGCTTTGACGCATGAGAGGACATAGTGCCTGATGTGGAGATGAAGACCGACCGAGCGTTTGCGCCGGCACGCCGATTACAAACATTTTCCCTCAGAAAAGGACCCTTCGAGTCATGTTGACTAGCCCATGTCCTTTTTTTCTTGGGTCATGTTGACCTATCCACGGTCACACTATTTCCAGCCAACCTGGCCCTTTTTCTTATCTTTAGCCAGATGGGCAGTCGGCCATAGCAATAGAGCAGCATCGGCTGGCGAGGCGCGTCAGGCCCTCGGGCAGGGGCGGGTCAGGGAGGAGGGCGCGGGGCCAGACCTGGCCGGGCGCAGCAGAGCAGCTCGGGAGGCCGGAGCGAGGCGAGCAAGGGAGGAGGGCGCGGGGCCAGACCCGGCCGGGCGCAGCGGCAAGGTGGAGCAGCTCGGGAGGCCGGAGCGAGGCGAGCAAGGGAGGAGGGCGCGGCGCCAGACCCGGCCGGGCGCAGCGGCGAGATGGAGCAGCTCGGGAGGCCGGAGCGAGGCAAGCAAGGGAGGCACGTGGGTGCAGCCTCATTCCAGGGGCGAGCCGGATCGGGTCACAGGGCGGCTGAAGCGAGGTAGAATGGCGGAGGCGGGGTGGGTACACCGCAGCACGGCGGAGCCAGCGGGAGGCAGCAACGAGCCGGCGCCTCGGTCGGGGCGGGTCGCCGCCGCGGCGGCCTTGACGCGCAGGCGAAGAAGCGGGGGCGAGGCGGCTCGGTGCGGCCGAGGAGAAGAGATGGCGACTCTAGGAAACCCCCGGCAAGTCAAAGGAGGAGCATGGCCTAAGCGGCTCATAGGCCGGGGAGGCTCGACATGCGGCGGGGGCAGCCGGCCGACGAATCAGGGGTCGCACGGAGGCGGGCCACCACAGCGGAGGCAATTCGGCGGCAACTAGGCGGCACGGAGACTTGCAGTGAAAGCCGACAGAAGAGCTACGGCTGAGGCGGAGTCCGGCGGCTCAGCGTACTGCAGCTGAGGCGGCCGGCAGCTCGTAGCGGCTTGCAGAGGTGGGTCGAGGCGGATTATGAGCCATGGCCACCGGATGGTCCACAGGTGGCGGCTCTAGGTGACCGAAGCAGGCGTTATTGGCGCGGGGCCGTGGGACGGTAAGGCAGGCCCGTAGCGGCGGCTTGGAGACCGACGAAGGCGAGGGCGGCTCGGGCCGGCCGCAGCACATCCGCTTCTCCCTCTTCTTTTCTTCAGTAAATAGATCGATCAAATGGCAGTAGCCAGCGATGACTTAACTCGCTGTAAAAAAGGGAAACGGCGGCTTGGCCCAGCTGGCGAAGCTGCGGCAAAGGTGGCGACTCGTGGCCGCGCAGGCGAGGCGATTTTGAGGCCACTCAGCGGCGGATCGGCGTCGCAGGGCCGACGATGCGGCGAGGCACAGCAGCGGCGGGTCGGCGTCACGGGGCCGGCAATGCGGCGAGTCACAGCAGTGGCGGGTCAATGACGGCGGACCGGCGACTTGCGACTTGAGGCGGGTCATGGTTGAAGCGGCGGATCCCAGCGGCTTGAAGACCCGGTTGCATATCTCAGCGGCGGCGGCTTGGAGCGACAGGCGGCTCGACGGGGCGGAGCCCCTGCAACAAGGCGGCTCGGGCCGTGGCAACGGCGGGTCGCAATGATGGAGGCGGAGCTTGTATCGGCGGCTCAGAGCGGCAGGGCGGCTCGCGGTTGAGGAGGAGGCGAGTAGCGAGGTGGCTCGGCTGGCTGCAGCAGAGGAGTGGTTTGACGGTAGCGGAGGAGCGAAGGCTCAGCTCCGGCAGCGAGCCGGCGGAAGGCCATCTCAAGGCGTGCTCTGTTGGTCGTGGCGGCTCGGAGCGGAGCAAAGCCGAGGCCCGACGGGGCGGCTCGTGGCAGAAGAGACAGACTGGCGAGGCTGCTTGGGGTCGAGGCGAGCCAGTGAGGCGGCGGGAGCGGTGACTTCGTGTCCTGCTGCAGGCGGAGGCGAAGCAGGGAGCGCGGCGGGCAGGCGACGGCTTGACAGCGGGTCAATGTGGCAACTTGGTCGCGCCGGTGAGCCCGCAGCGGCGATGCGCGACTCACGGCGAAGGTCAGTGAAGGCGCGAAGAGGCCATGGCGGCCGATGCGGTGTGGCGAGCGCGGAGACGAGTTAAGTTCATGGCGGCGGCTTGACGAGACCGCAGCCGTGGAGGCCGGCGGGGATGGAGGCGACTTGAATCACCAATGCCAACTCGGAGGATGGGTCGGAGTCATTCTCCGGGTCGTAGTTGGGTTGACTGACCCATGTCCACATCCTCCGGGTCGTGGGTTTTTATCTTTCTGTACGTGTCGGAGTCCGTGTTAAACTAATAGAAGCCAAATTTTCAACTTCGGAATCACTCCAAACACTTTTTTCCATTGTTGTTGATGGTTACGATGGTGTTGGCAACTTGTGGCTTGACCGCTTGCTTGGACGAACGGCAGTTGATTTTTCTTGAACTCAATCTCGTATTGCTAGCTCCAAAGTTGACCAGCAAAATTAAGTAACCAGCCTACCGGCTCTGCCCAAGATTGTCCAATTCCAAGTTACCCTGTGCTGCCGTGCCTGCTCTTTTTCTTTCAACCAAATTGTGAGTTTCTCGAGCCTTGAAGAATTCCCTCCAAAAACACAATACCACCGTGCGCAGGTCCCACGGTGGGTGCCAACTGTCGTGGTTTTGTCACGGCAGATATCCTAGTGTGAGGACTTAGTCGTGACGCCAACGCATCTAAGTGATAGCTTAAACAGGGTTGAGCGGGACGAGAGATGCGAGATTTTACCCAGATTCGGCCCCTCACGGTGGAGGTAAAAGCCTACATCCTGCTTGATTGATATTGATGATGATGACGATCTCGGTTACAAGGGCGGTATTTCGCTACCTCTATCTCAAGAGCATCTATTTTGATCTTGTTTAAGACTTGTTTGTCTAAGACCTATCTATTCTCACCTCTAGAAACTGGACCCTCTTGGGGTGCCCTGTCCGTCCTTATATAAGTTGAAGGGGCGGGTTACATGTAGAGTCCAAGTCGGATTAAGACTTAATCTATTCTGACTTCTTATCGCGGGCTTCTTAACGCCTGGGCTTCTCTCCGTGGGCTTCTTAACGCCTTGGGCTTCTTAACTCCAGGTGACTCATCTTCAGGGCTCATCTCCGAGACTCATCTCTATGACTCCCGTCATCTGCCGGGTTACAATCTGTCTGCCGGGTTAGAAACTGTCTGCTGGCTTACAACTGTCTGCCGGGTTAGAAACTGTCTGCCGGCTTACAACTGTCTGCCGGCTTAGAAACTGTCTGCCGGCTTACAACTGTCTGCCGGGTTAGAAACTGTCTGCCGGCTTACAACTGTCTGCCGGGTTAGAACCTGCCGGGTCAGGATCTGCCGGGTTAAGTCCAGAGATGACTTAACGCCATGAGCCGGGTTAAACCGCAGGTAATTCCCCCGACACCTCCACTATACAAATAATGCCAACATCATGCGAGAGGATCCAAGTTCTACACACGTCGTAACCAGAAAACAGAAAACAGAAGCCAGAAGCCAGAATGATATATCGCATCTTGCCCCGATCGTCTATCGATCATAAGCTGTCAAGTTATCTATCAAGATCTTTCACATATAAGCATGATCTTCTATCGATCATAAGTCATTTATGGTAGGGACCCAAAAGTCATGTCAAGAGACCCCTGGTGACCTGAGATGTCGTTTCACTACAAAAAAAATGCGCGCGACTAACATACTACTACGGGGCACCGATGAAATTATTCTCGACAGGAGTATTTCACTCGTTCAATTGATTTGCCCCTCGATTTGATGTCATGATGTTCTATTTAGACCATTTCCTACCATATGTTCTACCTAATTCGACGATGCACATATGGAAAACCAAGGAAAGAATGAGGACATCATTGGAGAGGTGGGGATCACTTTTTTTTTTATGGCATGTGAATCACCATTTAGTTGTAGAGCCGTGGATCTTTCTTCTAATGAGAAAAATGTCATCGTTAGAGCGAGCGTTTTGAATCAAGAATAGCTTCTTTATCTAGAATGTATTTCAAAACCTATGCATGTACTAGTAGAACGCCCGTGCGTTGCTACGGGCTACCATGCATATACTGAACTCTTAATCCAATTATGCCCCTCAATCTAGTCTCTTACACCTACTGCTTTTTTTTAAATGCACTCTTCGTTATTTTGGTTGTTGGTATATCATGGAGAAAATTTGAACTACAAAATAAAATTTACTAATTAGAAATGCATGACCTTGGTATCAAGAATGATTGCTTACATAATTTTTGGAACGTGTGTTGCCACACATACCCATTTTAAAAAAAGAACAATATTAATATTAACAAAAATCTGAGAGTTTGTACAATTCGTGAATGTATGCAGTTAACATGTAATTGTGAAAGAAGAAAAAAGGTCCATAGGAAGTCATTTACTAATGAGATGACATAACTGATCTTTTGATTTCTTTGGGATAAAATGCAAGATCTGCTAATGCAAATCAATAATACATGCCCACTCTCCTCTTGTGAATGTCTTCTCCGATAGGCCCTACAACCTAGATAGTTGTCACCTGTCGGAATCAATGGACATCATCTTCGTCAACTATGTGGCAGCCTTGCTTATGATGAACCTACAAAAGATGGAATTAATCAACGAAAGCATCATGCAATTGAAGCTTGGTAATCACAAAATGCATGACTACTTTGTAGCAGAGGTTAGGTAACTACAGATTAAAACATATCAAAGCTTGACCTATGCTTTTTAACTAATAATCACTTTACCGTCCTTCGTAACCTATACAGACATGGTATAATTGGACAATAGCATACTTATTTTCTAAATTGCATAATTGAAAATAAATCATGAACTATAGGCGAAAGAATGATGGACCAAGCATTACAGATTAGGCAGAGCATGTGACCTTCATTGGCATGCATTAGCCACGTCATTAGCCACACTACTTGCTGCTTGGATTAGCTACCTTCTCGAACGAAACTAACCGATCATCCTGTTAAATATATGCTACAACGTAGAAAGATAGGCACTCACAGTCTGAGTCGGTGGTAATCCACTGCACCATCCGGCACGACTGCAACGCCGAGTTCTTCTGGCTCGCTGACGACAACCGCGACGCGTACCCATTGTTATAGCTGTAGTTCCTGTTACCCCTCGACTGCGTGTGCAACTTCGTCCTCCCGGCCAGCGCCGAAGCGAACGACAGTGGCGAGTACCCCACCGCCGACGCCGACGAGCAGCTGCCCGCCTCCCACTTGAAGCTCAGCTTCCCGCCGAACTCGCCAGAGCTCATGTCATCGTCACACTATGATGCTGCTGCTGCTGGGGCACTACCACCGTCCCTTCCATGGAAGCTCAGAAACTGCTGCTCACACAAAGAAAAGCGATCAGATTATAAGATAAATGTGGTTTTAGAAAAAAGCAAAAATGTAATACATATAACAGCCACTAAAAACTGTAGCAAACTCTGCTCGATTGATGCCCAACCTACCCTTCACGCTAGGCACAGCAATATCCCCTCTATTGTTTCAGTTCAGAACAACACAAAATGAATTGTAAGGATAGAAATCTACTGTGAACTCGGTTTCTGATGGCTAGCAGCAGTATAAAACAACCACTTATATAAACTGAACCAAAACATAATCTAGAGCTGAACCAAGACGTCCTGTCTTACAAACTGAAGCACCAAAACGTACATACAAAGTGCAGGCACGTGATGAATTGAAAATTACCACACATTAGCTAGAAACAAACCCAACAAAATGCAAACTATTCATTTATTTGAAGGATAATTCATAACTCATAAGTAGCAAGCGTGTCTCACAACTACCTTTTTTTTTACAAATGCAGAAATGCTATAAAGTCAGGGCAAAATAAAAATGTAGATAACATGCAATCAAATACTCCCTCCAATCCAAAATAAGTGTTGCAGTTTTGAACTGTGGTTAGTTCAACACAGCGACAATTATTATGGGATCAGAGGTAGTAACAATCATATATTGCATATTACATAGTAGTCTTATTAATGGCTCATCGCTCATCCCTGTTCCGATACGTGATGTACTGATTGGTATGCGCATGAAAAGCTAAATAGATACGCCCTCTGTAATGAAATATAAGATCATTTGCACACTGAAACAACCAAGCAGTTGCTTGTCGTGAAATAGAACCATATTTGCAGCTTATGTATGAGCTCAGAAGTGTATTGAAGCCTGCACGTTTAAGTACATATTGTGTATTGTATTTTTGTCCTAACCCTGCTACATACCTTGTCAAAGTTTCAACTGCATTAATTCGATAGGCAAATAGTCAAAATGGTTTCTTGTTCAGTATAAAATATGAGCCTGAACAACATTAGAGTAGCAGGAAAGATTGCATGTGAAAAAGGAAACTTGAAGAAAGAGGCTGACCTTGCCGCTGCAAGCTAACATAGATTGAGGAGGCAGTGGCTACAGGAGTTGGATGTATGTGCAACCATGGTCTTGTGTTGGTGACCAGCAGTTGGTAACTGGCCAGAATTCAACTCCCAATAGTTCAGTTTAACAGAGTGAGAAATATATTTTTGGTCTTAACGATCTTATATTTCTTTACAGAGTGAGTAGCATGCAAAAAAGATCAGCGTTCAGTTTAACAATTAACGATAGTTAGCATTGGTACATGGCTATGAAACTCTCCATCCAGTGCACAAAATGAAGCCTTTTTTTGGTTACATACATGGCTGCTGCAATACAAGTTGCTGCTCGGGTAAAACAAAACAAGACTTGCAGGCATATATTGGCAATATTCGACAAACACATGACCATCCAGTACACGCTAGCAGACCATCCAACCATTTGTTTTGTGAATGCAAGCAAATAGAAGACTTTTTTCAGTAGAGGAAATCACACGACTACTGCTAGTACAGGAGATCAATTTAATTTTTGAATGCAAGAAAGCAGCAAATAGCTCTCAGGCATTGCAGCAGAAATCTAGCAGAGGAGGAAGCGGAGTGGAATCTGTCCATATTTAAATCAGAGAGAGGAAAAAAGGACCGAACTTTACAAAACTGAATGTCATCCAAAATTGAAGCACAAAAACATACAAAGTGCAGGCCTGCTCAATTGTAACAAGTACAGGTGATATTTATGTAGAGGGGGGGAGAAGGGGAAGCTCACCACGTTGGTGCTGGGTGGGAGGTGTAGATGGATGGATTTTGGCCTACTGCTCCACCTCCTCTCCTCTGGCCGCTGTACCTACAGAGAAGAGACAGGGGTCAGAGAGAGGGAGAATAGGAGAGGGGAGAGGAGAGGAGAGGAGTGGAAGTGGTGGCTTGCCACCTACCTGCTGCAGCTTCTCCATGGCTCGCACCCCTTCCTTCACACAAGTAGATGAATTGAGATGAGAGCAAGTGCCTGCACACAACCGCACACACACACATCAGATGCAGAGAGGAAGAAAACCAGAGGAAGAAGAAGAAGAAGAGAGGGGGGGTGCGCATACCCAGTTACCCACCATGGACGAAGCTCGTCTCTTGGAGGGGATCTGACCTGCTGCACCTCCTGCAGACAACGCCATGGGTGGAAGAGAGGGGCTTGCTAGGGTTTCGGGCGGCGGTGGAGGCTGGACGCGGCGGCTACGGGGTGGAAGGAGGAGAAGTCCTCCTCTGCCGGTGCTTCGTGGTGGAGGAGGACGGAGCTCTAGCCGGTGGTGGTCCTCTGCTGGTCGCTGAAGCCAGACCACGGTGGCGCGTGAAAGGAGGCTCCTCCGCAGCGACCGGGGAGAAGAGGAGCCGTGGTTGTGGTCACCGTCGCGTGGAGGAGGTATCGGTGGCGGGGGCTAGGGTTTGCCATCCATGGCCGCAGGCTAGGGTTTGCGGTGCGGCGCTGTGGGGGAGGGAGGGAGGAAGAGATGCAGCCGCGGGCTGAGGTGCGGCGGCTAGGGTCGGTTTGGACCCAAAAAATCGGTGGGGAGGGTGGAAAACGTGGGTGGGGCCATCGGTGGGAGGGGGGATCGAGGGGATCGACGGGGTGGACCTCTCGTTCGATGGAAAGGTGGGATCGAGGGGGTGGACCTCTCGTTCGATGGAAACGAACGAAACGAGCGAACGACGTACGTACTGAGACATTAGGAGTAGAGATGTATGGACACGTTTCATGAAATTTAGTTAAAAAAAATTCATATCCTTGTGTTATAGAAAAGTAAGAGCATCTACAGCCGGGCGCCCCAAACCCGCCACAAACGCCCGGGTGGACAGCCCGGTCACGAAAATTCGACCCAGACGGCAAACGGGCCTTAAACGCCCGGGTTGACCGATACCCCTCATATCCAGCCTAAATATGGTGCGGATATGGGGGCGCCCAGGCGCGCCCGAACGCGTCCGTCACGTCGGGCTGACAGCCCTATCACACCTGAAAATGCACCAAATCCAACCCCGACCTACCGGATCCATTTGCTTTCTCATCTCTTGTTCCTCCTCACAGCCGTTCCAAGCCTCTACGCCTGGCACAACAGTCCTCTCTTCCATCCTCACCGCCGAGGACGTCGTCGCCAGCCCGGACGCCACTGCGGTACGTCCGGCAACTCTCGGGCTCTGCCTTGCGCTCTATGTGTTCGACACATTGTTCGACCTGGTTTTTTGTGTGTTTTCTTTAGGAAAAACGATGAATTCCGATGCTTCATTGGACGAGGAGTATGGACCGACAGAGCTTGATCAAATGATTCAAGATAGTTCTTCGATTCCTCGGATTCGGATGAAGAAGTGGACATGATCATGCTCATGAGCATGCAAAAGGAAATGAACCGACAGGTGGAGCATATTCTCAACTTCAAGGGCTCAATCAAAGGGAGATGAGTGATCAATCGAGATAGGGTGTCCGGAGCACGGCTACTGCAGAAGGACTACTTTGCTCCGAACCCAATTTTCCCGGGTGATCCATGGTTTCGTCTTCGTTTTCGCATGCGGAGACCATTGTTTTCCCGCATTGTGGAGGGAGCGGAGGCACACAATGACTACTTCAAGCTCAAAAGGGATTGCTGCGGCCAACTTTCTTTCTCCGCTAAGCAGAAGTGCACGGCTGCTCTGAGGATGCTTGCGCTTGGTACTGCCGCAGATGTCGTTGGTGAGATGGTTAGGATGGGGGAGAGCACATGCCTGAAGACTATTGTCAAGTTTGCCCGTGTTGTGGAGCAGAGTATTTGAGAGAACCAAATGCGCAGTTTTTTGCTATTGGAGAGGCCAGAGGGTTCCCAGGAATGCTCGGATAAATTGATTACATGATTGGCAATGGAAGAACTACCCCAAAGGTTTGCGGGGAATGTATCAAGGTCACACCAAAGAGGTCACCATCATACTAGAAGCGGTGACATCACATGACTTATGGATTTGGCATGCTTTCTTTGGAATGCCTGGGTCTCACAACGACATGAACGTGCTTCAACGATCTTCGGTGTTCAGGAGGCTTTGTAATGGGGAATCGCCATCGTGCAAGTACACTATCAATGATCGTGACTACAACATAGGATACTATCTTGCCGACGTCATCTATCCTCAGTGGGCGGCATTTTTCAAGACCGTATCGGAACCACATGGCAACAAACAAAGCCACTTTGCAACAATGCAGGAAGCATCTAGGAAGGATGTGAAGAGGGCATTTGTAGTGCTTCAAGCTCGTTGGGGAATTGTTCGTGGAGCTACAATGATGTGGGAATCAGAAACTTTGTGGCAGCACATGACATGATGTGTTATTTTGCACAGTATGATTGTCGAGGATGAGGGTGATGATGTAGCCCAAACCAATGATTTTGAAGCACCTGAAGAACAAGTCCAAATCCCGGAAGATCAAGATGCAGCTCAGCTTATGAACTTTCTACAAATGCATTAGAATCTTCAAGATCATTAGGTGCACGCACAACTACTCAATGATCTTGTGGAGCATATGTGGACTCACAATGGAAACCAAAGAGCTTAATGTTTGAGTTGTGCACTTAAAATAAATTTCATGTAAGAGCTATGTATTTTCGGTACCAAAATTTGCTATTTACGTGCGACATTGATGTGCATGGATTTGAGAGATGTGGATGCCGGTTACAAGATATAAGGGGCCGTCCGGATGCGTCAGCGGGCGTGCCCGAGCGTGTCCGCGGACGTATAGGAGGGCGGATTTGCCAAGTCCGACTGTAGATGCTCTAAGGTTTTGTAGGGAAAAAGCAGCCATTCTACCAATTTAGGACATGGGAAAAAATAGAATATAGATGTTATTTACATGAGGAATAGAAAAAAAGAACAACAATTTACACCCCAATAAATAATGCCAACAACTTCACGTCAATCTCCTCCTTGGGTAAGAAGGCAGCCGCTAAAATGGTACTATGGAAGGAGTCTTGAAAAACACTCCCTTTGTTAAAGTTTGCCTATCATATTAGGTTCATTGGGACAAGCTTTTGGCCAAGTAAACTAACACTATTAACTGTCAGCGACCTCCCCTGTCCTGGGCTGGATTATGAGCCGCTATTGGGCCTTGGGCCTAAGCAGAAGCTACCAAAGACATCGACTACATATACACAGGGGATGACCAGCTAGCAGGCTTGGCTTGGATCGGAACGGCGGCTTCGGCCGAGGCGCTCGCTAGCTAGGATAGCCACTGTTCGTCATCTCCTTCCTCCCCTCTCCCTGTAATTCCCCTTCCTCCTCTGAGCTTGTAATCGAATCCATGGCGAATTGAGTGAATTAGTAGAGAGAACCTCACAATTGGCATCAGAGCCGTTCGATTCTGCACCAAAATTTCACGCAATTTTTTTTCCAATCAAATCCATGGACCCACGACGGCGCGCGGAGCTCCTGGCGAGCCTCTCGCCGGAGGGTTTGGCGACGTATGAGGTTCTGAAGGCCCAGCTAGCTCGCGATCTGGACCGAAGCTTCGCCGCCTCCAAGGCGAGGCTAGAGAAGTCTGTGGAGACGGCGTTCGGCGACCTCCACACCAAGCTGGACCGGACTATCGGCGACCTCCGCTGGAAGGTGCGCAGCGACGACGGCCGTAGGAGTGCCCCTGCAGCAGCGGCGTCGGCTTCATCAACGACGAGGTCAGCCGCGTTTCCGCCTGTCCCGCGCGGCAGCGGCGCAACTGTCGTGGACATCTCCACGCCGGCCACGGCTCCACTCCATCGGCGCACACGGCAACACCTACGTGCGTCCCCATAGTGGCGGCGCTAGACTCTACTTCGCCCCGAGTCCAGGCTGTGACCGCGACCACCCCGACAGCACCTGCTGCAAGCGTTGACCTCAACCTCAAGCGCGACATCGACCACCTCGTCGGCGGCTCCACGACACCAGCATCGATTCCTTTGGATGTCATGACCGCGGCGACTGCGACACAGCCGCGCAGCACCTCGTCCATGGCCAGTTGGGTCACGGCCTCCATGGGCGCAGCGATGGTGTCGGCCCCTCCCACCATGGGCCCCGACCACAATTCCGGCGGCGAAGACCCTGCGGCCGAGTCCATGTCTTCGGGGAGTGTGCATACATCCATCAGCTCGTCTTCAGAGGACTCGCCAAGTCCGGCCCTCGAACCATGGCTCGTCCTCGAGCAAGTCAGGATGCCGCCCGTCACCTGTTCGACGTTGGGCCTCTACCCCGTCGCCAGCACCACCCATGTCAACAAGGTGCCCCTACCCAACCTCGTTGTGTCCCCATCACGATTTGCGGCCTACTCCACCTCCACCTGCATGGCAGCCGTGTCCGTCTCAGATGCTTCAGAACTTGCCCTCGCCATGCCCACCATGTGTTCGACCGAGTGCCCAGGAGAAGGAAACAGTGCAACAAGGGCCACACCCACTCCTCCGGCAGCACCTCTGGCATCCCTGACCAGTGCCGTTCCTGCTACGTGTGAGGTGAGCACGAAGGTCAGTTCCATGGCTCCGATGGATATATCTCATGCAGTGTCAGTCTCCAATGCTCAGCTGGTTGTCGCACACAAGCTATGTGATGAAAAGCCCTGGCATGCTGACATTCTCATTGATTCCAAGTTCAACATGGCTGTGACGCAAGGCAATGTTCCAGTTGTAACTCTTACTACTCTCAACACCAGCTCTAGTGGCCTTGGACAAGAGCTACGACCACTGCCGTGGCCGTCGTTTGTGCATAGTCAGGAAGGAGGGCAACTCATTGATGACTGCTCACTAGGAGCCTTATTGGGTCGCTCCATTACTGAAACTCTGCTGAGAATTTTTTTGGGGCGGACCCTTATAGCTGATACTAGTTATGGAGTGAACAAGGAAGAATTCTTCTCTGCTATTCAAGTGGACGACTTTGACCCCAGTCATGAGAAGTTATGGAATCCTGGAGGTTTCTGTTCCTGTGCTTGGTATTGCCAGTTGTGGATGGTATTAGTTAACAACAAGGGCAGATTGGGAGTGCATTTGGAGGAGCCCAATACTTTTCAGTTCAAGCAATTGCAGCTAAAGTACATTTGCACAAGAGATCAATGGAAGGTTGCTTGGTCCTCTTGGGGTTCTAATCATTGTCAGTGGCATAGTCTACTTGGATCTCAAGTGGAAATTGCTTGGTTGTTCATCAAGGTATTTTTTGTTGCTGCACTTTGGCCACAGTCAAATGGTGAGAAGATTTGCGATCTGTACAGATTCTTGCACTGCTCTGCTATATTATCACAATCCCTGCTCAACAAAGACTGTCCAAGTGAATATTTGTTGATTTTTCACATTGCTGAAACTTCTATGAGCAAATTGGCGAGGCTTATTCTTGGACAGGGTACATGTTATGTCAGGGTTCAACTGAAGCTATCATGTTTCAACACCGATTGTGTTTTTCCTTGTCGACATGACCAGTCCAATAAGTCAATGGTCATGATGAGGAGGCGGTCTCAGGATATTGGTAAGAAGAAATTTATGAAGACAATTTATTCTCAAGACAGTGCATGGGAGTGGCAGCCTGTTCGTTGGTCGTCATTTTTCTTAATCCCATGTGAAATGCAGTTGAGCAGTGTACTGGACTGTCACCATCATGAGCAGCCGAAGCACGCCGGAGACTACTGTACTTTTCAGGTGCTGCGACCACCTTGGCCACCACCGATGCGAGCAGGTCTGAACACCCCTGAGGCACAAAGTACTTACAGTTTGAAATGCAGCCTTATTGCAGTTGTGGATGATCTGTTCTTGGCTGTAAGGCACTTCGATGGTGGTAACATGTTCAGTCAACCACGCACTGAAGCAATGCTAAGGGTGCATTCTAATTGTTTTGAGCTCGTGACTGATGGTGTGTTGCAAGCTTGGTATCTCACATGCCTCGGTGGTCATATTATTCAGGGAGCTTATGAGCTTATGCAATGGAAGGTTTCATGGTTATTTGGTAATCCATTACAGCGAGCTTGGCTTCAGATTTGCCCAACTGGTTATGTCCCTTCGAGCTCCAAAAATTTCCAAGGGAAAATTAGATGGTCGTTTGACATGGCCTACTCTCATGTCCGCAACTTGGAGCGATTTACAGTGATCTGCCACTTGGTAATTGAGATAGGAGGATCTCTTCATGTCTCCAGGGTCGAGCTGGTGCCCTGTTATGTGCATCCTGATGAGGCCTGCAGCTTCCAGTTCTTACAACTGAATCGAGAGACGCCTTTTGATTGGGTTCAGTCTGCTGTACAAATGCCTTGGGATCCCGGTGGTTCGGCATGGATTCGGCTTGAGGGCAAGCCGGATTTTATGAGGGGGGGATTGTCAGCGACCTCCCTTGTCCTGGGCTGGATTATGAGCCGCTATTGGGCCTTGGGCCTAAGCAGAAGCTACCAAAGACATCGACTACATACACAGGGGATGACCAGCTAGCAGGCTTGGCTTGGATCGGAACGGCGGCTTCGGCCGAGGCGCTCGCTAGCTAGGATAGCTACTGTTCGTCATCTCCTTCCTCCCCTCTCCCTGTAATTCCCCTTCCTCCTCTAAGCATGTAATCGAATCCATGGCGAATTGAGTGAATTAGTAGAGAGAACCTCACATTAACATACAGCTTTGGTGATACAAAACTGTAACCACAATTAAGTAATGTGGAATGCAATTCTAATGACGTCAAGTTTATATCGCATAAATTATATAGTAATAGATTAATTGTTGGGTAAAGACTTATCCTAATGATAAGCTGCTACGATGGATTTCCTCCCCTCCCCTGTGTACCAACCGGGGGCAGTGGCCCATACTCTGGAAGAAATAGGGCAACCTCGTGAGAGGTGTTCAAACTTTGTCAAACAAAACAAACACACAAACATGAGAATATAGAGAACTTCCATGGCTTAAATGCTACCATGCTCCCATCTGGTAAAACTGAAATGTATAGTATGTTATAATAAAATTCTGATAAAATTTGTGAATGTGTGCAAGATATTTTTCTTCAATGCCTACAAATTTGTAATCACACACACGCACGCACGCACTAGCGGCTGAGCCGTCAAAATCGCGTATGCAGCTCCCGCACGTACTACATTCCACGGCGACGTCAACATGCATGCACAGGAGAGATCCAATGCATGGCGCTCCGCCGCGAACTCGCTATCGATCCCACCTGGGCCGAAACAACCTCCCACGCCGTATGCGGGAGACGTGCGCCCCGCTCGCTCACACGCCGGGGGAAAGAGAGATTCCTGGCCGTGCACGCCGGCCTAACCTGCGACGTTCGCGCGCGTCGCCGTCGGCCGGCGTCGATCGGGTGTCCAATGCTTATTCGCCGGCCCAGAACGACGCGGACCTGTCACCTTGGCGGTTGGCGCCCACACGGTGGCACGTGTAGTCGCACGTGCCAGGCCCCACTGCATGGCCCGCTGAATACTTCCCTCAGATCGACGGTGGAGACCTTGCCGCATGGACAACTCTTTGTCTTCTTTTTTGCGCAGAACGTGCGTGTAGTGTACCTCTGATCTCGTGTATGGTCTGCGTTGCCCTATATCCGGATCTCGACGCCCATAGGTCGGTGTGCTGTACCGGTAGCTGGCCATTGGCCGGCTGGATACCATGCACGTACTGCTACAGCACCGGCACTCTCAGTGCAAGCTTTATCATATGCACTAAACTTTTATTTATGCAGTGCGGAATTCAGGTAAACTGTCAAAAAATAACTACTCCGACTGAGTAGCATGCGCTCCTGCGACTCCCCCGACGCCCCCGTCACTCACCGCAATAACGCCGCTGCCGATCTCTCCCGCGCCGACGACCTCGGCCATGCCCCCTCGCCGCCGCGGATCGGAGCGGCGGGCGCCACCTCCTCGCGCACCGGTACTGCAGGCGGCGGGGTTTCCCCTCCCCTTCGTGTACGAGGCGTTCCCGGAGGCGCTCCGTCTGATCCAATCGGTGCCGGAAGAGGAGCTGCGGGTGACAAGGGAGAGGAGATGGATGGAGCGAGCGCGGCGGATCTGCGACGACTCCTTCTCGTGGACGCAGTGCGAGAAGGAATGGAGGGAGGCGACAGAGGTCGCGCAGGCAGAATCAGATCTGGATCTCAAGCCCATGAGAGAGAGGTATGTTCAGACTTGCAGAATCCAGGCAGATCGGGAGATGATGAATTTTGCGAGGAGGATTCACTTCGAGGGGTCACCAGAGGAGCGAGCTCGGATGCCGCCGTTCCCTACATCGCCGCCGGTGTCAATAATTCACTGGGCGAAGGGGGAGGGGCGTTCAACCGATCCACGAAGGAAAGCGAGGTGGATCTCTTTGGTGGGGCTTCGACCAACAAGTGTTCCGCCGCCGCCAGAGACAGTAGATCCTCTCCCATATCTGTCGCCGGATTTCTGATCCAAATCGAAGGCAAGCAGAAGAACAAGGTGGGAGAGGTCATTGAGGCAAAGGATAAACAAGACACATTCGATCCTGGTGGAATCAGTAGGGTCTGCAGAGGTGGAAAGAGTGATGGCTGGAAGGGAAATCAAATTGGTGGCAGATTCTGGGCTCTAGGACAAAGCGATGATGAAGACGGAGATGCAGAGGATATTGAAGAAGATCAGCGATGCCCTTATCTAGCAACATTGGCTGATGCATTTGCTTGTGCCAAGAGAGGGAAAACGAAGAAATGCAGAGGGATGAAGAGTGGGAAGTGGAACGGCAGCAAGGAGCTAGTTCTGGAAAAAGTGAGCAACAATCCAATGAAGAAACCATCAACAAAATATAGAATAACAGGTACTTCACATTACAGAAACAATAAAATTCCTCATGTACATTGCGATTCAGTTCAGACTGATAGATGGTATCAAGTGGTCGAGGGGAAAAGTATTGATGCAGGGGCTGGTTTAGAACCTAACTGGGTGCATATGGGACGTGGGTGGAGGGGGAGGAACAGAGCAGTTTGTTTACTGACTGATGCCCCCCTTTCCGTACGATCGCCAGCACGCCAGGAGGGGGAAACAGGGGATGACTTTGAAAAAAATGGGGATTTTCATATTTCTATTCGCACGGTGGGCCGACATGGGGCGGATGATTGGATCGTGGGCCTAAAGTGTGGAAAGCCCCGGAGGCCCAAGGACGGGGGTGGGGCTATATATCCTGGTCGGAACCAGGGTGTGGATCCCAACCACTTCTTGTGGTCTAGGGTTTCCCACCTGTGGTGTGTTTCCTCTCGAGCCGCCGCAGAGAGCAGTAGCGAAAAGCAAGAGAGCATGGCTGATCGCTTCGGGCCTGGGCGTGGTGGTGGCGGGAGAGAAGGAGGAGGTGGAAGTAGCTGGAGGCCGACGCAGGGATTCGGAAGGGATCCTGCATATGATCGCTATGATCAAGGTTTCCAAGCGCGCCCAAGACCTCCTTTTAGAAGTTTCCCAGGTAATCAGCACAACCAAAATTATGCCAGAAGGGATGGGTTTGGGGATTGGAATCAGAATGGAGGGAATTGGGATGGGCGTCAACCTCCTCGCAGACCGTTCATATAGAGCAACTTGCCTGCTGCGGCCAGTACATACCAGCAGAAAGTGAACACAACAGTCAGTGGAGGGGGAGGGTTTAGTGAAGCTCAAGCATCCAAAGCTAATTCAGCAAGTGCAGTGATGACAGGGAATCAAGGGTCTGTGGTTGTATCTGAAAGCAAAACACCAGCGAATGACAAGATTGTGTGTCACAAGTGTGGAGTAAAGGGACACAATTCCAAAGGTTGTGAAACTAAAGTCAAGTGTGTAATCTGCTCAAAAGATACGCACATCTCTGAGTTCTGCGCCTGGCTTCATCAGAAAAAGCCGGTTGCTACCTTAGTTGGATTTGGTGGAGAAGGGCTTGGCGTTTTTGTGGCTGAGCATGCTAAAGAGATGGTTGGCAATAGCAAAAGTGACGCTGTGGCTTTGGTGAGGTTAAGGGAGGGCTGTGATAAGGAAATAGAAGCTGAAACTTTGATCAAAAGTCTTACAAAAACTTATCCATGGAGATGGGACTGGAAAGCCAAGAAGGTTTCTGATGGGCCTTTTCTTGTCAATTTTCCATCAACTGCGAGAATCAATGAGGCTGCTGTGTATGACTGGGTTCCCTTGAAAGGAGGAAACATAATGGTAAACGTCAGGATTTGGAATGATGATGCGATGGCCGTCGGCAAATTATCTGTGATGTGGGTCAGAGCAAAAGGAGTCCCCAAGAGTATGAAGAACTATCATGGCTTGTGTGAGATTGGGTCGACGATCGGATACACTCAGGCTGTGGACATGGAGCTGATGAGTAAAACTGGCCTGGCTAGACTAAAAATCGCAGTAATGGATCATACCAAGATACCCAGTGTGACGACCCCGGCTTAATCGTGCACTAATCATACACGCAAATGCGCACGATCAAGCCTAAGGACTCACTTGAAGATATCACAACACAACTCTAAAACATAAAATAAAGTCATACAAGCTTAATATTACAAGCCAGGGCCTCGAGGGCTCGAATACATAGCTCGATGGCATACAAGCGTCAGCGGAAGCATTAGATATCTGGGTACAGATATATTACATAGAGAGAATTAGGCCTTCACAGAGGCGGGGTAAAATAAAATACTACGATCGAAAGGCGTAGGCCTCCTGCCCTGGACCCTCCGATCCTACTCCTGGTCGTCGAACGGCTCCTCGTAGTAGTAGTACTCGCCAGGCGGGTAGTAGTACTGGTCGTCGGCTGGGGCTTCTGGCTCAGGGGCTCCGTCGTCTGGTGGCATCAAATGGAATATGGGGAAAAAAGAAAATAAAGCAAACGTGAGTACTCATCCGAAGTACTCAGCAAGCAAGGATCTACACTACGTATGCATCATTGTCAAAGGAATGGCTGAATATGTGGACCGGGCTGCAGAAATGCCAGAATAGAGGGGGAAAGCCTAGTCCTATCGAAGACTAGCATCTTCAACAATCTTCAGCAGTCTTTCAGCATTAGGAGAGAGCAGATTACATAAGTAAAGTAGTAGTATTATTAGTAGTAGTATCATCAACCTCGACCTGAGATCCTTGCTCGACTCCCTGCGAGAAAGCAATCCCAGAGCCGTACTATCCAATTCTCACCACATGTTCTAGTTGTACCGATCGGGATACAACTCCGAGTGTCCGTTACCGTAGGACAGGCTATCGATAGAAGTTTCTTCCCTGCAGGGGTGCACCAACTTACCCACCACGCTCGCTTAACTCTGGCCGGACACACTTTTCTGGGTCATGCCCGGCCTCGGCTAAGCAACACGCCGCAACCCGACCTAGGCTTATAAGAGAGGTCAGCACGCCGGACTAAACCTATGCCCCCAGGGGTCTTGGGCCATCGCCCCGGGAACTCCTGCACGTTACGGGGCCACCGAGAGCAGACCTAGCAACCCCTTATACACGCGCGGTTGCGTTACCAGTCCAACTCGGCGTGCGCCGCTCCTTACTGACGTCCAACAAGCTTCGGCTGATGTGTACGACGCAGAACGCCCATACTATGCCCACGTGATGGTTAGTGCTATCGGGCCAGAGGCCCCTCGGATCAAATATCCAAACCGTAGTGGATTAGGAGCGCGCGGAAACGAGCAGAGACTCACGATCGATGTGACCCCGTCGCCCCGTCTCGAGGACTTGCGGCAAGGGCTAAGAATGCCCGGCCACGCCTCGTAGTTATCTCGCGGGCACCATCCAGGTCAACCCGACTCCACATCACTTCGCGTTAAGCTCGCGCGGGTACCCCTCAGGGCCGACCCGTCTTTAGTATCGTGGTTCATAGTCAAGTCATAATATCCAAGGTAACTGTGTGTCGGACACCGAAGGGAACCATGAGGAATCACCCTCGATGGAATTCCCGCTCGATGTTATCATCAAGGTGAACGAAGGAGGAATCACCCTCGAGGTCCACCTTGAGGAGTTGCGCGACGACGTCGTTATCGGGGGTGGTGTAGAAGGAATCACCCTCGCTTACCACGACCGAGTAACTAACCTACAAGGTTAACATCAGAAGTGCTGACGAGGTATCACCCTCGGCACTCGACGATAACCCAGTAGCGTCGGCAACTAAGGGGGAAGTGATGTGTCGTGTCAGGGTCTGGTCTTCATTCCCGGTGATCGGGTCTTCTGATATCCAACAGGGCAGTCGGGATCAAATGGGGGTCTCTGTCGTGACTCTACCCATCCTATGCTAAACAGTTTAGGATAACAGGCATGTATCAAAAGTAGGTTACAAGTAAACAGGCTATGCAACAGAGTAGGATAGTAATAGCAGCAGTAACATCTAGTGCAAGCATAAGAGGGGAGAGAGTAGGCGATATCGGAATGCTCAAAATGGGGGGTGCTTGCCTGTTTGCTCGGGGGCAAGGGCAAGGTCTTCAGTAGTATCGTCGGGGACGTAGTCGTACTCCTGTGCGGCGTCTGCCTCGGGAGCTACGTCAACGTCGGGGTCTATCGAGAGAGAAGAGGGGGAAGAAACAGGTAAACATAATGCAAACAAATGCAATACGGTGCGTGTGATGCTATGATGCAGTGCAGGGTTGCCTAATTATGCATCTAAGTCATTTTAGTTATTTTTAGAATTATTCTGGGATTTAATATCCGACGTGTGTGCACTATTCATCTGCCGGATTCGGGTCCGGAGTTACGAGTTCTTCTACGTAGGAGGTTCCGATGAAGAAACAGACGGCACGATCAGACTCGGCTCGTCGTTCTGAGCAACTTTCATGTTTTAAGTTTTTCGATCTGATCTACGGTTTAAAAGATATGATTTTCCGAAGTTTTAAATATTTTCTGGAATTATTTTAAATTAGCAGAAACGTATTATGATGTCAGCATGACGTGCTGCTGACGTCAGCAAGTCAACAGTCGGCTGACTAAGTCAAATATGACATGTGGGTCCAGTGGGACCCACATGTCAGCCTCTGTTTACCTAAACAGTGAGTTAAACTAATCTAATTAGCTAATTAGGCTTCTGGTCCCACATGTCATAGACTCATTAGGGTAATTAGTTTATATTTATTTCTAAAACGTTTTAATTAGATTAACAGGGAGGTGGGGCCCACGTGTCAGCGACTGGGCCGGTCCAGTCAGCAGGGCTGACCGGTCAGCTGGCCGGTCGGGCCCCTGGGGCCCACGGGTCAGTGACCCAGGGAGTGGCCCCGGGCTGACCACGCCGGCGGGCACCGGAGTAGCTCCGGCGAGCCATTCCCGCGGCGGTTGGTCGCCGGAGTTGACCGGAATCGAGCTACAGAGCTCTGTTCGAGCTGCGCTTAGGCGCGTTCGCTAGCTGGTGATCTCGCGCATCGAGCTGGGGCACTTGCCGGACCAGGGGATGGCCGGAGCTGGGCCGGCGACGAGGTTTGGCGGCGGTGGAGTTCGGGAGATCGGGGAGACGGCTAGGGACCACGACAGGGAGCGTGCGTGCGGGCGCTGTGTTCGCCGTGAGCAGCGAAACACGTCTAGATGATCGGTCGAGCGCGACAACAACTGGGTCGCCGGCGTTAAGCCTCGCGGCGGAGCTCGGTTCGGTCATCGCCGGCGACGGCGCTAGAGGCGTCGAAACGGGGAGGAAACAGAGGGCTTTCGCGGCGAGGCTCACCTAGCGGCTCACGAAAGGCCTCTGGGGGTTTTGTAGCTGCAGAAGGCGTCGGCGGCGTCGGAGAAGACCGGCGTTGGTCGGAGATGCCGTCGAGGAGAACCAGCGCTGCGGCCCTCCTCAGCTCCGCCCAAAGGCACCAGAGGACGCGGTCATTCGTGGCGGAGCTGGCCGACACGGTGGATGGGCGCAGGGTTGCCGGTGGCCGTGCTACCACGCGGTCATGGCGGCGACCGCGTTCGGGCGAGGCGGATCTGAGGAGAGGGAGATCTGAGGGGGGGAGTGTAGGGGCTAGGGTTCCAGGGGGCGAGGAGAGGCTCGGGGCCGTTCTTATCCACGAGGAGGAGGCAAGGATGCTCGACGCGCGGCGCATCGGCGGCCGCGGCGTCCCTGCGTTCGACAGCGAGGCAGGAGGAGGGGGATGACCTCCTAGCGGCTGGGCCGCTTACAATGCGGAGCAGGCTTAATGCACAGTAGTAGTTTAGGCCTTTTCTATTTTCTATATTTTTTGTTTCTTTTTCAGCTAACCTCTTCTGTTTGGAATTAGTTAGGTCTCTTCTGCATTTTTGTAAAATACAAGAATTGTCCCCAATATTACAATGCAATATTCCCTTCCACCAAAAAGTGGTTTGGGCAGAAATGAAGTTTGTTGGAATTTGATATAAATTTAAATTTATCAAATATTCTGTTTTTGAGCCTGTTCCAAATTGTTTGAGCCACTTATCCAACTCCAATTATTTTGATATTGGTTTTAGAAATGTTCCTGGATTATTGGCCATTTAATGAACATTTTCCCAACAGAGTTTGAACAACTTTATATTTCACTTTTGAATTTGAGTTGATTTTCAGATGTGAATTTGAATTGGATCATTAACCCTTATGACTTGGCACTGCAAATGATCATGACTTGGCAGTTTTAACAGAGTGTCACAGAGTTTATTACACGGGGGTGTTACACCCAGATGGACCAAGCTGACAACTCCAGATCTTATGGTGTTTAGGATTTTCTTTGAAGTTGAAGAAGTAGTGGAGAATGGTTGGGCAAAAGAGGAAGATGAGCTATCACAGGGATATGAGGAGTGGATGGATTTCCAACAAGAAGAAGATGAAAGCAGAGAGGCGAAAAAAGCAAAAACCAATGAAGAGGGAGCTGCTAAAAATCCTATATGTGCAAGCACAAGGACCAGAATAGCCTCCGAAGAGAGGGATGCCGCTTTAAAAGAACAAGAGGTTGCTGACATATTGATGTATAGTAAGAACATAAACAAAGGCAAACCTGGTAACATGGAAGAAGAGGTTGGATCTGCATCAGTGAATGGGGAAGGAGAAAAAACAGATGGTGAAAAAGCACAGAATGAGGGATCTGGTGAAGATATGAAAGAGGAATTTGAAGCTTCTCAATCCATCGGTCTTGGGACTAAGCTGGGGATAGTGAATCAGGATGAAGAGGATAAAGAGAATGCAAAAGTTAATAATGTGGATCAGGGGGGACAGAGGTATAGTGGGAGAATAGCATCGAAAAATAGAGATAACATCCCTATCCTGGAAAGAGCCATGACTTTGGCTAGAGCGAGCCATGACTTTGGCTAGAGCCAAGAACTTGGTCTTGTCTGAAGGTATGACATCTAATCTTGAGACCTCGAATAATATTTATGCTGAAAACATGAAACTTATTGATGTAGCTGATGTATTGGGTATTGATTTGGGAGTTACTTTAGATATGGTTGAACATAATCTGAGCTTGATATCTTCATTAGAACAAGCTAGGAGAGATTTATTTTTGGCCAGTTCTAGGGAGAATTCCAATAACCAAGAGGAGGAACTCATTTTAGAACCTGAGGATGTTAATAACATTCTTCAGGACCTGTTGAGCTTAAGTAAAGAGGGGGATGATGATCATGTCAATGAGAGGATGGAAAGTGTGTTTGGTGGGATTAGAAAGGGGCTCAGATCTAACAGTGCTCAATTTGAGGCTGTTGCTGTTAAAACCCCTATGAAAACTGTGCTGAGAAGAAAGAAAAAAAGGAATAACCGCTAAAAAGTGATATATTCTCTTTCTTTCTATTCTTTCCTCACTTTCTGAGATTTTTTGGTGAGTTTCTATATATAATTAAGATGTTGAGTGGTTTGATCTGGAATTGCAGAGGGATTGGGGAAAAAAAGAAGAAAGATTTTATTAAAGATCATATTGAAAAAAAAAGTCTGGACTTTGTGGGCATCCAAGAAACAATGAAGACAGAATTTAACTGGCTGGAATTATCTGGGCTAAGTGCCTCAGAAAAATTTGACTGGGAATTTCTGCCATCTAGAGGGAGATCTGGAGGGATTCTAGTAGGTATTAATATTGACACTCTAGTCAATGAGGAAGTGGAACAAGGGGAGTATTTTGTTAAGATAAAGGTGAGAAACATCAGAGATGGGTTTTGCTGGGATCTGGTTGTAGTATATGGAGATGCTCAACCCAAAGGCAAACCAAAATTTCTGGTGGAGTTAGTCCACATATTCAAAAAATCTAAAAATCCCATGTTGGTGGTGGGAGATTTTAATATGACTAGGAAAGATAGTGATAAAAACAAACCTGGAGGTTATAATAAATGGAGCATGCTTTTTAATTCGGTGATTACATATGGAGAAATGATGGAACTACCATTAGTGGGGAGGAAATTTACCTGGTCCAATAATCATGAGGATCCCACTTATGCTTTATTGGACAGAGTGCTGATTTCTTCCACATGGGAGGAAAAAATACCCTTTGGTTTATATTGAAGATTTGACCAGAGAGCTTTCAGACCATACTCCACTACTCATTAAGACTGGAGAGGCACCTTTGAAAACCTCTGTTTTCATATTTGAAAACAGCTGGTTTCAAAGGCCAGATTTAGATGAGATAGTTAGGAAAGTATGGGAGAAAAATTTCCCTGGAGGCTCCACATTGGATAAGGTCCATAATAAGTTGAAAGAACTTAGGAAAGTGCTAAAGGGATGGAATTTAAATATTGAAGCTATCTTCAGGAGACAGAAGAAAAATTTAATTGAGGAGTTAAACAGATTAGATAAAAAAGGGGAAGTAGGCAATCTTTGTGATGAGGATAAAGAAGATAAAAGAAAATGTCAAGGAGCTCTGAAGGAAATTCTTACAGAAGAAGAAATCAAATGGCTTCAGAGATCTCATGATACAGAGTTGTTTGATGGTGATTCAAATACTAAGTACTATCATGCTAAAGCAAATGGTAGACTTAGAAAAAATAGAATCATCAAGCTGGTGCAAGATGAGGGGGTGATTGAAGGACAGGAGGGTTTGAAAAAATATATTACTAACTTCTACAAAGGACTCTTCAATGAACCTGAAATTAAATCTTTAAAGATGGATCCCAGTGGTGTGGAAACACTCACTGCTAAGGAACAAGAATTCCTTTTAAGGAAATTTACAATGGAAGAATTGAAAAGGGCTGTTTTTTAGATGGAAAAAATAAGGCTGCTGGTCCAGATGGTTTTAACATAGAGTTATATCAACATTATTGGGATCTGGTTAAGAAGGATTTGTTTGCATTTCTAGAGTAATTTTATGAACATAATTTAGACCTTGACAGGTTAAATTATGGAGTAATCTCCCTCTTACCCAAAGGGAGTGATGCTGACAGGATACAGAAATATAGACCAATTTGTCTCCTGAATGTTATTTTCAAGATAATTACCAAAATTTTGATAAAAAGACTGATTGTAATAATTTCTGGGGTAATAAGGATTCTCAAACTACTTTCATAAAGGGGAGGTATATTCTGGAAGGAGTCTTGGTGCTACATGAAACCTTGAATACAATGCACAAAACAAAAAAAACAGGAGTCCTTTTTAAGATTGATTTTGAGAAAGCCTTTGACAAGGTCAAATGGCCTTTTCTTTTTCAAACCCTTAAAATGAAAAAAATTCCTGATAAATGGATTAACTAGGTGATGAAGATAGTGACAGGTGGAAAGGTAGCTGTCAAGGTGAATGGAGAAATTGGACCTTATTTCAAAACACATCAGGGTCTGAGGCAAGGTGACTCAATGTCACCTCTGCTTTTTGATCTTGCGGTGGATAATCTATCTATTATGTTTGATAGAGAGTTTGAAGGGGGTCTGGTCTGTGGCCTTGCCAAAAATCATAAAGAAAATGATGTGTGCATTCTGCAATATGCAGATGACACCATCCTTCTCTTCCAAGATGATTTGGAACAGGCCAGGAATGTTAAAAGAATTCTAAGTCTCTTTGAAATCATGTCGGGCCTGAAAATTAACTTTCATAAGAGTGAAGTGATATGTGTAGGTTTGGAGGAAAATAGAATTAAACTTTTCGAGGAGGTTCTCACTTGCAAAAGAGGGAACCTTCCGTTTAAATATCTTGGAATTTCAGTGGATGAACACAGACTAAAAAACAGTGACTGGAATCCTTCTATAAATAAAATAGAGAAGAGAATGGGGGGTTGGTTAGGGAGGTTTCTCAATATGGCCGGGAGAACTACTCTGATTAATTCCTCCTTGACTAGCCTGGTCCTCTTCGTGCTTTCCTTTTATGGGCTACCAAAAGGAGTAAAAAAGAGGTTGGACCGGCCCAGAGCTAACTTTTTATGGAGTGGAGAGGAAAACAAGCATAAATATCATTTGGTTGCTTGGGAGAGAGTTCGTAGACCAAAAGATCTGGGTGGTTTAGGGATTCTAGACCTGGAAATCATGAATATTGCTCTGTTATCTAAATGGTTATGGAAACTCTTTAATGAGGAAAGTTTATGGCAAAGATTGTTATGGGATAAATATATAGGGAATTCCACCTTTGGACAGGTTAGTAAAAAACAAGGTGACTCACATTTTTTGGCAGGGGCTGCTGAAATGCAAAAACTTGTTCCTAACCTGTTGCAGATTTAAGATAGGTGATGGGAAGAAAACTAGATTTTGGGAAGACATATGGATTGGAAAACAAAAACTGTCGGATGCTTTCCCTAATTTGTACAGTGTCTCACTCAATCAACACATTACTGTTTATGAAGCCATCTCTTCCAACCTAGCTATTCTTCAATTTAGAAGAGCGCTGGTGGGGGAAAGAGCAGCTCAATGGCTAGAGCTGGTGGAAATTTGTAGGCAAGTCAAGTTAAACAATGATAAAGATAAGTTGCATTGGATACCTGACGTATCAGGGATGTTTAGTGTGAAATCCTTTTATTCTGTTTTACAAGTTGGGGAAAAATGTCCCAATAGATTCCTATGGAAAGTTAAAATCCCTCCGAAAATCAAAACATTTGTATGGTTAGTTAGGAAAAAAAAGTATACTGACTAGAGATGTTTTGTTATATAAAGGAGGAAAATGTGAAGAGAAATGTCTTTTATGTGATGGAAAGGAATCAATCAATCATTTGTTCTTCCGATGTCTGCTTGCCAGATACATGTGGAATGTTGTCAGTCATTGCACTGGGTTCCGATGTGACTTCGGTGATATGGACACATGCCTACATGGTTGGCTTGGGGGTTTTGGGTCAGAGAATAAGAAAAAAGTCTTTGTAGGGGTGGCAGCTCTAATATGGAGTATTTGGAAAGCTAGGAATCTAGCCTGTTTTCAACACATTTGGCCTGCTGATCCTAGTGTAGTAATGTTCAGAATTTCACATTGGATTAATGAATGGAGTTTTTTGCAGGTGAGGGAGGGCGCAAAAGTGGAGCTACAACGGGGCGCAAGGCTGCTGGATCGAGTCGCCAGTGATGTTTTCTAGTCAAGACGAGGATGGGCGACCTGGGTACCTAGGCTGAAGAACTGCTGAGATGAAAAATTGGAAAATCTATGCAATCACAAGAAGAAAAAGTGGCGGTCTTTTATGTTTCAGGAAAGTTTGCGTGCGTGAAAACCTGGATTTAACTCATGTAATAAGGATAATTGGGGGAGAAGGGGTAGTGGTCTGTTCTGTTCCTTTCGCCTATGTACTATGTCAAAATAGTACATAGAGCCAGAGGGAGTTATGCGTTCTTGTAGTGCGCATAGTAGTGGTGATGAAAAAGAGGGGTGTGTTTTGGTTGTATCAAAAAACTGCGTGGTTTCGTTAATGAAATCGTGGGAAAGATCCCTTTCTTTCAAAAAAAAAATATTATGCAGTGCGTTACACATTTTGTAGATCTGAAGTTGCGTGCAACTATTTTGTGCAACCTTATGAACTTGATGATGCAACTCGGTCACATGAGAAATGGCAATTTGTCAGGTGATTAATAAATGAAGTACCAATTGAATTATTTTTTTGTGAAACTTCAGTTCGTATGAGTTAGAGATTATGGGTTACATAGCGTTATCTTAGACAGTTTTTGTTATTTTGGTAAAACATTGTGGCCAAAAATGATAATTATAATTGTATTTTTTCGGATTAAGGAGCCTAAGATACAATGTCTACAGTGTCTTTTATTCACCTAACTTCAATAATGCAGGCTAGGAGAAATACATGGTTATAGTGTCATGCCCACTTCAATTCCACATAACCAAAATTGTACTACGAGAGATCGTTTGAGTGCTCCTCAATAAAAATAAAAATATTGTTTCCAAGAGATTTAAGTAGACAACACATTTGAAATATAGCACAAAGCAATCCTTAGAAAAACTCCTATGGACCACTCCTAGAAATCAAGCAACCCAAGTATGAAATGTCTAAGTATTCAAACCCTCCAAAACTTATACTCCCTCCGAATCATATTACTTGTCGCTCAAATGGAAGTACCTAGACGTATTTCAGTGCTAGATTCATCCATTTGAGCGACAAGTAATATGGATCGGAGGGAGTAGTAAAATACTTTGAATCAAAGAGGCCCTTAATATTTACAATAAATACCAACCACATCTTGAGATACAACTATTTTTATGAAGAAAGGTATAAATTTTCTTGTGTTCGGTGATATGAGTTGTATCCTGGCCTCTAATCACTTCACTCAACAAAGATGACCAAGTGTGTAGTAAATCTACACTAGCTAAATACCCGTGTATTGCAACAGAACAATTAAACAGAAAAAATAGAAATGAAAAAAATAGTATATATGGGAACCACATGTGTTGAGCACAACACTTGTGTGACTTCCAACGCATCCTTACAAATGCTGACATCTTCCACATTTTTCTTCCTCATTGGAAACAACCAAGCAAACATTGGGAAGTCCAAGAATCCTAGCCCAACAAAATCATAATGGCAACCCTTATCTAACAGTAATGCAACATCGAGAATTAGATGAGACAAGGGTTCTGATTTGGGGCTCATCGCTATAAGGGGGAGTTTATGTACTTTTTTACGTTACAGAAGTTTAGGCGGTGATTGGTAGTTCTTCCTGTATTCTTTTGTGAGAAAGAGGGCATTGCAAGGCCAAACCTTAAAATTTGTAGGGTGGAAGTGAAAGACTTACTAAGAAAGTGATGACACATGTTTTGTATTTAGAAAGGAAATATGACTATGATTGAGGAAGGAGCTTTTCATTTCTAAAATAATTAACATGGAAAACAAAGATGTGAAGATATGTTTGTGATTTAGCTAGGAAGCAGACGTTTGTGAAGGGTGGACATTTAGGAAGGAGATAGGTTTATGAAGGAGATATTTGTGAGAGGAGCAGCTAAGAAACATCTGTCATCATGATGGCAACATTGTACTCTCCTTGAATAATATGGATTGCGTCTAGTGTAAATTATTATTATTATTATTATTATGTACATGCATGTAGAGTTGGTACTTCACATATAAGCTTGACGGGATCTTATTTCTGAGTCACCAAAAATTAATTCAGGTTTCACAAAACTTTAGTTGTCCTTCATAAAATGTCAAAGAGCTCTAGGCTTTAGCCTTTGCTCTTTATTTTTTTAACGCAGCACATACTTGTAAGCGGATTGAAATGTTCTTATTTCTAACTCCGTGATCTGAAGTGCTAGTTGCTCTCAATCTACTAAATCTACATAAACTATCTCATCATGTTTCAAACTAAATTTAACTTTTGTAGACCACGTAATATTTTAGATTTAATTTTGACCAAATATTTGGCCAATATAATATGGGTTGTCTCACCAAAAAAACATACCATTCAAAATTTTCTGATTGTTAAATCAACGATATCAATTTTGTATACCATAGACCACGTAATCAAAAAGTGTGTGTGTATACTAAACTAAGATGGAGGGAGTAAGGGAGACAGTGGTCGAAAACAAAACATAGTGAAAAGCTAGTGAATTCTGGTGTTTAGCCTCTACTTAGAACTTTTTTCATATGTTAATTATGAATTTAACCGATTTTCTTCTGGATTACCCCGTTTGGTGAAGGTTTTTCCGGCGTACGATGGAAGACCAAAAAGCAAATATGGTGAAGAAGAATGAGGCGGAAGCAATAAACACGTAATTGTGTGATGTAAACAAAAGAACGGTAATCATCCATTCCCCATGGTGGCACAGCCCCACCCCTCCATCCACCGTCCATTGCCCTTTCGCTATCCGACGACTTGGAGTTAATTACACTTATGCTTGTACTTTTTTTTTCGGGAAACTTATGCTTGTACTTCACACTGACTCATGTTTTATGCAGCCAGAATGTACTTACTAGGCAACTCCAGGGATGCGTCAATATTTTTTTTGCGGCGAAGCGATACGTCAACGAGAGTAGCGATTCGGTGCCAGGTTCATCTGGACCTGCGCGAAGAAATTCAGAACAAATACTAGAAAATTTTAAAAAATTCTAATTTTTTGCATAGTAGATAATTTGGTGCGTGAGGTCTGCTATAAATTTCATAACATTTGGGCATCTGAGTAGCTCTCGGAAAAAAGGACAACTTTGAGGTCTGTAAAAAGGTTTACTGTTCATGTACTGTTCTGACCCCAATTTGTCTTTTTTACTGAGAGCTACTCATATGTCCAAATGTTCTGAAATTTGGAGCGCACCTCACGCACCAAATTATCTACCATGCAAAAAAAAATTGTTTGATTTTTTTGTGGATTTTTTTTGATCGGGTGCAGATGAGTCTGGGCTCAGAAATGCATATTCGTACGTCAACATTTAATTGTATTTCAATTGAAAATGTATGAGGAACTATATATTTGTAAAAGTGTGATTTTTTTTCAAAGAAGTACCTTGCTTGTTCTGCGTACTTATTTCAGCTTGAAAAATTTACAATTGCTTGTACTCCCTCCGTCCATATATATAGGGTCTAATACATATTTCGAGGCCGCTTTTGTCCACTGATAAGATTAATAATATATGAGATGTATGATATACAAATTATATCATTAGAATCTCCTTTAACATACGAATTTGATGGTATGCTTTGTGTAACTTAGAGCATCTCTATCAGACCCCGTATATCGTCGACCCGCAAAACTCGTTTACAGTTCGCGGAAAAACAGTTTGGCGGGCCGGCGCGGGCGATAGCCGAGCAGACCCCGCATAGCGGAACCATAAAACGGAATATTCGCTAATATTCCGTTTTATGGTTCCGCTATGCGGGGTCTGCTCGGCCGTCGCCCGCACCGGTCCACAAAACCGATGCGGTTTTATCTGAATTTAACACATATGCACATATTCAGAAAAAATATCAATACCACAATACAACAATCATCCACATTACAATAATTATTCAAAATCACCGAAGCAAACTAAATAATTCAATATAAAACTTGCCCCGAATACAAATCACACATGAATTAAATGAAAATGAATAGAAAAATGAATTTTGTTACTGCCCAGCCCTTTGCCAATGGTGCTCAATGAGATCCTCCTGAAGCTGAAAGTGGGTGTTTGCATTTTCAATCTCCTTGTAGGTCGGAAGAAAAGCTCTAATGCGGTTAGGGTCTCTAGCTGCTTTGACACGGCTACCCACTTTGTCGTAGAAGAACTCCAAGTTCATGCCTCTCTCATCTTCGAGAATCATATTGTGAAGAATAACACAGCATGTCATGATGTTTTTCAAGGTCCGCTTGTCCCAAAAATGAGCAGGACCACGAACAATGGCAAACCTAGATAGCAAAACTCCGAATGCTCTTTCAATGTCTTTTCGGGCCGCCTCTTGCACCCTTGCAAATTCACATTGTTTTGTAGTTTTGGGTTCTTTGATGCGCTTGACAAATGTGCACCAAGGAGAGTATATACCATCTGCAAGATAGTACCCCTTTGTGTATTCATGCCCATTGATAGTGTAGTTGCAAGCAGGAGCATCACCACTAGCAAGCCTAGCAAACAAATGAGACCGTTGCAGCACATTGATATCATTGAGAGTACCCGGCATACCAAAAAAGCAATGTCAAATCCATAAATCCTCGGATGCTACGGCCTCTAGCACAATTGTTGCATCACGAGACTTGCCACAATACATTCCCTGCCATGCCTTCGGGCAATTTTTCCAATTCCAATGCATACAGTCAATGCTACCTAGCATGCCAGGCCAACCTCTTCTCTCATTAGATGCCATCAATTTTTTTGTGTCTTCCTCGTTGGGTGCCCGGAGATATTCAGGACCAAAGACACGGATGATCACTTTGGCAAACCTACGCACTGACTCAATTGTGGTATCTTCAACAATGCGAAGGTACTCATCGGCATAGTCAGCCGGAACGCCGTATGCAATCACCCACATAGCTGCCGAGATTTTTTGATATGCACTAAATCTCTTCAAGCCCGCGGCATTTCTTCTTTGAGTAAAATACCGACAATTGGCCTCACAAGCTTGAACAATTTTCACAAAGAGAGATCGGCGCATTCGGTACCTTCTCCGAAAGAGGTGCGGCGCATATGTTGGATTCTCCGCGAAGTAGTCTTGCATCAACATCTCATTCCCGAGATGGTGATTTCGAGGAATGCAAAGACGGCCAACGGTCGATCCTCGCTGCCTCTTTCGGTTCTCATCTTCGTGCTCCTTCACGGCAAGGGCCATCACCAATGTCTGCTGGCGATAGTTGGCAAGCAGCGTCTCAACATCCGAGTCGTCCGAATCGGACGAATCGTCGAGCAAAAACTTCTCGCACGGGCTCAATTCCATCTAAATGAACAAAATCGCACGCCGCGTTAACCAACTATGCATACCGCTCGGCACAAGCACAAGTAAAAACTCACCGTCTGCTCGAGGGCGGTGGCTCTCCGGCGGCTCGGGGGCGGTCGATCCCGGGCGGCGACGGCGACTAGGGGCGGCTCGAGTCGCCGGATCCGGGGAGGCCGGTGCAGCGGCTCGGTGGAAGAGGGTAGGGGCGCCCCCGCGGCGCGATTCCGCCCGCAGATTTGGCCGAAATCGCCGGCGGCGGACGGGCGGAACCAATGGCGGGCGGCGGCGAAAGAAGGTGTCGGTGTACTAAGTATTGGGCCATTAGTACCCCGTACTTGTGCACGGGCAGTTGTAGCCATACTCGCGGCCAGGCTTGTCGGGGAACAGTTGGAGGTCAATTCAAGTTATCGAGGAAACACCCAAGTCAAGAATCTGAGGATCAGCAAATAAGAAGAGCTGAAGACCGAAAGCCAGTCTCCCCGGCAAGATCTTGCCGGGGGGGCCTACGAAACCCGGCAAGATTCAGCGCCCGGCAAGATTCTGCCACTGTGCCACCGCTTCAGCACAGCAACCAGCCTGACATTCTGGGTCCTTCTCTGGATGTGTGGCAACGCGCCAGTGGAGGAGAGCTTAAGCGGTGCTGATGGGATGTCCCCTTTTTCCATCCCCAAGAAAATAAGGACACCTAAATGGACACCTCACGGTGCATTAAATGCATTCGTCCTAATCCGTCAGTGGTTAGGTATGATGACCCTGTAGCTACTTTACACCTCAATGTATGTACATTTTGTCACTGTGGTAACCCCTTTGAACGTATAAAAGGAGGCCCAAGGCAACTGCTACAGGGGAGGAGGATCTTCTGGCACATCCTGCATGCGTAGCTGCTCTTTGAACGCACTGTTTATCGCAAGCGCTCCTGGAACCTGGGCTTAAGAACACTCTTAATAAAACAAGGCAGGAGTAGTGTTTTACGCTGAGCGGCCCGAACCTGGGTAAAATCACCCCGCGTCGATCATTGGTTCTGCTCTTTGTGCATACCTCTCTCCCTGCCGAATCGTAAAGGGGTCCTTTGGGATCCCATAGGTGTCGCACGCCGACAGGAGGTGGGGAAAGGGCACAGGCTGAAATGTCCCTCCCGCCAATCACTTTCCTGGGATATGAGGCACCGTAGGGGCGAGGCGGAAACCTGCGTATTCGCGGGTTGGGGACGAGATTTTGCCGCGCCCCTCACTTACGGGTCGGACGCGTTTGCGAGGTCTGGTCGGGCAGCTTTTTCTGCGCCGACCCGTATTTAGACGGTTATTTTGCGGGTCGCGGCTTTATACGGGGTCTGCTAGACATGCTATTACATGTTATATATTATTGATCTAACCTGTGATCAAAGTTAACTTCAAAAAGCGAATTAGCCCTATATATTGCGGAGGAAGTATTCAATTTGCATTTGACGCTACTGAGTACTGACACATCAGTCGTTTTTGTCGGTAAAATAATTCAGCTTGAAAAAACTACCTTGCTTGTTCTGCGTATTTATTTTAGCTTGAAAAAGGTGATGTGCTTGTTCTGTGTATTTATTTCAGCTTGAAAAAAGTACCTTGCTTGCATTCAATTTGTATTTGACGCTACTGACATGTCAGTCATTTCACGCTGTTTTTGTGTAAAAAAAACTCAGCCTGAAATAAGTACTTCCTGCAACATCCGTCATGATACCTTACCCTGCAGCATGTACCTCAAGAATACCTCAGAGCAGCATATAATACTCCAATTGCGGGGCACGCAAACCCTGACTCATTTTTCCCGACCCCCGCGTCGCCTAGCTCTGGCGACACGGGGATAGAAACCCTAGCGCCGCCATAGTCCCCGCTCCCTCCCCCACTTGTCTCGCCGCCGCTGTAGGGCGCCCGCCGGCGAAGCCCGGTCCGGCCCCGAGGAAGGCGGCGGCGGGGCTTTATCCCTGGCCAGTGTGGCGCGTCGAGAGGGGCTGCATCACGGCGCGTCCATGGAGATCCGCCAGCGCTTGCTGGAGCCTGGGATCTGCGGTCTGCGCGCCCGGATCTGCGCGTTTCGCGTCCGTGGCTGCGCGGTGGAGGTGCCTGGCCGTGCGCTCGTCCAGCGCCTGGTGCGCGCGCCTTTGGCTACGCGACGGTGGGGTTGGGTGCGGTCACTGCTGCGGGGATGCCCAGGGGCGGCGCGGACGAGCGCGTCGTCGTCGCGGAGTGATGCTGGGGGACGCGGGCTCCCCTGGCTGGCGGCCTCTGGCTTGAGCGGCTGTATCTGACGGGCCCTGCCGGTCGGATCTGGCACTATGGCGGCCGGAGGTGTCTCGGCCGGCGACTGATTCCAAGCGGACTGTGTGGTAGCTCCCTGTCGGGATGGTGGTCTGGGCACTGCCTTCGGGACGTTCTAGGCTTGCGTCGCCGGCGGTGCTCCGGCTAGTTTTGTGCGGTGCAGCAAGTGACGCCTGCTGCTCCGGTCTGATGGTGGTGTGGGTGGTGGTGTGTTTGGCGAAGTCGTCACAGCATAGGTGCTCGGTTTCCCTGACGAAAGTCATGCTCGACTCTGGTTTGAGCTGATGGCAAATGACGCCTTCGGGTGTGATTTCCCTTGTTGGAGGTGCCATCGAGGGGGTCCGACACCTCTTCCTGCTCCGTGTTCTTGTCTCCCGGTGAAAACCGTGTGCAATGGTGGCGTCATGATGTCATTACTTTGTTGAAAGCATTGCCTTGGAGTCAAGTCTGGTGTTGGAAGCACCTGGTTGGTTGTGGTGTGGTGGATCTGGAGCGGGCAGTGTCATGGTTCTAAGTCTGACAGTAGAATAGGGGGTAGGTATGAAGAGGCAAGATCCTAGCTACGATGAGGTTGTGCACGCAAGATTTACGAGTTCAGGCCCTTCTCGGAGGAAGTAACAGCCCTACGTCTCGGTGCCCGGGGGCTCGGTCGATTGGATTATGCGTGAAGTTACAGGGGGTCCAACCCTTGTGCCTGAGGAGGGGGGTGGCTTATATAGAGTTCGCCAGACCCCTCCAGCCCTCAGTTACACAGGATCCAATGTACATAAAGATGGGACATTACTGGTAACGCCAGCGATAAAGGCATATAAATGATCATTAAGACTACGGAGTGAACGCCTGACCGTTGCCGTTCTGAGTGACTATAGATCTTCTGTCTTCCGAGTAATTTCTGATGTGGTCGAGTGAGTACACTCCGGTCGAATGGAATTGGGTTTTCCGAGTGGAATGCTTCTGGTCGAGTGAATGGTATTGTCCTTTGAATATCCCTGACTTTAAGGTAATGTCCTTGGGAAGGGTGTCTAGGTCAGGCCTATTACCCTACCCCAGGTACATGTCATCGTCATTAGCCCCTGAATGGTTCAGGGTTCGAGTGACAAAAGGAGTTGAGGATGGTTCCGACCCAGTTTTCACGCTTCGGGAGCGTTTTGCTTAGATTAATGAACCACGTAACGATTTCGACTTCATTTTTAGTCGCCTTGATTCATTCCTAAATTGTCGAGTGAATTTTGTTGATAAGCTTCAATTGTGGACATGGTATGAGATCTTTGGCGTGATTGGCTGCACTGTCGTTCCCGGATCTCACGGGATTCGAAATTTGGAGAAGCGCGCGGGACGGAGAGGCCCGCAGTAAACGGAACAGATTTGGCAGGGACGCCTCGATCCTCGCGCCACCTTTCTCGCCACGTACCGAGTGCGCGACTGCTGCGGGATTCGATGGGATTTCTTGGGCCCACAAGTCAGTCACTCGGTAACAAGTCCATATAAGGCGTCCGGACCGGTGTGTTTGGCACTATGCTCTTTATCCCCTTCTTCTTCCTTTGTTTCTCCACCGCATTCGCCACCACCTTCGACGCTGCCGCCCCGTCCAAGCACAGCCTGCTGCGATGGGAAAGGAGAAAACGGTGGCCCTGGAGCGAGCGAAGAAGGTGACGGCGGCAGCGAAGGGCAAGAAGACGAGTCGGGGCGGGTCGTCATCTAGGTCCGGCCTGCCGCCTGGCTGGATCCAGGGCGACTGGATCAGATCCACGATCCGGAAGGAAGACATGGAGGATCTGGTCGAAGGGGGCTTGATTGCCCACCAGTCCTGGCGATTGCCGGGGAACGAGACCGAGCCGCAGCCGCAAGAGGGTGAGTGCGTCCTCCTCGTGTCTCATGTCGACCGCGGTTTCTCCTTGCCTCCACATCCCTTTTTTTGGGCTTTCTTGAATTTCTTTGGAGCTCAACTTCATCACTTTTCCCCCAACACCATCACCTATCTTGCTGCATATGTTTCCCTGTGTGAGAATTTCTTGGGCTGTCGACCGCACTGGGGTCTTTTCAAACATATATTCACATGCCGCTCTCAAGCCGTAAAAAAGTCCAATCCGAGTGATGAGAGAACACATGTGATCCAGATGTGCGGGGGTCTGGGAATTCAGATGAGGGGTAGGAGCACTTTTCCGGCTATGACGCTCCCCGATTCAGTTAGTGGGTGGCAGTCGACCTGGTTCTATTGCAAAGACCACCCGACTCCTGGTCAGTCGACTGGGCTTCCTCCCTTTTCCATGGATCGAGTCCAGCCGCCCTCTACTTTGAAAGTGAACCCAGAGGAGAAAGTAGAAGTGAATATGCTAGTTGACCGAGTAGTTCAGTTAGTCCGCGATGGGGTGACTGGTATGGACTTGCTTGAAATATTTCTCAGTCGACGCATCCAGCCACTCCAGGCTCGTGATCATCCTATGTGGATGTACTCGGGTATTGATGACACCACTCGGATCCACCCGGAGGAGGTCACCGGGGAGGTAGTGGAGCGGTGGCTGCAAGGCATCACTGGTAACAAAGATAACCCCAGGGGGTCCAAGAGGGTCCCACCATTCGACAAGACCAACGAACTGGATAATGTACAATCTTCAGTGCCGAATGTCCTTTGCTCTGATTTCCTATTTAGGCTTCAATCCGATTGATATTTGTATGATTCTTTGCTCTGCAGATATATACTGAGATGTACTCGATGCCCAACGGGGAGCAGATCCAGGAAGGAGAGGAGAGCGGAGGCGACAGCGGCGATTGGAACTCTGATGACGAGAGTGATGAAGAGCGCAAAGACTCGAGCAGTGGTGAGGAGGTCGATTCTCCACCTCGCGTGGAAAAGCGTTCCAAGTAGGAGCACGACCCAGCAAGTATCCGGGGTAAAGTGGCGGCACCGACTGGACAAACTTCGAAGCGCACTCGGACATCTTCTCCGGTGACGACTGAGAAGGCTCCAAAGCAGCTCAAGACTGCGCCGTCAAAGCCACGGAAGGCCTTGCCCAAGATCAAGGTTGATGTTCCCGTCGCCTCTGCGTAAGTGTTTCGTTTTCACCCTTTGCTCCAAGAATCTTATATCAGTTGTCGACCCATTCTCTTGCTTGACCGAGTGAACCTTGAAATTTGCAGTGCTGCTACCTCTGGGACTTCTGCTTACAAAGATGATGATGATGAGGAGATGGAGGACGCGGTCACATCCAATGCGGGTATGACTCCTGTTATCTTGTCTTTTCTTTGCTAACCACTTCTACAGTCGACTGAACTCTTGTGGTCGATTCTTTTGCAGCTCCGCAAAATGTTATTGAACTTCCAGATGACGATGAAGATGTGCCACAGAAGCTCGTGGGAAAGAGGAGCAGGACCTTGGGCAAAAAGGCACCAGCTAGCAAGACGCCTCAGTCGACGTCGGCGGCAGAACCAGCTATCCAGCAGCCCGGGGACCTCAACCGTGCTTCTGTTACTTTTGCGATTCCCTTGCCGAGTGGTCGTCCTTCAGTGTCGACTGCATAGGCCCTTGCTTCATCTGTGCAACTTCATGCCTCAAGCTCTCAAGCTGCTGCAGCTGATCCACCGTCTCCACTTTTCATCGCCCATCACGTCCCAGAGGACCAAGTGAGTGCTGCCAAGGAAGCCATACGCCAGGCAGGCATTATGATGGAGCAGATGAAAGTGGTGCGCGAGGCCAGTCAAGCTGCCTATGATGCCAGCTTAGCACTCCAGGCCAATGTCCAGGTTAACTTACTTCCGACTGAACTCCATCTTGACGCTTGTTCTGTTAGGATATGATATTTAGAAACTGCTGCTTTATTATCTACAAGACGTCCGTGGATGAGCGTTTTGGAACCTTAATTGCACACCCATTGTCAGTATGTACACCCACTGGGTGTTTTAATTTCTGTTGAGTAGTTTTTCCACTTGAGTTGACTAGGTTGTGTCGATTGAATCTCTGAACCAGTGGGGGCACGCTGAGTGCACCCACTGGGTGTAGTCCCCGAGACCGCCGTCGAATGTTTGATTCGGCGGGGGTCTTTGAACAGAACTTTTCCACTTGGTCTGAGCAGATCATGTCGAGTGGAACCTGGACCAGTGGGGGCACGCTGAGTGCACCCACTGGGTGTAGTCCCCGAGACCGTAGTCGACTGCGGGCAGTCGGCTATGGTCTGAGTTTTTTTTTAGGACTGGACGGACCAAGTCAATTGAAAAGTCGAACCAGTGGGGGCACGCTGAGTGCACCCACTGGGTGTAGTCCCCGAGACTATTGTTGAATGTTTGATTCGGCAGTAGTCTTAGAACTCTTTGAACTTGTTACTTTATTGCTCGGAAGCAACCAATCTTTGTGCCTGCCGACTGACTATCTTCTGAACACAGAAATCTTGTGAACTTGGAGCCCGGTTCGCTGACTTAGAGCAAAAGCAGATCCAGCTCAATCTTGATCTGGAGTTGGCTCAGAATAACTTGCAGAAGGCTAAGGATGACGCTGCTGGTAAGGAAAGCTTGTCGACTGGTTCTCCTGCCATCTTTTCTCCTCTTCTTTCTGATTCGAATGTTATTCTTTCTAAAAACAATGAGACGGGCTTTGGAGAAGAAGGACCTTGACCTTGCGGCTGCGAAGAAAACAGCAGAAGAAAAAACGGTACTCGCTGACCAAAAGCTGGCCTCATTCGGAAAGTTGGAGGAAGAGAATACCAAGCTGAAGACTGCTCTCGATGAAGCCAACAAAGAGGTAACTCGACTGAAGAAGGATAAAGGGACCCTGACTGACAAAGTGGAAGACATCACCCGCAAGAGGAACGAGCTAGAGAATTATCTGGGAGGACTCGCCAAGAAGTTATTCCTCATGCTTGAAGGTACTTTTCCCTGTCCGATTGATTTGCTTTCGTTGACTCATCATATAACTGTTGACCCATTATTTCTCTGTGAGTGCAGAATTCTGTCAAAACTTCGAGGAAGAGACTGGACGAGTCAAGACAAGCTTGGACCCCATCAACTCCCCTGTTAAAGATGAAGCTGCCATGAACGTGCTCCGACTGGAGTCTCACCTTGCCAGTGCCATGAATTACCTTGCTCGACTGAAGGTTGCGGTGTCGCGGATCGACACGGCGCTCTGGCCAAGGGAAATGCTCCAAAATGATCTCGAGTCTTTGATGACTCAACTCAATGAAATTCCTGGTCGAGTGCAGGAATGGAAGAAGTCATCTGCTTGATGCGGTGCCGACGTAGCTCTGTCCCTGGTTCGTGTTCATTGCAAGGAAGCCAAAGAAGAGAAGCTAGCAGCAATCAAGGTTGCCAATACCACGAAACTTGACTTCCAGTCCTTCATGGAGACTTTTATTGGTGCTGCTACTCGAATTGCAGATGGAATCGACCTGGATGAGTTCGTCGAGCCTGCCAGCCCTCTTGCGGAGTGAACAAATTTTTTATGATCCGATTAAATTTGCTTCGGTATGCCGAGTGGTTTTGTAACCGTTAAACTCCTTCGGACCTGATGCCCGAGTACTTTAATCTGCGGTCCGGAACCTCATGGGGATTTGTTCGAACTTAGTTTTCCCTTAAATATGCTTGTTTTTATTTTCGAGTGGAACTTGTATCTTCACTTGGAACAGACTTTTGTTCTTCTGATGCAATTCTGAGGAGAGGATCGCGGACGACCTGCACCTCGTCATTCTTGCAGATCAGGATGGAGCACACATTGTACTTGTGGTGTAGCTCTAAAGAGAAGGTCGCAGTCGACCTGCACTTCATTGTCCTGACGGATCAAGATGGAGCATGTTTTAACTTAGGCGAGTACAGGACTGCAGCTAAGCCCCCGAGTGAGAGGGTTGCTCATCACTCGGTAGGATTTTACAAACTTAGGTGAGTACAGGACTGCAGCTAAGCCTCCGAGTGAGAGGGTTGCTCGTCACTCGGTAGGATTTTACAAACTTAGGCGAGTACAAGACTGCAGCTAAGCCCCCGAGTGAGAGGGTTGTCTTATCACTTGGTAGGATTTTTAAACTTAGGCGGTACAGGACTGAGCTAAGCCACCGAGTGAGAGGGTTGTTCGTCAATCGTAGGATTTTACAAACTTAGGGAGATAGGACTGCAGCTAAGCCCCCGAGTGAGAGGGTTGCTCTCACTCGGTGGATTTTTCAAACTTAGGCGAGTACAGGACTGCAGCTAAGCCCCGAGTGAGAGGGTTCTCATCACTCGGTAGGATTTTTTCAAACTTAGGCGAGTACAGGACTGCAGCTAAGCCCCGAGTGAGGGGGTTGCTCGTCACTCGGTAGATTTTACAAACTTAGGCGAGTACAGGACTGCAGCTAAGCCCCCGAGTGAGAGGGTTGCTCATCACTCGGTAGGATTTTTTAAACTTAGGCGAGTACAGGACTGCAGCTAAGCCCCCGAGTGAGAGCGTTGCTCATCACTCGGTAGGATTTTTTAAACTTAGGCGAGTACAGGACCGCAGCTAAGCCCCCGAGTGAGAGGGTTGCTCATCACTCGGTAGGATTTTTTAAACTTAGGCGAGTACAGGACTGCAGCTAAGCCTCCGAGTGAGAGGGTTGCTCATCACTCGGTAGGATTTTTTTTTTAAACTTAGGCGAATCGGATTCGCGGCTAAGCCACCCACTAGGGGATTTTGGACACATGTATTAGTAACAACAATGATTTAGGAGACTGTAAAACCATGTCTTTGATAAACGAACTGAAAGGTACTCCTTATTACATCTCATCAGTCTGAACACTTAAGTATAAAAATGGCGGAGTAGCTCCGCATTCCAAGCGCGTGGCTCGTCTTTATTCTGCTCCACATTGTAGAGGTGATATGCTCCATTGTGGAGCACCTTGGTGACGATGAAGGGACCTTCCCAAGCGGGGGCAAGTTTGTGAGGCCGTTGCTGGTCCACTCGGAGCACAAGGTCCCCTTCCTGAAATGCTCGACCCTTCACATTTCTGGCATATAATCGACGAAGGTCTTGCTGATAAATGGTCGATCGGATCAAGGCCATCTCTCTTTCTTCTTCCAAAAGATCAACAGCGTCTTCTCGAGCCTGTTCTGCTTCGGCTTCTGAAAAAAGTTCTACTCGGGGTGCATTGTGAAGCAAGTCACTCGGCAGCACAGCCTCAGCCCCATAGACCATGAAGAAGGGGGTTCGACCGGTCGACCGATTTGGTGTTGTTCTTAATCCCCAAAGGCCTGACGGTAGCTCATCTACCCAAACGCCGGCTGCATGCTTGAGGTCGCGCATCAATCGAGGTTTCAGCCCTTTGAGAATCAAACCGTCGCCCTTTCTGCTTGTCCATTCGACTGAGGGTGGGCGACTGAAGCATAGTCGACCCGAGTACCTTGGGAAGCGCAGAAAGCTCAGAACTCATCTGAATCAAAGTTTGACCCATTATCCGTGATGATGATGTGCGGAACTCCATATCTAAATGTTAACCCTCTGATGAAGCTGACAGTAGTACTTGCTTCCAGGTTTTTGATAGGTTTAGCTTCAATCCATTTAGTGAACTTGTCGACTGCTACAAGCACATGGGTGAAGCCACTCCTGCCAGTCCTCAGAGGTCCGACCATATCTAATCCCCAAATAGCAAATGGCCAGGCGAGTGGAATAGTCTTCAAGGCTGAAGCAGGTTTGTGGGACATGTTGGAGTAGAATTGACAGCCCTCGCACTTGTCAACTATTTCCTTTGCCATCTCATTTGCCCGTGGCCAGTAAAACCCTGCTCGGTATAATTTGGCCACGATGGTCCGAGAGGACGCATGGTGACCACAGGTCCCTGAGTGGATATCATTGAGGATCATTCGGCCTTCTTCTGGAGTGATGCATTTCTGAACGACCCTAGTAACACTCTCTCTGTAGAGCTGTCCACCCACTACCGTGAAGGCTTTGGATCGACGGACAATTTGACGAGCCTCTTCTTCATCCTCTAGAAGCTCTTTCCTGAGAATATATGCAATATATGGCACTGTCCAATCGGGAATGACGACCATAACCTCCATGATCAAGTCGACCATAGCTAGGATTTCAACTTCAGTCGGATCAGTGGAGCTCTTAGGCTGTGGGGGCTCTTCAGTGAAGGGATCTTCTTGAATTGATGGTGCGTGAATATGCTCCAAAAACACATTGCTGGGAATAGGCTCCCGCTTGGAACCTATTTTCGCCAAGTCATCAGCTGCTTGATTCTTCAGTCGGGGTATATGGTGGAGCTCTAGCCCTTCAAACTTCTTTTCTAACTTTCTCACTGCATTGCAATAACCAGTCATAGCTGGGCTACTGACGTCCCACTCCTTCATCACTTGATTAACAACTAAATCTGAGTCGCCGTAAACCATTAGGCGACGGACGCCGAGTGAAATGGCCATACGCAACCCGTACAGAAGTGCCTCATATTCAGCTTCATTGTTGGAGGAATCAAAGTGAATCTGGAGAACATATCTGAGGTTGTCGCCTCGGGGAGATACCAGGACTACTCCAGCGCCTGAACCATTCAACATCTTGGACCCGTCGAAGAACATAGTCCAATGTTCCGACTGTATCTGGGTCGGTAGCTGCTGTTCAACCCACTCGACGAGGAAATCTACTATTGCTTGAGATTTGATCGCTTTCTTTGCCTCAAACTTGATATCCAGCGAAAGGAGTTCAATCGCCCACTTTGCCACTCGACCAGTTGCATCTCTGTTGTTCAAAATTTCTGACAACGGAGCATCGCTGACGACTGTAATCGAATGATCTGAGAAGTAATGTGCAACCTTCTTTGTGGTCAAGTAAATTCCATAGACAAGCTTCTGATAATGTGGATATCTCTGCTTGGATGGGGTTAAGACTTCTGAAATATAGTACACTGGGCGTTGAACCTTGTAGGTTTTACCTTCTTCTTCCCGCTCGACCGTGAGTACTGTACTGACAACCTGTCTAGTGGCTGCTATATAAAGCAGTAAAGGCTCTTTGCTGATTGGAGCAGCAAGCACTGGCTGGGTGGAAAGCAGGGCTTTGAGCTCTGCAAACGCTGCGTCAGCTTCAGGAGTCCACTCGAACTTATCAGATTTCTTCATCAGTCGGTAAAGAGGCAATGCCTTTTCACCGAGACGAGAGATGAATCGACTCAAAGCGGCCAAACAACCAGTAAGCTTCTGAACGCCGTGTACACGCACAGGGCGTTTCATTCGGAGGATTGCACCAACTTTCTCTGGGTTTGCATCGATCCCACATTCGGAAAAGAGGAAACCGAGTAACTTTCCACCTGGAACTCCAAATGTACACTTCGACGGATTAAGCTTGATATCATATCTTCTCAAATTGGCAAAGGTTTCAGCAAGGTCAGTCAGCAGGTCGGAACCTTTACGCGACTTAACCACGATGTCATCCATGTATGCTTCCACATTCCGACTGATTTGAGTTAGCAGGCACTTCTGTATCATGCGCATGAATGTGGCACAAGCATTCTTGAGACCAAAGGGCATGGTGACGTAGCAAAAGCACCCGAATGGGGTGATAAAAGCTGTTTTTATTTCATCAGGTCCATACAGTCGGATCTGATGGTACCCGGAATATGCGTCCAGGAAGGACAATCGCTCACATCCCGCAGTCGAGTCGACTATCTGATCGATGCGGGGGAGAGGAAAATGATCTTTCGGGCAGGCCCGATTGATATGCTTGAAATCAATGCACATACGAAGTGAATCGTCCTTCTTGGGAACCATGACAACATTGGTGAGCCACTCGGAGTGGTAAATTTCGCGGATGAACTCAGCCGCCAGAAGCCGAGCCACCTCTTCGCCGATTGCCTTTCTCTTCTCCACAGTGGGCCGACGGAGATGCTCTTTAACGGGTTTTGCCTTTGGATCGACTCGCAAACGGTGCTCAGCCAGTCCCCTGGGTACACCCGGCATGTCAGACGGCTTCCATGCGAAGATGTCCCAGTTCTCACGGAGGAACTGGATGAGCGCTTCTTCCTATTTGCTGTCGAGTGTTGTTGAGATATGAGTCGAAGCAGCACTGGGATCGGTCAGGTGAATGTGAACAGGCTTTGTTTCACCGGACGACTGAAATGCAGACTCTGAAGCAGGCTTCTTAGCACGCAACAAATCACTCGGATCTGTAGTCTTCTTATATTCTTCCATTTCTACTGCTGCCATCTGTTCATCGGCTATCTTAGAGCCCTTCTGGAGGCACTCTTCTGCTCGTTGCCGATTACCAGTGACTGTGATCACGCCCCTGGGGCCAGGCATCTTCAGCTTGAGGTACACGTAACACGGTCGAGCCATGAAACGGGCATATGCAGTTCTGCCCAGAATAGCATGATAGGCACTGTGAAAACCTACAACTTCAAATGTCAACTTCTCCTTACGGTAATTCTTTGAATCACCGAAAACCACGTCAAGAGCGATCTGGCCGAGTGAATCAGCTTTCTTTCCTGGAATGACACCATGGAATCGCATGTTGCTCTCACTGAGCTAGGACATCGGAATGCCCATCCCACGGAGGGTCTCAGCATACAAAATGTTCAAGCCGCTGCCACCATCCATCAGGACTTTGGTCAGTCGGGTGTCCCCAACGACTGGGTCGACCACCAATGCTTGCCTCTCGGGGGTGGCAACATGCGGTGCGTGGTCAGATTGGTCGAATGTAATGGGAGTCTTTGACCATTTCAAATATGTCGTCGTTGCCGGAGCAACCATGTTTACTTCTCTGTTGATGACTTTCAGTCGACTTTTGCTTTCAATGTCAGCAAAAATCACCAAAGTGGAATTGACGTTAGGAAAACCGTCATCATCTTCTTCCTTGTCCTCATCCTTGTCAAACTCTTTTCCCTTCTCATTGGGATGTTTCTCTCGGAACTGCTGGATTAGGAGCCGACATTGTCGAGTGGTATGTTTGGGATAAATCAGATTACCCTCTTCATCCTTCTTGGTGTGAATGTGACATGGCAAATCCAACACATCATTCCCTGCTTGATCTTTCACCTTCTTGTGGATCCAGGGCCCTTTGGGCTTCCCCTTGAATTTTCCTTGAGTTACAACTGTAGCTTCACCAGGACCTGCTGGCTCGGCTTTGCGTTTCTGCTTCCGACCTCCTCCGGTGTCTTGGGCGACTGGCTTGCCCTTTCCACTGCGGACTCGATCCTCTTCTTCACCATTAGTGTACCGAGTGGCTATTTCCATCATTCGGGTCAGAGACATATCTCCTGTCCGACCGAATTTCAGGTTAAGCTCTCGATACCGAACGCCCTCCTTGAAGGCGCAAACTGCTTGGTGTTGGGATACATTTTCTACTGTGTGATGTAAAGTGGTCCATCTTTGGATGTAATCCCTCAGAGTTTCATTCGGCTTCTGTACACAATGTTGCAATTCTGTCAACCCTGCAGGTCATTTGCATGTGCCCTCGAATGTCCTGACAAACACTCGAGCTAACTCTTCCCAGCTGAATATACTACCTGGAGCCAACTGATTCAGCCATGCTCTGGCCGATCCTTCCAACATGAGAGGAAGATGTTTCATAGCTACCTCATCATTTCCACCACCGATCTGAACAGCTACCCGGTAATCTTCCAGCCAAGTGTCAGGCTTCGACTCACCAGTGAACTTACTAACCCCAGTCGCCAACCTTAAGTTGGGGGGGGGGGGGGATCTCAGCAGCTCTGATGGCTCTGCTAAAACACTCGGGGCCGGAAACATGTACTCTGCTTCCACTCGGGCGATCTCTATCTTGCCCTTCTCTGTGTGCTCGGTTCCTGTCGACCAAACCTTGCACCAAAATTGACCTCGCATCAAACCCTGGCTCTCTTGGGTCGACTGGCACCCTCCGCTCTTCGCTGTACGGGCGCCTGTCATCATAACGCTGGGGCACATATGATCCGCCTCTCAAAGGGGGCGTAGGCACTCGACGGTGGTCACCACGGCCGAGCCAATGATCGTACTGCTCGTGGTTCCGAACCAAGTACTGCTCTTGGCGATGCCCACGTCCCTCACGCCGCGGAGGCGATCTTGGGCTCTGAGCCGATTGGACTGTGTCAGCCACCACAGATCTGCTATGGATTCTGTTACGCGACTGAGATACTGCAGTGTTTTGCTCTCCTGCTGCCCGGAGCAGAGCCCGGATCTGCATCAAACCTCGTCCAGCCTCCGACTGGGATGGTTGGATGGACTCTGCTATACGAGCTGCGGCCGTAAGATTCTGAATAGGAGTGCGATATACCTGAGGTTGAGGCGGGAACAATTGCCGCCGTCGACTGGACTCAGGAATCTGCTGCCGAGCACGTTCGTTGAGTGCATGCTGAAGGTTCTCCAGTCGAGTGCGTTCAGCCAAAGTGGCCAAGCGCGCTGCCTCCAAGGCCCGAGCCTCAGAGGTCTCTCCGACGATGGGCGTGTGGAGTGCCTCCTCGTTGCGGCGGTGGAGTTCCTCCCTCCGCTGCGAAGAGAGGGTTTCTGGGTGATATTCCTTGTGAACATGCGATGGATCGCCACCGCCGTCGTCGCCACCGTTGCGATGCATGCCAGGTGGGCTGCGCGGTGTGTCGACCGTCAGGACCTCTGCTGCAGGGTCGCTGCTGTCGCACTCGGACAGGGTCTCGACGGAGCCAGCCGACAGATCGAACAGGCCGTAGAGAGATTCATTGAGCTTGATTGCCGCGACTTGAGGGGTGGCCGACTGACGTGCCACCGCATGCTTCACCCACCGCTGAAGCCGCGATCGACCGGATCGCTTGCGACGGCGAACAGCGGGGAACGAAGTTACTGCGGGAGCCGACTGATACTGGGTCGACGGCTGCCGCAGAAGGTCGCCCCGCGGACGGGGAGTGTCTCGACGTCGAGGGGGGCTTCCTGGAGGCAGGCGGAGTCGTCAGCGATGAAGACGAGCGCGCCGAGACGGATCTTGCGGCCCTCAGCTGAACCTCCACCAGAAACCATGATGATGGGAATCGGAAAAAATCGCAACCTCACCGGAAAGTCGCTAAGACACCTGCCCCACGGTGGGCGCCAACTGTCGTGGTTCTAAGTCTGACAGTAGAATAGGGGGTAGGTATGAAGAGGCAAGATTGTGACGACCCCGGCTTAATCGTGGACTAATCATACACGCAAATGCGCACGATCAAGCCTAAGGACTCACTTGAAGATATCACAACACAACTCTAAAACATAAATAAAGTCATACAAGCTTTATATTACAAGCCAGGGCCTCGAGGGCTCGAATACATAGCTCGTTGGCATACAAGCGTCAGCGGAAGCATTAGATATCTGGGTACAGATATATTACAGAGAGAGAGAAATAGGCCTTCACAGAGGCGGGGTAAAATAAAATACTATGATCGAAAGGCGTAGGCCTCCTGCCCTGGACCCTCCAATCCTACTCCTGGTCGTCAAACGGCTCCTCGTAGTAGTAGTACTCGCCAGGCGGGTAGTAGTACTGGTCGTCGGCTGGGGCGTCTGACTCAGGGGCTCCGTCGTCTGGTGGCATCAAATGGAATATGGGGGAAAAAGAAAATAAAGCAAACGCGAGTACTCATCCGAAGTACTCAGCAAGCAAGGATCTACACTACATATGCAACATTGTCAAAGGAATGGCTGTATATGTGGACTGGGCTGCAGAAATGCCAGAATAGAGGGGGAAATCCTAGTCCTATCGAAGACTAGCATCTTCAACAATCTTCGACAGTCTTGCAGCAATAGAAGAGATCAGATGAACATAATGTAAAGTAGTAGTAGTAGTAGTAGTATCATCAACCTCGACCTGAGATCCCTTCTCGACTCCCTGCGAGAAAGCAATCCCAGAGCCGTACTATCCAGTTCTCATCACACGTTCTAGTTGTACCGATCGGGATACAACTCCGAGTGTCCGTTACCGTAGGACAGGCTATCGATAGAAGTTTCTTCCCTGCAGGGGTGCACCAAGTTACCCACCACGCTCGCTTAACTCCGGCCGGACACACTTTTCTGGGTCATGCCCGGCCTCGGCTAAGCAACACACCGCAACCCGACCAAATACTTAACAGAGAGGTCAGCACGCCGGACTAAACCTATGCCCCCAGGGGTCTTGGGCCATCGCCCCGGGAACTCCTGCGCGTTGCGTGGGCGGCCGGAAGCAGACCTAGCAACCCCTTAATACAAGCGCGGTTGCGTAACCAGTCCAATCCAGCGCGCGCCGCTCAGTCGCTGACGTCCATTAAGCTTCGGCTGAAGTATACGACGCAGAACGCCCATACTATGCCCACGTGATGGTTAGTGCTATCGGGCCAGAGGCCCCTCGGATCAAATATCCAAACCGTAGTGGATTAGGAGCGCGCGGAAACGAGCAGAGACTCACGATCGATGTGACCCCGTCGCCCCGTCTCGAGGACTTGCGGCAAGGGCTAAGAATGCCCGGCCACGCCTCGTAGTTATCTCGCGGGCACCATCCAGGTCAACCCGACTCCCTATCACTTCGCACTAAGCTCGCGCGGGTACCCCTCAGGGCCGACCCGTCTTTAGTATCATGGTTTAGTGCAAGTCCACTCATCAACAGTAACTGTGTGTCTGACACCAGGGGAGCCCTGAGGAATCACCCTCGATGGAACCCCACCTGATGTTATCATCAAGGTGAACGAAGGAGGAATCACCCTCGAGGTCCACACTTGAGGAGTTGTGCGACGACGTCGTTATCGGGGGTGGTGTAGGAGGAATCACCCTCACTTACCACGACCGAGTAACTAACCTACAAGGTTAACATCAGAAGTGCTGACGAGGTATCACCCTCGGCACTCGATGGTAACCCAGCAGTGTCAAGCAACATAGGGAGAAGTGATGTGCGGTGCCAGGGTCTAGTCTTCAATCCCGATGATCGGGTCTTTTGATATCCAGCAGGGCAGTCGGGATCAAGTGGGGGTCTCTGTCGTGTCTCTACCCAGCCTATACTAATCAGTCTAGGATAACCAGTAAGGTAACAAGGCAGGGTACAATAATCAGGCTATGCAGCAGATATAGGAAAACAGTAGCAGTAGCAGTTCTAATGCAAGCATAAGAGAGAAGAGAATAGGCGATATAGGCATGCTCAAAATGGGGGTGCTTGCCTATTTGCTCGGGGGCAAGGACAAGGTCTTCAGTGGTATCGTCGGGGACGTAGTCGTACTCCTGAGCTGCGTCTGCCTCGGGAGCTACGCCAACGTCGGGGTCTACCGAGAGAGAAGAGGGGGAAGAAACAGGTAAACATAATGCATACAAATGCAATACGGTGCGTGCGATGCTATGATGCAGTGCAGGGTTGCCTAATTATGCATCTAAGTCATTTTAGCTATTTTTAGAATTAATCTGGGATTCATTATCCGACGTGTGTGCACTATTCATCTGCCGGATTTGGGTCCGGAGTTACGAGTTCTTCTACGTAGGGGGTCCCGATGGAGAAACAGACGGCACGATCAGACTCGGCTCGTCGTTCTGAGCAAGTTTCATGTTTTACCTTTTTCGATCCGAGCTACGGTTTAAAAGTTATGAATTTTTAAAGATTATTTGAATTTCTGAAATTTATTTAATTTACAGAATTATGACGTCAGCATGATGTCATGCTGACATCAGCAAGTCAACAGATGGCTGACCAGGTCAAACCTGACATGTGGGTCCAGTGGGACCCACATGTCAGCCTCAGTTAGACTAACAGTGTTTTATTTAAACTAACAGAGTGATTAGTGGGGTGGGCCCCTGATGTCAGTGCCTAATCTAACCAGCAGATTAATTTAAAAGCTTAATTAACTTAATTAACGCAGGGGGCCCACACGTCAGAGAGAGAGAGGAACAGTGACGGGCGTTGACCCCGGTCAACGAAGTCAACCGAAGGCCTGGGGCCCACTGGCAGCGACCGTGGGCGGGCCCCACCACGGCCACGTCGGCAGGGTCGCCGGAACGCGCCGGCGAGCTCTGCGCGGCGGCCGTGTCGCCGGCGAGGCTCGGGTTTCCTCTAGGGGGCACCAAATCGCGCGCCGTCTGCTGCATTCGAACGGCCGTTCGATGCCGCGGCCGTTGGAAGTGTTGGATGGGGTCGGGGAGGTCCTACGCGACGGCGGCGAGCACGAACGCGGCGGCCGGAATCGGGCTTCTCCGGAAACACGGCTACGCGGCTCGCTCGGGCGAACTAGCTTCGCGAGCAAGCTTTACGGGGTCCCTGGATCTCGCCGTAGCTATGCATTGGAGCAGAACGGCACGGAATCGAGGAGTTCAACGGCAATGGCGGCAGCGAGCTACGGGTCCGAGCGGCGCCGTCGATCTAGCACGCGCGTGAGCAAACAAAGGGGTCAGGGAGGAGGGAAGATGCTCACTGAGGGGCGCACGAAGGCCGGTGGTCAGTTTAGTAGCCGCAGCGGTCGCCGGAGGGTCGCCGGAGCTCCGCGGTGGCCGGAGGAGACGAAGAGGGAGCGCGGCAGCTACAGCGGGTCCGGCCTCGAGCTGAGGTTGCCAGTCGAAGGAGACGAGGCCATCTGAGCGTGCAGCCACATCCAGTGGTCGCAAGGTCGCCGGTGGCCGAGGAATCGACGGAGGGGCTTCGGCGGTTCCGCTCGGTGGTTTTGAAATCGAGCGAGAGGAGGGAGATGAGCAGGCGGAGCGAGGGGGAAATGAAAGGGGATGGCCGGGGGGGATGGATGGCCCCGTCCTTATCTCCTCTCGCTGCCTGCCCTCGTCGCGGTGTCGCGCGGCGACCGGCGCGGCGCGGTCGTCCACAGGGAAGACGACACCGAGGCGAGGAGGTAAGTTGGGCTGGGCCGGCTCGGTCCAGTTGCCAGGTAAGGCCTCGCCCTTCTCCTTTTTCTTCTGTTTTCTTTTTATTTAGATAACAGAGAGAGAGAAAGAATTAATTGGGCATCCAAACAGTGTTTGAAAAATATGGGACTAGACCCAATAAATCCAACACAATTTTAGGCAGTGCCACAATTATTTTGGAGGCCAAGGGAATAGATTAGGTATTATTAGGAATTGAAAAGACAAATTTAAATGCTGATGGACTGCTGTTGTAAATGTCCTGGGGCATTCTGGGAATTTATCTGAGGTTGGTTTCAATTTTATAATTACCTTAGGATTATTTCTAGTATTATGGACATTTTAGTTTTGCCATTTGAAGAAATATTTATTTGACTCCCATTTGAAATTTGAATTTGAGGTTGAAATATTTTCTAATACAATTTTATTAGAATGATCATGATGACATGGCAGGGTAAGTAGCTTAACCAGAGTGGGGTAACCTGGGGATGTTACAAAGATCCTAGCTACGATGAGGTTGTGCACGCAAGATTTATGAGTTCAGGCCCTTCTCGGAGGAAGTAACAGCCCTACGTCTCGGTGCCCGGGGGCTCGGTCGATTGAATTATGCGTGAAGTTACAGGGGGTCCAACCCTTGTGCCTGAGGAGGGGGGTGGCTTATATAGAGTTCGCCAGACCCCTCCAGCCCTCAGTTACACAGGATCCAATGTACATAAAGATGGGACGTTACTGGTAACGCCAGCAATAAAGGCATATAAATGATCATTAAGACTACGGAGTGAACGCCTGACCGTTGCCGTTCTGAGTGACTTTAGATCTTCTGTCTTCCGAGTAATTTCTGATGTGGTCGAGTGAGTACACTCCGGTCGAATGGAATTGGGTTTTCCGAGTGGAATGCTTCTGGTCGAGTGAATGGTATTGTCCTTTGAATATCCCTGACTTTAAGGTAATGTCCTTGGGAAGGGTGTCTAGGTCAGGCCTATTACCCTACCCCAGGTACATGTCATCGTCAGGCAGCGTCTTGGTGAGCTTGGAGCATTGGTGGTGCATCCGTTTGGAGTTGATCGTCGGTCGACGGTGAGAGCAGCAAGAGCATCCTTTGTATGCAAGTAGCGCCAGGCGAGTTATGTCAGCTAGCCTCGTGGGATCGGAGCGGCATATGTCTCGCTCTTTCGGATGTATCGTTCCTCTCCGGTGTCCTCGATGTTTGCGGATATGCTCGTAGCAGCCCGGTACAATACGATGGTTGTCGGTGTGCACTCTGGTAGCAGCGTAGGCGCTCGAGTGCCCGCCCGGGTGTGTTGTGGGGTTTTGGCTTTCCGGCGTTTTTGTATATGTTGTGGTGCTTTCGTCCTAGTTTAGCTAGGCGCTGCTTTGGTTTTAGCCCGGTTTCCCTCAATTAACCGAGCAGTCCTTTTTTTCTTTCTTCTTTTTTAGCACTCGCCTTTTTGCGGTGCATTCCTCCTTTGGGGGTGTTCTCGTAATACCTTCTTCTGATCAACAAATTTGGCAGCTTGCCAACATTAAAAAAAAAATACTCCAATTGCAATGTACTTCCTTCTAGAAGATTTGCTTAGCAACCCACCACAGGATGCGCATCGCACGGTGCAGAACTTTAGGGCACTATGCGCGGTAGGGACCAAATCCACAAAAAAAAAAAACCTCATCAGGTCGAAGCGGTGCGTCCGTACAACTGACGCTCACGACCGTGAGATAAAAAAGTGTATGGCTATAAGCCATTCTGCCTACTCGGGCACGGGAAAAACGACACAACGGAAATTACGATGTGGCACGTGTACATCCATGTTAAGATTCATACGATCGCTAATAGCAACTCGAACAGGACGACCCATTTCGTCCCTGGGCGTCCATTTAGGTGAGCGCGGACACAAAAGTCGGTTTAACGCGTCGATCCAAACGGACGCGTGTCCGCTTTTCGTCCGTGGGCGACCCATTCCCGATCCATTTTTGAGCCGGATTTGCATCGGCGCGGATACGAGACGGACGCGCGCGCGCTCGCCTTCTCCTCCCCCGGGCCCGCTGGTCGGTGGCACATTGGCCTCTCTCCATCCAACAGCAAACCCTCGCCCGCCTCCTTCGTCGCCGACGCCGCCGCCCATTTTTTTAAGGTGAGAATGTTGTGCCTGAGCATGGAGTAGCGGCAACGTTTGAACAGTTCACTCAATTTCAGTTTCAAGGTGAGAATGTTGTGCCTGAGCATGGAGGAGCGGCAACGTTTGAACAGTTCACCCAATTTCATCATGACATGCGTGATTGGGAAACTCACGTGCAACTGCAAAATAATTTGGTTGAGCATATGTGGGCTCATGTTGGTAACCAATATATGTATCTTCTTTATTCCGCTTGCAAAACTATGTGAGACATTTTTACTTTTATTCGGCTTGTAAAACTATGATATTTCATTCGGTTGAAACTATGTTTATTTGACTATATGTTTGAATGCAAAAATTATGTGTGAAACAATGCAAAAATGAGCTATTTGTTGAAATAGGACGCCGGCATATATGGGTCGGCGCGTTGGGCGCACTGCCGACCCAAATCTAAAACAAGGCGGGCGGCCGATCCAAACGGACAAAAAACGGACAAAAGCGCCGTCCGTTTGGGTCGCCACGTTGGAATTGCTCTAAATGCGGAATAAATTTTGGCAAACTTTTAACTAATTTTTTAAAAAGAAATATATTAATATCACGAAGATACCAAATACACCTAACTTCTGCACCAACAAGATATCATAAAGACATTCAGGATGCACACAACCTAAAAGAAAAAAGTAAAAAAGGCCTCGTCACAGTGATCGACTCCTCTCAGCAGCAGCACACAAACCACCATCAAAGACAACACCCGAAAAACATAGAAGGTCTGCAAAAGTGACGCCTTCAAAAAGGAAATAGTGTACAAGCGACGTCGTCGCCCGATCCAAGATCTTAGGTTTTCACCCTGGAGAAAGTCCGAGCTCTCAAAACAATACCTTCAGCAAGGCAATTGTCAGGCACAACCAATGAAGGTCAGACCTTAGATTTTCACACTGAAAGTCACGACTCGGCACCCGAGGAGCACCACCGAAAATGAAATCCTCCAGTTCTGCCGCCTCCACTTGTCACTGCTGCTTCTGGAAGTTATCAAACACCTGGTTGACTCCATTGCCTCCAAGGCCCCCTCCGCCTGACTGATCCTCCGATCTTAGCCACCATGACATTCTCCATCGTTGTCTACACCATGAAAATCGAGATACCGACATGTCCCATGGTTTCAACAAACAACAGAGCTTCGCATCGAGCCCTCGTGTAGCTGTGTAGGCTGATATGGACGCTCACGACCGGAATCTATCCGATCTAGATATCCTTGGGCAAGATCTCCAGCAGTAGTTCCGGAACACGTCGACGGCCATATCGAGGAGGACCAATCATGCAGATTGTTGCCGTGATGCGATAAGAGCACTAAGACCGCCGCCACACCGCTGCCTCCACCACGCCGACGCCATTGCTGCCACGGCGGAGGACACCGGCCTGTGCTGCCCACAGCCCGCGCCGGTAGCGAAAGACGGACGCCAGATCAGGGCGGATCCCGATCCGTCGCTACCCCTCGCCTGCACGATCCGCCGGTCCCGATCACTCTCAGCCAACTCCCAGGGGGGATGAGCATGCCCTACGCCGTCCCTCTAGTCGCTGGACCCAAGCGCTCGCAGGCATCTCCCGGGGGGAACGAGCACGCCTGCACCCTCCCCCAAGCTACAGCTCCCTGCTCGAGCGTCCGGGCCAGGATCCACTCAGGGGCTAGGACGCCCAATGTGGGATGGCCCTCCTCGACGCCCAGATGCAGGACACGGGAGAGGCCCCCGATACCCCCAACACGGTGGTCTCCCTCCTAATCATTGCGTCAGGACCGAGAGGCACTAGATCCCAGCCGCCCCCTTCACCGGCGACGCCCGGCTTTGTCCAGCGGCGGCCTCCGGCGGCGATGAGGGGCGGCGGCAGGGCGGTTAGGGTTTCTCCCCCTGGTCGCCTATGAGATATCTTTGCTTGCGACTACTGTGGATGAAAAACTATTAAATGGAGTAATTTATGTCAAAAAGTTAAAACTGAAATTCACTAAAAAAAAAGCACGCATGCCTTATACGAAAAGAACATTGTATTACAATCATCATTGCCAGCAACATCAGGCTATGTTGGATCCCACTAGTCTTCTCAACTAGCTCCGCCCATGCGCCTGTAGTGCTAAACAAAGGAGATCCGACAAAAAAGCACCATAACCTGATAGATGACCGCCATGCCGCATGCTATCTCGAAAGAAAGCAACTAAAGATATCTCATAGGACGCCTAAAAATAATATCCCAAAGGAGGAACTGAGAGCACGACACCACTTAGCAAGACGGTGCTGTTCCATGGATTGGAAACACAACACATGTAACCATAAGAAAATCACAAATTTGTACATAGTTGCAATAAATTATAATAGGAGTTCCCTCGCAAAAAAGAAAAGAAATTATAATAGGAGTTCGTATTGGACCGTATATATATATATATATATATATATATATATATATATAGTAGCAACAGTTGTATATAGCCGCAACAGATTACCAACTTGCGGTCGTAATCAACGATGATTATCAGCAGCATGGGCGTGCATGTGATGGGGAGCAGTTTTGCAGGGCACCTGCAGCTTCCTCCTTGCTCGCAACCATCCGCTCCCTCGAGGCCCTACCGTGCACTCACATCTTTGTAGTATATTACAATTATCACCCGCAAAAAAAAAAGTATATTACAATTATCAGCTGATACGATGGGTAAAGGAGATACTGCGGCGTAGTCCAGTGTATCTGGGTCAAAAAATAACGGTCAGCGTAGTACACATGGGCATCGAGTTCAGGGTGACCCTGCAACGTCCATCCATCCATTCAGCTGTCAATCAGTTCTTACCCCCTCGAGGATAACACTAGCGGCACGTGATCGACTATCTGAGCCATGCATTTTCCACTTGACTGTAGAATGGTAAAAACGTATTTTCTCTATAACAAAATATAAGATGTTTTCCATGCGTCTTACATTTTGTATTTTGGTGCAGAGGTTGTACTTCTTATCGCCTTATGGTGGCAGATTCAAACTTTGTTGTGCAAACTGGAAGACATCGACTGCAATTCACATCAGGTAACACAAAAACCACAAGTCCAAGAGTTACTTTATTTACTTATTTTTGAAACGGAAGAGTTGAAAACTCAAGTGCGCTAAGAATAACAAAAACCAAGTAAGAGCATCTTCAACTGGCGCTCTACTCCCCCGTATATGTTTGGAAGGACATTCAGGACACCGTTCTGACCAAATAACGTCATTCAATCGAACCCACCAAATCAAGCCCATATGTCTGGACCATCGAACACCCCTTCAACCCAGCCCTTATATGGGACAAATTTAAGATCGTTCGAACGCGCCCAGACACGGCCGCCAAGTCAGATTCGACAGGTCGGATCTATTCTAAATCTCTTTAAATCGTCTCTAGCCCTCGTCCGACCTGCCCTCCTCCTCTCCACTGCCGTGCTCATGTCACATTTTGCCTACCTTCGTATTCGTCTCTTGGCCGTCCTTGCCACCCTGAACATAGTCACCGCCTCGGTACATCCTACTCCATCGAACATACACCTTGTCGCCATGTGTTCGACGAAATGTCTTGGCTGTTTTTTAGATTCTTTTGCTCATTATTAGGGAAATGATGGATTCGGCGGATAATGATTTTGGTTACAAGGAACTTGATATCTACATATTCAATGTGTTCGTTGATTCGTCTGGTTCAGACGAGTGTTGAATCCAACGAGGAGCAGAAGGATTGATTTGTGAAAAGTAGTAAATGATCACTATACAGGCTGTAAAGAGTGTTTAGTGGATTGTTTAAAAGCAAATGTAATTGCAAAAAAGTAAAAAGTAACAAAGCCGCAAGGGTGCAGCAAGTGGCCAAATCCTTAATTGTGCTAAGCATAAGCCTACTCATATGGAGCAAAGCGTTCTCAAGGACACACATAATTTCATCTAATTACTTTCATTAAGATTAATTGAGTTACCCTTCATTGTTTTGATAATTTCTTGTCTGGCGAAACCTATAATAAGATGTTGCTCTTACTTGAACAAGCAACCTACTTATGATTGTATGTCTATGCAAGCATCCGGTAATACAAGGGAGTAATTAAGATAACAATCCAACCATAGCAATAATTTCTAGGGTTTCATAACCCCTCATGCAACAATTCATAAACATAAGGTACGATAACATCTGTCACTCCGATCACCCAACAAAAAACGAACTATCACACAATGCTCTTCCCTAGTCCCTTATAGGTGAAGTGTTGTGCAGTCGACGTTCGCACAATAGCACTAGAGAATTACACCACAATACAATATCAAAGCATTGAACTAGATTTAACTTCAAAAGATTACTTGTAACAAGATTCATCCCATGTCCTCAAGAACTTAACGAACTACTCACAACACATCATATGGATCATGATTAGTGGAGATGAATATATGAACAATAATCTAAACTATGAACCTTTCAACAATAAAACTTCTAAGCATAAATTACAAGTAGCAATCAACACTAGAAACTACTCTCAGCAAAGGATCTCACAAGAAAGTTCATAGAACAAATAGATGGGATGAAGTGAGGTTGATGTAGATGACGGAGTTGATGAAAATGATGATCCCAATGATGAGCCGAGTGTTGGTGATGACTGTGGCTTTGAATTCCCCCTCCTAGAAGGATGGATCTCATGAAAAATCAAACGGAGGGCAAAGGGCTTCCGCCTCATAAACGGCGACGGAAAAATCCCAGAAAAAATCCATAGATTTTTTAGGCCAAATAAGAATTTAAAGCCAAAGGGCATCAGGAGCCAATGGCAGGGGCGCCACGCGACACCCCCACGTGGCCTAGGGGGTGTGAGCGGCCCTGCTACATGGTGACCATGTGCCCCCCCCCCCCCCCTCTGGCCCGTCTTCTGGCATATGGTCTTTTCCTCCAAAAATAATTCAAAAATCCATGGCCCTTTTGGAGCTCCAAAAAATACCTCTTTTGTCCTTTGTGTTTGCCCTCGTTTTCCAACTGTCCAACATTTTCCAGATAATTCCCTTCTTGGTTGGTTACATGCAAATTGAAGGGAAAAGGCATTAGAATTAAGCAAAGATATCCAAAATATTATTAATATAGAGTAAATTATAATAATAATAAATAGTGATGCAAAATGGATGTATCAGCTCCCCCAGGCTTAGAGCGCGCTTGTCCCCAAACAAAACCAAATCTTAGTAAACATGACCGCAAGTTTATGAAGTGAGGAGTCGATAATAAAGAATACAGAAATGACTACATCACTATTTACTTTTACGATCAAACATTCTAAACCGCAATATCTTCTTGCAAAACTTCTTATGAGGTCATGACACCTTTGAAGGAAATATGCCCTAGAGGCAATAATAAAGTTGTTATTTTATATTTCCTTATTCATGATAAAGGTTTATTATTCATGCTAGAATTGTGTTGATCGGAAACTTAAATACATGTGTGAATACATAAACAAATACCGTGTCCCTAGTAAGCCTCTACTAGACTAGCTCGTTGATCAAAGATGGTTAAGGTTTCCTAACCATAGACATGTGTTGTCACTTGATAACGGGATCACATCATTAGGAGAATGATGTGATGGACAAGACCCATCCGTTAGCTTAGGATATGATCGTTCAGTTTATTGCTATTGCTTTCTTCATGTCAAATACATATTCCTTCGACTATGAGATCATGCAACTCCCGGATACCGGAGGAATACCTTGTGTGCTATCAAACGTCACAACGTAACTGGGTGATCATAAAGATGCTCTACATGTATCTCCGAAGGTGTCTGTTGAGTTGGCATGGATTGAGATTAGGATTTGTCACTCCGTGTATCGGAGAGGTATCTCTGGGCCCTCTCGGTAATACACATCATAATAAGCTTGCAAGCAAAATGACTAAGGAGTTAGTTATGAGATGATGTATTATGAAACGAGTAAAGAGACTTGCCGGTAACGAGATTGAACTAGGTATGAAGATACTGACGATCGAATCTCGGGCAAGTAACATACTGACAGACAAAGGGAATTACGTATGTTGTCATAACGGTTCGACCGATAAAGATCTTCGTAGAATATGTAGGAACCAATATGGGCATCTAGGTTCCGCTATTGGTTATTGACCGGAGAGATGTCTCGGTCATGTCTACATAGTTCTTGAACCCGTAGGGTCCGCACACTTAACGTTCGTTGACGATATAGTGTTATATGAGTTATATGATTTGGTGACCGAATGTTGTTCAGAGTCCCAGATGAGATCACGGACATGACGAGGAGCTCCGGAATGGTCCGGAGGTAAAGATTGATATATAGGACGATGATATTCGAAAACCGGAAGAGTTTCGGAGTGCACCAGGTAGTCATCGGATCACCGGAAGGGGTTCCGGACACCCCCGGGAGGTCTATGGGCCTAATGGGCCAAGGGGAGAGACACACCAGCCCACAAGGGGGCTGGCGCGCCCCTCTCCCTGGCCGCCGGCCCTAGGGAAGGAAAGGGGAGAGGGCTAGCCCCTCCTGCCTTCCCCTCCTCATGGGAGAAAGGAAAGGGGGGGCGCCACCCTCCCCTGCCTTTTCCCGCGCGCCTAGAGAGGCAAGGGGGGCGCGGCTAGGGGCAGGAGCCCAAGTGGGATTCGGCCCCACTTGGGGCGCCACCTGGCTGCCTCCTTCCTCCCCCACCTATATATATGTGGGAGGGGGGCGCCACACAATGACACGACAATCTCTTAGCCGTGTGCGGCGCCCCTCTCCACAGTTTTGTCCCTCGGTCATATTTTCGTAGTGCTTAGGCGAAGCCCTGCAGAGATAGCATCACCACCAACGTCACCACGCCGTCGTGCTGCCGGAACTCATCCACTACTTCGCCGTCTTGCTGGATCAAGAAGGCGAGGACGTCACCGAGTTGAACGTGTGCTGAACGCGGAGGTGTCGTACGTTCGGTACTTGATCGGTTGGATCACAAAGAAGTTCGACTACATCAACCACGTTACTAAACGATTCCGCGTAAGGTCTACGAGGGTACGTAGACACACTCTCCCCCTCGTTGCTATGCATCTCCATGGATAGATCTTGCGTGTGCATAGAATTTTTTTTGTTTTCCATGCAACGTTACCCAACAGTGGCATCCGAGCCAGGTCTATGCGTAGATGATATTGACAAGTAGAACACAAAGAGTTGTGGGCGGTGATAGTCATACTACTTACCACCAACGTCTTATTTTGATTCGGCGGCATTGTGGGATGAAGCGGCCCGGACCAATCTTACATGTCCACGCACATGAGACCGGTTCCACCGACTGACATGCAACTAGTTTTGCATAAAGGTGGCTGGCGGGTGTCTGTTTCTCCTACTTTAGTTGAATCGAATTTGACTACGGCCGGTCCTTGAAGAAGGTTAAAACAGCAAAATTGATAAATCACCGTTGTGGTTTTTGCGTAGGTAAGAACGGTTCTTGCTAGAAGCCCATAGCAGCCACATAAAACTTGCAACAACAAAGTAGAGGACGTCTAACTTGTTTTTGCAGGGCATGTTGTGATGTGATATGGTCAAGACGTGATGTGATATACGTTGTTGTATGAGATGATCATGTTTTGTAATATCGACAACCGGCAGGAGCCTTAGGGTTGTCTCTTTATTGTATGAAATGCAAGCGCCATGTAATTTCTTTACTTTATCGCTACGCATTAGCAATAGTTGTAGAAGCAATAGTTGGTGAGACGACCCCAATGCAGCGATGGAGATCAAGGTGTCGAGCCGGTGACGATGGAGATCATGACGATGCTTTGGAGATGGAGATCAAAAGCACAATATGATGACGGCCATATCATGTCACATATTTTGATTGCATGTGATGTTTATCCTTTATGCATCTTATTTTGCTTAGAACGGCGGTAGTGTGACGCCCCCGGCTTAATCGTGTACTAATCATACACGCAAATGCACATGATCAAACCTAAGGACTCACTTGAAGATATCACAACACAACTCTAAAACATAAATAAAGTCATACAAGCTTTATATTACAAGCCAGGGCCTCGAGGGCTCGAATACATAGCTCGATGGCATACAAGCGTCAGCGGAAGCATCAAATATCTGAGTACAGATATAAAAAAACAGAAAGGCCTTAAGAAGGCGGGACAAAAGAAAACACTACGATCGAAAAGGCGTAGGCCTCCTGCCTAGGACCCTCCGAACCTACTCCTGGTCGACAGCCAACTCGAAGTAGTAGTCGTCCTCGGGGTGGTAGAAATAGTCAGCGGCGGGGCAGCGATCTCAGGGGCTCCGTCATCCGGTTACGACAGCTGATAAGGTAGAAAAAGGAAAGCAAAGTAACCGTGAGTACTGCGAAGTACTCAGCAAGCAAGGATCTACACTACATATGCAACATTATCAAGGGATGGCTGTATATGTGGACTGGGCTGCAGAAATGCCAGAATAGAGAGAAGGCCTAGTCCTTTCGAAGACTAGCATCTTCAACATCTTCAAGCATCTTCGAGCGTCTTGCAGCATATAGAGGAGTACAGAGCAGCATAGTATAAAGTAGTAGTGGTAGTAGCAAGCAACAGTCTCGCCCAGAGATCCTTCCTCGTCTCCCTGCGAGAAAGCGATCCCGGAGCCACATATCCAGGTATCATCTCAATTCTAGCTGTACCGATCGGGATACAACTCCGAGTGTCCTTTACCGTAGGACCGGCTATCGATAGATGTGTTCTTCCCTGCAGGGGTGCACCAACTTACCCACCACGCTCGCTTAACTCCGGCCGGACACACTTTCCTGGGTCATGCCCAGCCTCAGCCAAATGATACACCGCAACCCTACCTACAGCTCAGCAGAGAGGTCCCCGCCGGTCTACCTCCTAAGCGCAGGGGGTCTTGGGCCATCGCCCCTCGCCCTCCGGGTCGTTGCGTGCAGGGCGAACCAGGCTCCACCACTACCGGATGGTGCCGGCCCAGCCCGGCCACAATGCTGAACTGGACGTCTGACAGAGCTTTCGGCTGATGCTACGGTGCAGAACGCCCATACTATGCCCACGTGATGGTTAGTGCTATCCGACCAGAGGCCGGCTCAGATCATATATCCAAATCGTAGTGTCCTAGTGGCTTGCGGTAACGAGCAGAGACTCACGAAAGATGTGACCCCGTCGCCCCGTCTCGAGGACTTGCTGCAAGGGCTAAGAATGCCTGGCCGCGCCTCGTGGAATAACTCATGGGTAACTATCCATCATCCGCGGGTACCCCTCAGGGTCGACCCGCCTTCTCAAGTATCAGTATCAACAATAATGTAAGGCATCCGTGTGGTCACCGTATCAAGGGGAATCCGAGGCATCACCCTCGTTGGACTCCTACCTGATGTAACATCAAGATGGACGTAAGAGGCATCACCCTCGAGGTCCACACGTGAGGTGTTGCTCGACTTCGTCATTATCGGGGGTGGTGTAGGAGGAATCACCCTCGCTTACCACGACCGATTAGCTAACCTACAAGGTTATCATCAGAAGTGCTGACGAGGTATCACCCTCGGCACTCGATAGTAACCCAGTAGTGTCGAGCAACGAAGGGGAAGTGAGGTGTGGTGCCAGGGGTCTGATCTTCGATCCCGTTGGTCGGGTCTTCTGAAACTCCAGCGGGGCAGTCGGGATAAAGTGGGGCTCACTAGTGGGGCTCTACCCAAACTATACTAAGCAGTTCAGGATGAACAGTAAGGTATCAACAGCAGGTTACAATAATCAGGCTATGCAGCAGATATAGGATAACAGTATCAGTAGCAAATTCTAATGCAAGCATGAGAAAATAGAATAGGCGATATCGGGATGATCAAAGGGGGGGGGGGCTTGCCTGGTTGCTCTGGCAAGAAGGGTTGGTCTTCAGGGGGTACCGTCGGGGACGTAGTCGTACTCCTGAGCTGCGTCTGCCTCGGGAGCTACGTCAACGTCAGGGGCTACCGAGAGAGAAGAGGGGGAAGAAATAGGTAAACATAATGCATACAAATGCAACACGGTGCGTGCGAAGCTACGATGCAGTGCAGGGTTGCCTAAATATGCATCTAAGTCATTTTAGTTATTTTTAGGATTATCGCGGGATTTATTAACCGGTGTGTGTGCACTATTCATATGCCGGATTCGGGCCCGGAGTTACGAGTTCGTCTACGTAGGTGGTTCCGACAAAGAAACGGACAGCGCGATCAGACTCGTCTCGTCGTTCTGAGCAAGTTTCATGTTTTAACTTTTTCGATCTGAGCTACGGTTTAAAAGTTATGAATTTTTAAAGTTTATTTGAATTTCTGAAATTTATTTATTTACAGAAAATGAATTATGACGTCAGCATGAGGTAATGCTGACATCAGCAAGTCAACAGGACGGCTGACCAGTCAAACCTGACATGTGGGTCCAGTGGGACCCACATGTCATTGTCTCAGAGGCTAAACTAATGGGTTATGCTAATTAAGCTGTTGGTGGGGCCTACTGTCAGTGTCTCTATATGATTAACAGAAAGCTAATTATTTGATTAGCACTAATTAAGTCTGTGGGCCCCACACGTCAATGGCTAAGGTGAACAGTGACGCGCGTTGACTCGGGTCAACGCGGTCAAAATGCTCGGCGGGGCCCGCTGGCAGTGACTGTGGGTGGACCCCACGCCTTGCCACGCTGGCGCGGCCGCCGGAGTCGCGCCGGCGAGCGCTCCGCGGCGGCTGCCTCGCCGGAGATGCGCAGGTTTCACGTACACGGGCCCAAACTCGACGCGGCTAGGTGCGATCGACAGGGGAGATGGAGCCGCATCCAACTGTGGCAGTCTCCGGGCCGGAGGTGGCCGGAAACGACGGCGGTGAGCGGCGAGGCGGACGCCGGTGTTCGGTCGAGCTCGGGAACGGCGTTGCAGAGGGCAAAAACGACTGGCTTTCATCACCTGCGGCACCTACGCAAGCTAACTAGGTGGTTGGAGGGAAGTACGGGACCAAAGGCCCACCGGAACATCGCCAGAGACGAGGTCAGGCGGCGGCGTGTTTCGGCCATGGCGGGGAAGCTTGCTAGAGCTCGTAATCAACGACGTGAAAAGAGGGAAAAAGAGCTGGAGCTTACGGCGCGGCTGACGGTGGCCCTTGGTGGCTTTGAAGCGCAGGGGAGGCGAAGAACGGAGCAGCGGAGGTCCGGTGATCCGAGGCGGGCGCCGGCTCGATCTGGGGCCTGTGGTGCTCCCCCGCGGCAACGGCTGGCCCCAGGCGATGAGGACGAACGCGGCGGAGCTCGTGGACGCGCCAGGTTGGCGCGGGACGGCCGGTGGCCGCGGTGGAGCGTGGTGAACGGCGGCGAGCACGGTCGGATGCGGCGGACCTGAAGGAGGAAAGGGAGAGATCGGGCGAGCGAGCGAGCGAGCGAGGGGGAAAATGGTGCGGTGACCAGGGGGAGTGGATGGGCGCCGTCCTTATCCTCTCCGTCCGTCGATAGCCGGCGGCGTGTCGGACGCCCACAGGTGCGTGCGCGCCCAGCCATGGGGAGGTCGACAGCGAGGGGGGGCAGGTAAGTTGGGCTGGGCCACGGGCACTGTTGCTCCGGCCCAGTCACAGGTAAGCGCTCGCCCCCTTTTCCTTTTCTTCTGTTTTTCTTTTTCATTTAATTTAGCAGAGATGGAAAAGGAACTGTTGGGCCTCCAAATCACTCAAGAAAATATGTAACATGGTCCAATAATTCCGGAGCACTTTTATACACTGCCACAACAAGTTTGAGAATTATTTGAATCTGTTTGGATTTTTCATAAATAGAATAGCATTTAAAAATGCTGAAATGGTGCTATTTTAATTAATAATGCTCATCTTTGCTCAAGAGTGATGTTGTGTTCCTTAACATATAATTGTTTTGGAATATTTGCAATAATGTGAACATTTTTCCCACAAGCTTTGAGCAACTTCATATTTCACTTTGTATTTGAATTGAGTTCCAAAGAGAATTTTGAATTGAGGTGTTTAACCACTATAATCAAGCAATGCAAATGATGATGACTTGGCATGATTAGCATTATGGCACAGTGCTTATTACACAGGGGTGTTACAGGTAGCATTATAAGATGATCCCTTCACTAAATTTTAAGATAAAAGTGTTCTCCCCGAGTATGCACCGTTGCCAAAGTTCGTCATTTCGAAGCACCTCGTGATGATCGGGTGTGATAGACTCTACGTTCGCATACAACGGGTGTAAGACAGTTTTGCACATGCAGAATACTTGGGTTAAACTTGACGAGCCTAGCATGTACAGACATGGTCTCGGAACACTGGAGACCGAAAGGTCGAACATGAGTCATATAGTAGATATGATCAACATAGAGATGTTCACCATTGATGACTACCCCATCTCATGTGATGATCGGACATGGGTTAGTTGATTTGGATCATGTATCACTTAGATAACTTGAGGGATGTTTATTTAAGTGGGAGTTCATTAGTAATTTGATTAATTGGACTTAATTTATCATGAACTTAATCTTAATAGTTTTGCATATCTATGTTGTAGATCAATGGCCCGTATTACCATTCCCCTGAATTTTAATGCGTTCCTAGAGAAAGCTAAGTTGAAAGATGATGGTAGCAACTACACAGACTGGGTCCGTAACTTGAGGATTATCCTCCTTGCTGCACAGAAGAATTATATCCTTGATGCACCGCTAGGTGACAAACCTGCTGTAGGAGCTACTGCAAATGTTATGAACGTCTGGCAGGCTTGATCTGATGACTACTCAATAGTTCAGTGTGCCATGCTTTACGGCTTAGAACCGGGACTTCAAAGACGTTTTGAACGTCATGGAGCATATGAGATGTTCCAAAAGTTGAAGTTAATATTTCAAGCAAATGCCCGGGTTGAGAGATATGAAGTCTCCAACAAGTTCTATAGCTGCAAGATGAAGGAGAATAGTTCTGTCAGTGAAGAGATACTCAAAATGTCTGGGTATCGTAATCACTTGACTCAGCTGGGAGTTGATCTTCCAGTTGATAGTGTTATTGACAAAGTTCTTCAATCACTGCCACCAAGCTACAAAGGCTTCGTGATGAACTATAATATGCAAGGGATGAACAAAATGATTCCTGAGCTCTTCGCAATGCTTAAGGCCGCGGAGGTAGAAATCAAGAAGGAGCATCAGGTGTTGATGGTTAACAAGAACACTAGTTTCAAGAAAAAGGGCAAGGGAAAGAAAGGGAACTTCAAGAAGAATGGTAAGCAAGTTGCCACTCCCGGGAAGAAACCCAAAGTCGGACCCAAGCCTGAAACTGAGTGTTTCTACTGCAAAGGGAATGGTCACTGGAAGCGGAACTGCCCCAAATATTTGGCGGATAAGAAGGATGGCAAAGTGAACAAAGGTATATTTGATATACATGTTATTGATGTGTACCTTACTAATGCTTGTAGTAGCGCCTGGGTATTTGATACTGGTTCGGTTGCTCATATTTGTAACTCGAAACAGGAGCTACGGAATAAACGAAGATTGGCTAAGGACGAGGTGACAATGCGCGTCGGGAATGGTTCCAAGGTTGATGTGATCGCCGTCGACACCTACCTCTACATCTACCTTCGGGATTAGTTTTAGACCTCAATAATTGTTATTTGGTGCCAGCGTTGAGCATGAACATTATATCTGGATCTTGTTTATTGCGAGACGGTTATTCATTTAAGTCAGAGAATAATGGTTTCTCTATTTATATGATTAATATCTTTTATGGTCATGCACCCTTGATGAATGGTCTATTCTTGTTGAATCTCGATCATAGTGATACACATATTCATAATATTGATGCCAAAAGATGCAAAGTTGATAATGATAGTGCAACATACTTGTCGTACTGTCGTTTAGGTCATATTGGTGCAAAGCGCATGAAGAAACTCCATGCGGATGGACTTTTGGAATCACTTGATTATGAATCGTTTGATACCTGCGAACCATGCCTCATGGGCAAGATGACTAAAACTCCGTTCTCCGGAACAATGGAGCGAGCTAATGACTTAGTGGAAATAATACATACCGATGTATGCGGTCCGATGAGTGTTGAAGCACGCGGCGGGTATCGTTATTTTCTGACCTTCACAGATGATTTGAGTAGGTATGGGTATATCTACTTGATGAAACACAAGTCTGATACATTTGAAAAGTTCAAAAAAATTCAGAGTGAAGTGGAGTATCATCGTAATAAGAAAATAAAGTTTCTACGATCTGATCGCGGAGGCGAATATTTGAGTTACGAGTTTGGCCTACATTTAAAACAATGTGGAATTGTTTCATAACTCACGCCACCTGGAACACCACAGCGTAATTGTGTGTCCGAACATCTTAATCGTACTTTATTAGATATGGTGCATTCTATGATGTCTCTTACTGATTTACCACTATCATTTTGGGGTTATGCATTAGAGACAGCTGCATTCATGTTAAATAGGGCACGTCTAAATCCGTTGAGATGACACCGTATGAACTGTGGTTTGGCAAGAAACCTAAGCTGTCGTTTCTTAAAATTTGGGGATGCGACGCTTATGTCGAAAGGCTTCAGCCTGATAAGCTCGAACCTAAATCAGAGAAGTGTGTCTTCATAGGATACCCTAAGAAAACTATTGGGTACACCTTCTACCACAGATCCGAAGGCAAGATCTTTGTTGCCAAGAATGGATCCTTTCTAGAGAAGGAGTTTCTCTCAAAAGAAGTGAGTGGGAGGAAAGTAGAACTTGATGAGGTAATTGTACCTTCTCTCGAATTGGAAAGTAGTACATAAGAGAAAACTGTTCCTGTGATGCCTACAGCAACTAGAGAGGAAGCTAATGATGATGATGATGAAACTTCAGATCAAGTTACTACTGAACTTCGTAGGTCGACCAGAGCACAATCCGCACCAGAGTGGTATGGTAATCCTGTCCTGGAAGTCATGTTATTAGAGCAAGGCGAACCTACGAACTATGAAGAAGCTATGATGAGCTCAGATTCCGACAGATGGCTTGAGGCCATGAAATCTGAGATAGGATCCATGTATAAGAACAAAGTATGGACTTTGGTGGACTTGCCCGATGATCAGCAAGCCATTGAGAATAAATGGATCTTCAAGAAGAAGACTGGCGCTGATGGTAATGTTACTGTCTACAAAGCTCGACTTGTCGCAAAAGGTTTTCGACAAGTTCAAGGAGTTGACTACGATGAGACTTTCTCACCCGTAGCGATGCTTAAGTCTGTATGAAATCTGGCAAATGGACGTCAAAACTGCATTCCTTAATGGATTTCTTAAAGAAGAGTTGTATATGATGCCACCAAAAGGTTTTGTCGATCCTAAAGGTGCTAACAAAGTGTGCAAGCTCCAGCGATCCATCTATGGACTGGTGCAAGCATCTCGGAGTTGGAATATACGCTTTGATGAGGTGATCAAAGCATATGGTTTTATACAGACTTACGGTGAAGCCTGTATTTACAAGAAAGTGAGTGGGAGCTCTGTAGCATTTCTGATTTTATATGTGGATGACATATTGTTGATTGGAAATGATATAGAATTTCTGGATAGCATAAAAGGATACTTGAATAAGAATTTTTCAATGAAAGACCTCAGTGAAGCTGCTTATATATTGGGCATCAAGATCTATAGGGATAGATCGAGATGCTTAATAGGACTTTCACAAAGAACATACCTTGACCAAGTTTTGAAGAAGTTCAAAATGGATCAGTCAAAGAAAGGGTTCTTGCTTGTGTTGCAAGGTGTGAAATTGAGTCAGACTCAAAGCCCGACCACTACAGAAGATAAAAAAAATGAAAGTCATTCCCTATGCCTCAGCCATAGGTTCTATCATGTATGCTATGCTGTGTACCAGACCTGATGTGTGCCTTGCCATAAGTTTGGCAGGGAGGTACCAAAGAAATCCAGGAGTGGATCACTGGACAGTGGTCAAGAACATCCTGAAGTACCTGAAAAGGACCAAGGATATGTTTCTCGTTTATGGAGGTGACGAAGAGCTCGTCATAAATGGTTACATCGATGCTAGCTTCGACACTGATCCGGATGACTCTAAGTCACAAACTGGATACGTATTTATATTGAATGGTGAAGCTGTCAGTTGGTGTAGTTCCAAGCAGAGCGTCGTTGCGGGATCAACGTGTGAAGTGAAATACATAGCTGCTTTGGAAGCAGCTCATGAAGGAGTCTTGATGAAGGAGTTCATATCCGATCTAGGTGTAATACCCAGTGCATCGGGTCCAATGAAAATCTTTTGTGACAACACTGGAGCAATTGCCTTGGCGAAGAAATCTAGGTTTCACAAGAGAATCAAACACATCAAGAGACGCTTCAACTCCATCCGTGAAAATGTCAAGGATGGAGACATAGAGATTTGCAAAATACATACGGATCTGAATGTAGCAGACCCATTGACTAAGCCTCTTCCGCGAGCAAAACATGATCAGTACCAAGACTCCATGGGTGTTAGATTCATTACAATGTATCTAGATTACTGACTCTGGTGCAAGTGGGAGACTGAAGGAAATATGCCCTAGAGGCAATAATAAAGTTGTTATTTTATATTTCCTTATTCATGATAAAGGTTTATTATTCATGCTAGAATTGTATTGATCGGAAACTTAAATACATGTGTGAATACATAAACAAATACCATGTCCCGAGTAAGCCTCTACTAGACTAGCTCGTTGATCAAAGATGGTTAAGGTTTCCTAACCATAGACATGTGTTGTCACTTGATAACGGAATCACATCATTAGGAGAATGATGTGATGGACAAGACCCATCCGTTAGCTTAGCGTATGATCGTTCAGTTTATTGCTATTGCATTCTTCATGTCAAATACATATTCCTTAACTATGAGATCATGCAACTCCCGGATACCGGAGGAATACCTTGTGTGCTATCAAATGTCACAACGTAACTGGGTGATCATAAAGATGCTCTACAGGTATCTTCGAAGGTGTCTGTTGAGTTGGCATGGATCGAGATTAGGATTTGTCACTCCGTGTATCGGAGAGGTATCTCTGGGCCCTCTTGGTAATACACATCATAATAAGCTTGCAAGCAAAATGACTAAGGAGTTAGTTATGAGATGATGTATTACGGAATGAGTAAAGAGACTTGCCGGCAACGAGATTGAACTAGGTATGAAGATACTGACGATTGAATCTCAGGCAAGTAACATACCGGCAGACAAAGGGAATTACGTATGTTGTCATAACGGTTCGACCGATAAAGATCTTCGTAGAATATGTAGAAACCAATATGGGCATCCAGGTTCCGCTATTGGTTATTGACTGGAGAGATGTCTCGGTTATGTCTACATAGTTCTCGAACCCGTAGGGTCCTCACGCTTAACGTTCGTTGACGATATAATGTTATATGAGTTATATGATTTGGTGACCGAATGTTGTTCGAGTCTCGGATGAGATCACAGACATGACGAGGACCTCTGGAATGGTCCAGAGGTAAAGATTGATATATAGGACGATGATATTCGGAAACCGGAAGAGTTTTGGAGTGCACCGGGTAGTCATCGGATCACCGGAAGGGGTTCCGGACACCCCCGGGAGGTCTATGGGCCTAATGGGCCAAGGGGAGAGACACACCAGCCCACAAGGGGGCTGGCGCGCTCCTCTCCCTGGCCGCCGGCCCTAGGGAAGGAAAGGGGGGAGGGCTAGCCCCTCCTGCCTTCCCCTCCTCATGGGAGAATGGAAGGGGGGGGGGGGCGCTACCCTCCCGTGCCTTTCCCCTCGCGCCTAGAAAGGCAAGGGGGCGCGGCTAGGGGCAGGAGCCCAAGTGGGATTCGGCCCCACTTGGGGTGCCTCCTGGCTGCCTCCTCCCTCCCCCACCTATATATATGTGGGAGGGAGGCGCCACACAATGACACGACAATCTCTTAGCCGTGTGCGGCGCCCCTCTCCACAGTTTCGTCCCTCGGTCATATTTTTGTAGTGCTTAGGCGAAGCCCTGTGGAGATAGCATCACCACCACCGTCACCACGCCGTCGTGCTGCCGGAACTCATCCACTACTTCGCCATCTTGCTGGATCAAGAAGGCGAGGACGTATCCGAGCTGAACGTGTGATGAACGCGGAGGTGCCGTATGTTTGGTACTTGATCGGTTGGATCGCGAAGAAGTTCGACTACATCAACTGCGTTACTAACCGCTTCCGCTTACGGTCTATGAGGGCACGTAGACACACTCTCCCCCTCGTTGCTATGCATCTCCATGGATAGATCTTGCGTGTGCGTAGATTTTTTTTGTTTTCCATGCAATGTTACCCAACAACCTTTACATGCAAAAGTTTAACCCAATAAAAGTTTCTTGTTCAATGTTTTCAGTCATTCAAACAATCACATTCCTCTTATGCTATCATAAGTGGTTGTGTCAGAGTTGTTTGATCAACAGATGTCACATGTAGCAAATTTTTAGTACAATGGTGTTTCAACTGGACACAAAGGAAGATAGAACTTACTTATTTCGGGGATAACATCAAAAGTAATGAGTAATATAACTGTGCACATCAATAGTTTACATGTTATGGATATTCCTCCAGCATGCAGTACTTAATTTAAAATTTATCAGGAAAAAGGAATTGAGTCGGTATAAAAAGTAATTAGGTAGGCCCTTCATAGAGGGAAGCAGAGGTTGTCATGCGCATTTAAGGTTTTGATTGCATAAAATTTTAATGGAAAATAACTTTAGTTTACATTGCCCCTTGATGGCGCTCATTTGCGTTATTATTATGGTTTTACACCCCATCACAAGTTTTTATAAAGCTTCAATTCTCTTCCAATAAAAATTCACACTTTAATTAAAGGGCAACTTTTTAGTGACTGCACCGATGATAACTTACTTGGAAGGTCTTTCTTGGCCCATAGGTAGGTATAGTGGACACTTTTGGAAAGAAAGGCTCAGGGTTTTTGGATGCACAAGCAGTATTTCCGCTTAGTACATATATTCAGGCCAGCAAAGGATGAAATAAATAATACAAGTTGGAGTATTCATGACAAATAAATACAAAGATGCGTAAATATACATTCATTACGTTATCTTCCTTATCTAGCCAGAACACTTTGTTTAGGTTTGAAAATTTTCAATGAGAGTTCACTATCATAAAAGATGTCCAAGATGATGTATTTGCACGTGAGATCTCTCTTCCTTCTACTAAGTCTTATTAAATTTCTTATATGACCTATGCTTATTTGTTAACCCTCAATATCTTTTATTTATTATACCCAGCATGTAATGTCATGACCTTCCATGAGACAATTCTATAAATGTGAATTGCGGTGTTAGAGTATATAATAATAATAAAGCAAAATAAAGTCTCATGCCATCTCTTTATTATATAACCTCACACCAATGGATACATTGATAATTACTCTAAAGGAGCAGAAAAACCATATTGCAAACTAATATACCAAACTTTAACTTCTTTAGATCTTAACCTAAGAGATCAATACAAAAAGAAAAATAAGGATGATGTAAAAGATACCCTGGCACCTCCCCCAAGTTTGTAACAAGCCAAGGAGGATGTTGTTACCCATGCACTTAGTATTTAGTTCTTCGGTGATGATGGTGATGATATAGACTCCTGAGTACGAGCATCTTCAAGCTTACAAAGCATAGGACCTCCATCCACAAAAGAAAAGGTAGTCTCTCGAGCCCTATAAGTAGAAGTCAAACCCATCATCCTGAATCTGGTTTCATACTCACAATTTTGTTTCTGAACATTGTAAAGTTGTGCCTGGAGATCTTCAGTTTTGAGTGGACGCGATGGATCTCTTCTTGTAGTTCAACAATTGCATCATCATGCTTCCGAATCAGCTTAGAGACCATAGAGTGATTGGCATCCACTCCACGTTCCATCATCTTCTGGCATAGAAAGATATCTTGTTCAACTTCCTCAAGCTTGGTCTTCTCGTCCCACTCCTTTGGTGCTTCTTCCTCCGTGTTGTGAAGGACACCATCCCAAAATTGCATAGTCTTGGGATGTGCAATCACATTAGAAAGATAAGGGTTGATGACTACCTCAAAGAATTGATATTTTGAGGAAATTGGCAAAGACATCTTGATGGAAACCCTAGAAAATCCTGGTAGAAATAGCCCACAACAAAGGTGAGAGGAAAAAGTGCGATAGGAAACTCAAAAAAATCTGGCAAATTTATAGAATTATTTTTGTGTGCATAGGAAGGTTCGGGAAGAAAAAATAGTTGAGGTGATACCCGAGGCCACCACGCGCCACCCCGTGCTGTCTATTGGGGCTGTGTGGGCCCCACCGACACCTCCTTCGCTGCCTCTTTTTCCAGAAAATTCCTAAAATTGTAAATCTTTCAAATAAATTTTGTCCAATTTTTCAGGGATCATTTTGTTATCTGAACACATACCTATTCCTTCGAGAGTTCTGGAGCCTTTGGAATATTATTTTTAATGAAGTCTTCCGATTTTATTACTTGTACAACATCAGTTTTTGTCTCAAGAGGGGAACAAGCAATATAATGCTGAAGTCTTTGACCATTGACCACTCTCCATTTGGTACCCTCGGTGTTTTTGATCTTGATAGATCCAGAGCGGTAAACATATTCGATGATTAATGGTCCTTTCCATTTGGATAGAAGCTTGCCTGCAAAATGTGTGAAACGAGACATGTACAAGTGAACTATATCACCAGTTTTAAATTCACTTTTCTGAATTCTCCTTTCATGTCATATTTTAACTTTTTATTTAATCAACATAGCATTTTCATAAGCTTCATTTCTCCATTCATCTAAAGAATTCATACCATGCAACCACATCTTGATAGATCCAGAGCGGTAAACATCTTCGATGATTAATGGTCCTTTCCATTTGGATAGAAGCTTGCCTGCAAAATGTCTGAAACGAGACATGTACAAGTGAACTATATCGCCAGTTTTAAATTCACTTTTCTGAATTCTCCTTTCATGTCATATTTTAACTTTTTTTTAAACAACATAACATTTTCATAAGCTTCATTTCTCCATTCATCTAAAGAATTCATACCATGCAACCTATTTTCACTAGCAAGTTTGAACTCATAATTAAGTTGCTTAACAACCCAACAAGCTTTATATTCTAACTCAAGAGGTAAATGACAAGTTTTACCATAAACCATTTTATATAAAGACATACCCATAGGTTTCTTATAAGCATTTCTATAAGCCCAAAGAGCACCATCAAGTTTCTTAGACAAATCTTTCCTTGATCTATTAATAGTTTTTTGCAAAACAAAAATTGATCTCTCTATTAGATAATTCAACTTGTCCACTAAACCGAGGATGATAGGGTGATGCTACTGTATAGTTTACATCATACTTAGCAATAAATTTTCTAAAAGCACCATGAATAAAATGTGAACCACCATCAATCATACGATATACAGGAACTCCAAACTTGGAAAGATAACCTCTTTAAGCATTTTAATAGAAGTTTTGTGACCAACACTTTTAGTTGGAATAGTTTATACCCACTTAGTGACATAATCAACAACAACTAGAATATGAGTGTATCCATGTGAGGTTGGAAAATGTCCCTTATAATCAAAACCCCAAACATCAAAATGTTCAATAATAAGAGAATAATTCATAGGCATTTCTTGACGTCTACCAACATTATTAATTCTTTGACATTCATCACAAGGGAGAATAAACTTACAAGCATCCTTAAAAAGAGTAGGCCAACAAAAATCAGATTGTATAGCTTGTGTGCAGTTCCATATCCAGCATGGTGTCTGATGTCTACTACGCAACTTTATTCTTTTAGACTCGTGTTGGGCCTCCAAGCGCAGAGTTTTGTAGGACAGTAGCAATTTTCCCTCAAGTGGATGACCTAAGGTTTATCAATCCGTGGGAGGCGTAGGATGAAGATGGTCTCTCTCAAACAACCCTGCAACCAAATAACAAAGAGTCTCTTGTGTCCCCAACACACCAAATACAATGGTAATTTGTATAGGTGCACTAGTTCGGCGAAGAGATGGTAATAAAAGCGTAGTAATGATAGTAGATATGGGTTTTTGTAATAGGAACAATAAAAAACAGCAAGGTAGCAATTGATAAAACGGAGCACAAACGGTATTGCAATGCTTGAAAATGAGGCCTATGGTCCGTACTTTCGCTAGTGCAATCTCTCAACAATTCTAATCTAATTGGATCATATAACCATCCCTCAACGTGCGATGAAGAATCACTCCAAAGTTCTTATCTAGCGGAGAACATAAGAAGAAATTGTTTGTAGCTATTTCTTTCCGATCGATCTATCAAAGAGTTCGTACTAAAATAACACCAAGTTATTCTTTCCGATCGATCTATCAAGAGTTTGTACTAAAATAACACTAAGTTATTCTTTCCGATCGATCTATCAAGAGTTCGTACTAAAATAACACCAAAGCAAATTCAGATTCATAATGCTCAATCCAACACAAAGAACCTCAAAGAGTGCCCCAAGATTTCTACCGGAGAAACAAAAGACGAGAACGTGCATCAACCCCTATGCATAGATTACCCCAATGTCACCTCGGGAATCCGCGAGTTGAGTACCAAAACATATCTCAAGTGAATCAATATAATACCCCATTGTCACCACGGGTATTCATATGCAAGACATACATCAAGTGTTCTCAAATCCATAAAAGTATTCAATCCGATAAAATGAAATCTCAAAGGGAAAACTCAATTCACAACAAGATAGAGAGGGGAAAACACCATATGATCCAACTATATTAACAAAGCCCGCGATACATCAAGATCATGACATCTCAAGAACATGAGAGAGAGAGAGATTAAACACATAGCTACTGGTACAAACCCTCAGCCCCGAGGGTGGACTACTCCCTCCTCATAATGGTGGCCGCCGGGATGATGAAGATGGCCACCGGTGATGATTTTCCCCTCTGACGGAGTGCCGGAACGGGGTCTAGATTGGTTTTTCGTGGCTAGAGAGGCTTGCGGCGGCGGAACTTCTGATCTAGGGTTACCCCGAGGGGTTTTGGAATATTTGGGAATTTATAGGGCGAAGAGGCGGTGCGGGAGGCCACCGAGGTGGGCACAACCCACCTGGGCGCGCCTGGGCCCCCAGGCGCGCCCAGGTGGGTTGTGCTCTCCTCGGAGCTCCCCTCTGGTACTTCTTTGGCCCACCGGGTGTCTTCTGGTCCAGAAAAAATCTCCAAAAAGTTTCGCTGCGTTTGGACTCCATTTGGTATTGATTTTCTGCGATGTAAAAATAAGCAAAAAAAGCAACTGGCACTGGACACTATGTCAATAGGTTAGTCCCAAAAAATGATATAAAGTTGCTATAAAATGATTGTAAAACATCCAAGAATGATAATATAACAGCATGAATACTTCATAAATTATAGATACGTTGGAGACGTATCAGCATCCCCAAGCTTAATTCCTACTCGTCCTCGAGTAGGTAAATGATAAAAGAAATAATTTATGAAGTGTGAATGCTAGCAAAGTGCATAAGTTTGATCAATGATAACTTCAGTCACTTTTCCTAGCATCATAACATCAACTCTTTCTCATAAAACTCATCATGGTAAAGTAGCAACCAATTCACGTGCTAAGCTTCAAACAATGAATTCTCTTGAAACTCAACAACATATATTCTTAGTCACCAAACAATTGCAATTCAACTTATTCAACAGAGTCTAAGTAAGAGCTCCACATACTCAATCATCATATAGTCTTCCATGATTGCTACTACTCAAAGCATATTCTTAGAACAAATGGCATCCATCAAACACAGAGAAAGATAGGGGCTTAATGTTTCGCCTCCCAACTCATTTATCATAGAGATAATTGTCAACAATAATAAATCATGATCAAATATATTTGACTGGTCATATGTGCCTAGATCTTTCCCCACCACATGATGCTTGCCAACTAGAGAATAACTGAGGTTGAATGAGGATGCAAACTATTGACTCTTTGCATAAAAGTAAATACTGAAAAGTAAAAGATAGGCCCTTCGCAGAGGGAAGCAGAGGTTGTCATGTGCTTTTTATTTGGATGCCCAAGCTCTTAATGCAAAGGAACATCACGTTATATTGCCCCTTATGATAGCAACCTTTATTATGCAGTCCGTCGCTTTTATTACTTTGCCATCACAAGTTCGTACAACGCTCAATTTTCCCTTACAATAAAAGATCAAACATATTTAGGAGCAATTTTTATTGCTTTATGCACCGATGACAACTTACTTGATGGATCTTATTCAATCCATAGGTAGGTATGGTGGACACTCATGGCAAGAAACTGGGTTTAAGAGTTTTTAGATGCACAAGTAGTATCTCTACTTAGTACGAATTTTTGGCTAGCAAAAGATCCTAGGCAAACACCACATGTTGGAGGATCCATAACAATATAACTTCTATGCAAATATACACAACCATAACTCATTACGTTGTCTTCCTTGTCCAACTTCAACTAATTTGCCCAAGTTTGAAAATAATTAATGGGTATTCACAATCATAGAAGATGTCCAAGATAATATATTTGTATGTGAAAGTTCTCTTCCTTATAATAATCATTCATGAATTGCTTGTATGACCAATATTGTGATTGTCAAGCTTCAAAAGATTTCACTTTCTAAACCCAATGTGAAGCTACTACTAGGCATGATATGAACATATAATTTCAACTTCATGATATTCAATTCATTCAACAATTTACTCATAGGATATAAGTGAAGCACGAGAGTAAATGAAAAACTACTCTAAAAAGATATAAGTGAAGATCAAGCGAGTAGTTAAGTAAATAGGTAGCTAATTGTGGACTCTCTTATTTAAAAAAAACTTTCAGATCTAAGTATTTTATTAAAACAGCAAGCAAAATGAAAATAAAATGACATTCCAAGGATAGGACAACTCATGTGAAGAAGCCAAAACTTAGGCTCAACTGATACTAACCGATAATTCTTGATGAAGAAAGGTGGGATGCCTACCGGGGCATCCCCAAGCTTAGATGCTTGATACTTCTTGAAATATTATCTTGGGGTGCCTTGGGCATCCCCAAGCTTGAGATTTTGCATCTCCTTAATTCCTTTTATATCACGGTTTTCCTAAATCTTAAAAACTTCATCCACACAAAACTCAACAAGAACTCGTGAGATAAGTTAGTATAAATCAATGCAAAAACCTTATCATTCTCTACTGTAGCAAATCGCTAAAATTATTATTCAATATTGCATACTAAATGCCTCTGCATATTTAATACTTCCATCCTCAAATAGAATCATTAAACAAGCAAACATATGCACACAATGCAAACATAACAGCAATTTGCCTAAACAGTACAGTCTGTAAAGAGTACAATATTATTCATACTTACCTAACTTAAAAAATTCTGAAAATTTATCAAACTGTAGAAAATTTATTATTTCTTACTGTTCAAAAAATTTCAACATTTTTACCACATTCTTACTTTTCTGGAGAATTATTGCAACAGCGATAAACTTTCTGTTTTGAAACAACAACTCATATATTTGCAAAATAAGCATGGTGATGGCTATCCTTGCCACTTTTATTGAAATAAAAGATGCAAAACATTATTATAGATAACAGAAAGCAAATACTAATAAAATAAAATGACTCTCCAAGCAAAACTCATATCATGTGACGAATGAAAATATAGCTCCAAGTGAGGTTACCGACAATGTTGAAAACGAAAGAGGGGATGACTTCCGGGGCATCCCCAAGCTTAGTTGCTTGGATATTCCTTGAATATTACCTTGGGGTGCCTTGGGAATCCCCAAGCTTAGGGTCTTGTCACTCCTTATTCTCCTCATATCGATATCTCACCCAAAACTTGAAAACGTCATTCACACAAAACTTAACGGAACTTCATGAGATGGGTTAGTATGATAAATACAAATCATTCACTTTGGTACTGTCAAAGACAAGATTCATAATTTTTATCACACAATTTCTACTGTACCTTATCATTTCTACAATTTATATTGAGCAATATAAGCCATAGAAACTAGAAAGCAAGCAAACTATGCATTGAAAACAGAATCTGTCAAAAACAGAACAGTATGTAAATATCTGAATTAAGGTCATACTTATGTAACTCCAAAAATTCTGAAACATTAGTACAGCGTAGAAAATTTGCGTATCCATCAACTGTAAAAAATTCAGAATTTTCTACTTTCCAGTAAAAGACAGGAACTTCTGCACTGGACGCAAAAGTTTCTGTTTTTGCACAGAATCAAGTCAACTATCATCCACACTATCCCAAAGGCTTTACTTGGCACTTTATTGAAACAAAAGCTATAAAACATGATTACTACAGTAGACTAATCATGTGAACATACAAAAACAGTAGGTAAAAGTGTTGGGTTGTCTCCCAACAAGCGCTTTTTTTAATGCCTTTTAGCTAGGCATGATGATTTCAAAGATGCTCGCATAAAAGATAAGAATTGAAACATAACAAGAGCATCATGAATCATAAGTTCCTCTCTCATAATAATTTTCAGTACCATCATGAATAGATTCATCAATATAACCATCACATAAAGCATTCTTTTCATGATCCAAAAGCATAGAAAATTTATTACTCCCCATATAAGCAATTTTATTCTCGTTCACAATAGTGGGAGTATCATATGAAACTCTAATACTAAAAATTGCTTCCACATTAAAAGAGTAATGTTCAGTAAAAGGATATTCAAAATTATGACAATAATCATCACTACTTTTTATAACATAAGTATCATCACAATAAGCATCATAAATAGCAACTTTGTTCTCATCATAGATAGGAGGCATGCAATCATCATAGCAAATTTGATCATTCAAAGTAGGGGGACTAAAAAGATCATCTTCATTGAGCATATCATCCCCAAGCTTGGGACAAACATTAATTGCAGCAAATAAATTCTCAAACATGTCATTCTCATCAAACATAGCATCCCCAAGCTTGTGGCTTGGCATATCATAAGCATAATCACTCTCATCATTAATAGTATGAATAGCACCAACGGTATAACAATTGCTATCATCATAATTTCCCAAGTTGGTGCCATAAGGATTTCCAAGATTATAAGAAGTATCAGTATCTTCCCAATCATAATCATCACAACAAGCAATAGGCATAACAAAATCATCATCAATAGTGCTCTCGGACATTGTGCCATAAGACAAAGAAGCAATGTCATCATCAAGTGCATCATCTTCCACAATTATTTTCGATTCATTTCCATGAGGCACAACAATAATAGGAGCAACATTATTTGGGAGAGATACCTTTTTACCTCTATTCTTTCTTCTTTTCTTCTTCTTCACCACATCATGTGTGGGTTTAATTAATTTTTTTCAAGCTTCTTATTGATGAGATTGGTTGAATAGGGAGCTCCTCCTCGTCACCTATTTCATCATGAGAGACAATAGGAGAAAAAGTGGAAATCTTTACCCTTTCATTAGTATTCCTTTTATATTCTATTGGTTTCCCCATCTTTCTATAGTTGGCAATATAAGCATTCTCATTGCAATTTACCATGCAAAACATATAGATATTTTTTAGATTAGTTTCAATGTCGTCCATGAGAATGAATACTTCAAACCAACTATTTTTATGTGTCAATTCTTCACTCCCCAAAAATAGACAAAGCTCATTATAAAGTTAAAGGGTGATCAAATCATTACAATATTTGGCCATGATTCGATCATGAAAAAGTTTGCATTGGAAATTAAGATGACCAACCTTATTGCAAAGTTCACAAGTAATAGGACAAAGAGAACATAATTTTGTAGCAAATTCATCTATCACTTTGAGCAAAAAATTGGTTCTATCATGTTTATGCTTCTTACAAAATCTATCTTCCCTATAAGGCACGTCTTCACAAAGTCTTTCCACTCCACAAAAATTGACATGCTTATAAGAAACATTTTTGTCATGACTTGCCGCAAGTCCTCGAGACGGGGCGACGGGGTCACATCGATCGTGAGTCTCTGCTCGTTACCGCACTACCAATACACTAACGATTTGGATATGTGATCTGAGTGGGCCTCTGGCCCGATAGCACTAACCATCACGCGGGAATAATTATGGGTACTCTGTGTCATATGCATCAACCGAAAGCTCTGTCAGACATCCAGTTCAGCATCACGGCACGGCTGGGCCGGCGCCATCCTGTAGTGGTGGTACCGAGATTCGCCCTGCACGCAACGACTCGGAGTGCACAGGGTGATGGCCCAAGACCCCTGAGTGCTTAGGATGTAGACCGGCGGGGACCTCTCTGCTGAGCTCTAGGTAGGGCTGCGGTGTGTCATTTGGCCGAGGCCGGGCATGACCCAGAAAAGTGTGTCCGGCCGGAGTTAAGCGAGCGTGGTGGGAAAGTTGGTGCACCCCTGCAGGGAAGAACTAATCTATGCATAGCCGGATCCTCTGTAACGGACGCTCGAAGTTGTATCCCGATCGATACAACTAGAACTGGATAGAAATGGATACTAGGGCTCTGAGATTGCTTTCTCGCAGGGAGTCGAGAAAGGATCTCTGGCCGAGGTTGATACTTAACACTACTACTACTTTATATTGTGCTAATCCACACTCTTCTAATGCTGCAAGACCGCTGAAGATGCTAGTCTTCGATAGGACTAGGCTTTCTCTCTATTCTGGCATTTCTGCAGCCCAGTCCACATAAACAGCCTTTCTTTGATAATGTTGCATATGCAGTGTAGATCCTTGCTTGCTGAGTACTTCGGATGAGTACTCACAGTTGCTTTGCTTCCTCTTTTCCCCAAATCCGTTTGACGCAACCAGATGACGGAGCCCAGGAGACAGCTGCTCCCGCCGACGATCACTACTACTACACCGAGGATGGATACTACTACGAGGTGGCGAGACAACCAGGAGTAGGTTTGGAGGGTCCCAGGCAGGAGGCCTACGCCTTTTTGATCGTAGTCTTTGTTTTGCCCCGCCTTCTTAAGGCCTTTCTATTTTATCTTTTATATCTGTACTCAGATATCTGATGCTTCCGCTGACGCTTGTATGCGAGCTTATGTATTCGAGCCCTCGAGGCCCCTGGCTTGTAATATAAAGCTTGTATGACTTTATTTATGTTTTAGAGTTGTGTTGTGATATCTTCAAGTGAGTCCTTAGGCTTGATCGTGTGCATTTGCGTGTATGATTAGTGCACGATTAAGCCGGGGGCGTCATAGGTTGGTATCAGAGCCGACTGCCTATAGGAATTCTCCTTTCCAACTCCTTGGCCGAAGTTGAGTCTAGTACTTGAAAACCATTTTACTAACTTGACTGTGTGGCTTACGGGCCCACGTCGCCAAATGGGTGGTATTAGGATCTTTTATTCCTCGTCTTTACTCTGGGACTCTGATCTCTCTTCCTTTCGGGTTAAAATTTTACTAACTCCAACATTAGGTTCTCGTGATCACATCCACCCGGAGTTCTGAAATTACCCCCTTTCTTCAAGATTGTGGGCCAGGTTCTGCTTGCAGGATCCTTTTATCGAGTGCACCCTGTGTTGTCACTTGAAGATTCCTCGCCCCAGCAGTTTTCTCCGACGTTGATGTAGCCTTTGCTATGTCTCGTTGTGTACTTCCTCACCGCGTGCCTACGCGCCGCCTAGTTTGTCTAGCTGCGAGCGTTCCTGAGCGCGTACTATCCGTTTGAATCTAACTCTGTGCATGGATTGGTATGTCTTTAACGACTACTATCATATATCTAATGCCCTTCTTGTTCATTTCCCATGTTACATCATGAATAACTCCATACACATGCAGTTGTTATTACTAAACTGCCCCTGTTGATTTGGCAGGATGGTTGACGATCCTCCACCTCCACCTTATATTGCCGCAATGATGCAGCAGTTTGAATTGAGCCATCAGCTCAACGAGAGTTTGGTGAACGGTTTGGAACGCAACGATGCTCGTCAGGAGCCTGGTCCGATATCGCTTCAAGATTCCGTGTGCCTCAACCCGTCTGTTTTCCGCAACTCCACCAATCCTATGGATGCTGATGAATGGCTCCGAGACATCCTGTTTGAGATGGAATCAGCTAATGTTGCTCCTGACAATTACGTCACCTTTGCGACATTCCACTTGAAGGGCCCAGCTGCTCAATGGTGGGAAAGCCACAAGGGTATGTTGCCTGCTGAAACTGTAACCACTTGGCAGGAATTTCAGTCAGCCTTTCGTGCACGGTACATTCCTCAAGGTCTGAAGGACCAGAAGAAGCAGGAATTCCGCAAACTTACCCAGGGAATAATGACTGTGGATGAATATCAGAGGAAATTTCTCGAATTATCCCGCTATGCTGAAGATGACGTCTCCACTGACGCATGCAAGCAGGAGAAATTCCATGAAGGACTGCGTACTGATATAAACCTCGCACTTGTTGTCCTTGATTGTGCGGACTTTGCGACGCTTGTCAGCCAAGCCTTCCGAGTTGAAACTGGTCTGGGTAAGTACCAGGAGTCGCTCAAGCGCACTCGTGATGTTGGCTCATCCTCAGGTCAACCTGTTCAAAAACGTTGAGTGTGGATTCCGCACAATGTACATCACCAACCTGCCCCTGCACCGAGACCTTCTTATGTTGCACCTCATCTGCCTGCGCCGCCTAGACAGCTCAGTAATCTAAGTGGACAGCCTAATGTTATGGATCCTCCCCATAATTATGGTTTATGCCGCAAGTGTGGACAGCCAGGGCACCGTGCTTTCAACTGTCATCAGGGTCAGCCGCAGAATTCATCACGTTGTCCTGTTGATCGTAAGAAGGGCCGTCGAAACCATCACAACAGAAGCTATGGTGTCAGGCCACCTGCTATGAATTATGATCAAGTCACTCATGTCAAAATGGAAGAAGCTCGTGAAACCCTAAAGATTGTGATGGGTACCCTTCTTGTTAATTCAATGCCAGCAACTGTCCTCTTTGATTCAAGAGCATCTCATGCCTTTGTATCCCAACAATTTGCTCAGTCACACAAGTTATACCTGGAAAAATTACCCACTCCTTTAGCGATTCAATCTCCGGGAACCAAGTGGCAAACCACAATGTTATGCCCTCGTAACCAAATCGAGATTGGAGGTCTACTTTTTCCAGCATCTCTCATTGTACTCGGACCTTCCAACATAGACATCATTCTTGGTATGGATTGGTTGACAGCCCATAGTGCTTTGATTGACTGTGCTACTAAGACAGTCCAGCTCACTCACCCTTCTGGCCAGACAGTCAAATACTCAGCTCGAACAATTCAGAATGCCGAGAATCAGATATATGTTCTGAATGCATTGAATGCTTCACCTCTTGAAGGCATTGAGAATGTTCCAGTTGTTTGTGATTTTCAAGATGTCTTTCCAGAAGAACTTCCAGGAATACCCCCTGTTAGAGTTGTCGAGTTTGTCATCGACTTGAAACCAGGCACAACTCCTATAGCGAAGCGTCCTTATAAGATGCCTCCGCACCACCTTCTCGAGCTTAAGGAAGAAATCGACAAGTCACTTAAGAAGGATTTCATCCGCCCCAGTTCCTCTGCTTGGGGAGCACCTTCACTCTTCGTTAAGAAGAAGGATGGAACTAACCGATTGGTTCAGGATTATCGGCCCATTAACCAAGCCACAATCCAGAACAAATACTCACTGCCCCGGATCAATGATCTTTATGATCAGCTTGCTGGGTCCTCAGTGTTCTCTAAACTCGACTTGAGGTTGGGTTATCATCAGATCCGTGTTCGCGAAGAGGATATTCCAAAGACTGCATTTGTTACTTGCTATGGCTCTTATGAGTACACTGTAATGTCATTTGGCCTAACAAATGCTCCAGCTACGTTCTCCCGCCTGATGAATTTTGTCTTCATGGATTACCTCGACAAATTCGTCGTGGTTTACTTGGATGATATTCTTATATATTCCAAGAATGAAGAAGAACATGCCGAACATCTTCGGCTGGTACTGGAAAAGCTGCGTGAACATCAACTATATGCCAAGTGTTCTAAATGTGAATTCTGGTTGTCTGAAGTGACATATCTCGGCCACGTGATCTCCAAAGATGGCATTGCTGTTAACCCAGAACGAGTTCAGGCAATTCTTGAATGGAATCCACTGAAGAATGTCAAGCAAGTCAGAAGTTTTCTCGGCCTTGCAAGCTATTGCCGTCGCTTTGTCGAGAATTTCTCAAAGATTGCTAAGCCTTTGAATGATCTGCTTCACAAAGGCGTTAAGTTTGAGTGGACAGAAAAATTTCAGGAAAGTTTTCAAACACTCAAAGACAAGCTAACATCTGCCCCAGTACTTGCTCCTCCAGATTCTCGCAAAGATTTTGTGATTTATTGTGATGCATCCCGTGAAGGATTAGGCTGTGTCGTAATGCAAGAGCGTAAAGTGATTGCTTATGGCTCTCGACAGTTGCGCCCGCATGAAGAGAATTATTCGGTACATGATCTAGAACTAGCTGATGTCATCTATGCATTGAAGTTGTGGCGACATTACCTCCTTGGTAATCGTTGCGAGATTTACACGGACCATAAAAGCCTGAAGTACTTGTTCACTCAGCCATCTCTGAACCTCCGTCAGCAAAGATGGATGGAGACCATTACGGACTATGATTTGGGTATTTCTTATACCCCTGGCAAGGCTAATGTAATGGCTGATGCATTGAGCCATAAATCCTACTGCTGTGAACTTGAAGTCCAGCTACAGCAACCACTCCTGTATGAAGAGATTCGAAAGCTAAATCTCGAGATAGTTCCTCAAGGATACCTAAATACCATGGTTGTTGAACCAGACCTTGAGAAGGCTATTAAGAGTGCGCAAGCTAAAGATGCTGAAGTTGATCTGATGAAGAAAGATCTTCACCTTGAAAAGTACAGGGATTTCTCGATGTCTAAAGATGGAATCTTGTATTTCAGAGACCGCATTGTCGTACCTCGCTTCGAGCTTATGACTGACAAGGTCATGAAGGAGGCACATGATACACCACTGTCTATTCATCCGGGTAGCACCAAGATGTATTGTGACCTTCGTCAAAGGTACTGGTGGTCTAGAATGAAGCAGGATATTGCTCGATATGTTGCTGAATGTGATGTGTGTCGTCGCGTTAAAGCAGAACATCAGAAGCCTGCTGGAATTCTGCAACAACTTCCTATTCCTTTATGGAAATGGGATAAAGTTCAAATGGATTTCATTACTGGTCTTCCCAAGTCACAGAAGGGTCACGATGCCATTCTTGTCGTCGTCGGCCAACTTTCTAAAGTTGCACACTTTCTGCCTGTTAAAGAAACTATCACTGCTAGTCAGTTAGCAGAATTATATATCTCCAGATTGTATCACTCCACGGTATTCCGAAGGAGATCAGTTCGGACCGTGGCGGTCTTTTCACCTCAAAGTTCTGGGAAAGTTTTCAAGAAGCTATGGGAACTCATATCAACTGGAGTTCAGCATATCACCCCCAGTCCCAAGGCCAAGTCGAGCGAGTAAATCAAGTGCTTGAAGACATGCTGCGAGCATGTGTTATTTCTTTCGGCAAGAAGTGGTAAGAATCTCTCCCGTATGCCAAGTTCTCTTATAACAACAGCTATCAAGCCAGCTTGAAAATGGCCCCCTTCGAAGTACTTTATGGACGTAAGTGTCGCACCCCTCTGAATTGGCAAAAACTGGGGAACGACCGCTCGTGGGTCCGGATATTATTCAACACGCAGAAGAGCAAGTTCGTATCGTCCGTGAAAACCTCAAGGCGGCTTATGATCGCCAGAAGAGCAACTACGATCACAAACGATGGGGTTTGACTTATCAACTTGGTGATCAAGCTTATCTGCGTGCCACTCCTATGAAGGGCACTCATCGATTCGGAATCAAGGGCAAGTTAGCTCCCCGCTACATTGGTCCTTTCCGCATTGTTGCTAGACGTGGTCAGGTGGCATACAAATTGGAATTGCCGCCGCAATTCTCTCATATCCACGACGTCTTCCATGTGTCGCAACTTCGTCGTTGCTTCAAGGAATCTCCGCACCAAGCAGTGGACCATGAAATGCTCGAATTACAAGATGGTCTACCTTATAAGGAGCATCCGATCCGCATTCTTGATGAAGCTGAACGTCGAACCCGTCAGAAGGTTACTAAGTTCCTGAAAGTGCAGTGGTCAAATCATACAGAAGATGAAGCCACTTGGGAACGCGAGGATCATCTTCGGGAAGAATACCCCGACCTCTTTCCTTCTACCTCCTGAATTCTCGGGACGAGAATTTATTTTAGAGGAGGAGAATTGTAACACCCCTGTGTAATAAAACACTGTGCTCTCATGTTAACATGCCAAGTCATCTTCATTTGCAATGCTTAATCACAGTGGTTCAATCTTTCAGTTCAATTTCCTCTCTGAAAATCAATTCAAATTCAAGTGCAGAATAAAGTTGCCCAAAAGTTGCTGGAAAAATGTTCACCCTCTAGCAAATAATCCAAAACATTTATTTGTTAAGGAATACAGCATCACTCCTTTGCAAAAATGGGCAGTAGCATTTAAAACAATGCTATTCCAGCAATTTTTATTGCTAATTCATTTATGAAAAATACAAATGAATTCTTCTGGTCTCCAAAAATATTTGTGGCACTGTCTATAATCACCAGGGATTTAATGGGACACCTCCCAAATTTTTCCTAAGTGAAATAGTTGCCCAAATAATTCCCTTTCTCTCTCTGTTAATAAATAAAAGATAAAACAGAAAAGGGAAACTGGAAAAAAGGCTGAAGCCTACTGTGCACTAGGCCCATGCACTCGCAACCTAGCCCAGCCAGCTACAGTCATCGTCTTCATCGCGCCGTTGAGCTCACAGCATTCGCGCGCTCTCTCGCCGGCCGGATTCCCGACGCGTGCGGCCACAGTAGCTTTGGGGGAGGATAAGGCCGAGGCCTCCTCCTCCCCCCCTGGCCACTTCTCCTTTCTCCCCCTCTCCCGTCGCAACCCTAGCCCCATTTCCCCCTTCCCCTCGCTCCTCTCCTCGGCCCGAAGCCGTCCCGATGCTGCCGTAGCCACACCGCCTCACCGCCGTGGCCACTGGCCTCCCCACGGCCAGCCGAGGCGCCCAGGAGGACCGCCGCAGACGTCCACGACAGCTCCACCCCTCAGCTTGAACCGGGGAGCACCACGTCGCCGGATCGAGCCGATCCCCTCCCGTGCTGTCGCCGACGTTCGTCGACGTTCTCGACGCCGTCTGCTGCTCCTAATCCATCGCCGGGCCTCCTTGAGCCCCCTCGGTGAGCACCACATCTCTTTCCTCCCTTCGCTGCTCGCCTAGCCGCCATTGCTGGCCGTCACCGAAGCCGCAGCTCCGCCATCCGCCATTGCCGACCGGGCACTCCTGTCCAAGCTTCTCCGCTCGAACCAGTGGCGCAGCCATGCTCATGGAGCTCCCCAGCGGCCGCCTAGCTAGCTAACTCGCCTGCCCGCATTGCGTTTCACCAAAACCGCGAACGTCCGAACTCCGGTGGCCGCCCAAGTCGTCGCCACCGTCGTTTCCGGCCACCTCCGGCCCGGCGACCATCACCGTTGGATGCGCGCCGCACTACTCGTTCAAACGCAAGAGGAACGACGCGAAATGATGCACCGTAGCAGAAACCCGAGCTCGCCGGAGTTGTCGCCGTCGTTCGGGCTCGCCGGAGAGCTCCGGCAGCCAGCGCTGACCTGGCCGGCTGGGCCCCACTGCCTGAGCCACTGGCTGGTGGGCCCAGGGGCCCCGCTGACCCCACTTTGACCAGTTGACTTTGGTCAACTACTGACTGGGCCGGCCCCAGCAGCTGACATGTGGGTCCACCCCACTGTTTGACTAATTAAGCGGGATTAATTTAGTTAAGTTAATTAATTAGGTTAAGTAGACACTGACAGCTTGGCCCCACACTTAATTAGATTAGTTAAGTTTAAATTAAAACCTGTCCTATTAGCTGTCTCACTGACCAGTGGGGCCCACTTGTCAGTTTGGACCAGTCAATGCTCTGTTGACTGCTGACCTCATGCTGACATCATGCTAACGCAATAATGCATTTCTATTAATGAAAATAAATCCTGAAAATGTTTAAAACTTTAGAAAATCGTAGAAATTAAACCGTAGCTCAGATCGAAAAACTTTATACATGAAAGTTGCTCAGAACGACGAGACAAAGCCGACCGTGCCATCCATTTCCTTGTCGGGGCCCTCTACGATGGTGAACCCGCAACTTTTAGCCTGTTTCCGGTAGATGAATAGTGCATATACACCGGTTAATAATTTCAACTTAAATCCTAAAATAACTAATATGACTTAGACATGCTTTTAGGCAACGCTGCACTGCACGTTAGCATAGCATGCTCTATGTTGTATATGTTTACCGTGTATTTATTTGTTTTCTCCCCCTCTTCTCTCTCGGTAGACCCCGATACCGACGCAGCTCTGGAGACCGACGACCCCACTGACGACCCTGCCTTTGCCGCCGAGCAACCAGGCAAGCACCCCCCTTTGAACATTCCTATATCGCCTATTCTTTCTCCCTCCTGCTTGCATTAGAATTTGCTACTGCTTTGAGTTATCCTATTCTGATGCATAGCCTGTTTATTGTAACCTGCTATTGATACCTTACCTGCTTATCCTAAACTGCTTAGTATAGGCTGGTTAGAGACCCATCAGTGACCCCACTTGTCCCGGTTGCCCCGCTGGATCATCGGAAGACTCGACGACCAGGCCCCAGCACCGCACATCACCCCCCTAGTTGTACGACACTGCAGCGTTACCATCGAGTGCCGAGGGTGATACCTCGTTTAGCACTTCTGATGTTAACTCTGTAGAGTAACTATTCGGTCGTGGTCATCGAGGGTGATTCCTCCTTCACCACTTCCGATAATGACGCCGTCGTGCAACACCTCAAGTGTGAACCTCGAGGGTGATTCCTCCTAGTTCACCTTGATGGATACATCGAGTAGGAATCCAACAAGGGTGATACCTCGGATTCTCTGATGTTATGGACACACGGATGCTTGAACTTTACAACTGTTACTTGGAAAGGCGGGTCGACCCTGAGGCGGTACCCGCGAGTGATGTGGAGACGGGTTGACCTGGAGGGTGCCCGTGAGATAAATACGAGGCGTGGCCAGGCATTCTTAGCCCTTGCCGCAAGTCCTCGAGACGGGGCGACGGGGTCACATCGATCATGAGTCTCTCCTCGTTACCGCACTACCAATACACTAACGATTTGGATATGTGATCTGAGTGGGCCTCTGGCACGATAGCACTAACCATCACGCGGGAATAATTATGGGTACTCTGCGTCGTATGCATCAGCCGAAATCTCTGTCAGACGTCCAGTTCAGCATCGCGGCACGGCTGGGCCGGCGCCATCCTGTAGTGGTGGTACCAAGATTCGCCCTGCACGCAACGACTCGGAGTACACCGGGCGATGGCCCAAGACCCCTGAGTGCTTAGGATGTAGACCGGTGGGGACCTCTCTGCTGAGCTCTAGGTAGGGCTGCGGTGTGTCGTTTGGCCGAGGCCGAGCATGACCCAGAAAAGTGTGTCCGGCCGGAGTTAAGCGAGCGTGGTGGGAAAGTTGGTGCACCCCTACAGGGAAGAACTAATCTATGCATAGCCGGATCCTCGGTAACGGACGCTCGGAGTTGTATCCCGATCGATACAACTAGAACTAGATAGAAATGGATACTAGGTCTCTGGAATTGCTTTCTCGCAGGGAGTCGAGAAAGGATCTCTGGCCGAGGTTGATACTTAACACTACTACTACTTTATATTGTGCTAATCCACACTCTTCTAATGCTGCAAGACCGCTGAAGATGCTAGTCTTCGATAGGACTAGGCTTTCTATCTATTCTGGCATTTCTGCAGCCCGGTCCACATAAACAGCCTTTCTTTGATAATGTTGCATATGTAGTGTAGATCCTTGCGTGCTGAGTACTTCGGATGAGTACTCACGGTTGCTTTGCTTCCTCTTTTCCCTAAATCCGTTTGACACAACCAGATGACGAAGCCCAGGAGACAGCTGTGGCGCCCCCGACTCAATCGTACACTAATCATACACGCAAACGTGTACGATCAAGCACAGGGACTCACGGGAAGATATCACAACACAACTCTAACACAATTTAAACGGAGGTCCACAATATTACAGACCAGGGATCCGAAGATCCGAATACATAAGTCAGTCATACAAATATTATCTGAGTACAGACATAGTTAGACAAGTTTTGCCTTAAGAAGGCTAGCACAAATAACGACACTAGATCGAAAGGCGTTGGCGTCCTGCCTGGGAGCCTCCGATCCTACTCCTGGTCATCTGGCTCGATCCAGTAGTAAGTACCCTCTGGACCCTCCTGGTAGTATGCTCCGGTGGTGGCATCTGGCTCCTGGACTCCATCGTCTGATGTATCATCAATGTGGGGTATGGGGAAAAGAGAAAGTAAAGCAACCATGAGTACTCATCCGAAGTACTCAGCAAGCAAGGATCTATACTACATATGCAACATTATCAATGGAGAAAGGCTGTATATGTGGACTGGGCTGCAGAAATGCCAGAATAGAGAGAAGGCCTAGTCCTATCGAAGACTAGCATCTTCAAACATCTTCACAAGGCCATCATCTTGCAGCAGTAGAAGAGAGTAGAATAGCATTTTATTTAGCAAACATGTTGAAGTACAGCTTAAAGATCCTTCCTCGACTCCCAAGCGAGAAAACGATCCCGAAGCTTCAATTAAGTAACAAGTATCCAGTTCAAGTAGTAGATCAGGATACACAAACTGAGCGTCCTTTACCGTAGGACCGGCTATCGATAGAAGATTCATCCTTGCAGGGGTGCACTACTGTTACCCAACACGCTCGATCAACTCTGGCCGGACACACTTGCTGGGTAATGCCCGTCCTCGGAAGATCAACACGAAACAGCGCTCTACCTAGGCTCGGTAGAGAGGTCAGCACGCTGGACTAACCTATGCACCCAGAGGTCTCGGGCCATCGCCCTGGGCACCCTGCGCGTTGCGAGACTGGCCGGGGTGCAGGCGCGACACTGAACTCGTCAGTGAAGTATCCAGCCCAATCCCGATAATCAGCCCGCACGGTGAATCATGACGTCAGACGAGCTTTCGGAGAAACGTACTTTGCAGAGGGTCCCATAACCATTATCCCGCGTGGTGGTAGTGCGTATAGGGCACGTCGACCCACTCAGATCACACACCCAAATCCAATAGGCTCAATTAGTATCAAGCGGAGACAATCAGAGTCTCTGATGCTCCGCCACCATGTCACACTCGAGTGCCCTTCCGGCACACCCGAAATCATAGATCCCCAGCGGGTACCCACCAGGGTGGACCCGCCTGTAACAAGGGTCAAGGTAACCGTGTGGTCATAACATCAAGGGGGAAACCCGAGGAATCACCCTCGGCGGATTCCACTCGACGAAATCATCAGGGCGAACGTATGAGGTATCACCCTCGAGGTTCACACTGAGGGTTGCACGACAGAGTCGTATCGGAAGTGGAGAAGGAGGAATCACCCTCGATGACCACGACCGAACAGCTACACTGCAGAGTATTCATCGGGAGTGAGTTACGAGGTATCACCCTCGGCACTCGATAGTTACTATGCAGAGTAGTACAACTAAGGGGGTGTGAAGTGAGGTGTTGGTCTCTGGTCGACGATCACGTTGATCGGGTCGTCGATGATCAAGCAGGGGCAACAAAGGAAAGGTGGTGGAGTCACTGATGGTTCATTCCAACCTAAACTAAACAGTTTATCATAGGCAGGTAAGGTAGCAATGAACAGGTTACAACAGCAGGCTATGCATCAGAATAGGAGCATACATTAACAGTAGCAAAATCTAATGCAAGCAGGAGAATAGAATGGGCGATATCTGGATGCTCAAGGGGGGGGCTTGCCTGGTTGCTCTGGCAAGAGGGGAAGGTCGTCAACGGGCTGCTCGTCGGTAGAGTAGTCGTATCTAGGTGCAGCGTCATCGGTATCGGCGTCTATCGAGAGAGAGAAGGAGGGGGAGAGAAACAATAAATTCACGGCAATAATGCAAACAATATGTATGACATGCCTAAATGATATGCCGGGGTGTTCTACTGCCTAACTAAATGGTTTAGTTAATTTAGGAATTTATTTGGATTTATTTAATTAAAGTTGGGCACTATTCATTTACTGAAACCAGTCTAAAAGTTCAATGTTCTTATAGCTGCGGGCGTCTGACGGGCATACGGAGGGCGTATTCGGGTTCGTATCGGAATTCTGAGCAAGTTTCATGTATAAAGTATTTTCATCGGAGTTACGGATTATTTAATATGATTTTCTAAAGTTTTTATTAATTTCTGGAATTTAATTAATTATTTAAATCAACATTATCCGAAACAGTGCTGCGATGACATCAGCATGACATCATGCTGACGTCAGCAGGCGTCTTGACAGGGTGGGTCCCACCTGTCATAGACTGTTAGCTTAATTAGGATTAACTAATTAGATTACTGTTTAATTAACACTAACTAGTTAATTAGATTAATTAACTAATTAATTAATTAATTATTTTAATTACTTTTATTTTTATTTTCCTAAACGTTTTTAGGGCGGGGCCCGTTTTTCATTGGGCCAGGGGGGTTTGGGCCCAGCGGCCAGTGGCTCAGGGGGCGCGGGGCCCCACCTGGCAGTGGCCCAGGGGCCACGGACGCGGGCGCGCTGGCGCGCGGCAGGGGCACGGCGACGCGGGGGTGGGCGCGGCGACGGGCACGCGGGCGGCAGCAGCAGTGCGGCAGCGCGCGCGCGGGCGCGTGCGTCTGGTGGGCGAGGCGCGCGAGCTGCGGCGAGGCAGGAACGCGGGCGAGCGGCAGCAGCGGCCGGTGCGGGGCGCGGGCGGCGTGCGCGTGGCCAGCCGCGTGAGCGGGGCGGCGGGGTCGCGGTGACCGAGGGGAAGGGGGAGGGCGCGAGCGGCGCGGTTCGGGCGCAGTGGCGCGACAGAGGAGAGGGGGGGCTCACGAGGGGTTTGCAGGGAACGGGGCAGTGGGCTCGAGCTCGAGGGGGACGGCGACGGGGTCCGGCGAGGCGTCGGCGACGAGGTGGAGACGGGGGCGCGGTCGGGCGCGTCGGCCAGCGCGCGTGCTCGGGGCGTCAAGCGAGCGCGCGTCGGGGACGAGGTCGTCGACGGAGAGGGAGAGGTGGTGCCGGACGGCGAGGCGACGGCGTCGGGCAGCGGGCGTCGGGGTCGGGGCGCCGTTGCCCCGATCTGGATCGAGGGTGGGGGGGGGAAGAGGGAGTGAGCGAGGGGGGTTAGGGTTTGCTGGTCTCCAGGGGGGAGGCCATATAGGGGAGGGGTGGGCCGGCCGGCTGGGCCTTGGCCCAGTTGGGCCGGGGGGGTGTTTCTCTTTTTCTTTTTCTTTTCTGTTTTGTTTTCTTTTACCTTTTTCTTTTATTTATTTTCTTTTCACAGTTTAGCAAATTGTTAGGCCACATATTGAATTTTCTAAAACATAGGAATTGCTCCAACAAATACTAGGCATTACCTACCACTACCAAAAATTGGTTTGGAGTCAACTTGAGTTCACACAATTTCTATAATAATTAAAATGCATTATTCCTTACTGTTTTGATAATGTTTTAGCCACCTAATTATTTTATTAATTGTTGTTTTCAATTTTAGCATAGTCTCTGCAATATTTGTTATTTACTGAACATTTTAGTTTTTATGTTGGACAACTTTTATATTTCACTTTCATTTAAATTTGAATTTGACTTAGGAGTTGAAATGCAATATGATGCTAATGATGATTATGCACTATTAAGCTTGCTGACATGTCATTATCAAAAGTGATTACTGTAGCTAATGACAGGAGGTGTTACAACTCTCCTCATCTATTAAGAATTCTCGTCCCGAGAATTAAGAGGAAGACTGAAAGAAAGCAGGGTATTCTTCACGAAGACGATCCTCGCGTTCCCAAGTGGCCTCATCTTTAGAATGATTCGACCACTGAACCTTGAGGAATTTGATTGACTTTTGACGAGTCCGACGTTCAGCTTCATCAAGAACACGGATGGGATATTCTGGATAAGACAGATCTTCCCGTAATTCAAGCACTTCGTGATCCACAGCTCGAATAGGATCCTTGAAGCAGCGACGGAGTTGGGATACATGAAAAACATCATGTACTTGAGAAAGATTTGGCGGCAATTGCAATTGATATGCCACCTCTCCTCGATGGGCAAGAATACGGAACGGGCCAATGTAGCGAGGAGCTAACTTGCCTTTGATTCCGAACCTATGAGTGCCTTTCAACGGAGTGACGCGGAGGTAAGCTTGCTCGCCAGGTTGATAGACCATTTCCTGGTGCTTTCGGTCATAGTTGCTTTTCTGACGAGACTGAGCAGTTTTTAAATGTTCACGGACAATGCGGACTTGATCTTCAGCTTGCTGAATAATGTCCGGTCCGACGAGTGAGCGTTCCCCAGTTTCTGACCAATTCAGAGGGGTTCGACACTTACGACCGTATAGAACTTCAAACGGTGCCATCTTCAGACTAGCTTGATAGCTATTGTTGTAAGAGAATTCGGCATACGGGAGAGATTCCTCCCATTTCTTACCGAAGGAGATGACGCAAGCTCGAAGCATATCTTCGAGCACTTGATTAACTCGTTCAACTTGACCCTGTGACTGAGGGTGAAAGGCGGTACTGAAAGACAGATGAGTTCCCATAGCTTCTTGGAAACTATTCCAGAATCTGGAGGTGAAGAGGCTGCCACGATCAGAACTGATCTCCAACGGAACACCGTGGAGTGACACAATTCGGGAAACATACAAGTCTGCTAACTGGCTAGCAGTGATTGTCTCCTTAACTGGTAGAAAGTGAGCAACCTTGGAGAATCGGTCAATGACGACAAATATAGCATCATTACCCTTCTGAGATCTGGGAAAACCAGTAATGAAATCCATTTGGACCTTGTCCCATTTCCATTCAGGAATTGCAAGGGGTTGCAGAGTTCTAGCGGGCCTTTGATGTTGAGCTTTAACGCGGCGGCAAACGTCGCACTCAGAAACATAACGAGCAATATCTCGCTTCATATTAGGCCACCAGTATCTCTGACAAATGTCACGGTACATCTTTGTGCTACCAGGATGAATTGACAGAGGAGTGTCATGAGCTTCCATCATAACGTGTTCCCTCTCATCTTTGAACTTAGGTACGAAGAGACGGTGTTGGAAAAATAGGATCCCATCATTATCAAGATGGAACTCCGACGGTTTTCCTTTTTCAAGGTATCGCTTGATCCTTTCAACTTCAGAGTCATACCGTTGCATAGTTTTGATGCTGTGTTCTAAATCTGGTTCGACAACGAGGGTATTGAGATAACCCTGTGGAACAATATGGAGGTTCAATTTACGAAACTCTTCATAAAGAAGAGGTTGTGATTCCTGAACCATATGGTTGCTGCAATAAGCCTTGCGGCTCAAAGCATCGGCCATTACATTTACCTTTCCAGGGGTGTATGAGATATTCATATCATAATCGGCTATTGTCTCGAGCCATCTTTGTTGACGAAGGTTCAGATCTGGTTGAGTATACAAATACTTCAAACTTTGATGATCCGTATATATCTCACATCGGTTACCGAGAAGGTAATGTCGCCATAGCTTCAGGGCATAAATAACCGCAGAAAGTTCGAGATCGTGCACTGGGTAATTTTCTTCGTGAGGACGCAATTGTCGGGAGGCATAAGCAATCACCTTGCATTCTTGCATTAGGACACAGCCTAATCCTTGACGGGAGGCATCGCAGTATATCACGAAATCCTTTTGGGAATCCGGGGGTGCTAATACTGGGGCACATGTCAATTTATCTTTTAGTGTCTGAAAGCTTTCTTGACATTTTTCTGTCCACTCAAATTTAACACCTTTGTGAAGCAGATTTGTCAATGGTTTTGCAATCTTGGAAAAGTTCTCAACGAATCGACGGCAATAACTAGCAAGTCCGAGAAAACTTCTGACTTGCTTAACATTCTTCGGGGGAGTCCAGTCAAGAATAGCCTGAACTCGTTCGGGGTTAACAGCAATTCCATCCTTGGAAATCACATGTCCAAGGTAAGTTACTTCAGAAAGCCAAAATTCACATTTGGAATACTTGGCATACAACTGGTGTTCTCGGAGCCTTTCTAGTACCAAACGGAGGTGTTCAGCATGTTCTTCTTTATTCTTAGAATATATCAGGATATCATCCAAATAAACCACGACGAATTTGTCGAGGTAATCCATGAATATATAATTCATCGGACGGGAGAAAGTTGCTGAAGCATTCGTTAGGCCAAATGACATGACGGTGTATTCATAGGAGCCATAACGAGTGACGAATGCAGTCTTGGGAATATCCTCTTCACGGACACGGATCTGGTGATAACCCAACCTCAGGTCGAGTTTAGAGAACACCGATGATCCAGCGAGTTGATCATAAAGATCATTGATCCGGGGCAGTGGGTATTTATTCTGGATTGTGGCTTGGTTAATGGGCCGATAATCCTGAACCAAACGGTTAGTTCCATCCTTCTTCTTAACGAAGAGTGAAGGTGCTCCCCAAGCAGAGGAACTGGGGCGGATGAAACCACTTTTAAGCGACTTGTCGATTTCTTCCTTAAGCTCGAGTAGGTGATGCGGAGGCATCTTATAAGGTCGCTTGGCAATAGGGACGGTGCCAGGCTTTAGGTCGATGACGAACTCGACAGCTCTAGCCGGGGGTATTCCTAGAAGTTCTTCTGGAAAGACGTCTGGAAAATCTTGAACGACAGGAACGTTCTCGATCCCTTCCAGAGGTGAGGCGTTCAAGGCATTCAGAGCATATATCTGAGCTTCGGCGTCCCGAGTAATGCGAGCGGTATAGTTCACTATCTCATCGGTGGGGTGAAGAAGTTGGACGACTTTAGTGGCACAATTGATCGAAGCAATGTGAGCTTTCAACCAATCCATTCCAAGTATGAGGTCTATGGTGGAAGATTTCAAGACGATGGGCGAGGCAAGGAATTCCAATCCTTTAATTTCGACGGTAATGTCAGGTGCTATCACGTCAGCATGACAGTGACCTCCGGGAGTTTTAATGACTAACGGAGTATGCATTTTCTCATATCGAATGCCATGCATCAATGCAAATTTTCCACAGATGAATGAATGTGATGCTCCTGAATCAAATAAAACAGAAGCAGGTACTGAGTTAACAAGAAGGGTACCCATCACAGTAGCAGGTTGATCCTGGACTTCTTCAATGTCAATGTTGTAGGCGTGTCCACGACCATGTGCAGCAGACCCAGTATTATAGTTGCGGGTCTGATTGTTGCCACGACCATTGCCATGGCCAGCACGGGGAAAGGCTAACTGATTCTGATTCTGGCGGCAGTCTTTAGCCTGGTGACCTGGTTTGCGGCACTTGAAGCACAGACCATCTTCAGGACGAAGAGGAGCATTGTTTTGAATAGCTTGAGCTTTTGGCTGCCTCGGTGGTGGAGGAGGCAGACGTGGTGCATCATAGTTGTTCTTTGGCGCAGAGGTATTGGAACGGAACGCATTGTTGGGAATCCAAACTCGACGCTTCGATGCTGAGCCCGAAGATGAGCCAGCATCACGATAGCGCTTCTGCGAGTCCTTGTATTCCATCTGAGCGGTCTCAACAAGAATAGCCTTGTTCGTCAGAGTTGAAAAGTCATTGAAGTCTTGAGCAGCTAGTGCAAGCTTGAGGCCGGGGTGTAGTCCATTACGGAACTTCTCTTGTCTGCGTGCATCTGTAGCGATGTCTTCTTCAGCATAGCGGGAGAGGTCTAGAAATTCCCGCTGATAAGCTTCGACGGTCTTGTTGCCCTGAGTGAGGTTACGGAACTGGGTCTTCATGCGTTCCATAATTGCCTGAGGGATGTAACATGAACGGAAAGCAGCCTGGAACTCATACCAGGTGATGACTGTTCCAATAGGCAGAGTACGCTTGTGTGTGTCCCACCATTGAGCTGCGGGGCCCTTTAAGAAAAAGGCCGTGAAGTTGACGAAGTTGGCAGGGGCGACATTAGCTGACTCCATCTCGTGAGTGATGTCGCGGAGCCAGTCATCTGCATCCAGTGGCTTGTCAGAGTTGCGGAACTGCGTTGGGTTGAGTCGCATAAACTCTGTCAAAGTTATTGAAGCTGGGTTCTGGTTGTTCTGATGCGGAAACTGAGCCATGATTCCAACCATGAACTGGCGGTTGAGCTCAAATTGTTGCATCATAGCCGCCATATAGTCTGGCGGTGGTGGACGTTCAGGGGCACGACCACGACCACGACCACCTGGTCTAACCATCCTGCTAAGTATCAATAAGGGGTAGTTTAGTAAAAGCAATTGCAAGCGTTTAGTGACAAACATGATGTAACACGACAATTCTTTAAGCAGTGTATCAGATACATAATAGTAGTCGATTAAGACATACAGATCCATACATAGAGTCGGGTACATGCGGACAGCATAACGGCGCAAATTCAAAAGCTAGACATACTAGGCGGCGCGCAGGCACGCGGTAAGGAAGTACACAACGAGACATAGCTAAGGCTACATCAACGTCGGAGAAAACCACCGAAACGGGGTAACTGCAAGTGCTGAAGACGAATGTTCGTCGCGGAAGGATCCTGCGCTCCATGTGCACTCTGATGCAGAATCCGGTCTCGAGCTGTAAGAAGAGGTCCACGTGCAGGTGTATGACCTCCAACAGCAGGCCAATCAATACCAGCATACATCTGAGTCATGCGTGGGTAAAGGATGTGCTCCGGATGTATCCCTGCATGAACAGCGGGTAGCAACTGCGTCATAGCATCATAGAGACGTGCTCGAGTGGCAACCAACTCGACGGCAAGAGCCCGAACAGTGCGATCCAGAGCCTGAGTGCACTGAATCAGAACGCGCGGGTCATAGCGACGAGGCTCGAACGGGGCACAGATAGCTGTGTAATATCCAGTAGCATCCCCAGCAGGGGCATACGGAATGTATCGGAACTCAGAGTCATCCAAGATATCGCTGAACTGTCCTCGGAGACGTGCGCCGGCAGAGTAGGCGGCATCATGGACTGCCATCTCAATCGTCATGCCGATACCGTGGAAAAGGTGTAGCTCAGTGTCTGAGTCATTTTGCTGATCATAGATACGAACATCAGCATGGTACTGCTCCTGATTGAACTCGCGGTAATCCTCGTAAACCAAGTACTCAGGATACCAACGGTAGCCAAGTCTGGTCATGAGAGCGATCAGGACAGCTGGAAACCCAGGGGCATTACGAGCCCAAGTGCGAAGCACAAGCTGTGTTGTAGGACGTGGTGGAAACAAACGATCCATCTGAAACAGAGGAAATTCAGATTTATCAAATGACAATGAGAAGTTTAACACAACTCGGAGAGAAAGGTTAAACAAAACAATGGAAAGGAAAATGATTATCAGACTAATCAGATCAATGACAGGGAAATCGCACAGATATCCAGCTCTCCGGGTAGATGGAATTTACGAGATCCTAAGTGTCGGCGTTAGTAAAATTTATTTAACCCGAGTAGAAGAGAGATCAGAGTCCCAGAGTATAGACGAGGAATAAAAGATTCTAATACCACCCAGTTGGCGACGTGGGCCCGTAAGCCACACAGCCAAGTTAGTAAATTAGTTTTTTGATGTCTAGACTCAACTTCAGCCCAGGAATTGGAAGGGGGCTTCCTACAGGCAGTCGGCTCTGATACCAACTTGTGGCGCCCCCGACTCAATCATACACTAATCATACACGCAAACGTGTACGATCAAGCACAGGGACTCACGGGAAGATATCACAACACAACTCTAACACAATTTAAATGAAGGTCCACAGTATTACAGACCAGGGATCCAAAGATCCGAATACATAAGTCAGTCATACAAATATTATCTGAGTACAGACATAGTTAGACAAGTTTTGCCTTAAGAAGGCTAGCACAAACAACGACACTAGATCGAAAGGCGTTGGCCTCCTGCCTGGGAGCCTCCGATCCTACTCCTGGTCATCTGGCTCGATCCAGTAGTAAGTACCCTCTGGACCCTCCTGGTAGTATGCTCCGGTGGTGGCATCTGGCTCCTGGACTCCATCGTCTGATGTATCATCAATGTGGGGTATGGGGAAAAGAGAAAGTAAAGCAACCGTGAGTACTCATCCGAAGTACTCAGGAAGCAAGGATCTATACTACATATGCAACATTATCAATGGAGAAAGGCTGTATATGTGGACTGGGCTGCAGAAATGCCAGAATAGAGAGAAGGCCTAGTCCTATCGAAGACTAGCATCTTCAAACATCTTCACAAGGCCATCATCTTGCAGCAGTAGAAGAGAGTAGAATAGCATTTTATTTAGCAAACATGTTGAAGTACAGCTTAAAGATCCTTCCTCGACTCCCAAGCGAGAAAGCGATCCTGAAGCTTCAATTAAGTAACAAGTATCCAGTTCAAGTAGTGGATCGGGATACACAAACTGAGCGTCCTTTACCGTAGGACCGGCTATCGATAGAAGATTCATCCCTGCAGGGGTGCACTACTGTTACCCAACACGCTCGATCAACTCTGGCCGGACACACTTGCTGGGTAATGCCCGTCCTTGGAAGATCAACACGAAACAGCGCTCTACCTAGGCTCGGTAGAGAGGTCAGCACGCCGAACTAACCTATGCACCCAGAGGTCTCGGGCCATCGCCCTGGGCACCCTGCGCGTTGCGAGACTGGCCGGGGTGCAGGCGCGACACTGAACTCGTCAGTGAAGTATCCAGCCCAATCCCGACAATCAGCCCGCACGGTGGATCGTGACGTCAGACGAGCTTTCGGAGAAACGTACTTCGCAGAGGGTCCCATAACCATTATCCCGCGTGGTGGTAGTGCGTATAGGGCACGTCGACCCACTCAGATCACACACCCAAATCCAATAGGCTCAATTAGTATCAAGCGGAGACAATCAGAGTCTCTGATGCTCCGCCACCATGTCACACTCGAGTGCCCTTCCGGCACACCCGAAATCATAGATCCCCAGTGGGTACCCACCAGGGTGGACCCGCCTGTAACAAGGGTCAAGGTAACCGTGTGGTCATAACATCAAGGGGGAAACCCGAGGAATCACCGTCGGCGGATTCCACTCGACGAAATCATCAGGGCGAACGTATGAGGTATCACCCTCGAGGTTCACACTGAGGGTTGCACGACAGAGTCATATCGGAAGTGGAGAAGGAGGAATCACCCTCGATGACCACGACCGAACAGCTACACTGCAGAGTATTCATCGGGAGTGAGTTACGAGGTATCACCCTCGGCACTCGATAGTTACTCCGCAGAGTAGTACAACTAAGGGGGTGTGAAGTGAGGTGTTGGTCTCTGGTCGACGATCACGTTGATCAGGTCATCGATGATCAAGCAGGGGCAACAAAGGAAAGGTGGTGGAGTCACTGATGGTTCATTCCAACCTAAACTAAACAGTTTATCATAGGCAGGTAAGGTAGCAATGAACAGGTTACAACAGCAGGCTATGCATCAGAATAGGAGCATACATTAACAGTAGCAAAATCTAATGCAAGCAGGAGAATAGAATGGGCGATATCTGGATGCTCAAGGGGGGGGGCTTGCCTGGTTGCTCTGGCAAGAGGGGAAGGTCGTCAACGGGCTGCTCGTCGGTAGAGTAGTCGTATCCAGGTGCAGCGTCGTCGGTATCGGCGTCTATCGAGAGAGAGAAGGAGGGGGAGAGAAACAATAAATTCACGGCAATAATGCAAACAGTATGTATGACATGCCTAAATGATATGCCGGGGTGTTCTACTGCCTAACTAAATGGTTTAGTTAATTTAGGAATTTATTTGGATTTATTTAATTAAAATTGGGCACTATTCATTTACTGAAAACGTCTAAAAGTTCAATGTTCTTATAGCTGCGGGCGTCTGACGGGAATACGGAGGGCGTATTCGGGTTCGTATCAGAATTCTGAGCAAGTTTCATGTATAAAGTATGTTCATCGGAGTTACGGATTATTTAATATGATTTTCTAAAGTTTTTATTAATTTCTGGAATTTAATTAATTATTTAAATCAACATTATTCGAAACAGTGCTGCGATGACATCAGCATGACATCATGCTGATGTCAGCAGGCGTCTTGACAGGGTGGGTCCCACCTGTCATAGACTGTTAGCTTAATTAGGATTAACTAATTAGATTACTGTTTAATTAACACTAACTAGTTAATTAGATTAACCTAATTAGGATTAATTAACTAATTAATTAATTAATTTAATTATTTTTATTTTTATTTTTATTTTCCTAAATGTTTTTAGGGCGGGGCCCGTTTTTCATTGGGCCAGGGGGGTTTGGGCCCAGCGGCCAGTGGCTCAGGGGGTGCGGGGCCCCACCTGGCAGTGGCCCAGGGGCCACGGACGCGGGCGCGCGGCAGGGGCGCGGCGACGCGGGGGTGGGCGCGGCGACGGGCACGCGGGCGGCGGCAGCAGTGCAGCAGCGCGCGCGGGCGCGTGCGCGAGGTGGGCGAGGTGCGCGAGCTGCGGCGAGGCAGGAATGCGGGCGAGCGGCAGCAGCGGCCGGTGCGGGGCGCGGGCGGCGTGCGCGACGAGGGCGACGCGGGCGTGGCCAGCCGCGTGAGCGGGGCGGCGGGGTCGCGGTGACCGAGGGGAAGTGGGAGGGCGCGAGCGGCGCGGTTCGGGCGCAGTGGCGCGACAGAGGAGAGGGGGGGCTCACGAGGGGTTTACAGGGAACGGGTCAGTTGGCCTCCGAGCTCGAGGGGGACGGCGACGGGGTCCGGCGAGGCGTCGGCGACGAGGTGGAGATGGGGGCGCGGTCGGGCGCGTCGGCCAGCGCGCGGGCTCGGGGCGTCGAGCGAGGGCGCGTCGGGGACGAGGTCGTCGACGGAGAGGGAGAGGTGGTGCCGGACGGCGAGGCGACGGCGTTGGGCAGCAGGCGTCGGGGTCGGGGCGCCGTTGCCCAGATCTGAATCGGGGGTTGGGGGGAAGAGGGAGTGAGCGAGGGCGGTTAGGGTTTGCTGGTCTCCAGGGGGGAGGTCATATAGGGGAGGGGTGGGCCGGCCGGCTGGGCCTTGGCCCAGTTGGGCCGGGGGGGTGTTTCTCTTTTTCTTTTTCTTTTCTGTTTTGTTTTCTTTTAGCTTTTTCTTTTATTTATTTTCTTTTCACAGTTTAGCAAATTGTTAGGCCACATATTGAATTTTCTAAAACATAGGAATTGCTCCAACAAATACTAGGCATTACCTACCACTACCAAAAATTGGTTTGGAGTCAACTTGAGTTCACACAATTTCTATAATAATTAAAATGCATTATTCCTTACTGTTTTGATAATGTTTTAGCCACCTAATTATTTTATTAATTGTTGGTTTCAATTTTAGCATAGTCTCTGCAATATTTGTTATTTACTGAACATTTTAGTTTTTATGTTGGACAACTTTTATATTTCACTTTCATTTAAATTTGAATTTGACTTAGGAGTTGAAATGCAATATGATGCTAATGATGATTATGCACTATTAAGCTTGCTGACATGTCATTATCAAAAGTGATTACTGTAGCTAATGACAGGGAGTGTTACACAGCTGCTCCCGCCGACGATCACTACTACTACACCGAGGATGGATACTACTACGAGGTGGCGAGACGACCAGGAGTAGGTTTGGAGGGTCCCAGGCAGGAGGCCTGCGCCTTTTCGACCGTAGTCTTTGTTTTGCCCCGCCTTCTTAAGGCCTTTCTGTTTTATCTTTTATATCTGTACTCAGATATCTAATGCTTCCGCTGACGCTTGTATGCGAGCTTATGTATTCGAGCCCTCGAGGCCCCTGCCTTGTAATATAAAGCTTGTATGACTTTATTTATGTTTTAGAGTTGTGTTGTGATATCTTCAAGTGAGTCCTTAGGCTTGATCGTGTGCATTTGCGTGTATGATTAGTGCACAATTAAGCCAGGGGCGTCACATATTTCTTCCTACTCATGTTCAGGTATACAACGACTAATAATATCATCTGCTCCCTTTTTATATAAGTGTGGGTCATCCAGAAAGTATGTTCTCAAGTAAAAAAATTGTTCTCTTTTGTTGATAAGTGAACTTAGGTGGAATATGAACAATAAACTTGCATAATCAACAAACCATGGATATTATGATAAGAAACATTCACGACAGCTAATAGCTCATCAAGAAAACTATAGGTCCGGAGTGTATCGACCAGAGGGGGGGGGTGAATGGGATACTTCAAATTTCTTTCGAACTTAAATACTCTCAACTCCGCATGGCGGAAAATAAATTAACACAAGCATATTTATGAAAGAAAACTATTATCGAAAGGAATCAAACAACGCTATTTCGAAATACTAATCAAAACATTGCTGAGAAGAATGACAAGGTAGCAGTAGATATATATCTGGAGAACATACAGACATATAACTATCAGTACTACGAGAGCAAATACAAAGCACAACATGATCTCAATACAGACAAATTTGAATGAAAGGAAAGCAGATAACTAGACAAATTTGAATGAAAGGGAAGGAGATAACTAGCCCCGAAGATAACACAGGAGAAATAACTCAATCGAATGTAAATTACTGAAAGTAATTGCGGAATGAGAAAGAACCTGGTGGTGCTCGATGGCAATAGAGGATTTGGTAAACTAGTTCAGTCTTCTAAAAAAAGAGTTATGTCCGTTTGGAGGAACTTGTGATTGAACACAAGAGAAAACCTCTCTCCATCCTATTCTTCTCAAGGTGAAGTTCCTCAAACTTCAGTTGATTTTACTCGTGGTAGATTCTTCTCGGCGATCTCCAAACCTTCAAAAGACTTTGTCTTCGGTGACCACAATTATTCTTAGTCACTCAGACAAACACCTAACCGTTTAGAAAGTTAGCAGCTCTCAAGAGTAATAGGCACAAGAACTCTTAACTTAGATCTATGTGAAGCTCAACTACTATCTCAGTTTTGGCTCTTGGGTTTTCTCCCAGAAAGATTTACTCAGATCTTTCAAAGAGGGGTGCTCAAACAATTTTCTCAGAAACTCAAGCGAAGTATCAACCATAACAGTCGATGCAGGGTAGCTATTTATAGCCGAAGCAATACTGAGAGGGAGATGACCAAATAGGGAATGCGGCCTAGACAATGGCCAACCGACATGTTTTGCAATTGTCTGATTTCAAAATCACACGACAAATTTACTTGAGCGGCAAACAAATCTGACTCCTTTGCTAGAGCATTTCTTTCGCAACCAGAAGAACTTGTTTTGTTGCTGGCGAGTAAATAACTCTTTGCCTAAAGAGATTTCACTACAATCACCTCGGATAACTTTCTGTTAAGCATCACAGTAGACATAAGTCTCAAACTACATGAACCCTTCTTAATAGTATGGTGGTCCTATGAAGAAAATGAAACTATGAAAAAGAACTACGTCGCGGTTTTCATTCTTCTTGGCTGCAGTCAAATCTCTCGGACCGTACTTTGTAGCAATTGCTTCAACTCAGCAATATTTTTTAGGGTCATCTCTGACACGCAATCTTTTCGGTAGCAAACTCCTCAAAGTTTTCCGATCTTCTCTGCTGCATAGATAAATCTCACAGAAGTTTATAGAAAAATTCTCCCAAGATTATAATAATCTTCTCGAATCTCCTGGGACTATATCTCTTTGTGTGCACTAGCAAACACATTAGTCCTCACTGTTTCTGTCCAACAATCCTCAAAACCTTCACGGGCCCTCGATTGCACCAATAGAAACTATTATTAACAAAAATAGGATCAATAGGTATGCTTTCCATTCTAGACGAATTACCAGCCACTGGATTATCCACTCCCTTCCTATTCACAATATGCAAATCAAATTCCTGTAAAAGTAAAACCCGTCTAATAAGCCTAGACTTAGCATCTTTCTTATTCATAAGGTACTTAATAGCTAAATGATTAATATGAATAGTAACCTTAAAATTAACAATGTAAGATTTGAACTTTAATAGCAATTTTTTTTCCAGTAGTAGTATAGTTTCTTTGAGCAGTGTCTAAAGTATTACTATCATAATAAATAACATTCAGTTTCTTATCAACTCTTTTTCATAAGGGCATCTCCAAGGTGGACCCGTAAACCTCCCGCAACCGTCTAGACCGCGCTATCTCGACCGCAGAAGCCATCCAACACCGACCTGTATCGGTCCGCGGGGCGGTCCAAATGCGATTTCTCCCGCAAACTGGACACAAAAGTAGGGGTGGTTTGCGGGAATCCGGACCACTCTCAAGCCCGCTTCTGACCGCCCTGGCCGACCAAAAAACCTCTCCCCCATCCCGTGCGCGCTCCCGCCTGGCACCAACTGCCCGCATTCATGTCGCTGCAGAGCGCACCGCTCCGCATTGAAGACGGCTCAGGGCGGACGCGACCTCTCACTGCCCCCGCCATTGAAGCGACGGGTCGGCCGAGGGCGCCGCCCGCTGCACGCCCGGCTGAACACGCTTCCTCACTGCATTCATACTCCTCCATTAACCCTGTGTGGAAGCCGAGAAACCTACTCCGGCCACACGTCCGTTCATGAGCCGGCCAGCATTAAATGCAACGCCGACCAAACTCCTATCGTCCGACCACTGTGATCAACTGCTAATATTGCCAAGTCATATCATTTGCAGTGCCTAAACATAGTGGTTACCCAAAGCAAATCAACTACAATCTGAAAATCAACTCAAATTCCAAAAGTGCAAAATAAATTTGCTCAAACACCTTTGGAAAAATATTCACTAATTAGCAAATATTCCAGATGCACTGATAAAAATATAACAATTGATACTTGGATTGGATAAGAGGTTCAAACCACATGAAACAGTACCAAAATAACCATATTAAATTCATTTCAAATTCAAATATAATCCAAATTTGGCTCAAACCAATTTTTCGTAAAGGCTAATATTACATATTAATATTTGGGTCAACTCTCACATTTTACAAAAGTGCTAAAGTGTGCTACCTATTTCGAAACAGAAAAGAAATAAAAGAAAATGTAAAACAAAAAACAGAAAATGGAGACGAGGCACTGTGCACTGGGCCTTAGTGCACAGTGCCCCGACCGCAGCCCAGCTGGCCCAGCCCGACGCGGTCGTCCTCCTCCTTCCGCGTTGTCGCGCGCAAGCGCCGACACGACGACGGCCACCGCACGTGTCGCCCATCCCCCGGCGCCGCTGCCGCCGCGAGGAGGATAAGAGCATCCTCAGCGACTCTCCCAGGCGAACCCTAGCTCCACTCCGCCCCGTTCCCCTCCTCTCTCTTGATCCCGCTCATCCCGAGCGCAGTCGTCGCCGTCGCCGCGTCGGTCCCGCGGCCTCCGGCCACCACTCGCCTCGCCGCCACGTCGTAGAGGATCGTCGTCGTCCGCTACGTCTCCAGACGCCACCAGTTGGAGCTGGGAGCCTCTGCTCCAAGCCCGGCGACGTCTTCTTCCTCCTCGGGCCACCGGCGAGCTTCTCCGATTCCGGCGTCTCTGCTGCTCCTAAACCGTCAACGGCTTTTCATAGCCACCCGGTGAGCTCCTCTCCGTCTTTCCCCTCTTCTCCCCGCACCTCTCCGTCGCCGTAGTGGCCGCACTCGAGGTGCCCGAGCTCCGCACCGCCGACGAGCTCGCCAGCGTAGCCACACGCGCCGCCAAGCTCATCCGAGCACGGTATCGTGCTCAACACGCTCGCAGGAGCTCGACAAACTCTCTAGCTCACCTTGTCGTGGCCGTTTTTGTCGTTGCCAGCAACACCCGAACCCCGGCGCTGCCCTCGCTCGACGCCGGTGATGATTCCGGCCGAGTCCGGCCCTGCCGCCACCACCAGACGACGCGGCGTTGAGTCCTCGATCGAACGCAAGTGGCCGCGCTCGAAACGGGCCACTGTAGCGAATTTCCGGCCAACTCCGGCAACGCGCCGCCGTGCGTTTGGGTCGCCGGTGTCACTCCGGTCGCCGGAGCTGACCTGGCCTCCACCTGGCGCCTCCCGGTGCCGCTGCCAGCGGGCCCCATGGCCCTGTTGACCGAGTCAGCGTCGCTGACTGGACCTGGTCCAGTCGCTGACTGGTTGGCCCACCCCTTTTTAGTTAACTTAAGTGCTAATTAAACTAAACTGATAATTAAGCTAGACACTGACAGGTGGGTCCTGCTAGTTAATTAGGTTGATTTAATTAGAATAACCCCTGTTAAATAGTCCAGTCACTGAAATGTGGGTCCCACTGGACCCACATGTCAGGTTTGACTCCGGTCAGACGCTGTTGACCACTGACATCACCGCGACGTCATGCTGACGTCGTAATTCATTTCTGTTAATTAAATAAATTCCAGAAAATCCAATAATCTTTAAAAATTCATATCTTTTAAACCGTAGCTCAGATCGAAAAAGTTAAAACATGAAAGTGGCTCAGAACGACGAGACAAGTCTGATCGTGCCGTCTGTTTCCCTGTCGGAACCCCCTACGTAGGAGAACTCGTAACTCCGAGCTCGATTCCGGTAGATGAATAGTGCACACACACCGGTTAATAAATCCTAGATTAATTTTAACAATAACTAAAATGCCTTAGATGCATATTTAGGCAACCCTGCACTGCATCATAGCATCGCACGCACTGTGTTGCATCTGTTTACATTATATTTACTTGTTTCTTTCCCCCTCTTCTCTTTCGGTAGACCCCGACGTTGCCGTAGCTCCTGAGGCAGACGCCACTCCGGAGTACGACTACGTCCCCGACGATCAGGCCCTTGCCGTCGAGCAGACAGGCAAGCACCCCCACTTTGAGCATTTCGATATCGCCCACTCTCTTCTCTCTTATGCTTGCATTAGAATCTGCTGTTGTTACTGTATCCTATATCTGCTGCATAGCCTGTTTACTTGTAACCTGCTATTTATACTTACCTGTTATCCTAAACTGCTTAGAATAGGATGGGCAGAGACCATCAGAGACCCCACTTATCCCGACTACCCCGCTGGATGATCAGAAGACCCGAGCAACGGGATTGAAGACCAGGCCCCGACACCGCACGTCACATCCCCCCATAGTTTCCGACACTGCTGGGTTACTATCGAGTGCCGAGGGTGATACCTCGTCAGCACTTATGATGATTACCTTGTGGGTTAGTTATTCGGTCGTGGTAAGCGAGGGTGATTCCTCCTACACCACCCCTGATAACGATGTCGTCGCGCAACTCCTCAAGTGTGGACCTCGAGGGTGATTCCTCCTTAGTTCACCTTGACGAAAACATCAAGTGGGATTCCATCGAGGGTGATTCCTCAGGGTCCTTTTGGTGTCAGACACACGGATACTTTGGTTACTATGACTGTACACTGTAACATGATACTAAAGACGAGTCGGCCCTGAGGGGTACCTGCGCGAGCTTATTAGCGAGTGATGTGGAATCGAGTGGACCTGGACGGTGCCCGAGGGTTGAACACGAGGCGTGGCCGGGCATTCTTAGCCCTTGCCGCAAGTCCTCGAGACGGGGCGACGGGGTCACATCGATCGTGAGTCTCTGGTCGTTTCCGCGCGCTCCTAATCCACTAAACGGTTTGGATATTTGATCCGAGGGGCCTCTGGCCCGAGGCAAAGCTTAATGGACGTCAGCAACTGATGCGGCACACGCTGGGTTGGACTGGGAACGCAACCGCGCTTGTATAAGGGGTTGCTAGGTCTGCTCACCGGCGGTGCAAATAACGTGCAGGAGTTCCCGGGGCGAAGGCCCAAGACCCCTGGGGGCATAGGTTAGACCGGCGTGCTGACCTCTCTGTTAAGTATTTGGTCAGGTTGCAGCGTGTTGCTTAGCCGAGGCCGGGCATGACCCAGAAAAGTGTGTCCGACCGGAGTTAAGTGAGCGTGGTGGGTAACTTGGTGCACCCCTGCAGGGAAGAAACTTCTATCGATAGCCTGTCCTACGGTAACGGACACTCGAAGTTGTATCCCGATCGGTACAACTAGAACATGAGATGAGAACTGGATAGTACGGCTCTGGGATTGCTTTCTCGCAGGGAGTCAAGAAAGGATCTCTGGCCGAGGTTGATGACACTGTTATACTTTACATTATGTTATTCTGTTCTCTTCTAATGCTGCAAGACTGATGAAGATGCTTGGAGATGCTAGTCTTCGATAGGACTAGGCTTTCCCCCTCTATTCTGGCATTTCTGCAGCCCAGTTCACATATTCAGCCCCCTTTGAAAATGTTGCATATGTAGTATAGATCCTTGCTTGCTGAGTACTTCGGATGAGTACTCACGTTTGCTTTACTTTATTTTTTTCCCCATATCCCTTTTGATGCCACCAGACATCAGAGCCCCTGAGCCAGACGCCCCCGTCGACGACCACTACTACTACCAGCCCGAAGAGTACTACTACTACGAGGAGCCGACCGACGACCAGGAGTAGGATTCGGAGGGTCCAGGGCAGGAGGCCCACGCCTTTTTGATCGTAGTATTTTTATTTTGCCCCGCCTCTGTGAAGGCTTATCTCTCTGTTCTGTAATATATCTGTACCCAGATATCTGACGCTTCCACTGACACTTGTATGCCATCGAGCTATGTATTCGAGCCCTCGAGGCCCTGGCTTGTAGTATTAAGCTTGTATGACTTTATTTATGTTTTAGAGTTGCGTTGTGATATCTTCAAGTGAGTCCTTAGGCTTGATCGTGTGCATTTGCATGTATGATTAGTGCACGATTAAGTCGGGGTCATCACAGGTTGGTATCAGAGCCGACTGCCTCTAGGAGTCCCTCTATCCAATTCCTTGGCCAAAGTTGAGTCTAGACGTCAAAAACTGTTTTACTAACTTGGCTGTGTGGTTTACGGGCCCACGTCGCCAACTGGGTGGTAATAGGATCTTTTATTCCTCGATCTTACTCTGGGACTCTAATCTCTCTTCTATTCGGGTTTAATAAATTACTAACACCGACACTTAGGATCCCGATAATTCTATCCACCCGAAGAGCTGGATTCAGTGCGATTTCCCTGTCTTTGATCTGATTAGTCTGATAATCATTTCCTTTCCATTGTTTTGTTTAATCTTTCCATTCGAGATCTGTTATGTTTCTCATCGTCATATGACAACCCTGAACTTCTTTGTTTCAGATGGACCGTCTGTTTCCCCCGCGCCCTACGACGCAGCTTGTGCTTCGCACCTGGGCTCGAGATGTCCCTGGGTTTCCAGCTGTTCTGATCGCCCTCTTGATCAGGCTGGGATACCGCTGGTGCCCCGAGTACATGGTCTACGAGGTTTATCGTGAGTTCAACCAGGAGCAGTACTATGCTGATGTTCGCATCTACGATCAGCAGGATGACTCAGACACTGAGTTACACGTTTTTCACGGTATCGGCGTGACTATTGAGATGGCAGTCCATGATGCCGCCTACTCTGCTGTCGCACGTCTCCGAGGATAGCTCAGCGCTGACTTGGATGCCTCTGAGTATCGGTACATTCTGTACGCCCCTGCTGGAGATGCTACTGGATACTACACAGCTGTTTCTGCCCCGTACGAGCCTCGTCGTTACGATCAGCGAGTTCTGATTCACTATACTCAGGCTCTAGATCGCACTGTTCGGGCTCTTGCGGTCGATTTGTTCGCCACTCGAGCACGACTCTACGAGGCTATGATGCAGTTGCTACCAGCTGTTCGTGCAGGGATACATCCAGAGCACATTCTTTACTCGAGCAGGACCGAGTTGCCATCTGGGATCGATTGGCCTGCTGTGGGAGGTCACACGCCTGCACGTGGATCTCTTCTTACAGCTCGAGACCTGGTTCTGCATCAGAGTGCGCATGGAGCGCAGGATCCTTCTACGACGAACGTCCGTCGTCCGCACTTGCAGCTACCCCGTTTCAGTGGTTTTCTCCGACGTTGATGTAGCCTTTGCTATGTCTCGTTGTGTACTTCCTTACCACGTGCCTGCACGCCGCCTAGCATGTCTAGCTTTTAAATTACGCCGTTATGCTGCCCGAATGTAACCGACTCTGTATGGTTCTGTATGACTTAATGACTACTATTAAGCATCTGCTGTACTATTTAAATTTCGTCGCGTTACATCATGCATGTCGCTAAACACTCGCATTGGCTTCTGTTAAACTCTCACATTTTACAAAAGTGCTAAAGTGTGCTAGCTATTTTGAAACAGAAAAGAAATAAAAGAAAATGTAAAACAGAAAATAGAAAATGGAGACGAGGCACTGTGCACTGGGCCTTAGTGCACAGTGCCCCGACTGCAGCCCAGCTGGCCTAGCCCGACGCGGTCGTCCTCCTCCTTCCGCGCTGTCGCGCGCAAGCGCCGACACGACGACGGCCGCCGCACGTGTCGCCCATCCCCCGGCGCCGCTGCCGCCGCGAGGAGGATAAGAGCATCCTCAGCGACTCCCCCAGGCGAACCCTAGCTCCACTCCACTCCGTCCCATTCCCCTCCTCTCTCTCGATCCCGCTCATCCCGAGCGCAGTCATCGCCGTCGCCGCGTCGATCCCGCGGCCTCCGGCCACCACTCGCCCCGCCGCCATGTCGTAGAGGATCGCCGTCATCCGCTACGTCTCCAGACGCCACCAGTTGGAGCTGGGAGCCTCTACTCCGAGCCCGGCGACGTCTTCTTCCTCCTCGGGCCACCGGCGAGCTTCTCCTATACCGGCGTCGCTGCTGCTCCTAAACCGTCAACGGCTTTTCATAGCCACCCGGTGAGCTCCTCTCCGTCTTTCCCCTCTTCTCCCCGCACCTCTCCGTCGCTGTAGTGGCCGCACTCGAGGTGCCCGAGCTCCGCACCGCCGACGAGCTCGCCAGTGTAGCCACACGCGCCGCCAAGCTCATCCGAGCACGGTATCGTGCTCAACACGCTCGCAGGAGCTCGACAAACTCTCTAGCTCACCTTGTCGTGGCCGTTTTTGTCGTTGCCAGCAACACCCGAACCCCGGCGCTGCCCTCGCTCGACGCCGGCGATGATTCCGGCCGAGTCCGGCCCTGCCGCCACCACCAGACGACGCGGCGTTGAGTCCTCGATCGAACGCAAGTGGCCGCGCTCGAAACGGGCCACTGTAGCGAATTTTCGGCCAACTCCGGCGACGCGCCGCCGTGCGTTTGGGTCGCCGGCGTCACTCCGGTCGCCGGAGCTGACCTGGCCTCCACCTGGCGCCTCCCGGTGCCGCTGCCAGCGGGCCCCACGGCCCTGTTGACCGAGTCAGCGTCGCTGACTGGACCTGGTCCAGTCGCTGACTGGTGGGCCCACCCCTTTTTAGTTAACTTAAGTGCTAATTAAACTAAACTGATAATTAAGCTAGACACTGACAGGTGGGTCCTGCTAGTTAATTAGGTTGATTTAATTAGAATAACCCCTGTTAAATAGTCCAGTCACTGACATGTGGGTCCCACTGGACCCACATGTCAGGTTTGACTCCGGTCAGACGCTGTTGACCGCTGACGTCACCGCGACGTCATGCTGACGTCGTAATTCATTTCTGTTAATTAAATAAATTCCAGAAAATCCAATAATCTTTAAAAATTCATATCTTTTAAACCGTAGCTCAGATCGAAAAAGTTAAAACATGAAAGTTGTTCAGAACGACGAGACGAGTCTGATTGTGCCGTCTGTTTCCCTGTCGAAACCCCCTACGTAGGAGAACTCGTAACTCCGAGCTCGATTCCGGTAGATGAATAGTGCACACACACCGGTTAATAAATCCCAGATTAATTTTAACAATAACTAAAATGACTTAGATGCATATTTAGGCAACCCTGCACTGCATCATAGCATCGCACGCACTGTGTTGCATCTGTTTGCATTATATTTACTTGTTTCTTCCCCCCTCTTCTCTTTCGGTAGACCCCGACGTTGCCGTAGCTCCTGAGGCAGACGCCACTCCGGAGTACGACTACGTCCCCGACGATCAGGCCCTTGCCGTCGAGCAGACAGGTAAGCACCTCCACTTTGAGCATTCCGATATCGCCCACTCTCTTCTCTCTTATGCTTGCATTAGAATCTGCTGTTGTTACTGTATCCTATATCTGCTGCATAGCCTGTTTACTTGTAACCTGCTATTTATACTTACCTGTTATCCTAAACTGCTTAGAATAGGATGGGCAGAGACCATCAGAGACCCCACTTATCCCGACTGCCCCGCTGGATGATCAGAAGACCCGAGCAACGGGATTGAAGACCAAGCCCCGACACCGCACGTCACATCCCCCCATAGCTGCCGACACTGCTGGGTTACTATCGAGTGCCGAGGGTGATACCTCGTCAGCATTTATGATGATTACCTTGTAGGTTAGTTATTCGATCGTGGTAAGCGAGGGTGATTCCTCCTACACCACCCCCGATAACGACGTCGTCGCGCAACTCCTCAAGTGTGGACCTTGAGGGTGATTCCTCCTTAGTTCACCTTGATGAAAACATTAAGTGGGATTCCATCGAGGGTGATTCCTCAGGGTCCTTTTGGTGTCCGACACACGGATACTTTGGTTACTATGACTGTACACTGTAACATGATACTAAAGACGGGTCGGCCCTGAGGGGTACCCGCGCGAGCTTATTAGCGAGTGATGTGGAATCGGGTGGACCTGGACGGTGCCCGAGGGTTGAACACGAGGCGTGGCCGGGCATTCTTAGCCCTTGCCGCAAGTCCTCGAGACGGGGCGACGGGGTCACATTGATCGTGAGTCTCTGGTCGTTTCCGCGCGCTCCTAATCCACTAAACGGTTTGGATATTTGATCCGAGGGGCCTCTGGCCCGATAGCACTAACCATCACGTGTGCATAGTATGGGTGTTCTGCGTCGTACATTTCAGCCGAAACTTAATGGACGTCAGCAACTGATGCGGCACACGCTGGGTTGGACTGGGAACGCAACCGCGCTTGTATAAGGGGTTGCTAGGTCTGCTCACCGGCGGTGCACGTAACGTGCAGGAGTTCCCGGGGCGAAGGCCCAAGACCCCTGGGGGCATAGGTTAGACCGGCATGCTGACCTCTCTGTTAAGTATTTGGTCGGGTTGCGGCGTGTTGCTTAGCCGAGGCCGGGCATGACCCAGAAAAGTGTGTCCGGCCGGAGTTAAGTGAGCGTGGTGGGTAACTTGGTGCACCCCTGCAGGGAAGAAACTTCTATCGATAGCCTGTCCTACGGTAACGGACACTCGGAGTTGTATCCCGATCGGTACAACTAGAACATGAGATGAGAACTGGATAGTACGGCTCTGGGATTGCTTTCTCGCAGGGAGTCGAGAAAGGATCTCTGGCCGAGGTTGATGACACTGTTATACTTTACATTATGTTATTCTGTTCTCTTCTAATGCTGCAAGACTGATGAAGATGCTAGTCTTCGATAGGACTAGGCTTTCCCCCTCTATTCTGGCATTTCTGCAGCCTAGTTCACATATTCAGCCCCCTTTGAAAATGTTGCATATGTAGTATAGATCCTTGCTTGCTGAGTACTTCGGATGAGTACTCACGTTTGCTTTACTTTCTTTTTTTCCCCATATCCCTTTTGATGCCACCAGACATCGAAGCCCCTGAGCCAGACGCCCCCATCGACGACCACTACTACTACCAGCCCGGAGAGTACTACTACTACGAGGAGCCGACCGACGACCAGGAGTAGGATTCGGAGGGTCCAGGGCAGGAGGCCCACGCCTTTTCGATCGTAGTATTTTTATTTTGCCCCGCCTCTGTGAAGGCTTATCTCTCTGTTCTGTAATATATCTGTACCCAGATATCTGACGCTTCCGCTGACACTTGTATGCCATCGAGCTATGTATTCGAGCCCTCGAGGCCCTGGCTTGTAATATTAAGCTTGTATGACTTTATTTATGTTTTAGAGTTGCGTTGTGATATCTTCAAGTGAGTGCTTAGGCTTGATCGTGTGCATTTGCGTGTATGGTTAGTGCACGATTAAGCCGGGGTCGTCACAAGGGTGCGCGGAGGAGATCGATGAGCCGGTGGCCAGCGCATCCACGATCACGTCTGCTGGCAACTTCGAGGGAAAGTTGAACACGTACGGGAGGCCGCTGCCGCTTGGGTCCCAGGAAGGGCACCGCTGGCGCGTCGCCGGCTTGTACAGTCGGTGACGTGCCCGGTTTCTTATTTATCTTAGACCACCTTGGCCTGGGCATCCACGGAAGCACCCTTCCCCTCCGGTTGAAGTACCTTGTTCGCCACACTCCGATGAGCGACGCAGCCGAACGTAGTGATGATACGAGGAAGAATATACCTCCGGGACTCCCGACAGTCCGGTGATGAAGGGATCTGCCGCGGCCGGCCGTAGACTAGTGTAGTGTATCCGTGTCGTGAGAGTGAAGCAGTCTACCCGAACATTGATCTGTGTTGTCCGGTGACTGGGTTGTCTACCTTAGCACCTGTATAAGATGGAGAGAGACCTGAGAATAACAGACTTCTCACTGCATCAATGGACCACGAATCGTGCACCATCACGACCGTCGCCACCGGACTACAGCCGTTGAAAACGCCGAGAGGGGACTGCCCGACGTTGTCCCGGAGAAGTTGGCGGTGGTGCCGCCCGTCGTAGGTAGAGAGCCGGACGCAGGCCTTGACAGCCGGACGCACATACATGCATGTCGAGCTACTAGTGCGTGTGTTGGTGGTGGATCGGTGGGAGGAAACGCGGGAGTGTCCGCAAATGTTACCTCTCCTCGCGTGAAAGCTGCGGGCGAGACCCTGCACAGGTGATGGTGCAGCCGTGCAAGAGAAAGTTTGGTTGGTAACCGACGGCCGGCCACGAGGATAGGCAGTAGGCCAGTAGCCACCGGATCGAGATAAAGTCTGCACTTACGGACGGCTGCTACGGAAAGTTTCCTACGGACTGTTGTGCCAGCTCCTAATTCATCCTTCCCCCACTGAATTTTAGGGTGGGGCCCTTCTACCCCCAACGATGTGATGCCACCTCTGCCTGTAGGCTTCCCTCCGTAAAAAATTGCGCGTAGCTGTAGCCTTTCTCGGCAGACAGTGCGGCAACAAACAGGTCGTGGTCTAGCGGCACGAGCTTCCCCCCTCTCGATCGTCGTCCCGGCTATATATTCGACGGCTCGGCGGGCGCCCCCCACTTCGTCCTCCCGCTGCCCATCCCCCACCCGTGCCGCGTCCCTTGGCATCAATGGCGACGCCTCGTTAGGTGGCGCGTCGCTCTTCCTTAACTGCTCCCCCCTCGCACACGCGCATCGGATTCAGACGGCTCTGCTTCGAGTTGGTGCGCTACCCCTCCTCCACCCCTCCTTCCCTGCAGCTGCAGCTCCGCTCGTGACCCGTGACGGGAAGAGGGAAGATAAAATAATACTCTGCCAACCGCGGCGAGGCGTCGGCCGAGCTACACCTGTCGCCGCAGGAACTAGAAGATCTCCGTCGTTTATTTATCCACACCGGCCGGGGATGTGAGTTTCTCGACGGCTGACCGTGCTCTTCCTTGTCTTCTTGGTTCTTGTTTCGCCGGCCATTGCTATCTTAGCTTGCTCTGGTGTGCGCGCGGGGTACTGACGATGGCGTGTGCGTGATGCTGCTGCGCAGGAGTGAGCCGGGCAATGAGCTGGAGGAGCTGCTCTGGGATAACGGGCCGGCGCTCCGGCGGACTGCATCACCCTTCCCGCCCTTCTCCTGCAGCGCCGCCGGCACTATGAAGGCGCAGGAGCTCGCCAAGCACCCCGCGTCGGCGACGGCGATGGCGCACGGACACGACGACGACGCCGTGCCGTGGTTGCAACATTACCCCATCATCGGCGTCGACGACGACGGCAGCGGCGGCGATACGGCCCCGCTGCCCCAGGAGTACTTCTCTACCTTGTTTCCCGGGTTTTCCGACCTCCCCGCTGCGGTGGCCAGCAGAGATGCCGGAGCGCCATCGACGTCTCACGCAGCGGTCGTCGTGCCGCCGCTGCCGGAGCCACCTGCGCCCCCCAAGCAGCAGCAGCAGCAGCCGCCGCCTCGGTCCACCGGCGAGGGCGTCATGAACTTCTCCTTCTTCTCGAGGCCCCTGCAGCGCTCGCTGCCGCAGGCCAGCGTGAGAACGTCTGCCGCGGGGAGCAAGTCCGTCGAGTCGACGCTGCTGCAGACCAACAGGCTAAGAAGCACCCCACTGTTCTCGGAGCAGAGGACGGCGTGGCTGCAGCCGCCCAAGGAGTCGCCCGTCACGGTGTCCGCACCTCGTCCTCCGGCACCGCCAGTGCCTGTCCGGCATGCCGCAGAACCGGCAGCGGCGTTATCCCAGAGATTGCAACCGGAAGCGAGGGCTGCGGCGTTACCCCCGAGATTGCAACCGGAAGTGAGGGCTGCGGCGTTACCCCAGAGATTGCAATCGGAAGCGAGGGCTTCCGAGATGCCCCCGCCGCCCGCAACGGCGACGACCTCGTCTGTCTGCTCCGACAACGGTGAGCGGAGCCAGCTGAAGAGGAGCAGCCACCAGACTCTGGAGTGGTCGGTCAGTCAGGACGACGAGGTAAAGCACTGGACACATGGTTAACACCACGAACGCAGTATTGTGCTTCTTGGTCCAAAATCTAAACGCAATCTGTCTGCAGGATCTTGACGACGAGGACGGCGGGCTGAGAAGGTCGGCGGCGAGGAGCACCAAGCGCGGCCGCACCGCCGAAGTGCACAACATGTCGGAGAGGGTAGGTCCTAGTAGCTATCCCGAACGCACAAAATAAATGTACACCGTACACCGAAGTGGCATCCTTCCGGTTTGCTAAATTGGTATTCCTTCTTGGAAGGTAGCTAAATTGGTGTATGAAATTGCTATTGCAGAGGAGAAGGGATCGAATCAACGAGAAGATGCGCGCCCTGCAAGAACTCATCCCCAACTGCAACAAGGTACACGATACATCAAACCTCGCAAGAAAACTCGAAAAAATCTTTAGACAAGAGCCCCAACGTGACATCCAATGTTTGTGGTGATGAAGATTGACAAGGCGTCGATGCTGGAGGAGGCCATCGAGTACCTCAAGACGCTGCAGCTCCAGGTCCAGATGATGTCGACGATGGGGACGGCCGGGCTGTGCATGCCGCCGATGCTGGCAATGCAGCACATACAGATGCCCCCCATGGCGCACTTCCACCACCACCACCTCGGCGCCATGGGGTTCGGCATGGGCCCCTTCGACCCGCGCCTCGTCGCCGGCGCCGGCGCCGCGCAGTTCCCTTACCCGATGATGCCCGGCGCGCCCATGTTCGGCGGCCACGCGATGCCTCCCCCGCCACCGTTCCACCAGGCGGCCGTGGCGGGCGCTCACATGGCTGCCGGCCCCGTCACCAACGACGCCGCCACGGCAGCGCAGGCCGAGCGCGAGCAGACACGGAGCGACCATCCGCAGGTCCCACATACAATGTAGCCTAGCTCCAACAGCGGCGGAGGTCGACCTGGCTCTGTAGCAGGCTAGCGGCGCACGCAGCAAGGCTCGGTAACTCCGAGCAGGGCTGCGGCAAAACGAAGCTGTAAAATCTTTGTGAGACTGTAAAATGGTTCACTGCTCCGGCATCTTCTCCGTGTCAGAGGATAGGCCGGGTACAGTGTCTGCTGGAGAGGATCAATGGATCAGGATCGCTTCTGTTTCCCGCTGCAGTACTCAATCCTGACATGTCCTACCACCCTTTTTAAAGCTCTGTCCGCCGCTCATGACGCTCATCACGCCGCGGGCAGGAGTCAATCTGAAGTATAGCGAGCACTGTTGGCGCACATGCATCATGGCACTGGTGGCAGCTTGAGCTGGCACGAGCTCAAGCTGCCACGAGCTCGGGCAGTCCATGCCTTATCATCAGGCCAACTCCAGCGCACGACGGCCAGTGCGCAGACGCAAAACGGACTTCGACCCATGTCAAGTTTGAGCCGCTTTTAAGGTAAAACAGACAACATGCGGACGGGCGGGCCGTGTGCGTTTGTTCTCCTCTCGACCACCCGTCGGTGGCACAGGCATCCTTTTTCTATCCGTCCCCTTCCCTCTCCAGCCGCACCCCCTCCACTCTTGTCCCTCGCCGCTGCCATTGCCGCTGTGCAGCTTGGACGCGCGCTCGCCCAGCCCCATTCCTTCGACGCCCCCTGAGCTACCCAACCACGGCCACCCTGGCGGTCGGATTTGGAGCGGATTCGGTCAGGTTTGAGCTCGCCCGGCTGTGGGAGGCCGCGCCGTGCCATGGACTGGCCGGGCATCGGGCCGGAAGGCCCCGACAAGGCCGCAAGGCCGCATGCAGGTACTGACTCTGCCTCTAGCCGCTCGGATCTTCACCATCGGCGGTCCGTCGTCAGATACACGAACGGCGGTCGGCCGGGCTCGGTGTTGGCCCAAAAGCTCGTTGGCGCACCGTTGCCACTCATTAAGTGCGACGACTGCCCAAAGAAGATCTTGCACTGCGTGTCTACAACGCCGGAACATCCCGGATGGGTGTTCATCAAGTGCTCAACCGATGGGGTATGTGCTACTTAGCTTCGGTTGTGCTCTCGGATTTGACCAGTTGTGCTAACTTAAATTTTTATTGTGTAGAATGGATGCAAATTTTGGTATTGGGAAGAAGAGTACATCGATATATTGATAGAGCGCAATTTAGTAGATGTTTGTGCACTTTTAGCTAGCATAGAGGCTAGAGATGAAACTAGTGCACTTGTTGCTAGAATAGATGATCGATATATTGATAGAGCGCAATTTAGTAGATGTTCGTGCACTTCGAGCTAGCATAGAGGCTAGAGATGGGACTAGTGCACTTGTTGCTAGAATAGAGGCTAGACATGAGACTAGATGTGAGGAAGCAACGTCTACTTCTCTAAACTCGAAAGAAGAAAGAAGCACGCAAGATCGAGCCTCCGCAGATCAACAATGAATGCATCGAGAAGGCACTAATCCAACTTACGGGAGCATTTATGGAAGTTGGTTATCTTCTAAAATGTATTCTCGTGGTTCTTATTTTCTTTGGTCTTGCTTTTCTAGTCAAAATTTGGTGATGTATTTTCATGTATAAAAAATTAATGATGAAAAAAAGATATTTGCTTGGAAAGAAAAATGTACGCAGACGGGATGCGTCCGCGCTTTGGGCGTACGATCGGCGCATCCCAGAAAAGACCCGGACACGACCCTATTGCCCTATCCAAACGGACAAAATCCGGGCAAAACGGATTTCCGTTTGGATATAGCTGGCCAAATGGGCCATGCCAGCTGGGCCGGCCCATTAGCACGCATGCACGGCACGGCCCAGGCACGGCACGGCACGAGCTAAACGGGCCAAGCCCGGCACGCGGCACGCTAGGGACCGTGCCTAGGCCTGAAGTCTGGGCACGCGGGCCGGCACGGCATGGCACGATTAGCATTATTTATTTATTTCTAGATTTTTTAAATATTTATAGGCTATATAAAACTGCTGAAATAGGAAAAAATAGCCGAAATACAGCCTAGCAGGCCAAAACTACACGGGCCAACCGTGCATGGCTTGCCAACGGGCCGGCCCGATTAGCTAAGCGGCCGTGCCTGGGCTGCGAGGCGCAGCACGTGGGCCGGCACGGCACGGCCCGCTTGCTAATCGTGCCCCTGTGGGCCGGGCCGTGCCAGGCACGATTAGAACGTGCTGGGCCGTGCCGTGCCGGCCGGCCCGTTTGGCCAGCTCTGCGTTTGGAATCGTGCGCTGGGGTTGGCCTTAGCTGCTTGCGGTGGCGTAGTACGTCGGGGCCGGGGCCAAAGATGCTTCGATCACATCGCCCGCAACGATGTTGCCCAACCGGGGAGCAGAGCGGGCAACGGAGGTTTTTGCTCCGTTGGCGCTTCTATGGGCGGTAGCGTAGCGTACTCCCAAGCATCGACCATGTTTGCGCCACTTTGTTTTTCCAACCACCTTTTGCTTTTGCTATGTGTAAGTTGCCTGAAATTTGTTTTTGGCTAATTCTTATTTTTCTTCTACTAGTAAGCGTGCAGGTGCAACGCACGTCTCAAGCGTTGATCAAGTGAGTTCACATGATATAATATTAAAATATTTTTTGCAAAAACATATAAATCAAATAGATATGAAATAAATGTTATTCAAATTGTATTTTCAAAAGTGAAACACCATTGTGATCTGGCCACGATCACCAAGCTTTTTACGTGTAGCGACCCGACCCGAATGGATCAAAGTCTCTGTGCTTAAGTGTCATCCCTGGATCGGTATGCTGACACACACAGTACTCGAGGATTTATAACAGAGGTAAATCACATGTATAAAGTAACGTAAATACTATTACCTCAATCCAAATAGCGGAAGTAACAACAGGGTTGTGGATTCCCATCAACACCAACGGCAAAGTTGAGTGTAGAAATCGTAACCCTAACGTATCACTTACTCGTCGTAAGAATCCTGCAACATGAGACGTTGCAGCCCGAAACGGGTCAGTACATTGAATATACTGGCAAGATAACACAGTAGAGCAATGAACAGAATAAATGCTATCACTACATGCATATATGGCTGGTGGAGGCTCTACGGTTAATATGTTTTGCGAAAAGCCAATTTTTCCCTACATCAAAGGAATATATTTTGTTTAACTACAAAGTTGGTTGAAAAATATTGAGAAGGTAAAACCCCCTCTCAATCCCAATTAAAAGTAATCATTAATCCCAACAAATTAATTTAGAGTGATGGGATTCAATATGATGATCCAAGAACCAGATACTCAAGATGTCCATAACCGGGGACACGGCTAATCATGATCAGTTTGTACACTCTGCAGAGGTTTGTGCACTTTTCCCCACAAGACTCGATCTCCTCCGTTGGATTTCTCGCACTACATGGTGTTTGAGAAACGGATGACCGAGACACAGTCTTTCAGAAACATTTACTCTTTACTCTGGGTAGACAGTTACACCTACTTTCCCCTACATCTGCTAGCCTACCACTGAAAGAGGTCATGTAACATACTCAACTATGCTAGAGCCCATAATAGCTTGTGGCTGCACACGGAAGTTTCTAGCATGAATAATCTTATGATCCCTTTGAGCCTGGGTGGCGGACCGTAGGAGGATCACACGGTATATCCCCGGGATCTCCTAGGACAACACTGGTATATCCCCAGGTGCCCAAACAAGCAATCCACCCAGATGTGTATTAAAGTTGCCACCTTAAGTTGAACCATTAATTAAAAATCTCACATCTGTCATGGATACACTCAAAACTCAATCCACGTCTACGAGCATAGCATGGCAACATAAGCATAGCGTGGAAGTAACTCCCAAGGGTTTTATAATAAAAGGGCAATAGGTTCTACCTCATCATCTACTTCCCAATACCCACAAGTTAATCACATCCTAGTCATGTAGTGTTTGAGGATAAAACTAATGCATAAAAACTGGGTATAGAAGAGTATGATCAAAGTGTGAACTTGCCTTGTACTGTTGATGAAGATCTTTCGCACTCATAATTCCTGATAGTTCTACTCGTCACACTCCGTTCAATCTAACGTGAGCAAGCAATTGCATACATAAGCACTCATGCAAAAGAATCGAAGAAAAGATCTCGAAAAACTTCGAAAACTAGCAATTAACTCTTGCAACAGAAAACAATTTCTAACAGTACCAAAATTGGGTGGATTTGGTCTTATCAGAAAGTTTAGGTCAAGAGCTTCAATTAGCAAAAAGAATCAATTAAATCGGAGTTACGAAACTCAAGTTATAGCCAAAACAAGTTTGAATATGAATCTGAACAAATTTCGAAATTTGAAAGTTGCAAAAAGTTTATTTGATAGATTCACTGGAAAGGTGGAATCAAGACAAAAATATTGGCGTTGGTTTCGTCTAATTTGGATGAACGAGTAAAAAGTTATGGCTATTTGAAAAATCAGGGCCAAGCTGTTTTACGGAAGAAAAAGAGTTATGGCTAAAAGAATTCTAGTCCTAAAATGTAAATACAAGGACTAATTTATAAATCTAATTATTCTACCGTACTAGTCTAGAAATAATAAGCTACGGGAGTATATAAAAAAATACGAAGAAAGATACCTTTATAAGGTAGAGAAAAGATGACTTCCGAGAGAGAAGACAACTTTCAGAAGTCCCGCCGGAGAGAAGAAAAATATTTCTATTTAGTGAATCTAGTCAAACCAAAATATATTGATTTAACCCGAATCGGATGATTTTTGGAGGCTCTATGGGTCTATATTTATAGGTGGAAAGGAGGCTTAGAGGTCAAAAGCTAGGCAATGTGGGACTAAACGTAAACAAAAGGCAGACGAAAGAAAAGAAACGACGCCGCATGGGCCTTCGGCCGGCCTGCGCGTGTGCGCGCATGTGTGCGTGCGCGGAGTTTTTTTTTTTTAACAGAAAATAAATAAATTAAAGGACGACTGGAAAAATAATATGGTCCGACCTGCTAGCTATGTTGCGCACGCTGGCGAAGGATAGCAGTCGGTCGCTCGTACAGTTTTTTTTTAGAATAAAAACAAAAAAAAGTAAACGGAAAATAAGAAAATTTCCATAGGCATATTATATATCAAAATTTTCAGAAAAAGATTTCCTAAAAGATGAACATATTTTCAGCGGCAAATAAATTTTACAAAAATTTAAATAAAGCAAACAGTGCTACTGCTGCAATAAAACCTAATAAAAATCATTTTAAAATACCAAAATGATTCAAATTTATTTCCCTCTAATTTTATATTGAAGGGAATCATTTTACCCTAATTCCCATATATTTTATTTTTGGATAAAAATAATTTGAATAAAAACCAAATAACTCCAAATTGAAAATAATTCAAAGGGACTTTAAATTTGATTGTTTTAAACTTCCAACTCATATTTCATATATTTGAAGAAGTCATTTTATCTCCTCTCATGAAAATCATTGAGGTTGCAAAAGTTTTCGAATTTGGACTATTTCCAAATGGAATTCAAATCTTTTCAAAAACCCCTTTTAAAATAGAAGAAGTCATGTTATCTTCACTCTAGGGTTTGTGATGAAATGAATATGAATTCATGGAGATCATAAATGCAAGGTGAAAGTTTTGGGAAAGTCATTTTATTCCCTCTCATTCAACTTTCAAAAAGTTTCCAAATTTCACTCAATTTCACACAAGCAACCACACCACAATCAAACAATCAATCAAAACTTTTTATTTAATATAACATTCCAAAATTTAGAATTTTGGGATATTACATTACGCGTACTGATTTCTGAGATTAATTTATGCATAATCAACAAGTCGGTTCTGAGCACATGCAGGGCAAATGATAGAAGTTAGGCAACACTTGCTCAATTCTAACAGTGACTATTTAACACTTGATCAATTTCTCTTCCTTACAAGTGTGGTATCTTCTCAAGTGGACAAGGTAAATCTGACTTGGAAGTATAGATGCAGCAAGAAAAAAAAGGACTTTTTTTTTGTTGAATAAAAAAATAATAAAAAAATGGACTGATTAGGCATTTGGACTACCAAATTAATACTAATTCGGATCAGCATAAAATATCTTCCTATTATAGGATAATAGGAAATAGAAGATGATCTATGACTACAACGACTTGTATCTGTGCAGAAATTGAAGATGGTGTTTTAGCTGACGATGCTACAATGAATGTCATTACTCACTTCCTGTAGCCATTTCTACATTAGATTTTTTTTTGTAGTTTCTCACCCAATTTTATCCACACACATAGTTGGGTAGAAGTGTAAATTGCCAAGCTGATACTGAGGTCAGAATTTAGAAGCATGTTCTCCTTGTTGTAAAGAATGAAACTTGTTGGTTGAATCAGTCATCTGCTAGACTATTGTTGCCTGTTGGTACTATAAACATAACGAAAATATGACCTTAGGAGAGTTCTAGCTTCTGTGTATGCATTTTTTTGCAGGTGTGTATGCATTGTTATTTGTTAATGATTGTTTTTTTTGTGATGCTCTTCCCTTAACTCATTAGCATGGACTGGACGGTGGCAATTGCTTCACTTTCCCCTTGTTTGTAGCAATCCATCTTTTCATAATATCCCATTTGTTTACCTAGCTATAAGGAAATGACAAAGAACTGTATTTGGGCACAAACGTACGTGTCCTTTCCTCCTCCATAAGAAAAAACCTCAGGGCTTTCCTCCTTCCGTCGGCACCACCGCTGGCCCGCCCCCATCTTCGATGGCCTTTGGGCTGTGGAGGTGTGGAGGACCTCGGCCACCCATAGGCGAGAGAGACCTCACTCTCGTTTTTGTTAGGTTCAGCTCCTTGGACATTTATAAATGTGCATTAAGCGTCTTGGACAAGAAAGGCTCTTATTTTTGCATTTATAAAATGTGCAATTCCAGTAGCAAGTTTTTGTCATCATTTGTTTTAGGTTTTTTTTCATGTTATTCGTTCTTTACGTGCAATAGAAATGCAGTAATGCTAATGCACTGGTTTCATCCTACCTTACAATAAAATTTATTTTTGTTTTTGTTTTTTTTAGTATATGTCTTTGTTCAAAACAGTGGCCTACACGTAAAAATTCATATATTTTCTCGCTTGTGCTAATACGTATGGTTCCTATTTTAATGTTATTAGAAGATAACCCACGCGTTATCGTGAGATGGTAGGCTAAAAACAAGGATAATTAGGTTGATGACATGAATACTTGTGATAATTAATTAAGATGTGTTGGTAAATGATTTGGTAGCCATACATTATTTTTTTATGTAAACAGGGTTGCAAGCATGGACAAAATAGTTAGTGGAATGGTAGATTAATGGTGCGGAGGACATACATGGTTTGTCGATGTGGAAGCGATGCATGCTCAGGCAAGAGTTGATGGGTTGCAACTATTTAAGAGTAGAAGATCGCGAAGTCAATTGTTTGGCCGTTGGAATTTCTCCTGTATTTGTGCAGGCGTCAGTGGTTTGATGTTGCAATTGTGACACTACTTAATTTTTAGCACATGAAAATGGAATTCATTTTTTGTTTGTTTGGACAATAGAAGGGTCCGATATGGAAAAAACATTTATTTTTCTCAGTTACTAAAAGCGTAGGTAAATGGGAGATTTTTAGAAATTCGTCAAACTCTGAGGAATTTGACGAATATCAGAATGAAGAAATAGAAACAAGAGGGAACTAAATCATCACAGAATCAGAGTACATGCATACAAGATACATAAGGATGAAAACATGCAATCATACAGACATACAAGCATGAAGAATATGAACTGAGGAAATGAAAGACAGCATGACGAAATTCTTCAGTTCAAATTCATTAGAAGATGGATCACAAAATCTTTAGCAGCAGAATAACGTAAAGGTAAGGGTGAGGAATTTGAAACCAGGTTGGCTCAGTGAAGACAGCAATTTGATAGACCAGTTCCAGTTGCTGTATCAACTATAGGTCTGGTTGAGGCGGCTGAGTCGCAACTCAGAGAACACACAGTCCTCACCGTATTCCTCTTAAGCTAAGGTCACTCAGACCTCGCGCCAATCACTCTTAGTAAGTCTTCAAGGTAGACTTCCAAAACCTTCACAGACTTGTTCACCGGCACACCACAATGACTCTTGGTGCACTCAGGACTTGACACCTAACCGTCTGAAAGAGTGACAGTCTTTAAAGGTAACAGGCGTCAGATCACACAGATCAATCTCTTCAGTGATGCTCAATCACTTTGGCTCTGGGTTTTTCCTCACTTAGGATTCTCTCAAAGTCAGAGGATGGGTCACTCTCAAATGACAAGTGTCAAGTTCTCTCGGAGCATCCAAGCAACAAGTGGTTGTGGAGGCGGCTATTTATAGCCAGGGGCAACCCGACATGAATTGTCATAAATGCCCTTCTCTGATTCGGTCGTTGTCAGGATAAGGATCCACTCAATAGCCGGCCCGCGGTGCAGCAACGGTTGGAATTTTAACTCTCAAATTCATCAGGGCACTCAATTTCCTCACTTTTAGGCAGATTGCACTGGCGAAATCATAAATCCTCAGCATGACCAAATTCATCAGCGACCAGATGAACTTCGTCAGTGTCATTAGAAAATTCACCAGCTATAGTGTAGATTTCCAAAGGCTTCACTCGAAGAGGCTAGAGTGGTATATGTTTGAGCATCACTTTGGAAATGTGAAATATGTTTCACCTAGACCCCCTTTAACAGTACGGTTTTTCCTAACTCAAATAAGAAGAAAGAAACTATGAAAACAAAAGTCTTGAAGCTTCTAGTCTTCACATCAAATTCTTCAAAGGCTGTACCAATTTTATGACCAAATTCTTCACTTGAAGAAATCATTTTTAGGGATCGTCTTCAATGTGTTAAACCAAATCTTCAAGGACTCTGTCTTCTGTGTATACTCACAAACACATTAGTTCCTCAACCTATTTGTCTTCAATAGTCCAAAACCACTAAGGGGGCACTTGATGCACTTACAATCTCCCCCTTTTTGGTGATTGATGACAAATTGGTTAGGCTTTCCTTGGGAGTAAAATAATTGAAGTGTAAATATAGAGTACGAAGAAATTGGTTACAAGATATTGAGGAACTCCCCCTGAAGATGTGCATATGAAGATTTTGCTTTGGATTGCAAATGCACATGGCAGGTTGAAATTGTGGAGATCTCCTCCTATATCTTGGAAACCAATCATGCATGATCATAAGGTATTTGAGGAATATGAATGCATGATGTAAATTGGTGTCTGACAAAATTATGCATGCATGAGCAGATATATTTAAGGTCAGAGCATGCGTATCAAGTGTAGCAAAAGAGGCAGACAACCAACAGTTATTAAGTTACAACTCATCAAAGATTGAATCAAATGAAGACCAAGAGTTGAAACTTAAGCAAAAACAACCCATATATAGACCCGCTTGAAGACTAACTCAGACTTCTCCCCCTTTGTCATCAAATGACCAAAAGGTGAGGAATCTGAGGACTAACGCCCCTGAAAGAAATCATCATGGTGAAGACGAGGGAGCGCCAGCGTTATTGGGGTCGCGCGGTGCCGAAGGACCAGCAGCAGTGTCTTCAACAACTTCATTTTCATCAGTGGTGCACGATGAAGACTCTGAGCTCGGTATAAGAGGAGGAACTTGAGTTTTCTTGAACTTCTTCCTTGGCGGATCATCCCAATCAAAGTTCATTTCAAAATCCGTGGCAGCAAGTTCTTCATCTGATTTGAGGTGCAAGAGTATGGCCCAAGTGCGGTCAAATATTTCATAGGCATAGTAGCGATTCTTGCGCACGACGTTATGCGTCACTGTCATGTTGGCTTGAATAGCAGTAAACTGACGCTTAACCCAGCGGTGATTTTTGTCAACTTTCTGGTGCAAGCTTATGAGCAAATCACGGTCCGTCATGACACGTGGTGCTACAGGTGAAGAGGATGGTCTTGAAGCCTTTGCAGCAGTGTCCTGGCTGGCAGTTTCATCAGCAGTTGAGGTAGAGATAGGCTGACGGAATTGTCCATCAAGGAGACGCGTTCCTTCATCAATTATGGTCTTGCCCTTGCCAGGTACTGTGGAGAGTGTGCTATGAAGAACTTCAACTTCAGGCAGATAGCTTAGATGATTCTGACGATCAGCCTGGTAGTGAATTGAAGATCGTGATCTGATGAATCTCATGATCCATGGAGCATATGGCTTCAGATCAAATGGTGACTGTGCCATTGTGACCAAAGTCCTCAAGAAGAAATCATGAATGTTGATGGGAGTACCATAAATGATGTGGAACAACAGATTCTTCATAACTCCCACAACTTCTTCAGTATTGGAGTTGTGACCTTTGATGGGACTAAGGGTCTTGGACAGAATGCGATAGAGTGTTCTTGGTACATACATTAAATCCTTCGCTGGGAAGTGATACGTCTCCAATGTATCTATAATTTATGAAGTATTCATGCCATGTTTACAACAATTTTATACAGTTTTGGTATGATTTGAATGGAACTAACCCGGACTGACGCTGTTTTCAGCAGAACTACCGTGGTGTTGTTTTTTGTGCAGAAATAAAAGTTCTCCAAATGCAACAAAACTTTTTGACGATTTTTTTGGAATAAAAGAGGCACTAGAAGCTTTGTGGGAGGACCAGAAGGTGAAGGAGGTGAGCACAACTCACCAGGGCGCGCCTGGTGCCTTACCCGTGTGTTGGTGTCTTATGGGCCCCTCGAAGCCCATCTTCGCGTGAAACCAACGCCAAAAAATCCTATAAATAGAGAAACCCCCAGAAATAACCCTAGATCGAAGTTCCGCCGCCGCAAGCCTCTGTAGCCACGAAAAACCAATCCGAACCCTATTCCGGCACCCTGCCGGAGGGGGGAATCATCATCGGAGGCCATCTTCATCATCCCGGCGGCCACCATGATGAGGAGGGAGCAGTCCACCCTCGGGGCTGAGGGTTTGTACCAGTAGCTATGTGTTTAATCTCTCTCTCTCTCTCTCTCTCTCTCGTGTTCTTGATTTGGCACGATCTTGATGTATCGCGGGCTTTGTTAATATAGTTGGATCACATGGTGTTTTCCCCTCTCTATCTTGTTGTGATGAATTGAATTTTTCCTTTGAGATTTCACTTTTATCGGATCGAATACTTTGTTGGATTTGAGAGCACTTGATCTATGTCTTGGCACTCAACTCGCGGATTCCCGAGGTGACATTGGGGTAATCTATGTATAGGGGTTGATGCACGTTTTCATCTTTGTTTCTCCGGTAGAAATCTTGGGGCACTCTTTGAGGTTCTTTGTGTTGGATTGAGTATTATGAATCTGAAATTGTTTGATGCATATCGTATAATCAACTCACGGATACTCGTGGTGACATTGGAGTATCTAGGTGACATTAGAGTTGGTTGATGTGTATCATATGGTGTTATTTTAGTATGAACTCTTAGATAGTTCGATCGAAAAGGATAACTTGGTGTTATTTTAGTACGAACTCTTGGATAGATCGATCGGCAAGGATAACTTTGAGGTGGTTTCGTACCCTACAAACAATTTCTTATGTTCTGTGCCTTGTCACGGACATGATGCCTATATTCATGATCATTGCCTTGGATGTCGTCATAATTATGCGCTTTTCTAACAATTGCTCAACAGTAATTTATTTACCCACCGTATGCTTTCTTCGAGAGAGAAGCCTCTAGTGAAACTTATGGCCCCCGGGTCTATTTTCCATCATATATTTTCAGATCTATAAAGCCAAAAACCCCAAAATACCTTGCTGCAATTTATTTATATTTTTTACTTTATTTTGCCTTTTATTTATCTTTACATTTATCTCTATTAGATATCACTCTTGCAAGTGACCTGAAGGGATTGACAACCCCTTTTTAGCGTTGTGTGCAAGTGTTTGTTAGTTTGTGCAGGTGCATATATTGGGAACTTGCTTGTGCCTCCTACTGGATTGATACGTTGGTTCTTAACTGAGGGAAATACTTATCTCTACTTTGCTGCATCACCCTTTCCTCTTCAAGGAAAAAATCAACGCAAGCTCAAGAAGTAGCAGGAAGAATTTCTGGCGCCGTTGCCGGGGAGGTTCTAGATCAAGCCTACCAAGTACCTATCATAAACTCTCACCTCTTGCACTTACATTATTTGCCATTTGCCTCTCATTTTCCTCTCCCCCACTTCTAAAATGTTTTCAAAAAAACACAAAAATATTTGCCTTTTTATTCGTCCTTCTTTCATTCGTCTTTTCATTTGCTTTTTGTTTGCTTGTGTGGTAGATTGCTTGCTTTGTCACGATGTCTTAAGAAAATACCAAGTTGTGTGACTTTTCCAACACTAATAATAATGATTTTATTAGTACTCCGATTGCTCCCGCCACTAGTGCGGAATCTTATGAAATTAATGCCGCTTTGTTGAATCTTGTTATGAAAGATCAATTTTCTAGTAGTCCTACACTACTAGGGAAAACCTTATACACAGAGGTATAGCAGTAGCGCTGGTTAGAACAGAGCGCTACTGCTACTTAGTAGCAGCGCACGTCAATAAAGCGCGCTACAGCTATGGTTGTAGCAGTAGCGCGTCTTCAGGTAAAAGCGCTACTAATATAATTCCCACACTGTTGCTGCTAGGCTAGGAATAGTAGTAGCAATGCTGCAAAAAGCACGCTACCGCTAAGTGCCTTGTAGTAGCGCGTTTCCTGTATAGAGCGCTACTGCTAAAAAAAGAAAATAAAATGGAAAAGAAATAGAAAAGTAAATGAAAATGAAAGAAGTAGAAAAAGGAGAAATAAAAAAAATAAAAATGTAAAGATAAACAAAAGAAAAAGAAAAATAAAGGAGAAAGGCATAGCAGTAGCACTTGTTGCCACAAAGCGCTATAGTTACTCTAGCAGTAGCGCGTTTTATAAGCCCGCGTGCTACTTCTTGAGCTTGCGTTGGTTTTTCCCTTGAAGAGGAAAGGGTGATGCAGCAAAGTAGAGTAAGTATTTCCCTCAGTTTTGAGAACCAAGGTATCAATCCAGTAGGAGACAACACGCAAGTCACCGAATACCTGCACAAACAAACACCAAACTTGCACCCAACATGATAAAGGGGTTGTCAATCCCTTCACGGTTATTTGCAAAAGTGAGATCTGATAGAGATAGGTAAAACTAAACAAAAGATAAAGTAAATATTTTTGGGTTTTTTGGTTTATAGGTCTGAAAATAAAAGATTGCAAAATAGTAGATCGGAAAGTAATATGATGGAAAATAGACCCGGGGGCCATAGGTTTCACTAGAGGCTTCTCTCAAGATAGAAAATAATACGGTGGGTGAACAAATTACTGCCGAGCAATTGATAGAAAAGCGCAAAGTTATGACGATATCTAAGGCAATGATCATGAATATAGGCATCACGTCCGTGTCAAGTAGACCGGAACGATTCTGCATCTACTACTATTACTCCACACATCGACCGACTCCTGCCTGCATCTAGAGTATTAAGTTCATGAAGAGCAGAGTAACGCATTAAGAAAGATGACATGATGTAGAGGAATTAACTCAAGCAATATGATGAAGACCCCATCTTTTTATCCTCGATGGCAACAATACAATACGTGCCTTGCTGCCCCTACTGTCACTGGGAAAGGACACCACAAGATTGAACCCAAAGCTAAGCACTTCTCCCATTGCAAGAAAAACCAATCTAGTTGGCCAAACCAAATCGATAGTTCGAAGAGACTAGCAAAGATATCAAATCATGCATAAAAGAATTCAGAGAAGATTCAAATAATATTCATAGGTAAGCTGATCATAAATCCATAATTCATCGGATCTCGGCAAACACACCGCAAAAAAAAGTATTACATCGAATAGATCTCCAAGAACATCGAGGAGAACGTGGTATTGAGAATCAAAGAGAGAGAAGAAGCCATCTAGCTACTAGCTATGGACCCGTAGGTCTGAGGTAAACTACTCACGCATCATCGGAAGGGCAATGGTGTTGATGTAGAAGCCCTCCGTGATCGAATCCCCCTCCGACAGGACGCCGGAAAAGGCCCCTAGATGGGATCTCACGGGTACAGAAGGTTGCGGCGGTGGAAAAGTCTTTTCGTGGATGCCTCTGGTGGTTTGGGCATATAAGAGTATATATAGGCGAACGAATTAGGTCAGGAAGTGCACGAGGGGCCCACAAGGGTGGGGGGCGCGCCCTACCCCCCTGGGCGCGCCCTCCATCCTTGTGGCCGCCTCATGGCTTCCTTGACTTGCACTCCAAGTCCTCTGGTTTCCTTTTTGTCCAAGAAAGACCATCGCGAAAGTTTTATTCCGTTTGAACTCCGTTTGGTATTCCTTTTCTGCGAAACTCAAAAATAGGGAAAAAACAGGAACTGGCAATGGGCTCTAGGTTAATAGGTTAGTCCCAAAAATAATATAAAATAGCATATTAATGCATATAAAACATCCAAAACAGATAATATAATAGCATGGAACAATAAAAAATTATAGATACGTTGGAGATGTATCAAGCATCCCCAAGCTTAATTCCTGCTCGTCCTCGAGTAGGTAAATGATAAAAATAGAATTTTTGATGTGGAATGCTACCTAATATATTTATCCATGTAATTTCTTTATTGTGGCATGAATGTTCAAATCCATATGATTCAAAACAAAAGTATAATATTGACATAAAAACAATAATACTTCAAGCATACTAACAAGATAATTATGTCTTCTCAAAATAACATGGCCAAAGAAAGCTTATCCCTACAAAATCATATAGTCTGGCTATGCTCCATCTTCATCACATCAAATACTCAAATCATGCACAACCCCGGTTTTAGCCAAGCAATTGTTTCATACTTTAGTATTCTCAAACTTTTTCAACTTTCACGCAATACATGAGCGTGAGCCATGGACATAGCACTATAGGTGGAATAGAAGGTGGTCGTGGAGAAGACAAAAAGAGGGAGATAGTCTCACATCAACTAGGCGTATCAACGGGATATGGAGATGCCCATCAATAGATATCAATGTGAGTGAGTAGGGATTGCCATGCAACGGATGCGCTAGAGCTATAAGTTTATGAAAGCTCAAAAAGAAAACTAAGTGGGTGTGCATCCAACTTGCTTGCTCATGAAGACCTAGGGCAATTTGAGGAAGCCCATTGTTGGAATATACAAGCCAAGTTCTATAATGAAAAAATCCCACTAGTATATGAAAGTGACAACATAGGAGACTCTCTATCATGAAGATCATGGTGCTACTTTGAAGCACAAGTATGGAAAAAGGATAGTAACATTGCCCCTTCTCTCTTTTTCTCTCATATTTTTTCTTTTTCTTTTTCTTTTTCTTCTTTTCTTTTTATTTTTTTCCTCACATGGGACAATGCTCTAATAATGAAAATCATCATACTTCTATTTACTTACAACTCAAAAATTACAACTCGATACTAGAAAAAAATATGACTCTATATGAATGGCTTTGGCGGTGTACCGGGATGTGCAATGAATCAAGAGTGACATGTATGAAATAATTATGAACGGTGGCTTTGCCACAAATACGATGTCAACTACATGATCATGCAAAGCAATATGACAATGATGATGTGTGTCATAATAAACGGAACGGTGGAAAGTTGCATGGCAATATATCTCGGAATGGCTATGGAAATGCCATAATAGGTAGGTATGGTGGCTGTTTTGAGGAAGGTATATGGTGGGTTTATGGTACCGGCGAAAATTGCGCAGCACTAGAGAGGCTAGCAAAGGTGGAAGGGTAAGAGTGCGTATAATCCATGGACTCAACATTAGTCATAAAGAACTCACATACTTATTGCAAAAATCTATTAGTCATCAAAACAAAGTACTAGATGCATGCTCCTAGGGGAAGGGTTGGTAGGAGTTAACCATCGCGCGATCCCGACCTCCACACAAAGGATGACAATCAAAAAATATCTCATGCTCCGACTTCGTTACATAACGGTTCACCATACGTGCATGCTACGGGACTCACAAACCTTAACACAAGTATTTCTGAAATTCACAACTACTCACTAGCATGACTCTAATATCACCATCTTCATATCTCAAAACAATCATAAGGAATCAAACTTCTCATAGTATTCAATGCACTTTATATGAAAGTTTTTATTATATCCCTCTTGGATGCCTATCATATTAGGACTAAATTTATAACCAAAGCAAATTACCATGCTGTTTTCAAGACTCTCAAAATAATATAAGTGAAGCATGAGAGTTCATCAATTTCTATAAAATAAAGCCACCGCCGTGCTCTAAAAAGATATAAGTGAAGCACTAGAGCAAAATTGCCTAGCTCAAAAGATATAAGTGAAGCACAAAGAGTATTCTAATAAATCACGATTCATGTGTGTCCCTCTCAAAAGGTGTGTACAGAAAGGATGATTGTGGAAAACTAAAAAGCAAAGACTCAAATCATACAAGACGCTCCAAGCAAAACACATATCATGTGGTGAATAAAAATATAGCCTCAAGTAAAGTTACCGATAGATGAAGACGAAAGAGGGGATGCCTTCCGGGGCATCCCCAAGCTTAGGCTCTTGGTTTTCCTTGAATATTACCTTGGGGTGCCTTGGGAATCCCCAAGATTAGGCTCTTGCCACTCTTTATTCCATAGTCCATCAAATCCTTACCCAAAACATGAAAACTTCACAACACAAAACTCAACAGAAAATCTCATAAGCTCCGTTAGTATAAGAAAATAAATCACCACTTTTGGTACTGTTGTGAACTCATTATTTATTTATATTGGTGTAATATCTACTGTATTACAACTTTTCCATGGTTCATACCCCCCGATATTACCCATAGATTCATCAAAATAAGCAAACAACACATAGAAAACAGAATCTGTCAAAAACAGAACAGTCTGTAGCAATCTGGAAATCTCGAATACTTCTGTAACTCCAAAAATTCTGAAAAATTAGGAAGACCTAAGAAATTTGTTTATTAATCTTCTGCAAAAATAATCAACTCAAAATCACTCTTCTGTGAATTATAGAAATTATTTTCCTGGGCGCAAAAGTTTCTGTTTTTCAGCAAGATCAAATCAACTATCACCGTAAGCTATCCCAAAGGTCTTACTTGGCACAAACACTAATTAAAACATAAAACCACATCTAACCAGAGGCTAGATGAATTATTTATTTCAAAACAGAACCTAAAAAGCAAAAATAAAAATAAAATTGGGTTGCCTCCCAACAAGCGCTATTGTTTAACGCCCTTAGCTAGGCATGAAAACGAGAATAGATCTAAGTATTGTCATCTTTGGTATGCAATCCATAAGTGGATCTCATAATAGATTCATATGGCAATTTAATTTTTGTTTCTAGGAAAGTTTTCCATGCCCTTCCTTAATGGAAATTGAAATCTAATGTTTCCTTCTTTCATATCAATAATTGCACCAATCGTTCTAAGGAAAGGTCTACCAAGAATAATAGGACATGTAGGATTGCAATCTATATCAAGAACAATGAAATCTACGGGCACATAATTCCTATTTGCAACAATAAGAACATCATTAATCCTTCCCATAGGTTTCTTAGTAGTGGAATCCGCAAGATGCAAATTTAAAGAACAATCATCAAATTCACGGAAACCTAATACATCACACAAAGTTTTTGGAATCGTGGAAACACTAGAACCCAAATCACACAAAGCATGGCATTCATAATCTTTAATCCTAATCTTAATAGTAGGTTCCCACTCATCATAAAGTTTTCTAGGGATAGAAACTTCCAATTCAAGCTTTTCTTCAAAATATTGCATCATAGCATCAACGATATGTTTAGTAAAAGCTTTGTTTTGATTATAAGCATGAGGAGAATTCAACACGGATTGCAACAAGGAAATACAATCTATTAAAGAAAAATTATCATAATTAAATTCCTTGAAATCCAAAAGAGTGGGTTCATTGCTACTTAAAGTTTTGACCTCTCCAATCCCACTTTTATCAATTTTTGCATCAAGATCTAAAAACTCCGAATCATTGGGACGCCTTCTAACTAAAGTTGACTCATCTCCAGTCCCATCTTTATCAAGATTTCTATTGGAAAACAAAGATTCAATAGGAGTCACATCAATTACTTTAAGATCTTCATCATTATTTTCACGGAAACTAGAAGAACACGTTTTTACAAACCAATCTTTTTTAGCACGCATCTTAGCGGTTCTTTCTTTGCACTCATCAATGGAAATTATCATAGCCTTGAGAGACTCATTGATATCATGCTTGGGCGGGATAGATCTATGTTTCAAAGAATCAACATCAAGAGAAATTCTATCCATGTTCCTAGCCAAATCATCAATCTTAAGCAATTTTTCTTCAATCAAAGCATTGAAATTCTTTTGCGAACTCATAAATTCTTTAACACTATTCTAAAATTCAGAGGGCATCTCATTATAATTTCCATAAGAATTGTTGTAGGAATTTCCATAATTATTAGAGGAATTACTAGGAAACGGCCTAGGATTAAAATTGCCTCTATACGCGTTATTACCAAAATTGTTCCTACCAACAAAATTCACATCCATAGATTCATTATTGTTTTCAATCATAGTGGATAAAGGCATATCATTGGGATCCAAAGAAACACTCTTGCTAGCAAACAATTTCATAAGTTCATCCATCTTTCCACTCAAAACATTAATCTCTTCAATTGCATGCACTTTTTTACTAGTGGAAGATCTTTCGGTATGCCATTGAGAATAATTAACCATAATATTATCTAGAAGTTTAGTAGCTTCTCCTAGAGTAATTTCCATAAAAGTGCCTCCCGCGGCCGAATCTAAAAGATTTCTAGAAGCAAAATTCAATCCGGCAATTTTTTTTTGTATAATCATCCACAAATTCAAACCATGAGTAGGGCAATTTAGTATCATCAATTTCATTCTCTCCCAAGATTGTGCAACATGCTCATGATCAAGTTGTTTAAAATTCATAATATCGTTCCGAAGGGAGATGATCTTAGCGGGAGGAAAATACTTGGAAATAAAAGCATCTTTACACTTATTCCATGAATCAATACTATTTTTAGGCAAAGATGAAAACCAAGTTTTAGCACGGTCTCGTAGTGAGAACGGAAATAGCTTCAATTTAACAATATCATTATCCACATCTTTCTTCTTTTGCATATCACACAAATCAATGAAATTGTTTAGATGGGATGCGGTATCTTCACTGGGAAGGCCAGAAAATTGATTTTTCATAACAAGATTCAGCAAAGCGGCATTAATTTCACAAGATTCCGCATTAGTAGCGGGAGCAATCGGAGTACTGATAAAATCATTATTATTGGTGTTGGAAAAATCACACAGTTTGGTATTCTCTTGAGTCATCGTGACAAAGCAAGCAATCCAACACGCAAGCACACAAAAAGCAAACGAAGAAGACGAACGGAAGAAGGGCTAAGAAAAGGCAAAGAGAGGGGCGAAGAAAAGGCAAACTTTTCAAAAATCGTTTTAGAAGTGGGGGAGAGGAAAACGAGAGGCGAATGGCAAATAATGTAATGCGAGAGATGAGAGTTTATGATGGGTACTTGGTATGTCTTGACTTGGTGTAGATCTCCCCGACAACGGCGCCAGAAATTCTTCCTGCTACTTCTTGAGCTTGCGTTGGTTTTTCCCTTGAAGAGGAAAGGGTGATGCAACAAAGTAGAGTAAGTATTTCCCTCAGTTTTGAGAACCAAGGTATCAATCCAATAGGAGACAACACACAAGTCACCAAATACCTGCACAAACAAACACCAAACTTGCACCCAACGCGATAAAGGGGTTGTCAATCCCTTCACGGTTATTTGCAAAAGTGAGATCTGATAGAGATAGGTAAAACTAAACAAAAGATAAAGTAAATATTTTTGGGTTTTTTGGTTTATAGATCTGAAAATAAAAGATTGCAAAATAGTAGATCAGAAAGTAATATGATGGAAAATAGACCCGGGGGCCATAGGTTTCACTAGAGGCTTCTCTCAAGATAGAAAATAATACGGTGGGTGAACAAATTATTGCCGAGCAATTGATAGAAAAGCGCAAAGTTATGACGATATCTAAGGCAATGATCATGAATATAGGCATCACGTCCGTGTCAAGTAGACCGAAACGATTCTGCATCTACTACTATTACTCCACACATCGACCGACTCTTGCCTGCATCTAGAGTATTAAGTTCATGAAGAACAGAGTAACGCATTAAGAAAGATGACATGATGTAGAGGAATTAACTCAAGCAATATGATGAAAACCTCATATTTTTATCCTTGATGGCAACAATACAATACGTGCCTTGCTGCCCCTACTGTCACTGGGAAAGGACACCGCAAGATTGAACCCAAAGCTAAGCACTTCTCCCATTGCAAGAAAAACCAATCTAGTTGGCCAAACCAAATCGATAGTTCGAAGAGACTTGCAAAGATATCAAATCATGCATAAAAGAATTCAAAGAAGATTCAAATAATATTCATAGATAAGCTGATCATAAATCCACAATTCATCGGATCTCGGCAAACACACCGCAAAAAAAGTATTACATCGAATAGATCTCCAAGAACATCGAGGAGAACATGGTATTGAGAATCAAAGAGAGAGAAGAAGACATCTAGCTACTCGCTATGGACCCGTAGGTCTGAGGTAAACTACTCACGCTTCATCGGAAGGGCAATGGTGTTGATGTAGAAGCCCTCCGTGATCGAATCCCCCTCCGGCAGGACACCGGAAATGGCCCCTAGATGGGATCTCACGGGTACAGAAGGTTGCGGCGGTGGAAAAGTCTTTTCGTGGATGCCTCTGGTGGTTTGGGCATATAAGAGTATATATAGGCGAAAGAATTATGTCAGGAAGTGCATGAGGGGCCCACAAGGGTGGGGGGCGCGCCCTCCGTCCTTGTGGCCACCTCGTGGCTTCCCTGACTTGCCCTCCAAGTCCTCTGGTTTCCTTTTGGTCCAAGAAAGATCATCGCGAAAGTTTTATTCCGTTTGTACTCCGTTTGGTATTCCTTTTCTGCGAAACTCAAAAACAGGGAAAAAACAGGAACTAGCACTGGGTTCTAGGTTAATAGGTTAGTCCCAAAAATAATATAAAATAGCATATTAATGCATATAAAACATCCAAAACAGATAATATAATAGCATGGAACAATCAAAAATTATAGATACGTTGGAGACGTATCACCGCGCTATAGCTACGTTCCTTAGATAAAAGGAAAAAAAAAGGAAAATAAATAATTACTTCCTATAGCAGTAGCGCGTTTTGGTAGAAAGCGCTATAGCTAACTTAGCTATAGCGCTTTTTTCCTACCAGCGCTACTGCTATATTGACTTAACCCTGCGCGGGCTCAAAATTTTGCTAATTCCTTTCCCCCCTCTCCCCCTATCCCCCAACTCCTCTGTCGCCGCCGTCGATCGCCCTGCCTGATCGAGCACGCCCTCGACCTCACCGCCGCCGCCCGAGGCCGCCCTCGACCTCACCGTCGCCGCCCTCGACCTCACCGCCGCCGCCCTCGACCTCACCGCCGCCGCCCAAGCCCACCCAGGACCGCCGCCGCCCGAGCCCGAGCCCGCCCTCGCCACCGACCATAAGGCTCCCCCTCTCCTCTCCCCTGCCCTCCTCTCTCTCTCTCTGCTAGGGAAATTCATATGTTGCTGCTGTGATGATGTTCATATGAACCCTAGATTTGTTTAGGGCAGTAGGCATTTTTTTAGCATTTAGGAAAAAAGATTAGCATTTTTTTTAGGAAATTAGCTAGGGCAAATTTTTATGAAAATGCCTAAATAGTAATTCCATTTAGCTTTAAATTAACAGAGGGTATATAAATAATAGTAGCATTTAGCTTTAAATTAATAGAGGCTATAAACAAAAAACAGTAGCATTTAGCTATAAAAAATTATTTGGACTATGGACCTGAATCTGGTCCAAATTTCATTCAAATGAAATTTGAATTATTTGGACTATGGACCTGAATATTTTTGAAGAAATTGGGTGTAGGTACTAAGGTCTTGCTGTGGAAATTTTGGTGAGGTCAGAAGGGTTAGAGAAAATAGAGTTCCTTTGTAATTTCTAATAAGGTCAAGCATTGTTGGAATATTTGCTCTAAAACAATTTGGATGAAAAGAAAATAATGTGTGTGTGTGTGTGAGAGAGGAATAGCTAGAACCGAATTTGGGTTCTGTCCTAGGCAGAGAAGTGTTTAGTGAGGTCATTTTGCAAAGGTTTTTGGTTTTTGAAAAGACCAATATTTTTCAAGGAAAAGAATTTAGGCAAGTTTTATTTTAAAGATGATCCCTTCCTAGACTTTTAGGTTTAGACAAAAAACAAAAGTATTTAGTTATAAATAAAAAACAGTAGCTATGGCATTTAGCTATAAACAAAAAACAGAATTGTTTTTCTTTTCAAAAACTTGGTTAAAGTAATTGTTGCTATGTAAACGAAAAACAAGATTGATGTTATATGATATATGCACGACGAATCTTTATTTGTGATGTAATTAAACCGTCCTCCTCAACTAGCGAAGATCACTCTAGTTAGGACATTTTGGGTACGATGAAATTTGTTATTTATGCTTATGATATGTTGCTTCTATTTTTGCCAAGCCTGTCTCTTTCTGTTTCTCAACTATATATGTTGCATATCATCGACTCATGTGACGATGCAGGTGCATAGATCATCGATGGCGAAGAAGTGCTGCGCCAGGAGTATACGACGAGTGGCCGGAGTGTCAGGCCCAGGTGTACCGGTTTCCGAGCGACAGCCAGTAGTTAGTTTAGGTTCACGCTAGTGCGAGAGAGGGATACAAACCATTGCCTCAAGAAGTACTACATTATGTATGATGAGACATGTCATGTAACTTGTATAGCTATATCGTGATTATGATGTGACGACATGATTTGTGTTGGATGATATGATGAGACTATTATGTGTATTATATGATGAGCATATTGCATGTTTATGATATGATTAGAATACTGTATAAAACCTGTACAAAAACATCACAAATACGTAGCAAAAAAAAGATATGAGAAAATATAGTAGTAGCGCTCTTTAGCGCTGGACAGGAAAACGCTACTGCTAAAGCACTTAGCAGTAGCGCTGGCTTGGAAAGCGCTACTGCTAAGTAGGTATAGCAGTAGCACGTGTCAAAACGCGCTACTGCTAAACATTAGCTGTAGCGCCATATCAGTAGCGCGGGTACCCGTGCTACTGATACACCAAATACCCGCACTACTGCTAGGATTTTCCCTAGTAATGCTAATGAAGATGCCGCATCCCATCTAAATACTTTCATTGAGTTGTGTCATATGCAAAAGAAAAAAGATGTGGATAATGATATTGTTAAATTGAAGTTGTTCCCGTTCTCACTACGAGATCGTGCTAAAACTTGGTTTTCATCTTTGCCTAAAAATAGTATTGATTCATGGAACAAGTGTAAAGATGCTTTTATTTCCAAGTATTTTCCTCCCACTAAGATCATCTCCCTTAGGAATGATATAATGAATTTTAAGCAACTTTATCATGAGCATGTTGCACAATCTTGGGAAAGGATGAAATTGATGATAAGAAATTACCCTACTCATGGTTTAAGTTTATGGATGATCATACAAATTTTTTATGCCGGATTGCATTTTGCATCTAGAAATCTTTTAGATTCCGCTGCGGGAGGTACTTTTATGGAAATCACATTAGGATAAGCTACTAAACTCCTAGATAATATTATGGCAAATTACTCTCAATGTCATACCGAAAGATCTTCTACTAGTAAAAAGGTGCATGCGATTGAAGAAATTAATACTTTGAGTGGAAAGATGGATGAACTTATGAAATTGATTGCTAGTTAGAGTGCTCTAATTGATCCTAATGATATGCCTTTGTCAACTTTGATTGAGAATAATAATGAATCTATAGATGTGAATTTTGTTGGTAGGAACAATTTTGGTAATAACGCGTATAGAGGCAATTTTAACCCTAGACCGTTTCCTAGTAATTACTCTAATAATTATGGTAATTCCTACAACAATTCTCATGGAAATTATAATAAAATACCCTCTGATCTTGAGAATAATATTAAAGATTTCATTAATTCTCAAAAGATTTTTAATGCTATGGTAGAAGATAAATTGCTTAAGATTGATGATTTGGCTAGGAACGTTGATAGAATTTCTCATGAGATTGATTCTTTTAAGATTAGATCTATGCCACCCAAGATTGATATTAATGAATCTCTAAAAGCTATTAAAATTTATATGAATGAAAGTAGAGAGAGAACCGCTAGGATGCGTGCTAAGAGAGATTGGCTAGAAAAAGCATGTTCTTCTAGTTTTTGCAATAATAATGATGAAGATCTTACAGTGATTGGTGTGACTCCTATTGAATCTTTGTTTGCTAATACAAAACTTGATAAATATGGGACTGGATATGAGTCAACTTTAGCTAGAAGGCATCCCAATAATTTGGAGGGCGAAGATCTTAATGAAAAAATTGATAAAAGTGGGATTGGCGAGGTCAAAACTTGAAGTAGCGATGAACCCACTCTTTTGGATTTTAAGGACTTTAATTATGATAATTGTTCTTTAATAGATTGTATTTCCTTGTTTCAATCCATGATTAATTCACCTCATGCTTATAATGAAAATAAGGCTTTTACTAAACATATCGTTGATGCTATGATGAATTCGTTTGAAGAAAAACTTGAGTTGGAAGTTTCAATCCCTAGAAAGCTTTATGATGAGTGGGAACCTACTATTAAAATTAAAATTAAATATTATGAGTGCAATGCCTTATGTGACTTGGGTGCTAGCGTTTCAACTATCCCAAAAACCTTATGTGATGTGTTAGGTTTCCATAAATTTGATGATTGTTCTTTAAATTTGCATCTAGCGGATTCCACTATTGAGAAACCTATGGGAAGGATTAATGATGTTCTTATTGTTGCAAATAGGAATTATGTGCCCGTAGATTTTATTGTGCTTGATATAGATTGCAATCCTACATGCCCTATTATAATTGGTAGACCTCTCCTTAGAACGATTGGTGCAGTTATTGATATGAAAGAAGGAAACATTAGATTTCAATTTTTGTTAAGGAAGGGCATGGAACACTTCCCAAGAAAGAAAATTAATTTTCCATATGAATCTATTATGAGGGCCACTTATGGATTGCATACCAAAGATGACAATACCTAGATATATGCAATATGCCTAGCTAGGGGCGTTAAACAATAGCGCTTGTTGGGAGGCAACCAATTTTTATTTTGTGTGTTTTGCTTTTGCTCCTGTTTTCCAATAAATACACAATATTACCTCTGAAGTAATTGTGTTTCAGTGTTTTAATTAGTATTTGAGCCAAGTAAGACCTTTGGGATGGTCTATGGTGATAGTTGATTTGATCTTGCTGAAAAACAAAAACTTTTGCGCTCATTGCCAGAAATTTAAAAAATCACAGAAGCGTGATTTTGATATGAATTTTTTACAAAATATTTATATACAAATTATCTAGGTTTTAATAATTTTTAAGAATTTTTGGAGTTACATAAGTATACGAAATTTCCAGATTACTACAGACTATTCTGTTTTTGACAGATTCTGTTTTCTATGTGTTGTTTGCTTATTTTGATGTATCTATGGGTAGTATCGGGGGGTATGAACCATGGAGAAGTTGGAATACAGTAGATATAACACCAATATAAATTTATAATGAGTTCACAACAGTACCTAAAGTGGTGATTTATTTTATTATACTAACGGATCTTACGAGTTTTCTGCTGAGTTTTGTGTTGCGAACTTTTCAAGTTTTGGGTAAAGTTTTGATGGACCACGGAATAAGGAGTGGCAAGAGCATAAGCTTGGGGATGACCAAGGCACCCCAAGGTAATATTCAAGTACAACCAAGCATCTAAGCTTGGGGATGCCCCGGATGGCATCCCCTCTTTCGTCTTCAACCCATCGGTAAATTTACTTGAGGCTATATTTTTATTCAACACATGATATGTGTTTTGCTTGGAGCGTCTTGGATGATATGAGTCTTTACTTTTTAGTTTACCACAATCATCCTTGATGTAAACACCTTTTGAGAGGGACACACATTAATCGTGAATTTATTAGAATACTCTATGTGCTTCGCTTATATCTTTTGAGCTAGGCAGTTGCTCTAGTGCTTCACTTATATCTTTTTAGAGCACGGCGGTGGTTTTATTTTGTAGAAATTGATGAACTCTAATGCTTCACTTATATTATTTTGAGAGTCTTAAAAATATTTTGGCAATTTGCTTAGGTTGTGAATTTGGTCCAAATATGATGGGCATCCAAGAGGGATATAATAAAAACTTTCATAAAGAGCATTGAATATATGAGAAGTTTGATTCCTTGCATTTGTTTTGAGATATAAAGATGGTGATATTAGAGTCATGCTAGTGAGTAATTGTGGATTGGTAGAAATACTTGTGTTAAGGTTTGTGATTCCCGAAGCATGCACGTATGGTGAACCATTTTGTGATGAAGTCGGAGCATGATTTATTTTTTGATTGTCTTCCTTCTGAGTGGCGGTCGGGGACAAGCGATGGACTTTTCCTACCAATCTATCCCCCTAGGATCATGCGTATTAGTACTTTGCTTCGATGGCTAATAATTTTTTTCAATAAGTATGTGAGTTCTTTATGACCAATGTTGAGTCCATGGATTATACGCATTCTTGCTACTTCTTGAGCTTGCGTTGATTTTTCCCTTGAAGAGGAAAGGGTGATGCAGCAAAGTAGAGATAAGTATTTCCCTCAGTTAAGAACCAAGGTATCAATCCAGTAGGAGGCACAAGCAAGTCTCCAATCTATGCACCTGTACAAACTAACAAACACTTGCACACAACGCGAAAAAGGGGTTGTCAATCCCTTCACGGTCACGAACAGGAGTGAGATCTAATAGAGATGGGTATAAAAGTTAAATAAAATAGCAAACTAAAGTAAATATAAATAAATTGCAGCAAGGTATTTTGGGGGTTTTTTGGTTTATAGATCCGAAAATATATGATGGAAAATAGACCCGGGGGCCATAGGTTTCACTAGAGGCTTCTCTCTTGAAAGAAAACATACGGTGGGTAAACAAATTACTGTTGAGCAATTGATAGAAAATCGCATAGTTATGAAGATATCTAAGACAATGATCAAGAATATAGGCATCACGTCCGTGACAAGTAGACCGAAACGAGTCTGCATCTACTACTATTACTCCACAGATCGACCGACTCCTGCCTGCATCTAGAGTATTAAGTTCATAAGAACAGAGCAATGCTTTTAGTAAGATGACATGATGCAGAGGGATAAACTCAAGCAATATGACATAAACCCCATCCTTTTATCCTTGGTGGCAATAATACAATACGTACCTCGCTACCCCTTCTGTCACTGGGTGAGGACACCGCAAGATTGAACCCAAAACTAAGCACCTCTCCCATTGCAAGAAAAACCAATTTAGTTGGCCAAACCAAACCGATAGTTCGAAGAGAAATACAAAGATATCTTAATCATGCATAAAAGAGTTCAGAGAAGACTCAAATAATATTCATAGATAATCTGATCATAAATCCACAATTCATCGAATCTCAACAAACACACCGCAAAATAAGATTACATCGGATAGAACTCTAAGAACATCGAGGAGAACATGGTATTGAAGATCAAAGAGAGAGAAGAAGCCATCTAGCTACAAGCTATGGACCCATAGGTCTATGGTAAACTACTCACGCTTCATCAAAAGGGCTGCAAGGTTGATGTAGAGGCCCTCCATGATCGAATCCCCCTTTGGCAGGGTGCCGGAAAAGGCCCCAAGATGGGATCTCACGGGAACAGAGGCTTGCGGCGGCGGAAAAGTATTTTGGTGGATGCTTATGATGTTTGGGGAATATTTGAGAATTTATAGAGGTGGAACTAGGGTTAGGGGACTCCCGAGGGGCCCACAAGCCAGGGGGCGCTCCCTGAGGTCTTGTGGCCTCCTCAGGGCTCTTCTGGCCCTCTCTTCAAGTCACGTAGGTGTCTTCTGGTCCAAGAAAAATCATCGTAAAGTTTTATTCTGTTTGGACTCCGTTTGATATTCCTTTTCTGTAGAAGTCAAAAACAAGGAAAAAACAGAAACATGCACTGGGCTCTAGGTTAATAGGTTAGTCCCCAAAATAATATAAAATAGCATATTAAGGCATATAAAACATACAAAATAGATAATATAATAGCATGGAACAATAAAAAATTATAGATATGTTGGAGACGTATCAAGCATCCCCAAGCTTAATTCCTGCTCGTCCTCGAGTAGGTAAGTGATAAAAAAAGAATTTTTGATGTGGAATGCTACCTAACGTATTTATCAATCCAATCTTCTTTATTGTGGCAAGAATGTTCAGATCCATAAGATTCAAAACAAAAGTTTAATATTGACACAAAAACAATAATACTTCAAGCATACTAATAAAGCTATCATGTCTTCTCAAAATAACATGGCCAAAGAAAATTATCCCTATAAAATCATATAGTCTGGCTATGCTCCATCTTCATCACACAAAGTATTTCATCATGCACAACCCCGATGACAAGCCAAGCAATTGTTTCATACCTTTAGTGTTCTCAAACTTTTTCAACTTTCACGCAATACATGAGCGTGAGCCATGGATATAACACTATAGATGGAATAGAATATGGTGGTTGTGGAGAAGACAAAAAGAAGGAGAAAGTCTCACATCAACTAGGCAAATTAATGGGCTATGGAAATGCCCATCAATTGATATCGATGCAAGTGAGTAGGGATTGCCATGCAACGGATGCACTAGAGCTATAAGTTTATAAAAGCTCAAAAAGAAACTAAGTGGGTGTGCATCCAACTTGCTTGCTCACGAAGACCTAGGGCAATTTGAGAAAGCCCATCATTGGAAGATACAAGCCAAGTTCTATAATGAAAAATTCCCATTAGTATATGAAAGTGACAAAATAGGAGACTCTCTATCATGAAGAACATGGTGCTATTTAAAAGCACAAGTGTGAAAAAAGGATAATAACATTGTCCCTTCTCTCTTTTCTGTCATTTTTTTCTTATTTTTTTTGTATGGGCTTCTTTGGCCTCTTTTTTTTTTATTTGGGCTTCTTTGGCCTCTTTTATTATTTTTAAAGTCCAGAGACTCATCCCAACTTGTGAGGGAATCATAGCTTCCATCATCCTTTCCTCACATGGGACGATGCTCTAATAATGATGATCATCACACTTTTATTTAGTTACAACTCAAGAATTACAACTCGATACTTAGAACAAAAAATGACTCTATATGAATGCCTCTGGCGGTGTACCAGGATGTGCAATGATCAAGAGTGGCATGTATAAAAAATATGGACGGTGGACAAGCCACAAATACTATGCCAACATGATCATGCAAAGCAATATGACAATGATGGTGCGTGTCATAATAAAACGGAACGGTGGAAGTTGCATGGCAATATATATCGGAATGGCTGTGGAAATGCCATAATAGGTAGGTATGGTGGATTTTTTTAGGAAGGGTATATGGTGGGTTTAATGCACCGGCGAAAGTTGCGCGGTACTAGAGAGGCTAGCAATGGTGGAAGGGTGAGAGTGCGTATAATCCATGGACTCAACATTAGTCATAAAGAACTCACATACTTATTGCAAAAATTTATTAGCCATCAAAATAAAGTACTACACACATGCTCCTAGGGGGATAGATTGGTAGGAAAAGACCATCGCTCATCCCCGGCCGCCACTCATAAGGAAGACAATCAAAAAATAAAAATAAATTATGCTCCGACTTCATCACATAACGGTTCACCATACGTGCATGCTACGGGAATCACAACCTTTAACAAAAGTATTTCTACCAATCCACAATTACTCACTAGCATGGCTCTAATATCACCATCTTCATATCTCAAAACAAATGCAAGGAATCAAACTTCTCATCTATTCAATGCTCTTTATACAAAAGTTTTTATTAAATCCCTCTTGGACACCCATCATATTAGGACTAAATTCATAACCTAAGAAAATTACCATGCTGTTTAAAGACTCTCAAAATAATATAAGTGAAGCATGCGAGTTCAACAATTTCTATAAAATAAAGCCACCGCCGTGCTCAAAAAAAGATATATGTGAAGCACTAGAGCAAACTGCCCAGCTCAAAAGATATAAGTGAAGCACATAGAGTATTATAATAAATTCACGATTAAAGCGTGTCCCTATCAAAAGGTGTGTACAGCAAGGATGATTGTGGAAAACTAAAAAGCAAAGACTCATATCATACAAGATGCTCCAAGCAAAAAACATATCATGTGGTGAATAAAAATATAGCCTCAAGTAAATTTACCAATGGATTGAAGACGAAAGAGGGGATGCCATCCGGGGCATCCCCAAGCTTAGATGCTTATTTGTCCTTGAATATTACCTTCTGGTGCCTTGGTCATCCCCAAGCTTAGGCTCTTGCCACTCCTTATTCCATAGTCCATCAAATCTTTACCCAAAACTTGAAAACTTCACAACACAAAACTCAACAGAAAACTCATAAGATCCATTAGTATAATAAAATAAATCACCACTTTAGGTACTGTTGTGAACTCATTCTAAATTTATATTGGTGTTATATCTACTGTATTCCAACTTCTCCATGGTTCATACCCCCCGATACTACCCATAAATTCATCAAAATAAGCAAACAACACATAGAAAACAGAATCTATCAAAAACAGAATAGTCTGTAGTAATCCAGAAATTTAGTATACTTCTGTAACTCCAAAAATTCTGAAAAATTAGGAAAATGTAGGAAATTTGTATATGAATCTTGTGTAAAAAATTCAGATCAAAATCAAGTTTCAGTGATTTTCTAAATTTCTAGCAATGAGAGCAAAAGTTTCTGTTTTTTCAGCAAGATCAAATCAACTATCACCATAGACCATCCCAAAGGTCTTACTTGGCTCAAACACTAATTAAAACACCAAAACACAATTAATACAGTGGTAATAATGTGTATTTATTAAAAAACAGAACCAAAAACAAAAAACATAAAAATAAAATTGGGTTGCCTCCCAACAAGCACTATTGTTTAACGCCCCTAGCTAGGCATAAAACATATATCTAGGTATTGTCATCTTTGGTATGTTTTTCCATAGATGTGTTCTTGTCTGGGGGTTTTGCAAAGATAACTTGAAACACATTATCCATAGAAATTTTGGCATTATCAAGTTGCCCATCTACGTATCCCCTTTGATTCCCGGCCACAATCCAAGTATATTGTTGATTAACATCATTGAAAACTTGTTGGATCACATCTAAAACGGGGATTTTCTTTTTAAGGTTCTCATAAAAAATTTGATTACTTCCAAGCAAATGCCTCAATGTATAGTCACTATTGTAAAGGATCTCATCTATCACTGGTTTTTCACGGCTACCATAAAAATCAAAAATTTCCCTAGCTTCCTGCACTATGTGATTAAATTCATTCATAAGAACATGGATAGCTATCTTTTTAGCTTTAGGATCTTTTATAACGGGAAGCTCATAAAACAATCTTTGCAAGGTAGGATGGGTATAGATAAATCTATTTTCAAATTTTAGAACTAGTACTGAAATAGCCTCCGCACAAGTTTTAGTTCTTTTAAGTATAGGAGCATCATCAAAAGGCAAATTGCCGACACAATAAAAAAATTCTTGGATATGTTCTTTTCCCATAACGTTCCCTTGACCCAAAACAAAAGTTTTAGCATCTAGATTGCCAGATCATCCAATTTTAGGAGTTAGGCCATCATCTGTTTCTGCCATACCGAAGTCACTCATGATGATGAGTTCAAGCAAACAAAAAGATCGATCGGAGAGAAAAGGGCGAATAAAAAGGCAAATATTTTTGTATTTTTCTGAAAACATTTTAGAAGTGGGGGAGAGGAAAATGAGAGGCAAATGGCAAATAATGTAAGTGCAAGAGATGAGAGTTTATGATGGGTACTTGGTAGGCTTGATGTAGAACCTCCCCGGCAATGGCGCCAGAAATTCTTCCTGCTACTTCTTGAGCTTGCGTTGATTTTTCCCTTGAAGAGGAAAGGGTGATGCAGCAAAGTAGAGATAAATATTTCCCTCAGTTAAAAACCAAGGTATCAATCCAGTAGGAGGCACAAGCAAGTCTCCAATCTATGCACCTGCACAAACTAACAAACACTTGCACACAACGCGAAAAAGGGGTTGTCAATCCGTTCACGGTCACGAACAAGAGTGAGATCTAATAGAGATGGGTATAAATGATAAATAAAAGAACAAACTAAAGTAAATATAAATAAATTGCAGCAAGGTATTTTTGGGTTTTTTGGTTTATAGATCTGAAAATGTATGATGGAAAATAGACCCGGGGGCCATAGGTTTCACTAGAGGCTTCTCTCTTGAAAGAAAACATACGGTGGGTAAACAAATTACTGTTGAGCAATCGATCAAGAATATAGGCATCACATCCGTGACAAGTAGACGAAAACGAGTCTGCATCTACTACTATTACTCCACACATCGACTGACTCCTGCCTGCATCTAGAGTATTAATTTCATAAGAACAGAGCAACGCTTTAAGTAAGATGACATGATGTAGAGGGATAAACTCAAGCAATATGACATAAGCCCCATCTTTTTATCCTTGATGGCAACAATACAATACGTGCCTCGCTACCCCTTCTGTCACTGGGTGAGGACACCACAAGATTGAACCCAAAACTAAGCACCTCTCCCAGTGCAAGAAAAACCAATCTAGTTGGCCAAACCAAACCGATAGTTCAAAGAGAAATACAAAGATATCTTAATCATGCACAAAAGAGTTCAGAGAATACTCAAATAATATTCATAGATAATCTGATCATAAATCCACAATTCATCGGATCTCAACAAACACACCATAAAATAATATTACATCGGATAGAACTCCAAGAACATCGAGGAGAACATGGTATTGAAGATCAAAGAGAGAGAAGAAGCCATCTAGCTACTAGCTATGGACCCGTAGGTCTGTGGTAAACTACTCACGCTTCATCGGAAGGTCAGCAAGGTTGATGTAAAGGCCCTCTGTGATCGAATCCCCCTCCGGCAGGGTGCCGAAAAAGGCCCCAAGATGGGATCTCACGGGAACAGAGGCTTGTGGCGAGGGAAAAGTATTTTGGTGGACGCTTATGATGTTTGGGGAATATTTGAGAATTTATAGAGGTGGAACTAAGGTTAGGGGACTCCCGAGGGGCCCACAAGCCAGGGGGCACGCCCCCCTGGGGCATGCCCTAAGAGCTTGTGGCCTCCTCAGGGCTCTTCTGGTCCTCTCTCCAAGTCACGTAGGTGTCTTCTGGTCCAAGAAAAATCATCATAAAGTTTTATTCCGTTTGGACTCTGTTTGATATTCCTTTTCTGTAAAAGTCAAAAACAAGGAAAAAACAGAAACTGGCACTGGGCTCTAGGTTAATAGGTTAGTCCCAAAAATAATATAAAATAGCATATTAATGCATATAAAACATCCAAAATAGATAATATAATAGCATGGAACAATAAAAAATTATAGATATGTTGGAGACGTATCAACTCTCACCCTTCCACCATTTCTAGCCTCTCTAGTACCGCACAATTTTCGCCGGTGCATTAAACCCACCATTTACCCTTCCTCAAAACAGGCACCATACCTACCTATTATGGCATTTCCATAGCCATTCCGAGATATATTTCCATGCAACTTCCACCGTTCCGTTTATTATGACACATACCATCATTGTCATATTGCTTTGCATGATCATGTAGTTGGCATAGTATTTATGGCTTGGCCACCGTTCATATTTTTTATACATGTCACTCTAGATCATTGCATATCCCGGTACACCACCGGAGGCATTCATATAGAGTCATATTTTGTTCTAGTATCGAGTTGTAATTCTTGAGTTGTAATTAATGAAGGTGTGATGATCATCATTATTAGAGCATTGTCCCATGTGAGGAAAGGATGATGTAGGCTATGATTCCCCCACAAGTCGGGATGAGACTCCGGACTTAAAAATAAAAAAAGAGGCCAAAGAGCCCAAAATAAAAAAGAGAGGCCAAAGAGCCCAAACAAAAAAAAAATAGAGAAAAAGAGAGAAGGGACAATGTTACTATTCTCTTTCCATACTTGTGCTTCAAAGTAGCACCATGTTCTTCATGATAGAGAGTCTCCTATTTTATCACTTTCATATACTATTGGGAATTTTTCATTATAGAACTTGGCTTGTATATTACAATGATGGGCTTCCTCAAATTGCCCTAGGTCTTCATGAGCAAGCAAGTTGGATGCACACCCACTTAGTTTTCCTTTTGAGCTTTCATACACTTATAGCTCTAGTGCATCTGTTGCATGGCAATCCCTACTCACTTGCATCGATATCAATTGATGGGCATCTTCATAGCCCATTAATTTGAAGTAAATATGCCCTAGAGGTAATAATAAAGATGTTATTTTGTATTTCCTTATTCATGATAAAGGTTTATTATTCATGCTAGAATTGTATTGATCGGAAACCATAATACATGTGTGAATACATAGACAAAACACCGTGTCCCTAGTAAGCCTCTACTAGACTAGCTCGTTGATCAAAGATGGTTAAGGTTTCCTGACCATGGACATGAGTTGTCATTTGATAACGGGATCACATCATTAGGAGAATGATGTGATGGACAAGACCCATCCGTTAGCTTAGCATAATGATCGTTCAGTTTTATTGCTATTGCTTTCTTCATGTCAAATACATATTCCTTCGACTATGAGATTATGCAACTCCCGGATACTGGAGGAATGCCTTGTGTGCTATCAAACGTCACAACGTAACTGGGTGATTATAAAGATGCTCTACAGGTATCTTCGAAGGTGTTTGTTGAGTTGGCATAGATCGAGATTAGGATTTGTCACTCCGAGTTTCGGAGAGGTATGTCTGGGCCCTCTCGGTAATACACATCATAAGCTTGCAAGCAAACGACTAAGGAGTTGGTCACGAGGTGATGTATTATGAAACGAGTAAAAGAGACTTGCCGGTATTGAGATTGAACTAGGTATGAAGATACCGACGATCGAATCTCGGGCAAGTAACATACCGATGGACAAAGGGATTTACGTATGTTATCATAACGGTTCGACCTATAAAGATCTTCGTAGAATATGTAGGTGCCAATATGATCATCCAGGTTCCATTATTGGTTATTGACCGGAGAGGTGTCTCGGTCATGTCTACATAGTTCTCGAACCCGTAGGGTCCGCACGCTTAACGTTCGTTGACGATATAGTATTATATGAGTTATGTGATTTGGTGACCGAATGTTGTTCGGAGTCCTGGATGAGATCACGTACATGACGGGGAGTCTCAAAATGGTCGAGAGGTAAAGATTGATATATAGGATGATGGTATTCGGACACCGGAAGTGTTTCGGGGGGTATCGGGTACTTATCGGGTCACCGGAAGGGGTTCCGGGCACCCCCGACAAAAGATATGGGCCTTATGGGCCAAGAGGGGAAACGCACCAGCCACAAGGGGCTGGTGCGCCCCCCATATGGGCCGACCTAAGAGGAGAAGGAAAGAGGGAAGGGAAAGGAAAGAGTGGAATAGGATTCCCCCTTCCTTCCCCCACCTCCTCTCCTTCCTTCCCCCTCCGACTAAATATGGCAAGGGGGGGGGGGGGGCTAGCACACCCCAGACAATTGTTTAGCCGTGTACGGCGCCCCCCTCCACCGTTTACACCCCCGGTCATATTTTCGTAGTGCTTAGGCGAAGCCCTGCGGAGATCACTTCACCATCACCGTCACCACGCCGTCGTGCTAACAGAAATCATCTACTACCTCAATGTCTTGCTGGATCAAGAAGGCGAGGGATGTCGCCGAGCTGAACGTGTGCAGAACGCGGAGGTGCCGTACGTTTGGTACTTGATCGGTTGGAGCGCGAAGAAGTTCGACTACATCAACCGCGTTGTTAAACGCTTCTGCATACGGTCTATGAGGGTATGTAGACACACTCTCCCCCTCGTTGCTATGCATCTCCATGGATAGATCATTGCGTGTGCGTAGATTTTTTTGGTTTTCCATGCAATGTTTCCCAACAGTGGCATCATGAGCCAGGTCTATGCGTAGATGATATGCGTGAGTAGAACACAAAGAGTTGTGGGCGGTGATAGTCATACTGCTTACCACCAATGTCTTATTTTGATTCGGCGGTATTGTGGGATGAAGCGGCCCGGACCAACCTTGCATGTCCACGTACATGAGACCGGTTCCACCGACTGACATGCAACTAGTTTTGCATAAAGGTGGCTGGTGGGTGTCTGTTTCTCCTACTTTAGTTGAATCGAATTTGACTACGGCCGGTCCTTGAAGAAGGTTAAAATAGCAAACTTGACGAATCACCGTTGTGGTTTTTGCCGTAGGTAAGAACGGTTCTTGCTAGAAGCCCGTAGCAGCCATGTAAAACTTGCAACAACAAAGTAGAGGACGTCTAACTTGTTTTTGCAGGGCATGTTGTGATGTGATATGGTCAAAGACATGATGTGATATACGTTGTTGTATGAGATGATCATGTTTTGTAAGTTATCGGCAACTGGCAGGAGCCTTATGGTTGTCCCTTTATTGTATGAAATGCAATCACCATGTAATTGCTTTACTTTATCACTATGCGTTAGCGATAGTTGTAGAAGCAATAGTTGGTGAGACGACCATGACGCAACAATGGAGATCAAGGTGTCGAGACGGTGACAATGGAGATCATGACGATGCTTTGGAGATGGAGATCAAAAGCACAAGATGATGGCCATATCATGTCACGTATTTTGATTGCATGTGATGTTTATCTTTTATGCATCTTATTTTGCTTAGAACGGCGGAAGCATTATAAGATGATCCCTTCACTTAATTTCAAGATAAAAGTGTTCTCCCTGAGTATGCACTGTTGCTATAGTTCGTCGTGTTGAGACACCATGTGATGATAGGGTGTGATAGACTCTACGTTCACATACAACGGGTGCAAGACAGTTTTGCACATGCGGAATACTTGGGTTAAACTTGACGAGCCTAGCATGTACAGACATGGCCTCGGAACACTGGAGACCGAAAGGTCGAACGTGAATCATATAGTAGATATGATCAACATAGAGATGTTCACCATTGATGACTACCCCATCTCACGTGATGATCGGACATGGGTTAGTTGATTTGGATCACGTATCACTTAGATGACTTGAGGGATGTCTATTTAAGTGGGAGTTCTTAAGTAATTTGATTAAATTGAACTTAATTTATCATGAACTTAGTCCTGATAGTATTTGCATATCTATGTTGTAGATCAATGGCCCGTGCTACCGTTCCCCTGAATTTTAATGCGTTCCTAGAGAAAGCTAAGTTGAAAGATGATGGTAGCAACTACACGGACTGGGTCCGTAACTTGAGGATTATCCTCATTGCTGCACAGAAGAATTATGTCCTTGATGCACCGCTAGGTGACAAGCCCCCTCCGGCTAATGTAGATGCTTTGAACGTCTGGCAGACGCCGGCTGATGACTACTCTATAGTTCAGTGTGCCATGCTTTACGGCTTAGAACCGGGACTTCAAAGACGTTTTGAATGTCATGGAGCATATGAGACGTTCCAAGAGTTGAAGTTAATATTTCAAGCAAATGCCCGGGTTGAGAGATATGAAGTCTCCAAAAAATTCTATAGCTGCAAGATGGAGGAGAACAGTTCTGTCAGTGAACACATACTCAAAATGTCTGGGTATTATAATCACTTGACTCAGCTGGGAGTTGATCTTCCAGTTGATTGTGTCATTGACAGAGTTCTTCAATCTCTGTCGTCAAGCTACAAAGGCTTCATGATGAACTATAATATGCAAGGGATGAACAAAACAATTCCCGAGCTCTTCGCAATGCTTAAGGCTGCGGAGGTAGAAGTCAAGAAAGAGCATCAAGTGTTGATGGTTAACAAGACCACTAGTTTCAAGAAAAAGGGCAAGGGAAAGAAAGGGAACTTCAAGAAGAATGGCAAGCAAGTTGCCACTCTCGGGAAGAAGCCCAAAGCTAGACCCAAGCCTGAAACTGAGTGCTTCTACTGCAAAGGGACTGGACACTGGAAGCGGAATTGCCCCAAGTATTTGGCGGATAAGAAGGATGGCAAAGTGAACAAAGGTATATTTGATATACATATTATTGATGTGTACCTTACTAATGCTCATAGTAGCGCCTGGGTATTTGATACTGGTTCGGTTGCTCATATTTGTAACTCGAAACAGGAGCTACGGATTAAACGAAGATTGGCTAAGGACGAGGTGACGATGCGCGTTGGGAATGGTTCCAAGGTCGATGTGATCGCCGTTGGCACGCTACCTCTACATCTACCTTCAAGATTAGTTTTAGACCTGAATAATTGTTATTTGGTGCCAGCGTTGTGCATGAACATTATATCTAGATCTTGTTTAGTGCGAGACGGTTATTCATTTAAATCAGAGAATAATGGTTGTTCTATTTATATGAGTAATATCTTTTATGGTCATGCACCCTTGAAGAGTGGTCTATTTTTGTTGAATCTCGATTATAGTGATACACATATTCGTAATACAGATGCCAAAAGATGCAAAGTTGATAATGATAGTGCAACATATTTATGGCACTACCGTTTAGGTCATATTGGTGTAAAGTGCATGAAGAAACTCCATGCAGATGGGCTTTTGGAATCACTTGATTATGAATCATTTGATACTTGCGAACCATGCCTCATGGGCAAGATGACTAAAACTCCGTTCTCCGGAACAATGGAGCGAGCTAATGACTTATTGGAAATAATACATACCGATGTATGCGGTCCGATGAGTGTTGAGGAATGCGGCGGGTATCGTTATTTTCTGACCTTCACAGATGATTTGAGCAGATATGGGTATATCTACTTAATGAAACACAAGTCTGAAACATTTGAAAAGTTCAAAGAATTTCAGAGTGAAGTGGAGAATCATCGTAATAAGAAAATAAAGTTTCTACGATCTGATCGCGGAGGCGAATATTTGAGTTACGAGTTTGGCCTTCATTTAAAACAATGTGGAATAGTTTCACAACTCACACCACCTGTAACACCACAGCGTAATGGTGTGTCCGAATGTCGTAACCGTACTTTATTAGATATGGTGCGATCTATGATGTCTCTTACCGATTTACCACTATCGTTTTGGGGTTATGCATTAGAGACAGCTGCATTCATGTTAAATAGGGCACCATCTAAATCCGTTGAGACGACACCGTATGAACTATGGTTTGGCAAGAAACATAAGCTGTCATTTCTTAAAGTTTGGGGTTGCGACACTTATGTCAAAAGGCTTCAGCCTGATAAGCTCGAACCCAAATCGGAGAAGTGCGTCTTCATAGGATACCCTAAGGAAACAATTGGGTACACCTTCTACCACAGATCCGAAGGCAAGATATTTGTTGCCAAGAATGGAACCTTTCTAGAGAAGGAGTTTCTCTCGAAAGAAGTGAGTGGGAGGAAAGTAGAACTTGATGAGGTAATCGTACCTTCTCTCGAATTGGAAAGTAGTTCATCAGAGAAAACCGTTCCCGTGATGCCTACACCAACTAGAGAGGAAGCTAATGATGATGATCATGAAACTTCGGATCAAGTTACTACAAAACCTCGGAGGTCAACCAGAACACGATCCGCACTAGAGTGGTATGGGAATCCTGTACTGGAAGTCATGTTACTAGACCAAGGCGAACCTACGAACTATGAAGAAGCTATGATGATCCCAGATTCCGACAGATGGCTTGAGGCCATGAAATCTGAGATAGGATCCATGTATGAGAACAAAGTGTGAACTTTGGTGGATTTGCCCGATGATCGGCAAGTAATAGAAAATAAATGGATCTTCAAGAATAAGACTGACGCTGATGGTAATGTTACTGTCTATAAATCTTGACTTGTCGCAAAAGGTTTTTGACAAGTTCAAGGGGTTGACTACGATGAGACTTTCTCACCCGTAGCGATGCTTAAATCCGTCCGAATCATGTTAGCAATTGCCGCATTTTATGATTATGAAATCTAGCAAATGGACGTCAAAACTGCATTCCTTAATGGATTTCTTAAGGAAGAATTGTATATGATGCAACCAGAAGGTTTTGTCGATCCTAAAGGTGCTAACAAAGTGTGCAAGCTCCAGCGATCCATCTATGGACTGGTGCAAGCATCTCGGAGTTGGAATATATGCTTTGATGAGGTGATCAAAGCATATGGTTTTATACAGACTTTCGGTGAAGCCTGTATTTACAAGAAAGTGAGTGGGAGCTCTGTAGCATTTTTGATATTATATGTGGATGACATATTGTTGATTGGAAATGATATAGAATTTCTAGATAGCATAAAAGGATACTTGAATAAGAATTTTTCAATGAAAGACCTCGGTGAAGCTGCTTATATATTGGGCATCAAGATCTATAGGGATAGATCGAGACGCTTAATAGGACTTTCACAAAGCACATACCTTGATAAAGTTTTGAAGAAGTTCAAAATGGATCAGTCAAAGAAAGGGTTCTTGCCTGTGTTGCAAGGTATGAAGTTGAGTAAGACTCATTGCCCGACCACTGCAGAAGATAGAGAGAAAATGAAAGTCATTCCCTATTGAAGGAAATATGCCCTAGAGGCAATAATAAAGTTGTTATTTATATTTCCTTATATCATGATAAATGTTTATTATTCATGCTAGAATTGTATTAACCAGGAACTTAATACATGTGTGAATACATAGACAAAACAAAGTGTCCCTAGTATGCCTCTACTAGACTAGCTCGTTAATCAAAGATGGTTAAGTTTCCTGACCATAGACATGTGTTGTCATTTGATGAACGGGATCACATCATTTGGAGAATGATGTGATGGACAAGATCCATCCGTTAGCTTAGCATAATGATCGTTAAGTTTATTGCTATAGCTTTCTTCATGACTTATACATATTCCTCTGACTATGAGATTATGCAACTCCCGGATACTGGAGGAACACTTTGTGTGCTATCAAACGTCACAACGTAACTGGGTGATTATAAAGATGCTCTACAGGTGTCTCCGAAGGTGTTTGTTGGGTTGGCATATATCAAGATTAGAATTTGTCACTTCGTGTATCGGAGAGGTATCTCTGGGCCCTCTCAGTAATGCACATCACTATAAGCCTTGCAAGCAATGTGACTAAAGAGTTAGTTACGGGATGATGCATTACGGAACGAGTAAAGAGACTTGCCAGTAACGAGATTGAACTAGGTATGATGATACCGACGATCGAATCTCGGGCAAGTAACATACCGATGACAAAGGGAATAACGTATGTTGTTATGTGGTTTGATCGATAAAGATCTTCGTAGAATATGTAGGTGCCAATATGAGCATCCAGGTTCCGCTATTGGTTATTGTCCAGAGAAGTGTCTCGGTCATGTCTACATAGTTCTCGAACCTGTAGGGTCTGCACGCTTAACGTTCGATGACGATTTATATTATGAGTTATGTGATTTGATGACCGAAGTTTGTTCGGAGTCCCGGATGAGATCACGGACATGACGAGGAGTCTCGAAATGGTCGAGAGGTAAAGATTCATATATTGGAAGGCTATATTCGGACATCGGAAAGGTTCCGAGTGATTCAGGTATTTTTCGGAGTACTGGGGAGTTACGGGAATTCACCCGGAGAAGTAATGGGCCTTATTGGGCCATACGGGAAATAGGAGGCAGCAGCCAGGAGGTGGCGTGCGCCCCCCCCAAGCCCAGTCCGAATTGGACAAGGGGTTGGGGGCGCAGCCCTCCTCTTTTCCCCTCTCCTTTAGGTGTAATCCTACTAGGACTTGGAGTCCTAGTAGGACTCCCCTCTCCCGGCGCGCCTAGCAAGGGCCGGCCGGCCTCCCCCTCCCTCCTTTATATACGGGGGCAGGGGGGCACCCTAGGACACACCAAGATTTGTCTTAGCCGTGTGCGGTGCCCCCCTCCATAGTTGCACACCTCGGTCATATCGTCGTAGTGCTTAGGCGAAGCCTTGCGCCGGTAACTTCATCATCACCGTCACCACGCCGTTGTGCTGACTGAACTCTCCCTTGTCCTCAACTGGATCAAGAGCTCGAGGGACGTCATCGAGATGAACGTGTGCTGAACACGAAGGTGCCGTACGTTCGGTACTTGGATCGGTTGGATCGCGAAGACGTTCGACTACATCAACCGCGTTACTAAACGCTTCCGCTTTCGGTCTACGAGTGTACGTGGACATACTCTCCCCTCTCGTTGCTATGCATCTCCTAGATAGATCTTGCGTGAACATAGGAATTTTTTTGAAATTGCACGTTTCCCAACACCTATGCCTCAGCCATAGGTTCTATCATGTATGCTATGCTGTGTACCAGACCTGATGTGTGCCTTGCCATAAGTTTGGCAGGGAGGTACCAAAGTAATCGAGGAGTGGATCACTAGACAGCGGTCAAGAACATCCTGAAGTACCTGAAAAGGACCAAGGATATGTTTCTCTTTTATGGAGGTGACAAAGAGCTCGTCGTAAATGGTTAAGCCGATGCTAGCTTTGACACTGATCCGGATGACTCTAAGTCACAAACCGGATACGTATTTATATTGAATGGTGGAGCTGTCAGTTGGTGCAGTTCCAAGCAGAGCGTCTTGGCGGGATCTACGTGTGAAGTGGAGTATATAGCTACTTCAGAAGCAGCAAAAGAAGGAGTCTGGATGAAGGAGTTCATATCCGATCTAGGTGTAATACCTAGTGCATCGGATCCAATGAAAATCTTTTGTGACAACACTGAAGCAATTGCCTTGGCGAAGGAATCCATGTTTCACAAGAGAACCAAACACATCACGAGATGCTTCAACTCCATTCGTGAACAAGTCAAGGATGGAGACATAGAAATTTGCAAGATACATACGGATCTGAATGTAGCAGACCCGTTGACTAAGCCTCTTCCACGAGCAAAACATGATTAGCACCAAGACTCCATGGGTGTTAGAATCATTACAATGTAATCTAGATTATTGACTCTAGTGCAAGTGGGAGACTGAAGGAAATATGCCCTAGAGGCAATAATAAAGTTGTTATTTTATATTTCCTTATTCATGATAAAGGTTTATTATTCATGCTAGAATTGTATTGATCGGAAACCATGATACATGTGTGAATAGATAGACAAAACACCGTGTCCCTAGTAAGCCTCTACTAGACTAGCTCGTTGATCAAAGATGGTTAAGGTTTCCTGACCATGGACATGAGTAGTCATTTGATAACGGGATCACATCATTAGGAGAATGATGTGTTGGACAAGACCCATCCGTTAGCTTAGCATAATGATCGTTCAGTTTTATTGCTATTGCTTTCTTCATGTCAAATACATATTCCTTCGACTATGAGATTATGCAACTCCCGGATACCGGAGGAATGCCTTGTGTGCTATCAAACGTCACAACGTAACTGGGTGATTATAAAGATGCTCTACAGGTATCTCCGAAGGTGTTTGTTGAGTTGGTATAGATCGAGATTAGGATTTGTCACTCCGAGTTTCAGAGAAGTATCTCTGGGCCCTCTCGGTAATACACATCATAAGCTTGCAAGAAAACGACTAAGGAGTTGGTCACGAGGTGATGTATTATAGAACGAGTAAAAGAGACTTGCCGGTAATGAGATTGAACTAGGTATGAAGATACCGACGATCGAATCTCGGGCAAGGATCATACCGATGGACAAAGGGAATTACGTATGTTGTCATAACAGTTCGACTGATAAAGATCTTTGTAGAATATGTAGGAGCCAATATGAGCATCCAGGTTCCGCTATTGGTTATTGACCGGAGAGGTGTCTCGGTCATGTCTACATAGTTCTCGAACCCGTAGGGTCCGCACGCTTATTGTTCGTTGACGATACAGTATTATATGAGTTATGTGATTTGGTGACCGAATGTTGTTTGGAGTCCCGGATGAGATCACAGACATGACGAGGAGTCTCGAAATGGTCGAGAGGTAAAGATTGATATATAGGATGATGGTATTCGAACACCGGAAGTGTTTCGGGGGTTACCGGGTACTTATCGGGTCACCGGAAGGGGTTCCAGACACCCCCGGCAAAAGATATGGGCCTTATGGCCCAAGAGGGGAAACGCACTAGCCACAAGGGGCTGGTGCGCCCCCCATATGGGCCGACCTAAGAGGAGAAGGAAAGAGGGGAAGGGAAAGGAAAGAGTGGAATAGGATTCCTCCTTCCTTCCCCCACCTCCTCTCCTTCCTTCCCCCTCCGACTAAATATGGCAAGGGGGGGGGGGGGGCGCCCAAGGGAGACCCCAAGTAGGATTCAGCCTACTTGGGGCGCCTCCTGGATGCCTCCCCTCTCGCTCCCACCTATATATATATATATATATATATATATATATATATGGTGGGGGGCGCCCTAGCACACCCCAGACAATTGTTTAGCCGTGTGCGGCGCCCCCTCCACCGTTTACACCCCCGGTCATATTTTCGTAGTGCTTAGGCGAAGCCCTGCGGAGATCTCTTCACCATCACCGTCACCACGCCATCATGCTGACGGAACTCATCTACTACCTCGACGTTTGCTGGAACAAGAAGGCGAGGGACTACACCGAGCTGAACGTGTGCAGAACACGGAGGTGCCGTACGTTCGGTACTTGATCGGTTGGAGCGCGAAGAAGTTCGACTACATCAACCGCGTTGTTAAACGCTTCCGCTTACGGTCTACGAGGGTACATAGACACACTCTCCCCCTCGTTGCTATGCATCTCCATGGATAGATAATTGCGTGTGCGTAGAATTTTTTTTGTTTTCCATGCAACGTTTCCCAACATAATTTGCCTAGTTGATGTGAGACTTTCTCCTTTTTTTTCTTCTCCTCACAACCTCCACCATACTCTATTCCACCTATAGTGCTATATCCATGGCTCACGCTCATGTATTGCGTGAAAGTTGAAAAGGCTTGAGAACATTAAAAGTATGAAACAATTGCTTGGCTTGTCATCGGGGTTGTGCATGATGAAATACTTTGTGTGATGAAGATAGAGCATGGCAAAAATATATGATTTTGTAGGGATAACTTTCTTTAGCCATGATATTTTGAGAAGACATGATTGCTTTATTAGTATGCTTGAAGTATTATTGTTTTTATGTCAATATTAAACTTTTGTTTTGAATCTTATGGATCTGAACATTCATGCCACAATAAAAAATTGCATTCATAAATATGTTAGGTACCATTTCACATCAAAAATTCTGTTTTTATCATTTACCTACTCGAGGACGAGCAGGAATTAAGCTTGGGGATGCTTGATACATCTCCAACGTATCTATAATTTTTGATTGTTCCATGCTATTATATTATCTATCTTGGATGTTTTATATGCATTTATATGCTATTTTATATCATTTTTTGGACTAACCTATTAACCTAGTGCCTAGTGCCAGTTGCTGTTTTTTCCTTGTTTTTGACTTTTACAGAAAATCAATACCAAACGGAGTCCAAACGGAATAATACTTTACGATGATTTTTCTTGGACCAGAAGAAACCCACGAGACTTGGGGAGGAGGCCAGAAGACCCACGAGGGGGCCACAAGCCTTGGGGGCGCACCCCAGGGGGGGCGGCCAGGGGGCTTGTGGGCCCCCCGTGGCTCTCCTAACCCTAATCCCAGCACTATAAATTCTCAAATATTCCCCATATACCAGAGGGCACACCAAAAATACTTTTCCGCCGCCGCAAGCTTCTGTTCTCGTGAGATCCCATCTTGGGGCCTTTTCCGACACTCCGCCAGAGGGGGATTCGATCCCGGAGGGCCTCCACACCAACCTTGCTTCCCTTCCGATGATGTGTGAGTAGTTTACCACAGACCTATGGGTCCATAGCTAGTAGCTACTCCCTCCGTTTACCACAGACCTACGAGCGATCTCTAGAAAGACAAATATTTAGGAACGGAGGGAGTAGCTACTAGCTATGGACCCGTAGGTCTGTGGTAAACTACTCACACATCATCGGCAGTGAAGCAAGGTTGATGTAGAGGCCCTCCGTGATCGAATCCCCCTCCGACAAATCGCCGGAAAAGGCCCCAAGATGAATCTCACGGGAACAGAGGCTTGCGGTGGCGGAAAAGTAATTTGGTGAACGCTTCTGGTGGTTTGGGAATATTTGGGAATTTATAGTGCAAGAATTAGGGTTGGAGGACTCCCGAGGGGCCCACAAGCCCTCAAGGCGCCCCCCAGGGGCGCGCCTGGCAGGCTTGTGGCCTCCTCGGCCATCTTCTGACCCCCTCTCCAAGCTCCGTGGATGTCTTCTGGTCCAAGAAAAATCATCATAAAGTTTTATTCCGTTTGGACTTCGTTTGATATTCCTTTTCTGTAAAACTCAAAAACAAGGAAAGAAAATAGAAACTGGCACTGGGCTCTTGGTTAATAGGTTAGTCCCAAAAATAATATAAAATAGCATATTAATGCATATAAAACATCCAAAACAGATAATATAGTAGCATGGAACAATAAAAAATTATAGATACATTGGAGACGTATCAAGCATCCCCAAGCTTAATTCCTGCTCGTCCTCGAGTTGGTAAATGATAAAAACAGAATTTTTGATGTGGAATGCTACCTAACATATTTATCAATGTAAACTTCTTTATTGTGGCATGAATATTCAGATCCATAAGATTCAAAAGAAAAGTTTAATATTGACATAAAAACAATAATACTTCAAGCATACTAATAAAGCAATCATGTCTTCTCAAAATAACATGGCCAAAGAAAGCATATCCCTACAAAATCATATAGTCTGGCTATGCTCCATCTTCATCACACAAAGTATTTCATCATGCACAACCCCGATGACAAGCCAAGCAATTGTTTCATACTTTTGGTGTTCTCAAACCTTTTCAACTTTCACACAATACATGAGCGTGAGCCATGGATATAGCACTATGGGTGGAATAGAATATGGTGGTTGTGGAGAAGACAAAAAGAAGGAGAAAGTCTCACATCAACTAGGAAAATTAATGGGCTATGGAGATGCCCATCAATTGATATCGATTCAAGTGAGTAGGGATTGCCATGCAACGGATGCACTAGAGCTATAAGTGTATGAAAGCTCAAAAAGAAACTAAGTGGGTGTGCATCCAACTTGCTTGCTCATGAAGACCTAGGGCAATTTGAGGAAGCCCATCATTGGAATATACAAGCCAAGTTCTATAATGAAAAATTTCCACTAGTATATGAAAGTGCCAAAGTAGGAGACTCTCTATCATGAAGATCATGGTGCTACTTTGAAGAACAAGTGTGGAAAAAGGATAGTAACATTGTCCCTTCTCTCTTTTCACTCATTTTTTTATTTTCTTTTTTTGGTTTGGGATTCTTTGGCCTCTTTTATTTTTTATAATGTCCGGAGACTCATCCCAACTTGTGAGGGAATCATAGCTTCCATCATCCTTTCCTCACATGGGACAATGCTCTAATAATGATGATCATCACACTTTTATTTACTTACAACTCAAAAATTACAACTCGATACTAGAACAAGATATGACTCTATATGAATGCCTCCGGCGGTGTATCAGGATGTGCTATGATCAAGAGTGACATGTATAAAAAAATATGAACGGTGGCCTTGCCACAAATACTATGCCAACTACATGATCATGCAAAGCAATATGACAATGATGGTGCTTGTCATAATAAACGGAACGGTGGAAGTTGCATGGCAATATATCTCGGAATGGCTATGGAAATGCCATAATAGGTAGGTATGGTGGCTGTTTTATGGAAAATATATGGTGGGTTTAATGCACAGGCGAAAGTTGCGCGGTACTAGAGAGGCTAGCAATGGTGGAAGGGTGAGAGTGCGTATAATCCATGTACTCAACATTAGTCATAAAGAACTCACATACTTATTGCAAAAATGTATTAGTCATCGAAACAAAGTACTACATGCATGCTCGTAGGGGGATAGATTGGTTGGAAAATACCATCGCTCGTCCCCGACCGCCACTCATAAGGAAGACAATCAAAAAATAAATCATGCTCCGACTTCATCACATAACGGTTCACCATATGTGCATGCTACAGGAATCACAAACTTTAACACAAGTATTTCTACCAATCCACAATTACTCACTGGCATGACTCTCATATCACCATCTTTATATCTCAAAACAAATGCAAGGAATCAAACTTCTCATCTTATTCAATGTTCTTTATATGAAAGTTTTTATTATATCCCTCTTGGATGCCCATCATATTAGGACTAAATTCATAACCTAAGCAAATTACCATGCTGTTTAAGACTCTCAAAATAATATAAGAGAAGCATGAGGGTTCAACAATTTCTATAAAATAAAGCCACCGCCGTGCTCTAAAAAGATATAAGTGAAGCACTAGAGCAAACTGCCTAGCTCAAAAGATATAAGTGAAGCACATAGAGTATTCTAATAAATTCACGATTAACGTGTGTCCCTATCAAAAGGCGTGTACAGAAAGGATGATTGTGGCAAACTAAAAAGCAAAGACTCATATCATTCAAGATGCTCCAAGCAAAACACATATCATGTGGTGAATAAAAATATAGCCTCAAGTAAATTTACCGATGGATTTAAGACAAAAGAGGGGATGCCATCCGGGGCATCCCCAAGCTTAGATGCTTGGTTGTACTTGAATATTACCTTGGGGTGCCTTGGACAACCCCAAGCTTTGGCTCTTTCCACTCCTTATTCCGTTGTCCATCAAATCTTTACCCAAAACTTGAAAACTTCACAACACAAAACTCAACAGAAAACTCATAAGATCCGTTAGTATAATAAAATAAATCACCACTTTAGGTACTGTTGTGAACTCATTCTTTATTTATATTGGTGTAATATCTACTGTATTCCAACTTCTCCATGGTTCATACCCCCCGATACTACCCATAGATTCATCAAAATAAGCAAACAACACATAGAAAACAGAATCTGTCAAAAACATAACAGTCTGCGAAGATCTGAATTGTTCTCATACTTTTGTAACTCCAGAAATTCTGAAAAATTAGGACAGCCTTGGAAATTTGTATATCAATCTTGTGTAAAAATTTGGATTTTTTTTTCGCTTCTGTGAATTTTTTAAATTCTGCTACTAGACGCAAAATTTTCTCTTTTTCAGCAAAATCAAATCAACTATCACCGTAGACCATCCCAAAGGTCTTACTTGGCTCAAACACTAACTAAAGCACCAAAACACAATTACTACGTAATAATGTGTATAGTCATAAAAACAGAAAAGAAAAAAATTTGGTTCTCTCCCAAAAAGCGCTTTTCTTTAAAGCTTTTTAGCTAGGCATTAATAATTTTAATGATGCTCACATGAACTATGAAGAGAGCATCATGTGGCATGTGAAAAACAAGTTTAAGACTAACATACTTCCTATGCATAGGCATTTTATAAGCAAACAAATTATGAAGACAAGCAAAAACTAGCATATGCAAGGAAGAAGAAAGAAACAATAGCAATCTCAACATAACGAGAGGTAATTTAGTAACATGAAAATTTCTACAGCCATATTTTCCTCTCTGTGACGCCCCCAGCTCAATCGTGCACTAATCATACACGCAAATACACACGATCAAGCCTAAGGACTCACGGGAAGATATCACAACACAACTCTAAAACATAAATAAAGTCATACAAGCTTTATATTACAAGCCAGGGGCCTCGAGGGCTCAAATACATAAGCTCGCATACAAGCGTCAGCGGAAACATCAGATATCTGAGTACAGATATAAAAGAAAACACAGATAGGCCCTTAAAAGGCGGGGCAAAAGAAAACACTACTATCGAAAGGCGCAGGCCTCCTGCCTGGGACCCTCCGAACCTACTCCTGGTCGTCGGCCAACTCGTAGTAGTATCCACCCCCGGGGTAGTAGTAGCGATCGTCGGCGGGGGCAACTGTCTCAGGGGCTCCGTCATCTGGTTGCATCAAAAGGATATGGGGGAAAAAGAAAGCAAACTAACCGTGAGTACTCATCCGAAGTACTCAGCAAGCAAGGATCTACACTACATGTGCAACATTATCAAAGGAAGGCTGTATATGTGGACTGGGCTGCAGAAATGCCAGAATAGAGGGGAAAGCCTAGTCCTATCGAAGACTAGCATCTTCAACGGTCTTGCAGCATTAGAAGAGTGTAGAGTAGTACAATATAGATTAGTAGTATCATTAAGTCTCAACCTCACCCAGAGATCCTTTCTCGACTCCCTGCGAGAAAGCAATCCCAGAGCCATACTGTCATCAACCTCGGCCAGAGATCCTTTCTCGACTCCCTGCGAGAAAGTAATCCCAGAGCCATAATATCCATATCTCATCTCATTAATATGTTCTAGTTGTATCGATCGGGATACAACTCCGAGCGTCCGTTACTGAGGATCCGGCTATGCATAGATTAGTTCTTCCCTGCAGGGGTGCACCAACATACCTACCACGCTCGCTTAACTCCGGCCGGACACACTATTCTGGGTCATGCCCGGCCTCGGCCAAATGACACACCGCAGCCCTACCTAGAGCCCAGCAGAGAGGTCCCCGTCGGTCTATATCCTAAGCACTCAGGGGTCTTGGGCCATCGCCCTGTGCACTCCGGGTCGTTGCGCACATGGTGAAGCCAGGCACCACCACTACAGGATGGCGCCAGTCCGTCCGTGCCTCCATGCTGAACTGGATGTCTGACAGAGCTTTCGGCTGATGCATATGATGCAGAGTACCCATAACTTTTCCCGCGTGATGGTTAGTGCTATCGGGCCAAAGGCCCACTCAGATCACATATCCAAATCTTTAGTACATTGGGGGTGCGGTAACGAGCAGAGACTCACGATCGATGTGACCCCGTCGCCCCGTCTCGAGGACTTGCGACAAGGGCCAGGAATGCCCGGCCACGCCTCGTATTCATCACTCGGGCACCGTCCAGGTCAATCCGTCTCGCAAAAGACTGTCAGGAACTCAGGTCCACCTCTACTGGGCGGTACCGCCTGTCCCTCCAGTCCTGCAGTAAAAGTAACTCCCTCGGGTCGCCCTCGGGGCCGACCCGTTTCTACCAAGGTTCAGGGGTAAAGTCAGAGTAACCGTGTGTCCATAACATCAGGGGAATCCGAGGTATCACCCTCGACGGATGCCCACTCGATGTAACCGTCAAGGTGAACTTAGGAGGAATCACCCTCGAGGTTCACACTTGAAGTGTTGCGCGACAGGGTCGTATCGGAAGTGGAGAAGGAGGAATCACCCTCGATGACCATGACCAAATAGCTACTCTACAGAGTTAACATCAGGAGTGCTATACGAGGTATCACCCTCGGCACTCGATGGTGACGCTGCAGTGTCGTACAACTAAGGGGGGGTGTTGTCAGTGCCGGGGTAGAGCTGTCGATCCCGTTGATCGAGTCATCTGATAATCCAGCAGGGCAACTGGGGACAAAGTGGGGTCTCTGGTAGGTCTCTACCCAGCCTATACTAAACAGTTTAGGATAAGCAGGTAAGGTTTCAATAGCAGGTTACAATAAATAGGCTATGCATCAGAATAGGTAAAGCAGCAGCAGCAATTCTAATGCAAGCATAAGAGAGAAGAGAATCGGTGATATAGGCATGCTCAAGAGGGGGGTGCTTGCCTGGCTGCTCGGCGGCAAAGGCAAGGTCATCAACGGTGTCGTCGGGCTCCTGAGCTGCGTCGGTCTCGGGGACTGTGTCGGTGTCGGGGTCTACCGAGAGAGAAGAGGGGGGGAGGAAACATATAAATACACGGCAAACATATGCAACACAGAGCAGGCTATGCTAACGTGCAGTGCAGGGTTGCCTAAAGACATGTCTAAACCATATTAGTTACTTTAGGATTTAAGTTGGATTTATTAACCGGTGTATAAGCACTATTCATCTACCGGAAACAGGCTAAAAGTTGCGGGTTCACCTCCGTAGAGGGTCCCGACACGGAAACGGATAGCACGATTGGATTCGTCTCGTCGTTCTGAGCAACTTTCATGTACAAAGTTTTTCGATCTGAGCTATGGATTATTTTATATGAATTTCTAAAGATTTTAGCGTTTTCTGGAATTATTTTTATTATTTAAATTGACATTATCCGAAATAGTGCATTGTGATGTCAGCAGAACATCATGATGACGTCAGCAGGTCAAACCTGACATGTGGGGTCACTGGGACTCACATGTCAGCCTCTGTTAGTATTTAAATAGAGTTAAATTTAAACTAACTACTTAATTAGGTGGTGGGCCCTACTAGTCAGTGTCTAATTAGTTTTTTAATTAACTAATTAATTAATTAACCAATTTTCTTTTTATTTAAAATTGTTTAATTGACTGGGCCCCACATGTCAGTGGGTCGACCCAGTCAACGAGTCAACTGGGCCCACCCATCAGCGTCTCAGGCGGGTCCTAGTGGTGCCAGGTGGCAGCCACGTCGGTCGGCCGGCATTTAAACGCCAGCGCGCGCTCCGGCGACCACCGAAGACGGCGACGACGCGCGGAAACGATGCACAGGGGGCCATTCGGCCCGCGGTTTCGTCCTAGGGGATGGGCGCGACACGCCGCGTCCGATGGTGGCCGTGGCTAGCGTTGGGGATGGCCGGAACATCGCCAGAGACGAGCAAGGCGGCGGTGGTGTTCGGAGGCGTGAGGTGAAGTGGGTTGCGGGGGCTCATTCGGTGCGGGACTTGGCGCATTCAAACGCGGGCATCACACCTCTTCGAACGGCGGCAACGGCGGCCGTTGAGACGGCCCGCAGCGTCGGCTGCGACGATGACCGACAGCGGCCGAAGCTTGAGCACGCGGGGGAGCTACCTACGGTGCACGGGGAGGAGAAGGAAGAGGTCGATTAGGACCGGGTGGCTCACAGCGGTGCAGGGAAGGCCCGGGGAAGTTAGGGGGGCTCGGGGCAGCGTGGGTCGAGGCGGTGCAGCGGCGGCGATCCGAGGAAGGGGAGGGGCGCGTCTCGGCCGTTGCGGGGCGCCGAGCTCGAGCGCGTCCTCGTAGTCGACGTAGTCGACGCAGGCGGTCCTCCTGGCGGGGTCTCAGGTGGTGGGGAGGCCGCAGAGCGCATGGGCGATGGCGGTCATGGTGACGGCGGCGGCGGGTGCTCGTGTGGGAGGAAGAAAGCAAGGGAGAGAGGGGAATCTGAGGGCGCTCGGGTTAGGAGGGGTGGCGCGGCGTCGTCCTTAGGGGCGCGGGCGTCGCGCTGTCGACCAGAGGGGAGGGGGGGCCAGGCACGGCGACAGCGCACGGGGAGGAGCAGTGCGAGGTAGGGGACGGCGCCAGGCGGGCTGGGCCTCACTGTAGCCACTTCGGCCCAGGCAAATGGGCCTTTTTCTTTTTCTTCTTTTCTCTTTTCTCTTTTCTGTTTTATTTTCTATTTTCTTTTCTGCTTTGCAATTAGTTTAGCCACCAATTGAGTTTTACAACATATGTGACTTAGCTTATTAAATATGGTGCATTATTTGCCACTGCCAGAAAATGGTTTGAAGCCACAGTGATTTCATTTGGATTTTAATTAAATGAATATGGATTAAATATCTCTGTTTTGTTGCTGTTAGAGTCACTTAATTTATTTAGTATATGTTGATTATAATTTTAGAATTGTCTCTGGATTATTTACAATATTATGAACATTTTAGTTCCTGGATTTGAACAACTTTTATTTTCACTTTCAGTTTGAACTTCCATTTGAATTTGAATTGGAAAAGAGATATGACCCAAGTGACGTTTAAGCACTGTTGATCATGATGACATGGCATTATTAAAAGTGGGATTACTGTAGCTAACCACTGGGGGTGTTACACTCTCTCATAATAATTACATGTAGGATCATAATCAAATTCAACAATATAGCTATCATATAAAATATTCTCTACTTGATCCACATGCATGCAAAGTTGACACACTTCCAAAACAGTGGGATCATCAAATAAAGTCATGACCTCTCCAAGCCCACTTTTATCAAAAATTTCATAATATTGATAATTCTCCAAAGTAGTGGGATCATTATTACCTAGAGTTGACACTCTTCCAAACCCACTTTTGCAAACATATTCATCATGAGGCTTAAATAAATTTTCATGATCATAAGAAGAATCACCCCAATCATGATCATTGCAATATGTAGTGGACATATCAAAATTAGCATCCCCAAGCTTAGGGTTTTGCATATTATTAGCAAAATTGACATTAATAAGATTTATAATAACATCATTGCAATCATTCTTTTTATTCAAATAGCTATATTGAATCACTTCATAAATTTCTTCTTTTAACACTTCATCACAAATTTCAGATTCATGAATCTCAAGCAAAACTTCATAAAGATAATCTAGTGCACTCAACTCACTAGCAATTGGTTCATCATAATTGGATCTCTTAAAAAGATTAGCAAGTGGATGAGGATCCATAAATTTTTTGCTTTTTGATTTTCAATAAATACAAAATTCTCCCAAGTGAACAAGCAAACTAACCAAGTAAGACATAAAAGGCAAACGAAAAGGAGGCAAATAAAAAGGCAAATATTTTTGTGTTTTTCTGAAAACGTTTTAGAAGTGGGGGAGAGGAAGATGAGAGGCCAATGGCAAATAATGTAATGCAAGAGATGAGAGTTTATGATGGGTACTTGGTTGGCTTTATGTAGAACCTCCCCGGCAACGGCGCCAGAAATTCTTCCTGCCACTTCTTGAGGTTGCGTTGATTTTTCCCTTGAAGAGGAAAGGGTGATGCAGCAAAGTAGAGATAAGTATTTCCCTCAGTTAAGAACCAAGGTATCAATCCAGTAGGAGGCACAAGCAAGTCTCCAATCTATGCAGCTGCACAAACTAACAAACACTTGCACTCAACGCGAAAAGGGGTTGTCAATCCCTTCACGGTCTCGAACAAGAGTGAGATCTAATAGAGATATATATAAAATATAAAACAAAGTAAAAGTAAATAAATTGCAGCAAGGTATTTTTGGGTTTTTTGGTTTACAAATCTGAAAATATATGATGGAAAATAGACCCAGGGGCCATAGCTTTCACTAGAGGCTTCTCTCTTGAAGATAGCTTACGGTGGGTGAACAAATTACTGTTGAGCAATTGATAGAAAAGCGCAAAGTCATGACGATATCTAAGGCAATGATCATGAATATAGGCATCATGTCCGTGACAAGTAGACCAAAATGATTCTACATCTACTACTATTACTCCACACATCGACCGACTCCTGCCTGCATCTAGAGTATTAAGTTCATAAGAACAGAGCAACGCTTTAAGCAAGATGACATGATGTAGAGGGATAAACTCAAGCAATATGATATAACCCCATTGTTTTATCCTCGATGGCAACAATACAATACGTGCCTCGCTACCCCTTCTGTCTCTGGGTGAGTACACCGCAAGATTGAACCCAAAACTAAGCACCTCGCCCATTGCAAGAAAAACCAATCTAATTGGCCAAACCAAACCGATAGTTCAAAGAGAAATACAAAGATATCTTAATCATCCATAAAAGAGTTCAGAGAAGGATCAAATAACATTCATAGATAATCGGATCATAAATCCATAATTCATCTGATCTCAACAAACACACCGCAAAAAAGTATTAAATCGAATAGATCTCCAAGAACATCGAGGAGAACATGGTATTGAAGATCAAAGAGAGAGAAGAAGCCATCTAGCTACTAGCTATGGACCCGTAGGTCTGTGGTAAACTTCTCACACATCATCAGTAGGGCAGCAAGGTTGATGTAGAGGCCCTCCGTGATCGAATCCCCATCCGGCAGATCATTGGAAAAGGCCCCAAGATGGGATCTCACGGGAACAGAGGCTTGCGGCGGCGGAAAAGTATTTTGGTGGACGCTTCTAGTGGTTTGGGAATATTTGGGAATTTATAGTGCAAGAATTAGGGTTGGAGGACTCCCGAGGGGCCCACAAGCCCTCAGGGCGCCCCCCCCAGGGGCGCTCCTGGCAGGCTTGTGGCCTCCTCGGCCATCTTCTGACCCCCTCTCCAAGCTCCGTGGATGTCTTCTGGTCCAAGAAAAATCATCGTAAAGTTTTATTCCGTTTGGACTTCGTTTGATATTCCTTTTCTGTAAAACTCAAAAACAAGGAAAAAACATAAACTGGCACTGGGCTCTAGGTTAATAGGTTAGTCCAAAAAATAATATAAAATAGCATATTAATGCATATAAAGCATCCAAAATAGATAATATAATAGCATGGAATAATAAAAAAATTATAGATACGTTGGAGACGTATTGGGTTCTTTCTGGGGGTTTGGGTATTTATAGGAATTTTTGCGTAGGTTTCTCGTCAAGGGGGCCCACGGGGGAGCGACAAGCTCGGGGGACGCACCCTCGGGGGGCACCCCCAGGCTTGTCGTGCCCTCGTGGCTCTTCTGTCCTGGCTCTAGTGCTCCGTGGGTCTCTTCTGGTCCATAAAAAACCACCGTAAATTTTCAGCCCATTCTGAGAACTTCTATTTCAGCACAAAAAACAACACCATGGTAGTTCTGCTGAAAATATTGTCAGTCTGGGTTAGTTCCATTCAAGTCATACCAAAACCCTATAAAATTATTGTAAACATGGCATGAATACTTCATAAATTATTGATGCATTGGAGACGTATCAGCATCCCCAAGCTTAATTCCTGCTCATCCTCGAGTAGGTAAATGATAAAAGAAATATTTTATGAAGTGTGAATGCTAGCATAGTGCATAAGTTTGATCAATGATAATTTCAATCACTTTTTCTAGCATCATAATAGCAACTTTTCTCATAAGACTCATCATGATAAAGTAGCAATCAATTCACATGTTAAGGTTCAAACAATGCATTCTCTTTAAACTTAACAACCTATGTTCTTAGTCACCAAACAATTGCAATTCAACTTATTTTCAACAAAGTGTAAGTAAGAGCTCCACATACTCAATTATCGTATAGTATTTTATGATTGCTAGTACTCAAAGCATATTTTTAGAACAAATGGCATCCATCGAACACATAGAAAGATAGGGGCTTAATGTTTTGCCTCCCAACTTATTTATCATAGATATAATTGTCAACAATAGTAATTCATTATCAAATATATTTGAATGGCCATATGTGCCTGGATCTTTCTCCACCACATGACGCTTGCCCACTAGGGAATAAATAAAGTGGAATAGGGATGAACATTATTGACTCTTGCATAAAAATAAATATATAAAAGCAAAAGATGGGCCCTTCGCAAAGGGAAGCAGAGGTTGTCATGCGCCTTTTATTTTTGGATGTGCAAGCCCTTAATGCAAATGAACGTCACATTATATTGCCCCTTGTGATAGCAACCTTTATTATGCAGTCCGTCGCTTTTATTTCTTTACCATCACAAGTTCATACAATGCTTACTTTCCCTTGGAATAAAAGATCATACATATTTTGGGAGCAAATTTTATTGCTTTTTGCACCGATGAGAACTTACTTGAAGGATCTTATTCAATCCATAGGTAGATATGGTGGACACTCATGGCAGGAAACTTGGTTTAAGGGTTTTTGGATGCACAGTTGTATCTCTACTTAGTACGAATTTTTGTCTAGCAAAAGATCCTAAGCAAGCACCACATGTTTGAGGATCCATAACAATATAACTTCTATGCAAATATACCCAAACATAATCCATTATGTTGTCTTCCTTGTCCAACTTCAACTAATTTGCTCAAGTTTTAAAATAATTAATGGGTAATCACAATCATAGAATATGTGCAAGATAATATATTTAGATGTGAAAGTTCTCTTCCTTATACTAATCATTCATGAATTGCCTGTATGACCAATATTGTGATTGTCAAACTTCAATAGATTTTGCTTTCTAAACCCAATGTGAAGCTACTACTAGGTATGATACAAGCATATGAAGCACATATAATTTCAACTTTATGATATTCAATTCATTCAATAGTTTACTCATAGGATATAAGTGAAGAACAAGAGTAAATGGCAAACTACTCCAAATAGATATAAGTGAAGATCAATGAGTAGTTAAGCTATGTGAAGACTCTCTCCCTCTCACTTTTAAAAATTCCAGGTCTTAAATATTTTATTCAAACAGCAAACAAAATGGAAAAATGACATGCCAAGAATAGCACATCTCATGCGAAGAAGCAAAAACTTAGGCTCAACCGATACTAACCGATAATTGTTGATGAAGAAAGGTGGGATGCCTACCAGGGCATCCCCAAGCTTAGATGCTTGAGACTTCTTGGAATATTATCATTGGATGCCTTAGGCATCCCCAATCTTGAGCTCTTGTGTCTCCTTAATTCCTCTCGTATCACGGTTTCTCTAAATCTTAAAAACTTCATCCACACAAAACTCAACAAGAACTCGTGAGATAAGTTAGTATAAATCAATGCAAAACCTTATTATTACATACTGTAGCACATCACTAAAATTATAATTTAGCATTGCATACTAAATGCCTCTTCATAATGAACACTCCTGTGCTCAAATAGAATCATTAAACAAGCAAACATATGCAAACATAACGGCAATCTGTCTAAATAGGACCGTCTGTAAAGGATGGAATAATATTCATACTTATTTAACTCCAAAAATTATGAAAATTTACCACACTATAGAAAATTTATCATAGCTTAATGTGTGAAAATTTCAAGATTTTATCACATTATGACTTTTCTGAAGAATTCAGACAATGATAGAAACTTTCTGTTTTCAAACAGTAACATATAGACTTGCAAAATAAGCATGGTACATGCTATACTTAACACTTTTATTGAAGTAAAGGACACAAAAGGTTATTCTAAATAACATCAAGCAAATCTTAAAAAAATAAAATGACGCTCCAAGTAAGACACATATCATGTGACGAATAAAAATATAGCTCCAAATGAGGTTACCGATAATGTTGAAGACGAAAGAGGGGATGCCTTCCGGGGCATCCCCAAGCTTAGTTGCTTGGGTCTTCCTTGAATATTACCTTGGAGTGCCTTGGGCATCCCCAGGCTTATGGTCTTGTAACTCCTTATTCTCCTCATATCGATATCTCACCCAAAACTTGAAAATTTCAATAAAGCACACAAAACTTAACGGAACTTCGTGAGATTGGTTAGTATGATAAGGAGTAAATCATTCACCTTGGTACTGTCAAGACAAGATTCATAATTTTTCTCACACAATGCTTACTGTACTCTATCGTTTCCACAATTTATATTAAGCAATATAAGCCATAGAAACTATAAGACAAGCAAAGTATGCATAGAAAACAGAATCTGTCAAAAACAAAACAATATGTAAAGATCTGAATAATGACTATACTTCTGTAACTCCAAAAATTCTGAAAAATTAGGACAACGTAGGCAATTGGTATATCAATCATGTGTCATGCTGCAGGTGGGACTGTAGGTGGGCGTCCCACCACAACCCCTCCCAGTCTAACCGCTACTTGGTGAGCATTAGGGGACAACCCACTAGAATTTGGTGGATTAAGTGGGCACAAGTGGGATCCTTTTTGAGGAAAGAATACAACAGAGATGTAAGAATGCTACAGGTTTATCCTTCACCTTCTCACTTCAAATAGGCTACATATTCTTCCTTCCACTTCAAATGCACAACTTCACTTCACATGAACATACACTTAGAATTGAAACAGAGAATACTTCAACAAAACACAAATGAAATTGCAGGCTACAGGGGCAACCACATACTTAGGACACAAAATTATCAGACATGAACATCACAAATTAAGAGAATTTTTAGTCCACAATACTGCAACACTGAACTTTGTAGCTTCATAGAACATGTCCTTGGACAACCTTTTCTTCTTTTGCCATGAGTGCATGAAGTTGACAACTTTTTCTTCTTCTCCTGAAGCAACAAAGAATGCTTATTAGTATTACTAGCACATATGCCTGTGCATTGCAAATGGGAGATAATTTTTTTGCAGCAAGCAGCGGGAGAGATAATTGATGTGTTCATCAAAAACAGTCTCCACGACGGTGGGCGATAGAGCGAGGAGCTGCGGTCTTCTCATGGGTCATGTTTGGCTCGTGAGATCTTTATAATGGTGTGGTTGGTCGGTGTGGCGGCGACCACCCAAGGGGTATTTTTTTTCCTCCGGGTCCACCTCCTCTCCGAGTTCTGGGTGCGTTCTCATTTGGTTGTTGCATGACGACCTTCGAGGCACGGTTGCTTCGACCATTTTCTCCTACGACGACGTAATCGGATGTATTACTAATTGCAACGTATTATATTGCATTAGCATAATCAGCGCATAACCAGGCATGCATGTCCCTTCATTATCAGGGTTTATTCTCTTCAACTATTTTTGCGCTCACGTGCCCATAAATTTTATTAGTTAGAGCAAAACCGACATATTCTGTTTTTATTAGCACGTGCCCACAATTTCCTTCCATTATAGCCAACCAATATATTGTATTTTATTGACACGTACAAGTTACCTCCGACAATAATTTGTGGAGTCCCTCGTTCTGCTCATAATTCTTGAGACAACTTCCTTATTCTCACACAACCTCCTTATTTCCGGACAACTCAGAGACATAAAAACTGGTGTGATTTAGTATAAAATTCCAAGATGGGACTGTTCCTATCATAATTGCAAGCTAGCTGAGTTGGTTTTAGCCATCGGCACAATAGGGAACATCCATAGTTCAATCCCCTCGCGCCCTTTATTTTTTGCTGCTCGTCCGTCCGACAGAAAAAGAAATACGTGGTAGGTCCAGTTTGGCCCACCCGGGGGATAACCGAAAAAAATGGGGAGCTATGTGTGGGATGGACGGAACAAAATCTATATGTATATTTTTTCTTTTCTTAGGGCAGCTGTGTGGGTACTACTATATGACGCTAGTTGCGTCAAATAGCGCATGAGACACACAATAATTCGCGTCTAGGCCAGCCCACTGATAGGCACCGAAATAACCTGTGTTTGCAAGGCACGAGTAATAATCCAAATGAATGGCGTATTGAGCGATCGAACACAAGACCTTAAAAACCCGACCATGTGCCGCTAGCCACGGCAACAAACGCCTACTGCTAACCAATGGCCAGCGTGAATATTTAAGAACATAGTGCAACGTCGGATTTAAAATATTTTTTGAACTTTTTTAGAAATATGAATTGCCGAATATTCTTGGAAACGTGAACATTTTTTTAAATTACTAACAATGTTTTTAATATTTCGACCATTTATCATTTTTTTAAATTACTAAAAATATGAACAAAATTTGAAACAATATCATTTTTTGAAGACATGGACCTTTTATCAATAACCAAACATTTTTTAAATTTGTGACCGACTTTTGAGAATGGAACATGTTTTGAACATTCAGAATAATTTTATAAAATGTGTTTTTAACCGTGGACATTATTTTGAATCTGTGAATATTTTACTAAAACAACAATATATTTCAAAATTTGAATATTTTTTAAATACATGTTTTTAAATGGCAAACAATTTTGGAATATTTCTAAATTAAAAAAACCAAAACGAGAAAATAAATTAATGTTCCAAAACATTTTTCAAAAGGGGAACACAATATTGTAATTCAAATATATTTTTCGATAATTTGACAAAAAATAAAATTCTAAATTTTTTTTAGAAAAAATTGAATTATGAAATAAGGTAAAAATAAAAAATAAATTTGGATCTAAAAACCAAACGGGCCGGAGCAGTCTTGGGCGCCCTGTGCGGAGTCCGACTATCTACCGCCGAGGGTGAGAAATAGCCTTTTTGCAGCTACATGGGCAGGCAAATAAGTGGGCTGGCTTCGCTGGGCCACATCATGTGCGGGCCAAGTACAAAATTTTGTATTGCTAAAAAAACAGACGGACGCCCAAATATTTAGTACCACCTCGGATAGAATAATAAATTTCGACGGTGAACGGATGAAAAAATTGGCGAAATGCACCTTGCTTTGTTAGTAGGAATAGACATGCATACATGAGACAAAAGATATTAACTCATATAAGAGAATTTTTTTATTGCTTGCACTATTTCTGCCACTCCCTATTTTAAATAATGAGTACTGAACAATTGAAAATATAGTCTTCAGAACAATCATCAGTAGATAAAAATTGGTAGCTTTCAACCCCATGCGACCATGACGTAGGAAGAAATTATCCAAGGCTCAAGAACATCACACAAAGAGCACTGAACAATTGAACACCGGGCGATTTCATTTGGTTTTAAATAATCGTGCCCATGAAGGCTCAACTTAGAGAAAGCCTTAGGTACAAGAGACATGAATAAACAACACAATTTCTTCGTGCTTCCAGTCCAAAGCACAAATGTATTGCAACCTCAACTAGTACTTCATTTCAATACAATGAAAGATCAGTCATTATCGATGTCCTAGTGAGTTAAAAAATTACCCCAGGACAACAAAGAATGATTGTACTAAAGTGCAACGTACAAGTAGCAGAATTACCCAGGTTGTTTGAGCATCGTCTTGATCACCACCATGGTCTCCAACTGTTGGCTCCGCCTTTTGGCGATCTGCAATGTTAAAGGCATTCAAAATGAAACATTCAACATGGAAAGTATTAAATGAAGCGTGGGAAAAATAATTAAAAACATATTACCAGCTGCTCAAAGCCAATCCGCCAGGCACACCGGCATCTCGATAGTACTCGGTCTCAAACTACTTCTTTGATCAGTGATGATCCTTCCAGCCTTGCTGAATGCAGCCTCTGCAGGCATGGTAGACGCGAACCGTCATCGACTAAGAAAGAAAGAACCTGTTGTACTACTGATCAGAGCGTGAATTAATTGCGCGATCACACCAGAGCCAGGGTGGGGGATCAGATAGTGTCACCTAGATGAACGACAGCCAGGATGAACGACACGCAGGATGCGTCTAGGACGGTTCTGTACGTGTTAATATAGGTGGCCCCTTCATTTTATTTCGGAACACTGCACTATAAGCTCCAGTGGAACATACATTAGTATATTACAGGTCGAAAGAAACGCTTGAAACAAAAGCATATTACTGGAAACATGAATGAGATTAAGTGACTGACAACCAAGCCAACAAGATGTATAATATAGGTTCAGAGGCCCAGGATCAATGTGTATGCTAGTGATTATGATAGATGTGTAGATGGAAAGAGAAGAACTGATCTAAAGTCGTTGCATAATTGTACACAAAAATACACAATAAAAAAGGTTGGGATAAATCCTTTTTGCGGCTATTCGAAATGTCTTGACATGATTTATGCTTGCTTTATGAAGAAATGGATACACTGTCAGCTTCTTATACTGATTCAGACATTCGTACTCTACATTTATAGAAAAAGAAGGGGAAAATTTAATTTTGGTAAATATTAATTCTAAACTTGGAAGGAAAGCAAGCATCTGAATCCATGAGCAATCCATCAATATCTTAATCTTGACTCTTAACAGAAAATGAAACAGGAATCTTCCAATTTTCACTAGAATCCATGAGCAATCCATCAGCATCGGAATCCTACATGGTACATGGAAAGGAAAAGCATCTAAATGATTGACTACCTGGAAAAGGCGAGTTGGGGGTCGGGTTTGGGGAAGCCGGTGACCTGGGGGTCGGGGTTGGGGCTGCCAGTGAGCTGGAGGTCGAGGTTGGGGCTGCCGGTGACCTGGGGGTCGGGGTTGGGGCTGCCAGCGACCTGACCATCGCATCCAACCGGGGTAGAAGTTGTGAGGCAAACGGAAGAGGAGGGGATATGGCAGTGACATCCATCAGGGGTGGCGACGGGAGTCCATCGGTGGCGGCATCGGACGGGAGTACATCGGCGGCGAAGTGGAGCGCCACCGCCACCTGGAATCTGTGCGCTCGGGCGGCTTGCTCTATCCACTCTCGTAACAAGTGGGTTACGGCGAGTTCCCAATGGGCTAATAGGGCTAGCCCACTTAATATTTTCCCTGTCCAATGGGAATCCAATAATGCAATTGAAGTGGGATGGGATACTTAGTCCCACTTAGTCCCACCTCCACCTGCACCGTGATTCATGTCTAAAAAATTCAGAATTTTAGCACGTCCCAGTAAATTATGGTAATTCCAGAACTGGGCGCAAAAGTTTCTATTTTTGCACAGAATCAAGTCAACTATCATCCACACTATCCCAAAGGCTTTACTTGGCACTTTGAAACAAAATCTATAAAACATGATTACTACAGTAGCTTAATCATGTGAACACACAAAAACAGTACGTAGAAATATTGGGTTGTCTCCCAACAAGCGCTTTTCTTTAATGCCTTTTTAGCTAGGCATGATGATTTCAATGATGCTCATAAGAATAGTAATTAAAACATGCAAGAGAGCATCATGAATCACATGGCAAGCACATTTAAGCCTAACCCACTTCCTATGCATAGGGATTTTGTGATAAAACAATTTATGGGAGCAAGAATCAACTAGCATAGGAAGGCAAAACAAGCAATACTTCAAAACTTTCAACACATAGAGAGGAAACTTGATATTATTGAGATATGTAGAAGCATATGTTTCTCTCGCATAATAATTTTCAGTAGCATCATGAATGAATTCAACAATATAGCTATCACATAGAGCATTCTTTTCATGATCCACAAGCATAAAATTTTTATTACTCTCCACATAAGCAAATTTCTTCTCATTCATAATAGTGGGAGAAACTCAACAAAATAACTATCATGAGACACTTGATCGACATAATCAAATTGAAAATTAAAATCATGACGACAAGTGTCATAGTTTAATTATTATTTATAGCATACATGTCATCACCATAATCATCATAAATAGCAACTTTGTTGTCACAATCAATTGAAACCTCTTCCGAAATAGTGGATTCATCACTAAATAAAGTCATGACCTCTCCAAATCTACTTTCATAATTATTACAATAAGATTCAACACCCTCCAAAATAGTGGGATCATTATTACCTAGAGTTGACAGTCTTCCAAACCCACTTTCGTCAATATAATCATCATAAATAGGAGGCATCCAATCATTATAATAAATTTGCTCATCAAAACTTGGGGGACTAAAAATATCATCTTCATCAAACATAGCATCCCCAAGCTTAGGGTTTTGCATATCACTAGCATTATGGATATTCAAAGAATTCATACTAGCAACATTGCAATCATGCTCAGCATTCAAAGTCTTATGCCAAACATTTTATTGAATTCTTCTTCTATCAACTGAGCAGAATTTTTCGATCCATCATTTTCAAGAAAGACATTATAAAGACGAATAATATGAGGCAACCTCAATTCCATTTTTGTAGTTTTGTTTTATAAACCAAACTAGTGATAACACAAGAAACTAAAAGATTCAATTGCAAGATCTAAAGATATACTTCAAGCACTCACCTCCCCGACAATGGCACCAGAAAAGAGCTTGATGTCTACTACACAACTTATTTTTGTAGACTCGTGTTGGACCTCCAAGCGCAGAGTTTTGTAGGACAGCGGCAATTTCCCCTCAAGTGGATGACCTAAGTTTATCAATCCGTAAAGGCGTAGGATGAAGACGGTCTCTCTCAAACAACCCTGCAATCAAATACAAGAAATCTCTTGTGTCCACAACACACCCAATACAATGGCAAATTGTATAGATGTACTAGTTCGGCAAAGAGACGGTGATACAAGTGTTGTATGGATAGTAGATATAGATTTTTGTAATCTGAAAATAAAAAAACAGCAAGGTAGCAAGTGATAAAATGGAGCACAAACAGTATTGCAATGCTTGAAAACAAGTCCTAGGGTTCATGCTTTCACTAGTGCAATCTCTCAACAGTGCTAACATAACTGAATCATATAACAATCTCTCAATGTGCCACAAAGAGTCACTCCAAAGTTCTTGTGTACCGGAGAACATAAGAAGAACTTGTTTGTAGGCTATGAAACCACCTCAAAGTTATCCTTTCCGATCAATCTATTAAGCTATTCCTATAAGTGTCACAAAGAGCCCTAGAGTTTGTACTAAAATAACACCAAATGATACACATCAACCAACCCTAATGTCACCTAGATACTCCAATGTCACCACAAGTATCCGTGAGTTGATTATTCGATATGCATCAAACAACTTCAGATTCATAATATTCAATCTAACACAAAGAACTTCAAAGAGTGCCCCAAGATTTCTACCAGAGAAAGTAGGACGAAAACGTGCATCAACCCCTATGCATAGATTACCCTAATGTCACCTCGGGAATCCGCAAGTTGAGTGGCAAAACATACATCAAGTGAATCATTATAATACCCCATTGTCACCACGGGTATTGATACACAAGACATACATCAAGTGTTCTCATATCCATAGAAGTATTCAATCCGATAATAGTGAAACCTCAAAGGTAACAACTCAATTCATCACAACAAGATAGAGAGGGAGAAACACCATATGATCCAACTATATTAACAAAGCTCACGGTACATGAAGATCGTGCCAAATCAAGATCACGAGAGAGAGATCAAACACATAGCTACTGGGACATACCCTCAGCCCCGAGGGTGAACTACTCCCTCCTCATCATGGTGGCCGCCGGGATGATGAATATGGCCTCTGGTGATGATTTTCCCCCTCAGGCGGGTTGCAAGAACAGGGTCCCAATTGAGTTTTCGTGGATATAGAGGCTTGCGATGGCGGAATGTCTCATTTAGGGTTCTTTCTGAGAGTTTGGGTATTTATAGGAATTTTGGCATAGGTTTCCCGTCAAGGGGGGCCCATGAGGGAGCGACAAGCTCAGGGGCGCGCCCTAGGGGGGGCCAGGCTTGTCGTGCCCACGTGGCTCTTCTGGCCTGGCTCCAGTGCTCCGTGGGTCTCTTTTGGTCCATAAAAAATCACCGTAAATTTTCAGCCCATTCCGAGAACTTTTATTTCTACACAAAAAACAAAACCACGGTAGTTCTGCTGAAAACAACGTCAGTCTGGATTAGTTCCATTCAAATCATACCAAAACCATATAAAATTGTTGTAAATATGGCATGAATACTTCATAAATTATAGATAAGTTGGAGACGTATCAACGACGATGAAGAAGTCGAGGTACTGAATCTCTTCTTCTCCGAGAATGATGAAATCCAGCGACGACGCTAGGGTTTGAGATTTGAGAGCGACGAGAGGTGAGAGGCGAAGTGAAACTGTGTTGACGGGGTCAAGGTTATTTATAGCCGTAGTGAAAACTGAGGAGTCCGAAGATTTTGGACGGATAAGCCCATGACTATTCACATCTCAGTGACACGCGTCACGCATGCATTTTCACCCTTATCCTCGCGTGTGAAGCATGGGATGAAGTTACTGTGGCAACCACAAAAAAACTTTTGAAATTTATAATGTGTTCGCAATTTCTTCAGCTATCAAGGACACAGTGAAGACTTTGAACAGTGTCAAGTAGAATGCATATGAAGAATTTGTGAACATAGTGGTTTGAGTTTAGCATAGAGGAGAGCGGGTTCGATCACATCCACATAGATGAAAAAAATCAAACTAAAGAATTAGCAATATGTGGATGCTGTTGAGGACATGAAATGCTCAAATATACTTAAAATAATTAGATCAGGCAATGAAGAATAACCTTAAATGACAAATTTGAAAAGTTTGACGAAATTGCGAATGATGAAAAACTCAAATTTGAAGGATGCCATAAAGAGGTGGTGGTGTTACCCACTGTATAAGAACTATGATGACTATAGACACCGCATACAATTATCATAGGGTTCTGAGAGTCAAGTTCTTCATTAATTTCTTCAAACTTGGAGGGCAATTCTTCACTGATTGAAGAGATACATTACTTCGTGTGTTGTGCATCAAAGTCATCAAAAATGCATAAGCGTTAGGATGTGTGTCCACTTCAGAGGACATTCGAAGAATTCGTTTCACAACCTAGTGGTGTGATTCCTTCGGTGTCGTTTGAAATCGGGCACACATGCAAATGCTAAGCATAATATCTGGCCTAGATGCACATAGGTAAAGAAATGAACCAATGATGGAGCAATATACTTTCTGATCGAAATCTTTACCATTTTTGTCAGTGCCGAGTTGACCATTAGTAGGCATTGGAATTTTAAGGCCTTTGCAGTCTTGCATGCCGAATTTCTTCAGGCAATCTTTGAGGTATTTCTCTTGAGAGATGAAGATGCCATTAGGTTGTTGGCGAATTTGAAGACCGAGGAAGAATTTTAAATCTCCCATCATAGACATCTGATATTCTTCACGCATCATGTATGCAAATTCGTCACTGAAACGCTTGTTAGTGCAACCAAAGATAATATCATCAACATATATTTGGCATATGAATAGTTCACCATCATAAGATTTTGTGAAAAGAGTAGGGTCAAGTGAACCGGGTTTGAATCCCTTTTTCTTCAGGAATTCCTTCAGAGTGTCATACCAAGCCCGTGGGGCTTGCTTGAGGCCATAGAAAGCCTTGTTGAGTCTGAAGACTTTGTCAGGATGCTTTGGATCCTCAAAACCTGGTGGTTGAGCAATATATACTTCTTCCTCAAGCTTACCATTGAGGAATGCACTTTTAACATCCATTTGATACAAGAGAATATTGTGATGGTTAGCATAGGCAAGCAATATACGAATAGCTTCAAGCCTAGCAATAGGTGCAAAAGTTTCACCGAAATCAATAGCCTCAATCTATGTGTAGCCTTGTGCTACAAGACGGGTCTTATTCCTTACCACTTGATCGTTTTTGTCTTGCTTGTTGCGGTAGATCCACTTACTACCGATGATATTGTGCTTATGTGGATTAGGATGATTCACAAGCTCCCACACATTGTTGAGCTCAAATTGTTGCAATTCCTCTTGCATGGCTAGAATCCATTCAGGCTCCAGAAATGCTTCATCAACTTTGATGGGCTCTGTGATAGAGACAAATGCAAAATGCCCACAAAAGTTAGCTAAATGTGAAGCTCTTGAGAGAGTGAGGGGACCAGGTGCATTGATGTTGTCGAGGATCTTCTCAATCTGCATTGTTGAGCTGGACGAGCTGGATGATGTTGGACGATGAACTTGATGTTGTTGAGCATTTTCCTCGGAGTCATTTTCTTCACGATCAACAGTTTCTTCATGACGGGGAATGATCTCTTCTTCTTCAGCTATTTCCTCATTGGGCACAATTTCACCAGTGCCCATTAGCTTGATAGATTCCTCAGGAGATATTTCATCTAGCACAGGAGGCAGGTGCTCTCTTTGTGAGCCATTAGTTTCATCGAACCGCACATCTACTATTTCAACAACCTTGTTGTGATAGGTTTTGAAGACTCTGTAGGCGTGCGAGTCCTTTCCGTAACCAAGCATAAAACCGGCATGTGCTTTCGGTACAAATTTAGAATTGTGATGTGGATCTCTAATCCAGCATTTATCACCGAAGACTTTGAAATAAATTACATTGGGCTTCTTGTCAGTGAGGAGCTCATATGAAGTCTTGTTGAGGAATTTATGAAGATATACCCGATTGATGACGTGACATGCAGTATCAATTGCTTCAGGCCACCATCGTCGAGAAGTCTTGTATTCGTCAAGCATAGTGCGAGCCATCTCAATGAGTCTCCTGTTCTTGCATTCTGCAACTCCATTCTGTTGAGGAGTATATGGAGCAGATAGCTCATGAGTGATACCAAGGTCATCAAGATAGTCATCAAGATAGTCATCAAGACTGGTGTTCTTGAACTCGGTGTCATTGTCACTTCTGATGTGCTTGATCTTGATGCCATAATTCGTCATGGCATGATCCGCAAACCGTCTGAAGACACCCTGCACTTTAGTCTTGAAGGTAATGATATGCACCCAGGTGCAACAAGAATAATCATCAACTATGATGAATCCGTAGAGTAATGCTGCATTGATTAGTGTGGCATAATGAGTTGGACCAAAGAGATCCATAAAAGTAACTCAAAGGGACGAGTAGTGGTCATGATTGTCTTTGCGGAGTGCTTGGATCTAGTCATCTTTCCAGACTCACAAGCACCGCAAAGGTGATCTTTGACGAATTTGACGCCCTCGACGCCAATGATATGCTTCTTCTTGACGAGTGTGCTTAAATTCCTCATGCCAGCATGTCCAAGTCATTGATGCCATAGCCAGCATTCTGAGGCTTTTGCCAGTAGACATGTGGCTGGTTGAGGACCTAGAGAGAAATCTACAATGTACAAATCACCTCTCCTAAAGCCTTCGAAGACTTTGGACTTGTCAGATTCCATTAGCACAATGCATCTATATTTGCCAAAGATGACAATCATATCAAGATCATAAAGCATTGAGGCAGACATGAGGTTGTATCCTAGGGACTCGACAAGCATCACTTTTTCCATGTGTCGATCCTTTGAGATAGCAACCTTACCTAGACCCAATACCTTGCTTTTTCCATTGTCAGCATAGGTGACATGCTTTAGATGAGACGGAGTAAGGGGAGCATTGGTGAGGAGATTACTGTCACCAGTCATGTGATTGGTGCAGCCACTGTCCAGAACCCATTCAGTAGCTTTTGGAGTATCATCCTGTCGAAGCATTAGTCTCACTTACAAATTCATATACGTTAGTTAGAAGAATATGATGATCAATTTTGTCAGTGAATTTCATCAAAAATAACATAACTAGCAGCAAAGGGATGAGTGAAATGAAGAATTCATTTCATCATAATTAGCTTGCCTCCCAACAAGCATTATGTCAGGTCTTCAGCAAATTCATCAGACATTTATTGTGTCTGAAGACCTGACCCTGTAGAGGAGATTAGTTCTTCTTCTTAACCACCCTCATCTGAATGGGTGGCTAAGAAGCAATGTAACGCAATGCATTGCTAGAGAACTTAGGCATCGAATAATATTCATTTCTCTTCACAGGAGGAGTATAGTACTCATATGAATATGCAGAGAAATTCTTAGCTGTTTTGTGAACATAGTGATTTGAAGAATCATGCACATATTCACCAGAACGCTGCCTGTTTCCCTGCGAAGAAGTGTTAATACGAGCATGAGTTGGCATGCGTCCATTTGACGACTTTGGTCCAAGTGAAGAATTTGCCATGGGTTTTTCTTCTTCTTTGGTTGTGTCATGATGACATTCACCTGAAGATTTTGAAGAAGACTTTTGGGCACCCAGATTTTCTTCACTGGGGAACTGTTCCTGCAGTTAGTACCAACAAATCTAGCAAATACTTCACCATTCTGATTTTTGAATAGCTTATAGTTGGAGTCAAATGACTCATCAGAAGAATCTGGAGTATCACAACTGTATCCAGATAGAGTGGATGGATCAACTGGAGGTCCTTTCGCAGCAACCCATGTGGTTTTGGGATACTGCTCAGGTTTCCAATATGATCCATCAGCGTTTAGCTTTCTCTCAAAAGCAATACCCTCTTTCCTAGGGTTCCTGTTCAGAATCTGCTTCTTTAGCACATCACAAAGGATTTGGTGCCCTTTGAGGCTTTTGTACATGCCTATGATGTACAATTCCTCCAGACCTGCATTTTCGTCAGTAACACTTGTGGTCTCCTCAGATGAGGGGATTGAAACCATAGAGACATTTGAAGATATAGCAGCAGTTGAAGCATTTGAACATTCGGCTGTAGAATTTGCATTATCACATTCAAAGCATTTTAAGCATGGAGCAACAAATTCTTCCTGAGTGGAGCTGATCTGTTGAGCGAGTAATGAATCGTTGTCTTTCTGAAGATCATCATGGGACGCTCCCAGCATTTTGAGTTCTTGCTTGCTTTGAATAAATTCATAGGAAAGTTTATCATGATCGGCTGAGAGGCTCACTTGACGACTTTCAAGTTCGTCATATTTTGACTGGAGACGCTTAAGATCTTCAGTCGGAATTTGAGAACGTTCCATTTCATCGTTCAATAGATCATCATTTTTATCTAACAGATTGTGAATCCTTTCCATGGCAGTCTGTTGCTTTGTAACAATTTTAGCAAGTTTGGAATAGCTAGGATTCATGTTTTCATCAGATTCATCTTCACTTGAGAAGGATGAAGAGCGATTGAGTACCTTGGTGCCCTTGGCCATGAGGCATGATGCTGAAGAAGATGAATCATGATTGAAAGTCATCGTTTTGAGTGACTCTTTGAGCTCGAGGAACCAAGGGTCCTGACAGGTGCGGTGCCCTTCATAGACGTCAGAGATCCTGTCCCAGATGAGCTTCGCATTGCAAAGATGCATAATGCGCCTAAACTCATCTCTGGACAGACTTGAGCAAATGACAACCCTTGCCTGCATATCCAACTGAGTGTACTTGTGAATGTCGTAAGCATTGGCCATCTTGCAGAGGTCAGTCAATCCTATCTCAGTGACGGTCCACATCTCACTGTTCGTGGATAGGAGACGCTTCCGCATCATAGCCTTCCACTTCGGATTGTCGGTGCCATCGAAGATGGGGCACGCAGCAAAACCTTGATCATACCTATGGTTGACATAACTAAAACTCCAGGTGGCTAAACCAAAATCACACAGAACAAGGGAGTACCTCACTCTGATACCAATTGAAAGCACATGTTTACTCCTAGAGGGGGGTGAATGGGAGATTTTTAGAAATTCGTCAAACTTTGAGCAATTTGATGAATATCAGAGTGAAGAAATAGAAACACAAGGGAACTAAATCATCATAGAATCAGAGTACATGCATACAAGATACATAAGGATGAAGAACATGCAATCATACAGACATACAAACATGAAGAATATGAACTGAGGAAATGAAAGATAGCATGACGAAATTCTTCAGTTCAAATTCATCAGAAGATGGATCACAAATTCTTCAGCAGCGGAATAACATAAAGGTAAGGGTGAGGAATTTGAAACTAGGTTGGCTCGGTGAAGACAACAATTTGGTAGACCAGTTCTAGTTGCTATTTCAACTGTATGTCTGGTTGAGGCGGCTGAGTCACAACTCAGAGAACACACAGTCCTCACTATATTTCTCTTGAGCTAAGGTCATTCAGACCTCGCCCAATCACTCATGGTAAGTCTTCAAGGTAGATTTCCAAAACCTTCATAGACTTGTTCACCGGCACACCACAATGACTGTTGGTGTACTCAGAACTTTGAAGCCTAACCGTCTGGAATAATGACAGTCTTTAAAGGTAACAGGTGTCAGATCACACATATAAATCTCTTCAGTGATGCTCAATCACTTTGGCTCTGGGTTTTTCCTCACTTAGGATTCTCTCAAAGTCGTCAGAGGATGAGTTGCTCTCAACCAACCAACAAGTGGTTGTGGGGGCAGCTATTTATAGCCAGGGGCAACCCGACATGAATTGTCATAAATGCCCTTCTCTGATTCGACCGTTGTCATGATAAGGATCCACTCGACAGCTGGCCCGTAGCGCAACAACGGTCGGAGTTTAAACTCTCAAATTCGTTGGGGCACTCAATTTCCTCACTTTTAGGCAGATCGCACTAGCGAAATCCTCACTCCTCAGCGTGACCAAATTTGTCAGCGACCAAATGAACTTCGTCACTGTCACTAGCAAATTCGTCAGCTGTAGTGGAGATTTTCAAAGGCTTCACTCGAAGCGGCTAGAGTGGTATATGTTTGAGCATCACTTTGGAAATGTGGAATATGTTTCACCAAGACCTCCTTTAACAGTATGGTTTTTCCTAGGACTCAAATAAGAAGAAAAAAACTACGAAAACAAAAGTCTTCAAGCTTGTAGTCTTCACATCAAATTCTTCAAAGGCCGTACCAATTTTTATCACCAAATTCTTCACTTGAAGAAATCCATTTTTAGGGTCGTCTTCCATGTGTTAAACCAAATCTTCAAGGACTCTGTCTCCAGTGTATACTCACAAACACATTAGTTCCTCAACCTATTTGTCTTCAATACTCCAAAACCACTAAGGGGGCACTTGATGCACTTATAGTTACGCATATGTTCCTGGATCTTTTTTTCTTGCTAAATGTTTTGGTGTTGAATTCCTCCTATATTAGTACACGCGACAATGTTTGATGTTCCAAACTGTGTGGGACTAATAAACTTTGTGTTAGAAACTAAAAAAAGAGTTCATTTTGCTCAATTAACTACTTAAGTTAAAACTATTATTGAAGTTACAGTAGTTTATACTTGTTCTTGCTCATTACAAAAGCGTGCAAGTTTTGCGTAATTGGTGTGCAAGTCTACGAGTTTTTTTCATGTTAGGCATACTTGTATAATTTTATTTTTTAATTCCTTGTTTGTTTCTTTTAGTTTTAAAACACTCCCCTAATTCATGCTTCCTTAGAAAGAAATTTATTCTATTTATTCTTATTTTATTTATTTCTCATGTGAGGTAAAATGGCTAGAATAATTCTTTTCCTCTTTAGAAACAAACATGCTCTTCTTTCTTTCTAGTTTTCTTTTTCCTTCTTTGTGTTACCATGTAGTCTCGGATACGACCAAACATATTTTGTGTATACATACATTCCAAGTGTTTTTTCTATTATCATGTTGTCGAGTAAAAAAATAGCTCTATACGTGTTAAAAAGAGAGAGTAATATACATACTATTGTATTACATGGATAAAAAGACGGAGATTGCTATAAGCCACGAGTGAAGCTTTGTAATTTCTAGCTGCCGATTTGTTTATAATCTCCAAGCATGAAATTTAGAACCTCTTTGATTTGTAGGATTCTAAAAACAAAGGGATAGGAAAACATATGATTGAAATGTCATGCTCATCTTGATTCTACAAGATTTTTGTTTCTTTGACTGCATCATAGAAAATTATGATTCTTCCAAACAGGTTTGAATGGATGCCTAGAAATCTTATGGGAAATAGTACAAAGAAATCCTTAGAAAAAAAATCTTTTCAGTCCTATAAAGCATACAAACAACATAGAAATTTTTTTCTTCTAAAAACTCTAATCCTCCAAAATCCCTACGAAAATCCTTTGAGTCAAAGGAGCCCTCGTATGGATGGATGTTCGCATGTTAGTGCTACCAATGGGTCCATCACGAGTTTTTTCCTTTTGAGTGGCCCATGCGCTTTCAATCAGCTCCGGAGGGATTGTGCGAAATCATTAATTAAGAGGTACCCTTACAAAGGTCACTCCCACCTTCTCAGGTTGTGACAAGTGGCACGCCCGGGAGTTTCCATTTTTTAGTGGATTCGTTTATTCAAAATATTTTATCTCTTAAACCGTGCATCCAAACATACCGTTTTAACGTTCGATTTCTCTTGTTGAGATGTTCGAAACTAGATCCCTTAATAGGTTTCGACAAAAAAATTCCAATCAAAAAATTGGAACAAAAAAACCAAGCCGAAAACACGATTTTATTTTCCACCTTTTCCCATTTTTGAGAGGCACCCGCGGAAGCAAATCTGTGTCTCTCATGAAAGAGAAAAAACACATTTTTTCTCTTTCCTCGCGGAAGAAAACCTATGCCTCACGAAAAGCAAATCTGTGCCTTTCACGGAAGAAAAAAGACACATTTTTTCCTTTTTCGCGAGGCACAGCTCGCGGAAGCAAAATTGTGCCTCCAGGAGAAGCAAATTTGTGCCTCTCACGAAAAAAAACACATTTTTCTCTCTACCTGATAGGCACAGATGTGCCTTCCATGGAAGAAAACCTGTGCGTGCACGAGAAGCAAATCTATGCTTCTCACGGAAAACAAAAAAAAAGTTTTTTTCTCTTTTTACGAGATGCACAACTGTGCCTCTCGTGAAAGCAAATATGTGCCTCTTGCGGAAGAAAAAAATGACTTTTCACTAGAATTCATTTTTTCACAAAACCTAGGGAAAACCGGGCAAAAACCTAAAAACAGAAACAACAAAAAAACCATCTAAAACCCAAAAAGGCATAAAAATAAAATAAAAATTCGGAGGGAGCGCTCTGCACGCCACAAGTGATTGCGGCTGAGAGCGCGTCAAGTTTAATCCTACTAAAAGTGACCCTTGAGGGGCACCCTCAAGGGGTATCCCTCAAGTAGGTGCTCTCATGCAAATTCTCTATTTGATGCGCTTTGCATTAACTTGTCATTGATTTCCACGCACGCGACTGACATGGGCCAGCCCATTTTAGACTGGGTGTGAGTACATCGCAACTGGTTTTCGGGACGAAAGTTTAGATTTTGACCAGCTTTGGAAACGTTCTAGAGGTTTCCGAACCAGATTTTATTTATTTATTACTTTATTTATTTATTTTTCTTATGTTCTTCTATTTCAAGTATATTTGTCTTTTTCAAAAAAATGGAATTTTAAAATATTTTTTGGAATTTTCAAAAAGTATTTTTGTTTCTCAAAATTTGTTCACAAATTTATGTAACATTCATGTTTTAAAAACATGTTAGGTTTTCAAGAATTTGTTTGGAATTTCAAAAAATGTGGATGTTTTCCAAAATTTGTTCACAAGTTAAAAAAATTGGCAATGAAAAAAGAATATTCGTGGTTTCAATATTTGTTCAGAATTTCAAAAAATGTTCCCGTTTTCCAAAAATATTTGGGAATTTCATATATTGCTTGCCTTTTTACCAAAACAGTTCCAAATATAAAAAAAATCATTTTCAAAATCATTCGGAATTTTTAAAAATACATTTTAAATGTTTTACGTATTAAGAAAATATTAGCGTTTCAGAACAAATGTTTGAGATTTTCAAAATGTGTTCGCAATTTCGGAATTGTTCAGAAATTGACTGTTTTTTTCATAAATTGTTTGTAATCTTAAAAAATTATTCAAATCTGCTAAAATGTTCGCAAATTTACAGGAAATGTTTTGAGTTCTGCTGCCGCCATTTGTTCTTTAATGTTCACGCCACCCTACTGTCACTAGGAGTCATCAATTCCAATGGCTGGGAATAGGCGTTCACTAGTAGGTGGTTGATTTTTACGTCCACTCGCTGTGGTGCCACCCAGTGGGCCATCCCAATTTTGTGTGACATTCATATTTGACGCAACCGGGAGCGTGCTCCTCCTTCTGTGCATGCTGCAGGGTGGGCCAGCTTGCTTATGTTGTCTCTGACCTGGACATGTAAAAAAAGTGACTAACCCATAATTTTTGTCAAACAAGTAAGCTATAGAAGGTTTTCGAAACTTAGAACCTCTGCCTCTGCATGTCAAAAAATGAAGTACATGGTATTAGACAACTAGAGTAGAAATACTACAAGATATGAATTTACCCCACAATAAAAACTACAAGATAGGAATTTAAGGACTACGTCAATTTATTCTGCACCAACACCTTAAAAAATGGGTTGGAACATTCACACCTTCTCGAGATGTCTGGCTGAGGATGGCAGGACAAGGAATTTTCATCCTAATTCCTGAGACTAACCAATTAAAACCAATACATCAGCAAGGAGACAAAGCATTCAATAATGTAATAACGCGAATTCCTCACTCCTCGGTTTGACTAATAAATACCCGAATAGGAGTTTTCACCCCAAACATGAAGTGATGCACTAGTCACCATATTGATGGCCGATTTTTTGATAGTCACCACAACCAGTACTTCACGCTAGGCCAGGGAGACGCTAGCAGATGGCTGGGACGTCTTTCCAACTTGGACCACCACTGCAACCATTAGCGGGCCGCAAATGTAGCGACGCAGAGTTAGCCGCTGTCGATCCACTGGTGAGCCCAAATTTTGTGATATTTTTACTCTTTATTTTGTGCCTCCGTAGTAAGCTTTGTTGGATTTTACTGCGTTCGCGCGCCTCTTCTTGCCTGTTTTCATCAGGATGTCATTTTTGGATGTGTTTGGGAGATTAAGGAAAGAACACCAAGAAAGGATGATGAAATCACGTCAATTAATATGATAAATTATTACCATAAATGAATAAATCATTGGGGAGGAGAAAGGAGCTGCGAGTAGGCACCCAAAGCTCTTGACGGCGCATGGTACGAGGGGCATGTGCTCGTACCGCCGGTCGCACCACGTGCCGTTGCTGCCGCCTGGTTAACTAGTTCCACCTCCGTGTGATCGGATCTCGCATTAGAGGCGCAGAGACCTCGGAAACTTGTCCTGAACAGTGAACTAACCTCTAAAAGACATCGGGAGGGGGAATCGGAAAGGACGAATCCGTCATCACTACCACTGGTTGCTCTCACGTAAGAGTGGTTGGGTATTCCCAAGTGCAAGGGTGATGTAACCTAGCAATAAGTATTTCTCTCAATTGACAACCAAGGTTTATTGAATCAGTAGAAATTTCTTCTACAACACTAATCATCTGTACCTGCACACCAAACACAAAGCAATTGTCCCCCAACGCTTCAAGAAGGTTGTCAAGATTTTTGTCCTACTAGTTACAGGAATAAATTATATGGTATGATAGGAATTTATAAATAGAAAAAAAATAATAAAATGGTATAGCAAAGAAAGTAAATTATAACGTTGAATGCAATAAAAAGTAGGCCGTTATAACAAAAATAAGAAAATGGTATAGCAAAGAAAGTAAATTATAACGTTGAACGCAATTAAAGGAAAATAGACCCGGGTCCATAACATCACTGGAGGCTTCTCTCCAAGTAAGATTAATGTGTTGTGATGAACAAATTATAGTTGGACAATAATTATATTAAAATATCTATATTTATGAGTATAACCATTCATGGCATAATCTTATATAGGCATTTACATCCATAATATGTAGGCCGTTATCCAACTGCATCTACAACTAATACTCCATCTAAAGACTGCTATCTAGCATGCATCTTGAGGTATTAACTTCATAACAAACAAAGCATTCAATGTTATAATTGCATGTAACAAAAATAATAAAATGTTATAGCAAAGAAAGTAAATTAGCTACTAAATATAAAAGTGCAGTAAAAACTTCCAATATTTGATAGGTTTATTTATGTAAACTCAGCCATGAATGAACATTCACCATTCGTAAATCTAGAAATCGCATGTGACATGTAGGTAAAATATTTTTATGCTTTTATTCATATTTTCATAACTATTTGACTATGAATTTTCATGTCCCATTTTAAACTCAGTAAAGCGCATGTCGATACAAATTGGGCCAACCAAAAAGAATGTAATTATACATCTTCTCATTTTGCTTGACCTAGAACTTGTTTTGAGGAAAGTTAATATCATGCTATTATGCACTATGATCTTGGATTTCTTATATGCATAAAAAATTGTTAGTATTTCATATTTGATATAATCTGAAGGTATTCTAGATATGTTTCGTTTCTATCCAAATTTTGATAGAAAATTTCATATTATTACTTAAAATACAAAATATATATGTTGGATGTAAAACTTATTGAAACACAGTGATCATATATTTCACTTGGAAATAATAAGTTTATTTAGTTAATCCAGTTGAAGATAACATGGAAACTTATTTTACTAGGAATATGTTTTGGAACCCACTGCCTTTATATCTTAATTACCCTTGTTTCTAATTTACAATTTTCAATTGTATCCCTCAAAGTGCAAAGCACAAAGCACGTGCTACTTGTTAAAATTTGTGAACATATTATTTTTTAAATGCATGAACATATTTTGAAATACATGATCACTTTCTTAAATATCATAAATATATTTTTTAAAGCTTATTTCTAATTTCTGAATGTTCATAATACGAGAAGAGATTCGAACGACTGGACCATTGATACGTCTCCATCGTATCTACTTTTCCAAACGCTTTTGCTCTTGTTTTGGACTCTAATTTGCATGATTTGAATGAAACTAACCCGAACTGACGTTGTTTTCAGCAGAATTGCCATGGTGTTGTTTTTGTGCAAAAATCAAATTTCTCGGATTGACCTAAAAATTTATGGAGAATATTTGTGGAATATATTAAAAATATTGACGAAATAAAATACCAGAGGGGGGCCACCCAGGAGCCCCAAGCTCGAGGGGCGCGCCTTCTAAAAAGATGATAGGAATTTGCATGCCTCTGATACATCTCTGTCGTATCTATAATTTTTGATTGTTCCATGCCAAGATTATACAAATTTCACATATTTTTGGCAACAATTTATATGATTTATTGGACTAACATATTGATCCAGTACCCAGTGCCAGTTCCTGTTTGTTGCATGTTTTCTGTTTTGCAGAATATCCATATCAAACTAAGTCCAAATGCAATAAAATTTTACGAAGAATTATTTTGGAATATATGTTATTTTTGGGAGGTGGAATCAATGCAAACGGAGGCCCACAGCCTCCACTAGGCACTAGGGCGCCCCCCAGGCGTGCGGTGGTGGGTAGTGGCCACCTTGTAAGGCGGTTGCTGCCCTTCTTTCGCCGCAAGAAAGATAATATCCAGGAATTTAAGAAACGGTGTAGGGCCAGAAAACAGGAACGTAAAACAGAAGAGAACAGAGTGATAGATCCAATCTAGGAGGGGCTCCTGCCCCTCCACCGCCATGGAGGCCATGAACCAGAGGGGAAACTCTTCTCCCATCTAGGGGGGAGGCCAAGGAAGAAGAAGAAGGAGGGGGGCTCTCTCCCCCTCTCTCCCGGTGGCTCCGGAGTGCCGCCGGGGCAAGGATCGTGAAAGCGATCTACATCAACAACCTTGCTACCATCAACACCAACTTTCTCCCCCTCTATGCAGCAGTGTAACCTCTCTATTCCCACTGCAATTCTCTACTTAAACATGGTGCTCAACACTATAGATTATTATCCAATGATATGTGGTTATCCTATGATGTTTGAGTAGATCTGTTTTGTCCTATGGGTTGGTTGATGATCATGATTGGTTTGAGTTGTATATTTTATTTTGGTGTTGTCCTACGGTGCCCTCCGTGTCGCGCAAACATGAGGGATCCCCACTGTAGGGTGTTGCAATACGTTCATGATTCTCTTATGGTGGGTGGCTAGAGTGACAGAAGTTTACGCCTGAGTAAGGGGGTTGTTGCGTATGGGATAAAGAGGACTTGGTACTTAATGCTATGGTTGGGTTTTACCTTAATGATCTTTGGTAGTAGCGGATGCTTGCTAGAGTTCCAATCATAAGTGCATATGATCCAAGTACGGAAAGTATGTTAGCTCATGCCTCTCCCTCATATAAAATTGGAATAATGAGCGATCACCTAGGGACAAATAACTTTCTTGTGTGACAAAAAGCTTTCTACTTAACAACTAACTTTTATTATCTTGCAATTTATTCGTAGTTTTATTCTCATAAAGTACTTCTAGTTTTATTCTTGTTCTAGGTAAATCAAACGTTAAGTGAGTGTAGAGTTGTATCGGTGGTCGATAGAACTTGAGGTAATATTTGTTCTACCTTTAGCTCCTCATTGTGTTCGACACTCTTATTTATCGAAAAAGGCTACAAACGATCCCCTATAATTGTGGGTTATCAGCCTCTAGTGAACCTACGGTAGACACACCTGAGAATCCGAATGATATTTCTATTTCTGATGCTGAAACACAATTTGGTGATGAACATGAACCTAGTAACAATGATAATGATGATGTTCATGTTGATGCTCAACCTAATAATGATAATGATGTAGAAATATAACCTACTATTGATCTTGATAATCCACAACCTAAGAATGAAAGATATGATAAGAGAGACTTTATTGGGAGGAAACATGGTAAAGAAAGAGAACCATGGGTTCAGAAACCCATGCCTTTTCCTCCTAAAGATTAAAGAATAAAGATGAAGAATTTGAGCGCTTTGTTGAAATGCTTAGACCTGTCTTTTTGCGCCTTCATTTGACTAATATTCTGAAAATGTCCCCTTATGCTAAGTATATGAAAGATATTGTTACAAATAAATGAAAGATACCGGAAGCTAAAATTTCCACCATGCTTGCTAATTATTCATTTAAAGGTGGTATACCAAAGAAACTTGGAGACCCAGGAATACCAACTATACCATGCTCCATTAAAAGAAACTATGTTAAAACTGCTTTATGTGATCTAGGAGCCGGTGTTAGTGTTATGCCTTTCTCTTTGTATCGTAGACTTGAGTTGAATAAGTTGACACCAACTGAAATTTCTTTGCAAATGGCTGATAAATCAACTACTATACCAATCAGTATTTGTGAGGTTGTGCCTATCGTAGTTCCAAATGTTACTATCTTAACGGACTTTATTATTCTTGATATACCTGAGGACGACAGTATGTCAATCATCCTTGGTAAACCCTTTTTGAACACTTCAGGGGCTGTTATTGATTACAATAAGGGCAATGTCACTTTTCATGTCAATGGTAATGAACACACGGTACACTTTTCGAAGAAACAACCTCAAGTGAATAGTGTCAACTCTATTTGAAAAATTTCAACGATTACTATTGGAGGTTTTGAATTCCCTATTCCTACTGTCAAAAAAAAAATATGAAATCCTTATTGTTGGGGACATGCATATCCCCATGGACGTAACCTAGCGTTATACAAAGAACCTCCAGTTTAATGTCATTCGGAAGAAGTTTGTTAGTAAGACTTGATCAACCTTATTAATGGATTCCTTTTGACGAGCATGTAGTCGATGAATTTAGTAAACACAACTTTCTGTACCCACCTTTTACTTTATATTATTTAGAATTAATAAAGTAGAAATGCCATGATTATGCTGTTTTCTGAATTATCCGTGCAATAAAAAATGACTAGAAAATAGAAGTTCTCCAAATGCCCTGAAAATTCAATATGATTTTTTTCTGCAATATTTAAAAAATAATGGCACTGAACACACCCCAGGGGGTGCACCTGTGAGCCTAGCAAGCTTGTGGGGCCCATGTAGGCCCCCTCAATTATTGCTGCCACTCATGCTCTTCTTCTTCCTCTAGAAAAAATCACTTGCTTGTTCAAACCCAATTGTTCTTGCTCATCTTGCTGCCATTTTTGATCTCCTTGTGTCGGGGAAAACGACACCTATGGGATCGAGTGGATCCCTTCTACGGTTTGGCAGGGAAGAGGGGTGCACAAAGAGCTGATCTAACGATTAACACGATGAATTTTTACCCAGGTTCGGGCCGCTGAGAAGCGTAAAACCCTAGTCCCGCTTTGAGTGTATATTGAGTGTTCTTGAGCTTCGGCTAGCTGCTACGCATGCAAACTAGGCCGGAAAGTCCAAAAAAAGTCCAAGTCCCCCCCCTGTATCACCTTGGGCCTCCTTTTATACCAAGGGGCTACCACAGTGGCGTACAGGCATACAGGAGGTGTAAACTGCTACAGTGCACGTGCTTATCTCTGGCATCTTAGGACAAGTGCATTAAATGCGCTGCTTACGTGCCCTGTAACTTTATCGGGGATGGAAATAGAGCCCATCCCATCCATCGCCGCCTCACTCCGTCTTGACACGCATCCAAGGTGACGAGGCATGCAAGGCCAGGCAGGCATGCTGGTCGCCGCGCTGGCGCGGTGGGAAGGTGGTTGAACCTCCACTTGGTGCGAGCCATCGCAGGCGTCCCCGGCAAGGGTCTTGCCGGGGCCTCGCAAGTGTCTCCGGCAAGAGTCTTGCCGGGGCTTCGCAAGCGTCTCCGGCAAGGATCTTGCCGGGGCTTCGCAAGCGTCCCCCGCAAGGGTCTTGACGGGGCCTTGCCTTTAGTCTGTCATCTTCTGATCGTAGGCTTGAAGGCCTCCTTGGTGGCCTTGTCTCTGCTGCTAGCTGTCCCCGTCAGGCCTTGCCGCTGGTATGGCTGCAACTGTCCGTGCACAAGTATGGGGTACTAAAGGACCCAAACTTTAGTACACCGACAGGAGCCCCCGTCGGGACGGAACTTGCCGGGGTCTGGCTTGGCGGCCCCGGAGACCCTGCAGAAGTAGCTTGGACTTGGTCCCAGGCGTGGTCCCGACCCCGCCAGGCTCGCCTACCTGGCAAGGGAGACCTTTCTGGGGAATCTTCTAGTTGGTGGCTTGAGCCTTGATCCTTGCGCGGGAGAGACGCCCCGCGCGCGGTAGTAGTGCTTGCCGGCGAAATGATTGCCAGGCGTTGCTGAGCACTGTCATGGCCCATCTTCGGAGGTTAGTGTGACCCTGGTTCTCACTACACCAACAGTAGCCCCCGGGCCCAGCTTCAGCGGAGATTTCTAAGAACTCGACGCTAGAGCTGGGGCCAAGTTTTGCATGAGTCATGACAGTGATTACCATGGTTCCCAAAGAAGCTGCTTTCAAAGGCGCAGGCGAGCCCCCGAGTCTGCTTCCATGGAAATTTTCTGGCAGTGAACTCTACAGATCTCAATGCTAGAACGTGGTTTTGTCTTCTTTCTCGCTTCTGGCAAGGTTGTTGCCAGGAAGTCTCATGATTTCACCGAAGAACTTTGATTTTCTTGATGCTTGATTTCAGTGGAGAACTTTGAAGCTCTCGACACTGGCTTCCGGCAAGATTGTTGCCAGGGAGGCTTATGGCGGAGAACTTCATCGTTCTCGACGCCGGCTTCCGGCAAGCTTGTTGCCAGGAATGCTTTTATCTTCAGCAGAGAACTTTGACATTCTCAATGACTGACTTCAGTGGAGAACTCTGAAGCTCCCGACACTGGCCTCCGGCAAGATTGTTACCAGGAAGACTTATGGCGGGGAACTTCGTCGTTCTCGACGCTGGCTTCCGGCAAGCTTGTTGCCAGGAAGGCTTATGGCGGAGAACTTCGTCATTCTTGACACCAGCTTCCGGCAAGATTGCTGCCGGGAAGGCTAATGGCGAAGAACCTCGTCGTTCTTGACACCGGCTTTCGGCAAGATTGTTGCCGGGAAGGCTAAAGGCGAAGAACCTCGTCGTTCTCGACGGCGAGAAGATTGGTCCTGAGGGCGTTGCCAGCCCCCGGGCCACAACTGCGTTTAAATACGACAAGTTAATTAGCATCTTAAATGCACTTTAGCTTGTGCATAACTTTATTTATAACTTTCCTCCTCAGGCATCTCCCTTTTACATATTGTACGCTTTATGTTGCCGGAATGCCCACGGGTGCGCATGTTCTAGACAATGGCGCTTAGGAACGGATCCTAGTTAGCATCCTAAAGAGAACACCGCCTTCCTGACAAGCTTCACAATCTCAGAGTAAGCATAGCTGCAAACAACGTTCCTAGGCAAACCAGTATTAACCGTGAGCACAATCATACCCTTCGACCGCTCCTTAACAGACAAGCTATATGTAAATGGAAATCTCGAGGAGGAGAGCTCTAGATGATTTTGTTTTTGCACAGTTGTTCCCTACGCTTGCCGGAATGCATCTCGATCGTGCACGTCCTAGTCAATGGTGCTTAGGAACGGATCCTAGTTAGCAGCCTATCGAGGACGCCGCCTCCTTGAGAGCTTCACACTCCAAGAACAAACGCGGCTGCACAGGTGTTGCTAGGCGGATCCGAACAACCCAGAGCGCAGAATGTCTCAAGAGTGCTCCTTTGCGCACAGGTTATGTGCAAAGAACATCATCAAGGATGAAATTAAATTAGCAAAAAGCATTAAAGTCTTAGAACTTAGCTTTTTCCTGAAGTGTGGCGCGCGGGTCGTCGTCGCGGCTGCGGATGACACTGCTCGCCTGGCTTCGATCGCCCGAATGCCGTGGGAGCAAGTGACCTCCACCTCCTCCGTCTGCGTCCACCCCGTCGCCCGTCTGTGTTGGCACGGGCAGATCGACCGCGGACGAACCAATCGCCGCGAAACTCTTCCTCTTGGGAGGCATGATGACGAAGATGTTGAAGAAACTGACGCGCTAACTGCTAGATCAGGTTCGCACAACCTCTCCCCCTACCTGGCGCACCAAAGATGTCGGGGAAAATGACACCTATGGGATTGAGTGGATCCCTTCTACGGTTTGGCAGGGAAGAGGGGTGCACAAAGAGCAGATCTAACGATCAACACGATGAATTTTTACCCAGGTTCGGGCCGCTGAGAAGCGTAAAACCCTAGTCCTGCTTTGAGTGTATATTGAGTGTTCTTGAGCTTCGGCTAGCTGCTACGCACGCAAACTGGGCCGGAAAGTCCAAAAAAAGTACAAGTCCCCCCCTGTATCGCCTTGGGCCTCCTTTTATACCAAGGGGCTACCACAGTGGTGTACAGGCATACAGGAGGTGTAAAGTGCTACAATGCATGTGCTTATCTCTGGCGTCTTAGGACAAGTGCATTAAATGCGCTGCTTACATGCCCTCTAACTTTATTGGGGACGGAAATAGAGCCCGTCCCATCCGTCGCTGCCTCACTCCGTCTTGACACGCATCCAAGGTGACGAGGCATGCAAGGCCAGGCAGGCATGCTGGTCGCCACGCTGGAGCAGTGAGAAGGTGGTAGAACCTCCGCCTGGTGCGAGCCATCGCAGGCGTTCCCGGCAAGGGTCTTGCCGGGGCCTCGCGTCTCCGGCAAGAGTCTTGCCGGGGCTTTGCAAGCGTCTCCGGCAAGGATCTTGCCGGGGGCTTCGCAAATGTCCCCAGCAAGGGTCTTGACGGGGCCTTGCCTTTAGTCTGTCGTCTTCTGATCGTAGGCTTGAAGGCCTCCTTGGTGGCCTTGTCTTTGCTGCCAGCTGTCCCCGTCAGGCCTTGCCGCTGGTATGGCTGCAACCGTCCGTGCACAAGTATGGGTTACTAAAGGACCCAAACTTTAGTACACCGACAGGAGCCCCCGTCGGGACGGAACTTGCCGGGGTCTGGCTTGGCGGCCCCGGAGACCCTGCTGAAGTAGCTTGGACTTGGTCCCAGGCATGGTCTCGACCCCGCCAGGCTCGCCTGCCCGGCAAGGGAGACCTTTCTGGGGAATCTTCTACTTGGTGGCTTGAGCCTTGATCCTCGCGCGGGAGAGACGCCCCCGCGCGCGGTAGTAGTGCTTGCCGGCGAAATGATTGCCGAGCGTTGCTGAGCACTATCATGGCCCATCTTCGGAGGTTAGTGGGACCCTGGTTCTCACTACATCGACACCTTGCTCGGAACTCCATTTCCAAAACTGTTTTGGGGGATTGTTCATCGGTATGTGACTCCTCCGTTGGTCCCATTAGTTTTTGTTCTAGTGGTTTATTATTTGCACATTTAGCACTGTTGGTGACCATGTTCTTGAGCTTGCATGTCAAATTTATATGGCTCAAAATAATTTTGGTGCATGATATAGCCTCTAGACACTTGTAGGAGTAGTTGCTATCAATTTTGTTGAGTATTGTTCACTTTTGTTTTGAGTTACTAAAAATTTCAAAGAAAAAAATGTTTAGGAAGATGTTCCAAGGTGGTTCCTCGAGCAAGAAATCCCCAAGACTCGCTCCACGTGAGCAGGACCTTGAACCACCGCGGGAAGCTATAGTGTAACCTTGTGAATGGCCGTCGGATTATTTCAAGAATCAAGCCAGTTTCAAGGAAGAATTTTATATGTACGTGCACAATGCCGGCTTGACGGAATTCCTGTCAGATAAGTGCTTGCAATACTACAATCTCACTGATTCTTTTGTGTGGAAATTTGAGTATTCAGTCCATCACAATACGCACTTTGTTTTATTTAATCTCTATGAAAAATCATTTCACATGGACCTTGAAGAATTTAATGAAGCATGCAAAATTCTGCAATGGGGCACTTACACTAAACCTCGTAAATCTGATGGCATTGAGTTTCTTGCCAGCATCACTAGGGGTGAAACTAGAGGCATTACACGAGCTACCATAGGGAGCATTCACTTTCCTGCATTACATTATTTTGCTCTCTTTATAGGTAGAAGCATTGACGGTAAACATGACCATAGCCACCTTTGTGCTTCTGATTTGACCGTTCTTAATTGTGTTGTAATGTATGATAGACAATATAACTTAGGGGCTATTGTTGCACGTCGGTTACATAATAATGCGTTAGATGGAGATTTCTATGGTGGAATTTACGCCACTCGGTTAGCTAATTATCTTGGGGTACCGATAAAAGAAAATGATACTCAGTTGCCACCTGCTTTCCTTGATTACGCCGCTATGGAGCGTTTCTTGAGAGGGGTGACCTGCTCTTCCAGTACAGACTAATCTTTAACAGGCGCTGCATCGTCCATATTATGCTTCCCGCTCCTGTCTTCTTTAACTTTCAGGAAAAACAAAGATATTTTATACTTATGGAGGAGGCAGAGGAGTATGAGAGGGCGAGGGAGACTGCTCGCCTCAACGAGGCAGCCCGCCAAGCGGTGGCAGCTGCAATCCAGTTCAACCCCAACTATGACTTTGGGTATTATCCCGGCCAGCTTAGGAAAAAAGCCTAAGCTTGGGGGATTACGTATTCCTCACCGACATTACATTCATGCATCACACATTCATTCCAATTGTCGGTGTTCATACCTTTTCATTGTATAATCCATGTTGGTTTATTTTTCTTGCTTTCTTCTTGTGTGTTTGAAAAACTTTCATAAAATCCAAAAATATTTCTCATTTCTTTTTAGTTTTTTCTTTTTAGTTAAATTAGTAGTAGTATTAAAAGAAAACCCCAAAAGATTTCTCGTTCTTCTTTTGCTTGTTGGGAGCTTTCCCATGTAAATAGTTTTTCTTGTTTTCATTTTCCTTTGTTTCACTTTCTTCAAGAGAAAAACAAAAAGTCCAAAAATATTTCAGTGTGTTTCTTTGAAATTCTTTTACTTAACTTTGGGTCGTAAGGAGAAGACCACAATGAAAATGTTGAGTGGCTCTCATATGTGTTATTGTTGATCTAACAAAAAGCCCATATTACCTTGTCTTCTCCTTTGAATAAATGTATGCAGATTCTAGCTTAGTCCACGGCACATGCACTATTATTATTATCCACATAGTTTGGTCGTGCAAGTGAAAGGCAATAATGATGACATTTAATGAAATGATTGAGATGAAGAAAAGCTGGTATGAACTCGACCTATTTTGTTTTTGTAAATATGATTAGCTCATCGTTCTTGATTCAGCCTATTATGGGTAAACATGTTTGCAATAAAAATTAGAGATTATAGTTACTCATGCCATGCTTAAATAGCTAGGAGTGGATAATGGTTTATCTTGTGTGTCAACATGCATTTAAAATGATTATGATGTAGTATGATAGGATGGTATCCTCCTCTGAATGATTCGAGTGGCTTGACTTGGCACATGTTCATGCATGTAGTTGAATCAAAAACAACATAGCCTCCACGATATTTATTTTCATGGTGATTTATATCCTACTCATGCTTGTATTCAATGTTGATTTATCTCAATGCATATTTATGACCGTTGTCGCTCTCTAGTTGGTCGCTCCTCAATCTATTTGCTAGCCTTCACTTGTACTAAGCGGGAATACTGCTTGTGCATCCACTTCCTTAAACCCAAAGTTATTCCATATGAGTCCACCATACCTACCTATAGGCGATTTACCTGCCATTCCAAGTAAATTTGCATGTGCCAAACTCTAGATCTTCAAATAATAATCTGTTTGGTATGCCCGAATCGCTCATGAAGCGACAGGGGGTTATTCTCATGATGAGTGTTTATTCGCTTGTCATTCATGACAAAGTGGCTGGTAATTGGGATGCCCGGTCCTATGATCAAAATCAAAATATAATAATGAAACAAAGCTCCCCCGGGTTGTTGTTGGTATGGAGGGTACCCGAGGATTCGGCTAGCCATGGCTTGTGTTTGTTGGTGGATGGGGAGTAAAACTTTACCATTCTGTTTGGGAACCGCCTATAATGTGTCTAGCATGCACTACAAAAAAAAAGACACATCCGTGACATTTTGGCCCGAACGAATTTTTTTTCTGTCATGCTTATGACACTTCTATGACGATAATTGTGACAAAACTCGGTATCATCATAGATGTGGTGGGCTCCGACTTCTATGACAAAAAATCATGACAGAAAATGGGCTTTTCATCCTGGGCAGGCCGGAGACGCACCTGCATGACATTCTTTGGGCCGTCCATGACGGAAAAAATCATGGTAGAAGCGAGGGCGATGAAAATTTCGGGGAGTTCCCGGTTACTGTGGGTGGTCGGGGCCGAGCGATGCATGGAGGGATTGCGCATTTCTCTCATACACGTACGCGCATGTGTGCGAGGTGTTGGGCTCTAACTGAACCCGAGTGAGGCGTTCGCTTACTGAACCCGAGCGATTGCACTAGCTACGCACGTTACTGAACCCGAGCAATCGATCCCTTGGCTGTTAACTGAACCCGATCGAGCAATTCCTTCGCTACTGCTGCTAGCTAAACCCGAGCGATCGATCGCTGCTGCTGCTGCTTACTGAAGCCGATCGAACCTGCTGCCTCTTGATGAACAGTGAACATGGGGGTTGGTTGAACGAGTCGAGACGTACGTGGTTGGGGTTGGATGAACAGTTCCCGGTGGGGGTTGGATGAACAGGACCCCGTGGTAGTAGTAGTAGTAGGCCGTTGCCGCTGGATGAACAGGACCCCGAGAGGAGGCCGCCACAGCCGAGCTGGTTGGGGGTGGATGAACAGGACCCCGTGGAGGGCTGGTTGAACAGTAGCCGGTGGAGGGCTGTATGAACAGTAGCCCGTGGATAAACAGTAGCTGGTGGAGGCAGGAGGAAGACGCGGTGGATGAACAGTGCAGGTGGAGGCTGAAGGAAGTCGACGGTGGGTGAACAGTAGCCCGTGGAGTCCCATTTTGCGGTACGCCACACCCCTCCGATGAACAGGACCCCCGTTTTGACCGTAGCGCTCCAACACAAGTCCGTTTCCTCCGTTTTGCGATACGCCACACCCCTCCTGATGAACAGGACCCCCGTTTCGACCGTAGCGCTCCAACACAAATCCGTTTCCTCCATACTGCGGTACGCCACACCCGTCCCGATGAACAGGATGCCATTTCGATCGTAGCCGGTCGAACAGAATGCCGTTTCCTCCCTATTGTGGTACGCTAGACCCCGTTTCGGCTGTTCCGTCCAAGCCGGTTGGCTCCCGTTGAACAGGACGCATTCCGACCCAGACTGGTGCCTCCCGATGAACATGATGATGTTTCTCCGTTTCGACCCAGCCGGTTGGCTGCCCGATGAACAGGACACTGTTGCTATCGTCTGTTGCATCTCCATGTACACGAGCCCTGGCCGTACGTATGCGTTCGAGACCCCGCCCGTATGTACGTACGTGGCCGTATTTTTTGGCATGTGGCTGTATGTACATGTACACGGTTTAGAAGGGACTGCGTGAACTGCTACGTCGGGGGCTCTACTACTACACGTGCCACTGCTTGCTCGGCCACGGTTCATCGTTGTAGAGAGACCGATCGACCAGTATGTACGTACACGTTCGCGACCAGAATGACAACACTACCTACGCTTCGACCAGGTGGGTCCCGGCTGTCAGGGAGGATAAGGAGGCACTTCCTTTCGTGCGAAGTTATTGATGGTGGGTCCGAGCTGTCTGGGGGAGGATTCATTTTTTCATGCCTAATAGGGAGGCACTTCCTTGTGTCCGAAGATATAGCTGGTGGGTCCCAGGTGTTAGGGGGAAAACGTTTTTTTCGCAAAATACAGCTAAGCCAAAATACAGAGGCCCTTCCGGTAGGTTCCTGCTGTCACGTGGAGGAATCATTATTTTGCGCGTAATAAGGAGGCACTTCCTTGCTGCGGCCGTGGACCCAGCTGTCAGCCTCTCCACGTACAGTCCTCTTCCGATGTAAGTCGTTCCTTGACCACGTTGACCACGCTGCACCGAGAGCACCAAGGCGGAAGATGACGGCAAGGCATAGGAAGGGAACGACCTGGAGCCAGGGAAGACTCGGCAGTTGTTTCCCACGCGGAGGGGCGTACGAGGGTTTACTGGTTGGGCTACAGTGTGAGGCTGCCATCGCCGAAGAATAACAGCAGGTCTGAGTGAGTACAGGGATGGCCAGGCCAGCGATGGGAGTAGGGTGGGGCGGTGAGGCCTGTGCGGCAGCAGAGCTGACCACGGGAGGCAGCAGCAGGCGGCACGACCGACACTGGTTTGGGCGGCTGGGGCAAGAAGACCAGAGGTTGAAGAAGCACTACGGCCGTTGGATGGACATCGTACGGTCACTGGAGCTAGAATCGTTCATATTGACTAAGTTGACAAAGCCCTCCGTCCGCGTCAACTTCGTAGGCCCACAAGTCAGCCTCCGACTATGGTGGGTCCCAGATAGCAGGGGGAGTATTCATTTTTTGTGCGTAATAAGGAGGCACTTCCTTGCATGCGAAGATATAGCTGGTGGGTCCGAGCAGTCAGCGGGAGGAAAGTTTTTTTCATGAAATACAGAGGCCCTTCTGGTGTGTCCCTGCTGTCAGGTGGAGGAATCATTATTTTGCGCATAATAAGGAGGCATTTCCTTGCATGCCGCCGTGGACCCAGCTGTCAGCCTCTCCATGTACAGTCCTTTTCCGATGGATGTCGTTCATTGACCACGTTAACCACACCGCGCCGAGAGCACCAGGACGGTGGACGACGGCGAGGCCTAGGAAGGGAACGACCAGGAGCCGGGGAAGACTCGGCAGTTGTTGCCCATGCGGTGGGGAGTACGAGGGTTTAATGGTTCAGCTGTCATCGCCGGAAAATAATAGGAGGTGTGGGTGAGTAGAGGAATGGCCTGGCTAGCGATGGAGGAGGGTGGGATGGTGCGGCTTGCGCGGCAGGGAGGGAGCAGGCAGTCCCGCCGGTGCTGGTTTGAGCGGCTGGAGCAGGAAGAGCAAAGATTGAAGAAGCACGGGGGCCGTTGGATGGACATCCAACAGTCACTGCTCTCGTGTGTTGACTAAGTTGACACGGCCTTTTTTTTAGGAAAGCGTACGCGTCAACCTATAGTAGGCGCACAAGTCAGCCTCAAATCTGTAGAAAACAGCATACAACCCATCTGCCATTATTTCTAATAATTTACAGCCTATTCGCTAATTCTTAAGTATTTTTTTGGAGCCCATATTCTTTTTGTTAGCATTACAGCCCATATTGTGGCCACGGATAAAAAATTCTACGAAATTTTGCATATTTTGGTGCAGTCCGAACTGTTTTTAATCCCGAAATTTTGAGTCACGTTCAAACTAATTTAAAAATAATAAATTTATATCAATTTAAAATCCAACATAATTTTCCCCGCAAAATCAATTAAATTTGAAATGTCGAAATCTTTAAAAAACGATATTTGAAACTAATTGCCGGTTTGCTGTGTTTATAAATTTACATCCCATTTCTTACTACTTCATTTTCTGGGCATGCGAATACATTGGTCTCGTCTTGAAAGATTTGCAGCCCAGCAGGGCTAAGAAAGCAAGTAGGCCTTCGTTTGGTATTTCTTTAAAAAAAGTAGAACTGGGCTAACCATTTTCAGCTAGAAAAAAGCACAACTGGTCTCATCATGTGGTAAACAAGAAATAAAACCCTGGCTAGACGGGCCACAGCCCCCGCACAGCCCCGTTGTTACCCTGATCCGTCTCTAAAACTAGTATAAATAACAACTGCTTGTTCCTAAAAAAGTAAATAACAACTGCGCGACCTGCTAGGTCCCTAGTGTCAGCCGCTCGTTGTGTAATTCTCTCGTTTATTGACTACGTTGACAATGGCATGGGCCCCAGATGTCCAACCATTAGGAGGAACCATTTTTTTGTGCTTGTAATAACGAGGCACTTGCTTGCGTACTGCCATGACCCTGGTGGGTCCCTACTGTCATTCTCTCCACGTACAGTCATCTCCTTGTTCCTCTTGGTTGTTGACGATGTTGACAATGCCAGACGGCGGCGCACCGCGCACGGCGAGCGAACCAAGGTGGAGGACGACGGCGAGGCCTCGGACAGAACGAACAGGAGCCGTGGAAGATGCGCCAGTCTAGTCGCAGGCGGAGGGGAGTACGAGGGTTGACTGGTTCGGGTGCGGGTGCGTGTTGGGGCTGACGTCGCCGGAGAATAACACGATGTGTGGGGGAATAGAGGGAGGGACTGGCCAACATTTGAGGGTACAGTAGGGCGACAAAGGCGCAGCCAGCCGTGGGAGGCGGGAGCAGGCGGAACCGACGGGGTGGTTGGTTTGGGCGGCTGGAGGAAGAAGACAAGAGATAGAAGATACATGATAGATGTTGGATGTCAATCCAACGGCTGGTAGGCAGAATTGTTTGTTGATTAGTAATTAAGTCGACACCACCTTGGATAGGCTTTTTCCTCGTGGGTCCCAAATGTCAGAATCCAAATCTATCATGGTCATTGTAAGTGCATCTAGTGCCCCTTAGTGATTTTGGTGTATTGAAGACTTATAGGTTAAGGGACTAATGTGTTTGTGAGTGTATACAGGTCTATAAGTCTATGAGGAGTTTGTTATTTACGATGAATATCGACCCCTAAAAATGAATGTCTTCAACTGAAGACTTTGGTTTTCTTGAAGACTTTGAAAGTGAAGAAATTGGTGTGACCCTGAAGACTTGATATTCATGCGAGGATTATGAAGCATGAAGACTTTTGTTTTCGTAGTTTCATTTTCTTCTTCTCGAGTCATAGGAAACACCGTACTGTTAAAGGGGGTCGAGGTAAAACTAAGGAAAAGTTTCCAAGTGATGCTCAACTCAAAATCCTACACCTACCCAATCCTTTCGAGTGAAGCCATTGGAAATCTCATACAGTTTAGTCAAGTTCTTCAGTGACAGAGACGAAGTTCTTCTGTTCTCTGAGGAATTTGTTCTGACTGAGGAGTTAGGAATTTGCCAGTGCGGATTGCCTACAAGTGAGGAACATGATAGCCCTGAGGAATTTGATACTCAAATATCCGACCGTTGCTGTGTTGCGCACCAGCTGTCCAAATATCCTACCCACCTAACGGTCATATCATTGAAGGGCATTTATGTCTTATCATGTCGGGCTGCTCCCTAGGCTATAAATAGCCGCCCCCTACAACCACTAGCTGGTTGGCTGCTCCGAGAGATAGATTGACACTTGTCATTTAGAGCATCCCATCCTCCGAGGACTTTGAGCGAAAATCATCAAGTGAGGAAAAACCCAAAAACCCAAACACCTACAAACCCAAAGTGATTGAGCATCACTGAAGAGATTGTTCCTGTGTGGAACCGACGCTTGTTACCTTTGAGGACTGTGCATCCTCCAGACGGTTAGGCATCATGGTCTAGAGCATCCAAGAGGAAATTGTGGATTGCCGAGTGACCGAGTATGTGAAGGTTTGGAAGTCACCTGAAGACTTACCACGAGTGATTGGGCGAGGTCTGTGTGACCTTAGCTCAAGGAGAATACGGTGAGGACTGTGTGTCCGGGACTGTGTGTCCTCAGGTTTAAATACCTAGCCGCTCCAACCAGACGTACAACTGTCACAGCAGTTGGAACTGGTCTACCAAATCATTGTCTTCACCGAGCTGCTGGTTCTATTTCCTCAACCCTTTCATTTCCTCGCATACTTGCTATGTATTTGATCATTACTGTTTGAAGACTTTGTCTGAAGACTTTCTCAATTTCCTCAGTTCAATTTCTTCAGTCAGTTTGTCTTCAGCCTGCTCATCCTGTGTTTACGCTACTCGTGCTCTGTGCTTGTTTTCATTTCATCATGATGACTGTGCTACTGCTCTGTTATGCTTGCATCTGAGCACTTATTCCGCTGCTAAGTAGTTTGTCGCTTAGGAATTTCCTCACCTTGAAATTCCTCAGTGATGAATTTGTAAAAATCGCCTATTCACCCCCCCTCTAGTCGATATAACGCACTTTCAATTGGTATCAGAGCGAGGTACTCCCTTGTTCTCTGTGATTTTGGTTTAACCACCTGGAGTTTTAGTTATGTCGACTGCAGGCATGATCAAGGTCTCAGCTGGGTGTCCTACCTTCGATGGGACGGACTACCCCTACTGGAAGAACAAGATGCGCATGCATCTTGAGGCAATTGACAACGATCTCTGGTATGTTGTGGAAAAGGGTGTTCCCTCTGTCACTCCTTCCGTAAACGCTGCTGATGTGAAGAGATTCAAGCAACTCGACTCTCAAGCAAAGAATATCATATGTGGCCATCTGAGCAAAGGGCAGTATGGCAGAGTGAGTGCTTTGGAGACAGCTAAGCTTATCTGGGATAGGCTGTCCAAGGTCAACGAAGGAGTCTCAACTCAACGTGACTCTCGAGTTGACGTTCTTCGCAATCTCTTCAACCGCTTCAAAAGACTCGACAACGAAAATGTTCAGCAAACCTTTGATCGCCTCACTGACATTTCAAATGAGCTTCAAGCACTGGGTGCCACTGACATCACCGACCATGAGGTGGTGAAGAAATTGCTGAGGTCACTCGATTCTTCATTCGATATACTGGCACTGATGATTCAAGAACGTGGAGACTACAAGTCACTTGATCCTGCTGATATCCTCGAGAGGTTAAATACTCATGAATTCCAACTAGCTGAGAAGAGAGATCTCTACGGACCGAGCTATGGTAGATCTCGTGCACTGAAAGCCAAGGCAGTCTCTGAATCTGAAGATGAAGATTCTGGTAGCAGCCTTGGTGATCCTGAAGAACTGAGTCAGGAGCTAGCAATGTTCGTGAGGAAATTCCAGAAGTTCTCTAGACGTGGCCGATTTGGAAAATCCTCAAGAGGTGATGACATGAAATCAGATTCCTCATCCCGTGATTACAAGAAGAGAACTTGCCATAAATGCAAGAAACCTGGTCACTACATTACTGATTGTCCTCAGTGGGAGAAGGAATCAAAGAAGAAGAAATACAAGGATGATAGTTCAGATGACTCTAAGAAGAAGAAGAAATCTTCAAAGTCCTCATCGTCAAGATCTTCAAAGTCTTCATCTCACAAGAAGAGCAGCTCCAAGAAAGCTCGGGCATTCATTGGCAAGGAAATGGACTCTGAAGCTGAATCTGAGGAACATGAGGAAGAGGAGGCATCTGAGGAGTCACACTCTGGTGTGGCGAGCCTAGCCCTCGCTACTGCTTACGTTAGCAAGTCCATCTTCAACACTGAGGAAAATGGCTTCCCCAACACTGCTGATGACGGCAACGATGACTATGCTCCCACCTATTGCTTCATGGCAAAAGGTGCCAAGGTACTCAAATATCCCTCCTCTGAATCAAGTGAGGATGAATCTGATGATAACCTCAAACCCAGCTATTCCAAACTTGCTAATATTGCTGTTAAACAACAAAAGGCTTTGGAAAAGGTTCAAAATATGCTAGACAAAAGCGATGATCTGTTAGGTGAGGAAATGGATCGAACTCAAACACTGACTGATAATCTTCAGCAACTACAGTCTAAGTTTGACAACCTTCAAGGTCGTCATGAAACTCTCCTAGCCGATCATGAGAAGCTTTCTTATGAATTTCTTCAAAGAAAGCAAGATCTTGAGAAGCTAAGGGTGAGTCATGAAGATCTTCAGAAGGAAAATGATTCTTTGCTTGCTCAACAGATCAGTTCCGCTCAGGAAGAATTTATTCCACCATGCTTGAAATGCATTGAACGTGAAACTGCTAATTCTTCACTTGAATGTTCAAATGCTTCCATTGCTGCAAATTCTTCAACTATCTCTGTGGTCACAAATTCCTCATCTGAGGATACCACTAGTATCACTGACGAAAATGCAGGGTTGAAGGAATTGTATGTGACAGGCATGTACAAAAGCCTCAAAGGGCATCAGACTCTTTGTGATGTGCTCAAAAAGCAGATCTTGAACAGGAACCCTAGGAAAGAGGGTATTGCCTTTGAGAGGAAACTCAATGCTGATGGAACCTACTGGAAACCGGAGCAGTATCCCAAAACCTCATGGGTTGCTGCGAAGGGACCTCCCGTAGATCCATCCACTTTATCTGGCTTTACTTGTGAATCCTCATATTCATCTGATGAGTCATTTGACTCCAACTATAAACTGTTCAAAAATTAGAATGGTGAGGTATTTGCTAGATATGTTGGATCTAACTGCAGGAATGGTCCCCCTATGAAGAAAATCTGGGTTCCCAAAAGGTGCCTTGAAAGTCTTCAGGTGAATGTCCTCATGACACCACCTGTGAAGAATAAGAACCCCAGATCAAATTCTTCATATGAACCAAAGTCTTCATATGGATCCAAGTCCTCTTATGGATCAAATTCCTCACATGGATCCAAGTCCTCACATGAACATCATCGTGCTAACACCTCTGTTTCGCAGGGAAAGCCTAAGGGCTATGAATATGTGCATTATTCTTCAAATCATTATGTTCATAAGTCCTCGAAGAATTTCTCTGCTTATTCATATGCTTACCCTAACCCCTCTTATGTGAAACGAAGTGGTCTGGCGTCTTTGCCACCTTTCTCTTATGGAGCTCGCAGAATGATGAACTCTTTGCCACCCCTCCAGATGTGGGTGGTGAAGAAAAGGAACTAATCTCTTATGCAGGGTCAGGTCTCCAGACGAACTAAATCGTCTGAAGAATTTGCTGGAGACCTGAAATGCTTGAAAGGACGCAAGCTAATCACGAAGAAATGATTTATTCATTTCTCACGTCCTCACATTGCTATATATATACATATGTTGCTTTAATTGATGAAATATGTCTGATGAATTTGATGTCATATTCTTCACTCTGAAGTATATGAGTTCGTAAGATGCACTAATTCATCTGCAGGATGATTTACCCAAAGCTACTGAGTGGGTCCTCGATAGTGGATGTACAAATCACATGACCGGTGACAAGAGCTTACTGTTGAACACTCCTTTATCTCCATCACATTTGAAGCATATCACCTACGCTGACAAAGGCAAAAGCAAGGTATTGGGTCTAGGTAGGGTTGCAATCTCAAAGGATTGACACATGGATAAAGTCATGCTTGTCGAGTCCCTCAGATTCAACCTCATGTCTGTCTCAATGCTTTGTGATCTTGATATGGTTGTTGTCTTTGGCAAATATCGTTGCTTAGTGCTCATGGAATCTGACAATTCCAAAGTCTTCGAAGGCTTTAGGAGAGGAGACTTGTATATTGTTGATTTCTCTGCAGGACCACAGCCTGCCACTTGTCTACTTGCTAAAGCTTCAGAAGGCTGGCTATGGCATCGACGACTGGGTCATGCTGGCATGAGGAACTTACACACGCTCGTGAAGAAAAAGCACGTCATTGGCATCGAGGGTGTCAAATTCCTCAAAGATCATCTTTGTGGGGCTTGTGAGGCTGGAAAGATGACCAGAGCCAAGCACCCCTCGAAGACTATCATGACTACTTCTCGTCCTCTTGAATTGCTTCATATGAATCTTTTTGGCCCTACTCATTATGCCACACTAACAAATGCAGCATCTCTATATGGCTTTGTCATTGTTGATGACTATTCTCATTACACATGGGTGCATGTCATTACTTACAAAACTGAAGTGCAGGAAGTCTTCAGACGATTCTCCTCAAGGGCTTCGACGAATTTCGGCGTGAAGATCAAGCATATACGTAGTGACAATGGGACTGAGTTCAAGAATACTGGTCTTGATGACTATCTCGATGAACTTGGTATTACTCATGAGCTATCTGCCCCATACACGCCTCAGCAGAATGGCGTTGTGGAGCACAAGAACAGGACTCTTGTTGAGATGGCTCGCACCATGCTTGATGAATACAAGACACCTCGTCACTTCTGGCCTGAGGCAATTGATACTGCATGCCACATCATCAACAGGGTATATCTTCACAAATTCTTCAAGAAGACCTCATATGAACTCCTCACTGACAAGAAACCCAATGTGAGTTATTTCAAAGTCTTCGGTGCTAAATGTTGGATTAGAGATCCTCATCACAATTCTAAATTTGCACCGAAAGCACATGAAGGTTTTATGCTTGGTTACGGAAAGGACTCGCACACCTACAGGGTCTTCAACACCTATCACAACAAGGTTGTTGAAACTGTAGATGTGCGGTTCGATGGAACTAACGGCTCGCAAAGAGAGCACCTACCTCCTGTGCTAGATGAAATGACGCCTGAGGAAACCATCAAGTTCAAAGCTACTGAGGATGTCATTCCTACTGAAGAATCTGCTGAAGAAATCATTCCAGAACATGAAGAACAGCATGCTGGCGCATCTGAAGAAAATGGCTCTGAAGAAAATGCTAAGCCAAATCAAAGTCGTCAACCTGCTCATCCACGCGTTGCAAATGAAGTACAGATTGAGAGAATCATCAACGACATCAACGCACCAGGTCCTCTGACTCGCTCAAAAGCTTCACATTTATCTAACTTTTGTGGGCATTTTGCTTTCGTGTCCATCACAGAGCCCACCAAAGTTGATGAGGCATTTATGGATCCTGAATGGATTCAAGCAATGCAAGAGGAATTACATCAATTCAAGCTGAACAATGTATGGGAGCTTGTCAAGCGACCGGACCCATGCAAGCACAATATCATCGGTACCAAATGGATATACCGCAACAAGCAAGATGAAAATGGCCTAGTGGTGAGGAACAAGGCTCGTCTTGTGGCTCAAGGCTACACACAGGTTGAAGGAATTGATTTCGATGAAACTTTTGCACCTGTTGCTAGACTTGAGGCTATTCGCATATTGCTTGCTTATGCTAACCATCATAATATCATCTTATATCAAATGGATGTGAAAAGTGCATTCCTCAATGGTAAGCTTGAGGAAGAAGTATATGTTGCTCAACCCCCAGGTTTTGAAGATCCTAAGCATCCAGACAAAGTCTTCAGACTCAATAAGGCCCTCTATGGCCTCAAGCAGGCCCCTCGGGCGTGTGACGAATTTGCTTAGATGATGAGTGAGGAATATCAAATGTCCATGATGGGAGAATTGAAATTCTTCTTAGGTCTTCAAATTCGTCAACAACGCAATGGCATCTTCATTTCTCAAGAGAAATATCTCAAGGACGTTCTGAGGAAATTCGGTATGCAAGAATGCAGAGGCGTCAAAATCCCTATGCCCACAAATGGCCATCTATGCACTGATGAAAATGGAATAGACTTCGATCAAAAGGTATACCGCTCCATGATTGGCTCTTTATTGTACCTATGTGCATCTAGGCCGGATATTATGCTTAGTGTTTGCATGTGTGCCTGTTTTCAAGCTACACCGAAGGAATCACACCATAAGGCTGTGAAACATATTCTTCGATATCTAGCTCACACTCCAACACTTGGATCATGGTATCCCAAGGGCTCGGCGTTTGATCTCATTGGATATTCTGACTCTGACTATGCTGGTGATCATGTGGACCGCAAGTCAACATCAGGCACATGCCATTTCCTTGGACGATCCTTAGTATGTTGGTCCTCGAAGAAGCAGAACTGCGTATCACTCTCTACTGCTGAAGCTGAGTATATTGCTGCTGGTTCTTGCTGTGCTCAATTGCTATGGATGAAGCAAACCCTCAAGGATTACGGCATCAATGTGAAGAATGTGCCACTCTACTGCGACAACGAGAGTGCCATCAAAATTGCTCATAACCCAGTTCAGCACTCGAAGACAAAGCACATCGAGATTCGTCATCATTTTCTTCGAGATCATGTGTTGAAGGGTGACATCTCTATTGATCCCGTGAAGTCTGAAGAACAGCTAGTGGATATCTTCACAAAACCCTTGGATGAGAAGAGATTTAGCAAGTTGCGGTGTGAGCTAAATATCTTAGAATCTTCGAATGTCCTTTGAAAAGGACACACATCCTAACTCTTATGCAAATTGATGACTTAGATGTGCAACACACGAAGAAACATTTTTCTTCAATCAATGAAGACTAACCCTCTAAGTGTGAAGAAATTAATGAAGAATTTGATTCTTAGAGCCCTACGACAATTGTACGCGGTGTCTGAAATCATCATTCTTACACGGTGGGTCACGCCACCACAAAAAGTTGAAAATCTTCAAAATTTGAGTTTTTCATCATTGTGCAAATTCTTCAAATTTTCAAATTCTTCAACTTTGCAAAATCTTCACTCTTTCCGTCTGTGTTCTTCATTGAATATATATATATATTTGAGTTTTCTGTCCTCTACAGCATTCACTTATTGCTAATTCTTCAAGTTGTTTTTTCCTTCTAAGTGAATGTGATCGGACCCGTTCCCCCTCTGTGCTAAACTCAATCCAGTCCGTTCACAAATTCTTCATGTGCGTTCTATTTGAAACCCGTTCAAAGTCTTCACTGTGTCTTTGACAGCTGAAGAATTTGCGAACGAAACATTAAAATATTCTTATCTGAATTTTCGGCTTTTGCCGCTCAAACCGTTCCATATCCCTCGATAAGATTTATCTATTCACCCACGATCTAACACGATCTCCACTTCACAGTACGTGGGTGACACATGTCGTTAGGATAAGAAGGGTCAGGGGCATGTTTGTCCATTTTCTTCGGACGAGCGGTTTTTCACCTCTGCTATAAATACCCCTCGCCCTCCTCAGAGCTCATTTACCCCGCACGAGCTCTCAGACCTAGCGCCGCCGCTACACTCCATCGTCGCCTGTGAGGAAGAGCTTCACTGCCTCGACCTCGTCGCCGTCGTACTCACGCCGGCCGCGAAAATCTTCACTCCGCCGCCGCCGTAGCTGTTTTCCATCGCCAAGTTAGGGCGTGGAAGATCTGAACGGACGAACTTCTCCAGTGCTACTCTCAGTTCATCGTGTTCTTCGTCAAGGGTAAATAAAATTTATTTTTACTGCCCTTGTTGATTCTGATGATTTCCACAAAATCTTCAAAAGGTGTTTATTCTTCAACTTTCATGTTCTTAAACACCAACTTGCTTCTGTTCTTGATCAGTTTCTCTAAGCAACATTTTTCTTCAAGATTCCTCAATTGTGTGGATTTTCAATCTACACAACTCTGGAACCTAAGTCAAAAATGCTTAGTGAAATTCCTCAAGACACCCCTGGTCAAATTTCCTCAAACTTGATACTTTTGAAAATCTTCTGAGAACGCATATGACCTCTCCAAAACTCTTCGCACCTATATTCTGTTCACAGGTACACATGTCCGCTGCTGAATCTCTAGGTTCTCATCAACTTAACTCATTTGCAGCGTTCCTTGAAGAAAAATTGCATACCTCATCAGAAAATTTGATTGTTCAAAACCCTCAAGTGAAGAAAATGGCTGATGGTAAAAGACCTCAGAAGGGAGGAAAAAGGCCAGAAACAAATACTGCTTTTGAGATCCCTGATGACATCTATGATGAGTATTGTACTCCTGATGAAGCAACTCATGGCAAGGAGAACAAAAATCAGCGCAAAGTGCGCATTCAGAAGATTGAGAGGAGATGGGCAAGAGAATGGAGGGAATATCGCTATGTCACTCCCAAGTACATGAAGAAATTTGCTGTTAACCCTCCATGTCCAAGACCTCCATTGGCTCCTGGCCAAGAAGCTGATCCCACTAGCATCAGAAGAGGTGAGGAATTTCCTCAGGAGTGGGCTAAGCGTCAAGCCAAGCTGGCCAAAGTGGCTAAAGAGGTAGTGAAGAAATTCAATGAAGATTCTGTTGCTGCCGCCGCTGAGGCCTCTGCTATCAAGCCTAAGAAGGCTATCCTGAAGAAATTAGCCGTCAAGACAAGTTCCTCAGCTGCAATGCCCTCACGGCCAAGCTCTTCAAAGCCCTCACGGCCTGTTCCTCAAGCAAATTCCTCAAAAGCAGCTCCAACTCCCTCGGTTGCAAAATCCTCAGCTGCTCCTGCAAAGTCCTCAGCACCTGTGCATCTTGCCACATGCCAAAGGACTACTGGAATCTCAATTGCTTTAGGAGTCTCTGCAAGTTCTTCAGCTCCACCTCCGTCTTCAACAACTCCGACCTTGCTGAAGAAAAAGGCCACTGCTGGACGAGGCACAAGGCCAAGTCCTCACAAGAAGCAAGTCGCCTTTCAGGTTCCATCAAGCAAAGACGAAGCTGATGATGAAGAATTAGCTGAGATCATCAGAGATCGACAACAAAGGGCCGCTAGAGCCAAAGGCAGTGCTGTGCCCCTCATGCTGGATCCAAGGAAGATCCTTGATTTCATCGATCTCTGGCACAAGGATCCAAATACACCTTTGCCTGAATTAAACCTCACTCCTGGTCAAAGTCACATGTTGACGGCCTTCATAAATGAAGAGAAATGGAAATTTGAAAAGGCCAGGCAGGTGAAGAAGGCTCAGTACAAGAAGGAGCATTTTCTGAAGAACAATGTTGTGAAAATGTCTCCTGAAGAACTTGTGACTATGCAGGCTGAGATCAAAGCACTCAGTGATGAATTTCATGCATTCCATGCAGATTGGCTAGGTGCCAAAGTCAGATTCGTCAGAATGGCAAAAGGATTTACTCCAAGTGTTGCAGCTTCATCGCAACCCAAATTTCCTCAGGCTGGAACATCTATTCAATCTGCTGAAGAAAATGAAAGCGCCAGAGCTGATGAAGAAATTCCAGTCTCTGAAGAAAATGCCAGGGCAACCTCCAACATTGCGCCTGAAGAGCAATCCAGGCCAGTTGAAGCATCTGCTACTGTGCCTGAGGAATCTGAACAAGCCAGGGCAACTGCATCAGTTGTGCCTGAAGAAATTCAATCAATTTCCTCTGCTCCTCCTGCACCAATGACAAGCATCAACCTTCCTTCTGCATCAGAAGCGAAGAAAACCAAGGCTGCGGAGCGAGCAGCTGTGAAGAAAAGGAAAGCATCTGCATCTTCAGAGTCTTCAGCCCCCAAGAAATTGAAGACTTTGACGAGTTCATCTGAAAACCCAATTGATGCTATTCCAATATCAAGCATGCCATCAAAGGAGATCATTCCCTTTGGTGAGGAATATGAAATTCCAAGTAAATCTGATGAAGAAATTCCTTCTGCTGCTTCAACAGAGCAGATGGATGAAGAAATTGAAGTGGATACTTTCCCTTCAACTCCACTGGTATCATCGCCCATGCCTCAGTTCACAGCTAAAGAGGCAGGTGTCGAAGGAACTGAAGAAGAAGAGGATGTGGATATTGGGTCTACAACACCTATTCTGAATGATGACTTTTGGGAAAGTCATCACCCCAATTCACCTCTGACAACCCCTCTACATCATGTTCCTTAGTCCCCTGTGCAAACTGAAGAAATTCATACGGGCTCTGATGAACGTCAAGCTTCTCTTCATTCTATTCCTGAAGAAGTTCCAATCTCTAGCGCTGATGTACATATGTCTGCAGAAATGGAGGCCAAGGCTGCTGCTGAAATTCCTCAGCCTGTGGCTCCAGTGGCTACACCTCAAGAGGCTGTAAATTCTTCAACTGTTAATCTTCAGCCCAAGCCACAGAACCCTCACTCCAAGAAGCAGAAGTTTAATGCTGAGGATTTCTTCAATGAGCACATATTCTTCACTGACTACAATCCCTATGACTCTGCTCGTCTTCGTCGCAAGCGCTTCTGGACTGCAAGCCAGATGAACTTCTACTCCTCATTGTTGGTTGATAAGGATAAGATCTTTGAACATGAGCAAATTCCTCATGTAGATATGGAATCGCTGCCCTGCTTCACACCAGTCCTCAGTGTTCTTCATGACGCTGGGTTACTGAATTTCTGCACCGACATCTGCGATTGGAATGAAGAACTCGTTCTTCAATTCTTCGCCACGCTGCACATTACAGGAAATGTTGATGATGTCAATTCATGGGTATTGGACTGGATGACCGATAATACTCATTTCAAAGCACCGGCCTCTGAATTGCTTCATGCCGTTCCAGTCTGTCCTCCCACTGAAGGTGCAAGGCTTCTCTATGTTGAACCTGAATTGTCTGATCATCTGATGCAAGTGCTGATGAAGCCTTTGAAGCCAGGCCAAGCTCCAAGGACGAAATTCCTCGTCAAGGAATTGCTCTATGTGCCAAGGACAGTTTATCGCATCTTGACCAAAACCCTCAGTCCAATCAAGGGCCACAACTCTGATGATGAAGAAGTTGTTGGCATTATGAAGAATCTGCTGTTCAATATCATTCACGGTATTCCTATCAACTACCACGATTTCTTCATGAGGACTTTGGCCAATGCTGCTCTGTCACCTTTTGAGTTGAAGCCTTACGCTCCCTGGATCATGAGATTCATCAGATCAAGGTCTTTAATTCATTACATGGCTGACTTTCAAAATCATCTCAGCTATTTGCCCCCTATCAAAGTCCTCAAACGGACTATTTCCTCAGCTGACGAGAAGGGCAAGGCTGCTGTTTTTGATGAAGGTACTCGTCCATTGGATGGACAGTTTCGCAAAGCTACTTCCTATTCCACCAATGATGACTCTGCAACTCAAGATTCTGCCGCCAAAGCTTCAGAACATCATCCTCAAGCCACAGCTCCGCGTGTGATGACTGATCGTGAACTTCTCCTTAGTCTTCATCAGAAAGTTGATCGAAATCAAAAGTGGGTCAAGCGTCAGTTTGGTGCAATTCTTCAGAACATGACAGTCACTCAAAATACTGTGAAGAAGAATCACTACTACTTGCATGAAGTCTTTGACCGCACTTGGGCGATTCTGTCCAATCTTCATAGTGCTGAAGAACTCAAGGAGATGGGCTTCCAACAGGACTTTGACTGGTCCCAGCCACCTTCGAAGAAATTCAAGAAAGTCAAAGTTCCTCAGCTTGTTGCCAGTTCATATTCTTCGTCGCGCGAGACGGATGAAGCTGAAGACTTGAACGACACTGCGGCAGGCCCTACCTCAACGGACGACCCCAACAATGCTGGCGCTCCTCCATCGACATCATGATGATATTCTTCAGGGGCGTTAGTCCTCATTTTTCGTCCCTTTTGGTCATTCGATGACAAAGGGGGAGAAATTTGAGTTAGTCTTCAAATGGGTCTTATATATGGGCTATATTTCTGTTAAGTTTCAACTCTTGCTTTTTTGAGGTGTTTGCTCTGATGAGTTGTAAACTTAAGTCCTATGGTGGTCTGATACTCTTGCTCTATTTTTCTGCATGCTATTTCCTCAATACCATAATGCACGCATGCTGAATTTCGTCAGACACCATATTTCATCATGCATTTCAAATTCTTCATATCATATGTTAAATGTGTGTATGAATTTCAAGATATAGGAGGAGATCTCCATGATATTACTCAACAATGTGCATTTGCTATTTCAAAGCAAATTCTTCAAATATGCACATCTTCAGGGGGAGTTCTTCTATATCTTGCAGTCAAATTCCTTAATATTAGTATTTACACTTCATATGTTTATCCCCATTGAAAACTTAACCTATATTGTCATCAATCACCAAAAAGGGGGAGATTGTAAGTGCATCTAGTGCCCCTTAGTGATTTTGGTGTATTGAAGACTTATAGGTTAAGGGACTAATGTGTTTGTGAGTGTACACAGGTCTATAAGTCTATGAGGAGTTTGTTATTTACGATGAATATCGACCCCTAAAAATGAATGTCTTCAACAGAAGACTTTGGTTTTCTTGAAGACTTTGAAAGTGAAGAAATTGGTGTGACCCTGAAGACTTGATATTCATGCGAGGATTATGAAGCATGAAGATTTTTGTTTTCGTAGTTTCATTTTCTTCTTCTTGAGTCATAGGAAACACCGTACTGTTAAAGGGGGTCGAGGTAAAAGTAAGGAAAAGTTTCCAAGTGATGCTCAACTCAAAATCCTACACCTACCCAATCATTTCGAGTGAAGCCATTGGAAATCTCATACAGTTTAGTCAAGTTCTTCAGTGACAGAGACGAAGTTCTTCTGTTCTCTGAGGAATTTGTTCTGACCGAGGAGTTAGGAATTCGCCAGTGCGGATTGCCTACAAGTGAGGAACATGATAGCCCTGAGGAATTTGATACTCAAATATCCGACCGTTGCTGTGCTGCGCGCCAGCTGTCCAAATATCCTACCCACCTAACGGTCATATCATTGAAGGGCATTTATGTCTTATCATGTCGGGCTGCTCCCTAGGCTATAAATAGCCGCCCCCTACAACCACTAGCTGGTTGGCTGCTCCGAGAGATAGATTGACACTTGTCATTTAGAGCATCCCATCCTCCGAGGACTTTGAGCGAAAATCATCAAGTGAGGAAAAACCCAAACACCTACAAACCCAAAGTGATTGAGCATCAGTGAAGAGATTGTTCCTGTGTGGAACCGACGCTTGTTACCTTTGAGGACTGTGCATCCTCCAGACGGTTAGGCGTCATGGTCTAGAGCATCCAAGAGGAAATTGTGGATTGCCGAGTGACCGAGTATGTGAAGGTTTGGAAGTCACCTGAAGACTTACCACGAGTGATTAGGCGAGGTCTGTGTGACCTTAGCTCAAGGAGAATACGGTGAGGACTGTGTGTCCGGGACTGTGTGTTCTCAGGTTTAAATACCTAGCCGCTCCAACCAGACGTACAACTGTCACAGCAGTTGGAACTGGTATACCAAATCATTGTCTTCACCGAGCTGCTGGTTCTATTTCCTCAACCCTTTCATTTCCTCGCATACTTGCTATGTATTTGATCATTACTGTTTGAAGACTTTGTCTGAAGACTTTCTCAATTTCCTCAGTTCAATTTCTTCAGTCAGTTTGTCTTCAGCCTGCTCATCCTGTGTTTACGCTACTCGTGCTCTGTGCTTGTTTTCATTTCATCATGATGACTGTGCTACTTCTCTGTTATGCTTGCATCTGAGCACTTATTCCGCTGCTAAGTAGTTCGTCGCTTAGGAATTTCCTCACCTTGAAATTCCTCAGTGACAAATTTGTAAAAATCGCCTATTCACCCCCCCTCTAGTCGACACCACCTTGGATAGGCTTTTTCCTCGTGGGTCCCAAATGTCAGAATCCAAATCTATCATGGTCATGCAGCCTTTCTTATGAAAATTTACAGCCCATTTGGTGTGCTAGTTCAAAATAAGTTTGTGGGTGCTGGTGGGGGCTAATCACTTGGGTTCTGTAATGCACAGTGAGCTCAAGCAGCCGGCGAGAGTGATGTTATTTCCCTTGGTTGGGATTTGTTACAATATTTCACTCTTAATTAAACAAATGGCAAGCCATTTGCCTTGTTTCAAAGAAAATATGTCAGTCACAGCCGAGTTGAAAAGGGCAACAACATGTAACTCTAGCTTACAAACTGTACAAAAGCACGAGGGTTGATTGTTCATCAGGTTTAGACAAAACCCAGATTAAAAAGGGCAACAACATCTAACTCCAGCACTGTTTTCGGCAGTCAAAGTCAAATGGATCGGTCAGGTCCATAGAATGAACATCCTGGGTCGTAAAATTTACTGGATTATGACCACAAGATGTTGTAAATAGAAGCCCGGCACGTTCAGAAGCCCTTTTGTCCACCTGAAACTCCTTTTTTTGCTCTTCGACATACCCATCCGTCAAAACCATGCTGCTGACAAACTTAAGCCTGATGGACAATAGTAACCTCGCATTCAGCAGGAAGAATGTGGCAAATCTAGTGTTTGCATGGTTGGCTACATATCGTTCCAGTGTTATTGTCTTCAATCGAATGTCATGAGAAATGAGAAAATCCCGGTGCTTACGAATCCACCAATTGGTTATAACTTTCTTACCCCGTCCTGTTGCCTAAATAGACATGAAGATTGAAAATAGTTATGGTCTAAAAAAAGAGTGTCGAAAGAGCAACAGTTGAACGGTTAATTCTAGTACACTATATGTGGGCTTCCAAAGTGCGTGAAATTATCACCTTTATATACAACTTCTCCAGACATGGAAAGCATTGCAGCAAGCCTATAATCTTGTTCAGATCAAAACTATTCATTTGGATATATAATATCTTGATAGAATCCAGCACCATTGATAGGCTTTCCATGGAGAAACTCTTCATTGAGCATAGAACATAATATTAGTACAAAATGTGTACTCCAAGATGATATAGAACTTATGCACAGAAATTTAAAATGCAGCTTATGATTACAAGTGTAGATGATAATATACAGTACCTGAAGAACTGTGGAGCCAAACACCATCTTCAAATGAGCACAGAGATCATGTATTACACCCAAGGTCTCCAGTTTAGGCGCAGAGACGACAGTTATTTGCGACGGTGAATAACTAGAATCAAGGATCAACCTTTGATTGAAGGGGCATCTTCGATGATGAGATGCCTTCCGTCAAAAGAAATTCCAAATATTACAAGGTTAGGCGACTTTATTTGGAGACAACCGATTCTAACTGTGAAAACAAGCACCAAGCACTCCAGGGCAAGGCAACTGGAGTGGATGATGCTGTGCAATGAGGCCTCCGATATACGAACCCGCACAAGTGAAAGTTTTTTGAGAAATGGGAGCCGAAGGTTTAGTACTAGATTGTCTGGTAGGTAGCACAGAGCAAATGTGGCGGTGTGGAGAAAGGAGGAAAACAGCGAGATGGACATCGGTGCTGAGGGCAGAAGTACATGGCGTTCGGTATCTGGTAGGTGATTTCCTGGGGAATAGTAGAACTCAAGCAGCTGTAGTTCTGTGAATTCAGGGGATTTCAGCCAGGCATCCACCATGCAGGGCATGCTACGCTTGCTCAGGTAGCATGACGGGATGCAGAGGCTTTGAACGGAGCCCTGGTGGGAGGAGATGATGGCTGTGGGGAGTTCAAAATCATTAAAGAGAGATAGCTGACGATAGTCGAGATTAAGGGGCACGGCGCACCATAGAGGGCGCCACCGAGTTGAGAGGACTTGGGTGCGGCAACAATCCTTGGTGGGGAGAAGCGAGATGATCTCCCCAAGGATGGCGTCCGGGAGATCGCTGATGCGGTCCACCCGAGATTCTACGGGTTCCTGGGATCCGGTGGGGGCGGGCTCGCCGCTTCTCCCCGTGCTGTCGGGTGCGGGATCTACAACAGGCATCACCGCTGGCGGGAGCCTCATCTTCTTGGCGCTGGGGTCAGCCGACTCCATTTTCCTTGAGGGCATCGCGTCAAGCTCACGGATTTGAGCAGAGTAACGAATGACGAGCCTAGTTGTAGTGCGAGTGAAGAAGAAGGGGAGCTGGGGTTTTCTATAGTAGTGAGGAAGAAGGGGAGCTGGGGTTTTCTGTAGGAGTGAGGTGAGGAATTTGGGGGTATGAGTGGAGCGAGCTGACGTGAGGTGGGTGGGAGTGAGGAGGAAGAAGAGCACCCAGGTTTTTTTGGGGGGCGGTGTGCTGGGTAGCGCCTCTCATTAAGTAAATATATGGGCTTTTGAATTGATTTTATTATTTACTAGGGTGGATGGGCTGTTTTGTCTTGGGCCCAGAGAAACAATTACTACTAGTACAGTGGAGACACTCTACAACTACCCAGAAAAACAATTACTACTAGTACAGTGGATACACAACCGCTTCTGGCTCCTCTGAGGTCATCGAAACGTCTCCCTCTACTAAATGCCATTTTACTTTGGTTCACCGACATGCGGGCCATGCAGCACGCGGGCCCAAATGCCATCCACCAAATTAGAAGGTGGTATGCAGGCGAAGAGTCACCTTGGTCGTAGCGCGGCATTAACGAGCCCTCATATCACAAAACCCCACCTCCCCGCAGTCTAAGTTTGACGGACGAAGCAACCATCATTTCACTCTTCGCTGAATCCCCTTCTTCCTCACCATCTTCAAGAAAGCCAACACTCACATCTGCCATTGTTCTTCTCTCCCAATGAAGGGAAGGTAAGCGGATCCATGATGTTGGTATATTTTCTTTCAGAAAAAAAGAAATTTTGCAAAGCAGTAACCGATCCTCACTCTCTTTTTTGTTTCATTGTCATTGCGATTGTGTTTTCCTTTCAGTTGTCTCCTAGTATTCGTCAGTTCCATGATGGACCAAGGAGAACCAGGCAAAGATTTGCCGATGTTGGAGCAAACGCAGGAGGCTGATCCCAACGAGACAGAGAGCTCCAAGAAGATGGAGGCAGCCACCGAGCCGACCCCAGATACGCTCACGGCCACTACTAAGATGGTCAATGCCCCGTTTGAGGTTACAACCCCCGTGGCCCTGCAGGAGCAGTTTTCCCCCTTCGAGGATGTGTCCCCCCCAAGGTGATTTTCTTCTTTGCCGATCTCGATTGTGGTTTTTCATCTAAGTATGTGGTGATAAATAATGCAAAATTTTATTAGCTTCGATGCCATGCTACCTTCCCTGTCATGCCTACTTTTGACTCTACATAGTGGTTTAAATAACTTGTGTTTCTTATATTGGAAAGTAATTCAGAATTCGTTTCTGTTACAATTAGAGCCCTGATGCAGACAAGGATTGTGTGGTTGTACATGTCACTCGCTATGAGGCGGATGACCTGAATATACGCACTGGGAAAACAAAGTTCTTAGGCTGTTGGATCCTGGAAGCCATTTGCACTTATACCAAAGTCGAGATGTATTCCAGCCTCACTGTTGTCAGGCGTCTTGTCCAGGGTGTACCGAAGCACAAGAAGTTCAAAGCTACTCCTTCGTTTGTGAGGCATACTGTTTTTGTCAAGCTTACACAGGAAGATGATGTGGCAGCCTCCACAAACAAGTTTATGAGTGGCAAGGCCACAAGGTTATCTTCAGGAAGGTTCACAGGATTGAGCTGCTGCCGGACGTCCTCGATGATGTTCATGGCAAGGTCCGTCTTGTGTCCATCCCAAATTAGATCGAGGCATGAAATAGTTGCCCCAGCTAGTGTTTAAAAGAAGTTTGGATTGTGTCTAATTATCCGAACCTTGCCTATTATTGAGCCCTCTAGGGCTAGTACTCTGTTTGAATCCGTCTATGGGAACTACTGCTACTTTTGTGTGCCCGTGAATCATGTGAGAACCATCCTAATTGTTGCCGAAACAGATGCATCCCCACTAGTTTTTTCGTGTAATATGGCATGGTAAGGCATAAGTTGTCACGATTTATCATATGAGCAGTGTGTGTTTGATGAAATAGAGTACTTGTTCGAGAACTGTGCGCCGATGTATACATAGGGTACGTAAGGCTGGTTAAGTACTTGTAAACACTATTGGTTCTACCCCACTTATAAGCAGTTGTGCAAAACACGGCACATTGGGTCAGCTCGCTTCAACACTAGAAAAGTTGCCTATCGACCAGCTAACAATCAATAATCTGATGTCTGACATATAAGCCACTACGTATCTTGTTACAGTGGTTCATGCAATTAACTGAGGCCACAATGTAAATTCCAAACGTTCACACGCTAGTCTAGTGTTCATGTGGAACATTCACATTAAACTCGGCTTCATAAAATACTTGAAAAGCATAAGTTAAGCAATTTTATACATCTCAATGATTCATAGAACATAACAAACATTTACTAGTTCACAACAAAAGACAAAGTTGTGAGAAGGTTTACAAATCAGGAAAAATCAAGCAAGGCTTCTATGAGCAAAGGGCCTCCCTAGGCAGGCTTTAATTTCCTGGAGTTCACTCTGGTTTTTCTTGTTGCCACCATCCAGGGTTAGGTTCTCTCATTCCAGAATAACCAATTATAATTGTGTTCTCAGTTGGAATGCTGAACTGAACCATGTAGTGTACTGACCATCTGAACTTCTAGTGCAGTTCTACTAAATTTAAGAACCGCTATTTGCAGAAATAAGCAGACCACAATGCCTCTTGTCCGCGCACCTGTCCCAAAAACCTCCGTGCAGCCGTGCCAGCTAGTCCTCTATTCATCCGTGAACTGGGAGAATTTGCATTCCCGACTAGGATGCAGTTGTTTTCGCTCGTCCCTGCACTGCAATCAGGAAGTAAAACGTACGAATCAGCTTCTTTTAGATTGCATTGGTCATTCTACCTAGTTACTACCAATGTAGAAATACCTGGAATATGGGTGGTTAGATGACGACAGCTAGGAATAGCCATCTCATTTTGTGCAGTTCTACTAAAACTGAGGTGTGTACTTTTGAGTGCACACATAGAAATGATATGGAGACAAACATCCCTGTTTGCGCAAATATGAAATACGGTTATTTAAACAGTGACAGTTATTTGAAGTGGCATATGATTAACAACATCATCTATTGTGTTATAATTGGCACTACATTGACAGTATGAAAGTGCCATTAAGTAAGAAGTAGCATCACATCACATCAACAATGCCACTAGATTAACATGCAGAACAATAGCATTAGTATCACTGTCATGAGGGTAGCACATGGTCAGTAAATGTGCAATCAAATTTGTGCAGTTCCACTGGGATGAATCAATGTTAGCGGTGTGAGATTTAAGTGACTGCAAAAACACAATTCATGGGAAATAAAAGCAAGACGGAAGCACTTCATAAAATGGTGGTGGCATTGCTTAAATTTATCGACAGCACTAGACCATTACTTAATAGTGACATTAGGTGGCATTGCTTCAATTTATCGACGGCACTAGACCATTACTTAATAGTGACATTAGGTGGCACTGCTTCATGCTTCATGTGATTTTACATTAACGGTAGCGATATGGGCGTAGGGATAGCAGGGGCATAAAGTGGTGAGGCAGATGTGGTTGCCAAGAGCGGCAAACATTCAGGCAGCATGTCTGCATTTTTCCCATATTTTATCTCCTCGGCAACATTTTCCTATGTGAGCACAGGAAATCTAGACCTGCTCATTATCATTTGCGTTGTCCCCCAACACCCCTCACTTTCTTTCCTTTTTCAACAAGAGGCAGGTCCACTTCCCCCCAATCTTCGCCATCCACCCAGCTTTCTTCGCCTTTTCAACCAAGAGACCGGTTGGGTTGCCAGTATCTACTACTTTTCCCCGTTTCCTCTTAGAACCAAGTCCTAGATTCATGCTACAACTTTCCCACTTTTTTCCCTGTTTGAACCAACTCTTAGATTTGACTGTATGAACTAGCTTTACCTCTAATAATAGTAAAAGTCTAGGTGGCTTTGGAACACCCGACGGAAGTAGAAAAAGATCCACACGCAGTCACGTGGGGAGCTGGGGCAGTAGAGCAAGGCAGGTTTTGAAGGAATATATACCTCAGGGTCATCGGGATGTGTCAAAGACGGAGTCGGGAGGCCGCATCTTGGCCACAATACCGCAAGGAGGAAGAAGGGGTCGGAGGCCCTCCCGAGCCGGCACTGTATCGAAGAGAATGGCACGGCCGCCGATCTGGACGCACGGGCAGTTGTTGGTCTCCTCCCTCGCCATCAATGACCGCGTGAACGATGCACCTACACCCCTGCCCTGGCCGAGGTGGTCTGGCCGGATTTGTGACCAGCCGTGAGCAGAGAGAGAGTGTGGCCACCTATGTCTTGCTTAGATCTGGAGAGCATGAGAGAGTGAAAGAGAGGAACCCTAGTAAAGCAAGCGCCGAGGCTCCTGCTTATATATATAGTGGAGTGATTTTGTTGTAGCAGCCGTTATTAAATTGAATACGTGTGAACCACTATTTTCATTTAAAGTTCAAGTAAAAATAAAACTCGATCAATAACGTGCCACCACTTCCAGGTCGCACTATCAAATCACCGCGTCCAGGACGCACTAAGTACTGTATCATTCATGTGCGGTCCCCGACCCTCCATCAAGTTGAAAACTAGACTAGTCAAAATGTCAATTGGGATGCCTCTTTGTAAACAAATGCGCTCCTAGCTTCCAAAAAAATGCACTCCTACGTGTACCCGCGAGTGGGTGTGAGAGAACTAGTGCGTGCGTGCACCGCTTCTCTTCGTGAGATTACAATATACTACGCCCAGAGAACGTTCGCCACAAGAGTAATAGTATAAGTGTGTGACGTGTGAGTTAAAATAAAAGGTGCACGACGTATTTTATTTTTTAGAAGTTCTGAGTGTAGGGTGTGAAGAGCACATATGTGCGTGACGTCTGCCTACAGATAGACGGTGGGTGCGAGAGGACTCGGGAGAGTCGTGACTCGTGAGGGTGCGTGTGTGTGTGAGAGAGAGGGGGCACGTATCAATGCAATTCATTCGTCCGTAAATCATATCTGACAAACGTTTGCCACAAGCCGTTTCCTAACGAACGCCGTAAGAACCGTTAGATCGGCATTCGACAGTGTCAGTTTTGCCATGGCATTTAACAGAACAGCCACTCCTCCGACACACAAATCTTCCACACGAGTGTTAGCAACTGCCGTATGCTCCTCCCTTCGTTCCAAAATGTAGTGCATATAGCTTTATTGAAAATTCGAACCTCGCAAACTTTTACCGAGTTTTCGTATACCAAAATGTACATATAGAATACCCAGTATATATCATTTCATTCATCTTCGAGAGGTAACTATAAAGATGGGGGAGGAGTGTACAAAGAAAGACCGTCATATCACCTGCAGCAATTTCAACCATCCTTTGGTGTGGAGGAATATCATACGAACTCTATATGATATGATTTTTATAGGATTATTTCCTTTAGAGCCAATTGGTTCATAGGAATAGATTCATATACTCCACATTTCAAAGGAAAATAAACATGATATCATTTTTATAGCTTTAGAGCCACTTGGTTCATATGAATGGATTCCTATACTCCCACAATTTCAAAGGAAAATAAACATTAGCCTAGATTCAATAGAAAAGTTCCTATGATGTGAACCAAATGACATCTCTTTTCCAATCCCTCCTCATAGGAATTGAGATACATGTCATCTCTAGATTCAATAGAAAAGTTCCTATGATGTGAACCAAATGACATCTCTTTTCCAATCCCTACACATAGGAATTGAGATACATGTCATCTATTTCCCTACAACTTCCATATATACATCTTCTATTCCTAAATTGCTAGTACAACCCACTAGCTTTTTTCGTGGACATGCAACTATGGCACATGAACACGTCATGCATGCAATTCATAAATCACATGTATTGTTCTTGTACTCTATGCATGCAAGCACCACATCATCAATTCGTGCATGTTACTCATAAGTTATTTCTTGAATTAGATTTTGTATTGACAATGTATGTGTTGGTCATGTGCACACATATGTAGTTCACATTCACATTTTTGTTAGAAATGTCATTCTTTTAACTGCAATTCATTTTTCTTTTTGTATTACATTTTCATTTTAAGCATACATTCACTTCCCATTAGTTATAGATGTTTTTGGAGGAACTTTTATGCATTATTTTGAGTAGCAAATTTCACGCGGCCGCGAGTATATCAAAATGCGGGGCCCATGCGTCATTGCCTTTCGGTCGAACCTATGTCCCCAATTTTTTGTTCGTATATCTCCACTGCTCCCCGAACCCAAAATGCTGCCTCGTTCCCGTAAAACCGAGCGGCCCACCCGCACCTCCCAATGCTCCACCTTGTACAGGTGCTAAGGCTGCCATGTAGGCAAAAAATCTGATATGGCAAGGTAATTAAGAGGAGAGAGATGAGTGTGGTGACCCCAGGAAGAAACAATGCCAAGTGCGAGAACCTAGGCAAAACACTTAAATGGAAGAAGCCCACCAATGCATGAATAACTTTAGTTGCAAAATAATTAAATGAAGGATGCTTAGCACCAACAAGTTAAGAACCTATGTGATGTCTACTACGCAACTTTATTTTTGTAGACTCGTGTTGGGCCTCCAAGCGCAGAGTTTTGTAGGACAGTAGCAATTTTCCCTCAAGTGGATGACCTAAGGTTTATCAATCCGTGGGAGGCGTAGGATGAAGATGGTCTCTCTCAAACAACCCTGCAACCAAATCCAAGAAATCTCTTGTGTCCCCAACACACCCAATACAATGGCAAATTGTATAGGTGCACTAGTTCGGCGAAGAGATGGTGATAAAAGTGTAATATGGATGGTAGAAACATATTTTTATAATCTGAATAAATAAAAACAGCAAGGTAGCAAGTGACAAAAGTGAGCACAAACGGTATTGCAATGCTTGAAAACAAGGCCTAGGGTTCGTACTTTCCTAGTGCAATCTCTCAACAATGCTAGTATAATTGGATCATATAACCATCCCTCAACGTGCGATGAAGAATCACTCCAAAGTTCCTATCTAGCGGAGAACATAAGAATAAATTGTTTGTAGGGTACGAAACCACCTCAAAGCTATTCTTTCCGATCGATCTATCCAAGAGTTCGTACTAAAATAACACCGAAGCAAATTCAGATTCGTAATGCTCAATCCAACACAAAGTACCTCAAAGAGTGCCCCAAGATTTCTACCGGAGAAACAAAGACAAGAACATGCATCAACCCCTATGCATAGATTACCCCAATGTCACCTCGGGATCCACAAGTTGAGTGCCAAAACATATATCAAGTGAATCAATATAATACCCCATTGTCACCACGGGTATTCGTATGCAAGACATATATCAAGTGCTCTCAAATCCATAAAAGTATTCAATCCGATAAAACGAAATCTCAAAGGGAAAACTCAATTCATCACAACAAGATAGAGAGGGGAAAACACCATATGATCCGACTATATTAACAAAGCCGGCGATATATCAATATTGTGCATCTCAAGAACATGAGAGAGAGAGAGAGAGAGATTAAACACATCGCTACTGGTGCAAACCCTCAGCCCCGAGGGTGGACTACTCCCTCCTCATCATGGTGGCCGCCGGGATGATGAAGATGGCCACCGGTGATGATTTCCCCCTCCGCCAGGGTGCCGGAATGGGGTCTAGATTGGATCTCGTGGATACAGAGGCCTTGCGGCGGCGAAACTTCTGATCTTGGGCTACCCCGAGGATTTTTGGAATATTTGATGATTTATAGGGCGAAGAGGGGGTGCGGGAGGCCACCGAGGTGGGCACAACCCACCTGGGCGTGCCTGGGCCCCCAGGCGCGCCCTGGTGGGTTGTGCCCCCCTCAGGGCACCCCCAGGTGCTGCTCTGGCCCATTGGATGTCTTCTGGTCCATAACAAATCCACAAAAAGTTTCACGGCGTTTGGACTCCGTTTGATATTGATTTCCTGCGATGTAAAAAACAAGCAAAAACAGCAACTGGCACTGCGCACTGGGTCAATGGGTTAGTCCCAAAAAAATGATATAAAGTTGCTATAAAATGATTGTAAAACATCCAAGAATGATATTATAATAGCATGAATACTTCATAAATTATAGATACGTTGGAGACGTATCACTATGCATTGGGGGCTTTAGTTGCTAAAGTTTTTAATGTGCTTAGCACCTCATGTAAGCACCAATGCATTGGAGGATAGCCTTAAGGCGTCTAATCGAACTCAATCCCTCTCCCGTTTACTACGGCATGGCCCCGCATGCCGTAGTACTCCTACAAACCCTACCCGCCACACGCATCATCAGTTTTCTTCAAGAGGACGAGGGAGAAGCGGATTTGTAGTGGAGGCTCCTACCCTAGGGCGCCCTAGGTAGCTGCCGCACGCATCATTGGTTTACTTTTTTGTTTATATGCTCTTGCTCCCTAGAGTGAAATGATGGTTGCTTCGTCCATCCAGCTTAATGCGGGAAAGGTGGGGCTTTGTGATTTGACCCCTCATCGCTCATTTACTACTACTGCGGCGCTACGACCGGGGTGCCTAGTCCAACCGCTGCTCTGAACTGTAATTTGGTGCATCGCATGTGGAACAAGACGGTGGATGAGCCACATGTCGGCCAAAGGGGTCCTATAAGTGTGTCGCCATTTCGTGTGCGGACTGACCCCACTGAAGCTGGTCATAGTGGGAGTAACTAACATAGCGAATTCCAAGACAAGTTTGCTTATGTGGCATATAGTTAATGAGGAGAGAGGTGTTTGGAGTAACATAATATGTTACTGTAACATAACGCAACCCAAAGCAAAATGAGTCTATAATGTAATAAATGCAATCATCTATGATACTACTTGTTTGTTACTTTGCACTATGAAGGTAGTACTAACAAAGACTAGTGTCATATGCATGACACTAGTCTAAGTTACTCCCCACTATGACCAGTCTGATTTGCTATGCCAACGCGACAGGAGCAGCCTACCACTTGGTTTTGCTCCTTGGTGAATCCCGACTATATTTATTGATCTAAAAAGATACTAGTAGTATCTAGATTAGTAAAAATGAGGTGATTTTACCGAGCGGTGGGCGGGGGAGCATGGCCTGTGATGCGGTCCCACGTGTCATGATGTACCAAGGTGATGCGCGTCCCTCTTGAGGCAGAACAATGGCAGAAGCAATACGTGGTTTTCTTGAAGGAGGTGATGGAGAAGCAGATTCAGCGAAGTGTGAAATAATGGTTGCTTCGTCTGTCTGGGGGAAAGGTGCGGCTTTGTGATTTGACGTCTCATTTCTCATTACTACTACTGGGGCGCTATGACTGGGGTGCGTCCCCCTGCCGTTCTGCACTGTTATTTGGTGCATGACGCGTCGACCCGGTTGCTATATGTCCCACATGTCGGCGAGAGGAAGTACATCATTCATGAAAGCGAGCGTCTCCACTCTTTTAGTACGACGGAGGAGTACAAGACACGGCTTGGTTTTTGCTGCTTCGCGCGATCCATCGATACAAACCCGGACTAAAAAAGGCGAGGGCGGGTCTTTTCCCGCGTGGCAGGCAGGGGAGTTTGGCATAGTCTGTTCGAGGCAACGAGGCAGGAAGGGAAACAAGCAAATAAAGGTTGAGCGACTTAGTTTTGGGAAAATCTGATTTTACAGAGTACATAGCCTAGTGTAGCTTGCTGCAACACGGACTCCAAAGAAATTGTTGTAAGTAGTACTACTCCTACCACTGCACTACTCCTACTACTAAAGGACATAGTATATTTCAAATGATATGATAATCTATCTAACTAAGGTAGGGCAGTATATATCTAACGGAGGGAGTAGTAAAAATTTCTCCTCGTCCTGTGAGCCACCGCGCGCGTGGGCGAGGGAGCGGGTGTAGGCGTAGTAAGCAAGCTTCTCCTCGTCCTGCGACTCTGCGAGCCAATGCACCCGTGGGCAGGGGAGAGGGCGTACTAAGCAAGCTTCTCCTCGTTCTGCGAGTTGACGGCACACATCAAAAGTAGTACTACAGAGCATCTCCAGTGTATAGAGCCTTGCCTCTAAGGTAGGCCCCACATGGTTTGCCTTTTAACAAATGAAAAAAACCACAATGTATAGAGACTCTAACTAGCCTCTAAGGTGGGCCCTAGCATAAATTTAAAAAGTATTGATTAGCACCACATTTGTCCAATCAGTACTATTTCTCTTGTACTTTCTTATGCTTCCTAAGGCTGACAAGTGGGACCAGGTGGATTGTTACATTGTTAGAGGCAGCCTCTAAGGTTAGACGGGATGCTAGCCAATTTTTTGTTAGAGGCAGTTCATGCCATGTATAGAGGCCTGCCTCTAAGAGGAGAGAGAGGGCTTAGAGGAAACAAAAAACATACATTGTGTATGCCCTAAGTGCCTACTTTCCGGTCTATATGACTCAATTTGAAATCCACAATGTATCCATAATAGATGCTGAGTGGTGGAATAAATTTGTTACTTCCATAGTTTGCAAAAGTACTGAGCATGTGAGATGGTGAACGGAGGGAGTACGACACCATTAGTACTACAGTTCTTTTAGAAGGTTTGTAGTAGTCCCTCCCATTCACATGTTCACATTCAAGCTTCAATAAAAATGTTGCATGCAAGGATTAAGAGAAACCTCAGCAATGCATGTACTCCCTCAATCCATAGGGTCTAAAATGCGTTTTGGAGGCTAACTTTGACCACATGTTAGAGCAATAATATGACATCCAACATACACAAATCTTACCATCAAATTCATACGTGGTCATTATACTGCTAACACATGCATGCGTTGCAATTAGAACATACTTACATGATACAGTAGTAAACACTCACTTTCTAGTAGTACTAGTACTCTAGTACACTACTACTACTATGAGGCAATCCAACTGTGTCTCGGCAGAAGACCGCGGACACCGATTATTCGTTCATATTTAAATTTGTTTTCACACAGCAAAATATCCATGAAAACAACACATGGCAAAATTTCATGGTGAACGAGGGATTTGAATGTGCTGGGAGGGGTGGGGCTGGAAGGGGCTATTTGGATCTTGCCCGGGGTAGCCAAAATATTGGCGACCCTTTTGTCCACCCGTGCCTTTGCCACCGATGAACAAGGAAGAGCTCGGGTGCTCATGCATCCTCCAGCGCGCGCGTTGGAGACGAGCTCGCATGAGCTGTGCTTTTTTTGTCCCACCTCGCCGCCCGAGCCGGCCATAGACTGACCGGCGACCCGCAAATTACGCCATCCAACCGTAGCCACACACATTCTGACAGCAACTCAACCAGCCGGACGAAATTCATGCAAACACGGCGAAATTTCATATAAACAATGATAGAATTCATATAAAATACCGGATATTCATATAAACATGATGGATTTCATTACATTCATATCAACTAAGAAGTGCTACTCCTAAACAGCACAGGTATAATAATACTTCCAATAATACCTAGCCTAAATGGTCGCCCGTGGATCCATTTGTCTTCCTCATGTCCGGCAGCACGATCACCGGACTACCGGGAGCCCTGGAGGTATATGCTTCAGCGCAAAGGACGGTTCGATTCCCCACCGCTCGACTGACATCGTTGGTTGATGCCCAAGATGGAGTCTGAAGGGGGCTTCTCCGCTTCCGTGGAGCCCATGCGGGGTCGACGAAGGTCTTCGCAATAGAAGGATCTGGCAAGACACCTACTGTGTACGCCGGCGTCGCCTCGGCGGTGGCCTTCATGGGACCCAAGCGGTGGCGGCCTCCCGTGTTCTACTTCTCCTCGATGATGGCGGTGGACGCGGAGGAGCTGGCCACTGACTCGTCGCTCTCCGCACACCCGGCTTTTGTCTCTGCTTGCATGGCGCGGCCGCAGGCATGGGAGTCTCGGCCACAGACATGGGAGACGCGATTGCAGACACGGGAGGCGCGGTACGAGGCGGCGGCATGGACGACAGCGAGGACGCCCGTGCTCCCCGTCGTGCCGGCGTGGAGCAGCTCGCCGCTCCTCGTCGAGCTGGCCTGGAGCGGCGAGTTGATGAACCACACGCCGGCTTGGGGCGGCAACTGGCTCTGTCGGGTGAGGGGAGGGAGTTTGATCAGCGAGCTGCATAGCTCGTATCCGGCTGGCGCGGCGGGCCACCCAGCCGGCTTGGATGCCGGATAACTACTCTTCGTAAGCCATTGTAATAGTGGAGAAAATGGTGAAGGAGGAGACAGGGGAGCGGCGGAGGTGTGCGATTCTTGGCCGGCGTCTGGCCTCGTTTAAAGAGGAGATTAAAAATATGGCGGACGGGAGGAGCTCTGCCGGCGTTGCGTTTAATGCCGGCCCGGTCATGAACGGACATGTGTCCGAAGTGGGTTTCTCGGCTTCCACACGGGTTTCATGGAGGCGTTTGAATGCGGCAAGGAGGTGTGTTCAGCCGGGCGTGCAGCGAGTGGCGCCCTCGATTCTGACGTACGACACCGTGCCGTTCTTCCACTGACGTGTCGTCTCGTTGGGTACCTGGCCTGCATGTCAGTGACCCAACGCAGGCAGCGCACGGCAGAGGAGCTTTTGGTGGGCTAGGGCGGTGAGAAGCAGGCATTTCATAAACCGATGATTGTTCATTGAGTGTGACGTCATCTAATTCATGTAGGTTGATAAGCCTACTGTATAATGTAAGAGAATTTTAAAATTTTCATATATACGTTGATAGACCGTTTGATACATTGTGATTCATAAAGACCGCTGCAAACATCAATATTCTGGTTATCACAGATAAGATTGATTAATACCCGTACCAATCCATGTCCTTAACAAAGGGTGCATGCACGTATAGGTTGAGCGTGTGTCTTGCATCGTGTGCTGTGTGCATGCAGGCGTGCGAGTGTTGCGTGCGTGCATGTGTACGTTTCAGTGTTGCATGCATGTGTGTGTGCGTGCGTGTGTTCGTGAGTGCATGTGTACGTGTCAGTGTTGCACGCCTGCATGCGTGCGTGTGTTCGTGCGAGTGTTGGGTGCGTGCATGTGTACGTGTGAGTATTGCATGCATGCATGCGGGCCGTTGCGGGCGTGTTTGTGCGCATGTGTGATGTGTTTGTATTCACCACAGTGGCTCGTGCGTGCGTGCAATTAAAACGGCCGGCTCAGCATATCATGACAAGGCGACCTTGTCCGCTGTGGTTAGGGTGCGCGGGCTGCTGATGTCTGCTAGAACTACGTCGGTTTTTCCCCAGAGAGGAAGGGATGATGCAACACAGCGACGGTAGGTATTTCCCTCAGTGATGAGACCAAGGTTATCGAACCAGTAGGAGAACCACGCAACACCACGTAAACAGTTCCTGCACACAAAGAACAAATACTTGCAACCCGACGTGGTAAAGGGGTTGTCAATCCCTTTCGGGTAACGAGATAGATAAAATTGTAGTAGATTGGATAAATAGATCTCGCGGGAACGCGAGATAAAATAAATAAGTAAAATTGCAGCAAGGTATTTTTGGGTTTTTGGATTAATAGATCTGAAAATAAAAGTTGCAAATAAATAAAAGAGCAAATAGAAAAATAGATCTTGAAGGCAAATATATTAAAGAAGAGACCCGGGGGGCGTAGTTTTCACTAGTGGCTTCTCTCGAGAAAAATAGCAAACGATGGAAACAAATTACTGTTGGGCAATTGATAGAACTTCAAATAATCATGACAATATCCAGGCAATGATCATTATATAGGCATCACGTCCAAGATTAGTAGACCAACTCCTGCCTGCATCTACTACTATTACTCCACACATCGACCGCTATCCAGCATGCATCTAGTGTATTAAGTTCATGGAGAAACGGAGTAATGCAATAAGAATGATGACATGATATAGACAAGATCTATTTATGTAGAAATAGACCCCATCTTGTTATCCTTAATGGCAACGATACATACGTGTCGTTTCCCTTTCTGTCACTGGGATCAAGCACCGTAAGATCGAACCCATCACAAAGCACCTCTTCCCATTGCAAGATAAATAGATCAAGTTGGCCAAACAAAACCCAAATATCGGAGAAGAAATACGAGGCTATAAGCAATCATGCATATAAGAGATCAAAGAAGACTCAAATAACTTTCATGGATAAAAAGATAGATCTGATCATAAACTCAAAGTTCATCGGATCCCAACAAACACACAGCAAAAAAAGAGTTACATCATATGGATCTCCAAGAGACCATTGTATTGAGAATCAAACGAGAGAGAGAAAGCCATCCAGCTACTAACTACGAACCCGAAGGTCTACAATGAACTACTCACGCATCATCAGAGAGGCACCAATGAGGATGATGAACCCCTCCGTGATGGTGTCTAGATTGGATCTGGTGGTTCTGGAACTTGCGGTGGCTGGAATTGATTTTCGTCGACTCTCCTAGGGTTTCTAGAATATTGGGGTATTTATAGAGCAAAGAGGCGGTGTGGGAGGCGGCCGAGGTGGGCACAACCCACCTGTGTGCGCGTGGGCCTCCAGGCACGCCCTGGTGGGTTGTGCTCTCCTCGGAGCACCCCCCAGGTGCTTCTCCGGCCCACTGGATGTCTTTTGGTCCAAAAAAATCCACAAAAAGTTTCGCTGCATTTGGACTCCGTTTGGTATTGATTTCCTGCGATGTAAAAAACATGCAGAAAACAGCAACTGGCACTGGGCACTGTGTCAATAGGTTAGTACCAAAAAATGATATAAAATGATTGTAAAACATCCAAGAATGATAATATAACAGCATGGAACAATAAAAAATTATAGATACGTTGGAGACGTATCAGCATCCCCAAGCTTAATTCCTGCTCGTCCTCGAGTAGGTAAATGATAAAAACAGAATTTTTGATGTGGAATGCTGCCTAACATGTTCATCACATGTTATTTTCTTAGTAGCATGGACATTTGGACTTTTATATGGTTCAAAGCAATAGTCTAGTTTTGACATGACAACTTAAATACTCAAGCATATCAACAAGCAACCATGTCATTCAAAATATCAACGCTAAAGCAAGTTATCCCTAGCCCGTCATGCTCAATCATTAATCTATTCATGAAACACACTCGAATATTAGCTACACCCAATGCTCAAGTACAATCATAGTGCCCCTTAGTTGGTGCTTTATAAGAGAAGATGGAGACTCAAAATTAAAATTGCATAAAGTAAAGAAAGGCCCTTCGCGGAGGGAAGTAGGGATTTGTAGAGGTGCCAGAGCTCAAAGCTTAAATTGAGAGATAAAAACATTTTGGGAGGCATACTTTTCTCACCAACGAAAACGACTTAGAGCTCCCCATAGTTTCCATGCTAGATATATCATAGGCGGTTCCCAAACAGAAAATAAAGTTTATTCCTTTTTCCACCACTTCTTTCACTTTCCATGGCTAGCCGTATCCACGGGTGCCCTCCATAAGAACACTTTCCAAGTAATTTCTTATTTGACAACATAAAGTAAATTCATTTTTCATTTCGGGACTGGGCATCCCTAATACCTTTGTCGTACTCTCGTGCAATGACAAGTGGATAAACACTCATCGTGAGAATAACACATCTAGCATGGAAAATATCGGCCACCCCTCACCGCCTCGCGAGCGGTACGGGCACACAAAAGAGAAATTTATTTTGAAAATTTGAGATGGCACATACAAATATGCTTAGAACGGCACGGAAATACCGCATATAGGTAGGTATAGTGGACTCATATGGCAAAACAGGTTTAAAGGGTTTTGGATGCACAAGTAGTGATCATACTTAGTGCAAATGAAGGCTAGCAAAAAGATTGAGAAGCGCCCAACCAAGAAACGAATAATATCATAAGCAAGCATTAAGCATAAGTAACACCGAATAATGCACCATAAGTAAGATATAATTTCATTGCATAACTATTGACTTTTGTACTTGCATAGGGAATCACAAACCTTAAAACCAATATTCTTACTAAAGCATAATTACTCATTAACATGGCTCTCATATTATATCGTCATATCTCAAAACTATTACTAAGAACCAAGTTTATTTTTTCCAATGATCTTCATGAATTTTTTTATTATATCCTTCTTGGATATCAATCACTTTGGGACTAGTTTCATATGTTGCTTTAAATAAGCTCAAACAAATATAAGTGAAGAACATGAGCATAATATTTCTTTCTCTCAAATTAATCTAAGTGAAGCAAGAGAGAATTTATTCAAAATTTTACTAACTCTTAAATAAATCTAAGTGAAGCATGAGAGCATTTCTTCAAAAATAACAAAGCACACCGTGCTCAAAAAGATATAAGTGAAGCACTAGAGCAATTCCAAGGCTCTAAAAATTTAAGTGAAGCATAGGAGCAAGCATATCATAATTTTTGGCTCTCTCAAAAAGGTGTGTCCAGCATGGATTCAAGACTTAAAATAAAAAACTAAACAAGCAATGACTCATATCATACAAGACGCTCCAAGCAAAACTCATAATATGTGACGAATAAAAATATAGCTCCAAGTAAAATACCAATGATCTATAGAAGAAAGAGGGGATGCCACTCGAGGGCATCCCCAAGCCTAGTTGCTTGATACTTCTTGAATATTATCTTGGGGTGCCTCGGGCATCCCCAAGCTTAGCCTTTTGCTAATCCTTATTCCTTCATCCATCGTAATCTCACCCAAAACTTGAAAACTTCAAACACACAAAACTCAACAAAACCTTCGTGAGATCCGTTAGTATAAGAAAACCAATCTTTAGTTTAAGTACTGTAGAAAACCCATTCAAATTTTGTTCTTGCATTATATCTACTGTATTCTAACTTTTCTATGGCAAAAACTCTTCAAAGGAAACCATAGATTCATCAAAATAAGCACACAATGCAAAGAAAACAGAATCTGTCAAAGACAGAACAGTCTGCAAAGATACGAATTGTTCTCATACTTATGTAAGTCCAAAAATTCTGAAAAATTAGGACAACATAGGAAATTTATATACCAATCTTGTGTAAAAAATTCCGAATTTTTCGTATCTGGTGTGAATATTCAAATTGTTTTACTGGACGCAAAAGTTTCTGTTTTCCAACAAGATCAAATCAACTATCACTCAAATCATCCCAAAGGCTTTGCTTGGCACAAACACTAATTTAAACCGCAAAAACACATCTAATCAGAGGCATAATTGGGTATTTTATTGAAAATAGCAAGAAAACCAAAAACCAAAAAGATACAAGTTGGGTTGCCTCCCAACGAGCGCTATCGTTTTACGCCCCTAGCTAGGCATAACGCAAAAGATCTAAGTGTTGTCAACTTTGTTTCGATATCCATAAGATGCCCTCATGATTGATTCATAAGGTAGCTTAATTCTTGTCCTAGGGAAGTGCTCCATACCCTTCCTTAGTGGAAATTGAAATTTAATATTGCCTTCTTTCATATCAATCACGACACCAATAGTACGTAAAAACGGTCTACCAAGAATAATTGGGCAAGACGGATTGCAATCAATATCAAGAACAATAAAATCTATGGGCACATAATTCCTATTTGCAAGAATAAGAACATCATTAATTCTTCCCATAGGCTTTTTAATAGTAGAATCTGCCAAGTGCAAATTTAAAGAGCATTCTTCAATATCGGTAAGACCAAGCACATCACACAAAGATTTAGGAATTGTAGAAACACTAGCACCCAAGTCACATAAAGCAAAACACTCATAATTTTTAATCTTGACTTTGATAGTAGGTTCCCATTCATCATGTAGTTTTCTAGGAATTGAAACTTCTAATTCCAACTTTTCTTCAAAAGCTTTCATCATAGCATCAACAATATGTTTAGTAAAAGCTTTATTTTGTTCATAGGCATGGGGTGAATTTATCATGGATTGCAACAAAGAAATACAATCAACCAAAGAGCAACTATCATAATTAAAATCTTTGTAATCCAAAATAGTGGGCACATCACTAGTTAAAGTCTTGACCTCTTCAAACCCACTTTTATCAAAATTTTCAACAAGATTTTCACCCTCCAAATTATCGGGACGCCTTTTAGCTAAAGTTGACTCTTCTCCAGTCCCTTTATCATCAATCTTAATTTTACTAAACAAGGAATTAATAGAAGAAACACCAATCATTTTAAGATCTTCATCACTTTTATGAAAGCAATCACTAGAAAACACTTTTTCTAAAAATTCTTGTCTAGCTCTAAGCATAGCGGTTCTTTTCTTACTTTCATCCATAGAAACATAAAGAGCTTTAATAGATTCCTCAACCTTAGGCACAAAAATTTTCATCTTGAGATTTTTCACATCATGAGAAATTCTATCAATACTTCTAGACATATGATCAATCTTATTCAGCATTTCTTCGCTTGTAGCATTGAAAACTTTTTGAGTATTGATAAATTCTTTAATATTATTATCAAGATCAGAGGTGTTCCTATTATTATTATAAGAAGGATTACCATAGGAATTACCATAATTATTAGAGGAATTACTAGGAAAAGGCCTAGGATTAAAATTACCTCTATATGCATTGTTATTAAAGTTGTTTCGCGAAATAAAGTTCACATCTATGGCATCACTATTTTGCTCAATCAAGGTAGACAAAGGCATATCATTAAAATCAATAGGAGCATTTTTATTAGCAACCAACTTCATAAGAGCATCAACTTTTTCACTCAAAGAATTTATTTCTTCCACCGAATTAACTTTTTTACTAGTAGGAGCCCTTTCGGTATGCCATTGTGAATAATTTGCCATGATGTTATCTAGCAATTTAGTAGCTTCACCCAAAGTAATTTCCATAAAAGTACCCCCCCGCGGCGGAATCTAAAAGATTACGAGAAACAAAATTCAATCCTGCATAAAAATTTTGTATGATCATCCAAAGATTTAACCCATGAGTTGGGCAATTCCTTAGCATCATTTTCATCCTTTCCCAAGATTGTGCAACATGCTCATGCTCAAGTTGCTTGAAATTCATGATCTGGGTTCTAAGGGAAATGATTTTCGCGGACGGAAAAAACTTAGTAATAAAAGCATCCTTGCACTTATTCCAAGAATCGATACTATTGCGAGGCAAAGAGGAAAACCAAATTTTTGCGTGATCTCGCAAAGAAAACGGAAATAATTTCAACTTCACAACATCATTGTCCACATCTTTTTTCTTTTGCATATCGCATAATTCCACGAATGTGTTAAGATGGGACGCGGCATCCTCATTAGGAGTACCGGAAAATTGATCTTTCATAACAAGATTCAACAAAGCAGTATTAATATCACAAGTATCCGCGCTAGTGGCGGGAGGAGCAATCGGAGTGCTAATAAAATCATTGTTGTTGGTATTTGAGAAATCACACAACTTGGTGTTCTCTTGAGTCATGGTGACTTCACAACAAGATTGCACTCAAAAACAGATATGACGAGAAAACGGCGAACGAAAAAGAGGGCAAATAAAACGGCAAATTTTTGTGAAGTGGGGGAGAGGAAAACGAGAGGCAAATGGCAAATAATGTAAATTGCAAGGAGATGAGATTTGTGATTAGGAACCTGGTTGATGTTGATGATGTCTCCCCGGCAACGGTGCCAGAAACTCCTCTTGATGTCTGCTAGAACTATGTCGGTTTTTTCCTAGAGAGGGAGGGATGATGCAGCACATCGATGGTAGGTATTTCCCTCAGTGATGAGACCAAGGTTATCGAACCAGTAGGAGAACCACGCAACACCACGTAAACAGCTCCTGCACACAAAGAACAAATACTTGGAACCCGACGTGTTAAAGGGGTTGTCAATCCCTTTCGGGTAACGAGATAGATTAAATTGTAGTAGATTGGATAAATAGATCTCGCGGGAACGCGAGATAAAATAAATAAGTAAAAATTGCAGCAAGGTAGTTTTGGGTTTTTGGATTAATAGATCTGAAAATAAAAGTTGCAAATAAATAAAAGAGCAAATAGCAAAATAGATCTTGAAGGCAAATATATTAAAGAAGAGACCCGGGGGCCGTAGTTTTCACTAGTGGCTTCTCTCGAGAAAAATAGCAAACGATGGAAACAAATTACTGTTGGGTAATTGATAGAACTTCAAATAATCATGACGATATCCAGGCAATGATCATTATATAGGCATCACGTGCAAGATTAGTAGACCGACTCCTGCCTGTATCTACTACTATTACTCCACACATTGACCGCTATCCAGCATGCATCTAGTGTATTAACTTCATGGAGAAACAGAGTAATGCCATAAGAACAATGACATGATGTAGACAAGATCTATTTATGTAGAAATAGACCCCATCTTGTTATCCTTAATGGCAACGATACATACGTGTCGTTTCCCTTTCTATCACTGGGATCAAGAACCGTAAGATCGAACCCATCACAAAGCACCTCTTCCCATTGCAAGATAAATAGATCAAGTTGGCCAAACAAAACCCAAATATCGGAGAAGAAATACGAGGCTATAAGCAATCATGCATATAAGAGATCAAAGAAGACTCAAATAACTTTCATGGATAAAAAGATAGATCTGATCATAAACTCAAAGTTCATCGGATCCCAACAAACACACCGCAAAAAAAGAGTTACATCATATGGATCTTCAAGAGACCATTGTATTGAGAATCAAAACAGAGAGAGAAAGCCATCTAGCTACTAACTACGGACCCGAAGGTCTACAATGAACTACTCACGCATCATCGGAGAGGCACCAATGAGGTTGATGAACCTCTCCGTGATGGTGTCTAGATTGGATCTGGTGGTTCTGGAACTTGCGGTGGCTGGAATTGATTTTCGTCGACTCTCCTAGGGTTTTTGGAATATTGGGGTATTTATAGAGCAAAGAGGCGGTGCGGGAGGCGGCCGAGGTGGGCATAACCCACCTGGGCGCGCCTGGCCTCCAGGCGCGCCCTGGTGGGTTGTGCTCCCCTCGGAGCACCTACCAGGTGCTTCTCCATCCCGCTAGATGTCTTCTGGTCCAAAAAAATCCTCAAAAAGTTTCGCTGCGTTTGGACTCCATTTGGTATTGATTTCCTGCGATGTAAAAAACATGCAGAAAACAACAACTGGCATTGGACACTATGTCAATAGGTTAGTACCAAAAAATGTTATAAAATGATTGTAAAACATCCAAGAATGATAATATAACAGCATGGAACAATCAAAAATTATAGATACGTTGGAGACATATCAGTTGCCAACCAGAGGTCTCAGGACTTCGAATCCCCACTGACCACTAATTTATTACCATTTTTGTCTTCAATATATGCGCTGATGGGTGGGCCCTACGGTAATGTGCGCTGGTGAATGTGGACCGTTTGACTGGTCGATTGATCATGTCATCAACAAATTACGGCGATGTATGGTGATCCGGTGACCGTATGATCACCATAAAATGTATTTTATTAACACAGTACAGACTTAAGCTACCATTTCTTTCTTTCATATATGCGCTGATAGGTGGGCCCCATGGTTACGTCGGCTGATGGTGCAACACTAGTTGTGCCACGTGGAACGTTTGACTGGTCAATTGACCGTGTCATCAGCAAATTACGGAGTTGTACGGGTGAGCCAGTGACCGTATAATCATGACATGTATTTTTTAACACAGTACAGACGCAAGTGCTCATATGTACACGCAAACACTCACCGCTATGAGCGCACACACGCACACCCTACCCCTAAGAGCACCTTCGAGAGAGTGAGCCAGCATATGATCTTGAGATTTTACGAAGTCACCATAGGTGCCTCGTAGTCGAGGGGAACGTCTCCTCCCACTGAACGCACATCGCCGGAAAATACTGAAATTAATCTAGGATAAATGCGAGTACCAGGACTTTAACTCTGGTGGGCTGGGGAAACCACTGTCCTCCTAGCCATCCAACCACAGGTTTCTTAGCACCACAAAATGTATATGGTGACCATGATGAGCTTATTCTGAAGTCCAGTGACCATATCGTGCTTTTGCTTCAAATACAATGACCGTAAGTGTCGTCAACAAAATACGGAGCACGCATCAAATACAATGTCCGTCAGTGTCATCAACAAAATACGGAGACGTATCATGAGCTAGATACCGTATGATCACCACGAGAATGTATACAGTGGCCGTAATAAGCATATTCTAAAGTCCAGTGACCGTATAGTGCTTTCGCTTGAAATACAGTAACAGTCATGCGTGAATGTGTTAGTGGCATACTTTTAGAGGGCCGAGAGATAGTTTGTGTGCGTATGTGAAAGTGGTGTAGAGAGAGGGGGTGTCCGGTGGAGACAAAGAGAGATATACCCTTTGTTTCTCTTTCCCGTGACTAATATTTTAGGACAAAATATAAACATTCACAATGCAGAACAAATATTATTGGATGCACCCTGTAATTAACTTTCATGTATAACTTTGTACTATTGTATATGCTTATCCTATATACTTAAGAAGTTCACCCCCACTACTTGATTTATCTCAACATGCAAGCTATCCACATCAGCAGCTAACATGCTGTGACGCCCCCAGCTCAATTGTGCACTAATCATACACGCAAATGCACACGATCAAGCCTAAGGACTCACGGGAAGATAACACAACACAACTCTAAAACATAAATAAAGTCATACAAGCTTTATATTACAAGCCAGGGGCCTTGAGGTCTCGAATACATAAGCTTGCGTACAAGCGTGAGCGGAAGCATCAGATATCTGAGTACAGATATTAAAAGAGAAACAGAAAGGCCTTTAGAAAGGCGGGGCAAAATAAAACACTACGATCAAAAGGCGTAGGCCTCCTGCCTGGGAACCTCCGATCCTACTCCTGGCCGTCAGTCAACTCGTAGTAGCATCCATCCTCAGGGTAGTAGTAGTAATAGCCGATCGACGGGGCATCTGTCTCAGGGGGCTCCGTCCTTTGGTCATGACAAACTGATATGGGGAGAAAGGGAAAACAAAGCAACCGTGAGTACTCAGAAGTACTCAGCAAGCAAGGATCTACACTACATATGCAACATTTTCAAAGAGAGGCTGTATATGTGGACTGGGCTGCAGAAATGCTAGAATAGAGAGAAGGCCTAGTCCTATCGAAGACTAGCATCTTCAGCAGTCTTGCAGCAATAGAAGAGAGTAGCACAGTACAATATAATGTAGCAGTAATGATATCAACCTCACCCAGAGATCCTTTCTCGACTCCCTGCGAGAAAGCAATCCCAGAGCCATACAGTCATCAACCTCGTCCTGAGATCCCTTCTCGACTCCCTGCGAGAAGCAATCCCAGAGCCATAGTATCCAATTCTCATCTCAAGTTCTAGCTGTATCGATCAGGATACAACTCCGAGTGTCCTTTACCGTAGGACAGGCTATCGATAGATGTTTTCTTCCCTGCAGGGGTGCACCAACTTACCCAACACGCTCGATTAACTCCGGCCGGACACACTTTCCTGGGACATGCCCGGCCTCGGCCAAACGACACATCGCAACCCTACCTACGGCTCAGCAGAGAGGTCCCCGCCGGTCTACATCCTAAGCGCTCAGGGGTCTTGGGCCGTCGCCCTGTGCACTCCGGGTCGTTGCGAGCAGGGTGGATACCAGCGCCAACGGCACGATCCGACCCGGCCGCAATGCTGAAATGGACGTCTGACAGAACTGTCGGCTGATGCTACGATGCAGAACGCCCATACTATGCCCACGTGATGGTTAGTGCTATCAGGCCAGAGGTCTACTCGGATCAAATATCCAAATCATTAGTGGACTAGGGCTTGTGGTAACGAGCAGAGACTCACGAAAGATGTGACCCCGTCGCCCCGTCTCGAGGACTAGCTGCAAGGGTTAAGAATGCCCGGCCGCGCCTCGTATTCATCACTCGGGCACCACACAGGCAACCCGTCTTCACAACACTCGCCACTTAGGCGCACGCGGGTACCCCTCAGGGTCGACCCGCCTTTCCAAGTAACAGTGTAAAATCCAAGTATCCGTGTGTCCATAACATCAGGGGAATCCGAGGTATCACCCTCATTGGATTCCTACTCGATGTATCCGTCAAGGTGAACTCGGAGGAATCACCCTCGCTGGGTTCACACTTGAGGAGTTGTACGACGGCGTCGTTATCGAAAGCAGTGAAGGAGGAATCACCCTTGATGACCACGACCGAATCGCTACTCTACAGAGTTAACATCAAAAGTGCTACAAGAGGTTTCACCCTCGGCACTCGATAGTAACGCTGCAGTGTCGTTACAACTAGGGGGGTGATGTGCGGTGCTGGGGCCTGGTCTTCAATTCCCGTTGATCGGGTCTTCTGATAATCCAGCGAGGCAGTCGTGACTAGCGGGGTCACTAATAGGTCTCTACCCAGCCTATACTAAGCAGTTTAGGATATGCAGGTAATTATCAACAGCAGGTTACAGTAAACAGGCTATGCATCAAAATAGGTAAAGCAGTAGCAGCAGCAATTCTAATGCAAGCATGAGAAAATAGAATGGGCGATATCGGGATGATCAAAGGGGGGGCTTGCCTAGTTGCTCGGCGGCAAGGGCAAGGTCGTCAATGGTGTCTTCGGTCTCCGGAGCTGCGGTGGTACCGGGAACTGCGTCGGAGTCTAACAAGAGAGAAGAGGGGGAGGAAACAGTATAAATATAGAGCAAACATAATTAACACGGGGCAGGCTATGCTAATGTGCAGTGCATGGTTGCCTGAAGACATGTCCAAGTTATTTAGTTATTTTAGGAATTTGTTTGGATTTATTTTATTAGAGTCATGCACTATTCATCTATCTGAAACAGGCAAAAAGTTGCATGTTCGGTTAGTTAGAGGCATCTAATAGGTATGTGGGTAGTGTATTCGGATTCATCTCATTTTTTCGATCATTTTTCATATATTAATTATTTTCATCAGAGTTACGGATTAAAAGATATGATTTTCTAAAAATTTATTAATTTCAGGAATTCATTTTATTTATTTAAATCAACATTATCCAGAACAGTGCAGGGTGATGTCAGCATGACGTAATGGTGATGTCAGCGGTCAACTGGTCGGTTGACCAGGTCAAACCTGACATGTGGGACCCACATGTCATACTCAGGGGGCTAACAGAGTTTAGGTTAAAACTAAATTTAGTTAATTAAGCGTCTGGGCCCACCTGTCAGTGTCTAAATAGGTAATTAAATTAATTTCGTTAATTAGGGGGTGGGCCCCATCTGTCAGTTGCACGGGCCGGTCCAGTCAGCACGGTGGACCAGGTCAACTGGTCTGCCGGGCCCCTGGGGCCCACGGGTCAGTGACCCAGGGGGTGGCCCCGGGCCGGCCACGTCAGCGCGGGCGGTGGCGCGACGGCGGCGACGCGCCGGCGACCAAAAACGCGGTGAGCTTCGCCGGAAGTGGTCGGGATCACGCCTCCGACCACCGTTTGGCGCGCGGAGTGGCGCGTTCGACAGCGGGCTGAGCCACGCATCCATTCGTGGCGTCGTCGGGGGCTGGGACAGGCTGCACCATAGGCAACGTCGAGCGTGGCGGCCGCCGGCGTTCGACCGTATGCAGATCCGTGGCGACGGGGCTTGGGGAGGCGCGCGCGTGCACGCATTCGACTCCTGGGAGAACGAAGAGTTCGCTGCGGGGTTCGGACGCGAGCTGCGTGGCTTGCGGCTACGACAGCGTTGCTACAAACGGCGGCGAGCTTGCGGGCGCGGCGGCGGGGCTAGGCGCGACAGCAAAACGGATGGGGGGCAGAGGGGAGCGTGCGCGTGTGCTCACAGCGTTGTCGAGGAGGCCCGAGGACGTCGGAGGAGTCCGAGGAGGAAGTCGAGGTTGGGGTGGCGTCACGGGGCCGTCCGGCACCGTGTGGCTCGACGTAGATGATGAGGACGATGCTACGGTGCTCCTGGACTCGTCGGCGAGGCAAGGGGTGGACGGTGGCCGCGGTGGAGGGAGCTGGACGGTGGCGATGGCGTTCGGGCGATGGGGATCTGGCGGGGCAGAGTGCGGCGAGGGACGAGAGGGGGAAACTCGGGGCGCCAGGGGGGTCGCGGGGCTCGTCCTTATCCCCCACGGCGAGCGCGATGCCGAGCAGAGGAGAGGGGGGCCAGGCCCGGGCGAGCGCGCGCGTGCGGGGGAGACGACAGCGAGCGAGCGTGAACAGAGGAGGAAAGAGGGGACAGGCGCGGTGGGCTGGGCCGCACTGTAGACTAGAGCCCAGCCACTGCAGGCCTTTTCTTTTTTTATTTAACTTGTTTTTCCTTTTGTCTTTTTCTTTTATTTATTCTTATATCTCTGTTTTGTAATTAGTTAGGCCTCAAATTGAATTTTGTAAAACATGGCACTTTTTCCATTAAATGCTAGGCATTATCTACCATTGCCAAAAATTGTTTTGGAGACAAACGGAGTTCACACAAATTTTATATTAAATAAAATGTATTAAACCTTGCTGTTTTGGTAATGTTAGAGTCACCTAATTTATTTATGTATTGTTGGTTATAATTTTAGTATGGTCTCTGGAATATTTATTATTTAATGAACATTTTAGTTTCTAAGTTAAGCAACTTTTATCTTCCACTTTAATTTAATGTGAAGTTTGAATTAGGAGTTTAAATGCAATATGATGCAAATGATGATTTGGCACTGTTAATCATGCTGACTTGCCATTATCAAAAGTGATTACTGTAGCTAACCACTGGGGGTGTTACAAATCTCCTCTACTAACAAGAATTCTCGTCCCGAGAATTAAGAGGTAGAAGGAAAAAAGTTCTGGGTATTCCGCACGAAGATTATCCTCGCGTTCCCAAGTGGCTTCATCTTCAGTATGATTTGACCACTGCACTTTGAGGAACTTGGTAACCTTCTGACGGGTCCGACGTTCAGCTTCATCGAGAATGCGGATCGGATGCTCCTTATATGAAAGATCATCATGCAATTCGAGCATCTCGTGATCCACTACGCGGTGCGGAGATTCCTTGAAGCATTTACGAAGTTGCGACACATGGAATACGTCGTGGATATGAGAGAATTGCGGCGGCAATTCCAATTTATATGCCACCTGACCACGTCTAGTAATTATGCGGAAAGGACCAATATAGTGTGGAGCTAGCTTGCCCTTGATTCCAAAACGGTGGGTGCCCTTCATAGGGGTGACACATAGATAAGCTTGATCACCAGGTTGATAGATCAAACCCCATCGTTTGCGATCGTAGTTGCTCTTCTGGCGGTCCTGAGCCGCCTTGAGATTTTCTCGAACGATACGGACTTGTTCTTTGGCGTGTAGAATAATATCCGGACCCACGAGCGGTCGTTCCCCAGTTTCTGACCAATTCAGAGGGGTTCGACACTTACGTCCATAGAGTACTTCGAAGGGGGCCATTTTCAAACTGGCTTGATAGCTGTTGTTATAAGAGAATTTGGCATACAGGAGAGATTCTTCCCACTTCTTGCCGAATGAAATAACACAAGCCTGAAGCATGTCTTCAAGCACTTGATTGACTCGCTCGACTTGGCCTTGGGATTGGGGGTGATAAGCTGAACTCCAGGTAATATGAGTTCCCATAGCTGTTTGGAAACTTTCCCAGAACTTTGAGATGAAAAGACCGCCACGGTCCAAACTATTCTCCTTCGGAATACCGTGGAGTGATACAATTCTGGAGATATACAACTCTGCTAACTGGCTAGCAGTGAAAGTTTCCTTGACGGGCAGAAAGTGTGCAACTTTAGAAAGTTGGTCGACGACGACAAGAAGAGCATCGTGACCCTTCTGTGACCTGGGAAGTAATGAAATCCATCTGAACCTTATCCCATTTCCATAGAGGAACAGGAAGTGGTTGCAGAATTCCCGCTGGTTTCTGATGTTCTGCTTTAACGCGATGGCAAACATCACATTCAGCAACATATCGAGCAATGTCCTACTTCATTTTAGACCACCAATATCTTTGACGAAGATCACGATACATCTTGGTGCTACCCGAATGAATAGACAGCGGGGTATCATGTGCCTCCTTCATGACCTTGTCGGTCATAAGTTCGAAGCGAGGTACGACAATGCGGTTTCTGAAATACAAGGTTCCATCTTCAGACAGCGAGAAATCCCTGTAGTTTTCAAGGTGAAGATTCTTCTTTATCAGATCAACTTCAGCATCTTTAGCTTGCGCATTCTTAACAGCTTTCTCAAGATCGGGTTGTATCACAAGGTTATTAAGAGAACCCTATGGAACAATACGCAGATTGAGCCTGCACAATTCTTCATAAAGACGAGGTTGAGCTCGCCTAACCATGAGGTTGTCGCAATAAGACTTGCGGCTTAAGGCATCAGCCATCACGTTAGCCTTGCCAGGGGTATAGGAAATACCCAAATCATAGTCTGCAATGGCCTCCATCCATCTTTGCTGATGGAGGTTTAGAGATGGCTGGGTGAACAAGTACTTCAGACTTTAATGATCCGTGTAGATCTCACAACGATTACCGAGAAGGTAATGTCGCCACAACTGCAGTGCATAGATGACAGCAGCTAGTTCTAAACCATGTACCGGATAATTCTCTTCATGCGGGCGCAACTGACGAGAGCCATAAGCAATCACTTTACGCTCTTGCATTAGGACACAGCCTAATCCTTCACGGGATGCGTCACAATAAATCACAAAGTCTTTGCGGGTATCTGGAGGAGATAGTACTGGAGCATATGTTAGGTTGTCTTTGAGTGTCTGGAAACTTTCTTGACATTTTTCGGTCCATTCGAACTTAACGCCCTTGTGAAGCAGATCAGTCAAAGGCTTAGCAATCTTTGAAAAATTCTCGACAAAACGACGGAAATAACTTGCAAGGCCGAGAAAACTTCTCACTTGCTTGACATTCTTCGGAGGAGTCCAGTCAAGAATAGCCTGAATTCGTTCTAGGTTAACAGCGATGCCTTCCTTGGAAATTACATGTCCAAGGTAGGTTACTTCAGAAAGCCAGAATTCACATTTGGAGTATTTGGCATACAACTGGTGTTCTCGAAGCCTTTCTAGTACAAGACGGAGGTGTTCGGCATGTTCTTCCTTATTCTTCGAATATACCAAAATATCGTCTAGGTAATTCACGACGAACTTGTCGAGGTAATCCATGAAGATGTAATTCATCAGACGGGAGAATGTGGCTGGAGCATTTGTTAAGCCAAATGACATGACAGTGTACTCGTAGGAGCCATAACGAGTAACAAATGCAGTCTTGGGAATATCCTCTTCATGAACACGGATCTGATGATAACCCAACCTCAAGTCGAGTTTAGAAAACACCGATGATCTAGCAAGCTGATCATACAAATCATTGATCTGAGGAAGCGGATATTTGTTTTGAATTGTTGCTTGGTTAATGGGCCGATAATCCTGAACCAATCAGTTAGTTCCATCTTTCTTCTTAACGAAGAGTGAAGGTGCTCCCCAAGCAGAGGAACTGGGGCGGATGAAACCTTTCTTAAGTGACGTGTCGATTTCCTCCTTAAGTTCAAGAAGATGATGCGGAGGCATCTTATAAGGGCGCTTCGCAATAGGGGTAGTGCCAGGCTTCAAGTCGATGACGAACTCAACAACTCTAGCAGGGGGTATTCCTGGAAGTTCTTCTGGAAAGACGTCTTGAAAATCACGAACAACTGGAACGTTCTCGATGCCTTCAAGATGTGAAGCATTCAATGCATTCAGAACGTATATCCGAGTCTCGGCATTCTGATCCATTCGGGCTGAGTATTTGACTGTCTGGCCAGAAGAATCGGTAAGTTGGACTTTCTTAGCGGCACAGTCAATCAAAGCATTATGGGCGGTCAACCAGTCCATACCGAGAATAATGTCTATGTCGGAGGGTCCAAGAGCAATAAGGGAAGCAGAGAACATCAACCCTTCAATTCTGATCTGATTGTTGTGACTTATCATTTTGGTTTGCCACCTGGAACGGGGAGTGATTATTTCTAAAGGAGTGGGTAATGAGCTCATAGCTAACCCATGCAGTTGTGCAAATTGCTGGGACACGAAGGAATGTGATGCACCTGAATCAAACAAAACAGAAGCTGGCACTGAATTCACAGAGAGTGTTCCCAGCATGATAGTCGGTTCCTTCTGAGCCTTTTCAGCATTTACGTGATTGGCATGGCCAAGTACAACAGTAGATGGTATGACATTACGGTTTCTGAGTCGGCGGTTTCGACAATTTTTCTTACGACCATTAGGAGGACATGGCGCCACCTGATGAGAAGCCATAGCATCAGGCGGTCCATCATGAACCGTAAGCTGTCTTGGTGGTGAAGGAAGACGAGGTGCAACATATGACGGCCTTGGTGTTGGAGCAGGTCGATGGTAAACATTGTGGGGAATCCAGACTCGACGCTTCTGAAAAGGCTGACCCGAGGATGAGCCAGCTTCATGAGTGCGCTTGAGCGACTCCTGGTACTCAGTCAGAGCTGTTTCAACTTGGAAAGATTTGCTGACAAGCGTTGCGAAGTCTGCAAAATCAAGGACAGCAAGTGCGAGGTTTATATCTGTACGCAGTCCCTCACGGAATTTCTCCTGCTTGCGGGCGTCAGTGCAGACGTCATCTTCAGCATAGCGGGATAATTCGAGAAATTTCCTCTGGTATTCATCCACAGTCATTGTGCCCTGTGAGAGTTTGCGGAACTCCTGCTTCTTCTGGTCCATCAGACCTTGAGGAATGTACCGTGCACGAAAAGCTGACTGAAATTCCTGCCAAGGGGTTACAGTCTCTGCAGGCAACATACCCTTGTGGCTTTCCCACCATTGAGCAGCGGGACCCTTCAAGTGGAATGTCGCAAAGGTGACCTAACTGTCAGGGGCAACATTAGCTGACTCCATCTCAAACAGGATGTCACGAAGCCAATCATCGGCATCCATAGGATTGGTGGAGTTGTGGAAAACGGACGGATTGAGGCGCACAAATTCTGGCAAAGTTATTGGTGTAGGCTATTGATGAGCATTCTGATTTGGGAACTGATCCAATAGTCCGGTCATAAACTGCTGCATCATGGCGGCGATATAGGGTGGAGGTGGAGGATCGTCAGCCATCCTGCCAAAACAACAGGGGCAGTTTAGCAAGAAAAACTGCATGCGTATGGAATGATTCATGAAGCAACACGCACAACAGAAGGAAGTGCAATAGATACTTCATCATATCCGCACCAGACATTCAAATCCACACATAGCCTCGATTACAATCCGGCAATACGACAGCTGAAAGGGGAGGGCTAGACAACTAGGCGGCATGCAGGCACGCGGCAAGGAAGTACACAACGAGACGTAGCAAAGGCTACATCAACGTCGGAGAAAACTATTGGAGCGAGGAATCTGCAAGTGAAACACAGGGTGCCCTCGATAAAAGGATCCTGCAAGCAGAACCTGGCCCACAATCTTGAAGAAAGGGGGAAATTTCAGAACTCCGGGTGGATGTGATTACGAGAACCTAAGGTTGGAGTTAGTAAAATTTTAACCCGAGTAGAAGAGAGATTAGAGTCCCAGAGTAAAGGTCGAGGAGTAAAAGATCGTAATACCACCCAGTTGGCGACGTGGGCCCGTAAGCCACACAGCCAAGTTAGTAAAACAGTTTTCGAGTACTAGACTCAACTTCGGCCAAGGAGTTGGAAAGGGGGATTCCTACAGGCAGTCGGCTCTGATACCAACTTGTGACGCCCCCAGCTTAATCGTGCACTAGTCATACACGCTAATGCACACGATCAAGCCTAAGGACTCACGGGAAGATATCACAACACAACTCTAAAACATAAATAAAGTCATACAAGCTTTATATTACAAGCCAGGGGCCTCGAGGGCTCGAATACATAAGCTTGCGGACAAGCGTCAGCGGAAGCATCAGATATCTGAGTACAGATATTAAAAGAGAAACATAAAGGCCTTTAGAAAGGCGGGGCAAAATAAAACACTACGATCGAAAGGCGTAGGCCTCCTGCCTGGGACCCTCCGATCCTACTCCTGGCCGTCAGTCAACTCGTAGTAGCATCCATCCTCGGGGTAGTAGTAGTAATAGCCGATCGACGGGGCATCTGTCTCAGGGGGCTCCTTCCTCTGGTCACGACAAACTGATATGGGGAGAAAGGGAAAACAAAGCAACCGTGAGTACTCAGAAGTACTCAGCAAGCAAGGATCTACACTACATATGCAACATTTTCAAAGAGAGGCTGTATATGTGGACTGGGCTGCAGAAATGCCAGAATAGAGAGAAGGCCTAGTCCTATCGAAGACTAGCATCTTCAGCAATCTTGCAGCAATAGAAGAGAGTAGCACAGTACAATATAATGTAGCAGTAATGATATCAACCTCACCCAGAGATCCTTTCTTGACTCCCTGCGAGAAAGCAATCCCAGAGCCATATAGTCATCAACCTCGTCCTGAGATCCCTTCTCGACTCCCTGCGAGAAGCAATCCCAGAGCCATAGTATCCAATTCTCATCTCAAGTTCTAGCTGTATCGATCAGGATACAACTCCGAGTGTCCTTTACCATAGGACAGGGTATCGATAGATGTTTTCTTCCCTGCAGGGGTGCACCAACTTACCCAACACGCTCGATTAACTCCGGCCGAACACACTTTCCTGGGACATGCCCGGCCTCGGCCAAACAACACATCGCAACCCTACCTACAGCTCAGCAGAGAGGTCCCCGCCGGTCTACATCCTAAGCGCCCAGGGGTCTTGGGTCGTCGCCCTGTGCACTCCGGGTCGTTGCGAGCAGGGTGGATACCAGCGCCAACGGCACGATCCGACCCGGCCGCAATGCTGAACTGGACGTCTGACAGAACTGTCGGCTGATGCTACGATGCAGAACGCCCATACTATGCCCACGTGATGGTTAGTGCTATCAGGCCAGAGGTCTGCTCGGATCAAATATCCAAATCATTAGTGGATTAGGGCTTGCGGTAACGAGCAGAGACTCACGAAAGATGTGACCCCGTCGCCCCGTCTCGAGGACTAGCTGCAAGGGTTAAGAATGCCCGGCCGCGCCTCGTATTCATCACTCGAGCACCACACAGGCAACCCGTCTTCACAACACTCGCCACTTAGGCGCATGCGGGTACCCCTCAGGGTCGACCCGCCTTTCCAAGTAACAGTGTAAAATCCAAGTATCCGTGTGTCCATAACATCAGGGGAATCCGAGGTATCACCCTCATTGGATTCCTACTCGATGTATCCGTCAAGGTGAACTCGAAGGAATCACCCTCGCTGGGTTGACACTTGAGGAGTTGTACGACAGCGTCGTTATCGAAAGCGGTGAAGGAGGAATCACCCTTGATGACCATGACCGAATCGCTACTCTACAGAGTTAACATCAGAAGTGCTACAAGAGGTTTCACCCTCGGCACTCGATAGTAACGCTGTAGTGTCGTTACAACTAGGGGGGTGATGTGCGGTGCCGGGGCCTGGTCTTCAATTCCCGTTGATCGGGTCTTCTGATAATCCAGCGGGGCAGTCGGGACTAGCGGGGTCACTAATAGGTCTCTACCCATCCTATACTAAGCAGTTTAGGATATGCAGGTAATTATCAACAGCAGGTGACAGTAAACAGGCTATGCATCAGAATAGGTAAAGCAGTAGCAGCAGCAATTCTAATGCAAGCATGAGAAAATAGAATGGGCGATATCGGGATGATCAAAGGGGGGGGGGCTTGCCTAGTTGCTCGGCGGCAAGGGCAATGTTGTCAATGGTGTCTTCAGTCTCCGGAGCTACGGCGGTAACGGGAACTGCGTCGGAGTCTAACGAGAGAGAAGAGGGGGAGGAAACAGTATAAATATAGAGCAAACATAAGTAACACGGAGCAGGCTATGCTAACGTGCAGTGCAGGGTTGCCTGAAGACATGTCCAAGTTATTTAGTTATTTTAGGAATTTGTTTGGATTTATTTTATTAGAGTCATGCACTATTCATCTATCTGAAATAGGCAAAAAGTTGCATGTTCGGTTAGTTAGATGCATCTAACAGGTATGTGGGTAGCGTATTCGGATTCGTCTCATTTTTCTGATCATTTTTCATATATTAATTATTTTCATCGGAGTTATAGATTAAAAGATATGATTTTCTAAAGTTTTATTAATTTCAGGAATTTATTTTATTTATTTAAATCAACATTATCCAGAACAGTGCAGGGTAATGTCAGCATGACGTAATGGTGACATCAGCGGTCAACTGGTCGGTTGACCAGGTCAAACCTGACATGTGGGACCCACATGTCATACTCAGGGGGCTAACAGAGTTTAGGTTAAAACTAAATTTAGTTAATTAAGCGTCTGGGCCCACCTGTCAGTGTCTAAATAGGTAATTAAATTAATTTCGTTAATTAGGGGGTGGGCCCCATCTGTCAGTTGCACGGGCCGGTCCAGTCAGCACGGTGGACCAGGTCAACTGGTCGGCCGGGTCCCTGGGGCCCACGGGTCAGTGACCCAGGGGGTGGCCCCGGGCCAGCCACGTCAGCGCGGGCGGTGGCGCGACGGCGGCGACGCGCCGGCGACCAAAAATGCGGCGAGCTTCGCCGGAAGTGGTCGGGATCACGCCTCCGGCCACCGTTTGGCGCGCGGAGTGGCGCGTTCGACAGCGGGCTGAGCCGCGCATCCATTCGCGGCGTCGTCGGGGGCTGGGACAGGCTACACCGTCGGCAACGTCGAGCGTGGCGGCCGCCGGCGTTCGGCCGTATGCAGATCCGTGGCGACGGGGCTTGGGGAGGCGCGCGCGTGCACGCATTCGACTCCTGGGAGAACGAAGAGTTCGCTGCGGGGTTCGGACGCGAGCTGCGTGGCTTGCGGCTACGGCAGCGTTGCTACAAACGGCGGTGAGCTTGCTGGCGCGGCGGCGGGGCTAGCCGCGACAGCAAAACGGATGGGGGGGGGGCAGAGGGGAGCGTGCGCGTGTGCTCACAGCGTTGACGAGGAGGCCCAAGGACGCCGGAGGAGCTCGAGGTGGCGCGGATCGACGCGGTGGCCGCCGGAGCCCGAGGGGGAAGTCGAGGTTGGGGTGGCGTCACGGGGCCGTCCGGCGCTGTTTGGCTCGACGTAGATGATGAGGACGATGCTACGGTGCTCCTGGACTCGTCGGCGAGGCAAGGGGTGGACGGTGGCCGCGGTGGAGGGAGCTGGACGGCGGCGATGGCGTTCGGGCGATGGGGATCCGGCGGGGCAGAGTGCGGCGAGGGACGAGAGGGGGAAACTGGGGGTGCCAGGGGGGTCGCGGGGCTCGTTCTTATCCCCCACGGCGAGCGCGGTGCCGAGCAGAGGAGAGGGGGGCCGGACCCGGGCGAGCGTGCGCGTGCGGGGAAGACGACAGCGAGCGAGCGTGAACAGAGGAGGAAAGAGGGGACATGCGCGGTGGGCTGGGCCGCACTGTAGACTAGAGCCCAGCCACTGTATGCCTTTTCTTTTTTTATTTAACTTTTGTTTTCCTTTTGTCTTTTTCTTTTATTTATTCTTATATCTCTGTTTTGTAATTAGTTAGGCCTCAAATTGAATTTTGTAAAACATGGCACTTTTTCCATTAAATGCTAGGCATTATCTACCATTGCCAAAAATTGTTTTGGAGACAAACGGAGTTCACACAAATTTTATATTAAATAAAATGTATTAAACCTTGCTGTTTTGGTAATGTTAGAGTCACCTAATTTATTTATTTATTGTTGGTTATAATTTTAGTATGGTCTCTGGAATATTTATTATTTAATGAACATTTTAGTTTCTAAGTTAAGCAACTTTTATCTTCCACTTTAATTTAATGTGAAGTTTGAATTAGGAGTTTAAATGCAATATGATGCAAATGATGATTTGGCACTGTTAATCATGCTGACTTGCCATTATCAAAAGTGATTACTGTAGCTAACCACTGGGGGTGTTACACATGCAGCCATCCATACCTCAGCAAAACCGCCACATCAGAAAGATTATGTTCTTTCGCTTTAAGCCATGTCATCTCTTTTTATATTCTACCAATGGGGCTGTGTGCATGCACCCACTGTACAGGAAGACGAAATGAGACCTCTTCATATTCCATCCACTCTTATATCAAGCTAAATGCGGCACCCACCCACCGTACGGGGAGACAAAATGAGGCCCCTCCATATTCCATCCATTATCACGTCATTCATTGTTCATATGCCCATCTACTAAATTAAAGCCCAGCTTGGCTTCCCCATGCCCCCTGCTCCTGCACGCATCTCCATACCACGATCGAATCTTCTACCTACTAATTACCGGGCATGCTCTTGCTGGCGTGAAAAGCAGCAGCGGCGGCGGGGCCGGCAACATGGATTGTAGACTGAACTGTCCAGCTAGACCAGCGAAGGTATGCCAAGAAAATCAATCATGTTCTTTGCCTTTTTTTTACTATCCAAGTCAAGAAATCATAATTTAGATTGATTGTAGACTGGTTGGTTTGGTGATCTGATGAATGGGTTTATCTGATTGGACCATAGAGACGATGCGGCGTAATTTTGATTTCTTGAACGATTTGTGAACAATTAAATTTTTTATTGGTTCTTTTTACCCGTCTCTAGATGCTACTACAAGGTTGAACAAGCAGATCAAGAGGCGCCAGATGAATCAAGAGGAACGCCACACCGAGGACGACCGTCAAAGCGGAGCCGTGGACTGCCATCACAATGATCAGTTTCGACGTGGACCTGGAGGCTCTGGATTGCGCTAGATGCATTTATCTCCTCAAGCCTCTTCAGTGTTCCGTGGTGATCTTTTAATCATAAGTTGATTCCATTGCATACACAAAAGTAGCTCATCAGTTTTTTGGTTTCTTTTTTTACAAATCCAGCACTAATCAGGCTTTCCTAGGATGGAACACAGGTTCATCTATTGCAAATCATGCATGATGCTGCACCATATAAGACAAACAAAAAGAATCAGATCTACATGGGCATACTGTTGTGAATGGCATCAGTACGCTCCACAGGGTTGATCGGGCGAGAAGCATGATTTAATCAATAGTGAGCTTCATGATTTATAAGCGATCTTCTTTTTCTAAAAAAACAGACTATGAGAGAATTTATGTTTTATTTTTTCTTTGCAAGCTATGTTTTCCATAAATGCACAACTACAGTGGTGTTATCATTGTTTTAGGTTTAGCCAAGCATTGAGATGTCTCTGTTTAACAGAGTTTTTGTCTCATCACCTCGATGATATATAGTCCAGGAAAGATATTAATAAAAAAAAATCATATACACATAATCTTGGTCTTTCATCAAGTTTTCTCTAGATGCTTACTCCAAATAAAATTTCTTCCAAACAAAATTCTTTTTCATCAACTTATACTACGTTTTCATAAAAACTCTTGTGCTTTTAAACGTCAATTTTTTTAGCGATTCCCGCAGCAACGCGCGGGGTATCATCTAGTTTTCTTAGTGGCCGGTTGTGTGTGGGGTGTGGTGGGCACATCATTTCTAGTTGTGGTGGGTCAGCGTGAGGAATCATGGGTCGGTTCCATCCTACGCCACATAGGTTGGACCGAGACGCGTTATACGAAGACCCATGTGGAGGACTCGGCGTACAAGACGAAGCTACCAGAGTCATGGAGGACTCTATCACCACTGATGATAAGCCGACTATATATGATTTGTAACCCTAGGCCCCGAGTATGTTATATAAGCTCGGGGGCTACTTCGTCGATAGTATACACACATGCACAATGCCTAGTATTCACGTGTACTTTGTACACACCCCTATCACAAATATACAGTACCAGGAGTAGTCTTTTTCCTCAACTACAAGGGCCCGGACTTGGGTAAAACTTTGCCATGTATTACCATCCAGCATAATAGTCAGGGATATCCTACTGAATGATCTGATGGAATCATATCTGCCAACTACTAAGAGAGAGGTGTGGGGTGGGGGGTGGCAATGTGTGCGAGAGAGGCCTAAAGATAATGTGCGTGCGGGAGACACGTAGGCACATATATGTGCCTATAGAGGGCCAGTAGAGACCGTGCGTGTGTATATATGCATGTGAGAGAAATAGTGTTTTCCAACTAAGATTAGTGAAAAGAGTGGTACATAGTAGTAAGAAAGAGAGAGGGAGATATATAGAGAATGTGTGCGTGAGACACCCCGGGAGATAGTGTGAGCATGTGTGAGAGAGAAATACCGATGTATATAAAGTGTGTGCACTTATGCGTCAGATAGAGAGAGATATAGCGCGTGTGTCAGAACGGGCCGAGGCATAGTGCATCTACGTGTAAAAGGCGGTTCTGCGCATTAAATTAAAATGTAAATGGCATTATTATTTTTGGATGAGATCATGAATTTTGCAATTTGCGTATGAACGAACATCGGTCTATCAGACACCCATACTCTATTGAATTCGAGCATGTGCATGGGTTTATTTCATATTATCGATCCATAGAGTGAGAGTGGTTTAAATCCAGACAATGCATTGCTTTTGCAAATTCATATATAAACATTAATTAGTGCACTCCATGTTGTTAGTGTCATGCACTTCATACATTTGTCACTTACATGGATACATTCCAAATTGCTAGCTACGAAATAGAATACATGTTGAATTCAATATAAAGGGGGTTTCGAAGATTCGAATTCATAGGAAGTGCATTCATCTATTTGAATCCGAGATAATGGCATTTGTAAATCAGATCTAAAAGGGGGCATCAATCTTTGTTGTGCGTTTGAACATGCTATATATTCATACGCATGTCTAACTATTTTTTTGCAACCAAGGAGATTATATCTGGAACCATGCATGAATTGAGGTAAGTTGCGTATTTTTTAATATATACTCGTGTACAATCTCCTTGGTTTTAGGATTTTCCAGAGTCAAGATTTGTGAAGTTTGCCAAATCCTGAAAGTTCAATTCAAGAGAACTGTAAACGTTAATGCTTCTCCTCCCAAATATTGAATGAAGCTCCAAATAAGCCTCTAGTCACCTGAAACCACGCGAGACTAATGTTTGGTGGTAGGAAATTACTGTCCTGACTCTGACCCGCGTAACCTATTGGCCCGATGTCCAAAGGTCAAAACTGGGGTAGGTTTGTAACTTCACCAAGACGCCTGTCTCAACCGCCTCCGAGAAGCATTCATATGCCGTGGGCGCCTAAACACCCATGCGCTCGGCCGAAATCTATCCCGCCCACCATTTGGGACACCTGAGATTACTGTCCTACCCCCGACCCGCAATATGTCCGAAATTTTAGATGGGGGCAAAGTTTCTAACTTTCCCCAAATTTCAAACAAGCGCGTCCCAAACCGAAACATTGTTCACCCTTTGTTCCCCCTCCCTCCGTTTCCCCATTCATACTCCGTGGGTGCCAAAATGCCCTCTCCACCAGCCGCGAAACCGGGCCCAGCCTCCTCCGTCCTCCACCCCATCGCGCCCAATCCACCGTCGCCCTCCTCCATCACGCCGGAGCCGGTACCCCCATGTCGTCGTCCAACGCAATCGCAACCGCAACGCCCTCAAGGACTTAGCAGCTGAAGCCGAGGCAGAGCTGCCTCCACGACGCCGACGTGCGCCGTACCAGAACCACTTCGACCACGCTGTCCTGCGCCTCACCGCTGCCGATCCACTGTCGCAATTGTCCACCACACCGGAGCTGTTCCCGCTACGCCATCGTTCGCCGCCTCGGATCTGGTTCCCCGCCGCTGACAGACGGCCACCGCACCACACTCAACAACTTGGCCATGGGTTCATCCAAGGCTCCATCGTCCGCCACAACTTCTCATTTCCAGTGAACCCCAAGAATATCGTTGGAAAAACAGAAGGAGGACACACCACTGCTAGCAGAAAGAGGTACTCCTCATCCCTTATTGGTGCAAATCTTACGTCTCTGCTCACACATATTCATCCCACGAAAGAAACTAGTTGAGCGCTTCTTACTGCACCTTCTTCGTGATACTAAATGCACAAGGTTTCCTCCCATTTACTATTTCACCTTAGCTAGAGGTCAGTCGCCCGCCTGGATTTCAATTCAGGGTCAGTTGATTCGCAATTAAAACAAGCAGCACCCGCTTAGGCGCGCGGAGCACCTAGTCCGCCTGTTCGCCGGGGAAGCGGCGCATCAGTGTCTATCATAGGGGTGTGGGGCGCAGGAGCTGCTTGCGCCCGATCTGGAGGTCGGCGGGGCTTGAAGGGATGGCCGGGGCGGTGCCAAGCAAGGCGGTGTGGTGAGGTCGAGGGGAGGGCGGAGGTAGGGGACTGGGCCGGTGGTCGCTTGCGTTTCGAGGAAGATAGTCAACCCTGATTGGCTGGAGGTAGATGAAGACGATCTGCCCGTTCTTTGTACATGGGACGGTGCAGAAAAAATGGACTGACCTATTTATTTTCAGTCGACTGTTATTTTCATAGGACCACACCTTGTGGTATGCTGGAGTAGCATCTGTATTTCCCAGCCATCCCTGTGCTCATATTTCAAAATCCTAGAATCTAGTAATTTTGTGTGCCATGCATGTTGTAGAGTTATCATATGTCTCCCGTCATTTATTTCTCTCCCACCTGCTATCTGCTACTTTTACACTGTACTACTTGTGCACACACTTCACCCATACTCACACTATTTTTTTTATGCATGGGTATTTCAGAATCTGACGCAGTGTTGATGAATACACAAAAGAAAAGACAGAAGTCGCTCCAGTGTAATTCGAAGATAAGCACTAAGCGTTTTAGTGCTCTAAAGGGTGTAGTGTCAGCAGATGGAGACAGTAAACGTACCTCTGCAGTTGATGATCTCAATTGCCACACACAACCATCCTAGGTGCTTGCTTTAACTTCGCGTTGTCAAATGTGGTTGCATGTTGCATATGGTGTCTAGCTTGTATTACTTCCAATTTGGTTAAATTGCATCTGCTTACTTTACACATTATACCTTTGATAATGACATGCCTTCCTATTTTTGATACATACTACATATGTCTATTAACCATGTTCTTACATCAAACTAATGCTCTTTTGTATCCCTCATCAATCACTTATGATGAGACAGTCACCCCAGTGGGTTACTGTGAGACGCGCTACTCGTTTAAAGAGTGCAGTGTCATCCTCCCCACATGATTCTCAAGAAACAGCAAGACTAAATGAAGATAGTCAACGTAGCTCTCTAGTTGATGACCGCAATTCCCCTACACCACCATCGCAGGTGCTTGCTCTTACTTGGCAATGTGATATGTGGTTGCATGTTCATATGGTGTCTACCTTGTAATGCTTCTAATTAGGGGAAATTGCATCTGCTTAGTTAATACATTATACCTGTGAATATGACATGCCTTCCTGTTTTTGGTACATACTACGTCTTTCTATTAACCATGTTCTTACATCAAACTACTTTTCTTGTGTATCCCTCATCAGTCACTTCTGACGAGACACCTTCAAATTGACAGTGTAATATTGGTTGCAGCTTGCATATCATTTCAAACATGTATTGCCTCTAATTTGTTGAAATGCCACTTATAATGAGACACTTCTAACTTGGTAAAGTGATTTTGGTTGGATCTTTCATATCGTGTCTAGCTTGCATTGCTTCCAATTTGTTGAAATGCCTTCTGCTTAGCGATTTTCGTACATATTCCATCCTCCTACAATGTGGTTGCCTTACATAAAAGTTGTGTTCGTCAGTATCATGCATCAATGAATTTGGAAGAGCGAATTTCATTCCTTTTTCTTGTGCGTTTACTTGACAAGGCAAAATCTAAAAGGACGAACGCCCGGAATGATGGTGGTCCTCTGGAGCAACCGAAACAGATGACCTCTGTAGATTCTCCTGCTACTCCTACTGCAGTGCAAGTTCCAAATCTCATCTCCCCTACTTCACAACCCCAGGTGCTTGCTCTAACATGGCAGTGTGATATCTGGTTGCATGTTGCATATGGTGCCTAGCTTGTATTGCTCCTAATTTGTTAAATTGCATCTCCTTAGCTTACACATTATACATGTGAATATGACACGCCTTCCTGTTTTTGGTACATACTACATCTGCCTATCACACCATGTTCTTACATCAAACTATTGTTCTTGTGTATCCTCATCTATCACTTATGATGAGACAGTCACACCCGTGGGTTAGTATGAGACGCGCTACTCTTATAAAGAGTGCAGTTTCATCCTCCCCACATGATTCTCAAGAAACAGCAAGCCTAAATGAAGATACTGAACATAGCTCTATACTTGAAGACTGCATTTCTCCTACACTACCATCGCAGGTGCTTGCTCTACTTTGCAGTGTGATATGTGGTTGCATGTTGCATACGGTGTCTAGCTTGTAATGCTTCTAATTAGGGTAAATTGCATCTGCTTAGTTTACACATTATACCTGTGAATATGACATGCCTTCCTATTTTTGGTACATACTACATCTATCTGTTAACCATGTTCTTACATGAAACTACCTCTCTTCTGTATCCTGCATCAATCACTTACGATGAGACACCTTTATTCGTTGCATATTGCATATTATTTCTAGCCTGTTGCCATGTATTGCTTCTAATTTGGTCAAATACTTTTATGAGGCCACCCTTTTAATTTGGCAGAGTGATATTGGTTTCATCTTTCATATGGTGTATAGCTTGCATTGCTTCTAACTAGTTCAAACACCTTGTGCTTAGTTTACACTTTACACATCATACATGTCAATATGTCATGCCATCCTATTTTTCATACATATTTGATCCTCCTATCATGCGGCTGCCTTACATGAAAGTAGTGTTCGTCAGTATCATGCATCAATGAGTTCTGAAGAGCAAATTTTATTCCTTTTTCTTGTGGGTTTGACTTGACAAGTCAAAATCAAAAAAGAGGAAGGAAAAGAGTAAGGAAGGCGATGATGGTGGTCCTCTGCAGCAACGTAAACGGAGCATCTGTATGGATTCTCCTTGTACTGCTAGTGCATTACAAGCTCCAAGTCTTCGCTCCCCTACTCCACCTCCCAGGTGCTTGCTCTAACTAGGCAGTGTGATATCTGGTTGCATGTTGCATATGGTGTCTAGCTTGTATTGCTTCTAATTAGTGTAAATTGCATCTTCTTAGCTTACACATGATACGTGTGAATATGACACGCCTTCCTACTTTTGGTACATACTATATCTGTCTATCACACCATGTTCTTACATGAAACTACTCTTCTTGTGTATCCTGCATCAGTCACTTATGATGGGACACCTTTAAGTTGGCAGTGTGATATTGGTTGGCATATTGAATATGATTTCTAGCATGTAGTGCTTCTAATTTGATGAACGCCACCTATAACGAGACAATTTTAACTTGGCAGAGTGATATTGATTGCACCTTTCATATGGTGTCTAGCTTGGAGTGCTTCTAATTTGTTGAAGTGCCTTCTGCTTAGTTACCACATCATAGGTGTGAATATTTCAAGCCGTCTAGTTTTTCGTACATATTCCATCCTCATATCATGACTTTGCCTTTCATCAGAGTAGTGTTCGTCAGTATCATGTATGAATGAGTTCTGAAGAGCGAATTTTATTCCTTTTTCTTGTCGGGTTGACCTCACAATGAAAAATCAATAAAGAGGAAGGAAATTGGTAAGGCATTGGATGATGGTGGTCCTTCCGAGCAACTGAAACGGAGGGCTCTACAGATTCTACTCCGCCATCCTCCCAACAAGATCTGCAAGACAACGCAAGGCTAGACAGTCAACGTAGCTGTGTAGTTGATGAGCACATCTCCCCTACTCCACCATCACAGGTGTTTGCTCTAACTTGGCACTATTATATCTGGTTGCATGTTGCGTATGATGTCTAGCTTGTATTGCTTCTAACTTTGTTGAAATGCATCTGCTTACTTTACACATCATGACTATGAATATGACACGTGTTCCTGTTTCTAGAACATACTATATCTGATCACACCATGTTCTTACATCAGACTACTGTTCTTGCGTATCCCGCATCAGTCACTTATGATGAGGCACCTTTAAGTCACCACTGTGATATTGGTTTCGTCTTGCATATGATTTCTAGCATGTACTGCTTCTAATTTGTTGAAACGCCAGACAGTTTGAACTTGCTAGAGTGATATTGGTTGCATCTTTCATATGGTGTCTAGCTTGCAGTGCTTCTAATTTGTTGAAATGCCTTCTGCTTAGTTACCACATCATAGGTGTGAATATGTCACACCGTCCTATTTTTCGTACATATTCCATCCTCGTATCATGTGTTTGCCTTTCATCCAAGTAGTTTTCATTAGTATCATGCATGAATGAGTTCTGAAGAGCAAATCTTATTCCTTTTTCTTATCGGTTTGACTTCACGATGCAAAATCAATACAGCTGAAGGAAATTAGTAAGGCAGTGGATGATGGTGGTCCTTCGGAGCAACTCAAACAGAGGGTCTCTACAGATTCTACTCCGCCATCCTCCCAACAAGATTCGCAAGACAACACAAGGCTGGACAGTCAACGTAGCTGTGTAGATGATGAGCACATCTCCCCTACTCCACCATCACAGGTGCTTGCCCTAACTTGGAACCGTTATATGTGGTTGCGTGTTCCGTATGATGTCTAGTTTGTATTGCTTCTAATTTTTTTGAATTGCATCTGCGTAGCTTACAACTTATACCTGCAACATTCACTTACCCATAAGACACATTTAACTTGGGAGTGTGATGTAGGTTGCATCTTGCATTGTCTTCTAGCTTGTACTGCTTCTAATTTCTTGAAATGGCACTTATGACGAGACACTTTTTACCTGCTAGAGTGATATTGGTTGCATGTTCATATGGTGCCTAGCTTTCATTTCTTCTAATTTTTTTGAAATGCCTTCTGCTTACTGTTTTTCATACATATTCCATCCTTCTATCGTACGTGTAAATATGCAATGCTGTTGTTTTTTTGTGTGTATATATTCCATCCTCCTATCATGCGCTTGCCTGACATCAAAGTAGTGTTCATCTGTATCATGCATCAACCAGTTATGCAGAGCTAATTTTATTCATCTTCTTGTGGTTTTGATTTCAGAAGGCAATATCAAAAAAGAGGAAGGAAAAGAGTAAGTTAGGGGATGTTGGTGGTCCTCCGGACCGACACAAACAAAGACTCTCTAGATTTTCCACTACTACTGCTAATGCAGTTGAAGTCCCAAGTCTACATGATGAGTTTATCTCCCCTACTCCACCATCGCAGGTGCTTGCTCTAAGTTGACAGTGTGATAATTGGTTTCATGTTGCATATGTTGTCTAGCCTGTATTTCTTCTATTTTGATTAAATTGCACCTGCTGAGTTTATACGTTATACATGTGCATATGACATGACTTTCTGTGTCTAGAATACACTGCATCTATCTATCATACCATGTTCTTACATCAAAGTACTGCTGTTATGTATCCCGCATCTGTCACTCATGATTGGACGCTTTTAACATGGCAGTTTGATAGTGGTTGCATCTTGCATTGATTTGTAGGTTGTACTGCTTCTAATTTATTGAAATGCCACTTAACACAAGACACTTTTAACTTGGCAGAGTGATATTAGTTGCATCTTTCATATGGTGTCTAGCTTGCATTACTTCTATTTTCTTGAAAATCCTTCTGCTTAGTTTACACATTGTAGCTGTGAATATGTCACGCCGTCCTGTTTTTCTTACATATTCCATCCTCATATGGCTGTCTTACATCAAAGTATTGCTTGTCTGTATCATGCATCAATGAGTTCTGAAGAACGATTTTATTCTTTTGTGTTGTGGGTACGGCTTGACATGGCAAAGTCAAAAAAGAGCAAGGAAAAGAATATAGTAGGGAATGGTGTTACTCGTCGGGTGCAACGGAAAAGGATCTGCCCTTGAGATTCTGCTGGTACTTATAGTGCAGTAGAAGGTCCAAGTCCACCGGCTAAATCTACAAACACAGTATCACCTGCTCCACCAGCTACAGCATCCGCTTCAACTGTACCGGCATCTCAACGAGTTACTCGTTCTTTTGCTCTGCAACTGGCTAGTTCCCAAGCTGCCTTCACACCTAACACTACTTCCGAAGCACTGTTGACACAACAGAACTTGGCAAGATCAGATGAACCTCATGAGAATCAATACCAAGACAGTACCTGACCGAGTCAAGTTGCAGTTGCATGCTCCTTTATATGTACTCTCACAGTTTGATGTGCACTAACACTTTCCATTTTCATTGTTGAACTAGCACCATGGCACAAGCAGAAACAGACATCAGGGATAATGCTTGACAGATTAACAAAATCTAAAGGAGGAAGAATGGAGATCCATTTTGAGGCAGGTTTAAAAAGGCCACGTGATGCTACAGAGTCAGCCAAGTTAGTATCAGAGGCAGCCATTGCCGTTAGGTTTCATGCACGTATCCTCCCAACGTGGATCCAGTACAGGAATGCGAAAGATGATACCCAGTTTAACACCTTCCTTGACCATTTATCCGTAAGTAATGTTATTCATCGCAATTTGTAATATTGTCTTGCTCTGTCCCATACTTTCTAGCTTCCTCCTAATAAGACTCATATTCTTTTTTCAACAGATGAGGTTTAAGTTGGATCCGAAAGATGATGCAACTAAACAAGCATGCACTCATGTTTTCAGTCTGCTCTGCGACAGTATCGGTATCACCTTAGAAAAACTCACTTTGAAGGCAAGGATAACAATGAAATCGCCCAAACATCTCCAGTGGAATATATTAGAGATGAAGACTAGACAACCCTTGTTAAACACTGGTCTGAACCAAAGTATCAGGTAGGGTATATGTATTTGATCAGATCACATATTGAACTTGTATTTACGTATGTGCCTTACAAGTGTATCTTCTTCTAGGATAACTGTTTGAAGAACAAGACCAACCGTTCTAAAGTGAAATTCCAACAGACAACAGGATCTCGTAGCTATATTGCACACTGCGAGGCTCTTGTAAATAGCTGCTAGTTCCTTCTTTTTTCTGTGCCATATTATCATATCTATATTGACTTGTTCCAAATACAGAAGAAAGCCCGTGCGGTCCAAAAAGTACCTAAACCGACTGCAGTGCAAATCTTCAAGGATTGCCACACCAGCAAGATGAAGGGCATGAGCACACCAGTTCAAGCCGCTGTTGTAAGTCCTTACTCCTCCAGCCTTTGAACTGCTTATTAATGGAACATGTTCATTAACTGCTTGGTTTGCAGCCAATGTCAGTTACTCTGTTCACTTTTATACACAGTTGTCTTAACGTATCATTTCACCTTACATGGTTTAAAAGAGATGAAGGATATTCTTTTGGTCTTGATCTATAATCTAGTTGTGATGTTCACGTGCCCACACAATGATACAATAGCCTATTTGTTTTATATCTGTTTTCCCATGATATGAATGATGTCATACTATGTTCATCCTACTTTAAACCATGTCTCTTTATCCTTAGATGTCAACAAAGTTGAGGAAATAGACAATACAGTAGGCATTTATCCTTAGATGTCAACGAATGTGAGGAAATAGACAATACAGTAGGCATGCTACATGGACATATGTTCCGAAAGTGATTTTATTATGTAGTTGGCACTACAATGCATGCTAATGTATTACAATAGTTCACCAAAATAAGTTATGTATAAACGTGAAACCTACTTTGTTTGTTTTTGTCTCATTAGTAACTTATCTGGTACACTAATCTACAAGTTCAAACTTTCAGCAAGCTATGGAACAAATGATTGAACAGCCACAACCACCTGAAGGTGACGAGGCTACCACAGGCACAATGTCACCTCTTGCTGCAGTGCGCCAATATCTCTCCACTAACAGTGCAAAAAGCACCTTCCTGCGTAATTCTGGGTTGGTTGTCAAGGTAACCTCGTCCAAATCGCCTACTGAACAAAATCTTCCGGCTAGACAGAGTGATATATCTGTGCTCCAGACATAAGTCCAATCTCTAATGCAGGTCATTTCGGAAACAAGAATAGTGGTTGACAAATGTCGTCAAGATATGAATGGTTTTGAAACCAGACTATCAGACATTTGCTTCGTTGTTCAAGAGCAATGGCGGAAAAAAGGGGAAGATCAGGCTGCTCCATCATATTCTACAGCCTGAAACATTAGTACTCAGGTCAAATGATCTGTGCTTCTATACATCTGATGGTGCTTTTATCTGCAAGGACTGTAAACTTTATGACAACAAGCCTTTTTTGTATGGCTGGAATTTATTTTGTTGTGATACAGCATTTATCGTGCTGCCAAAGGCTGTAGAAATTACGACGCTATTTTTGTATAGTGTAGGTAATGTATTCGGCCGAAAGCTTCGTAGGAGCCCAGCGTGCCAACATTCGTCGGGCCCATTCCAATTGGGCTAAAAACGATTATGGGCCGTAATTTGCATGTAGCCAACTAAAAATATCTGGGCCTAAATCAGCATAAGCTTTCATATTTTTGGTAGGCCTATGCCACAGTGGGCCTTTAATAGGCTAAAACATAATTTGGGCCAACAGTAACAATAGGCCGTTCACATGTGTAAATATCTCGAGCCCATAAATAACATGGGCCTTTAATAGGCCAAAAGTGAGATAGGGCCCTGATTGTGCCAAATTACCCACAGGTCATTAGCAGGCCGAAATGTATCTCAGCTCGTGGTGGCCCATTTACAATGCGGATCGTTCACAGGCCAAAATTCAGACGGGCCATAAATGCGTCGACCTACTACACGGGCCTTTAAAAGGCCGAAAGTTTGGTCGGGCTTGATTAGTATCAGTTTTATATGGGCCGTTAATAGGCCCGATGTGGCGTTGGGCCACATATGGCCCATGGATTTAGTCCAACGTTAACAGGCCAAAAATCACAACAGCCTGGAAGTGGCCCAAATCTACAGTGGGCCTCTAACAGGCCAAATGTCAGACATGGCCGAATATGACCCAAATCCTTCACAGTCGTTTATGGGCCGAAAGTTTCAATGGCCAATAAATGGGCCCAAATGAAGCAGGACCTTTAACAGGCCGGAAACACACCAGGCCGTAATTCGACCCGAATACTTAGCGGACTCTTAACGGGCCAGAAGTGACCATGGGCCGCGATGATGACAAGTTTAGAACGGGCCGTTGACGGTCCGATTTGACACTAGCCGTACGGGCCTTAACTGCGAATGGGTCATCTGCAAGCAGGCCATTAATGGGCCAGCCCGCTAATTTTGACTGGGCCAGCCTTTTTAACATAAATGGGCCGCTGTTGGGCCTTGCCACATGTCGACGTATCATAGGCGCCTCATGTCCATTGGGCGGTTGACATCTTTCCTTTCGCGGTGCTGACACGTGGTTGCGATTGTAACATCCCAAAATTCTAAATTTTGGAATGTTATATTAAATAAATAGTTTTGATTGTTTGTTTGATTGTGGTGTGGTTGCTTGTGTGAAATTGAGTGAAATTTGAAACTTTTTGAAAGTTAAATGAGAGGGAATAAAATGACTTTCCCAAAACTTTCACCTTGCATTTATGATCTCCTTGAATTCAAACTTATTTCATTACAAACCCTAGACTGAAGATAACATGACTTCTTCTATTTTAAAAGGGGTTTCGAAAAGATTTGAATTTCATTTGAAAATATTGCAAATTCGGAAACTTTATGCAACTCAATGATTTTCATGAGAGAAGATGAAATGACTTCTTCAAATCGTATGAAATATGAGTTGGAAGTTTCAAAGAAATCAAATTTAAAGTCCCTTTGAAAACATTTTCAATTTGGAGTTATTTGGTTTTTATTCAAATTATTTTTCTCCAAAAAATAAAATATATGGAAAATAGGGTAAAATGATTCCCTTCGATAGAAAATTGGAGAGAAACAAATTTGAAATCATTTTGGTATTTTTTAAAATGATTTTTTTGGGTTTTATTGTAGCCGTAGCACTGTTTGTTTTATTTAAATTTTTGTGTATTTTATTTGATGCTAGAAAAATGTTCACCTTGTAGAAAATCTTTTCCTGAAAATTTTGATATATAATTAGCTATATATAATTTTTATTATTTTTGCTATTTATTTTATTGTCGGAGTTTAAAAAATAAAACTCTTCGACCGACTGGGCCGAAGCCAGCCGGCCCAAGCCGCCTCCGTCTCCGAGCTCGGGACTCTGTCCCGAGCGAGCACGCTGCCGCCGCCGCCTCGCTTTGCCCCCTCCCCCAAGCCGGCCTCGCCCCCTCTCCCCCTCTTTATAAGCCGCCCCGACCCCCCCTCTCCTCCTCAAGTCGCCGCATCGCCATCGCCGCCCCTCAGCAGCAGCAGCAGTCAGCCGCCGCCGTTCGCGCCGCAGCCGCCGCCGCCGCCTGCCGCCCCGTGCCCGCGCCTTCGCCGCTCCGCGCCGCGCCACCCCGCCTCGCCCCCCAGCCGCCGGAGCCGCGCCGCCCTCGACGGAGTTCGTCGCCGCCGCCGCCGGTTTTTTCGCGAACCGGTATATACCGTCGAAAACCGCCCGTTTTTTTTAGTTTCGGTTTTTTTTTGTTTTAGATCGGTTTATTTTTATTAGGTTAGATTATTTAGCGAACGTTTTCTGTTTAGGAAGTTTTAGCGAACGTTTTTCGTTCTGTAGATCTATTTAGCGAACGTTCGTTCTGTAGATTTTTCTTTTTAGTTTATTTTTCGGCCAGGGACCTATCCGTAATTATTTTTATCACAATTTAGTCCCTGATCTTTAAACCCTCGCAACTTTTTGCTCGTTTATCCAAATCCAAGGAAACCAACGCCCACTTCTTCGTTATGATCCCCTCTGTCCAGATAACCAACTTAAAAATATTTTTGAAAGTTTAAAATTTTGTTTCAAATAGATTTGAATTTGAACTTCTTTTGTTCATAACTCGAGTGTTATAACTCCGATTTAATTGATTCTTTTTGCAAATCGAAGCTCTTGACCTAAACTTTCTGATAAGACCAAATTCACCCAATTTTGGTATTGTTATAAATTGTTTTCTGTTGCAAGAGTTAATTGTTTGTTTTCAAAGTTTTCCGAGATCTTTTCTTCGATTCTTTTGCATGAGTGCTGATGTATGCAATTGCTTGCTTACGATAGATTGAACGGAGTGTGCCGAGTAGAACTATCAGGATTTATGAGTGTGAAGGATCTTCATCTACAGTACAAGGCAAGTTCACACTTTGATCATATCCCTTTATTACCCAGTTTTTATGCATTAGTTACAATCCTCAAACACTACAGGGTTAGGATGTGATAACATGTGGGTACAGGGAAGTAGTTGATGAGGTAGAACCTATTGTCTTATATTCAAACCTTGGGAGTTATTACGTTATGCTTACTTTGCTATGCTATGCTCGTAGTCGTGGTTTGGTTTGAGAGAATTCATCTAATATGTGAGAGTTATTGTTAACTAAGGTTTAACTTAAGGTGGCTACTTTAATACACATCTGGGTGGAATGGTTTGGGGCAACCTGGGGATACCAGTGGATTGCCCGGACATCTGGGGAATCCAGTGTTGTCCTAGGAGATCCCGGGGTTACCGTGTGATCATCCTATGGTTTGCCACCCAGGCTCAAAGGGATCATAAGAATTTTTCAAGCTAGAAACTTCCGTGGGCAGCCACAAGCCATTATGGGCTCTGGCATAGTTGAGTATGTTGTGTGACCTCTTTCAGTGGTAAACTAGCTGATGTAGGGGATGTAGGTGGTACGGTTTACCCGTCGAAAGAATTAATGCTTCTGAAAGACTGTGTCTCGGTCATCCGTTTCTCAAACACCATGTAGTGCGAGAAATCCAACGGAGGAGATCGAGTCTTGTGGGGAAAAGTGCGCAAACCTCTGCAGAGTGTACAAACTAATCATGGTTAGCCGTGTCCCCGGTTATGGACATCTTGAGTATCTGGTACTTGAATTATTGATTTGATCTCATCACAATACTTAATTAATTTGATTGGGTTGTTAACTTTTAATTGGGATTGAGTTGGGGTTACCTTCTCAATGTTTTCAACAAACTCAGTAGTAAATAAAATATATTCCTTTGTTGTAGGGAAAAATTGGCTTTGTGCAAAAATTAAACTTAGAGCCTCCACCAGCCAAATATGCATGTAGTGATAGATATTGTTCATCATTATCCTATGGTGTGAATTTGCCAGTACATTCAATGTACTGACCTACATGGCTGCAACGTCTCATGTTGCAGGAATTCTTACGACGAGTAAGTGATACGTTAGGGTTACGATGTCTACACTCAACTTTGCCATTGGCGTTGTTGGGAACTCCACAACCTTGTTGATAGTTCCGCTATATGGATTGAGGTAATAGTATTTACGTTACGTTATACATGTGATTTACCTCTGTTATAAATCCTCGAGTACTGTGTGTGTCAGCATACCGATCCAGGGATGACACTTAAGCATAGAGACTTGATCCATTTGGGTCGGGTCGCTACAAGATGGTATCAGAGCACATGTGACTATAGGACGTGACCTCTAGAAACTGGCAAGCCCATAGGAAAGGATTTTTCTAAAACCTCATTTTCAAAAGAGATCCCTTAACTCTCTTCTTTTCTAAAGCTTTACCAAGTATTTCCCTCTCATCTCAAGTAGTTAGACTATACCCTTTTTTCCCTTTTGACCACACGAAGTTTCGACTGATGAGACCACTCCGAGAAGTCCAAGATATCGGACAACTAAGACCACTTCGGAATGAAGAGGATTTTACTGTGCATTATAATAATGGAAACTACGACGGTTGAAGACTCCAAAGACTAGGAGAATTTGAAGGTTCTGTAGAATTTCCAGATTGGTATGACCTAGGAAGGCTACCCTTATGGAATTTGTCAGACTATTGAAGCTGTCAATACCCGAGATCAAGGTGTGTCGGAGAAAGACCGGAACATGGAGCGTTAAAACTCAAAGTTTTGTCAAGAAAACCCTAAGACTGGAGATATCAACTATGGAATGATAGCTCATGGCAATGAAAAGGGCAGAAACACTGCTATCCATGATGTTATCGCCCGCTTATGCTATTGTCGCCGTGCTGAGTTAAGCATGCATTTCGTCCGAAGGATTGGATGACAAAAGGGCTAATGGAGCATCTATCAAGCAAAAGATGAAGTTTAACCTTAGCTGGTGTATCGACAGGATCTGGAGTATTACATCAAAAAATTTAAGATGGACCTTCAGGAAGCCGTATTTGACAAGGAAGCATTTCGTGAAGAACTCAGGACCCAGAAGCTGAAAGTAGCCAAGCTGGAGGAGCAAAACCTCAAGATACCAGAGATTCGTCAGGAACTGAAGGACAGTAGGACCATGGTTCATGCCAAGGATGTTGAAACCCAGAAGTTTGGAACGCAACTCTAGAATATTAAAGGATGTCACGAGAGACTTCGCGTCAACAGAGATGATCTGGCAAAAGAACTTGAGAAGGTCAAGCACAATCGGAAGAAGCCCATCGGAGACATGAACAAGACTTGAAGAGTTTGGCGACTTTGAAGATTTATTGACCTTTAGCAGACCAAACCCCTGTTATATACTTACGTTAGATACGACGATTGTGAGCTGTCATTTGTTTGACGTTTTTCCGACAGCCACAAAATAAAATCTGTCTCTTCAAAACTATTGTTTGCATTGTGTGTATCCCTCTCTATCTCTCTTATCCCACCCCAAACCCTGGAACCAATAGAGGATGAATGGAGATGAACTCATATTTTCTGGACCAATCGCTCAATTGGAGACGGACCGATGGATTCAGAACATGGAAGATCACATGAAGAATAACACTATACCCGGAAAGGGTATGGCCCATCATGCTCTTCAGTGCTTTGAAAGAGGTGCTGCTACTTGGTGGAGGATGTACCAAACCATCAATGGATGGCAAGGAGTAACCACTTGGAAAGAATTTAAGTTGACTCTGCTAAAGTCTCGGCTTGTGTCCCAGAAGAAGAAGCCTTAAGAAAATGATATGAAGAAACCTTGTGCATGCAAGCTCTGTGGAGAAATAGGACACAACCATAAACAACACAAGGATGAATGCCCTCATTGTGAAGAAATTCACCCAGCTGAAGAATGCCCAACTAGGCAGATTACTTGTGTCTTGTGTGAAGGGACTACCCACTACCCTGCTCAGTGCCACATTTACCCCATAGTACAATGAACCATCCAGCAGAAGAAAGAAGCAATGAAAGGAGCCCTCATGGAAATTTTAGAAGAACCTGTGATGAAGGAAGAGGTGGAGGACACACCCGAAGAAGACCCAATTAAACTCTGCACCAAGTCATGCTATTCATGTGGAGAAGAAGGACACATATCCCAGAATTGTCCGAAGGAGGATCTAGTAGAATTCCCGACAGTGGAAGTAGAGTATGACCCACAAGAGATAGAAGCCCTGATTGGCATGGAAAAGTCCAGGAAGAGAAATAGATTGGACTCCAAGAACAACCAAATTTCTACAAAGAAGGACCTGAGTCATATCACATGTTTTAGGTGCAAAGATTGAGGACACTACTTTAGTGATTGCCCAAAAAGGAAGCCGAGGACCCAAGGAGGCTATGTAATCACTAGGAAACCACGAGACTTGTCAGAAGTAATATGTTTCTGCTGTAATGAAGAAGGGCACCTTGCCAGAGATTGTCCCAATGAGAAGGAGGCTTGTACTAAATAGTTGTGTCAAAAAATAAATATAGTAGTAGTAGTGGGAACATTTCTTTTATATTGAGGTGTTGAGTTGAGACATGTAATGGAAATGCAGGAGATTGTAATAATTTGAGAACCAATAAAGCTAGCATCGTTGGTACTGATTGGATTTTATTGAGTTGTTACTCTATGAAGAAAGATTTTGATCATTTTCGAGGATATGAGAAATATGGTCTATGGAAGAATTTGTACATTTCAAGGGTGGTAGTACCCTGTGAGGCCCCTTGACCCCTGGAAAAGATAATGATATTCCACGAAGTGGACTTCGGACAAAGTAAGTATGAGTTTTATCTCGATATGTGGGATACCCATGGAGTATGAAGGGATGAAGTACTATTGGATATAAAGGAGGTATAATGTTGGTAATATGGAGCAATTGTAACCCCAGGATGAGTTGAAGCTATAAATGTGATGAGGTGAGCCCATAACCCACAGGCTCCAGGACCTGCCAAGAAGCAAGCACACTCTTGCTGAAGGAAAAACCCTGGAAGAAGATACGACTTTATCAACAAACGATCTTATAGGAGTAACGCAAAACATGAGAGATGTGAAGAAATGATAGATGTTCATTTGGCTTGCAGAATCAATGGATTTATCCGAACTTGGTTTGTCGACAGGAGAAATTCTGCAATGCTTGTGAGGATGACCGAGTGTTAGAATGCGAGATTCGCTAAACCATATACAAGGTAATGATTTGGGTGCGGGATGGATTGATCACCATACCGACTTACTCTTATTATTCGCCTTGCTATATGGGATGGTAAATCTGAGTGACTTACCCATAGTAGAGCGACGACGATCAAAACCTTGTTTAAACTTTAGAATGGTATGACAATTTTCCCTTGTACAAGGCAGCTGTTGCCAATCGTAGGACATACGGTGAGAATGAAGCCCAGACCCGTTTTCTGCAGGGACCCAGTCAAATTGTTTGATGACCACCATGTGATATCGATAGTTGTTTAGTATTGGCGCCAGACCTGTCAGCTAAAGAAGACCCAGTCTCCGAAGAACCTTAATTACCATGATGCAAGGACACAAGGATTGAGGAAAAGGTTATGCCACTACCGGAAGAGCCCAGAAAAGGAAATTACCTTGAAGATCTGAGAAGATCGACACTGTCTACAATAAGGATGTAGTACCTGAGTTTTAATGGAACCGTAACCGTGCTTCTAAGGGTGGTAGCACCCCAGACCTTCGTGACAATCGATGTATTTTTGAGGAGACCCTCGAACCTAACCTATTTCTTGCTAGCCTCTCCGAATCTCGAGGGCAAGATTCATTTTAAGGGTGGTAGGTTTGTAACATCCCAAAATTCTAAATTTTGGAATGTTATATTAAATAAATAGTTTTGATTGTTTGTTTGATTGTGGTGTGGTTGCTTGTGTGAAATTGAGTGAAATTTGAAACTTTTTGAAAGTTCAATGAGAGGGAATAAAATGACTTTCCCAAAACTTTCACCTTGCATTTATGATCTCCTTGAATTCAAATTTATTTCATTACAAACCCTAGAGTGAAGATAACATAACTTCTTCTATTTTAAAAGGGGTTTCGAAAAGATTTGAATTTCATTTGAAAATATTGCAAATTCAGAAATTTTATGCAACTCAATGATTTTCATGAGAGAAGATGAAATGACTTCTTCAAATCGTATGAAATATGAGTTGGAAGTTTCAAAGAAATCAAATTTAAAGTCCCTTTGAAAACCATTTTCAATTTGGAGTTATTTGGTTTTTATTCAAATTATTTTTCTCCAAACAATAAAATATATGGAAAATAGGGTAAAATGATTCCCTTCAATAGAAAATTGGAGAGAAATAAATTTGAAATCATTTTGGTATTTTTTTAAATGAATTTTTTTGGGTTTCATTGCAGCAGTAGCACTGTTTGTTTTAGGTAAATTTTTGTGTATTTTATTTGATGCTAGAAAAATGTTCACCTTGTAGAAAATCTTTTCCTGAAAATTTTGATATATAATAAGCTATATATAATTTTTATTATTTTTGCTATTTATTTTATTGTCGGAGTTTAAAAAAAAACTCTTCGACCGACTGGGCCGAAGCCAGCCGGCCCAAGCCGCCTCCGTCTCCGAGCTCGGGACTCTGTCCCGAGCGAGCACGCTGCCGCCGCTGCCTCGCTTTGCCCCCTCCCCCAAGCCGGCCTCGCCCCCTCTCCCCCTCTTTATAAGCCGCCCCGACCCCCCCTCTCCTCCTCAAGTCGCCGCTTCGCCGCCGCCGCCCCTCATCAGCAGCAGCAGTCAGCCGCCGCCGCTCGCGCCGCAGCCGCCGCCGCCGCCTGCCGCCCCGCGCCCGCGCCTTCGCCGCTTCGCGCCGCACCACCCCGCCTCGCCCCGCAGCCGCCGGAGCCGCGCCGCCCTCGCCGGAGTTCGTCGCCGCCGCCGCCGGTTTTTTCGCGAACCGGTATAAACTGTCGAAAACCGCCCGTTTTTTTTTAGTTTCGGTTTTTTTGTTTTAGATCGGTTTATTTTTATTAGGTTAGATTATTTAGCGAATGTTTTCTGTTTAGGAAGTTTTAGCGAACGTTTTTCATTCTGTAGATCTGTTTAGCGAACGTTCGTTCTGTAGCTTTTTCTTTTTAGTTTATTTTTCGGCCAAGGACCTATCCGTAATTACTTTTATCACAGTTTAGTCCCTGATCTTTAAACCCTCGCAACTTTTTGCTCGTTTATCCAAATCCAACGAAACCAATGCCCACTTCTTTGTTATGATCCCCTCTGTCCAGATAACCAACTTAAAAATATTTTTGACAGTTTAAAATTTGGTTTCAAATAGATTTGAATTTGAACTTCTTTTGTTCATAACTCGAGTGTTATAACTCCGATTTAATTGATTCTTTTTCCTAATCGAAGCTCTTGACCTAAAATTTCTGATAAGACCAAATTCACCCAATTTTGGAACTGTTAGAAATTGTTTTCTGTTGCAAGAGTTAATTGTTTGTTTTCGAAGTTTTCCGAGATCTTTTCTTCGATTCTTTTGCATGAGTGCTTATGTATGCAATTGCTTGCTTACGATAGATTGAACGGAGTGTGACGAGTAGAACTATCAGGAATTATGAGTGCGAAGGATCTTCATCAACAGTACAAGGCAAGTTCACACTTTGATCATATCCCTTTATTACCCAGTTTTTATGCATTAGTTACAATCCTCAAACACTGCAGGGTTAGGATGTGATAACATGTGGGTACTGGGAAGTAGTTGATGAGGTAGAACCTATTGTATTATATTCAAACCTTGGGAGTTATTACGTTATGCTTACTTTGCTATGCTATGCTCGTAGACGTGGTTTGGTTTGAGAGAATTCATGAAAGATGTGAGAGTTATTGTTAACTAAGGTTTAACTTAAGGTGGCTACTTTAATACACATCTGGGTGGAATGGTTTGGGGCACCCTGGGGATACCAGTGGATTGCCCGGACACCTCGGGAATCCAGTGTTGTCCTAGGAGATCCCGGGGTTACCGTGTGATCATCCTATGGTTTGCCACCCAGGCTCAAAGGGATCATAAGAATTTTTCAAGCTAGAAACTTCCGTGGGCAGCCACAAGCCATTATGGGCTCTGGCATAGTTGAGTATGTTGTGTGACCTCTTTCAGTGGTAAACTAGCAGATGTGGGGGATGTAGGTGGTACGGTTTACCCGTTGAAAGAATTAATGCTTCTGAAAGACTGTGTCTCGGTCATCCGTTTCTCAAACACCATGTAGTGCGAGAAATCCAACGGAGGAGATCGAGTCTTGTGGGGAAAAGTGCGCAAACCTCTGCAGAGTGTACAAACTAATCATGGTTAGCCGTGTCCCCGGTTATGGACATCTTGAGTAACTGGTACTTGAATTATTGATTTGATCTCATCACATTACTTAATTAATTTGATTGGGTTGTTAACTTTTAATTGGGATTGAGTTGGGGTTACCTTCTCAATGTTTTCAACAAACTCAGTAGTAAATAAAATATATTCCTTTGTTGTAGGAAAAAATTGGGTTTGTGCAAAAATTAAACTTAGAGCCTCCACCAGCCAAATATGCATGTAGTGATAGATATTGTTCATCATTATCCTATGGTGTGAATTTGCCAGTACATTCAATGTACTGACCTACATGGCTGCAATGTCTCATGTTGCAGGAATTCTTACGACGAGTAAGTGATACGTTAGGGTTACGATGTCTACACTCAACTTTGCCGTTGGCGTTGTTGGGAACTCCACAACCTTGTTGTTAGTTCCGCTATATGGATTGAGGTAATAGTATTTACGTTACGTTATACATGTGATTTACCTCTGTTATAAATCCTCGAGTACTGTGTGTGTCAGCATACCGATCCAGGGATGACACTTAAGCACAGAGACTTGATCCATTTGGGTCGGGTCGCTACAAGATGGTATCAGAGCACATGTTGACTGTAGGACGTGACCCTTAGAAACTGGCAAGCCCATAGGAAAGGATTTTTCTAAAACCTCATTTTCAAAAGAGATCCCTTAACTCTCTTCTTTTCTGAAGCTTTACCAAGTATTTCCCTCTCATCTCAAGTAGTTAGACTATACCCTTTTTTCCCTTTTGACCACACGAAGTTTCAACTGATGAGACCACTCCGAGAAGTACAAGATATCGGACAACTAAGACCACTTCGGAATGAAGAGGATTTTACCGTGCATTATAATAATGGAAACTACGACGGTTGAAGACTCCGAAGACTAGGAGAATTTGAAGGTTCTGTAGAATTTCCAGATTGGTATGACCTAGGAAGGCTACCCTTATGGAATTTGTCAGACTATTGAAGCTGTCAATACCCGAGATCAAGGTGTGTCAGAGAAAGACTGGAACATGGAGCGTTAAAACTCAAAGTTTTGTCAAGAAAACCCTAAGACAGGAGATATCAACTATGGAATGATAGCTCATGGCAATGACAAGGGCAGAAACACTGCTATCCATGATGTTATCGCCCGCTTATGCTATTGTCGCCGTGCTGAGTTCAGCATGCATTTCGTCGGAAGGATTGGATGACAAAAGGGCTAATGGAGCATCTATCAAGCAAAAGATGAAGTTTAACCTTAGCTGGTGTATCGACAGGATCTGGAGTATTACATCAAAAAATTTAAGATGGACCTTCAGGAAGCCGTATTTGACAAGGAAGCATTTCATGAAGAACTCAGGACCCAGAAGCTGAAAGTAGCCAAGCTGGAGGAGCAAAACCTCGAGATACCAGAGATTCGTCAGGAACTGAAGGACAGTAGGACCATGGTTCATGCCAAGGATGTTGAAACCCAGAAGTTTGGAACGCAACTCTAGAATATTAAAGGACGTCATGAGAGACTTCGCGTCAACAGAGATGATCTGGCAAAAGAACTTGAGAAGGTCAAGCACGATCGGAAGAAGCCCATCGGAGACATGAACAAGACTTGAAGAGTTTGGTGACTTTGAAGATTTATTGACCTTTAGAAGACCAAACCCCTGTTATATACTTACGTTAGATACGACGATTGTGAGCTGTCATTTGTTTGACGTTTTTCCGACAGCCACAAAATAAAATCTGTCTCTTCAAAACTATTGTTTGCATTGTGTGTATCCCTCTCTATCTCTCTTATCCCACCCCAAACCCTGGAACCAATAGAGGATGAATGGAGATGAACTCATATTTTCTGGACCAATGGCTCAATTGGAGACGGACCGATGGATTCAGAACATGGAAGATCACATGAAGAATAACACTATACCCGGAAAGGATATGGCCCAGCATGCTCTTCAGTGCTTTGAAAGAGGTGCTGCTACTTGGTGGAGGATGTACCAAACCATCAATGGATGGCAAGGAGTAACCACTTGGAAAGAATTTAAGTTGACTCTGCTAAAGTCTCGGCTTGTGTCCCAGAAGATGAAGCCTTATGGAAATGATATGAAGAAACCTTGTGCATGCAAGCTCTGTGGAGAAATAGGACACAACCATAAAGAACACAAGGATGAATGCCCTCATTGTGAAGAAATTCACCCAGCTGAAGAATGCCCAACTAGGCAGATTACTTGTGTCTTGTGTGAAGGGACTACCCACTACCCTGCTCAGTGCCACATTTACCCCATAGTACAATGAACCATCCAGCAGAAGAAAGAAGCAATGAAAGGAGCCCTCATGGAAATTTTAGAAGAACCTGTGATGAAGGAAGAGGTGGAGGACACACCCGAAGAAGACCCAATTAAACTCTGCAACAAGTCATGCTATTCATGTGGAGAAGAAGGACACATATCCCAGAATTGTCCGAAGGAGGATCTAGTAGAATTCCCGACAGTGGAAGTAGAGTATGACCCACAAGAGATAGAAGCCCTGATTGGCACGGAAAAGTCCAGGAAGAGAAATAGATTGGACTCCAAGAACAACCAAATTTCTACAAAGAAGGACCTGAGTCATATCACATGTTTTAGGTGCAAAGATTGAGGACACTACTTTAGCGATTGCCCAAAAAGGAAGCCGAGGACCCAAGGAGGCTATGTAATCACTAGGAAACCACGAGACTTGTCAGAAGTAATATGTTTCTGCTGTAATGAAGCAGGGCACCTTGCCAGAGATTGTCCCAATGAGAAGGAGGCTTGTACTAAATAGTTGTGTCAAAAAAGAAATATAGTAGTAGTAGTGGGAACATTTCTTTTATATTGAGGTGTTGAGTTGAGACATGTAATGGAAATGCAGGAGATTGTAATAATTTGAGAATCAATAAAGCTAGCATCGTTGGTACTGATTGGATTTTATTGAGTTGTTACTCTATGAAGAAAGATTTTGATCATTTTCGAGGATATGAGAAATATGGTCTATGGAAGAATTTGTACATTTCAAGGGTGATAGTACCCTGTGAGGACCCTTGACCCCTGGAAAAGATAATGATATTCCACGAAGTGGACTTCGGACAAAGTAAGTACGAGTTTTATCTCGATATGTGGGATACCCCAAGAGTATGAAGGGATGAAGTACTATTGGATATAAAGGAGGTATAATGTTGGTAATATGGAGCAATTGTAACCCCAGGATGAGTTGAAGCTATAAATGTGATGAGGTGAGCCCATAACCCACAGGCTCCAGGACCTACCAAGAAGCAAGCACACTCTTGCTGAAGGAAAAAGCCTGGAAGAAGATACGACTTTATCAACAGATGATCTTATTGGAGTAACGCAAAACCTGAGAGATGTGAAGAAACGATAGATGTTCGTTTGGCTTGCAGAATCAATGGATTTATCCGAACTTGGTTCGTCGACAAGAGAAATTCTGCAATGCTTGTGAGGATGACCAAGTGTTAGAATGCGAGATTCGCTAAACTGAATTGCTTGAGGACAAGTGATGGGTTAAGCTTGGGGGAGTTGATATGTCTCCATCGTATCTACTTTTCCAAACGCTTTTGTTCTTGTTTTGGACTCTAATTTGCATGATTTGAATGAAACTAACCCGGACTGACGCTGTTTTCAGTAGAATTGCCATGGTGTTGTTTTTGTGTAGAAATCAAAGTTCTCGGATTAACCTGAAAATTTTGGAGAATATTTGTGGAATATAGAAAAAATATTGGCGGAAGAAAATACCAGAGGGGGGCCACCAAGGAGCCACAAGCTTGGGGGGCGTGCCCACCCCCCCAGGGCGCGCCTAGCGAGCTTGTGGCCCCCTTGGATCTCCGGCAACCATAACTCCAACTCCATATATACCTATTCGCCAAGAAAAAAAATTAGAGAGAAGTATTCATCGCGTTTTACGATATGGAGCCGCCACCACCTCCTGTTCTTCATCGGGAGGGCTGATCTGGAGTCTGTTCGGGCCTTCGGAGGGTGGAATCCGTCGTCGTCATCATCATCAACCTTCCTTCACCGCCAATTTCATGATGCTCACCACTGGGAATGAGTAATTCCTTCGTAGGTTTGCTGGACGGTGATGGGTTGGATGAGACTTATCATGTAATCGAGTTAGTTTTGTTAGGGCTTGATCCCTAGTATCCACTATGTTCTGAGATTGATGTTGATATGACTTTGCTATGCTTAATGCTTGTCACTAGGGCCCGAGTGCCATGATTTCAGATATGAACCTATTATATTTTCATGAATATATATGTGTTCTTGATCCTATCTTGCAAGTTATATGCACCTATTACGAGTTATGATCCGCATACCCCAAGGTGACAAAAATTGGGATTCTTTCCGGTAATTACCGTAGTTTGAGGAGTTCATGCATACACTAAGTGCTAATGCTTTGTTCTGGTTCTCTATTAAAAGGAGGCCTTAATATACCTTAGTTTTCTTATGGACCCCGCTGCCACGGGAGGGTAGGACAAAAGATGTCATGCAAGTTCTTTTTCATAAGCACGTATGACTATATATGGAATACATGCCTACATTACATTGATGAATTGGAGCTAGTTCTTTGTTGCTCTAGGTTAAAACTGCTACATGAAGAATATTATCCAACACAATTATCCATCGCTGATCCAATGCCTATGCTTTTCACATATTGATCTTTGCTAAGTTACTTTCGCTGCTGCTGCTGTTACAATCACTACAAAACTGCTACTGTTACTGTTGCCACTGTTACCGTTACTATCATACTACTTTACTACTGATCACCTTGCTACAGATATTAAGTCTTTCAGGTGTGGTTGAATTGACAACTCAACTGCTAATAGTTGCGAATATTCTTTGGCTCCCCTTGTGTCGAATCAATAAATTTGGGTTGAATACTCTAACTCGAAAACTTTTGCGATCTCCTATACTTGTGGGTTATCAACCATTGAGCGATCCGCATTGCATGGTCCCCCGATTCACTCCTATAGTAACAATTTTTATCTCCTTCTGTTGAAACCGTTGTACATCCCGTTCTGTTTCCTTTGTTTCTTCTCTATTGATTTTTCTTGCAAAAAAGAGGACAGTGGGAATCAAACCTCATAAATAAAGGTTTAGTCCTACACTCGCTAGCCATCTAGGCTAATACCTTGCTAGTGATTAGATACATGTTAGGCTACTTTTATTTTGTCAATTGCTGCTAGTGCATTTTATGGAGCAAGCAAGATTTGCTTTTCGATTTTTTATGGATCTAGTCACTGGTCATTGAACACAATAAGCGTCGCGCAAGGTGTGCGCTCGTGATTTCTAGGTCAGCAGGTGACACTTTGCCGGAGCGAGAAAATATCATGCTTGGGCAAATCCCAACTGAAGGCAGGTCGCATTGGGTCCCATGTGCATGTCTTCCTCTCCCCCACACGCCTCCTCCTATTCCTCCTCTCTTCACTTGGCAATCCCCACTTCAAAAAACCTAGCGCTGGTGGCGGCTTGACGTGGGAGATGGTAGTTGTGGCGGCGCCCCAACCAACGCTGAGCATACGGGACATCCGCCTGTCGCTTCTTCACATTCTTCTCATCCGCGGCTAAACCATGGGGAAGCAACGGCTGCGGCTTCATAGGTAAGCCGGCCTTGTCCACAACCTTGTTCTTGTCTCCTTTCTTTTCTCATCATCTTGTCCACAAGGCAGTGGCGGCCGTGGTGCAGACAATCGGTGGAAAGTAGGCAGGGAAGGCCCGATGATGGAGCCATGCCGGATGAAGCAATAGCGGCACATGAGCTTTCTGGCGCAGGTCATCTTTCTCTCCTTTGTCCTCCCCCATTCCCCTCCTTCTAGATACTCGTTGCTTAAGATGTACGAGTGGTGGGCCAGCTGCAATGTCTAGATGGAAGACCTCTGGTTCAGATTTATTTTGTGTTCTTGATTCCTTTTTCTCAATGGTTATATGTAATTAGTAGAACATTACAATTTTTTTACAACATGTTTGTGGCTGAATGTATTGAGTTACTGGAATTGTTGTATTATATGACAACAATTATTCAGTGCACTCTTGATTGTCTTACCAATGGTCCAAAAGGAATGCACAACCGGTGAAATTGGCCGTGGTTTTGATTTACTTTTCTTACAATAGAGTAAATTTCATTATTTTCGAGTTTGTACATACTTCTATCGGTTTGCTTCTAACTGCAGCTTAATCTATAACTTGTAGGATTTGCACTGCAGAATTCTTTGATGTGCAGTTTTCCTTTCTTCCATTTACTATGCTTCGCAAAATATGGTAATTAGGAAATATGAAGGAGCTGAGCCGAGAAATAATGAGAGAGAAGGTGTCCCAGTAGATTCAGTTGTGCGTAGTTGTATTAGATGACTGGCCCTTAAAGAAGGTTGCCAAACATGTTTCGTTGTACTTAAATTATGGTTCCCTTTTTACTTATACTATGGTTACTTCTACCTTTGCCTTGCCAATAACCAGTAACTGATCTGTATTTTATGTTTCTTTGCAAGGAATTTCTAAAGCTTGATATTTTGTTGACATCTGTCAATTATATTTTGTTGGTCTTATCCGAAGGGATTAATGATTTTGCCATGTGGGAGCTCATGCTTACGGAAAGTGCCCAGCTTTAATTTCTCTGTACACACTTTTGTAGAGAATTAAAATCATTTATTTCTGGTAGTGTGTCTCATTGGACTTGTTCATGTGTCAAACTGTTGCACTCATTTGATGCAATTACTTACAATGAGACTAGGCAAAATTACCCATACTTACCCAGCTTGAGCAATTGAGGGTACTAAAACACAATCGTGCCATTTCTTTGTAACAGTAGAAAATCTTTGATTTTAGTCTGGATTCTAGATCCAAGCTAAACAATATGATTGATCAAATAATGTTTGTGTGGGTTCGTGGTAGAACTGATGGCCACTGACACTGGTAGTATAGCGTTGCAAGGCTCTGAAAGGCAGCAAGTAATCTGGTTCGCACTCTCATCCTATGTAGGTCAATGGTACTACTGACTAGACTGTGTTATTATTTTCTCGAATTGTGTTAACCTTTGTCAAGAATTGATGTGGGCATGCTTTTACTATTTCTTTTGCAGCCAGCTTGCTGCAGTCAGTGAAGAACGAGATAGCTTATGGAAGGACCATGCTATATTGCTACTTTGACTAAATAAATGGATGCAGATGCTAGAGCCATACAAGGCAAGCGGGTTTCATATCCTCGAGAGAGGTTATTTTGCTTCTTCACTTCTATTAATGTTGAATATTCCAATAAACTCTTGGGAGCATGAACAAAAATTATCTGCTTACCCATGGAATCGGCACATACTGACCTCATGCTGGAGAATATTCATTTAAGCCCCATGATCATCTGGATAAATAGTAAGGTGTGCTTCCTTACAACAACTACTGGATATGTATTACAAAAATAACTTGCTTAAATTGATTTACTATTGAAAACAAAACATGACTATCTGGGCTAGCTGCTTATTTCTTTTACTTTTCTTTACTTATTGCATGTTTGGTGCTTGGATGCAGATAGCAATAGTAGATTTTTTTACATATTAATGATAAGTTATTGTGTATATTTTCTTTACATGTGCCTACGAAGCAGGTTGACTCCACTCTTAAAAATTATTGTTGAATTATTATGTAGAGAAGTCGATGATCAGGAGCGACTTTGATTTCATTCTCTCTTTTAGTCAATTGAGTGATGTCTCAGTGAGTGGGTGGAGGTGTTGCAAAGTGCCACTTGGATCTTCCCACTTCTAGGCATCTGTGTCTGTCCCACATCTATGTTGGTAAGCTTGTGCACTTGTCATGAGAGCTGCCATCTCAACTATCTTCACTTCCATTGCATTACTTGATTTTTTTTTCTATCTGATCATTAATGTAGTTGTTGTACCCTATGATTTCTTTCTTAATAACCACTGTCCATTTAATTGTTTATTATCATCATCATTGGTGTAATAATATATTTAGTGGTAAATCACTTCCTTTATTTAGGTGACTGGCCTTCAACACACATGATGAAACAAAGTATTATTTTATGTGTCCTTATTTTGTCATTAACCTGATTATCACATACACCATATATATAATTCATGAAAAAAAACACAGGAAGGGCATTGTCTATTCCATTGCAGATCAATGGCGACACCCACCAGGTTATGGTTCTTCTCAATTTCTGAACCTAACGACCTAGCTATATATTTCTATCATTAGCACAAAACTATCAGACAACATGGCTAAAAATGAAGATTGCTTACTCAGCTTAAAGACAGTGGAATAGCCAGACTGAAGAAAAATGCTTATCAGAATTATCAGGAAGATTGCTACTGTGCTAACCACCTATTGTAAATCACATGTGCTTTGCACATATAAATACCTATGTAGGTTCTGCACTTGAATTGTGTAGATATAAAATTTCCTGTTTATTGCGTTGCTATCATATAGCATTGCCATTTGTCATGTTTACTCCAGAAATATATAATATGCTATAGGCTTCTGTGCTCATTGGCCAAGTATTTAACTTGCCTCCTTGCATCCCCTCTCTCAGTTAATAACATTTCTTTGTTGTGTAACGTATCCTGTAATTTAAACTGCAAAAAAGAGAACAAAGAAAGGCTCTGATATGCAAATAACTTCTGGTTTAAGTCGGGTTAGCAAACCTTTTGCCGGTAAAACACTAATCCTATGTTATATGTCTTATCTTAATTTTAGTGTGTTGCTTATGTTTACGCTTGTCCCGCTCTTGTGTTTTGAAAGTAGGATTAATGTGGCTGACACTAATCAATAACATGTTTAGCTTGAGGGTTTTTTCAATTTCTATGTATTATTTTCTACATGCAGCTTCAAATAGTATAAAAGTATTGCTTAAAATGTTAAGCCTTCATTTGCAAATAACTCTAGGTGAGGACAACACAATCACACAGTGTAGGCAAGGAGGCAATAGCTTAGGAGGCAGGTAAGAGGAAGTAGAAGGTCCTCCTTCAATGGCGGCACCACGACCTTCTGGATCATGCTCATCATCAGGCTACGGCCCGGTCGGCCGGAGCAGGCGGAGAGGATCCCCACCTGCCACTCCCCTCTGCTGCCCTGGGGATGTCCTGTCGTCTTCTCTGATAGGAGAAGGCGAGCTACAACCACACCAGGTGGCCACTAAGAAAGATGGTTTGTCCCGGTCGCCGATGCCCATTGACACTTCCATCGGTGAGATCGCTCTTCCCATCTCTCATTCTCTCTGTTTCTTCCTCACAGAACCACCCATGTTCTCCTGCTCTACAGGCGCCTGCATCACAGGAACTCTGTAGTGCTAGGCTATTGTTCGAGGTTTTTGCTTCTGCTCTCATTTTTGGGAGGTCAGTAGAAGAGTAATTTGTGACTGTGTACCTTAATAGGTTCTTTTCATTGTCCTCAAATAATATAATATTTATGGGTCAGTAATCATAATGGTGTATCTTGTGACCACTTCTAATTACATGTACATAATCATTGCAGATTATGGAATGGTAGGATACTCTTAATCTTCTGATTGCAGTCCATATGTTTCAATTTTTTATCCTCACATAACCACTTAGTTATTGAATTCGGTTATTATTAGAAGTACAGCAAATGCTCATTTTATTACTAAATTTTTCTAGCTCAGGGATGGATTTTATTTTGTTTTGATGTTTTAAATAGGGCGGCACTTCATTGTGTTGTTAAGTGGTCAAACATTCAAACTAACAATTATTTTAAGCTATGTAATAGCGACAACTTAGGATTTTTTACTTCTCGGAGTTGTTTAGGCAAGCCATGGTTATCAACTACGAAGTAGGTCAGGCCTCTTTGGCTGATAAGGTTTTGTTTTCTGCAATAACCTATTTGGATATAACATCTACTAAATGGCTTTCATGTAAATCCACAACCTAAAACAAGCATGCGTGTTCCTATGATGTTAATGGCATTCTCGTTTGCTTATTATACTCTTCAACATATGCATATTTAATACCTGCCTCCCCATCCCAAGTCCATTATGCGATTTTTATTTGTTCTGTTTCCTCCTGGAATGAACTGATTCCAGTGAAATATTTGCAAGAATCCTGGTCTAAACTTGATTAGTAAGGTCTGGGGTTTCAGCTTGGTGGTGAGGTGCTTGAGGTCGTGTCTCCGTGTTAGGAAACTCTTCTTGGGCATGCCGATACTTCATGGTGGTGAGGTCTGTCTCGAAGGTAGACTCATTGTTTGGTTATTAAATACCAATAGGAGCCGGTCAGTGAACCAGTGATGTAGCAACATTGAGGCAAGCATTCTTCTATGCATTTTCATCGTGGTACGTAGTTTTGAGCAAAGCTTGGGAGGTCAAACCAACACTACTCTTGCATTTTCTGAACTCTCTGTGAAATATGCAGTAAAACTCGGTTGCAATGTTTATCATTGGAACGTCAACTACAATATTTCATTACTAGCTTCATGGGTATTAGTTTTCTGATAACTGTTCTTTCTAAATGAAGCTTTCACTTATTTTCACTCAATGGCCAAGCGGTGGACTACTAAACTCTATTCTATAGAATCATATTCAATATCTTTACTCATTTTCAAGTACTATTATAGAGCTTGCACATATCCTGCTTGACCGGACAACGGTGGTTGTGAAGTCTGTCGAGCAGATGACCATGGTGGGGAGGCAGGTGTTGAGCCGCTGATGGAGGCACTACCCAACCCCAATGTTTTATGCATGTTTCTTTGTGAAAATCATGATTGCTGGTGTGATGTTCAAGTCGAATGGCATGTTGATTAGGTAGATTGCTTTACTTTTGAACCACCTGAACTATCTATAATGGATCATCTAGATATCAACAACATGCTACCTATGGGTTCCTATGTGTTTATCACCATGATTAATATCCTTTCTTCCACTGTCACTTCTCTTACACTCATGTGCATTAATACGGTGTTCCTGATGCCTGCATGAAGCCAACCATTATTGTCATGCAGATGCATTAACAGGTACAGTGACCTAATTTGTGGCACACCATAACGCCTCAGGAGGCGCCACCAGGTGGCGCCCCAGTCACTAGTGAACCATGCAACATGGATGTTTTAAAGATTTTTTTCTCTATTTTTATTCATTCCTTTTTCAACCAGAAACAAATTCTATTTTCATCAGTTGTCTTTTCTTTGTTGCAAGAAGATTTTTTTATTGAGGCATAAAAAAGATGTTGAAACGTAATCCTGGGTTTTTGTGTGAATGGAATGATATTTCTACAATCGTGGACCTGATAAGTTATGTACCATCATCATGATAACTTTTGCCCGAGGAAAACAAGTTCACAACTCGGTAACCTCTATGTGGATAGCATGCTATTATAAGCATCGAAAACCTGTTATCTTATGTGCAAACACCACAATAGTTTTCGACATGGAAAAAAAGGTGTTGAAAACATACCCATGGTAACTTCTGTATAAATAGCATGATAAAATATGTATCGTAGACCTGATAACTTACTTACAAACAACACGGCAACTTTGACCCAGGAATTTTTTTGTTAAAAACACACCCCGGTAACTGTTGTGTAAATAACATGATAGTATACGCACCGCCTACATGATAACTTAGTTACAAGCACCACAGTAAATTCTGTATAAATAGCATGGTAATATACGCACCACATACCAGATAACTTATGCATAAACAACATGATAACTTTGACACAGGAAAAAATGTTGTTAAAAATGTACCTCCAGTAACTTATGTGCAAAATAGCATGGTAATATACACACCATAGTCCTGATAATTTAGGTACAAACATCATGATAACTTTGACCCGGAAAAAGAAGTTGTTGAAAACACAACCCCGATAAACTTTGTGCAAATATCAGTGCATCATATGCCCTGTAGACCTGATAACTTAGGTACAAACACCGCGGTAACTTTTACCTAGGGAAAAAAGTCATTGAAGACGTACCCGTCATAACTTCTATATAAATAGCATGGTAATATACACACCACAGGCCTGATAACTTAGGTACAAACATCATGATAACTTTAACCCAGGGAAAAGGTTGTTGAAAACATAACCCCAGTAAATTTTGTGCAAATATTAGTTCATTATACGCACGATAGACCTGATAACTTAGGTACAAACACCACGGTGACTTTTATGTGAAAAAAAAGTTGTTGAAGACACCCCCGCGATAACTTCTATGTTAATAGCATGGTAATATACGCATCACAAATCTGATAACAAATGCACAAACACCATGATAACTTTTTGACCAGGACAAAAAGATGTTGGAAACAACTTCCAGTAAATTAGTTTGTAAATATGATGATAATATATGCATCACAGGGTGATAACTTACATATAAACACCATGGTAAAGTTGAACCGGGAAAAAAAATTGTTGGAAATACAACCTCGATAACTTCTGTGTAAATAACATGGTAATATACACACCAAGACGTGGTAACTTAATTAGCCCTAGCGTGACAACTTTTGACCCCAAAAAAGATGTTGGAACATATCAACATCGGATCTAGTTTAGAAGGTCTCACCGTGATGGAGTTTTTATGTGAAAATGATTCTTCAATTGGACCGTTGGTTTGAGCTACACAATGTTTTAAAATTTCGAATACAAGGATTCTAGGATGACATCAACGTTTTATGCGTGTGGAATTATGAACATTTTTCTTCAAACCCAAGACTGGTACTACAAATGCAAGCATTCAAAGATGTTCTAGAGATTTGTGAGCTTGCTGGCTTGGGGTTTGCGGGTGTCGCATACACCTATGATAATATGCGAGCTGCAAATGCAAATGTTCGGGTAAGATTGGATCGAGTGGTTGCTTCACCACCTTGGAGAAATATCTTTGATAATGTGTGTGTTCAACATATTGCTTCACCATGTTCTGATCATGTCCTGGTGCTTGTCGTTTGTGAACCTTTGGTGGATCAGCGTACAAGGCCAAGACTGAGATAATATGAAATCATGCAGGAAAGGGATCCACACCTATAGGAATTAATAGGTAAAGCATAGATTGAGGCCGGAACAAAGCGATCTTTGGGTGACGTGCATGCTACACTTGGATGTACTATGAAGCGACTTTGTTCATGGTGTAAAGAGGTGTTTGATAATGTTAATGAATAGATTGAAAATTTTGTGATGTTAGCGGCACAAAGATAGTCTTTGTCGGTCCATTGGTGAGCCCAAATTTTCTAATGTTTCTACTCTTTGTTTTGTGCCTCTGTAGTAAGCTTTGTTGGATTTTACTGCATTCGCGCACCTCTTCTTGCGTGCTTTCATCAGGATACCGTTTTTGGATGTGTTTGGGAGTTTAAGGAAAGAACGCCAAGAAAGAATGATGAAATCACGTCAATTAATACGATGAATTATTACCATAGAAGAATATATCATTGGGGAGGAGAAAGGAGCTACGAGTAGGCACACAGAGCTCTTAACGGTGCACGAGACGAGGGGCATGTGGTCGTACCGCCGCTCGCACCACGTGTCGTTGCTGCCACTTGGTTAACTAGTTTCACCTCCGTGTGATCGGATCTTGCATTAGAGGCGCAGAGACCCCAAAAACTTGTCCAGAACAGAGAACCCTAACCTCCGAAGGAGATCCGGAGGGGGAATTGGAAAGGAGGAATCTGTCATCACTACAATTGCTTGCTCTCTCATAAGAGTGGTTTGGTATCCCCCAAGTGCAAGGATGATGTAACCTAGCAATAAGTATTTCTCTCAACTGAGAACCAAGGTTTATCGAATGAGTAGGAATTTCTTCTATAACACTAATCATCTGTACCTGCATAACAAACACAAAGCAATTTTTTGCCCCAACGCTTCTAGAAGGTTGTCAAGCTTTTTGTCCTACTAGTTACAAGAATAAATTATATGGTATGGTAGGAATTTATAAATGGATAAAATAATAAAATGGTATAACAAACAAATTAAGTTATAACATTGAATGCATTTAAAGGAAAATAGACCCAGGGCCATAACATCATTAGAGGCATCTGTCCAAGTAAGATTAATGTGTTGTGGTGAACAAATTATAGTTGGCCAACAATTAAATTGCAGTATCTATATTTATGACTATAACCATTCATGGCATAATCTTATATAGGCATGTACATCCGTAATATGAAGACCATTATCCAACTGCATCTACAACTAATACTCTAGCCAAAGACTGCTGGCCAGCATGCATCTTGAGGTATTAAGTTCATAACAAACAAAGTACTGCATAAGCAAGATGACATAATGTAGACTGTAAAACTATCAGCCAAGTGTGATAAGGAACCATCATTTTATCCTTAGTAGCAACAATACAGTACATTCTCATCCTCTTTCTGTCACTGGAATGGATCACCGCACAATTTAAAATACTACCATACACAACTCCCTCTAAAAAACTACCCATCAAACATGGCCAAAATAAAAAATTAGATCGAAGAGCATATACGACTACTTAATTATGCAACAAAGAATTCGTAAGAGATTCAATGTAATTCAATTAACAATCTGATCATAAAGTGACAATTCCTCATATCCCAAGAAACACAACATTGATTACATCATATGAATCCTGATCCTGTGAGATAGCTCATGGGAACTTTACATTGAATCACAAGTGAGAGAGAATGTCATCTAGCTACTGCTATGGACCCAAGGTCCTAATGAAACTATTCAAACATGATCATGGTGGCACCAAGGTTGATGAATATGGCCTCGGTGATTTATTCCCCTCCCCTCGATAGCACGGTGGAACATGCATCCAAACTGATCTCCCCGAGATAGGAACTTGCGGCGGTGGAAAAAAATCATTAAAAAATGGCACCGAGGGTTTCAGAAAAAAAAGTGAATTTATGAGCGAAGCTGGACGTGAGGTGGTGCCGGGGGGCGCCAGATGATCCCACCGTGAGGCCCCCTATCCTGCATGGCCAGGTCGCGTCGGTACACCCAGCCCCCTTCAGTGCTTTCTGGAACCTTTGCATATAATCCTAAAAAATCTGGGTGGAATTTTGAGCCCTGTCAATATTAATTTTCTTTAAAAACAATAACATACAAAAAAACAGCAACTGGCTCTATGCACAGAATTAATAAGTTAGTCCAGAAAAATAATAAAAATTATTATTGAATCACAATTAATACACGAATCACTAAAATATGTTTGCCCTTGTTGCAACACATGGTAAATTAGCTAATAAATATAGAAGTGTAGTAAAAACTTCCAATATTTGATAGGTTCATTTATGTAAACTCAGACATGATTGAACATTCACAATTCGTAAATCCAGAAATTGCAGGTGCAATGTGGGTAAAATATTTTTAGGATTTTTATTAATATTTTCACAACTATTTGACTATGACTTTTCATGTCCAATTTTAAACTCAGTAAAGCGGATGTCGATACAAATTGGGCCAACCAAAAAGAATGTAATTGTACATCTTCTCATTTTGCTTGACCTGGAACTTGTTTTGAGGAAAGTTAATATCATACTATTATGCACTATGATCTTGGATTTCTTAATGCATAAAAATTTGCTAGTATTTCATATTTGATATAATATGAAGGTATTCTAGATATGTTTTGTTTCTATTGAAATTTTGATATAAAATTTCATATTATTACTTAAAATACAAAAAATATATGTCGGATGTAAAACTTATTGCGACACATTGATCATATGTTTCACTTGGAAATACTAAATTTATTTAGTTAATCCAGTTGAAGATAACATCAAAACTTATTTTACTAGGAATATGTTTTGGAACCCATTGTTTTTATATCTTAATTACCCTTGTTTCTATTTTACATTTTTCTAATGTATCCCTCAAAGAGCAAAGCACAAAGCACGTGCTACTTGTTAAAATTTGTGAACATATTATTTTTGAAATGCATGAGCATATTTTGAAATACATGATCACTTTCTTAACTATCATAAATATATATTTTAAAGCTAATTTCTATTTTTCAAACATTCCTAATATGAGAACAGATTCGAACGACCCGACCATTGAGCGATCCGCATCGCACGGTCCCCCGATTCGCTCATGCAGTACCAATTTTTATCTCCTTCTGTTGAAACCGCCGTACGTCCCGTTCTGTTTCTTTTTTTCTTTGATATTGTTTTTCTCGCAAAAAAGAGGATAGTGGAAATCAAACCTCAGACCTTAAGGTTTAGTCCTACACTTGCTAGCCATCTGGGCTAATACCTTGCTAGTGATTAGATACATGTTAGGCTGCTTTTATTTTGTCAATGCTGCTAGTGCATTTTATGGAGCAAGCGGGATTTGCTTTTTGATTTTTTTGGATCTAGTCACTGGTCACGAACCATGGAACGTGGTTGTTTTAAAGATTTTTTTTGCTATTTTTGTTTATTCCCTTTTCTACCAAAAACAAATTCTATTTTCATCAATTGTCTTTTCTTTGTTGGAAGAAGATTTTTTATCAAGGCATAAAAAAGATGTTGAAACATAATCTCGGTTTTTTGTGTGTATGGAATGATATTTTTATGATCGTGGACCTGATAACTTATGTAGTATCAACATGATAACTTTAGCTTGAGGAAAACAAGTTCACAACTTGGTAACCTCTACGTGGATAGCATGCTAATATAAGCACCAGAAACCTGTTATCTTACGTACAAACACCACAATAGTTTTCAACATGGGAAAAAAGTTGTTGAAAACATACCCGTGGTAACTTCTGTATAAATAGCATGATAAAATATGTATCGCAGACCTGATAATTTACGTACAAACAACACGGTAACTTTGACCCAGGGAAAAATTTGTTAAAAACACACCCCGGTAACTTTTGTGTAAATAACATGATAGTATACGCACCGCCTACTTGATAACTTAGTTACAAGAACCACAGTAAATTCTGTATAAATAGCATGGTAATATACGCACCACATACCAGATAACTTATGCATAAACAATGTGATAACTTTGACACAGGAAAAAATGTGGTCAGAAATGTACCTCCAGTAACTTATGTGCAAAATAGCATGGTAATATACACACCATAGACCTGAAAACTTAGGTAGAAACATCGTGATAACTTTGACCCGGAAAAAGAAGTTGTTGAAAACACAACCTCGGTAAACTTAGTGGAAATATCAGTGCATTGTACGCCCTGCAGACCTGATAACTTAGGTATAAACAGCACGGTAACTTTCACCTAGGGAAAGAAGTCATTGAAGACGCACCCGTGATAACTTATATATAAATAGCTTGGTAATATACACACCACAGGCCCGATAAATTAGGCACCAATGTCGTGATAACTTTAACCCGGGGAAAAAGGTTGTTGAAAACATAACTCTAGTGAATTTTCTGCAAATATCAGTTCATTATACGCATGGTAGACCTGATAACTTAGGTACAAACACCACAGTGACTTTTACGTGAAGAACAAAGTTGCTGAAGACACACCTACGATAACTTCTATGTTAATAGCATGGTAATATACGCACCACAAATCTGATAACTAACGCACAAACACCATGATAACTTTTTGACCGGGAGAAAAAGATGTTGGAAACAAATTTCTGTAAATTATTTTGTAAATATCATGATAATATATGCATCACAGGGGTGATAACTTACACATAAACACCGTGGTAAAATTTAACCAGGGCAAAAAATTGTTGAAAATACAACCTCGATAACTTCTGTATAAATAACATGATAATATACACACCAAGACGTGGTAACTTACTTAGTCCCAGCGTGATAACTTTTGACCCAAAAAAAGATGTCGGAACATATCAACATCGGATCTAGTTTAGAAGGTCTCGCCGTGACGGATTTTTTATGCAAAAAAGATTTTTCAATTGGACCGCCGGTTTGAGCTACACAACGTTTTAAAGTTTCAAATACAAGGAATCTAGGATGACGTCAATGTTTTATGCATGTGGAGTTTGGAACATTTTTCTTTGAACCCAAGATCGGCAGGACAAATGCAATCATTCAGAGATGTTCTAAAGATTTGTGAGCTTGCTGGCTTGGGGTTTGCGGGTGTCCTGTACATCTATGATAACATGAGAGCTGCAAATGCAAATGTTCAGCTAAGATTGGATCGAGCGGTTGCTTCACCACCTTGGAGAAATATCTTTGATAATGTGTGTGTTCAACATCTTGCTTCACCATGTTTTGATCATGTCCCGGTGCTTGTCATTTGTGAATCTCTGGTGGATCAGCATACAAGGCCAAGAGTGAGAAAATACGAAATCATGTGGGAACGGGATCCACACCTACACGAATTAATAGGTAAAGCATGGACTAAGGCCGGAACAAAGCGATCTTTGGGTGACGTGCATGCTGCACTTCGAGGTACTATGAAGCAACTATGTTCATGGAGTAAAGAGGTGTTTGGTAATGTCAATGAACAAATTGAAAATTTTGTGATGTTAGCGACTCGGAGTTAGCCGCTGTCGGTCCACTCATGAGCCCAAATTTTGTGATGTTTTTACTCTTCGTTTTGTGCCTCTGTAGTAAGCTTTGTTGGATTTTACTACGTTCGTTAACTTCTTCTTGCCTGTTTTCATCAGGATATCATTTTGGATGTGTTTGGGAGTTTAAAGAAAGAACACCAAGAAAGGATGATGAAATCACGCCAGTTAATATGATAAATCATTACAATAGAAGAATAAATCATTGGGGAGGAGAAAGGAGTTGCGAGTAGACACCCAGAGCTCTTGACAGCACACAGTACAAGGGGCATGTGCTCGTACTACCGGTTGTAACACGTGCCGTCGCTGCAACCTGGTCAACTAGTTTCACCTCCGTGTGATCGAATCTCGCACTAGAGGAGCAGACACCCCAGAAACTTGTCTAGAATAGAGAACCCTAACCTCCAAAAGACATCCGGAGGGGGAATTGGAAAGCAGGAATACGTCATCACTACCACTGCTTGCTCTCTCATAAGAGTTGTTTGATATCCCCCAAGTGCAAGGGTGATGTAACCTAGCAATAAGTATTTCTCTCAATTGAGAACCAAGGTTTATCAAATCAATAGGAATTTCTTCTACAACACTAATCTTCTGTACCTGCACACCAAACACAAAGCAATCCCCCCCCACCAACGCTTTAAGAAGGTTGTCAAGATATTTTTCCTGCTAGTTACAAAAATAAATTATATGGTATGGTAGGAATTTATAAATAGATAAAATAATAAAATGGTATAACAAATAAAGTAAATTATAACATTGAATGCAATTAAAGGAAAATAGACCCGGGTCCATAACATCACTAGAGGCATCTCTCCAAGTAAGATTAATGTGTTGTGGTGCACAAATTATAGTTGGACAACAAATAAATTGCAGTATCTATATTTATGACTATAAGCATTCATGGCATAATTTTATATAGGCATTTACATCCATAATATGTAGACCGTTATCCAACTTCATCTACAACTAATACTGCATCCGAAGACTGCTATCCAGCATGCATCTCGAGGTATTAAGTTCATAACAAACAAAGTATTGCATAAGCAAGATGACAGAATGTAGACTGTAAAACTATCATCCAAGTGTGATAAGGAACCGCCGTTTTATCCTTAGTAGCTACATTACAGTACATGCTCATCCCCTTTCTGTCTCTGGAATGGATCACCCCACAATTCAAAACAGTACCATACACACCTCCCTCTGAAAAACTTCACATAAAACATGACCAAAGTAGAAACTTAGATCAAAGAGCATATACGACTACTTAATTATGCAACATAGAATCCATAAATGATTCAACGCAATTCAATTAACAACCTGATAATAAAGTGATAATTCATCTTATCCCAAGAAACACAACACTGATTGCATCATAAGAATCCTGATCATGTGAGATAGCTCACGGGAACTTTACATTGAATCACAAGTGAGAGAGAATGTCATCTAGCTACTGCTATGGACCCAAGGTCCTAATGAAACTATTCACACATGATCATGGTGGCAACAAGGTTGATGAATATGGCCTCGGTGATGTATTCCCCTCCCCTCGACAACACGTCGGAATAGGCCTCCACACTGGATCTCCCCGAGACAGGAACTTGCGGCGGCGGAAAAAAATCACAAAAAAATGGTATCGAGGGTTTCAGAAAATATGTGAATTTATGAGCGAAGATGGACGTGAGGTGTTACCGGGGGGGGGGGGGCAGATGATCCCACCACGAGGCCCCCTAGCCCGCATGGCTAGTTCGCATGGGTACCCCCAGCCCCCTTCGGTGCTTTCTGGAACCTTCTCTTCATATAAAAAATTCTCAAAAATCCGTGTCGAATTTTCAGCGTTGTCAATATTAATTTTCTGTAAAAACAATATTATGCAAAAAAAACAGCAGCTGGCTCTAGGCACATAATTAATAAGTTAGTCCAGAAAAATAATAAAAATTATTATTGAATCACAATTAATACCCGAATCACTAAAATATGTTTGCCCCCGTTGCAACACATGGGAAATTAGCTACTAAATATAAAAGTGCAGTAAAAACTTCCAACATTTGATAGGTTCATTTATGTAAACTCAGCCATGAATGAACATTCACCATTCGTAAATCCAGAGATTGCATGTGACATGTGGGTAAAATATTTTTATGCTTTTTATTCATATTTTCATAACTATTTGACGATGACTTTTCATGTCCCATTTTAAACTCAGTAAAGCGTACGTCTATACAAATTGGGCCAACCAAAAATAATGTAATTGTACATCTTCTCATTTTGCTTGACCTAAAATTTGTTTTGAGGAAAGTTAATATCATGCTATTATGCACTGTGATATTGTATTTTTTAATATATAAAAATTTGTTAATATTTCATATTTGATATAGTCTGAAGGTATTCATGATATGTTTTATTTGTATCCAAATTTTGATAGAAAATTTCATATTATTACTTAAAATACAAAAAATTATATGTCGGGTGTAAAACTTATTGAAACACAGTGATCATATGTTTCATTTGGAAATAATAAAAATTATTTTGGTAATCCAGTTTAAGATAACATGAAAACTTATTTTACTAGGAATATGTTTTGGAGCCCGTTGTCTTTATATCTTAATTACCCTTTTTTTAATTTACAAGTTTCTGTTGTATCCCTCAAAGTGCAAAGCACAAAGCACGTGCTACTTGTTAAAATTTGTGAACATATTATTTTTTAAATGCATGAACATATTTTGAAATAACATGATACTATGCGCACCGCCTACCTGATAACTTAGTTACAAGCACCACAGTAAATTCTGTATAAATAGCATGGTAATATACACACCACATACCAGATAACTTATGCAAACAACGGGATAACTTTTACACAGGAAAACATGTTGTTAAAAATGTACCTCCAGTAGCTTATCTGCAAAATAGCATGGTAACATACACACCATAGACCTGATAACTTAGGTACAAACATCTTGGTAACTTTGACCCGGAAAAAGTTGTTGAAAACACAACCCCGGTAAACTTTGTGCAAATATCAGTGCATTATACGCCTCGTAGACCTGATAAATTATGAATAAACACCACGGTAACTTTTACCTGGGGAAAAAGTTATTGAAGACACACCCATGATAACTTCTATATAAATAGCATGGTAATATACACACCACATGCCTAATAACTTAGGTACAAACATCGTGATAACTTTAACCCGGGGAAAAAGGTTGTTGAAAACATAATCCCAGTAAATTTTGTGCAAATATCAGTTCATTATACGCACGGTAGACCTGATAACTTAGGTACAAACACCACAGTGACTTTTACGTGAAGAAAAAAGTTGTTGAAGACACACCGACTATAACTTCTATGTTAACATCATGGTAATATACGCATCACAAATCTGATAACTAACGCACAAACACCATGATAACTTTTTGACTGGGAGAAAAAGATGTTGGAAACAAATTTCTGTAAATTATTTTGTAAATATCATGCTAATATATGTATCACAAGGGTGATAACTTTCACATAAACACCACGGTAAAATTGAGCCGGGGCAATTGTTGGAAATACAACCTCGATAACTTCTGTGTAAATAATATGGTAATATACACACCAAGACGTGGTAACTTACTTAGCCCCTTCGTGATAACTTTTGATCCAAAAAAAGATGTCGGGACATATCAAAATCGGATCTAGTTTAGAAGGTCTCGCCACGATGGATTTTTTATGCGAAAAAGATTTTTCAATTAGACTTCCGGTTTGAGCTATACATAACATTTTAAAATTTTGAATACAAAGAATCTAGGGTGTCATCAACATTTTATGCATGTGGAATTTTGAACATTTTTCTTCGAACCCAAGTCCGGCAGGACAAATGCAAGCATTCAGAGATGTTTTAGAGATTTGTGAGCTTGTTGGCTTGGGGTTTGCAGGTGTCCCATGCACATATGATAACATGAGAGCTGCAGATGCAAATGTTCGGGTAAGATTGGACCGAGCTATTGCTTCACCCCCTTGGAGAAATATCTTTGAGAATGTGTGTGTTCAACATCTTGCTTCACAATGTTCTGATCATGTCCCGGTGCTTATCGTTTGTGAAACTTTGGTGGATCAGCGTACTACGCCAAGACTAAGACAATATGAAATCATGTGGGAAAGGGATCCACACCTACAGGAATTAATAGGTAAAGCTTGGACTGAGGCCAGAACAAAGCGATCTTTGGGAGATGTGCATGCTGCACTTTGAGGTAATATGAAGTGACTGTGTTCATGGAGAAAAGAGGTGTTTGGTAATGTTAACAAACAGATTGAAAAATCTCGAACACAGTTAGAAGAGCTTATGTCAATGAACACTGATTGTCAAGAGATCCATAAGTTGACGGATAAAATGAACGAGCTCTTGTATAAGGAAGATTTGATGTGGCTCCAGCATTCACGTATTTCTTGGCTAAAAGATGGTGATCGAAATACCAATTTTTTTCATGCAAAGGCAGTATGGAGAGCGCGGAAAAATAGGATAAGGAAGATTCAAGATCTGAATAGAAATACTTTTACTGAGAAGAAAGAGATGGGTAAGGTGGCGACCAAGTATTTTGAGAGTATTTTCACGGCTAACCAGCACCTTGACCCAACATCCATTGTAGATCTTCTCACGCCTTTGGTGGGGCTCTTTGTGATGAGTTTACAGATAAAGAGATTGCTGACGCCGTCTTTCAGATTGGACAACTAAAGGCGTCGGGCCCGAATGGCTTTCTGGCACATTTCTTTCAACGCAATTGGGCTACGGTAAAAGACAATATTATTACAGCAGTGAAAGAGTTTTTCAGTACTGGAATTATGCCTCCGGGGATAAACGATATTATCATTGTCATGATTCCTAAGATAGCAAATCCTATCAAAGCCACTGACTTTAGGACCATCGGTCTTTGTAATGTGATTTACAAAGTTGTCTCAAAATGCCCAGTTAATAGGCTCAGGCCACTCTTGGATAATATCATATCTCCGGCTCAGAGTGCTTTTATACCAGGACGCATGATCACTGAAAATGCTTTGGTGGCCTTTAAGTGTACTCACTTGATAAAGCAAGAAAAAGATCCCATGAAGAGCTGTTGTGCATATAAGCTTGATTTATCAAAGGGGTATGATAGGGTTGAATGGGAGTACCTTAGGAAAATGATGCAAAAGATTGGCTTTGCCCATTGCTGGGTTGATTGGATAATGATTTGTGTAAACTCGGTGATATATTCTATAAAATTTAATGGAGCTATCTTAGATTCATTTGCACCGACATGTGGCCTTCGGTAAGGTGACCCATTATCCCCATACTTATTTATTTTTGTTACCGATGGATTATCTGCTCTTATAAACAAGGGAATTGATCCTGGTGATTTATCTCCACTGAAAATAACAAGAAGAGCTCCTGGTGTATCTCACATTCTTTTTGCAGATGACAGATTTGAAGGAAATATGCCCTAGAGGCAATAATAAAGTTGTTATTTTATATTTCCTTATTCATGATAAAGGTTTATTATTCATGCTATAATTGTATTGATCGGAAACCATAATACATGTGTGAATACATAAACAAACACCGTGTCCCTAGTAAGCCTCTACTAGACTAGCTCGTTGATCAAAGATGGTTAAGGTTTTCTGATCATGGACATGAGTTGTCATTTGATAATGGGATCACATCATTAGGAGAATGATGTGATGGACAAGACCCATCTGTTAGCTTAGCATAATGATCGTTCAGTTTTATCGCTATTGCTTTCTTCATGTCAAATACATATTCCTTCGACTATGAGATTATGCAACTCCTGGATACCGGAGGAATGCCTTGTGTGCTATCAAACATCACAACGTAACTGGGTGATTATAAAGATGCTCTACAGGTATCTCCGAAGGTGTTTGTTGAGTTGGCATAGATCGAGATTAGGATTTGTCACTCCGAGTTTCGAACAGGTATCTCTGGGCCCTCTCAGTAATACACATCATAAGCTTGCAAGCAAACGACTAAGGAGTTGGTAACGAGGTGATGTATTACGGAACGAGTAAAGAGACTTGCCGGTAACGAGATTGAACTAGGTATGAAGATACCGACGATCGAATCTCGGGCAAGTAACATACCGATGGACAAAGGGAATTACGTATGTTGTCATAACGGTTCGACCGATAAAGATCTTCGTAGAATATGTCGGAGCCAATATGAGCATCCAGGTTCCACTATTGGTTATTGACCGGAGAGGTGTCTCGGTCATGTCTACATAGTTCTCGAACCCGTAGGGTCCGCACGCTTAACGTTCATTGACGATATAGTATTATATGAGTTATATGATTTGGTGACCGAATGTTGTTTGGAGTCCCGGATGAGATCACGGACATGACGAGGAGTCTCGAAATGGTCGAGAGGTAAAGATTGATATATAGGACGATGGTATTCAGACACCGGAAGTGTTTCGGGGGGTACCGGGTACTTATCGGGTCACCGGAAGGGGTTCCGGGCACCCCCGGCAAAAGATATGGGCCTTATGGGCCAAGAGGGGAAACGCACCAGCCACAAGGGGCTGGTGCGCCCCCCATATGGGCCGAACCAGGAGGAGAAGGAAAGAGGGGAAGGGAAAGGAAAGGGGGGGATTCGGCCTCCCCCTTCCTTCTCTGCCCCCTCCTCTTCCCTTCCCCCTCCGGCATATATGGCAGGGGGGCGCGCGGCTAGGAAGGAGCCCAAGTAGGATTCAGTCCTACTTGGGGCACCTCCTGGCCTCTCCCCTCCCCCTCCCACCTATATATATGTGGGGGGGCGCCTTAGCACACCCCAGACAATTGTTTAGCCGTGTGCGGCGCCCCCTCCACCGTTTACACCCCCGGTCATATTTTCGTATTGCTTGGGCGAAGCCCTGCGGAGATCACTTCACCATCACTGTCACCGTGCCATCGTGCTGACGGAACTCATCTAGTACCTCGATGTCTTGCTGGATCAAGAAGGCGAGGGACGTCACCGAGCTGAACGTGTGCAGAACGCGGAGGTGCCGTATATTCGGTACTTGATCGGTTGGAGCGCGAAGAAGTTCGACTACATCGACCGCGTTGTTAAATGCTTCCGCTTATGGTCTACGAGGGTACGTAGACACACTCTTCCCCTCATTGCTATGCATCTCCATGGATAAATCATTCCGTGTGCGTAGAAAAAAATTTGTTTTCCATTCAACGATTCCCAACAGTGGCATCATGAGCCAGGTCTATGCGTAGATGATATGCACGAGTAGAACACAAGGAGTTGTGGGCGGTGATAGTCATACTGCTTACCACCAACGTCTTATTTTGATGCAGCGGTATTGTGGGATGAAGCGGCGCGGACCAACCTTACATGTCCGCGTACATGAGACCGGTTCCACCGACAGACATGCAACTAGTTTTGCATAAAGGTGGCTGGCGGGTGTCTGTTTCTCCTACTTTAGTTGAATCAAATTTGACTGCGGCCGGTCCTTGAAGAAGGTTAAAACAGCAAACTTGACGAATCACCGTTGTGGTTTTTGCCGTAGGTAAGAACGGTTCTTGCTAGAAGCTCGTAGCAGCCACGTAAAACTTGCAACAACAAATTAGAGGACGTCTAACTTGTTTTTCCAGGGTATGTTGTGATGTGATATGGTCAAGACATGATGTGATATACATTATTGTATGAGATGATCATGTTTTGTAAGTTATCGGCAACCGGTAGGAGCCTTATGGTTGTCTCTTTATTGTATGAAATGCAGACGCCATGTAATTTCTTTACTTTATCGCTATGCGTTAGCAATAGTTGTAGAAGCAATAGTTGGCGAGACGACCACGACGCAACGATGGAGATCAAGGTGTCGAGCCGGTGACGATGGAGATCATGACGATGCTTTGGAGATGGAGATCAAAAGCACGAGATGATGATGGCCATATCATGTCACATATTTTGAATGCATGTGATGTTTATCTTTTATGCATCTGATTTTGCTTAGTACGGCGGTAGCATTATAAGATGATCCCTTCACTAAATTTCAAGGTAAAAGTGTTCTCCCTCTGTATGCACCATTGCTACAGTTCGTCGTGTTGAGGCACCACGTGATGATCGGGTGTGATAGACTCTACGTTCACATACAACGGGTGTAAGACAGTTTTGCACATGCAGAATACTTGGGTTAAACTTGACAAGCCTAGCATGTACAGACATGGCCTCGGAACACTGGAGATCGAAAGATCGAACATGAATCATATAGTAGATATGATCAACATAGAGATGTTCACCATTGATGACTACCCCATCTCACGTGATGATCGGACATGGGTTAGTTGATTTGGATCACGTATCACTTAGATGACTTGAGGGATGTCTATTTAAGTGGGAGTTCTTAAGTAATTTGATTAATTGAACTTAATATATCATAAACTTAGTCCTGATAGTATTTGCATATCTATGTTGTAAATCAATGGCCCGTGCTACCGTTCCCCTGAATTTTAATGCATTCCTAGAGAAAGCTAAGTTGAAAGATGATGGTAGCAACTACACGGACTGGGTCCGTAACTTCAGGATTATCCTCATTGCTGCGCAGAAGAATTAAGTCCTTGATGCACCGCTAGGTGACAAGCCCCCTCCCGCTAATGTAGACGCTTTGAACGTCTGGCAGCCGCGGTCTGATGACTACTCCATAGTTCATTGTGCCATGCTTTACGGCTTAGAACCGGGACTTCAAAGACGTTTTGAACATCATGGAGCATATGAGATGTTCCAAGAATTGAAGTTAATATTTCAATCAAATGCCCGGGTTGAGAGATATGAAGTCTCCAACAAGGTCTATAGCTGCAAGATGGAGGAGAACAGTTCTGTCAGTGAACACATACTCAAAATGTCTGGGTATTATAATCACTTGACTCAGCTGGGAGTTGATCTTCCAGTTGATTGTGTCATTGACAGAGTTCTTCAATCACTGCCACCAAGCTACAGAGGCTTCGTGATGAACTATAATATGCAAGGGATGAACAAAACAATTCCCGAGCTCTTCGCAATGCTTAAAGCCGCGGAGGTAGAAATCAAGAAGGAGCATCAAGTGTTGATGGTTAACAAAACCACTAGTTTCAAGAAAAAGAGCAAGGGAAAGAAAGGGAACTTCAAGAAGAATGGCAAGCAAGTTGCCACTCCCGGGAAGAAGCCCAAAGCTGGACCCAAGCCTGAAACTGAGTGCTTCTACTGCAAAGGGACTGGACACTGGAAGCGGAATTGCCCCAAGTATTTGGCGGATAAGAAGGATGGCAAAGTGAACAAAGGTATATTTGATATACATATTATTGATGTGTACCTTAATAATGCTCGTAGTAGCACCTGGGTATTTGATACTGGTTCGGTTACTCATATTTGTAACTCGAAACAGGAGCTACGGATTAAACGAAGATTGGCTAAGGACGAGGTGACGATGTGCATCGGGAATGGTTCCAAGGTCGATGTGATCGCTGTCGGCACACTACCTCTACATCTACCTTCGGGATTAGTTTTAGACCTTAATAATTGTTATTTGGTGCCAGCGTTAAGCATGAACATTATATCTGGATCTTGTTTAGTGCGAGACGGTTATTCATTTAAATCAGAGAATAATGGTTGTTCTATTTATATGAGTAATATCTTTTATGGTCATGCACCCTTGAAGGGTGGTCTATTTTTGTTGAATCTCGATTGTAGTGATACACATATTCATAATATTGATGACAAAAGATGCAAAGTTGATAATGATAGTGCAACATATTTGTGGCACTACCGTTTAGGTCATATTGGTGTAAAGCGCATGAAGAAACTCCATGCAGATGGGCTTTTGGAATCACTTGATTATGAATCATTTGATACTTGTGAACCATGCCTCATGGGCAAGATGACTAAAACTCCGTTCTCCGGAACAATGGAGCGAGCTAATGACTTATTGGAAATAATACATACCGATGTATGCGGTCCGATGAGTGTTGAGGCACGCGGCGGGTATCGTTATTTTCTGACCTTCACAGATGATTTGAGCAGATATGGGTATATCTACTTAATGAAACACAAATATGAAACATTTGAAAAGTTCAAAGAATTTCAGAGTGAAGTGGAGAATCATCGTAACAAGAAAATAAAGTTTCTATGATCTGATCGCAGAGGCGAATATTTGAGTTACGAGTTTGGCCTTCATTTAAAACAATGTGGAATAGTTTCACAACTCACGCCACCTGGAACACCACAGCGTAATGGTGTGTCCGAACATCGTAACCATACTTTATTAGATATGGTGCGATCTATGATGTCTCTTACTGATTTACCACTATCGTTTTGGGGTTATGCATTAGAGACAGCTGCATTCACGTTTAATAGGGCACCGTCTAAATCCGTTGAGACGACACCGTATGAACTATGGTTTGGCAAGAAACCTAAGCTGTCGTTTCTTAAAGTTTGGGGTTGCGACACTTATGTCAAAAGGCTTCAGCCTGATAAGATCGAACCCAAATCGGAGAAGTGCATCTTCATAGGATACCCTAAGGAAACAATTGGGTACAACTTCTACCACAGATCCGAAGGCAAGATCTTTGTTGCCAAGAATGGAACCTTTGTAGAGAAGGAGTTTCTCTCGAAAGAAGTGAGTGGGAGGAAAGTAGAACTTGATGAGGTAATTGTACCTTCTCTCAAATTGGAAAGTAGCAAATCAAAGAAAACAGTTCCCGTGATGCCTACACCAACTAGAGAGGAAGCTAATGATGATGATCATGAAACTTCGAATCAAGTTACTATAAAACCTCGTAGGTCAACCAGAATACGATCCGCACCAGAGTGGTACGGGAATCCTGTACTGGAAGTCATGTTACTAGACCAAGGCGAACCTACGAACTATGAAGAAGCTATGATGAGCCCAGATTCGGACAGATGGCTTGAGGACATGAAATCTGAGATAGGATCCATGTATGAGAACAAAGTGTGGACTTTGGTGGATTTGCCCGATGATCAGCAAGCCATAGAAAATAAATAGATCTTCAAGAAGAAGACTAATGCTGATGGTAATGTTACTGTCTATAAAGCTCGACTTGTCGCAAAAGGTTTTTGACAAGTTCAAGGAGTTGACTACGATGAGACTTTCTCACCCGTAGCAATGCTTGAGTCCGTCCAAATCATGTTAGCAATTGCCGCATTTTATGATTATGAAATCTGACAAATGGACGTCAAAACTGCATTCCTTAATGGATATCTTAACAAAGAATTGTATATGATGCAACCAGAAGGTTTTGTTGATCCTAAAGGTGCTAACAAAGTGTGCAAGCTCCAGCGATGCATCTATGGACTGGTGCAAGCATCTCGGAGTTGGAATATACGCTTTAATGAGGTGATCAAAGCATATGGTTTTATACAGACTTTCGGTGAAGCCTGTATTTACAAGAAAGTGAGTGCGAGCTATGTAGCATTTCTGATATTATATGTGGATGACATATTGTTGATTGGAAATGATATAGAATTTCTGGATAGCATAAAAGGATACTTGAATAAGAATTTTTCAATGAAAGACCTCGGTGAAGCTGCTTATATATTGGGCATCAAGATCTATATGGATAGATCGAGACACTTAATAGGACTTTCAAAAAGCACATACCTTGATAAAGTTTTGAAGAAGTTCAAAATGGATCAGTCAAAGAAAGGGTTCTTGCCTGTGTTGCAAGGTGTGAAGTTGAGTAAGACTCAATGCCCGACCACTGCAGAAGATAGAGAGAAAATGAAAGTCATTCCCTATGCCTCAACCATAGGTTCTATCATGTATGCTATGCTGTGTACCAGACCTGATGTGTGCCTTGCCATAAGTCTGGCAGGGAGGTACCAAAGTAATCCAGGAGTGGATCAATGGACAGCGGTCAAGAACATCCTGAAGTACCTGAAAAGGACCAAGGATATGTTTCTCGTTTATGGAGGTTATAAAGAGCTCGTCGTAAATGGTTACGTCGATGCTAGCTTTGACACTGATCCGGATGACTCTAAGTCACAAACCGGATACGTATTTATATTGAATGGTGGAGCAGTCAGTTGGTGCAGTTCCAAGCAGAGCATCGTGGCGGGATCTACGTGTGAAGCGGAGTACATAGCTGCTTCGGAAGCAGCAAATGAAGGAGTCTGGATGAAGGAATTCATATCCGATCTAGGTGTAATACCTAGTGCATCAGATCCAATGAAAATCTTTTGTGACAACACTGGAGCAATTGCCTTGGCGAAGGAATCCAAGTTTCACAAGAGAACCAAACACATCAAGAGACGCTTCAACTCCATTCGTGAACAAGTCAAGGATGGAGACATAGAAATTTGCAAGATACATACTGATCTGAATGTAGCAGACCCGTTGACTAAGCCTCTTCCACGAGCAAAACATGATCAGCACCAAGACTCCATGGGTGTTAGAATCATTACAATGTAATCTAGATTATTGACTCTAGTGCAAGTGGGAGACTGAAGGAAATATGCCCTAGAGGCAATAATTAAGTTGTTATTTTATATTTCCTTATTCATGATAAAGGTTTATTATTCATGCTAGAATTGTATTGATCGGAAACCATAATACATGCGTGAATACATAAACAAACACTGTGTCCCTAGTAAGCCTCTACTAGAATAGCTCGTTGATCAAAGATGGTTAAGGTTTCCTGATCATGTACATTAGTTGTCATTTGATAACGGGATCACATCATTAGGAGAATGATGTGATGGACAAGACCCATCCATTAGCTTACCATAATGATCGTTCAGTTTTATTGCTATTGCTTTCTTCATGTCAAATACATATTTCTTCGACTATGAGATTATGCAACTCCCGGATACCGGAGGAATGCCTTGTGTGCTATCAAACGTCACAACGTAACTGGGTGATTATAAAGATGCTCTACAGGTATCTCCGAAGGTGTTTGTTGAGTTGGCATAGATCGAGATTAGGATTTGTCACTCCGAGTTTCGGAAGGTATCTCTGGGCCCTCTCGGTAATACACATCATAAGCTTGCAAGCAAACGACTAAGGAGTTGGTCACGAGGTGATGTATTACGGAACGAGTAAAGAGACTTGCCGGTAACGAGATTGAAATAGGTATGAAGATACTAACGATCGAATCTCGGGCAAGTAACATACCGATGGACAAAGGGAATTACGTATGTTGTCATAACGGTTCGACCGACAAAGATCTTCGTAGAATATGTAGGAGCCAATATGAGCATCCATGTTCCACTATTGGTTATTGACCGGAGAGGTGTCTCGGTCATGTCTACATAGTTCTCGAACCCGTAGGGTCCGCACGCTTAACGTTTATTGACGATATAGTATTATATGAGTTATGTGATTTGGTGATCGAATGTTGTTCGGAGTCCCGGATGAGATCACGGACATGATGAGGAGTCTCGAAATGGTCGAGAGGTAAAGATTGATATATAGGACGATGGTATTCGGACACCGGAAGTGTTTCGGGGGGTACCAGGTTCTTATCGGGTCACCGGAAGGGGTTCCGGGCACCCCCGGCAAAAGATATGGGCCTTATGGGCCAAGAGGGGAAGCGCACCAGCCACAAGGGGCTGGTGCACCCCCATATGGGCCGAACCAGGCGGAGAAGGAAAGAGGGGAAGGGAAAGGAAAGGAGGGTGGGGGATTCGGCCTCCCCCTTCCTTCTCTCCCCCTCCTCTTTCCTTCCTCCTCCGGCATATATGGCAGGGGGCGCGCGGCTAGGGAGGAGCCCAAGTAGGATTCGGTCCTACTTGCGGCGCCTCCTGGCCTCTCCCCTCCCCCTCCCACCTATATATATGTGGGGGGGGCGCCCTAGCACACCCCAGACAATTGTTTAGCCGTGTGCGGCGCCCCCCTCCACCGTTTACACCCCCGTTCATATTTTCGTAGTGATTAGGCGAAGCCCTGCGGAGATCACTTCACCATCACCGTCACCACACCGTCGTGCTGACGGAACTCATCTACTACCTCAACGTCTTGCTGGATCAAGAAGGCGAGGGATGTTACCGAGCTGAACGTGTGCAGAACACGGAGGTGCCGTACATTCGGTACTTGATCGGTTGGAGCGCGAAGAAGTTCGACTACATCAACCGCGTTGTTAAACGCTTCCGCTTACGGTCTACGAGGGTACGTAGACACACTCTTCCCCTCGTTGCTATGCATCTCCATGGATAAATCATTGCGTGTGCGTAGAATTTTTTTTGTTTTCCATGCAACGATTCCCAACAAGATTATTATTTTTCAAAGCTTGTGATCAGCAAGCATCTCATGTCAGAAGCACTCTAGAGGCTTATGGACTTGCTACAGGACAAATGATAAAACCAGAAAAATGTTCACTCTTGTTTGGTAGTTCTTGTCCCGAGCATGTACAGGATTTAGTCAAGGCTATTCTCCATGTTACAGCTGCTGCGTTTGAGGAGAAGTACTTGGGCTTGCCAACTCCAAATGGTAGGATGTCTAAAAGAAAATTTCAAAACCTACAAGTTAAACTTACCAAGAAATTATTTACTTTTGATGGGCACCCAACCCAAGCTGGTAAGGAAGTACTTGTTAAATCAGTTTCTCAGTCCATTCCGACCTACATCATGTGTGTGTTTAAACTCCCTTTGGAGGGATGTGATGATCCGAATCGGATGGTGCAGAATTATTTCTGGGGTTCTGAGGATGGTAAAAGGAAAACCCACTGGTATGCTTGGACTAAAATGACAAGGCCAAAAAGACATGGAGGTATAGGTTTCAGATATTTTTGCCTATTTAACCAAGCTTTGCTTGCGAGGCAGGCATGGCGTCTCCTGGTCTTCCCAGATAGCTTGTGTGCGCGGGTCTTAAAAGCAAAATATTACCCCAACGGGCATCTGGAGGACACTGTTTTCTCGGGTAATCCTTCTTCCACTTGGCAAGCTATTAGTCATGGTCTTGATTTATTAATGAAAGACCTTGTTTGGACAATTGCAAATGGTCTGAATGTTTGAATATGGCGTGACAGATGGATAGCTCATGTTCCCACGGGTGGCCTAATATCACCAAAAGGGAGATGCCGTTTTGTTGGGTTTCAGAGCTTCTGGACCATAATGGAGGTTGGGACGATGTTAAATTGCAGCAATTTTTTCTCCCTATAGACATTATGGAAATCAAAAAGATCCGGCCTTCCCCAAGGCTTGGTTCCGATTTTCTTGGTTGGGCACCTGAAAAAAGTGGACAATTCTTGGTCAAAAGTGCTTATAGGCTGGCTTATGAGGAACTTCATAGTGCATCGATTAGTTCTTCTAGTACCAACTCACAGGGGGGCGAGAAATATGGAAAGCTATTTGGTCTGCACTGCCCCCCACCCCCCCCCCCAAAGGTCCTTTCTTTTGGTTGGAGACTAGCAAAGAACACTCTGGCAACTTTGAGTAACAAGATGAAAAGAAACATGGCAGTGAGCACCACTTGTCTGATTTGCAGTCTGGAGGAGGAACATACTTTCCATGTCTTCTGCTCCTGCCCTAATGCACGGCAACTCCGCAATGCTCTGCTCGTGGATTAGTCACTACCAGCTTTACACTCCATTAGTACGACCGGGGAAGATTGGTTCTCGGTGTTCTTCTGCAATCTGAATGAAGAAATGAGAGTACGTGTCTTGCTGCCGTTCTGGAGGATGTGGTATGTTAGGAACGAGATTGTGCATTCAAAACTGGCTCCCCCAGTTGATGTGTCTAAGAGGTTTTTGAGCAGCTACCTTGACACTCTCTACTCCATTAGTGCAAACCCGTTTGATCCAATCAAAGGAAAATCAATCACCACTATGTGTTTCCCACATGTGGATCCAGCATGCAATAATAGGCCACAACCTACTGATGTGTTGTGGTCGCCACCTGTGATTGGCCGAAATAAATTAAATGTTGATGGTTCCTTCCTCAACAATGAAGCGGGAGTAGGTATGGTTCGTAGAGACCATGAGGGTTCGATTGTATTCTGTGCATGCAGGCAAATATGTTCATGCAATGATGCCCTGCAATCTGAACTTCTAACCCTTTAGGAAGGTATAGATTTGGCGCTGCAGTGGTGTTCCCTGCAACTAGATATTAAAAGTGATTGTCTCGAGGCACTCAAGATGATCAAGAGTAGTGTAGACAACAGATCAAAGTACGCTTTTTTGGTCGAGGATATCAAAAGAAGCATGGGGGAACGGGATTCTTGTATTACTCATATTCGCCGTAGCCAAAATAAATCTAGTCAGTTTATGGCAAACTTTGGGAGATCCGAACGCTGCACTGTTGTTTGGCTTGGATCAGGCCCTCCCGGCGCTTTAGAAGTTTTTGAACTTGATTGTAATCCTTAATAATTTTTGGAGTAATACAAGAATTTATTCGCAAAAAAGGTCTACGGTGTGTATATTACCATCCTATTTACACACAAATTACTGGGGAATGTTTTCATCATCTTTATTTCTCCAGGTCAAAAGTTGTTGCGCTGTTTGTCCGTAAGTTATCAGGTTCGTGGCATATAAATTACCATGCTTTTTACAAACAAATTATCGGGGTGTGTTACAACAACATTTTTTTCTCTAGGTCAAAATTTACCGTGATGTTTGTGTGTGACTTATCAGATTCGTGGCTTATAAATTATCATGCTCTTTACGAGAAAGTTATCAGAGTGTGTTACAACAAATTTTTTCCCTGGGGGTGAGAGGTTTACTCGATTTTGTGCGCGAGTTATCAGGTCTGTGATGCGTAAATTATTATGCTATTGTATAGTTATCGGGATATGATTCAACAACTTTTTCCCCGGGTCAAATTCACTACGGTGTTGCACATAATTATGAGGTCTATTGTGCAAAAATTAACATGCTGTTACACGTAAGTTATCGAGATATGTCAACAACTTTTTTTATGTTAAAGTTACCACAATGTACTTTAGAAAAAAATCACCACAATATTGTAAATACTAACAAAGTAGCCGACTATCTAGAAAAGCAAAACAAAAGACAGTACAAAAGGAAAGGAAAAAATCGGTACAAAGGAAAGAAAGAAAACAGTTTATTTTTCTCGTGGTCGCGTCACATAGCGGTACAAATATTATCTAACCTCATTTTGACCAGAACTGAAGCTAGATCAGGAATCAGGAGGTTACGAAAAGCTATGGTGGACCATCAGGTATTGTGTTGACACCCACTTCCTACATCTTTTTTACCATGCTAGTAAAAAAAGCGGCAGAAGTTGGTGTTCAGATCTATCACTTATAAACAGAATGTTTGAACGTTAGTCTAATACTATTTTAAAATACATAAATATTTTTTTGCGGGAGAATAGATTTAAAACTATACAAGCATTTATTTTCCAGTTAAAGGTAAAAATAAAATTCAAAAATAAGGAAAAAAAGAAAATAAAAAATTGGAGGCCCACCCGCATAGACTTCCCCCCCTAAGAATCCCCCTGATAGTCTAGGAGCGATTGCTAGATACAAGTGCTGCATTCACACTCGGGCACATTTTCTAGCAGCGATCAGGGCGTGTTTGGTTGGTGCCTTAGCGTGCATCCCGCGGGTGCTCCTAATTGGCGCTTATGGTGCCAGGTCGGGAAGCTGGCGCCCACGCCGCCACTCCCGTGGGCCGACCCAATAGTCCATCGCTCGCTCGAGTATTCACGTAGCCAAAGATTGTGGCGGAATGGGGTGACGTGAATTCGGGCACAGTGGCGGATGTGGCAGAAAGCTGAATAGTTTGTCCATATCACTGTCGGCCTGGGACAGAGGAACATTTGGGAGCGTGAGAAAGAATACAAAATGACTCAAGCGAGAACTAGATATTCTTCGTAATATCCAGGGCAGAGTTGGACCATCGCACCTAAAAATCAAAGAAGAGTTAGTGGAACTTTACAGAAGGGAAGAGTTGATGTGGAAGCAAAGGACAAGGGTTGAGTGGCTGCGATCAGGAGATAAAAACACCCGTTAGTTACATTTGAGAGCAAATATGAGACGGGCAAAAAATAAGATAAAAGCTTTGCTTCGAGAAGATGGCAGTACCACGGAGGATATGCAGCTGATGCAAGACATGACCAACTCATTTTATAATAATCTTTACACTTCAAAGGGAGTTACTGATATGCAAAGTGTTTTAGATACTGTCCCATGCAGGGTTACGCAGGAGATGAGTTCGAGGTTGGCAGCGCCTTATACAGCAGACGAGGTGAAGGTCGCCCTCTTCCTGATGGCACCAACAAAGGCACCTGGACTGGATGGATACCCTGCTTAGTTTTTTCAGAAACACTGGGAGATTTGTGGACCTGCTGTAACACAGGTTGTGATCAGAATAGTCGAGGGGGAAGAAATGGTGGAGGAGATTAATAAAACTATTTTGGTCCTTATTCCCAAGGTAAAAAAATCCGATGTTACTTTCCCGGCTTAGACCAATAAGCCTTTGCACTGTTTTGTACAAGCTGGCTTCAAAGGTGATTGCCAACCGGTTGAAAGTAGTTCTTCCTGACATCATATCAGAAGAGCAATCTGCATTTGTTCCAGGATGTATGATTACTGATAATATTTTTGCAGCATATGAATGTTTGCACTTCATGAAGCGAAACAAGCCTATAAAACATAGACATTGCGCCTTGAAGTTTATGATCGAGTCGAGTGGAGTTACCTGAGGGATATCATGTTGAAACTGGGGTTCAACGAAAGATGGGTAAACATTGTTATGGGTATGATCACCTCAGTTTCTTTTTCAGTTTTATTTAATGGTCAGAGATTGGAGGAGTTCAAACCAACACGAGGAATTCGGCATGGTGATCCTATTTTGTTGTATCTTTTTTTGTTGGCAGCAGAGGAACTTTCGTGCCTTTTAAAATCCAGAGTTCAGTCGTCTCTAGGTGGCATTCAAGTGGCTCCATCAGCCCCACCGGTGAACCACTTGTTGTTTGCAGAGGACAACCTGTTGTTTTTTAAAGCAAACAGAGAGAGTGCGGAAGAAGTATCTGAAGTGCTGGAGACCTATGCAAGAGCGTCTGGACAAGGGATTAATAAGGACAAATCTTCAATATTTTTTAGTAAGGGCACCCCTGAGGTAGTGAGAATTGAAATAAAAAACATTTTACATGTTCCTAATGAGTAGATGAATGAGATGTATCTTGGGATGCCTGCAGATGTGGGTATATCAAAAAATGGAGCGTTCAAGTACTTGAAGGATAGACTGTGGAGGAAGATTCAAGGGTGGATGGCAAAGTTAATGTCGGCAGCAGAAAAGAGGTCTTGGTAAAATCTATAGCTCAGGCAGTTCCTGTTTTCTCCATGTCTTGTTTCAAACTGCCAAGGGGCCTATGTGATCGATTGACATCAATGATTAAGGCCTTTTGGTGGGGCAGCAAGCAAGGTCAAAGAAAGTCGTACTAGGTGTCCTGGGATACTATGTGTATGCCCAAGTATATGGGAGGACTAGGGTTTAGAGATTTCGAAATCTTTAACTTGGCTCTGTTGGCGAGACAAGCATGGAGAATTTTTTAGAAACCTGAGTCACTAAGTGCAAGAATTCTCAAGTCAGTTTATTTCCCGGGAACGGAGTTTTTGGAGGCAACTATTGGAAACCATCCATCACAAATTTGGAGGTCGATACTAGAAGGAAGAGATGTGCTAAAACAGGGGTTGATTAAGAGAACAGGGACTGGTGAGTCCATGAACATTTGGAACACAAATTGGATTCCAAGAGCAGAAAATATGTGACCCATTGTTTCTTTGGTAGAAACGCCGCCCCTGTTGGTTTCGGAGTTGCTGATCGCCACTGAAGCAAGGTGTAATATGGAACTTCTAGAACAAGTGTTCCTTCCTTACGACTCAGCAGCAATCTTGCAGATACCAGTGTGTACACGCAATATGGAGGATTTTTGTCATGGAATTTCGAGAAGTCGGGGATGTTCACAGTACGGTCTGCTTACAAAATGATTGTTCAAACAAAGAAACGAAGAGAAGATTGGTTAGGTGAAAGGGCAGGGTCTTCCAACACAGCGGCATCGGAGAAATCATGGGATGTGTTGTGGAAGACAATGGTACCGGCAAAGGTGAGAATGTTTCTTTGGAGATTAGAAAAAAATTCGTTGTCAACAGAGGTTGTGAGAAAGAACAGAAACATTACTACATGAGATAGTTGTAGTATATGTGGTATGCAAGACTCGTGGAGACATAGTCTAATAGAGTGCATGATGGCAAGATCTGTTGGAGCATCTGATAGCTACAACTGAACCAATATCTAGGAATTCATATGACGAGTTGACTCGCTTAACAGTTACATTGTGGGCAGTCTGGACGGCACATAGAAAGCTTATTCACGAGGGTATACACCAAAGTCCACCGACTACTCATCAGTTTATAATCAGATTCATTGCGGAGCTTGAACAAGTGAAAGAAGTTTCAACATCGAATCCTCATTATGCTCCCGTCGAAAGGAGAGAAATGTGGCTGCCACCAACGACGGGAAGTGTCAAGATTAATGTAGATGCTGGGGTCTCTATAGATCACAACAGAGGTGCAGCTGCAGCCATTTGCCGTGACAACAACGGGGATTACCTGGGCTCGTCAACACTAGTTGTTCAAGGTCTTTTTTCTCCAACATTGTTGGAAGCTATGTCATGCAGAGAGGCACTAGCACTTGCTCATGATCTTGGTATGCAACACCTTTATATTGCTTCAGATTGTAAAGAGGTCATTAACCATATTCGAGATGGAGTTGGAGGCACGGATGGAGGAGTTATCAAAGAAACAATAGAGTTAGAATCTATGTTTAGTTCGTGTATTTTTGCTCATGAAGCTCGAGCTTATAATTTTAAAGCTCATAAGATGGCTAGGCTAGGTGTTACGTACCCTACCCCAGGGTAGACACACATGGTTGGGTATTCCTCATGATTTATTTGTAATCCATGTAAACATTGCCTAGATGAATAAAGCCTGCCTTCTTTGCTAAAAAAACGTAGTCGCTTCGCTCGTTCGGTCCCCTAAAAAAGGGAATTCGCTCACTCAGTCAACGGTTGGCCGGTCGACAGTTGACCTATCAACAATTGAATTTTTTACCAAGTTACAATTTTTTTATAAAACATCCAGAAAAATGATTTAATAAAAAATCATGAATTAAAAAAATTTCATGGAAAAGTTCACAATACTTCTAAACAGTTAAGAAATTTGAAAAGGTTCATGAACTTTAAAAATGGTTCATGTAATTTGAAAAAAGGTTCATCAACTTCTTAAGAAAGTTCACAAATTCGAATAAAAGTCCATGAATTTGAAAAAGGACATCAATTTTGAAAAAAACTTCATCAATTTTTTTAAATAGTTCATAATTTTTTTAAAAAGTTCACAAACTTGAAAAAAGTTCATCGATTTGAAAAAAGTTCATTGAATTTGAAAAAAGTTCATGAAATTTGTAAAAAAACTCCATGAAATTTGTAAAGAAAGCTAAACCGGTTGAAAAAATATTCATTGATTTTTTTAAATCACAAATCTGAAAAAGTTCATCGATTTTGAAAAGATATTCATGAATTTGGGAAAAGTTCACAAAAATGAATAAAAGTTCATGGATTTTTGAAAAAAGTTTCATCAATTTTGAAGAAAAATTTCATGACCAGAATCTGCACATTTAAGGAAAGAGATAAAGGAGAAAGAAAGAAAAAAAAGAAAAAAATAACGTCTGAAAAAAAAAGCTCAGTAACCAAAGAAAGAAATAAAAGGGAAAAAGGCAAATGTTTTCAACATCGGTGGGATAGCCTAGTGGTTAGAGGTCTTTCTATTGTACACACAGGATGCGAGTTCCAAACTGGTGGCTGCACCTTTTTCGGGGATTTTACAGAAAATAAAATGTATATGGGCCGGCCCAGGTAAGAGCACCTTCAGCGCGAGTTAACAAAATACACGTTAATGGGCACTGAAGGCACCGAATAGGAAATGCCGCATCCCGCTGGCAGGATCGACCAATTTCAAAGTAGTATGCGGTTCACTCCCTATTCCCTCTACACAAGTGCGTCATGCACCCTATTTAACACTCTGTGCGCAAATCTACCACATAAATAAATGGGAGGCGAGCCCACCTAGGCTGGCGCATGCTGCTGATTTTTTTTTCTGTTTTCTTTGGCTTGGTTCAGTGTGGGGTTTCCGTCTGGTTTTCTTGGTTCTATATCTTCTCTATCAGTTATTGCCAGATTTCAATGGCCTTTTCTCTTTATTTTGCATTCCCCTCTTTACAATATTTTTAGAATGCTCAAATGTTGTGAATAATGTGCATAGATTTATTAACGTTAATGAATTGAAATATCTTAGAAAAATTATTGGTGCATTTTTAAAATGTTTGAGGTTTATAATATTTTGACTAAGCTAGAACGTGTTCATGAATATTAATTATCTTCATTAATTATTTAAATTGGTATTTGTATTTTAAATATGTCCATTAACTTGAAAAAATTGAGCTCTGTTTTTTGAAAATGTTGACGACTGGAAAAACAAAAATGCCAAAAAGAAACGTAAAGTAAGCTGGGAAAACCAGAAAAAGACAAAAGGCCTAAAAAATGACTTGGGTGTTAGCTATGCAAAACATAAACGAAAAAAATGAAAATGGGGTAGCCCAATCACAAGGGCCCTATGCGTTTGCTCGAATATATGCCATAGTGAGGTATGTATAGGAGTACTCGCTGCGCATTTGCGGCAAAAGTGTGTCGCGACCCATTTAATATAGGTATAATTTTTACTCATATCTGAAAATAGTTTACTGACATATATGTAATCAATTCAAATAATAAAAAGAGATGATAATTCGTGTTATTAATAATATTGCACACATAAAATAAATAAATATTCATGTACTTCTAAAATAAGTTCATGTCTTTTTAAATAGTTGCTCATGTATTTCCGCCAATTTAAAGTATTTTCAAAATGTTCACGTAATTTTTTTGCTTTAAAAAAGATCATGTAATTATAAGGAGTTTGACATATTTTGAAAAGAAAATGCAACTCAAAAAGTTATTTGAGGAATTTGAAAAAAATACTTGTAATTAAGAAACATGTTCGATAAATTTAAAAACTGCTCATGTAAGTTACAAACGTGTTCGTTTATTTTAAGAACTATTATAATTTAAAAGACTGTTTGACACATTTAAAAAAAATATTCGTGTACTGAAAAGAATTATTCGACACATTTTAATAAAAATGTTCGTGTAAGTAAATAAAAGTATATGCTGAATTATAAATTTTACTTTGTATTTAGTAATTGTACATGTAATTAAAGAAAGTGTTTGCCACATCTTTAAAAATGTTTGTGTAATAAAAAAGTGTCTGACATAATTTTAAAAATGTTCACCAAATATTCATGTGATTTATAGAAACATCATGCCTTTTAAAAAAGGTAGATGTTCAAGGAGAAAATTTAAATATGTTTGTTTCATGTTAAATTATTTTTATAATGGAAAGGAAAACATAAGGAGAAGAAGAAAAACAAGGAAAGGAAAACATATTCAATAGAATAAGAAATATTCAGTATTTTCTACAAAGTCCAAGTATTTAAAAGGAAACCAAAACAAGGGAAATATATAAAATTAGAATAGCAGTAGAAGAACAAAGAAAACCAATGGAGCGCAATAAAACCAGATGAAAGAAAGATGCAAAAAACTTCTAAAAAATGTTTCCTGTTAGACCATGCTACTGGGTTGGCCCTATGATGGAACGCCTGTAGGTGAGAGACCTTTATATCTTGCTCAACCAGGCGACCATACAGATTTTCTTATTGGCCGCACGTTCCGGCAGAATGCCGGCTATCCGAACAGGGTAGCGAATTGATGGACTGACCTAATGAGTACTAAAAGATATTAGTTTTTCCGGATTTAAATTTTTGAAAGGTTTTGGTTTCTTTTTTTATTTTTTCAGTTCGTTGTAAACCTTTTTTTGCTTTATTTTTTTCCTTGTAATTTTATGATTTATTTTTATATTAGAAAGCTAATAAACCATTTAAAAAATTTCATTTAGAAAATATTCATAATTTTAATTTTTTAAAAAATATATTGCTAAAATATTCGTTATTTGGAAAAAAATAATTCTTTTAAGTTTTTGTAATTTTTTTTGAAAACATTCACCTTAAAAAGATGTTCAGAAATATTAAGAAGATTTTGTGTAGAAAACATAACTGCTAAAAACCGGGGAGAAATGTTGTGGCCGCCCGTACGAGTGTTAAATGTGCCGGACCTGCCTTTCGCCCTATGTGTGTTTGCTCGGCATTCTCGGAACGGCACATAGGAGTTCCTCGGCCATACGCCTGGTTAATTCAACTAGCAGTAAAGACGTGAATCCTATTCGGCAGCTTCAGTGCCACTTACCATGTTAATGGCACGTGGTGCCTGAAGACGTTTGGGATGGGCCGGCCCATTTAAAGGTTGTAGCTAGTGCTTTTATTTGCGAACCCTTTTGTTTAATTCTAAAAAAGAAGTTCTATTGATTTCGATTAGATACTTTTTTTTTAGTAAATTAGATGAAGCTTCCCAGCTGGTTTTGTGAAGCTTCCAGTTGGTTTCTTTTCCTATGGGTTTTATGGACCCATTTTTGGTCGGTTTGAGCATTTTCTTTCTTTGTTCAAACGTGCATATTTAAAAAAAATCATGAACTTTCTATTTTTTTAAATCAGCATTTTTTTAATTTGTGAACCTTTTTATTTCACGAATTTTTCCATATTCCCAATTTTTTTAAATTTTATGGTTTTTTTCCAAATTCCGGAACTTTTTTCAAATTTATGAAATTATTCAAATTAATGATTTTTTAAAAATCATGAACTTTTCTCAAATGTATGAACTTTTAATTTTCATGTTTGTTCTCAAACTCTTGAACCTTTTTTTAACTCATGATTTTTTTGAATTTGTGAATTATTTTGGAAATTCAAGAATTAATTGTCAGCACGCAACTGGTCAGGGGTAGACTGGAATCGAGCAACGGGTGATTTTTTGCCCGTTGGTGTAGCAAATCATGAAGATGAAGGGCGCCAACAGGAAAACCGACGAGCATGAAAGCACTTAGCCGTTGGTGTGCGGGTGATATGCATATGACACCTCGTTGCGTGCAGCGACGTTCAAATTTTCCACATCTAACCAATCGAAAAAACAAGGGCAACAAGCGAAAACGTCTATTGGTTTGAGATTTGAGGTGGTGCGATGATTTGGCTGACACACGTGGGCTCCCTTGACCATCACGACGGAAGCTAGCAAGGGGCACCGCGTGGAAACGTTTAGCTATCATTTCATTACGAATTTTGTTTAGCAACTCTTATTTAGAAAGGGTCAGTTCTTTTCTGGCTTATGAGTGGCTGTTAAAATAAGCTGCTCCCTACCCAGTTTATTTTGGCAGGTGTTGGTGTCGTGAATTAGGGGGTGCTTGCCACGTCGGCTCGCTGGTTTTGGGCCGGACCGAGGACCCATCAAAGATTGATGAATGGGCCATGCTGGCCCCTGCCCTCGGTGTAATCAAGTTGAAAATCTACTAAAAACTTGGCGTACACTTCACGCATATTTGAACGATTGGCATGCTTATTCCTAGACTGTAACCGACCATGCGTAAACCCTAGGTACTCCCGCGTGTATATAAGCCGTGGGGATTAGTCTGTAGAGACACGCTTACGCAGTTTTAGAGCATAGAACATCCTCATACGATCTCGAGGTAGATCATCTTGTACTTTGTACCCCATCACAATCAATATATAAGAAGCAGGACGTAGGGTTTTACTTCACAAGAGAGCCCGAACCTGGGTAAAATATCGTGTCCCTACTTCTCCTATTACCATCTAGCCCAGATCACCTAGCTTGGGACCCCTACACGAGATCTTCCAGTTTTAGCACCGACATTATTGGCCCATACAGGTCCTGCTACATGATCATGTGGGCTCGATGGAAGTCTCATCTGCTCATCAGATCCGTTCCAGCATGTCACCCATGCCGGCCACTCGAGACTTTAGGTCAACCGAGGCATCCGAGCGCATCGAAATGCCTCCTCATCGCCTGGATTTAAAACCCAACGATCCAAATTCTACGGTCAAGAGCCTCGTTGCCTCCTCGGATCCAGCCGAGGACCATAAACAATCACTGCCGAAGAATCGGTTCCCCTCCTCACGGGAGACTACGGCTATGGCCGATTAGATTGGGCTTGGAGCTCGGGTCTAAACTCACATCAAGAAGGCTTTAGAAAGGTCGCATCACAATGTCCACCAAAGGTGCCTTCGAGCCACCAGGAGGGAAACCTCCTCGGAAAACCGACTTTAGATCGATCCGTGTTCGGATTTGCTCTCCCACCCACCGCTCACATCGCACATTGCCCCGATGATTCGGGGCCAGCAGCAGATGTCTAGGTAAAATCCGAGGGAAATAGTATGGCAAATCTGGATGCGGTTCTTGTTCATAAAAAATAAGATCCCTGATTGCTGCGACGCGGAGGCTATTGCAGCCTTCCACCTTGGTTGTTGAGACAAAGAAATTGCTAACGTTTTTGCATGGAGGCATGTTAGAACGTTCCCAAGACCTGCAATCCGATATAATATCAAGATACTGCATTATGGAGGACGCCTTGCTGGTGGAGAAGGAACAAAAGGATTCAATCCAAGACCCGCCCAACTCCACCAACAAAAGGCGCTTGCACCAAAGCAAGAAGCCAATCAGCGAGCAGGCCGCTCGCCATGAACCACATAAGAAACAACCATCATGTAAACCAAAGACCACGCTGGACGCAATCCTAGACGAATCTTGTGCAATACACTCTATTTCATTGAACGCAAGCCCAACGCACAAGCTTCGAGCATGCTGGGTTGTATGTTAGGTCGCAAAAGGAGGAATCGATCTCCTAGACAATCTCGGACCAATAAAGACCCAAGAAAACTCACCAAGCTGGGAGGAGCACTCATCCAGCGAGGACGAGAGCCTGATGATATACGAAACTCACCCCTCATGGAACCAACGAAATGAGCTCTCCGGGAAGTAAACCATATTTATCACATGACGACCTCGGATAGCAGGTAGTTAGACACAAAGACAACCTTTGGGCACGGAGACCAGCTGAGGCTTAGCCGAAGTCGAGGAGTCACGGCTCTAGTCCTCGACCCTATAATTGACGGCTATAGGTTAACAAAAGTCCTGATGGACGACTGTAGTAGCTTGAACCTCATTTACGAGGACACCCTACAAAAAACACAACACGACAAATCCCGAATCGAGCCGAGCAGAACCACATTCAAAGGAATCATCCTAGGAAGGGAGGCGCGATGCATCGGTAGAATCTGTCTCGATGTGGTGTTCAGTAATCTCGACAACTTTCGTTGGAAGAGTTAATCTTCAATATCGTCTAATTCCAAAGTGGCTATCCCGCGCTTCTTGGCCGCGATGCATTCGCAAATTTTCAGGCTGCCCCACACTATTCTTATATGAAGCTCAAGATGAGAGGGCCGAACGGAGTGATTACTATTGAAAGTAACATGGACATGTCCCTCAAGGAAGAAAATAAAACGACAGTGTTCTCTTTGGAGTTAGATGCCGAGGCTCTAGCAGCCAAAGAAAGATGATGTCATCCTCGAGAAAAGGCCGAAGTCCACATCGTTTAAACCAGTCGATGAAATAATAAAATTTCAAGTGATCCCGAAGACCCGGCTAAATCGGCCTCCATCGGAGAACGACTGAAACCATCACTTGATGAGTCACGTGTGCTTTTCTTAAGGAAAATTGGGATATTTTTGCTTGGCATCCATCAGACATGCCTGGCATCCCAAGAAATTTGGTCGAACTTAGCCTTAACATGGCCGAAGGCTTTAAGCCTGTAAAACAAGCACTTCGAATATTCTTGGAACCCAAACGACAAGCAATCAGGGAAGAACTAGCCAATCTGTTGGAAGCCATATTCATCCAAGAAATTAAACAACCTGAGTGGCTGGCAAACCTAGTAATGGTACCAAAAAAGGAAAAATCGTGGCGCCTTTGCGTCGATTTCAAGGACGTAAATAAGGCCTGCCCAAAGGATCCATTTCCATTACCTCAGACCGACCAAATAATCGATGCCATAACCAGACACGACTTGCTCTGTTTCCTGGACACCTATTCCGGATATCGTCAAATAAAGATGAAGGAGTCCGACCAGGCTGCAACATCCTTTATAACCCCTTATGGGCTTTTTTGTTTTAATACAATGCCCTTCGGCCTAAAAAACGTTGGGGCTACATACTAGCGGATGATTCAGACACGTCTAGAGCCACAAATCGACATGACAACCGAAGCATATGTCGATGATGTGGTCGTCAAGACCCGTCAAGACGGCACGCTCCTCATAGATAACCTCTGGGAGACATTTAAAAATCCTCGGGCGTACGACATAAATTAAATCTGAAAATGTGTTTTCGACGCCCCTTCCAACAAGCTGTTCGGCTTTATTATCTCCCATAGAGGAATAGAAGGAAACCCTGATAAGATCAAAGCATTAGACTGGCTAGAGGTTCCAATAGAGCTCAAACATCTCCAACTACTAGCAGGGTGCATCGCTTCCCTTAGTCGGTTTATATCACTGCTTGGAGAGAAGGCATTGCCACTGTATCAACTGCTCAAACAAACAAAGAATTTTGTATGGACAAAGAAGGCTGGTGCTGTACGTCTTCGTCGTATCTATAATTTTTGATTGTTTCATGCCATTATTTTACAACTTTCACATAATTTTGGTAACAATTTATATGATTTCTTGGACTAACATATTGATCCAGTGCCAGTTCCTGTTTGTTGCATGTTTTTTGTTTTGCAGAAAATCCATATCAAACAAAGTCCAAACGCGATAAAATTTACAGAGATTTATTTTGGAATATATGTGATTTTTGGGAAAAGGAATTAACGCGAGACGATGCTCAAGGGAGCCAAGAGCTCAGACAGCACATGTAACACCCCCGGTGTCATGCTACAGTAATCTCCCACTAATGGTGCCATGTCATCAACTTTGACTAAGCCAAATTTCCACTTGATTAAAAGTCAAGTGATATTCAAATTCAAATTGCAAGTCAAATTATTTTTCTTCAATCAATAAAACAAAAATGTTGGTTAGGTTGCAAATATTCACTAAAGAATTATCATGTAGAAACCAACATCATTTGGCTCACAGATAAATTCCTAGGAAATTAATAAATGGTCGAACGACAATTATTTTGGCCTTTTCAAAATAAACAAATATCTAAGCCTTTCAAAATAATATGAAAACTTGTGGGTGGTCCCTAAACTTTGTGCTTGAATTATGTGCTAAGTTTCATTTATAACAAAAATCATTTGGTGCTAAATTAAAATACAAAACATGAAAGAAATAAGAAACAAAAAAGAATATAAAAAAAGAAAAGGAAAAAAATGCCTAACACCTACTATGCCACTGGACCTAGTGCCACAGTGCACCGCGGCCCAGCGCTCACTATACCAGGCCCAACCCACCGCCCTCGCCTTTCCCCTACCTCCCGCCAGCGCCAGGGAAAGGCCGAACGCCATGGTTAGCGTTCGACCCCCTCGCCACAGCAGCATCGTGAGGCGAACAAGAGCACCCCCGGAAGCCCCTTGTTCCCCTCCGTGAACCCTAGACCCCCTCGCTTTCCCCTCGCGCATCTCGCTCGCTCGATCTCGAGCATACAGACGGTGTCGTCGCCATGCCGCCGCCATAGTCGTGATTACCAGCCTCCCCGCGTCAAGCTTCCATGTCCACGGGCTCCTTCACATTCTTCTATGTCGCCTACACCCTCGGAACGGAGCAGAGGAGCTCCACTGTCGCTGCACGCATCGTCGTCACCAGCCATGGTCGCCGAGGCCATCATCGTCGATGTGCACCGCCTCGAGCATCTACGGTTCCCCCGAGCACGCCTACGCCCTCGCAGTGAGCTCCTCCTCTCCATTGCTTCTTCCCGAGCTCGGATTCGAGCTCGAGCATACCCTTCACCGAACCCATGAGCTCGCTGCCGTCGTTTTTGAGGCCGCTGTCATTCCAGTGGTCCGACAATGCGCCTGGGCTTGCCTTCGTGCTCCAGGAACCACTAGGAAACTGTCGCGCGGCCCACTGTGCTCCCTCGCGTGCTCTAGCCACTCCGCCGTCCTTCCCGAGCTCCGGCCGCCGACCAGCTTGCAGCCTTCATCGCGACAAGCCACCCCGCGCCCTCCTGTTGCCTCTGCTGGATGCGCCTCACCGCGAGCTTGCCGTAGGGCCCTTCTCCTCGCATTTCCGGGCCCCACAACCCTCTCGTCCTTCACAAGCGTAGCTCCGGCCGCCGCTCCCGTCGTCGCCGTAGACGAACCAGGCCACCCCGTCACCCCTGCTACCTCCCGTTTATGCGCGCGAGCTTCAGCTCTCGAACGCGCCATCCTGCGGCTCGAACCGTCGCGGACTGTCAAAACCGAGGCCCTTCGCCGCGCGGGATGGTTGCTGGCGGCCAACTCCAGCGAGGCCGACGTGGCCGCGTCATTACCCCTAACAGCCGTCACTAATCAGCCACTGGCACTGGGTCCCACCATGCTAATTAACTAAACATACTAATTAACCCTGTTAAATAAATATGACACTGACGTGTGGGCCCACCTACTAACTAGTCTAGTTAAATCAAAACTAACATATTGTTTACACTAGCAGTCACCGACAGCTGGGTCCCCTGGACCGTGTTGACCAGTTAACGGGTCAATAGTTGACCCTACTGACTAGGCAGCTAGCCCAACTGTCAGCCTCTGCTGACTGGGATGTTGACCCAGTCAACAAGGCCCACTGTCAGCCCCTTTAGCACAGTGTTGTGTACACTCTGTGTGTGCACTAAGAAATTTCCATTTTATTTCCGAATTAATAATAATTTCAGAAAATGTTTAAAACTTTGAAAAATCATATAAAATAATCTATAAGTCAGATGAAAAAAATTATATATGAAAATTGCTCAGAAAATATAACGAATCTGAATATGCAATCCATTCATCTGTCACATGCCTCTAACATGATGAACATGGATCCTTCCCCTCCGATTCATCTGTCCGAAAACATTCCCAGATGTTTTCCCACTTCGTGTGTAAGGTGTAGCATTCTGTTAGGTCACCCTAGCATAACATATTGCCATGTCATGCATCGTGATGCATTTGTTTGCTTTGTATTTATTGTTTATTCCCCCTCTTCTGTTCGGTAGACACCGAGACTGACGCTGCTCCAGTGTACGACTACACCCTGATGTCGAGCCACTTGCAGCAGAGCTTCCAGGTAAGCAAAACCCCCTTGATCATTCCAATATCGCCTATTCCTTCTCTCCCATGCTTGCATTAGATTTTACTATTGTAATTGATTGCTCCTATACTGATGCAGATCCTGCTTTTGTAACCTGTTGTTGTTACCTTACCTGATATCCTATATGCTTAGTATAGGTTGGATAGTGACCCCTCGCCTTGTCCATGTTGCCCCCGCTTTGTTACCAGATGACTCGATCAACGTGATCGATGTGCAGAGACCGACACATTACCGCACACCCCCTTAGTTGTACGACTCTGAAGAGCTACTATCGAGTGCCGAGGGTGATACCTCGTAACGCACTCCTGATGATATCTTTGTAGTGTAGCTAATCGGTCATGGATTACGAAGGGTGATTCCTTCTTCACCACTCCCGATGACGACTCTGTCATGCAACACCTCAAGTGTGAACCCTTCGAGGGTGATTCCTCCAAGTTCACCCTGACAATTACACCGAGTGGGAATCCATCGAGGGTGATTCCTCGGATTTCCCTCTTGATGTTATAGACACACGGTTACTTTGACTTTACCCCAGAACCATGTGGAAGTCGGGTCGGCACTGAGGGGTACCCGCGAGAGATGTGAAGTCGGGTTGACCGTGAGGGTACCCGCGAGAGTTACTGTTTCTGCGGGACTGAAGGGACATGCGGTACCACCCCGGTAGAGGTGGACTTGAGTTCCCGACAGCCCCTTGTGAGTCGGGTTGACCTGGAGGGTATCCGCTGGATAATTAAGCGGCACGGCCGGGCATTCTTAGCCCTCACCGTAAGTCCACGAGACAGGGCGACGGGACCATGGATCGTGGATCATTGATCGTCTCCGCGCGCTCCCAAGACACTAACGGGTTTGGATACGTGATCTAAGTAGGCCTCTGGCCTTTTCGCACTACCACCACGCGGGAATAAGTATGGGCACTTGGCGTCGTACGAATCTCCGAAAGCTCTTCGGACTTCAGCGATTAAGCGACGCGCGCCTAGTTGGACGGGAACCACCTGCGCTTGTATTAGGGGGTGGGTCTGCTCCAGGCCACGTACGCAACATGCAGGAGTGGAAAGGGAGATGGGCCCAAGACACCTGAGCACTTAGTATGTAGACTGGCGTGCTGGCCTCTCTGTTGAGCCTGGGTAGGACTATGGTGTGTTGATCGGCCGAGGCCGGGCATGACCCGTTAAAGTGTGTCCGGCCGGAGTTGATCGAGCGTGTTGGGTAAGTTGGTGCACCCCTGTAGGGAAGGATATCTATTCGAATAGTCGTGTCCACGGTAACGGATGCTCGGAGTTGTATCCCAATCTATAAAACTAGAACTGGATACTTGAGACACTGAATGGATATGATGGCTCCGGGATTGCTTTCTCGTAGGGAGTCGAGGAAGGATCTCTCGGCGTTACTACAACATACTTACTACTATTATGATATGTTACTCTACTCTCTTCTGCTGCTGCAAGATGCTAGTCTTCGTTAAGCTAGGCCTTCCCTTCTATTTTGGCATTCTGCAGTATAGTCCACAGATACAAACCCTTCACTTTGATACCGATTGTCGGAATCAGGGCTCCGAGGACCCAAGAGGTTGAAACTCTAGGGTGCGCTCGCTGCTGCCGCCCTACTCTACCTCACAACCTCACAGCAACGCTCTGGCAAGCATGAGCTAGAGAAGAAGAATAGTGGACACCGCAGTTACCCAGGTTCAGGCCAGCTCGCGGTATAAAACCATACTCCTACTTGTCTGAGATTTCTTGGCGCGAGAGAGAGAGAGAGAGAGAGAGAGTACAAGCGATGGGATCTAGTTGCCAAGTGATTACCCCCGTCTACGGTGGCCCTGTACCTGCTTCTTATACTGCCTCTGGTCCTCTTACCCGAAAACACATGGTGGGAAGGGTTGCCACAATGGCCAGTTTGAAGGGGGACAAGGTTGTAGCTTATCCTGACTAAAGGCGGTCTTCGCCTGCAAAAGCCTCCATCCATGACGCGTCGGTGGGCTTGGTCATGACCTTCGTCCTAGCAGGCCCGTCACCTTGGTCTTCTTGCACCGATCAGGCAACCTTTGGGGGTTGCTTTGGGAACCGGTGTGCTGGCCTTGCTCCCTTAGCAAGAAAGAGGAAAGCCTCCTTATCCGTGCCTGCTAGCATGGCCTATGGTGCCGCTTGTCGCCTCGCGCGTCACCCATGTGAGGACTCTGGACCGCACGGTTGGGCTCGGGCAGCTCTTGACTTGTACGCCTCCGCGAGGGGCCTCGGGAGGCAGCCTCGGAAAGCCGCTTCGTGAGAGGGCCTCATGAGGCCCTTGGTGGCACTTGATGACGTGCGCCTTGCGAGGCGAGGGCCTCGCGAGGGTCTTGCTCATGAAGTCCTGTAGTGGGCCATGTGCTGGGCCCAGGATATGCGCCGCGTCCTGGGACTGGGTACCCCCAGTCCCATGGGCCCGCGGTGCGCAAGACTCCGCTTATTAAGGAGGGGCGAAATAGCGTGGGCCCCAACTGCCTGCGGGCCAGGCTCGACGCGTGGCGCATGATGGAACATGGGGCGCCCCCACTTCTCCCACGGTGCCTCGACAACCGCCCGGGCTGACATAAAGCCTTCCTACGCACGGCGAAGGCCATCATTGCATTCTCTGTCTCGCATCCACCTCCCTGCGCCTTCATTCTTCGCGCGCGACCCCTCGCGAACCAATCTCAGGCGTGGCACCTGCCCCACCTCGCTTGCAACCGCGACACATGAATGGTGCCCGCCGGCAAGAAGGCGAAACCCACGGCACCGGCCGCGAGCCCGCCCGCCGTCGGGGCGGCGCTCCTGTGCTCCTCCTTTGTTTTAGAGGAAGACTTGGGCCCGATGCTCCCGCTGGTAGCCAGTGATGAAAATGAAGGGCAAGCGACCAAGATCTGGCCTGGCTCGCGGGCGCGGGCCAGCCTGGGGGCGTCCGCCTACCCCTTCTTCCTCCATAGTGTCTATGCCGGGTTGGTCCTGCCGTTCTCTGAGTTCTTCTCCATCCTTTCTCACTATCGGATCCATGCCCTCCATCTCCAACCCAATTCGATCCTCCTTCTTGCCATATTTGCCTTCTACTGCAAGGCCTTTGTGGGCGTGAGGTCCTCGGTGGCGCTCTTTCACCACTTCTTTAGCCTGCGGTTCACCACCCCGGACCAGCGCTCCGTGTGCGTCTCCTTCGTCGACGTCAAGGGTGCAACCGTTCGCTTGAAGGCCGGGAAGAAGGCGAAAGGCTATCGACAGCGTTGGTCTTCATGGACGCGCGCTGGACTAGCCTGCTCCTGATGATTCCGGCGGACCGACCCGAGCAGAACTCCGGATGGGGCCCGAGAAGCTTACCGACCCAAGGGCAGAGCCATTCCTAGAGTGGATGGCTGCACACGGGGCCACGGTATCATTGGGGCCAATGATCATCAAGGAGTTCCTTGGGCAGCACATCGCGTTGCACCAAGCGCGCTCGCGGCCCGTTTGGGAGTATACCGGTGCAAGGGACACGATGAGGTTGCACGTCGCCGGCCTGACGCCCAAGGAGCTGGGCAGGGCCCTAGGGGCTCTGCTGCAACATCCCCGAGGACCCTCCCGAGGATGCATCCCCGCTGTACTTCTACTAGGAGCGGCATGATCTGGTCGCGGTGATGCCCACCTTCGACCAGTGGGGGCTCGCGCCGGGCGACCACGATGGGCCTCGCGGAAACCCCTTCACGGTGGTGCTGGACCCCATCGAGAGCGGCAGCGACGGGGACTCGAAGGAGGCCACAGAGGAGGAAGATGCTGGCCGGGCGCCACCGCGCTCCCACCGTAAGCTCCTCTGTGACTTCGGGGACGATGACGCTCTCGTCGAGCAGCCCCCGGTAGCGTCCTCTCGACCCGCCGATGCGACTGGAGGGACGGGGGCCGACACCATGCACTACAAAAAAATACACTTCCGTGATGATACGTGTTTGTCATAGTAGGTCACGTTTTCTGTCATGCATGTACATCCATGACAATTTTATGACAGAATCAAGATAGTCATACCTGTGCTGTCGTAGAAGTGTTCCATGACAATACCAAAATTATCATCACGGAAGTGTTCACTTCCATGACGATAAATGACGCGTCATGGAAGTGCTTTCGTCAAGGGTAACCGACACGTGGCATCCACTGTAACGGGTCGCCGTAAAGCTATCGGGTCCGGTTTTGGATCCGATAACCCGTTAACAGCAATGACCAATGGCGATTTTCCACGTGTAAAATTCTCATTGGCCGGAGGAAACACGTGTCAGCTCGTCATTGCGTCAGATAGGCGCCTATGATATGTCGACATGTGCGACGGCCTAACACTGGCCCATTTAGCTTACAAAGACCGGCCCGCTTGACTTGGTCAAAAGCTAGCGGGCCAGCCCATGAAAATCCTATTAACGGTCTGTTCGCATATAGCCCAATTTAAGACCCGGTAACTCACGGCCCGTTATGGCATTCCCAAAATCGGCCCAACAGCGTCATGTGGGCCGTCTAGTATAATACCAGACTGTTTCATTTTTGGCCCATGTATGGCCCACGACCTCTTTCGGCCCATACGTGGCCTTTCGTATCTTTGGGACCTTTAATGGGCCGCGGTGACTTTGGCCCATAATAAACAGTAAATTTCTTTATGCCCAGTAACGGCCCATGATTCACATGGGCCGTTTCCAGGCCATGTTAGCTTTCGGCCTACTGACGACCCATACATTCTTGGGCTCCTTTCCGGCCCTCGATTACTTCCGGTCTGTTACTGGCATGTTCCCCTAATGGGCCAATTTCGGCCCATGTTTAGAATCGGCCTGTTTGTGGCCTGTTAACCCGTTGCGCCGTTTCCAGCCCGTCCTATATTCTGGCCCATTAACGACCCATTATGTCTGTGATAGAATTAAGCCTTTGCTGACTTCCGGCCTGTTAACGGCCCGTTAACGTGCTTGCCCGCTACCAATTACGCCTGTTTACGGCCCATGTGGGCCCATTTATCCGATGACCCGAGGCCCACTGATTCTACTGCCCGTTGGAGGCCCATTTATTGGACGACCCATAGGAGGCCCATGGATCCTACGGCCCGTAGCAGGCTCAAGGTTACCACGTTCCGTATATGGCCCATGGTTGTTGCGGGCACTAGCAAACCAAGGAAAAAGAAGACTAGGGAAATAAATAAGCCAGAAACTAACGCTAGGCTATTAAGGCGATTGCACAGATTACATCCACTGGGCATCAAAGTTCACCACCAGTGCAAATATAGGGAACACCCTACACTATCCAAAAATGGCCTGCTGTTTTCTTGAGCCGGTTGCTGCATGTTAAGAAAAATTTTTGTATCACAACAAAACAAATTGCAACCATAAAACAAAAGGAAGGTTGGCATAAAAGTTAACAGTCCGGCAGATAAATGCACCACCAGAAGTTCAGAAGCTTAGTTCATTTGACCTGACTGTTATGTTTTCATGCTGTAATGTCCGATGAAGCACCATAACCTTCGCCTTCATTTCTCCTAGGCTCCTGAACAACATAGCAAATGTCTGATAGTCTGGTTTCAAAACCATGCATATCTTGACGACATTGAACAATGGTTGTCCTTATTTCACAAAGGGTCTCTGTTAGGGAATGGACTTGTGTATAGAGCGCTGATATAACATTGTTTTGAGCTTGCATATCTTGATCACGAGGCAGTTTGGACGAGATTGCCTTAACAACCAACCCAGTATTACGCAGGAACGTGCTTTTGGCACTGTTAGTGGACAGGTACTGACCCACTGCAGCAAGAGGTGACATTGCGGTTATAGTTGCCTCGTCACCTTCAGAAGGTGGCGGTTCCACCATTTGTTCCACAGCTTTCTGAAAAGTTGAGTTTTTTACATTAGTTGTAACACCCCCAGTGGTTGGCTACAGTAATCCCCTTTTGATAATGCCATGTCATCATGATCAACAGTGCCTAAACATCATTTGGATCATATCCCTTTTCAATTCAAATTCAAATGGAAATTCAAACTAAATGTGAAAATAAAAGTTGTTCAAATTTGAAAACTAAAATGTTCATCATATTGTAAATAATTCAGAGACAATTCTAAAATTCTAATCAACATTTACTAAATTAATTAGGTGACTCTAACAGTAACAAAACAGAGATATTTAATCCATATTCATTTATTTAAAATCCAAATAAAATTCATTTGCCTCCAAACCAATTTCTAGCAGTGACAAATATTGCACTATATTTATGTGGCTAGTTCACATATTTTATAAAGCTATATATGAGGCCACACATTTTTGCAAAGCAGTGAATCAAAAGAAAACAGAAAAACAGAAAACAAAAACAAATAAAAGAAAACGGCCCACTGTGGCTGGACCGCGAGTGCACAGTGCAGCCCAACCCACTCCCCACCTCGTCTCCCTCCTACTGCTCACGCGCGCGCGCTGTCGCCGCACCCGCACACCGCGCACTGGCCCCCCCTCTCCCTGGTCGACAGCGTGCTGCCGCGCCCTCTGTGGAGGATAAGGGCAGAGCCCCGCAACCCCCTGGCACCCCGCTCGCTCACTCTCCCCTCGCTCTCTCTCTGTTCCCCCAGATCCCGATCGCGCCCGTCGCCATGGCCCCGTCCTAGCTGCGGCCACCGTCATCCTCTCGCCGCCTCTCCGTGTCCTCGACCTCCGCTATGCTCCTCTACCCCTTCTGCGCTGACGAACCGAAGACGAGGAGCTCTGCATCGCAGGACTGCCTCGTCTTCTTCCCCTACGGCCGCCGCCGAACGCCTCCTTGATTCGCCGCCGTCGAGCCTCCCCGAGCACACTCTAGCACACCTGCAGGACCGCGGTGAGCTGCCGCGTCGATCCCTCCTCTCCCCGCTGTTTCTTCGTAGCCGTAGCTGCCGCCCCCATCTCGCCCGAGCTTGCCGCCGTGTAGCACGTCGCCGGCCTCGTTCCGGCGACCAAATGGCCCCGTGCTCATCCCATCTTGCTCATCGCATCAAGTAGGCCCCGCCTAGCCACTTACTTCGATCGCGCGCGCGCCGTAGCCCCCATCCCGTAGCACGCCCGAAACCACCGCCGCCAACCATTGTCGCCGGCGACCCATCCGGTCTTCCCAGCTCCGGCCGTGGCCAACACCGACCGCGGCCTCGAGTTCTCGTTCGAGTAAGCCACACCCCGGCCAAATTGGTGCCCCGTAGAAGAAATCCGGGCTCGTCGGAGTTGTCGCCGTCGTGCGGCCTCGCCGGCGTACTCCGGTGGCCGGCGCCTAGCTGGCGCCGACGTGGCACCGCGGGCCCCGCACCCTGCGTCGCTGCAACAGGCTCCCACAGGGCCCAGTTGACCCGGTCAGAGCGGCCCCGCCCGCTGACAAGTGGGGCCCTGCCCTTTTTAATGTTTTAAATAAATAGATAAAAGTTAATTAATCTATTAATGCTAATTATGTTGATTAGTTAGTTAGTTAGACACTGACTAGTAGGGCCCACCATCTAATTAAGTAGTTAGATTAAATTTAACTCTGTTTAATGCTAACAGAGGCTGACATGTGGGTCCTAGTGACCCCACATGTCAGGTTTGACCTGGCCGGCCGGTCAGTTGACCTGCTAATGTCATCATGATGTTCTGCTGACGTCACAATGCACTGTTTTGGATAATGTTGATTTAAATAATTAAAATAGATCCAAAAAATGTTAAAATCTTTAGAAATTCATATAAAATAATCCGTAACTCAGATGAAAAAGTTTTATACATGAAAGTTGCTCAGAATGACGAGACGAATCCAAATACGTTGTCCGTTCATCCGCCACACGTCCCTAGCATAGCGAACATGCAACTGTCCCCCTCCGTTTCATTTGTCCGAAAATGCCAAACTTCGGGAAAACATTCCCGGATGTTATTCCTCTTCGTCGGTATCACCGAGCACTGCGATAGGTCACCCCTAGCAACGTGTATCGTCATGATTATGTTTTGTGATGCTTTGTTTGCTCCGTATTTACTGTTTCTTCCCCCTCTTCTCTTCGATAGACTACGAGACCGACGCCACTGCTGCCCCGATCGACTACGGTGTTGACGACCCCTCCTTCTTGACTGAGCAACCAGGCAAGCACCCCCCTTTGAGCATACCGATATCGCCTATTCTTTCTCTCTCATGCTTGCATTAGAAATGCCGCTGCTACGGCTTTACCTATTTTGATGCATAGCCTGTTTATTGTAACCTGCTATTGATACCTTACCTGCTTATCCTAAACTACTTAGTATAGGCTGGGTAGAGACCTATCAGTGACCCCACTTGTCCCGACTGCCCAGCTATCAGAAGACCCGGTTAATGGGATTGAAGACCAGACCCCGGCACTGCACTACACCCCCCTTGGTTGTACGACACTGCAGCGTCACCATCGAGTGCCAAGGGTGATACCTCGTATAGCACTCCTGATGTTAACTCTGTAGAGTAGCTATTTGGTCATGGTTATCGAGGGTGATTCCTCCTTCTCCACTTCCGATACGACCCTGTCGTGCAACACTTCAAGTGTGAACCTCGAGGGTAATTCCTCCGAATTCACCTTGATGGATACATCGAGTAGGAATCCAACGAGGGTGATACCTCGGATTCCCCTGATGTTATGGACACACGGATACTTGGACTGTACTACTGTTACTTGGAAAGGCGGGTCGACCCTGAGGGGTACCCGCGAGAGATATGGAGATGGGTTGACCTGGATGGTGCCCGAGTGATGAATACGAGGTGTGGCCGGGCATTCTTGGCCCTTGCCGCAAGTCCTCGAGACAGGGCGACGGGGTCACATCGATCATGAGTCTCTGCTCGTTACCGCACTACCAACACACTACGATTTGGATATTTGATCTGAGTGGGCCTTTGGCCCGATAGCACTAACCATCACGTGGGAAAAGTTATGGGCACTCTGCATCGTATGCATCAGCCGAAAGCTCTATCAGACGTCCAGTTCAGCATGGCGGCACGGACGGACCGGCACCATCTTGTAGTGGTGGTGCCTGGCTTCATCGTGTGCGCAACGACCCGGAGTGCACAGGGCGATGGCCCAAGACCCCTGAGTGCTTAGGATATAGACCGACGGGGACCTCTCTGCTGAGCTCTAGGTAGGGTTGCGGTGTGTCGTTTGGCCGAGGCCGGGCATGACCCAGAATAGTGTGTCTGGCCGGAGTTAAGCGAGCATGGTGGGTAAGTTGGTGCACCCCTGCAGGGAAGAAATAATCTATGCATAGCCGGATCCTCGGTAACGGACGCTCAGAGTTGTATCCCGATCGATACAACTAGAATTGGATACTATGGCTCTGGGATTGCTTCTCGCAGGGAGTTGAGAAGGGATCTCAGGATGAGGTTGATGACTGTATGGCTCTGGGATTGCTTTCTCACAGGGAGTCGAGAAAGGATCTCTAGGTGAGGTTGATAACATTACTACTACTTTATACTATGCTATCTACTCTCTTCTATTGCTGCAAGATCGCTGAAGATGATGAAGATGCTAGTCTTCGATAGGACTAGGCTATCCTCTCTATTCTGGCATTTCTGCAGCCCAGTCCACATATACAGCCTTCCTTTGATAATGTTGCATATGTAGTGTAGATCCTTGCTTGCTGAGTACTTCGGATGAGTACTCACGGTTGCTTTGCTTTCTTTTTCCCCCATGTCCTTTTGATGCAATCAGATGACGGAGCCCCGGATATAGCTGCCCCCGCCGACGATCGCTGCTACTACCCCGAGGGTGGATACTACTATGAGTTGGCCGACGACCAGGAGTAGGTTCGGAGGGTCCCAGGCAGGAGGCCTGCGCCTTTCGATCATAGCTTTTGTTTTGCCCCGCCTTTATAGAGGCTTATCTGTTTCTGTTTCATATCTGTACTCAGATATCTAATGCTTCCGCTGATGCTTGTATGCGAGCTTATGTATTCGAGCCCACGAGGCCCATGGCTTGTAATATAAAGCTTCTATGACTTTATTTATGTTTTAGAGTTGTGTTGTGATATCTTCCCGTGAGTCCTTAGGCTTGATCGTGTGCATTTGCATGTATGATTAGTGCACGATTGAGCCGGGGGCGTCACATTAGTAGTACCAGAACAGAAGATATTAAGGAGGCAGCAAAACCATACAAAATAGCTTTGGTCTATATACAGAACTTATTCCGGTGAACCAGTGTAAAATATTAGTTGTATTTTACTGCAAAGTACATAATAAAACTAGGTTCGAAACATATGACCATGTACCATGGCTAATGTATTGTCTATTTCTTCACATTGTATTGACAACTAAGGATAAAGAGACAAAGTTTATAACACGGTAAGCATAGTATGACATCATTCATATCACAAAACAACTGAGAACAAACAAACATGCAATTGTAACATTGTGTAGACAAGTCCAACACGGACCTAGATTACAGATCAAGATCAAAGGAACATCACTCCTCTCTTTTAAACCTTGTAAGGTGCAATGATATGCTAAGACAATTGTGTATAAAATTGAAAAGAGTAATAGACATTGGTTGCAAACCATGCAGTTCAATGCACAAGTCAGAGTAAGTAGTAGTTAAAAGGCATGAGGATTAAGGACTTACAACAGCGGATTTGACTGGTGTAGTCATGCCCTTCGTCTCTGTGGTGTGACAGTCCTTGAAGATTTCCACAGCATTTGGTTCAGGTACTTTTTGGTCCTTGCGGGATTTCCTCTACATTTGGAACAAGTCAATATAGATCTGATAATATGGCACAACAAAAAGAGTGAAATAACAGCTAATTACAAGAGCCTCGCAGTGTGCAATATAGCTATGAGATCCTGTCGTCTGTTGGAATTTCACTTTCATATGGTTGGCCTTGTTCTTTGAACAGTTCACCTACAAGAAGATAGATTTGTGAGGCACATGCGTAAATAGGATTTCAACATGTGATCTGATCACATATATATAACATACTTGATACTTTGGACCAGACAAGTGTTTAACAAGGCCTCTCCAGTCTTCATCCGATATTTTTTTCACTGAAGATGTTTGGGCAAGTTCTCTGTTAGCCTTGCCTTCAAAGTGAGTTTTCCTCAAGTTATACCGATACTTTCGCAGAGCAGACTTGAAAACATGGGTGCATGCTTGTCTGGTTGCTTCATCTTGGCTATCCAACTTGAACCTCATCTGTTGAAAATTATGGGAGTCTCATTACCAGCAACCTAGAAAGTATGGGACAGAGCAAGACGATATTACTAATTTCCATACATAACCATACTTACAGATAAATGGCCGAGGAAGGTGTTGAACTGGGTTTCGTCTTTGTCATTCATGTACTGAATCCATGTTGGGAGGATACGTGCATGACACCTAACGACAACCGCTGCCTCTGATACTAACTTGGCTGACTCTGTAGCATCACGTGGCCTTTTTAAACCTGCCTCAAAATGGATCTCCATTCTTCCTCCTCTAGACTTAGTTAACCTATCGAGCATTATCCCTGATGTCTGTTTCCTCTTGCGCCTAAGTGCTAGTCCAACAACGAACATAGCAAGTGTTAGTGTACATCAAACTGTGAGACTACATATAAAGAAGCATACAACTGTAACTTGACTCCAGCAACTACCTTCTTGTTGTTGAAGCTCACAAGGTTCATCTGATCTTGCCAACTCGTCTTGTGTCAAGAGTGCTTCGGAAGTAGTGTCAGGTGGCAAGGGAGCTTGGGAACTTGCCGCTAGCTGAGTTGACAAACGAGTAACTCGTGCAGCTGAAGGTGTTGCAACAACTAGGGTTGTCGCTGCTTGTTTGGTGGAAGCTATTAGTTTATGTTTGGATTGTTTTGCAGCTGGTGTAGCATGGGATACCGTGTTTGTACAATTTTCCAGTGAACTTTGACCTTCTATTGCACCATCAGTACCAGCAGAATCTGCATAATTCTTCCGCTTCCATTTCCGTGCGTCCTGAGTACTAACACCATCCCCTACCATTCTGTGTTCCTTCCTCTTTCTCTATGCCATGTCAAGTCAAGCCGACAAGAAAAAGGAATAAAAATTTAGTTCTTCAGAACAAATTGATGCGTGATACAGACGAACTGAACTTTGATGTTAGACAACCGCATGATTGGAGGATGTAATATGTACAAAAAACAGGACGGCATGAGATAATCAGAACTATGATGTGTAAACTAAGCAGAATGCATTTCAATAAATTAGAAGCAATGCAATGGAAGGTAGACACCATATGAAACATGCTACAAATATCGCACTGCCAAGTTAACATTGTCTCATCATAACTGGCATTTAAACAAATGTGAAGCAGTACAAGAAATAAATCATATGCAAGATGCAAAAAACATCACACTACCAAGTTAAAGGTCTCTCATCATTAGTGCCATTGCATATTCATAGCTATGATGTGTAAACTAAGAAGAAGGCATTTCAACAAATTAGAAGCAATGAAAGCTAGACACCATATGTAAGACGCAACGAATATCACTCTACCAAGTTAAAACTGTCTCGTCATTAGTGCCATTTCAACAAATTAGTAGTACAAGCTAGAAAATAATGCGAGATGTAAACTATATCAGACTCCCAAGTTAAACGTGTCTTGTGAAAAGTGATTTTTGCAGGTTACACAACAGTAGTACTTTGATGTAAGAACATGGTGTGATAGACAGATATTGTATGTTCTAGAAACAGGAACACGTGCCTTATTCACAAGTATAATGTGTAAAATAAGCAGATGGAATTCAACAAAATTAGAAGAAATACAAGCTAGACATCATACATAACATGCAACCATATATAACAGTGCCAAGTTAGAGGGAGCACCTGTGATGGTCGACTAGGGGAGATATGCTCATCATCAACACAGCTACGTTGAGTGTCTATGCATGTGTTGTGTTGCAAATCTTGTTGGGGGGATGACGGAGTAGAATCTGTAGAGGCCCTCCATTTCAGTTGTTTGGAAGGAGCACATTTATCCACTGCCTTGCTAATTTTGTTCTGCTTTATTGATTTTGCATTGTCAAGTAAAACCGACAAGAAAAAGCAATAAAATTCACTCTTCAGAACTCATTCATGCATGATACTGACAATCACTACCTTGATGTAAGGCAAACACATCATACGAGGATGAAATATATACGAAAAACAGGACGGCATGGCATATTCACAACTATTTGTGTAAACTAAGCAGAAGTAATTTAATCAAATTAAAAGCAATACAAGCAAGACATCGATGCAACATGCAAGACAATATCACACTACTAAGCTAGAGAAAGCACCTGGGATGCCGGTTTCGCCGGAAGAGCGCCATCAGTCCCTACCTTATTTTTTTCCTTCCTCTTACTTAATTTTATTGCCTTGTCAAGTCAAACCCACAAAAAAATGAATAAAAATTCGCTTTTCAGAACTCATTGATGCAGGATGCTGACGAGCACTACTTTAATGTAAGGCGACCGCATGATAGGACGATTGAATATGTACGAAAAAAAGGACAGCATTGCATATGCACAGCTATGATGTGTAAACTAAGCAGAAGGCATTTCAACAAATTAGAAGCAATGAAAGCTAGACACCATATGAAAGATGCAACGAATATCACTCTACCAAGTTAAAACTGTCTCGTCATAAGTGCCATTTCAACAAATTAGAAGTAGTGCAAGCTAGAAAAGAATGCAAGATGTAACCTATATCACACTCCCAAGTTAAACATGTCTTATGATAAGTGATTGTTGCAGGTTACACAACAGTAGTACTTTGATGTAAGAACATGCTGTGATAGACAGATATTGTATGTTCTAGAAACAGGAACACATGTCTTATTCACAAGTATAATGTGTAAAGTAAGCAGATGGAATTCAACAAAATTAGAAGCAATACAAGCTAAACATCATACATAACATGCAACCACATATAACAGTGCCAAGTTAGAGGGAGCACCTGTGATGGTCGACTAGGGGAGACATGCTCATCATCAACACATCTACGTTGAGTGTCTATGCATGTGTTGTGTTGCAAATCTTCTTGGGGGGATGGCGGAGTAGAATCTGTAGAGGCCCTCCGTTTCAGTTGTTTGGAAGGAGCACCTTTATCCACTGCCTTGCTAATTTCGTTCTGCTTTATTGATTTTGCATTGTCAAGTAAAATCGACAAGAAAAAGCAATAAAATTCACTCTTCGGAACTCATTCATGCATGATACTGACAATCACTACTTTGATGTAAGGCAAACACATGATACGAGGATGGAATATGTACGAAAAATAGGATGGGATGGCATATCACAACTATTTGTGTAAACTAAGCAGAAGCCATTTCAACAAATTAGAAGCAATGCAAGCTAGACACCACATGAAAGATATAACCAATATGACTCTGCAAGTTAAAAGCGTCCCATCATAAATGACATTTCAACAAATTATAAGCAGTGCGTTCTATAAATCATATGAAAGATGTAACCAATATCACTCTGCATATACTAAAGGTGACTCGTCATAATTGATTGATGCGTGATACAAAAAAACAGTAGTTTTATGTAAGGACATGCTTAATAGACAGATGTACTACGTACCAAAAACAGGAAGGCATGTCACATTAACAGGTATAATGTATAAACTAAGTAGAATAGCACATGCAATTTAACCAGATTGGAAGAATTACAATCTAGACACTATATGCAACATGCAACCACATATCACGCTGCCAAGTTAGAGCAAGCACCTGCGATGGTGGTGTAGGGGAAATGCGGTCATCAACTACAGAGCTACGTTGACTATCTTCATCTAGTATTGCTGTTTCTTGAGAATCATGTGGGGAGGCTAACACTGCATTCTTTAAAAGAGGATCTTTTCTTACAACAGTCCACGAGCCTGACTGTCTCATCATAAGTGATTGATGAGGGATACACAAGAACATTAGTTTAATGTAAGAACATGGTTAATAGACATATGTAGTAGTACGTACCAAAACCGGAAGGCATGTCATATTCAAAGGTATAATGTGTAAGCTAAGCAGATGCAATTTAACCAAATTGGAAGCAATACAAGCTAAACACCCGGCTGGAGTGGTGAGCATGACCATCGAGGACCTGAGAGCCTGGTGGGAGGCGGGCTGCTTCGCCACCACCGTGGCTTTTTAATTGGCTTGTAGGTGATGCCTGTCTGTGCTGGGCTTGTCACTGGCTCGGCCAGTGCCCTGACTAGCTATTTGGCTTCTGGTGCTCCCGGGATGGTGGTTCATGTAAACAATATCTTTCCTTATCTTAATAAATACCGACTTCGGCCTTTCGAATATAAGCCAGACACCATATGCAACATGCAACCACATATGACACCGTGAAGTTAAAGCAAGCACCTGGGATGGTGGTTCATGGCGAGCGAGATCATTAACTCTGGAGCTATGTTTACCGTCTCCATCTGCTAACACTACACCCTTTATAGCGCCCAAACGTGTCTTGCCTGCCCATGAAGAAAGCAGGAGCGACTTCTCTCTTTTATTTCGTGCTTCTCTCAACAGTTTGGCAGAGGCTGAAATACCCATGCATAAAAAAACAATAGTGAGAGTATGGGGGAAGTGTGTGCAGAACTAGTGCACTGTAAAAGTAGCAGATAGCAGGTGGCTGAAAAATAAATGACAGGAGACATATGATAGCTCTACATCATTGCATGGAAAACAAAATTAGATTCTACTCCGTATGATTTTATAATATATGAGCACATGGATGGCCGGGAAATGCAGGTACTCCTTCAGCACACCACCACATGTGGTCCTATTAAAATAACAATCGACTGAAAATAAATAGGTCAGTCGATTTTTTTATGAACCGTTCGATCTATAAGGAATGGGCAGATGGCCTTCGTCTACCTCCCGCTAGTCACTGTTGACGATCTTTCTTATAACATCCCGATTCTCGGAATGTTTAAGAATTTTTTTTCTCAAAAATCAGGGCGAGAAAATTTCGTTTGTTTTATTTGTTAACAAAGTTTAAATTGAACTTTTATATTCGCAGGATTTAATTTGAACGAATGCGAACGTAAACTAAAAATTTGAGTTTAGTTCTTCTCTTTAGCCGGGCTTTATTTTCTCTTCTTCGACATATTAAATTATGTGCCTTCAAATTTTCCTTTGGTTTATTTTAAATTCTTTGATTTTTGGTTGAGCTTCTTTTCCTTTTCTAGACTTTCTAAAGAGGAAAATCAATTCATTTTCGTCCTATCAAATTCTGGACAAAAATTCCTAGGCCTATGGTGTCTCTCATTTCTATCCATATCTCTTTTTATTTCTCCACCGAATGGGCCATCTTTTCCTTTTTATTTTTTCTCTCTCTCTCCCGGGTCTTGCCCCATTCCATCACGTGGTGGGGAGGGCAACAACCACGTTGCTTCTCCTTCCTCTGTACGATCACAGGTTAACGAAGAGAGACAACCACATACATGAACGTGCACATATGAAACGACAACAGTCCTCGTCGTCTCCTTCTTTAATTCCCTCTCTTCGACTTCTCCCTTAGCTTAATACTCTCCACTAAGCCCATCTCACATTAACCACACAAGGGAGGCCCTCTTCTTCTTCTTCATATTCTCTGTACGCTCACTTCAGAGAAGAAATACCCCTCCTCTATCTCCCTTGATCTCTAATCGTTTCCACAACCGAAGATACCTAGAGGTGCGCCTATACCTCCTCTTACAATCCCCTACCAACCCCTGTCCTCGCCCTTCCTAATTCTCCCAAGAATCCTCCATGAATTACTGCTGCTCCATGGACACGAGCGCTCGATCTCGGTGACTTCAGGCATCTCCATCCATGCCCTTGTGCCAGAAGGTTTCCCTCGATGCGATGAATCCATTCAGAAAAGAAGGAACGCATTCCGTCTACCACACGCGAAGAATTTCACATGTGCGTGTACACTGTTCGTCAAGTCACACCGTTCCATCCAACTCGGTGAGCCTCTAACCAATTCCTCATGCACACCTTCTCAATATCACTCATAGTATCTCATAGACATCATGTTTCAACCTATCTATGTCATTGGCCGCGTGAGTCCAAAACCGAGATCGATTGGTGGCAACGACATATCTTTTTTATTTTCTGTTCGTCGTATGGTCTTGAGGTCAATATATGAAATGATAGTTTTGGTCATAGGAACTCGGCGGTATATTTAGATTGTCGTTGTAATAGGTGTGTTGTGGGGTTGATTTAATCATAGTCGTTTTGGGTAAAATTCGAGTGGGTTTCATGTTCGGTTAACTTTTATGTTAATATGTTATTTATCGCATGTTCATGTAATGTCTAGAAATTACTCCTAAATAATTCATAATGTTAGGAGTGCATGCTAATCATCTCATATATTTTTACAGAGAGTGTCATGTGATTTATTAGACGTATTTGTAGGATTATTTAAATTGTCAAATATAGTATGATCTTGATGGTATTTTTCTTTGGTGCGCGTGTAGTCCTATGATATATTTCTGTACAACTCTTTGCAAATTCTTACCATGTGTAGGAGTTGATTGGTGTACCGGATTATTATTGTTCGTATATGCTTGTCGGGTGTTATTATTTTAATTAGATTTGGATCATCTTTATTGTAATCTATTTTTTATTATTTTGGTAATGTTTGAAACTTATTGTGTGCATGCGTACAAATTTTGGTATAATTCTTTAGAATTTTCTAGGTGTTGCTTTATTCATCTATCTAGTCATGAATACTTCATGTTTTATTTAGTTTAGTTTATTCTCTAGCATGAAGATACCTTAGGTATATTTTATATATTGACTGCATCCTTGTTGCATGTGTACTTGTCGTTTTGAAATCATATCATGCGATAATCTAGGTGATGTTTATTTCAATTATTTGTGTTACCTAGTTTTATTACTAGTGGTCATGAATTGGCATGTTATCGACCATAGTCATATTACCTGTTGTAGGTCTATTGTTTTGCATTTATATTATGTGTTACCATGCATGGAGATCATTACTTTTGTAGAGTGTGAGGATTGCGTTTTTACAGTGTAGTGTTTCTCATTTCTTAGATGTTTGTTATCCAAGATTAGTTGGTTGCTTTATGTCACATTTTAGATTTGTATTGCTACATATAGTTTATGCTTGCTTCAAATGATTTAGTTTATTACATCTTGTTAATTATCCTACGTGTTTCATTTACCTACGATGGTAGCTTCGCATGCTTAGTTGATTGCCATGCCATGTTAGCACTTGCTCAAAGTAGAATGCATGTTGTGTGATAGCTACGATGTATTATAGGATTGTTTACTTGTATTGTAAGTTCGTGCCAGTATGGTTAGCCTTGTTCGTTAATAGATACTTCCTAATAGTTTATGGTCTCATATGTTTAAATAAGTTTGATGCTTGATCAATACCATGCTACGATGCTGTGATTGTATAACTAGGTTGTATAGCATGTCCACACCAATTCAGATCATGCCTAGTGATGTATCTTATGTCTTTGCTACTATAGATTGTAACAAATAGAAGTGCTTGTCATTTTGTTACTCATGCTAGTATAGTACATTGCTTGATGTCATGATCTGGTTTTCTAACTTTCCTAAATGCTTAGTATGGTATGTCCATATGCTTATATGACATAACAAGTATGTAAGCTTGTGTGCTCTTACCATTGTTGATATTGATGTTAGTTGATATCAACTAAGTTATCTCATTGTTGTGAGTTGTGTTCTATTGGTAGCGTAGTTTGGCAACTTGTGTGACGATCATCTCCATAATTAGCGCCATATCTAGTATATCTAGTTGTTGCATTGTTGTATGTATAGCGATCATTCATGCAAGTTATCTTTCATGTCTTATTATGTTCCATGTGCTACAGTTGAGTACTTAGTTCCTTGCGTTCTTTAAAATATGATTGCCTTTGTTTCTTGTTATTATTATGCGTGTTTGACACATGTCGCCACTGTTCATCACATGCATAGTATAGTTTACCTTCATGTTAGTTGAGTTGTATCTTCCTCATATGCTTAGTGTGCATAGTTTGATCTGTTATGTAAGCATGAAGTGGTAATCTTATTGCTAGTGGTTACTTGAGTATTAGTTGTTCTTTAGTAGTAAGACCACATCCTAGTTTAGTATCTTCTCATGACAACTCGTAAGTGTGATGCTTGTGTTATTAGATAAGACCTCTTAGTGATTTTCTACTCATATGCCTTGTATGATGTGTGTCTCATTATTTAATTATTTAATAGCTTTGACCGTAGTATTGGGTTGGCTCCTGTTATAGAAATGTTGGTAATAGCTGTTATGGTTGATGTTTAAACTTTCCTTGTTGTTAACCATTATAAATATTTAGATACTTCTAAATATTTGTTTGTGGTTAATTGCTATGTTTAATCAGCCATGCTGTGCTTGTGTAGTTAAGATGCATAAGATGGTTCCATTTCATGTGTCTTTATAGTTTTCTATATAGTTAGTCGAGGTGCGTAGTATGAACTACTGGTGGTCAATAGCATAGTTCGTATCAGAACGTTAGTCTTGCTGACAAGCTTTCCTTAGTAATCCTCAACCTAAACCACGCCTATTCATCAAATCCTCTCTACTTACCTTCCAATCGTGTTACCTCCTTTTGGGATCTCCATTTGATCAATATCTTGCTATCCATCCACTCTTAAATTTTTTTTTGGATGTTATTTGGATTTACTTTTGCTCTGGTATTTATTGTTTTCCTTGCTATTGTTATGACGAGTAGGGAGTGACGACGAGGTTGGACATGGACAGAAATAGGTTACCAAAGAAGGACTCAACAACGAAGGCATGCCTCCTTCTTTGATCATACTTATCCTATGTTTTACAAAATTGCATTGTGTTTTATGGTTACTATATGCATGCTATTTTAATTCTTGTAGCTAGCGTGTCGATTGACACATTACCGTGATCCTCTTATCGCCTATTTACTTGACACCTAAGTAGAAGTATGTAGTTCCGGTAGAGTATAAATGCTTAGCCATGCTTATCACCCTATATGTGCTTTATTGAATGACCTCTAAGTCATTGGCACTGAAAACCTATCGCTGAGCTAGGCCGGTTGGCCCTTGTTGATCTCCTCTATCCTCTTCTACTCTGGGTGAAACTTACCATCTGAATACTGTCGCGGGTGACAGCTGAATCAAGGATTGAAGGAGTGATTGGCAGCCCTTCATGAGTTGAAGGGGGCAATCTGTGGTCCGTGCCGCATGAGGCCTAATAAGTCTTGGATTTGAAGATTGTGATAACAGTACAACCACATGCTATATGGGCACTGGCTTGATTGATTAGTTAGTTCACTCTTATTGTCGTCATCGCCGTACCGCAGATGGGATAGCTGCCTTGTGAGGAGTATCCTCGGCACAAAAGGGGGGTCCGGACTGTGAACTACGGTTACTTCCGTGTTGAAACCTAGTGGGCTTGGCATAGTAAATGTGGTCTAATGAAAAACCTCGTCACAATCTCCCTGCCAGTATACCGAATGGTGTACTACGCTAGCGATGGCTAGTGGCAACAAGTCAGGATTGTGTCATGTGGGTAAAGTGTACAACCTCTGCAGAGTGTAAAACTATTCGAATAGCCGTGTCCACGGTCATGGACGACACATGAATCTTTCTTGACATACAGGACCTGTATTGCTTATTCCCACTTTGTCCCTACTCTTGGAACCTATGAAGAGTGTGAGTTGATCGAGAATCCTCATTTTGATGAAAGTTATTCTGGAGATAAAACATGTTTTTATCAAAACTGCTTTTATCCAACTGCTATATTTTTCAAACAAAATTAGCTTTTATGCTAATGAGCCATACAACCTTCCGTTGAAGCCACATGTAGCTATTAGGTCCTCTCTGAGGGAGGCATGTTGAGTACGTAATGTACTCATGGCAATATTTTTGTTGAACAACAGAGTTTGATGAAGACGAAGGTGATGACCACGGCAACTATGGCGATCCGTAGGAGTGAGGTCACGTGGACTACATCGACCGCCTGTGGTTGGGATGGAGTCGCTACGCATTTTACTTTCCGCTGTTTTCTGATTGTAATAAATGTCATGAGACATTTCACTAGGTATGTCTTGTGACAGATATACTACTTGTAATGCTTTTACGTATTCTGCAATGATATCATTTCAGTGTGTTGTCAACAATGATCCTGGGGTTGACACTTAAACACAGGAGGATCTGAAAGTTAATTCCGGGTTCTCACAGAAGTGGTATCAGAGCCGATGTTGACCTAGTCGCGTGGCCTTAGTTAGAATGGAAATCCTTAGGACTATTTTAAAAAGAAAATTATTTTGAAAAGATACATTCTCATACTCTTCTTGTTCAATATTTCTCTTCTTGCCTTATCTTATTCAAATAAGATTTAAACTCTACTTCCTTACCTTTTTCTTTATAGTTATGAAACCCTTTTCCCGGCCTTGGTGTTGAAAAGTCAGAAGCTTCATAGGACTTGCCAAGAATTTCAAGGACTTCAACCCCTAAAGCTCAGAGTAGCAACAATTGGACTAGAGAAGACACTTTGAGACCTCAAGAACTAAACAACCGCTGATCATGCTTCAATCGTCAATGTTGAAGATCTGCACCAAGTTATGACGTGACCTGCCATATAGGATTAGGTTGGTTAACACCCTTGTAGTGATAGAACTCGTAGCTTGTAGATGCAAAACCTTTTTGTGTGAGTATCGTCTGCATATTTTTCTTCTGGCATTTTCCTATGCAGTCATACTAAAACCTTATTTGCCAAAATGAGTTGCTTTTGAGTTTTTTGGATAGCTTCATGGTTATCTCGGTGTTATCTTTTGTTTCTCTTCTGGGGTACCTCCGCCTTGTGTAGGATTATTTTACTCCTCTAATGCTCTTTCCTTCTTCTCTATAAACCCTGGAGGACACTTCGAGAGGAAAGTAGTTGCAACATCATGCTTCGAGGTCTATTATCGAAGTGAACCCTATGGAAAAACCTCTTTTAAGGTGGGTAGGAGAAGATAATTCATGTCAAGGTCGAAGATTTCAAGACCTTCATTCGCAAGGAACACCAAGATTTGAATACCTTCAATACATCTACCATAATGTTCAACTTGAAGGAAGGATCAATGAGTCCAACCAGACCAAAGCTTAACCTAAAGAAGAAGGGAAAGACCGAAGAATGTTCAACCGCTCAGAGGAGCTATTGGGTTACCATCGCCAAGAACGAAGGACTGCTTCCAAGCCTTGAGCACGCTAAAGATAGCATCGACAATCAAAATATCTCCAACCAAGACCCCAAAGTTGCATGTCACCAAGTTCAGAATCGACTGTGGTTCCACAAGTTTCTGAAAAGCTGTGTGTCGAAGACAAAGCTTACCCAAACCCATTCTCTTTAGCCAGCCCGAATCTTGGGTGCGAGATTTCTTTTAGGGGGGGGGGGGGAGGGTAGATCTGTAACATCCCGATTCTCGAAATGTTTAAGAAAAAGTTTTCTCAAAAATCAGGGCGAGAAAATTTCGTTTGTTTTATTTGTTAACAAAGCTTAAATTAGACTTTTATATTCGAAGGATTTAATTTGAACTATTGCGAACATAAACTAAAAATTTGAGTTTGGTTCTTCTCTTTAGCCGTGCTTTATTTTCTCTTCTTCGACATATTAAATTATGTGCCTTCAAATTTTCCTTTGGTTTATTTTAAATTCTTTGAGTTTTGGTTGAGCTTCTTTTCCTTTTTTAGACTTTCTAAAGAGGAAAATCAATTCATTTTCGTCCTATCAAATTCTGGACAGAAATTCCTAGGCCTATGGTGTCTCTCATTTCTATCCATATCTCTTTTTATTTCTCCACCGAATGGGCCATCTTTTCCTTTTTTTTTTTCTCTCTCTGCCGGGCCTTGGCACATTCCATCACGTGGTGGGGAGGGCAACAACCACGTTGCTTCTCCTTCCTCTGTACGCTCGCATGTTACAGAAGAGAGACAGCCACATACATGAACGTGCACATATGAAACGACAACAGTCCTCCTCGTCTCCTTCTTTAATTCCCTCTCTTCGACTTCTCCCTTAGCCTAATACTCTCCACTAAGCCCATCTCACATTAACCACACAAGGGAGGCCCTCTTCTTCTTCTTCATATTCTCTGTACGCTCACTTCAGAGAAGAAATACCCCTCCTCTATCTCCCTTGATCTCTAATCGTTTCCACAACCAAAGATATCTAGAGGTGCGCCTCCACCTCCTCTTACAATCCCCTACCAACCCCTGTCCTCGCCCTTCCTAATTCTCCTAAGAATCCTCCATGAATTACTGCTGCTCCATGGACGCGAGCGCTCGATCTCGGTGACTTCAGGCATCTCCATCCATGCCCTTGCGCCAGAAGGTTTCATTCGATGCGATGAATCCATTCAGAAAAGAAGGAACGCATTCCGTCGACCACACGTGTCGTGGCCTTATCACGGCAGATATCCGAGAGAAAGGACTTAGTCGTGGAGCCATCGCGACGGGTTAGCTTAAAGGGGTTAAAGTGGACAAGGGACGCAGAGAGTTTATACTGGTTCGGCCCCTTGCGGTGAAGGTAAAGGCCTAATCCAGTTGTTGTGGAATTGCTAGGGTTTCGATGACCAGGGAGCGAATCCGCTATGCCTGGCTCTCGAGTTGTTGTCTGTCTCCCCTCAAACCGCCGCCGGGTCGTCCCCTTATATACATGGGTTGACGCCCGTCGGTTTATAGGATCCCGAGGCCTGCTCATGAACATGTCCGGCTCGGTCTCTACTCTTTCTATCTTATAACACAAGTTTACATATCAATGCCAGTTTATGTCTACATGCCTTAATCCGCCGTTGGGCCCCGGGCCTTCATGAACCGCCTCCATCTTTGTTCAAGTGGGCTTCAAGTATAATAACTCATTATGGGGATAACCCGGCCTCTCCCTGCCGGTTTATACCTAGTAGTAATATCCCCAACATTAGGCCCCAGATTGATTTGAACTGGTTCATGTCAATCTTCAACTTGAGAAAAATTCCTCTTTCAGCATCTTCGCATAAATCTTGTAAACCGCCACGACGTCATCTCCTGGTATCTTGATAAACCACCATGACGTCACCTGATATTAAAAATGGTATGTCTCTCACCTTCATTAATGAGCGTCCGACAATCGAGGCGACAGCTCTGCCACATATCCCGCTTTGGGCTCCTCGATTCTCGCGCCTGTCACTTATCCATTCGCCTTATAAATAAAACCGAAGGGTCCGTTTCATTTCTCCCCCTTGCCTCTTCGTCTTTCTCCTTCCTCGCGCCGACCCGACCGTCACTCGCAGCCGCCGTCGTCAAGCTCCGCCTTCTTCCTCAACTCCGGCCGCTGCATCAACCGGAACGGACCAGAAAAACACGGTGCTCCTTCGCTGCTCCATCCGCATCTGTAAGTCCCTTTCCTCTTTCTCCAGATTCACCATTAGGGTTTCGGTGTTCGTCGGAGTTCATTAAAGCTCCGGCGCTGTTCATCCTTGCTCTTCTTAGTTCCATAAATGACTAGTTTGGATCTGATATTTCTTGTGCGGTCGTAGTCATAGCCCCTTTTTTCCTCATTAGAGCATCCTCTTCGTATAGAAAAACTCATCTGAATCCGATGAACTGTTGAAGCACCTGTATTTTAGGTCTGAATATATTCTAGTTTTCTGTCGCACTTCAGATCTGAAATTATCATATCACTCCGTGAAACTTGTTTTTCCCTCACTTAGGTATTTTAGATCTATATCTTTCATAACAATATAGGCGGTTTAGCTTTGTCAAAGAACAATAATCCGGTAGGCATCATTAGTCCCCTCTTAAACCGCCGATTCATTGATCTTTGCACCTTCTCCACTGTCTGACTCCGGTTTAGTAATACCAAACTCCGGTTTTACAATATGTATATACCTCTGCTTCTGCTTATCTTGCATTGCTTTGTGCTCGCCCGTCATAAATCTTAAACCGGCAATAAATGTGTTTCAGCTTCCCATTGAAATGGACAAACAAGTTTACGAGTGCAACTGGGTTCCTTCCCGGGTTACTGAAGAGCAATTAAACATATGTGTCACAACTAGAGCTTTAGCCAAGAAAGAAGTCATCCACTGGAGGGCCCCTGGTCCGGAAAATCCTCCTGAACCCAAGGACGGAGAAGTAGTTGTATTCGCTGACCATCTGGGTCGAGGCTTTAGCCCTCCCGGTTCAAATTTTTTCCGGGATGTGCTGGCCAGCTTCCAACTCCACCCTCAAGATATTGGACCAAACTCTGTGTCCAATATTTGCAATTTCCAAGTATTTTGTGAGGCCTATCTTCAAGAGGAACCCACAGTTGAACTGTTCAGGGATTTCTTTTACTTAAACCGTCTCACAGAGTTCACAGACGGACCCAACACTGAGCTTGGCGGAATGGCAATTCAAAAGAGGAAGGATGTCAGCTTCCCTCATGCCAAGCTTCATAGCCACCCCAAGGACTGGAATCAGACTTGGTTTTACTGCAAAGACACATCTCCAACTGATGAAAGTCCTCTGCCGGGTTACCGTCCCCACCGGCTTAGCAACACTCATCCCTTCCCTCAAAGGCTGACTGCCAAGGAACGGTCCAACTATGCACCACAACTGTCAAAGCTCAGAGCCTTTATGGAAAACGGTTTGACAGGTGTCGACTTTGTTCGCTGTTGGATAACTTGGAGCATTCTGCCCTTAAGCCGGCGCCCCAGTTTAATGTGTGAGTACACAGGGGATTTGAAAGACCCTCAACGACACATCAACATTCAGCTAACAGAAGCCGAAGTTACTGAGGCTGTCAAGAAAATACTGAATGAACCGGAAGCTGTCTGTAGCCAGACCGGGTTAAGCCCTCTCTGCGTCTCCAACAGGCCACCAACTGTAAGAATCACAACTTTCTTGTTTTAGTTTACCTCATTTCAAATAGTCTCAAAATTTTGTCCATCTTTCACAGGGCGATGACCCATTTTGGAAGAAAAAACCACAGGATAAACCGGCCAAACCACTTCGCCCGAAGACCAAGGTCACCAAGAAACCTGCCAAGAAGAGGACCACTGAATCTTCTGAACCAAATGCTGATGCAGATCTGGCTAATCCGGACTCAGAGGTAGAACTTGACTCTCTTGGTTCTTTGTTCATACACCTTATTGACAACGACTGTTATGAGGAGGACGCCGAAGGAAGCCAGGCTGACGATGCAGAGGTAACTATCCTTTCTTCCGGTTCAGACGCTCTGCCAACACAGAAACTCCGTCAAGCAAACCGGAAAATAAAATTTTCTCACCCCTTATCTCACTTGGACCCAAACTTTCTTTTGAAGAAACAGCAACACAAAGCCCGCCGCACAACCCGGCACAGTGGTCAGGTAGTTACCTCTGCCGGTTTACCGAACACTCCAGTCCGGAAACATCGAACAGAGGTCTCTTATACTCCTGATATTTCTTGCCCCAAGGCATGTTGTTTTCGACAGCCCCTTAATCCGTCTGATTCAAATTATCAGGGAACACCTAATTCGTCCTCTGGCGAGTCAACGGCCACACAACTTCCAACCCTCAAGACGGTCCCTGGGTAGGTTATGCTTTAATCTTATCCTTAATGTGTTATGTTTTCATACTGTACTGACCTTTATGCTTGTTCTTCAGTGCCAAGCCTTGACCCAGTAAGAAGGCCCGGTTAAATAAACCGTCTGATGACAATGTGAATATTGAACCGGAGAAGACTCCAAATCCGGAAAGAACAAATATTGATGTTACACATGATGATCCACCGTCTCAAGATTATAACTTCATAGTTGAAGAAACAGAAGTTGACACCACAGGCCACACTGATAAACCGACTAGCCCGGCTCACGCGGATGATACGTCGGCCAGCCCAGCTAAGGCTGTTGATAAACCGTCAACTCCCGTGATGGCGGCTGATGATAAAGAAGATGATATTATGATTACTGGCGTCGGACACACCGCTCCTGGCAATCCTGTTGCTTTATCGAAGCATAGTGCCAAGGATGAGGTTTCTGCTATAGGCAAAGGCAAATGGAACACAGATTTGTCAACCTATGCTCACCTCAACGCCCAAGATATCCATTCTGGTGTTTTAAACCGCCTGTACACAAGCCGCGACTTTGAAGCCGGTTTAGTGAATCTAATGAAGGAGCGATATGAGGTAACTGCATAACTGCTTCTCTCTTGTGTTCAATTCCAAATATTAACTCTAGTAGCCCCCAAGTACCGGTTTATGATAGTCATCTAAACTGGGACTTTGTAATATCTCAACTTTGCATGCTTATCCTCCATGGGCCGGGTTATCTTTCTAAGATGAAACGGTACCTTATAATTGCGATATTACAGCTTTCGCCGGTATAGTCCCCAAGGGCCGGTTTAACTAATGAAGATGAACCGGGACTTTTAGAAGAATACTCATAATGTCACTTTGAGCAAGCATACATTAGCCCCCAAGTGCCAAGAGTAATACTTGTATTGCACTTGGGACTTGCAAAAACTTCTGATTACGAGCAAATATGCATTAGCCCCCAAGTATCAGGTGCATAACTTGTTATGTGCTTGGTACTTCAAATATGCACTACCAATTCATGATATGTTTGTCTCTTATAGGCTGAGCTGAGCAAAAGGGAAACTCAAACCGCTGATCTGCAAGAAAACATCAAGTCCCAGCAGGCAGAAACCTCCAAAACCAAAGCTGAGCTTACCAGTGCCTTAGCCGCTATGGAGAAGCTGAAGGAGAGTTTCAACAAGGAGCGGGCGGATTGGGACAAAGAAAATTCCGCATTGCAAAAAAGAACCGAGGACGCAGAAGCAGCTCTCAAACCGGTGGTGGATGAGCTAACTGGTGTAAAGCGGCAAATACATGCCATGACCGCTGCTGTGTTTGGTAAATATCCTGGTTTTAAAATTTCAACATATCATCCCATACATTGCCGGTTTACTGATGTTTGTAATGGTGCAGGAACTCGCATTAGTCATCTGGGCTCTAACGTACAGAAGAAGCTGAAGGCTGCCTATACTCTTATAGAGCAGTTATATACCGGCACGCAACGGATCATCCGCACTGCTTCTCACAACAAGCCGCCCCCAACTTTAATCAAGGAGACCTTAGAAAGGTTGTCAATGCTGCCTGTCCGGGTAGAAGAACTAAAGAGATCTGCTGCCAGGGCTGGTGCTCTGACCGCACTAACCCGGGCAAAAGCGTGGGTGCCTGATCTTGATCCGGTGGATGTGGCTAAAGGCTATCCAAGCTTAAAAGAAGACGGATCAGAATTTGGCCATGAGGACCTCCGAGCAATAAACCGGGAAGTACGTCCACTGGCTTGCCAACTGGCTGAAGAAACTGATCTTTCATATTACCAGGCGAGTTATGATGTCAACAACAAACGGGTTGCTGCACCAACCCCTGAGGCTCAAAATCTTATCCCGCCAATCCGTAAGCACACCTATGCCCCTGACGTTGAACCGTCCACACTTATAAGCGATGAAGCTATGTTCCGAGCCTTAACTGGGATCGATTGGGCCACCATTGACTTCCAGCCGCTGGGTAGAGAGGAAGAGGATGAACCGGCGCAAGGCGATCAACAACCGTCAGGGCAGCCCGGTGATGAGTCATGATCCGGAGGCCGATTTAACCTTCCGCGTGCTGCAATACTTGCCAAAAAAACAATTATTCTTTTGGGCACTGAAACGCCTTGTAATAGGCTAGTTTAAACACTTGGTCTGCTATGCCATCGTGCATATTTTCTTTGCTTGATACTGTTAATTCACCATGCTTAAGATATATGATGTTCATAATCCAGAGCGATTCATTCAGGCTGTTCCTGCATACAAAAGGTTGAACTTGCCCTGGCGGTTTACCACCGGACGGGTCATGATGCCCAAGCATATAGCCTGGGTTTATAAACAAGGCTGTTAAAAATAATCGAATATGAAAATAAATGATACCTGTGACATTGAATCACATCGTAGGTTGACCAACTTTTGTAGTAAGGGCGATACCCCAAACATGAGTATTGATAACTCCTTCCATATTGTGCCGGTTTATGACAAACCCATACCGGGTTGTGAAAAAAACACCGGATTACTCATATATAATACTGGCGACTTATAGTCAAAACCAGACCGGGTTAATAAGCACCGGAATATGACTAATCATGTACTGACAACTTGTAGTTGAAAGCCGAGCCGGGTTGATTAACGCCGGTTTACCAAAATTATCATAAATCTCATCAAAGGAAAAAAAACTTGGCAAATAAAAGCATATGAAAACTTGTAGTCGAGGCTTTTCACGGGCTGCCAGGCCCCAAATTCGAGGCTTTTCATGGGCTGCCAGGCCGCTGAGTTAACCCATTTTACAAAGCCTTTTAAGATGGACCTCAATCTTTAACCAATCGTCGTTTTAACTTTGACAAGTTCAGGGTCTTATGACATTGACTTGTCGAAGTTCGACGGGTCATACCAGGTTTACCTGGACGGAGTGACTTACTTAAAAAAGGCAGGTTAACCCGGGGTTTTAGGTGTATACACCAGGCTTCCAAGCCGTGGCTTGATAGCCTATTACAAGTGTAGATTCTTTGTTCATTGCGATAGCAAAGAATCCCCAAGCAATATTTTGAGATGTGCTCAGTGGGTGCCTATGTTTGAGTTGTTCTGGAACACTCTCTTTGGCCCCTAAGTGATTTTTCTTTTTGGCTCTGAGCCAATCAAGAGGTGTAGCTATGGTTCGGGTATGACCAAGCCCCCAAGTGATTTTTCTGGTGGCCTTGCGCCTATCAAGAGGTGTAGCTAAGGTTCGAATACGACGAAGCCCCCAAGTGATTTATATATATGGCTTGATAAGCCGAATCAAGGGATAAACCGGACGCTGCTTTATAAGCATAAATCTCCACGTAACCACACCTGATGTAAAAAACAATAGATACCCCGCTTTAGGTGAGGCTCCGGTTTACTATATTGATCATAATATATACATTGTCATAACTATGTACATGGTAGAGCCTAGGGCTCAGGTATAGTAAGGCCGTAGATGAGCGATATTCCATGGCCGGCGGGTCTCCTCCTCCGATTTACGTGAGTCTTTGTGCTCTCGAACATCGATTAGATAGTATGACCCGTTGTGCAGGTTCTTGCTGACCACAAAGGGTCCTTCCCAAGGCAGGGATAACTTGTGCATATCCGACTGATCCTGGATGAGTCGGAGCACTAGATCACCTTCTTGAAAAGTTCTGGTTCTAACCCGGCGGCTGTGATAACGACGCAGATCTTGCTGATAAATCGCCGAACGGGCTGCTACAATGTCACGCTCCTCATCTAACAGGTCAAGTGCTTTCTGCCGTGCCTTCTCATTATCAGCTTCAACATAAGCCGCCACACGAGGCGAGTCATGACGGATGTCACTCGGGAGGACCGCCTCTGCTCTGTAGACCATGAAGAAAGGTGTGTAACCCGTAGACCTGTTGGGCGTGGTATTGATGCTCCATAACACAGAAGGTAACTCCTCCACCCAACAACCCGGCGTCCGTTGCAAAGGAACCATAAGCCGGGGCTTGATGCCTCTCAAGATCTCCTGATTGGCTCTCTCCGCTTGACCATTAGATTGGGGGTGAGCCACTGAAGATACGTCAAGCCGGATGTGCTCACGCTGACAGAACTCTTTCATAGCCCCTTTGGACAGATTAGTACCATTATCAGTTATAATGCTGTGTGGAAAACCAAACCGAAAAATCACCTTCTTGATGAATTGAACCGCCGTAGCTGCATCACACTTACTGACTGGCTCTGCCTCCACCCACTTAGTGAACTTATCAACCGCCACCAAAAGGTGGGTCTTCTTGTCCTTGGATCTTTTAAAGGGCCCAACCATATCCAGCCCCCAAGTTGCAAACGGCCAAGTAATTGGAATCATCCTCAATTCCTGGGCCGGAACATGAGCTCGGCGTGAAAACTTCTGACAACCATCGCACTTTTTCACCAAGTCTTCCGCATTAGCATGAGCCGTCAGCCAATAAAAACCGTGACGAAAAGCTTTAGCTACCAGGGACTTTGAACCGACATGGTGACCACAATCCCCTTCGTGGATCTCACGCAGGATCGCACGGCCTTCTTCTGGAGATACACAACGTTGAAACGCCCCTGTTACACTGCAGTGATGTAATTCGCCATTGACAATAATCATTGACTTAGATCGCCGGATTATCTGTCTGGCCAAAGTCTCATCCTCTGGTAACTCGCCCCGGTTCATGTACGCCAGATACGGGACGGTCCAATCCGGAATAACATGAAGTGCTGCCACCAATTGAGCCTCCGGATCAGGAACAGCCAGATCCTCCTCTGTGGGAAGTTTAACCGACGGATTATGCAGCACATCCAAAAAGACGTTGGGTGGAACCGGCTTACGCTGGGAACCCAAACGGCTTAAAGCGTTCACCGCTTCATTCTTCCACCGGTCCACATGATGAACCTGATAGCCTTTGAAGTGACCTGCAACAATATCCACCTCTCGACGATATGCGGCCATGAGCGGATCCCTAGAATCCCAAGTACCAGACACTTGTTGAGCCACCAGGTCCGAGTCACCGAAGCACTTAACCCGGCTCAAATTCATCTCCTTAGCCATCTGGAGACCGTGTAGTAAGGCCTCATATTCAGCTGCATTGTTAGTGCAAGGGAACATTAAATGGAGAACATAACAAAACTTATCACCTCGTGGCGAGGTTAATACGACTCCAGCCCCCGAGCCCTCCAATTGCCTGGACCCATCAAAATGAATAGTCCAATAAGTATGATCCGGCTTCTCTTCTGGCGCCTGTAACTCTGTCCAATCATTGATGAAATCCACCAATGCTTGTGATTTGATTGCCGCCCGAGGCACATAATTTAACTCATGAGGTCCAAGCTCAATGGCCCACTTGGCAATCCGGCCAGTCGCTTCCCTGTTCCGGATTATTTCCCCCAAAGGAGCAGAGCTGACCACAGTGATGGGATGACCCTAGAAATATTGCTTAAGCTTCCGGCTTGCCATAAAAACTCCATACACCAGCTTCTGCCAATGTGGGTACCTTTGCTTAGACTCAATAAGTACCTCGCTGATGTAATAAACCGGCCGTTGAACCGGATACTCCTTTCCGGTCTCCTTGCGCTCCACCACAATAGCCACGCTAACCGCCCGGGCATTGGCAGCCACATATAACAGCAAAGGCTCTTTATCAACAGGAGCAGCAAGGACAGGCGGCTCGGCTAGCTGCCGCTTTAAATCCTCAAACGCTTCATTGGCGGCGTCGCTCCAGACGAAATTGTCCGTCTTCTTCAGCATCTGATATAAAGGGATAGCCTTCTCCCCGAGGCGACTGATAAACCGGCTCAAGGCTGCAATCCGGCCTGCCAAGCGTTGAACATCATTAATGCACTTCGGTTTAGCCAAAGAAGTTATGGCCTTAATTTTCTTCGGATTAGCTTCAATGCCCCTGTTAGACACCAGAAAGCCCAAAAGCTTGCCTGTCGGTACACCAAAGACACATTTTGCCGGATTAAGCATCATCTTATAAACCCGGAGGTTATGAAAGGTCTCCTTCAAGTCATCTATCAATGTCTTCTTCTCTCTGGATTTCACCACAATATCATCCACATAAGCATGAACATTGCGGCCAATCTGATCATGAAGACAGTTCTGCACACAGCGCTGATAAGTCACCTGGGCACTCTTTAGCCCAAAGGGCATAGACACATAGCAGAAGGCTCCAAAGGGAGTTATGAAAGCTGTCTTCTCCTGGTCCTTAACTGCCATTTTGATCTGATGGTAGCCAGAATACGCATCCAGAAAACTCAAACGCTCGCAACCTGCCGCAGCATCAATGATTTGATCAATACGAGGGAGGGCAAAAGGATCCGCTGAACAAGCCTTGTTCAAATCTGTGTAGTCCACACACATACGCCAAGTGCCGTTTTTCTTAAGTACTAGCACCGGATTAGCCAACCACTCAGGATGAAATACCTCCACAATAAAGCCAGCTGCCAAGAGCCTGGCCACTTCCTCACCAATAGCCTTGCGTCTTTCTTCATTGAACCGGCGAAGAAACTGCTTGACCGGTTTAAACTTAGGATCAACATTAAGAGTGTGCTCAGCGAGTTCCCTCGGTACACCTGGCATGTCAGAAGGCTTCCACGCAAAGATGTCTCGGTTCTCACGGATGAACTCGATGAGTGCGCTTTCCTATTTCGGATCCAAGGTAGCGCTGATGCTGAACTGCTGGGATGAATCGCCAGGAACGAAATCAACCAGCTTAGTCTCATCAGCCGACTTAAACTTCAAGGCCGGATCATGCTCTGTAGTTGGCTTCTTCAAGGAAGTCATATCTGCCGGATCAACATTGTCTTTGTAAAACTTCAACTCCTCTGTTGCACAAACCGACTCCGCATAAGCCGCATCACCTTCTTCACATTCCAAAGCGATCTTACAACTCCCATGTACTGTGATGGTCCCCTTATGACCCGGCATCTTAAGCTGCAGATAAACATAACAGGGCCTCGCCATGAATTTAGCATAAGCCGGTCGCCCAAACAGGGCATGATACGGGCTCTTGATTTTCACCACTTCAAAGGTCAATGTTTCTGATCTTGAATCATGCTCATCACCAAAAGCAACCTCCAGAGCTATCTTACCGACCGGATACGCCGATTTACCAGGTACCACACCATGGAAGACCGTGCTGGACGGTTTAAGATTTTTATCTGTTAACCCCATGCGACGGAAGGTTTCATAATAAAGGATATTGATACTACTCCCCCCATCCATGAGTACTTTAGTGAACTTGTAACCTCCCACCTGAGGTGCCACCACCAGCGCCAGATGACCCGGATTATCAACCCGAGGTGGATGATCCTCTCGACTCCACACAATGGGCTGTTCAGACCAGCGTAAGTAACGGGGCACCGCCGGTTCAACGGAGTTCACTGCCCTTTTATGAAGCTTCTGATCGCGCTTGCACAGGCTGGTTGTGAAGACATGGTACTGTCCACTGTTTAACTGCTTCGGGTTGCTCTGGTAACCCGACTGCCGCTGCTGTTGGTTCCCCTGATGATTATAACCACCTTGGTTGCCTTGATTGCCTTGATTGCCATGTCCACTTTGATTACCATGGAACCCTGAAACGGAACTGCCTCTACCATAACCCGGCCCATGAGACCTGGGGCCTGAACCGCCAGCCGACCCATTATCATTCCGGAAAAAATCTGAATCTTTGAATTCTCGCATAATATAACAATCCTTCCAGAGGTGCGTGGCCGGCTTGTCCCGCGATCTGTGCTTTGGGCAGGGCTAGTTCAACAGGTAATTCAGGCGCTCCGGATTGGGACTTGGTTCTCTTCCACGCGAGGGCGGTTTACACTTCCGACGCTGACCATTACCCTGCGCGTTGGTATTAGCTACAAAATCTGAACTGTTATCCGCTTTACGTTTACCGCTGTTTCCATGCCCCGCCAAGTTATGCTGCTGCCCTTTGGTGCTGCCACCCTTCTTTCCCTTTCCTATCTTGTCATCATCAGATTCAGGGTCCTTGGTACTATCAGAGTCGGCGTATTTCACCAGAGCTGCCATAAGCGTCCCCATGTCTTTGCAATGGCATTTGAGCCGTCCCAGCTTCAACTTAAGAGGCGTAAACCGGCAATTGCCTTCCGACATCAAAACGGCCGTATCAGCGTTGATGCGGTCCGATGAATGCAAAATCTCTGAAACCCGGCGCATCCAATGGGTTGTTGATTCTCCTTCCTCCTGGACACAGGCAGCTAAATCCACAATTGACATGGGCTGCTTGCCCGTGTCTTTGAAATTCTGAATAAACCGGGCTCTTAGCTCGGCCCATGACCCAATGGAGTTAGCTGGTAGGTTTTTCAACCAAGTGCGAGCTGTCCCTTCCAACATCATGGTGAAGTACTTAGCACATGCCGCATCATCTACGTCCAGCATCTCCATCGCCATTTCATAACTCTCCACCCACGACTCGGGGGATAAATCAGCAGTGTAATTTGGCACTTTACGTGGGCCCTTGAAGTCCTTGGGCAGCCGTACATTGCGTAATGCTGGGACGAGACACGGCACCCCCAAAGAGCTGGAGGTAACCCCTGGTTCCACCGAAGCTGTTGGACGAACCGGAGTAAGCTGACGGGCCGCGTTCTGTGCTGCTAACTCAGCCTCTCGACGTGTCCTAGCACGGTCCACCACATCCTGAGCATCAACACCGCCACCCGCCGGGTTATGGCCTCGTAGCGGATTACAATTGCGGGCACTGCTAGACACAGCCGGTTCATCAACATGCCTGCTGTAACTCCGGCTTGGGCGGGGGGTGGAATGAATCCTCTCGCGACTGTACGAATAAGCCTGTTGCTGAGTCAAAGCTGTCTGAAGGAGCTCCCTAGCCCGTCGCGTCTCCACCGCTACAAGGGACTCACCATCGACCGGAAGGGCTGCCAATCGTGAAGCGGCCGCGACTATGTTATCCAAGGGGTTGGAATAATGACCCTGAGGCGTGGGCACATGCTGGGATGGGTTATTCTGAAGAGGCGGATCCATTGCGAGCGGCTGAACTGGCGTCCCTGTTCCAGGCGCTTCTACCCGGTTTACCACTGGCTGGTTGCTGGTTCCGGCCCCTGGCATATTGAAGAGATTCCTGGCTTCGTAAACTGGAGGCAGGTGAGACCGGTACCTTCTCCTCATTACATCATTGGACGCGTTCTGATCCAACGTAAGCCGATAGGCCTGTGCATCTAACTCGGCCCGCTCTGCAGCCATCCTGGTGTTTTCAGCTGCCAAATCCGCCTTGGCTTGGGCTATCTGACCCTTGACCTTTGCCACTTCTGCGTTGTGCCGCTCCTGATCCGCCGGGCGGACTTCGGCCGCTAACAGTGCTGCCAAGGTGTCGAATAAATCGGACAGAGCCTGAGCCGGTGATGGCGCAGGGCCTCCTGCCCCAGCGGCTGTCACCGCTGCTGAACCGGAGATCATCGCCACAGCGGTTGAAGATTGTGGCACTGACTGCGTACCGGCCATGAAGATCACAACCCGGCTTGGCGGGTCGAGAGAGTCCGGAATACTGTCGCCATCGGAACAACCACCAAACCGGCCATCTTGCAGCTGGTACAATGACTCGGTCTGTCCAGTAGATGACTCGTCACCGGAATAAACAATGGTTTCGCCATCATACTCCGATCCATCTTCAGATTCCACTCCGTGGATGACTCCCACGAAGGCATGCTTCATGACAGGCTTAACCCGGGCAGACCTCGCACGCTGAGCCGTTTTGACGATGTCGGTGCAGATGTCCGGCTCAGGGCCCGGTTCGCCAATCTTGCCAATGAACACGTGAATGCCGCCGAAGGGGACCCGGTACCCGTACTCAATCGAGCCAGCCTCGGGGCCCCAACCTGCGTCGTCGATGTAGAGCTTGCCGCGACGACTTTTGGTCATCCGTCCCACAGCGTATCCCTTGAGTCCTTCGAAGCTGCCCTCTAAGAACTCGAAACCATCGTGCGATAGCCCCACGATGGGCGCCAACTGTCGTGGCCTTATCACGGCAGATGTCCTAGAGAAAGGACTTAGTCGTGGAGCCATCGCGACGGGTTAGCTTAAAGGGGTTAAAGCGAACAAGGGACGCAGAGAGTTTATACTGGTTCGGCCCCTTGCGGTGAAGGTAAAGGCCTAATCCAGTTGTTGTGGAATTGCTAGGGTTTTGATGACCAGGGAGCGAATCCGCTATGCCTGGCTCTCGAGTTGTTTTCTGACTCCCCTCAAACCGCCGCCGGGTCGTCCCCTTATATACATGGGTTGACGCCCGTCGGTTTACAGGATCCCGAGGCCAGCTCATGAACATGTCCGGCTCGGTCTCTACTCTTTCTATCTTATAACACAAGTTTACATATCAATGTCGGTTTATGTCTACAGGCCTTAATCCGCCGTTGGGCCCCGGGCCTTCATGAACCGCCTCCATCTTTGTTCAAGTGGGCTTCAAGTATAATAACTCATTATGGGGATAACCCGGCCTTTCCCAGCCGGTTTATACCTAGTAGTAATATCCCCAACAACACGCGAAGAATTTCACATGTGCGTGTACACTGTTCGTCAAGTTCACCACACCGTTCCGTCCAACTCGATGAGCCTCTAACCAATTCCTCATGCACACCTTCTCAATATCACTCGTAGTATCTCATAGACATCATGTTTCAACCTATCTATGTCATCGGCCGCGTGTGTCCGAAACCGAGATCGATTGGTGGCAACGACATATCTTTTTTATTTTCTGTTCGTCGTATGGTCTTGAGGTCAACATATGAAATGATAGTTTTGGTCATAGGAACTCAGCGGTATATTTAGATTGTCGTTGTAATAGGTGTGTTGTGGGGTGGATTTAATCATAGTCGTTTTGGGTAAAATTCGAGTGGGTTTCATGTTCGGTTAACTTTTATGTTAATATGTTATTTATCGCATGGTCATGACATGTCTAGAAGTTACTCCTAAATATTTCATAATGTTAGGAGTGCATGATAATCATCTCATATATTTTTACAGAGAGTGTCATGTGATTTATTAGACGTATTTGTAGGATTATTTAAATTGTCAAATATAGTAAGATCTTGATGGTATTTTTCTTTGGTGCACGCGTAGTCCTATGATATGTCTCTGTACAACTCTTTGCAAATTCTTACCATGTGTAGGAGTTGATTGGTGTACCTGATTATTATTGTTCGTATATGCTTGTTGGGTGTTATTATTTTAATTAGATTTGGATCATCTTTATTGTAATCTATTTATTATTATTTTGGTAATGTTTGAAACTTATTGTGCGCATACGTACAAATTTTGGTATAATTCTTTAGAATTTTCTAGGTGTTGCTTTATTCATCTATCTAGTCATGAATACTTCATGTTTTATTTAGTTTAGTTTATTCTCTAGCATGAAGATACCTTAGGTATATTTTATATATTGACTGCATCCTTGTTGCATGTGTACTTGTCGTTTTGAAATCATATCATGCGATACTCTAGGTGATGTTTATTTCAATTATTTGTGTTACCTAGTTTTATTACTAGTGGTTATGAATTGGCATGTTATCGACCATAGTCATATTACCTGTTGTAGGTCTATTGTTTTGCATTTATATTATGTGTTACCATGCATGGAGATCATTACTTTTGTAGAGTGTGAGGATTGCGTTTTTACAGTGTAGTGTTTCTCATTTCTTAGATGTTTGTTATCCAAGATTAGTTGGTTGCTTTATGTCACATTTTAGATTTGTATTGCTACATATAGTTTATGCTTGCTTCAAATGATTTAGTTTATTACATCTTGTTAATTATCCTACTTGTTTCATTTACCTACGATGGTAGCTTCGCATGCTTAGTTGATTGCCATGCCATGTTAGCACTTGCTCAAAGTAGAATGCATGTTGTGTGATAGCTACGATGTATTATAGGATTGTTTACTTGTATTGTAAGTTCGTGCCAGTATGGTTAGCCTTGTTCGTTAATAGATACTTCCTAATAGTTTATGGTCTCATATGTTTAAATAAGTTTGATGCTTGATCAATACCATGCTACGATGCTGTGATTGTATAACTAGGTTGTATAGCATGTCCACACCAATTCAGATCATGCCTAGTGATGTATCTTATGTCTTTGCTACTATAGATTGTAACAAATAGAAGTGCTTGTCATTTTGTTACTCATGCTAGTATAGTACATTGCTTGATGTCATGATCTGGTTTTCTAACTTTCCTAAATGCTTAGTATGGTATGTCCATATGCTTATATGACATAACAAGTATGTAAGCTTGTGTGCTCTTACCATTGTTGATATTGATGTTAGTTGATATCAACTAAGTTATCTCATTGTTGTGAGTTGTGTTCTATTGGTAGCGTAGTTTGGCAACTTGTGTGACGATCATCTCCATAATTAGCGCCATATCTAGTATATCTAGTTGTTGCATTGTTGTATGTATAGCGATCATTCATGCAAGTTATCTTTCATGTCTTATTATGTTCCATGTGCTACAGTTGAGTACTTAGTTCCTTGCGTTCTTTAAAATATGATTGCCTTTGTTTCTTGTTATTATTATGCGTGTTTGACACATGTCGCCACTGTTCATCACATGCATAGTATAGTTTACCTTCATGTTAGTTGAGTTGTATCTTCCTCATATGCTTAGTGTGCATAGTTTGATCTGTTATGTAAGCATGAAGTGGTAATCTTATTGCTAGTGGTTACTTGAGTATTAGTTGTTCTTTAGTAGTAAGACCACATCCTAGTTTAGTATCTTCTCATGACAACTCGTAAGTGTGATGCTTGTGTTATTAGATAAGACCTCTTAGTGATTTTCTACTCATATGCCTTGTATGATGTGTGTCTCATTATTTAATTATTTAATAGCTTTGACCGTAGTATTGGGTTGGCTCCTGTTATAGAAATGTTGGTAATAGCTGTTATGGTTGATGTTTAAACTTTTCTTATTGTTAACCATTATAAATATTTAGATACTTCTAAATATTTGTTTGTGGTTAATTGCTATGTTTAATCAGCCATGCTGTGCTTGTGTAGTTAAGATGCATAAGATGGTTCCATTTCATGCGTCTTTATAGTTTTCTATATAGTTAGTCGAGGTGCGTAGTGGGAACTACTGGTGGTCAATAGCATAGTTCGTATCAGAACGTTAGTCTTGCTGACAAGCTTTCCTTAGTAATCCTCAACCTAAACCATGCCTATTCATCGAATCCTCTCTACTTACCTTCCAATCGTGTTACCTCCTTTTGGGATCTCCATTTGATCAATATCTTGCTATCCATCCACTCTTAAATTTTTTTTGGATGTTATTTGGATTTACTTTTGCTCTGGTATTTATTGTTTGCCTTGCTATTGTTATGACGAGTAGGGAGTGACGACGAGGTTGGACATGGACAGAAATAGGTTACCGAAGAAGGACTCAACAACGAAGGCATGCCTCCTTCTTTGATCATACTTATCCTATGTTTTACAAAATTTCATTGTGTTTTATGGTTACTATATGCATGCTATTTTAATTCTTGTAGCTAGCATGTCGATTGACACATTACCTTGATCTGCTTGTCGCCTATTTACTTGACACCTGAGTAGAAGTATATAGTTCCGGTAGAGTAGAAATGCTTAGCCATGCTTATCACCCTATATGTGCTTTGTTGAATGACCTTTGAGTCATTGACACTGAAAACCTATCGCTGAGCTAGGCCGGTTGGCCCTTGTTGATCTCCTCTATCCTCTTCTACTCTGGGTGAAACTTACCATCTGAATACTGGCGCGGGCGACAGCTGAATCAAGGATTGAAGGAGTGATTGGCAGCCCTTCATGAGTTGAAGGGGCAATCAGTGGTCCGTGCCGCATGAGGCCTAATAAGTCTTGGATTTGAAGATTGTGATAACAGTACAGCCACATGCTATATGGGCACTGGCTTGATTGATTAGTTAGTTCACTCTTATTCTCGTCATCGCCGTACCGCAGATGGGATAGCTGCCTTGCGAGGAGTATCCTCGTCACAAAAGGGGGGCCCGGACTGTGAACTACGGTTACTTCCGTGTTGAAACCTAGTGGGCTTGGCACAGTAAGTGTGGTCTAATGAAAAACCTCGTCACAATCTCCCTGCCGGTATACCGAATGGTGTACTACGCTAGCGACGGCTAGTGGCAACAAGTCAGGATTGTGTCGTGTGGGTAAAGTGTACAACCTCTGCAGAGTGTAAAACTATTCGAATAGCCGTGTCCACGGTCATGGACGACACATGAATCTTTCTTGACATACAGGACCTGTCTTGCTTATTCCCTCTTTGCCCCTACTCTTGGAACCTAAGAAGAGTGTGAGTTGATCGAGAATCCTCACTTTGATGAAAGTTATTCTGGAGATAAAACATGTTTTCATGAAAACTGCTTTTATCCAACTGCTATATTTTTCAAACAAAATTAGCTTTTATGCAAATGAACCATACAGCCTTCCGTTGAAGCCACATGTAGCTATTAGGTCCTCTCCGAGGGAGGCATGTTGAGTACGTAATGTACTCATGGCAATATTTTTGTTGAACAACAGAGTTTGATGAAGACGAACGTGATGACTACGGCAACTATGGCGATTCGTAGGAGTGAGGTCACGTGGACTACATCGACCGCCTGTGGCTGAGATGGAGTCGCTATGCATTTTACTTTCCACTGCTTTCTGATTGTAATAAATGTCATGAGACATTTCACTAGGTATATCTTGTGACAGATATAGTACTTGTAATGCTTTTATGTATTCTGCAATGATATCATTTCACTGTGTTTTCAACAATGATCCTGGGGTTGAGACTAAAACACAGGAGGATCTGGAAGTTAATTCCGGGTTCTCACAGAAGCTCGAACCGCCAGCGACCACCGGCCCAGACATCTGCCTCCGTCGCCCTGCCCTCCCCTCGACCTCACACTACCGCCGTGCTTGGCAGCGCCCCCCGGCCATCCCTTTAAGCCCAGCCGACCTCCAGATCGGGCGCCAGCAGCTCCTAGGCCCCATACACCCCTAAGATAAACACCGAGGCGCTGCTTCCCCATCGTAATAGGCGGACTAGCGCCTGTTACGCTGGGGAATGCTTCCTTTAATTGGGAATCAACTGACCAGGAATTGAAATCCAGGGGGGCGGTGTACCTCTAGCTAAGGTGAAATAGTATATGAGGAGAAATGTTGTGCATTGCGAGTTACTAGGAACATCTAGTATCAGGAAGAAGGTGCAGGAAGAAGCGGTGAACTAGTGTCTTCTGTGGGATGAATACCGTGCAAGCAGACACGTAAGATTTTCACGAATAAGGGAAGAGGAGTACCAGTTCCGGTCGCCAGTGCTGTGCCATCCTTATTTCGCGGCGATGTTCTTCTTTTTACCAGGGGAACCAATGTTTTGGAGGAGGGTGGAGCCTTGGATGAACCCATGGCCAAATTGTTGACTGTGTTGCGGTGGCCGTCCGTCGGCGGAGGGGAAGCAGATCCGAGGCGGCAAAGGACAGCGTAGCGGGAACAGCTCCGGTGCGGTGGACGGTGGGGACGTTATAGCGGCAGTGGTGAGGCCCAGGACGGCGTGGTTGAACTGGCTCGGGTACGGCGCACGTCGGCGTCCTAGAGGCAGCTCAGCCTCGGCTTCAACTACTAGCCGTGGAGGGCGTTGCGGTTGCGGTTGTGGTGGACGATGACGTCGGGGTATCGGCTCCGGCGTGGTGGAGGAGGGCGGTGGTTGATGGGTGGGATCGGGTGGCGGACGGAGGACGCCGGGGTTTCGTGGCTGGTGGAGAGGTAGTTTTGGCGCCCATGGAGTACGGATGGGGAATCGGACGGGGGTGGGGGGAGCTAAGGGAGCCTTTTTCGGTTTGGGACGCGCTTGTTTGAAATTTGGGGCAAGTACAAACTTTTCCCCCCTCTTAAATTTCGGACCTACTGCGGGTCAGGAGTAGGACGGTAATCCTAGGTGTCCCAAATAGTGGGCGGGAGCGATTTCGGCCGAGCGCATGTGTGTTTAGGCGGCCATGGTGTATGAATGTTTTTCGGAGGCGGTTGTGTGGCGTCTAGATGAAGTTACAAACCTACCCCGGTTTAGACCTTTGGACGTCGGGCCGGTAGGTTTCATGGGTCAGAGTTAGAAAAGTAATTTCCTTCTACCAAACATTGGTCTCACATGATTTCGGGCGAGTAGACGCTCTTTTGGCGCTTCGTTCAAAATTTTGACGCAGAAGCATTCACGTTTAGAGTACTCTTGAACTTTGAGGATTGACCTAAATAGACAACGTTAAATTTGACCTTGTATGTTTGAAAACCTCATTAAATTATGCGCATCTTTTTGAAATTTTGACACTTGAAAATCCTATAACTATGATTATTTTGGAATGGAGGAGGTAAATTTGAATCTATTTTGTACACGACTATATATGCTATTATGTACAAAAGCAGAGCAAAGATTGGTGCCCCCATAATTTAGGTATGATTTACAAATGCCATGATCTTGAATTCAAATAATTGAATGGACTTCATGTTGAATTTGAATTTTTTAAAGCACCTTAAGTTGAATTCAAATGTATGCTAGTTCATAACTAGCTATTTATAATGTTCATTGTGTAACCTTTGTATGTATAATGTGCTTTACACACACAACATGAACTATACTCACGTTTATATTCGAATTGCTAAAGCAATGCATTGTCTGGAGTTCAAAATACTGACTCTATGGATCAATTATGTCGAATAATAACATAGACATGCTCAAACTCGATAGAATATAGATGTCTGATGGATCAATGACCGTTCCTTATGCGAATTGCAAATATCATGATCCCATCTTAATATTTGGATACAATTTATATTTTTAATCAATGTGTACATCAGTATTTTACGTGTAGTTTCACCCTCCATAGGCCCCTCCTCACACACGCGCTAATTTCTCTCTCACACATACGCGCACACGGTGTATATCCATCGGTGGTCTCTCACACATGCTCACACACTCTCTCCCGAGGTGTCTTTCTGGCACACATGCTCTCGATATCACCCTCCCTCCATCTCGCAACCATTTACGACTGTTTTCACTAACCTTTATCACAAGCACTCTTCCCCTCACGCGCATACGCACACACAATCCCCATCAACCCTTTCTCTATACATAGACCTGCCTACGTGTCTCTCGCACACACATTATCTTTAGGCCTGTCTCGCACACATTGTCTCCACCTCTCTTCCTAATTGACGAATATGATTCCAGCAGAACATTCTGTAGGACGCCCCTTAAAGTTAGGTTGGATGAATGGTAATATCAGAGAGAAGGGGTTACCTTAGTGCGAGGACCTAGGGTTACAAATCCTAGCCAGCTTTGTTAGTGGACACAGAGTCCTTCACGACTCTGGTATCTTTGTCTTGTACGACTAGTCCTCCATGGGTCTCCCTGAATGCGTCACGGGCCGACCAATGTGGCGCAGGACGGAACCGATCCAAGGGCCTCACCTCGGCCCACCGGACCTCACGCGGTGACACACCCTCTGCCCCTAGGTCTTGTTATCTTCTCACACCCACACATACCAACACCGACACCACACAAAATATTTTCTTCTCATGCCTCTATCCCCTCCCCCCTTGCATGTACACACTCAAGGGCATCTCTCGCTGTGATATCCTATTCGTCTCTCTCTTTCTCTCTCTCTAGACCTCTTTCATTTCTCGTGCTATCTCTCCCACGTCACCCCCCGGCGGCCCTTCTATCCATGCCTCTCTCGAATACGTACACATACCCTCTCTAGGCCCTGCCAAATACGTCAACTACACATTCACACATGTTAGATCTTATCACGTACCCCATTGATCTACAAAGCCCTCTCTTCACATTTACTTCGCATACAACATTCCTTTTGAATAAAACCACACAAAGTGTGGCCAAAAATTTATTTTCAAATTTCTACATATATACAACATTACAAAGTTATATGGAGTATGAAAGTTAATTTGCATTGCATGGTGCACCAAATGATATTTATTCCGCACTGTGAATTTATATATTTTTATACTATATATAAAGTTAGTCATAACAAAGAGAAACAAAGAGCATCTCTCTCTCCATCGCACACACCCCCTCTATGCCCCTTTCACGTATGCACACAAACTATCTCCATGTCCTCTAAAAGTACGCCCCCAGCACATTCACGCATGTTTCATCTTTCTCTCGCGATATATACAGTGACAATCATTGTATTTGAAGCAAAAGCACGATACTCACATTGGACTTCAGAATCTACTCATTACGGTCATCATTTATGTTTTTTGCTTATTATACAGTCACGGGCTCACCGTACAGCTCTTTATTTGTTCAAGACATGACTAGTTGACCAGTTAAACGCTCCACGTGGTACCTCTAGTGTTGCATCACATTATCTCACTACCATTGGGCCCACCTGTCGACGTGTATAAGAATGAAAACAAACGATAAAAATATATTGGATGGTGCTTCGAAGTCATGACCGCGGGCACAGCGGATAAGGTGGCCTTGTATTGGTATGCTGAGCCGTCTATTTTAACACACAGGAGCTGGTGTGGTGATTATACACACACACACACACGCATGCACATGAACTGCATGCACGCAACACTCACACATACACACGCAGCCACGCATGCACGCAACACTCACACGCACACACGCACGCATGCACACACCACACGACCAACACACATGCTCACGCTCAAGTGCTCAACCTACACGTGCATGCACATATATCAGGCCCTGATAGACACATATACAACCAGGTGGTTTCCGCACACGGGTTGGAGTCTTGTCGCGCCTGCGTAAATTTGTGTTTATCTTACTTTTTCCTAAGCGAACTCACAGGTGGGACCCACAAGGAACATGGCCAATTTAACCAGTCAACATAGTGCCACGTAGACTATTTGGCCGGTCAACAGAGTGGAATCCGATGCCGAACAGTGAGCAAGTGACCGTATAATCACCGCAAAACGTATATAGTGACCGTAATGACCGTATTGTGAAGTCCGGTGACCGTATTACGCTTTTCGCTTGAAATACACTGACCGCCAGTGTATTTATCTCTTCTCTCGCTCTCTCTGTGGAGCCGAGTAGGCCAACGTGCCAGTGCCTAAATTGGCGCACGCCACCCCATTATTGTTGTACTGGTTTTGTAAGAGCGAACAAGCATTCACGTCTACCGTACAAACTGTAGATATGAGTTACAAATGCTATGAAGACGAATACAAATATTTGAATCCACTTTATGCCCAATTTCTCTCTGTAGTCCCTCCAAAATTACATCTCTACACGTTCTCGCATGTTACATCTAACAACTATGCAATACAGCACTACTACTACACTCTAACACAATAAACCATATGTGTTTTTAGTTTTACTAGATCTCATATTGTTACTTAATTATTCAGTTTGCATACATTAAAATTGCCTTTGAAATGTATGGCTAGTATCATCTACCGTGCGGGAAACCGCCCTTGCCTGTTTAATCATGTTTGTATCGGTGGATCGTGCGAAACAGCAAAACTATAGTAGTACTACAGTACAAGTAACAGTTCACTGGGCCGCCGTGTCGTGTACACCTCCGTCGTAAGAGTGGAGTGCTTGCTTTCATAAATTTTCTAGTCCCTTTCGCTGACATGTGGACATCAAGCAACCAGGTCCACGTGCCATACCGAAATAATAGTGCAGAGCAGCAAGGGTGAAGCACCCCGGTCATGGCGCCGATGTAGTAATGAGCAATGAGGCGTCAAATCACAAAGCTGCACCTTTCCCGCAGTTAAGTTGGAGGGACGAAGTGATGCTAAAAAAAGAAGTTGGAGGGAGGAAGCAACCATCATTTCACTCGTTGCTGAATCCGCTTCTCCCTCATCTTCTTCAAGTTAACCACATGTTGCTTTTGCCGTTGTTCTGCCTCATGTGGGACACAGATCGGCTTGGTAAATCACTGACATGTGGGACCTCATGTTAGCAAACCACCAGGCTAACGTCCTCTAAAAATAAGAAACCTCCCTGCCTTAATTTTTTAGATTTGTATAGATAGCACACAGGAGCAAAACCAAGTGGTACGGTTAAGGGCATCCACAATGTGTAGCCAAATGTGAAAATTGCTTTTGGCACCGATGGGAACCATTGTGGAGGGTGCTGCCAAAGCCAAAAAGAGGGAACTGAAGCTCCCTAATTGATTGATTGAAGGAATAGAAAAATGCAACCTCTCTCCTCTTTCTCCTGTGCTTGGACGCATGTATAGTATAGATCACAGAGTCTACTCCCCTGTCCCTTCTATCACAAATCACAAAGCAGTGAGGCGTCAAATCACAAAGAACGGACGAAGCAACCATCATTTCACTCTTCACTGACTCTGCTTCTCCATCGTCTTCTTCGAGAAACCACCTTACCGCACTAAGCTAGACGAACGACGCTATTGTGTAGTAGTAGTAGTAGTAGTAGTACATTTACGCCTCCTTTGGTTCAACGGACTTCCCGGATGCAAAGAAGGCGGTTGTCTCGGCTTGTAGGCGGCACTTGCGAATGACTTACCGTGGTCTCCCTCAATGGTGTGCTCCGTCGAACGCACTTCGCCAAAGCCACAACGTTCGAGATATCATCGATGTCACCGCAATGGGGAAGGAAGTCAAATAGTTACTACCTCCATTTTTTGTATAGAAGGCCGTATCAAAATTACAATTTGCAAAAGGCCACTAACACTAATCGAGGCAAAATTGATGGGGTTTGCCTCGTACTAGCAACCAAGGACATTAATATACCCTTGCATGCATGCGGAAGTGAGAAGGTTGGTTTGCATGGCGCTGCATTAACCAAGCAATGAGGAGTGATATGGTTAGCTCTTTGGGTATTGGAGAAAAAATACGCATTAATTGACACGTCAAACGAGGATTTGTATCGATCAATCCCGCGAAGGAAAACCTCGCCTTTCTTTTTTAACACAAGTAGTACTATGTACTTGTATCCTGTTTGGGTCTAGGCCTTGCATTGCCATACTTTGCCACACATTTTTTGCCAAGCTTGCCTAAAGTTTTTCAAAATGAAAAGGAGGTACACTTGCGCACGGCTGTCGCGGTCACACCGCACCCTCACACAGTCGCTCCTGCACACCGCAAACCCAACCAAGGGAACACACCCTCACTGACACGTGCTACTGCATGTGATCAAACCAAACTCAGCCATCCAACCGCTGACACATAATTTTCATTCATACAGTATGTTTATCCAACCGCATGTTGGGGAAGATCTGTGCGGCCCGGGCGGTGGTCTGTTGGGGAAGAAGAAGAGGTGAGGAAGAAGAAGGGTTATGAGACGTAGGATATTCATCCAACTGCCTGAAATGGTCAACTGACCCAAATGATGAAAGTCAGGCGACTTGCATAAATATATGTTTTTACACAGCAAAAGATCCCTAAAAACAACAACATAAAGAAAAACTATCGTAGCTCGCGGAACGAGACGGCCTCATCGTCTTTGGCTGCCGGCACGAACCAGCCGTAGCTATCGACATGTGTCTCCGCACCGTGGTTGTCCTCGGCCTCTAGCTACTCGTTCACGCGGAGCGTTCGGGCGCTCTGCACGGATGCGAGCATCGCTCGGTTCACGTCCATGACGTTCGGTTTCGCCTACAGGAGGGCCTCGATGGCAGCGGCATTCGCGTGCTCCACGTCGAGTTGAGCCTCCGCCGCCCGGTTCAAGTCCAGGACGTCCGGTTTCACCTGCAAGAGGGCCTCGATGGTAGCGACATCTGCGCGCTCCGCGTCAAGTTGAGCCTCCGCCGCCCGGTTCACATCCACGACATCCGGTTCTGCCTGCAGGAGGGCCTCGATGGCAGCGGCATCCGCGCGCTCCGCGTCGAGTTGAGCCTCCGCCTCCCGGTCCTCCTTTAGGATCGCCAGGTTGAACCGCTGGTCCGCCCGCACCATGGGGGACCCGAACACCGGCACGAAGTCGACGTCCATCGTCTCATACGCATCGATGGCCTTCAGCGCGGCGACCTCCGCCATGAACATTGGATCGGCTTCCTCCTCCTCGGAGCTTCACTCCAGAGAACTCAGGGATTGGCCCGCCGCAAAGAGAGCTTGGGAACGGAGGTCTGTGGCGCCGACTGCCGCCATGATTTCTGCGTGGTGCTCCGGTGTCAGCATCTTGTAATAAGTGATCTTGCGGCGCACCATGGCTTTCCGGTGAACTAGGGGACGACTGATGCGGGCTAGGGGATAGAAAGGTGGGGGAATGGGCTGAAGAGGAGGTGTGGTTTTGGGGCAGTGGTCACCGGCCGGCAAGTAGCTGGCGTAGGCCGAGCAGCGAAAGTTCTGGTGTGAGTAGTGGTTCTGGTGACGACCGGTCAATCGGTTTTGACTGTGCGGAGTTTGCAAATCCGGATGGCTGGAGCCTAGAGAGTTGTGGGGTGGGATGGGACCAAAGTTTCGGAGTTTCACGTGGCAGACCCGCCGTTCCTCTCGACGACGAGGTGGTGACTTCGTAAATCTCAAGATGACTAGAAAGATGCCCGTGCATTGCACGGAGTGATTGACCCATGCAGGAGTAATCCCATGTGTAAAATCTAATGATATCTCGAGAGTTTCATCGAAAAAATGGTATCTCAAGAATTTCATCGAAAAATGATATCTCGAGAAAGATGAGAGATGAGGTGAGGAGGAGTGTGGCGCGGTGGTGATTGGTGGTCGGACTTAGCGGAGGCATGGGGATGGACGACGCCGGCAGCGGCCACCATGCCAGATTTTTCCAGAGGCTTCCTTTTTTAATTACTCAACAATGAAGTTGTGGGAGATAAGGATGAACGAGAGAGGTGCGGGTATCTTTTTGCAAAATTGCCATAGTTTTCTTTCTATCCACCAGATATAGATCGGACAGTCTATATTGCAAGATGGCAGGCACACCATTATCACCGAGAGTAGAGATAAGAGTAGAGATATTTTATAGATATGACGGCTCAGTCTCTCGAAGGTGCTCATAGGGGTAGGGTGTGCATGTGTGCGTTCATAGGGGTGAGTGTATGCGCTCATGTATGAGCGCTTGCATCTGTGCTGTGTTCAAAAAAAGGAGTACTCGAAGTATGCAAGTTCATAAGGAACGGACAGTGTACATCACTCTTGTCGCATTCACGTTGCACCCCGGCACGGTGGACCCTACATGTCGCTCACCGAATGGAACACACTTCGTCTTGCGTTTTTGCTCGCTTGTGGGACCGCAGTTGAGAGCAAACCAACGTCCGTCCCCCTCCCCCGCCCGCGTCATTTATGGATACTACTAGACTAGAAGAGAGAGAAGTCGGCCGAGTGTTAATGAGGCCATATTGACGCTCGAATTTGGCCGGGAAAAAAGGAAACCAACATGTGGGGCACACCTGTCGGGATGACATGGCGCAGACTAGTCCAATGGAGGAGCTGGCCCACGACCTCCTCGCCACCGGAAACCATTCATGTGGGTCATGGGGGCCAGCAACGTGGTGCAGCTCCCGCACTTCCTCTAGGCACGGCGACCGTGGTGAACGACACGCTCATCGCCGCTGGACACGCTCGACTTCAGGGTGCCGAGGGTGGCGCTGCCGCTGTGGCACGACCAGCAGATCAACACCCGGCTTGTCGAGGATGCACGGGGCGCCGAAGTGCGCGCGCGCCGCGCCGCGTCCGTGGAGTGTTCTAGCATAGCCAACTGGATCCCCAGGACCTGAGACCATGCTGGGTCATCTTTCAATGACATGTGGGATCATATGTGAGCAAAGGGCATGTCCAACGTTGCCATGCCTGCAGCTGACTACCCTGGCACACAGAAAACCCTCGTCCCTCATGCCGTCACGCGTGTGCGTTCTTAGGCGGCGCTAGCTGCCCGCATTCATGCCGTCCATCCGTATGCCATCATTAAGAAGGCTTGCTGCCCGAGGAACCAACTCCGGCGGCTTATTGATGCACCCGGACGCTTGGCCTCATCGGAATGCGCTACTTAAAGCGGCAACGCCCAGCTAAACTACACACCATAGTACATCCTCCTACCTGGCACCACATCCACCATGACCGTGAGCGGGAACTCTCTACGAGAGAGCTTGTCTTCGGGGATGAAGCTCGAGGTCGCCACCCTCGCTCAACTCACCGCTCGTAATGCAATACCGGTGTAGCCGCACGCGGACGTGACCGCACAAGCGGTGGCCACGCTGGCGGGTGATGACGGGAGCACCGCCAGCCACGCGTCCTACTTGCCGCCGTCCAAGGTTCGGTGGTGCATGTGGCAGGTGAAGCGACGGACCGTCCACATCCATCATTATCGACCTCACATCCACCAGCACCGCTGAGGTCGGGGACTCCTCCGAGGATGAGTAGGGCATGGGAGGCGGCAGGGTATGGTGTGCCAACTGGCCGGTCCGTCTCCTATGTTCTACCCTTCCTTGCCAGAGACCGCACCTTCACTTCACGGGTCTTGAACCCTGCCGCAATTCATGGAGACAGCAGATGGAGGACGTCGTCGCCGATGCGGAAGTACAAAGGAAAGTGGATGTCGGTCGTCGTCGTAGAATAGGTTTAGGGCCGGGTTTCTTTTCTTTTTCTGTCCTATAAAAGTTCGAAATGTAATGAAAATCTGTCGTGTTTGCATGAAGCTCATCCGGTGTATATGAACTTCCACAATAATAGTAAGATATATTGTATGAAAATATATTGAATGATGATTCGTTTTTGTGTGTATAAACTTGGTCTAAGTTTAGAAGGTTTGACCCAAGACAAAGCTAACATGCGAAGTAAATAAACACATAGGTATACATACACAATTTATCTTAGGCACTCCAATAGTACGTCCACTACACATTCACGCATCTCACATCTTTCTCTCGCTCTGTCTGTCAAACCAGTAAGCCTTGTCCTAAAAAATAAAAGTCCTAAAAAACCCAACTAAGCCAACCTCCCAGCATATCGCGCGGGAAAAGTTCCGTCCGCGTCGTTTTAGTCGGGATTACCGGATTACTAATAGTAGTATCAATGGATCACGCGAAGCACCAAGTTTAAAAGGAAAAAGGCGGTACACTCACAGCACGCCTGTCGCAGTCGCATTGCACCCCTCACACGGTCGGTCCTGCACACGGCTCACACAAACGGAACGCGCTTCGGCTTGCCTGTTCACTGACACGTGGGACCGCATTTGGAGAAACCGACCATGCGCCAAACTCCCCCGCCAACCGCGTGAAAATTCCCTCCAAAAAATCCCCCCAAATCCCAAATTCAACTGCCCTTCGGCCAATTAAGCAATAATATTCCCCAAACCCCCTCCCCCCCGGCCCCCTCCACTCCATTCGCTCCGCCAAAGCCTCCCTCCCCGTCGCGCCGATACGTCGGCGCCGCAGTTCGTCGATGGGACGCACTTCGATCCTCTCGCTCCCACAGTACGCTCTCGTAGACTGCCGTCCTCCAGCTGCGTCGCCACCGCTGGCGACGTTCTTGTGGAGACGCATGGCGGTCAGCTTCTCCCATGGTACTCGCATTCTAGACTGAGGCCCCGTGCATGTCAGAGTAGCGCTGAATGTTAGCTGATAGACGCTGTTAATCTCACTATTTGCCGAAATAGTTTACAGTTAATATGCTATGCTTAAGAAGCTTCCTTGCCCTATTCTGCACTCAATCTGCTTTGCTGAGATGGCATGCCACACCTGATTAGTTGCTAAAATATCCTGCCATATATTTATTGTGAAGTAGATTGCCATGGTCTAGTAGCCAATTTGTTATGTGAAATAGCTCGACACCGTTTTATACTCGATCTTTGTTGCTGAGATGGCCTTCGATGGCTGTGTGCTCAGCCTCATTGACTATTGAAATAGCCTGCCATAATTTAGCACTCAAATCTGTTTGCTAAATTAGCTTTACATATATTTCGTTACTTAGATCTGCTTGTCCAAATATATTGCCATAGCTTTAGACATCGACCTAGGTATTTTTTCTGGACTTTATAAAAAAGCATATATGTTTTTCCTGTAATATCTAGTCGATGAACTAATTTGTATGTCTAACAGATGGACAGGACTTGGATAACTTTTGCTCGAAGATTCTCCGCTGCATATGTCGAGGGGGTTGAAAACTTCATGAACTTTATCAGAGCTGAGTACGGTGGTCCGAAATCAAATGTGCTCTGCCCGTGTAGTAGTTGTATGAATTCAGTTACAAGACCCCAGTCAACTGTGCAAAATCATCTACACTTGTATGGGATGTCGGTCACATATACTAGGTGGGTTCATCATGGTGAAGCTATGAACGTCAATGTTACTGACTATGTGGAAGCAGCAGATCACCATCTTGATCTGCCTTATACTCAGGTGGAAGAGGAGAAGGAGGAGGTGGTGGCAGCGGAGCCAGTGAGTTTGACCAACATTGAAACAATGCTACGAAATGCTTGCGCATTTCGTGAACTTTCACCTGCAGAAAAAAACGATGGGCCCGCATGTTGAAACAATGCAACGTGGCAGTCACCCCAGGAAATAAGCTGTCAATATTCTCAGCTATGGTCACCTTTCTTCAGGTGAAGACATCTGAGCGGATGACCAACAAATCATTCGATGCGATGTTGGCTGCTTTCCGCAAATATTTCCCAGATGCGTCTGAGCTGCCACACACCTACAGTAAAATGAAGAATTTCCTTCGTGCAGTTGAAATTGGATATGATATGATCCATGTTTGTAAGAATAGTTATGTTCTGTTCTGGAAGGATTATGCCAACTTAAGTGAATGCCTAAAATGAAAATCATCAAGATGGAAAGATGGTGATGCTATGAAGAGGATTCCTCATAATGTTCTGAGACATTTTCCAATTATACCAAGATTGCAGAGGTTGTTTCATGATGCTGAAACAAGAGAGTATGTACTGTGGCATTCTAGGAACCAGGAGTACAGAGATCAGAATGTAATGAGCCATCCATCTCATGGTAGTGACTGGAAAAGCTTCAATTAGAAACACAAAAAGTTTGCTGCTGACCTGAGAAACATTAGACTTGGCTTAGCTACAGATGGATTTAACCCATTTGGCCACCAGAGCACCACATATACCATGTGGCCAGTGCTTGTTATCCCTTACAACATGCCACCAAATATCTACACCAAAGAATCAAACACCATGATGGCCTTGCTCATCCTAGGTCCAAAAAGTCCTGGAAAGGATTTTGATTTATTCATGGAGCCTCTTGTGGAGGAACTTCAATAGCTATGGAGGGGGGTTCTCACTCGAGACCTATATAGCAGCCCACTAGCAGATTTCTTTCTGTGTGCTGTTATAATTTGGTGCATCCATGATTGTCCGGCTTTGGGCACTATGTCAGGCCGAACGACACATGGTTACAATGCATGCGTTTGCTATGAAAAGAATCCGCTGTCATACGCAATACTTAGCAAGATCTGTTACATTGGACACCGCCATTTCCTTGCCAAGGACAAGCCGTGTCCTACAAAATACCGAAGACAGGTGTTCAATGCAAAGCATGAAAACCGTGATGCGCCAAAGATGCTCACCGGCTATGAGTTGCAAGAGGAATTAGATAAGGTCAGGATATTACACTAGGAAACCATCCTGATAAGGGTAGCAGGAAAAGGAAGCATGGCAGGGCAGAAGAGAGATTATTGTTTACCCGCAGGTCCACTTTGTGGGACTTGGAGTATTGGAAAGATTTGGATCTACGGCATAATCTTGATGTGATGCACATCAAGAAAAATATATGTGACAGCATTATCGGCATGCTTCTTAATATTGAAGGCAAGACGAAAGATACCTTAAAATCTAGGATTGGTTTGACACACCTGGGTATCAGAACCGATTTGCAGGTGAAGGGTGATGGTGCATCACGGGATATGGCACCAACTGTGTACGTCTTGGACAAGGTAAAAAGAAAAGAATTCTGCAAGATCCTGTCACGTGTGAGATTCCCACATGGATTTGCTTCCAACCCTGAAAGGAGAGTTAGTGCAGATGGAAACAAGGTACAAGGGTTGAAAACTCATGACTGCCATGTCCTACTTCAAAGGGTTTTACCTGTTATCCTTAGAGGATTGGGCCGCCCTGACTTATACAGAGCAGTTGCAGAGTTGGGACAATTCTTCCGGGAACTCTGCAGTAGAAATATCAGGATATATGCTTTGGAGCATCTTAGAGACAAGATACCAACTATCCTATGCGACCTTGAGAAGATATATCCTCCAGCCATCTTTGATGTGATGGTGCATTTGGCTGTTCATCTACCTGATAAGGCACTACTTAGAGGGCCAGTACAGTATGGCTGGATGTACCCTATTGAAAGGCGGCTAGGCACTTTCAAGGGCTAAGTTAGGAATAGAGCTAGACCTGAGGGTTCCATTGCAGAGGCCTACATTGCTATAGAAGCATTGAAATTCTGCTCAAAATACATTGAAACAACTGATCAACTTAGCAAAAAGGTGGGTGAAGACAATCCCGAGCTCAATGTTTTTGATTGTTCTATTTGAGTTACAGGGAAGAGTTGACAAGATGACAAACCTAAATATTTGGACAAAATGGTTTGGTTTGTGTTGAATAACTATCTTGAGATTTTACCTTATACCGAGTAAGTGCTATATTGCAGCTTATACATCGTAATCTGCTAAACTTGCAGCACTTTCTTATATATTTAGATGTTTGACGCGATCACTATGTTGTGCAGCATCTACAAAAAGGAGTTACTAGTGCAAAATCCAAGAAACATTGACAAACTGGTTGTGGCAGGATTTGCGAAATGGTTCAAGAGCCGTGTAAGCTTTTGAGTTGCACTATCAGTTTTTTTAATATATTGACTACATAAGATGATCAGCTTGTCTATTTTCTAACCATAGGTTCAGAAGATGCGGGAGGATGGGCACGCAGTTAATGATGTCCTTTACGCACTAGCAATGGGTCCTGATACTCGGGTAAGACATTATGAATCTTGCATTGTTGGAGATGTGCGCTACAACACCCTTGCACGCGACGAAGGCAGGAAGACACAAAACAGTGCCGTCATGAGCACGGATATGTACGGCAATGACACAACGGAAATGTATGCTAACATAACAGACATTGTTCAGTTGCAGTATATCTCCAGTTTCGAGGTTCATCGATGTGTGGTTCTGTTCTGCTGTCGTTGGTACAACCTGTTTTCCAGGATTGCAAAACCCAAAGCTGATGATTATTTCAAATCCATCAATGTCAAGGTGGTGTACCACACTGACGAGCCTTTTATTTTGGCAAATCAAGCAACACAGATATTTTTCTTGGAAGACACATATGCATGTAGCGATGACTGGAGAGTATTGCAAAGGTTTGAGCAGAGGAATTCGTTTCATGAAGTTGCACAACAAGATGATGCTTACACTGCTCCTGATGTAGAAGATTCAACAGAAATTCATAGTATCTTTGAGGACCATCACGTCAATAAGGCTGGCGAAAAGATTCCCTGTCGGGCTGTGGACGTACGAGAGTTGATGGATAAGAGGCCAACGTTCAAGGACATTGAGGATGAAGAAGAAGATGACACTGGGGGGAATTACGATTCAGACTGATACACATGGTGAAGATGTTGACGCTGCTGGTGCAGAATATCATTAGATTGCTTTTGTCGTATTTGCCAGTGAGAAGATGACTTTTTATCTACTATATGTGAAATTGTGTTTGTTGCGACAACTGAAACCTGATGAAGTTGTTGTTTAGTATTTTGTTGTGAGAACATCACTTATTATGTATGTTGATTTGTGTTTGGTGATTGTATGATGACTAAAACATGATGACATTGTTGTTTAGTTGTACTCATATTTGGCTGTGAAACTTGTAATTGATGACATAGTTTGCTGTTGGACTGCAATTTGCTCTACATCTTCGAATGGGAACAAAGCTGACCCGACAGGGCCTCTGCTAATTTATTTATTTATTAGCAAAAGGGCCTATGCTATTTATTTATTTATGAGGAAAAGGGGATACCGCCTGATTTTCGTTAATAGAAATCATTAGATGTTCACAGCACTACGCCCAACCTGCTAAATAGGTTTCATTCATTACTAGTTTCAGCAAAGTGCTCATGTCATAGCCACTGAATACATCACGAGTGCTACATACCTGCAAATAAAGAGACAATAATCCTACAGAGCACAATGATTTTGCCCATTATCTTCACAAGCTCTTTCATCTCCTCATTGCTGTCAAGGCCGTTCAGCAACTGTTGCTTGGCCATGATGAGAGGAACTAGATCTTTAACCTTCTGCTCTGCATCTTCCTCTTCTGCCGTTCCTTCAGTTACTTGTCCAACACCCCAACCTGCTGGTATTGGGATTCCTCGGCTAACCAAATAATCAGCGTAGTTCCATTCCCCCACATCAGCAACTTCCCAGAAATACAAATCACACAAATCTTCCCTTTTCTGCACGAATCAAATTGGAAGATCATCAATGAAACTATTAAAAAAATCAGCAACTGAAAGCAGGTGAACAACACTTAAACATATTATTACCCCATGATTCGGGCATTTGTAGAAGACTCGGCCAGGGTTGAGGATTATGGTTGAGACGCGACGGATGACTCTGCGTGATTTGCAGCAGTGGCACCACACCAACGGCAGCGGGTTGCGATGAGCAACCTGAAGGAAATATGCCCTAGAGGCAATAATAAAGTTGTTATTTTATATTTCCTTATTCATGATAAAGGTTTATTATTCATGATAGAATTGTATTGATCGGAAACTTAAATACATGTGTGAATACATAAACAAATATCGTGTCCCTAGTAAGTCTATACTAGACTAGCTCGTTGATCAAAGATGGTTAAGGTTTTCTAACCATAGACATGTGTTGTCATTTGATAACGGGATCACATCATTAGGAGAATGATGTGATGGACAAGACCCATCCGTTAGCTTAGCATAATGATCATTTAGTTTATTGCTATTGCTTTCTTCATGTCAAATACATATTCCTTCGACTATGAGATTATGCAACTCCAGGATACCGGAGGAATACCTTGTGTGCTATCAAACGTCACAACGTAACTGGGTGATCATAAAGATGCTCTACAGGTATCTCCAAAGGTGTTTTGTTGAGTTGGCATAGATCGAGATTAGGATTTGTCACTCCGAGTATCGGAGAGGTATCTCTGGGCCCTCTCGGTAATACACATCATAAGAAGCCTTGCAAGCAAAGTGACTAATGAGTTAGTTACAGGATGATGTATTACGGAACGAGTAAAGAGACTTGCCGGTAATGAGATTGAACTAGGTATGAAGATACCGACGATCGAATCTCAGGCAAGTAACATACCGATGGACAAAGGGAATTACGTATGTTGTCATAACGATTCGACTAATAAAGATCTTCGTAGAATATGTAGGAGCCAATATGAGCATCCAGGTTCCGCTATTGGTTATTGACCGGGAGGTGTCTCGGTCATGTCTACATAGTTCTCGAACCCGTAGGGTCCGCACGCTTAACATTCGTTGACGATATAGTGTTATATGAGTTATATGTTTTGGTGACCGAATGTTGTTCGAAGTCCCGGATGAGATCACGGACATGACGAGGAGTCTCGAAATGGTTGAGAGGTAAAGATTTATATATAGGACGATGGTATTCGGACACCGGAATAGTTTCGGAGTGCACCGGGTACTCATCGGGTCACCGGAAGGGGTTCCGGGCACCCCCGACAAGTGTATGGGCCTTATGGCCAAAGGGGGGGGGACAGACCAGCCCACAAGGGGGCTGGTGCACCCCTTCCCTTGGCTGGCCGGCCCTAGGGGAAGGAAAGGGGAGAGGTGGCCCCTCTTGCCTTTCCCTCCTCAGGAGAGAAAGGAAAGGGGGGGGGGGGGGAGGGCCACCTCCTCCATCATTCCTCCCGCACTCCAAATAAGGAAGGGGGGGGGGGGCACTTGGGGGAAGACCCCAAGTAGGATTCGGCCTACTTGGGGGCACCTCCTGGCTGCTCCCTCCATCCCCACCTATATATATGTGGGAGGGGGCGCCCAGCACAACACACAACATTGTCTTTGCCGTGTGCGGCGCCCCCCTCCACCGTTGACACCCCCGGTCATATTTTCGTAGTGCTTAGGCGAAGCCCTGCGGAGATAACTTCACCATCACCGTCATGACGCCATCGTGCTGCCGGAACTCATCCACTACCTCGTCGTCTTCTTGGATCAAGAAGGCAGAGGACATCACCGAGCTGAGCATGTGCTGAACGCGGAGGTGCCGTACGTTCGGTACTCGATCGGTTGGATCACAAATAAAGTTTGACTACATCAACCGCGTTGTCAAACGTTTCCGATTACGGTCTACGAGGGTACGTAGACACACTCTCCCCTCTCGTTGCTATGCATCTCCATGGATAGATCTTGCGTGTGCGTAGAATTTTTTTTGTTTTCCATGCTACGTTTCCCAACACAAGCGGTTGCGGTGTGTGTGCCGGCGGGGGTGTGATGAGACCCACATGCGATGGTACGGGTGGCGACTTGGTGTATATCTGGTTGTTGCCTGCTGAAGAGCAGGTGGACGAGCCGCCAGCGGACATGGTTGCTGCGGCCAAAGCTTCTGATGCTAGGCAGAGTAAGTAGAGAAGATGAGAAGCGGACGTTGGATATGTCAGTTTCATTGCTTGCAGAGTAGCATAGCACTATATATAGTCATAGTCTAGGTTTGGATTCGAACTAGCTATAGGAGCACGTCTCTCTTTTTTCTAAAACTCAGCAATGTCTCTTTACTGGTACACTAGCTTGTTCTGTACGCCTTCTCAAGTCTTTGATTTCTTTTTTTTTTGCGAGGAAGGAAGGAGGAGAAAATTGAGGGTTCCTGCGACTCGAACCCAAGACTTCTCGGTTTAAAACAAAGGGTGCTAGTCACTTATGTGGCGAACGTTCCCTGGGAGGAGGACGGCAAATGAAAGTATTTTCCTGGCAGTTTTAGTTGCGACGCAAGATCAAACGGTCGCAGTTTCGGGAATGTTATCTGGCAAACGAGCCCAGTTTTTCTTTTCTTCCTATAAAAAAGTATGCTACGTGGTGTCGGCTTAGTCAACAAACGATTGTGCCAACCTTGACCGTTGGATTGACAGTCAACATCTGTTGTGTTTCTTCAGTCTCTTCTTCCTCCAGCCGCCAAAGCCAAATCAGCGCCGGCGGGACCGCCTGCTCCCGCCTCCCACGGCTCACTGTGCTGCCACGCACGCATCGCGGCCACATCACACCCTAAAACACTTCGCATCTTCCCTGGCTCCTGTTCGTTCCCGTCTGAGGCCTCACCATCATCCTCTGCCTTGGTTCGCTCACCGCGGCGCCGCCCTCCGGTGTTGTCAACATGGTCAACAACCGAGAGGAATAAGGAGATGACTGTACATGGTGAGGATGACAGTAGGGACCCACCAGGATCATCGCAGTAGGCAAGCAAGTGCCTCCTTTATTACAAGAAAAAGGGTTCCTCCTGATGGTTTCCTGACATCTGGGTCGCACGGCACTGTCAACGTAGTCAATAAGCGAGATAACTGCACAAGGAGCGGCTGACACCTAGGACCCAGCAGCGTGCGCAGTATTTTCTTTTTTTTGTTTTCGGGATGGAGAAGGGTATCAACTGGGTTGTGTAGGAGCTGTGGCCCGTCTAGCCCAGGCTTTTATTTCATATGTTTACCACATGACCAACCCAGTTTTTTCTCCTTTCTGAAAATGGCTAGCCCAGCTATATTGTTTTTTGCAGAATAACCAACATTGGCCTACTTGCTTTTCTACGCCCTGCTGGGCTGGAAATCTTTCAAGACGAGGAGGGATGCATTCGGGTTTGCCCAGAAATTGGGCTATAAGTAATAAGAAATGGGCTGTAAAATGAAAAAATACAGCAAACAGGATATTAGGTCCAAAATACTTTTTTCTTTCAGATTTTGATATTTTAATTTCATTGTTTTTGTGCGGGTAAAATTTCATTGGATTTAAATTAAGGTATGTTTAGTTTTTAAATTAATTTGAATCTGGCTAGAAATTTCTGGCTATATGCTGTTTGAGACAGATTTGGAGGCTGACTTGTGGGTCTACTAGGTTGACGTGTACTAAAGGCTTTGTCAACTTAGTCCACAAACGATTCTAGCAGTAGTGACCGTTGGATGTTAATCCAACGGCCGTGCTGCTTCTTCAATATCTGATCTTCTTGCTCCAGGCGCCCAAACCAGCACCGGTGGGACTACCTGCTCCCGCCTCCCGTGGCCGGCTGTGCTGCCGCACAGGCTGCACCGCCCCACCCTACTCCATTGCTGGCTAGACCATTCCTCTACTCACCCACACCTCCTGTTATTTTCCGGCGACGGCAGTCGAACCAGTAAACCCTCGTACTCCCCACCGCGTGGGCAACCACTGTCGAGTCTTCCCCGGCTCCGGGTCGTTCCCTTCCTAGGCCTCGCCGTCGTCCACCGCCCTGGTGCTATCGGCGCGGCGTGGTGAACGTGGTCAATGAATGACATCCATCGGAAGAGGACTGTACGTGGAGAGGTTGATAGCTGGGTCCACGGCCGTACGCAAGTAAGTGCCTCCTTATTACGCGCAAAATAATGATTCCTCCACCTGACAGTGGGGGCCCACCGGAAGGGCCTCTGTATTTCATGAAAAAACATTCCTCCCGCTGACAGCTCGGACCCACCAGCTATATCTTCGCATGCAAGGAAATGCCTCCTTATTACGCACAAAAAAAGAATACTCCCCTGCTAGCTGGGACCCACCATATTTGGAGGCTAACATGTGGGCCTACTAAGTTGACGGGGACGCAAGATTTTTCAACTTAGTCAATATAAACGACTCTAGGTGCAGCGACCGTACGATGTCCGTCCAACGCCCGTCATGGTTCTTCAACCTCTGGTCTTCTTGCTCCAGCCGCCCAAACCATCGCCGGCCGTGCCGCCTGCTCCTGCGTCCCGTAGCCGGCTGTGCTGCAGTGCAGGCCTCACCGCCCCACCCTACTACCATCGCTGGCCTGGCCATCCCTGTACTCACCCAGACCTCCTGTTATTCTCCGACGACGGCAGCCTCACACTATAGCTGAAGCAGTAAACCCTCGTACTCCCCTCCGTGTGGGAAACAACTGCCAAGTCTTCCCCGACTCCTAGTCATTCCCTTCCCAGGCCTCGCCGTCGTCCCCGCCATGGTGCTCTTGACGCGGCGTGGTCAACGTGGTCGAGGAACGACTTCCATCGGAATAGGACTGTACGTGGAGAGGCTGACAGCTGGGTCCATGGCCACAACAAGGAAGTGCCTCCTTATTACGCGCAAAATAATGGTTCCTCCACCTATCAGCAGGGACCCACCAGAAGGGCCACCGTATTTTGTGAAAAAAACTTTTCCCCCCTGACAGCTGCGACCCACCAGCTACATCTTCACATGCAAGGAAGTGTGTCCATACTACGGGCAAAAAAAATGATTCTTCCCCCTGACAGCTGGGACCCACCAGCTATATCTTCGCACGCAAGGAAGTGCGTCCTTATCCTCCCTGATAGCTGGGACCCACCCGGTCGAAGCATATGTAGCGTTGACTGTCTGGTCGCGAATGTGTACGTACATACTGGTTGATCGGTCTCTCTGCAGCAATGAACTGTGGCCGAGTAAGGAGCGGCACCTGTCGTAGTAGAGGCGCGGACGTAGCATGTCATGGAGTCCCGTCTATATCATGTACACGTACGTACAGCCATGCTGCAAGAAAGTAAATACGGCTACGTACATACATACAGGCGGGGTATCGAACGCGTGCAACAACGACGTCCTGTTCATCGGCAGCCAACCGGCTGGGTCAGAACGGAGAAACTGCATCGTGTTCACCGGGAGGGAACGGAATGCGTCGTGTTCATCAGGAGCCAACCGGCTTGGACGGAACAGCCAAAACGAGGTCTGGCGTACCGCAGAATGGAGGAAACGGCCTTCTGTTTGACCGTGTACGGTCGAAACGGCGTACTGTTCATCGGGAAAGGTCTGGCGTACTACAAAACGGAGGAAACAGACTTCTGTTCGAGGGCCTACGGTCTACTACCATGGGGTCCTGTTCATCCAACCCCCACCGGGAACTGTTCATCCACAGCCAACCAACAGGCTCAACTCACCACGTCTCGACTCGTTCTACGTACCGCGCGCACGGTAGCAACGGTCACTATTCATTGAGAGGCAACCCAACACCGGCTGGCTACGTCTCACACGGGGGCTCGATCGGCTTCAGTAAACAGCTGTAGTGATCGATCGCTCTTGTTCAGTTAGCAGCAGTAGTGAAGGAATCACTCGGGTTCAGTCAGCAGCGAATGAATCGCTCGGGTTCAGTTAACAGCCAAGGGATCGATCGCTCGGGTTCAGTAACGTGCGATCGCACGGGTTCAGTTAGCCAACGCCTTGCACACACGCGCGTACACGAGAGAAATGTGCAAACCTCTGTGCATCGCTTGGCCCCGACCACCCACCGTAACCGGGAACTCCCTGTCACAATTATCGTCATAGAAGTGTCATAAGCATGACAGAAAAAAGTTTTGTTTCTGGCCAAAATGTCACGAATGTGTCTTTTTTTTTGTATTGATGGATGCCCAGCGGCCGGCTGGGGCTATTCTTGACGAGGGGGTGGACGGGCCCCTGTGAGCCGAGACCCTCCAGGGGGCTTCCCAGGTCCTCAAGGGGGGTGATAGCGCAGCCGGGCTCGCCGGGAGTCGCCCCGAGGGCCCAGAAGGCAGCGCCGGGGTGGCGCTCGAAGACAGCGGCGACGCGTCAGCCTCCGCGCAGAAGAAAAGAAAATGTGCCGCGAGAGACGAGCAAGTACACTGGTCCACCCTTACGTCGCGTGCCCGTAATCCGTCCAGCCGGGCTGACCCCTTGCTTGCACAGGAGTCAAGGTGGCGACCAGAAGAGGAAGAAGGCAATGGTCGGGGCGAAGGTGGCCTCCGGCCCGAAGGCGGCGGCGACACCCGGCCGGAGCCCCAGAGGGCGCGGGCGAGCCTCGTGTTGCCCTAGCGCCATGACCGGGCACTTGGGTGCTGAGGTAGTGCCCAGTACTCTTCCGGAACCGCGAGAGGACTCGGCCGCCAAGGCCATGACAGGCCAGCCCCATGCACCACTCTCCGGGGCTGGGGGCATGCATCCTGTGGGATCTGCCGCGGAGAAGGATGCGGTGACGGGGAAAGAGGAGGCACCCAAGCCCGCGCCGGCCACCCTCGTTCCCGCAGCAGAGAGCGACGCGGGGCACGCCATAGGGCATCCTTAGGCCGTGCCCACTCACACAGCTCCGACGATCGATGCGGTGGATCCCGCAGGCGCGCTGCGGCTGCCGAACACAGGGGAAAACATGAGCCCCCTGCGCCCTAGGCGGACATCGCCGGGGTCTCTTCGGCCGCGGCGCCCACGAGCATCGGGGTGCCGAACCCGGGACAGACCCTCGCACTCATGAACTACAATGCCTTGCTCAGGTGTGGGGCCCTGACTGATGCTCAGGCCGCGTTCGATCAGCTCGGGGCAGACTTCCAGGAAGCCGAGGCACACCTCGCCAAGGAGCGCCTAAGGCTCGCAACCGGGTGGCATCAGCTTGACACCGCCGCGATGGTGGCCCAGAGTCAGACCAAGGCGGCCATCGCGGGGAGCGAGAAGGAAGCCGCTGAGGTGAAGGCAGCTCGCGAGAACGCACTCGCTGAGGCCGAGGCAACCACCAAGTGCCACGCGGAGGCCGAAGCCAGCCTGAAGGTGCTCCAGGATAAGCGGGCTGCGCATACACGGTGACTCCAGCTGCGGGAGAACGACCTCAAAGCCCGTGACACGAGGCTCGTGACACGCGAATCAAACCTGGCGGTGGTGGCAACCGAGCAGCCGTGGAACGCGAGTGTCTGGAGACGTTGAAGCGCCAGGTGACCGACACTTAGGGGCCCATGCGAAACAGGTTTCCGAGGCCAACGCCCAGCTAGACGCCAATGAGAAGATGATCTAGGCGGATGCCGATGCGAAGGCAGTGGTGGACCGCACTGCTCTCTCCTGTCTTGAGCTCAGGGCCCGTGGGGCCCTAAGTTCCATATGCAGGGAGAGGCTTGAGACTCCTCTTGTGGCCTGCGACGCTGGCTACGCCGAGCTCTCCTCCAAGCTCGTGGAACGGCTCGAGGAAGGGGCCCGGAAGGTGGACGACATCTTGGAGGAGGAGTGTCGTGACCTATTCTCTGTGGTGGTGACCCACGTCTTCAGTCACCTTCTCCACTGCGACCCCGGCTTCGACTTTGTCAAGGTGATAGGCCCCGTTCTCGAAGAATTCCGCGACGGCCTTGCGGAGGCCGTGGAAGGACACGTGGACGCACTGCTTGGGAAGTTCTCCTACCGCAGCGGTGAGGGGTCTGTCGAGGCCGAGGCAGGCGATGGCAATGGAGGCAATGACACTTCTTCTTAAGGCTCCCTTTTATCATCCTGCAATAGACTGGACCTACCTCACAGAGGCAAGAAACAATGGTTTTATTTATTTGAACACCTGGTGCTTGTAACGAATGCTTGTGATCTCATGAGGCTTCCTTTCCATGCCTTTTCCCCTTTTGCTTGCCTTCGTTCTCTACATCGGCAGGGCCCAACCCCGTGCAGACCTCAGCCGTCGTTGGGATGTCAGGTCGCGATGCCTGGACAAGGCCAGGAGGTGAGGGGCTCCGGGAGCTAGTGAAGGCTCCTGAGGTGCGATGCTCAGGAGTCCCCCTGAGGGAGTCCTGGATTAGCACTACAAAAAAAGACACATCCGTGACATTATGGCTCGAACGAATTTTTTTCTGTCATGCTTATGACACTTCTATGACGATAATTGTGACAAAACCACGTATCATCATAGACATGGTGGGCTCCTACTTCTATGACAAAAAATGGGGTTTTTGCCTGGGCAGACCGGGGACGCGCCTGCATGACATTCTTTGGGTCGTCCATGACAGAAAAAATCATGGTAGAAGTGAGGGCGAGGAAAATTTCGGGGAGTTCCCAGTTACGGTGGGTGGTCAGGGCCGAGCGATGCACGGAGGTTTGCGCGTTTCTCTTGTATGTATGTACGCATGCGTGTGCGAGGCGTTGGGCTCTAACTGAACCCAAGCGATTGCACTAGCTAGGTTACTGAACTTGAGCGATCGATCCTTAGCTGTTAACTGAACCCGAGCGATTCCTTCGCTGCTGACTGAACCCAGCGATTCCTTCACTACTCCTGCTAACTGAACCTGAGCAATCAATCGCTGCTGCTGGTTAATGAAGCCGATCGAACCTGCCTCTTGATGAACATTGACCGTTGGGGTTTGGTTGAATGGGTCGAGATGTGGTGAGTCTAGTCGGTTGGTTGGGGTTGGATGAACAGTTCCTGGTGGGGGTTGGATGAACAGGACCCCATGGTAGTATGCCATTGCCGCTGGATGAAAAGGACCCCGAGGAGGCCGCCACACCCGAGCCGGTTGGGGGTGGATGAACAGGACCCCGTGGAGGGCTGGTTGAACAGTAGCCGGTGGAGGCTGGATGAACAGTAGCCCGTGGATGAACAATGTCCCGTGGAGGCAGGTGGAAGCCGTGGTGGATGAACAGTGGCAGGTGGAGGCTGGACGAAGTCGATGGTGGATGAATAGTAGCCCATGGAGGCTGGAGCGAGGCAGTAGACGGTGGATGAACAGTAGCCCGTGGAGTCCCGTTTTGTGGTACACCACACCCCTCCTGATGAATAGGACCCTGTTTCGACTGTAGGTGCTCCAATAGAAGTCCGTATGCTCCATTTTGCGGTACGCCACACCCCTCCCGATCATCAGGACCCCTTTTAGACCATAGGAACTCGAACAGAAGTCCATTTCCTCCATTTTGTGGTACGCCAGACCCTTCCTGATGAACATGACCCCGTTTCAACCGTACGCGGTCAAACAGAAGGCTGTTTTCCTCTGTTTTGCGGTACGCCAGACCACATTCCGGCTGTTCCGTCCAAGACGGTTGGCTCCCGATGAACATGACGTGTTCCGACCCAGTGGCTTCACTCCCGATGAATAGGACGTGTTCCGACCCAGTCACTTGGCTCCCGATGAACACGACACTATTTCCTCCGTTATGACCCAGCTGGTTAGCTGCCGATGAACAGGACAACGTCGCTGCCATCCGTTGCTCTCCATGTACATGAGCCCTGGCCGTCCGTATGTGCGAGTACGCGTTTCGAGACCCCGCCCGTATGTACGTACGTGGCCGTATTTTTTGGCATGTGGTTGTATGTACGTGTACACGGTTTAGACGGGACAACCTGAACTGCTACGTCGGGGGCTCTACTACGACATGTGCCGCTACTTACTCGGCCGTGGTTCATCATTGCAGAGAGACCGATCGACCAGTATGTACGTACACGTTCGTGATAAGAAAGACAACGCTACGTACGCTTCGACCAGGTGGGTCCCAGCCGTCAGGGAGGATAAGGACGCACTTCCTTAGGTGTGAAGATATAGCTGCTGGGTTCCAGCTGTCAGTGGGAGGAATCATTTTTTATGCATAATAAGGAGGCACTTCCTTGCGTGCGAAGATGTAGCTGGTGGGTCCCAGCTGTCACGGGGAGGAAACATTTTTTCAGCTTAATAAGGAGGAACTTTCCTTGTGTACGACCATGGACCTCGTGGGTCCCAGCTGTCAGGATCTCCACGTATAGTCATCTTTCGATGACTCTCGTTTGTTGACCACGCCGCGCCAAGCGCAGCAAGGTGGTGGACGATGGCGAGGCACCGGACGGGAACGACCTGGAGATGGGAAGACACGGCAGTGGAGTCGCAGATGGAGAGGAGTACAAGGGTTATAACTGGTTCTTCATAGTGATGTGTGCTAAGCAGAGCCGCTAGCCGCCGGAGGCCGGAGCAGGCGGTCCCAGTGACGCTGGAGGAAGAAGACGAGAGATTGAAGGTGCATGCCGGCCGTTGGATATAAATCCAATGGATGTGGATGTCAGAATCATTTGTTGACTAAGTTGACAATGCCTTGCGTAGGCTTGGATCTATTTGCCCACATGTCAGCCTGCGAAAATGTGGCATATATTTAACCCATGTTTTCTAGAATTTACAGTCCATTTGCCAGGCTGGGTGAACAAATAATTTAGCGTCAATGCGGCCCATTTAATTTTTTCTAAGAAATCACAACCCATTTGCACTTTCTTGAAATACACGAATTAGCTGGGCTTGTTGTATATTTAATGTTAGGTTAGAAGGAGCAATTAATATCAAAAAATAAACCGAAGCTACACATTTCATTATATATAAAATTAACAAATTAGTGAGTTATTGCTCAAAAGAAAAATGAGCGCGTTATTATTATATTGGTCCTTAAAATATTCACAAGCTTTTGTACACAATCACCAGGATTTTCCTTGCCTGAGAGTCAAAAGCAACCAGGATTTTCCTTGCCAACTTTTGTTAAACATTTATTTTTATAAGTTAATAAGACGTGGGATGTTTTTATAATGTATATATAAGTTTCTATTAAATATACGATAATAGTAATAATATAAATATATATAATGTGGTTAGAAGGGAAAACATAAATTGGACACGGCATTATTATTCTTATATATAGAGAAATAGAACAGAGATCTGCGTTTTATTAAAAAAATACATTGGGCTGCCGATGTTTAAGAAAAAGTAAAACCTACGCTGGGAGGCCCATAGGCCGGTACATACGTGATGGACCTCAAAAAAATAAGTTGAAACCACTGTGTCGGTATTTTGTGGGCTACGCATGTTAAAAAACAAAACCTAGGCCTAGCTGATACTTGTTCGCCCTCTGAAAAAAATGATACCAGCTAGATCCCCGATACCCCTCAAAAAAGCTCCCCGATGACAGTCTTCGTTGGAAATTTATTTCGTTTATTGACTAGGTTGACAAACTCGTGGGCCCCAACGTCAGTATACAATTAGGAGGAAGCTTTTTTCCCCAATGAGGCACTTGCTTGCGTACGGCCTTGGACCTGGTGGGTCCCCACTATCAGCCTCTCGGCTTACAGTCCTCTCCGAATTCCTCTTGTTTGTTGAGCATGTTGACAATGGCAGACGGCGGCGCTGTGGCGAGCGCACATGGACGGCAAAGATCCAGAGCCGGGGAAGACGCCTTCATTCTTTCAAACATACCGCAGTAGCCCGGTGGCTGCATGCCTCTCACCCAAAAGCTGTACAGCCCGAGTTCGATTCCAACTGGTGTAGTTGAAAAACATCTAACACTTGCCAAAATTTTGTCCCTAGTTTACCCAGTTTTTCGCACACTCAACATTGTCTTGGCATTTTGAAAATAGCATATATTTTTGACTTTGCATCATATGAAGATGTGCTATACATGAATGTTGATCAGCATGATGTTAACTTGTTGTTAGTTCCATTTTTTAGCATGAATAAAATTTCCAACATTCTGTTATCCATGTTTGAAAAGTGTGTGTTGATTTAAATGCTCTGCCTCGGAAACATGCAGTTTCTTATTTGAAAATCACTTTGAAAAGCAGCCATCGGCGGTGTTGGATTTGATGTAACGCTTCTTCAATCCCTTGGCAGTGTGAGGGGGAAATAAACTTCCGTCCCATGCTGGCGGTTGGGGAATGGAGCGAACTGGATTAAAGAGGGGGCCGATGGAGCGACTGAAGAAGCACATCAGACGTGATTTTTTTTCAGTGGATGGCTCTCGATGGCATTTTTTTACTTGCCTCTGCACCATACAACTTATATTTTTAGCCTCCCAGTCCATGATGGACCAACAGCCCATTTGCTGGGCAGGCCAACCTACAGAATGGAGCACTTGATTTTTCATCAAGGGCCCAAAACAACGCAGTACTATGTTTGTTTTGAGGCCGAAAACATTATGGCAGGGGTGAGGGGGGAAGACAGAGCAAACAGATAAAAAAGAGCTGATGCGCCGTTGCTACCCTAACAAGCAGGTGCAATTCTTCTCGGAAAGAAGGTGTGCCGTTGACACTCACACGTCACAATCCCACAGTAGACATTCTAACAAGTTCACAAACAAGTACAACAGAAAAGGTAAACATTTGTATCAAACTCAGGTTCATAGGACACGTTCATATTCATAGCCAACATTCACAATCAATAACTCAAAAGATTCATATATACACAAGTTCAGCATGTCTATTCATCCAAATGATTGATAGATCACAAGACAATATTCATAGCTAACATTCATAAAAAGATTGAGATATACACATGTTCAGCATGTTTATGCATCCAAATGATTGAGAGATCACAACCAATATCATCCATGGACAAACTTTAATTACCTAGGGTACAGACTGGTAAATGGTGTTCACTCGGTGGTACTTCTTGCTAAAATTAATGCTTGTATGAGCAAACTTTCGAGTACATAAGAGGCAGCATAGACCATCTGAACTTTGCTTGTAGGTTTATCCTCGAGATAGTGGCCTCGATGCCGAGGGAGGTTTGAGAAACTTGGCCACTACTTTCATCCAACTAGTTTACTGGCTCATCTTGGTCCTGTAGCTCACCAAAATTCTACATTATATACAAGAAAGGAGGCGGTCGATAAAATAAACCACCCAAATCTTTTGTGCAGTTCAACTGAAGTGGAGCATCCCTGGCATGCAGACTAAGTGCCAGATGAATATACATGTCAACCAACTTGTCTGGAATCTTTAGACTCTATGCCATACAGTTCCCTACCAGCATACGTGGCGATAACCAAAAGGCACAAGTTGGGACCAAATACTGGACTGCGTTTTTCTAGGCTATGCGCCAAGCAATATTGTTGGCATTCACTCTGTCACTTCTTCTTGTCAACATCGATGCTTGTCTGAGTGAACTTTGGAGTACATAGCAGTAGCATAAGTATCTGTCCATCTGATCTTTTTGTGTAGTTCTACTGAAATCACCCAATGTAATGATTTGCCTACGAGTTCAGGCTCCAATTTACTCCTTTATGAAATCGGCCAACAGTAGCACAATACCAAATTACCAATACATATGACAAGCACAATAATCAGGATAAAGACCGGTACCAACCTGTGTGAGGAAGCATATCAATTAGTATTTCCTTTGACTGAAAGCCGAGATAAGCGACTGACAGGAAAGGAATGATGCAATCGAGGCAATGAAGCACCCAAAGTTTTTGTGCAGTTCCACCAAAATCGAGCATCCCTGTTGGCACATATATTGAGAAAGTGAGATTACTGTAATAGTGGGACTAGTTGATGAAATATACACTAACAAATAGAAGCACCCTCATTATCTTAATGGGTAAAGTTAGCAACATAGTAGTCTTGCTTAAAGAGAGGTATTAGTTTATTTAATCAGTGCCAATTAGCTCAACACTCAAAGCATTGCCATCTATCATAGGTTGCAAAAATTTAACGTGCAAAGATAAAGGAGTTTCTCATGACAGTAGCAACACAGTAGCACGATACAAATAGAGATGACAACACACTAATATGGTTGAAGGCCTTAGGCCGGTACCAACCTAAGCAAGAAGCTTATTCAAGTAGTCCCAGAAGAGACGATAAAGAACTGACTGGAATCATCCAATAGTACATATTTTTGTGCACTTCAAATGTGTGGTTGACATCACTCTTGTTTACCAGTGGTGAGATTATATCGAAAGATTATCAAGAACTTCCAGCAGAGTTAAAGCACTGGCTGGGATACAGTTCATTGTATTCTCTTGTGCAGTTCCACTAAAATGTACGATTGGCACAACATGATCCCTGTTTGCACAAGTAGGAATAAGGTGAAACCTTCATTAGCTTAGTGAGAAAGGATAGAAAGACATTAGCATATTACTTTAACAGTAGCATCAAATTCATGATGACAATACAGTAGGAAAACATTGCCTCATTGAACCAATAAATTGACATGCAAAACAATAGCATTATTATCTCATGACACTACCAAGATCCCCTCCCTGCTCCACCACATGGTCCACCCCCACAGACACACATACACACGTAGATGATTCAGCATAGGGTGCTACTAAAGATTTGTTTAACTCCGACAGGAAAATTAGGCAGCGATTAATTAGTGCTGCTTAAGTACTCCTAATTGATTAAGTGACCTTGCAGGAGAGACAACAGAAGTGGACGGGATCTTGGAGGATCGTCTCACATGTAAGAGAGACATTGCCGGAGCCCTTGAATGGCCTCGACTGAGGCCTCGGCTTCAGGAAGATCACCTTGGTACTGTTGATCATGTAGATCTGGGCCACACATGCATCCAGAATCTAGTTAATTAGTATGATGTGTCGTCAAGCCAAGTACTACTCTGCTACGTACTACAAGTGCACTTTTCAAGTAAATTAATACTAGTAGCAACACAGCAATACAATACCACTAGCAAGATGTCAGGATAACATAGGACGGTACCAGCATGTGATATTCTTCTTCTTCTTCTTCTTCGTCTTCCTCTTGTTGCTATATTTCTCTTTCTCCTCATCAATTGGTGAAACGAAGTACATGATTGGCCTTCTATGTCAGATTTGGTTTTGTCAGTGAGGGAGTACAAGTGTACTAGTAAACAATAGCATTATTTTCTCATGGCAGTTGCAAAATAGAGGTGAACCCATGCATTAAATATCATTCTTACCTAAAGGAAGGTTATGGTGCCAATATGGAGGATGAAGATTGGAACACAGATCTCCCTTTGTGCAGTTCCACCGAAATGAACCAACGGTTCCGGTGTGACATTCTAGTTAAACTGCACAAAAATCACTTCTTTTAAGAAGTGTTTTGTGCAGTGCACCAAAAGGTCGCACTAGCAACGAGGTGAAATGGATATCCCTTTTTGCACAAGAAGCTACAGAGGAAACAGTCAGAGTCTCAAACAATTACTGGCAAAAATAATTGGTTAAACTTGTCATGACTTATAACAGTGGCATGGCTTCATTTTACCAGGGGCATTAGATTAAGAACATCTAAATATTTGCAATAAGGGCATGGGACAGTGGGTGCACCAGTAGTCCAGCGCCATGTACCTAAACCGGGGCATAAAGTGGTGATTCAGAGTTTGTTGCCCCGAGAAACAAAAAACCAAGCAACATATCTACGTTGGTCCCATTTTTGTTCACTTTAGCCACCTATTCATATGTGTGGATAGCAAATCTAGGCCTGATCATACCACTGTGTACAGTGTTTTCCCTATATTTCCCTTTTCGACCAAGAGACCGGTTGGATGGCCACTCTGTACTACTTTCACCCCCTTTCTTTCTTGTTTGTACCAAGTCCGATGTACATACTAACTTTTCCGCCTTTATTTCCTGTTTGAACCAAGTACAAGATTCGACTCCATGACGTAGCTTTACCTCTAACAATAAAAAAAATTAGGTGACATTGGACCATCCGATCGAGCCTAGCTACGAGGGGGGATGAGAGGTAGAAAATGATGCACATGCAGCAACGTAGCAAGCTAGGAAAGTAGAGCTAGGCCGGTTTCAAAGGAAGATATACCTGAAAATCGTCGGGGTGTGGATAGGTGGGCGGCGGGAGGCCGGATCCGCCCACACTAGGGCATTGACGAAGGGATCAGAGGACCTCCCGCGCCAGCTCTTAGCCAGAGATAACGGTGCGGCCGGCAGTGGGTCTCCTCCCTCGCTGTCGACGACGGCCTAAACGCCGCCCCTCCTCCCCTTCACCGGCGGAGGGGATACGTCCGGATCTGTAACCAGCGGTGAGGATAGAAAGACAGTGTTACCACCGCTATCTTGTCTAGATCTGGAGAGGATGAGAGTGTGTGAATAGAGGAACCCTAGCAAGCAAGCGCGGAGGCTCATGCCTATATATATACGTATAGTGGGGTAGTTTTCTTTTTTCACTCCATCAAAACAATCGTTTAAAATTGTGTACGTGCCAGGTCGCCCTTTTTTTACTTGTTGATTGTTTTTTGAGATAGCTACCCGCTTATTCCAAATGGTGTGCAAGGGTGGATTAACAAGCTGCTCGGCTCGTTAAGCTCGTGCTCGTGAAGGCTCAGATCGTTAAGCTCGGAAAGATTAACGAGCAAAAAACCCTCCTCGGATCGGTTTGTTTGTAGCTCATTAAGCCTGTGAGCGCTCGTTAACAATTTTGTCATGTAAGATGAAACATGTGTTGCGTTGTTACTAACGAACTTAGCGTGAAACTTGTTAGCTCGTTCATTAAGCTCATTAAGAAATTGATGGTTGGCTTTGTTCATTAAGAAGCGACCCATGAGCATAACTAGCCAAACTATCGAGGGCTCATTAAGCTCGCGAGCTACGAGCTTTTGGTCCAGCCCTAATGGTGTGCCAGGTCGCACTTTGTATCGTTCACGTCTGGTAGTAGACCCACCATTAAGTGAACAACCACCGACTCATAAAATTTGCGAACAAGCCCATGGCTCAAATTATCGGAAACATGGGCTGCACCAACATGCATTATTATTTATATTTTCTATGTGGGAGTACATTTAATCCTCAAAACAAAATGTGAGAGTACAATTTTTTTGGAGTACTACTATTGCTAGCTCCTCCTCTATCGTCCAAACTCTATGACTAGCCGCTCTAGAGCATGGCTAATAGAAAAGCCAAATGCGGGCTCTATATTGGTGCCATGTCACTTGTAGTCTTCACACAAAAATAAGGCAGGCTGTAGAGGAGCTGCTAAGCTGACTATAGTAATCAATATTTACATGCATGGTGAAGGAGGGGAGCGCACCTGATTTTAGGGAGAAGGCAGCGTTTTCTTTTAAGGACTGCATGCAGCTCTTTTTCTCTCGTGCTGTGCGCTACAGCCCGACGATAAGTGAAACGCCGGCTTCACTCTCTCCACCCTTCTGTCTCTTCCAGATCGGATTTTGATGATGTGGAATGGCTTATAGCGAGCTGACTAGGCTCTATTATACTAGCTCTTACATTGTTTCACAGACTTGCGGGACATCAAGCATCCGGGCCCACGTGTCATCCACCAAATCACAGCGAAGTGCTGCAGTAGAGACTCACCAGTCACCCTGGTGTGGCTGTCATGACCCGTCATATCACAAAACCCACAACTTTACCAGCAGTGGTAAAGTGGCCTCGAAGTTGGATGGGACGAAGCAACCATCATTTCACTGGAACGCTCATTGAAGCCCTTTCTCCCTTATCTTGAACAAAACCTCACTCCAGGCTAATCACTTCTGCCATTTTTCTTGTGTACCGACGAAGGAAAGGTGGGCGAATCAGTGATGCTACTCTATTTTCATTCCAAGAATCTTCTTTTTGCGAAGCACCGATCGATTCTCACTGCCTAGTCTTTTCCCGTTTCCATTGCGATTGTTGTTTCCTTTCGATTGCTTTTTGTTTGTCAGTTTATAGATGGATCCTGGAGCACTAGGCAAAGAGTTGCCGATAGTCAACCCACTCGGGACAGAGATCTCCAGGAAGCGAGCACCGACCAATGAGTTGGCGATGTTGGCGGGCCAACCCATGGAGACGAAGAACTCCAAGAAACAAGCACTGGCCAAAGAGTTGACGACGTTGGCAGACGAACTCTGAACAAAGAAAGCTGGAAGAACAGCAAGGGCACCATCGTGCCTACCCCAGAAACTCTAGTGGCCACCTATGAGAGGCTCAAGGCCGGGTTTGAGGAGATAGTCGCCGTTGAGAAGCAGTATTTCCCTGGCAAGGCGATGGCCCCCTTCGAGGAGATGGCCCCCGGAGGGATGGGATCCCTCGGTGAGCTGCACAAGGTAAAAAATGGCATACCATAGTTGTGGTTTTTGATTATTTGCAATGTGCTTGCTAATATGTTAGGGTTGTGCAGGTGCCGGTGGACATCCTTGATGATTCCGATGTCACGGTCCGTCCTGTGGATATCGCCCCAGAGATCGATTCCCATGCTGCTGTCCATCCTATGGACATCGCCTCGGAGATCGATTCCCATGCCGCTGTCCGTCCTGTGGACATCTCCCCAGAGATCGATTCCCATGCCGCTCCCCGTCCTGTGGACATCACCCCAGAGATTGATTCCCATGCCACTCTCCGTCGTGTGGACATTGCCCCAGAGATCGATGACAAGAAATAGTTGGTCGCGCTAATCTTTCAACGTAGTTTGCATTGTGTTTAATTGCCAGAACAATTACATGTTATCAAAACATCTTAGGGCTAGTGCAATATCTTGTGTTGGCGGTACTTGCTACTTTTGTTTGATAGTGAATCATGCGAACCCTCTCTGAGTTATGGAAACAGATGTATCCTCACCAGCTTTTGATGTAATATATAGCATGAGTGGTTAGATGTAAGTTTGAACTGTTTATCATATAAGCATGACTTGTTTGATGAACAAATGGTTTGATGATTCTTGGTGTCAAACCTCGATTGATTCCGTGCTGTGTTAGTAGGCTAGGTACTCTGCGAGCTATAGTACTTGCAAACACTCACCGAAGAGAAACGTTGGGGCTGATGAGCTCGTGTTATGCTTATAGGTCTGGTCATCGATCGGCCAATAGCCCAAGCTCCTAAAACTCGATTAGACAATAGTCCACAATTATACATTAATTCACATGAAACTCAAAGAGTTTGTGCACGCATACATTCACATTAATAGCCAGCATTCGGAACAAAATTGGCATGTATTTGTAACGTGCATGAATGTGTAATTTTTTCCTGGACGCATGAATGTGTAGTGACGTCGTACTTTTAGAGTGGCTACAGAGAGTGTGTACATGTGCTAGAGAGGGGTTGTGGGATGGAGAGAGATCTAGAGAGAGAAAGGCCCTCCATTTATTTCTAGTCGTCAACAAAATCATAGCAGTACAAAGATGTAAAATCCTAGAACATTGGCATTAGGTGGGCTAGTTTGGCCTAGTGAGTTTGAGTGATATGACGTGCTATAGTGGCGTCCAGTCTTTGCGTGTGGTAAGTTTTCTTGAAGAAGTGGATTCAACGAAGTCATGATGGTTCCTTCGTTCGAGCAACTTACAATGGGAAAGGTTGGGCCTGTGATTTCATGGCTCATTAGTCATCTATTACTGAGGCGCTACGACCGGGGTGAGTGTCCCCTGCAGTACTGTGTGATGCACTCTAATTTTGGTGCATCGCAAGTGGACCAAGATGGTCGACGTCCCACATGTCGGTGAATGAAAGTATTCTTTCCAATATCAAGGACGAGCAAGGAAACCGGGCGGTATAATGTCAGTGCTCTTTTATACTATTCATTGTTTATTTTTGATGAAAGCTATTGTCTCCACTACTGAGGAGGAGTGTGAAACACGTCAGCCCAGTGAACTTGGCATGTGCACAACTCCCTCCGTCCGTGAAAGACTGTACATATTGACCAAGAGGAACCGGAACTCCATGGCATAATTAACGCCCAAAAGTAGCAGACTTATGTGTGCATGCGACAATTGAGAGAAGAAGATTAAATGAAGGTTGTTGCATGCTGTAATTAAGGATAGACATGCTGCCTATAGCTAGAGCACAAGTTGCTGCATTAGTCAATCAATACCGATTATATTAAAAGTTAAGTGCATCGGAAGTGTAGATGTACACTCTTTGTTGGAAAAAATTCTAAAACTAGATGTACAGTTTTTCACGGACCGAGGGAGTACATGTGAGAACCCGGAATTAACTTCTGAACCCTCCTGTGTATATTTGTCAACCCCAGGATCATTGTTGACAACACAGTGAAATGGTATCATTACAGAATACGTAAAAGCATTAAATGTAGTATATTAGTCAAAAGACATACCTAGTGAAATGTCTCACGACATTTGTTACAACCAGAAAACAACGGAAAGTAAAAATGCGTAGCGACTCCATCTCAGCCACAGGCAGTCGATGTAGTCCACGTGACCTCACTCCTACGTATCGCCATAGTAGTCGTAGTCATCACCTTCGTCTTCATGGAACTCTGTTATTCAACAAAATTATTGCCATGAGTACATTACGTACTCAACAGGCCTCTGAAGGTCCTAACAGTTACATGTGGCTTCAAAGGAAGGCTTTATGGCTCGTTTGCATAAAAGCTAATTTTGTTTGGAAAAAAATAGCAGTTGGATAAAAGCAGTTTTTGATGAAAACATGTTTTATCTCCAGAATAACTTTCATCAAAGTGAGGATCCTCGATCAACTCACACTCTTCATAGGTTCCAAGAATAGGGGCAAAGAGGGAATAAGCAAGACAGGTCCTATATGTCAAGAAAGATTCATGTGTCATCCATGACCGTGGACACGGCTATTTGAATAGTTTTACACTCTGCAGATGTTGTACACTTTACCCACACGACACACTCCCGACTTGCTGCCACCAGTGGCCGCTGGCGTAGTACACCATTTGGTATACTGGCAGGGAGATTGTGACGAGGTCTTTCATTAGACCACACTTACTGTGCCAAGCCCACTAGGTTTCAACACGGAAGTAACTGCAGTTCACAGTCCGGGCCCCCCTTTTGTGCCGAGGATACTCCTCGCAAGGCAGCTATCCCATCTGCAGTACGATGATGACGATAATAAGGGTGAACTAACTAATCAACCAAGCCAGTGCCCATATAGCATGTGGCTATACTATTATCACAATCTTCAAATCCAAGACTTATTAGGCCTCATGCGGCACGGATGACTGATTGCCCCCTTCAACTCGTGAAGGGCGGCCAATCACTCCTTCAATCCTTGATTCAGCTGTCGCCCGCGCCAGTATTCAGATGGTAAGTTTCACCCAGAGTAGAAGAGGATAGAGAAGGTCAACAAGGGCCAACTAGCCTAGCTCAGCGTTAAGTTTCAACTGTCAATGACTCAAAGGTCATTCAACAAGGCACCTATAGGGTGATAAGCATGGCTAAGCATTTCTACTCTATCGGAACCATATACTTCTACTCAGGTGTCAAGTAAATAGGCGACAAGCGGATCAAGGTAATGTGTCAATCGACACGCTAGCTACGAGAATTTAAAATAGCATGCACATAGTAACAATAAAACTCAATGCAATTTTGTAAACCATAGGATAAGTATGATCAAAGAAGGAGGCATGCCTTCATTGTTGAGTCCTCCTTCAGTAACCTGTTTCTGTCCATGTCCAACATCGTCACTCCCTACTCGTCGCAACGATAGCAAAATGAAAACAAATAAATACCAAAACAATAGTAAATCCAAATAACATCCAAAACAAATTAAGAGTGGATGGATAACAAGATATCGATCAAGATGGAGATTCCGAAATGTTGTAGCATCATAGGGAGGTAAGGGATATGATTCAACGAAGTGACAGGGTTTAGGTTGAAATGGCTAAGGAAGGCTTGGTGACCAAGACTAACGTTCCGATTCGAACTATGCGATTAAACATAGTAGTGCCCACTGCGCGACAAACTATATATGAAACTACTATATACTAAACACAATGACATCAACACACATGGAATGGAACCAGCGTATGCATTTTAACAACGCAATCACAACATGTGGCATCATAAAGGTAAAAGATAACCACAAATAAACATTTAGATGGAATCTAAATGTTTATAATGGTCAATAGAATCCAAACATATACATTAAGTCTATAATAACTCAAAGCAAGTGTTCCCTAAGACAACCAAACCAACATTACAAACCATAGTACTTAAGGAGTGAAACAACATACAACACACATGAATTGAGTTGGATCTATGTCCAGTCCTAAGCAATACTAAACTATATAGATCCAATATAATAACAACAAACACAAGTCAACTAATATAAATAAACTAACAACACAAGCATCAAACATATGAGTTTTCAAGAGAAGATAATAAAACGAGACATGGTCTTATTACTAAAGAACGACTAATACAAATAACCACTAGCGGTTATAATATCACCACAACACAACTCAACTAACATGAAAGGTAAACTAGTCTAAGCATGTCATGAACTATTGCAACACATATACAACACTCATAAGACTAACATGTGCAAGGGTAATCATCCATAAGAAGCACAAGGGACTAAGTACTCAACTATAATACATAGAACTTCATAAGACATGAAAGATCACTTGCATGACGATGGCTAGACATATAACAATGCAACAACTAGATATAATAGATATGACAAAGTTCATGCACACAACAAATGTAATAGTAAGATAAACCCGATATGATGCTAAGCATGGGTGATCACCACTTGAGATGCCAAAATACGCTACTAATAGAATATAACTCATAACTATGAAATAACTTAGTTGATATCAACTAACACGACTATCAAGTATGGCAATAGCACACCACCGTACATACTAGTTATCTCATATAAGCACATGGACATAGTTTTGTCATATAGGCACATGGACATATCATACTAAGCATTTAAGCAAGTTAGAAAACCAGATCATGAAATCAAGCAATGTAGCATACTAGCATGAGTAAAAATGACATGCACTCCTATTTGTTACAATCTATAGTTGCAAAGACATAAGATACACTACTAGGCATGATTTAACACATGAACTGGTACACACATGCTATACAATCTAGTTGTACAATCACAACATTATGGTATGGTCGTGATCAAGCAAGAAGGGGTCCTATTTAATGAGATCATAACTACGACCATATACCTACTAACAAGAAAGATTAGTCATATATGTGATCATAGCAACTTGATAACACATGGTAAACATCCAACCAAAATATGCATTCGATTTGAGCAAGTGCTAAAATGTCATGACGACCAACTAAGCATGCATAGATATTGACCTAGGTAAACAAAACACCATATAATTACCCAAACAACAATAAGCTAAAGTTGTATGCTAGGAGCATAGAGTCGACAATAAAGACACAAACAAATATATTATATAAATGAACTAGCCATGTAATCTTAAATAACAAACATCTACAAAACAATAGGAACTAAGGCAATAATATATTATGCGACAAGGAACTACAATGGATAGGTTCCCAAACAGCATAGCATTTCATTTGTCCTCAAGCATAAAGAAACTATGCAACAACATGTACTAAAAATATATAAATATCTATCGTAAACATGGAAATGATTTCAAACAAATAAAACAAACATGTGACATGTATGGAAATGCATATTTAAATCATATCTAAGATATCACCATGCTAAACAAATTTAAAATAGTCAAGGCATGAAGCATTTCATGACTAGATAGATAAGTAAATCGACACCTAGAACAATTCGAAAGAATTATAAGCATGATGAACATTCACCACAATTATGTACACGTTCTCATCGTAAAACAACAAACAATATCAATCATTACTAAAATAATAATAATAATAATAAGATTACACTAACAATGCTCCAAACCAAATCAAAATAGTACACTCGCCAAGCATGTATGAACAAAGATAATCCGATACACCGAATCGATTCCTACACATGATAATAATTCAAAAATATTAGTACGCATGCATAAAAGAGAAATACATGCCACCACAAATTATCGAGCCGAAACAACGTTCAACTATTTTATCAATTTAAGCAAGAGTAAACTAAATCTAGTAAATCATATGTTACTCCTAACAATATGAAATAACTAGAAGCGACTCCTAGGCATATCATGAGCATACGATAAATAACATATGTAACAAACAAAACGAATATCACCAATCAATAAACAATAAAAATCTACAGTGCATCCAGTTGACCAAACAAGTAATCTAACACCTGCATGGGGTTACGAAGATCCTAGGAAATATTTCATCTATGGGGCATGAACTCATATGACAAACAAAAAAAAAGAAACAAGTGAATGTCGTCGGATGGCCTTTGATTTTGGATGCGCGCGGCCAACGACAAGGAAGGGTTGAAACATGATGTCTAACAGAGGGACAAGGTCTAGGAAAGTAAGACTGCACAAGGAATTGAAGAAGTGCTCACCGAGTTTGACAAAATAGTGTGATGAACTCGATGAACAGTGTACACATACATGCGGAATTCTCCTTGTGTGGTCGACAGATCGCGCTCTTTCTTCTCTGAACGGATTCATGGCGCGGAGAAGAATCTTCTGGCGAAAGGGTTCGGGCGGAGATGGTCCAAGTCACCAGGATCGAGACCTTGCATCCATGAAGCTTTAAAAGTTCAGGAAGAGTTGTTGGGGAGAGGAAGAAGGAAACAGGGAGGAGAAGTGACCGGAATGGAAGAGGAGGTGGAGGCGTACTTATAGGTAATGGAGGAATTGGAAACAATGGGGACTTAAGCAAGGGCACCAGAGAGGCTGTACGTTTTTGTTCCCTTGTGCGCGTGTGCATGTGGCTGTACGTCTGCTTGCGTGGAGGGAGGAGAAGAAGCGCTCAGGAATGGCGTGGAAGATGCGCCAAGTCTATCTCTTCGTAGTTTGAAACGCTAGCTATTAAAGGGAATTAAGAGAAGGAGTTTACATATGGGTGAACGTTTCCTCTTATGTGCGTTCTGAACGTACAGGAAGGAGAGGAGAAGAGGCTTTCGTTGGTTGGGAGAGATGGGCCAGCTGGGCCAGCCCAGGAGGAAGTAGTGAGAAAATAAAATAAGAGGGAGGAAGTGGAAAACAACAAATGGGCTTGGCCCATGCTGTTGGGAAAGAAAAAAGGAAAATATGTGGATTGCCCTCGCGGGGAAGAGAGATGTGTTGGGCTAGGAATCCAGCACATAATTTGATAAAGAAAAAAAAAGATTTTCCTTTTAGGAAAGGAAAATGTAGAAAGGAATTAAAAGCTCGAGCACATATCAAACGAACTGAGAAATCCAAGAAAATGCAGACTCGCAAATTATAAATGCCGAAGACAAAATAAAGTCCAATTGAAAGAAAAAAACAAAACACAAATTTAATTTAAGTTGGCTTTAGATCAGATTAACTCCCCAAATTTATGTAAACTCAATTTAAGCTTTATTAACAAATAAAGCAAGCGAAATTTTCTCGCCCTGATTTTTGAAAAACTTTTTCTTAAATATTCCAAGAATCGGGATGTTACAGTACACGTGCATGTACTCACATACATAGCCAGGGTGGTTCACGTGTAAGGGTTGGACTCCTGTCGCGCCTGCGTAAAGTTTTTTTAACTGATTTCTTTGCTCTGCCAACTGACAGGTGGAACCCAGAAATCAGGTGTCAATTTAACCCGTCAACAAAGTGCCACGTCGACTATGTGGCCGGTCAGCAGGGTGCAATACGATGCTCTACGGTGAGCTAGTGACCGTATAATCACCGCAAAACTATATAGTGGCCGTAATGAGCGTATTGTTACATACGTTGACGGCTAGTGTATTTATCCCGTTTCAAATTGAGCCATATTAACCGAAAAGGACACAGTATGGACTAGTACTAATTTAATGTGTCCCGTCAACTCGCAGAATGAGGAGAAGCTTGCTTACTATACCCTCTCTCTTGCCCACGCACGGTGGCTCACAGGACGAGGAGAAGCTTGCTTACTACATACACCTACGCCCTCTCCCTCACCCACGGGCGCGGTGGCTCGTAGGACGAGGAGAGGGTTTTGACTACAGCTCCCTCTTCCTTGCCCTCGCCCTCGTGGTGGACGTGCAGCAGAGCATTCGGTGTCAGATTGCCAGAAGCATATTGTACTGTAGTATCATCATTGTTGGACCTCCCGAAGAGGCGAAGAGCCAAGTGCAAGGTTCATAGAAGTACGAATTGTTGAACCTCCCAAAGCGGTGAAGAGCCAAACGCAATGTTTATAGGAGTACGAGTTGTCGTCCTAGTACTACAACTAAAGCGAACAATCGCTACTGTATGCTGCCGCCACATCACCTATAGCCAAAGTTGTGCCACCTTTTTTGCTCACAGAGCGTGTTGGAGCCCGTGCAACAGCCACACAAATTGCACGTACACATAACACATTTACTAGTAATAAATTCTGAAGGACAAATGCCAGCATGCCACACAAGTTCATCTCCACTTCATGTGATAAAATTGTGCAATGACTACTCTACATATATTTACAGCGCTACCATTCACAATTTACTATACTTCACTTACACGTTATAGATGGGCTCCATGTCCTCCTCCAGGTTCCAGTCCCACATGTTCTTCATAGATGGCACGATCCATAGCGGTGGGCAACGGGAATCATTGTCGCAATTTTCTAGTCCAGTTCCACACGATGGAGACTCATCCAAGCTGAAGCGGCATAAATCAGGGATAGCGTGTCCTAGCATGTCGTTCATCCGGCGGTGCGCACTGAAGACACAACCATGCTTCATGAACGGCAGGCCTTCGGTGTCGTGCACGGAAGGTGGCATCTGCTTCATAATGGGGTAGCTATCCCCAATGAAAAGCGAGTACTCTCCAAGAGTGTTCCTCGGCACCCACAAAGCTATGCTACTTTGTGTCATGCATGGCAATAAATAAGATCATCTATGATACTACTCTACGATACTATGCACTATGAAGTTAGTATCATACACTAGTAGTATCATATGCATGATACTAGTATATGATACTCCCCACTATGAGGGCCTTAATTCTTGCATGCAACGTTTTAATTAAGTTTGAAATATAAACATGTCAATGGGAGGGAGTAGAAGCCTCATGCATGCATGCATGCATGCAACATTCACACGTACACATGCACGCACGCAACACTCACGCATCCATGCGGCACACAGCACAAGACGCAACACATATGCTCACGCTCAAGTGCTCGACCTACTCCCTCCGTCCGTGAAAGACTATACATATAGGGATTTACACATTGACCAAGAGGAACTGGAACTCCATGGCATAATTAACGCCCAAAAGTAGCAGACTTATGTGTGCATGCGACCAGTGAGAGAAGAAGATTAAATGAAGGTTGTTGCATGCTGTAAGTAAGGATAGACATGCTACCTATAGCTAGAGCACAAGTTGCTGCATTAGTCAATCAATACCGATTAGATTAAAGGCTAAGTGCATTGGAAGTGTAGATGTACACTCTTGTTGGGAAATTTTCTAATGCTAGATGTACGATTTTTCACGGACCGAGGGAGTAGTTCATAGTACTGCATCCATGCAAGTAGGAGTATTAAACAAGTTGCTATTAGGAGGAAACATCATTAATTTTGCCTCGATTACTGTTGGTGGCCTTGTATAGATGCAAAATGTATATTTCATAGTGGCCTTGTATAAGTAAATGGAGGGAGTATTACTACTTGGCTTAGCGATTGATCAGACAATAGTCCACAATTAAACAATAATGTACAGATGCGGTGCATTCCGAGTTCAACATTCACATCAAACTTAAAGAGCTGGTTCACGGATACATTCACATTAGGGCATCTCCAATGGCAACCCGTAACAAACCTCCTGCATCTATCCATATTTCTTAGAGTCCGTGCGCGGCGGGCGGCCGATCTCTTCTTCATCCCCGTCTCTCTCTTCTCAGCCGACGCTCAGTCGGTGATTAGATTTTGGTTATCATTGGTTTATTCAATTGCAGTCCCACATGTCAGTGAAAATGCAAGACAATGCGTGTCCCCTTTGGTGAGCGGCGTGCCAGACCGACTGTCGGGGGTGTGACGCGAACACGACATGCATGCTTTAAGTGTGCCACCTTTTCCTTTTCAACTTGCAAAGTGTAACATTTTCTACCCTTTTCTTTCGCTTGTTCGTGCGATCGATCTATAGAAATCTAGAACAAAATGATGAGGGCGGGGCTTTCCCACGTGTTAGGTGGGCTAGTTGGCCTAGTGGGTTTTAGTGATATGATGTGATACAGTGCCGTCCATTCTTCGCGTGTGGTAGAAGTATTGCTGGTACTGTAAGTTTTCTTGAAGAAGCGGATTCAACGAAGTCAAGATGGTTCCTTAGTCCGATGACTTGAAGATTTTGTTAACTTGACTTGATGACTTGAAGATTTTGTTTCTTGACTTGATGACTTGAAGATTTTGGCACTTTTCCGGGTTCATTTAGCATATTTAGGCCATTATGTGCATTTTGTAGAAATTCACTACCATCATCCTTATTTATTGGCCGCCTTAGTATATTGTGCCAAACTTTGACCATAGATTGAACTAAGAAAATAATAATGCATGTCACCAAAAATTATATCATTGGATTCGTATTTAAACATAGTTTTTAGTGATATTATTTGTAGTTACATGCATCAACATTCTGTTAGATAAATCTAAAGTCAAAATTTAGCACAAATTGTGAAGGGACCAATAAACCAGGACGGAGGTAGTAGCGCAGAAACATCAAATCCCAGCTACAGCGACACGGGTGTGATGATAGGGACGTGGAATGCCGTTCGATCATGGTGCACGCGCGTGATCCGCGTGGCTGGGGTGGTGGCCAATCAGAAAGCAAACCACAATAGGGTCAGCGCACACAGTTTCCAGAGGCTACAGAAATTAACCGTGTGCGATAATAAATGTCCAGGATTGAAGGGGAATCCAAATTTCCTTCGTCATCTGTCCTTGAGCTCTTGAAAAACCAATGCACTATACAGTTGTCAGGCCACTCCGCCTGAGATCTCTCTCTCCAAGCGTCGCTCATGCCACCGCGCCGCACACTAACCGGTAAGGAAGCGATGGCATCCCACCGTGTCGAGTTCCTCGTCGCCCACGACCGCGCATAAAATGGTAAGGAAGAGATGGCATCACAATGTGCCCAGTTCATCGCCGCTCGCGACCTCACACCTACATGGGCGGACTTTGAAGCTGCCAAGGCCGAACGGGCGATAGATCAAGAGGCGGCCAAAACCGCACAGAGGGAGCGGAAAAGAAAGAAAGCACTAAAGAAAAGAGAGTCCGCTGCCACAAGAAAGAAGAGGACATATGCGCTGCAGAGGAGAGCTCGGCGGAGATCCAAGCACGATGGGGTGTCGCTGGCAAGGCTGGGAAGGAGAACGATGGTGTCTGGCCAGCATGCCCTGATGCCTCCACCTGACAGGATCGCGGCAGTACCTACTGCGACGCTGAGGAGAGATGGGAAGATATCCAACCACGGTGGGGTGCCGCCGACAAGAACGACAAAGAAAATGATTACGTTTGGCCAGCATGTGAGAAGTAGTAGTACTAGTAGTTAGTGTGTGTGTCTGTGTCACCCGTACGTTTATTTAATTAATTACGAGCATCTACTAGTTACTACTATAGTTGACCAGGATGGTCAATGTCCCACATGTTGGTGAACGAAAGTATTCTTTCCGATGATATCGAAGAGGAGCAAGGAAACCGCGTGGAATAGTAGTATCACTTCTGATTTATATTTATTTTTTTCTTTTTGATGAAAGCTAGCGTTTCAACTCTTATGACAGAGGAGTGCGAAACACGACATGTGCTGGATGTCTCACACGTCAGTGAAAGGAGTGGGACATGAACATCGTGGTAGAGCGTCTCCACTTCTTCCACTCCTAGGTCAGAGACCACACATAGTACTAGTATATAACCATACAAAGTGCGACCTGCAGAGACAGACGTGTCTAGTTGAAAGGTCTTGGATCATACACGTAAACAAATATCCAACCTAATATGTGCCTGCAATTAATATAGTAGAGTACCTAGGCATGTAGGAGTACATCATAATATCACTGTGGATTGCACGTACAACATTTAGTGGTAGTAAGACAAACGCCTATATGCCACGCAGGTTCATACTATTTGTGCCTGGCTACTTCACTTACTGCGCTACATTACTCAGGTTCATACATCCCTGGGTACATGTCCGTCTCATAGATGGCACGATCCATAATGGTTGGCAACGGGAGTCCATATCATCGCAGTTTCTTAGTGTGGCTCCCCACGATGGAGACTCATCCAAACTGAAGCGGCATAGATCAGGGATAGGGGCGTTCATGATATGAATCCGTCGGTGCGCAATGCAACTGCACCCGTTCTTCGTGAACGGCTTGCCGTCGACGTCATGCACGGAAGGTGGCATCGTTTTCACTATGGGGTAGCTGTCCCCAATGAAAACCGAGTACTCTCCAAGTGTGTTCATCCACACCCAGGTAGCATCACGTAGGATGTGTCCCATACGAAACAAGTCCCCATGTTTGTCACCGCGAAGATGCGGTTAAAAAGGATCACAACATCTTCGTATTCGTACAGCAACAAATCGGCCGCAGACAAGATGGTCCACATTTGACCGCCACGTGCAGGATGGATCGTGAAAGCAATCGCGATGTTGAACACCATGATGAGAGTGTAATTTTTGTTGGCGCATGACCTTATCAGGGCTTCCGAGATTGCTATCTTCTTCAATCTCACTGTGGTTCCATCGTAGCAATTTAGGCGATGGCCCATTGCATGGACGATCCCAATGTTGGACAAAGCTTCTGCGGCAACGGTGTCACCATTGTAGATATTGTGCAAATTGATGTTGGTACCCTCCCGTACATATTCAAGCCAACACCAAGCCTAACCTGTGAAACAGTGGGCAACATGAGAATTATGAAATGGACACGGAAGTAGTCTTTAGAATGCATTTACTATATGATCAAACTCAACACTTACCTGCTAATCGGACAAAAAACGAGTGCCCCTCAACATCGTCATCTCAAGGGGCATCAACTTGCAACTACGGCCACGCCGCGCTGGAGAGACTCCCCCCAGGAAACATCCTCATCCCCGAGGACGCATGGCAGACCAACTAACATGGCCTTCTCCCATGCATATTTACGCACCCTCTTAAAATATTGGGTGTGGCTAGATCTCAGTCGACTGAGATTTAACCAAGTCTCAGTCAAGTGACATTATACACAACAGAGAAAAGAATAAACTAAAAATAAAGTTTTGCACAAATCTCAATGTATAATCTGAGAGATATAGCATCGGCTGAGACTTAACAAAGTCTAAGTCGACTGAGACTTAGCAAGACTGTAAAATATTTGGTGCAAGTAGCGCTGAGTCTTGCGGATGTGAGGAAGTCAGAGCGACTTACGACTTCTCCCAAAGGATTGTAGTCCAAGGTCTCCCAACCTTGACGAGGATGAGAAGCACCACCACCTTACGAATCCATGGCAATGGCGATGAACTGCCTTATCCCTTGGGGAGCTGGTTTACATGAGAGGATATGGTAACTACAAGGCTTCGTCCCTTCGAAAAGGATGTTCTGCGGGCGTGCACTAGTGCAATTTATATTTGAGATTAGGGAGCTGGCAGACGGTTCGTTGTACGGCATGTTCGCGTCCATCCACTAGCTCGGAATTAAAGCACGCACGACATTTACAGCGACTGGGATTATTTTGTTTTCCGGGCGCATGGACCAACACGGACTAGTGGACCTCATCGCCCATTTTCGAGCATGAATTCGACAACTAAGTGTGTGACATGCGTGCATGCAAATCTTGCATGATCAAACCGTGCGAGGCAGAGCGGTAGGCTGTCGAACTACAACCTGCATGTTCTAGCCATGTCATCCACACACAACCTAAAGGCCAATTAATACTCCGCTGGTGTACGTGCTCCCTATATTGTACTTCCTCCGTTCCTAAATATTTGTCTTTTTTGTGATTTCAAATGGACTACCATAGATGGATGTACATAGACATATTTTAGAGTGTAGATTCACTCATTTTGCTCCGTATGTAGTCACTTGTTGAAATCTCTAGAAAGACAAATACGAGTATTTAGGAACGGAGGGAGTACTATGCATTGTTTGGCACGAACATTCCTTGGAGCTTGTGCTGCAACTGGCATACTCCACAGCCCGCTTCCCTTCTCCTTCCTCTTCCACCGCCCGGGCACGTCCGCGGGAAGCGACTGGTCAACCCTAATATAGTACTCTACTAGCATAAAAAGATGCATGCATGACCACTAAAATTTCCTTTCTCTTATCTCTATGAAATAAATGTGGCATGAGACTCAAAGCCCTTTAAGTCTGAGTATAATGGAAATCTATTTTTTTAGACGATCCCTTTTAAACAAGAAAGGAGGGAGTATTAGAATTATGTTTTTTAACAAATAAAAGACACTCGCCAAGCTTTCATTCATTCATCGTAAGCAGTTTACATTCAGGAGTAGTACTAGATATCTCAAATCCATACATACCATGCAATAGTAGTAACTAGTACTAAATACATAACCTAAGCTAGACCACACTACTCGTCATCGGAGATGGGTAGGCGGCCACATGCTGCAACTCCAGCTCCTCCTGCTCCTCCTCCAGTTTGGCGAACATCTTGTTGATCCCCCACTCCCGTTAGCGGTGGAAGCGGCGGTTCGGCTCCACCTCGGCATCCGACTGGATGGACTCGAGGATGGACTGCTGTTCCGCCACCCCCTCTGCTTGGTGCAACTCCACAATGGCGAGGCATGCAGCCGGTGGTGCCGGCTCCGCCTCGCCCGCGTCATCGTCCTCCTCCACCGGCTCCGCTTCGCCTGCGTCGTCGTGCTCCTGTTCCGGCTCCACGTCGCCCTCGTCCTTGTTCTCGTCCTCCGGCTCCGCGTGCTGCTCCGCCTCCACCACCTCCTCCTTTAGTTCTGGTTAGTCCGGACTCTGGAGGCAGGGCGATTTTGATCCGGGCTTCGCGCCACCTCTAGATCTCCGAAAGTAGATCAAAGCACCGCTCCGGTGGGGGCATGGCGTATGTCGTTACCTTCGGTCGGGCCATGGCTATCGGGCGACGGCGGCCGAAGAAGAGGCAGGAGGAGGGGAATGAATGCGGCTACTGTTTGGATTCTCCGTCCGACTTAAATAACTACGTTCCATCACGTGTACCCGCGTGTGCATAAATTGTACACATACGGGTCTGTTTAGGGGGCGTCACGTAACTGGTATGTGTGTGAGATTCTGAGAGATAGAGAGTGTGTGTGCACCTCTACTCTTCGGACATGTACTGCACCTTTTGCATCGGGATATAAGTATAATGGTACTACACTTTAGCTTGTCATTTACGTGGCCATATTAATGTGGTTGTGTAAAAAAAATGTCACTTCCTGCTCGTGATTTGCGTGATAAAATTATGAGTAGTTTGCTAACTACTAAAATAAAGTGGAATTTGTCCATGTTGTATAAGTAAATTAAGGTGATTGATTATCATACGGGTAAGGTTGGACGAAGGGCGGTAGGAACAAATGCTCCACCTAGAGCATGTGTGTGTGAAATGGAGTCTTAGTGTGTGTGTGTGTGTGTGTGTGTGTGTGTGTGTGTGTGTGTGTGTGTGTGTGTGTGTGAAACTGAGTCTTTGGTAGGGAAAGTAATTAAGTGTGTGTGGTTTCATCGTAGAGAGGTGATGTGTATGGCAGAGGCCTCCAACGAGAGGGGAGAGGGCGTAAGAGAGAGACGAGGCCCGTAAAGAGGGAAGAGAAGGAGTGTGCGCATGAGAGGAGTGGACATCGAGATAACGTGTTTGTTCGAGAGACACCGATGAAGACTACTATCGATGGTGCATGTAGGTAGGAATTAAACGAAGGGATAGTCTTATTTGTTTCTGGGATAGAGGGAAGGAGTGAGAGAGGGGGGGTAGCTAGAAGAAGATAGTTAAGTGTGAGTGTGTGTTTTAGAAAAGAGACCCATCCAGACGGAAGTCATGTGCACACAAGAAGAGAAAGATTCAATGTGGGGTGAGGGTTGAGGGTAATTAACTACGTATGGAGACATATGAGACCATTGAACGTGCATGTGCGAGAGGTATACATACGTGGGATGTGTGTGTGCGCGCGCACATGATCGAGATAAAAGGAAGGAGACATAAGTCATAAGATCAACGAGATGGGAGAGATGGATCAGTATGACAGTATGCATGCATGTGAGGGTGGAGGGAAGAAGGCCCGATGATGAGCATGTGTTTTTGTCTTTAAGAGAGATTGGCGTGGGCTGGATCATGCATCTATGGCGAGCAGAGAGAGCGAGACACAACGTGTGTGCAAAACAAATCGACCTATTAATGCATGTATAGAGAAACATATATAGTGTGCGTAATAGGAAGCAAGAGTGCGTGCGAGAAAGAAAGGTTGACGGAGAAACAGATGGATAGAGAGATAGAGATGCTAGCTATAGGAACATCAGCTAGTTTGTGTGTTAGAGATAACAAGCGAGTGGTTCAGAGGGGTGAGTTATGCGTGTGTGTGAGAAAGATAAAAGGAGGGTGCATGACTGCATGTAGAGAGAAACAGATATAGTGTGCATGATAGGAAGCAAGACTGCGGGCGAGAAAGAAGGTTGGTGGAGAAACAAAGAAATAGAAAGATAGAGATGATAGCTAGAGGGAGATCAGCTAGTGTGTGTGTTGGAGATAAGAGTCGACTGGATAAGAAGGCTGAGTTATGTGTGTGGGTGTGAGAGAGATAGATAGAGGGTGCATGTGAGTGACATACAAACGAATATTAGAGATAAATGAGATCCTGAGAGATGGAGTTTTGTGTTTGCGAGAGAGAAAGATATTTCGCAAGGAGAGTCGTAGCTATAGAGACATATCAGGGAACGTGTGATATCCCTATGGAGAGTGGGTGTGTGAGCGGCATACAAAGGGAATGGTGGAGAGATATGAGACCCTGCGAGACGGAGTTTGTGTTTGTGTGTGAGAGAGAGGTATTTAAGAGGGAGAGTCATAGCTACCGAGACATAGAGAGCGCGACAAATCTTTGTGTGAGAGGTTGTGTGTGAGCGGCATACAGGGGAATAGTAGAGAGAAATGAGACCGTGGGGAGACGAAGTTTGTGTTTGTGTGAGAGAAAGAGATTTCACAGGGAGAATCATAGTTAGAGACACATACTAGGAAGCGAGATATACTTAGAGAGAGATAGAGTGAAGGTCGAGGGAGAGAGTACCATCAGTCTGTTACAAAGATAAAAGACTGCTGTCGACATACAAGTAGCACGAGAGATACTCGAGAGATGGTGAAGGCGTATATGTCTAGAGAGAGATATAAGCATGAGTGATAGCCATATGAGATGAATATTTGGATTAAAGGGGATTCAAATATTTAAACTAGAGATGAGGATGTCGATAATATCATAAAAAAAATTGGTCTATCAAACATGCATATTCATTTGAATTTGGGGACACGTGTAATGTTATTTAGTTTATGAATATTAGTGATCCATAGATTTTTTAACTAGAGACAATGCATGGTTTACATGCAATTAATGTCTAAACGGGATTGCACTATATGTTGCATGTGTCAAACACATTATACGTGTTTGAGAAGTAAAAAAGAAAACCTGCTTGAAACACGCGTTAATTGGAGACAATTAGCGAGGAATGCATACATTGGATTTCAACATAAAGTGGTTTCAAGTATTTGAAAATTCAAATTAAGATGGATTCAGCCTTATGAATCTGAGATCATGCCATTTGTAAACCATATTTATGTATGAAGGGTGTTGTGCTTTTGAAAGTATATATAAAAAATGATGTATATAGATTCGTATTCGAATACAAAATGGATCCTGCCCGGAAAAAAAGAATACAAAATGGATTCGAATTGAGTTGGCATGGTAAACATGCAATATTTTTATGCAAAAATTTGAACGAAGCAGGGAAACTAACACTAACCGCCCGAAACCAAAATATGTGAGATGGAAATTACTACTGCCTATCACTACAAAAAAAGTACACTTCTGTGATGATACGTGTTTGTCACAGTAGGTCACGTTTTCTGTCATGCATGTACATCCATGACGATTTTATGACAGAATCAAGATAGTCATACGTGTGCTGTCGTAGAAGTGTTCCATGACAATACCAAAATTATCATCACAGAAGTGTCCACTTCCATGACGATAAATGGCGCGTCATGGAAGTGCTTTCGTCAAGGGTAACCGACACGTGGCATCCACCGTAATGGGTCGTCGTTAAGCTATCGGGTTCTGGTTTGGATCCGACAACCCGTTAACAGCCCGGACCAATGGGGATTTTCCACGTGTAAAATTCTCATTCGCCCGTGGATCCATGTGTCGGCCCAGCGTTGGGACAGTTGTCATCCAGCGAATGGACGGGACGCGCCTATGATACATTGACACGTGGCTCGGCCCAACAGTGGCCCATTCAGGTCAAAAGGCCGGCCCGGTTGACTTGGTCAAAAGGTAATGGCCGGCCCACTTAAAGCGTGCTAGCGGCCTGTTCACATATAGCCCATTTACAGCCCGCTAACTCATGACCCATTATGGCCTATCCGAATTAGGCCCAGTAGCGTCATGTGGGCCGTCCAATATGATTCCAGCCTATTGTAACTTCTGGCCCATGTATGGCCCATGACGTCTTTCGGCCCATATGAGGCCCTTTGTAACTCTTGGCCCATTAACGGCCCGTGGTGAAACTGGCCCATAATGAACAGTGTATGGCTTTATACCCATTAACGGCCCATTATTCCATTGGGCCATTTCCAGCCTGTATTATCTTTCGGCATTCTCAGGGCCCATTTATTCTTGGGCTGATTTGCAGCATTCGATTACTTACGGTCCATTACTGGCCTATTCTGGTTGTGGGCCAAATTCAGCTAGTGGTTAAAGTCGGCCCGTTTGTGGCCTGTTAATCAGTTGGGCCATTTTCCTAGCGTCATCAAATACGGTCAATTAATGACGACCCGTTATGGTCGGCCCATGAACGGACGATTCCAACTCTAGCCTGTTTACGGCCCATAATGCGGTCCGTTATTGGCCCAAGTTTGGCCAATCAATCATACGGCCCGTACAAGGCCCACTGATTCTACGGCCCGTACAAGGCCCATTGTTTCTACGGCCCGTAGAAGGCCTATTGTTTCTACGGCCCGTACAAGGCCCATTGTTTCTACGGACAGTAGGAGGCCCATGGTCACTACAGTAAATATGTACCCATGGTTATTGTGGCCTAGTTTCAAAAAATAGGTTATTGCGGCCACTATCAAACCGCAAAAAAAGAACTGCACTGACTACAAGCAAACAAATAAACAAGACAACAAGGAAATAAATAAGCAAGCAACTTACACTAGGCTATCATGGCTATTACACATATTACATCCACTGGGCATCAAAGTTCGCCCCCAGTGCAAATATGGGGAACAAAGCAGCATATTACATACACTCGTTGTCAAAGTTGGCGACCAGTGCAAATAAACGCCGCAGCAAAACAAGTCCAGCACTGAAACCACTTCACAAGAGCTCAAGAAACAATATCCTGGGTATCCACCATGCTGGCAAGACGCTTAGCAAGCTTATTAGCTTTCTCTTGTTTGGCACTTAAATCCTCCAGCGCTTGCTATTACACCAGAAAGTATGCATCTGAATTCTGCAGGGACTTCCTCAGTCCTTCGGCTTCCTGTTGCAACACATCTGATCGATGTCTTTCAACTTGAAGTTCAGACTCAAGAAGGCGAACTGATTCAGGTAGCGAGTTCGAAGAGCTGGTGCCAGCAGTAGTGGCTAGAACTCGAACACTACATCAAGACAGGACTTTGGGGTTGTCTTAGTGTCTTCAATATAGTTTTTATCAGCTTTCTTGGAGACCAATAGGGATGTCTCACTATGTTGAACCTTATCTGCCTTACTTCCTTTACCATTGCATAACGGGGTACTCTTCTCCAATATTTTGTCCGCATTCTAAAAGAGAAACAAGCAGATAGATCACAGGTTTACCATGTTGTATATGAAACTCATTTTGGTAAACCAGTTCAGTAGTAAGGTGGACAGGATAATAGCATGAAACAAACATATATCTATGTAGTATGGTCACTGTATGGTCTATATCATTCTAGTTTATGTTGCCAAATCAAGATAGAGACAGTTCAAATCATATCTGTTTAAGACAAAGCAGCATAGACAGAATATAAGTGTGGGAAACTACACAGCAATAACAACACTTGTAATGTGCATGGCATGAGAACATTACTATTTATTCAATTGAAACTGAAATCAACATAGAGCAAGTTACAACAGCAAATACGTTAAAGAAACAGGTTTAAAACATACCTGTTGCGCCATTGGAGTTTCAATTGCATCCTTCAAATTTGAAATTGGTTGATGAGTAAATACAGTGATGCAAGAGCAAAGGAGTATGAACCATAGCTATGGAACCTGAGCTGAGAAAAATTATTCTTCTGCTTTAAGCGTTGACTTGGGGTTCGGAGTGGTGGTCCTCGTGCTTTGGGCACTGTAGTTGCCTTACTAACTGCTCGTGTTTGGGTGCTCTCTGGTGGAGACGGTGCTGTGTCAACTGGAACTGGGTTACTATCTGCTGGGGTTGGGGTTAGAAGGGGTGTAGCTGGTTCTCTGTCCAACTGGGTAGGGGTACAATCTGCGTGAGTCTGGGTTATGTGTGGTGGGGCTGGTTCTTGGGCAAGTACAACCGTGGTTCTATCTGCATCGACGGGTAGCACGATCTTTTTTGAAGACCGTGTTTTTACTCCCATAGATACGGCCATCACCCCCTCCAATTCAAATGGCTGATAAACAAGAAAAGTAATTGAATGTACAGACATTGTAAGATAGACAGGTGCAATGGATAGTAGGGAAGAAAATAGGGCATGAAATAATTCACATTTATGTTGTCTAACCAAACAGGATAGCATGACATAATTTCACATATATGATGGCTAATTAAATAGGATAGCATGACACAATTTCACATATATGATGGCTAACTAAACAGGATAGAATGACATACTTCAAAATATGATGACTATGTAAACAGGATGACATGATATAACTATACGATGTGTCTATTAAAGTGGTTGGCATGCCATAATTCACAAACATGCTGTCGATGGAAACATGATGGCATGATATAATTCACGGATAGAATGACATAATTCAAAATATGATGACTATGTAAACAGGATGAGATTATATAACTATATTATGTCTTTATAAAATGGGTTGGCATGCCATAATTCAGATACATGCTGTCTATGTAAACATCATGGCATGATATAATTCAAATATATGATTTATATACTAAGCAAATGAGCAGAGGGCAATTGCATATATGATGTGTCAACTAAGGAGATGGCATTCAATATTGTGTATATGATGTAAAAATTAAGCATTGCAAGACAACATATGCATGATATGAGTAATATAACCCTGCCAAGTTTGAGCATACACCTCAGGGGGAAAATAGGACTGGTCATCTGCCTCTGAATCCTCCTCTGAGGAGCTATCTATAACCAACAAGATATCTGCTTCAGCAGGTAGCATTGTCTTCTCTAAAGACCTTGTTTTCACTCCAGATTTCTCCATCACCAATTCAAATGGCTGATGCATAGGAAGAGCAGTTGAATATACAAACATTGTCGACAAATGGAATGAGTAATACAAAAAAAGGATGGCATGATATAATTCACATATATGATGCTTGGCTAAACAGCATGGCATTGCATAATTCACATACATAATGCCTTGCAACAAGATATCATTGCATAATTCACATATATAATGTCTTACAACAAGATGGCATTGCAAAATTCACATATATGGTAATTAGACACTAAACAGGTGGCATTCACACAAAGCATTTCTAAACTAAGAAAATGACATGCCAATTCAAGACACCATATGCATGATCTGAGCAATATAACCCTGCCAAGTTAGAGCATGCACCTCGGGCGGGGGGGGGGGGGGGGGGGGGGGGAAACGACTGGTCATCTGTCTCTCAATCCTCCTCTAAGGAGCTATCCGTAACCAGCAAGACATGCGCTTCGTCAGATAGCATTGTCTGCTCTGAAGACCTTGTTTTCACTCCAGATTTTTCCATGACCGTGTCAAATGGCTGATGCACAGGAAGAGTAATTAAATGTACTAAAATTGTTCACAAATTTAATACATAATAAAAAAAAGGATGGCATGATATAATTCACATATAAGATGATTGGCTAACCAGGATGTCATTGCAAAATTCACATATATAATGCCTGGCTAAACAAGATGGCATTGCATGATTCACATATATGATATAGAAACTAAACAGATGGCATTCACACAATGCATGTCTAAACTAAGCAGATGCCATATTTTATGTATAAAGTAAGCAATGCAAGGCACCATATGCATGATATGACCAACATTAGCATGCCAAGTTAGAGCAAAAGACCTCAGGGGGTAAATAGGATTGGTCTGCTCCCTCTGAATCCCCCTCTGAACAGTTATCTTCCTCTTGATTACAGTCTGGAATGGGGGGAGGGGGTTGCTTTTGCGCCGACCATGGAGCGACGTCTGCATGAAATTTTATTGCCACGCAAGGCTCGTCTCTTTTGCTCTACATGTTCAGCACCATTGTGTACAATAACTGACATGCATAGGAATAAAACATAGTGAGATTATGTAATGAGTGCATGCACAAATTCAGAGTGATGGTAGCAAACTGTGGATAGACCCAAAACCAATGACAGTAGGCAGATAATAGCTTCGGTTAAGAAATACAGATAATGGCTCCTTTAATATTTGTTTCCACCCAACATGAAACTCATAGTAGACACCTGAGAGTAACCAGATAGTAGACAGATAGTATTGATTGCTACCCCAATATGTACCCCACAACCATTCAAAAACTCAAGTTTGAGCATTAGTTTGGACCTGACTCAGAGTCTAATCGGTGAACAGGATGATAAAGTAGCATGTCATCATATTAAGCGATGCATAACAAAAGCAGACACGAAAGAGTGCGACCTCTCTTGCGGACCCGTATAGTCCTCAAGGTCATCTGCTCAGTTGATGATGGTAATGCAGTTGTCGTGGCTGCCGGCGGCGGGGAAGAAGATCCGAGGCGGCGAAAGACAGTCTGGAGGGCGGATCCCTGCTATGGTGAACCCGTCCGTCGTTGGAGCAGCTGAGCTGGGGTGGACCACAGTGCAGTAGGAGCGGGACAAACTACACAAGGTTTTCTTTCACACATATCTGTAACAGAATTAATTCTGTAAGGGCTTGTTTGAATTGGAGGATTCTAACAATGCAGGGATAGGAAATACACAGGAATACGATAGGAATGCACGTGCAAAATAGAGAATTTAAAAACACAGGATTTCTACCAATCTGGGTGTTTGGTTCACAAGAATAGGAAGATCACAGGATGCAAAGAAGCATGGTGAGATTAAGTCAAACCACAAGAAAATGTACGGTTATAATGCTATTATGCTAGTATCTCTTAGTCTTGTGCTTCATTAATAGGAATTTGAAAAGGAGGACAAGTGGATATTAAAATTCCTATGGTTTTTCTTTCATTTGCTCCATTCCTTTGTACCAAATGCATGAATAGTAGTACCATACGAAACTTTCCAATTCCTATGTTTTCCTTCAAAGCTTACATGCTATAGAGTGGTATTTATTCATAATTTGGTTGCCAAATCTCATGCGTGAAATGCACGTGTACCTTACAAGTACTTCCAGTATATGCAAAACACGTAAATTAGAATTCCAATGGCACGCTACACAGTGTCTCTCCCTTTTTCAGTTAATATATTATGATTAAAATGTTGTGGGCGCATCCATGAAGCCACGTGGCACATGTGGAGGCGTTGTCACGACCTCCTTGTGTGGATTGATCACAGTGACGTGATGCTGGTTCCAGAAGAATGTACTCGTCCTCTCTCACGCACACTGGCAGTACATGCATGAAGCGAAGATGTGCACGCATGCACTCATTCCCTCGCACGCATACGCGGGTACACGGTGGGACGCATTTTTGTATGAAGATCCACCCCATGTGATAATTTGACGCGTGTAAAGTCGTTCACCTCATTGATGGTCAATTAATACAGTGCATGCAAATTCAGTGGACGTGAGGGAGGAAATAGTTGAGAAAGACATTACTACTCCACTGCGTGCATGCGAGTAGTTAAAACATGGGTTGCTACTTCCATTGGTCTCCTTCGTATTTTGTGCCAATTTTTGACCATAATTTTAAGTAACACAATATTTATGCATGTCATAAAAATTAATGTCATCGAAAACTATGTTCAAATGTGATTCCAATGATATAATTTTTGGTGACATGCATTAAAATTTTCTTAGTTAAATTTTTGGTCAAAAATTGGCACAAAATAAAAAGGGGGCCAATATACCAGGACGCAGGCAGGATGATCAATTTTTGCCTGAGTTACTGTTGGTGGTCTTTGTATTTAAATATGGACGGAGTGGAGTAGTACTATCTTTATCTTAGCCTCGTAGGGCTCTCCCAGCGCCTACGCTCGCCTCCCCGCCTGGCCCACCGGATCCCGCCATGGAGGATCCCTTAGATCCCAGGATCCCGCAGGCTGTCCTCTCGCTGTGGCCTGCAGCACTGCCGCCTTTGAGCGAAACCCACATGTGTTTCAGAGGGGATCCATTGCTCTGGAATCACAGATCGGTGGTGCCGGAGGACATGCCAGGGCTGCGTTTCAGGTGGTGGGTAGCAAGGGCAAATCGGATCGAGAAAGCGTCGCATCGATTGGATACAAGTTCAAAGGAGTTGCGCCTGGCGAAGCACAAGGCAGAGGTGCAAGTCGATCTCAGGGGAGGGGTGCTGAGGGATGTTAGCATCTGGCAGCGTCACGTTGATTTTGAGCTGGGGCTAATGGCAGAGATCATATTGACGGAGTCGACTGTGGAGGAAAGAACGCGCATGCCTGTGGAATGGCATGAGCAGCCGCTGCAACTGTTCAAATGGGCGGTAGGAGAAGACAAATCGCGGGACCAGCTGTGGCGGTGCCGCTGGGCATGCATCGTAGGCGAGGTGAGCTGCCCTCCTTCCCCGCCAGCGATGCAGTGACCTACTCGGTTGCTGCTGCAGTGAACTTGCGGCGCCATGGCGGTTTGCAACCATGACAATCAGTCCACCTATATGTATTGTATTCCTATGAAAATACTTGGTCGTTTGGAAAAATATGGTAATTGATTTATCCCTAGTTTTTGAATGCTTGGTCGTGACAATCACCCGAAGCCACAACCAGAAGTCTCCATCGCGTAATACTTACGGTCGGTCGCACCAACAGACGGTCGGTCGGACCCGCGTCTCACCGAAGGGACACACATCGGCTTGGTCTGACATGTAAAACCAGTTACATCACTGACTTGTGCGACCGCATTTGAGCAGTAGTACTTGAAATTTGTGTTCCCGGAAACTCACTGGGAGCAGTTTCGGGCCTCGAAACCAAACCATCAATTAATCTTTAGCTTGTTCCCATCACATTCCAATGTAGTAGTACCATGCTATAATTAAGTGCAAACCTGCTCACACCTAGTACGTATCAAACCTGAACGTGTTCCCACTATGCAGGTTTTAGTACTAGTGCTAGTACTAGGTTATAAAAAGGGGAACTACCTAGCCGAAAATCACTCTACCTTCCTCCTCATAAGTCTTTCTTGTTCATCCGTCCTTGCCATGGCCGGTGTGCAGAGTTCTAGGTCGAGAACTACTCATAACAAGGGAGCGGCGATCAAGGCCGCGGAAAAAAAGAGAGGGCTCGCCGCCTCGCAGAGACCTCGAAAGATCTCTCACGGGCAGGCGAGGGCTCCTAGGAGCGCCCTAGCCGTGGAGGCGAACATGTCGAGCTGGCGGTGCTGGAGTCGTTATCCCTCGACGACATGCCCGATCAGCTCAATAAGAAGGAGTTCATCGACGGCTTGGTAGAGCTACTGAAGGAGAGCCTCGATGACATGCCCGCTGAGCTCAATAAGGAGGAGTTGACCGCCGTCTTGGTGATGCTGCTGAAGGAGAGCATTGCCTCTGGTAAGAAGGCGACCAGTGAAATCCTGCAACTTCAGGAGGATAAGGCGAAGCTCCGCCACAAGCTCGACCTGCTGAAGGAGGAGAACACCGACTGGAAGAAGCTGCATGAGAAGAGTAGTTCCTCGGTGAAGATGCTGCACGCCCTCGTCATGGAACAGAAGGAGGAGTTGCGAAGCTCCGCATCGAGCACCCGACTGCTATCAAGGTACATAATGCGGCCGTGGAACAGATGATGAAGGCTCGCATCGAGAAATCTCGCATCATGGACAGAATGAAGAACATGGTGGAGGAGATGCGCGAGGAGATGGTGGTCATGGAGGCGATGAAGAAGCAGTTACGACTCCGCAGCCAGCAACCCTTCGTGTAGTAGAGAGCAGCGCCCCAGACTTGTGTGTGTGTCTTCCTTCTTTTTTTGGGGGGATAATCTGCCTTCTTCTTTTGCTCCTGTGTTTCTTCTTTTGCTTCGGGTGTTTCGCCGCACGTGTCACGTTCTCTGCGAGGCATGAATAGAATAATGCCAACGATGAGCGGCACCGTGGGATCGATGACTAGCAAATTAGATCATTTTTATCGCCATATCGCACTGGGCTGCCGTGTTTGGTGCTCCTTCGTCGTACTAGTACTCCAGTGGAAAACTTGAGTATACCGCACGGTTCTTTGCTCCTCCTCAGGTCGTCGACAACATTTATACGAGCAGACAAATCACAAGGCCCCGCCTTCCAGCAGTAATGAGCCGTCAAATCACAAAGGCCCTCGCCTCTCGTGAAACCGACCAAGCGAGACTGCCCCGCCCCCTAGCCTTTTAAATGTATAATTTTGTACAGTAGTAGTATCGATGGATTGCGCCATGGAGCAAAACTAACAAGATGAAATTAAAGAAAAAGGTGGTACATATAGAGAGCGCTCATCACCAAATTATGCATATAGTACTATTAAAAAAGCTAGTACGTGCTTACATGGGGTGCTAAAGTCTATTAAAGAAATTAGCATACCTATTTAATTCTTTGACAACTAAACTCCTTCATGCTTCGGGTAAACTTCTCTCATTTAAGTTTATTTTAGAATTACATATCTCATTTAAGTGTTTTGCGTATGTGGCATGCTTAGAGCGTGGTTCATAGTATAGCTAAGTACTAGCTATATGATGTTGGCCATATATATTGTACATATATAATGTGAAGAAACGAGTGGTAGTACTACCAACTACAAGATGAACTGTAAGAAATACTAGTATGTACGTACTGAAGAGTGAAAGTAACGAGAAGGAACATAACATAGTTCTGGTGGGGGCTCAACACAACACACCCCTCAAATAAAACTAAGCACCTTGAAATTAAACTAAGCAACTAATCCGGTAGACATTGCATTAGAACCACCATGAGCAATGACAATGCCACCTTACTCGGACTCCACGTCCATGTGCTCGACTTCGTCCTTGTCCCTCTTCCTCTTGGCCAATACTTCTTTGCTTGAACCGCACACTTGGCTCTCGCTCTTCATCCAACCCTTGTAGATATTGAGACAAAGGTAGGCATCCATTGCAGCGTACTGGATGTGGTCTCTATCTAGTACATTCCACTGCCATGTAAGATGAAACTCGGGCAGAGGTTTTGTCAGTTTACCGTACGAATGATCAACCATGGCTCCTGCCAGGGTCAACATTGAAGGCTGATGGGAGGGCACTAGCCCATTCTTCTGGAGGTCGAAGGGCTGGCCTACAACGAGGCCTATCTAACTCAGGACTCTTCTGTCCTTCGTAAAGTCTATAGTAACGAATTTGACTTTGCTGCCCGCGAGGAAGTTCTTAAAATCCTTGCACTCAATGTCGACATGGCATATGTGGTAGACCAAGCACAAGTTATTCACGCAAACCTGGATCACGGCAGGCTTCTCCCTCTCTTCCTCCTTTAGATTCTTCTCTTTTCCTAGTACTGTGGTGTACTCAACATCTAGCCCGGAGACCCACTCATCACGATTTGACTTTTCGAACATGCGTCTGAAGCGAGCAAGGCATCCTTTCACCATCGCGGAAGAACGGGTGTAGATGACGTCAAACTCATCGCCGGTGATGGTTCTAACCTTGTACTCACCGCCGATCATGGAGATTTGGGATACCATGGATTTGGGAGGAGGGTTAGGATTAGTGGAACTGCTGTAATGTGAAAGGATGGGACGACTAGGAGCGAACTACCGTAATGTTAAAGGACGGCCGGGGACGAGTAGGAGCGAACTGCTAGCGGTTTTCCGATTGTACAAATGCTTGAGTGGGTCGTGCGAACGGCATGGTAGTGGCTTGCCCGGTGGATAAATGGATTCATGCACAATACTATGGGGGCCCAATTAGATGTCATGTCTACTAGACGCCGAATTAAATGGCTTCATGCATCTGCGTGTTCGCACGTCAAGCGTCGAGAAAATTACAGGTGATACAAAGCTTTCCATGCTCCCATGATACGGGCTTCCGAGAGCCCTTGGATCTGAGATCGAACGGTTGCATGGCGTGATTCTAGACCTATGGGTTAATATCCTATCCTGGAGGGTTATTCTGCAAATTTTTAGCAACTTAGCATGCGACCGTTCGATCTCAAATCCAAGGGCTGTCAGCAGCCCGTATCATGGTCGCGCCTACCACGACCGTCGCCTCGCTCGCGCGGTCGCGCCCTTGGAGATTTCAGACGGCTATAAATGAGCAGTTTTTTGCCTACTTCGCATGCATGAAACTACTTCCTCTGTCCAGGTGCATTAGAGCATGGTTAATAATATAGCCAACAATCGGCTATAAGGAGTTGCCATGTCATCTAGAGACAACCTTGTAGCCGGCATGTACAATATTAAGTTTTATATCTGTACTACTTTATTAGTAGTTGGCCCACCTTACAACCTCACAAAGCGTCCCGGGGCTTGTGTTAGAGCCGGCTACTAACAAGAGCCTGCTTCTCTTCTCTCTCCTCCAACTAAGCAAACATATAATATTCTAGTCCTTATAGCCTGCTTATGTCACCTGTTGTACTTGCTCTTAGGCTATCTAATGTTGGCATGTCATACATAGTCATCACTTAGTCACTCAGGGCATCTTCAATGCAGGGCGCTAGCAGGAGGTGCCAGGATAAAATTCCAATATGATCGGTAGTTAAGCCAAATAATCCTGGAGTCTGCCTTGGCATCGGCGCAAAAGGAAGAGTCAGGCGCTTGGAGGTTTTCCTTGCTGCACGAGATAAAATATTGAACGCAACGGCAGCTGTTTTTTGAGTTTGTTAGCGCCCATATTAGCTGCTAGCGTTGAACGAGGGAACACTTACGTGAATATTTAATCTTTTCGTATTTACTTTTTCTCTACAAGCGTATATATAAGCGCCTAGAATTGTAAATGCCCTCATACAACAAGGTTAGCTATAAGGTTGCCTATAAGAGTATTTTTTTACTTCTCTCTATCTCTTTCTTCGTAGTATTTACTGCATTTGCCAAGGAGTAAGGAGTACTAGTACTTGGCACCTGTATACCATGGAGGTGGTCAGGAATCGGGAGACTCACGCCGGCCGTAGCGCCGCAGTAATAATCATAATGGCAAGTCAAATCACAGGGCCCCACCTATCCAGCAGTAACGAGCCGTCAAATCACAAAGCCCTACGTTTGCAGCAGCCTACTCCCTCATCTTCTCGCCTCTCTGTCGAACCGACTAGGCAGAACTGCCCCGCATACCGCGCAGGAAAAGCCCCGCCCTCGACTTTTAAATATAATTTTGTATCCATGGATTGCGCCATGGAGCAAAGCCTCAAGAAAACGGCGGTACACATGTATACAGCACGCCCGTCGCGTTCGCGTCGCACCCTAGACGATCGATCGGTCTAGCACGCCGCTCTACGAATGGAACGCGCGTCATATTGCGTTTGCACACACATGTGGGACCGCAATTGAGAATCGACCATAGGCACACTCCCTCGTCCCCGCAAGTTGGCTAAGTTAATAGAAGGGAGAGACGAGCGATAGTACTGGAGCAGTTCTATAAACACGTCGGTGCCTGGACGATCCCTGCATGACACGGGAGATTAGTTCGTCCATGCATGTGACTAGACTCCAGCAGACGGCTGGATTGGCTATCGTCTACATATCATGCAGGCTGTCTTGTACATGGTTGTAGTTCTGATGAGAAATCTAAAAAAAGGTTTCTTGTCATCTCGCAATATTAGGTGTCATGTGCTTCGGATCACTGCGAGGGTTAAACAGCGACAACTGCGTTCCTCCAAGGCGCTGGTCATTGGGGGCACATGCACGAAGACTACTCGGCTGCCATCTAGGTCAAGCCGGCTATGTTAATTAGGACATCTATCGATTGAACCCTTTTCTACAAGTTTGTCTTTAATTTGAGCTTCGATCCTCGTCTAGTTTGTCCGTCGGGATTCATGTTGTCTCCTTGGGGCAGTGAGGTTATGGTTTCTTGTCATGTGGCATTTTTTCGTGTTATATGTTAATCCGGTGCTTCAGATCAAAATGACGACAACTGCGTCTCCGGGGCACATGCATGAAGACTTCTCAACAGTCATTGACGAGGTCAACCGGCTCCGGTAGATAAAAGAAAACTACTCCACTATATAGGCAGGAGCCTCCACGCTTGTTTGCTAGTGTTTCTCTCTTCACACTCTCTTGTCCTCTCCAGATCTAAACATGACAGCGGTGGCCACACTCTCTCTCTCTCTGCTCACCGCTGGTCACAGATCTGGCTGGATCCCCTCCGCCGGGGAAGGTGACAAGGTGCAATGTTCATGCGGTCGTCCTCGGCGACGACTCTTACCCACTACCGGTGCGTCCCGATCAGCGTGCCTTGCCGTTCTCTCCCACGCAGCGCCGGCTAGGGAGGGCCTCCGACCCCTTTTTCCTCACTACCGTAGTGTGGGCAGATCCGGCCTCCCGCCGCCCACCTAGCGACATCCCGGCGACCCTCAGGTATAACTTCCTTCGAAACCGGCCTTGCTCTACTGCCCCAGCTCCTGACGTCACTGCATTTGTATCTTTTACTATTTCTCAGGCCCCCTTGTAGATAGGATCGATCGGCTGTTCAAAAGCCACCTAAATTTTTACTGTTAGGAGGTAAAACTACTTCATGGAGTCGAATCTAGTACTACTTGGTTCAAACAGGGAAGAAAGGGGGTTCGGGGTGGGGGAAGGTTTATTACCTGAATCTAGGACTTGGTTGAAAGAGGAAATAATGGGGGTGAAAAGTAGCAGAGGCTGGCTATCCAACTAGTCTCTTGGTCTAATAGGGAAATAAAGGGAAACACAGTACATACTCAGTATAAACCGATCTATTGGTTGAAAAAGGAAAGAAAGTGGGGACTAGGGGACAAGTCAACAGGGTATGTCCAGCACTAGATTTGCTAGCCTCACACAGTATAAGGTGGCTATACCGAACAAAAATGGGACCAACCCAGATATCCTGTTCTGATGTTTGTTGCCCTGAGCCCCTCTTATGTAATGCCACTGGTAAAATGTAGCAGTCTGTAATGCCACTGGTAAAATGTAGCAGTCCCACTATTAAAAGTACAGACACGTTAAACCAATGTTGTTTTCAATGTAATGCCTCCAATAATATGAATCAATAGCACTGTTTTCATGTCCTGCTAAATTTCCCATTAATATAAGTTGCGTCTTTTCGTTAGAAATGCAACTATCCTGGTCCACCTACTCTCCCGTGCCCAAATACCAACTCTTTAGCAGCTGTTAATGTAATGTTGCTGGTAAAATGAAGCAATGGCACCATTAAAGTAATGTCGTATTTAACAGTTGTCATAGTTAATCCTAGTGCCTACACTAATATCTAGCAATGCTGCTACTTTAGAAATTGCTATTGTCCTTGTAGGATCGCCATTCAGATAAGGAACATGCTTCTTTTCATTTGATGTTGTTTAATCACTTGTTAGTCACCCTCCTTTCCACCTTTTTGTGCAAACAGAGATATACATTTCACGCTTGATCTTAGTTGAACTGCACAAATGATATCCAAATTATGGTTGAACATTCCACGAGCTTCACGACCAACCTTGATGTTGCTCAATTTTATTGCAACTAATGAAGAAGAAGCTGCTAGCTCATGGGACATTGCTTCATTTTAGGTGAACTGCACAAAAAGGTCCCATGAATTGAATCATCCATGTTGGTGACTGGTGTCATCCCTTCTATGATGGTGTTGACTGCAGATATGGTTCCCATCGTGAGGTATGTTCCTTTTTGGTCTGACCGTTTGCCAAAGATCCCGCATGTTGACTCTGCTCTTGTGCTACTGTTTTGGCACTGCCATGATAAAGCAGTAATGTTATTATTTTGCACCTTAATCTAGTGGCACTATTAATTTGAGGCAATGTTTTGGCACCGCTAGTGCCACGGATTTTTTTATATATCGAAAGAGGGGGTTTGCTCCAATTTCATTAAAGAAACCCAACCATAGAGAACCATTATCCGACAACATCTCAGTGTAAATGGGCAGTTATGCAACTACTACTAGAACAGACTGAGTACTAGTAGGAGACAAGTTCGCCACATAAGCTAAGCAGGTAGGGGGACGCAGCACCAGCTCGACCAAGTTTGGATTACAACTCAAATGCTACCACAAAAACATCAGGGGGGAAGATAGGGACTGAAAGAGCCAGCTTCAGCATCCCAGTCTAAGCACCCCCGACCTCCATCCTTGCGACACATGGTACACCTCGCTTGCCACCTGCTTGACCCTAGTGCCACTGATAAAATGAAGTAATAATACAGTTAAAATAGACCGAGTGTCCTCTCTATCATTTCATTTCAAATGTATATAAAGAAAGTGCTTCTCTTTGTTAGTATATGTTTCATCAACTAGTCCCATTGTTAATGTTTAAGTGTTTGTGCAAACTGGGGTGCTTAATTTTAGTTGATCTACACAAAAATAGAGATTGGAATGTCTCAAGGCCCCTCCTTGTACTACCGCTGTACACTGATGTTCTTCACTGGCAGAAGGTGTATCGGGGACAATTGGGTCGATTTCCAGTATGAGGCCTACCGTATGAGGCGTCGCAGGGCCCATCTCGCCCTCGTAGCATGGCATACTGTGATACTATCACAATATTTTCCCATTAAAATGAAGTTTCTTCTTTTTATTAGTGTATGTTTCATCAACTAGTGACACTATAATGTAATCACGCTTTTTCATTATCTGTGCAAACAGGGTTATTCAGCTGCATTCTGGTGGAACTGCACAAATCTACGGATGGAACCGGCATATATGCAGAGTGCGAGGTGCCAAGTAAAAATTACCGACACCAACCATGCTCCATCTAAGCATTGGCATCCACCACCAGTGGGATGGGTGGCACTCTCTGTGGACGGATCTTTCTCGGCAGCAAATCCTCTAATCAAATACTAGTAGCTTATATTGGCACTTTTCTAGGGAGTACTCTTTTCTGAAAGAAGCACCAATCTATTTTTATTTATTTGTACATAGTGTCACAACTTTGTTTTTGGTCCAGAGCTATTTTAGGGTGATTGGCGTAGTACTCGGAGACTGATTGTAAGCATGATTTTCATTAGCCGTCACACTGATTGTAAGCATGAGCAGATGGAAGATTAGGTTAGTGCGAAGCTTACCTTAAGCCCTACCACCGCCGTTGAAATGAGTTGGGCGGCAAGGGAACCGTGGAGAATGGCGGGGAAGAAACGTCGCGCCATCCGGCCTCCTCTTGCGGTGGGAGAACGAATACTCCTATGGCTCCAGCTGGCACTGCACCCTCATGAACGGCACACCGTACTCGATCGATTCGTTATCCTCTGGATGCTCGACCTTTGACCTGTAAGCCCACCACCTTTGCCTGACTTTCGCGTCAGGTGAATCTGTCTGCTCCATCGCCCAGAGGAGATACTCGATGAACTCGAAGGACTGCGGCGTGACTGCCGTCGGGGAGTACATCGCCGTCCTCATCGGTGCCGTCTCGCTCTTTCGCATACATTGCCACATGGCCCTCACCGTCCTCGAAATCTCCCCCTCGTTGTCAAACCAAGTAAGGATATCCTTCAACCTGGCAAACTTCGCCTGGTCACCGCCGGCGATCTGCCCGATTCGCTGCTGCATCCTCTCCATAGATGTCCTGCTGAGAGGTCTGGTGCTAGCTTTGGAAGATGGGAGGTGAGACGGTGGTCTTGCAATGGAGAAGAGGGAGAGGCGAGACAGTGGTTTTGCAATGGAGAAGATGGAGAGGAGAGGGGTGGTTTTGCAATGGAGAAGAGGGAGAGATGAGACAGTGGTTTTGGAATGGAGATGATGGAGAGGAGAGGGGGTGGTTTTGCAATGCAGAAAAGGGATAGGCGAGACGGTGGTTTTGAAATGGAGATGATGGAGAGGAGAGGGGGTGGTTTTGCAATGGAGAAGAGGGAGTGGAGCGTTGCGGCAGCGATTTAGGATTGGACGAGAGGGTCGGCGCGCTGTGACTGGATCAAAATCAAAATCAATTTACCCTTCAATTAAGAAAGCGACCCCACATTAACTAGTCTTCCTTGTATTCTGGGTCATATTTGACCATGATTTTCAGAAATAAAATATATGTTATACGTTGCAAAAATAATATAATTTTTGATGACATGCATTCACATTTTGCTTGTCAAATACAGTACATGGTCAAACTTTGACCCAAAATATGCAAAACAAAAAAATACTTCCAAGACCAGCGCCGCTCCTCTCCTCTTAAACCACCGCCGCTCCTCTCCTCTTAAACCACCGCCGCTCCTCTCCTGTTCCAATCCAAATCCAGTGCCGCTCCTCTCCTCTTCCATTTCAAAACCACCACCGCTCCTCTCCTGTTCCAATCCAAAACCAGCGCCGCTCCTCTCCTCTTCCATTTCAAAACCACCGCCGCTCCTCTCCCATTCTAATCCAAAACCAGCGCCGCTCCTCTCCCCTTCCATTCAAAAACCACCGCCGGTGAGTGAAGGTGCTGCGGAGAAGTAGATCGATGGAGGAGTACAACCGATACGTGTGGCTCGCAGGCGGCGACCCTGTGAAGCTAGCTAGGATGTTGGAGATACAGTCTTGGTTTGACAACCCGGAGCAATTAGCGGCGACGGCGAAAGCGATGGCCAAATATCTGGAAAATAGCGAAAAGGAGGCGATACACCGGGAGGGAGTCGCGCGGGAGTACATAGACCTGCTCCTCTGGGCCATGGAGCAAATAGATTCACCGGATCCGATCGTGAGGCTGCGGTGGTGGGAGTATCGATCCAAGATGGAGCATCCACCCGAGATTGAAGGATCGAGCATCTACACGGTGCCGTTTGTGAGTGTGCCGTGGCAGAGCGAGCCGATGGAGTCTTCGTCGACCGAACCCAACTGCAAGAGGAGAAAAACAGTTGGCGCGACGACACTTCCCCGCCATCCTCTCCCTCCCATTCACCTCGTCCCACGGGGTGGCTGTCTGCCACCGAGGAATAGGAGGGCACTCCCCCCCCCCTCCAAATAGTCTGAGGAGGAGCGTGTTTCAGATTTGAGAGTACTTTCAGATATGAATGTCTTTTGAATTTCAGATTTGCTGTATTGAGCATATGAAGTATTTTATGAATTATAGAGATCTATTTTTAGCACTTTAAAAAATGTAAATTCATATAAAATTGCAGACAATGTGATTCTCAGAGAAGAAACTGCAAGTTTCAGTTTCAGATAAGAAACTGCAAGTTTCCGAGGCAGAGCATTTATATTAACACGCCCTTTTCAAACAGGGATAACATCATGTTGGATGTTTTATTCATGGTCGAAAATGGAACTACCAGGCAGTTAACATCATGCTGATCAACATTCATGCATAGCACATCTTTATATGATGCACAGTCAAAAAGATATGCTATTTTCAAAATGCCCACACAATGTTGAGTGTGTTGGAGGTGGTGTGCGTAGATGACAATGGGCACCCACATGTCAGAGGCAGAGGCAAAAATTTGTGGATATTTTCACTGCATCAGGTGGAATCGAACCCAGGCGGAGCGGCGATTGGGGAGTGGAACTTGGCCACTGGGCTACTCCAGTACTTTCGCTAGAAATTAGGCACAACATCTACCACTACTGTAGCACGTCTATGGCCCTACCAGGTCCATGGCCGTACGCAAGCAAGTGCCTCATTGAAAAAAATACTTCCTCCTAATGCTATACTGACGTTGGGGGCCACAGCTTTGTCATCGTAGTTACTAAAGGAGATAAATTTACAACGAAGTCATCGGGGAGCTGACATGTATCATTTATTATCAGTGGGCCAACAAGTGTCAGCTGGGTTGTGGGCTGCCCAGTCTAGACTTTCTTTTTTAACATGTGCAGCCCACGACATGCCAGTTTGTATTTGTTTGAGGGCCGTCATGTATCGACCGGTCTATGGCCCTCCCATCTTAGGTTTTATTTGTTCTTAAACATCCGCAGCCCAACTTATGTATTTTTTTGAAGAAAACGCAGAGGTCTGTTCTAATTTTCTATATAAGAATAGGAACGCCAGGTCCAACTTATGTTTCCCTTCTAACTATATTATATATATTTATATTATTTTATATGCTATTATATATTATTGTTATTATCATCATATATTTAACAAATACTTACATACATAAGAAAAAAATATCCCATGTATTATGAACTTATAAAAATAAATGTTTAACAATAAAATCTTTTTTTTACTTAAGGTCAACGAAAATACAGGTTATTGTGTACAAAAGTTTGGTAAGATTTAAGGACCAATGTAAATAAAGGACTTATTATTTAAATATATTTATAAAAAAATGCTCAGCCCCTGTTTATTTTTTAATAACATTGCTGCGTCCAACCCAACATTATAATTAGAACCAGCCCAGCAAAATCGTGTATTTTGAGAAAGTGCAAATGGGCTGTAATTTTTTAGGAAAAAATAAATGGGCCGCGTGGACGCTACATTATTTGTTCACCCACGCTAGCAAATTCATGTATTTATAGAAAGTGCAAATGGGCTATAGTTTTTTTAGGAAAAAAATTAAATGGGCCGCATGGACGCTACATTATTTGTTCACCCAGCGCAGCGAATGGACTATAAATTCTAAAAAAATGGGTTGAATATGTGCGACATTTTTGGAGGCTGAAATGTGGGCCAATAGGTCGAAGCCAACGCAAGGCGTTGTCAACTTAGTCAACAAATGATTCTGACATTGATAGCCGTTGGATTTACATCCAACGGCCGGCATTCATCTTCAATCTCTCGTCTTCTTCCTCTAGCACCGCCGGGACCAACTGCTCCCATCTCCGGCTGCTAGCAGCTCTGCTTAGCACGCTTCACTGTGAAGCGCTACCCCACCGCAGGCCAAGCAATCCCTCCACCCCTCCACACCTCCTGTTATTCTCCGCCGACTGCAGAACCACGCCGCACCAGAACCAGTTAACCCTCGTACACCTCTCCGTCTGCGACTCCACTGCCGTGTCTTCCCATCACTGGCTCGTTGCCGTCCGGGGCCTCGCCGTCGTCCACTGCCTTGGTCAACGTGGTCAACAAACAAGAGTCATCGGAAGAGGACTATACGTGGAGAGGCTGACAGTGGGGACGCACCAGGTCCATGGACGCACGCAAGCAACCGCTTCCTTATTACGTGAAAATAAAATTATTCCTCCCCCTGAAAGCTGGGACCCACCACGTATATCTTCGCAAGGAAGGAAGTGCCTCCTTATGCCTGCCACTGACAGCTGGGACCCACCAACAACATCTTTACACGCAAGGAAGTGCCTCCTTATTATGGGCAAAAAATATATGATTCCGCCCCTGACCGCTGGGACCCGCCAGCTATATATTCCCACACAAGGAAGTGCCTCCTTGCCCTCCCTAATAGCTGGGACCCACCCGGGTCGAAGCGTACGTAGCGTTGTCTCTGTACATGCCGGTCGATCGGTCTGTCTGCCATGATGAACTGTGGCCGAGTAAGGAGCGGTTGAAGTTCAGGCAGTCCAGTCAAAACCTTGTACACATACGTATAGCCAGATGCCAAAAAAGACGGCCACGTACGTACATACGGGCGGGGTCTCGAACACGTACTCGCGCATGCGTACGGCCAGGGCTCGTGCACATGGAGAAGCAATGGACGGCAGCAACGGCGTCTTGTTCATCGGAAGCCAACCGACTGGGTCGGAATGAAGAAACTGCGTCATGTTCATCGGGAGGCAACGGATTGCGTCGTGTTCATCGGGAGGCAACGGAATACGTTGTGTTCATCGGGAGGCAACGGAAACGAGGTCTGGCGTACCGCAGAACGGAGGAAACGGGCCTTCTGTTCGACCGCATGGTTGAAACGGGGTCCTGTTCATCGGGAAGGGTCTGGCGTACCGCAATACGGAGGAAACGGGCTTGTGTTCAAGTGCCTACGGTCAAAACGGGGTCCTGTTGATCGGGAGGGGTGTGGCGTACCACAAAACGGAGGAAACGGACTTGTGTTGGAGCGCCTACGGTCGAAATGGGGTCCTGTTCATCCACCGTCTACTGCCTCGCTCGAGTCACCACATGCTATTGTTCATCCACCATCGACCTCCTCCCGCCTCCACGGGCTACTGTTCATCCAGCCTCCACCGGCTGCTGTTCATAGAGCCTCCACGGGGTCCTGTTCATCCACCCCCAACCGGCTAGGGTGCGGCGGCCTCCTCGGGGTCCTGTTCATCCAGCGGCAAGGGCCTACTACCACGGGGTCCTGTTCATCCAACCCCTACCGGGAACTGTTCATCCACAGCTAACCAACCGGCTCGACTCACCACGTCTCGACTCGTTCTATGTACCGCGCGCATGGTAGCAACGGTCACTGTTCGTCGAGAGGCAACCCAACACCGGCTGGCTACGTCTCGCACGGGGGCTCGCTCGGCTTCAGTAAGCAGCAGAAGTGATCGATCGCTCGGTTCAGTTAGCAGCACCAGCAGCGAAGGAATCGCTCGTGTTCAGTCAGCAGCCAAGGGATCGATCGCTCAGGTTCAGTTAACAGCCAAGGGATCGATCGCTTAGGTTCAGTAACGTGTGATCGCTCGGGTTTAGTTAGCCAACGCCTCGCACACATGCACGTACACGAGAGAAATGCACAAACCTTCGTGCATCGCTCGGCCCCGACGACCCACCGTAACCGGGAACTCCCAAATATTTTCCTCGCCCTCGCTTCTACCATGATTTTTTCCATCATGGACGGCCCAAAGAATGTCATGTAGCTGCGTCTTCGGCCCGCCCAGGACAAAAAGCCCATTTTTTGTCATGATTTTTTGTCATAGAAGTAGGAGCCCACCACATCTATGATGATACGTGATTTTGTCACAATTATTGTCATAGAAGTGTCATAAGCATGATAGAAAAAAAATTAGTTCGGCCCAAAATGTCACGGATGTGTCTTTTTTTTTTGTAGTGTAGCCCTGACACGCAAAGCCTATCGGCTCGATTTCTATAGGTTTTGATAGGGGTAGGCTTGTAATTTCACTCAAACGTGACATAACCACCTCTGCCTCCCACCTGCCTGGATTCATACATGGTGGGCGCCAAAACACAGTTTCTCATCAGCCCAAATAGCCTCTCACCCTGATTCATACACGGTGGGCCCCAAAACACAGTTTCTCCTCGGCCGAAATCTCCGTCGGCAAATATTCGGTGTATGCGAGATTACCGTCCTATGCCCAACCGACCAATATTGCTGTGATGTAGGAAATTGTAAACGGGGGCTAAGTTTGTAAATTTCCTCGCATTTGAGACAAGCGCGTCCTGAAGACATGGTTCCCCCATACCTCTCTCCCTCCATTTCCCCATTCGTACTCCATGGGCGTCAAAACACCCTCTCCACCCCAATCTCTGAAGCAAATATGCCCTAGAGGCAATAATAAAGTTGTTATTTTATATTTCCTTATTCATGATAAAGGTTTATTATTCATGCTAGAATTGTATTGATTGGAAACCATAATACATGTGTGAATACATAAACAAACACCGTGTCCCTAGTAAGCCTCTACTAGACTAGCTCGTTGATCAAAGATGGTTAAGGTTTCCTGACCATGGACATGAGTTGTCATTTGATAATGGGATCACATCATTAGGAGAATGATGTGATGGACAAGACCCATCCGTTAGCTTAGCATAATGATCGTTCAGTTTTATTGCTATTGCTTTCTTCATGTCAAATACATATTCCTTCGACTGTGAGATTATGCAACTCCCGGATACCGGAGGAATGCCTTGTGTGCTATCAAACATCACAACATAACTGGGTGATTACAAAGATGCTCTACAGGTATCTCCGAAGGTGTTTGTTGAGTTGGCATAGATCGAGATTAGGATTTGTCACTCCGAGTTTCGGAGAGGTATCTCTGGGCCCTCTCGGTAATACACATCATAAGCTTGCAAGCAAACGACTAAGGAGTTGGTCACGAGGTGATGTATTACGGAACGAGTAAAATAGACTTGCCGTAACGAGATTGAACTAGGCATGAAGATACCGACGATCGAATCTCGGGCAAGTAACATACCGATGGACAAAGGGAATTACGTATGTTGTCATAACGGTTCGACCGATAAAGATCTTCGTAGAATACGTAGGAGCCAATATGAGCATCTAGATTCCGCTATTGGTTATTGACCGGAGAGGTGTCTTGGTCATGTCTACATAGTTCTCGAACCCGTAGGGTCCGCACGCTTAACGTTCGTTGACGATATAGTATTATATGAGTTATGTGATTTGGTGATCGAATGTTGTTCGAAGTCCCGGATGAAATCACGGACATGACAAGGAGTCTCAAAATGGTCGATAGGTAAAGATTTATATATAGGACGATGGTATTCGGACACTAGAAGTGTTTCGGGGGTCACCGGGTACTTATTGGGTCACCAGAAGGGGTTCCGGGCACCCCCGGGAAAAATATGGGCCTTATGGGCCAAGAGGGGAAGCACACCAGCCACAAGGGGCTGGTGCGGCCCCAAAATGGGCCGGCCAAGGTGGAGAAGGAAAGGGGAAGGAGGAAAGGAAAGAAAGGGAATAAGATTCCCCCTTCCTTCCTCCTCCCCCCTCTTTCCTTCCCCCTCCGACAAATAAGGCAGGGGGCGCGCCACTTGGGAGGACCCCAAGTAGGATTCGGCCTACTTGGGGCACCCTCCTGGCTGCTCCCTCCTCCCCTCCACCTATATATATGTGGGAGGGGTGGCGCCTAGCACACCCTAGATAATTGTTTAGCCATGGGCGGCGCCCCCCTCCACCGTTTACACACCCGGTCATATTTTCGTAGTGCTTAGGCGAAGCCCTGCGGAGATCACTTGACCATCACTGTCACCACGCTGTCGTGCTAATGGAACTCATCTACTACCTCGATGTCTTGCTGGATCAAGAAGGCGAGGGACATCACCGAGCTTAACGTGTGCAGAACACGGAGGTGCCGTACGTTCGGTACTTGATCGGTTGGAGCGCGAAGAAGTTCGACTACATCAACCACATTGTTAAATGCTTCCACTTACGGTCTACGAGGGTACGTAGACACACTCTCCCCCTCGTTGCTATGCATCTCCAGGGATAGATCATTACGTGTGCGTATAATTTTTTTTGTTTTCCATGCAACTTTTCCCAACAGTGGCATCATGAGCCAGGTCTATGCGTAGATGATATGCACGAGTAGTACACAAAGAGTTGTGGGCGGTGATAGTCATACTGCTTACCACCAATGTCTTATTTTGATTCGACGGTATTGTGGGATGAAGCGGCCCGGTCCAACCTTACATGTCCGCGTACATGAGACCGGTTCCACCGACAGACATGCAACTAGTTTTGCATAAAGGTGGCTGGCAGGTGTCTGTTTCTCCTACTTTAGTTGAATCGAATTTAACTGCGGCCGGTCCTTGAAGAAGGTTAAAACAGCAAACTTGATGAATCATCATTGTGGTTTTTGCCGTAGGTAAGAACGGTTCTTGCTAGAAGCCCGTAGCAGCCACGTAAAACTTGCAACAACAAAGTACAGGACGTCTAACTTGTTTTTGCAGGGCATGTTGTGATGTGATATGGTCAAAGACATGATGTGATATATGTTGTTGTATGAGATGATCATGTTTTGTAAGTTATCGGCAACTGGCAGGAGCCTTATGGTTGTCGCTTTATTGTATGAAATGCAAACGCCATGTAATTGCTTTACTTTATCACTATGCGTTAGCGATAGTTGTAGAAGCAATAGTTGGCAAGACGACCACGACGCAATGATGGAGATCAAGGTGTCGAGCCGATGACAATGGATATCATGATGATGCTTTGGAGATGGAGATCAAAAGCACAAGATGATGGCCATATCATGTCACATATTTTGATTGCATGTGATTTTTATCCTTTATGCATCTTATTTTGCTTAGAACGGTGATAGCATTATAAGATGATCCCTTCACTTAATTTCAAGATAAAAGTGTTCTCCCTGAGTATGCACCGTTGCTACAGTTCGTCGTGTTGAGACACCACGTGATGATCGGGTGTGATAGACTCTACGTTCACATACAACGGGTGCAAGACAGTTTTGCACATGCGAAATACGTGGGTTAAACTTGACGAGCCTAGCATGTACAGACATGGCCTCGGAGCACTGGAGACCGAAAGGTCGAACATGAATCATATAGTAGATATGATCAACATAGAGATGTTCACCATTGATGACTGCCCCATCTCACGTGACGATCGGACATAGGTTAGTTGATTTGGATCACGTATCACTTAGATGACTTGAGGGATGTCTATTTAAGTGGAATTCTTAAGTAATTTGATTAATTGTACTTAATTTATCATGAACTTAGTCCTGGTAGTATTTGCATATCTATGTTGTAGATCAATAGCTCGCGATATAGCTCCTATATATTTTTGATATGTTCCTAGAGAAAAATAAGTTGAAAGATGATGGTAGCAAAAATGCGGACTAGGTCTGTGATCTGAGGATTATCCTTATTGCTTCATAGAAGAATTATGTCCTTGATGCACCGCTAGGTGACAGACCTATTGCAGGAGCTGATGCAGATGTTATGAATGTTTTACAAGCTCGATATGATGACTACTTGATAGTTTAGTGCGCCATGCTTTACGGCTTAGAATCGGGGCTCCAAAGATGTTTTGAACGCCACGGAGCATATGAGATGTTCCAATAGCTGAAATTGGTATTTCAGACTCATGCCCATGTCGAGAGGTGTGAGACCTCTGACAAGTACTTTGCCTACAAGATGTAGGAGAATAGCTCAGCTAGTGAGCATATATTCAGAATGTCTGAGTACTACAATCGCTCGAATCAAGTGGGAGTTAATCTTCCAGATAAGATAGTGATTGACAGAGTTCTCTAGTCACTATCACTAAGCTACTAGAACTTCGTGATGAACTATAATATGCAAGGGATGACAAAAATGATTCCCAAGCTCTTCGCGATGCTAAAATCGGCGAAGGTAGAAATCAAGAAATAGCATCAAGTGTTGATGGTTAACAAGGCCACTCATTTCAAGAAAAAGGGCAAGGGAAAGAAAGGGGAACTTCAAGAAGAATGGCAAGCAAGTTGTCACTCCCGTGAAGAAGCCCAAAGCTGGACCTAAGCCTGAAACTGAGTGCTTCTACTGCGAAGGAAATGGTCACTGGAAGTGGAACTGCCCCAAATACTTGGCGGATAAGAAGGATGGCAAAGTGAACAAAGGTATATTTGATATACATGTTATTGATGTGTATTTTACTAGTGTTCATAGTAGTCCCTGGGTATTTGATACCGGTTCAGTTGCTAAGATTAGTAACTCGAAACAGGAGTTGCAAAATGAGCAGAGACTAGTTAATGATGAGGTGACGATGTGTGTTGGAAGTGATTCCAAGGTTGATAAGATCACCATCGCACACTCCCCTCTACCTTCGGGATTAGTGTTGGACCTAAATAAATAAATGTTATTTGGTGTTTGCGTTGAGCATGAATATGATTGGATCATGTTTATTGTGATACGGTTATTCATTTAATTCAGAGAATAATTGTTCTTCTATTTACATGAATAAAACCTTCTATGGTCATACACCCAATGTAAATGGTTTATTGAATCTCGATCGTAGTGATACACATATTCATAATATTAATGCCAAAAGATGCAAAGTTGGTAATGATAGTGCAACATATTTGTGGCACTGCCGTTTAGGTCATATTGGTGTAAAGCGCATGAAGAAACTCCATGCAGATGGGCTTTTGGAATCACTTGATTATGAATCATTTGATACTTGCGAACCATGCCTCATGGGCAATATGACTAAAACTACGTTCTCCGGAACAATGAAGCGAGCTAATGACTTATTGGAAATAATACATACCGATGTATGCGGTCCGATGAGTGTTGAAGCACGTGGCGGGTATCATTATTTTCTGACCTTCACAGATGATTTAAGTAGGTATGGATATATCTACTTGATGAAACACAAGTCTGAAAAATTTGAAAAGTTCAAAGAATTCCATAGTGAAGTGTAGAATCATCGTAACAAGAAAATAAAATTTCTACGATCTGATCGCGGAGGCGAATATTTGAGTTACGAGTTTGGCCTTCATTTAAAACAATGTGGAATAGTTTCACAATTCACGCCACCTGGAACACCACAATGGTTTGTCCGAACGTCATAATCATACTTTATTAGATATGGTGCGTTCTATGATGTCTCTTACCGATTTACCACTATCGTTTTTGGGGTTATGCATTAGAGACAGCCGCATTCACGTTAAATAGGGCACCGTCTAAATCCGTTGATATGACACTGTATGAACTGTGGTTTGGCAAGAAACCTAAGCTTTCATTTCTTAAAACTTTGGGGATGTGATGCTTATGTCAAAAGGCTTCAGCCTGATAAGCTCAAACCCAAAACGGAGAAGTGCATCTTCATAGGATACCCGAAAGAAACTATTGGGTATACCTTCTACCATAGATCCGAAGGAAAAAATCTTTGTTGCTAAGAATGGGTCCTTTCTAGAGAAGGAGTTTCTCTCGAAAGAAGTGAGTGGGAGGAAAGTAGAACTTGATGAGGTAATCGTACCTTCTCTCGAATTGGAAAGTAGTTCATCAGAGAAAACCGTTCCCGCGATGCCTACACCAACTAGAGAGGAAGCTAATGATGATGATCATGAAACTACGGATCAAGTTACTACAGAACCTCGTAGGTCAACCAGAACACGATCCGCACCAGAGTGGTACGGGAATCCTGTACTGGAAGTCATGTTACTAGACCAAGGCAAACCTATGAACTATGAAGAAGCTATGATGAGCCCAGATTCCGACAGATGGCTTGAGGCCATGAAATCTGAGATAGGATCCATGTATGAGATCATAGTGTGGACTGTGGTGGATTTGCCCGATGATCGACAAGCCATAGAAAATAAATGGATCTTCAAGAAGAAGACTGGCGCTGATGGTAATGTTACTGTCTTTAAAGCTCGACTTGTCGCAAAAGGTTTTCGACAAGTTCAAGGGGTTGACTACGATGAGAATTTCTCACCCGTAGCGATGCTTAAGTCTGTCCGAATCATGTTAGCAATTGCCGCATTTTATGATTATGAAAGCTGGCAAATGGATGTCAAAACTGCATTCCTGTATGGATTTCTTAAAGAAGAGTTGTATATGATGCAAGTAGAAGGTTTTGTCAATCCTAAAAGTGCTAACAAAGTGTGCAACCTCCAGCGATCCATCTATGGACTGGTGCAAGCATCTCGGAGTTGGAACATACACTTTGATAAAGTGATCAAAGCATATGGTTTTATACAGACTTATGGTGAAGCCTGTATTTACAAGAAAGTGAGTGGGAGCTCTGTAGCATTTCTGATATTATATGTGGATGACATATTGTTGATTGGAAATGATATAGAATTTCTGGATAGCATAAAAAGGATACTTGAATATGAATTTTTCAATGAAAGACCTCGGTGAAGCTGCTTACGTATTGAGCATCAAAATCTATAGGGATAGATCGAGACGCTTAATAGGACTTTCACAAAGCACATACCTTGACAAGATTTTGAAGGAGTTCAAAATGGATCAGTCAAAGAAGGAGTTCTTACCTATATAACAAGGTGTGAAGTTGAGTAAGACTCAAAGCCCGACCATGGTAGGAGATAGAGAGAGAATGAAAGTCATTCCCTATGGCTCAGCCATAGGTTCTATACAATATGCCATGCTGTGTACCACACCTGATGTGTGTCTTGCCACTTATCTGGCAAAGAGGGTACAAGAGTGATCCAGGAGTGGACCACTGGACATCGGTCAAAATTATCCTTAGTTACCTAAGAGTTCATCGTAAAGGGTTACGTCGATGCAAGCTTTAACACCGATCCGGATGACTCTGAGTCTCAATATGGATAAATATTGAAAGTGGGAGCAATCAACTAGAGTAGCTCCATGCAGAGTATTGTAGACATAGAAATTTGCAAAATATATACGGATCTGAATGTGGCAGACCCGTTGACTAAACTTCTCACACAAGCAAAACATGATCACACCTTAGTACTCTTTGGGTGTTAATCACATGGCTATGTGAACTAGATTATTGACTCTAGTAAACTCTTTGGGTATTGGTCACATGACGATGTGAACTATGGGTGTTAATCACATGGCGATGTGAACTAGATTATTGAATCTAGTGCAAGTGGGAGACTAAAGGAAATATGCCCTAGAGGCAATAATAAAGTTGTTATTTTATATTTCCTTATTCATGATAAAGGTTTATTATTCATGCTAGAATTGTATTGATTGGAAACCATAATACATGTGTGAATACATAAACAAACACCGTGTCCCTAATAAGCCTCTACTAGACTAGCTCGTTGATCAAAGATGGTTAAGGTTTCCTGACCATGGACATGAGTTGTTATTTGATAACGGGATCACATCATTAGGAGAATGATGTGATGGACAAGACCCATCCGTCAGCTTAGCATAATGATCGTTTAGTTTTATTGCTATTGCTTTCTTCATGTCAAATACATATTCCTTCGACTATGAGATTATGCAACTCCCGGATACCGGAGGAATGCCTTGTGTGCTATCAAACGTCACAATGTAACTGGGTAATTATAAAGATGCTCTACAGGGATCTCTGAAGGTGTTTGATGAGTTGGCATAGATCGAGATTAGGATTTGTCACTCCGAGTTTCGGAGAGGTATCTCTGGGCCCTCTCGGTAATACACATCATAAGCTTGCAAGCAAACGACTAAGGAGTTGGTCACGAGGTGATGTATTATAGAATGAGTAAAAGAGACTTGCTAGTAAGGAGATTACACTAGATATGAAGATACCGACGATCAAATCTCGGGCAAGTAACATACCGATGGACAAAGGGAATTACGTATGTTGTCATAACAGTTCGACCGATAAAGGTCTCCGTAGAATATGTAGGAGCCAATATGAGCATCCAGGTTCCGCTATTGTTTATTGACCGGAGAGGTGTCTCTGTCATTTCTACATAGTTCTCGAACCCTTTGGGTTCGCACGCTTATAGTTCGTTGACGATATAGTTTTATATGAGTTATGTGATTTGGTGACCGAATGTTGTTCGGAGTCCCGAATGAGATCACGGACATGACGAGGAGTCTCGAAATTGTTGAGAGGTAAATATTGATATATAGGACGATGGTATTCGGACACCGGAAGTGTTTCGGGGGTCACTGGGTACTTATCGGGTCACCAGAAGGGGTTCCGGGCACCCCGGCAAAAGATGTGGGCCTTATGGGCCAAGAGGGGAAACACACCAGCCACATGGGGCTGGTGCGCCCCCCATATGGGCTGGCCAAGGTGGAGAAGGAAATGGGAAGGAGGAAAGGAAAGAAAGGGAATAGGATTCCCCCTTCCTTCTTCCTCCCCCCTCTTTCCTTCCCCCTCCGACAAATAAGGCAGGGGGCGCGCCACCTGGCTGCTCCCTCCTCCCCTCCACCTATATATATGTGGGAGGAGGGGCACCTAGCACACCCCAAACAATTGTTTAGCCATGTGCGGTGCCCCCTCCACCGTTTACACCCCCGGTCATATTTTCGTAGTGCTTAGGCGAAGCCCTACGGAGATCACTTCACCATCACCATCACCACGCCATCGCGATGACGAAAATCATCTACTACCTCGATGTCTTGCTGGATCAAGAAGGCGAGGGACGTCACCGAGCTGAACGTGTGCAGAACGCGGAGGTGCCGTATGTTTGGTACTTGATCGGTTGGAGCGCGAAGAAGTTCGACTACATCAACTGCGTTGTTAAACGCTTCCACTTATGGTCTACGAGGGTACGTAGATACACTCTCCCCCTCGTTGCTATGCATCTCCATGGATAGATCATTGCGTGTGCGTAGAATTTTTTTTGTTTTCCATGCAACATTTCCCAACAGTCTCCTCTGGCCGCCACCCCATCCACTGCCGTCCTCCTTCACCATGCCGGAGCTGATACCCTGACGTCGTCTTCCATTACAAGAGATCGACCTCTCTCATCCATGGCTTCGGACCAGGATCCTTGCATCGCGTCCGCTCGCTTCATCAGCACCGTCGTCCACCTTGCCGAGGCTGCTCGTACCACCGTCTCGTCGAATCGCCCCGGGATATTTCCCTCGCCGCAACCGTCTGCCCTCCTAGATCTGCTTCCACACCGCCGACAGCCATCGCTACAACAACACCCTCAACGCCTCAGCAGATGCTTACACGGTGCCACACCAGAGGCGGTACTCTTTCGTATCTGCTCAAGTTATTTATCTCAACAAGAAAATAGATCGCCACTACTTTACTGTGATTTCTTGTCCATCACTTAGAATCTTACTTGTTAGTTGAAAGCAAACATTGGTTGGGAAGTTGCCTTTGTCCGGTTTGCACCTTCAGATCCGCCATGGCACGCTCACCACTATACTCGCAATGCTTATGGTTTTCCCCTTTTATTTTCCACATTAGCTTAAATGATAATCGATTGAATTTCAATTTGGGGTCAGTCCATTTTTGAGAGTTCACCGGAGTTCGCCGGAGGGAAGGAAGGGGCTCGTTGAAGGGCTGGCCCATTATCTATTTTAGGGTTTTGGGTGGGGACATTGGTTGTGGGGCGCTGTCGTCGGGCTATGGTGGGGCTTCGCTGGAGGCAAAACTCGACGCGCGTGGGGGGTGTGGGTGGGGTTGCTAGAGGGATGGCCGGGGGCGGCGGAAGACCGTAGGTGGTGGGTGGTTCAGTGGAGGGCGGGGGCCAGTGTTTCGGTCGGCGGCCAGTGCGGTGGTCTGTAGGGGAAGAAAAAAAGGAAAGGAAGAAGAAGGGTTAGGAGACGTAGGATCTTCATCCAACCGCCTGAAATGGTCGACTGACCCAAATGACGGAAGTCAGGCGACTTGCATGTAGACATTCCCTTTATATTCGGTGTACCATCATCCTAGGTGCTTCGAGACGTGCTAGCACTGCTCCTCAAACCATCAAGCTAAACAACATGCCACTCATAATTCCAAACTTTGTTGCTCAAATACGAATCTGATATGATGCTGATATTACTAAAACAGAGAACGTTTAATTGGTCAGCTAATATTCCTACTTTACTTTCGAAAAGCACATGCGCCACATATAGAGAGACAACAGAGAGCTACATTCTTTATGCTCTCTAGTTCATCATGTGTGGGCAACAAACATTTTATTATCCAAAATCTGCTTGCTCTTCTTTAGCATGTTCCCCTTCTGTTCTTGTTTAATAAGTACTCTCTCCGTTCCTAAATTTAAATCTTTGTAGAGATTCCTCCATGGAGTACATACGGAGAAAAATGAGTGAATCTACACTCTAAAATGTATCTATATACACCCGTATGTGATCCATAGTGGAATCTCTACAAAGACTTATATTAATAGCAGAGGGAGTATAATAGTTGTACAGTATGTTCCTTGTAGTGAAGAGGAGCAGGGACATATGCAGTGTACATGTCTATTCGGTTGCTTTTCATGGACGCTTTCAACTCTTCGTGTTGGTCTGCCCTAATATCCAGGAAATGCTGGGAGCTGTGTCTGTGTTGCCTTTGAGAGTTAGACTGATAGTAACAGTACTGCGCCTTCAGTTGTAGAGAGCTGGTATCCGAAGCCTTTCTAGCCGTACCGGCAATACTAGCACATATTTTCCAGCAAGTTCCACTTTCCTGATTTTACTCGTGATGCTTAGGGTTTTCCCATTATATCTACACTATGATCTGCGTAGGTGCTTTGTGTCCTACTAGCAGCACTCCACCCTTTAAAGCTAAACAACACACTAATCATAATTCTAAATCTTAGTTGTTCCAATGCGAATGTGACATGATATTCATATTAGTTAACAAACATACATTTAATTGGCCAGCTAATGCTCCCACTTGAGTTTCCAAATGCCTGTGGCCACATAGTGAGAGACAGCATGGAATTGCATTTCTTTGGATGCTCTGATTCATCATGGGTGGGCAACCAACATTGTATAGAAAGAAACGGAATCTCCATAATATGCTTCGTCTTCTATTCTTTAAAATGTTCCTCTTTTGTTCTTCTTTAATAAGTAAAGTATGTTCCTCGTCAAGAAGTCAAGCAGGGACATCTGCAGTCGACAGGTCTATTTGGCTGCTTCTGCAAGTTGCTTTCAGCAATTCGAGTTGGTCTGCCATAATATCCAGGAAATGCTGTTAGCTGTGCGGCCTTTGAGAGTCTAGACTGATAGTAACAGTAGTGCGCCTTCAGGTGAATAGAGCTGGCATGTAGGTGATCGATAGGCTTTCGATTAGTAGCCGCAATAAAACCCCATATTTTCCAGCCATTTCCACTTCCCCGATTTATTTATGATGCTTATGGTGTCCCCCTTTTATCGGCACTACAATCTGCCTTATGGCTGTTGATACGTCTCCAACGTATCTATAATTTTTGCTTGTTCCATGCTGTTATATTATCATTCTTGGATGTTTTACAATCATATTATAGCAACTTTATATCATTTTTTGGGACTAACCTATTGACATAGTGCCCAGTGCCAGTTGCAGTTTTTTGCTTGTTTTTTACTTCGCTGAATATCAGTACCAAACAGAGTCCAAACGGAGCAAAACTTTTTGGAGAATTTTTACGTACCAGAAGACACAACTTGGGCCAAAGAAGTACCAGAGGGGTGTCCCAAGGGGGGCACAACCCACCTGGGCGCGCCTGGAGGCCCAGGCGCGCCCTGTTGGGTTGTGCCCACCTCGGTGGCCTCCCGCACCGCCTCTTCGCCCTATAAATTCCCAAATATTCTAGAACCCCCAAAAATAACCCTAGATCAGAAGTTCCGCCGCTGCAAGCCTCTGTAGCCACGAAAAACCAATCTAGACCCCGTTCAGGCACCCTGCCGGAGGGGGAAATCATCATCGGTGGCCATCTTCATCATCCCGGCGGCCACCATGATCAGGAGGGAGTAGTCCACCCACGGGGCTGAGGGTTTGTACCAGTAGCTATGTGTTTAATCTCTCTCTCTCTCTCTCGTGTTCTTGAGATGGCATGATCTTGATGTATCGCGGGCTTTGTTAATATAGTTGGATCATATGGAGTTTGCCCCTCTCTATCTTGTTGTGATGAATTGAGTTTTCCCTTTGAGATTTCGTTTTATCAGATTGAATACTTTTATGGATTTGAGAGCACTTGATCTATGTCTTGGCACTCAACTCATGGATTCCCGAGGTGACATTGGGGTAATCTATGCATAGGGGTTGATGCACGTTTTCGTCCTTGTTTCTCCGGTAGAAATCTTGGGGCACTCTTTGAGGTTCTTTGTGTTGGATTGAGTATTATGAATCTGAAATTATTTGATGCATATCGCATAATCAACTCACAGATACTCGCGGTGACATTGGAGTATCTAAGTGACATTAGAGTTGGTTGATGTGTATCATATGGTGTTATTTTAGTATGAACTCTTGGTTAGATCGATCGGAAAGAATAGCTTGGTGTTATTTTAGTACGAACTCTAGTATAGATTGATCGGAAAGAATAGCTTTGAGGTGGTTTCGTACCCTACAAACAACTTCTTATGTTCTTCGCTAGATAGGAACTTTGGAGTGATTCTTCATCACACGTTGAGGGATGGTTATGTGATCCAATTATATTAGCATTGTTGAGAGATTGCACTAGTGAAAGTACGGACCCTAGGCCTCATTTTCAAGCATTGCAATACCCTTTGTGCTCCATTTTATCAATTGCTACCTTGCTGTTTTTTTATTGTTCCTGTTACAAAAATCAATATCTACTATCATTACTATGCTTGTATCACCATCTCTTTGCCGAACTAGTGCACCTATACAAATTTCCATTGTATTTGGTGTGTTGGGGACACAAGAGACTTTTTGTTATTTGGTTGCATGGTTGTTTGAGAGAGACCATCTTCATCCTACGCCTCCCACGGATTGATAAACCTTAGGTCATCCACTTGAGGGAAATTTGTTACTGTCCTACAAAACTCTGCGCTTGGAGGCCCAACACGAATCTATAAGAACAAGTTGTGTAGTAGACATCAAGCTCTTTTCTGGTGCCATCTCTGGGGAGGTGAGTGCTTGAAGGTATATCTTTAGATCTTGAATTGAATCTTTTAGTTTCTTGTTTTATCACTAGTTTGGTTCGTAAAAGAAAACTACAAAAAAATAAAAATGGAATTGAGGTTCCATCGTATTGTTCATCTTTATAATGTCTTTCGTGAAAATGATGGAAAGGAAAATTGTGCTCAATTGATAGAAGAATAATTCAATAAAATGTTTGGCATGAATGATGAGCATCATTGCAATGTTGTTAGTATGAATTCTATGAATATCCAAAATACTAATGATGATTGCACTAGTCGTGTTAAAAATGTTTCTTATAAGCATGTCAATTCTTGTGGAGTGCATAAAGTTTGTGAAGATGTGCCTTATAGTGAAGATAGATTTTGTAAGAAGTATAAACATGATAGAACCAATTTTTTGCTCAAAGTGATAGATGAATTCGCTACAAAATTATGCTCTCTTTGTCCTATTACTTGTGAACTTTGCAATAAGGTTGGTCATCTTAATTTTCAATGAAAACTTTTTCATGATCGAATCATGGCCAAATATTGTAATGACTTGATCACCCTTGAACTTTATAATGAGCTTTGTCTATTCTTGGGGAGTGAAGAATTGACACGTAAAAATAGTTGGTTTGAAGTATTCATTCTCACAGACGATATTGAAACTAATCTAAAAAATATCTATATGTTTTGCATGGTAAATTGCAATGAGATTGCTTATATTGCCAACTATAGAAAGATGGGAAACCCAATGGAATATAAAAGGAATACTAATGAAAGGGTAAAGATTTCCACTTTCCCTCCTATTGTGTCTCATGATGAATTAGGTGACGAAGAGGAGCTCCTTATTCAACCAATCTCATCAATAAGAAGCTCGAAAAAATTAATTAAACCCACACATGATGTGGTGAAGAAGAAAAGAAGAAAGAACAGAGGTAAAAACGTATCTCTCCCAAATAATGTTGCTCCTATTATTGTTGTGCCTCATGAAAATGAATCAAAAATAATCATGGAAGATGATGCACTTGATGATGATATTGCTTCTTTGTCTTATTGCATAATGTCCGAGAGCACTATTTATAATGATTTTGTTATGCCTATTGCTTGTTGTGAAAATTATGATTGGGAAGATAATGATACTTCTTATGATCTTGGAAATCTTTTTGGCACAAACTTGGTAAATTATGATCATAGCAATTGTTATACCATTGGTGCTATTCATACTATTAATGATGAGAGTGATTATGCTTTTGATATGCCAAGCCACAAGCTTGGGGATGCTATGTTTGATGAGAACGACATGTTTGAGAATTTAATTGCTACAATTAATGTTTGTCCCAAGCTTGGGGATGCTATGCTTAATGAAGATGATCTTTTTAGTCCCCCTACTTTGAATGATCAAAATTGCTATGATGATTGCATGCCTCCTATTTATGATGATTGCAATATTTATGAATGTGGGTTTGGAAGAGTGTCAACTTTAGATAATATTTATCCCAATATTTTGGAGGGTGTTGAATCTTGTTATAATGATAAAAGTGGATTTGGAGAGGTCATGCCTTTATTTAATAATGATTCCACTATTCCGGAAGAGGTTTCAATTGACTATGATGAGAACAAAGTTGCTACTTATGATGATACTTATGTTAAAAAAGTAGTGATAATTATTTTCATAATTTTGAATATCCTTTTACTGAAAATTACTCTTTTATTGTGGAAACAATTTATAGTATTCGAGTTTCATATGATACTCCCACTATTGTGAATGAGAATAAAATTGCCTATATGGAGAGTAATAAATTTTCTATGCTTTTGGATCATGAAAACAATGCTCTATGTGATGGTTATATTGATGAATCTATTCATGATGCTACTAAAAATTATTATGAGGGAGGAACTTATGCTTCATGAGGCTCTCTTTGTGTTTCAATCTTTATCTTTTATGTGAGCACCATTGAAATGATCATGCCTAGCTAAAAAGGCATTAAAGAAAAGCGCTTGTTGGGAGACAACCCAACATTTACCCCTACTGTTTTTGTGTGTTAACATGGTTAACCTACTGTAGTAATCAGGTTTTATAGCTTTTGTTTCAATAAAGTGCCAAGTAAAGCCTTTGGGATAGTATGGATGATAGTTGACTTGATTCTGTGCAAAAACAGAAACTTTTGCTTCCAGTAACAGAATTGTTTAAATTCACTGGAGCATCAAAAAACTCTTATTTTTTAAAGATGATTTACCTACAAATTTCCTATGTTGCCATAAATTTTAAGAATTTTTGGAGTTACAGAAGTATGACCTTAATTCAGATCTTTACGTACTGTTCTGTTTTTGACAGATTCTGTTTGCAATTCATAGTTTGCTTGTTTTATGGTTTCTATGGCTTATATTACTTAATATAAATTGTGGAAATTGTAGATTACAGTAGGCATTGTGTGATAACAATTATGAATCTTATCTTGACAGTACCAAAGTGAATGATTTATCTTTATCATACTAACTCATCTCACGAAGTTCCGTTAAGTTTTGTGTGATTGAAGTTTTCAAGTTTTGGGTGAGATATCGATATGAGGAGAATAAGGAGTGACTAGACCCTAAGCTTGGGGATTCCCAAGGCACTCCCAAGGTAATATTCAAGGAAGATCCAAGCAACTAAGCTTGGGGATGCCCCGGAAGGCATCCCCTCTTTCGTCTTCAACATTATCGGTAACCTCACTTGGAGCTATATTTTCATTCATCACATGATATTAGTTTTTCTTGTAGAGTCATTTTATTCTATTAGGATTTTCTTTCTGTTATTTATAATAATGTTTTGCATCTCTTACTTCAATAAAAGTGGCAAGGATAGCCTTCACCATGCTTATTTTGCACGTTTATGAATTGCTGTTTCAAAACAGAAAGTTTATCACTGTTGCATAAATTCTTCAGGAAAGTCAGAATGTGATAAAATGTTGAAAGTTTTTTCACAATAAGCTATGATAAATTTTATAAAGTGTGGAACATTTTCAGAATTTTTGGAGTTAAGGAAGTATGAGTACAATTGCAGTCTTTATAGACTGTCCTGTTTAGACAGATTGCTGTTATGTTTGCATTGTTTGCATATGTTTGCTTGTTTAATGATTCTATTTGAGGATAGGACTATTAAATATGCAGAGACATTTAGTATGCAATTTTGTAATTTTAGTGATTTGCTACAGTAGAGAATGATAAGGTTATTGCATTGATTTATACTAACTTATCTCACGAGTTCTTGTTGAGTTTTCTGTGGATGAAGTTTTTAAGATTTAGGGAAACCGTGATATAAAAGGAATTAAGTAGACACAAAAGCTCAAGCTTGGGGATGCCCAAGGCATCCCAAGATAATATTCCAAGTAGTCTCAAGCATCCAAGCTTGGGGATGCCCCGGTAGGCATCCCACCTTTCTTCATCAACAATTATCGGTTAGTATCGGTTGAGCCTAAGTTTTTGCTTCTTCATATGATGTGTGCTATTTTTAGAATGCCATTTTGTTTTGTTTAGCTTGCTGTTTTAATAAATACTTAGATCTGAAAGTTTTAAATAAAATAGAGTCCTCAAATAGCTACCCATTTACATGACTACTCATTTGATCTTCACTTATATCTTTTTTGGAGTAGTTTGTCATTTACTCTAGTGTTTCGCTTATATCTTTTTTAGCACGGTGTGCTTTATTATTTTTGAAGAAATTATCTCATGCTTCACTTATATTATTTTGAGAGATGAAATTTTTTATGCTCATGTTCTTCACTTAAATTTATTTGAGCTTGTCAAAAGCAATTGCAATATATGAAACTAGTCCCAAAGTGATAGATATTCAAGAGGGATATAATAAAAACTTTCATGAAGATCTTTGGAAAAAATAAACTTGATTCTTTGTAATAGTTTTGAGATATGATGATAGTTATATGTGAGTCATGTTGGTGAGTAATTATGCTTTAGTAAGAATATTGGTGTTAAGGTTTGTGATTCCCTATGCAAGCACGAAAGTCAGTAGTTATGCAATGAAATTACATCCTACTTGTGGTGCATTATTCGGTGTTAGTTTTGCTTAATGCTCGCTTATGTGATTTTTTGTTTCTTGGTTGGTTGCTTCTCAATCTTTTTGCTAGCCTCCACCTATACTAAGTAGAAATACTACTTGTGCATCCAAAATCTTTAAACCCAGTTTTGCCATATGATTCCACCATACATACCTATATGCGGTATTCTCGTGCCGTCCTAAACAAATTTGTATGTGCCATCTCTAATTTTAAAAATAAATTTCCTTTTTGTGTGCCCGTACCGCTCATGAAGCGGCAGGGGGTGGCCAATATTTTCCATGCTAGATGCGTTATTCTCAAGATGAGTGTTTATTCACTTGTCATTGCATGAGAGTGTGGCAAAGGTAATAGGGATGCCCAGTCCTGAAATGCAAAAAAAATTATTTATGTTGTTTATAATAAATTCCTTGTAAAGTGTTGGTATGGAAGGCACTCGTGGATACGGCTAGCCATGGATTGTGAAAGAATGGTGGAAAAAGGAATAAACTTTATTTTCTATTTGGGAACCGCCTATGATGTATCCAGCATGGAAAGTGTTGGGAATTATCGGTCATTTTCGTTGACGGGAAAAGTTTGCCTCTCAAAAAATTTATCTCTCAATTTAAGCTTTGAGCTCTGGCACCTCTACAAATCCATACTTCCCTCTGCGAAGGGCCTATCTATTTACTTTATGCAATTTTTATTTGAGTCTCCATCTTCTCTTATAAAGCGTGAACTAAAGGGGCACTATGATCGTACTTGAGCATTGGGTGTAGCTAATATGCAAGTGTGTTTCATGAATGGATCAATGATTGAGCAGGATGGGCTAGGGATAACTTTCTTTAGTGTTGATATTTTGAAAGACATGGTTGCTTGTTGATATGCTTGAGTATTGAAATCTTCATGTCAAAACTAGACTATTGCTTTGAACCATATAAAAGTCCATATGTCCATGCTACAAAAGAAAAGAATATGTGATGAACATGTTAGGAAGCACTCCACATCAAAAATTCTGTTTTTATCATTTACCTACTTGAGGAAGAGTAGGAATTAAGCATGGGGATGCTGATACGTCTCCAACGTATCTATAATTTTTGCTTATTCCATGCTGTTATATTATCATTCTTGGATGTTTTACAATCATATTATAGCAACTTTATATCATTTTTTGGGACTAACCTATTGATATAGTGCCCAGTGCCAGTTACTGTTTTTTGCTTGTTTATTACTTCGCAGAATATTAGTACCAAATGGAGTCCAAACACAGCAAAACTTTTTGGAGAATTTTTATGGACCAGAAGACACAACTTGGGCCAAAGAGGTACCAGAGGGTGCCCCGAGGGGGGCACAACCCACCTGGGCGTGCATGGGGGCCCAGGCGCGCCCTGGTGGGTTGTGCCCACCTCGGTGGCCTCCCGCCTCTTCACCCTATAAATTCTCAAATATTCCAGAACCCCCAAAAATAACCCTAGATCAGAAGTTCCGCTGCCGCAAGCCTCTGTAGCCACAAAAAACCAATCTAGACCCCGTTCCGACACCCTGTCGGAGAGGGAAATCATCACCGGTGGCCATCTTCATCATCCCGGCGGCCACCATGATGAGGAGGGAGTAGTCCACCCTCGGGGCTGAGGGTTTGTACAAGTAGCTATGTGTTTAATCTCTCTCTCTCTCTCTCTCGTGTTCTTGAGATGGCACGATCTTGATGTATTGTGGGCTTTGTTAATATAGTTGGATCATATGGTGTTTTCCCCTCTCTATCTTGTTGTGATGAATTGAGTTTTCCCCTTGAGATTTTGTTTTATCGGATTGAATACTTTTATGGATTTGAGAGCACATGATCTATGTCTTGGCACTCAACTCGCGGATTCTGTTAACATTGGGGTAATCTATGGATAGGGGTTGATGCACGTTTTCGTCCTTGTTTCTCCGGTAGAAACCTTGGGGCACTCTTTGAGGTTCTTTTTGTTGGATTGAGTATTTTGAATCTGAAATTGTTTGATGCATATCGCATAATCAACTCACGGATATTCGCGGTGACATTGGAGTATCTAGGTGACATTAGAGTTGGTTGATGTGTATCATATGGTGCTATTTTAGTACGAACTCTTGGTTAGATCGATCGGAAAGAATAGCTTGGTGTTATTTTAGTACGAACTGTAGGATAGATTGATCGGAAAGAATAGCTTTGAGGTGGTTTCATACCCTAGAAACAATTTCTTCTTATGTTCTCCGCTAGATAGGAACTTTGGTGTGATTCTTCATCGCACGTTGAAGGATGGTTATGTGATCCAATTATATTATCATTGTTGAGAGATTGCACTAGTGAAAGTACGGACCCTAGGCCTCATTTTCAAGCATTGCAATACCATTTGTGCTCCATTTTATCAATTGCTACCTTGCTATTTTTTTATTGTTCCTGTTACAAAAATCAATATCTACTATCATTACTATGCTTGTATTACCATCTCTTAGCCGAACTAGTGCACCTATTTATACAAATTACCTTTGTATTTGGTGTGTTGGGGACACAAGAGACTTTTTGTTATTTGGTTGCAGGGTTGTTTGAGAGAGATCATCTTCATCCTACGCCTCCCACGGATTGATAAACCTTAGGTCATCCACTTGAGAGAAATTTTCTACTGTCCTACAAAACTCTACGCTTGGAGGCCCAACACGAGTCTACAAGAACAAGTTGTGTAGTAGACATCAGATGTGCGCTCTCGTTATCATGGTTTGGCAATAAACTTTCTATACAGTATATTATGAACCTATCATCTGCCAACTATCCTTACATCTGGAGCTCCTAATAGGGAGCCTATTTTTTTGTGTAGTTGTGCCAGATTATATTAATCTACGCACCATATTACAGCACACATGGGCTCTCTCATAAGAATCCAGTGATAGCACACAAGGGTTTAAAGGGAGCCCCTATTATATTAGAATATCCTCTGCATTACAAAGATAATCTCACTACTATTATGTTTTCATGCTTCTCAGATATTGTACGTAATCACAATGAATATAAGAACGCGCACATCCGAAGAATATTGCAGAACAGTTCAATGGGTAACAAACTTGGCATCAAGGGATTGAGGTCCATTGTGGATGCAATGAAACCCACATGCTCCCGACCTACAAATTCATATTCATAATATGATCCTAATGACTATTCTGAGCTCAAGGAGTCAACGGTAGATGCCCTATCCTGTTCACCCAATAAGGTGCCTGTTCTAATTTGGCAAGGTTTTATTGGTTGCATGTATCTTGCATAAGGTGTCTTGCATTTCTTCTGCTTCATTGCACTACCATATGCTTAGTTTACTCATGATATATGTGAAGATGCCATGCCCATCCATTATCAACACCTATTCCATTTGTCGCCATACCATGTTTTTCCATTCAAATGATGTTCTCGTGTTTCAAACATTTAAAAGGAAGAGGGTGATTGCAGAACCTGAAGGAGTACAAGCAAAGTCCTTGAAAAAGGTGGTGGCACCGGAGAAATCAGATAGCACCCCACTTATATTGGCGATAGAACCAATGCCGCAAAACCTAGGATATCGCAACTATGCTGCTCGCTGCTTTGCTCTTGTTAGTACCTGTTGATCTATCGTTGTACATACATTCATACCTGGTGGATTATGTGACATCATTGTGCATTATAGCTTGCTTATCCACTTTTCGCTCCAAATTATCAGATCTATATTAATGCTTACATTAATGTAGAATAAACCCAATGCTTATGAAGAAGCTTAGCTCTGCATTGTTCTTGTACGTATCTGTTGTCCTTCATCACTATAGTTATATTGTCAGCTAGTTGTTCATGTACACTTTGCAGCTTATTTTCCCCTGCCCTCCATTTTCTACACATCAGATCTATATTTACTCTTGCCAAAATATTGAATAAAACCAATGCTAAAGAAGTTTAGCTCTGCATTGCTCTTGTTAGTGCCTTTTGCCTGTATGCTGTACTTACATTTGTAGTCTGCATCTTCGCTTAAATAAGCGCCATTTGTTCCTATATTATCACATCTATATTTACTCCTAACAAAATGTACAATAAAGGCAATGCTCTTGAAGAAGAGTCTGTGGTAAACTTCTTGAATTGCCCCCCCCCCCCCATCAATATGGACAAGGAGTTTATAGAGCCGGTCTTCACTACTAACGTAACTTTGTCCTCCTCGAGCCTTCAAACTTTATTGTGTATATTTGGATAGCTATGACTGCAAATGCTGTTTATTTTTGTCGTCTGCATCAAATTGCATGTTCAAAGTTTATTATGAAGAGGTACATAAACATAAGTTTGTACTTCTCAATTTCAGTTTTTAGTTGTACAACCTAGTTCCTTATTCATACCATGTAAATTAAACTAAACATTGCAAGTTATCTTCTTTAGCACTGCATGTATGCTTGTGTTCTTGATCTGTAATCCAGTGGTGTGGTGAAACTACGAACTCCAGCACAATGTCATATCCTGCTATGTCTTAACTATGAACAATGCCATATTATGTTAATGTTATTTAAATCATGTATCTTTATTAACCAATCTGAAATGGTATAAATTGACAGTACACTCACCATTCATGCTTATACGTACATGTATGCTTGTGTTCTTGATCTTTAATCCAGCGGTGTGGTTAAGCTGGCTGCTCCTGCACAATGTCATTTCCTACCGTCTTAGCTATGAACAATGCCTATTATGTTAATGTTATTTTAAACTGTGTCTCTTTATTTCTGACTAAGAAATGAGATGAATTGACAGCACTGATGGTTATACGTGCAAAACCTGTTATCTACCTACTTGTTTCTTTTTCAGGGTGACATCACTGATGCTAGGAAGAACTGCCACAATGATAGTGAGATGAACCCATTGCTTGTCCCTCTAACATATATTCTAGAGAAGAAGGCAACACATCTTGAGGATAGCGATACAACCCCAAAGTCATGTCTTGATGTAGTGTCGAACTTACTCGCTAATAGCAGTGACAAAAGCTCGATGAAGTCACCGCCTGAATCTGTTCGACTTCTTCAGTCTGAAATTCAAGCAGAAAGACACACTTCCGCTCAAATCTGACTGGAACTCCAATCTCTATGCAAGATTAACCATAAGTATAAGATGTCTATTGATGTTATGCAGCTTAAGTTGGTGGATATAAGTGTCAAACAAGCGCAGTCTCATGAGGTTGCTAAGCTGCTTGCGCTACAACTCCTGGGCAGGGCTAACCTTTCTTGAACTGTGTTGAAGTGCTGTCGGTTATGTTTATTATTTTGTCGGTGTGTTTACTTCCACTGGTGGTGACCTGCCTAGTGTATGGAATCTGCTGTCTGGTTGCCCTTTGGTATCACTGGCGGCGAACTTTGATGCCCAGGGGATGTAATATGCTGTAATTTCTTTGTTGTATAGTCTAGGTTTATTCTTCGTCACGATGTTGTAATTTATTTGTTGTATATGTTGTTGTCGCTCTGAGAAAAGGTCGTAATCTTCGATTGGAGCGCAATGAGCCAATATGTTAGGTTTATTAGTAGGCCTATATACTTAATCTGGCCTACTATTAGTTTCGGGCCTTTAAATGGCCGAGTAAACTGCTTGCCTTAATTGGGCCAGAAAATAAAATGGGCTTTTTAACAGGCTGAGATGTAGATTTAGCCTGAATTGTGGCGAACAAATCACGGGCCGACAGCAGGCTGGAATACACATCAGCCCATTATCTGCCTAGTGATTTGACGGGCCATTAACATGTCGAAATGTTTTTGGGCCTTGGTGGGCGCAATTTCAGGACGGGCTGGAATCAGGCCGATTGCATAGTGGGCCGAAATTAGGCCCAACACTATCAAGGGCCTTTTACAGGCCGATAGGCAGTTTGAGCTAAAATGTATCCACGAAGACTACGGGCCGTTAAGAGGCCAAAAGTCACTACGTACCAGAATTAGGCCCAGATGCAGCTCGGGCCTTTAAATGGCTGAAAGTGAAACCAAGCCGAAAGAGGCCCATATGTACATAGGGCCACTGACAGGCCAAAACTAATATCGGGCTGAACTGTTAAATGGGCCATTAAGAGGCCGAAGAGCAAATCAGGCCCCCAATGGTCCCAAAGTCACAGTAGCTGTTAAAGGGCCGTATCTGTTACGGGCCGTAATTTGGCCAAAGATATGAAAGTCAGTTAACGGGCCTTATCTGTTATGGGCCGTAATTTGTCCCAAACTATTGCAAGCCGTTAACGGATCTGATGTGGGCCATAAACTGGCCCAGAATATTGTAGTCTTTTAACGGGCCGTATCTGATGTCGGCCATAATTTGGTCTAGAAAATGTTAGGTTGTTAATGGGCCGGCCCATTAGATCTGATGAAATCTTGTGGGCCTTTTCCTGGGCCGGCTTTTAAACCTAAATGGTCCCCTGTTGGGCTGTTCCACGTGTTCACGTATCATAGGTGCGTTCGGTCCATTGTAGTGATGACATCTGTCCCAACGCTGAGCTGACACGTGTATCCTCTGGCGAATGAGAATTTTACACGTGGAAAATCCCCATTGGTCCGGGCTGTTAACGGCTTATCGGATCCAAACTGGAACCTGATAGCTTAACGACAACCCGTTACGGTGGATGCCACGTGTCGGTTACCCTTGACGAAAACACTTCCATGACGCGCCATTTATCCTCATGGAAGTGGACACTTCCGTGATGATAATTTTGGTATTGTCATGGAACACTTCTATGATAGCACAGGTATGACTATCTTGATTCTGTCATAAAATCGTCATGGATGTACATGCATGACAGAAAACGTGACCTACTGTGACAAACACGTATCATCACGGAAGTGTATTTTTTTGTAGTGTAGGGGGTCTTTGGCCTGCCGGCCTATCCCTTAGGGGTCGGACTGTTGGGCCGTGTTACCAGTGCTAGGAGGCTAAACTATGCGGAGACCCCGTGTCCGGACAGGAGGCTTTTTCGTGTCTTGGTGTGTCCTCCAAGTCAAGATAAGAAGAATCGGCATGTTTATCCTTTCCTTGTAACCGAGGGTTTAGTCTGTAGAGGCTAGAACAACAATCATCATCCTACTAGTCTAGGGTTTAGTTCATCTGGTCTCATGGCAGATCGACTCTGTAATCTTCATATACACAAGCAATATAATCAAGCAGGATGTAGGATTTTACCCCTTAGAGAGGTCCCGAACCTGGGTAAACATCGTGTCCCCAGTCCCTTGTTCCCCATCAATCCAAGATCCACAGCTCGGGCCCCCTACCTGAGATCCGCCGATTTTGACACCGACATTGGTGCTTTCATTGAGAGTTCCGTTGTTGGATCACCGAAGGATCGATGGCTCGCCTGATCATCGGAGACGGCATCAACACCAGGGACATCTTCGTCCCCGGGAAACTTTTCGCGTTTCGCAGCATTGTTCTGCACGCCGACTCGACCGGTCATCTCGACCAGGTCGACAGTTTCGCCCCTGAGCATCATATCAGGTTTGTTAACTTAGAGTACGTCACCGACGCTCAGGGCAATCTGATCTTCACTGGCTTCTCAGCCTCAACTGGGACGCCCACAGGCTCTGAAGCATCAACTTTGGGGCCTCTCCCCAATCCGATCTCTGGATCAGCCCTTACCTCGCGGCCGATTCGAGCTCGGATGCAACCGCTACGTCCGAAGACCGGGAATCACCCTCGGCCGGAATCACTCTTCTCACCGTGGATCTGGCTTCAAGCCTCAACACCAGATTGACGTCCGAAGACCGCGAGCAGCCCCTGGCCAGGCTCCCCCTCTTTACCGCAAATCTGGCTTCGGGCCTTGGCGTGGACTCGATATCCGAAGACCAGGAGACAGCCCTGGTTGGGTTCACCCCTCGCCCTACCATCACAACGAAGGTCGGCTCCGAAGAAACCTCATATGCCAATCCGGCCAGCCTCGCCCTGTTAAACGAGGTGCTTGATCGGATCCAGACGATGACTATTTTGGATGGACCATCCTCGGCTCACGCTCAGCGGGGCCTCGAGCCGAGCTACAGGAAATTTTACGTCCCATCAACCACCCACTTAGTAGCCATTGTCGAAGACTTAACTGACATGCTGGACTTCGCCTCTGAGGAGGCCGATGACATGGACGATGACAGCGAAGCCATCGCCCACACTGACACTGCCCCTCCCGTCACCGGCCGATGGACGGCCACCTCCACCTATGATGTTTACATGGTGGACACCCCCAAGGACAACGGCGATGGAGCTGATAATGGGGATGGCACCCCTAGAAGAGATAGTAACAAGCCTGGTGAGGAGGCCCCCAAACGCCGGAGACAACGCCAACGATCCAAGGGGTGTCAAGGCAGGGAAAGCAACACGGGCACCGGAGAGGACGATACTCCGGACAATGCGGAAGACCTCAGTGCCCCTGCCCCAGAGCAACAGCCTGATAACTCAGAGGGGCATGAGGGTCAGTATAACCCCGAGGACCCCAATGATTCTGAGGATAGAACCTATATGCCCTCCTCCAAAGAGGAGGTCAACCACGGAGCTGAAGACTTTATCGTTCCAGAAGATCCATTGGACCAAGAGCGGTTAAAGCAGCAGCTCATAGCTAGTGCATGGAGCTTGAAGAAGAAGCAGCAGCAGAAGGCCGAATAGAATACCCTCAATGATAGATGGACAAAAGTCATGGCAGCCGAAGAAGGGTACGGCTACCAGCAGTGGACTAAAAGCTACCCAAAGCGGAAGCTACTGCCACAATTTGACGACGAGGCCCTTGTGCCCGCACCACCAAGAAATACATGGGCAGACCAGTCCGACCGCTCCCCTCGAGGAAGGGATAGGCTGGCTGGAGATACCAAACACCCACCCGCTCCCCCTCGCCGTAAAGGCAAGGAGGCAACACAGCCAGAATACCAATATGATCTCTGCCACGACCTCGCCATCAGAGCAGGACAGACAGGATCCATCTACGGATCTCGAGATTATGCCCCGGCTGGAAGGGACGGATACCAAACTTGGCACAACTGAAATGATAAAGTTCGAGAACAACATCAGGCTGATATGACAGCCGATCTCCGGCATGACGTAACCCGAGTCAGGGGCGCCGCCCATCCGATGTGCTTCACGGACGAGGTAATGCGGCATCAGTTCCCAGAAGGGTTTAAACCCGTAAACATCAAGCCATACGATGGGACTACAGACCCGGCCGTGTGGATTGAAGAGTTTCTCCTCCACATTCATATGGCTCGAGGAGATGACCTCCACGCGATTAAAGACCTGTCATTAAAGCTCAAAGGACCAGCTCGACACTGGTTGAATAGCCTCCCTGAAGACTCCATTGGGAGCTGGGAAGAGCTCGAGGATGCTTTCTGAGCTAACTTTCTAGGCACCTATGTCCGGCCTCCGGATGCCGATGACCTAAGCCATGTGGTCCAACAGCCCGGTGAGTCAGCCCGGCAATTTTGGAATCGGTTTTTGAAACAAAAGAACCAGATCGTCGATTGTCCGGATGCCGAAGCCATAGCCGCATTCAAGCATAGTATCTAGGATGAATGGCTCGCACGCCAGCTCGGCCAAGACAAGCCGAGGACAATGGTGGCACTTACCTCCCTCATGACCCGCTTCTGTGCGGGAGAAGATAGTTGGCTGGCTCGTAGAAGCACCAACCCCTAAGAGCCTGGGACCTCGGAAGTCCGGGACGGAAATGGGAAACCACGGTGCAACAGAAACAAGCACCGCCACAACGGTAGTGAAGCCGAAGATACAACAGTGAATGCCGAATTTCTGAATTCCAAATCGGGACCTCGGAAAAAACCCTCTAAAGGGAACCAAGATGGACCCACCAAGTTGGACATAATCCTGGACAGACCTTGCCAGATCCACGGCACGTCTGACAAGCCCGCCAACCACACCAACCGTAGTTGTTGGGTAATCAAACAGGCCAGCAAGCTCACAGCCAAAGACGGAGGCAAAAGCCCCCGCAGTGAGGACGATGAAGAACCTCGCAAGCCGAACAATGGGGGCCAGAAAAAATTCCCTCCTGAAGTAAAAACGGTGAACATGATCTACACCACCCATATACCCAAGAAGGAGCGGAAACGGGCACTTAGGGATATCTACGCCATAGAGCCTGTAGCCCCGAAATTTAACCCATGGTTGGCATGCCCGAACACCTTCGATCATAGGGACCATCCGACCAGTATCTGTCACGGACGATCAGCGGCCCTGGTCCTCGACCCCATTATCGATGGGTACCACCTCACCAGAGTCCTTATGGATGGAGGCAGCAGCCTCAATCTGATTTACGCAGATACCATAAAGAAAATGGGTATTGACCCATCAAGGATTAGCCTAGTGGTGGGAAGGGGTTGATGCCTTCCCACCCAACCAGGTTCAAGGCATGGTACTTGCATTTGGGTTTGTTGCACCAATAATACTGTAGGGGGTTCCCTTACAATCTTTCTATCAAAAAAAGGATTAAACCCAAGTAATACCACTTTCAAAGGGGTAATCCCAGGCGTTGAAGCCTGCTGTTCAGGCACCCTCACCCTGGAAGTAGTGATCGGCTCTCCGGACAATTTTCGCAGCGAAGACTTGATCTTCGACATTGTCCCCTTTCGCAGCGGCTATCACGCCCTCCTAGGCCGGACAACATTCGCTCGATTCAATGCCGTCCCCCATTACGCCTATCTAAAGTTAAAGATGCCCAGACCTAGGGGCGTCATCACATCAATGGCAATACGAAGCGCTCACTGCGGACGGAGGAACACACCGTGGCTCTGGCAGTCGAAGATCAAACAGGTGTTGAAGGGCCGAAGTATCAGCCCGCCATCAAGGTAAGAGAGGCAAGTAAATGAGCCCGAGCCCTGTGCCCATTCAAGGAGCCTCCCTACGCTCGACGCAAATAGGGATATGCCCCCATGGCGTGCCCCATCCCAGTCACACACTACGTGCCTCGCGAGCACAACTTCGTGCTCAAAATATCATGGGCAGCTGTGTGGCCAAAAAACCAAGTGTTCGGCTCAACCGAACTATGGTCATACACGTCTTCGGACGTCGAACAGGTACCATTCACTACACCGCAACACTTGATTGGGGGCAATTAACTGCCGGGAGAAATGTCAGAACAGGGGCAAACCATCTGTCGGGGATCATGTTACTGCCGGCAGAAGTACTTAATGATGGATAAACTGCCGGGAGAAATACATACAAGAAGGCGTGCACACTGCCAGCAATAATTAAGGTCACTCTATTTGTTGGCACAACTAAACCCAGGCCCGCAGACTGCCGGGAGGCCCGTGGGGGGAGATGTAAAATTGTTGGGCCAGGCGCGCGAAGAAGCCCAAAACGTTCGCACTAAACGAAATATAGCCGCCGCCCCGACCAATTTTCCCCAAATCGAACCCTCATCCCCAACCGCCGCCGCCCCCGCCCCCACGACCAAGCCCTCCACCGCCGAGCCACTCCACCCACGACCGTAACTTCCACCGCTGACTCTCTCCGCCGCAGGTTGCCACCATCCTCGTCCTCGCAAAGGTTGATGCCGAGCGCCGCCTGTTCCCCACGCCTACTGCCGCTCCTCTGCTCCTTAGTCCCCGCACGAGCTCAGGGCATGCGCCGCTCTCCCATGGCATCGTCGCCGCGGCCTATCCCCAGCGCCGCTCCTACTGCTTGCCCTCACTGGCCGAGCGCCTCGCGGCTGGTCCGCCACCCGACCTCCTTCTGCCTCTGCACCCATGGACGGCTTCCACCCCGCGACTCTGGTCATCGACGCCTCGCCTAGCCTGCGCCACGACCCATGGCCGCTGCACCACCACCGCGTTGGAGCTTCCCCGTCCTTGCCCTAGGTCGCCGGCCTTGTTCTTCCTTATCCAGGAGCTCGAGGCCAGCATTGCCCCAGATCATCTAGCTCTCAAGCCTCCTTCACTGCCTGCTGCTGCTTTGCTCCACAGGCGGCTGCAGCAAGAGCCATTCTTGCTGTTGGCTCTCTCCTCCACCGAATAGCCTAGAACAAAACATGAGGGCATATTATCTGCCGGGTTAACTTGTTTGTATCGGCAGTTTAACTGTCGACAAGTACATCCTTCGGGGCAGGGAAACTTCTGGGAATAATTGTCTGCCGGGAGAAGTTATTGCCGGCAGCCGTTCTTGTGGCAGTTCTATCTACCAGGAGAAATCCTCTCCCGGCAGTTTACCTGCCCTCTCAAGTGCTTTCTCTCGGCAGTTTACCCGCCCCCGTGCTCGTGTTGTGGTGTAGTGATTACAGACCGATCTGGCATTAAGCTAGAACAACTCGGCGACCTCTCAAGGCTCCTAGTCAAGGGCCCGTCGGCTGAGTCTCAACACCTCTACGAAATCCCCCCACCCCAATAGAAGCAAAGGCGTAGACGTGCAGCACAGCACAGTAGGGATATCAACCCACGCTTCGAGGCATTTGTGTGAACCTTTCATCTATAAAACTTTTCCTTTTTCTTATAAAGTGCCTGTAACATATGCTTTGGCTGTTCGAATTGTACGGATAGACATGATGAGCTTTTTGGAAATAAAGACCACTTTTTACGGTCCTCTTGCAGTCACTTTTATTTTCAGATCTATTATTCCAAAAACCCAAAAAATACCTTGCTGCACTTTTTTGTTACTTCTTTTATTTCGCATTTATTCGAGATTTATTTATCCAATCTATCATAATTTTTCTCTCGTCCACGTGACAATTTCTGGCACCGTTACCCGTAGAGGGATTGACTACCCCTTCTAATCGTCGGGTTGCAAGTATTTGTTATTTGTGTGCAGGTACTGTTTACATAGTGTTGCTTGGTTCTCCTACTGGATTGATACCTTGGTTTCATAACTGAGGGAAATACATACCGTAGTTGTGCCACATCATCCCTTCCTCTTTGGGGAAATACCGACGTAGTTCAAGCGACATCACGCCTCCGGGGGCCTTGGGGGCTCCGAGGCCGTCTTTTGGGAGGGCTTGGATTGACCGAGCTCCCCCTCTTTGTTCACTAGAAGGGATCCCTCCTCCTGGTCTTCGGGGACCGAGGTGTTAGCCTCGGCCATAATCTCGTCACCACCACCTCCCGTGTCCGGGCCGGGAGGGGTCCTTCGGGATAGCACCTTCCCGATCTCCCAGACGACCGGAGGAGGCATGGAGCGCGATGCAGACGCGCTCTCTACCAGTTCAGTTGGTAGAGAAGTCCCCAGTGAGGTCTGGTCAGTGGGGTGAGCACGCAGCGGACTACAACATAAAGGGCAAAGTGTTGTCAACAATATAATATTAAAACAAACACCTGAAGAGCATCCAAATTCATACCTTTCGGCAGGGGGCTTGACCCTGGGATTCCTCTCCAGAACCTCTTCGGACGCTGCGGACTCCTTATCGGAGTCCGAGCTGCCGTCGGGCAGGATTAGCTTGGGCCTGCATTGCTTCTTTGGGGCATGAGGGGGCTGCTCCTTCTCAGCGTCATTCGACACCGAGCTCTTCTTCGAACGAGAGGAGCCGCTCTCCCACTCGTCATCCTCATGCTCCCTCTATTGGGCGGAGGGGGTCTGGATGTTTACGGATTTGCTGCCCAGATGCCTTATTGGGCAGAGACCTTCCCTGGGCTCCGGCGCCTCCTTCTTCTTCTTCTCCCTCTTCTCTGGCACCTTGTATGGCGCCAGGGTCAGCATCTCTCCAGCTGAGCCGACCGGGGGTCTTAGGACAATGGGGCCAAACTGTCGATTTTCTTGGCCTTCTCGAGCCAGCCTTGTATAAGTAAGAAAGCGGGGATTAAATCTCCTGTAAGAATGATATCCGAACATAGAACGGAAAGAGCTCTGCTACCTCCTTTGGGGGGTGTGCGGCGTCAAGACCAATGTCCTCCTTGGCTGGCCACGCCTTCTGAGGCTTAAACAACACCTTCCACAGCTTGTCGTGGGTGGTGCCATAGAAGTACTCTATGGCGGCCAGATCTGTGAGCTTGTAAGACCACATTGGGGTGGCCCTTTGTTGGCAGTGGAGGAGGCGGCGGAAGAGCATCACCTAAACCACATTGGTCAGCTGGGCGCCTGCCTTTATTATATTGGAAACATGCTTATGCAGCGTCTCCACATCCACAGTGGATCCCCAGTCAAGACTTTTCTTGGTCCATGAGGTTAGCCTTGTCGGGGGTCTGGATCTGAAATTGGGAGCCGCCATCCAGGCCGCATCCCTTGGTTCTGTGATATAGAACCACTCCTTCTGCCAAATTTTGACGGTGTCAATGAATGTGCCCTCCGGCCACTCAACTTGGGCAAGCTTGCGGATCATCGCCCCGCCACAGTCCTCCTGTTTGCCGTCAACTATCTTCGGCTTGACGTTGAAGACCTTTAGCCACAAGCCGAAGTGTGGCCGAACACGCAAGAAGGCCTCACAGATGACGATGAAGGCCGAGATATGGAGGAAGGAATTCGGGGACAGATCTTGGAAATCCAGCCCGTAGAAGAACATCATCCCCCTGACAAAGGGGTGGAGTAGAAAGCCCAATCCTCGAATGAAGTGGTGGACGAACACCACCCTCCCGCCTAGTTGAGGCGTGGGGACGGCCTGGCCCTCCTCTAGGGCCCGGTGAGCAATTCCGGTCGGGAGGTAACCGACGTGCTTCAAGTCCTCAATGTCGTCATTGGTGACGATGGAGGCCTCCCACTTGCCTCCTGCGCCCAATCCGGCCATGGCTGGATCCAGGGGATGAATGGAGAGAAGCGCTTGAGGAGAAAAGATTTCGGGGCGCTAGAGCACTCACTACAAAAAAATATGCTTCCGGGATGATACGTGTTTGTCACAGTAGGTCACGTTTTTTGTCATGCATGTACATCCATGACGATTTTATGACAGAATCAAGATAGTCATACCTGTGTTGTCGTAGAAGTGTTCCATGACATTACCAAAATTATCACCACGGAAGTGTCCACTTCCATGACGATAAATCACGCGTTATAGAAGTGCTTTCGTCAAGGGTAACCGACATGTGGCATCCACCATAACGGGTCGCTGTTAAGCTATCGGGTTCCGGTTTGGATCCGATAACCCGTTAACAGCTGGGACCCAAGAGGATTTTCCACGTGTAAAATTCTCATTGGCTATAGCAACCACGTGTCAGCACCCGAAAAGGATAGATGTCAACCGCCCAATGGACAGGAGGCGCCTATGATACGTCGACACGTGGCAAGGCCCAACTGCAGCCCATTTAGGTTAAAAAGGCTGGCCCAGTCAAAATTTGCAGGCTGGCCCATTAACGGCCTGCTTGCAGACGGCCCATTCGCAGTTAAGGCCCGTACGGCTAGTGTCAAATCGGCCCCTCAACGTCCCGTTCTAAACTTGTCATCATCGCGGCCCATGGCCACTTCTGGCCCGTTAATAGTCCGCTAAGTATTTGGGCCGAATTACGGCCCAGTGTGTTTCCAGCCTGTTAAAGGTCCTGCTTCATTTGGGCCCATTTATTGGCCATTGAAACTTTCGGCCCATAAACGACCGTGAAGGATTTGGGTCATATTGGGCCATGTCTGACATTCGGCCTGTTAGAGGCCCACTGTAGATTTGGGCCACTTCCAGCCTGATTTGATTTTTGGCCTGTTAACGTCGGACGAAATCCATGGGCCATATGTGGCCCAACGTCACATCGGGCCTATTAACGGCCCATATAAAACTGATACTAATCAAGCCCGACCGAACTTCCGGCCTGTTAAAGGCCCGTGTAGTAGGTCGGCTCATTTACGGCCCGTCTGAATTTCGGCCTGTGAACGATCCGCATTGTAAATGGAACACCACGAGCTGAGATATATTTCGGCCTGCTAATGACCAGTGGGTTATTTGGCACAATCAGGGCCCAATCTCACTTTCGGCCTATTAAAGGCCCATGTTTTTTATGGCCTCGAGATATTTACAAATGTTAAGGGCCTATTGTTACCGAGGGCCCAAATTATGTTTAGGCCTATTAAAGGCCCACTAGGGGCACAGGCCTACATAAAATATGAAAGCTTATGCTGATTTAGGCCCAGATATTTTTAGTGGGCTACATGCAAATTACGGCCCATAATCGTTTTTAGCCCAATTGGAATGGGCCTGACGAATGTTGGCACGTTGGGCTCCTACGAAGCTTTCGGCCGAATACATTACTAAGATAAACCTACACTATACAAAAATAGCGTCGTAATTTCTACAGCCTTTGGCAGCACGATAAATGCTGTATCACAACAAATAAATTCCAGCCATACAACAAAAGGCCTGTTGGCATAAAGTTTACAGTTCTTGCAGATAAAAGCACCATCAGATTTATAGAAGGATAGATCATTTGACCTGTGTGCTAATGTTTCAGGATGTAGAATCTGATGGAGCAGCATGATCTTCCCCTTTTTTCCGCCATTGCTCTTGAACAACGAAGCAAATGTCTGATAGTCTAGTTTCAAAACCATTCATATCTTGACGACATTTGTCAACCACTATTCTTGTTTCCGAAACGACGTCCATTAGGGATTGGACTTGTGTCTGGAGCACAGATATATCACTCTGTCTAGCCAGAAGATTTTGTTCAGTAGGCGATTTGGACGAGGTTACCTTGACAACCAACCCAGAATTACGCAGGAAGGTGCTTTTTGCACTGTTAGTGGAGAGATACTGACGCACTGCAGCAAGAGGTGACATTGTGCCTGTTGTAGCCTCATCACCTTCAGGTGGTTGTGGCTGTTCAATCATTTGTTCCATAACTTGCTGAAAGTTTGAACTTGTAGATTAGTGTACCAGATAAGTTACTAATGAGACAAAAACAAACAAAGTAGTTTTCACGTTTATACATAACTTATTTTGGTCAACTATTTAATACATTAGCATATATTGTAGTGCCAACTACATAATAAAATCACTTTCGGAACATATGTCCATGTAGCATGCCTACTGTATTGTCTATTTCCTCACATTCGTTGACATGTAAGGATAAAGAGTAATGGTTTAAAGTAGGATGAACATAGTATGACATCATTCATATCATGGGCAAACAGATATAAAACAAACAGGCTATTGTATCATTGTGTGGGCACGTGAACATCACAACTAGATTACAGATCAAGACCAAAAGAATATCCTTCATCTCTTTTAAACCGTGTAAGGTGAAATGATACGTTAGGACAACTGTGTATAAAAGTGAACAGAGTAACTGACATTGGCTGCAAACCAAGCAGTTAAATGAACACGTCACAGTAACAAGCAGTTCAAAGGCAGGAGGAGTAAGGACTTACAATAGCGGCTTGAACTGGTGTGCTCATGCCCTTCATCTTGCTGGTGTGGTAATCCTTGAAGATTTGCACTACATTCGGTTCAGGTTCTTTTTGGTCCGCACAGGCTTTCCTCTGTATTTGGAACAAGTCAATATAGATATGATAATATGGCACAGAAAAAAGAAGGAACTAGCAGGTATTTACAAGAGCCTCGCAGTGTGCTATATAGCTACGAGATCCTGTTGTCTATTGGAATTTCACTTTAGAACGGTTGGTCTTGTTCTTCAAACAGTTAGCCTAGAAGAAGATACACTTGTAAGGCACATACGTAAATACAAGTTCAATATGTGATCTGATCAAATAAATATACCCTACCTGACACTTTGGAACAGACCAGTGTTTAACAAGAGCTGTCCAGTCTTCATCTGTAATATATTCCACTGGAGATGTTTGGGCGATTACATTGTTAGCCTTGCCTTCAAAGTGAGTTTTTCTAAGGTGATACCGATACTGTCGCAGAGCAGACTGAAAAACATGAGTGCATACTTGTTTAGTTGCATCATCTTTTGGATCCAACTTGAACCTCATCTGTTGAAAAAAGAATGTGAGTCTTATTAGGAGGAAGCTAGAAAGTATGGGACAGAGCAAGACAATATTACAAATTGCGATGAATAACATTACTTATAGATAAATGGTCAAGGAAGGTGTTAAACTGGGTATCGTCTATCTCATTCTTGTACTGGATCCACGTTGGGAGGATACGTGCATGACACCTAACGGCAACGGGTGCCTCTGATACTAACTTGACTGACTCTGTAGCATCACGTGGCCTTTTTAAACCTGCCTCAAAATGGATCTCCATTCTTCCTCCTTTAGAATTTGTTAATCTGTCAAGCATTATCCATGATGTCTGTTTACGCTTACACTGTGGTGCTAGTTCACCAACGAATATGGAAAGTGTTAGTGCACATCAAACTGTAAGAGTACATATAAAGGAGCATGCAACTGCAACTTGACTCGGTCAGGTATCGTCTTGGTATTGATGCTCATGAGGTTCATCTGATCTTGCCAAGTCCTGTTGTGTCAGTAGTGCTTCGGAAGTAGTGTTAGGTGTGAAGGCAGCTTGGGAACTGACCAGTTGCGGAGCAAATGAACGAGTAACTCATTGAGATGCCGGTACAGTTGAAGCGGATGCTGCAGCTGGGGGAGTAGGTGATACTGTGTTTGCAGATTTAGCCGGTGGACTTGGACCTTCTACTGCACTATAAGTACCAACAGAATCTCGAGGGCAGATCCTTTTCCATTGCACCCGACGAGTAACACCATTCCCTACTATATTCTTTTCCTTGCTCTTTTTTGACTTTGCCATGTCAAGCCGTACCCACAACACAAAAGAATAAAATCGCTCTTCAGAACTCATTGATGCATGATACAGACAAGCAATACTTTGATGTAAGACAACCGTATGAGGATGGAATATGTAAGAAAAACAGGACGACGTGACATATTCACAGCTACGATGTGTAAACTAAGCAAAAGGATTTTCAAGAAAATAGAAGTAATGCAAGCTAGACACCATATGAAAGATGCAACCAATATCACTCTGCCAAGTTAAAAGTGTCTTGTCATAAGTGGCATTTCAAAAAATTAGAAGCAGTACAACCTAGAAATCAATGCAAGATGCAACCACTATCAAACTGCCATGTTAAAAGCGTCCAATCATGAGTGACTGATGTGGGATACACAACAGCAGTACTTTGATGTAAGAACATGGTATGATAGATAGATGCAGTGTATTCTAGACATAGAAAGGCATGTCATATGCACATGTATAATGTATAAACTCAGCAGGTGCAATTTAATCAGAATAGAAGAAAACAGGCTAGACAACATATGCAACATGAAACCAATTATCACACTGTCAACTTAGAGCAAGCACCTACGATGGTGGAGTACGGGAGATGAACTCATTATGTAGACTTGGGACTTCAACTGCATTAGCAGTAGCAGTGGCAAATCTAGAGAGTCTCTGTTTGCGTCGGTCCGGAGGACCAGCAACATCCCCTAACTTACTCTTTTCCTTCCTCTTTTTTGATATTGCCTTCTGAAGTCAAAACCACAAGAAGATGAATAAAATTAGCTCTGCATAACTGGTTGATGCATGATACAAACGAACACTACTTTGATGTAAGGCAAGCGCATGATAGGAGGATGGAATATATACAAAAAAAGACAACATTGCATATTCACACGTACGATAGGAGGATGGAATATGTATGAAAAACAGTAAGCAGAAGGCATTTCAACAAAATTAGAAGAAATGAAAGCTAGGCACCATATGAACATGCAACCAATATCACTCTATCAGGTAAAAAGTGTCTCGTCGTAAGTGCCATTTCAAGAAATTAGAAGCAGTACAAGCTAGAAGACAATGCAAGATGCAACCTACATCACACTCCCAAGTTAAATGTGTCTTATGGGTAAGTGATTGTTGCAGGTATAAGTTGTAAGCTACGCAGATGCAATTCAAAAAAAAAATAGAAGCAATACAAACTAGACATCATACGGAACACGCAACCACATATAACAGTTCCATGTTAGAGCAAGCACCTGTGATGGTGGAGTAGGGGAGATGTGCTCATCATCTACACAGCTACGTTGACTGTCCAGCCTTGTGTTGTCTTGTGAATCTTGTTGGGAGGATGGCAGAGTAGAATCTGTAGAGACCCTCCGTTTTAGGTGCTCGGAAGGACCACCATCATCCAATGCCTTACCAATTTCCGTCTGCTTTATTGATTTTGCATTGTGAGGTCAAACCAACAAGAAAAAGGAATAAAATTCGCTCTTCAGAACTCATTCATGCATGATACTGACGAATACTACTCTGATGAAAGGCAAAGTCATGATACAAGGATGGACTATGTACGAAAAATTGGACGGCTTGACATATTCACACCTATGATGTGGTAACTAAGCAGAAGGCACTTCAACAAATTAGAAGCACTGTAAGCTAGACACCATATGGATGGTGCAATCAATAGCACTCTGCCAAGTTAAAACTGTCTCGTTATAGGTGGCGTTCATCAAATTAGAAGCACTACATGCTAGAAATCATATTCAAGACGCAAACCAATATCACACTACCAACTTAAAGGTGTCCCATCATAACTGACTAATGTAGGATACACAAGAAGAGCAGTTTCATATTAAGAACATGGTGTGATAGACAGATATAGTATGTACCAAAAACAGGAAGGCGTGTCATATTCACACGTATCATGTGTAAGCTAAGCAAATGCAGTTTACACTAATTAGAAGCAATACAAGCTAGACACCATATGCCACATGCAACCAGATATCACACTGCCAAGTTAGAGCAAGCACCTGGCATGGTGGAGTAGGGGAGCGGAGACTTGGAACTTGTAATGCACTAGCAGTACAAGGAGAATCCGTAGAGATGCTCCGTTTACGTTGCTACAGAGGACCACCATCATCGCCTTCCTTACTCTTTTCTTTCCTCATTTTTGATTTTGCCTTGTCAAGTCAAACCCACAAGAAAAAGGAATAAAATTTGCTCTTCAGAACTCATTGATGCATGATACTGACGAATACTACTTTCATGTAAGGCAGCCGCATGATAGGAGGATGGAATATGTATGAAAAACAGGACGGCATGACATATTGACATGTATGATGTGTAAAGTGTAAACTAAGCACAAGGTGTTTGAACTAGTTAGAAGCAATGCAAGCTAGAAACCATATGAAAGATGAAACCAATATCACTCTGCCAAATTAAAAGGGTGGCCTCATAAATGTATTTGACCAAATTAGAAGCAATACATGGCAACAGGCTAGAAATAATATGCAATATGCAACGAATAAAGGTGTCTCATCGTAAGTGATTGATGTAGGATACATAAGAGAGGTAGTTTCATGTAAGAACATGGTTAACAGGTAGATGTAATATGTACCAAAAATAGGAAGGCATGTCATATTCACAGGTATAATGCGTAAACTAAGCAGATGCAATTTAACCTAATTAGAAGCATTAGCATTACAAGCTAGACACTGTATGCAATATGCAACCACATATCACACTACGAAGTTAGGGCAAGCACCTGCGATGGTGGTGTAGGGGAAATGCGGTCTTCAAGTACAGAGCTACGTTCAATATCTTCATTTAGACTTGCTGTTTCTTGAGAATCAAGTGGGGAGGATGAAACTGCACTCTTTATAAGAGTAGTGCATCTCATACTAACCCACGGGCGTGACTGTCTCATCATAAGTGATAGATGCAGGATACAGAAGAACAGTAGTTTGATGTAAGAACATGGTGTGATAGGCAGATGTAGTATGTACCAAAAATAGGAAGGCGTGTCATATTCACATGTATAATGTGTAAGCTAAGGAGATGCAATTTAACAAATTAGGAGCAATACAAGCTAGGCACCATATGCAACATGCAACCAGATATCACACTGCCATGTTAGAGCAAGCACCTGGGGTTGTGGAGTTGGGGAGATGAGATTTGGAACTTGCACTGTAGTAGGAGTAGCAGGAGAATCTGCAGAGATCATCTGTTTCGGTTGCTCCAGAGGACCACCATCATTCCGTGCATTCGTCCTTTTAGATTTTGCCTTGTCAAGTAAACACACAAGAAAAAGGAATGAAATTCGCTCTTCCAAATTCGTTGGTGCATGATACTGACGAACACAACTTTTTTGTAAGGAAACCACATTGTAGGAGGATTGAATATTTACGAAAAACGCTAAGCAGAAGGCATTTCAACAAATTGGAAGCAATGCAAGCTAGACACCATATGAAAGATCCAACCAAAATCACTCTACCAAGTTAGAATTGTCTCATTATAAGTGGCATTTCAACAAATTAGAGGCAATACATGTTTGAAATGATATGCAAGATGCAACCAATATTACACTGTCAATTTGAAGGTGTCTTGTCAGAAGTGATTGATGAGGGATACACAAGAAAAGTAGTTTGATATAAGAACATGGTTAATAGAAAGATGTAGTATGTACCAAAAACAGGAAGGCATGTCATATTCACAGGTATAATGTGTTAACTAAGCGGATGCAATTTACCCTAATTAGAAGCATTACAAGGTAGACACCATATGCAATATGCAACCACATATCACATTGCCAAGTAAGAGCAAGCACCTGTGATGGTGGTGTAGGGGAATTGCGGTCATCAACTAGAGAGCTACATTGACTATCTTCATTTAGCCTTGCTGTTTCTTGAGAATCATGTGGGGAGGATGACACTGCACTCTTTAAACGAGTAGCGCGTCTCACAGTAACCCACTGGGGTGACTGTCACATCATAAGTGATTGATGAGGGATACAAAAGAGCATTAGTTTGATGTAAGAACATGGTTAATAGACATATATAGTATGTATCAAAAATAGTAAGGCATGTCATTATCAAAGGTATAATGTGTAAAGTAAGCAGATGCAATTTAACCAAATTGGAAGCAATACAATCTAGACACCATATGTAACATGCAACCACATTTGACAGCGCGAAGTTAAAGCAAGCACCTGGGATGGTTGTGTGTGTGGCAATTGAGATCATCAACTGCAGAGCTACGTTTACTGTCTCCATCTGCTGACACTAGACCCTTTAGAGCGCTGAAACGCTTAGTGCTTATCTTCGAATTACACTGGAGCGACTTCTGTCTTTTCTTTTGTGTATTCATCAACACTGCGTCAGAGTCTGAAATACCCATGCATAAAAAAACAATACTGTGTGTATGGGTGAAGTGTGTGCACAAGTAGTACAGTGTAAAAGTAGCAGATAGCAGGTGGGTGAGAAATAAATGACGGGAGACATATGATAGCTCTACAACATGCATGGCACACGAAATTACTAGATTCTAGGATTTCAAAATATGAGCATAGGGATGGCTGGGAAATGCAGATGCTCCTCCAGCACACCACAAGGTGTGGTCCTATGAAAATAACAGTCGACTAAAAATAAATAGGTCAGTCCATTTTTTCTGCACTGTCCGATGTACAAAGAATGGGCAGATCGCCTTCATCTACCTCCAGCCAGTCAGTGTTGACGATCTTCCTCGAAACGCCAGCGACCACCGACCCAGTCCCCTGCCTCCGCCCTCCCCTCGACCTAACCGCACTGGCGTGCTTTGCACCGGCCCCCCGGCCATCCCTTCAAGCCCCGCCGACCTCCAGACCGGGCGCAAGCAGCTCCTGCGCCCCACACCGCTATGATATACATGGATGCGCTGCTTCCCTGGCGAACAGGCCGACTAGGTTCTCTGCGCGCCTAAGCGGGTGCTGCTTCTTTTAATTGCGAATCAACTAACCCTGAATTGAAATCCAGGTGGGCGACTGACCTCTAGCTAAGGTGAAATAGTAAATGGGAGGAAACCTTGTGCATTTAGTATCACGAAGAAGGTGCAGTAAGAAGAGCTCAACTAGTTTCTTTAATGGGATGAATACGGTGAGAGCAGAGACGTAAGATTTGCATGAATAAGGGAAGAGGAGTACCTCTTTCTGCTGGTAGTGCTGTGTCCTCCTATTTTTCCAACGATCTTCTTGTGGTTCGCTGGAAACGAGAAGTTGTGGAGGACGGTGGAGCCTTGGACGAACCCATGGCCAAGTTGTTGAATGTGGTGCGGTGGCCGTCTGTCAGCGGTGGGGAACCAGATCCGAGGCGGCGAACGATGGCGTAGCGGGAACAGCTCCGGTGCTGTGGATGGTTGCGACAGTGGAGCGGCAGTGATGAGGCGCAGGACGGCGTGGTCGAAGTGGTTCTGGTACGGCGCACGTCGGAGTCGTGGAGGCAGCTCTGCCTCGGCTTCAGCTGCTAAGTCCTTGAGGGTGTTGCGGTTGCGGTGGACGATGACCTCGGGTACCGGCTCCGGCGTGATGGAGGAGGGCGGCGGTGGATTGGGCGCGATGGGGTGGAGGACGGAGGAGGCTGGGGTGTCATGGCTGGTGGAGAGGGCGTTTTGGTGCCCACGGAGTATGAATGGGGAAACGGAGGGAGGGGGAACTAAGGGGGAACAATGTTTCGGTTTGGGACGCGCTTGTTTGAAATTTGGGGAAAGTTACAAACTTTGCCCCCATTTAAAATTTTGGACATATTGCGGGTCGAGGGTAGGACAGTAATCTCAGGTGTCCCAAATGGTGGGCGGGATAGATTTTGGTCGAGTGCATGGGTGTTTAGGCGCCCACGGCATATGAATGCTTCTCGGAGGCAGTTGAGACTGGCGTCTTGGTGAAGTTACAAAATTACCCCGGTTTAGACCTTTGGACATCGGGCCGATAGGCTACATGGGTCAGAGTCAGGACAGTAATTTCCCACCACCAAACATTAGTCTCGCACGGTTTCGGGTGACCAGAGGCTTATTTGGCGCTTCGTTCAATATTTGGGAGCAGAAGCATTAACGTTTTCAGTTCTCTTGAATTGAACTTTCAGGATTTGTCAAACTTCACAAATCTTGACTCTTGAAAATCCTAAAACTATGATTATTTTGGAATGGAGGGGGTACATTTGAGTATACATTGTACATGAGTATATATTAAAAAATATGCAACTTACCTCAATTCATGCATGGTTCCAGATATAATCTCCTTGTTTGCAAAAAAATAGTTAGACATGTGTATGAATATATAGCATGTTCAAACGCACAACAAAGATTGATGGCCCCTTTTAGCTCTAATTTACAAATGCCATTATCTCGGATTCAAATAGATGAATGCACCTCCTATGAATTCGAATCTACGAAACCCCCTTTATGTTGAATTCAACATTTATTCTATTTCGTAGCTAGCAATTTGGAATGTATCCATGTAAGTGACAAATGTATAAAGTGCTTGACACTAACAACATGGAGTGCACTAAGTAATGTTTATATATGAATGGCAAAAGCAATGCATTGTCTGGATTTCAAACCACTCTCACTCTATGGATCGATAATATCAAATAAACCCATGCACTTGCTAGAATTCAATAGAGTATGGGTATCTGATAGACCGATGTTCGTTCATACGCAAATTGCAAAATTCATGATCTGATCCAAAAATAATAATGCCATTTATATTTTAATTTAATGTGTAGAACCGCCTTTTACACGTAGATGCACTATGCCTCGGCCCGTTCTCACACACGCGCTATATATCTCTCTATATGACGCATAAGTGCACACACGTTATATACATTGGCATTTCTCTCTCACACATGCTCACAATCTCTCCCGGGGTGTCTCACGCACACACTCTCTATATATCTCCCTCGCTCTTTCTTACTACTATGTACCACTCTTTTCACTAATCTCAGTTGGAAAACACTATTTCTCTCACATGCATATACACACACGCACGGTCTCTACTAGCCCTCTATAGGCACATATATGTGCCTACGTGTCTCCCGCACGCACACTACTGCAGGATGCTGCTAACGCGACACTACGATCAGAGACCCTTTGACAAAACTGTGTGCGATGCATTAATCGCAAACAGGGATGTAAAAAAACCGACAAAAAAGATGCAAAATGTTTGCGATGGCAGAGACATCAAACACGTTTCAGATTTTAGTTAACTGTGCGATGTGGGGCATACAGTTGATCCAGAAGAACTGTTTGCGATGAGGCAGAACAACGAAAACAGGTAGCCATATCAATGTGTGTGTGATATACGGCATACAGTTCGTTCCGATGAACTGTGTTGTGGCACCCCGCCTCATTACCACTATAGCCAGACGGTCGCCACACATACCAGCCCAGGAAATCACTCTGGCATGCGCGTTTACAACAAGTATCAAGAACACAGGCATTTCTATTAATGGATATATAAGTCTTACTTGATATTTTACAAGGATGATGGCAGCGAAAAAGATCTATCTAAGGCAGCAGGGTCCTGGTGCGGCTCCAATCCACAGGGATCTGACTGGGTTACTCTCCTAGCCCGCGAACGCTCCGGCTCCTCGTCGACGGACGACGGATCCTTATGTGAACCTAGCCACATTGAAGGCCGCTGAGTACTTTTGAATGTACTCGCAAGCAAACCAAACTAACATATACACCAAGCAAAGCAATCCATGGCATTCAAGAATGCATTTGTTATTAGAGCAATATTAATTATCATGGCATAACAAGTTTATCCAGCAATATAACTACTAAAGTAAAATACAGTAAAGCATGGCAAGTAAATAATCCATACTCCGAACATTCTCATGATACAATCCAACTCTTTCGGTCATCCGACCGTCTCTTTCATAGCCATCCCATGGCTAACATATCATATCCCTGACATCATCCGATGTCTATGCATCTCCTTTGTAAGTCTGACAAACTTACTATCTTCCAGGTTGCCTTACAACCCTCAGAATATTCACGATCCACTGAGTACTTCAGGGCATAAGACGAGTTCTTCGATCATTATTATTACTACTATGGTTGACCACCTAGTGAGGTCTGGACGGACTGTCCAATACCGTGGATGCGGCTATTCGAATAGATTTTTACACTCTACAGAGGTTGCGCACTTTTACCCACACCATGGAGCACCTGGCCTCATGATCCCATTCGGGTGGACCAGGGTTGCTCCAACGAAACCTGCCTAACCCGTGACTCCTCTACCGTACCACCGACAATCATACCCTCCTAGGGTCATGTCCTAGGTGGCCCCTGTGTCACATCGTGACACCTGCCACCATCGTGGCCAACTAAACTGTCCCAAATGGGGACGCCGGCAAATAACTCAACTGGGCTCACAAGGTTACCGTCGCCCACCGGGCCAGGGTGGCACGCACGCATAACCTTCCCTAGTTGGTGGTACCGATAAAAGAGCATGCGATCAGACCAAGTCAAGGCCATCCCATACCGGCAAATGTGGTTGCACGAATAAGTCCGGACAGGTGACTCTGGATCAACCGACTAGGTTTAGCTTTAGCCAGTATTTAGCAAGCATAGTTGTTTATCATAATAACTTGAGATGGCAGTAGCTACGTATGATAAAAACATAACAACCTATCTCCATATAATATCATGACAATATTTAAATGGCAGGCTTATTACTTTGCAAGTTGTAGCTGTAGGTTAACGACCGTCTGAACCCTTGTATGAAACCGGCAAATAAACCAGTAGCCACCCGAACGGTCTTTACAACGCAGATCTGGGACATTACTGGAATAACTCAACCCTGACTCAAGACGGCTGAAAAGCAGCTCAGAGCATGAGACGGTGTCGATAAGAAGAAAGTAGCAATTCCCTAAGACGGCCGAGAAACAACTCATAGCATAGGATCACTGCTACGGGAAGAAATTCAACAGCTGCCCGCGACGGCCGAAAAGCAGCTCAGAACACGGGCCAGTTGCTGACAAGAGAAGTATAAAGTCAGCATCCACCCCAGACGGCCGGAAACAGCTCAGAACACAGGCGTGGTGCCGTCACCAAAGAAAGGCAGGCAAGGGTTCATTAGCATCCCATACAGCTCACTACTATGCATACAAGCATAAGCATATTAGTTTAAACATGCAAGAATACCACAAAGCAATGCTTTAGGGTATATATCAGATGGTCGGCTTGCCTGGGGGTCGAAGAATACTCCGGGAAAAGGTGCGGTATCCTCGCAGGAAAATCCGCCGAAAAAGATTCTCTCTCGGAGGGCTGATAGAAAGGCAAGGGCACAATGGTCATTTTCATAGTGTGGAAACATTATGAAAATAATACCATCACAACGGGCTCGACGAACTAAAGATGTGGGCGTTGGTTTCACCTGAATCGGAGTTGCGAGTAAAAAGTTGTGAGGGGTTGAAGTAGAAGGACCTTTCTACAAGAAAAATAATCACAACCAGGTCCCTGCCATCCTAGCCGGTCACGCACTCAGGTAAATACGCTTTCCCACGGGAATACATAAAGCGCCAAATGCGCTTCCACTTATCCACGTCACTGGGCCGGGCCTACGCCTTGTGAGGCTGACCGGTGGGGACCGACGAAAGGCGGGGCCTGCTAGCAGGGCTGTCTTCTTCTACCTCCCGCACGCCCACGACACAGAGGAGGGGCGCGCGCTCGACGGCGACTGCCGACGACTCCGGTCGCCTCCCGTGGCGCTCGGGCTATGGACGAGCTCAGCAAGACGAGCCACATCCGATGGTGTAGGCCACGGCCAGCGGGAATGGACGGGGTGGCAGCAGTCTTGACGCCGGCGGAGGAGGCCGTCGGCCGTCTAGGGAATAGGGGTTGCAGGGCTCCCGGGGAGAAGGAGAGGAGCTGGGAGGGACCACCGGAGTTCAGTGAGTCTCATGGAGGTGGAGGGAAGGAGAGGGGAGCGCTGGCTTGCCGGAATTTAGGCTTGGGCAGGCGGCCGCCGTGGCGGCCAGACGGCGGGCGAGGGAGCTCCTCGAGCTAGATTGAGTAGCGGGGCGGGGTTCTAGGAGGGAGAGGAGACTGATGGTGTGCTCGAATGGCTCGAGGGAGGGCTATTTATAGCCGGGGCGGCGGAGGAGATAGGCTCGGCAACCATGGCGACCTTAGCCGCTCCACTGGCGCTCGGGGACACGCGGAGGGGAAAGGTGATGTCGGCAGGGTTTCTGTGAGGGCGAAGGAGCTCGTGGGAGCTTCGGGAGAGCTCGGGCTCGTCTGTATCCGGCAGCGCCCGCGTAAGCACAGTGGCGGTACGGCGATGCTTGTCGTCGTCCGGCGAGGAAGAGAACGGAGGGGGAAATGACCAGTGAGGGGGGTGTGGATGACGGGGAGTCAGGTCGGCACCAAAGGACACGCCATGGCAGCTTGGGGTGGCCTGTCAGACGCGATGGATGCGCAGAGCGCGGTTCTGGCACGCTTCCTGCATGGTCACCACGACCATCGCGTGTCCATGTTGCCCATGTGCTATCATACCTTGTCCAACAAGTAGCTCAGAGGTCAAATGGACAAGATCCAACTCTGGACAGACCAGGAGAAACCTAGGGTGATCTAGATGATCCAGAACAGCTTCTGGATAAGATCTTGGTCAAGAAGTGGTGGTCAAATAGATGTGGCAATGAGCTGGCTAAGTTGCCACAGGGAGATGTGGTAGAAAGGAGTAGGTCCTAGCCAAATTTGAAGGCATTTGGACCTTGTTTGCATGTACTTCCTTTGTAATGCAGAATTTGGTCGAGAAAAGGGATCTTGAAGCTGTGCTCAAATGGCTGAGTGAAATGAGCTGAATTTTTTAGGAGAGTGATGATTTAGATATATGGAGATACTAGGAAAATTTCAACTCATTTGGAAATGCCAAAGTGGTACTTCCTTCACAGAGCTTTCTACTGGACAAAAATTTGAGAAAATTGCTGGGGAAGAATGGATGGATGAATTGTGCTAGTTTTTGGTTTTCATGAGTGATTTGTCAATATTAACCACCATGAAAAATTTCAGCTCTACTAGATCAAGCGTTCAAGCACTTCCGTTGCAAACTAGAAATCTGGACAGAATTTGCAAATGGATGCTGTGCTCAAACTTTGAACTATGGAACTTGGGTTCTGATGGAAATGATGAAGATATGAATTGGGTAAGCTCCACAATTTATTTGGGATTTTTCCTGGCTACCAAAATGGTAGTTCCTTTAGAAAGGGCCCAAAATGCAATATTGGCTTTAAATAGGAAAAGACAATTTGCCCTATTTAATTATGGACAATATTTTTATCGGAGCTCAACATGATCACAAAGAATATCTCCACAAGTTTTCATGAACTTTGGAGATGGATAGATAATTTCCTGGATTTAATTCCTTTAATTGGCAGAAAAAGGAATTAATTATAAATGAAAAATATTGCAAATGACTTGGCAATATTCTTGCATATCCAGGGTTTATAGATAAAGGATGATCACTGGGAGAAGTTTGGGAGTCAGCAGAGCAAAGGAAATTGGGGTTCCTTTGTAACGGAAGAGATCAGGGTTTCCCTAGGTTTCGATGGAAAAGTCTTGAGAACATATCTTGGGTGACAAGACTGGACTGGAGAGAATCTCTGATTGAATAGAAAAGGCAAGGCTAAATGACCATCTTCATATACCCAAGAGCTAGAGAAATCCAATTACACCGAGAAAAAAGACGGGAGTCGAATCCCGCGAAGGAAAAAAACAGGAGCGAAAACCAGGGTGTTACATGTGTGCTATTAGGGAATGCAACAGAAACGGTCAGCCAGATCAAGGTGTGTGATATACGGCATACGGTTCACTCGGACGAACTGTTTTTGATTAGGGAAGATAACAGAAATGGTTCAACTTAACAAGATGTGTGTGATATGCGGTATACAATTCACATAGATGAACTGTTTGCGATGAGCCAAAAGAACACAAACGATTCATGTAAACACGATGTGTGTGATACGCGGCAAACAGCCCACTCGGATGAACTGTTTGCGATGAGAAATTATAACACAGATGTTTACTATTGTTAGTTCGTGTGCGATTCTGTTCGTACAAAAAACTTTAAAAAATGCAAACTAGTTGCTTGCGGTGGCTAGGAGTATCGCACACAATGTGTCTGCGAGTACTCATGTGCGATGATTAGTAAGTTACACATACGTTTCCTTATGTTAACACGTGTGTGATAAATAACACGTGGCACCGCATACGGTATTCGGGTTGTGTGTGTGCTCCACTTAGTCTTCCCGCGCTCTAGCGAATACTTCCCGCGCTCCATATGGGTGAATTGTAAAATCCACGCCTCTTCCCTCATCGGTTTCCCGCCACCAGCTAATGGCTTGCTGCATATAACCCAGCCGGCAACGCACCGTCGCGACACTCTGCGTAGATATAGTCCCCACCCATCTACCATTAGTTATTCCAAGCATGCCAGGCAACGACCAAAGCTTCGACGTCGACCCCTACATGCGTTACATCTTCGGCGAGGAGAACGAGCCGGAGCAGGTCGGGGAGCAAGAGTTTCATTGGCCGGTGCAGGCACCATGGCCCATCGGCAGCGATATCGGCGTGACAGTCCTTGGGCGCACAATCGACATATTGCAGAGGAGGTGTGATAAGCAGTTTGCCATCCACTGTGCAAAAGCTCCAGAACTGCTCGGCGGCATGATCGACGACCCACCCAAAGAGCCGCAGTCACCAGTGCTCATCGAGAGCCTGATGCCCCACAAGGAATGGGCAGAGGACCTCTGCGATTCAGTCAAGACACAGGCAGCCTGCGGCTTCATCATTGCCCACGGCGGCCGTGTCAACCTCGATCCCGACGATGTGGTGGCTAGGCTCGAGCGCATCCTTGGCGGAGTTGACGTCCCCGATGAAGTAGAACATCGCCAACGTGATATCTTGAGGATGCAGGTGATGGACGGAATTTGCTACCAGGCCAGAGACATGGAAATGGAGCGGTTCCGCGGAGATATCATGCGCGCGATTGCACGTTGTCAAGCTCTTCTGGAAGAGGCCCAGCAGCCCCAAGAGCCTCCCAGCGCCAGCAGCTCCATAGGCGGAGGTGGGTCGGGACACTTGGAATGAACGACTGCAAGGGTGCTATGCTGATCATGGAGTCCGAGAAGACCATCGTCGGAAGGCCGCCAGCTCAGCCTTGTAGCCTATATTTTATTATAATTGTATGCATATGTAGGTCGTGAATGTTTTGGGCCTTGCCGCATGTGGCATTTTTAATTATCTTGAATATGTAAGACAATTATTAACCGTTGCCATTGTAAATTTTCACCAACGGCGAGTAGAGCACGCGCAGGGACGCCAGAGTGGAGCGCGCCGCGGCCACCTCAATGGCGAGCAAAACACGCGGACGGACGCGAGCAGAGCGCGCCGCGGCCGCCTCAACGGCGAGCAAGCACGTGGTCAACCTTCTGACACCCCGTGGGAGGCACGACGGCGCATCCATAGGACATGATGGTGATATCTTGACCGTGTGTGATAGTGGGCAGACACGTACACGTACATTCGAGAACGTGGGCCCATGTTTCGGGCTACCGATGCGTGGCATACGGTTGATCCAAAAGAACTGTTTGCGATGAGCCAAAACAACAGAAACGGGCTTTGTAGGCCCAGAACCATCAATAAATTTTGACCTTGTTTCTCGTCACATTGCAGATTACAATGCAATAAGTAATTGCAAATCTGTTCACCCCTATCAAACTAATATGTGTTCACACTTAGCACCGGGCTTAAAAACTACCCACTCAAAAATTACTTCACAGTTCCTCTCCTCATCACCCACAAAACTGGTCTTTCCTGTCAAGTCGTTCTGCCATGACCGGTAGGAGGAGTTTCGGGTGGACATATAACCAGGCAGCAAAGACCAAGGCCGGGGAAGCACTAGAGAGGTCCCGCCGCAAAGCGGCAGCCACAACAAAGATGTCCCGGCGCGCCGCGGAGCCCTCGAACGAGCTCTCACGGGCACGCGAGGGCTCTCACAAGCGCACTCGCCGCGTCGGCGATCGCGATGAGCTGGCGTTGCTGAACTCCTTGGCCGGCGACAATGACATTCTCGCTGGCCTCATTAAGCAGCAGGAGCTGGTCGACGGCTAGATGAAGCTGCTCGAGATCAGCGATGCCTCGGTTGACAAGGCGACCAGCCTCGTCGAGCAATTTATGGGTGACAATACGAAGCTCCTCAAGGCACTCGCCGAGAAGGAGGAGGAGGCCGCCGGCTGGAAGATGCTGCATGAGCAGAGCAATGCCTCGGGGATGACACTGATAGTGGTCGTCGAGGAACTGATGGGTGACTTGAGGAAGCTCCGGATCAAGCGTGAGCAGGAGGTGTAGGAATCCGTGGCTGCTTTCAAGCAAAGTCATGAGGAATTGAAGAAGGAGCTGGAGGATGTCATCACCCGGCGATCCATCAACGAGTAGACACAGTAGTGACCCAGATCGTTGTCTATGATTTCCTTCTTCTCTTGCCCCCGTGTCTTCCGGGCTTTGCCGCATGTGGCATTTTAAATTATCCAGAATATGTAAGACAATTATTATCCGCGCCATTGTAAATTTGTCGTCGTATTATCCATTGCCATTTTATTTGTCATCGTATTATCCGTTTTCCTATGTGGCAATTTAAATTAGGCCGGAATACGAGTTGAAAATACGAACAAAGCAAATGCTGCCATGGGATCACAAGCAAACACCCTCCGTCCAGGTGCTTTAATTAACCCTGTGTTAAACAGCGGCTCGGCTGCCATTAATGGAGAAGTTGTGAGTGAGGCGGGCAGCTGGTGGATGGAGGTCAAAGAGCTCACTTCTCGGTGAGCATGGGCGGCCTTACTGCTCGCACGTGTCCCGTCGAGCCTGCGAGGTGGACATGATGCACGCGTCCCATCGAGCATGCGCGGCGGACTACTTGCACGCGTCCCATTGAGCCTGCACGGTGGACTTCTCGCGCTCGTCCCGTCTAATCAAACAGCCGCACGCACGCCACCGAGTATGGTTAAATTTTGGCAGAGGTAGTGGCCGCACTTAAATGATTATGGGAGCACACGGTTCATATAATTCAACCGTTTGCGATATTAACGTGTCATCTATTTGTTTCAAAAGGACTTCGTTGGCTATTAATGTGTGCGCCTTGTCTCAAACTGGACGATTTTTTTTACCACGGCATATATGTGCCATGTAATGAAACCATGCCAAGTTTCATGTTTTTTGGGTGAGTTTTCGATTTACTGGGATTTAAAAACCGAGATTCTCAATGTTTCAGGACGACGAGAAGTTTGTAATTCATTCCCATTCCTTAAATGAGACCTAAACATGCACCCAATGACACATGTACGATTTCCCACCCATTTTGCTTCACTGGAGCATGTGCTTGTAGTTCAAATTTGAATTATGGACTACATTAAATGCCTAGAAAACTTAATTAATATATACAATGGACAAATGAACCCTGAACAGTTTCAAATTTCAGCATGACACTCCTGTTATTCTATGTTGCCTGTAGAAAACAAAGTTCAAGGCGAGAAGTGGCAGCGATTATCGTTTCGCCCACAAGAGGGGCATGTTTCCCTACCGGAACCACGAGGGTTGCGAGAAGCTTCGGTTTGTAAGAGGCTTGTAATATAGCTTGGCCCAAATTGGACAATTATTTTACCACGACATATATGTGCCATGTAGTGACACCATGCCAAGTTTCATGATTTCCTGGTGAGTTTTGGATTTATAGAGATTTAAAAACCGAGATTCACAATGTTTATGGCCTAGCCAGGATGCCGAGATGGTTGAATTCATTCCCATTCATTCCATGGGACCTAAACATGCACCCCAAGGACACATGTACGTTTTTTCTAGCCATTTTGGTGCACTCGAGCATGTATTTGTAGTTCGGATTTGAATTATGGACATTAAATGCCTAGAAAACTCAATTAATGAATAAAAAAGGTCAAACGAACCCTGAATAATTTCAAAGATCAGCGCGAATCTACCGTTGTTCCGTGTTGCGTGTTAAAGAAAATACAAGGCTAGAAGAGGGAGCGATTATCATTTCGCCCACAAGGGGACACGGTTCCGTATCGAAACCACGAGGGTTCTTGCGACAGGCTCCAGTTTGTAAGAGGTTTGTAATAAAGCTTGGCCCAAATTGGACAATGTTTTTACCACGACATATATGTGCCATGACGTGACACCATGCCACCTTTGATGACTTTCTGGTGAGTTTTGGATTTATGGGGATTTAAAAATCGAGATTCCAAATGTTTGAGGATGAGCCAGGACGCCGGTACGATTGTAATTCATTCCCATTCCTGGCATGAGACCTAAACATGCACCCAAGGACACATGTATAATTTTTCTAGCCATTTTGGTGAACTGGAGCATGTATTTGTAGTTCAGATTTGAATTATGGACATTAAATGCCTAGGAAACTCAATTAGTGTATAAAAAGGCCAAACGAGCGCTGAATAAGTTTAAATTTTAGCACGGATATCCTGTCGTTCCATGTTACCCATAGAAGAAAATACAAGGCGAAAAGAGGCAGTGATTACGTTTCGCCCACAAGGGGAACACGTTTCCCTATCGGAACCACGAGGCTTCTTTGAGAGAAGCTCCGGTTTGTAAGAGGTTTGTAATAAAGCTTGGCCAAAATTGGACAATGTTTTTACCACGACATATATGTGCCATGACGTCACACCATGCCAATTTTCATGACTTTCTGGTGAGTTTTGGATTTATGGGGATTTAAAAACTGAGATTCCAAATGTTTGAGGACGAGCCAGGATGCCAGTATGGTTGTAATTCATTCCCATTCCTGGCATGGGACCTAAACATGCACCCAAGGACACAAGTATAATTTTTCTAGCCATTTTGGTGAACTGGAGCATGTATTTGTAGTTTAGATTTGAATTATGGACATTAAATGCCTAGGAAACTCAATTAGTGTATAAAAAGGCCAAACGAACCCTGAATAAGTTTAAATTTCAGCACGGATATCCTGTCGTTCCATGTTGCCTGTAGAAGAAAATACAAGGCGAAAAGAGGCAGTGATTATTGATTTGCCCACAAGGGGGACACATTTCCCTATAGGAACCATGAGGCTTCTTTGAGAGAAGCTCCGGTTTGTAAGAGGCTTGTAATAAAACTTGCGCCAAAATAGACAAAAAAATTCCTCGACATATATGTGCCATGTCGTGACACCATGCCAAGTTTCATGATTTTCGGGTGAGTTTTGGATTTACGGGGATTTAAAAACTGAGATTCTTCTCACGAAATGTTTTCAAATAGCACACGGTTCACTCATGAAAGCTGTGTGCCTACCAAACCGTGGCCGATGCCCCCCTCCCCCTGCTGCGTGCGTTATCTGAGTCGTGCGTTCTGATTGGCCAGAACCCAAACTCCATGGAACGTACGTCTGCACCGTTGGATGCTCCCAGATCGAACGGCAATCCTCAGCCCTTTCGACAGCACATGCAGTATATGGGTAAGCACTGTCCGCATGCGTCGTGCTAGCTCACGCTTCCTTCTCTACTAAGTTTTCTATATTAATGTTGTTATATATCCAAACAGGCTACCATTTCCTGCCACCCCTCTCATCGGTTTCCCGCCTCTTCTCCCATAGTTTTCCTGCTACCAGTGTCAGTGCTCATTGAAGGCTAGGCGGCGACACACCGGCCATGTAAATATCACACACAGTTTCTAAAAGCACAAATGTGTGTGATAGGAGGGAGTAGGTCCCATAGGGTGACCAGCATGAAACGCCTTAAAGGCAAGGAGGCAATTCCTAGCAGCAAGGTGCGGCTTCCCATCCGCTAGCCTACTCGAATAGAACGCAGAAGTTAAGCGTGCTCGGGCTGGAGTAGTCCAAGGGTGGGTGACCCGGTGGGAAGTTGCATATCTCAAGCTTCATTTAAATGCTATGACACGGTCATTATAGAGATAAAGAGATAAATATCTCTATAGTGACCTATCATGGCGATTATATAAACCTTGGGATCCTTGTTTTGCTAATTTGTAGACTATATTTTTATTGGTTATTTTTTGCTCTAAAAAATTAAATAATGATTGACTCTATAGTGACCTGTCATGGCGATTATATAAACCTTTTTCAGGTCGCATGCAGGGTATAGGGGGCAGGGTGTTCTGATCGAGCATGTCTCCCTTGTGCGGTTTATAGACGCTGCACATATCTGTGGGCTCCCCGAGGTATATATATTATCCTTTACCGATAATGAGGGGGGCCCACACAATCTATCCCTTTGACCCAACAACATGAAGGGTTTGACCATGATGGTTTCCTATTGCTATGTGTGCCATGTTAGACCAAATAAAGTTTGAGCGCATGCGTTGGACGACACCCCCCTGGCCGCCTCGAAGTTGGGAAACTGGCATCGTACGTATTGAACCAGGCTTGGGGTCGGGTACGGTGTTCGGTTTGTAATGTAGTTGGTGGCCCATCGAAGTTGTGCATTCGGGATTTGAACACATCACACACCACCGTACCAATACAAATTTTCGGCCGCATGCAGTGTATACGGGGTCTTCTGATCGACCATGTCTCCCTTGTGCGGATTTTTGTGATGACACGCATATCTATGGGCTCCCCGAGTATATATATATCATCCCTTTGACCGATAACGAGGGATTTGTGTTGGCCATGAATGGATTCCTCCTAGTTCTTCGTGTTAGGGCTGGTCACCGTCACATGTCGTTCAACCAAAGATCGAGCTCATGCGTTGTCAGGATTCCCTCCCACATGCTCGGATTGCTGGGTTTGACCTACACCGTACCCTGCGTATCTTGTCCTTAACTACCTGGCCTTCATGGTTGTTGTCTGTATCGAGAGGTAGGCACCACATCTAAATGTACATTATTCTATATTGAAAATACACATCACCCCTTCCAACGTACATCATTTTGGGCCGCATGCAAGAGGTCCTGGTTTTGTGGTCCCTCTCGTGTGATTTTTATGATGGTTCAATCTATTGGCCCAAGCGGTTTATCGACAACAACAGTTGTCGTTTGACCAAACGATAGATTCACTGGTCCGTCTTATGGTAGGTCATGGCGACATGCATGTATGACCAAGTACATTACGTCCATCCGCCCCACTCACACGAAGTGGGAGGTGGTGGGTCAAGCACCCTAGCTAGCTACGACATTATGTCATTATAGATATATCCAAGGGTGCTTTCGTGTTTGCGAGGCAGGTGCCACCAAAGTTGTGCATTGTGTATTTAAAGTTTTAAACATCACACCCAATATTCCTACATATATTTGGCCACTTCTAGGTGGTTCTTGACCTCTGGCCCCTCTCATCGATCTTCGACGACGCGCCCAACCATGGGCCCGCGCGGTCAAAGTTGTGCATTGGAATTTTGAATATCAAAGACCACCCTTTTCACTCATATATATTTGGGCCACATGCTGGTCACTACAAAAAAAACCACTTCCATGATGATACGTGTTTGTCACAGTAGGTCACGTTTTTTGTCATGCATGTACATCCATGACGATTTTATGACAGAATCAAGATAGTCATACCTGTGCTGTCGTATAAGTTTTCCATGACAATACCAAAATTATCATCACGGAAGTGTCCACTTCCATGACGATAAATGGCGCGTCATGGAAGTGCTTTCGTCAAGGGTAACCGACATGTGGCATCCACCGTAACGGGTCACCGTTAGGCTATCGGGTTCCGGTTTGAATCCGATAACCCGTTAACAGTCACTACAGGAAACAGTTAGTTTGCCGTCTGTGGGCCTCTTTGCCGTCTGCATTTCATCGGGGTAGACGGCAAAGAGCAAATTTGCCGTCATAAGCAGACGGCAAAGTAAAGCTGACGGCAAAACTTCACTTTGCCGTCTGTGGAGAGAAAAGCAGACGGCAAAGCTAGATGACGGATGACGGCAAATTTAGCTAGACGGCAAACTGCTACTTCGCAGTCTGTGTTTTCTGTGGATGATGGCAAAGGAGGGACACGTGTCCAGGTTAACGTCCGGTAACGGTGCCTTGGCTTTGTCGTCATAATTTCCGCAAAGCAGACGGCAAATTACTTGCTTTGCCGTCTTGGGTATTGGCATCCTGACGGCAACGTAAAGAAAAAATAAAAAAAATTCCCACCCGGCACCCCCCCTGCTCGACCGCACATGGCACTCCACTTAAAAAAAAAAGCACTCCCCCGGCCTCCCCGCACCGCCCGCACCCTCTCACCCTGCCGCGCGCTAGAGCTAGGTCCCCGCCGCCGCCGCCGGTCCCCGCCGCCGCCGCGCCGCCGCCTCCGGTCCCCGCCTCCACCGCGCTTCCGCCGCCGGTCCCCGCCTCCACCGAGCCGCCGCAGCAGGTCCCCGCCTCCACTACGCCGCCGTCGGGCTCCGCCTCCACCGCGCCCCCACCCCTCCTCCTCCAATGGCGGGACCGCCACCGGGGCCTCCTGCCCTGCCCTAGCGCCACGGCTGCCGTGGGCAGCTCCGCCGCCGCTGCTCGTCACCGAAGCCGTGCACCACCTCCCCCCTCTGCCCCACCCCACGGTGAGCATCCTCTTCTCTGTTTGTATTTTTTAAGATGGATATAGATGGAGGGATAGATGGATGTATGGATGATTTGCTGATGGATGGTTTGTTCTATGTATTGATAGATGGATGGATGCTGTGTAGATGTATGTATGAGTAGATGGATGAATGCTATATATATGTCTAGGTTGATGTATGGTAGAGCTCCGTCCGCACATTTGGTGTGTTCTGATCCGCTCTTGGGGACGGTCCGGCAGCCCCCGTCCATGTTCGTGGGGAACTTTCCGTTCTTCGATGGCGAGGAGGTTGTGGCCTCCTTCGAAGACAGAGTTGGATGGGTGTGTCTTGCCGAGGTCCTTAGTGTCTGGTGACGGCATGTCATGTAGGTGCATCTTCAATCCCTCTGCAATGCCGGCATTGCTTCCGTCCTTGTTTAGTCGCGTTGGAGGACCTCGACTTCTTCAGTTATGTGTTCAATGTAGATCCTTCCTGTGCGAAGTGTTCGAGGCTTTGTAAGTTGCTTTCCAGCGCCTCTGTATCTTGCCGTTTTCTGTTCTTGCTCACTGTTGTAAGTTGCGGTTGTATCCTGGCCGGTTGATGGCTTTGTTAATTCAAAGTCGGACTAGGCTAGCGCCCTACTCGGGCTCGGCTAGCGCCCTACTCGGGCTCGGCTGCGTCTTTTCTCTAAAAATGTGTGGATTTTCATTAAAACAAATTATTTTCTTTCTTGCTTATTTTCTTTAGGTTAGATGTTGTTGAACTGCGAGATGATGTTGATGATGTTTTTATTAGATTGTTGTGCGAGTGCTTATGTTCGTTGTGCCGGTGCTTTTCATGAGTAGGGATCTTCTCTTCACCTCCAGGAGCACTGTCGGTCCCGTTGCCGTTGTCATCGTCATTCGACTACCGCCTCTACGGTCTAAGGGTGAGCTCGACTATCATCTCCTCCCCGACCCTCCCCTATTTGCTCTGTTCCGGTCGTTGTGCCGATGCCACTAGATTTTATTTTCATGCGAAGTCACGTAACCTAGGCGTCTCCCGTTCGAAAGGGTGGCATCTATAAATATGCATGTATTTGCATATTTATAACCATCGTCCTTTCGAATTGTCAACGTTATCCATGGACAGCCCGAGTACGTGTAGATTGGGTTTCGTTTCCCGTGCTCTACTTCGGTCCGAGGCAAAATTTCGTCAGCACCGCCCCGTTGTTCTCCGGGTACACATTCTCTCGGCTTGTTGCCGAGACGTGTATCTGGAGAACAGCGGGGAGGTGCTGTCGAAATTTTGCCTCGGGCCGGAGTAGAGCACGGGAAACGAACCCAATCTACACGTACTCGGGTGGGATTAGGACCCATCTTTACCTATTAGAGATAGGATTCAATCCATGACTGCCCGTTTCCCTTCTGTATGGTAAAAAATAAAACTGTGGCGTAAATAATATGACAAAAGTAATTAGTTGTGTATCTAGTCTTAATTGCATTATACATAACTTGATGAATATGAATTTGGTGCCCCTACTGTCAGTGCAAGTACCAGTATGGATGATCGTGCAAGTTCCAGTATGGATGATCGTGAGTGGATGTACACTGGCCACCCTAGTCAGGCTGGCATGACCACTGAATGGTTGACTAAGACCAATGATTTCGTAGAGGCAGCATTTGCTAGAGGCCAAAGAAAAAGTTGGTGCCCCTGCTTAAAGTGCGGCAACGGCAAAGAACAGTCGAAGAAGACGATGGGTGTACACCTCCAGAAGCATGGGTTTAAGCGTGGGTATACCAAGTGGACCCTTCATGGCGAGCCTGAACGTAGCAGAGAGGAGGTGGTGCGTCGGCGAACCGAGGACAATGGTACCGGGATCGTTGACATGGTAGCTGACTTCAATGATGCGCTTGAAGAGGGATCAGAGGAAGAACCGGAGGAGTCTGCAAGGGACTTCTTAGAAATGTTGAATTCCTCACAACAACCTCTTCATGAGCACACAGACCAATGTCAGCTGGATGCCATCGCACAAGCAATGTCTATAAAGACCCAGTTCAACATGAGCAGAGATTGCTTTAATGCGATGGTGACGTCTTGGGGTCGCTCTCTCCCTGAAGGTCACAAACTGGCTAAAAGCAGGAATGAAGCGAAGAAAATCCTCCGTGCACTTAAGATGCCCTATGAGCAGATACATGCTTGTCCAAATGGATGTGTCTTATTTATGAAAGAATATGCAGACGACAAGTACTGTGCCAAGTGCAAAGCCTCTAGGTACGTTGAGAGAGACCTCGGTGATGGTGCGAAGAAGCAGAGCAAAGTCCCTTAGACAAAGAGTTGAAAGAAGTTGCTAATGGGTTAGACAATAAGGTCCGTACATTCGATAAATACGACATCAACGGGTATCGCTTCCGCACACATGGGAACGAGGAGCGTCGGGACGTTCTAAAATCAAGAAACACGGGAGTGTCTGCTATTTGCAATGGAGTTGAGTATTATGGAAGACTTGATGAAATATACGAACTGCATTACTTTGGGGCAAATCCTCCGAAAGTCGTTGTCTTCAAATGCCATTGGTTCGATCCGGAGAAGGTTAGGCGGCGAGATGATATTGGGCTAGTCGAAATTCGACAAGACAGCAAATTAGAATGTGAAGATGTCTATATTGTGGCTCAGCAGGCGACACAAGTTTTTTATCTCAAGTACGCATGCCAAAAGAAGAAGTATCTTAAGGGTTGGGATGTCGTGTATGAAGTGCCGCCACATGGTAAACATCCTTCCCCCAATGAAGAGGATTATCAACCTCACATCGGAGCCCCTTGACCACATGTTGGTTATGATCTCTGGAGGTGGTAGAAAAAATGGCAAGGAAGCGATTGCAGGAGGCATGTTTCCTAGGTCCTCTCATCGCTCTCTCCCTGAGTACAAAGCTCGGTTAGGTATCTCAAATACTACTACATGTAAACGCTCGACTCCAGTTATGGTTGAGATGGAGGTATATTCTATACAAGTCCTTCTATATATGCTTTTTTAATTCTTACTTAGTGTTGGATTTGAATATGCGATTGCAATGCCATATTTTGTAGGCCCGCCTGGCGGAGGAGAGGCGGCAAATGGCGGAGGAGAGGCGACTGCTGGATGAGAGGTTGGAGGCGAGGTTGCTGGAGGAGAGGCGACTGGCTGATGAGAGGACGGAGAAGGCGTTGTTGGCACAAACTAGTCAATGCTTTGCAATGTTTGCGGTTAGTTCCTTAACAGCCAAGCATGTACATGTAGTCCTTTACTATCCGTAGTTAACCTTCACTCCTCAAACATAATTTGCAGGCTTATTGTACCCAGAATGGTATGCCGCAGATGCCTGCCTTTTCTCCGCCTTTGCCCCCAACGGTCAGTTAATTGAAACACTTGCACGCACCATTATTGCATTTCTTAGTCCGAGTGTCGTGCTAACCATGTAATGCTTCATGCAGCATCAATCAGGCCATGGATCAAGCAATGATCGATCTTCACATGCACCAGGCCCAAACGGCAATAACCTTGGTGGTTCTCCGATTCTTTGAGATCGAGCATGGTTAGTCCCTACATATCTCATTGACTCATTCACATATGTCTCAAATTTGTCAAAGTAGAGACATGTAGCTATATGCATTCTTGAAGCTACTTATTAATTTTCATGATTTAGAGACCACTTTGAAGATATTCATGATTTAGAGACCACTTGAAGATATTCATGATTTAGAGACAAGTAGCTATTTATTTTCATGATTTAGAGACCATTTGAAGATCTCCATGATTTATAAACTTTTAAGTAGAGATTGTTTAAACCATTTGAAGATCAAACTTATAAGTAGAGACAAGTAGAGACCATTTGAAACCATGATCCATTTGAATCATTTCAACCATGATCTTAATTAGCTATGTGCATTCTTGAAAATATTTATTCTCATGATTTAGAGACCACTTGAAGCTAATCATTTTTATGATTTAGAGACCACTCGAAGATATTCATGATTTAGAGTGTTAAATTGAACCAATCTTATAAGTAGAGACAAGTAGCTATTCATTTAATGTTTAAAAGACCATTCTTGAAGATCTTCATGATTTACATTGTGAAATTAACATGGGGTAGAAGCTATTTATTTTGGAAACTCACTAGGAATTCAGGATGTAAATGGACAGCTCGCTGGGCATTGTGGGACTTGCCGGTTCTGACCACCACTTCTTATGTGGGACTATGTCATAGTCCAATTAATTTTTTTGTGGCGTATGTTGTGTCAAAATACTTTCTTTTGTCTATTTGGCATATTAATGATTTCGAGCACGTTATTTTGTTGTTTACCAAAATGTGGCAGACACCATTTCATCTTGTAGGTTGCCATGCGGATGCTCTTTGTACTACGATGTGGACATGACATTTGTTGTAGTGCGAAATCTTACGTACTGATGCCATCTTTGTTCTTTGTGTATTATTATTTGCTATGGACCTTTGTTATGGAACTATGCTATGGATATGGATATTTGTTCATTTTGTGATATATATTGTGATAAAGATCTTTGTTCATTGTGATATGGATATTTATTCATCGTGATATTGTGATATGGATCTTTATTCATCGTGATATTGTGATATGGATCTTTGTGATATATACTGTGATTTGGTATGGTTCAGGGGAATTTTGTTCGTTGTGATATATACTGTGATGTCATATATATATATTATGTACTGAAATGTTGATTTTTTGATTTTTTTTTTAAAAAAGATGAGCGTTTGCCGTCTTGGCCTAGACGGCAAACCAGCCATGTGTCAGCAGCCTGTGCTGTCTGGCCGTTGGTCTGGCGGGGCCTGGCAGGGGTTTGCCGTCTGGAAGCACAGGAGGTAACGGCAAAGAATACAGTTTGCCGTCTGGTCTGAATTACACATGACGGCAAAGAATACAGTTTGCCGTCTAGTCTGAACCACGCAAGACGGCAAAGCATAAAGTTTGCCGTCTGGTCTGAACCACGCAAGACGGCAAAGCATACAGTTTGCCGTTTGGTCTGTACCACGCAAGACAGCAAAGCTTGCTTGGTTTGCCGTCTGCTGAGCTATGTATCTGACGGCAAAGCAACTGACGCCGTCGGTTAGGGGTGGAGTTCTGTTAGGTCGTTTTTTTTGCCGTCTGGTTGGATTCGCTGACGGCAAAGACAAATTATTGATGGCAAATTCTTTGCCGTCACCCCGACGAAGAGCAGACGGCAAAGCAGTCCTCTGCCGATTTAGGCGTTGCCGTCTGACTTTGCCGTCTACTGACTGACGGCAAACTCTTTGCCGTCTGTATTTCCCTCTTTGTCGTCTGTACGTCCCTGACGGCAAACTAGCAGTTTCCTGTAGTGAGTCCGGACCAATGGGGATTTTCCATGTGTAAAATTCTCAATGGCCAGAGGAACCACGTGTCGGCTCACCGTTGGGACAGATGTCATCCACTCATTGGACCGGAGGAGCCTATGATATGTCGACACGTGGCACAGCCCAACAGAGGCCATTCCGGTGAAAAGGCCGGCCTGTTTGACTTGGTCAAAAGGTAGCGGGCCGGCCCACGGAAAGCCTGTTAACGGCCTGTTCGCATATAGCCCATTTATAGCCCGCTAACTCACGGCCCGTTACGGCCTATACGAATTAGGCCCAGTAGCGTCATCTGGGCCGTCCAATATGATTCCAGCCCATTGTAACTTTCGGCCCATGTATGGCCCATGATGTCTTTCGGCCCATACGAGGCCCTTTGTAACTTTGGGCCCATTAAAGGCCCGAGTTGAAACTGGCCCATAATGAACAGTGTATCACTTTATACCCATTAACGGCCCATTATTTCGTAGGCCGTTTCCAGCCCGTGTTAACTTTCGGCCTTCTAAGGGCCCATTTATTCTTGGGCTCATTTCCAGTATTCGGCTACTTACGGTCCGTTACTGGCCTGTTTCACTTATGGGCCAAATTCAGCCCGTGGTTATAGTCGGCCCGATTGTGGCCCGTTAACACGTTGGGCTATTTTCATAGCGTCATCAAATATGGCCTATTAATAGCCCATTATGGTCAGGCCATAAATAGACAGTTTCCACTCTAGCCCGTTTACGGCCCATTTTGCGGACCGTTAATGGTCCATGAATAGTACGGCCCATGTTTGGCGAAATGATTATACGGCCCGTAGAAGGCCCATGGATCCTATGGCCCGTAGAAGGCCCATGGATCCTATGGCCCATAGAAGGCCCATGGATCCTACGGCCCGTAGGAGGCCCATGGATCCTACGGCCCGTAGGAGACCCATGGATCCTACGGCAGGTAGCAGGACCATGGTTACAACAGTCCGTGTGTTGCCATGGTTATTGTGGCCTAGTTATAAAAATAGGCTATTGTGGCCACTACAAAAATGCAAAAAAAGAATTGCAGTGACTACAAGCAAACAACTAAACAAGACAATAAGGAAATAAATAAGCAAGCAACTAACGCTAGGCTATTACGGCTATTACACATATTACATCCACTGGCAATCAAAGTTCGCCACCAGTGCAAATATAGGGAACAAAGCAGCATATTACATACACTGGCCATCTAAATTGGCCACCAGTGCAAATAAACGCGGCAGCAAAACAAGTCCATAACTGAAACAACTTCAGAAGAGCTCAAGAAACGTTATCCTGGGTATCCACCATGCTGGCAATAAGCTTAGCAAGCTTATTAGCTTTCTCCTGTTTGGCGCTAAAATCCTCCAACGCTTGCTGTTGCACCAAAAAGTATGCATCTGAATGCTCCAGGGACTTCCGCAGTCCTTCGGCTTCTTGTCGCAGCACAACTGATCGATGTCTTTCAACTTGTAGTTGAGACTCAAGAAACCGAACTGATTCAGACAGTGAGTTTGAATAGCTTGTGACAGCGGTAGGGGCCAGTAACTCGAACACTACACCAAGAAAGGACTTTGGGGTTGTCTCACTATCTTCAAGATAGTTTTCTTTAGCTATTTTATCAGCTTTGTTGGAGACCAACAAGGATGTCTCACTATCCTGAACCTTATCTGCATTACTTCCTTTACCATTGCTTAATAAGGCACTCTTCCCCAATATTCTGTCAGCATTCTAAAAGAAGAAACAAGCAGACACATAACAGGTTTAGCATGTACTAGTATATGAAACTCATTTCGGTGAACCAGTTCATTAGTAAGGTGGACAGGATTAAACTACCAAGTCTTCTTTTGCCAATTAGTACATAATAAAAGCATCAAACAAACATATATCTATGTCCTATGGCCACTGCATTGTCTTGCCAAATCAAAATAGAGACACGGTTCAAATCATATCAGTTCAAGACAAAGCAGCACTGAAAGAATATAAAGCATGGGAAACTACACGGCACAACAAGATTTCAGATGGGTACCATAGGTCTACATGTACAACACTACTATTGTCTCTATTGTGATGCTAGTAATGTGTATGATATGAGAAGTCAACTGTATGCACAATTGAAATTGAAATCAACAGAGCTATTTATAAGAGCAAACATGTTAAAGAAACATGCGTAAACATACCTGTTGTGCCATTGGAGTTTCGATTGGATCCTTCAATTTAAAAATAAGTTTGTATGAGTAAATACAGTGATACAAGAGCAAAGCAGTATGCATGATAGCAATGGAATCTTAAATGAGAACAGTTGTTCGTCAGGTTTAAGCACTTGTTCTACACGAACAGAGTACAGTAAGACACAGGCATATAGTACTTAAAAATAAAAAATGAGCTCATAGAACTTACCACATTCTTGGTTCGGGACCAGTACAGAACAAGGCGTTCCCAGTGATCATCCAGTAAATGTGTCTCAGGAGAACGGAAGGGAATTTGATGAGTTTCTTTGCCAGTGAAGTACGTTTTCTTTAGGTAATTCTGATACTGCCACCAAGCATTTTTGAAGATAGCAGAGGTATTAGCACAGGTTACCTCATCCTGAGTTTCCAAATCGGTCCTTCTCTATAGTGAAAAATGGGAAAATTTGCTGTATTATAAGCATCATGGAGGTAGAATGTATGGGACAAAGCAAAGTAATTGCCATGAATAACATTACTTACACATAACTCCTGGACGAACACCTGAAACTGGCATTTTCCTTCATCTTCAGTATAATATTTCCATGATGGGAAGATACGCACATAGGATTTAACAACATCAAATGCGATAGATGCTAAACTACGAATGGCTGGTTGTGCTTCCTCCACAGGAATAGGTGTACTAACTGGTGGAGTTGGGGTTCGCCGTGGTAGTACTGGTGCTTTGGGCACTGGAGCTGCCTTACTAACTGCTCTTGTTTGGGAGCTCTGTGGTGGACATGGTGTTGTGTCAACAGGAACTGGGTTACTATCTGCTGGGGTTGGGGTTAGATTGGGTAAAGCTGGTTCTCTGTCCATCGCAGTAGGGGTACAATCTGCGAGAGCCTGGGTTATGTGTGATAGGGCTGGTTCTCGTGCATGTACAACCGGGGTGCTATCTCCACCAAGAGGTAGCACTGTTTTAGTTGAAGACCGTGTTTTTACTCCGCTAGATACTGCCATCACCCGCTCCAATTCAAATGGCTGATAAACAGGAAACATAGTTGAATGTACAGACCTTGTATGGGAGACAGATGCAATAGATAGTGTGGAAAAAAGAGGGCATGAAATAGTTGACATGTATATTGTTTAACTAAAAAGGATAGCATGACATAATTTCACATATATGATGTCTATCTAAACTGGATAGCATAGCATGACATAATTCAAAGATATGATGACCAAATAAACAGGATGGCATGAGATAATTATATGATGTCTTTAGTAAACAGGTTCGCATGACATAATTCACATACATGTTATCTAAGTAATCAGGATCGCATGATTTAATTCAGATATGTGATTTATATGCTAAGTAGAGGGCTGATATGTCCATTTTGCATCATGCTTTTATATTGATATTTATTGCATTATGGGCTGTTATTACACATTCTAGCGCAATACTTATGCCTTTTCTCTCTTATTTTACAAGGTTTATATGAAGATGGAGAATGCCGGCAGCTGGAATTCCGGGCTGGAAAAGGAGCAAATCTGAGAGATCTATTCTGCACAACTCCAAACGTCCTGAAACTTCACGGAGAATTATTTTGGAATATATAAAAAATATTGGGCGAAGAAAGCACCTGAGGGGACCAACCAGGCAGCCACAAGGGTGGGGGGCGCGCCTCCCTGCCTTGTGGGCCACCTGGCAGGCCCCCGATGCCCATCTTCTACTATATGATGTGTTTTGACGTGCAAAAAATCATAAGGAAGCTTTCGGGATGAAGCGCCACCGTCTCGAGGCGGAGCCTGGGCAGAATCAATCTAGGGCTCCGGCAGAGCTGTTCTACCGGAGAAACTTCCCTCCGGGAGGGGGAAATAGAAGCCATCGTCATCACCAACGATCCTCTCGTCGAGAGGGGGTCAATCTCCATCAACATCTTCACCAGCACCATCTCCTCTCAAACCCTAGTTCATCTCTTGTATCCGATCTTTGTCTAAAAACCTCATATTGGTACCTGTGGGTTGCTAGTAGTGTTGATTACTCCTTGTAGTTGATGCTAGTTGGTTTATTCGATGGAAGATCATATGTTCAGATCCTTAATGCTATTCAATACCCCTCTGATTATGAACATGAATATGCTTTGTGAGTAGTTATATATGTTCCTGAGGACATGGGAGAAGTCTTGTTATAAGTAATCATGTGAATTTGGTATTCGTTCGATATTTTGATGAGATGTATGTTATCTTTCCTCTAGTGGTCTTATGTGAATGTCGACTACATGGCACTTCACCATGATTTGGTCCTAGGGGAAGGCATTGGGAAGTAATAAGTAGATGATGGGTTGCTAGAGTGACAGAAGCTTAAACCCTAGTTTATGCGTTGCTTCGTAAGGGGCTAATTTGGATCCATATGTTTCATGCTATGGTTAGATTTATCTTAATTCTTCTTTCGTAGTTGCGGATGCTTGCGAGAGGGGTTAATCATAAGTGGGAGTCTTGTCCAAGTAAGGGCAGCACCCAAGCACTGGTCCACCTACATATCAAATTATCAAAGTAACGAACGCGAATCATATGAGCATGATGAAAACTAGCTTGACAGTAATTCCCGTGTGTCCTCGGGAGCACTTTGCTTTATATAAGAGTTTGTCCAGGCTTGTCCTTTGCTACAAAAATGATTGGGCCACCTTGCTGCACCTTAGTTACTTTTTTTACTTGTTACCCGTTACGAATTTTCTTATCACACAACTATCTCTTACCAATAATTTCAGTGCTTGCAGAGAATACCTTGCTGAAAACCGCTTGTCATTTCCTTCTGCTCCTCATTGGGTTCGGTACTCTTACTTATCGAAAGGACTATGATAGATCCCCTATACTTGTGGGTCATCAAGACTCTTTTCTGGCGCCGTTGCCGGGGAGTGAAGCGCCTTTGGTAACTGGAATTTGGTATGGAAACATTTATATTACGTGCTGAAATTTACTGTCACTTGTCACTATGGAAAATAATCCTTTGTGGGGCTTGTTCGGGGTATCTTCACCTCGACCGAAAGAGCAAAGAGTTGCTCCTCAACCTACTGCACCTACTGAAAATATTTATTATGAAATTCCTTCGGGTATGATAGAGAAACTGCTAGCTAATCCTTATGCAGGAGATGGAACATTACATCCTGATATGCATCTAATCTATGTGGATGAAGTTTGTGAATTATTTAAGCTTGCATGTTTGCCCTAGGATGAGGTCAAGAAGAAGGCCTTCCCTTTATCATTGAAGGAGAAGGCATTGACATGGTATAGGCTATGTGATGATATTGGATCATGGAACTACAACCGATTGAAATTGGAATTTCATCAGATGTTTTATCCTATGCATCTGGTTCATCGTGATCAGAATTATATTTATAATTTTTGGCCTCGTGAAGGAGAAAGTATCGCTCAAGCTTGGGGGAGGCTTAAGTCAATGTTATATTCATTCCCCAATCATGAGCTCTCAAGGGAAATTATTATTCAAAATTTTTATTCTCAGCTTTCTCGTAATGATCAATCCATGCTCGATACTGCTTGCACTGGTTCTTTTATGAAGAAGACTATTGAATTCAAATGGGATTTATTGGAAAGAATTAAACACAACTCTGAAGATTGGGAAATCGACGAAGGTAATGAGTCAGGTATAAACCTTAAGTTTGATTGTGTTAAATCTTTCGTGGATACCGATGCTTTTCATGATTTTAGCACTAAATATGGACTTGACTCTGAGATAGTAGCTTCCTTTTGTGAATCATTTACTACTCATGTTGATCTCCCTAAGGAGAAGTGGTTTAAATATCATTCTCCCATTGAAGTAAAAGTAGTAGAACCTATTAAAGTTGAAGAAGAAACTATTACTTATAATGTTGATCCTATTGTTCCTACTGCTTATATTGAGAAACCACCTTTTCCTGTTAGAATAAAGGATCATGCTAAAGCTTCAACTGTGGTTCATAAGAGTAATATTAGAACACCTACACCCCCTAAACAAATTAAAGTTGAACCTAGTATTGCTATGGTTAAAGATCTCTTGGTCGATAATATTGAAGAGCATGTTATTTATTTCTGTGGTGAAGCTGCTAGAATTGCTAAACCTGATATTAAAGATAAACATAGACCCGTTGTTGGCATGCCTGTTGTTTCTGTTAAAATAGGAGATCATTGTTATCATGGTTTATGTGATGTGGGTGCTAGTGTGAGTGCAATTCCTTATACCTTATATAAAGAAATATGAATGATAATGCACCTGCTGAGATAGAATATATTGATGTTACTATTAAACTTGCCAATTGAGATACTATATCACCAATTGGGATAGTTAGAGATGTTGAAGTCTTGTGTGGGAAAATAAAATACCCTACTGATTTTCTTGTTCCTGGTTCCCCACAAGATGATTTTTGCCCCATTATATTTGGTAGACCTTTCTTGAATACTATTAATGCTAGGATAGACTGTGAGAAAGAAATTGTTACTGTAAGCTTTGGGGATGTGTCTCATGATTTTAATTTCTCTAAATTTCTTAGACAACCCCATGATAAGGAATTGCCTAGTAAGGATGAAATCATTGGTCTTGCTTCTATTGCCGTGCCTCCTACCGATCCTTTAGGACAATATTTGCTAGATCATGAAAATGATATGTTTATGAATGAAAGAAAGGAGTTAGATGAAATATTCTTTAACCAAATGCCTATTTTGAAACACAATTTGCCTGTTGAAATCCTTGGACATCCTCCTCCACCCAAGGGAGATCCCGTGTTTGAGCTTAAACAATTACCTGATACTTTGAAATATGCTTATCTTGATGAAAAGAAGATATATCCTGTTATTATTAGTGCTAACCTTTCAGAGCATGAAGAAAAGAAATCATTGAAAACTCTGAGGAAGCACCGTGCTGCTATTGGATATACTCTTGATGATCTTAAGGGCATTAGTCCCACTCTATGTCAGCACAAAATTAATATGGACCCTGATGCTAAACCAGTTGTTGATCACCAACGATGGTTAAATCCTAAGATGAAGGAAGTGGTAAGAAATGAAATACTAAAACTTCTAGAGGTAGGTATAATTTATCCTATTGCTGATAGTAGATGGGTAAGTCTTGTTCATTGTGTCCCTAAGAAGGGAGGTATTACTGTTGTTCCTAATGATATGAATGAATTGATTCCACAAAGAATTGTTACAGGTTATAGAATGGTAATTGATTTTTGCAAATTAAACAAAGCTACTAGAAAAGATCATTACCCTCTACCTTTTATTGATCAAATGCTAGAAAGATTATCCAAACATACACATTTTTGCATTCTAGATGGTTATTCTGGTTTTTCTCAAATACCTGTGTCAAAAGAGGACCAATAAAAGACCACTTTTACTTGCCCTTTCGGTACCTTTGCTTATAGATGTATGCCTTTTGGTTTATGCAATGCACCTGCTACCTTTCAAAGATGTATGATTGCTATATTCTCTGACTTTTGTGAAAAGATAGTTGAGGTTTTCATGGATGATTTCTCCGTTTACGGAACTTATTTTGATGATTGCTTAAGCAACCTTGATCGAGTTTTGTAGAGATGTGAAGAAACTAATATGTTCTTGAATTGGGAGAAGTGCCACTTTATGGTTAATGAAGGCATTGTCTTGGGGCATAAAATTTCTGAAAAAGGTATTGAAGTTCATAAAGCTAAAGTAGATGCTATTGAAACCATGCCGTGTCCTAAAGATATCAAAGGTATAAGAAGTTTCCTTGGTCATGCTAGTTTCTATAGGAGGTTTATTAAAGACTTCTCTAAAATTTCTAGGCCTCTCACTAATATTTTGCAAAAAGATGTTCCTTTTGTTTTTTATGATGATTGTGTAGAAGCATTTGAAATACTTAAGAAAGCCTTGATTACTGCACCTATTGTTGAACCACCTGATTGGAATCTACCCTTTGAAATTATGTGTGATGCTAGTGATTATGCTGTTGGTTCTGTTCTAGGACAAAGAGTTGATAAAAAATTGAATGTTATTCATTATGCTAGTAAAACTCTAGACAGTGCCCAGAGAAATTATGCTACTATTGAAAAAGAATTTTTAGCAGTTGTTTTTGCTTGTGATAAGTTCAGATCTTATATTGTTGATTCCAAAGTAACTGTTCACACTGATCATGCTGCTATTAAATACCTTATGGAAAAGAAAGATGCTAAACCTAGACTTATTAGATGGTTCTCTTTCTGCAAGAATTTGATTTGCATATTATTGATAGAAAGGGAGCTGAGAACCCCGTTGCAGACAACTTGTCTATGTTAGAAATGTTCTTGATGACCCACTACCTATTGATGATAGCTTTCCTGATGAGCAATTAGCTGTCATAAATGCTTCTCGTAATACTCCATGGTATGCTGATTATGCTAATTACATTGTTGCTAAATTTATACCACATAGTTTCACATACCAGCAAAAGAAAAAGTTTTTCTATGATTTAAGACATTACTTTTGGGATGACCCACACCTTTATAAAGAAGGAGTAGATGGTGTTATTAGATGTTGTGTACCTGAGCATGAACTGCAACAGATCCTACGCAAGTGCCACTCCGAAGCTTATGGAGGACACCATGCTGGAGATAGAACTACACACAAGGTATTGCAATCTGGTTTTTATTGTCCTACTCTCTTCAAGGATGCCCGTAAGTTTGTCTTATCTTGTGATGAATGCCAGAGAATTGGCAATATTACTAGATGTCAGGAAATGCCTATGAATTATTCACTTGTTATTGAACCATTTGATGTTTGGGGCTTTTATTATATGGGACCTTTGCCTTTCTCTAATGCGTATACACATATTTTAGTTGCTGTTGATTACGTTACTAAGTGGGTAGAAGCTATTCCAACTAGTAGTGCTGATCATAACACTTCTATTAAGATGCTTAAAGAAGTTATTTTTCCGAGGTTTGGAGTCCCTAGATATTTAATGACTGATGGTGGTTCACATTTTTTTCATGGTGCTTTCCGTAAAATTCTTGCTAAATATGATGTCAACCATAGAATTGCATCTCCATATCACCCTCAGTCTAGTGGTCAAGTAGAATTGAGCAATAGAGAGATTAAATTAATTTTGCAAAAGACTGTTAATAGATCTAGAAAGAATTGGTCTAAGAAACTTGATGATGCATTATGGGATTATAGAACTACTTATAAAAACCCTATGGGTATGTCTCCGTATAAAATGGTTTATGGAAAAGCATGTCACTTACCTCTTGAACTAGAACATAAAGCGTATTGGGCTATTAAAGAGCTCAACTATGATTTCAAACTTGCCGGTGAGAAGAGGTTATTCGACATTAGCTCACTTGATGAATGGAGAACCCAAGCTTATGAGAATGCCAAGTTGTTTAAAGAAAAAGTTAAAAGATGGCATGACAAAAGGATACAAAAGTGTGAGTTTAATGTAGGTGATCATGGTTTGCTATACAACTCTCGTTTAAGATTTTTTGCAGGAAAGCTTCTCTCAAAATGGGAAGGTCCTTACATTATTGAAGAGGTCTATCGTTCCGGTGCCATTAAGATCAACAATGCTGAAGGCACCAACCCGAAGGTGGTAAATGGTCAAAGAATCAAACATTATATTTTAGGTACTCCCATAAATGTCGAGATGAATATTATCAATACCGTAACACTGGAGGAGTACATAAGGGACACTTTCCAGAACGTTTCAGACTCCGAAAAGGAATAGGTATGTGGTACGGTAAGTAAACCGACTCCAAAACTGTTCTAATGGCAATTTTTCTCTGTTTTGGAATATTTAAAAAATTAGGAAAATTAAAAGTAGTCCGAAAAGTGCACGAGGAAGCGACAAGGTAGGGAGGCGCACCCTACCCCCCTGGGCACGCCCCCCACCCTTGCTGCCACCTCGTGTGCCCTCCGGACTCTGTTTTCTTGCACAATACTTCTTTTGGTCGGTAAAAATTCATTATATAATCTCCTGATGATTTTGACCACCGTACCACGGCAATATCTCCTGTTCTTGTTTCGAGCTGTTTTTCTGACAGATCCAATTGCCATGATGTCTCCAAGCGCCCCCAAGGACAAGTTTTTCGAGAAGGTCATCGACCCTTATCTTGCGGAGGTGTTGCAACACCCTCAAACCATTGAGATACGTGAGGGGGTGCTGCACATTCGTGATACCGAAGGGCCTAAGAAGACCGGAGGCGTGGAGACAAGGCTCGAAGCAGTGGAGCAACAAGTCTTCAAGTGCCAAGGGATGGTGGAACGCGAACTCAACGCCAACCACATGATGATCGCTGAATTTACTAGTGGTCACAAGCTGGATGCCGAGAACATTGGGGACGCCATCTTCAAGCTTCATGAGAAAATCGAGAATCTCCATGACCTGCAAAACCAAAACTGTGAGTATGAATACAAATTTAAGAGGATGAGTTTGGCTACAGATTTGAGTATCCCGGAGACTCGTTTATCTTTTTACGATGGTGAACCTATGCCTTGGAAGACGGAGGATAAGATTCTGTCATAATCAACAACTCCATCATCACCACATCCGAAGAAAGAGATCTAAATACATGGGTATGGGCACTCCCCTTGGCAACTGCCAAGCTTGGGACAGGTGCCCCGGTATCGTATCACCATCACTCCTTTACTTTTACCGTTTTTCTTAGTTCGATCCTTTTGGTTATATCATTATCTAGTAGAATAAAAGTTTTTAATATGATCTAGCTTTGATTTTTTGCTTTATGTTCCCTCTATGTAATCGAGTCCGAGAGATATTTAATAAACAGTAGTTTTGAGTTGAGAGCTTTGCTTGCTTGCTATGATCTTGAGGGAATAAATAAAAGAAAGAATAAAAAGATCGTATAATGATCTTATGGAGAGTAATGACTTCACATATAAAGAGTATGATGAATAAAAGTTGTTGAGAGTTGACAAACATAGTTTTGGTCATTGTTGCAATTAATAGGAAGTAATAAAGAAAGAGAGGTTTCACATATAAATATACTATCTTGGACATCTTTTGTAATTGTGAGCACTCATTAAAATATGATATGCTAAAAAGTTGATGTTGGACAAGGAAGACAACATAATGGGTTATGTTTTCTTATATCCGGATAGAAGTTATAGTGTCTTGGATTCTCCAACATGTTGAGCTTGCTTTTCCCTCTTTTGCTAGCCAAATATTTTGCACCAAGTAGAGATACTATTTGTGCATCCAAATATCCCTTAGATCAGTTTTGCCATGAGAGTCCACCATACCTACCTATGGATTGAGTAAGATCCTTCAAGTAAGTTGTCATCGGTGCAAGCAATAAATATTGCTCTCTAAATATGTATGATCTATTAGTGTGAAGAAAATAAGCTTTATACGAACTTGTGATATGGAAGAAATAAAAGTGACGGACTGCATAATAAAGTTCTTTATCACAAGCGGCAATATAAAGTGACGTTCTTTTGCATTAAGATTTTGTACATCCACCAATAAAAGCGCATGACAACCTCTGCTTCCCTCTACGAAGGGCCTATCTTTTACTTTTATCTTCTACCCTTATACAAGAGTCATGGTGATCTTCACCTTTCCTTTTTATACTTTTTCTTTTGGCAACCTCTGCTTCCCTCTACGAAGGGCCTATCTTTTACTTTTGAGAAGGATCCAGATATATATATATATATATATATATATATATATATATATATATATATATCCACTCGGATGTAGGTTATCATAAAGTATTATTGTTGACATTACCCTTGAGGTAAAAGGTTGGGAGGCGAAACTATAAGCCCCTATCTTTCTCTGTGTCCGACTGAGGCTTCGAACCCATAAGTATCGCGTGAGTGTTAGCAATTGTGAAAGATTAAATGATAGTTGAGTATGTGGACTTGCTGAAAAGCTCTTGAATTGACTCTTTCCGATGTTATGATAAATTGCAATTGCTTCAATAAATGAGATCATAGTTTGTTGGTTGTCAATGAAATTTGCGATTCATACTTTACCTTGTGAATGAATTGTTACTTTAGCATAAGAAATTATATGACAATATTTGTTGCTGTTCTAAAGATGATCATGATGCCCTCATGTCCGTATTTTATCTTCTCGACACCTCTATCTCTAAACATGTGGACATATTTTTCGATTTCGGCTTTCACTTGAGGACAAGCGAGGTCTAAGCATGGGGGAGTTGATATGTCCATTTTGCATCATGCTTTTATATTGATATTTATTGCATTATGGGCTATTATTACACATTCTAGCACAATACTTATGCCTTTTCTCTCTTATTTTACAAGGTTTATATGAAGAGGGAGAATGCCGGCAGCTGGAATTCTGGGCTGGAAAAGGAGCAAATCTGAGAGACCTATTCTGCACAACTCCAAAAGTCCTGAAACTTCACGGAGAATTATTTTGGAATATATAAAAAATATTGGGTGAAGAAAGCACCTGAGGGGACCCACCAGGCAGCCACATGAGTGGGGGGCGCGCCCTACCCCCCTGGGCGCGCCTCCCTGCCTTATGGGCCACCTGGCAAGCCCCCGATGCCCATCCTCTGCTATATGATGTGTTTTGACCTGGAAAAAATCATAAGGAAGCTTTCGGGACGAAGCACCGACGTCTCGAGGCGGAACCTAGGCAGAACCAATCTAGGGCTCCGGCGGAGCTGTTCTGCCGGAGAAACTTCCCTCCGGGAGGGTGAAATCGAAGCCATCGTCATCACCAATGATCCTCTCGTCGAGAGGGGGTCATTCTCCATCAACATCGTCACCAGCAACATCTCCTCTCAAACCCTAGTTCATCTCTTGTATCCAATCTTTGTCTCAAAACCTCAGATTGGTACCTGTGCGTTGCTAGTAGTGTTGATTACTCCTTGTAGTTGATGCTAGTTGGTTTATTCGGTGGAAGGTCATATGTTCAGATCCTTAATGCTATTCAATACCCCTCTGATTATGAACATGAATATGCATTGTGAGTAGTTACGTTTGTTCCTGAGGACATGGGAGAAGTCTTGTTATAAGTAATCATGTGAATTTGGTATTCGTTCGATATTTTGATGAGATGTATGTTGTCTTTCCTCTAGTGGTGTTATGTGAATGTAGACTACATGACACTTCACCATGATTTGGGCCTAGGGGAAGGCATTGGGAAGTAATAAGTAGATGATGGGTTGCTAGAGTGACAGAAGCTTAAACCCTAGTTTATGCGTTGCTTCCTAAGGGGCTGATTTGGATCCATATGTTTCATGCTATGGTTAGATTTATCTTAATTCTTCTTTTTTAGTTACATATGCTTGCGAGCGGGGTTAATCATAAGTGGGAGGCTTGTCCAAGTAATGGCAGCACGCAAGCACCAGTCCACCCACATATCAAATTATCAAAGTAACGAACGCGAATCATATGAGCATGATGAAAACTAGCTTGACAGTATTTCCCATGTGTCCTCGGGAGCACTTTGCTTTATATAAGAGTTTGTCTAGGCTTGTACTTTGCTATAAAAAGGATTGGGCCACCTTGCTGCACCTTAGTTACTTTTGTTACTTGTTACCCGTTACGAATTATCTTATCACACAACTATCTGTTACCGTTAATTTCAGTGCTTGCAGAGAATACCTTACTGAAAACCGCTTGTCATTTTCTTCTGCTCCTCGTTGGGTTCGACACTCTTACTTATCGAAAGGACTATGAAAGATCCCCTATACTTGTGGGTCATCAAGGGCATTCGCATATATGATGTCTGAACTAAGAACATGGTGTTGAATATTGTGTATATGATGTCTAAACTATGCAATGCAAGACACCATATGCATGATATGAGCAGTATAACCATGCCAATTTAGAGCATACACCTCGGTGGGGGAATAGGACTGGTCATCTATCTCTGAATCCATCTCTAAGGAGCTATTGGGACCCAACAAGAGATCTGCTTCGACAGGTAGCACTGTCTGCTCTGAAGACCTTGTTTTCACTCCCGATTTTTCCATCACCCACTCAAATGGCTGATTCACAGGAAAAGTAGTTTAATGTACAAACATTGTCGACAAATGGAAATGTAATGAAGAAAAGGATGGGCAAGATATCATTCAAATATATTATGCCTGGTTAAACAGGATGCCATTGCACATTTCACAAATATTATGGCTGGCTAAAAGAGATGAGACTGCATAATTCCTAGATATGATATAGAAACTGAATAGGTGGCATTACAGAACATGTCTAAACTAAGCAGATGACATATATGATGTCAAAAGTAGGCACTTCAAGGCAACATATGCATGATATGACCAACATCATCATGCCAAGTTAGAGCAAACACCTCGGAGGGTAAATAGGAGTGGTCAGCTGCGTCTGAATCCACCTCAGAACAGATATCTTCCTCTGGATTACAATCTGGAGAGGGGAGGAGGGTTTGCCATTGAACCCACCATGGAGCGATGTCTGCATGACATTGTATTGCCGTGCAAAACTCTTCTCTTTTTCTCTACATGTTCAGCATGACTGTGTACAATATCTGACATGCATACGAAAAAAATATAGTGAGATTATGTAAGGAGAGCATGCAGAAATCTAGAGTGATGGTAACAACCCGTGGATGGACCCAAAAATAATGATAGCATGCTGATGATAGCTTTAATTTAATAAAAAGACAGATGATGATTGCTTTACTATTTGTTTCCCACCCAAGATGAACAACATAGGCATACCCTAGGTGAACCAGATAATAGACAGAGATACTATTCATTGCTGCCTCAATATGTGCCCCACAAGTAATTTTAAAACTCAAGTTTGAACATTAATTTGGACCTGACTTGGAGTCTAAGAGGTGAACAGGACGATAAAGTAGAAGGTAATATTAAGCAATGCATAACATAAGCAGAAACAAAAGAGCGCGACCTCTCATGTGGACCCGTGTACTCCTCATGTTCATCTGCCGAGTCGATGATGGTGATGCAGTTGCGGTCGGTGCCGGCGGTAGGGAAGGAGATCTGAGGCGGCGAAAGACGGTCAGGAGTCGTGATGTCTGGTTTGGTGGATGCATCTGTCGATGGAGCAGCTCAGGTGAGGTGGACGACGTCGCGGCAAGAGCAGGACAAACCACACAAACTTTTCTTCGACACCTACCTGTAACTGAAGTAATTCTGTAAGGGCTCCTTTGGGTTGCAAGATTCTAAAAACACAGGGATAGGAAAAACACCGAAATAGGATAGGAATGCACGTGGGAAACAGAGCATTTGTAAACACAGGATTTCTGTCAACTTGGGTGTTTGGTTCACAGGAATTGGAAGAGCAGAGGAGTGCAAAGAAACATGGCCAAATTAAAGTGAAACTATATGAAAGCGTGTACAGTTAGAATGTTATTCTGCCACTAATGCACTTGGTCTTGTTTTCATGCATAGGATTTTGAAAAGTAGGTCCAAGTGGATATTTTGCTCCATTCCTTTCAACAAAATGCATGAATAATTGAATAGTAGAGTGCCATAGGAAAATTTCCTATTGCTATGTTTTTCCTTCACTTTTTCCATTGAACCAAAATAGCCCTAATGGATCGACATGAATGTAGAGTAATAAGTGATGCGACAAGTGTACAACCTCTTTGCTGTAGCCGTGTCGACCTCAGCATCATTGGGTTGGTCGGTGAAGAAGTTGCGGCAGAGGTGGCTAACGGAGGTGTGAAGGAAGATCTGAGGAATCTGTAGACGACGTCCAGGGCACTGCTCTGTTGTGATGGATGGTTCCGTCGTTGGAGCAGCTCCGGCGAGCTGTAAGACATCGAGGCTGAAGTAGTACAAGACAGACATCGTTAATCTCAAGTGGGATTCTAATAGCATCTCCAATAGATGATGTAAAATACATTACCAAAAAGTGATAGATGTCAAATTTACATCACCAAAAAACACCTGACTACAACAGATGAGGTAAAAATTGTTGACTATGAACTTAACTGTCGAAACTGAAATTTACTGTGGAATCTGAATGTTACTGTCAAAACTGGACGCACTAGTAGCAGAGAGGCACTTCACATGTAGTTTAGGCGGCTCGAGCACTAGTAGTAGAGAAACAGTGATCTAAATCAGCAGACGATCGATGGGGAACACAGTAGCAGATAGCAGCCGGAGCAGCAGCGCCTAGAGGAGCAGCGTGAACTAGAGCCAGAGCAGCAACTCGTGTAGCTGCAGTAGCCCGTGTACCAGCATCAGCAACACGAGCGAGAGCAAGAGAAGAGCAGCAGCACAAGCGAGGGGGAGAGCAGAGCAACAGCGCGAGCGAGGGAGCGAGAGCCAGAGCAGCAGCAGCAGCGCGAGCGAGCGAGAGACAGAGCAGCAGCAGCAGATCCGGCTGGTATGGACACCGCCGCCGAAGGGGCCTCGCACTGGGGGAGAGCTGCCGTGGAGATGTCGCCCGTGGCACTGACTTTGAGGTAGCCGTGCCATGGGGGTGCGGGATGGAGCACCGTCGGCACCGGGAGGTCGAGTTAAGGAGAAGGTGCGATGCGATGAGTGTACAACCTCTTTGGTGGCGCCGAGTAGGCCTCGGCTTCATCCGAGGAGTCAATGAGGATGCTACGGTTCCGGTGGAGCAGGTTAAGGTGGCGTTGTGGGGATGGATCAGCCACGATAGATGAGGCGATCATCGGAGCAGCTCCTTGGAGGTGGAGGACGGGGCGGCTGAACCGGCGGGACGACGAGATCGACGATGGATCCTCATCCGGGGAGGTGGATGAGGGACGTCGGGCTGTTGCGGTGGACGGCGTCATCGTTGAAGAGGCTCCGGCTGGGCAACGGTGGGGTGGCAGACGGAGGAGGGTGGGGTTTCGCGGCTGGAGCAGAGAGGTTATGGCGGCCTGGGATTTCAAATGGCGAAAAGGAGGTGATGGGAGGGGGGAGCCATGACTTAGGGACGCGCTTGTCCAAAATGTAAGGTGTGTTACAAAAGGACCCCCACCGATTTGAACTAGTGGCCCTTTCGGCTCAGGGTTAGAAGGGGGATTTCACGTGTTGGGATTTGGCAGTTGGAGGTAGTTTTCGCGCGCGTTGTAATTTCTGGATAGCAAGGCGCGGGTTGTGAAGGCGCGAGTTTTGGGAGCACGATATCTGAATTTTTGGGATATAACAAGGCACGGGTTGAATTTTAGGGACAAGCCTAACATGTAATATTGTACGTACCAAATCAATTCACACTTCCCTCAACAAAAAAATGAAAAAAATAAAACTATTCGCACCACACAAAGAGAGAGTCTTGTCCCGTTTTACTGTACAAATGCTATTCAAAGCTATGAATCCATGTTATGTCCAATTAAATTTTTTCACTGGCTGTATAATGCATGTAAACTACTCATACCAACATTTTAGTGCATTCCAAATGTCTATACTATTGCTGCAATTCGAACTAAATTTGAATTTGTTTCTCTATTTGAATAAGAATCTATAATTATGATTGTTGCCAACTTAAACCATCATTCGTGTATTATCTTAACAACACACCACATGATTACTATAGAGATAGATATGAACTATGTGTACTATATGAACTTGAATTCAAAATTTTGAATACACTTGATGTTGATTCCAAATAATAGTACATTTGATGTACTAACTAGATCTTCATAATCTAAAGCATGTTTCATATGTACACTGTGTTTATCACACAAAGTATAGTGCCCCACCCCCTACATTATGACATGTATTTAGCCCTGAGCTGCTAAAGCCACACATTATCACAAATTCAAATAAGTTTTCTGTATATTATATGTAGTATAACATGTTCATAACCACACCATGCGTATCACCATTATATATATTCATGCATGCATCGGTTTAAAACACTATGATATATTCTTCAAATATCCGAATCCACTTTTATAATGAATTATGATCTCTATTCGTCTTTTACACCCACACAATCCTCTTATCTTTGTAGCTAGCGCTAACTTTCTCTCGTGCATGCACACGCATGCCTCCCTCTCACCCTCCCTCAGCATTCTCTAGCTCCATCACGCACATTCATATTTTCATTTTAGGTCGTTCACCCACGGTGTGTGTAGGCCCCCCAGCTCCTTCTTTCCGGCACACACCGATCGGTATGCCTCTCTAGCCAGGTGTGCCTACCACAAACACAAGCTTTCCCTCTTCTCTTCTCACCGTCCATGCCTCACTCCCGCCCCTCTTTTCATCGATCTCGTACTCGCACACTCCTTCCCCCTCGATATAGTATGCCTCTCACACCACCTCCTAGTTGCATCCCTCTCTCTCTATCCTTCTCTCCAGGCCTTATTTGCTTCTAACACATACATGCATGTATACCAATCGATCTCCCTACATATACCTAGGTCGACTATAACTCTTTTTCTCCACACATCGATCGACGTATCTCACAAGTTATGTCTCTCCCTTTATCCGACAAAGAACGATTGATCTTCCTATGTAGTTACGTCTGCTTACCACAGCCATATTGTCCCCCCTCATCTTTCATGCATGCCTCCTGACCCGTCTCTCACACGCACGTGCACAAACAGGCAGGCATCCCCTCTCTTATTGATATTGCAGGTGTGCCCTCCGTTGGTCTAGTAGGCCTCTCCCACCATTTGTGAGAAGCAACTCCACCACCAACCCCTCCGGCACTCTAGCTCTGTCTCTCTCCCAACCTTATTCCTCTCCTACACATATGCATGGATGTCGATCGATCTCCCTCAATACATAAGGTAGGTCTCTCTCCTCCTCCACACATATACCAGCCATTGTACCTCTATAGTTAGGTCTCTGCCCCCCCCCCCACTCCCACACACACACATCGATAGTCGAGTGCTGTACGTAGGTATCCATGCCACAGAGACATACTGCACCTATCCCCTCTCACATTCCAGTAGCCCAGCCACCCTATATCTTTGACGTGGGCACACACAAATTCGATGGCACTCTTTATCGATCACGCGCACATACACACATCATCCCTATCTTCGATTCTATGGATACCTCACGCCGATGATACCTCCACTCTCTTCTCGTGGATCGCCCCCTCTACATATATGATATATCCAGGCCTCTGTTTCACACACATTGCATATGTTACATTTTTTGATTGAAATATCATCGACACATATTCCATGTCTATCTCTCACACCCCCCCCCCAAAAAACACTCACGAACCCACACACTCTATCTCTCTACGTTTGTATCTCTCTCACACAAACCCACGTAGGTGGTGTACGTACACGAAGAGAATAGGTGCACGTACTCACGCTTTGTGCCCAGCCACACCCACGCGGGTACACGATGGAGCTCATTTCTGTATGAAATGGTAGCCCACGTGCTAATTTGAGCGCGTGTAGCGGTTGTTTACCAACGGAGGTCGTGTACCACACGTGCACGAAACAAAGTTTGACTTGATGCGTTGGCGCGTTATTTTTAAATAAAGTTATATTGCTCAATGGCACGTACACAGAATATAAAACAATTTTTATGGAGAAAAAGGTAGTCCGCTCCACTATATACAATGGAGCCTGCCTGTCGGGGTTTGTCTCTCTTCAGAGTATCTCACACAAGGCGGCGGTGGCCTCTCTCTCTCATCGTTGGTCACTGATCCAGCCGCATCCCGTCCGCCGGCGGAAAGGGAGGATGTGCATCGTTTCTCCGTTCAACGGCGCCGAGGCAACACGTCTCGATCTGCGGTACCCGCCGTTCTCTTTGACCAAGCTCCGGCACTGTAGGGCCTACGCCGCAATATGGGCAGATCCCACCCACCGCCACCCTCCTAGTTACATCCCGACGACCCCCAGGTATCCCCTCTGGCCTTGCTCCACTACCCATCTTCCCACGTTGCTTCATGTGGACAATCTTGCATGCGGATCTTCCCTAGTTCTTTGCCCAAAACGTAGTTCGTCCGACGTACTGTCCATATTGCAATCTCGTCCTCACACCATTTTAGATAAACACAACCATGCTGTTATCTTCCCTTAGGACAAGAAATATGCTTCTTTTTTGTCGTTGTATGTGTCGTCAACTGTTATTGGCCAGTAATTGTTTCCTTTCTATCTCTTTTTTGCAAACAAGGCTATCCATTTCACCTCGATGCTATTGCGACCTTTTGGTGAACTGCACAAATCACTTTTTTCTTAAGAGTGTTTTGTGCAGTTCTACTAAAATGCCACGCGGGCAACGTCTCTACATTTCAGTGCGACTGCACAAAGGGAGATTGGTTTTGCTCTATCCTCCTCATCCAACTCCGAGCCTAATCTTCTCCAACTATTTGCTTAATCTTCTCCTATTAGTTAGTCTTAAGAGAGACTGCAAAGGTGAGCGGCTTCTATTTGTGTGTTTATTGTTTCATCAACAGTCCTCTATTATTGTAATCACACTTAATATCTTTGGAACAGGGACGCTCAGCTCTATTTTAGTGGAACTGCACAAAATGATCGGATTGTTGCATGCTCCTGACAGCTACTTTTTTTCCCTACATGCCTTGTTGATTTAGACAGAGCTGGGGGGAAGTTGCTGCCAATTAAAGCATGGATCAATTTTAATTTAACACCTTCTCACAACTTTGTCTTCAGTTGTGATGTAAATATTAGCTCTGATCTGCTAATCATTGAGATGCATTAGCAAGGAAGTTAGTTTTTTATTTTTTCTGAAAGAGCATGGATGGCAAGACACATGAAACAAAAGCTGAAAGCTTAGAGCATTGTACAATTTCATGTCGCTGGAAAATTATTTGTATAGTACGTCAATTATGTAAACAAATGCCGGAAGCTTGATAGCATTGCCAAAAGCCTCTTCAGCATCCGGGTCCATGTGCCATGCACCAAATTATACTCCCTCCGTTACTAAATATTTGTCTTTTTAGAAATTTCAAATGGACTTCCACATACAGATGTATATAGACATATTTTAGAGTGTAGATTCATTCATTTTGCTTCGTATGTTGTCACTCGTTGAAATCTCTAGAAAGACAAATATTTAAGAGCAGAGGGAGTAGTGCACAACCGCATGGGGGACTCAGCCCAGTTGTTGCACCGCACAAATAGTGAGTAATGAGCAGGCAAATCATAAGCCCCTCCTTTCCCACTGTAAGTTGCTCGGAAGAAGCAACCATCAATACGCCCTTCTTTGAATCCGCTCATACTACTCCCTCCATCACTGTTTATAGAGCACGCTTCAACAATCTTTGCGACCAAGGTGACTAGCGATCGGCCTGAAAAATAGCATTGGTAGTTATAGCACGGCGTCTATTACTAGAGGAAATAATGCGTACATACATGCATGCACTGCTTCCACCCCGGGTACACACATGCATGCACTTACTCCACTCCGCGTACACACCTACATCGAGAAAAAATTGTGGACTTGATTGCGGTTACCACACCCTAATTAATTGAGCATTAAACCAAACGCGTCTAAAATCTCTCTGGTGGTGGAAATGCACGGAGAGAAATGCATGAGAATGAAGCGCGCCATGTAAACTGTGACGGAGGGAGTAGTATGAAGGTGCAAAGCCAAGTACGCATATGGCCTGTCGGTCAACGCACTTCCTCTTGGCATATCACTGACATGCGGGACCGGAGTGTGAGCAAACCGATCTCAATTGACGACAAAATGGCCAACCCGCTGTTCCTTGAGAGAGACGAGGAGCGAGAACACACAGACGGGCTCGCACGGAGGCCAAGACATATTCGAGCATGGTTGATCGATATCATCATTACATGTTCGATGTTTTTAATAGTACTATTGGGCTGCCGTTTTCCGCACTTCTCCCAAATAAATGTGTACTTTATCAGAGATTAAAATAAAATAAGAGTAGAGACACTCCACCATGCGGTTCCTAGTACCTATATACTAGTAGTAGTACTCGTACTACGAAACCTTGTGCTTGGCTCTTCGCCTCTTCGGGAAGTCGAACAATGATGGTACTACAGGGTATGCCTCTGGTAATCTGACACCGAATGAACTGCTGCACGTCCACCGCCTGGGCGAGGGTAGGTTGCATAAGTCAAAAGCTTCTCCTCGTCCTGGGAGCCACCAGGCTTGAGGTAGACGTAGAGGGCGTAAGCGAGCTTCACCTTGTCCTGCAAGCTTCTCCTCGTTCTGCGAGTTGACGGGACACACCAAAAAGTAGTGCTAGTCCATACTCGCTCCTTTCCGGTTAACTAGTAAGATGTTCGTGCGTTGCACGGAACACCAAGATGAATTTCTAAAGTAGTTTAAATTTTAAAAAGTGTTGAGAGTGACCCGTGCGGGGTCATCTGGTGCGTAACAAGATCGTGTGGTTGAGCGGAGGCAATGAGGGTGGACGGCGCCGGCAGCGGCCATCACGCGAGATTGTTCCATGGCCTTCACGATATGGTGGATAAGAGATAAGGCTGATTGGGAGAGACATGAGTTGTTTGTAATGTGGAAACAAGTACGGGCATCTTTTTGCAAAACTGCAACAATTTGCTTTGCGCGTCAGATCTAGATCCAACGGCTATTGGTGAAAGATGGCAGGCACACCATCATCACCAACTCAGGTTTTTATAGGAGTAGAGATATGGCTTAGGGGCTGTTTGGTTCCCAGCCATAGTTTGCCAAGTCAAAATTTAGCAGCCACAGTTTAGTTGGGAATTCCGTTTAGTGGGCATGTGTTTGGTTTTTGCCACACTTTGGCTTGCCACACTTTATTGCCCCTATGGTCCACTTGTCATAGAGACAATTTTTTTGCCAACTTTTGCCAAAGTTTGGCGTCCAATTTCTCAGCCACACTTGTGTGGCTTGCCATACTTGTGTGGCTGGCCACACTTTGGCTTGGCCACACTAGTCTCCAACCAAACAGACCCTTAATCTATTTTGCGGGTAAATGAGAGAGCTTTATTCTTATATAAGCATTCTTAGGACAATCAGCCAAGAGACTGGTCACTAGGAAGCGAGGTACCCTGTGAAAAAAAGGAAGCGAGGTGTTTCATCAAGCCAGCTCTCGGTCACATTCAAAGTGCAGCAAGCACTGTTTGCACAAAGATGCGCCGCAAGGTTTGCTGACATGTTTACATGCTGAATAACAAAAAAAAAGAGAAAATATTACTAAGCGCTCCTATTTCTAACAGGATAGGAGCCAGAATTAAGCAAGAATTGTGGCGAAAATATTACATGTTGAATTACACCTAAGATCCATATTTTCCACTGGTTAGTCTCTTACAACAAGATTATCACTAGAGATAATCTGAGGAAAAGGCATATCATTAAACCTCTAGACTGTGTGTTTTGTTCCTCAGATGAATCCATTCAGCATTTATTTTTTTATTGTGTAGTAGCTAAAGTTATGTGGGCTCTGGTAAGAGACCATTTCAAAAAAGAACTAGGATCTGATTACCTTTCTGTTGCTAGATTTTGGGTTGCTAATAAGAAGAATGCCGCTCTTAATGTTGCTAGTTCAGCCACATTGTGGTGCCTGTGGAAATTTAGGAATTCCATGATCTTTAACAATACTATGTGGTCCAACATTAAAAAGGTGATAGGGAAATTTCAAACTATGATTCGAAGCTGAATGATCCTTTGTGGGGACCAGGAAAGATCCCAGTTGGAAGCGTTCGCCTCATTCCTAGCGAATTATCTGTCGAAGCCACTCTGCTTGACCAGTGGCTGAGTGGAGGGGAGATACAGCTGCTGGCAGATGAACCCACGGGGCGCGCGATGAGGGGACCAGAGATGATGGCAAGATGGGCGCCTCAACCAAAGACGGCGCCCCCCATGAAGGCAAGAAAATCGCTGCAGGAGATCATAGTGGTGGCTTAGGGTTTTGGGGAGAAAGAGCTAGGACTGCTTTCCCTGGGTGAAAATTTTGTTATCTTACTGTTCCTGTGAACTTGTTTTAAAATCTTAGTGTAGACATTTGGCTTCCCCCTCCCCCCTTGGAGTGAGAGGGGCAAGCGAGACAAATTTATGTCGAACAAATTGTAAGCTTCTGTGGTTTCATTTTCTAATGGAACCGGGGAGGGATCCCTGTTTTTCTAAAAAATTGTGGTGAGTGTTTCATGCAATCAACTTCGATTATCACCTGTGAGAACCCTCGAAGAGAAGCAAATGTGTTGAAGATTGCTTTATCACAGATTAAAATAAAATAAGAGTGCAGATGCTCCACCATGCGGTTCTTAGTAGTACTACCTTTACAGTACTAGTAGTATGTAATACTACTCGAAGTACTCTACTACCGTAGTAAACTTTGCGCTTGGCTATTCGCCTCTTCGGGAAGTCAAACAATGATGGTACTAGTACAGTGTATGCATGCTTCTGGCAATCTGACACCGAATTAACTGTTGCACGTCCACCGCCTGAGCGAGGGAGAGCTTGCATAGTCAAAAGTTTCTCCATGTCCCGCGAGCCACCGCGGGCAAGCTTCTCCCGTCCTGCACGCTTCTCCTCGTTCTGCAAGTTGACAGGACACAACAAAGTAATGCTAGTCCATACTGCCTCCTTTCCGGTTAATATGGCTTGATTTGAAATGAGATAAATACATTGGTTGTCACTGTATATTTGTAAAAATACGGTCAGTGGACTTCATAATACGCTCATTGCGGTTAATATATAGATTTTCCGGTGTTTATACGGTCACTAGCTCACCCTGGCTGAGTATGTGGGTGCATGCATGTGTAGGTTGAGCCCTTGAGCGTGACCGTGTGTGTTCCATCGTGTGCTCGGACATGCATGCATTAGGGCGTCGTGCGTGTTTTTGCGTGCATGTGTACGTGTGACTGTTGCACGAGGTTGTAGTCCCTCACATTCACATGTTCATATGTGAATGCTTTGTCAAACGTTGCATGCAAGGTTTAATCATTCGTTGTTCATGCATGCATTCCTGATATTAATACGTTGGTAAAGACAATTTCTTGAGGAAAACGAGCCCATGAATTGAGTACAAAGGGGACCAATAAACCAGGACGGAGGGAGTACTAGTAGTGAACCGGAAGGAGGGAGTAGGTACTACGTAAACAACGTGCAGTAAAAAAATTCCTCTATGCGCATCCAGTCTACGTGTCATGCAAGAAAATAGAGATAAGTACAAGTGAGACTCAGGAACGGTCATACACATAGGGGGAGTACATGCAGGGGCCACTCAGGAGCAGTCAAATCACATAGTAAGTTAGTCGGACGAAGCAACCATTAAAAGGTTGATATGGAGAGAAAAAGAAAACCGCTCTACTATATATACACGAGCAGGAGCCTAAGCTATAAGCCTACTTGATTGGGTTGCTCTCTTCACAAGCATAGAACGACGGTGGCCACACCACTGGTCACAGATCCGGCCTGATCCCGTCGCCGGGGGAAGCGGACGATGTTCTGCGTAGAGGCGGTCGACAGCGGCGAGGAAGAAAACCCACTGTCGGTGCATCTCGATCGGGGGTCCCCGCGGTATGGGCTGATGCCGCCTCCCACCGCCCTTCTAGCTACACCCCGATGTCCCAGGTACAACTTCCTTTTGGAGCCAGCTTGCTCCACTGCCGCAGCTCCCCATGTAGCTCCATCTCCATGTCGATCTTTCTCTACATCTACCGGCTTCTATTTGTGATGAGTTTATGTCTCATGAACTAGTGCCACTACTATTATTCTAACCACACTTCTTCAATATCTTTGCCAACAGGGATGCTTAGCTCGATTTTAGTGGAATTGCACAAAAGCATTGTATGATCCGAGGGGGTCAGGCTTCTTTCCTTCGACAGGTTCTACCTAGCTAGGAAATTAAATCCTGTTTAGGGTTTAGGGTTCAAGTCGTAGAGACCCCATCAGTAGTTTTTTTTGTACACACTCTCACAACTTTTGTCTTTAGTTGTGAAGTAAATATTGGCTATGATCTATGAATCATTGAGATGCATCAGCATGCGTGTTAGTTTTCCTTTGTATTTGATGGAATGTTGTAACGGGGCAACCATGGAGTCAGGATACATACATGAAACAAAATCATAAAGCTTCGTACTCCCTCCGATCCTTTTTTGTATGCGTATAAGGCTACTCATAGTGGGGAGTATCATATACTAGTATCATACATAAATTACATAGGGGACTAATAAACCAGGACAGAGGTAGTATGTGAGAGTGTATGGTGGGTCATGTGGTAAAATCTCGTCCCTCATTTCTGGTTTATTGGGCTCATCTCATTTTCTTAGTCTAATACCATATTATAAGTCTTATTTTCACTTCTTTCAACCACATGTTCACATTCCAAGGTGCATTAAATTGATGCATGCAAGGATTAAAAGAAACCAACCAATGCATGTAACCATTTCTACTCATTTAGTGGTCATCCATGCATATATTCTAATTAATGCAGATTAAAGTTTGAGCAATTTTGTAAACTACGAGATACATTTCTCCACTCATCATCTGCCTTGGTTGATGAGATTTCAAATTTAAGCCATGTATAAACCGGAAAAGAGGGAGTACTACGCAAAGAAAAAAGGACCGGAGGTGTCGCACGATATCCAAGGAATATGGTGACAGTGGGAGGTGGGCCATGTAGTCACTGGGCTGCCGTGTTTCGTACTCCTCTGGTGTAAGAGTGGAGAAAGTTAGTTTTATCACAGAATAAATAAATAAGAGTGCAGACGCTCTACCACCGCAGTAATAGTGACCAATGAGCCATCAAATCACATAGACCCGTTATAGTTAGTTGGACGGAAGAAGAAAACCATCACTCTATCTCTCTCATGCAATACAATATTCTTTTGGAAACCAACATTTCATTTCGTTGAATCGTGCCATCGAGCAAAACCAACGTTTAAATCATGTCTGTCGCGTTCGTGTCTCACCCTCCTCCACCCCACATGGTCGCTCGGCATGCCACTCACCGCAAACCGAGTATACGCAAACTTTCCCGCCTGCTTCTCGATGCATCGCGCCATGGAGTACTAGCAATACTAGAAGAGATAGACGAGGAGTGGGAGGACAGCTAGCTGTAGCACGAACTGCAAATAACTTTTTTACATGCATGTTGTGGCCGGTAGTGGTGACATTTGAACGCGGAGCAGTCGCGTGCACCGGGAAGCGGCACGGGCGGCGCTCCCTCGACCAGCGCGCTGCTTCAATGCCAACGCCAGTGAGAGGTCGCGTCCGCTCTGGCTGGGCATGAATGCGGCACTGACCATTTCGGGCGGAACCGCGCGCGGGTGATGAAGAGGGTTCGGGTTGGACAGGGCGGTCAGGCTGGACGTACGTAAATATTGCTGCATAATTAATAACGTAAATAATGTGCCAGTTGGACAAATATGATTGGAGATGGAGATGGAGACGGAGATGAAAGTAAGAATTTTACGTAAACATGGATATGCATGTCTATGTGTGTGTGTGCGCGCTCACACACATAGTGACGACTCTCGCGACTACTCGTACGCAACATCGATGTCTTGTTCTCCCTACACACACACAAACATAGTACCACCTCATTTTGTTCCTAGGATAGGAATATCATAGGAGTGGGAAACAATATGAAGTGAGATAAATGGAGTACTACGTACAAGAAGAAATGTACACACACACACTCTGCCTCCGACATACCCGCGAGTACACGATGGAGCGCATTTGTACACGAAGAGGCAGCTTACGTACGTAATAATTCGACCCTTTAATTTGTTAACTTAATAATTGTGGGTCGGGGACCACACATGAGCGATACAAACTGCGACCTGGAAGCGGGGGCGTGTTATTGATCGAGTTTTCTTTCTTGGTACGTTAAAAAAAGATTTGTCCGGCAGTTTTCGTTTCTTTGTTCCTGGAACACGCGTATTCTATTTATTACCACTACTATGGAGAGATTTCTTTACTCCATTATATATGCAGCCTCTTGTTTGATAGGGTTTCTCACGTCTCACTCTCTCACCCTCTCCATATCTAAACAAGATGACAGTGTCCACTCTATCTCTCTCCTCACCGGTGGTCACAGATCCGGCTGAATCCCGTCCACTTCAGGAGGTGAGGAGGTGCAGCGTTGACATTGTCGCCATTGGAGATGGAGGAAGCCGATGCGCACCGTCCTCTCTGAGCCGGTGCTGGCGCGGACGAAGGTCCTCCGCGCCCTTGTTCGCTGCCGTCGTGTGGGCAGATCCCGCCCGCCCGCCTAAGCGACATCTCGCCCACCTGAGGTATAACTTCTTTTGGATTTCATGCTTCATTATACTGTCCAGCTCCCCAGGTCGCCGCATGCGGGTTTTCTTCTATACCACTACTCCCCATCTCCCCATGTACAGTAGCTAGGGTTCGTCGGCTGGTCCAACATCACCTATTTTTTACTATTATAGAGGAAAGGCCACTCGAAAAGTTGTCCTGGTTTATGCCTCGGTGGTGGTATACATGTTTTTTTCGACAAAAAGTACATGCTGGTTGTGCGGTCATTGTCCATATGCTCCTATTGCTGCTGCTAATCTAATACAATCACTGGTTAAATGAAGCAATGCCCACGTTAAAGTGATGTCCCTTTTAAGTAATGCTGATGTCAATCCAGATGCATCGATAAATGCTTCTGTCTCGCTTTTTTTTCTCGGGTATCCTGGTTTAGTTCCCATCAATATAATCATGATGCTTCTGTTTGTTGGTGCACTTTTCATTAATTCTTATTGACAATTGAGATGTCCCTGTTAATCTTGTACCACTGCCAAAACAAAGTAACAACACTATATCCCTTTTTTATATTTTTGCAAACAGCGATGCGTATCTCCATACCCGGGCATGTCTTCCTGAATTTTAGTGGAACTGCACAAAATTGGATGCCCATTGTTGTTCTGCCTCACAGTCCTCTGCCATGTGGTTCTTCCTTCCTTGTGCTTGATTACCGAGAAGAAACAGACCACAGTGAGGATTTGTTAAACTTCATTGGTGCCTCACCCAAACTTGATGCCAAATGGATGATGCATCACCATGATGACCTATCAATGCTCATGGTTGCGTCTCATGGTTGCATCGGCTGGTGAAGCTGATCGATTTTCGACGAAAAAGAAGCTGTCTTCCATCAGTGCTCTTTGCTTGTTACCCACAAAGATGATATCCTTCATCAGTTCAACTTGGTTGCGTTGGAGATGCAGTCGTCTTTCATGTTGGTGCAATTTTATCACACAATTGGCTATGAACCAAATGTTTCCTCGAAGAAGCATCGATGTTGGTACTAAGAGCATAAGTTTTGTATTGATTTCTAAGCCTTCTCACAACTTTGTCTTCAGCTCCCCTGTAATTTTATTTGTCCAGCTATTAACTAAATATGTGGTCAGACTTTGATTAAAAATATGGTGTGAACTAAAAACCCGGATGGACGTAGTACCCCTCCTTTTTTATTTAATCAGCATATAAGATTTGAATGAAGTCAAACTTTGTAAAGTTTGACCAAGTATAGGCCGAACAGAATAAACCATAATCATTGAGAGAGGGCAAACTGTACATACTCTCAAACCTTTCCGATAATTGAAATTAAAATTCTTTATTTGTACACACTCTCACACCTTTCCGATAATTTGGTGCGTGTGTGGTTGTTCACTTAACAGAGGGTGTAATGTACCACACGTGAAGGACAGGAAGTGCGACTAGGACGCGTGGATCGTTAGTTGATCGTAAGTAGTTTTCTTCACTAGTACGTTAAATAAAGAGTTTCGTTTCGTACTTACACAATTTAAAATGATTGTTATGGAGAGAAAAAGAAAACCACTCCACTATATTATAGTAGTATACAGGAGTACTATATAAGCTGGAGCCTCAGCGCTTGTTCGCTAGGGTTTGCACTCTCCACACTCTCGCTGCACTACATATATATATATATATACACGTTGGAGGCTCAGCGTTCCTTTGCTAGGGTTTGCTATATTCACAGTCTCTCACCCTCTTCATCAGATCTAAACAAGACTATGTTGGCCTCTGTCTCTCTCTCCCCCCTGACAGCTGGTGAAGGAGTCGTCCGGATCCTGTCGCACCGGGAAGGGGAGGAGGTGCAGTGTTCACTCTGTCGCCTTCGGCGAAGGAGGCAATCCACTGCCGGCTGCGCTATTCTCTTTCACCCAGCGCCTGTGCGGGAGGGCCTCCGACCCCTTCTTCCTCACTGCCATATGTAGTATGGGCAGATCCGGCCTCCCGCCGCACGCCTAGCCACATCCCGACGACCCTAAGGTATAACTTTCTTTGAAACCGTCATTGCTCTAGCTGCATGCGGATCTTTTTCAATTCTGTAGTCAAATCTAGGTCTTGGTTCAAAGAGGAAAGAAGGGTGGGGTGGGGTGAAGCATGAATCTAGGACGTGGTTCAATGAGGAAAGGAGGGAGGAAAAGTAGTATAGATTGGCTATCCAGCTGCTTTGTTGGTCGAAAAGGGAAAAAGGGGGTAACCTAGTACACACATCTGTAAGGAATCGATCTCTTTGTTGAAAAAGGAAAGAAACTGGGGGTCAGGTAGTTTGTGCATGACTAGATTTGCTGCCCTCACATAGGAAAAAGGTTCAAAGAGAACAAATATGGGACCAATGCAGATATGCTGCTTGGCAACATACTCTGCATCACCCATTTATACGTGTGGACGCACATGGTGCTGGCATGTCCCATGTCCCATACAACTATTTTGCTGTTGTTAATCTAAGAATGCCGCTAGAAAATTGAAGCAATGCCACTGTTAAAAGTAAATTGCATTTTAATGAATGTTGTTTTAAGAGAATGTCTCTGTTAATATGAATCAATGCAACCGTTTTACAAATGCTACTGTCCTACTTTGTTTTCCATCAAGATAAGGTAGATGCTTATTTTTGTCGCCATATGTTTCATCCTCCTTTATTGGCCAATAATTGTTTCCTTTTTTGCCTCTGTTAAAACAGGGATATCTATTCAACTTGTTGCTGTAGCGAACTTAAATGTCACACAAGCGACTTTGCTTGATTTAGTTGAACTACACAAAATGAGATTGGATTTCCTATTCATGTTGGCAGATTCGTAGGTGAACTTGACTGCATCATGAAAGGTTAGTACCGGCCTTCTTCCACATGATCATGCAGTGTGCTTTGAGATGCTGTGCTACTTGTATTGGCACTATTTTAAATAAATGTTGAATTGAAGCTATTGAATTGTTGTCTTTTCCCATTAAGTGAACAAAAATGGGACCAACCCAAACATGATGCTTGTTGCTTTGTTACAACAAACTCTGCATCACCCCCTTTATAAGTAGATGGAAACACATGGTGTTGTTGCGCCCACTCTCCCCTGGAATTGTTTATGCTTTTTGGTAATCTAATGCCACTGGTAAAAGTAAGCAATGCCACTCTCAGAATTAACTACTGAATCTTAGTTCAAAACTGCAACACTTGTTAGGGATCGGCGGGAGTACCATTTCTGTTAGGGATCGGCCGGAGTACATGTTTAAGAAATGTATTGTTGAGATAATGTCTCTTAATGTATATCAGTTACAGTGTTTTACAAATGGTACTATCCTGCTTTGTAGTTCTTTCTACATGTTTAACCAAGGTATTGTTAAGATAATGTCTCTATTAATATGAATCAGTTGCATTGTTTTAGGAATGGTACTTTTCTGCTTTGTCGTTCTTTATACATGTTGAAACAAGGTATTGTTAAGATAATGTCTCAGTTAATATGAATGAATCACACTGTTTGAGAATTGCTACTCTCCTGCTTTGTTTCCCATTAAGATAAGGTAGATGTTTTTTCTTCTGGGAGTATAAGTCATCAACCGTTATTTCTCAGTAATTGTTTCCTTTATACCTATTGTTGCATACAGGGATATCAAAACTTCTGCCTGGTTCTATTTCGACTTTGATTTTAGTTGAACTGCACAAAAGGAGCCAATGTGTTTAAGGCAAACTGTTGCATTATTGGGCCCAGTTGGTCTTTCCACTTTGCAGAAAGAAGGAGTCACTCTTTGTGCTACATTACACAAGGAATGATCGAGAAGCTTTGCAGAGTATTAGTAGACGCTGGTGACATGACTAGTCTGTAGAGAGCATGGGAAACTCAACAACACGTGGAGTGCAAAATTCACTCCACAAGGAAAGGTATGACCAAGTCAGTTGCCGACGCAGCTGTAACAAACGAGATCAATATCGGCCTTCATCCACATGATTGTACTTTGTTATGTTGTGCTACTTATATTGTTGTATTGTTTTGAATAAATGTTTGATTGAAGCTATTGTATTGCTATCTTTTCCTGTTAAGATAATGAAGATGATTATAGTTGTAAGCGTATGTTTAATCAACTAGTACCGCTATTATATTCATCACGCTTTTTCTATATTTATGCAGACAGGGATGCTCAGCTTGATTTCAATGGAACTGCACAAAATGTTCAGATGGTTCATGTCCTCCATAATACTTCATCATGCACAATACATCGAATGGTTCTCTAATCATTCGTGGTCACCTTGAGACACCGGACTATCTACTTGAATGGAGCTGCCAACGTGTTCAACACCTTGCAACATATAAATACGAAATCCACCATGCTACGCAAGACATTGTTTGATTTCAGTGGAATTGCACAAAAAGATACGCTGGTTAATCCGGCTCCATGTTCCATTTCATTGTGCAAACTGATGACAAATCCTGCCCGTCTGAATGGAGCTACCAACGTCTTCAAGGCAGAAGAATTCCCAGAAGTTCAAGGGAAAGAACTCTGTCCAGCAGAATACTACCTTTAAGAAGAAGGGTAAGAAGAAAGACAAAGAGAGATGGCTGCTTTACTTGTCGTTCAGAGGAACACTGGGCAAACAAGTGCCCAAACAAGTACAAGAAGCCAGGACAGGACTCCAAGTCTATCAATGTCACTCTAAGCAACAATGTTGGGGCATCTGGGTATGGTAATCTATTTACTGTACTTTCAGTTTGTCAGTCCTTCGATTGGTGGGTTGATACTGGGGCCAATATTCATGTGTGTGCTGATGTGTCTTTGTTTTCTTGCAGCATATAAATACGAAATCCACCGTGCTACACATGACATTGTTTGATTTCAGTGGAACTGCACAAGAAGATATGCTGGTTAATCCGGCTCCATGTGCCATTTCAATGTGCAAACTGATGACAAACCCTGCCCATTCCACAATCATAGGCATTACATATTTTGAATGGGAAAAGCTTGTCAAAGTTTAATCATTGATGTTAGAAGAAGACATTAGTTTAATATATAGGAATTGGAAAACCTTGTCAAATTTTGCTCATTGATGTTAGCCAGAAGACATGCATTTGATATTTTGGAGCCGGACACCCTTTGCTGTGAGCAGCCTCGATCATTTTTTCCTATTCCTGTGTTCAGTTCAGAAGTAAATATTTACTCTGCTGAGATGCATAGTCACATGAATGTTGACTTATGTAAGGTATTTTAAGAGTTTGTTCTGAATGTTGTCTATGTAATGCCAGGCCTTGTGAGTTTGATAGCAAAGAGCTTGGAATGTTGTGGCATGCGGCATCACGAGCTGTTCACCGTGACTCCTGAGAATAATGCTTCATATTGTTTTGCATGTTGATCTAATGCCAGTGATTTGCATGTTAAGAAGATCATCCTCTTCTGTTGTTTCTGTGCTTAAGAAGTTCATCGTCTTATGTTTCATTCATAGCCTATACGACAACTCGGGTAGGTTAGGGGTGAAACCATATGATCTTCCGACCAACTCATCATCTTAGGCCGTGATTGGATCGTCGTTTTCCAACCAAAACCGCTTGTAAAACTAACACTTGTAAATAGAAGCAGATGGTCTTGGGCGAAGCGCTTGGTTGGTCGATTTCGACTGGTAAAATATCCACTGGTCTCTCAAATTACACGCGTAACTCGCCGGTTTTCGTTACAGACCTCGGGCCATCGGTTTCATTATGCCTATATTTTACGCGTTGTTTCCGGTGACGAGTAAATTACACTTGTATCTTAATACAGGTGTGAAACAATCTAGAGCTCCCAAACGCGGCCATACCGTTTCATGCCGGCTCAGTCTCTCAAAGGTGCTCATTGGTGTCCGATGATCCTGGCTTCCTGAATGAGCAGCGGGTGTTGTATCAGACCATCCGTAGGGCCCGCGAGGCCCTCTCCGTCGTCCTTCATGTTGTTGCGCTCGCCGTGGCGCTGAGCGTTGTCAACATGGTCAACGAACATGAGGAATCAGGAGATGACTTTACTTGGAGAGGATGACAGTAGGGACCCACCAGGACCATAGCCGTACACGTACGCAAGTTCCTCCTTATTATATACAACTATAATTTTTTTTGCTTCCTCCTGGTTTCCTGACATCACGGTCCCACACCATTGTCAACATATATAGTCAATAAATGAGAGAATTGCACAAGGAGCGCCTGACAACTGGGACCCAGCAGCTCGAGCAGTATTTGTTTTTTTAGGTGTAAGCGGAGTTTTTCTTGAGCGATGTTTTTGTTGTTGTTCAGAGGAGTAGGGTATCAACTGGGCGGGCTGTGGCCTATCTAGCTCGGGCTATTATTTTATATCGACCAAATATCCAGCCCAGATATTAATTATTCAAGGTGAAAATGGCTAGCCCAGCTATACTTTTTTTGCGGAATACCCAACCCAGGTCAGCTTGTTATTCTCCGCCCCGCTGGGCTGTAAATCTTTCCTAGTAGGGATGCATTAGGCCTAACAAGAAAATGGGCTTTAAGAAATAATAAATGGGATGTAATTATAAAAACTGGGCTGTAAATATACAAAAACGCACCAAACAGGTAATTAGTTTCAAAAATATATTTTTTGAATTTGAAAATTTTAATTTCATTACTTATTGTCCGCTTTCGTTAGATTTTTACCTAATACAAATTCATTTTGAAATTATATTTAATCTGACTTGAAATTTCGGGATAAAAATATTTCGGATCCCATCAAAATGTGGGATTTTTTGTTGAATTCTGTTTTGAGCGGTTGGTTGAAATTATTAATCGTTGTCCTGGCTAGAAAATGGGCTGTAATTTTAACAGACAGTAAATGGGTTGTAGTAAATTCCATTAGAATTCAAAAATGGGTTGTACATTATTACAAATCGCAAATGGGCTATATGTTCTCTACCACAGATGTGATGCTCACTTGTGGGCCTACTATTTTTTTTAGAATTATAGTCAGTGACGCGTACGGAAGGCTTGTGGGCCTACTAAGGCGTACGGAAGGCTTTGTCAACTTATAGTCAAGACACGATTCTAGCAGCAGTGGCCGTTGGATGTCCATCCAACGGCTCTAGTGCTTCTTCAATCTCGGATATTCTTGCTTCAGCCGCCCAAACCACCGCCGGCGGTACCACCTGCTATCGCCTCCCATGGCCGGCTGTGCTGCTGCGCAGGCTTCACCAGCCCACCCTACTCCCAAACGCCGTCCAGGCCATTCCTCTACTCACCAACACCTCCTGTTCTTCTCCAGCGACGGCAGCCTCACACCGCAGCTGAACCAGTGAACCCTCATACTCCCCTCCGCGTGGGCATCCACTGTTGTGTCTTCGGCGGCTCCGGGTCGTTCCCTTCCCAGGACTCGCCATCGTTCACTGCGTTGGTTCTCTCGGCGCGGCGTGGTCAACTTTGTCAACAAACGACAGCCATCAGAAGATGCATGTACGTGGAGTGGCTGACAGTAGGGACCCACATGGTCCATGGCCGCACGCAGCAAGTGCCCCCGTATTATGCGAAAACAAATAATTTCTCCCCCTGACAGGTTTGACCCACCAGCTACATCTTCGCACGCAAGGAAGTGCTTCCTTTATTACGCGGAAATAAAAAGTTTCCTCTCCCCGACAGCTGGGACCCACCAGCTTTATTATGATCCTTTTCGAGAAAATATAGATTGTACCGAAGATGCTACATTGTTTTCTTTTTATTCTAACTCGAAAAATAAGAAATTAAAAAAACCAGAAAACATCTTTGCACGCAAGGAAATGCCACCTTATTACATGGAAAAAATTTGATTCCCCCTGCTATCTGGGACCCACCAGATTTGGAGGCTGACTTGTGGGCCTACTAAGTTAATGCGTACGCAGGGCTTTGTCAACTTAGTCAATAAACGATTCTAGCTGCACTGACCGTTGGATGTTAATCCAACGGCCAAGCTGCGTCTTCAACCTCTGGTCTTCTTGCTCTAGCCGCCCAAACCTGCGCCCGCCATACCGCCTGCTCCAGCCTCCCGTGGCCGGCTGTGCTGCCGAGCAGGCCTCACTGCCCGACCATACTACTACTGGCCAGGCCTTTCCTCTACTCACCCGCACCCCCTGTTATTCTCCGGCGACGGCAGCCTTACACGCAGCCGAACCATTGAACCCTCGTACTCCCCTCCACGCGGGCATCCACCTGCCTCGTCTTCCCAGGCTCAGCGTCGTTCCTTCCTAGGCCTCGTCGTCGTCCACCACCTGGGTGCTGTCCGCACGGCGTGGTCAACGTGGTCTACAAACGACAGCCATCGGAAGAGTAGTGTACGCGGTGAGGCTGATAGATGGACCCACCAGCTACATCTTCGCAAGCAAGGAAGTGCCTCCATATTAGGCGCGAAAAAAAATGAATCCTCCCCCTGACAGCTCGGACCCACCATCAATAACTTCGCACACAAGGAAGTACCTCCTTATCCTCCTTGACAGCCGGGACCCACCTGGTCGAAGCGTACGTAGCATTGTCACGAACGTGTACGTACATACTGGTCAATCGGTCTCTCTGCAACGATGAACCGTGGCCGAGCAAGTAGCGGCACGTGTAGTAGTAGAGCCCCCGACGTAGCAGTTCAGGAAGTCCCTTCTAAACCGTGTACACGTACGTACAACCACATGCCAAAAAATACGGCCACATACGTACATACGGGCGGGGTCTCGAACGCCTACTCGCGCATATGTACGGCCAGGGCTCGTATACATGGAGAGGCAACGGGCGGCAGCAACAGCGTCCTGTCCATCGGGCAGCCAACCAGCTGGGTCGGAACAGAGAAACAGCGTCCTGTTCATCGGGAGGCAACAGACTGGGTCGGAATGTGTCCTGTTCAACGGGAGCCAACCGGCTTGGACGGAACAGCCGAAACGGGGTCTGGCGTACCATAGTACGGAGGAAACGGCCTTCTGTTCGACCGGCTACGGTCGAAACAGGGGTCCTGTTCATCGGGAGGGGTGTGGCGTACCGCAAAACGGAGGAAACGGACTTGTGTTGGAGCGCTACGGTCGAAACGGGGGTCCTGTTCATCAGAGGGGTGTGGCGTACCGCAAAACAGGACTACACGGGCTACTGTTCACCCACCGTCGACTACCTTCAGCCTCCACCTGCACTGCTCATCCACCACATCTTCCTCCTGCCTCCACCAGCTACTGTTCATCCAGCCCTCCACCGGCTACTATTCAACCAGCCCTCCACGGGGTCCTGTTCATCAACTCCCAACCAGCTCGGCTGTGGCGGCCTCCTCTCGGGGTCCTGTTCATCCAGCGGCAATGGCCTACTACTACTACCACGGGGTCCTGTTCATCCAACCCCCACCAGGAACTGTTCATCCAACCACAACCACGTACGTCTCGACTCGTTCAACCAACCCCCATGTTCACTGTTCATCAAGAGGCAGCAGGTTCGAATGGCTTCAGTTAGCAGCAGTAGCGAAGGAATCCCTCGATCGGGTTCAGTTAATAGCCAGGGATCGATCGATCGCTCGGGTTCAGTAACATAGCTAGTGCAATCACTCGGGTTCAGTAAGCGAACACCTCGCTCGGGTTCAGTTAGAGCCCAACACCTCGCACACACGCGCGTACGTATACGAGAGAAAACGCGCAAACCTCCCTGCATCGCTCGGCCCCGACCACCCATCGTAACCGGGAACTCCCCGAAATTTTCCTCGCCCTCGCTTCTACCACGATTTTTTCCATTATGGACGGCCCAAAGAATGTCATGCAGCTGCATCTCCGGCCCGCCCAGGACGAAAAGCACATTTTCTGTCATGATTTTTTGTCATAGAAGTAGGAGCCCACCACATCTATGATAATACCGGGTTTTGTCATAATTATCATCATAGAAGTGTCCTAAGCATGACATAATTTTTTTTCGTTCAGCCCAAAATGTCACGGATGTGTCTTTTTTTGTAGTGGGAGTGGCTGTCTTCTGACCCTCTCTAACATTTTTTTTGCTGCAAGGACTCTGATGACGCTCAACGGTCATAGGTATAATGTCTTAACCGTGTGTGATGCAAGTGCGCTGTGAATCACCATGACTGCGCAAGCATGAGCAAAGGTGGAGGTACTGGAACGGGGTCTGGCATACCGCAGTACGGAGGAAACGGCCTTCTGTTCGACCGGCTACGGTCGAAACGGGGTTCCTGTTCATCGGGAGGGGTGTGGCGTACCGCAAAACGAAGGAAGCAGACTTGTGTTGGAGCGCTACGGTCAAAACGGGGGTCCTGTTCATCGGGAGGGGTGTGGCGTACCACAAAACGAAGGAAACAGACTTGTGTTGGAGCACTACGGTCGAAACGGGGGTCCTGTTCATCGGAGGGGTGTGGCGTACCGCAAAACGGGACTCCACGGGCTACTGTTCACCCACCGTCGACTTCCTTCAGCGTCCACCTGCACTATTCATCCATCGCGTCTTCCTCCTGCCTCCACCAGCTACTGTTCATCCACGGGCTACTGTTCATCCAGCCCTCCACCGGCTACTGTATAACCAGCCCTCCACGGGGTCCTGTTCATCCACCCCCAACCAGCTCGGCTGTGGCGGCCTCCTCTCGGGGTCCTGTTCATCCAACCCCCACCGGGAACTGTTCATCCAACCCCAACCACATACGTCTCGACTCGTTCAACCAACCCCCACATTCAGTGTTCATCAAGAGGCAGCAGGTTCGATCGGCTTCAGTTAGCAGCAGTAGCGAAGGAATCCCTCGATCGGGTTCAGTTAACAGCCAGGGATCGATCGATCGCTCGGGTTCAGTAACGTAGCTAGTGCAATCACTCGGGTTCAGTAAGCGAATGCCTCGCTCGGGTTCAGTTAGAGCCCAACGCCTCGCACACACGCGCGTATGTATACGAGAGAAAACGCGCAAACCTCGCGTGCATCGCTCGGTCCCGACCACCAACCGTAACCGGGAACTCCCCAAAATTTTCCTCGCCCTCGCTTCTACCATGATTTTTTCCATCATGGACGGCCCAAAGAATGTCATGCAGGTGCGTCTCCGGCCCGCCCAGGATGAAAAGACCATTTTCTGTCATGATTTTTTGTCATAGAAGTAGGAGCCCACCACATCTATGATGATACCGGGTTTTGTCACAATAATCATCATAGAAGTGTCATAAGCATGACAGAAAAAATTTCATTCGGCCCAAAATGTCACGGATGTGTATTTTTGTGGTGTGTCTGCTGATGGCGAAAGCGATGGCAAGAGGAAGGACAAGGCGTACCCAAATGAGCGGTGGCCGCTCCTCTTTTATAAACTACCATGAATGCCAGCAGTCCTTTAACTACGCCACGGGCCTCGCCACTTCCTGATATTATCGTGGTGTTATGCACGAGTGGGGGAATTGAAATCATTGATCATATCCCTTAAAAAATGGGCACGCTCTCCACCTTGATGGGACGTGCCAATGGAGGCGTTGCCTCGAACAGCGAATCAAGCTTTTACAACGGTTTGATGTATACGACCGAGTGTGACCCTTCGCCGAAAAGTTGTCAGTCAAAGGTACCATTCACATTTGGGCGGTTAGGCCTTTGAGGCTAAGTTATATCTGCAGTTCGGATTCCAAACACTACCTGGTAGGCACATGGCCGAATTCTAGCTTAACAGTTCCGAGAACTTGGTTAAAGGAGGTGGTGCCGGACATGGAGAAGGAGAGGAACTCACCCCGCAAGGGAGAGGCATCAGGTATATCGAAGATCTCAAGACATGATGAAGCACCGGCGTTGGAGGCAGGTTCGGGGGCTACTGAGTGGCTCCTCGATTAGGGGGTCTTCGGCCTGCCGGCCTATCCCTTAGGGGCCGGACTGTTGGGCCGTGTTACCAATGCTAGGAGGCCGAACTATGTGGAGACCCCGTGTCCGGACAGGAGGCTTTTTGGTGTCTTGGTGTGTCCTCCAAGTCAAGATAAGAAGAATCGGCATGTTTATCCTTTCCTTGTAACCAACCGTGTGTAACCCTAGTACCCCTGGTGTCTATATAAACTAGAGGGTTTAGTCCGTAGAGGCTAGAACACTAACCATCATCCTACTAGTCTAGGGTTTAGTTCATCTGATCTCGTGGTAGATTGACTCTGTAATCCTCATATACACAGGCAATATAATTAAGCAGGATGTAGGGTTTTACCTCTTAGAGAGGGCCCGAACTTGGGTAAACATCGTGTCCCTAGTCCCTTGTTCCCCATCGATCCAAGTACCACAGCACGGGACCCCCTACCCAAGATCCACTGGTTTTGACACCGACCCCCCCTTTACTCACAAGCGGCCCGCATGACGGAAAATGATTGAACCAATGAGGCCACCCCCGGAGGTGTCCAAACTTAGCTCCTTGCAGCGCCGGTGGTTCATTGCTTGCAGGGTGCGCCTCATGAGACCTCCCAGGTGATTCGCTCATGAGGGGAAACCTGCGTACAAAAATCCTATCTCGAACGGGCGGCACGCGCTTGCTATCTTGCACATGGGCATTACACGAGGAGACCAGACACCAAGGGCCTTGGTGGGGTGACATGCACGGGGGCAGGCCTGCCAGCCATAGCCCAACCCCTTGGCGTTTTCAGCACTGCTAGGACTGACCTGAGCATAGGCACCGTGTCCAGCCCCCGCTCGTGTGAGGCACAGCGGGAAGTTGTGAGCGCATGCCGCGGAAGAAGATAAGTGTCCTCCATGTCCGGCACGGGTTAGCCTGAGGTCGGTGCGGCCTGTGGGGTGCTCTCAATTCATTATCCCACCAGCACGGAGCATGGGGCTTCCACTTGGGTGTGGGCATGATCATTGTTTAATGGTTAATGGCGCATAGACTTCAAGGGAGGAGGAGGGCCGCCTGCTAGGAGCCGACCTCCCACTGAGCCGACTGGTCTGGGCTCACCGCCTTCTGGCTTGTCACGGACAGGTAGGGCCTGCCGCCTGCGGGCCATACTGGCCGCCTGTCATGGGAGCATGGCTTCCTCTGCCATGGGTGATGTCATGAGCGGCATGGCAACAGTCCTGCGTTGGGCGCAGGATGCCTGCTTGGTACGCTGTACTGTGGCCATGTTCTACCCTGGATTCGGGGTGGCAGGCCTGTACTGTAGACATGCCCTGTCTCATCATGTTTATGTTGGCGCTGACTTTGAGGGCGCGAGGGGCCGCCTGCTAGGACTCGGCGTCCCAGGAGGCCGCCTGCTAGGAGTCGGCCCACTTCATGGCCGTCTTGTGGACTCCGCCGCCTCCTGGCAACCGGCTGCTTGGACCAGCCGGCCTCAAGAAGGCGGCCCTTTGTCCTTGACGTTTGAGGGGCGCACCCTACCCCGATGTCTTGAAATACCAAAGGGAGCTGATGGGGCTACCCGTGGTCATTTACTCCGACAGTAGTCCCCGAAGCTGATGAGGCGCTGCGGCTGAAGGGGCAAGAAGCCTCAGCAGCTTCATATTCCGGGTCGCCTGGTATTCTGCTTCGTTCGTCTTCCGAGGTGCCGACTGGTAGGTGTCGGCCATGACCAGGCAGGCCGCCTGGCGTTTTCGAAACGTCATGGTGGGGACCAGGTGGCATGCTAGCCAGACGTCAGGCTTGCCGCCCGCGCATGTCGGCCACATGGCGTCATCAGGTCAAGCCGGCCTGCCAGCCCACGCACGTGACGGGACGGCGCTGCAGGCCGGGGCCTGCCACTACAGTGCCTCGGCATGCGCGCGGATCCGCTACGGCCGAGGTGGACGGTTGGGCTTCTGCGGTAGTTAATACGCACCTTTACTGGCGCCGCAATCGTGGGAACGTGGGGGAGTGGGCGTAGTTAATCCCACGATCCCCCACGTCCCCGCCCCCTCAGCTTCGCCGCTTGGGGCTATAAGTAGGGGGAGGAGGGGGGTGGCAGATGCATGCGCGCCCTCCTCTCCACTGCCGCCGCGCCCTTTCCTCCCGTCGAAGTGCTGCCGCAGCCCGCCGTCGTCGAGCGTCCTCTCGCTGCGGCTTCCTTGCTCCGCCGCAGCCTCGCCCGCTCGCCACCGCGCCGTGCCTGCGATGAGCTCCTTCGTCTATGGCACACTCACGAGCCGGCAAATGGGACGGCTCCAACGTCCATGACGATCACCTCTCCTTCCTCCGTCAAACACGGCGGCTGCCCCGGGAGGCGAACGTGCAGGTGCGCGTTCCCCCCGAAGTAGAAATCTCGCCGGCGCCGGAGGACGATGAACGTGTCATCTTCCGGTCCCATTTCCTTCGCGGCTTCGGCCTTCCGGTGAGCAGCTTCCTCCGCTCCTTCCTCGACTTCTACCGAGTCCAGCCGCACCACCTCACACCAAACACGGTGGTGCTACTGGCCGCCTTCGTCACCATGTGCGAAGGGTACCTCGGCACTCTCCCCACCCTTGAACTCTGGGGCAGTGCTTCTACCTCAAACTTGGCACCGCTGCCAAGGGCCAGGCGGCTCAATGCGGAGCCTGCGTGGCGGTGCGGCGCCCGGGCACCGGGAACCATTTCCCGCCCATCTCCCTGTTGCAGTCAGCCAAGCTGTGGCAGAAATCCTATTTCTACGTCAAGAACATCCACCCGACAAGTGAGTACGTCAACTTGCCGTCCTACGCAGCCGGCCCGCCAGCCGAGCCACGTGCCAACTGGCAGTACAAGCCGAGTTCCCTGTCGGCCGCCTCCTCCGCCGCCCTTGCCCGACTTCAGGTGATGACGGAGTCGGAGGGCCTGAAGGGCTCGGACTTGCTGGCTGCCTTCGTGACGCGCCGAGTGCTCCCCCTCCAAGCTCGGCCTCACATCATTATCTGCATGAGCGGGCACCGGGACCCGTGCCGGATGTGCACACGGGACCTGCTGGACGTGGAGGTGGTCCGGCTGGTCAACTATATCTCCAACTGCAAGCTGTCGGAGGCGGACTGGCGGTTCGGCATGCGGCCGTACGACCGCGCACATCCGCCGCCTGTGGTGAGTCTTGTAAATCCTTTCTCTTTGCTGGTCCGAGTTCTTGTTTTGCCGCCAGACCAATCGGCCATGGTGCAGGTCCTCCCGGCCCAGTCGGTCGCCGGCGCTCTAGATCCAGGTCAGCAGTATATGCCGGACCGAACGAGGAGCGACGTGGAAGACCCCGACTTGGGGGCGGCCGCCATGGAGGAGGACGACGCCACAGGTGGCGGCGGTGGAGCAGGCGGCTCCGGGGGAGGAGGCGGCCTTGAGGACTGGCCGGATGACGATGAGGAGGAGAACGAGCCGTGCCACCCGCACGGCACCGACAGGGCGGGCGCGAGCTCCTCAGCCGCGCCGACCGCACCAGGCGGCCCACAAAAGCGCCGAGCCGGCTTGTTGCTGTTCGGCAGCCGGCCGAAGAAGTCCAAGAACGCGGCCGCCGCAACCAGGTGGCAAGAGGCCGCCGCAAGAGCGGCCCAGTTCCAGAGGGCCCCGAAGCAGCCCCCGATGGTGTCCGCGTAAGTGCTTGGTTGTGTTTTCCTTTCTTCTTCCTTGCACACTTTTTCTAAGTTTTCTCTTGTCTTGCTTGAATCAGGGCCCCACTCACTCTTGAGCTGTCTGCCGCTGCTTTCGTGATCGGGGAGGCGGAAGGCTCCGCCAATACCCGCCGCATGGACCCGCTCGCCGACCTCCGGGCAACGACGGAGAGGAACGCGCGGGAGGCGCGCGAGGAGCGGGAGGATGCGGAAAGGCAGGACGCGGAGGCGGCCGAGGCAGCGCGGGCAGACGCGGACGCGGCGGCCAAGGCTCAAGCGGATGCTGCGGCCAAGGTCCGGGCGGACGCCGCCGCCAAGGCTCAGGCGGACAAGGCCACTAGGGCGTAAGCGGAAGAAACCGCGCGAGGCCGGACCCCGCAACTTGTCATTTCGGTGCGCGCGGCGCCGCCAACACCAGAGATCCCGGTGCCGACTGGACGAGCTGGCGATGACCAGCTGGTCATGGAGAGGAGAGGAGGCGACGCCATCGTCTCTGAGGCGGAGGTGCCCCCGGAAGCGCCGACTGCCGGGGCCCGAGGCAATCGGCCTGACGTGCCACCGGCGCCGCCGGTCAGTGGCGAGTTGGTGGTGGGGGCGACTCCCATGGTCCGCCCTTCGGTGCGCCGGCGTGTGGTGAAGGCGGCCTTGGCGCCGCGGGCGCAGGAGATCGGGGCCGCGATCTCGTCGGCCCCAGACGCAGAGCCACCAGTGCCGCCCCACCAGAATGGATGCCTGGGGGCATGATGGGCGTGCTGAACAAGGCCGCGCAGGACGTTCAGGCCTAGCTCCAGGCCCAAGGCGCCGCCATCCAGTAGTGTACGAAGGCGTTCTTGGCGACGCGGACGGCCGTTCAGGTATGCTTCTTTGCTTTGTTTTTTGATTCTTCCAGTCTTCCGTGGGGGCGCGCCAGCGCACCCACTGGGTGTAGCCCCCGAGTTCCGGGCCGGCTGCTAAGCAGGCGGCTCGGAACTTTAAGGTAGGTTCCGAGTGCTAACTTGTTTTCTCTTCTTTTGTCTTCGTTGCAGGACTACCACAACATCCGCGCAGCCGCCTTCAACTCCCAGGTCCAGGAGTTGGCTAAGCGGACCGCCGACCTCACCGAAAGCCGGCATAAGCATTCTGTCTACTTCCTCACGGGGGCGCGTCAGCGCACCCGCTGGGTGTAGCCCCCGAGATTCGGGCCGACTGCTGAGCAGTCGGGCCGGATCTTCTGGCAACCACTTTTATTTTTTGTTCATCTTTGTTGATTGTCCTCTCTTTCTCATTTTTGCAGGAGCCAACGCCACACTGCAGCAGCATCTGGGCGAAGTCCGGACCGAGCTGCGCGTCAAGGAGGAGGAGCGCCGTAAGGCAGCCCTGGAGCGCGACCGTCTGGCCAAGAAGTTGGCGGACCAGGCGGACCAGCACAAGGCGGAGCTCCAGAAGCTCAAGGAGGCGGAAGGCGCCCTTCAGGCCGAGTTTGAGATCGAACGCTCAAAGTGGGCCAAGAAGGAGGCGATCCTCGCCGCTGGCTACGGCGAGATTGAGGACATGATCGACGGTAAACTTCTTTCTTGGAATAGCTGCCGACTGCTTCGGGAGTCGGCTTCTGATCTTTGTTTTTCTTTTGCGTAGACTTCTTTCCTGGCCACGCCGTCGCCATCAGCCAGGCCATCGAGGCGCGGCGCGACCAGCGTAGGAGGCAAGGAGTGGAGATCACGCCCGACGCGCCTCGGAACATGAACGAGCAGCTCCTGGCCATCAGGACGCGTTTGTAGCCGATTCACCGTCTGCTCCGCCGCCTTCAGCGTGCCGGGTCTCAGCTGGTTTCCGCCCTCTGGCCAGGCGGCCAAGCTCCACGCACCCCCCAGTCGGACCGCCGACTGGTTGGAGGCGGCAATCGGCCGCTTCGAGGCTTGGAGGGGCTCCGCCGCTCGGGCAGGCGCCCAAAGAGCCTTGGAGTTCGGCAAGGCGTGGTACCCTGGGCTAAACCTAACCCAGTTGGCCACATTCCGGCAGGAGGCCATCGAAGAGTTGGTGGCAGCGGGGCTTGCGCTCACCCATCGTGCGGTGGCGATCGCTGAGTACACCGACACCAGCGTCTTCTTCCCCGAGCTGGACGAGGAGGGTGCCGAGGTGCCGATGGACTGGTTCGGGCTGAACCCGGATGACGGCGAGGACTCGGTGGAAGAAATCGCCTCAAGCGACGAAGGCGAGGACGAGGAAGATGAGGATGGTGAAGGCGATGCACCGGAGGGCGGAGCGGACACCCAGCCTCAGCTTGATCGGGCCTCAAGCAACGAGCCGCGTGCGAGTGCACCGACTGCTGCTAAAGGCGACCAAGCCGAGACTCGCCAGATGGCCACTCCACCAGCTGGCGCCGCCGACTCCACCAACCTGCCAGACTTGCCTGTTGCTCCTTTGGCCTAGGCTGCCAACTTATCTTATCTTTTCCTGCTTTGGCAATCTTTAGAACAAACTTTGTGAAATTCGCGCAGTTCCACTCGCTGGGGGTGTATTCAAACTTTGTTGAATGCTGGCCGAGGGCCTCTTGCTATGTGATTTAATTCTCGCACAAGATGTGCTTCGCCGAGCTCTGACTTGTCTTGCTTTCTGTTCTTTTGGCTTTTTCCTTTGCCGCTTTCCCTTGGCTGCCGCCTTGCCGGCCAGACAACCATTCTTTGGTCTGCTGGCCGGGTCAAGTACTTGCCCATTTTGGGAAGACAAGTACTTTGGCCACTTAGAACGTAGCAATTTAAGTGAGAAGCCGGCCGGCCAGCTGCTCAGCAACCGGACGGCTAGGCGAGGAGCCGACTTGGCCTATGTGGGTGCTTTCGTCCTTAAGCATTTTTCATGTGAGCACCATTTCCTGTCTTTGACTCTTGCCTGCCAGACAGTCGCTCTGCGAGCTGCGGCTTATGGCAAGGGTGGGCTTAGATGCCGGCACACTACTTGTCCGACTTCGGGTAGAGCCAACATAGTACAAGGCGGCAAGCCCCGGGCCGACTGGTCGGACCCGGTGCCGGGCGGAGGAATGAAATAACATACTCCCAGGCATGAAACTTATCATATAGATAAGAAAGGTAGCCCTCGAGTGCTCCTCGGGGGACCCGGTGCCTTTGCTCTTAGTACAAAAGGTAGCGTGGTACATACTGTATTTAACTGTAAAATCTTCGGAGGAGATTTGCGTTCCATGGGTGCTCTGTTTCCTTGCCGGAATCGTCCCTTTTGCGCGCCCTGGGCTTCTGCGTGTTGATGAGGTAATAGGAGTCATTGCCCAAGGCTTTGCTGATGATGAAGGGGCCTTCCCAAGGGGCCGAGAGCTTGTGCTGGCCGGCTGTTCGCTGGATCAGCCGGAGCACAAGGTCTCCCTCTTGGAAGGATCGTGGCTTGACCTTCCGACTGTAGTAGCGGCGCAGGCTCTGCTGGTAGATGGCGGATCGGCTCAGTGCTAACAGCCGGAGTTCTTCCATCAGATCGATGCCGTCTTATCGTGCTTCCTTCGCCTCCGCCTCCATGTACATGGTGACGCGAGGTGAGTCGAACTCGAAGTCAGTTGGGATGACGGCCTCGGCCCCGTACACGAGGAAGAAGGGAGTGAAACCGGTTGATCTGTTCGGAGTGGTGCGGAGGCTCCAGAGGATGGCCGACAACTCGTCGATCTAGCAGCCGGCCGAGCGCTCCAGTGGCTCGACCAGTCGGGGTTTGATGCCGGATAAGATGAGGCCGTTTGCTCGTTCTACTTGGCCGTTTGACTGCGGATGGGCAATGGACGCTAAGTCCAGTCGGATGCCCTAAGTCACGCAGAAACGGGCCAAGGCGCCTTTGGCAAAGTTAGTGCCATTGTCAGTGATGATGCTGTGTGGTACACCGTACCGGACGGTGATATCTGCAATGAAGGCCACAGCAGTCGGACCATTTAGTTTCTTGATTGGTTTTGCTTCAATCCACTTGGTGAATTTGTCCACGGCGACAAGCAGATGGGTCATGCCACCGCGTGCTGTCTTGAATGGGCCCACCATGTCCAACCCAGAGACGGCAAAGGGCCAGGTAAGGGGGGTGGTCTTGAGTGCAGAAGCTGGCAGATGTTGCTTGGAGCTGAATTTTTGGCACCCCTTGCATTTCTTGACCAGATCCTTGGCGTCCTCCAAAGCAGTCGGCCAGAAGAAACCATGGCAGAAAGCTTTGGCGACAAGGGATCTGGAGGCCGTGTGGTGGCCGCACTCGCCTTGGTGTATGTCTCTGAGGATTGCCTTTCCTTTCTCTGGTTCGACGCAGCGTTGGAAAACGTTGGTCACGCTGCGCCTGACAAGCTCTCTGTTTACTATCGTGTAAGCTCCTGCCCGGCGTTGCACCTGTCGGGCCGAGATCTCATCAACTGGCAGCTCTCCGCTTACCAGAAAGTTGAGGATGGGCGGTGCCCATGATGGTGCTTCGACTTCATCCACTGTCATTACGGCCACTGAAACTAGGGCGGTTGGGTTGGGAGGTGGCGGGGTGGAGTCGGCCGCGTCTTGCTGCGTTGTTGAAGTCCCCGGGACGGCTGCTGCAGCCCCCGGGCCGGGCTGTAGAGTCCCTGGGCCGGGTGCGACTGCCGCAGTCCCCGAGCCGCTTGGTGAAGTCCTCGGGCTGGTTGCCGCAGCCCCCGGGCCGGGTTGCGAAGTCCCCGGGCCGGGTGCGACTGCTGTAGTCCCCGTGCCGCCTGCCGAACTCCCCGGGCCAGCTGCTGCAGCCCCCAGGCCGGGTTGCGAAGTCCACGGGCCGGGTGCGACTGCTGCAGTCCCTGTGCCGCTTGCCGAAGTCCTCGGGCCGGCTGCCGCAGCCCCCGGGCCGGGTGCGACTGCTGCAGTCTCCGTGCCGCCTGCCGAACTCCCCGGGCCGGCTGCTGCAGCCCCCGGGCCATGTTGCGAAGTCCCCGGGCCGGGTGCGACTGCTGCAGTCCCCGTGCCGCTTGCCGAAGTCCCCGGGCCGGCTGCTGCAGCCTCTGAGTCGGATTCGACTGTTTCGGGAGCAGCCGGCATGAAGATGGATTCTGATTCCGAGGAAGGCTTGATAGACGGCTTGCGGAGGCACTGAAGGGACACGCCGGCTGGTATGGCTTGCCTGGTGGAGCTGATTCGTGCCAGGGCGTCTGCTTTCTCGTTGTCGGCCCGTGGCACATGAAGGAACTCGCACCCATCAAAATATCCGCTGATCTGCTGGACGAGGAAGCGGTAGCTCACCATATTTGCATCCTTGGCGTCCCAGTCGCCAGACGACTGTTGGACCACCAAGTCCGAATCGCCGTAGCACAGAATCCGGCGGATGCCAATCTCCTTGGCCAGCCGGAGTCCGTGTACTAGCGCCTCGTACTCGGCCACGTTGTTGGAGGCGGCAAAGTGGATTTGCAGCGTGTATCTGAGCTTGTCGCCTTTGGGAGAGGCGAGGACGATGCCGGCTCCCAAACTAGTGCGCATCTTCGAGCCATCAAAGTGCATCCGCCAATGAGTGGAGTCTGGAGCTGGCGGCAGGTACTGGGTCTCGGCCCAGTCGACGAGGAAGTCGGCCAGTGCTTGGGACTTGATGGCGGCGCGAGGCTGGTAGAAGATGGTGTAGGGGGCCAGCTTGATGGCCCACTTGGCCACTCGGCCCGATGCGTCACTGCTGCCTATGATCTCCGCAAGCGGGGCGGTGCAGACGACCGTGATGGGATGCTCTTGAAAGTATGGCTTGAGCTTCTTGGCGGAAAAATGCACACCATAGCACAACTTTTCGTAGTGGGGGTAGTTCTGCTTGGAAGCTGACAGCACCTCACTCAAGTAGTAGACGGGCCTCTGGACCAGCTGTGCCTTGCCGTCCACTCGGCGCTCTACCACCATAACTGTACTGACCACCCAGCTGGTGGCGGCGATGTAGAGAAGCATGGGCTCCTTGGCAGCCGGAGAGGCCAGGACGGGCGGCGTGGTCAACATCTTCTTGAGTTGGAGGAAAGCCTCGTCTGCCTTGTCGTTCCACTCGAAATGAGTGGTTTTCTTCATCAAATGGTGCAGTGGAAGTGCCTTCTCGCCTAGCCGACTGATGAAGCGGCTGATGCATGCCAAGCAGCCGGTTAACTTCTGAATGTCTCACAGTCGGGTGGGCCTCTCCATCCTCTCGATGGCCTTGATCTTGACAGGGTTGCACTCTATGTCGCGCTCTGAGACAAGGAAGCCGAGGAGCTGGCCGGCTGGTACTCCAAAGGCACACTTTTCTAGGTTGAGCTTGATTTGAAAACGGCGCATGTTATCAAAGGTTTCCTTGAGATCTTCCAGGAGGGTACCGCGCTTCTCCGTCTTCACCACAATATCGTCCACATAAACATGGGCATTTCTGCCGAGTTGCTTGAGGAGGCACTTCTGCATGCAACGCTGAAACGTGGCACCGGCGTTTCTCAAGCCGAACGTCATTGTCAGGTAGCAGAAGGCTCCGAATGGTGTGAAGAAGGCGGTCTTCAGGCGGTCAGCCGGGCTTAACTTGATCTGGTGGTACCCCGAATAGGCATCCAAAAAACTCAACAGCTCGCATCCGGCTGTGGAGTCTATCACTTGGTCAATCCGAGGCAAGGCGAACGGATCTTTCGGGCAAGCTTTGTTGAGGCTGGTGTAGTCAATACACTTGCGCCATTTGTTGTTCTTCTTTAGTACAAGAACTGGGTTGGCAAGCCACTCTGGGAAGAATACTTCCATAATGAAGCCGGCTACTAGAAGCCGGGCTATCTCTTCACCAACAATTCCTCTCTTCTCCTCCGATAGGTGGCGGAGGGGTTGCCTGACTGGTTTTGCATCTGCTCTGACAGGTAGCTTGTGCTCGGTGAAATCCGTCGGAACACCCGGCATGTCCTTTGGAGACCACGCAAAGATGTCCCGATTCTCACGGAGGAAATCGACGAGCTCGCTTTCCTATTTGCTGTCGAGGTGGGCTCCTATGACAGCGAACCTCTCCGGGTGCTCCGGGTCCAAGGGTATCTTCTTGGTTTCTTTGGCCGGTTGGAAAGAGCCCTGCGCTTCTGACCCCTTGGGATCTGGCGACAGGTCCGGCTGCTCGCCGGCCATGGCCACAACCCGGTCAAGGAGCCGTTTCTCGGCAGCAATCACAATGGACTCGGCCAGCCGACTGCTGGCAGTGGCACAGGCGGCAGACTTCTGGTAGTCGCCAGCTATGGTGATAATGCCCTTGGTGCCCGGCATCTTCATCTTGAGGTAGGCGTAGTGGGGGACCGCCATGAACTTGGCCAGAGCAGGCTGGCCAAGCAACGCGTGGTAGGGGCTCTCAAGGTCAACCACCTCGAACCAGATTGGCTCTCAGCGGAAATGATTCTTGTCTCCGAAGAGGACATCTATCTTGATCTTGCCGATTGGTGAGCAGGATAGGCCAGGCACAATGCCATGGAAGACAGTCCGGCTGGGCTGGAGCTGTTTCTCTTTGATGCACAACTTCTCCATGGTGTCGCGGTAGAGGATGTTCATGCTGCTACCGTCGTCTATCAGAATTCGGGAGAAACGAGCAGCTCGCCTCTCTGTTGCAAAGGTGGCATCCAGCACCAGGGCATAGGAACCCAGAGAAGGCATCACCTCCGGGTGGTCAGCTCGGCTCCAACTGATCGGCTTCTCCGACCAGTGCATGAACTCTGGGGCTTCAGAGGCGACAGTATTCACTTCTCGGCGCTGTTGACGCCGGCTGTGCCTGTCGTCAGTCATGCTGGTGAAGACGACGTAAGCTCCATGCTCTTGAGGAAACTCATCTTGGATCGCGCCGAGTGGTCGGACAGTCGGCTGCTGGGGAGGCGGAGGCGGCGGGCCAGCAGGCGGCGGAGGCAGTCCTTCGCCTCTGGCGACGCGGGTGAGCCAGTGGCACTTCCGGATGGTGTGGTTGGATGGCTTCGCGCCGCTGTGGAACTTGCAGGGAGCGTCGAGGGTTTGCTCAAACGAGAAGGCGGGCAACCAGGCAGGCTTGCCGCCCTTCTGGCGTTTGGGGCCGGGCTGCTCCTCTTCGACTGTCGCCACCTGCCGGCTGGTAGTAGCCGGCTGCGGGGCCTTGCGCTTATTGTCGTTTGACTATTGGCGCCGACTGGAATCACCAGCCGGTGTCTGAGGGGCCGGAGGGAGCATCTTTCCTGACGCATCCACTCGGAGTTCTGACTTCATGGAGGAGACGGCAGTGGCATACTTGTCCGCTATGATTAGCAGCTCGTCGAGCGTGGCCGGCTCGTCGCAGAGGAGCCGGTGCTTGAGTAGGGTGCCCTCTCGGCACCCGGTAGTGAACTATTCAATGGCTTGCACCTCATGAACCCCTTCGCAGGAGTTGCGCAGCTCGGCCCACCGCGTTAAGTATTCGCGGGTGGACTCGATCGGGCCTTGGATGCATAGGGAGAGCTGGCGAGGCTTGGGCGGCCGCTTGTAGGTGCTGGTGAAGTTGCGGATGAAAACTTCGGTGAAGTCTAGCCAGCAGTTGATGCTGTAGGGCTTGAGGCTGTTCAGCCATGTCCGGGCCGTGCCCTGGAGCATGAGCGGAACATACTTCACGGCGACACGCTTTTTGTCGTACGCTATGTTGATGGCAGTGGAGTAGTCGACCAGCCAATCTTCCGGCTTCATAGAGCCGTTGTACTTAGGAGTGTCCCGAGGGAGCGAGAACCCTTTGGGGAAGGGCTCGTCGCGAATGCGGGGGCCGAAACAAGGCGGGCTGATTGCATCTTCTTCTTCCAACGCCAGGGACCGAGCCAAGCGGTCGATCCGGTTGCCGGCGTCGTTCTCTCCGGCTCCTTCGTGGGGGCCTAGCCGGCGCCCGAGAGTCGGATGCTCAACAGGCGGCGGAGAGGCATGCCTCTCCCTGCGCGGGGGAGGGGGCTGACGACCGTCCCGCCGTTCTACTGCTCATGGGCGGCCGTCTTGGTCGCGCTCGATGGAGATGCGGGTGCGGCTGCGGCTAGCGACCGGCTCTGGGTCTCCTCGGTCGCGGGCGCCGGCTGTCGGCGTCCGAGAGGTCGCGCCGTGCTCTCGGCGAGGGGGAACGTTCCCAGCCTGTAGGCCGGGTTCCACCATGCGGCGGCCAGCTTCTTGCTGCGCGGTGGCCGCGTCGATGAGCTGCTGGACGCACTCCGTCATGCAGCGACGCTCGTCGCCCTCCAGGCGGTCCAGCTTGTCTGCCGCTACCTGGGCGGCGCGCAAGTTCTCCATGGGCGTGGCGTAGACCGGGCGGTAGGCCCCCAACATGCTGGCGATGGTGGCGCCGCGCTGCCGGACCGTGCCCACGCGGCTGGGTTCGCCAGCAGCCGGTGTGCCGCAGATGGCGCGGTTGATCTCGCGGTGGTAAGCCTCGGTGAGGCGTCTCATGGCCGCCAACTTGTTGGCGCTGTCGAGAAGTGCGATACGGCATGCTTCCAGCGTTTCACCGCTCGCACCGGCCGCTACGCGAGCGGACAGGTCCCGCATTGCCGCCTGCAACGGGTCCCGGCCGGCCTGGTCGGAGGTTCCGTCGTGGCTGATGACCAGCACCTCAGTGACGGTGCTGGTGCTGGCGCTGCCGTCTGCAGCGGGAAGTGGGTCGTCGAAGATCACCACGTCACCGGGGAAGACATCAGGAAGCGCGACGTCGGCGTCGATGACCATGTCGACGACGAGGTCGGTGGAGCCAATGGACTTCGGGTCGGAGACCGGCTCGTCAGCGATGTGAAGCTTGCCGAGGAGATCGACGAGATAGCTCTCGGAGCTAGCTGCGCTCGCGTCGAGTGCAGGCTCGTTGAAGAGGCAAACAACTTCCACGCCGTGCAGCGTGTCGGCGCAAACACCGTCGGGCGTGCCGGGCTGGCTGCGCTCGCCAGGGAGGAAGAGGGTTCCCGTCCAGAACGTGTTTCCGGACGACGGTGCACCTAGCCCCATGGTGGGCGCCAAATGTCGGGGATATCGTGCGACATATGCCAGGCAGTGGCTTATCGTGGATGGGGACAAAAGTACGTCGCCGGGCTCTAGAAGCGGGAGTGAGCGAGACCGCGTACGCTTGCGAATCTTACCCAGGTTCAGGGCTCTCCTAGGAGATAACACCCCTAGTCCTGCTCTGCGGGGTCTCCGCATGATCACTACCTCAACAGGTAGCTACAAGCTTGCTCCTTGAGCTGGTTGGCTAGAGGAGGAAGAAGGGCAAGGCTAGCTCTACTCCACTCTCTCTGCGTGTGTGTGTGTGTGGTACTCGACGAGGCGTCTGCCAAAGTGCCAACCCCTTGCATGGGGTGACCTAGGGGGTTTATATAAGCCTACCCCCCAGGGGTACAATGGTAATCTGGCCAGATGCGGGGCCCGGCAGTCAGCGTCACTAGTCGCCGGCTTCTCCACCGACCACCGGGGCCCGCCGCCTGGTGGGTCCACCGACTGCCGTGATCTCAGCCGACAGGTGGGTCCCGCCGTCTACGGGCAGTGCTGACTGCTTTATGCTGTAGCATTGCCCCTGATGACAAAGGCCTCGTCAGGGGGAGCGTGGATACAATCCCGCCGCCTGGCGGGGGCTCACTGTAGCTATACCCCGTCGTATCTGGTTAATGGCGCACAGACATCAAGGGAGGAGGAGGGCCGCCTGCTAGGAGCCAACCTCCTACTGAGCCGACTGGTCTGGGCTCGCCGCCTTCTGGCTTGTCACGGACAGGTAGGGCCCACCGCCTGCGGGCCGTACTGGCCGCCCGTCGTGGGAGCATGGCTTCCTCTGCCATGGGTGATGTCATGAGCGGCATGGCAACAGTCCTACGTTGGGTGCAGGATGCCTGCTTGGTACGTTGTACTGTTGCCACATTCTACCCTGGATTCGGGGGTGGCAGGCCTGTACTGTAGCCATGCCCTGTCTCATCATGTTTATGTTGGCACTGACTTTGAGGGCGCGAGGGGCCGCCTGCTAGGACTCGGCTTCCCAGGAGGCCGCCTGCTAGGAGTCGGCCCACTTCATGGCCGTCTTGTGGACTCCGCCGCCTCCTGGCAACCGGCTGCTTGGACCAGCCGGCCTCAAGAAGGCGGCCCTTTGTCCTTGACGTTTGAGGGGTGTAGCCTGCCCCAATGTCTTGAAATACCAAAGGGAGCTGATGGGGCTACCCGTGGTCATTTACTCCGACAATTTATATGCGTGACGAGCACGGGCATAAATTGTGGAAGTGTCGGATGTTCCAGGCGCTTGGCTCAGGAACTCCTTCCTCGGTCTCCAAGCGGTCTGCACCTAGCTCTTGATGTAGCTGCATGCTCATCAAACCTGTGAGATGGGGGTGATGCACACCCGATGGCTGTCTCGGGGCCATTGCGTGAGAGGGTTGGGCACCAAGGACCTGAAGGAGGTGACGTGCACGGGTCTGGCCCACCAGCCAGAGCTCGATCACTTGGGTTTAGCGACGCTGCAGGGACGGACCTGATCAAAGATGCCGTGTCAAACCCTTCTTCACGGAATGGTCAGGAAAGGAGCCGCGGGGGCGCCACGCCCAAGGTGGCGAAGCATTGGACTCATAGTTACAAAAACCTGGGCACGCCCTCACCCACTTGCTCGTGGCTGTTCCATGAGAAGGTGAGGCACCAAGGATCTCTGTGAGGTGACGTTCACGGGAGCTGGGCCACGAGCCAGAGCTCGATCACTTGGATTTAGTGACACTGCAGGGACGGACCTGAGCACAGACGCCATGCCCAACCCCCAGTCATGGGACGGTGAGGAGAAGAGTTGCGAGGGTGCGACGGTCTCAATGGTGGCGAGGCACCGAACACAGGGTTAAGCAAGCAACATAACCTCATTAAAGCATAACTAGATTTGCTACACAACCAAAAAGTGAGGCGGCTGCAGGGACGGACCCTGGCCAGCTTGAGGATGATCTAGCCCATGGGGCACTCTCAATTTTGAACAAGCCAATATGGCAACATGCTGCTATGAGGGCATCGGGCTGCTTGACGAAGCGTCCCACGGAGGTTCGCCTCTCAGGGGCCGATTGGCTCCTGAGGCCTTTGAGGGCTTGGGAGGGGCTAAGTGTCCCCCGAGGCGCCATCATGAGCTGCACTAACCTTTGGAAGGTGGCGCCGGCGTTCTCCAGGCTGAAGGGCATGCATATGTAGTTGGTGGCGAGGCCCCTACTCAAGCCGACGCGCGACGGCCAAAAGAGGTCCTGGGAGCTGGCCCTGATGAGTCTCGCGACGTCAATGCACACGCGCACCTTGCTACCCTTCTCTGGGACGACAGCTGGGTCAGCGGAATGCACGGAGCAACGCTCGCCACGGATGGCCTGAGCTTCTCACAGCATGTAAATCTCCTGGGCGATGAATTCTTGTGCCTCCGACGCCCGGCGCCGTGCTCCTTGTGTACGGGGTCGCGCGTCAAGGCACGCCTCCAAGTGGTGCCCGAGCACCTCCCTCGACATGCCGGTTAGGTCAGACACTTTCCAGGTGAAAGCCCTCGAGCCTGCCCGAAGGGTGGCGCCGGGCGCACCTTCCTATGCTGGAGGGAGGCAGGTGCTGGCGACGAGGGAGGGGCCCGCGACATTGGCATCAGCTGCCGCTTTCGTCGCCTTGGTGGGGCCTTGGGAGAGCAGTAGTTGATCCTTCCTTGTGGGCGTGGCCTCGGGAGGCCCGATGCCATCCTCGTTGTCATAGTGTTCGGCCGCGGCTACTTTGTGGGCACGCTCGAGGGAGCAGACTACGCCCTTCTCGTTGCAAGCGATGGTGAAGACACCGCTGCAGCCAGGCATCTTGAGGACATTGTAGCCGTGGTGAGTTGCTGCCATGAACTTGGCAAGCATCGGATACCCTAGGATGGCATTGTACGGGAGGCCGATGTGCGCCACGTCGAAGTCGATGAGCTCAGTGTGGTAGTTGTCGTGGGTGCCAAAGGTGATGGGGAGGCTCACCTGCCCCAGGGGGGTGGTAGAGCCATCGGTCACCCCGGAGAAGGGCCTGGTCGGCATTAGCTGGTCCTATGGCACTTGGAGCATCTCAAAGGTCTCGATGGAGATCACGTTTGAGGCCGGCGCCTCCATTGATGAGGGTTTTGGTCACTGCGACGTTGCTGATGGTGGGGGTGCACAACATGGGGAGCGCACCCGCAGCGGCCATGGACCTGAGGTAGTCCTTGGAGTCGAAGGTGATGGTGTACTGCGACCACTTGAGGGGCCGCGCGGCCTCCGGCCTCGGGAGGGCAGCATTCACCTCACGAGAGAACTGCTTGAAGAGGCGGTTGGATGCAGGGGCCTGGGCTCCCCCGAGGATGCAGGCTATCACGCGAGGCTCCTGGTAGCCCCCAGCCCCCTCGTCATGCTGATTGGTGTCGTTCCTTCTGGGCTGCGGCGGTAGCGGTGGAAGAGCAGCATTGTCCTGAGGGTGCACCTCGTGAGGCTGATTGCACCAGGCGCCCTCACGAGGCTGGTCGTGCCAGCCTTGGTGGGGGTTGCCGTTGTGGTTGTCCCATCGGCCGCCGCCACGGCCGCCTCCACGACTGGCACCGCGGTCGCTGCGGTCTCCACGACGGCCAAAGAGCTCATCATAGAGTGACTTGAGCTCTTGGTAGTCTTCGGTGTTGTGAGTGCGCACGTGGTGGTAGACGCAGAATGGGTGGTGGTCCTTCTCGGGCTCGTCGCGATCACGGCCATGCTTCTGCTCGGCTTCGGCGGCCAACACGGCGGTGCCCTTGCGCTTGACCTCCTTGCCTTTGGTCTTGTTGTCATCGGGCACGGTGTTGAGGTCGTTGTGGACGAAAAGGCGGCCCTCTTCGGCCTTGGCGCACTTGTCGGTGATGTTGAACAGTTCCAGCACCGAGCTCAAATCGTCGTTGATGGCGAGCTTCTCGCACATCCTGATGTCCGTGACGCCGTTGGAGAATGCCAAGATGATGGCTTCGTCCAAGACGTGTGGGATCTTGTGGCGCACCTGGGTGAAGCGCTGGATGTACTTGCGGAGGGTCTCACCACGGCGCTGCTTCACGCGCAGCAGGTCGTTGACGGGGAGGGCGCGATTGTGTGTGCCTTTGAAGTTAGCGACGAACTGCTCACAGAGCTTGCTCCACGAAGAGATCGACTCCTCGGGCAGGTTCATGAGCTAGGAGTGCGCGTCGTCCTTGAGGGCCATGGGGAACCAGTTCACCATGACCTTGTCATCGCTGTTCGCTGCCTCGTTGCTTAGCACGTAAAGCTGGAGGAATTCCGTGGGGTCAGGGATGCTGTCGTAGCGCGGGGGCAGCTCTGGCTTGAACTTGAAGGGCTAAACAACCCGGCGAAACTCACGAGTGAAAGCCCTGCAGCCCACGCTGCTCGAAGGAACACCGCGCTCCAGCGCGGCCCGGTTCTGGCGCCCGTTTGCTACGACCTCTTGGACAATCCAGTCTTGGCGCTGATGCTGTTGCTCGAGGAGCACGAGCGCATCAGGCAGCACGCGGGGAACGATCTGGCAGCTGGCCTTATGCCGGGCCGGCGGTGGCGCCCTGCAGGGCTAGTCACACGGGGGCGCGTCACGTCGGGGCTTGTCGTGGTCGCTACGCAAGGGGGTTGGCAGAGGCGTACCGTGCGCCACGTCCCCGGTGTGAGACGGCGGAGGACGGAGCATGTGGGAGGGCGCCGGGGTGTCCCTGGCGGCGTTGACAAGCTCGGTGATGCGGCCAAGCAAGGCGTCGTAGCAGGTGTCAGCAGGGCGGTAGCGGAGCAGCTCGCGCACCATGAGCGGTGTGGCCTATGCGTTCGGTGGCCTGCGGCGGCCGAGGGAGGAGGAGGTCGTAGCGGTGCAGCCGTCGGGCTGCACGGAGGGGTGCATGGAGGAGTCCTGCTGCTCGTGGGCAGCTGGGTCAATGGCAGCAGCAGCTGCAGCTCCGGTAGAGTGGCGGCGACCGTCGCGGCCCACAGGCGCCGTCTGGGCAATGTGAGCCGCCCGGCATTCAGCGCGCACACAGCAAGCGTCAGCCAGGGGTTGGTGAGGCGGTAGTTGGAGATGAGCGGGAGAACAACGGCGCACCCCTACCTGGCGCACCAAATGTCGGAATCAGCGCTTCGGGGACCCAAGATGTTCGAACTCTGGGGTGCGCTTGCTGCTGCTGCCCTACTCTACCTCACAATCTCACAGCGACACTCCGACGAGCACGAGCTAGAGAAGAAGAACAATGGACACCGCAGTTACCCAGGTTCGGGCCATCTCGTGGTGTAAAACTCTACTCCTTCTTGTCTGAGATTGCTTGGCAAGAGAGAGAGAGAGTGAGTACAAGTGCTAGGCTCTAGTTGCCAAGTGAATCCCCCCTCTACGTTGGCGCCGTGCCTGCTTCTTATACAACCTCTGGTCCTCTTCCCCAAAAACACATGGCAGGAAGGGTTGCCACAACGGCCAATTTGAAGGGGGACAAGGTTGCATCTTATCCTAACTAAAGGCGACCTTTGACTGCAAAAGCCTCCATCCATGACGCGTAGGTGGGCTCAGTGATGACCTCCGTGCTGGCACGCCCGTCGCCTTGGTCTTCTTGCACCGATCAGGCAACCTTTGGGGGTTGCTTTGGGAACCGGCGTGCTGGCCTTACTCTCTTAGCACGAAAGAAGAAAGCCTCCTTATCCGGGCCTGCTGGCACGGCCTCTGGCGCCGCTCGTTGCCTCGCGTGTCACCCACGTGGAGACTCTGGACCGCTTGTTCGGGCTCGGGCAGCTCTTGACTTGTACGCCTCCGCGACGGGCCTTGGGAGGCAGCCTCAGGAAGCTGCCTGGCGAAAGGTCTCGCGAGGCTCCTGGTGGCACTTGCTGACATGCGCCTCGTGAGGGACTTGCTTGTGAAGTCCTGTAGTGGGCCATGCACTGGACCCAGGATATGCACCACGTCCTGGGCCGCAGGCAGACGGGCCTGGGTACTCCCAGTCCCACAGGTCTGACATCGATGCACACTTAGTATAGATCTAATGTAAGTCTTGCGAGTACTTCGGATGAGTACTCACGGTTCCTTTGCTACCCCTTTTTTCTCCCCTACCCAATTGATGCGATCAGATAACGGAGTCCAGGAGCCAACTGAACCCGCCGATGACTACTACTACCATGACAGAGCCTACTACTATGTGGAGACCGCTGACGACAAGGAGTAGTTAGGAGGCTCCCAGGCAGGAGGCCTGCGCCTTTTTGATCCAGTTGTCTTTGTTTTGCTAGCCTTCTTAAGGCCGACTTGTTTGCTCTTTATGTCTGTACTCAGATGTTGTTGCTTCCGCTGACTGTTGTGTATTTGAGCTTATGTATTCGAGCCCTCAAGGCCCCTGGCTTGTAATATAAAGCTTGTATTATCTTATTTGTGTCTAGAGTTGTGTTGTGATATCTTCCTGCGAGTCTCTTATTTTGATCGTGCTCATTTGCGTGTATGATTAGTGCATGATTAAGTCAGGGGCGTCACAAGTTGGTATTAGAGCTGACTGCCTGTAGGAAGCCCCTTTCCAACTCCTTGGCCGAAGTTGAGTCTAGTCTTTGAAAAACTATTTTACTAACATTGTTGTGTGGCTTACGGACCCACATCATAAATGGGTGGTATTAGGATCTTTTATTCCTCGTCTTATTTCTGGGATTCTGATCTCTGTTCTATTCACCTTAAACATTTTGCTAACTCTAATTCTAGGTTCTCGTATCTACTTCCTGTCGGAAAGCCCCTCCTTACGAAGATACTCTTCGATGTTTCTTGAGACCCTTGTGCCCTCCGCCTTTGCAATCTCCTACCACCGATGTATTCCTATGGATAACTGCATATCCTTGCCATTCATACCTTCATCCCCAGTGCTCTTGTAATTACAAGATGCCTCGAAATACTCTCCGATGTTTCAAGAATCCATTGTGCTTGCTGCCTTGCAGCTCCATTTCCACATGAATACATCTACGAATAATTCCTCACACTTAGCGGGGATTTGTTCACCGTCAGTTGTTCATGTGTTTCACAAAATTCTTTGAAATGCTATTCGATCTTCTGATAATCCTCAGCAGCCTATTGCTCTTGCAATTCTTGCCTACTTGCATTATGGTTAATTCCATATGTCTAGTAATCTTCGTTGACATCCATTGTCATTGCCATTTTGAGTCTAATGATTCAATATGTATATGGATACTTGCAATCATCAATCGAAAACTAGAATCTGTCCTTCTAGCTGAGACAACATTCCGGACATGAGCTGGTTTTCGGCAAATCAAACCTTGATTCATTACCCATCTAATTCTATTCAACTTACTCATACTTAATCGGAGCATCTGATTCTGATACATCGATCTTGATATCATAATTCCTTTGTATTTAAGCGTCGGATTATTCAGATGTTTCGATAATCCGATGCCTTTGCATTCTTTCTTCTTCCGATTGAGTACTGATACTCACATCAGCTCCGTTGTGGACCGCCAGACCCATTGCTGGGTTATTATCCGACAGTGCCCTTCATATTCAATCACCTTGTGAGTTCTTTCCCTGATACATAATGCCTTTGGTAAATTGTATTCTCTGATTTGGCCAACCATGCTTTGCTTTCGAGCTTGTGTTATTTACTTTTGAAGCTTGTGGTATATGTTCCTAAGATGCCCTGATGTGTTGAACCCATACCTTCCCTAATCTGTGTGAACCCGAAAAATTTCCTGGGTCATACTCTTCTGGTATTTCACCAGGTAAATTTTCAGACTCAAAACATTTTAACGGAGCAGTGAATGAAAGGTTATGCATTGAAGAAGTGGGAGTCGACCTTGAACTTTGTGTTCATGCCCATGGACACGATGTAGATCTTATCATGAAAGCTTCTCTTAAAATTGATTATCCCCTTGGTATAAGTTCATCTTATATCTGGGATTTGGTCTTTTGTAATCGTGGTTCCAACCATATTGTTCTTTGATCCCATTTCTAAGACAAATTAAAGTACTTGTCTACTGCAGATCAATACACCTGTCCAACCTCTATTCTGCTCTATCTTCTAGTATTACCCTCTGGTATCTCGATGATATCACAGAACTAGGTTGCTCATTATGAGTCTTCATCAAGTATTATTTGTCTCCGATTCCAATTTTTCCTAGGTTCTGAGTTGTTAGCCACTCGAGCACACCGATAAGTGAACCGAGACCTCACTACGATTCAACAACTCTTAGTAATCTTCATTGCTTACGAGTTTGTACTCGATCATGTCATTCCCAATCGATTGTTTATATCATCATCGTCATGCTAAAGCTTCACCATGCTATCTATATCCTTCATCCCCAGAACACAATTCCAACAGTACACTAAGCTTACATCGAGCTTTCAACATCATGTTGGTTGTCTTGAAAGGCAATTTCAATTCTGAGCTTGCAATCTTATCGGTGGTTCCGATAACCTTTCGCTTCACCATTCCTTTGCTTGATGTCGTCCATGATCGATTACATCTTCATGAAACCTCTCGACAAATGTGTAGTGATCATCATCAACATTCTGAGCTTTTCCAGGATATCAATCGAATTCATGATGAGAAATACCATCCTTGCCCCTCGATGATTTGTGTTATCATCAACAACATTATTGCCTTCCCTCCAACACAAACTTGTTCATGTTTTGTGTTGTACCTTAAGTTCCTTGCTATCTGGCTTATGATGTGTTCTACCTTGGAGTATTACCACCTCTCATGTGAAGAATGTCGTGAGAATAGCTCCGCCTCTTAAGAATTCTTGATATAGTGATACTTCTCGCCATATCCATTCATTTCTTGGTCCCCATGTTGTTTCTAACCGGAATACCGACAAATGAACTATGATGTGTGAATTCAAAATTTCTAGCAACCCTATTGCTTGAAGTTAATTGTCGATACTTTCATTCTTAGTCTATTGGTTATTGAATCACCATTCTAAGATCGATCGTGCTACTTAGTCCATTTTTTCAGGTGCACATTTCGATCAATGTTTACTTGTGGATGTTCTCCTCCACATACTTAATTATATACTTTGGTATGCCTAATATTATCACCTTGTTCACATAATTGTGGAAATCCATGTTTATGGAAATCTCGATGAGTTGTTGCTGAGCCCATCGGCCACATCCTCATCTTTTCCATGATGAAATTGTACGAGCTGTTCTAGGAGTTCCTGCTGGATCCTTGTGTTTCTAAAGTCCGACCTTTACCTGCTAACCATGTTGATGCTATCCGAAGCATGACTGTGGTATTCCGATCATCAAAAGGAACATTGGAAGCGCAATGCTAACTGTTTCTTAATCAATTATCCAAGCACCGTTGTATGGATAAACCTCATGATTCTCCTTGCCCCATTATCTAAATGGATATGTGCTTACTGACTTGTCATGTATATCATGCTTTGTTTGTCCTTGGGTAAGATATACTCCGTATACTGGTGTATAATCACATTTTCCTTTCCATTTGTCCATTTAATCTGATAATCACATTTTCCCTTCCATTGTTTTGTTTAACCTTTCTTGTGATCTATATGATCTAAGCAGTAACATTTTCCTACTTATGTAAACATCTTGGTGTACACCCTAGTCAGCAAGACCTTGTTACTTTGTTGTTAACATTTCGGTAACAACCGGTGGACGAGAACTTTGCCTATTGGTCTGCCTCGCATTGCGAGCAGGAAAATGGTTCTCTTCGTCCCCCGCCCTTGGTACTGACATTGTTGCCAACATAGTTGACAACCTTTCCTCTGACAAACCTTGTATCGTGACCGTGCAAGATGTCATCGACCTTCCTACTCTTAATCCACACTAACCACAGTTTCACAAGATCGAAACCTGACTCTCCTGTACAACATTGATTTTGAAGTATCCTTTGCACTTGGATTCGTATGTAATTCGTGAGCTAATTCCCTTACCATGTTTCATTCTGATACCAGATGCAACATTATTCTTCATTACTCTAAACCCCTTCATCACCTGTTTTAGGCATCATCTGGATGCCTACCTGGTTGAAACTTGCTGAACCCCCCCCCCCTTATATCACTCTTGATATGTTTCCTGGTACTTCTAAGATCTCTTACCCTGAGTTAATTACCGGATGCCCATCGTTCCAGACATCCGTCTTTATACTTTCCCCCTTCTACCCTATTAGTAAGTACAATGGAGTTCCCGAAGAAAGGATGACGACTTCATCATGATGACCTGAAGTAGAGAAATGAAAACATCAACGAAAGGGATCAACTTCTTCGAGAAGAGCAACCAAGAACGAGAAGATCCGTTAGAGTTCCGTAACCAAAACATTCCCCCTTAGTCCACCTCTTAAATGTCGGGACAAGATTTCTTGTAGTGGAGGAGACTTGTAACACCCCTAGTGTCATGCTACAGTAATCTCCCACTAATGGTGCCATGTTATCAAGTTTGACTAAGCCAAATTTCCACTTGATTAAAAGTCAAGTCAAATTCCAATTCCAATTCAAATTGCATGTCAAATTATTTTTCATCAATCAATAAAACAAAAATGTTGGTTAGGTTGCAAATATTCACTAAGGAATTATCATGTAGAAACCAACATCATTTGGCTCACAGATAAATTCCTAGGAAATTAATAAATGGTCCAGCACAACAATTATTTTGGCCTATTCAAAATAAACAAATATTTAAGCCTTTCAAAATAATCTAAAAACTTGTGGGTGGTCCCTAACTTTTGTGCTTGAATTATGTGCTAAGTTCCATTTATAACAAAAATCATTTGGTGCTAAATTAAAATACAAAGCAGGAAAGAGAAAAGAATATAAAAAAGAAAAGGAAAAAAACGCCTAACACCTACTGTGCCACTAGGCCTAGTGCCATAGTGCACCGCGACCAAGCGCACACTGTACCAAGCCCAACCCACCACCTTGGCCTTTCCCTACCTCCCGCCAGCGGAGGGGAAAGGCCGAACGCCATGGTCAGCACCCCGGTCCCCCCTCACATAGAAGCACCGTGGGGTGGATAAGATCACCCCCGGACGCCCCTCGTTCCCCTCCGCGAACCCTAGACCCCCTCCCTTTCCCCTCGCGCGTCTCCCTCGCTTGATCTCGAGCATACAGATGCCATCGTCGCCATGCCGCCGCCGTAGTCGTGGCCACCAGCCTCCCCGCACCAAGCCGCCATGTCCACGGGCTCCATTGGATTCTCCTACGTCACCTACACCCTCGGATCAGAGCGGAGGGGCTTCACTGTCGCCGCATGCATCATCGTCACCACCCACAGTCGCCGAGGCCACCACCGCCTCAACTCCCCCGAGGACACCTACGCCCTCGCAGTGAGCTCCACCTCTCCTTTGCTTCTTCCCGAGCTCAGATTTGAGCTTGGGCATACCCTTCACCATACCCATGAGCTCGTCGTCGCCCTGTTTGAGGCCGCCGTCGTTCTAGTGGTCAGACGTCGCGCTTGGGCTTGCCTTCGTGCTCCAGGAACCCCTAGGAAACTGTCATGCTGCCCACTGTTCTCCCTCACGCGCTCTAGCCACCCAGCCGTCCTTCCCGAGCTCCGTCCGTCGCCCAGCTTGCAGCCACCGTCGCCACAAGCCACCCCGCGCCCTCCTGTTTCCTCTACTGGATGCGCCTCACCGCCAACTTGCCGTAGGGCCCTTCTCCTCGCGTTTCCGGGCCCCACAGCCCTCGTGCCCTTCGCAAGCCAGCTTCGGCCGCCGCTCATGTCGTCGGCGTTGACGAACCAGGCCACCCCGGCGCCCCTGCTACCTCCCGCTGATGCGCACGAGCTTCAGCTCTCGAACGCGCCATCCCGTAGCTGGAACCGTCGCCGGACGGTGAAAACTGAGGTCCTCCGCCACGTGAGATGGTTGTCGGCGGCGAACTCCGGCGTGGCCGACGTGGCCGCGTCATTAGCCCTAACAGCCGTCACTATAACCCACTGGCACTGTGTCCCACCGTGCTAATTAACTAAATAGATTAATTAACCCTGTTAAATAAATATGACACTGATGTGTGGGCCCACCTCCTGACTAGTCTAATTAAATTAAAACTAACCTACTATTTACACTTGCAGTCACCGACAGCTGGGTCCCCTGGACCCTATTGACCAGTCAACGGGTCAATAGTTGACCCTGCTGACTAGGCAGCTGGCCCACCGGTCAGCCTGTGCTGACCGGGATGGTGACCCAGTCAACGGGGCCCACTGTCAGCCCAGTTAGCACATTGTTGTGTACACTCTGTGTGTGCACTTAGCAATTTCCATTTTATTTACGAATTAATAATAATTTCAAAAAATGTTTAAAACTTTGAAAAATCATATAAAAAAATCTGCAAGTCGGATGAAAACAATTTATATATGAAAATTGCTCAGAAAAATATAACGAATCTGAATATGCAATCCATTCATCTGTCACATGCATCTAACATGATGAACATGGACCCTTTCCTTCAGATTCATATGTCTGAAAACTACCAAACGTCGGGAAAACATTCCCAGATGTTTTCCCGCTTCGTCTGTAACATGTAGCACTGCATTAGGTCACCCCTAGAACAGCATATTGCCATGTCATGCATCGTGATGTATTTTTTGGTTTATATTTATTGTTTCTTCCCCCCTCTTCTCTCTGGTAGACATCGAGACTGATGTTGCTCCATTGTACGATTACACCCCTGACGTCCAGCCAGTTGTAGCAGAGCTTCCAGGCAAGAAAAACCCCCTTGATCATTCCAATATCACCTATTCTTTCTCTCCCATGCTTGCCTTAGATTTTGCTACTATAATTGATTGCTGCTATTCTAATGCATAGCCTGCTTTTGTAACATGCTATTGTTACCTTACCTAATATCCTATATGCTTAGTTTAGGTTGGGTAGTGATCCATTAGTGACCCCTCATCTTGTCCCTGTTGCCCTTGCTTTGTTACCAGATGACTCGATCAACGTGATCGATGTGCAACGACCGACACATCACTGCACACCCCCTTAGTTGTATGACTCTGCAGAGCTACTACCGAGTGTCAAGGGTGATACCTCGTAACTCACTCCTGATGATATCTCTGTAGTGTAGCTAATCGGTCATGGATTACGAAGGGTGATTCCTTCTTCACCACTCCCGATGATGACTCTGTCGTGCAACACCTCAAGTATGACCGCTTCGAGGGTGATTCCTCCAAGTTCACCTTGACGATTACATCGAGTGGGAATCCATCGAGGGTGATTCCTTGGTTTCCCCCTTGATGTTATAGACACACGGTTATTTTGACTTTACCCCAGAACCATGTGGAAGTCGGGTCGGCCCCGAGGGGTACCCGCAAGAGATGAGATGTTGGGTTGACCGTGAGGGTACCCGCGAGAGTTACTATTTCTGTGGGACTGAAGGGACAGGTGGTACCACCCCGGTAGAGGTGGACCTGAGTTCCCGACAGCCCCTTGTGAGTCATGTTGACCTGGAGGGTACCCGCGAGATAATTACGCGTCACGGCCGGGAATTCTTAGCCCTTGTCGTAAGTCCGCGAGACGGGGCGACGGGACCACAGATCGTGGATCATTGATCATCTCCGTGCGCTCCCAAGACACTAATGGGTTTGTATATGTGATGTGAGTAGGCCTCTGGCCTTTTCGCACTAACCATCACGTGGGAATAAGTATGGGCACTCGGCGTCGTAAGATTCTCTAAAAGCAGTTTGGGCGTCAGTGATTGAGCGGCACGCGCCTGGTTGGACGGGAACCACTTGCGCTTGTATTAGTGGGTCGGTCTACTCCAGGCCGCGTACACAACGCGCAGGAGTGCAAAGGGTGATGGGCCCAAGACCCCTGAGTGCTTAGGATGTAGACCGGTGTGCTGGCCTCTCTGTTGATCCTAGGTAGGACTACGGCGTGTTGATCGGCCGAGGCCGTGCATGATCCATTAAAGTGTGTCTCGACGGAGTTGATCGAGTGTGTTGGGTAAGTTGGTGCACCCCTGCAGGGAAGTATATCTATTCGAATAGCCATATCCATGGTAATGGACGCTCGGAGTTGTATCCCGGTCTATACAACTAGAATTGGATACTTGAGACAGTAACTGGATATGATGGCTCCGGGATTGCTATCTCTTAGGGAGTCGCGGAAGGATCTCTGGGCGCTACTACAACATACTTACTACTATTATGATATGTTACTCTACTCTCTTCTGCGGATGCAAGATGCTCGTCTTCGGTAGGCTAGGCCTTCCCTTCTATTCTGGATTCTGCAATATAGTCCACAGATACAGCTCCTTCCCTTTGATACCGATGCATACTTAGTATAGATCTGTCGTAAGTCTTGCGAGTACTTCAGATGAGTACTCACAGTTGCTTTGCAACCCCTTTTTCTCCGCTACCCAATTCATGCAATCAGATGATAGAGTCCAAGAGCCAACTGATCCCGCCGACGATTACTACTACCACGGCGGAGCCTACTACTACATGGAGATAGCCGACTACCAGGAGTAGTTAGGAGGCTCCCAGGCAGGAGGCCTGCACCTTTTCGATCCAATAATCTTTGTTTTGCTAGACTTCTTATGGGAGACTTGTTCGCTCTTTATGTCTGTACTCAGATGATGTTGCTTCTGCTGACTCTTGTGTATTTGAGCTTACGTATTCGAGCCCTCGAGGCCCCTGGCTTGTAATATAAAGCTTGTATTATCTTATTTGTGTCTAGAGTTGTGTTGTGATATCTTATCGTGAGTCTCGGTTCTTGATCGTGCGCATTTGCGTGTATGATTAGTGCACGATTAAGTCGAGGGCGTCACAGCATGCCCCCTACCCTAGGGCGTGCCTTGTGAGCTCGTGACTCCTCCGTAAGTGGGGTGGGGCCCTTATTTCGCTACAAGAAAGATAATATCTGTGCAAAAATCATGTTAAAATTTTGGCCCAATCGGAGTTATGGATCTCCGGGAATTTAAGAAACAGTGAAGGGCCAGAAAATAGGAAAGGGAAACAGAAGAGAACAGAGAGAGAGAGAGAGAGAGAGAGAGAGAGAGAGAGAGAGAGAGATCCAATCTCGGAGGGGCTCGTGCCCTCCGAGAGCCATGGCGGCCCTGGACCAGAGGGGAAACCCTCCTCCCATCTAGGTGGGAGGCCAAGGAAGAAGAATAAGGAGGGGGATCACTTCCCCTCTCTTTCGGTGGCGCAGGAGTGCCGCTGGGGGAACCATCGTGACAGAGATCTACACCAACAACTTTGCCGTCATCATCACAAACTCTCTCCCCCTCTATGCAACAATGTAACTCCTCTTCTCCCTACTGTAATCTCTACTTAAACATGGTGCTTTATTCCACATATTATTATCCAATGATGTGTTGCCATCCTATGATGTTTGAGTACATTTCTTTTGTCCTATAGGTTAATTGTGGTATGGTGTGATTGATATAACTTGTATGTTAAATTGGTGCTGTCCATTGGTGCCTGATACGTCTCCAACGTATCTATAATTTTTTATTGTTCCATGCTATTATATTATCTGTTTTGGATGTTTTATATGCATTAATATGCTATTTTATATTATTTTTGGGACTAACCTATTAACCTTGAGCCCAGTGCCAGTTTCTGTTTTTCCTTGTTTTTGAGTTTTGCAGAAAAGGAATATCAAACGGAGTCCAAACGGAATAAAACTTTCGCGATGATTTTTCTTGGACAAGAAGACACCTGTTGGACTTGGACTCCAAGTCAGAAGACCTTGGAGAAGACGACAAGCCACAGGGGCGCGCCCTAGGGGGGGTGCCCCCCCGGCTTGTGGCCCCCTCGAAGACCTCTTGACCTACCTCTTCGTCCTATAAATTCACATATATTCCAAAACCCTCAGAGGCATCCACGAAAATACTTTTCCACCGCCACAAGCCTCTGTTCCCGTGAGATCCCATCTTGGGGCCTTTTCCAGCGATCTGCCGGAGGGGGATTCGATCACGGAGGGCATCTACATGAACCTATTGCCCTTCCGATGAAGCGTGAGTAGTTTACCTCAGACCTACGGGCCCATAGCTAGTAGCTAGATGGCTTCTTCTCTCTCTTTGATTCTCAATACCATGTTCTCCTCGATGTTCTTGGAGATCTATCCGATGTAATATTCTTTTGCGGTGTGTTTGTCGAGATCCGATGAAATGTGGATTTATGATCTGATTATCTATGAATATTATTTGAATCTTCTCTAAATTCTTATATGCATGATTTGATATCTTTGTATTTCTTTTTGAATTATCGGTTTGGTTTGGCCAACTAGATTGGTATTTCTTGCAACGGGAGAGGTGCTTAGTTTTGGGTTCAATCTTGCGGTGTCCTCACCCAGTGACATAGTATGGGTAGCGAGGCACGTATTGTATTGTTGCCATCAAGGATAAAAATATGGGGTTTTCTTCATATTGCTTGAGTTTATCCCTCTACATCATGTCATCTTACTTAATTTGTTACTTTGTTCTTTATGGACTTAATACTCTAGATGCAGGCAGGAGTCGGTCGATGTGTGGAGTAATAGTAGTAGATGTAGAATCGTTTCGGTCTACTTGACACAGACGTGATGCCTATATGCATAATCATTGCCTTGGATATCGTCATAACTTTGCGCTTTTCTATCAATTGCTCGACAGTAATTTGTTTACCCACCGTATTATTTGCCTGCAAGAGAGAAGCCTCTAGTGAAAACTATGGCCCCCGGGTCTATTTTACATGTTATATTTTCAGATCTATAAACCAAAAATACCAAAAATATCTCGCTGAAATTTATTTACTTTTCCGTTCTAGCAATCTTTTATACCTATCTCTATCAGATCTCACCGTTGCAATTGACCGTGAAGGGATTGACAACCCCTTTATCGCGTTGGGTGCAAGTGTTTGATTGTTTGTGCAGGTGCATAGATTGGGGACTTGCTTGTACCTCCTACTGGATTGATACCTTGGTTCTCTAACTGAGGGAAATACTTATCTCTACTTTGCTGCATCACCCATTTCTCTTCAAGGGAAAAACCAACGCAAGCTCAAGAAGTAGCAGGAAGAATTTCTGACGCCGTTGTCTGGGAGGTCTACATCAAGCCTACCAAGTACCCATCATAAACTCTCATCTCTTGCATTACATTATTTACCATTTGACTCTCGTTTTCCTCTCCCCCTCCTTTAAAACGATTTTTAGAAAAACACAAAAATATTTACCTTTTTATTTGCCCTTTTTTCGTTCGTCTTTTCGTTTGCTTGAGTGCTAGATCTGTTTCTTGCCACCATGTTTGAATCTGGGGAGGTTATCGTTGAAAATTTTGAAGGTCTTGCTAGTATAAATCTCGAGGAAAACCTTGGATCTTGTTCTTCAGATCATGAAACTGAAACCCCTCCTAATTATAAAGCAAAAACTTTTCATGTGGGTGACGGTAATATTATTGGGAAAAGAATTATTCAGGAGTTCTTCGATTGTACGGGAACTATGCCTATTAATAAAAGATCTATCCTTCTCGATACAAATTGTTATCCGGATGCCATTTTCATGTTTATTGAAAAATTAGAAAGAAAATTTGTGCATATCCATCCCGCTTTGCAAAAGGTGTTTTATGAACTTCCCAATATTAATCATCCTAAAGCTAAAAAGATTGGCACTATCATCCTTATGCGGGAATTTGATTTTATAATACAAGAGGCTAGGGAGATTTTTTTTATAATAAAAATGTTGAACATCCTCCGATTGAAGAAATTCTCCATGATAAAGAAACTTTGCGTATTTTGGAATCTAGAGATTATAAATCTTATAGTGACAATCTTAGGAGGAGAGTTCCCTACTCGGAAATCACTCAAACCTTGTATCTTGAGAATTATGATAAATTTGATTGGATAACAAGGGGAATTTATGTAGGATTTAATGATGATTGGTTGGAAAAGATGACTAGGGAACCCGTTAAAAATGAGTTACGTGTTTTATATGATGATATATACGGTGATGATCCAGATTACGGGTTTATGAATGTTAAAATCACTAATCAAAGCCCTTTTCATGAATTAAGTTCACCTAATAGAAGGGAAATAAAATAAAGGATAGATTTGCTGAGAAGAGTTTTGGCAGATTTGACTAAGAAAGGATTGCATACCAAAGATGACAATACCTAGATCTATTGCGTTATGCCTAGCTAGGGGCGTTAAACAATAGCGCTTGTTGGGAGGCAACCCAATTTTATTTTTGTTCTTGCTTTTTTGGTTCTGTTTTTCTATAAATTTTTCATATAGCCTCTGGTTAGATGTGTTTTGGTGTTTCAGTTAGTGTTTAATCCAAGTAAGACCTTTGGGATGGCTTACGGTGATAGTTGATTTGATCTTGCTGAAAAACAGAAACTTTTGAATCCAGTTACAGAATTTTAATAATTCACATAAGCGATGAAAAACCCTGAAATTTTAACAAAAGATTTATATACAAATTTCCTCTGTTTTACTAATTTTTAAGAATTTTTGGAGTTACATAAGCGTTAGAACAATTCGGATCTTCACAGACTGTTCTGTTTTTGACAGATTCTGTTTCCTATGTGTTCTTTGCTTATTTTAATGAATCTATGGGTAGTATCGGGGGGTATGAACCATGGAGAAGTTGGAATACAGTATATATTACACCAATATAAATAAATAATGAGTTCACAACAGTACCAAAAGTGGTGATTTTATTTTCTTATACTAACGGATCTCATGAGTTTTCTGTTGTGAAGTTTTCAAGTTTTGGGTAAAGATTTGATGGACTATGGAATAAGGAGTGGCAAGAGCCTAAGCTTGAGGATGCCCAATGCACCCCAAGGTAATATTCAGGGACAACCAAGAGCCTAAGCTTGGGGATGCCCAATGCACCCCAAGGTAATATTCAGGGACAACCAAGAGCCTAAGCTTGGGGATGCCCCGGATGGCATCCCCTCTTTCGTCTTCATCTATTGGTAAATTTACTTGAGGCTATATTTTTATTCACCACATGATATGTGTTTTGCTTGGAGCGTCTTGTATGATATGAGTCTTTGCTTTTTAGTTTTCCACAATCATCCTTGCTGTACACACCTTTTGAGAGGGACACGCTTAAATCGTGAATTTATTAGAATACTCTATGTGCTTCACTTATATCTTTTGAGCTAGGCAATTTTGCTCTAGTGCTTCACTTATATCTTTTTAGAGCACGGCGGTGGATTTATTTTATAGAAATTGTTGAACTCTCTTGCTTCACTTATATTATTTTGAGAGTCACTAAACAGCATGGTAATTTTCTTAGGTTATGAATTTAGTGCTAATATGATGGGCATCCAAGAGGGATATAATAAAAAGTTTCACATAAAGTGCATTGAATACCATGTGAAGTTTGATTCCTTATGATTGTTTTGAGATATAAAAATGGTGATATTAGATTCATGCTAGTGAGTAATTGTGGATTGGTAGAAATACTTGTGTTAAAGTTTGTGATTCCCATAGCATGCACATATGGTGAACCGTTATGTGATAAAGTCGGAGCATGATTTATTTATTGATTGTCTTCCTTATGAGTGGCGGTCGAGGACGAGTGATGGTCTTTTCCTACCAATCTATCCCCCTAGGAGCATGCGTATAATACTTTGTTTTGATAGCTAATAGACTTTTGCAATAAGTATGTGAGTTCTTTATGACTAATGTTGAGTCCATGGATTATACGCACTCTCACCCTTCCACCATTGCTAGCCTCTCTAGTACCGCGCAACTTTCACCGGTGCATTACACCCACCATATACCTTCCTCAAAACAGCCACCATACCTACCTATTATGGCATTTCCATAGCCATTCCGAGATATATTGCCATGAAATTCCACCGTTCCGTTTATTATGACACGCTTCATCATTGTCATATTGCTTTGCATGATCATGTAGTTGACATCGTATTTGTGCAAGGCCACCATTCATATTTTTTATACATGTCACTCTTGAGTCATTGCACATCCCGGTACACCGCCGGAGGCATTCATATAGAGTCATATTTTGTTCTAAGTATCGAGTTGTAATTCTTGAGTTGTAAGTAAATAAAAGTGTGATGATCATCATTATTAGTGCATTGTCCCATGTGAGGAAAAGGATGATGGAGGCTGTGATTCCCCCACAAGTCGTGATGAGACTACGAATGAAAAAAAAGAGGCCAAAGAGCCCAAAATAAAAATAAATGAGAGAAAAGAGAGAAGGGGCAATGTTACTATCCTTTTTTCCACACTTGTGCTTCAAAGTAGCACCATGATCTTCATCATAGAGAGTCTCCTATGTTGTCACTTTCATATACTAGTGGGAATTTTTCATTATAGAACTTGGCTTGTATATTCCAATGATGGGCTTCCTCAAATTTCCCTAGGTCTTCGTGAGCAAACAAGTTGGATGCACACCAACTTAGTAAATAAAAGTGTGATGATCATCATTATTAGAGCCTTGTCCCATGTGAGGAAAGGATGATGGAGGCTATGATTCCCCCACAAGTCAGGATGACACTCTGGACTTAAAAATAAAAAAGAGGCTAAAGAGCCCAAAACAAAATTAAAAAATAGGACAAAGAGCCCAAACAAAAAAATGAGAGAAAAAGAGAGAAGGGACAATGTTACTATCCTTTTTCCACACTTGTGCTTCAAAGTAGCACCATGTTCTTCATGATCGAGAGTCTCCTATTTTATGACTTCCGTATAATAGTGGGAATTTTTCATTATAGAACTTGGATTGTATATTCCAATGATGGGCTTCCTCAAATTGCCCTAGGTCTTCGTGAGCAAACAAGTTGGATGCACACCAACTTAGTTTTCTTTTTGAGCTTTCATACACTTATAGCTCTAGTGCATCCGTTGCATGGCAATCCCTACTCACTTGCATCGATATCAATTGATGGGCATCTCCATAGCCCATTAATTTGCCTAGTTGATGTGAGACTTTCTTCTATTTGTCTTCTCCTCACAACCACCACCATACTCTATTCCACCTATAGTGCTATATCCATGGCTCACGCTCATGTATTGCATGAAAGTTGAAAAAACTTGAGAACATTAAAAGTATGAAACAATTGCTTAGCTTGTCATCAGGGTTGTGCATGATGAAATACTTTGTGTGATGAAGATAGAGCATGGCAAGACTATATGATTTTTTAGGGATAACTTTCTTTAGCTATGATATTCTGAGAAGACATGATTGCTTTATTAATATGCTTGAAGTATTATTGTTTTTATGTCAATATTAAACTTTTGTCTTGAATCTTATGGATCTGAACATTCATGCCACAATAAAGAAAATTGCATTGATAAATATGGTAGGTAGCATTTCACATAAAAATTCTATTTTTATCGTTTACCTACTCGAGGACGAGCAGGAATTAAGCTTCGGGATGCTTGATACGTCTCCAACGTATCTATAATTTTATATTGTTCCATGCTATTATACTATATATCTTGGATGTTTTATATGCATTTATATGCTATTTTATATCATTTTTGGGACTAACTTATTAACCTAGTGCCAAGTGCCACTTGCTGTTTTTTCCTTGTTTTTGACTTTTACAGAAAATCAATACCAAACGGAGTCCAAACGGAATAAAACTTTACGATGATTTTTCTTGGACCAGAAGAAACCCACAAGACTTGGAGAGGAGGCCAGAGGAGCCAAGAGGAGGCCACAAGCCTCCTAGCCGCGCCCCAGGGCGGGCGCCCTCAGGGCTTGTGGGCCCCTCGGGACTCCCCTAACCCTAATCTCAGCACTATAAATTCTCAAACATTCCCCCTATACCAGAGGGCACACCAAAAATACATTTCCGGCACCACAAGCTTCTGTTCTCGTGAGATCCCATCTTGGGGCCTTTTCCGGCCCTTCGTCGGAGGGGGATTCGATCACGGAGGGCCTCTACAACAACCTTGCTGCCCTTTCGATGATGTGTGAGTAGTTTACCACAGACCTACGAGTCCATAGCTATTATCTAGATGGCTTCTTCTCTCTCTTTGATCTTCAATACAATGTTCTCCTCGATGTTCTTGGAGTTCTATTCGATGTAATCTTCTTTTTCGGTGCGTTTGTTGAGATCTGATGAATTGTGGATTTATGATCAGATTATCTATGAATATTATTTGAGTCTTCTCTGAACTCTTTTATGCATGATTAAGATAGCTTTGTATTTCTCTCCGATCTATCGATTTGGTTTGGCCAACTATATTGGTTTTTCTTGCAATGGGAGAGGTGCTTTGTGATGGGTTCAATCTTGCGGTGTCCTCACCCAGTGACAAAAGGGGTAGCGAGGCACGTATTGTATTGTTGCCACGAAGGATAAAAAGATGGGGTTTATATCATATTGCTTGAGTTTATCCCTCAACATCATGTCATCTTGCTTAAGGCGTTACTCTGTTCTTATGAACTTAATACTCTAGATGCAGGCAGGAGTCTGTCGATGTGTGGAGTAATAGTAGTGGATGCAGAATCATTTCGGTCTACTTGTCACGGACGTGATACCTATATTCATGATCATTGCCTTAGATGTCATTATAATTATGCGCTTTTCTATCAATTGCTCAATAGTAATTTGTTTACCCACCGTATGCTTTCTTCGAGAGAGAAGCCTCTAGTGAAACATATGGCCCCGGGGTCTATTTTCCATCATATATTTTCAAATCTATAAAACCAAAAATACAGTGCTACAATTTATTTATATTTACTTTATTTTTCCTTTTATTTATCTTTTACATCTATCTCTATTAGATCTCACTCTTGCAAGTGACCATGAAGGGATTGACAATCCCTTTTTTGCGTTGTGTGCAAGTGTTTGTTAGTTTGTGCAGGTGCATATATTGGGGACTTGCTTGTGCCTCCTACTAGATTGATACCTTGGTTCTTAACTTAGGGAACTACTTATCTCTACTTTGCTGCATCACCCTTTCCTCTTCAAGGAAAAAATCAACGCAAGCTCAAGAAGTAGCATAATACTTTGCTTCATGGGCTTTGAAATTTTCACAATAAGTATATGAGTTCTTTATGACTAATGCGAGTTCTTCGATTGTACGCACTCTCACCTCTTCGCATATTGCTAGCCTCTCTGGTACCGTGCATTGCCCTTTCTCAGCTCGAGAGTTGGTGCAAATTTCGTCGATGCATCCTAACTCCGTGATATGATACACCATATTACAGATAAGCCTCCTTATATCTTCCTCAAAACAGCCGCCATACCTACCTATTATGGCATTTACATAACCATTCCGAGATATATTGCCATGCAACTTCCATCATCATTATATACACGACTTGAGCATTCATTGTCATATTGCTTTGCATGATCGTAAGATAGCTAGCATGATATTTTCATCGCTTGTCCAGTTTTTGATATCTTTGCTACGCTAGATCATTACACATCCTGGTACACTGCCAGATGCATTCATATAGAGTCATATTCTTTTAGTTATTCAGCTGTAAGTAAATAGAAGTGTGATGCATTCTAGAGTGTTGCCCCTACCTGTGAGGATTAAAAAAATGAAAATAAAGCGCCCAACAAAAAAAGAGAAAAAAAGAGAAAACAAAAAACAGAGAAAAAGAGAGGGGGGGCCCACTACTATCCTTTTACCACACTTGTGCTTCAAAGTAGCACCATGATCTTCATATAGAGAGTCTCCAGAGTTATCAATTTCATATACTAGTGGGAATTTTTCATTATAGAACTTGGCTTGTATATTCCAATGATGGGCTTCCTCAAATGCCCGAGGTCTTCATGAGCAAGAAAGTTGGATGCACATCCACTTAGTTTCCATAGTGAGATTTCATACACTTATAGCTCTACTGCATCCGTTGCATGGCACTCCCAACTCCTTGCATTGATATCGATTGATAGGCCTCTCCATTGCCTATTGATCCACCGAGTTGATGCGAGCCTTTCTTCCTTTTTGACATCCCTTATTGATCTCTACCTCCGCATTCTATTCCACCCATAGTGTTATGTCCATGGCTCACACTCATATATTGAGTGAAGTTGAAAAGAGCGTGACATGCTTACCACAACTAAGTGAATAGAGGATGTTCCTTTAGCTCCATTATTACGAAAGGCAATGACGAATTACATGCATGTTTTGTGTTGTTCTTTCAATATCAAATTGATAGACTATTGCCTTGGATCACTCGTATCTTAATATTCATGCCATGATTAGATTATCTGTTCAAGATTAGTTAGGTATCATCACACATCAAAAATTATCTTTTTATCATTTACCTTCTCGAGGACGAGAAGGAATTAAGCTTGGGGATGCTAATACGTCTCCGTCGTATCAACATTTTTTGATTGTTTCATGCCATTATTTTACAACTTTCACATTTTTTTGGAAATACTTTATATGATTTTCTTGGACTAAAATATTGATCTAGTGCCCAATGCCAGTTCCTGTTTGTTGCATGTTTTTTGTTTTGCCGAAAATCCATATCAAACAAAGTCCAAACGTGATAAAATTTTACGGAGATTTATTTTAAAATATAATATGACTTTGGGGAAAAAGAATCAACGCAAGACGATGCTCGAGGGAGCCACGAGCTCAGACGACACCCCCAACCCTAGGGCGTGCCTTGTGAGCTCGTGACTCCTCCGTAAGTCGGTTGGGGCCCTAATTTCTCCGCAAGAAAGATAATATCCGGATAAAAATCATGTAAAAATTTCAGCCCAATCGGAGTTATGTATCTTTGGGAATTTAAGAAACGGTGAAGGGCCAAAAATAGGAACGGGAAACAGAAGAGAACAGACACATACACACACACACACGGAGAGAGAGAGAGAGAGAGAGATCCAATCTCGGAGGGGCTCCTGCCCTCCGGGAGCCATGGCGGCCATGGACCGGAGGGGAAACCCTCTTCCCATCTAGGGGGAGGCCAAAAAAGAAGAAGAAGGAGGGGGTTCTCTCCCCCTCTCTTCCGGTGGTGCCGGAGCGCCGTGGGGGGGGGGGACCATCGTGATGGCGTCTACACCAACAACTTCGCCGCTGTCATCACAAACTCCCCCCCCTCTATGCAGTGGTGTAACACCTCTTCTCCCTGCTGTAATCTCTACTTAAATATGGTGCTTTATGCCACATATTATTATCCAATAATGTGTTGACATCCTATGATGTTTGAGTAGATTTCTTTTGTCCTACAGGTTAATTGTGGTATGGTGTGATTGATATAAGTTGTATGTTAAATTGGTGTTGTCCTATGGTGCCCTCCATGTCGCGCATGCGTGTGGGATTACAACTGTAGTGTTTTGCCATATGTTCATGATCGCTTATAGTGGGTGGCGAGAATGATAGAAGCTTATACCCGAGTAAGGGGTTGTTGGGTATGGGAGTAAAGGGGACTTGTTACTTAATGCTATGGTTGTGTTTCACCTTAATGATCTTTAGTAGTTGCGGATGCTTGCTAGAGTCCAAATCATAAGTGCATATGATCCAAGTACGGAAAGTGTGTAGCTCATGCCTCTCCCTCATTGCATATGATAAGTATCTATTGTGTTATATTTAATTGCCTATGGACAATCTTTCTCATCGTTCTACAAAAAGCTTTCTAGTAAACAACTAACTTTTAGTATCTCACAAAGTACTCCTAGTTTTATTCTTGCAAAGTAGTTCTAGTTTTATCCCCGCAAATTAGTTTCATACTTATTTCTAGGTAAAGAAAATGTTGGTATGCGTAGAGTTGTATCGGTTGGCGATAGAACTTGAAGGGAATATAAATTCTACCTTTCGCTCTTCGTTGGGTTCGACACTCTTATTTGTCAAAAAAGCTACAATTGATCCCCTACAATTGTGGGTTATTAGGCGCCTCTTTAGAAGAGTTTAGGATGCTCCTCGGAACCAACCCGATCTTGGCCGCTCCTTACCTCGACGAACCAATGTTGCTATATATCTCAGCAACAAACCAAGTGGTCAGTGTCGTATTCATCGTCGAGCGTACCTTGAAGGGGCATAATTTACTGGTAAATCAGCCGGTATACTACGTTTCTGAAGTACTGACGCCATGTAAAACCAGGTATATGCACCACTAAAAAATAGCATGCGTCATCTTTATGGCTTCACAAAAATTAAGGCATTACTTTCAAGAATGCTCCATTACAGTGCCCTCGAAGGTGCCACTAAATGACATCATTAATAACCGTGATGCCACTGGTCGAATCGCAAAATGGGTTGTTGAGATCCTACCTTTTGGAATCGCCCACGCCGAGCGATAAAATCGCAAGTCTTGGCAGACTATGGCGGAATGGACGGAGGCCGAGCTCCCTAGAGAGCATAATACGTACTCACATTGGACTATATACTTCGACGGGTCCAAAATGCTCACCGGCCTAGGAGCAGGGGTGGTTCTCACCTCACCAGCCGGGGATAATTTCAGGTACATCCTTCAAATCATGTACATTGACTCTAGCAACACTGCAGAATATGAAGCATTGCTACACAGACTCCTGATGGCCACATAAATGGGGATCTAGCGTCTGGAGGTCTGAGGTGACTCTAACCTCACCATCTCCCAGGTCAATGGGGAGTTCGACACTAAGGAACCAAAAATGACAGATTACAATAATGCTGTTATGGCAATCTCAGCCCGTTTCGAGGGGCTAGAGTTTCATCATATACCTCAGGACAGCAATCAAGCTGCCAACATACTCACTAGGATGGGAGCTAAACATGATCCCGTGCCAGAAAACACCTTCCCTTAGCGGCTATTCAAGCCCACCGTGCTATGGCAGAGCGAACCACGACCCACCGAACCCTCCACATCTGAGATGGTCTCCCCTGCAGCTACTAAGCTGGCTGAGGAGATAATTGGGGGCTTGAAAATCGAAGAAACATCCTCGACACACGAAATCAGGGTAGTCATCGCAACATGGACGGAACCCATCCTGGCATATTTACTTTGGAAAGAGTTGCCGGAGGACTAAACAGATGCTAGACGGATCATTCGACAATCAAGAGCGTACAAGGTCCATGAAGGAGAACTATACAAATGTAGCATTATGGGTGTCCTCCAAAGGTACATACCCGAGGATGAGGAACAGACTCTTCCCTCCAAAATCCATTTCGGCATGTGCGGCCATCATGCATCACCTCGGATGTTGGTAAGCAAGGTTTTCCGAGCCATATTATGCTGGCCTACTACCCGAGCAAATGCCAAGCAATTCATGGAACGATGTGAAGGCTGCCAATCATTCACTAATCAAAGTCACATTCCAGCTACGGCCCTCCGAACCATCCATATCACATGTGCATTTGCAGTCTGGGGGCTAGACATGGTCGACCCACTTAAAGGGGGATCCGACCACAAGAAGTACCTCCTCGTTATGGTCGATATGTTCACCAAATGGATTGAGGCCAAGCCCGTGACCTCGGTGAAGGAGGGGCCAATAATCGACTTCATCTCGGGGCGTGGTGCATCCCACATAGTATTATTACTGACAATGGATCCAATTTCACGGCCAAAAAGGTTAAAGCATGGTGCACAAAAATGGGCATTCAGCTTGATTTTGCCTCCTTACACCACCCGCAGTCCAACGATCAGGTTGAAAGGGCCAATGACTTAATCTTAAGCGGCCTCAACCCGCGCCTGGTTCGTTCCCTTGGACAAGCAGACTGCAAATGGGCGGAGGAGCTAGACTCTGTCCTTTGCAGCTTAGGCACCATGCCAAATAAATCCACATGCTACACACCATTCTTTATGGTCTAGGCGCCGAGGCCATAATCCCTGGTGACCTCATCCATGACGCACCTCGAATTCGCATGTATGAAGAAAAGGAAGTCGATCTAGATCAGCAGGATGACCTCGACGCCCTTGAAGAAGAGCATGATGTTGCACAGGCTCGTTTCGCATTTTACCAACAATAGGCAAGGCGTCACCAAAGCAGGGAGGTTTGAGCCAAGACTTACAACATGGGGGATTTAGTTCTATGCCACCACCCAGACAAGCGAGGTTAGCATAAACTATCCATTAAATGGGATGGACCATTTATTATTGACAGGGTGCTAACTGAAGGAGTGTATCATCTTCGAAATCCCAAGAACTATCGCCTGGATCCAAATCCATGGAATGCAGCTCGGTTGCATGACAACCCACAAGCATAGGGAATCGCAACAGTTTTCAAGGGTAGAGTATTCAACCCAAATTTATAGATTTACATAAGGGGAGCCAAAGAATATTTGTAAGTATTAGCAGTTGAGTTATCAATTCAACCACACCTGGAGATTAAATATCTACAGCAAAGTGATCAGTAGCACAGTAATATGATAGTTTTGATAGCAGTGATAATAGTAGCAGTAACGGTAAGAGTGATAGCAATGATTTTGTAGCAAGTGTAACAGTAGCAACATCAGTAGTAACTTAGCAAGAACAATATGTGGAAAATTCGTAGGCATTGGATCGGTGAATTTGTTGGATGATATTCATCATATAACAGTCATAACCTAGGGCGATACAAAACTAGCTCCAGTTCATAAATATAATGTAGGCATGTATTCCGTAAATAGGCATACATGCTTATGGAAAGAACTTGCATGACATCTTTTGTCCTACCCTCCCGTGGTAGCGGGGTCCATAAGGAAACTAAGGGATATTAAGGCCTCCTTTTAATAGAGAACTGAAACAAAGCATTAACACATAGTGAATACATGAACTCCTCAAACTACGGTCATCACCGGAAATTATCCCAATTACTGTCACATTGGTGTTTATAGATCATAACACGTAATAGGTGAATATGACTTGCAAGATCGGATCTAGTACATAGATATAATGGTGAAAACATAAATGGTTCAGATATGAAATCATGGCACTCGGGCCCTAGTGACAAGCATTAAGCATGGCAAAGTCATAACAACATCAATCTCAGGACATAGTGGATACTATGGATCAAGACCTAAAAAATCTAACTCGATTACATGATGAATCTCATCCAACTCCTCATCGACCAGCGAGCCTACGAAGGAATTACTCACTCCGGGTATGGAGCATTATGGAATTGGCGGTGAAGGAGGGTTGGTGATAACGAAGACCAAAGATTCCCCTCTCCGGAGCCCCAAACAGGCTCCAGATCTGGCCTCCCGGTGAAGAAGAGGAGGTGGCGGCGGCTCCGTATTGTGAAACACGATGAAACTTTCTCCCTCAATTTTTTTCTCCAAAAATAGGATTTTATAGCGTCGTGATTAGGGTCTGCGGGGCCACGAGGTGGGGACAACCCACCAGGGTGCGCCAGAGGGGGGGCGCCCTGGTGTCTTGTGCCCAGCCAGGGGCCCCCCTCCGGTGGTTCTTGGCTATAGTAATTTTCTTTTATTGTAAAATAATTCTCCAAAAAGTTTCATTCCATTCCGAGAACTTTTATTTCTGCACAAAAACAACACGATGGTAGTTCTGCTGAAAACATCGTCAGTCCGGGTTATTCAAATCATGCAAATTAGAGTCCACAACAAGAGCAAAAGCATTAGGAAAAGTAGATACGACGGAGACGTATCAACTCCCCCAAGCTTAAACCTTTGCTTGTCCTCAAGCAATTCAGTTGACAAACTGAAAGTGAAAAAGAAAAACTTTTATGAACTCTTTTGTTCTTGTTTACATAAATAAGCTTAAGTAGCACCCAGGTTTTCAGCAAAGATCATGACTAACCATGTCAACAATAACTCTTAAAAAATATATTAACTCATAACAATGGCATAAGCAACTAGCAAGCAATACTAAAATATCTCAAATGACAACACTTTGTCAAAACAACCGTGATATAATATGAGAACAGTGGTATTTCGCTAGCCCTTTCTGAGACGGCAAAACATAAATGTAGAGCACCTCCAAAGTTCAAGCAGCGACTAAACATTGTAATTCATGGTAGAAAAGATCCAGTCATGATGCATCCAATATTAACTACGCACAATGCATGAGGATGACAATGGTGCTCTCAGATCTGGCACTTTTTGAGAAGGTGATGACTCAAAATAAAATAAAATAAAATAGATAGTCCCTTTGCAGAGGAAAGCAGGGATTTGCAGCGATGCCAGAGCTCAGAGTTTTTAAAAACATAGATAAATGTAATTTTGGGAGGTACACCCTTCGTGTCAACTTTACGACCAAGAGTTATCAATATCTTCCATGCTAAACACATTAGTGGTGGTTCCCAAGCGATAAAAGTAAAGGTTTACTCCCCCTCCACCAATAAACACACTCCACGTCTAGCCGAATCCACGGGTACCGTCCATACCAACATCAGTCCTGGGGGAGTTTTGTTTAATTATTTGCAATTTTTTATTTTGGGACTGGGAATCCCTATTACGCCCCTCTCGTGCAAGGACGAGTGAATAAACACTCATCATGAGAATAACCCGCTTAGCATGGAAGATACTGACCACCCCTTGTCGCTCCATGAGCGGACCAGGCACACAAAACAGATGTTTATTTGAAATTTTAGAGGTGGCACATGCAAATTTACTTGGAACGGCAGGGTAATACCGCATATAGGTAGGTATGGTGGACTCATCTGGAATAACTTGGGTTTTAGGATTTTGATGCACAAGCAGTGTTCCCGCTTAGTACAGGTGAAGACTAGCAAATAGGTTGAGAAGCGGCCAGCTAGAGAGCGAAAACGGTCATGAACATGCGTTATGCATAATTAACATTGAATACTAGCATGAGTAGGATATGAACACCATGAACATAAATATCATAGAGGCTATGTTGGTTTTGATTCAACTACATGCATGAACATGTGCCAAGTCAAGCCACTTGAAACATTCATAGAAGGATACCATATCATCATACTACATCACAATCATTTTAATGCATGTTGACATCCAAGATAAATCATTATCCACTCCTAGCTACTTAAGCATGGCATGAGAAACTATAATATCTAATTGTCATTGCAAACATTTTTGATCATAATATGCTGAATCATGGATACTAGGTTAAACATATTTACAAAAACAGAACAAGTGGAGTTCATACCCGTTCCTCTCTGCCACAGCCAGTTCGTCAAATATCGTCATTATTGCCTTTCACTTGCACGACCGAATGATATGAAAATAATAGTGCAAGTGTGCCGTGGACTAAGGTGGAATCTGCAAACATTTTATTCAAAAGGAGAAGACAAGGTAATATGGGCTCTTTGTTAGATCAATAGCAATGCATATGAGTGCCACTCAACATTTTCATCGTGGTCTTCTCCTTGGTTTGACTCAATAAAAAGAAAAGAATTTAAGAGAAACACACAAAAATATTTTTGGAGTTTTTAGTTTTTCTTGAAGAAAGCAAATTAAAGAAAAAGAAAAAGAAAAACGAGAAAAACTATTTACACGGGAGAGCTCCCAACAAGCAAAAGAAGAACAAGGAAATATTTTCGGGTTTTCTTTTTAATAGTACAACTAATTAAACTTAGAAAGAAAAACCGAAAAGAAACAGGAAACATTTTTTTTGGATTTTCTCAAAGTTTTTCAAACACACAAGAAGAAAGCGAGAAAATAAATCTAGCATGGATAATACAATGAAAAAGTGTGAACACTGATAAATGGAATGAAATGTGTGAACATGAATGTAATGTCGATGGAAATACGTACTCCACCAAGCTTAGGCTTTTAGCCTAGCTTGGTAATCACCACTCGTAGTAGCCATCTGATCCATCTTGAAGTGCTGCGGCGGTGGCACCTGACCATCCCATTCTTGAGGCTCCTGCTCTGCCGCCGCCTGGGCGTTCCGGTAGGCAACAATGTTCGCTGGCATGATCCTGTATCCGCCCCTAGCAATAGAATCAAACAAAGCAGGTGCAGGCAACGGAATAATATCGCGGGAATTCTCGTTGAAAACCAGGTTGTAATGAATATTATGAAGAGAGCCGGCCTCATCAGTAAACTGGTGAGCCACCATCGCCTGGTGATCTAGATAGACTTGGGTCAAAGGATAATCATGTTGGCATATCTGAATGTTAAAGTGACTCGCTAAGTGTGTAGCATAAATACCAGCATGAATTTTGCCCTTGTTTCTGTTAAGGTGCAGACGGCGTGCAATAATAGCCCCTAAGCTATAAGTGTGATCATTGTTTAGTGCACGGCGTAAAATGGCGAAGCCAAGAACATTGAGTGCACCGACCTTCTCTCTGGCAATTAAACACTTAGCAATGAATAGAGCAAAGTAATGCACAGAAGGAAACTGCAAACTAGTGGCGGTGACACTCGACATGCCTCTCTCATCTCCCACTGACAGAGTACGATAAAAGTTCACAAACTCTGCAGGTCAAGGCTCTCTTATTTCCCTGTCAGAAGGGATCACACATATCTCACAAAAAATCAGTAAGTGGTATCTGACGGGTTTCAGAATATAAATTAAACTACACTTCAGGAGGATTATTCCTACTCAAAAAATGGAAATTTTGCACAAAGGAATTTGTAAGGAGGTGGTATTGATCACACTCAGCTACGATGAAGTCGGTCAGCCTAGCATTAGCAGCGAATTGAGCGAACTCTTGACGGATCCCGGCCCCCTCCATGAAGGCATTATGCGGCCATTCGCACGGCCGCACCTCCGCCCTTCTCGGAGTGTTGAGGTCAGTGTCCAAGGATTCTCCAATGACTCCTTTAGCATTTTTCTTGGAGACAAACTTCCTAAATAAACTCATCTTATTCCTACTGATAAAATTCTGAAAATTTTAGTCCACAAAATTTTTGTCAACAAAACTTCACAAGATTGATAGCAACTACTCATGAGGATGCATAGAGGCCATATTAAGCATTCAAACTACTTAGAACTCTAAGCTCATCTACAGCAGCACCAAGAGTAGCTAATTATTCAAAATATAATCCACTAAAGCAAAAACTAATTGGAGCAATGGAGGAGTCACATACCAAGTAGCAATCCCCCAAAACAGTTTCAGAAACGGAGCTTCGAGCAAAGAGATCAAAATCCGTGGGTTTGAGAGCAAGAACATGAGAGAGAGAGAGCTATGGTGATTTTTTCTGGAGGTAGGAGATGACATAGGCTAAAGAAGTAAGTGAGGGGACCCACGTGGGGACCACAACCCACCAGGGCGCGCCTGGGGCTGCTGGCGCACCCTGGTGTCTTGTGGTCACCACGTGCACCCCCCTCTGATGTTATTTGCACCAAAAATTTAGAAATATTCAGAAAAAAAATCATATTGAATTTTCAGGGCATTCTGAGAACTTTTATTTTTGGGTCATTTTTCTTATTGCACGGAAATTCAGAAAGCAGACAAAACATGGCATTTTATTTTATTTATCTAAGAAAAACAGAAAACAAAAGTTGGGAGCAGAAGGTTGTGCTTGCTACATTCATCACCTTCATACCTCTAAAAAATGATCCATTAATAAGGTTGATCAAGTCTTATTAACAACAACCTTCGATTAGCATGAAACCGAAGAACTTACGTAAAACACTAAGTTACCTCAACGGGGATATGCATGTCCCCAACAATAAGCATTTCATATTCTTTTTGGCAGTAGGTAGAGGTAGTTGAAAACTTCCAATAGTGAGTGTCGGAGATTTTTCAATAACATTAATACCATTTATTTGGAATTGTTTCTTTGGAAAGTGCACCATATGTTCATTACCATTGATATGAAAAGTGACCTTGCTTTTATTGCAATCAATAACAGCCCCTACAGTATTCAAGAAGGGTCTACCAAGGATAATCGACATGTTGTCGTCCTCGGGCATCTCAAGTATAACAAAGTCAGTTAATATAGTAACATTTGCAACAACAACAGGCACATCCTCACAAATACCGATAGGTATGGCAGTTGATTTGTCAGCCATTTGCAAAGATATTTCAGTAGGTGTGCGTTTATTCAAATCAAGTCTTTTATATAAGGAGAAAGGCATAATACTAACACCAGCTCCTAGATCACACAAAGCAGTTTTAACATGATTTCTTTTGATGGAGCAAGGTATAGTTGGTATTCCTGGGTCTCCATTTTTTAGGTACTCCATCCTTAAAAGAATAATTAGCAAGCATGGAGGAGATTTCAGCTTCCGGTAACTTTCTCTTATTAGTGATGATGTCTTTCATATATTTTGCATAAGGGGCCATCTTTGAAATATCAGTCAAGCGAGTGCGCAAAAAGAATGGCCTAAGCATTTCAGCAAAGCGTTCAAATTCTTCATCATCTTTTTTCTTAGTTGATTTAGGTGGAAAGGGCATGGGTTTTTGAACCCATGGTTCTCTTTCTCTTCAATGCTTTCTAGCAACAAAGTCTCTTTTATCATATCTTTTATTTGTAGGTTGTGGGTTATCAAGATCAACAACTGGTTCTATTTCAACATCATTATCTGGTTGTTTATCAATGTCTAGTTGAGTGTCTTCATGAACATCATCATTATCTTTTTGATTATCACTAGATGAATGTTCATTACCAGATTGAGTTTCAGCATCAGAAATAGAAACATCATTATTATTATCAGGAGGTTTTTCTACTTCAGGTTCACTAGAGGTATGCAAAGTCCTATATTTTTTCTTTTTCTTCTTCTTTTTAGAAGGACTAGGTGCTTCAGTGTTAATTCTTTCAGAGTCTTGTTCAATTCTTTTATGGTGTCCCTCAGGATAAAGTGGTTCCTGAGTCATTTTACCTCCTCTAGTTACTACTCTAACAGCAAAGTCATTCATATTATTATTCATTTCACTAAGCAACTCTCTTTGAGATTTAGCAACTTGTTCTAGTTGAGTTTGAATCATAGAAGCATGTTTTCCTACACCTGTTACATCATTATAATTCTAAATAACAAGTCACTCAAGCGAGCAATCATATTAGAATTTTATTTCAATTGTTTCATAACATTTTCATTGAAGTGATCTTGTTTTCTAATGTGGTTGTCAAACTCATAAAGGCATTGGCTAGGATGTTTATTGTAAGGGATGTCACAATCATCAAATTTCATTAAAGAATTTACCTTTACCACCTTTGGTGGTGGTGTGTCAAGTCCATGTATTTCTTTAATAGAAGGTAAATTTTTAACATCCTCTGCTTTAATACCTTTTTCCTTCATACTTTTCTTTGCCTCATGCATATCTTTAGGACTTAGATATAAGATACCCCTCTTCTTTGGAGTGGGCTTAGGCGGTGATTGAGGAAGAGTCCAATCATCATAATTTTTCAATATATTATTCAATAATTCCTTAGCTTGTTCAATAGTTCGTTCCCAGAAAACACAACCAGCACAACTATCTAGGAAGTCCCTAGAAGCATCGGTTAGTCCATTATAGAAGATATCAAGTATTTCATTTTTCTTAAGAGGATGATCAGGCAAAGCATTAAGCAATTGGAGAAGCCTTCCCCAAGCTTGTGGGAGACTCTCTTCTTCAATTTGCACGAAATTATATATTTCCTATAAGGCAGCTTGTTTCTTATGAGCAGGAAAATATTTTTCAGAGAAGTAATAAATCATATCCTGGGGACTACGCACACAACTAGGAGCAAGAGTATTGTACCACATCTTAGCATCACCCTTTAATGAGAATGGAAATAATTTGAGAATATAGTAGTAGAAAATCTTCTCATCATAAGCAAATAGGGTGGCTATATCATTTAATTTAGTCAGGTGTGCCACAACAGTTTCAGTTTCATAGCCATGGAAAGGATCAGATTCAACCAAAGTAATTAACTTTGGGTCAATAGATAATTCATAATCCTTGTCAGTAACAATGATAGGCGAAGTAGCAAACTTGGGATCACATTTCATTCTAGCATTCAAAGATATTTCTTTTAGTTTGCATAATAATTTCTTAAGATCATCTCTATCATTGCAAGCAAGAAAATCTCTAGCTGTCTCCTCATCCATAACATAACCTTCAGGTATCCTAGGCAATTCATATCTTGAAGAGCTAGGTCTAATAGGTGTTTCAAGATTTTTAGTTTCTAGTACTTCATCAGTTTCAATAATTTCATCAGTTTCAGCATTCTCAATATCTTTAGCTCTAGCAATTTGTTCATCAAGAAATTCACCTAGTGGCATATTATCATCAAGCAAGGTACTAGCATCATCATGAGTAGCATTCATAGCAGAAGTAGCATCATCAATAACTTGCGACATATCAGGATTAATAGCATGTGATGGTGTTGCAAGTCTACTGAAAACAAAAGGTGAATCAAGTGCAGAGTGTGATGGCAGTTCCTTACCTCCCCTCGTCTTAGAGGGAATGATCTTGGTTTTTGTATCCTTCAGATTCTTCATAATGATAAATAGATAATAATCCCAAGTGACTCAACAAATATAGCTATGCTCCCCAGCAACGGCGCCAGAAAAAGGTCTTGATAACCCACAAGTATAGGGGATCGCAATAGTTTTCGAGGGTAGAGTATTCAACCCAAATTTATAGATTCGACACAAGGGGAGCCAAAGAATATTTGTAAGTATTAGCAGTTGAGTTGTCAAGTCAACCACACCTGGAGATTAAATATCTGCAGCAAAGTGATCAGTAGCATAGTAATATGATAGTTTTGATAGCAGTGATAATAGTTGCAGTAACGGTAATAGTGATAGCAATGATTTTGTAGCAAGTGTAACAGCAGTAGTAACTTAGCAAGAACAATATTTGGAAAATTCGTAGGCATTGGATCGGTGAATTCGTTGGATGATATTCATCATATAACAGTCATAACCTAGGGCGATACAAAACTAGCTCCAATTCATAAATATAATGTAGGCATGTATTCCGTAAATAGTCATACATGCTTATGGAAAGAACTTGCATGACATCTTTTGTCCTACCCTCCCGTGGTAGCGGGGTCCATAAGGAAACCAAGGGATATTAAGGCCTCCTTTTAATAGAGAACTGGAATAAAGAATTAACACATAGTGAATACATGAACTCCTCAAACTACGGTCATCACAAGAAAGTATCCCAATTACTATCACATTGGGGTTTACGGATCATAACACGTAATAGGTGAATATGACTTGCAAGATCGAATCTAGAACATAGATATAATGGTGAAAACATAAACGGTTCAAATCTGAAATCATGGCACTCGGGCCCTAGTGACAAGCATTAAGCATGGCAAAGGCATAACAACATCAATCTCAGAACATAGTGGGATACTAGGGATCTAGCCCTAACAAAACTAACTCGATTACATGATGAATCTCATCCAACTCCTCACCGACCGGTGAGCCTTCGAAGGAATTACTCACTCCCGGTGGGGAGCATCATGGAATTGGCGATGAATGAGGGTTGGTGATGACGAAGATCGAAGATTCCCCTCTCCGGAGCCCCGAACGGGCTCCAGATCTGGCCTCTCGATGAAGAATAGGAGGTGGCGGCGGCTCCATATCATGAAACGCGATGAAACTCTCTCCCTTGATTTTTTTCTCCAAAAATAGAATTTTATAGCGTCGGAATTAGGGTCTGCGGGGCCACGAGGTGGGTACAACCCACCACGACGCGCCAGAGGGGGGGCGCCCTGGTGTCTTGTGCCCAGCCAGGGGCCTCCTCCGGTGGTTTTTGGCTCCAGTAATTTTCTTTTATTGTAAAATAATTCTCCAAAAAGTTTCGTTCCATTCCGAGAACTTTTATTTCTGCACAAAAACAACACCATGGTAGTTCTACTGAAAACAGCGTCAGTTCGGGTTAGTTTCATTCAAATTATGCAAATTAGAGTCCAAAACAAGAGCAAAAGCATTAGGAAAAGTAGATACGATGGAGACGTATCATTGCGTCACTTTCACGATTAACAAACCATTTTCGACTCATCCCCCCCCCCTTTACCATCCTTTTATCATAGGCTTATACCTCTTACAATACATATATTAGCATCGAATTATCACACAAATATTCTTACGATTCTATTTTTCTATTTTAACCATTGTTTCTATCGCACTACGCATCCTACAGCTCATGGCCACATCGTGCGTAGTTCTTAACTAACATAACTGTCTGGTGCGTAAAGTATGTCGGCCTGTAAAAGCGCCCCCTAAAATAAACCATGGGCTCCTTTCAAAAGCCTCGGCAGGAGACCTCGGGGGGGGGGGGGGTCTGAGGGGCTCTTTGGACCCCACTTATCCTCGGTGTTGTGTCTATATATACAAGCACCACTTTTCTACGATCCTTTATAAAGCCACAATATGCATCAATGTGACTTGAGATTTTTTTCCAAGCTAGGTTGCCTGGCTCCTGTGCTTACCCTCTATGTCTCCGACGAATTCGGCCAGAGGATAAAGGGAGCACCTCTGCGATTGTTACTCATGGGTCAACCGAGCGAGTACCTCAGACGGGTGAAGCCAAAAGTTAGCGTTCACAAGAAGATAGTTGGTCGGCAACGAAGGAAGTGAAAGTTGAAACCTCCAAATAGGAGACCAGAGGGGATCTTTCGAATCCCCGGCTGCCACACAGTATTCTTTGGCCAGAGGTCCTTCGACACCCGCATCAGAATATCGGCAAAACCAGTCATGGTTAACATGACACCCCGGGAAAAGGATATGTTAGAGGAACTATTTTTCGCCAAAGATGCGACTTGCGTTAAAAAGCAATAGAGCATAACTCTCTGCAAGGCTTGCATTTTGACCTTATTGCCGGATTGCCTTGTCCCTTCTAAGCGTAGGCCGAGATTCTCGACCCCTGGCCAAGGAGGTAGAAGCGGATGGCCGGTTAACGGTGTATAACATCTGCGGATATGATATATAAACTAAACATACATAGATACATAAAAGTTACTGAAAGATAGCGTAAGCTATTTTACATGAAGTCATTCAAGACCACTATAAGGGTGTCCAGGTGACAATCCTTTAGGATAGCCGAGCTGCGGGCATGACATTTTCATAATTTACTCTAGGCCTTATTTCTTTCCCGTCTGGCCCCATAGGGCCAACTTGGGCTAGCTTATCCGTTTCTAGAAGAGAGTAGCGTGTTTTGATCATGGCCCATGCTTCTCGAGCACCTTCACGGCAGGTCGGTCTCTTCCATGTTTTAATCCGACATCTTTAACCTTTCAAGCGACCTGCAAGCTCGGCCAGGCCCCTTGGCACCATTTCAACATGCCATAAAGCCCGAAACACCTTCTTCATCACCCTCTACGCTTGATCATGGAGTTCGCTGAGACCAACCATAACATCCTTTAAAGATGTGTAGCCGAATCCACCAGGCTGGTAAGGAAGAACACATGCACACAAAATCATTACAAGGCAGCCATTCTTTCAAAATAAGATGTATAGAGTATAGACACACCCTGCATAATGGGATTACTCACCAGCCAGAAATGTGCAAACCTCCTGATTCGCCTTCTCGGCAATAGCTTGCTGTGACCAGAGTTTTTCTATCTTCGCGGCTTTCTGATCCCTCTTGGCTTGGAGCTAGTTGTATTCCTCAATCCTATGGGTGTGAGCCCGATCACCTACTTTCACTTGCACCTTGGCATCCCAAAGAGCTTCTCGATATTGCTTCAGGTCAGCTTCAAGTCTGCCTATGGTTTCCGCTGCTAGTAAAAGGAAAATGCCTTAAATATGGGGCAGAGAAACTCGTTATAAAGGCGTTGAAGAATTTAAATGTCACCATGGGCCTCCCAGGTTAATTCTTTCACATCGGCCACCTCCTTCTTGGCCTCGATAAGATCGTCTTCGGCCTTTTTAAGATTCTTCAAAAGCTCGCCATTTTCTTGACAAGTTGCCTACGAAAAATGTAAAAAGGTGTTTTCAAATCGATCCTCATCTTGGCCACCTGTGCCCAACTTAAGGTTCGGGGGCTACTGGGCTTCGCACTATGTTTTAACTAAAAGTTCCTCGACCAGATATCTCCTCCAAATTTAGGAAGTTACCTTTAAGCCTGCAACCAACACATCGACAGCTTCCTTAAGGCCCAGGCGCGCCGCTCCGAGCTGAGCGTCCACTGATTGGAGCGCGTTAAACTCCTCATCAGAAAATACCGGGTTCACTAGTGATGTTTTCACACTCGATGACGTATCAAGCTTTCAGTCTCAGAGGCAGTGGCATAATGGGCCGCTCAGGACTCCGGTTGAGCAGCATTCTGAGGTTCATTAGTGGGGATTGGCTGCTGATGGGCCATCTCAGGCTCCACCGCTCGAAGAGGTGACCTGTAGAATGGAGAGGGTCAACAACTTTAATATATTAAACTATGAATCATAACAACGGGTAAAGGTGACACTTACGTGGCTGAAGGTGCGTGGTTGGCGTCTTCGGATGCCCCTGCCATGGTCAGATTGGGACCAGTCCTTGGCGGGTTCCTTTGGGGAGCCGAGGAAGTTTTTTTGGCGCTTTGATCGCCAACCCTTATTAGAGGGAAGTAAAGTGCTCGGATCAATTGTCGTGTTGGATTGTTTTCATGAAGAACTGTGGGGTTCGCTTACCATAGAGGAAGGTAAAAGCCCCGGAAGATCAAGTTGGAGCGCCATCGCAGAGCTGTCGATGATTTCCTGGTAGAAGACCCTATCCTTGAAAATGAGGGATAGTTTGGGCTCCTCGGTAAAACCAGGGTCCTTGGCGGAGACATAAGTTTCCGGCTGAGGAGCTGGACAACTCACCATCTCAACCTAGTGCTTCCATCTCTGCTTGGATATGTTAAATGTCTGGTCAGAAGTATAAGAAGCCTGCTCGGGCTAACTGAATAAATAAGATGAGGTAGCTTACTGCTTCAATAGGCTTGCAATAAGGAAAGCCGTCGAACATTTTTTGGTTGAAAAATTAAAGTCCTCCTTTTCCCCTTTATAGATTGCTTCCAGCGCAGCTTCCAGGGCCGCCTGATTCTCAAAGCCTTTTCTTATGGCTTGGGTGGCATCAATAGACCCGTTGTACCGCCACAACGGATGGACTCATTGTTGAAGCGGTTGGACTCCTCAGGCAAGGGCCACGACCATCACATTGATGATAGTAAGCTTGTGATAGACAAGACAAGATACCTGGGCAGCTAGCCGAGTGACCTCGGCGTCCTCCTCTTGGGAGCGGCTCCTCGGCCGCTAATTATACAGCTTTTTTGGTGGTTCGTGGGAAAAGGGTGAAGACCTTGCCGACCAGGCTCCTTGAGCATCACATTGGTGATGTAGAACCATTCGGTTGCCCACGTCTCGACGTCCTACTTTGGGGTGCCAGGGAGGTAGCTCACCCCGGTAATTCGACACACCTCGGCCCCGCCCACTTCCTAGGTAGAAGTGTTACTTGAGCAAGGAGCTAGGCAAAAATACTTTTGCCATAACCTGAAGTGGGCCTCACAATCCAGGAAGGCCTCGTAGAGGGTGACAAAACCCGCTATGTGGAGGATGGAATTTGGAGTCAGATGGTGGAATTGGTTCCCTTGGAATGCCAAGAGACGCCTGAGGAAGGGGTGGATTGGGAAGCTGAGGCCTCGGAGAAGGAAGGGGATGAAGCAGACCCACTCCTCTCCATGGGGAGTTGGGTAGTTATCATTAATAACTCCTAAGTCTATGAACCACAGCCCGGGGTGGAAGGATACGGAATCTGGATCAAGCAAGTATCCCTCAGTGGTGAGGAAATTGAGCTGCATCGCAGTAACGGTGCAACTCTTCCAATCTCCCTGTTGGCGGTCGTTAGGGAGCTTCGATGAGCCAGGGACATCTGCCATTGTTGAGGCTCTAGAAGCAGGGCAAGGGGGAAAGTTGCTAGCAATAGGGGAAGAAGCAGGAAGGATTGAAAAAATCGCTTCCCCTGTTGTCTTTTATTTACCATGATGGGACATTTGAATCCACAATAATTACTCCGCAGGTTCCCCAGGCGTCAAGCATTATTTAGGGAATGCGGATCGATGAAGCACCGTCGGGCCCACCACGTCCCCCATTAGCGGGTATATCGAGGTACGGGACCTAGAGATCAATCAAGGGTCATGGAAAGATCTCAGAAAATTAAGCTTCCCACATAAGGAATTGACCTTGGAAAATTGTCATTGCATCGGGTTGGATGCGTGGTATCCCGGATAACCAAGGCACGTTAAAGCCGAGGGGAGGGAGTCTTGTGGAAATATACCTCCTATTACCATTTGAAGCACATGGTCGCAATCAGGAAGGCTAAAGATGACCTCAGAATCAGAAGCCGACATGGAGGATGGAACTCACCTGCGAAGCCAAAGACTCAAGCTTGCAAGGTCAACCTGAAGAAAATGCCCGATGTCCTCGGCTTGGAGAATAGCTTGGGGGCTACAGTTGGTGTCCTGGATTAGGGGGTGCTTGCCATGTCAGCTCACTAGTTATGGGTCGGGCCGAGGACCCATCAAAGACTGATGAATGAGGCATGCTGGGCCCTATCCTCGTTGTAATCAAGATGAAGATCTCCTGACTTGGCGTACACTTCAAGCATATTTGAACGATCAGCATGCTTATCCCTAGATGGTAACCGACCATGTATAAACCCTAGGTACCTCTGGCGTCTTTATAAGCCGTGGGGTTTAGTCTGTAGAGACATGCTTACATAGTTTTAGAGCATAGAACATCCTCATACGATCTCGAGGTAGATCATCTTATACTTTGTATCCCATCACAATGAATATATAGGAAGCAAGACGTATTATTTTACCTCATCAAGAGGGCCCAGACCTGGATAAAACATCGTGTCCCTACTTCTCCTGTTACAGTCTAGTTTAGATCACCTAGCTTAGCACCCCTACCCGAGATCTTTCGGTTTTAGCACTGACAGCAGGTAGCCATAAGCCCTAAAAGGACCAACCCAAAATATATAAGGCTATGGTTAATAAAATCATCACTGATTTTTTTGCATAGAGCATTCTTCACAATCTTCATAGCTCAGAAGCACCTCTCAACGGTTGCAGTGTCAATAAACAGAGTTAGTGCTGGCTTGATAATTCGATAGACTAAGGGATAAGGAAGATGCTTCTTTGTAGTCATCATCAGTTAACCAGAGCACAAATATTTTTTGGCGAGGTCGATAAGGGCCCCACATCAAGTACTTTCTCCGAATATCCTTATGTTGATTGGGATTGTAATCTACAATCCTTTTCTATTTAGATGGATCCCTAGGAAGCTTGTCCAAATCAACCAGTTTAGGCATCTTGGAAGTTGCTATTTTTTTTAAAAAATATCTTCATTAGCTCCCCTGCAATTTAAGTGCCCAAAACTGAAACCTTAAATGAATTATCATATTATCACAAATCATAAAGATGAAGGGTGATTATCAGAATTGGATTGGAGTCTCTCAATCCGACTAGCCAATTTTTTCCATAATTACTACTCCCTTCATCCCAAAATAAGTGTCTCAACTTTGTACCAACTTTAGTAGAAAGTTGTACTAAACTTAAGACACTTATTTTGGGACACTTGGAGTAATAAATTTAAAGTTGTGTACTAGTGGTTAGCGTGAACAGGAAAACCGAGCGAGCTGCTCACCCGTTTATTAGGCCGGGCCACGAGCGGGTAGCACCTGAGCGCTGTCTGTACAATTGGCGCAGAAGGCGCCATTTAGGAGACATCAGAGGCTGCGTGCTCCCTTTTCTTTTTTTCTACGAGGAGAGGCACAGATTTACTTCTGGTAGAGGTATGTATTTGCTTCAGCGAAAGGCATGACCATGCCTCTCGAAAGGGAAAAATGTGCTCCTGGTTCATTTTTTTCGTCCAGTTTTTTCGTGAAAAAAAGTTCATCAAAACCTAGCAACATAAGATCTAGTTTTGAAGATCTTGGCGCGAGGCATCCAACAGTGAAAACGGTTTGAGATTTGGACGCACTGTTTGAGAGATAAAATATTTTGAATAAATGAATCTACGAAAAAGGGAAAACTCCCTGGCTGTGACAAGTGGCATACATGTAGTGCGACAGTTGTCGCAACCTAGGGTGTGGGAGTGACCTTTGCAAAGAGTGCTCCTTAACTAGTGATTTCAGATCCCTGAGCATGACTCTTTTGATCTCTGAGGGAGTTCGGTGCACCTTCTATTTTGTTTATGCAAGGCCCATATTGAGTGCGAGAGCTACATCTCGCTTTACGCAAGATGCAGCAAGCTCTCGCCTGAAGCGCGTGTTGTAACAGCCGCCTCAATAGCTCTCTCGCGGAACAGAGAGATACGTACAAATAGAGGGAGAACCGGGGATAGAACCCAGGTCGTCTCCATACACAGTGTCGCTGCTAATCAGTAGGACACTACTAGGTTTGTGGATAACTTGGTGGCGCAACCTTTTTGAGGGAAAGGAGCCTAGTTTTCCACTGGTTGTTCCCATTTTTTTCTTTTGTCTTTATTTTTTCACGGGGTTTTTTCTATTTCTTTCTATGTTTTTACTATTTATTATTATTTATTTTTTCTTTATTTTTCATCGGTTTTCTTTTTTCTTTCCCCGTTTCATAGTTTTTTCTTTGTTTCTTCTCATTTTTCATTGGTTTCCTTGTTTCTTTATTTGTTTTCATTCTTTTTTTGCACTGGTTTCTTTGGTTTTCATTTCCTTTGTGTTGTTTTCATTTGTTTTTATTGGGCTTCTTCATTTCTCGTTTTTTGTCTTCATTTTTCTTCAGATTTGTTTGTTTATTTTCTCCTTTAATAATTTTTTTCGTTTTCTCTTGGGTTTTTACAGTTTTCTTTACCCATTTTAGGTATATATCTAATACATGTTTAACATTTTTCAAATACAAGTTTAATATTTTTTGAATACATGGTCAACATTTCTTCCATACACGTTGTTTTTAGCATTTGAAATCCTTGATTAACATTTTTCAAATACAAGATTTTTTTTAACACATAGTCAAAAAATATATAATTTTTAATTTTTTTTAATGCTTGATTAACATTCTCAAATAAAAGATTAAAAAACTTAATACATGGTCAACATTTTTTTCTATACACATATAACATTTTGCCAATTGCTTGATTAATATTTTTCAAATAGGTGTCAACATTTTCAAATGCTTGATTAACGTTTTTACATACATGACATATGTTTCATCAGTTTTTAATCATGGTCAATGTTTTTTCTACACACATTTAACATTTTTTAAAAGCTTGATTAACATTTTTCAAATAATTATTCATTTTTTTAAATACTTGATTAGCATTTTCTATACATGATCAATTTTTTTCATCATTCTTTAATACCGGGTCAACATTTTTTTCTATACACAGTTAACATTTTTCAAATACTTGTCCAACACTTTTTCAATTGCTTGATTAACATTTTTTAAATACTTATTCAATTTTTTCAAATGTTTGATTAACATTTTATATACATGATATTTTTAGATCATTTTTTTAATATATGATCAACATTTTTCTATACACATTTAACCTTTTTCGAATGCTTGATTAACATTTTCCAATTACTTGTTCAACATTTTCTGAAATGCCTTGATTAACATTTTTTAAATACATGATCAATTTTTTTTCATACACTTCCTTTTGTATACATTTTTCATATATGTGATAAACATTTTCTCTATACGCATTTAACAATTTTCAAAAGCTTGGTTAACATTTTTCAAATGTTTTTGCAAAGTGCTTTTTGTAATATTTATATTCAGAACATTTAAAGTATTAAAAAAGTAAAAATAAAGCAAGAAACAAAAAATAGAAAACAGAAAAAAATGCGGCTGCGGCACCCCGCGCATATGGGCCGGCCCATCTCTCTTCCCACTTTCAGTGAGGGTCGCTTTTGTCTCGCTGGCACACAGACATAGGCGCGCCCCATATTGAGTGCTCACCTTCAGGATATTCCATCGTCTTCCGTTATTGTTCTTATTAAAAACATTCACACCCCTACAAAGTTGCTGAGTTTTCCTCATGCATTACTCCCTCCGTTGGTGTTTCATCGTCTTCTGTTACCGTTCTTGAAAAATGTCACACCCAGAAAAAGCTGCTGTATTTTCCTTATGCATTACTCCCACCGTCCCTCTTTACATTGCACAAACCTATTTAGAGTTTCAAATTTGACCAATGATTTGATCAGCAAAATATGGGTTACATATCACAAGAACTGCACCCCCCCACCCCCAAAATATATATCACAAGAATTGCATGGTTTAGTTTGTACTAAAACGTACTTTCTAATAGTGTAGTTTTTATAACATGACTTAATACTCCCTCCGTTCAAAATATAAGATGTATTAGTTTTTGCAAAGTTCAAACATGTGCATGTTTGACCAAGTTATATAAATATCTACAGTACCAAATTTTTATCATTAGATCACCACGAAAAGTATTTTCATATTTTATTTATTTTCTATTATAGATGTTATTAATTTATTCTATAATCTTGGTTAAACATACACAAGTTTGACTTTCATGAAAATCGATACACCTTATATTCTCGAACTAAGGGGGTATAATTTGGGTGCAACTGAAGGTCAAAGTTTTTTCATGAAAAACGAGGACATCATGTATTGGCGGGTAAAGAGTAGTAGGTTTTCCAACTGTTTTCATTGACTCATAGTACCATATCAAGATAATACAAACAATAAGAGTATATATCCAACCCTTGTACAACTATGATGTGCAAACCAACTTCATCAAGAAAAAAAATGTGATCTCAAAAGTCGCGTTGAAACGAACTACAATATGGAGCAACCACCACGAGTGACATCACCTGATCGTGAGAAATGTCCTTCAAACAACGATGCCTCCAAGAAAGGAACGACGCGTGTGCGCTACTGTCATAAGATCCACCCACAGAGATTAGATCTTGGATTTTCACTCTGAAGTAGAAGTTTGAGAAAACGCTAGATAATGCCTCCAACAAGAGGATAATGTGGAGTATCACCATTGCCACGTACAACTACTGTAGGTCAGGCCTAGAGTTTTCACTCCGGAGCTTGTGACCATCTACTTAAGAGTACCACCAAACACAAGGCACCAGGTACACCAACCCTAGCTTCTAATGAAATCACTACTGCAAGCTAGATAGTAACACCTCAAAGTTGTACACATTGACTACCCTAACCTTGACATCACCATGCAACTTAACATACACTGGTACAGCGAGGTGCTATAGAAACAGTTTTTAACCCCTTTCCGCGACGGCATTTGGAACCATCGCCAAGTGAGTGACTGCGATAGTGGGGTCCTTCCCACCCGACTCAGAAACCGTCGGGGATAGGGAGCCACCCAGACGCTGCATCCTTGCAAATCGTTTGTGCTCGCATTGCCATCGCAGTCGGTATTCTGTGGTGCTACGTTTACGATGCGCGGCCCATCACAAACGGTTCATGATTATAGAACGTGTTTGATAAGCATACAATCACACACATTCGCTTTTCCCAAACCATATGCGATAACTAATTAACAAGATTAGCTAATCGTCGTACGAGTGTCGGACAGGATTACAAAACGTCGGACCGTCGTAACATCGTCGTACACGACAACTATCGCAAACGCTATTCTGTGGTGCAACGTTTACGATGCATACCACATCAGAAACAATTCATGGTTGCGAATCATTTACGATAAGGCAACTATCACAAACATTTAGTTTGCTCGCATCGTTTGTGGTATTGTGTGACATCGCACACACTTTGCAAACGGCAACTGTGTGCATGCTTGCACACGTTTCCTCTCTGTGAAACGTGTCGGATTATGGTGTATATCGCAAACGTTTGTGTTTTACCAACCGTGTGTGCTGTAACGACCTGGAGTGCATAATTTCACCATAATTTAATTTCTGCTATTTCAAATTGTACCGGATTTGAATTTGAATGTATGCTATAGCTTTATTCATATCCATCATGTTCAAACAACCAATGCATTATTCGATTCATAGGTACATATGTTCAAGAATTACATAAGAACAAAATAAAGAATGATGAACCACAGTTGTATACTTGTACTATTAAAGACGGTAAAGAAAGTGGCGAAATACATTCTGGTTGCTGAACAAGGTGGAGAGGAATACCCATATTGTGCCCTCCTCCATGCAGAAGGCACGCACGACTCTAGTCCAACCCCTTGTGATGGCCAACCGCCCAACCTTCACGGTCTTCATGAAAACATCTAGATAATCATTGTGTTCTCGTAGAAATACTTTAACCTTTGCATGCCCACCAATCATGTAGTTTGAGAGGTAATCTTGAGTAAACTGCTTTGGGAACCACTGCAAAGGAAAAAGATTCAGACATTGACATCTAACACAACTCATTATGGGCAGTAAAAAGAAGGCTACAGAGTTCTTACTTACCATCATGCAGTTCGCTGTTGTCTTGGATCAAGTGTAAACAAATAGTTTAATTGCCATCTTTTGACCCATGTTACTAACAATCTTTAGCTTCCTCACTTGATGCTGGTTCATCGATATCTCATTGCCCCATACGCAGAAAGGGTCGAAGCGCAGATCTTTACCAATGACATATGTACCTAAAAGCACCAAGTTAATATTAGAAGCTAAATAGCAATTGCACAATGATGTAGTACAACACTCTTTTATAATATCTTATAACATCCAGTATACCCACATATTAGATGAATTAACATCTTATATTATGGGCCGGAAGGAGTTTATTGCATTTTTACAAATTATCGGCTGATTAACTGCTGTTGTATCCATGGGTTAGAGTTAGTTTGAGCTAGCTTGAGCTGAAATAGCCCTAAAGTATATCCAAACATGAGGGCTAGTTTGAGCTAGTTGCATCTAACCCACCCAAAAAAACTATCCCACCCAAGAGGTGCTAATTGGAGCTAGTTCTCCTAGTGCATTTATTGTCAATCTAACCCTGTCATCCAAACATCTCTTTGGATGGAGTTAGTTCAAGGTTAGTCATGAGCTAGAAAACTAACTCTAGCATCTAGCCAAGTTGAGTATCCAACACAGGGTTGTGTTGTTGTTGTTGCTACTCCTGCTGCTCTTCTATGTATATCTAGACATCATTAGAACATTAAGGTAACACTCTTCCTTGTTGCTATGTAGCCTAGGATTGCATATTTAGACATTAAGTATAGTGCATGTTGCTATGTAGCCTCAGATATATTACATATGGCCCTAGTTAACCTAATGATAAATGGGTAACAGATATATTCAGTTAAAAGTACGATTCACCGATTAGTCCCTTATCAGCCCCCGGCCTATATGGTACCAGCTACTGATATCCTGAACAATGAGTATCTATAAGCCATGAGATGAAACTAACCTCGATGGAAAACAGCTGTCGTTCCCAAAATTGTCCTGTGTAGGTACTCGAGAGGCATGTTAAGCACAACAGGCTAAACATCAACCAAATATATCCATGGCAGACAAAATAATCTCCAAAAGATAGCTTCAGTGTGCAGGTTTAAGCACGCTAGTAAAGAAAAACAAGTGGAAAGGTGTGTTAACTACAACAGGCCTAACATTTAACAACAAGCAAACATAGTCATTCAAACTGGTATTGTGCCGGTCTAAGTACACTGGTTATTGTTAAATAAAAATGGAAAGGCGTGTTAACTACAAGATGCAACAACCAAATGTAGTCATTCATAGTGGTATTGTTGAAACTGGTATTGATGAAATTGAACTGCACAGTTCTTGCACATATAGAACATCACGTTGTGAATAACTGGAATAAACAAGGCATACTATGAACAAGCAAAGATAGCATTTGAAACTGGACATATGCTAACTACAAACAACCGAACAATAAAAAAACTTTAAATGAGGCATATGCTAGCTATAACAGGCTTAACAGCAAGCAAATATATGCATTCCTATCGGTATGTTTAAAACTGGATTGATGAAATGTACTGCACAGTAAATAATTGCACATATAGAGCATCACATTGTGAACAACTTAAATAAACAAGGCATACTGCAAACAAAGAAATATAGCAATTAAAACTGGACATATTCTCACTACACTACAAAAGGGACTCGACAAAACAAATCATGGGTTCCCCCCTGTGAAGAGGCGCGGAAAAACAAATCATGGGTTTCCTCACTTGTCACAGATGGGCTCGTTCCCGTGGGAAGAGCACGGACCCTAGATGCGCTCCATGTTGTCGCAGATGGGCTCCATCCCCTTGGAAGAGCATGGCTGTAGGGTGCCCTCCCTGATGTCGCAGACGGGCTCTTTCCCCTTGGAAGAGCAGATGGGCTCTTTCCCCTTGGAAGAGCCGGAGAGGGTGCCCTCCTCGTGGTCGCCGTCGATGAGGTCTGACTTGGAAGCTGTGGATCCCAAACCGGCGTCACAGAACGTGTCCTTCAGAAATGACAAAAGGGGCTCGATGGCCATGTAGGATGGCAAATTCTTGACAGCGAGCCAGAGGAGATCAGCGGCGGGGCCATGGATGAGATCGACGGTGGTTGAAACTGAGGGGTTGGGGGTGGGTCACTTAACCTGTGACATAGCCCGTGTCAGACCGTCACTGTTGACGACCTCGATGTTGTAGCCGGCGTCCGCGACATACCCGCATACTCTAGCCCGCTGATTGAGTGCCCGCGGCCAGTAATGGTCGTCAGCTTCCTCGGCGACGTCGGGCGAAGAGACCGCGATACAACTCTTTTGGGCCAGTCGCTCCTCGAGCTCCACAGGAAGCGTAGCCGGGCTTAGGTTGCGACGCTCTGGAGTGGGGGATGGGGATCTATGGGAAAGGGGGCGTTTGGCAGGCGTCATCTAAGAAACTCAGGGTGGCCTTGGTATGGAGATCGGTGGATAAGCTGCATGGGCAAACCGGCAGATGTTGACAATGGAGGCCTTGCGGCGGCGGTGACCTTGCTAGGGTTTCGAGTGAGGGAGGGTGTGTGCGTGCGCGCGCGCGCGCGCTCGGTGAGGTTTTGGTGTGTGTGTGTGTGTGGAGGGGGCGGGGGGTGTGTTTGAGGAAATGAAGTGGCTACTAAAATTTTTACTACGCGGGAGTGAAATGCCGGGGCTATTGAAAATTTGGATGATGGTGCATCACACACGGTCCGGAAATAACAACCGTGTGTTATGAAATAGAAAAACCCTCGAGGCGGGCAGATATTTTCGAGGGATGCAGGAGGGAGCGGGAACAATAAACATCACAAACGGTCGAAACATAATAACCGTGTGTTATCAAACAGAAAAAAGCTGCAGGTGGGTAGATATTTTTGAGAGGGGAAGCCTCGTGGAGCCCAATGTACTATGCGGATGTGCGTGATAGGGGCACCGGAGTGGCACATAGTTAGTGTGAGTGAACCGTGTCTGTTGCGTCATCCGACTTGTGTAATGTTCATAAATTTGGCGAAAAATGACGCGGGAGAGGGTCAGAACACGAACACACTTGCATGTGGACCAAATATATGTATGAAAAGGGTGGTTTGATGTTCCAATACCAAATGCAACTTCGATGTGGCACCTATCTCGCAAAGCGCATGGTATTGCTTGCTCCCCTCATGTCGGCAGGAAGGGAATCCTAAGCTATGAATGCATGCCCCCCATGGAGGTTCACCTAGCAAAGTGCGAAGTAGCAGTCCCCCCCCCCCACAGACCCACTTTCAGTCGGCGGGCCAGAGAGGCATCTCACCAAGATGGATTGTAAAACGGACCAAGAATAATCCATCTTGGTCGTACAACCTCTCTCTTGTTGTTGGTCAAAGTGATGGCCGTCCATGCGACCCCGGAGATGGGCCAGCTCGCTAATAATCACGCAAGTAGCTAGTCCCCGAAGACAACCACTGCCTGCGTGTGGCCCAAACATATGTAGAGGTGTGTTTGAATACACAATGGAACAACTTTGATGTGGCACCGTGCTTTCGAACCAGAAATCCCCACACTGAGTGAGGGTTAGTTGACGATGCATATGTATGTCACACCACACCTCAAGCCGATGACGGGGTTTCATGCATGCATGCATGCATAGTATGCGCTCAAACTTAATTAGGGGGTCTGAATCTCACCATGACCTATACTACGATAACACGAACCAAAGGAAGAATCCGTCATGGTAACCTATCTTGTTGTCGGTCAAGGTGATCATGGATGTCCACACGGGCCCACGAATATATAGGCTTATCGCCGATAACCACGCAAGGGAGTGTACCGTTCGAAGACAACCACTACATGCATATGTATGTAGGTGATGCGTGCATGCATGTTTGAATAGCATTTCACAACATTGATGTGGCGCGTGCGTCAAAAATCGTACAGTCCCCACACAGAGCGAGATCGGTTCATGACGTGTCGTGGTACTAGCCACTTCGACTCGATGGGAGGGATTCATGGGTACACATACATGTGTGTGCTCAAACTGTATCATATAATCCCAGAGCATGACATATATATACCGTATTACAAACAAAAAAATAATCCCCTCCTAAGTCAAATTAACCTCTCTCGTTGTCAGGCAAAGTAGTGATGGACCAAGCGGGCCCACAGATGGAAAGCATTAATATCGCTGATAACCGCTTAACTGGTGTGAGAGGACAACCACCATCGCTTTGCATGTGGGCCAAACATATGTTGAATACCCAAAATGCACAACTTTGATGTGGCACATGCCTCGAAAACCGTAAAGTCCCCACACAGAGCGAGGTTCATGAAGCATACTACATATGATGGTCCCCTTCCCCCTCTTCGATGCATACTATATGCTCCTACCGTAATACAACCCAAAAAGAATCCTCCTTGATGGTGAAATTAATTAACCTCTCCCGATGTAGGTCAAAGTGATGCAAGCATCGACGATGGCCTCATGGGCCCACAGATGGAAGCGTCACATGTGAGTGTCCTAGGATAACCACCGCCTGCATGCATGTGGCCCAAAAAGGTGTTGCGTGATGTTTGAATAGCGAATTTCACAACTTTGATGTGGCACGTGCCTCGGAAACCGAAAAGTACCGACACTGAGTGAGGTGTACTTGTTCACGGACACGTACGTATAGTATATGTGCTAGTCCCCTCCCACCTCTTCAATGCGTACTATATACTCACACAAACAAAAAAAGATTCTACCTTGCTGATCAAATTAACCTCTCTGCCGGATGTTCGTCAAAGTTATGGACGACGACCTCGCGGGCCCACAGAAAGCATCACACGTGAGTATCGAGTGTCGTGTAGGACAACCATCGACTGCATGTGGCCAAAACATGTATGTATGAAAGGGTTGTGTAATGTTTTAAATAATGAATTCACGACTCTGATGTGGCACCTGCCTCACAAAACGGCCAACCCACACGGTGGCTCACGACTCGTAGTGTACTGCCAGCCACCCGCCACCCCCCAGACGCACACACACACACACACACACCGCGAATCCACCACAACTACGATGCATGTAAAATTATCCTGCGGTGAACATATGTTATCAAAGGAGGGACATTTTAATTTTGAAAAAAAAATAGACATCATTAAGACGTTTTAGTACATTGATTGATTTTCTAGGGGTATAATGTGCAAAAATCAAATTTGAGCTACATGCACACGTGACAGTGCACCTAAATGGATTGCAAAAACACATGTGTCTCACTGGGTGCATGTTTACTCCTTGTGCAAGAAATTTCAAACATTGAGAATCTTGATTTTTAAATTCTAGTACATCCAAAACTTATTTGAAATTCATGAAACTTATCGTGTTGTCATATGGACACCAATACAAAGTGGCATTGTACCTTTTTTTTGTGAAATTTGAGACCAGTTTTGATGTAATCTTTATCTTCTTACAAACGGGAGATTATTAATAATTGGGAACCAATATCCCAAACGGATTATTTATTCGAACCGTGAGCGTTAGACCAACAATGGATACGTGTCATGCTTCGGTTAAGAAATAAAGCGGCAGCATTAATCATCCAAATAGAAAAACAATATATGTGCCGCCACGCGACCCGTGTGCTGTGCGAGCAGGCGTGAGTTGACGGGACGCATGCGAGCAGTCCGCCGTGCAGGCAGACCGGGAGGTGTGCGTGCAGGTGTGTGAATTGACGGGAGGCGTGCTCGCTGTGCAGTGTCATCGGGAGGCGCGCGAGTAGCTGTGTGAAACGATGGTAGGCATGCCAGCAGTTCGGTGCGCAGGCTCACCGGGAGGCGAGCCAGCGGTTTGACCGACGCCCACCTCTCTCCCACTACTACATATTAATGGCCCGCCCGAGCGGCCGCACCCCCCATCCTCGCCACACACACAATCCTCTCTCTCTCTCCGCTTGCATCCTCGACGCCACTCTCAGTCCTCAAAGCCGTCAGTGTATGAGGATGCCGCCGAAGCGCCCCATCGGAGGGAGTGGCAACGCCGGGGCTGCTGAAGCACCGGAGCACGGCGTGGAGATGGAGACAGAGGTTGCCGTCACCGCCGGCGAGGTATCACTGCACCCTGACGTCATCGACGGCGTCGAGCTTCCACAGCCGGAGGGGGAGGTCCACATTGATTCCGGTGACGACTCGGGCGACGACCCCGGCGACCACTCCGGCGATGACTCCGACGACGACGGACAACTGGTTAGTCATCTATACTCATTTATGTGTCAAATAGATCCTAGGGTTTCTATGGTTACTCCTGCCTCCCCCTTTTTGGAATAGAAATCCTATGGTTATGTTCTCCCAATCCATGAAATCTGAGTAAGTTTCATTAGATCCGTGTAGTGTATTGATTGTTTGAATGGTACAAGTGATAAGTGATTAGCTATTTCATCTGTGCAAATGATTTCTGCTAGTAATCCAACTAGGGTTAGTGTTCGTGCTAATAATTCCTAGCCAGGACTTGACAATTGATTTTGACCTACATATATGTTTGTGCCATTATTTTCTTCAAGATTGGTTTGTACATAGACAACTGTGCTTAAAAATCGAACCATAATCTCTAGATATGTATAAAAAATAGCCATAAATTCCTAATCCTACTTCACAGCATGTAAACATTGATTTGATACCAAATTTTGGCAACTGCCAAATGTTCGCTAGAGATTAGTTTGTAAACATTAATTTGATGCCACATTTTTTTTACTATTTGTATAGGTGCTGTCTGACGATGTGGACAGCGAGGATGAAGATGGCCAGAGGAGGTACAAGAGGCAAATCCTGAGGGAGCTTTATGCGGGAATGCATAACAGGTGTATTAGGACCTGGGACGGAGGCTATCGATGCCCATTTTGCAACCAAAAGCTTCATGACGCGTATGAAAGTGTTCTGGCGCATGCATGAGGACGAGCCGTTGGCTCCTTCAAGCAGAAGTATTCTCGCAGGATGGCACACGCCGCGTACGCCGAGTACCTGGAGAAGCTTCGGGATCGTGCCGGCAGATGAGATGAGATGTGGGATCGAACTATGTATGCTTGAGTATGCTTAATGACGGTTGAACTATGTACTTATGGTTGAACTATGCTTGTGTACGCTTATTATCTATGTCTGAATATGTTTAATCTATGTTTACTTATGTCTAAATGTTGGATATGGATGCAATCAGTTCGGTTGATGGAATCTACCTCCGTCCTGGTTCATTGGTCCCCTTTGTAATTTGTGTTAAATTTTGACCAAAGATTTAACTGATAAAATGTTAGTGCAGGTCAGCAAAAATTATATCGTTGGATGCGTATTTGAACATTGTGTTCAATGATATAATTTTTGGTGACATGCATAAACATTTGTTAGTTAAATATTTGGTCAAAATTTGGTACAAATTACAAAGGGGGCTAATAAACCAGGACGGAGGTAGTACGTCAATCACACACGGTTCCCAAAATTGGAACCATGTGCAATGACTTTCATTTTGCCTGTTACGTCAATCACACACGGTTGGCTCTAGCAAACCGTTGCCTCCAAAACTCTTTGTGGGACAGAAAACCCTCACCACCCAATTCAAAAAAGAAAAAAGAAAACCCTCACCATCCCCACGTCACAAAAACCCTCACCCCGCCCGCCACCCCCTCCGGTCCCCATTCACACCTGCACAAGCTTCTCCGCGTCTATGCATGGCACCGCCTATCACGGCGGCAACCACTTAGCTCGACGCCTGCCGCCACCGCCAGGCTGCCGGCAAACCCCACCGTATTTCGCCACTTCCGCTTGCCGCCGCCTATCGCCATCGACTTTCTCGACACTGTTCACGGTCGACCCAGCTACGCCCGGTTGGGGAATCCGCCATACTGAGGTTTTTTTTTCATGGCCAACAAGGTAACTAATTTAATGAGATATTATTTCATCTCTTATCCTAGTTCATCTGCCTCCTTTAATCACCCGGCCGAAATCGCCGTGAATTCATTTTTATTCGAGCTGATTTGAGGGTTTTCTTTCATTCATAGAGTGTACAGTGCGCGGACACATCAGGACATTGCAACCTTCGCCAGACATCCATGGAGTTCCATCCCACCATACCAGATGACTTGAGGATGCGCGCGGTATGTTCAATCTCACCCTAAATCGGTTGGCATGGCCTACTTTCCTGAACATATACTAAATATTGCTACATTTGGATAAAAGGTGCCACATGCACCATATACGTCAAAGGGGATTTTTTTCCTCTTCTTTCTATATTAGGCAAATTAATGATGTATTGTTCTTTCGATTACTCTCATGTTTCCATGACATCAAGGTTACCCTATCTGTTTAATTATAGATTTTTATCCTTCGATTTCAACTGCTGTACAGTTCTTTCAATTTGGGCCCATATTTGCATGTTACCATATTTTCTTTAACAATCCTACCATTTTCTGCAGCGCGTCCCTTGCTATGCAACAGAATCTGTAGTACACACTCTTTCCCTTTACATAAATCAAGACTGCAGGGATGTCATACTGAACACAAACCATGGATTTACAATCGTTGCTACTATAAGACTTGATGAACGTGGTGACTCCTATTTTGACACTGGCCTTTGCAAAGGAATTTCTAAGTTTTATGTACTGAAAGCTGGCACTAAAATTGCACTGCACATAAAAGAGCCTGGTCATTAGATATATGCTAACTTCCCGACGATATCATCCGTCCAGACTTTGTTCGAAGTAATTGTTCTTTTCAAGTATCTGCATGTTGACTTACCCAGCAATATCAAATGAATTGTGTAGTATTTAATCAACCAATTGTTATTCCATTTTCTTACTCTATTCCTACCTACTAACTTCTAGTTACCAATACACTTTTCTATTGCCCTGTTTTAACTAAATATTCCCTGTACTCCCACTTCTATCCGAAAGCGCCGCTGACAAGGAGACTCTGGAGGTGGAGAACGGGGCTGCCAACAAGCGGAGGCGGGTCGAGCAAGAACCATAAGCGACTCCAGCAGGCCTAGACTTCATTAGGAGCCTCCCCGATGATATGTTGACAGTCATCATCTCCCTCCTCCCAATAAAATATGGGGCGCGGACAACCGTCCTTTCCTGGCGGTGGCGCCCCCTATGGAACTTAACCCCTCTCGACTTCATCGACACCCACGAGCTCTGCCATGGCTATCGCAAAAGCTTGGATGCGTTCTCCAAGATCCTCGACAGTCACCCTGGCCCAACCAGAGGCCTTAGCATGGGCAAGTTCCATTCCAACGGCAAGGACCGAGCCAAGCTTGACGACTGGTTCTGATCCCCCACCCTAGATCAGCTCGAGGAGCTCACTTTTGATGATGGGCATATGCGCTCGCTGCCAACGTTCGCGCTCCGCCTCGTGCCCACGCTGCGCGTCGCCAAGTTCAGGAAAGGTCATTCCCCCCCCTTAATGACGCGCCCGCACTTATTCTACCACGACTGAAGCACCTCGAGCTCGTCGCCGTCTGCCTCCCAAACGATGACATGGAGCGCCTGCTCCGTGGTTGTACTGCACTTGAGTACCTTCGTCTTCAGGCGATCAATGGGTTGAGTAGCTTCAACATCACCTCCATGACTCTCCAGACTATTTATGTGTGTTGCTGGCGCGGTAAGAAGACATCACAAGATGTGTACCATGGTATGGTCATTGAGGACACACCTTCACTTGAGAGATTAACTGTAGTTGATCAAGAAGGTCCGACAAGAATCAATGTCATTTCTGTGCCGAAATTGACAGTGGTGGGCTACTCGTCTGACAAATACTCCGAACTTGTTATTGGATCCACACCCGTTCAGGTACAACAGCCGCCTTCTACCTCTCCTTCTAGAAATTAACATTATTTCTAATTTTGAAGATGTATGTTCATCTGTCATCCAGAAAATGATTCCGACAAGCTTGACCCCGAAACTGCGCACAGTGAAGGTCTTGGCACTAGAATCTATCGGCCCCAACCTGGAGCAAGTTGTTAGTTTCCTGAGATGCTTTCCGTGCCTGGAGAAGCTATATATCGAGGTGATGTTCCTTTCCTATTAAATGTTAACCATAAGGGAGTTCAATTTGTAACACCCTTTTCCAAGTTTACAATGACAATGTACTACGATTTCTGAAGGATTTTTTGGATGATTTCAGAACATACATGTTCCCCCCCCCCATATTGGTTGCTTGATCCATATGGTTACAATCCATAAGCATTTCTCCTTTGGATTCATCTATACTATTAGTTTTCTTAGGGAACTTTTCATCCACTCCAACCTCTTGTGAAGAAGGCTATATTTTTCTAGATTGTAATCAAATGCCCATGTTAATCATGTCGGATCGAAGATGGCATGTTAGTGCATTTTAAAAATCCTGCAAACCAAATAGGCCTATAGTAGTGTTCAAAACTGCATGTAGGCACTAACATGTTTTCTTCTTTTGCAGATAAGATTAGGCCCGGTGGTGGATAATGTGATACAATATAACAATCACATCGAATGCCTAGATCTGCATCTCTTAGAAATTACTTTGAACTCCTACCGAGGGACCTTACCGGAGATTATATTCGCCAGGTTCTTTGTTATCAGAGCAAGGGTGCTGAAGGTAATGAGGTTTGCCCTATATTTATTTCGCAAAAATGAATGGTTTGTTGATCAGCGCCAGCAGCTGCGGCAGAATGGAATAGGCTCCGAAAATGCTGAATTTCATTTTGGAACTTCAGATGACAGAGTAATCGGAAGTCGTCGTGTCAACCCCATACATGACTACTCAGTGGCTGACCCCTTTGCAAAAATTATGAGGTTTTGAAACCAAACTTACAAGTGGTAATATTAGTTTGAACCTCTCGGATATCCATGTTCAACGGATCAGCGCGAGCATTTGCAGCTGATGAGCTGAATTTCATTTCTAATATCAGTTTGAACCTTGTAAGCTTCAAATTTGAGCCATATAACTCTGGAATTTGAACCTTGTAATATTTCGAGCTTTTGTCGTACAATCGTTGAAATGGCATCGTATGAGACTCGTATATTGGTAGCACTATTTTGACCATAATATGCAATGGACATAGATTTTATTAACCATTCTCGAATCTGGTTACCTTGTTGATCTCATAGCACACGATCTATATAGCTAACTCGACTGCGATCTTCGACATTATTGCACACAGTTGGTTTCTTCAACCGTGTGCCTTGAAGAGCGCAGAATTAATTATCGCACTCGAGTGTCCATCATCACCCTTCTATGTAACTTTGACCTCATAACCCTCGGGTAAACTTATGACCGAAGTCATTCCACACACTTAGTTCTTACAAAGCTTTTTGCCAATAAACGCCCATGATTTGTCCCTCTTCTAGCTGATGCCTGGCCAAACTTGTCGGGCAGGAAGCTTGCGTGGTAGCGCGGGAACAGGCTCACCGACGATACATTTGGCGCCTCTTTGAGCCCACGCGTGGTCAAACGAAACACGTGCGGTGCAGTGTTGTCAAGCGTGCACTGGAATCCTCCGCTATGAACGCGGTGACAAGACGTGACGATTACAGGCGGGCCGGCCCCCATTTATTACAGCGGCCATTCAACCCTTGTGTCTCTTCAACCTTTCGATTACGCCCCACCATTTCAAGAAGCACACCCACCACGACAAATTCTTAGAGAGTCACTACAAGAAATATGTCAACTTGTGACCTTCTGTCAGTGACCCTGGAAGAATTGGTCATAAATCTACGACCATTTGAGACCAATTGGTCAAAAACTGTTCGGGGGGCTCCAAACCCTAAACCATAATGACCATTTTGGTTAGAAAGGTCATAATTTCCTTACACGAAATGGTCGTAAAGCAGACAGCCCTGGTTCGTGCCTCATTTATAGCAAACTACGACCAATATGAATGGTCATTACACTTGAGTTTTAATGCAATTATATGATTAGGCAGCCACCTCAGCAGTCTCGCCTATGTGGAGTGCTTAGTTGTCATTTTCGCTTACATGTGTATATTCAACAGAGCTAATTTATAGGAGGGACCCACTTGACAGGCGGGACCGAGCCCTAAATTTGTTAAAAAAAAGATGCGTGAGGCGGGACTCGAACCCACGACCTCGCGCTGGTTTAACTTGTTCGCTACCGCTGGGCTAGAGAGGGACTGTTGTCACTGTGTCGAAACATTGCTTTATGTAAATAAAGAAATGGCTATCTCGTATCAAACATAGCTCACTGACCTGGTGGGACCTATTGGCAGCATCGAACAGAGCCAACACTAACCAAAATTTCTAGGTCTTGCGGGGGCAGGGCGGCGGCGGAGGCGACCGGCGGGGGGCAGGGGCGACGGGTGGAGGTGGCCTGCGGGGGCGATGGGCGGCAGCGGTGGAGCGGGCGACCGACGCAGCGGTGGACCTGCGGGGGTGGCCTCGCCGCTCGGCTCGACTCGCCGCCGTGCATGGGGGACCACGACTCATCGCTGAGCATGGGGGACCACAACTCACCGCCGCCGGTATACACGCTTCCCCCTCTCCTCTCTCACTATCTGCACCTCGTCGCCGAGCATGGATTTCAGTCGGAGATGGATTTCAGTCAGATGTTCTTCAACATAGATGAATTTTGTTGATGCACTGTTAGGAGTTAGGAGATAGCTTGCTTGTTTGGTAGATACTGCATAGATGAATTTTGTTAGGAGTTCTTCAGCTTGTTTGTTAAGAATTCTTCAGGCCTTGTTCGGTTAAGCCACTCCCCAAGTGGATTGGAGTGGAATGGAGGGGATTTGGGGGGAATTTGAACTAGATGGGATTTAATCTCTGCCAATACCTGTCAACCCCTCTCATTTATCATGGAACCGAACAAGGCCTCAGTTGTTCTTCAGTTGTTTGCCTGCAGATTGTTAGGAGCATAGTAATTGTAATTGATAGAAACTGCATAGTAATTGTTAGGAGCTAGCTAGCTTGGTCTTCCCAGAAACATGATCCTTCTAAATCTTAGTTTGGTTTAATTTGAATTAGCCTTCTCTGCAACTTAAATTCATGCCAATTTTAGTGTTGGTTTGATTTATAGTTTGGTTTGTTTCAATGTTGTGGTTAGGCAATTAGCATATAAAATTTTCTGGATTTTTAGCTGCCATTAATGTCATCCATTTTCATTAATTAATGTTGATGTACTTAGATTGATTTGCTAAGTTGCAACAATTGCTGTCTTTGGCAGATGAACAGAAGCTGGATTAGAAAAGGAGTTAGAAGGTTTTCGAAAGAACATATGAAAGGAGTTGATGAGTTCATGCAATTTGTTCGGGCAAATTTTGCCAATGATGCTGTCATTCTTTGCCCATGCTGCGAATGCCTCGACCGTTCAAGAATAGCTCAAGGAAGAGTAGAAGTTTATCTACTTCATAATGGGATGGCCAACACATATGATAGATGGATATATCATGGAGAACCTTTAGATGGACAACCTCAACATATTGAAGCAGATACACAGGCCCCTCATATGATGGGTGGTGGTGGTGCTGGCATTGATTTTATGGAAAAGATTTTGCGAGAGAATGCTAGTTTGGAGGAAGAGGATGGGCATGAAGATGATAGGATTCCTAACCTATTGAAGGATCTGTATGAGGCTGAAGATCGTGCTGATGGACAGAAGTCGATGTTTGCTGAGGTGTTAGAGGAGGTGAAGTGCGCAGCTCATGAAGGGGGTAAATTTTCAAGATTTACCTTCACCGTGAAGTTACTCCACATCAAGTCTTTCTACGGGATTAGCAATGCTGCATTCAACGCAATACTCTGCCTTTTGACCTTGCAATTCCCTGATAGCTTTGTTCCCAGGTCTTATGATGAAGCATTGAGCATAATCCGTAGGCTGGGGCTAGGTTATGTTTCAATACATGTGTGCCCAAATAACTGTGTCATGTTTCTGAAGGATTTAGCGAAGCATGACAACTGTCCAAAATGCAATGCCTCTAGGAGGAAAGATGCTGATGGGAAGAAGTCAATACTGGAGAAGGTACTGAGGCACTTTCCGTTGATACCAAGGCTACAACGGATGTTTATCTCGAAGAAATCATCGCTGGAGGTACAATGGCACAAGCTGAAGCGGCAACCTGTGGACAATGAGCTGAGCCATCCAGCGGACGGAGAGGCATGGAAAGAATTTGACAGTAAACATGATGATTTTGCTGCAGATCAAAGGAACATAAAACTCGGCATTGCCATAGATGGCTTTAATCCGTTTGGGAACATGAGCACGTCTTATAGCATGTGGCCCGTTTTTGTGGTGCCGTACAACCTGCCACCATGGGCATGCATGGATCTGTCCAACTTCATTATGTTGTTGCTTATCCCGAGTCCAGAGTCTCCAGGAAAGGATTTTGATGTCTTTATGGAGCCCCTCATCGAAGAACTGCTCCAGCTCTGGACTGGTGTACCTACATACGATGCCTTGAGTCTGGAAGAAAAGTTCAATCTACGTGCTGCAATCATATGGTCCATCCATGATTTCCCGGCGCTGCACACTCTGTCTGGGAGGATCACAGTGTGTTATCAGGCCTGTGTCCATTGTGACAAGACCCTTGCTCAAAGAGAATAAGGAGCAAGATCTGCTATATTGGGCACCACCACTTTCTTCCCCGAAACCATCGCTGGCAAAGAAGCAAAGATTTTAATGGTGAGAATGAAACCCGTGACAAGCCAGCTGAATTCACTAAAGAAGAGCTGGAGCAGCAACTTGAAAAGGTGAAAGATGTGAGACCAGGAAAGCTTGCAAAGAAAAGAAAGCGTGAGGAAGGTCAATGTTGGGACCGGAGGTCTTGTTTGTGGGACCTGCCATACTGGGCTAATCTGAAATTAAGGCATAATCTCGATGTAATGCACACTGAGAAAAACATATGCGAGAATCTGCTAGGGACGTTTCTGAACATTGAAGGGAAGACAAAGGACACGGTTAGTTCTAGGTTTGATTTGGAGGACATGGGCATAAGAGAAGATTTGCATCTATAGCATGATGAAGATGAAGATTCATTTGAAATGCCACGAGCATGGTATACAATGAGTAAAGAACAAAAGCTTGCATTTTGTGAATTCATAAGAGCGGTGAGATTTCCAGATGGTTATGCTGCTAACCTAGCAAAGTGTGTTACTTCTGATGGATTCAAGCTTACAATACTCAAAACCCATGATTGTCACATCCTCCTCCAAAGGATTTTACCAGCGGGCCTCCGAGGAATCATGGACAAGGATATATATGAAGCGGTTGTTGAGCTGGGAAATTTCTTTAGAGAACTGTGCTGCAAAACACTCAAGTTAACTGTTCTGGAAAGACTTGAAAAAGAAATCCCAATTATTCTTTGCAAGCTAGAGAAGATTTTCCCTCCAGCTTTCTTCACCATGATGGTCCATTTGGCGGTGCACTTACCAAAAGAGGCAATGCTTAGAGGCCCTATGCAATACGGTTGGATGTACCCAATCGAAAGAAGGCTGCTTACTTGTAAGCGTTATGTGCGAAACACGGCAAGACCTGAAGGTTCGATTGCTGAAGCATATGTCGTTGACGAGTGCTTGACTTTTTGCTCTAGATACTTTGGCGATGTGGAAACAAGATGGAACCGGCTAGGCAGAAATAGAGAGCGGTCTGATTCACAAAGTGGTGATGTCTCGGTTTTCAACCATGGTGTGAACTTTCTTGGAGCCTCACAATACTTGGAGGCTGGTGATGAGTATGACAAGATGGTTTGGTATGTGCTCAGCAATTGCGCCGAGGTTCTACCATATATCGAGTACATTATATCTTGTGCACTCATTATATTGTTTTGCTTGGGTTGGCACCAGCCTAATGTTTTAATTCACATGTTTTGTTGGCATTGCAGGAAATGCAAGGAAGAGTTAAATCAGGAAGAAAGCCAGATCAATGTTGATAAAAGGGTTGCCAAGGGATTTGCTAAATGGTTTAAGAATCATGTGAGATCTTTAGCCACATGTTTTATGTTTTCTGTGTTATTGATAACCCACAAGTATAGGGGATCATTTTTAGCCTTCTTCGATAAATAAGAGTGTCGAACCCAACGAGGAGCTAAAGGCAAAACAAATATTCCCTCAAGTTCTATCGACCACCGATAAAACTCTAAGCACACTTGATGTTTGCTTTACCTAAAACAAGTATGAAACTATTTTGCAAGAATAAAACTACGAGTACTTTGCGAGAATAAAACTATGAATAAATTGCAAGGTAATAAAAGTGGATAGCTTTTGTCAACAAGAAAGTCATTTGTCCCTAGGAAATCGATAACAAGTACCGGTAATCATTCTTGTAATTTTATATGAGGGAGAGGCATGAGCTAACATACTTTCTCTACTTGGATCATATGCACTTATGATTGGACCCCTAGCAAGCATCCACAACTACTAAAGATCATTAAGGTCGTGAAACCCAACCATAGCATTAAGTATCAAGTCCTCTTTATCCCAAACGCAACAACCCACTTACTCAGGTTTAAGCTTCTGTCACTCACGCAACCCACCAAAAGCGAATCATGAACATATTGCAACACCCTACAGTGGGGGCCCCTCTTGTTTGCGCGAGACGGAGGGCACTGTAGGACAGCACCATAAATAAAATATACAATCATACCAACAAAGATCACGATTAACCCATAGGACAAAACGGATCTACTCAAACATCATAGGATAACCATAGATCATTGGAAAATAATATATGGAGTTGAGCACCATGTTTAAGTAGAGATTACAGCAGGGAGAAGGGTTGTTACACTGCTGCATAGAGGGGGAGAAAGTTGGTGTTGATGGTACCAAGATTGTTGATGTAGATCGCCGTCACGATCCTTGGCCCGGCGGCACTCCGGCGCCACCGGGAGAGAGGGGGAGAGAGCCCCCCTCCTTCTTCTTCTTCCTTGGCCTCCCTCCTAGATGGGAGGAGAGTTCCCCCTCTGGTCCATGGCCCCCATGGCGGCGTAGGGGCGGGAACCCCTCCGAGATTGGATATCCCTCTCTGTTCTCTTCTGTTTCGCGCTTCCCAGATCTGGCCCTTCACCGTTTCTTAAATTCCCGGAGATCCATAACTCCAATTGCGCTGAAATTTTTACATGATTTTTTTCCATAAATTATCTTTCTTGCGCCAGAATAAGGGCCCCAACCGACTTTTGAGGAGGGCACAAGATACATGGGCGCGCCAGGGGGTGCCCGGCACGCCCTGGTGGGTTGTGGTCACTGTGGGCCCCCGTTTGCGTTGATTCCAAGTCGCAAAAATCACATATATTCCAAAATAATTCTTCGTAAATTTTTATCGCGTTTGGACTTCGTTTGATATGGATTTTCTGCGAAACAAAAAACATGCAACAAACAGGAACTGGCACTGGGCACTGGATCAATTTGTTAGTCCAAATAAATCATATAAAATGTTGCCAAAAGTGTATAAAAGTTGTATAATATTGGCATGAAACAATCAAAAATTATAGATACGATGGAGACGTATCAGCATCCCCAAGCTTAATTCCTGCTCGTCCTCGAGTAGGTAAATGATAAAAAAGATAATTTTTGATGTGGAATGCTACCTAGCATAAACTTGATCATATATCTAATCATGGCATGAATATTAAGACATAAGTGATTCAAAGAAATAGTCTATAATTTGACATAAAGACATCAATACTCAAGAATCCCAACAAACAATCAAGTCTTTCAAAATATCAACGCTAAAGAAAGCTATCCCTGCAAAATCATATAGTCTTGTCATGCTCTGTCTTCGTAACACAAAGTATTTATCATGCACAACCCCGATGACAAGTCGAGCAATTGGTTCATACTTTTTAACGCGCTTCAGCTTTTTCAACCCTCACACAATATATGAGCGCAAGCCATGGATATAGCACTACGCGTGGAATAGAGTATGATGATAGGGGTAAATATAGAGAAGACAAAAAAAGTAAGAAAGTCTCACATCGACGCGGCTAACCAACGGGCTATGGAGATGCCCATCAATTGATATCAATGTGAGGAGTAGTGATTGCCATGCAACGAATGCACTAAGAGCTATAAGTGTATGAAAGCTCAATATGAAAACTAAGTGGGTGTGCATCTAATCCTATAATGAAAAATTCCCACTAGTATATGAAAGTGACAACATAAGAGACTCTCCATATGAAAAACATGGTGCTACTTTGAAGCACAAGTGTGGAACTAGCATGCCCCTTCTCTCTTTTTCTTTTTCTTTTTTTTCTACTTTTTTTTTCTTTTCTTTTTTTTCTTTTTTTCTCTCAATGTCTGGAGTCTCATCCTGACTTGTGGGGGAATCATAGTCTCCATCATCCTTTCCTCACTGGGGCAATGCTCTAATAATGAAAATTGATGATCATCACACTTCTATTTACTTATAACTCAAAAGAAATAAAAATTACAACTCGATACCTAGAACGAAGTATGACTCTATATGAATGCCTCTGGCAGTGTACCAGGATGTGCAATGATCTAGCATAACAACGATATAAAAAAACGGACAAGCCATGGAAATATCATGCTAGCTATCTTACGATCATGCAAAGCAATATAACAATGAATGCTCAAGTCATCAAAACGGAGGCGGTGGAAGTTGGATGGCAATATATCTCGGAATGGCTATGGAAAGGCCATAATAGGTAGGTATGGTGGCTGTTTTGAGAAAGATATAATAAGGCTTATGTGTGATAGAGCGTATCTTATCACGGGGTTTGGATGCACCTGCGAAGTTTGCACCACATCTCGAGGTGAGAAAGGGCAATGCATAGTACCTTAGAGGCTAGCAAATTGCGAAAAGGTAAGAATGCGTATAATCCATGGACTCACATTAGTCATAAAGAACTCATATACTTATTGTAAAAGTTTATTAGCCCTCGAAGCAAAGTACTACTACGCATGCCCCTAGGGGGATAGATTGGTAGGAAAAGACCATCGCTCGTCCCCGACCGCCACTCATAAGGAAGACAATCAATAATAAATCATGCTCCAACTTCATAGCATAACGAGAGACTATACGTGCATGCTTCGGGAATCACAAATCTTAACGCCAATATTCCTACTAACCACAACCATTTACTAGTACCTCCCACATATTACCATCTCTCTATCACAAAACTATTGCAAGGAATCAAACATATCATATTCAGTGATCCATAAGTTTTATGTAGGATTTTATGACTAACCATGCAAATGAACAATTCCTTTTGACTCTCTAAATAGGTATAAGTGAAGCAAGAGAGTTTGATTCTTTCTACAAAAGACCATGCTCTAATAAGTATAGGTGACGCAAAAGAGCATTCTACAAATAACGGTTTTCTATCTGAAGAGAAACAGGCAATCCAAACTTCAAATGATATAAGTGAAGCACATGAAACATTCTATAAAGTCATACTCAAAAGATATAAGTGAAGTGCAATGAGAATTCTATAAATCGACCATGGACTATCTCATACCAGCATGGTGCATAAAAGAAAAATGAAAAATAAACACAAAAGACGCTCCAAGATTCACACATATCACATGAACGAAACAAAGACGAAAACATACCGATACTTGTTGAAGAAAGATGGGATGACTTCCAGGGCATCCCCAAGCTTAGACGCTTGAGTCTCCTTGAATATTTACTTGGGGTGCCTTGGGCATCCCCAAGCTTGATCTCTTGCCTCTTCTCCTTCTTCTCATATCGGGACCTCCTCGATCTTTGATCACTTCATCCACACAAAACTCAATAAAAAGCTCGGTAAGATCCGTTAGTATAATAAAGCAAATCACTACTCTAAGTACTATTGCAAACCAATTCATATTTTTTTTTCATTGTAGCTACTGTATTATAACTTTTCCAAAGCTTATACCACTGATAAAAATCGATAGTTTCATCAAAATAAGCAAAATAATGCATCAAAAACAGAATCTGTCTTAAACAGGACACTCTGTAGAAATCTGAACACCTACCATACTTCTGGTACTCAAAAAATTCTGAAAAATTATAAAAAAATAAATAAAATTGTATCACAAGACTGTGCAGAAAGTTTCAGAACCTTTTGACGTTCCAGTAAAAAATGTAAAATCGCTCACTACAGCCAAAGTTTCTGTTTCTGCACCGCACATACCAACAAGCAATCTAATCATCCTAAAGGCAAATCTTGGCACATTATTTTTATAATACAATGGATTTGTACAAGGGGATAATTATTTTTGTGAGAATCTTCATGAAAAATTCTACATTGTTTCCATGAGCATGAACTTTAGTGTTCAAGGTCGACCCTCACTTCTCCAATGCATCACCTTTCAATCGCTTCTCTTTTTGCGAAGTTTTAAGTTCCCCTCTACAATTTTTTTAAACTTTATAAAAGCACTCAACATAAATAAATGACTCTCTAAAACTTCCAGCTTGTCTCCATGGCAGCGCTTTCTTTAAAGCCATTAAGCTAGGCATAAAGTGCTCAAGTAATGAATCCACCCGGATCCCAAGGTATATCAAAGCCAATTTTAATTAACAATGATTTGGCATTTAGTAGTGAGCACAAATCAACATATATCATGCAATGACGAAGTCTAACTCTCTTCCTATGCATCGGCATGTCATACAAGAACAATTCATGCACATCAAGTAAAGGCCAATACATAGCATAAGAAGTTTCTTGCAATTTTATCGTGTTGGAAACATAGAGAGGTGGAGATATAGTTCCTCTCTCATAATAATTGCAAGTAGGAGCAGAAAGCACATGCATATTATATTCATCGAAATCATCATGTGTAACGGTAAAAGGTAACCCATCAATATAATCCTTAATAAGAGTAAACTTCTCCGATATAGTGTAGTTGGGAGAATTCAAAAAGATAATAGGACTATCATGTGTGGGTGCAATAGCAACAATTTCATTCTTAACATAAGGAACTATAGCAAGTTCATCTCCATAAGCATAATTCATATTGGCATCTTGGCCACAAGCATAGCAAGCATTAAGTTCATCAAAAAGGGATATTTCAAAAGAATCAACGGGATCATAGCAATTATCATAGCATTCATCCTTCGGTAAGCATGAAGGGAAATTAAATCATGTATGACTTGAAGAGTTACTCTTATTCGAAGGTGGGCATGGGTAGCTAATCCGTTCTTCCTCTGTTTGTTCTTCGCTCTCCTCATCATATTTTTCATCCAATGAGCTCATAGTTTCATCATTTTCTTCTTCCATAGACTCCTGCAAAATGTTGGTCTCTTCTTGGACAGCGGAGAAGTATTCAATATATTCTTTAACATAAGCATTGGAAGCATAGTTTTCATAGCAATGTTTAAGTATGGCAAAATTTTCAGATTTGTAAATAGTAGCATCATACTTTTCAATCAAAGAAGCAATTTCATAAGCACCCTTAAAAGCAACAAATTCTTCAATTTGTTCAACATCATAGTAATTATAAACACCTTTGGCATAAGAAGATACGATTCCATTATCCTTAAACTCACATTGGAAGGGAAGGTGTTTTTTAGGGTCTTCAGAACAACAAGTAAAATCATGTATTTCACATAAATTCAAAGCATAGCAATACAAACTATTAATATGATGCCATAAAAGTTTCCCTTTTTGGGATAAGTGGTGTCGCACATAATAAGCATGCTCATTTAATGATTTTCCCTCAACTAAGCTAGTTGGGTTTTCAGCTCGAGCACAAATGGATCGAAGATGATCCAAGTAGAAAGCTTCAGTAGTATGATAGATTTTGGGTGGTTCTTCAACCATTGGTATTTTGCATTTCCTACCCATAACTAGAGATAGAAAACAAGAGCACAAAATAAAAACTACTTAGTGATAAAGAAAACAAGCACACACGAGTATATTCACCCCACGCTATTTCTCCCCGGCAACGGCACCAGAAAAAGGTTTTGATAACCCACAAGTATAGGGGATCGTTTGTAGACTTCTTCGATAAATAAGAGTGTCGAACCCAACGAGGAGCTAAAGGCAGAACAAATATTCCCTCAAGTTCTATCGACCACCGATACAACTCTACGCACACTAGAAGTTTGCTTTACCTAAAACAAGTATGAAACTATTTTGCAAGAATAAAACTACGAGTACTTTGCGAGAATAAAACTATGAATAAATTGCAAGGTAATAAAAGTGGATAGCTTTTGTCAACAAGAAAGTCATTTGTCCCTAGACAATCGATAACAAGTACCGGTAATCATTCTTGTAATTTTATATGAGGGAGAGGCATGAGCTAACATACTTTCTCTACTTGGATCATATGCACTTATGATTGGACCCCTAGAAAGCATCCGCAACTACTAGAGATCATTAAGGTCGTGAAACCTAGCGATAGCATTAAGTATACAGTCCTCTTTATCCCATACGCAACAACCCACTTACTCGGGTTTAAGCTTCTGTCACTCTCGCAACCCACCATAAGCGAATCATGAACATATTGCAACACCCTACAGTGGGGGCCCCTCACGTTTGCACGAGACAGAGGGCATCATACGACAGCACCATAAATAAAATATACAATCGTACCAACCAAGATCACGATTAACCCATAGGACAAAACGGATCTACTCAAACATCATAGGATAACCATAGATCATTGGGAAATAATATATGGAGTTGAGCACCATGTTTAAGTAGAGATTATAGCGGGGAGAAGGGGTGTTACACCGCTTCATAGAGGGGGAGAAAGTTGGTGTTGACAGTAGCAAGACTGTTGATGTAGATCGCCGTCACGATCCTTGCCCCGGCAGCACTTCGGCGCCACCGGGAGAGAGGGGGAGAGAGCCCCCCTCCTTATTATTCTTCCTTGGCCTCCCCCTAGATGGGAGGAGAGTTCCCCCTCTAGTCCATGGCCTCCATGGTGGCGGAGGGGCGGGAGCCCGTCCGAGATTGGATCTCCCTCTCTGTTCTCTTCTGTTTCGCGCTTCCCAGATCTGGCCCTTCACCGTTTCTTAAATTCCCGGAGATTCGTAACTCCGATTGCACTGAAATTTTTACATGATTTTTTTCCATAAATTATTTTTCTTGCGCTAGAAGAAGGGCCCCAATCGACTTTCGACGAGGGCACAAGATACTTGGGCGCGCCAGGGGGTGCCCGGCGCGCCCTGGTGGGTTGTGGTCATTGTGGGCCCCTGTTTGCGTTGATTCCAAGTCCCAAAAATCACATATATTCCAAAATAATTCTCTGTAATTTTTATCGTGTTTGGACTTCGTTTGATATGGATTTTCTGCGAAACAAAAAACATGCAACAAACAGGAACTAGCACTGGGCACTGGATCAATATGTTAATCCAAATAAATCATATAAAATGTTGCCAAAAGTGTATAAAAGTTGTATAATATTGGCATGAAACAATCAAAAATTATAGATACGACGGAGACGTATCAGTTATTCACCAACTGTTAAATACCATTGTTGCTAAATGGTTTATTTGTGCAGATTGGAAAGTTGCATGTGGAGAAGAAGGTCAGTGATGATCTATTTGCTTTGGCATGCTTACCTGATAAGCGAGTGAGAGTGTATTCAGCATGCATTGCTGACGGTGTCCGGTACCACACTATTGACCGCGAGGAAAAAAGGAAGACACAGAATAGTGGAATCATCACTGAGGGGTCACATGATGGTGAGAACATTGACTTCTATGGTCAGCTGAGAAGCATTGTAGAGTTGCAATACAACTCTAGTGGAGGCATCCATCACTCGGTTGTCTTATTTCACTGTTATTGGTTTGATCTTGGTAGCAAGAAGAAGAGACACTCTTTTGTCAAATATGATGGCCACTTCAAAGGCATCAACACTGCAAGGTGCTGGTATAAGAGTGATCCCTTTATTCTAACAGCACAAGCAACAATGGTGTTTTATCTACCAGACACTCTTTTGCACGGAAAATGAAGAGTTGTGCAAAACTTTGAGCACAGACACTTGTGGAGTGTGACTGAAACTGAAGTGGAAAAGGGCCCCGGTGGTAGTGGACTAAGATACCAGGATGATGACTCTACGGAAGTTCCAGTGCAAGCTGATGATGACTCTATGGAAGTTCCAGTGCCAAGCAGAGTGCGAAGGGACCGGGAACGTGTGCTCGTTGATGCTGCAACAGTTGAAGGCATCAAGAAAAGAAGAAAGGTGGTAGCGGATGGACATGAGAGCGAGGATGAGGAAAATAGGACTGATCATACTATGCTGCAATATTGTAGTGATGATGAGGAAAACAGGAGTGGGCATAGAGTTCCTTGTTTTGGTATCGATGACGATGAGTAGCGAAGGTAAATTTTGTCTCCTTGGTGATCTAATACTATTACTGCATGTTCCTTGTTTTGATTGGTGATCAACCTTCTCTCCAGGTAGTTCTTGCTGATGTGATCCTGATGTAGTTTTTGTACTACAATTCTCTCCAGGTAGCAAAATGCATGAGACTGATGGTTGAAAATACAATGCAAAATGAAGTAGTTTTGGTGATCATGATGGCTCTAGTGATGGAGAGGCAAAATTCATAGTGGTGATGTAGTTTTGGTGATGGCTCTAGTGATGGAGAGGCAAAATGATGTAGTTTTGGTGCCATTTTCTTAGTTTTGGTCAGAACTATTGGTTGTGATGTGATCCTGATTCAAAATGTTGTCTTGTAATGCAAAAGATTGCAAAATGATGTGATACTGAAGTTTTTTTGAACTGAATTGAGATGTTGTTTTCAGAGTTGTTTTTCATACTATTTTCAGAGATCCTGAAGTTTGTTTTTGAACTGAAGTTTGCACTCCATGGGCACGCTCCATCAGACAGCCGTCTGATCCCACGTGCGGATCCATCAGACAGTGAGCAACAAAGTATGCGCGAGCGGGGACTCGAACCCACGACCGTGCGCTCATTTCACTGTGTTTCTACCACTGGGCTAGCAAGAGGCTACTGGTCTTGTACTCTATGCCATCTCTTTTAAAATCATCAAACCAGTTAAGTGTCAAACACACAACTCGCTGACAAGTGGGCCACTCGACTCACTCGATGACAAGTGGGCCATTTTGATGGAGCAAAATGTTGCAAAATGTCGTTTCATAGCTGTTTTTGTCAGTGAACATTTTGATGTTGTTTTCATCAATTTTGATGTTGTAAAAAAAAGGTTGCGCGAGCGGGGACTCTAACCCACGACCGAGCGCTTGTTTCAACACGTTCACTACCACTGAGCTAGGAAGAGACTGTTGGTTATGTACCCGAACGAAACTACATGTGTTTGAGCGAGTGGTTGTCTCTCAAACAACTCCTTCCTCTCCCGCAACTGACAAGTAGAACCTCCTCTTCCGCAATTGACAAGTGGACCCTCCTCCTCTCATTTCCCCATTATTTTCCTTCCTCTCCTGCAACTCCTTCCTCTCCTGATTGGATTCGAATCACCGCCGCCGCCGCAACTCATCTCCCACTGAGCCACCGCCGTCGTCAACCACTGGAGGTATGAATCCGCTGCCTTCCTCTCCCGCAACTCCTTCCTCTCCTGATAGGTTAGGGTTTTCTACTGCTGTTTATTGGGTTCGATTAGGGTTTGAATGGATTAGGGATTAGATTCGATTAGGGTTTGATTCGAATGGTGGGGTGGTGTTGTGCTGGCCTCGGCTGGCGTGCTCTGGAGATGGTCACCACAGCCAGATGGTCACCTTGGCCGCCGCTGTTGTTTTGTATTGGATTGGATTAGGGTTCGTTTGGAAATTTGGGTTAGATGATTTGAAAGCCAACAACTAAGCTGACTGACCTAGCAAAATATGATATGGTTCTGCTTGATGTTGTCTGACTGAATGACTGACCTAGCAAAATATGATATGGGCAGATATGTTCATTTATAGATATGGATTAGAGCCAAGTTTTTGTAGATATGATCCATTTATCAAATATGGTTCTAGCTGTGTTTATAGATATGGTTCTAGATATGGTTCTAGGGGCAGATATGGTCCATTTATAGTAGATATAGTTCTAGCTGTGTTTACCTTTTATAGTAGACATGGGCACATGGGCAGATATGGTCCATTGTAGATAAAGTAGTAGCAAATTGTTTTGCCATTTATAGTAGTATTCCAAATTGAGGCCCTGGCAAACACATGTAGTAAATATTCTACTGTTTTGAAGTTCTTGTTTCCTATGTTGCTTGCATATATTGACTGATTCAACTGCGATGTAATTTCATTTCATGGCGAATGAGTAGAAGAAGAAAATAGAGGTGTTCTTGCCATCATAAATGTCCACAAGTGAGATGGGGGGAGGCCGCCACCGCCGGCTGCGCTCTGCCACGCCGGAGTCCGACTTGGAAGGTTTCGAGTTCTTCACAGTCATGCTTGAGAATTCCTCTAGCAGGCAGGTATATAAAAGAAGAGATCTCCCCTTCACCCGTCTCTTTATCATAACTCTGTTGTTTGCTAAATCACTGCTTGACCCACAGTGCAGAGGCTGCCTGACAATTTTATGAAGATGCTGGACGGCCGTCAACCACAGAATGTGAAGCTGCGGTAGGCCAGCAGCGGGCTTCGCAGGCTATGGGACGTGGAGGCGGTTCGACACCGATGGCCACATGTACCTAGATTGTGGCTGGAAGCAGTTCATCCATGCCTATGACTTGCGGCACGGGTACGTCCTTGTCTTCAGGTACGACGGCAATGCCATGTTCACCGTGAAGGTTTTCAACATGACTATGTGCCGCAGGCGCTACCAGGACGACGACAATGCCAGTACGCTCTGCCTCTTCTTCCTCTCCATTTGGCTTTGTCTCACACCGATTGTTAAAAAAACTTTGTTGCATTTGGTCAGGCAATGGGAGCAGCAGCAGCGACTCTATCTACAGGAAAAGCAGCAGCGACTCTGGCTACAGCAAAAGCAGCAGCGAGGATGAGGAGGAATGGAGTGGGGAAGAAGAGGAGCAGAGCGGGGATGAGGAGGTGCAGCCTATTCTATCTGACAATGACCTCACGATGGTGGTGGCTGACGATGGCCTCACGATGGTGGTGCCTGACGATGACCTAGCGATGGTGGTGCCTGAAGATGGCCTCGCGATGGTGGTGGTGCCTGACGATGACCTCGCGATGGTGGTGGCGCCGGCGATCCCACATCTGGGCGACAGGACCATGCCAATTATGGTAGAGGAGTACATCCCACTGCCTTGCCGCTCTAAGTGCATCAGGATGATGAAGGAGAAGGAGAAGAAGGAGGAGTGAAGATCTTAAGAAAATCAAGTCAATGTTAAGTATGTCAGGTCATGTTAATCTGAACATGTCAATGTTAAGTATGTCAGGTCATGTTAATCTGAACATGTCAAAGTTAAGTATGTCAGGTTTAATCTTTTTAGTGTAAACCTTTTAAGTATGATAGTCTTGAACTGCTACTACACTTTCTTAATTATGTGTGTCCATCTCCATTACCTTCCAAGCTCAGTTTGGTAATTGAAGGGAATTGAAATTTTGTGCATGCTCATGGATGCTCATGGATGAAAGATAAAATTATGTGTTTTTGTGCTTGCTCATGGATGCTCATTCATTGAATAGTTTGTGATAATATGCCCAAATTTGGCACATGCCTGCATCTTGGGATGGCAAACAATGTTGCCAAAGCAAGGTTCCAACTTGTTTCACAAAAAAAACCGTTTTTCTTTTTTTGAATGCTAAAAACATGTGTTTTTTGTGAAGCGGCTACAAGGAGAGTCATCCCAAATGGCGCCATTCCATGTCTATCTCAAAGTAGACCCTATTTTATGGACGGCCGCCAAAAATAATGCATTTCCGACCCTCGTAGCTACTCCCGGCCATTCAGACAACCTTCGGCCGATTCAGCTGGAACCGGCTAGAATTTGAACTACGGGTCCACCATAGCTTGCCCGTTATTTTCGCTAAAAATAATTTTTAGCTTCACAGGTAGGCATTTCATCAAAGAATCGACAACAGCTTTGCATGATTCAACCCCTAGCCACGGACGGCCGCCGCGACGAAATCGGCTGGTTTTTGAAAACACCGTAAAAAATTCAAAAAAATCAAAAAAAAGGGAGACCTCTGCATCACATCATCAAATGTGGCCTACTAACTAGCAAAAATATTAAACTTAGAATACCGATGTTTTCTTGAAAAGGTGTTCTCAAAAACAACCTACCATGAACGAAGATTCATGGCTTTCAAGCCAAACGAGCAATGATATGGCCGCATTCATTGAATAGTTTGTGATAATATGCCCAAATTTGGCACATGCCTGCATCTTGGGATGGCAAACAATGTTGCCAAAGCAAGGTTCCAACTTGTTTCACAAAAAAAAACTATTTTTCATTTTTTGAATGCTAAAAACATGTGTTTTTCGTGAAGCGGCTACAAGGAGAGTCATCCCAAACGGCGCCATTCCATGTCTATCTCAAAGTAGACCCTATTTTACGGACGGCCGCCAAAAATCATGCATTTCCGACCATCGTAGCTACTCCCGGAAATTCAGACAACCTTCGGCCGATTCAGCTGGAACCGGCTGGAATTTGAACTGCGGGTCCTCCATAGCTTGCCCGTTATTTTCGCTAAAAATCTTTTTTAGCTTCACAGGTTGGCATTTCATCAAAGAATAGACAACAGCTTTGCATGATTCAACCCCTAGCCACGGACGGCCGCCACGACGAAATCGGCTAGTTTTTGAAAACACCGTAAAAAATTCATAAAAATCAAAAAAAAATGGGAGACCTCTGCGTCACATCATCAAATGTGGCCTACCAACTAGCAAAAATATTAAACTTGGAATACCGATGTTTTCTTGAAAAGGTGTTCTCAAAAACGACCTACCATGGACGAAGATTCATGGCTTTCAAGCCAAACGAGCAATGATATGGCCGCATTCATTGAATAGTTTGTGATAATATGCACAAATTTGGCACATGCCTGCATCTTGGGATGGCAAAAAATGTTGCCAAAGCAAGGTTCCAACTTGTTTCACAAAAAAAACTGTTTTTCATTTTTTGAATGCTAAAAACATGTGTTTTTCGTGAAGCGGCTACAAGGAGAGTCATCCCAAACGGCGCTATTCCATGTCTATCTCAAAGTAGACCCTATTTTACGGACGGCCGCCAAAAATCATGCATTTCCGACCCTCGTAGCTACTCCCGGCCATTCAGACAACCTTCGGCCGATTCAGCTGGAACTGGCTGGAATTTGAACTGCGGGTCCTCCATAGATTGCCCGTTATTTCGCTAAAAACCATTTTTAGCTTCACAGGTAGGCATTTCATCAAAGAATCGACAACAGCTTTGCATGATTCAACCCCTAGCCACAGACGGCCGCCACGACGAAATCAGCCGGTTTTTGAAACACCGTAAAAAATTCAAAAAAAATCAAAAAAATGGGAGACCTCCGCATCACATCATCAAATGTGGCCTACCAACTAGCAAAAATATTAAACTTGGAATACCAATGGTTTCTTGAAAAGGTGTTCTCAAAAACGACCTACCATGAACGAAGATTCATGGCTTTCTAGCCAAACAAGCAATGATATGGCCGCATTCATTGAATAGTTTGTGATAATATGCCCAAATTTGGCACATGCCTGCATCTTGGGATGGCAAACAATGTTGCCAAAGCAAGGTTCCAACTTGTTTGACAAAAAAAACCATTTTTCATTTTTTGAATGCTAAAAACATGTGTTTTTCGTGAAGCGGCTACAAGGAGAGTCATCCCAAACGGCGCCATTCCATGTCTATCTCAAAGTAGACCCTATTTTACAGACGGTCGCCAAAAATTATGCATTTCCGACCCTCGTAGCTACTCCCGGCCATTCAGACAACCTTCGGCCGATTCAGTTGGAACCGGCTGGAATTTGAACTGTGGGTCCTCCATAGCTTGCCCGTTATTTTCGCTAAAAATCATTTTTAGCTTCACAGGTAGGCATTTCATGAAAGAATCGACAACAGCTTTGCATGATTCAACCCCTAGCCACGGACGGCCGCCGCGATGAAATCGGTCGGTTTTTGAAAACACCGTAAAAAATTCAAAAAAATGGGAGACCACTGCGTCACATCATCAAATGTGGCCTACCAACTAGCAAAAATATTAAACTTTGAATACCGATGTTTTCTTGAGCTATTCGGTATGATTTTAAACATTATTTCTACAAAGTTTACAAAAAAACCCCTAAATTTTTCTGCCTCCAAACCCAAAAGAATTTCCCTCCCACACCAAAATTTTCCCTCCACCAAAATTTCCCTCCACTTCTTCTCCCACTACCAGGTGGGACCCACCACTCCCTCTTCCACTAACACGCGGGATCCCCTTCCCTCCCCTCCCAAAATTTCCCCTCCATTCCCCTCCCCACCCCGCAACCCTAGCCCCACCCCGCCCCACAACCCTAGCCCCGCCCCGCCCCTCCTCTGCTCCGCCCTGCCCCTCCATTCCCCTCCCCGCCCCGTAACCCTAGCCCCGTCCCTCCTCCTCTGCTCCGCCCCGCCCCGCTCCGCTCCTCGACGACGAATCGCCGCTCCGCCCAACTCCGCTCCTCTACATCAACGATGGCGACTACGGCGACAGGAGGGTAGGCGCGAGCGATGACTGCGATAGGAGCCACCGCTGCATCATCTACAACATGATGAGAGGTACTCCCCTTGATGTTCTAGGGTTAGGGTTAGGACTGGTCGATCTCCCCTCGATCTGCATGGTAGATCCCCCTCTGGTTAGGATCTTCTGGTGGTTCGGTGGATCTCATGGGTTGGCATCTTCTGGGGATAGGATCTCCTGATGGTTAGGGTTAGGATCTCCTGGTGGTTAGGGTTCTTCTTCATGGGGATGGATTCATGGGGTTAGGGTTCATGGGATGATATCCCTCTTGTTCATGGGGTTAGGGTTCATGTCGTTGGTAATCTGATTTTGAGATGGGGATGGATTCATGGGGTTAGGGTCTTGTGGGGAGAGGGTTCTTTATTCTAGATTTTGTATGCACTATTTTGATTGTGCATCCCTGTCAATGACTCAGACATGTTGCTTGATGTTTTGCATTGTCATGTGGATGCCCTGTGGCAGCTCACCTATGGCCTTGTTTGTCCTGCAGGTTATTGAGCAGCATCAGGAGGAGGAACTCAAGCACGGCTACCACGATGCACCACCACAGAAGGAGGTAGCACGTCCATCTCCATCTCCCTCTCCCTCTGCTGCCAATCCTGTTATGTGTTCTTGATTATGGTCACCACTAAATCTAAAGCTCTGTAGTTGTTGTTCCCATGCTATCTAGGGTTTGTAGGTTCCCATTCATGTTTGGTTTCTATCCTGTAAGCTCCTGCCATGCTTTGGTTTACATATGGATGATCTAGTTCCATAGCTATGTTCCTGGGTTTGCTAAATTGATCAGTGGCAGTGCTGATCTCTCATTGCTTCCTATGGGGCTCTGTTGTTCATATAAAAAGCTTCCTGCTCACTGCACTACTAGAGTAGTTCATGTAGGTGTGATATATGCTCTCTGGGTTGGTCTACTTCATTCATGGTGTTCATTACTAAATGATTAAGTCCATCTGCCATTTCTGTGAGCTTTATTCTATTGATCGATTGGCTGTTAGTTTGTTACTTTATGCTACTTTTATGTAATGACACCAATTAACTTAGTTGAGTTATGTACATTGCTACCCCCTGCTTGATGTAGTCAAGATTTTAAGGGATGCTTCATATCTTTCCTGTGTACATGCATGCTTGTTTAGTGCACTTACATGGTTGCTTAATTAATTTAACTACATCACTATATTGTTGATCCAACAAGTTTGCTTCACATGTATTATTACTGATGCATTGCTACACCTGTGTGTGCATGCTGGTTCAAGTGCTTTCCTTTATTGATACAAGTGCATCATTCTACTTTGTCCCTATTGTATCTCATTCTCGTTTATTCTATTTTGCAAGCTATTATAGAAATGTTAAAAGCACCTCAAGATCATCCATGGCAAGGATAACAAGGTCAAACATGAGACCAACCATTGGTATGCAACTTGCTCCTTGTGGTTATACTGTCAGTTTTATAAAATATGTGTCTTAATATGCTAAGTGAAATGTATTGCTGCAATCTGAATAAGCTGGCTTAATTGTGCATGTTTGCTGTTAGTCTTCCTTACCCGAATAACTATGATTAAATGATAATAAAATCTCATAAGATATGTTTGGCTGTCTGTCCATGGATTCCAACGATTCACCTAATAGTTACGTTTCCTTTATCATGCAAAGAAGAGCCTCTCACCGAGTACGAGAAGGTTAGGGCTAGAAATATGATGAGGAACAATCGGATGTTCCAGTCCCTTGGCATCGGTGCAATAGCGTCAATGATTAGGAAAACGAATGATGTACAAGAAGGTAGAACTAATGAGGTTCAAGAAGGTAGTGGAGTTATCAATGATGACCCAGAGTACAATCCTAAGGAGGATGAAGTTATTGATGGAGAGGAAGTGGATGATGTTGTAGTGCAGAAGACTGTTAAGGTGCAAACTCTATCTTGCTTGGAGGGTTGGGGTTCTTGTATGCTCTGTGTTTCCTTGTGCTCACATATTTGTCTTGTGATCTAATGCTTTTTTCCGTGCTATTTATACGAGGCACTGAAGGAATCTAGGATGAAGAGGCCTGGTGTTAAGAAGACAGTCAACAAGAAGACAGTCAGCAAGAAGAAGAGCTCAGAAACGTCTGCTGCAATGCCTCCAGCAAGGGTGATGGCCCCACCTCCAGGACAAACAAAGAGGATCCTGGAACCTGATGAACCTGCCCCTGATAGAGTCACAAGGCAGAAAGCAAAGATGGCGGCTGCAACGGACCATCAGGAAAGTCAGCTGCGCATGGACTTTGAGAGCTCGGTGCAAATGGGTGATGAGTTTCCGCCCATGGATGAAGAAACCACTCTCCGCATGGATGAAAGTGGCACTGTCTGCCCAGATGAAGGAGGAACTATCTGCATAGATGAAGCAGGCACTGTCCACACAGACCTCAGCCCTGTTGCACCTTCTATTGACAGGAATGCTGTCATTAGTGAAGAAGAATAGCAGCTTGTGCTTCAATCTGGCAAGTTCACCTTTGCAATGCTCTCTTTTACTAGTTCATTTTCCAAATGGAAGTGATCATGTATGCTTACCTATTTAGCAGAACCATTCCTGCTTTTGTCGATTTCTCTTCTAATTTATGAGTTCAATTTCATTTTTAGATGCAATGACTACCAAGCCTAGACTTAGAAAGGGCAAAGGGCTAGAGAGAATCACCAAGTCGCTTGGTACCAAGGTGCCTATCCAAATTGCCGAAGAGATGAAGCATCCAGAGAAGCCTCTGCAGGCAGCAAAGCTTGCTTATGAGTGTGGACTCGTTGCAAGAAGCCATCTGCCGGTTCTTCCTCACTTCAAGGAATACAAAAAATGCTAGTCTATTGGAGAACTACATTGGGAAAGTTAATGTAAGCTACTTGTTTCGTAGTTAATGTGCTATCTATTTTCTGTTACACCTACGCATGATCACTATTATTGTTCCTACCTTGTTTGCTGTCTTGGTAGGCAAATTTTGAGATGAACACGGACTCGGAGACCATCAAGACCGCGTGCAAAGATATTCTGCAGAAAAATTTAAAGAACAGACGCCATCAGATCAAGAAGTATTTTGATACCGTAGCAGCAAACAAAGTCAGCATCAAGTCTCCGGTGCCAGATCTGACGGACGGTGAATGGCAAGCTCTGGTAGAGATGTGGTCCACCCGAAGACACAAGGTTTGTCTCTGCTTTGTTTGCTGCTTTATGTTCTACACATGATATGCTAGTGCTAGATCATGCTGACAGTATGCTTTTTTGTAGGAAACCTGTGTGTCGAACAAGATGAATCGAGAAAAAGTCATGTACCAATAGAGAACTGGTTCCAGGCACTACACAACACACATTTTTGCCACTGTGAGAACTTTTGTCTAGAGACCTTACCGTTTGATCCTCGTTGAATAACATTTCTGATTCTTGTTGAATAACATTTTGATTTTTGTTGAAAATCATTTCAGAAAGAAGAGCGTAAGGGTGAGGAGCTGTCTGCAATTGACTTGTTCAAGGCCACCCACAACAGCAAGAAGCACGGGTTTTCGGAGCCAGTCAAGATTGCTATAGTAAGTCACTCCATGCTTTGTCCAGCCAGTTCAAACTTTTGTCTAGAGACCTCAGCCCTGTTTGATTCACAGCCAGCAAGAACACACACTATGTTCCTGTTTGCTAGAGCCTAAGATAGGTTTGGTATCTCAACAAAGATATCAGAATTTGTTGTATAGTTCTCAACAATAAGTTTGGTGGCATTCTTGTTTGGTTTATCTTGCTTGGTTTGGTTTGCAAAATGTGAAATAGATCTGCCACTAATATATATCATTTTCCTCCATATGCTAGCTTGAGATGGAAAAAAGGAAGGACACGCCGGTACCAGAAGGTGAAGAGCCAAAGTCTGCTGCTGAAATTGTTGATGAAGTGCTTAAGACCGAAGTCAAGCGAAGCACATTCCTCAGAAATGTTGGGATCCAGTCATCTAGGAACAACTCCAGCAAAGCAACTATTGCTGTGGCTGCTCATGTTCGTGATCTTGAGGAGAAGCTGGAGAGGTCGGAGCTTCAAGCTGAAGTGATGCAAGAAGAATTGGCGGCAATCAAGATGAAGGCGGAAGAAGCTGAAGCTGCACGCGACAAGGAACTTGAGCTGCTGCGCAAGAAGTATCAAGAACAGGATGAGAAGTTAGCCCACTTGATGGCTCTCTTTGGACCTAAAGCATCGTAGAAGCTCTATGCGATGGCTCATTTTGGTTTCTATTGCTCTCTTTGAACCTGTGAAGTTGAACCAGTCGTAGAACCTGTTGTGAACCTGTCGTAGAACTGTGAAGTTATGCATTTTGGTGAAATTGTGAAGTTATGCATTTTGTGAAGCTGTGTAGTTTGTGAACCTGTGAAGTTATGCATTTTGTGAAGTTGTGCACCTGTGAAGTTATGCATTTTGTGAAGTTGTGAATTATTTGAGTTTTGTTTGGACCATTTTGTGAAGCTGAGCACCTGGTTCACAGGATATTTATTGAATTGGTCTCTAAACTTAGTTGGATTGCAAAAAGGCCGAGGCCCAAACAAGAAAAGGCTTGGGCCTAAAAAAAGAGTTGACTGTAAAAAAAAGTTTGTAAAAGGCTGCATCCCAGAAAATAAAAGGCCAAGGCCCAAACTAGAACTAGACTAAAAAGGCTGTGGCCCAAAACAAGAGTGGACTATAAAAAAAATGGTCAGAAAAAGGCTCCATCCCAGAAAATAAAAGGCCAAATTATTGGGCCAGGCCCATGCAGATAAGCAAAATAAAGAGAAAAAAAAACATTAAATGGGCTGAATTATTGGGCTTGGCCCATGTAGACGGCCGAAATGGACTGGGCTAATTCTATTTTACGACATTTTCATTTGGTCGTAATTCTGCCACGTCAGCTCGCCACGGTGGATCTGACGTGGTGTGGGCGGATTGCTAGTGACCAAAATAATTGGTTGTTGAACCTACGACCTTTTTTTGGTCATAAACATCTACGACCATTCCAGCAGAAAGGTCGTTAATTTCCATTAAAGACAGTCGGCTTTTGACCATCTGTTTTTGGTCGAAAAAAGGTCACAAATGGAAAACAATGACCATTCAGTGACCAATAGTGATGGTCGACAGTTGACGTATTTCTTGTAGTGAGTATCCTGCGCGGCTCCAATGGCGCTCCGAGCGGCTGCCGGCGAGGAGCAGCAGTTCACCATGCATGCCGTGGTGGACACCCACAGAAGGTTCACGGAGCTCTCGGTGGTGTACACCAACAACCCGGTCTGGGTGGAGCACTCCATCCACATCATGGAGCTGTTGCTTGCCGAGGAGAAGTACAAGGTGGTCAAGTTCGACCTCGAGTACACCCGCGCTCATGCCGGGTCTTGTCCCAAGGTCGCCGTCGTCCAGATGTGCGTGCGCAACCATGTCCTCGTCTACCACTACTGCCTGGCCACAAGGCCTTGCGAGCGTTTCACCAGGTTTGTCAACAGCTCCCACTACATGTTCGCTACGGTGGACATCACCAACGATGTAAAGGTGCTCAAGAATTCGGGCATCGCCTGCCAGAATCTTGTCGACATCCAGGGCCAATACAAGATCTGGGGCAGCAACGAGCATGAGAAGGACTGACTGGTTCACCTCGCTGAGGCCATCATCGACCCCTACTACAGAGACATGAAGGATTCCTGCAACAAGGACAAGCGTGCCTGGCACTCGACCTGGATGGAGAAACTCGACAAAGCTCACGTCGTGTACGCGGCCAAGGAGGCGTACACGAGCTATGAGATGTACAGGCGGATCGTTGACGTGAGGAAGTGCCTCCTTCCCCAAAACGGCCAGGGATCCAGCCGGACGCAGAGCAATGGCAAGCGTCGTCACAACAATAAGTAGATGATTAGATCCTTGTTTCTCCTACTTAAGTATGCATGTAATTGCTTACTTTGGTGTGTGGAAATGTTATGTGTGTAGTCACTTGTGTAATTGTATGCTTAATTTGGTTTTGCAATGTTGTCTTTTTAAGTATATATGTTGATGCTCTGTAGAGAGAGCAAATCACATCGCACACGGACTAAACAATGGAACCCGTCGGTGATGATTTCATCAATCACTGACCATTGTATACCAGCAATCGTTTGCTCACAATACACACGGCTTGCTAACAGGAATTGTCTGTGTTGTTATCGGTCTTCCCACACATTTTTGATTACAGACCTGTTTGCCGCATATCACACACATCTTCTTAAGTTGAACCGTTTCTGTTCTCTTGGCTCAATGCAAACAGTTCATCCGAGTGAACTGTATGCCGTATATCGCACACACCTTCATCTGGCTGCCCGTTTCTATTGTTCCGCCTCATCACAAACAGTTTATCCGAGTGAACTGTATGCCGTATATCTCACACGCCTTCATCTGGCTGCCCGTTTCTTTTGTTCTGCCTCATCGCAAACAGTTCATTGAACTGAACCGTATGCCCCTCATCGCACACGCAACTAAAATTTGAACCGTGTTTGATGTATCCTTCATCGCAAACGTGTTGCATCTTTTTTGTGATTATTTTACATCACCGTTTGTGATTAATGCATCGCACACAATTTCGTCAAAGGGTCTCTGATCGTAGTGTCGCGTTAGCAGCATCCTACAGTAGTGATACCATATACAAGAGGAATAGATCAAAGCACGCCTACCAGCACCAACAAAGTTACCACCACTGCCAAGAGCCCACTCAAGGGGGCCAATCGGCCGCCCCAAGTGTACGACATTGATTGGATGCAGACTACATACATGAAGCTGTCAATGCTGCGAAGAGTCCACATGCATGAGACATGCGGCCGCCTATCCCGTCTTCATCAAACTCAGTAGATGGCACTTCAAGATAGGACGACAAGGATCCAGGTAGGTGGAACTGACTAGGAAGCCTTGTCTAAGCCACCTGTCGTCCACCGCCATGTGCGACACTGGTTTCATCAACCGCAGCGGCACGTGTCATGTCTACCACCATCGTGGACAGAGGTGAGCACCAATGTACCACACTTGCATTGACCCATTGTTGTAGTATACCTTGTGTCCACTGCAACGTGCCATGCTCACCGCCACCTAGATATAGGGTTTCAACAGCTGTGACCCGCATGTCGTATCAAATGGGGGGCACTACCACCGTCAATGAGACGCTACCGCACACATCACGAACCTGTCACCCCCACTTCGTCTCCGACGGTTAGCCCATCGTTGCCCCAACAACCAGTGGAGATGTCCGCCACCTACAACCGCAACGACGAGAGGGCCACCGCGAGCCGTCCTTGGATCGCTGCCAGGGCATCCACCCTCCAGTGCCGGTACATTAAGAGAAGCCACTGCCATGCACCTGCAGTGGCCACAGCTCTGTGAGAGCCCCCCCGCCGAGCGGGCTTTGCTTGCCGCCTTCTTCTATCGGCAGCGAGTGGAACGTGGTGGTGGTGTTGGTGGGGATGCAGGGAGCGGCGGCTAGGGTTCACCCATGCCAACCCCCTTGGAGCAACGTGGGCACATGGAAAGATTGGTTCGATATACAATACTCCCTCTGTCCCTCGGTATATAGCGCACACATTTCAAAACTCAAATTTCACAATTATTTTGATGAATTAAATAATCATTATGTTTCAGAAATATTATATATCAGTTTCATATCGGAGCAAAGTTTACCATGATATAATTTTTATGGGATGTAACATTTTTTTTCTTCGAAAAGGAGGATTACCCTCTGCATCGAGCAATGTATACAACCATCTTTATTGCATTATTCAACAAGGTCTTACAAAATAAATACATAGATCAACCCAAAGCTACCTTCCTGATGAAAACTGTCCTACCTACAAGATTGATGATGTGCCCTAACCGCGCGCCACGCACACCAAAAAAACTCCGGGTGATTAATATGTAACTTGTGCAGGTGCTGCTACGTCAATGCTGCTCACAAAAGTGTTCCTCACAAACACAACAAACGACAACCTCTTGATAATCCAATCTTCACTCACAACTTTTCTGGCCCAAATGCACCACAAAAATAACTTTTATAGGCCCCACATGCATAGCAAAATTAACTTTTTATATATGCACCATCTCCTCACCACAGGGTGGGCCAGTAACCAAATCTCAAATGATCTGTTATGTAAAGCATCCAAGCTTTTGTCGAAGGATGACAGTGTGCATCTCCCTACCTAGATTTGTGTGATTAGTGCGGAATGTGGTTGATTAACAATACTAATAATTGGTGATGCTGGAACGACTTGACCTGTCCCTTTCCCCTCCTGCCGACACCTCACAGCCCTCATATCTTTCTCGATCCATAGGGCCAGCTATTAAGCAAACCAGGTCCATATGACAAGATATGCTATACACACCTGCTCCGTCCATGCACCATCCAATCTTGACTATACCTAGCAATTCTCCATGTGTGCTTACTGCTCCTCTTGAAATCAATGGTGTCACTACCCTTTTTCCGAGGGCTTCCTAGCTGGCCTCTATATGGAATGATGCATACACCCATATCAATCTTTAGGTCCACTTTTGAAGAACCATTACCATTAAGGGATGCAAATTGATGGATGTTAGGGTACCATATGTTCCTAGCTATTTCAATCAAATGAACTAGAAATCCCAAAATAAGTGTCTTTGGGAATTTTTAGTTCATTTGATTAAACTAGTTAGGGTCGGAGGGTACCTTCAGGTTATGCATGTGCATGCCTAATTACCAGCATATGATATGATCAGTTCCATCTTTCTTTTTTGCCACAGTAGAATCGTTTCACATCCTCTTTTTTCTGTTCAGTCTTTAATTGTAGTGAGCTTCGAGCTCGATATACCACTTTTGATTCACTAGGAATATAGGTCTCGGGTTGGAGACAGATCCAATCGATTGATTTAAGCCTGCCGCCGTGTGAGTGATGCCGTGTGCCTTTCTAGCTCTAGGTGCACCGCATGCTAATGCTAGTGCTAATGCTAATGCCATGGTCTCATCATCATTATTATGGGAGAAAAAAATTAATTTCTGAGGCAGCAGTCATCGACATTGATATTACAAGCAGAAAGGGACTATACTAACTTGATCACGTGACACCTATGGAGTGACCAATATTTTCTGCTACAAAAACTAGTGGCCAAAGTGAAATGCCAATTTTAAGAGTTGCAAAAAAAAGGTCAAAAACTAGAGTGGCAGGAACAAAGTTCCCTTAATTTAATTCTCCCCAACGATACGAGCCGTGGCTGGGAATTAGTCCGGTCTCGCCAGCACTGGTATCTCTCTTGTCTGATGCTAATTGATTTTCTTTGATGGCAATGATAGTGACTAATTGGCCATTAGCAAGTGATACAACTGTTGAAGATTCTCAAGGATGGAAGGGGTTTTCAGCAAAGCAAATGAGTAGATGTGCTGGAAAGGGAGCTCAAGGACTAGTGCAGTGGTGAGCAGGACCATAACCAAGGATAACAAGACTCCTATGATCCTATCCATGGGTCCGTTGAATTAGACAGTACAAGATAGATGCACATAACTTACAAGTAATATTTCATCATATCATTTTCTCCAAAAGGGATAGACGTCCCCGATCTCTACACAGTGATTGGCACCCGTCTTGACACCAGTTTTTGGGTGGCAAAAATCGTAATTAAGATGGTCTTAGGCGAACAACTTTGTTTTTTGGGTCATCTCAATCAAAGGTCGTAACAAATTTCTAGAGTCAAAACAGTCCGGCCTTTTTCATGACCAAAATTCAGTAGCCCCACCCAGACACATATTGATGTATGTCTTGCGTGAGGTGTGATGTATTAGGGATCTCCAATGTCGATCCGTAAACCTCCTGCATCCATTCGAACCGTGTTGTTCGGACCGTGAAAGTCATCCAACGCGGTCCTGTATCGGTCCGCGGGGTGGTTCGGACGTGTTTTCTCCCGCAAACCGGAGATACACGTGAGAGGTTTGCGGAAGTCCGGACCGTTGTCACGCCCGCTTCTGACCGTCCTGACCCACCAAAAACCCCTTCCCCCTCCCGTGCGCACTTCTCGCCCGTCGCCAGCTGTCCGCTTTCATGCCGATGTAGAGCGCGCCGCTCCACATTGAAGGCGGCTCAGGGCAGACGCGACCTCTCACTACCTCCGTCATTGAAGCGGCGCGTCGGCCGAGGACGCCGCCCGCTGCACGTCCGGCTGAACACGTCTCCTCGCCACATTCAAACGCCTCCATTAAACCCGCGTAGAAGCGGAGAAACCTACTCCGGCCACATGCCCATTCAGGAGCGGGGCCCCCATTAAATGCAACGCCGGGCAAGCTCCTCCCATTCGCCCTCTATTAAAACGACGCCAGATGCCGGGCAAGAATCGCACCACTCTACCGCTCCCCATCTCCTCCTTCCATCATTTTCTCCACTCTTTCGATGGCATCCGATGAGAAGGAAGAACAGTTCTCCGGCATAAAAGCCAGCCGGGTGGCCCGCTGATATCGGCGGATACAAGCAAGGCAGCTCGATGCTCCACTTCCCTTGCCTAGCCCGACGGAACAAGTTGCCGCCCCAAACTGGCTCGTGGTTTAGCAACTCGCCATTTCAAGCCAGCTCGCGGAGGAGTGGCGAGTTGCTCCAGGCCGGCACGGCGGGGAGAACGGCGGCACGGGCATCGTGGATGCCATCGGCGATGCCGCGGTGTACCGCGTCTCCAGTGCCTGTGACCGCGCCATCCGCCATCGACGCACGCGCAGCCGCGCCATGCAGGAAGAGAAAGAAGTCAGCTGCGCGGATGTCGACGAGGTGGCGGACATCATATCCGCACTTGCCACCATCATCGAGGAGAAGTAGAACACGGGAGGCCACTGCCGCTTGGGTCCCGTGAAGGCCATCGCCGAGGCGACGACGACATACACAACCGGTGTCTTGCCCGGTTCTAATTCAGCGCAGACCATCGTCGAGCCCGCATGGGCTCCACGGAAGAGAAGGCACCCCCTTCCCCTCCGACTGAAGTATCAGCCGGCGGTTCCAATCCGATTAGCGGTGGGAAGTGAATCGTCCTTTACGCTGAAGCATATACCTCCGGGGCTCCCGACAGTCCGATGATCGGGCTGCCTCATCGGACTGCCGGACATGAGGAAGACAAAGGGATCCACCGCGGCCGGCCATAGACTAGTGTAGTGTATCTGTGTCGTGGGACTGGAGATCCGCATGACTGTACGTGAACATAGTTTTACCGTTTTAGTTAAAATATATTTAAAATATAAATGTTTTCGTCCGGTTTGTATGAAATCCGTCATGTTTATATGAAATTCGGCCATGTTTACATGAATTTCGTCTGGTTGGTTCGAATTGTTGTCAAAATGAATGCAGCAGCGGTTCGATGGCGGCTTCCGCATCCGTGTCCATGGATTAGTCCTCTTGTCCGCGGACGGATGTGGGAGAAAATTTGCGGGTCAGCGTTGGAGATGCCCTTAGAGCAACTCTAGCAGGCTCCTTAAACTCGCAAAAACTGTAAAATTCTAGCCAGTATACGGATTTGGCCCCTTTTTTAGGCCAGACCAGAGCCCGTATAGTCGCTCGGCCCGTCATTTTTTTACGGTGGCTGATACGTCTTCAACGTATCTATAATTTTTTATTATTCCATGTTGTTATATTATCATTCTTGAATGTTTTACAATCATTTTATATTATTTTTTGGTACTAACCTATTGACATAGTGCCCAGTGTCAGTTGCTGTTTTCTGCATGTTTTTTACATCGCAGGAAATCAATGCCAAACGGAGTCCAAACGCAGCAAAACTTTTTGTGGATTTTTTTTGGACCAGAAGACATCCAGTGGGCCAGAGAAGCACCTGGGGGTGCTCCGAGGGGAGCACAACCCACCAGGGCGCGCCTGGAGGCCCAGGCGTGCCCAGGTGTGTTGTGCCCACCTCGGCCGCCTCCCGCACCGCCTCTTTGCTCTATAAATACCCCAATATTCCAGAAACCCTAGGGGAATCGACGAAAATCAATTCTAGCCGCCGCAAGTTCTAGAAACACCGGATCCAATCTAGACACCATCTCGGAGGTGTTCATCATGTCCATTGGTGCCTCTCCGATGATGCGTGAGTAGTTCTTTGTAGACCTTCGGGTCCGTAGTTAGTAGCTAGATGGCTTTCTCTCTCTCGTTTGATTCTCAATACAATGGTCTCTTAGAGATCCATATGATGTAACTCTTTTTGCGGTGTGTTTGTTGGGATCCGATGAACTTTAAGTTTATGATCAGATCTATGTTTTTATCCATGAAAGTTATTTGAGTCTTCTTTGATCTCTTATATGAATGATTGCTTATAGTCTCGTATTTCTTCTCCGATGTTTGGGTTTTGTTTGGCCAACTTGATCTGTTTATCTTGCAATGGGAAGAGGTGCTTTGTAATGGGTTCGATCTTACGGTGCTTGATCCCAGTGGCAGAAAGGGAAATGACACATATGTATCGTTGCTATTAAGAATAACAAGATGGGGTCTATTTCTACATAAATAGATCTTGTCTACATCATGTCATCGTTCTTATTGCATTACTCCGTTTCTCCATGAACTTAATACACTAGATGCATGCTGGATAGCGGTCGATGTGTAGAGTAATAGTAGTAGATGCAGGCAGGAGTCGGTCTACTAATCTTGGACGTGATGCCTATATAATGATCATTGCCTGGATATCGTCATGAGTATTTGAACTTCTATCAATTGCCCAACAGTAATTGTTTTCGCACCGTTTGCTATTTTTCTAGAGAGAAGCCACTAGTGAAACCTGCGGCCCCCGGGTCTCTTCTTTAATATATTTGCCTTTGCGATCTATTTTTCTTTGCTTTTGTTTTCAGATCGATATTTCCAAAAATCCAAAAATACCTTGCTGCACTTTATTTTATTTTGCATTTATTCGCGATCTATTTATCCAATCTATTACAACTTTCTCCCGTCCACTAGCCATTTCTGGCGTCATTGCCCGAAAGGGATTAACAACCCCTTTAATACGTCGGGTTGCGAGTATTTGTTATTTGTGTGCAGGTGCCGTTCACATCGTGTTGCGTGGTTCTCCTACTGGTTCGATAACCCTGGTCTCATCACTGAGGGAAATACCTACCATCGCTGTGCTGCATCATCCCTTCCTCTTTGGGGAAATACCAACGTAGTTCTAACAGACATAAAAAGGAATTTCTGGCGCCGTTGCCGGGGAGACATCATCAACATCTATCAGGTTCCAAATCACAAATCTTATCTCCTCGTAATTTACATTATTTGCCATTTACCTCTCATTTTCCTCTCCCCCACTTCACAAAAATTTGCCGTTTTATTCGCCCTCTTTTTCGTCCGCCGTTTTCTCGTCAGATCTGTTTTGTGTGCAACTTTGTCGTTATGGATAGCTCGTCCTCTATTGCGTGCACTCCTGAGAATGAAGTTCTCAACTTTAAACAAAGGGGAGGGGAGAATTTAAAAGATGCTTGGTATAGGATTTGCAATGCTTATAATAGATCTATCCGTAAGCAATCTACCGTCGTTCTTCTTCGCTGTTTTTATGTGGGCATAACCACTTGGTATAGATTCATCCTTGATACGATTACCGATGGGAATTTCTTGATGTGTCCTTCTCTTGATGCTTTTAATGCTATGGGAAATTTAGTGGGCTCACCACCCCTTATGATTAATGAAACAACTTTGACTCTTGAGCATATTATGGAAAGGCTAGATGCTATTGAGAAGAAAATGCTTACCGAAGAACATATTGAAAACTTGGATAGAAAGATGCATAATTTTGCTACTAAGATTGGTTCAAAAGCGGGATAAGTTTTTAAGTTGTTAAAAGAAAAGGGGACCATAATTCATGAAAGAATTGAAGAAAGCCCATCTCGTATTGATAAATTGAAAGAAATCTTTACTAATCTAAGTACGGATTTTGCTTCCGCTAAAACTATCAAGAAAACTCCCGTAAAGATTGGAAAGATTACTCAAGTTACTAAGAACAAGGGTGCAACTTCTAGTCATAACAATAAAGAAGATCTTAAGATGATTAGCATTCACCCGGACTTTGTTAAAGTTATAAGAGATCCTTTGCGCAAAAATGAATTCTTTAAACTTGTTCCTAGGAACATTGTCATTGAAAATTTGTATGCTAAACCTTTGAAGAATTCTAAGTGTTTGATTGAAGATTTGGACAACAAAGATGACAATACTTAGATCCTTGCTTTATGCCTAGCTAGGGGCATAAAACGATAGCGCTTGTTGGGAGGCAACCCAATGAATAAAATTTATTTTTTGCCTTTTGTTTTCTGTTATTGAGTGTTAGCATAATAATGCTACTGTTATGATTGAGTTTTTTGTGTTTTAATTAGTGTTTGTCCCAAGTAAAGCCTTTAGGATTGATTTGGGTGATAATTGATTTGATCTTGTTGGAAAACAGAAACTTTTGCGTCCAGTAAAACTATTTTGAAAATTCACAAAGAGACAAAAAATTCTGAATTTTTTACACAAGATTTATATACAAATTATCTCTGTTATCCTAATTTTTCAGAATTTTTGGAGTTACAGAAGTATATGAAATATTCAGATTGCTACAGACTATTCTGTTTTAGACAGATTCTGTTTTCTTTGCGTTGTGTGCTTGTTTTAATGATTCTATGGTTTTTTTTGAAGAGTTTTTGCCATAGAAAAGTTGGAATACAGTAGATATAATGCAAGAATAAAATATTAACTGATTTGCTACAGTACTTATAGTAGTGATTTGTTTTCTCATACTAACGGATCTCACGAAGGTTTTGTTGAGTTTTGTGTGATTGAAGTTTTCAAGTTTTGCGTGATTTTACGATGGATGAAGGAATAAGGAGTAAGAAGAGCCTAAGCTTGGGGATGCCCATGGCATCCCAAGCTATTATCCAAAGAGAAGCAAGCAACTAAGCTTGGGGATACCCGAGTGGCATCCCCTCTTTCTTCTAACGACCATCGGTATTTTACTTGGAGCTATATTTTTATTCGTCTCATACTATGAGTTTTGCTTGGAGCGTCTTGTATGATATGAGTCTTTGCTTGTTTTTCCTTTTGTTTTAAGTCTTGAATCCTTGCTGGACACACCTATTTGAGAGAGCCAAAATTATGCCATGACTTGTTAGAATTGCTCTGTATGCTTCACTTAAATCTTTATGAGCTATGGAATTGCTCTAGTGCTTCACTTATATCTTTTTGAGCACGGTGTGCTTTATTATTTTTGAAGAAATGCTCTCATGATTCACTTAGATTTATTTGGGAGTTAGTAAATTTTTTAAGAAATTCTCTCTTGCTTCACTTAAATTAATTTGAGAGAAAGAAATATTATGCTCATGATCTTTACTTATATTTGTTTGAGCTTATCAAAAGCAACACATGAAAATTTGTCACAAAGTGATAGATATCCAAGAAGGATATAATAAAAACTTTCATGAAGATCATTGGACAAAATAAACTTGATTCCTTGTAATAGTTTTGAGATATGATGATGTGATATGTGAGTTATATTGATGCGTAATTATGCTTTAGTAAGAATATTGGTGTTAAGGTTTGTGATTCCCTATGCATGCACGAAAGTCAATAGTTATGCAATGAAATTATATCCAACTTGTGGTGCATTATTTGGTGTTAATTATGCTTAATGCTCGCTTATGAGATTTTTCATTTCTTGGTTGGTCGCTTCTCAATCTTTTGCTAGCCTTCATTTTGCACTAAGTATGATCACTACTTGTGCATCCAAAATCCCTTAAACCAGTTTTGCCATATGAGTCCACTATATCTACCTATAGGCGGTATTATTTTGCCGTTCTAAGCAAATTTGCATGTGCCATCTCTAATTTTCAAAATAAATTTCTCTTTTGTGTGCTCGTACCGCTCGCGAGGCGGTGAGGGGTGGCCGATATTTTCCATGCTAGATGTGTTATTCTCACGATGAGTGTTTATTCACTTGTCATTGCACGAGAGTAAGGCAAAGGTATTAGGGATGACCAGTCCCAAAAGGAATAATTGAATTTACTTTATTTTGTCAAATAATAAATTCCTTGGAAAGTGTTGGTATGGTGCGCACCCGTGGATACGGCTAGCCATGGAAAGTGAAAGAAAATGGTGGAAAAAGAAATAAACTTTATTTTCTGTGTGGGAACCGCCTATGATATATCTAGCATGGAAAGTGTGGGGAACTCTCAGTCGTTTTCATTGGTGGGAAAAGTATACCTCCAAAAATGTGTTTATCTCTCAATTTTCGCTTTTAACTCTGGCACCTCTACAAACCCTACTTCCCTCCGCGAAGGGCCTTTCTCTTACTTTATGCAATTTTTATTTTGAGTCTCCATCTTCTCTTATAAAGCACCAACTAAGGGGCAATATGATCATACTTGAGCATTGGGTGTAGCTAATATGTGAGTGTGTTTCATGAATGGATCAATGATTGAGCATAATGGGCTAGGGATAACTTATTTTAGCATTGATATTTTGAAAGACATGGTTGCTTGTTGATATGCTTGAGTATTTAAGTTATCATGTCAAAACTGGACTATTGCTTTGAACCATATAAAAGTCCAAATGTCCATGCTATAAAGAAAAGAATATGTGATGAACATGTTAGGCAGCATTCCACATCAAAAATTCTGTTTTTATCATTTACATACTCGAGGACGAGCAGGAATTAAGCTTGGGGATGCTGATACGTCTCCAACGTATCTATAATTTTTTATTGTTCCATGCTGTTATATTATCATTCTTGGATGTTTTACAATCATTTTATATCATTTTTGGTACTAATCTATTGACATAGTGCCCAGTGCCAGTTGCTGTTTTCTGCATGTTTTTTACATCGCAGGAAATCAATACCAAACGGAGTCCAAACGCAGCGAAACTTTTTGTGGATTTTTTTTGGACCAGAAGACATCCAATGGGCCGGAGAAGCACCTGAGGGGTGCTCCGAGGGGAGCACAACCCACCAGGGCGTGCCTGGAGGCCCTGGCGCGCCCAGGTGGGTTGTGCCCACCTCGGCCGCCTCCCGCACCGCCTCTTTGCTCTATAAATACCCCAATATTCCAGAAACCCTAGGGGAGTCGACGAAAATCAATTCCAGCCGCCGCAAGTTCCAGAAACACCAGATCCAATCTAGACACCATCTCGGAGGGGTTCATCATGTCCATTGGTGCCTCTCCGATGATGCGTGAGTAGTTCTTTGTAGACCTTCGGGTCCGTAGTTAGTAGCTAGATGGCTTTCTCTCTCTCGTTTGATTCTCAATACAATGGTCTCTTGGAGATCCATATGATGTAACTCTTTTTGCGGTGTGTTTGTTGGGATCCGATGAACTTTAAGTTTATGATCAGATCTATGTTTTTATCCATGAAAGTTATTTGAGTCTTCTTTGATCTCTTATTTGCATGATTGTTTATAGCCTCGTATTTCTTCTCCGATATTTGGGTTTTGTTTGGCCAACTTGATCTATTTATCTTGCAACGGGAAGAGGGGCTTTGTAATGGGTTCGATCTTACGGTGCTTGATCCCAGTGACAGAAAGGGAAACGACACGTATGTATCGTTGCTATTAAGGATAACAAGATGGGGTCTATTTCTACATAAATAGATCTTGTCTACATCATGTCATCGTTCTTATTGTATTACTCCGTTTCTCCATGAACTTAATACATTAGATGCATGCTGGATAGCGGTCGATGTGTGGAGTAATAGTAGTAGATGCAGGCAGGAGTCGGTCTACTAATCTTGGATGTGATGCCTATATAATGATCATTCCCTGGATATCGTCATGAGTATTTGAAGTTCTATCAATTGCCCAACAGTAATTGTTTTCCCACCATTTGCTATTTTTCTCGAGAGAAGCCACTAGTGAAACCTACGGCCCCCGGGTCTCTTCTTTAATATATTTGCCTTTGCGATCTATTTTTATTTGCTTTTGTTTTCAGATCTATATTTCCAAAAACCCAAAAATACCTTGCTGCACTTTATTTTATTTTGCATTTATTCGAGATCTATTTATCCAATCTATTACAATTTTCTCCCGTCCACTAGCCATTTCTGGCGCCGTTGCACGAAAGGGATTGACAACCCATTTAATACGTCGGGTTGCGAGTATTTGTTATTTGTGTGCAGGTGCCGTTCACGTAGTGTTGCGTGGTTCTCCTACTGGTTCGATAACCTTGGTCTCATCACTGAGGGAAATACCTACCGTCGCTGTGCTGCATCATCCCTTCCTCTTTGGGGAAATACCGACGTAGTTCTAGCAGACATCAGTGGCCCGCAAACCGCCCCCACGCTGTGTATCTATGGTTTCACGCAAGGATACGTGCCGAAACCCTATCCCCCCGCCGTCACGACTCACCCTATCCTCTCTCGAATTTCTCGTCACTGGTGAGAAATCAGCCGCACCCCGCCCCCAATCTGCGAGGATGTGGAACTTCGGCTGGCACGATGGTGGTGAAGACCCGGAGCGCAAGCTCTGCATCACCTCCGATGCGGCACGCAAGCATGCGGCTAAGCGGTACACGAAGTACGGGCACCCAGTGCTGGAGTCCCTCCTCCACCGCGAGATGGAGGAGTACGACCTCCACCATGCACGGCGCTCCGGCGCGGGGAGCTCTTCTGGCACGAGGAGCTCTTCCGGCTCGGGGCTGCTTCCGGTGTAGAGGGAGAGGGAGGCCAACGACCTCCCCACCGCCAAGATCGAGCTGGGGGAGGAGCCCCCACGCGGCCGCGGCATCATCGAGCCTGAGGACTACCTCGTCAGGCCCCACGCGGACGCTTTCGAGGCGGCACCCGCCGAGCGCGCTGCGCGCGAGCAAGAGGAGGACGCGCGTTGCCGGCGGAATGATGAGCTCAGCAACCTCTTCTTCGAGCAGGTGCTCGTTGCCTACCGCGAGTTCTATGAGAAGTAGGCCGCATGGCACCGCGAGAAGGAGGAGCAGGACAGGAAATACATCGACCTTGTCTCCTCCGACTCCGACGACGAATGAGCGCCGCCGCCGCGGCCGCAGGGTCGCCGCCGCACCCGGAGAGCTCCGGTGATCTCCAATTTTGCCTAGTTAGGGTACGGCGGCATCGCATTGTAGTATAAATGTAGCGATGATCGACCTATGTAGCCATGATCTACGATGAATGGACTATGTGTTCTTCAATTTCGCCCGCGAATGCTTTCTTTTGAAATTTACGGTTCCAAATACGATGTCTGTTCGGCCGCAGCACAAATGGCCCCTCAAACCTCTACTTTCTCGGCCCTTGTACCGTGTTTACAGTTCGCGGGATATAAGGGGTCTGCTAGAGTTGCTCTTACACTCTCAAGATGACCTCAAATTAAAAATCTCCAACATGGAACCTCCTCGCCTCGTCGAAACAAACTACTTGAATTTTTGAGTCATCTTCATCCAAGTTAATATGCGACCTTCAAAACTATAAGGAAGCCGTTGGGCATCAGATTACTGGTATTTGCAACCTATCAGACTAGTTCGTGGCCATCCGATTAAAAGCATGCACATCGTCCGATCTGCTAGCTGAATTCCTGCGTGAGTTGGTTGCATGCAGGATTTAGCATTAACTGTGATTAATTTCTTTCCTATTTTTTCCTAACAACTTCCGAGATCAAGGGATGATTAATTAAGCTATTTTATTTGTTTCCAATCCTGAGGACCAATGCTTCCTAATCAAGATCGTTGCTTCCCGAAAGATAATTGCATTGGAAGCCAATTTTGGTTCCTAATCAAGATCGTTGCTTCCAATTAAGCTGGTCTTTTATTTGTTTCCAATCGTGGGGATCAATACTTCCTAATAAAGATCGTTGCTTCCCTTTTTTTTTGCTTCGTAGTACAAAACGGGATCGTTGCTTCCTAAAATGCCGCTTGCTTCCTAGGATAGAAGTTTGAGAAAATTCCTTATATAACACTATTTTAAATGTTGGTTCCCTATTTAACACTTCAAAAAAATTCTTACTTATCTAACACAGAGTGTAAATATTTTGCCTTTTCTAACACTTCCGTCAGTTCTGTTAGCCCACGCCGTTAAAATCAGCATTGACTCAAGTCAATTTTTGTTAGTCGGACGAAACTGCCCCCTGTCCATAATAAGCCTGAAAAAAAGGAAAGAAAAAATGCCCACTGACCCAACCAGCCTCTCTCTCCCCGACCCGACTGTTTCTCCTCTTCTCATCCCCTTTCTCCCGAACCCTAGCGGCGGCGGCTGCGATCTCCAGTCTAGCGATGACGTTGGCGAGGGTTATGGATGGCGGCGGTGCTGCAGATGGAGACTGCGCTGCGGAGGACGGCCTTGGCGCAGCTATGGACGGGCCAGGCGTTGGCGCGGCTCTGCATCGGGCATTGCCGCGGTTGGTGACCGATGGTGTCGGCCAGGCTGCAGAGGGGTTCGGCCAGGGAGCGACTCCGGAGGGGTCCGGCCAGGGCGTGGCTGAGGATGGCGACGGCGCAGCTTCGGCAGGTGGGGGCAGCTCGTCTACAGCGGGCTCGGGCCAGGGCAGTGCGGTCGCTGGGGGCTTGTGCCAGGGCAGTCCGGTCGCTGGGGGCTCGGCCGCCGGCGTGGCTGGAGGCTCCGGCCAGGGCGCGGCTTAGTTGTCCTCGGAAGCACCTTCGGGCCAGGGTGCGGCTCAGTTGGCCTCAGCCAAATGGGCATGTCCAGAGGGGTATGTGTCAGATTTCAATGCAATGTTAGTAGTAATGCAGTCCATCTAGTAGGAATTATCATGTATAGATTTGTGCTAGTTTGTGTAGCTGTGTTATTTGAGGAAGATATCTCTTTCAGGAACTAGTTTGCTTGGCTGTGATCACAATAAGATTAACTCTTCACTTAATTTCAGTTAATGATTAGATTGTTTAGCAATGCTCATGCATAGGTTTGATGCAAAATTGTCTCTTTAATTCACAGGATGGATCCAAATTCAAGTTATTTTCTCAAAATTAAACTGTTTGGGAATCGAAAGAAAGCTCGAAAGGACATAAGATGTTTTTGTTTTGAGAAGGTCATCGATTGTGACTTGACAAATTATAAGGATTTGGTTGAAATCAATTGTAGAGCAGTACCCGCCGTGTTATTTGGAAGTTGCACATGTGCAGTATTACGATGATGCTCTTAAAACCGGTCCAGAAGTAAAATCTGACCAAGATTTGATGGTTATGTTTGAAAAACACTCCGAGACAAAGGTGTTGCATATGATCATTGCATATTGTGATCCCTCTGAAACATATGAGCCTATCACTGAGTGGGAAAGTGATGTGCACAGCGAACCTAACAACAATATAGAACATGATGATGATACTTACCTTCGCAACCCAAGACCTGAGAATGAGCATGTTGGTGTTGATGACGAGAATATGTATGAAGTGGATGAACCTATGCCCTTAGATGTAGTTCTTTGTCCTAATCCCAATAAAGAAAAGGACAAAGACTATATTTTTGAGGATGATATCGAGGCTGAGAGCGAGGGCAAGTCTGAAGTAAAGGATGATGAAGTAGAGGAGGATGAGGAGTTGCATGAGGCAAAGCATACTCCACATGTAGAGTATGACAAATTAGACCCTCCAATGACAAAAGGCTTCAAATATCCCAGCATGAAAGATTTCAAGTTGGCACTTTCCCAGCATGCAATCAAACACGAATTTGAGTATAACACCGAGTATAGTACACCTCATCGGTTTAGGGGCTATTGTTCAAGATGGGATGCAGATAATTGTCCATGGAGGATACATGCTTCTACGACGGAGGATAAGTGTACTGTAATGGTAATTGTTTAACTCCATTGACAAGTTTAGAGCAGCTTATGGCCAACTAATCCCTGCTATGTGTGACAAGACCCAGTGGCCTGAATCTAACCATGGATTCTTCATGCATCCACCCTTGTTAAAAGCTGTAGCTGGTCGGCCCCAAACCGAGAGGCATAAGGGTTGTGGTGAGAAAAAGAGGAAAAGTGGCCAACACTTGTGCCCTATTTGTAAGGAATATGGGCACCATTGGCATAAGTGCAAGAAGGGTAACAAAGATGACATTGCTGCTTTGATGGAAGTGAGGTAATCAACTATGCATTCTACTTTCTTATTTCATGTTAACTACTTTCTTGCATTACTGTTCTGTAATCACCTATAAATTTTCACTACTTCCTTATTGCTTGTGTAGAGAACCACCATATAAGAGGAGGAAGGCTACTAAATCAGCCGAGTCATCCATTGTGCCGAGAGGTGATGAAGCACCGGCAGTCGCTATGTATTTTCCACCATGGTTACCAATTCTACACCTATGCTTGTTCCAAATGAAAACTGAGTTTGATTTGTGCCAAATGAATACTGAGTTTGATTTGTATGTATTCATGTAATCCATAGCCAAAACATGGAAACTACAACCAAGAAGAAGGGAAAACATAACCAAACATTGAAGACTACAAACAGGAAAAATGCAAAAGGGGGAAAAAGGTGACCTTTCTTGATTCTGAATTTTAATATCACATATTATGCATAGTTAATGTTGTTGTTTGCTGCCATACATGTATCAAATATTATCCATATGTACTGCTGCCATACATGCAATGCAATTTGATAGCCATGCTGTTATTTTAAGGGCCACAAGGAAGATGGAGCTTGCTAAAAAGGATGAAAACAGTCCTATGGTGCCATTTGACAGCCCTGCAATGGGCACAAGAAACAAAAAAACTTACCCAGCCAGCCCTGCAATGAGCACAAGAAGCAAAAGAAGGCTCAGCTTGTGAACTTTACCTAATTTCTTTCACTTAAAAGTCACTTTTGTTGCTGCTCATGTCATCTTGTGTGGACTTGGACTCATGTATGTGACCCTAGAATCACTTTTGTGCTACTCATGCCATGTATGTATGGACTTGGACTATGTATGTGAACCTGGATATGATCTGAGGCACTTTTGGGTTGCTAATATGATGTATGTGTGGACTTGAACATGTATATGTGAACTTGGATATGTTGTAAGTCATATATGTGTACTTGGATGTGAGCCTGGATGTTTATGTCTCATGCCATTGGCAGATTTGAAAATTATGTGTTGAATTATGTATATGTGAATTGTGACCAGAGGATATGGTATCAATTTACAGGGGAGGTTCAGCCCAATTTTTGAATTAAATTTCAAAATAATTAAAATAATTGTGTGCAGGAGATATGAAATTTGTGCATGTTTACAGGGGAGGTTCTGCACAATTTTGCAATTAACAACAAGAAAAAGTTATTTGTTCTCATGTGAATAATTTTGATCACAAGTTGCATCAGGGGTAAAATCATCTTTTCATGTGTCATTTAACACCGTTAGTGCTCAAAATAGACGGAAGTGTCACAAAGGGAACAAATTTTAGCATTGTTGTTAGATAAGGAAGAAAAAGTTTTCCGGTGTCAAATAGGGCATAAATTTTTAAGCCAGTGTTAAATAAGGAATTCTCTCTTGAAGTTTCCAGTTCCGAGGTTACTAATCCATGGTTTTAGGAAGGAAAAATATATTAAGAAACTAATTCTGAATTTGAACGGAAAATAATCAATCTGACGAAATCAGATTCCGGACCATGCAGTTTGTTTGCTTATTAGGCACACGTTGTATCCGATCTACCGAAAAATTGCAATGCAAATAAGAGTTATTTTTAGACCCAAGAAATTAGTTTTTATTCATTTGCAATGCATCGACTAGAAATTAACATGCTTCATCAGCCCGTATAACATGTTTCCAACAATGGATATATTTGCTTCTTTCTCGTCGTCAAAATCATAGTGCTTCATCCTAATATTTTGTTTCCTATGACCTACATATTTGCTCCATTCTGGATGCAAAAATTTTGCTTCCACGTCGATATAAATTAACATGCTTGACATCATATGGTATGTATTCACAACATTACTTGCTTCACTCTGCTATCCGTGTGCTTCATTATGTGGTTTATATATTGAACAAGCCAGCAGCCGCTGCGGACCGAGAGCGTCGTGATCAAATTCGAAGCATGTGCGTCCACTGAAACAAGAAAGCAAGCTGTATGAAGTAGAGAGAAAAATGTACTCCAAGCAAGCGTCTACGGAAGCATGAAACAAGTTGTATAAGGAGAAAAAAACATGTAACTTAGTCACACCAAGAAAATGTTTCATGCCAGCTGATGATTGCTTCGATCTAGTGATAAGTTATGTACAATATATCAGTGTAAATTGTTTGCTACGCATAGACAATACAACGGCCAAAAAATTGTTTCAAGTGTAACATGGAATTGCTCCCAACCAAAAAAATTATTGTTGTTTCCATCAATCAGACATTGCTTCTAGAGATATTAGAATCTGCTTCCGAAGAAAATATAATTTGCATCCAAAGAAATCAAAAATTTCTTAAACATGAGCCAGATGCTAGCACACTATCTCTTCTATGGACAATATCGTCACCAGCCTCTAAATCTTGTCCACCCACAATCTCCTCGCTGGGCATGGCAAATCCATGGGATCCTTCGTGTCTTCAACACCACCGTAAATGTCGCACATAGAGCTTGAGGTTATGGCCACCGCGTTATGAAGGGTGGCGCCGAGCAGAACTCACAAATTGGTTCGATCACCTACACTCCAAAAAGTTTATAGAATTTGGTTGAACTGTGAAAGGAAAGCACCTACACTAGTAGAAAACTGACATTTCATCCGGAGCTCTAGTCCCGGACGGGTTTGGGGCATTAGTCCCGATTCCAATGGCTAGGAGCAGACGGGGATACGGACAGGATTAGTCCCAGTTCAAATGGGACCTCTAGTCCCGGTTGGTGATACCAACCGGGACTTAAGGGGTTGCGGTAGGCTAGGGCCCCTGCAAGCCCCTTTAGTCCCGGTTGGGACTAAAGATAGACCTTTAATCCCGGTTGGTATATCCAACCAGGACTAAGGTCTTCCCTATATAAAGTTGCTTCGTCCAGCCAGAGTCTAAGCTTTCTCTCCTCTCTGTTTCCTTCCCCAAGATCGAGTTTATCCTCCATTTTTGCCAAGATTTGTCAAGGTTGGAGGCACCCCATCTATCCAAGGGTTCTAAAAGGTTAGCAACTTCATCCTTTCATCTCTCATTTCTAGTTTAGCTCGTTTCATGCTCTATAAGTATAGTGATTTGTGGGTTTTAGTTTAGGAGTAATTATGTGGGAGTTTATTTGATTTATATGCAATTTGAGCTCAAATTAACTTCTTAGTTTGCATATGTGTAGGTGTGGTTTACTTAGTGCCTTCCCGTCCCCGTCCTCACCACCATCAATCGCCCGCGCCGTTCCGTCGCCGGCACCACCTTGGTGAGCCTCTTGTTCTTATCCTTTTTGTAAAAAAAATCTTATTTGTATGATTTAGATAGTTACTTGTATAATTTTCTTACTTGTATGATTGTTTGTTATATATAGTGCCATGGTTTTGATATCCGTCCCCGTCGGCCCTCATCCGGTTTATGATTCGGATGTGGTATATTATCTTTTATAACTATTAGTTTCATTTCGTGCTTATGACAATTCTGCCCACCAAGTTGACATAGATATTTTTATCTAGGAGGTATGTGAAGTGGAAATTGCAACCAACCCTCTTGTCGAGAAGTTAAATTTAGTTGAAAAAGAAAATGATTATTTGAAAGAAAACTTGAAAAGAATTGAAGAAGAGAAGATGAAATTGGAGTTGTATGTTGCCGATGTCGTCGATGATCACAAGATCAAGATGGATGCAATGCGCTTGAAGATTAGAAAGATTAGAAAATATGTCATTAATAAAGAGGCTTGGTATCATATGTTGTTGGATCAATTATTATCTTAGTTGTGATTTTGATCGCATTTGTTGTTGCATTTAAATGCTTTAGATAGTTGTATGTTGTTTTATGAGAAGTATGTATGAACTTTATGTATATATTTTTGCAGTAATAACATTTGGTCACTACTCTACGTACTTTGGTTTTAATGTGATGAACTTGTATTAATTTGGTCACTTCGATGTTGTGTAATGAATATGAGCCGGCAATGGATGTACGATGACCGACGCTCTCCCGAGTTCATTAATAGCGTGCATAATTTTATATGTGTGGCTGAGGCAAACAAGCCGAATGGTTTTATGTGCTATCCATGTGGTGTCTGTAAGAATACTAAGGATTACTCTACCTCAAAAATCCTTCACAGCCAAGAGCTTCAGTCCAGTTTCATGTCCCACTATAACTGTTGGACCAAGCACGGAGATAGAGGGGTTATAATGGAAGACAATGAAGAAGAAGAGGATGATGACACTATCCTAGGTTCCCTGAATACGATGGTACTACAATGGGGGAAGCTGAAGAAGAGGCATCAGATGATCCCGCTGATGATCTTAGTCAGGCCATTGTTGATGCAAAGAGAAACTGCGAAAGTGAAAAGGAGAGGTTGAAGTTGGAGCGCATGTTAGAGGATCACAAAAAATTGTTGTATCCAAATTGCGAAGATGACAAGAAAAAGCTGGGTACCACACTGGAATTGCTGCAATGGAAGGCAGAGAATGGTGTATCTGACAAGGGATTTGAAAAGTTGATAAAAATGATAAAGAAGACGCTTCCAAAGGATAACAAATTGCCTGAGTGTATGTACGAAGCAAAGAAGGTTTTCTGTCCTCTAGGATTAGAGGTGCAGAAGATACATGCATGCCCTAATGACTGCATCCTCTACCGCGATGAGGAGTACGAGAATTTGAATGCATGCCCGATATACGGTGCATTGCGCTATAAGATCAGCCGCGGTGACCTTGGTGATGTTGAGGGCGAGCCCCAAGAAGAGGGTTCCTACCAAGGTGATGTGGTACACTCCTATAATACCATGTTTGAAATGTTTGTTCCAAAACAAAGAGCATGCCAAGTTGTTGCGATGGCACAAAGAAGACCTTAAGAAAGATGCAATGTTGAGAGGACCCGCTGATGGGTCGTAGTGGAAAAAATCGAGAGAAATTTTGGGGACTTTGCAGATGACGCAAGGAACTTATGGTTTGGTATAAGTACAGATGGCATGAATCCTTTTAGGGAGCAGAGCAGCAGTCATAGCACCTGGCATGTGACTCTATGTATCTATAACCTTCCTCCTTGGTTGTGCATGAAGCGGAAGTTCATTATGATGCCAGTGCTCATCCAAGGCCCTAAGCAACCTGGCAACGACATTGATGTGTACCTAAGGCCATTAGTTGAAGAACTTTTACAGTTGTGGGATAAAAAAGGTGTACGTGTGTGGGATGAGCACAAATAGCAGGAATTTGACCTACGAGCGTTGCTGTTTGTAACCATCAATGATTTGTCTGCTCTTAGTAACCTTTCAGGACAGACAAACAAGGGATACAATGCATGCACGCACTGTTTAGATGAGACTGAAAGTATATATTTGGGTAAATGTAAGAAGAATGTGTACCTGGGACAGCGTCGATTTCTTCCGATCATGCATCTCTTAAGAAAGAAAGGCAAGCATTTCAAAGGTGAGGAAGATCACCGGAAGAAGCCTGGCCACCGTACTAGTGATGATATATTTGATATGGTCAAGGATTTAAAAGTAATCTTTGGAAAGGGTCCTGGCAGACAATCTGTTCCGAATGACGCTAACGGACACGCACCCATTGGAAAGTCCTAGAGGTCCGCTTTGCAATCGACGTGATGCACGTGACAAAGAATCTTTGCATGAACCTTCTACGCTTCTTGGGCATGTATGGGAAGACAAAAGATACACCGGAGGCACGGGAGGACCAGCAACGTATGAACGAAAAAGACGGCATGCATCCAAAGCAGTATCAAGGTCCTGCCAGCTACGCTCTTACCAAAGAAGAGAAGGAAATCTTTTTTGAATTCCTAAGCAGTATGAAGGTCCCGTCTGGCTTCTCATCGAATATAAAGGGAATAATAAATATGACAGAGAAAAAATTCCAAAACCAAAAGTCTCATGACTGCCACGTGATTATGACGCAATTACTTCTGGTTGCATTGAGGGGGCTTCTACCGAAAAATGTTCGATTAGCCATTGTAAAGCTATGTGCATTCCTCAATGCAATTTCTCAGAAGGTAGTCGATCCAGAAATCCTACCAAGGTTACAGAATGATTTGGTCCAATGTCTTGTCAGTTTCGAGTTGGTGTTCCCACCATCCTTCTTCAATATTATGTCACACATACTAGTTCACCTAGTCGAAGAGATTACCATTCTGGGTCATGTATTTCTACACAATATGTTCCCCTTTGAGAGGTTCATAGGAGTCTTAAAGAAATATGTTCATAACCGTGCTAGGCCAGAAGGAAGCATCTCCAAGGGCCATGAAATAGAGGAGGTTATTGAGTTTTGTGTTGACTTTATTCCTGACCTTAAGCCGATTGGTGTTCCTCAATCGCGGCATGAGGGGAGATGGAGTGGAAAAGGCATGCTAGGAAAGAAAGCAGTAATAAGTATGGACGGGCATTCTTTCACTCAAGCACACTACATAGTTCTACAAAATTCCACCTTGGTGGCTCCGTATATCAAGGAACACATGGATATTGTACGCTCCAAGAACCCGGAGCAGTCTGACTCCTGGATTAAACGTACACACATGGTGACTTTCGGCGGTTGGTTGCAAACACATCTCATGAGTAACACCACTCTTGGAGATGAGTTGTACTTGTTGGCCAAGTCACCATCTTCGACTACATTGACTTTCAAAGGGTACGAGATAAATGGGAATACATTTTACATGATCGCCCAAGATAAAAAGAGCACCAACCAAAACAGTGATGCCCGCTTTGATGCAACAAACAACAATAGGAAAATGGACGCATATTATGGTTACATAGAGGAGATATGGGAACTTGACTATGGACCTTCTTTTAAGGTCCCTTTGTTTCGGTGCAAATGGGTCAATCTGACAGGAGGTGGGGTAAAGGTAGACCCACAGGATGGAATGACAACAGTGGATCGCAACAATATTGGGTACACAGACGAACCATTCATCCTAGCCAATGATGTGGCTCAGGTTTTCTATGTGAAGGACATGTCTATCAAACCAAGAAAAAGAAAAGATAAGGAAGCGAATACATCATACGATGAGCCAAAACGCCACATAGTTCTTTCAGGGAAAAGAAACATCGTGGGAGTGGAGGACAAGACAGACAAGTCAGAAGATTATAATAGGTTTGATGAAATTCCTCCCTTCACAATGAAGACTGACCCAAGCATCCTGTTAAATGATGAAGATTCTCTATGGTTATGGCGCAATCATAAGCAAGGGACATACGCGAAGAAAAATTTTATACCCCAAGATCCCACTCTGGGATGTGACCGGCTTCACACTCATCACTTTCTCTCTAGTGAGTTTCCAGACTTATAGCTGTAAAGTCCCACTTCGGACAAACCGGAGGGAATCTTTGTAAGAGTTAGGGTATATATGTGTTTTGGGTGTTCCTAGGTGGACTACGGAGCGTCGGAATCCAACCAAAAAGCTAGGGCATTTTGGCATTTGAAACATGATTTTTGAATAATTATTTATTAAGTTATGAATTTTCAATTATTCCCGTCCATTTAGTATTTTAATTATACAGAGGAGTTAATCAATGCAGTTATGTCCAAACAAAATATGAATGTGTAGGTTATGTTAAGACAAACAATTTGACATCTTATTTGCTCCATTTGGCTTAACAGAACTGAAGATATAATTTTCAAAGTTTATAATAATGTCTTCAATTACTGTATTTAATTAATAAGTTCAAAATTAACTATGCAACTTCCTGTCAAAATGATACTGGTTGATAGAAATCTTCAAGATGAATCCACAAAAATTTGAATCAACTCATTTGGTTTAGTTTTCAAATTGTTATGCATTTTACAAGAATTAATTTCAATCTGTAAAATTGAATTTGTCAAATAATTTCTTCAAAATGAATATTAATTAAAAGACACCTTTAGTCCCGGTTGCAACCACCAGCCAAGACTAAAGGTTTTAGCTACTGTGCGGAATTTTGGCCGCCGAAAAGGTTGGCCTTTAGTCCTGATTCGTGGCTGGAGCCGAGACTAAAGGACCTTTAGTCCCGGTTCGTGGCTAGAGCGGGGACTAAAGGTCACGGGTAGATAGTGTCCCGGTGCCAGCCACCACCCGGGAGAAGGAACTGATCGAACCGAGCTCGTCTTCAACCTCCGACCGCCGGAGATCGCCGACGCCATCCCACTGGCTCCGGCCCCTCCCCGAGCCCGCTGAGCATCGCCTCGACCTCGCGGTGAGCCCCTTGTCAAGACCCCTCCGTTTCCCCTTCGATTCTGTGCCCGTAGCCTAGCTAGCCATCGTGCCCGAAGCTCGTCGCCACCTTTTGCATCGCCACCGTACGCGTTTCTCACGCCCGAGCACGTCGTCGTGTTCCTGGGCTCCCCAGGGACCCAACACATCGGTTCGCTCGTCTTGTCGTGCTCTGCGCTGCCGAACCCGTCCATGCCCGAACCCCCGTCGCCGCCCCTTCTGTTGCCACCATCGCTGCAGACCATCTTCGGAGCTGACACCAGCACCACTCAACACACGTTGTCGTGGGCGTTCGGAAGAACCCAACCGCGCCTTCGGCCGTGCCCCGTAGCAGTTTTCTGATAAGGTCGGGCCCTCTCCGCCGCGGTTCTGGATGCTGGAGTTCCACCGTCGGCACGCCACCGCACTGAGTTGCTGACCACTAGACCCCGCGCATCAGGAGATTAGTTAGGACTAATCTGACTGCTAACAGCGACCAACGTGTGGGCCCGCAACACTAATTAGTTTCACTAATTAAAACATGTGTCAATGACATGGGGTCCCACCACTACTAATTAACCAAATTCATTAAAGTAAACTCTGTTTAATTAAAATAGATTCTGTTAACCCCTCTCTCTATGACAGGTGGGGCCACCCTACTGTTAGTTAGATTAATTAGTTTAAATTAAAACTATTTTGTTAGTTGTGTCACTGACCAGTGGGGCCCACTGGTCACGGTTGACCAGTCAGCTCGTTAATTGTTGACTACTGACTGGGCTGCTGACTCAGCTCAGTGGCCCCACTGTCAGCCACCTATGCACATATTTGGGTACACTTCTGTGTACCCATAGTAATTAATGTTTAATATATTTTCAAATTAAAATAATTCTAGAATTTCAGAAAATATTTAAAACTTTAAAAATTAATATAAAATAATCTATAACTCGGATGAAAGTAATTTATATATGAAAATTACTCAGGAAAATCCAACAAATCAGAATATGCAATCCGTTCATCTATCACATGCCCCTAGCATGCTGAACATGGAACCGTCCTCCTCTTTTCATCTGTCTGGAAAATGCCAAACGCTGGGAAAACCCCTTCGGATGTTTTCCCTCTCCGTATGCAACGTGTAGTACCGCGTTAGAACACCCCTAGCGCTGCAAGTTGTCATGTCGTGCATCTGTGTTACATCTGTGTGCTTTATATTTATTGTTTCTTCCCCCTCTTCTCTCCGGTAGACTCCGAGACTGATGATGCCTCTGTGATCGACTACGTCACCGACGACCCTTCTTCCTTTTCAGCATAGTATAGGTTGGTTAGTGATCCACCAGTGACCCCTCACCTTGTCCCAGTTGCCCCCGCTTTATCTCTGGTGACTCGATCAACGTGATCGACATCCAGGGCCCGACACATCACATCACACCCCCTTAGTTGTACGACACTGTAGGGATATTATCGAGTGCCGAGGGTGATACCTCGTATAGCACTTCTGATGTTAACTCTATAGTGTAGTTAATCGGTCATGGTCTTCGAGGGTGATTCCTCCTTCACCACTCCCGATAACGACTATGTCGTGCAACCCCTCAAGTGTGAACCATCGAGAGTGATTCCTCCAACTCCACCTTGATGGTTACATCGAGTGGGAATCCATCGAGGGTGATTCCTCGGGTTTCCCCCTTGCTATTTTGGACACACGGTTACTATGACTATAACCCCAGAACCATGTTGAAGTCGGGTCGGCCTTGAGGGGTACCCGCGAGAGGAATGATGTGAAGTCGGGTTAACCTGGAGGGTACCCATGATATTTCTACGTGGCACGGCCGGGCATTCCGGGCCCTTGTCGTAAGTCCACGAGACGGGGCGACGGGTTCACATGATCGTGAGTCTCTGCTCGTCACCGCAAGCTCCCAATACACTAAGGGTTTGGGTATTTTTAGTGCTTAACTTTGGAGTTGCAAGGTTCAAATGCACTTCATCCAAATTGATGTTAGTTGCATAAGCTCAAACAACATCATATCTCCATGTCAAGATCATGCATCATATTCTTGCATTGTTGTGTATTGATTGCATCTCCAGTATTGTTCTTCTCGATACTATGATTCAGTTTTTGCTTATTGAATGCATTCTAATTTAAATTCTAAATTGTTTTATCTTTCTTCTGGATTAGTTAAGCTATGGACGATAGTGGCAGAGACCATGAAGATGATATCTTCGACATGATACGCTCCTCCCAAAACCAAGAGAATGAACCAGATGATGGCTCACAATTTCTGAATGACTCCGGTGAGGGACTTGGGCAAGAACTAAGAGACGAAGGGCAAACAAACAATGATGGCAAAGAAAATGTTTGACAATTAACAAAGTCCGGTGAGGTATATATATATTAGGCATCTGGTGATCATTAGATGTATTAATTGATTTGTATATATATATTGACGAATCTTTCTTCTTTTAGCCGTCCGGATCAGGCCAATCTCCTAGAAGGTTACGAGGCCGGGCCAAAAAGTTGGGCGATGGAATAAAGTTCAACATCGATGAAGTCGTAGAAGATGGCGAACCGATTGCTCCTGAACAGAATGCCCGTAAATTTATAAATCAATGTGGAGTTATTGTTAGGGACAACATCCCGATCACCATTAGAGAATGGAATAAGCCAAAGGAAGATTGAGGAGTTAGTTATGTCGACGAAAGATCAAAAAAAATTCTTTGGGATACGCTCATGTCACTGACGTGGCTTGAGACTGCGTTGGTATTTCTCCAAAGAGGAAGGGATGATGCAGTACAGCTACGGTACGTATTTCCCTCAGTTATGAAACCAAGGTATCAATCCAGTAGGAGAACCAAGCAACACTATGTAAACGGTACCTGCACACAAAGAACAAATACTTGCAACCCGACGCGTAAGAGGGGTTGTCAATCCCTCCTCGGTAAAAATATAGATTGATTTGTATGAGATTGGATAAATAGATCTGAATAAAACATGAAATAAAATAAGTAAAGAAAAAGTGCAGCAAGGTATTTTTGGGTTTTTGGAATAATAGATCTGAAAACAATATGATAAAAGATAGACCCGGGGGCCGTAGATTTCACTAGTGGCTTCTCTCGAGAAAATAGCATACGGTGGGTAAACAAATTACTGTTGGGCAATTGATAGAAGAACAAATAATTATGACGATATCCAAGGAAATGATCATGAATATAGGCATCACGTCCAGGATTAGTAGACCGAAACGATTCTGCATCTACTACTATTACTCCACACATCGACTGCTATCCAGCATGCATCTAGTGTATTAAGTTCATGGAGAAACGGAGTAATGCAATAAGAACGATGGCATGACGTAGACAAGATCTATTCATGTAGGAATAGACCCCATATTTTTATCCTTAATAGCAATGATAAATATGTGCCTCGCTACCCCTTCTTTCACTTGGTGAGGACATCGCAAGATCGAACCCATCACAAAGCACCTCTTCCCATTGCAAGAAAAATCAATCTAGTCTGCCAAACCAAACCAAAGTTTCGAAGAAAAATACGAGGCTATAAATAATCATGCATATAAGAGATAAAAAACTCAAATAATATTCATGGATATAGATCTGATCATAAACTCGCACTTCATCGGATCCCAACAAACACACCGCAAAAATTCATTACATCAAATAGATCTCCAAGAACATCAAGGAGAACATTGTATTGAGAATCAAAAAGGGAGAAGAAGCCATCTAGCTAGTGCCTACGGACCCGTAGGTCTATGGTGAACTACTCACGCATCATCGGATGAGCACCAATGAGGAATATGAACCCCTCCATGATCTTGTTCCCCTCCAGCAGAGTGCCGAAATAGGGCTCTAGATTGGATCTCGTGGTTCTGGAACTTGCGGTGGCTGGAATTGTGTTTTGTCGACTCCCTTAGGGTTTCTGGAATATCTGAGAATTTATAGAGCTGAGAGGCGCTGGAGGAGACCCCCATGGGCCCGACCACCCACCTGGGCGCGCCAGGGGCCTCTAGCGCGCCCTGGTGGGTTGTGGGCCCCATGGGCCTCCCCTCTGGTGCTTCCTTGGCTCCCAAGTTGTCTTCTGGTCCAAAAAAATCTCCAAAAAGTTTTGTGGCATTTGGACTCTGTTTTATAGGGATATTCTGCGAAGTAAAAAACCAGTAAAAAACAGCAACTGGCACCGGGCACTATGTCAATAGCTTAGTCCTAAAAAATGATATAAAGTTGCTATAAAATGATTGTAAAACATCCAAGAATGATAATATAACAACATGAAACAGTCAAAAATTATAGATACATTGAAGACGTATCAGCATTCGCAAGCTTAATTCCTGCTTGTCCTCGAGTAGGTAAATGGTAAAAACAGAATTTTTGATGTGGAATGCTGCCTAACATGTTCATCACATATTCTTTTCTTTTGTAGCATGGACATTTGGACTTTTAGATGGTTCAAAGCAATAGTCTATATTTGACATGAAGACTTCAATACTCAAGCATATCAACAAGCAACCATGTCTTTCAAAATATCAACACTAAAGAAAGCTATCCCTAGCCCATCATGCTCAATCATTGATCCATTCACGAAACACAATCGAATATTAGCTACATCCAATGCACAAGTATGATCATAGTGCTCCCTAGTTGGTGCTTTATAAGAGAGGATGGAGACTCAAAAAATAAAAATTGCATAAAAGTAAATAGATAAGCACTTCGCAGAGGGAAGCAGATATTTGTAGAGGTGCCAGAGCTCAAAGCTTAAATTGAGAGATAAAAACATTTTGAGATGCATGCTTTTCCTGTCAACGAAAACGACCGGGTAGTTCCCAATACTTTCCATGCTAGATACATCATAGGCGGTTCCCAAACATAAAATAAAGTTTATCCTTTTTCCACCATTCTTTCACAATCTATGGCTAGCTGTATCCACGGGTGCCTTCCATACCAACACTTTCCAAGGAATTTATTATTTGACAACATAAAGAAAATTATTTTTCATTTCGGACTGGTCATCCCTATTACCGCCACACTCTCGTGCAATGACAAGTGAATAAACACTCATCTTGAGAATAACACATCTAGCATGGAAAAATATTGTCCACCCCCTGCCGCTTCATGAGCGGTACGGACACACAAAAAGGAAATTCATTTTGAAAATTAGAGTTGGCACATACAAATTTACTTAGAACGGCACGGAAATACCGCATATAGGTAGGTATGGTGGACTCATATGGCAAAACTTAGTTTAAGGATTTTGGATGCACAAATAGTATTTCTACTTAGTACAAGTGGAGGCTAGCAAAAAGATTGAGAAGCAACCAACCAAGAAACGAAAATTCCCATAAACGAGCATTAAGCATAACTAACACTGAATAATGCACCACAAATAGGATGTAATTTCATTGCATAATTATTGAATTTCGTGCTTGCATAGAGAATCACAAACCTTAACACCAATATTCTTACTAAAGTATAATTACTCACCAACATGACTCACATATTACTATCATCATATCTCAAAACTATTACAAAGAATCAAGTTTAATTTGTCCAATGATCTTCATGAAAGTTTTTATTATATCCCTCTTGAATATTTATCACTTTGGGAATAATTTCATGTATTGCAATTGCTTTTGACAAGCTCAAAGAAATTTAAGTGAAGAACATGAGCATAAAAAATTTCATCTCTCAAAATAATATAAGTGAAGCATGAGAGAATTTCTTCAAAAATTTACTAACTCTCAATTAGATTAGATCTAAGTGAAGCATGAGAGTATTTCTTCAAAATTAAAGCACACGTGCTCAAAAAGATATAAGTGAAGTACTAGAGCAATTCCATAGCTCAAAAAAATTTAAGTGAAGCACATAGAGCAATTCTAACAAATCATAGCATAATTGTGGCTCTCTCAAATAGGTGTGTCCAGCAAGGATGATTGCGATAAACTAAAAAGCAAAACAAGCAAAGACTCATATAATACAAGACGCTCCAAGCAAAACTCATGATATGTGACAAATAAAAATATAGCTCCAAGTAAACTACCGATGGTTGTTAGAAGAAATAGGGGATGCCTTCCGGGGCATACCCAAGCTTAGTTGCTTGGTTCTCCTTGAATATTATCTTGGGGCATGGGCATCCCCAAGTTTAGGCTCTTTTCACTCCTTATTCCTTCATCCATCGAGATCTCACCCGAAACTTGAAAACTTCAATCACACAAAACTTAACAAAACCTTCGTGAGATCCGTTAGTGTAAGAAAACCAATCTTTGCTTTAAGTACTGTTGAAAACCCATTCATATTTTGTTATTGCATTATACCTACTGTATTCTAACTTTACCATGGCTTATACCCCCGATACAATCCATAGATTCATAAAAATAAGCACACAATGCAAAGAAAACTGAATTTGTCAAAAACAGAATAGTTTGTAAAGATACGAATTTTACTCATACTTATGTAACTCCAACCACTCTGAAAAATAAAGAAAACAGAGGCAATTTGCATATCAATCTTGTGTAAAAAATTCAGAATTTTTCATCACTTATGTGAATTTTAACAATTCTGTTACTGGATGCAAAAGTTTCTGTTTTTCAACAGGATCAAATCAACTATCACCCAAAGCTATCCCAAAGGCTTTGCTTGGCACAAACACTAACTAAAACTTAAGAATCACAATCATAACAGAGGCATAATTGTGCAAACACTCAAGAACATAAATAAAAAGGCAAAAATAAATTTTATTCATTGGGTTGCCTCCCAACAAGAGCTATCGTTTAATGCCCCTAGCTAGGCATAATGCATAGATTCAAGTATTGTCATCTTTGGTTTTTACTCCATAGGTTGCCCTCATGATTGATTCATATGTTGGCTTAATTCTTGTTCTAGGAAAGTGTTCCATGCCCTTTCTTACTGGAAATTGAAATTTAATATTGCCTTCTTTCATATCAATCACGACACCTATAGTTCCTAAAAACGGTCTACCAAGTATGATGGGACAAGACGGATTGCAATCATGTAACGCCCGGATAATTAATCTATACTAATCCCCTGTTAATGGTGCCAGGTCATCGCCTTTACTGTTGATAGAAATCACGTTGATTCAAAATCGGTTCAGATTTTGAATTTAAAACAAAGTCAAAATTTAAAGTTTTCATAATGTCGAAACTAAAATGTGCAAACGGTGGCAAATAATTCATAAGTATTATTGGTGAAGAAACCAATTTTTTTATAAAATGTTTAAGTGCTAAAAAATAATTAAAATAGCGGCTTTAACAATTAATTAAATGCCTTTTCTAATTTATAAAATATCAAACTATTTTATTTGGGAGTAGGACTTTTCGTGGAGACGGTCAAATTAAAACATTAATTTAGGTGCTGGTCTCCTATTTTTAAGAAACTAAGATAGTGTGAGAATTAAGTAAAACAAATAAACAGAAAAGTTAAAAGAAAAATAAAAATAAAACCAAACAACAAAAGAAAACAAAACAACCGGCCTCCCTTGCTGGGCTTTGGCCCACTAAGCCATCGGGCAGGCCCAGGCGCCCCCCCCTCCCCATCTCCCTGTTCACTCCCCCCCTCCCCCCCGTGGCCACAGCCGATGGCTGCCACAGCCACGGCCATCGCCGTGGCAGCCATACACCGGCGCCCCTCGCCTATAAGACCTCGCCCCCTCGCCCCGGGATGAACCCTAGTTCCCCTCGCTCCCCCCACTCTCTCCTCCCTCTCCCCGCCCCGTTTTGGATTGGGCGTCGAGCCGCCCGACGCCGCAGCTTGCCCTCTTCCCTGGACCTCGCCGTCGCCGTCGTTGCGTCCTCGTCTCCTCCTTGCGCCGCTTCTCCGAGCCACGCTGCCCGTACCCCTGCAGCGTGGGTGAGAAAAACCCCGTCTTCCCCCCTTTTTCCCCTGTCCCCGTCATTCCCCTGGACCCACATGTCAGCCTATGTACACTTCTGTGTACACAGTGTTGTGTGCACTTAGCAATTTTGCATTTATTTTTGAATTAATAATAATATCAGAATATTGTTAAAACTTTGAAAATCATATAAAATAATCCGTAGCTCGGATGAAAATAATTTATATATGAAAATCGATCAGAAAAATATGACGAATCTGAATACGTGGTCCGTTCATCTGTCACATGCCCCTAGCATAGCAAACATGGAACCGTCCCCCTCCGTTTTATTTGTCCGAAAATGCCAAACTTTGGGAAAACATTCCTGAATGTCCCCCCCCCCCTTCGCCGGTATCGTGCAACACTGCGTTAGAACACCCCTAGTACCACATTTATTCATGTCATGCTTAGTGATGCATCTATGTAATTTGTATTTACTGTTTCTTCCCCCTCTTCTTCTCTGGTAGACCCCGAGACCGCTGTCGATGCCTCTGTGATTGACTACATCGACGACGACACTTCTTCCTTTTCAGCAGAGCTTCCAGGCAAGCAAACCCCCTTGATCATTGCGATATCGCCCGGTTCATTCTCTCTCATGCTTGCATTAGATTTTGCTACTGTTATTGATTGCTCCTATTCTGATGCATAGCCTGCTTTTGTAACCTGTTCATTGTATCTTACCTGCTTATCCTAAACTACTTAGTATAGGTTGGTTAGTGATCCATCAGTGAACCCTCACCTTGTCCCAGTTGCCTCGGCTTGATGACCGATGACTCGATCAACATGATTGACGACCAGAGACCAACACATCACATCACCCCCGCTTAGTTGCTCGGCTCTGCAGAGCTACTATCGAGTGCCGAGGGTGATACCTCGTAACGCACTCCTGATGATAACTCTGTAGTGTAGCTATTCGGGTGTGGTCATCGAGGGTGATTCCTCCTTCACCACTCCCGATGACGACTCTGTCGTGAAACACCTCAAGTGTGAAACTCGAGGGTGATTCCTCCTACGTTCACCTTGACGATTTCATTGGGTGGAATCCATCGAGGGTGATTCCTCGGGTTTTCCTCCTTGATGTTTTGGACACACGGTTACTTTGACTTTACTATAGACCTTGTTATAGTCAGGCGGGCCCAGTGAGCACCCGCGAGAGATACCTGTGAAAGTCGGGCGGGCCTAGAGAGCACCCGCGAGATGTTACGTTGGCGGCTGGCTGTTTAGCGGTATCACCCAGGAGGGGTGGTAGCTCCGGACTTGTCCCGACAGCCGTCACTACTTTCAATTGTTAATGCACTAACAGGTTTGGGTATTTGTTCTGAATTGGCCACTGGCCTATACGCACTAACCACCATGCGGGAACATTTATGGGCACTTGGTGTCGTAGTATCAGCCGAAGCTTTGTCAGACACCCAGTTCAGAATTGGGGCACGACTGGGCCGGCGCCATCCATGACAGAGGTGATGCCTGGACCCGCCCTGCACGCAACGACCTGGAGTGCAATGGGCGATGGGCCCAAGACCCCCGTGTGCTTAGGATGTGAACCGGTGGGGACCTCTCTACTGAGCCTAGGTAGGGCTGCGACGTGTTGATCTTCCAAGGCCAGGCATTGACCTAGGAAAGTGTGTCCGGCCAGAGTAATCAAGCGTGTTGGGAAATGTGGTGCACCCCTGCAGGGAAGTTTATCTATTCAAATAGTCGTGTCCTTGGTAATTTATGCTCGGAATGGTATGCTGATCTATTATAACTAGAAATGGATACTTGAGATATGAGATGGATATGGGCTCCGGGATTGCTTTCTCGCAGGGAGTCGAGGAAGGATCTCTGGGCGTTAATAATACTACATGTTTGTTAATTATAATATGCTATCATGTACTCTTTTGAATGCTGCAAGATGTTTGAAGATTCTAGTCTTCGATAGGCTAGGATTTTCCCCTTCTATTCTGGCATTCTGCAGTATAGTCCACAGATACAACCCTTCCATTTGATACCAATGCATACTTAGTATAGATCTGATGCTTGCGAGTACTTTGGATGAGTACTCACGGTTGCTTTGCTACCCCTTTTCCCCCTTCTTTCTTCTTTCCGGTTGTTGCAACCAGATGGTGGATCATAGGAGCCAGATGCCACCCCCATCGACTACTACTAGGAGACCGCCGACGACCAGGAGTAGTTAGGAGGTCCCAGGCAGGAGGCTTACCTCTTCGACCGTTGATGTTTGTGCTAGCCTTCTTAAGGCAAAACTTGTTTAACTTATGTCTGTACTTAGATATTGTTGCTTCCACTGACTCGCTTTTGTATCGAGCTTATGTATTCCAGCCCTCGAGGCCCCTGGCTTGTAATATAAAACTTGTATGACTTTCATTTGTGTTTAGAGTTGTGTTGTGATATCTTCTGGTGAGTCCCTGATCTTGATCATACACGTTTGCGTGTATGATTAGTGTACGATTGAATCAGGGGCGTCACAAGTTGGTATCAGAGCCGACTGCCTGTAGGATCCCCCTTTCCAACTCCTTGGCCGAAGTTGAGTCTAGTCTTTGAAAAAAATTGTTTTGCTAATATGGCTATGTGGCTTATGGGCCCACGTCACCAATGGGTGGTATTAGGATCATTTACTCCTCGTATATACTCTAGGACTCTGATCTCTCTTCTATTTGTGGTTAAATGATTTTGCTAACTCTATCCTAGGTCCTTGTGATCACATCCACCCGAAGATTTGTAATACCCCTTTCTCGAATTGAGGGCCAAGATCTACTTCACAATGTTCACTGACCGCAGGATCCTCTTATCGAGGGCACCCGGCGTCGTCACATGCAAATCCCTCGCTCAAGTGGTTATCTTCGACGTTGATGTAGCCTTTGCTATGTCCCATTTTTGTATCCCTCCATCGCGTGCATGCGTGATGCCTGTACTATCTAGGATGTTTCTCCTGTCCAAACTCATACGAACAACGTGTACTTGGCTCTATATATGTATCAGTACGTCTTTAATGACTACTGCTTTGTACATACTTTGCCTTTGCTCATTGTTCAGATTACATCATGAATGACTCCATACACTTGCTCCACCCCTTGATAAACTACCCCCTATTGCATTTAAGCAGGATGGTTAGACCCGCTGGTCATGGCCGTGGTGGCGATAATCCACCACCTCCCGAATACATGGCCAGAATGATACAGCAGTTGAGCTGAATCGCCAGTTCATGGGAGGAGGCATGACTCAGTTTCCGCGTCCCAATATCAATCAGCAACCCGCCCCAGTGACTCTGCAAGACTTTGTCCGTCTCAACCATGTCAGCTACCGCAGCTCAACTCAGCCCCTTGATGCTGATGACTGGCTCCGTGACATCACTTTCAATATAGAGCGTGCTGATGTAGCCCCTGCCAACTATGTCACCTTCGTGGCTTATTATCTGAAGGGTCCCGCTGCTCAATGGTGGAACAGCCACAGTCGTTCCTTACCTGTTGGAACCGCCATCACTTGGCTAGAATTCCAAAGCTGCATTCCGCGGTCCAATGTCGAACCACCATGGTTAGTCTCAACGTCCTCGTTGAAATTGAAGGGTTGGAATTCCATGTTTCCCCCATTGTTTTGAAGTCATCCAATACCGACCTCATTTTGGGAATAGAATGGTTGAAAACACATATAGCTTCTATCATCTGTGTGACTAAAACTGTCCATCTACTACATCCTTCTAATGAGATAGTAAGCTACCATGCTCATCTTGTTCGACATGCTGAAGCACGGATTTATTCCTTGAATGCGTGAAACGCTTCTCCCTTTGTGAGGATTGAAAACGCTACATCGAAGTCTGAAGTATCCATTCGGTCCGCGTTCTCGATCAAGTTGAACGTCGCAACCGTCAGAGGGCTATCAAATTGCTTAAAGTTCAGTGGTCAAATCCTTCTGAAGATGAAGCCACTTGGGAACGCGAGGATCGTCTTCCTGATAAATACCTTGTTTTTGTTTCCTTCTACCTCCTAAATCTCAAGATGAGATTTCTTGTAGTGGAGGAGATTTGTAACGCCCGGATAATTAAGCTATAGTAATCCCCTGTTAATGGTGACAGGTCATCGCATTTACTATTGATAGAAATCACGTTGATTCAAAATTGGTTCAGATTTTGAATTTAAAACAAAGTCAAAATTTAAAGTTTTCATAATGTCGAAACTAAAATGTGCAAACGGTGGCAAATAATTCATAAGTATTATTGGTGAAGAAACCAAATTTTTATAAAATGTTTAAGTGCTAAAAAATAATTAAATAGTGGCTTTAACAATTAATTAAATGCCTTTTCTAATTTATAAAATATCACATTATTTTATTTGGGAGTAGGACTTTCCGTGGCAGATGGTCAAATTAAAACATTAATTTAGGTGCTGGTCTCCTATTTTTAAGAAACTAAGATAATGTGAGAATTAAGTAAAACAAATAAACCGAAAAGTTAAAAGAAAAATAAAACCAAACAACAAAAGAAAACAAAACAACCGGCCTCCCCCGCTGGGCTTTGGCCCACTAAGCCATCGGGCCGGCCCAGGCGCCCCCCTCCCAATCTCCCTGTTCACTCCTCCCGTGGCCACAGCCGATGGCTGCCACGGCCGCGGCCATCGCCGCGGCAGCCATCCACCGGCGCCCCTCACCTATAAGGCCTCGCCCCCTCGCCCCGAGATGAACCCTAGTTCCCCTCGCGCCCCCCCTCCCACTCTCTCCTCCCTCTCCCCGCCCCGTTCTAGATCGGGTGCTGAGCCGCCCGACGCCGCAACTCGACGTCCTCCCTCGACCTTGCCGTCGCCGTCGTTGCGTCCTCGTCTCCTCCTCGCGTCGCTTCTCCGAGCCACGCCGCCCGTACCCACGCAGCGTAGGTGATAAAAACCCCGTCTTCCCACTTTTTTCCCCTGTCCCCGTCGTGCGCGACCACTGCCTCGTTCATCGCCGTCGCTCGCACCCGGCCGTGACCCCGCTCGGTGGCCGCGTCGATCCCCTGGACCCACATGTTAGCCTATGTACATTTCTGTGTACATAGTGTTGTGTGCACTTAGCAATTTTGCATTTATTTTCAAATTAATAATAATTTTAGAATATTGTTAAAACTTTGAAAAATCATATAAAATAATCCGTAGCTCGGATGAAAATAATTTATATATGAAAATCGATCAGAAAAATATGACGAATCCGAATACGCGGTCCATTCATCTGTCACATGCCCCTAGCATAGCAAACATGGAACCGGCCCCTCCATTTTATCTATCCAAAAATGCCAAACTTCAGGAAAACATTCCCGGATGTTCCCCCCCCCCCCCTTCGCAAGTATCGTGTAACACTGCGTTAGAACATCCCTAGCACCGCGCTTCATCATGTCATGCTTAGTGATGCATCTGTGTGCTTTGTATTTACTGTTTCTTCCCCCTCTTATTCTCCGATAGACCCCGAGACCGCTGCCGATGCCTCTGTGATCGACTACATCGACGACGACACTTCTTCCTTTTCAGCACAGCTTCCAGGCAAGCAAACCCCCTTGATCATTCTGATATCTCCCGGTTCATTCTCTCTCATGCTTGCATTAGATTTTCCTACTGTTAGTGATTGCTCCTATTCTGATGCATAGCCTGCTTTTGTAACATGTTCATTGTACCTTACCTGCTTATCCTAAACTGCTTAGTATAGGTTGGTTAGTGATCCATCAGTGAACCCTCACCTTGTCCCAGTTGCCTCGGCTTGATGACCGATGAGTCGATCAACGTGATCGATGACCAGAGACCAACACATCACATCACCCCCCCCCCCCCCCCTTAGTTGCTCGGCTCTGCAGAGCTACTATCGAGTGCCGAGGGTGATACCTCGTAATGCACTCCTGATGATAACTCTGTAGTGTAGCTATTCGGGTGTGGTCATCGAGGGGGATTCCTCCTTCACCACTCCCGATGACGACTCTGTCGTGCAACACCTCAAGTGTGAACCTGAAGGGCGATTCCTCCTACGTTCACCTTGATTATTTCATCGGGTGGAATACATCGAGGGTGATTCCTTGGGTTTTCCCCATTGATGTTTTGGACACATGGTTACCTTGACTTTACTATAGACCTTGTTAAAGTCGGGCGGGCGCAATGAGCACCCGCGAGAGATACCTGTGAAAGTCAGGCGGGCCCGAAGAGCACCCGCGAGATGTTATGGTGGCGGCTGGCTGTTTAGCAGTATCACCCGGGAGGGGCTTCTAGCTCTGGACTTGTCCCGACAGCCGTCACTACTTTCAATTGTTAATGCACTAACATGTTTGTGTATTTGTTCTGAGTTGGCCACTGGCCTATACGCACTAACCACCACACGGGAACAGTTATGGGCACTTGGCGTCGTAGTATTAGCCGAAGCTTTGTCAGAAGTCCAGTTCAGCATTGTGGCATGGCCTGGCCGGTGCCTTCCATGACAGAGGTGGTTCCTGGACCCGCCCTACACGCAACGACCCGGAGTGCAACGGGCGATGGGCCCAAGACCCCGGAGAGCTTAGGATGTAGACCGGTGGGGACCTCTCTGCTGAGCCTAGGTAGGGCTGCAACATGTTGATCTTCTAAGGCCGGGGATTGACCCAGGAAAGTGTGTCCGGCTAGAGTAATCAGGCGTGTTGGGAAATGTGGTGCACCCCTGTAGGGAAGTTTATCTATTCGAATAGTCGTGTCCTCGGTAATGGATGTTCGGAATGGTATCCTGATCTATTATAACTAGAAATGGATACTTGAGATATGAGATGGATATGGGCTCTGTGATTGCTTTCTCGCAGGGAGTCGAGGAAGGATCTCTGGGCGTTAATACTACTACATGTTTGTTAATTATAATATGCTATCTTGTACTCTTCTGAATGCTGCAAGATGTTTGAAGATGCTAGTCTCCGATAGGCTAGGATTTTCCCCTTCTATTCTGGCATTCTGCAGTATAGTCCACAGATACAACCCTTCCATTTGATACCAATGCATACTTAGTATAGATCTGATGCTTGCGAGTACTTTGGATGAGTACTCACGGTTGCTTTGCTACCCCTTTGCCCCCTTCTTTCTTCTTTTCGGTTGTTGCAACCAGATGGTGGATCCCAGGAGCCAGATGCCACCCCCACCGACTACTACTACTACCCGGAGGGTGCCTACTACTACGTGGAGACCGCCGACGGCCAGGAGTAGTTAGGAGGTCCCAGGCAGGAGGTCTTGCCTCTTCGATCGTTGATGTTTGTGCTAGCCTTCTTAAGGCAAAACTTGTTTAACTTATATCTGTACTCAGATATTGTTGCTTCTGCTGACTCGCTTGTGTATCGAGCTTATGTATTCGAGCTCTCGAGGCCCTGGCTTGTAATATAATGCTTGTATGACTTTCATTTGTGTTTAGAGTTGTGTTGTGATATCTTCCGGTGAGTCACTGATCTTGATCGTACACGTTTGCGTGTATGATTAGTGTACGATTGAATCGGGGGCGTCACAAATCAATATCAAGAAAAATAAAATCTATGGGCACATTGTTCCTATTTGCATAGATAAGAACATCATTAATTCTTCCCAAAGGCTTTTTAATAGTAGAATCCACCAAGTGCAAATTAAGAGAACATTCTTCAATATTGGTAAGACCAAGCACATCACATAGAGATTTCGGAATTGTGGAAACACTAGCACCCAAATCACATAGAGCAAAGCACTCATAATTTTTAATCTTTAATTTAATGGTAGGTTCCCACTCATCATTTAACTTTCTAGGAATTGAAATCTCTAATTCCAATTTTTCTTCTTAAGCTTTTAGCATGGCATCCACAATATGTTTAGTAAAAGCTTTATTTTGTTCATAGGCATTGGGTGAATTTATCATGGATTGCAACAAAGAAATACATTAAATCAAAGAGCAACTATCATAACTAATGTCTTTGTAATCCAAAAGAGTGGGAATATCACTAGATAAAGTTTTGACCTCTCCAAACCCACTTTTATCAATTTTTTCATCAAGATTTTCACCCTCCGAATTATTGGGACGCCTTCTAGCTAAAGTTGACTCTTCTTCAGTCCCTTTATCATCAATTTTAATCTTACTAAACAAGGAATCAATAGAAGAAACACCAATCATTTTAAGATCTTCATCATTGTTATGAAAGCAATCGGTAGAAAACGCTCTTTCTAAAAATTCTCTTTTAACTCTAAGCATAGTGGTTCCTTTCTTACTTTCAACCATAGAAACATATAATGCTTTAATTGTTTCATTGACATCAACCTTAGGTGGAAAAAAATTAATCTTGATTTTCTACATCATGGGAAATTCTATCAATGCTTCTAGACATATCATCAATCTTATTCAACTTTTCTTCTGTCGTAGTATTAAAAACCTTTTGAGCATTAATAAATTCTTTAATATTACTCTCAAGATCAGAGGGGTTCCTATTATTATTGTAAGAAGAATTACCATAATTATTAGAGGAATTTCCAGGAAAAGGCCTAGGATTAAAATTACCTCTATAAGTATTGTTATTAAAATTGTTTCATGAGACAAAATTCACATCTATGGGATTACTATTTTGCTTAATCAAAGTAGACAAAGGCACATCATTAAGATCAATAGGAGCATTTTTACTAGCAACCAATTTCATAAGAGCATCAACTTTTTCATTCAAAGTACTAATTTCTTCATCCGAATTAACATTTTTACTAGTAGGTGCTCTTTCGGTATGCCATTGTGAATAATTTGCCATGATATTATCTAGCAATTTAGTAGCTTCACCCAAAGTAATCTCCACAAAAGTACCACCCACGGCGGAATCTAAAAGATTTCTAGAAACAAAATTCAATCCCACATAATTTTTTTGTATGATCATCCAAATATTTAAACCATGAGTAGGACAATTCCTTAGCATCAATTTCATTCTTTCCCAAGATTATGCAACATGTTCATGCTCAAGTTGCTTAAAATTCATGATTTGAGTTCTAAGGGAAATAATTTTTGCGGGCGGAAAATAGTTAGTAATAAAAGCATCTTTGCACTTATCCCAAGAATCGATACTATTGCGAGGCAAAGAAGAAAACCTAATTTTTGCACGATCCCTCAAGGAGAAAGGAAATAATTTAAACTTCACAATATCATTGTCCACATCTTTTTTCTTTTGCATATAACACAATTCTACGAATGTGTTTAGATGGGACGCGGCATCCTCATTAGGAGTACCGGAAAATTGATCTTTCATAACAAGATTCAACAAAGCGGCATTAATATCACAAGATTCTGCACTAGTGGCAGGAGGAGAAATCGAAGTACTAAGAAAATCATTATTATTGGTATTGGAAATATAACACAATTTGGTATTTTCTTGAGACATCGTGACTACGCAAACAAGATTGCAAGCAAACAATAGATCTGACAAGAAAAAGGGGAACGAAAAAGAGAAGGCAAATAAAATGCAAATTTTTGTGGAGTGGGGGAGATGAAAACGAGAGGAAAATGGAAAATAATGTAAATTGCAAGGAGATGAGATTTGTGATTAGGAACCTGATAGATGTTGATGATGTCTCCCCGGCAACGGCGCTAGAAATTCCTTTGACGTGGCTTGAGACTGCGTCGGTATTTCCCCAAAGAGGAAGGGATGATGCAGCACAGCTACGGTAAGTATTTCCCTCAGTTATGAAACCAAGGTATCAATCAAGTAGGAGAACCAAGCAACACTATGTAAACGGTACCTGCACACAAAGAACAAATACTTGCAACCCGACGCGTAAGAGGGGTTGTCAATACCTCCTCGGTAAAAAGATAGATTGATTTGTATGAGATTGGATAAATAGATCTGAATAAAACACGAAATAAAATAAGTAAAGAAAAAGTGCAGCAAGGTATTTTTAGGTTTTTGGAATAATAGTTCTAAAAACAATATGATAAAAGATAGATTCGGGTGCCGTAGATTTCACTAGATAACTACCGGGGTGTTACAAATCTCCTACACTACAAGAAATCTCTTCCCGAGATTTAAGAGGTGGAGCAAGGGGAAAAGACTAGGTTACGAAATTCTAACGATTCTTCTCGGTCTTGGTTGCTCGTCTCGAAGAGGTCGACCCACTATGTTGATGTCTTCATTCCTTTGTTTCAGGTCCTCACGATGAAGTCGGTATCCTTTCTTCGGGAACTCCATCGTACTACGAATAGGAAAGGGGCAACTCGGCAATGATAGAAGGCTATAAGGGGTAATCATCGGGGGTTATCCCATGAATGAACACATGGGTATCTCTCGAGTCGGTCAAAGGAAACACATCGAGAGCCTAGCAAGAAGGTACAGTAAGAAGTTTTAAGTAAACAGACAATCGCCCGATGTCTGAAACAAAGTGTGAAAGTGGTCTAGAGCAACAAGAATAAGTACTGCGTCTGATACCAGAATTGATGTTCCCTTGGAAGGTGGCTCATGAATTACGTACAAGGCCACGCGCGAGGAATAACTTTGACAATAGGGTGTATAGGAGAGTCAGGTTTCAATCCTGTGGAACTGTGGGTTATGGACCCACCATGTGGGTTAAAAGTAGGAAAGGCATTGACATCTTGCACGGTTATGATAGCAAGACATGTCAGAGGATAGCCTGTCAGCTATGTCGGCAACCACGTCGGTACCAAGGGCGGGGGACAAAGAGAACCATTTTCCTGCTCGTTGAACGAGGCGGACCAATAGGAAAAGTTCTCGTCCATCGGGGGTTACCGGAATGTCATCAACAATAGTAACAGGGTCACACTGACAGAGTGGTAGACCGAGGTGTTTTCATAAGCAGAGAATTATTTCTGCTTATTTCATATAGATCACAAGGAAGTGTAAACAAACCAATGGAAAGGAAAATGTGTTATACACAAGAATTAGGAGTGTAACTTTTACCAAGGAAAAGTAGAGCATGATATACATGATAGGACAGCAAGTTCAAAAGTATTTAGACAAAGGGGCGAGGGAAGAATCATGATATTATTCATACTACGGTGTTTGGATAATAGATTAAGAAACATTTAGCGTTGCACTTCCAATGTTCTTTTTGATATACGGGATGCCACAATCATGCCTCGAGGTAGCGATGATATGGTGTTTCAAGAAAAGGTTGGCCCTAAAGACCACAAGAATACACAGGGAATAACTTCAGTAATAGCAAAGAAAACAAGGTATGAGCAAAACATAACCAAGTCTGTGTTGGCAGGAATACAAGGAGGTTGTCGATGATATCACAAATCATCAAGGGGCAGGGATGGTATTTCTAGCCATGAATTCAATCGACATCTCTGAAGAAGCCAAAGTGTTGCCGGTAATCACGACAAATTTTGTCGAGGGACTCTATGAAGATGCCATTGAGCAGCGTCGACATCAAGCAAAAGGAAGGATGAAGTGAAAGGTTATGAGAACCACAGATTCGACACGAGCTCGAAGTCAAGCTGCTTGTTCGAGGTGAAATGATAATATGAGGAAGATCAACGTAAGCTTAGCTCAGCGTCGGAAGTTGCTCCAGGCATAAGGACCAGATAGCACAGTTAAAAGTTGGCACGATAAAAATATAGCCGATCAGGCTAAGAATGATGTGATGGGGTATTAAACTTCCCAGTAACAAGTACTAGGGGTAATACCGGAAGGTAAATCGGACTAGAGGTTGGACGGGGGAAATGATTTGCAGAGGATAAGTATTTGAACTTATCCAGGAAATGGAATCAAGGAGGAATATGGTCGGAACCACGATTGCAAAGGATCAATTCATAGATACAAGATGGACTTGTACCAAGGAAATAATTATTTTTACAAGCAGCTTCCATGATAAGTTCTACATCGGGTCCATGGGCATGAACACAAAGGTTCAAGGTCGACTCCCACTTCTTCAATGCATAACCTTTCATTCACTGCTCTTTGTCGAAGAAATTGTAGTGCTGAAGATTTATCTGGTGAAGCACCAAAAGAGTATGACTCGCATAACTTTCGAGTTCACACGGATTAGGGAAAGCATAGGTTCAACCCATTGGGGCATCTTTGGAACGTATACCACGAACTTCAGAAGTAAATAACTCAAGCTCGAGAGTAGAGCAAGGTTGGCAAAGTAGGGAATACAATTTACCAAAGGCAATATGTATCAGGGGAAAACTCACAAGATTTTGGATGTTAAGGACACTGTCGGATGATAACATCTGACGGTCCATAACGGAGCTGACGTGAGCATAGGCACACAACCAGAAGAAGAATCAATGCAAAGGCATTAATTCAAAGCTCAAATGCAAAGGAGTTATGATTTCCAAAGCAAGGGATCAGAAGCAATCACTCTGATTAAGGATGGTTAATTGAATAGACTTAGGGGTACAAGCGACGGCAAATAGATTGTTCGAGAATCCAGCTCATGTTCGGGACGACGTTTGAGCCGGAAAGAAAATTTCTAACGATTAAGTGATGATTACGAGTATCCTAATACCACCCAATTGGCGACGTGGGCCCATAAGCCACACAGCCAAGTTAGTAAAACAGTTTTCGGTTACTAGACTCAACTTCGGCCAAGGAGTTGGAAAGAGGGGTTCCTACAGGCAGTCAGCTCTGATACCAACTTGTGACACCCCCGGCTCAATCGTTCACTAATCATACACACAAATGCACACGATCAAGCATAAGGACTCATGGGAAGATATCACAACACAACTCTAAAACATAAATAAAGTCATACAAGCTTTATATTACAAGCCAGGGGCCTCGAGGGCTCGAATACATAAGCTTGTGTACAAGCGTCAGTGGAAGCATCAGATATCTGAGTACAGATATAAAAGAAGCACAGATAGGCCCTTAAAAGACGGGGCCAAAGAAAACACTACGATCGAAAGGCGCAGGCCTCCTGCCTGGGACCCTCCGAACCTACTCCTGGTCGTCAGCCAACTCGTAGTAGTAACCACCCTCGAGGAGTAGTAGCGATCGTCGGCGTGGGCAACTATCTCAGGGGCTCCGTCATCTGGTTGCATCAAATGGATATGGGGGAAAAAGAAAGCAAAGCAACCATGAGTACTCATCCGAAGTACTCAGCAAGCAAGGATCTACACTACATATGCAACATTATCAAAGGGAGGCTGTATATGTGGACTGGGCTACAGAAATGCCAGAATAGAGAGAAGGCCTAGTCCTATCGAAGACTAGCATCTTCGGTGGTCTTTCAGCATTAGAAGAGTGTAGATTAGTACAATATAAAGTAGTAGTATCATTAAGTCTCAACCTCACCCAGAGATCCTTTCTCGACTCCCTGCGAGAAAGCAATCCCAGAGCCAAAGTATCCAAATCTAGTTGTATCAATCCGGATACAACTCCGAGTGTCCGTTACCGAGGACCCGGCTATGCATGGATTAGTTCTTCCCTACAGGGGTGCACCAACATACCCACCACGCTCGCTTAAATTTGGCCGGACACACTTTTCAGGGTCATGCCCGGCATCGGCCAAACAACACACCGCAACCCTACCTAGAGCTCAGCAGAGAGGTCCCCATCGGTCTACATCCTAAGAGCTCAGAGGTTTTGGGCCATCGCCCTGTGCACTCCGAGTCATTGTGTGCAGGGAGAAGCCAGGCACCAGGGGGGCGCCGGTCCGTCCCGGCCGCAATGCTGAACTGGACGTCTGACAGAGCTTTCAGCTGATGCATACGATGCAGAGTGCCCATAACTTTTCCCACATGATGGTTAGTGCTATCGGGCCAAAGGCCCACTCGAATCAAATATCCAAATCGTTAGTACCTTGGGGGTGCGGTAACGAGTAGAGACTCATGATCGATGTGACCCCGTCGCCCCGTCTCGAGGACTTGCGGCAAGGGCCAAGAATGCCCGGCCATGCCTCGTATTCATCACTCGGGCACCATCCAGGCAACCCGTCTTCACATCACACGCGGGTACCCCTCAGGGTCGACCCACCTTTCCAAGTAACAATTGTAAAGTCCAAGTATCCGTGTGTCCATAACATCAGGGGAATCCGAGGTATCACCCTCGTTGGATTCCTACTCGATGTATCTGTCAAGGTGAACTCAGAGGAATCACCCTCGATGGGTTCACACTTGAGGTGTTGCACGACAGCGTCGTTATCGGAAGTGGGGAAGGAGGAATCACCCTTGATGACCACGACCGTATAGCTACTCTACAGAGTTAACATCAGACGTGCTACACGAGGTATCACCCTCGGCACTCGATAGTAACGCTGCAGTGTCATTACAACTAAGGGGGTGATGTGCGGTGCTGGGGCCTGGTCGTCGAGTCTTCTGCTGATCCATCGGGGCAATTGGGACTAGTGGGGTCACTGATAGGTCTCTACCCAGCCTATACTAGACAGTTTAGGATAAGCAGGTAAGGTATCAATAGCAGGTTACAATAAACAGGCTATGCATCAGAATAGGTAAAGCAGTAGCAGCAGCAATTCTAATGCAAGTATGAGAGAGAAAGAATAGGCGATATTGGTATGCTCAAGGGGGGGGTGCTTTCCTGGAAGCTCTGTTGTACAGGAAGAAGGGTCGTCGGTGACGTAGTCGTACTCAGTGGCATCAGCGCCGGTCTCGGGGTCTACCGGAGAAGAAGAGGGGAAGGGAAACAGTACATTCGGAGCAAACAAAGCATCGCAAAAATATAACAAGGCAATACGCGGTGCCAGGGGTGATCTAACGCAGGGATAGGCGATACCGGCGAAGGGGGAAAACATCCGGGAAAGTATCCCCGGTGTTTGGCATTTTTGGACAGACGAACCGGAGGGGATTGTTGCATGTTCGCTATGCTAGGGACGTGTGGCAGACGAACGGACTGCGTATTCGGAATCGTCTCGCTGTTCTTAGCAACTTTCATGTACAAAGTATTTTCATCTGAGCTATGATTTATTTTATAATAAATTCTAAAGTTTTATTAACCATTTTGAATTATTTTAATTCAAAAATCATTTACTGCATCAGCAATGATGTCATGCTGACATCAGCAGTCAACATGACAGTTGACTGGTCAATTTGACCAGTGGGTCCCACTGTCATAGACTAGTCTGACATAACTCTCATATTAGCTACTAACTAGCTAATTAGGTTAACTAATTTAATTAGTTTAAACTAACAGAGTTAATTAAGTTTAATTAATTATTTAGTTAATTAATTAATTAATTACTATTTATTTTATTTTTATTACATTTTCTTTTCTTTTTTTTAAACGTTCTAGGGTGGGCCCCGGCTGTCATGGGCACATAGGCCAAGCGGTAACGGGCGCGCGGGCGCCCGACTGGGGCGAGCCCGGGCGCTGGCTCGGGCGAGGCCATCGCCGCCGACCGGGGAGCGGACTGGGCGGCTGCGGCGGCCGCGGAGCAGCGCAGCGGTGAGCGGCGGAGCCGTGGCAGCGGCGGCTGGAGCGAGCGCGGTGGAAAATGGCGGGACGGCGCGAGCACGGCAGAGAGGGCGAGCAGAGCCGGGCGGTAGTGGCAACAGGCGGTGAGAGCGGACGGCAGCGTCGGTGCCCGTAGCGGCGAGGCCAGGGGGAAGGGCGTGGCGCGGGGCGCTGTACAGGGGCGGTCGGCGGGAGGCAGAGGAGCACTGGGGTGGGGCGCATGGCGCAGCAGCAGCAGTCGCAGCTGCAGGCGCAGGCGGGCGGGGGAGAGCGGCTAGGCGAGCGGGCACGACGCGGTCGTGCGCCGCGTGCGGCCAGAGCACGGACACGGCGGGGTGAGCGCGGCCAGTGACCACGAGGGGGGGGGGAAGAGAGAGGGGGGCGCGACTCACGTTCGGAGCAGAGGCGAGGGGCGGCGAGGCTCGGTGGAGCCAATGGGGAGGACGACGGGGAGGCGTTCGGCGATGGCGATGGCTGGGTCCGGCGACGGCAGCGGGCGGCGGTGTCAGTGCCCCCGATCCAGACCGGATCGGGGAGGGAGCGAGCGAGCAAGGGGGTGAGTGAGGGGGGTTAGGGTTTGGGTGTGGCTGTGAGGCAACATATAGGGGACGGGGTGGGCCGGCCTGCTGGGCCAGTGGGCTGGCTAGCTGGCCGAGGCCTAGTGGGGTGGGGGGGTTTCCCTTTTTTTTCTTTTTTTTCCTTTTTTTTCTCTTTTGTTTTCACTTATCTCTAAGTTTATTTAGTTTTATTAATTATAGCAATAGATCCTAAATTGGTAGTTCTAATTATACCACAACCACATTAAATTGGGAACTTTAAATAAATAATTTTCATTTGATTTAATATTTTCAAAGAGTTTAAATAATTGTTTTGTACTGTTTAAATCATTTTAGAGTTTTTAAACATTTTATAAAAGTGTGGTTTGTCCACCATAATTACCTATGCATTATTTGGCACAACCCGGACATTTTAGTTTTTATATTTGAAAACTTTTATTGTTTGACTTTATTTTAAATTGGAATTTTAATCGGTTTCGAACTAACGCGAGATTAACAACAGTAACTGTGGTGACGTGGCATCATTAACGTGGGATTACTGTAGCCTAACTACCAGGGTGTTACAAATCTCCTACACTACAAGAAATCTCATCCCGAGATTTAAGAGGTGGAGCAAGGGGAAAGGACTAGGTTACGAAATTCTAACAATTCTTCTCGGTCTTGGTTGCTCGTCTCGAAGAGGTCGACCCACTACGTTGATGTCTTCATTCCTTTGTTTCAGGTCCTCATGATGAAGTCGGCATCCTTTCTTCGGGAACTCCATCGTACTACGAATAGGAAAGGGGCAACTCGGCAACGATAGATGGCTATAAGGGGTAATCATCGGGGGTTATCCCATGAAGGAACACATGGGTATCTCTCGAGTCGGTCAAAGGAAACACATCGAGAGCCAAGCAAGAAGGTACAGTAAGAAGTTTTAAGTAAACAGACAATCGCCCGATGTTTGAAACAAAGTGTGAAAGTGGTCTAGAGCAACGAGAATAAGTACTGCGTCTGATACCAGAATTGATGTTCCCTCGGAAGGTGGCTCGTGAATTACGTACGAGGCCACGCACGAGGAATAACTTTGACAACAGGGTGTACAGGAGAGTCAGGTTTCAATCCTGTGGAACTGTGGGTTATGGACCCACCATGTGGGTTAAAAGTAGGAAAGGCGTTGACATGTTGCACGGTTATGATAGCAAGACATGTCAGAGGATAGCCTGTCAGCTATGTCGGCAACCACGTCGGTACCAAGGGCGGGGGACAAAGAGAACCATTTTCCTGCTCGTTGAACGAGGCGGACCAATAGGCAAAGTTCTTGTCCATCGGGGGTTACCGGAATGTCATCAACAATAGTAACAGGGTCACACTGACAGAGTGGTAGATCGAGGTGTTTTCATAAGCAGAGAATTATTCCTGCTTATTTCATATAGATCACAAGGAAGGGTAAACAAACCAATGGAAAGGAAAATGTGTTATACACAAGAATTAGGAGTGTAACTTTTACCAAGGAAAAGTAGAGCATGATATACATGATAGGACAGCAAGTTCAAAAGTATTTAGACAAAGGGGCGAGGGAAGAATCATGATATTATTCATACTACGGTGTTTGGATAATAGATTAAGAAACATTTAGCATTGCGCTTCCAATGTTCTTTTTGATATACCGGATGCCACAATCATGCCTCGAGGTAGCGATGATATGGTGTTTCAAGAAAAGTTTGGCCCTAAAGACCACAAGAATACACAGGGAATAACTTCAGTAATAGCAAAGAAAACAAGGTATGAGCAAAACATAACCAAGTCTGTGTTGGCAGGAATACAAGGAGGTTGTCGATGATATCACAAATCATCGAGGGGCAGGGATGGTATTTCTAGCCATGAATTCAATCGACATCTCTGAAGAAGCCAAAGTGTTGTCGGTAATCATGACAAATTTTGTCGAGAGACTCTATGAAGATGCCATCGAGCAGCGTCGACATCAAGCAAAAGGAAGGATGAAGTGAAAGGTTATGAGAACCACGGATTCGACACGAGCTCGAAGTCAAGATGCTTGTTCGAGGTGAAATCATAAGATGAGGAAGATCGACGTAAGCTTAGCTCAGCGTCGGAAGTTGCTCCGGGCATAAGGACCAGGTAGCACAGTTAAAAGTTGGCACGATAAAAATATAGCCGATCAGGCTAAGAATGATGTGATGGGGTATTAAACTTCCCAGTAACAAGTACTAGGGGTAATACCGGAAGGTAAATCGGACTAGAGGTTGGACGGGGGAAATGATTTGCAGAGGATAAGTATTTTAACTTATCCAGGAAATGGAGTCAAGGAGGAATATGGTCGGAAACACGATTGCAAAGGATCAATTCATAGATACAAGATGGACTTGTACCAAAGAAATAATTATTTTTACGAGCAGCTTCCATGATAAGTTCTACAACGGGTCCATGGGCATGAACACAAAGGTTCAAGGTCGACTCCCACTTCTTCAATGCATAACCTTTCATTCACTGCTCTTTTTCGAAGAAATTGTAGTGCTGAAGATTTATCTGGTGAAGCACTAGAAGAGTATGACTCGCATAACTTTCAAGTTCACACGGATTAGGGAAAGCATAGGTTCAACCCATTGGGGCATCTTAGGAACGTATATCACGAACTTCAGAAGTAAATAACTCAAGCTCGAGAGTAGAGCAAGGTTGGCAAAGCAGGGAATACAATTTACCAAAGGCAATATGTATCAGGGGAAAACTCACAAGATTTTGGATGTTAAGGACACTGTCGGATGATAACATCTGACGGTCCATAACGGAGCTGACGTGAGCATAGGCACACAACCAGAAGAAGAATCAATGCAAAGGCATTAATTCAAAGCTCAAATGCAAAGGAGTTATGATTTCCAAAGCAAGGGATCAGAAGCAATCGCTCTGATTAAGGATGGTTAATTGAATAGACTTAGGGGTACAAGCGATGGCAAATAGATTGGTCGAGAATCCAGCTCATGTTCGGGACGACGTTTGAGCCGGAAAGAAAATTTCTAAGGATTAAGTGATGATTACGAGTATTCGCGCACACATTGAATCCATAGGAACGGAATGACAGTCACAAAGGATTTTAGTAAATATTGCTAGACATGTGGAATTAACCATAGTGCAAGCAGGCAAGGAAAATCAAGAGTAATAGGCTGCAGAGGATTTTCGGGAGATCAGATAGCAATTCACTGTGTTCTGGAAAGCACTTGTATAACTGGGGATGAACGGATCCCCGGCAATGTGAGGAATTATTCGTAGGGTATTCAGGCGGAAAGGAACTGCAAGGCAGTAGGTTCAGAGAATTCTCGAAATGTCGGATAGTGTTTCGATATGTCGGATAGAACCCGAGAGTAATTGGAACGAATATATGAATGACAGTTGTAAGTAGTTATCCATCGGAGTTTATCGGTGGTCAGGAACTGCAAGGCAGTGGGCACAGGGTCTCGGGAATCATCGAGGAGTATCTTCAGAGTCTTCTGATGGGGCAGACGATCATCTGTAGTGAAGGGGCTCTCCGGAAAGAAGTGGTTACGAGAACCTAATGCCAGAGTTAGTAAAATTTTAACCCGAATAGAAGAGAGATCAGAGTCCCAGAGTAAAGACGAGGAATAAAAGATCCTAATACGTACCACCCAATTGGCGACGTGAGCCCGTAAGCCACACAGCCAAGTTAGTAAAACAGTTTTTGGTTACTAGACTCAACTTCGGCCAAGGAGTTGGAAAGGGGGGTTCCTACAGGCAGTCGGCTCTAATACCAACTTGTGACGCCCCTGGCTCAATCGTTCACTAATCATAAACGCAAATGCACATGATCAAGCCTAAGGACTCACGGGAAGATATCACAACACAACTCTAAAACATAAATAAAGTCATACAAGCTTTATATTACAAGCCAGGGGCCTCGAGGGCTCGAATACATAAGCTTGCGTACAAGCGTCAGCGGAAGCATCAGATATCTGAGTACAGATATAAAAGAAGCACAGATAGGCCCTTAAAAGACGGGGCTAAAGAAAACACTATGATCGAAAGGCGCAGGCCTCCTGCCTGGGACCCTCCGAACCTACTCCTGGTCGTCAGCCAACTCGTAGTAGTAACCACCCTCGGGGAGTAGTAGCGATCGTCGGCATGGGCAGCTGTCTCAGGGGCTCCGTCATCTGGTTGCATCAAATGGATATGGGGGAAAAAGAAAGCAAAGCAACCGTGAGTACTCATCCGAAGTACTCAGCAAGCAAGGATCTACACTACATATGCAACATTATCAAAGGGAGGCTGTATATGTGGACTGGGCTGCTGAAATGCCAGAATAGAGAGAAGGCCTAGTCCTATCGAAGACTAGCATCTTCAGTGGTCTTGCAGCATTAGAAGAGTGTAGATTAGTACAATATAAAGTAGTAGTATCATTAAGTCTCAACCTCTCCCAGAGATCCTTTCTCGACTCCCTGCGAGAAAGCAATTCCAGAGCCATAGTATACAATTCTAGTTGTATCGATCGGGATACAACTCCGAGTGTCCGTTTCTGAGGATCCGGCTATGCATAGATTAGTTCTTCCCTGCAGGTGTGCACCAACTTACCCACCACGCTCGCTTAACTTCAGCCGGACACACTTTTCAGGGTCATGCCCGGCATCGGCCAAACAACACACCGCAACCCTACCTAGAGCTCAGCAGAGAGGTCCCCATCGGTCTACATCCTAAGCGCTCAGAGGTTTTGGGCCATCGCCCTGTGCACTCCAAGTCATTGTGTGCAGGGAGAAGCCAGGCACCAGGGGGGCGCCGGTCTGTCCCGGCCGCAATGCTGAACTGGACGTCTGACAGAGCTTTCAGCTGATGCATACGATGCAGAGTGCCCATAACTTTTCCCACATGATGGTTAGTGCTATCGGGCCAAAGGCCCACTCGAATCAAATATCCAAATCGTTAGTACCTTGGGGGTGCGGTAACGAGTAGAGACTCATGATCGATGTGACCCCGTCGCCCCGTCTCGAGGACTTGCGGCAAGGGCCAAGAATGCCCGGCCACGCCTCGTATTCATCACTCGGGCACCATCCAGGCAAGCCGTCTTCACATCACACGCGGGTACCCCTCAGGGTCGACCCGCCTTTCCAAGTAACAATTGTAAAGTCCAAGTATCCGTGTGTCCATAACATCAGGGGAATCCGAGGTATCACCCTCGTTGGATTCCTACTCGATGTATCTGTCAAGGTGAACTCAGAGGAATCACCCTCGATGGGTTCACACTTGAGGTGTTGCACGACAGCGTCGTTATCGGAAGTGGGGAAGGAGGAATCACCCTTGATGACCACGACCGTATAGCTACTCTACAGAGTTAACATCAGACGTGCTACACGAGGTATCACCCTCGGCACTCGATAGTAACGCTGCAGTGTCATTACAACTAAGGGGGTGATGTGCGGTGCTGGGGCCTGGTCGTCGAGTCTTCTGCTGATCCATCGGGGCAATCGGGACTAGTGGGGTCACTGATAGGTCTCTACCCAGCCTATATTAGACAGTTTAGGATAAGCAGGTAAGGTATCAATAGCAGGTTACAATAAACAGGCTATGCATCAGAATAGGTAAAGCAGTAGCAGCAGCAATTCTAATGCAAGCATGAGAGAGAAAGAATAGGCGATATTGGTATGCTCAAGGGGGGATGCTTGCCTGGAAGCTCTATTGTACAGGAAGAAGGGTCGTTGGTGACGTAGTCGTACTCAGTGGCATCAGCGCCGGTCTCGGGGTCTACCGGAGAAGAAGAGGGGAAGAGAAACAGTAAATTCGGAGCAAACAAAGCATCACAAAAATATAACAAGGCAATACGCGGTGCCAGGGGTGATCTAACACAGGGATAGGTGATACCAGCGAAGGGGGAAAACATCCGGGAAAGTATCCCCGGTGTTTGGCATTTTCGGACAGACGAACCGGAGGGGATTGTTGCATGTTCGCTATGCTAGGGACGTGTGGCGGACAAACGGACTGCGTATTCGGAATCGTCTCGCCGTTCTGAGAAACTTTCATGTACAAAGTATTTTCATCTGAGCTACGGTTTATTTTATATTAATTTCTAAAGTTTTATTAACCATTTTGAATTATTTTAATTCAAAAATCATTTACTGCATCAGCAATGATGTCATGCTGACATCAGCAGTCAACATGACAGTTGACTGGTCAATTTGACCAGTGGGTCCCATTGTCATAGACTAGTCTGACCTAACTATCATATTAGCTACTAACTAGCTAATTAGGTCAACTAATTTAATTAGTTTAAACTAACGGAGTTAATTAAGTTTAATTAATTATTTAGTTAATTAATTACTATTTATTTTTATTTTTATTTTTATTTTTATTACATTTTCTTTTCTTTTTTTTTTAAATGTGCTAGGGTGGGCTCCGGCTGTCATGGGCACATAGGCCAAGCGGTAACGGGCGCGCGGGCGCCCGACTGGGGCGAGCCCGGGCGCTGGCTCGGGCGAGGCCATCGGCGCCGGCCGGGGAGCGGACTGGGCGGCTGCGGCGGCCGCGGAGCAGCGCAGCGGCGAGCGGCGGAGCCGTGGCAGCGGCGGCTGGAGCGAGCGCGGTGGAAAGAGGCGGGACGGCGCGAGCACGGCAGAGAGGGCGAGCAGAGGAGGGCGACAGTGGCAACGGGCGGTGAGAGCGGACGGCGGCGTCGGTGCCCGCAGCAACGAGGCCAGGGGGAAGGGCGCGGCGTGGGGCGTGGTACAGGGGTGGTCGGCGGGAGGTAAAGGAGCACTGGGGTGGGGCGCCATGGCGCGGCAGCAGCAGTCGCAGCTGCAGGCGCAGGCGGGCGGTGGCGAGCGGCTAGGCGAGTGGGCGCGGCACGGTCGTGCACCGCGCGCGGCCGGAGCGTGGACACGGCAGGGTGAGCACGGCCGGTGACCTCGAGGGGGGGGAGAGAGAGGGGCGGCGAGGCTCGGTGGAGCCGACGGGGAGGAGGACGGGGAGGCGCTCGGCGACGGCGGTGGCCGGGTCCGGCGACGGCAGCGGGCGGCGTCGTCGGTGCCCCCTATCTAGACCAGATCGAGGAGGGAGTGAGCGAGCGAGGGGGTGAGTGAGGGGGGTTAGGATTTGGGTGTGGCTGTGAGGCCACATATAGGGGACGGGGTGGGCCGGCCTGCTGGGCCAGTGGGCTGGCCAGCTGGCCGAGGCCCAGTGGGGCAGGGGGTGTTTCCCTTTTTATTTTCTTTTGTTTTTCCTTTTTTTTTCTTTTCTGTTTTCACTTATCTCTAAGTTTATTTAGTTTTATTAATTATAGCAATAGATCCTAAATTGGTAGTTCTAATTATACCACAACCACATTAAATTGGGAACTTTAAATAAAATAGTTTTCATTTGTTTTAATACTTTCAAAGCATTTAAATAATTGTTTTGCTACTGTTTAAATCATTTTAGAGTTTTTAAACATTTTATAAAAGTGTGGTTTCTCCACCATAATTACCTATGCATTATTTGGCACAACCCGGACATTTTAGTTTTTATATTTGAAAACTTTTATCGTTTGACTTTATTTTAAATTGGAATTTGAATCGGTTTCGAACTAACGCGAGATTAACAACAGTAACTGTGGTGACATGGCATCATTAATGTGGGATTACTGTAGCCTAACTACCGGGGTGTTACAAATCTATCGTTAGTTGCTATTGTCTGTAAGTGATTTCTTTCTATAATTTAAGTTTCTAGCTCAGCTCGTTCATTGCCTGTAATTATCCTCACTATATTCTTTTGTACGCTATTATGCAGAATGAAGATTCTCGAATGCAAAAGAGAGGGAATCTATGACATTGGGTTCGTTGACCCATATATCATTAATGAAAAAATGATATAAGACTACCCCAATGACCAATCTATCTTTTTACCGTGGCAGGATTGACAACCCCTCTTACGTGTCGGGTTGCAAGTAGTTCTTTGTGTGCAGGTACCGTTTACATAGTGTTACTTGGTTCTCCTACTGGATTGATACCTTGGTTTCATAACTGAGGGAAATACTTACCGTAGCTGTGCTGCATCATCGATTCCTCTTTGGGAAAATATCGACGCAGTCTCGAGCCACGTCAGATGAATTTCTGGCACCGTTGCCTGGGAGACATCATCAACATCTATCAGGTTCCTAATCACAGACCTCATCTCCAATTTACATTATTTTCCATTTACCGCTTGTTTTCATCTCTCCCACTTCATAAAAAATTGCCTTTTTATTTTCCTTCACCTTTTTCTCATCAGGTCTATTTTTTGCCTGCAATCTTGTTTGCGTAGTCACGATGTCTCAAGAAAATACCAAATTATGTGATTTTCTAATACCAATAATAATGATTTTATTAGTACTCCGACTGCTCCTCCCGCCACTAGTGCAGAATCTTGTGATATTAATGCCGCTTTGTTGAATCTTGTTATGAAAGATCAATTTTCCGGTACTCCTAATGAGGATGTCGCGTCCCATCTAAACACGTTCGTAGAATTGTGTGATATGCAAAATAAAAAAGATGTGGACAGTGATATTGTGAAGTTGAAATTGTTTCCTTTCACTTTGCGGGATCGTGCAAAATTTTGGTTTTCTTCTTTGCCTCGTAATAGTATTGATTCTTGGGATAAGTGCAAAGATGCTTTTATTACTAAGTATTTTCCGCCTATGAAAATTATTTCCCTTAGAACACAAATCATGAATTTTAAGCAACTTGAGCATGAACATGTTGCACAATCTTGGGAAAGAATAAAATTGATGCTAAGAAATTGTCCTACTCATGGTTTAAATCTTTGGATGATCATACAATTTTTTTATGGGGGATTGAATTTTGTTTCTAGAAATCTTTTGGATTCCGCCGCGGGTGGTTCTTTTATGGAAATTACTTTGGGTGAAGCTACAAAATTGCTAGATAATATCATGGTAAATTACTCACAGTGGCATACCGAAACAGCACCTACTAGTAAAAAAGTTAATTCGGTTGAAGAAATTAGTACTTTGAGTGAAAAAATTTATGCTCTTATGAAATTGTTTGCTAGTAAAAATTATCCTATTGATCCTAATGATGTGCCTTTGTATACTTTGATTGAGCAAAATAGTGATCCCGTAGATGTGAATTTTGTCTCGCGAAACAATTTTAATAACAATGCTTATAGAGGTAATTTTAATCCTAGGCCTTTTCATGGAAATTCCTCTAATAATTATGGCAATTCCTATTGTAATTCTTCTTACAATAATAATAGGAACCCCTATGATCTTGAGAGTAATATCAAATAATTTATCAATGCTCAAAAAATTTCAACACTACGATAGAAGAAAAATTGAATAAGATTGATGATATGTCTAGAAGCATTGATAGAATTTCCCATGATGTAGAAAATCTCAAGATTAAATTTTTTCCACATAAGGTTGATATGAATGAATCAATTAAAGCTTTATATGTTTCTATGGATTAATGTAAGAAAAGAATCGATATGCTTAGAGCTAAAAGAGAATTTTTAGAAAGAACGTTTTTCTACCGATTGCTTTCATAAAAATGATGAAGATCTTAAAATGATTGGTGTTTCTTCTATTGATTCCATGTTTAGTAAGATTAAAATTGATGATAAAGGGACTGAAGAAGAGTTAACTTTAGCTAAAAGGCGCTCCAATTATTCGGAGGGTGAAAATCTTCATGAAAAAATTGATAAAAGTGGGTTTGGAGAGGTCAAAACTTTAACTAGTGATGTGCCCACTCTTTTGGATTACAAAGACTTTAAATATGATAGTTTCTATTTGATTGAATGCATTTCTTTGTTGCAATCCATGATAAATTCACCCCATCCCTATAAACAAAATAAAGTTTTTACTAAACATCTTGTGGATGCCATGATGAAAGCTTTAGAAGAAAAGTTGGAGTTAGAGATTTCAATTCCTAGAAAATTATACGATGTGTGGGAACTTACGATTAAATTCAAGATTAAAAATTATGAGTGATTTGCTTTATGTGATTTGGGTGCTAGTGTTTCCACAATTCCGAAATCTTTATGTGATGTGCTTGGTCTTACCGATATTGAAGAATGTTCTCTTAATTTGTACTTGGCGGATTCTACTATTAAAAAGCCTTTGGGAAGAATTAATGATGTTCTTATTCTTACAAATAGGAACTATGTGCCCATAGATTTTATTGTTCTTGATATTGATTGCAATCCATCTTGTCCCACTATACTTGGTAGACCATTTTTACGCACTATAGGTGCCGTGATTGATATGAAAGAAGGCAATATTAAATTTCAATTTCCACTAAGAAAGGATATGGAACACTTCCCTAGAACAAGAATTAAGCCACCATATAAATCAATCATGAGGGTAACCTATGGGGCAAAAACCAAAGATGACAATACTTGAATCTATGCATTATGCCTAGCAAGGGGCATAAAACGATAGCGCTTGTTGGGAGGCAACCCAATGAATAAAATTTATTTTTGCATTTTTATTTCTGTTCTTGAGTGTTTGCAAAATTATGCCTCTGTTATAATTGTGTTTTTTATGTTTTAATTAGTATTTGTGCCAAGTAAAGCCTTTGGGATAGCTCTGGGTAATAGTTGATTTGATCTTGTTGAAAAATAGAAACTTTTGCGTCCAGTAACAGAATTGTTTAAATTCACAGATGTGAGGAAAAATTCTATATTTTTTACAAAAGATTTATATACAAATTGTATTTATTGTCATAATTTTTTAGATTTTTGGAATTAAAGAAGTATGAGTAAAATTTGCATCTTTAGAAACTGTTCTGTTTTTGACGGATTTTGTTTTCTTTGCATTGTGTGCTTATTTTGATGAATCTATGGATTGTATCGAGGGGTATAAGCCATGCTAAAGTTAGAATATAGTAGGTATAATGCAAGAACAAAATATGAATGGGATTTCAATAGTACTTAAAGCACAGATTGGTTTTATTATACTAACGGATCTCATGAAGGTTTTGTTAAGTTTTGTGTGATTGAAGTTTTCAAGTTTTGGGTGAGATCTCGATGGAGGAAGGAATAAGGAGTGAAAAGAGCCTAATCTTGGGTATGCCCATGGCACCCCAAGTTAATATTCAAGGAGAACCAAGCAACTAAGCTTGGGGATGCCCCGGAAGGCATCCCCTCTTTCTTCTAACAACCATCGGTAATTTTACTTGGAGCTATATTTTTATTCGTGACATATCATGAGTTTTGATTGGAGCATCTTGTATTATATGAGTCGTTGCTTGTTTTGCTTTTTAGTTTGTCATCATCATCCTTGCTGGACACACCTATTTGAGAGAGCCATAATTATGCTATGATTTGCTAGAATTGCTCTATGTGCTTCACTTAAATTTTTTGAGCTATGGAATTGCTCTAGTGCTTCACTTATATCTTTTTGAGCACGATGTGCTTTAATATTTTTTGAAGAAATGATCTCATGATTAACTTAGATTTATTTGAGAGTTAGTAAATTTTTGAAGAAATTCTCTCATGCTTCACTTATATTATTTTGAGAGATGAAAATTTTTATGCTCATGTTCTTCACTTAAATTTGTTTGAGCTTGTCAAAAGCAATGGCAACATATGAAACTAGTCCCAAAGTGATAGATATTCAAAAGGGATATAATAAAAACTTTCATGAAGATCATTGGATAAAATAAACTTGATTCTTTGTAATAGTTTTGAGACATGACAATAGTAATGTGTGAGTCATGTTGGTGAGTAATTATGCTTTAGTAAGAATATTGGTGTTAAGGTTTGTGATTCCCTATGCAAGCACGAAAGTCAATAGTTATGCAATGAAATTACATCCTACTTGTGTTGAATTATTCCGTTTTAGTTATTCTTAATGCTCGTTTATGTGAATTTTTGTTTCTTAGTTGGTTGCTTCTCAATCTATTTGCTAGCCTCCATTTGTACTAAGTAGAAATAGTACTTTTGCATCCAAAATCCTTAAACCCAGTTTTGCCATATGAGTTCACCATACCTACCTATATGCGGTATTTTCGTGCCGTTCTAAGTAAATTTGTATGTGCCAACTCTAATTTTCAAAATGAATTTCCTTTTTTGTGTGCTCGTACCGCTCATGAAGCGGCAGGGGGTGGCCAATATTTTTCCATGCTAGATGTGTTATTCTCAAGATGAGTGTTTATTCACTTGTCATTGCATGAGAGTGTGGCGGTAATAGGGATTCCGAGTCCCGAAATAAAGAACAAATTTACTTTATGTTGTCAAATAATAAATTCCTTGAAAAGTGTTGGTATGGAAGGCACCCATGGATACGGCTAGCCATGGATTGTGAAAGAATGGTGGAAAAAGGAATAAAATTTATTTTATGTTTGGGAATCGCCTATGATGTATCTAGCATGGAAAGTATTGGGAACTACTCGGTCATTTTCGTTGATGGGAAAAAGCATGCCTCTCAAAAAAAATTATCTCTCAATTTAAGCTTTGAGCTCTGGCACCTCTACAAATCTCTGCTTCCCTCTACGAAGGGTCTATCTATTTACTTTTATGAAATTTTTATTTTTATTTGAGTCTCCATCTTCTCTTATAAAGCACCAACTAGTGAGCACTATGATCATATTTGAGCATTGGATGTAGCTAATATTTGAGTGTGTTTTGTGAATGGATCAATGATTGAGCATGATGGGCTAGGGATAACATTCTTTAGTGTTGATATTTTGAAATACATGGTTGCTTATTGATATGCTTGAGAATTGAAGTCTTCATGTCAATTATAGACTATTGCTTTGAACCATCTAAATGTCCAAACGTCCATGCTACAAAAGAAAAGAATATGTGATGAACATGTTAGGCAGCATTCCACATCAAAATTTCTGTTTTTATCATTTACCTACTCAAGGACGAGCAGGAATTAAGCTTGGGGATGCTGATACGTCTCCAAGGTATCTATAATTTTTTATTGTTCCATGCTGATATATTATCATTGTTGGATGTTTTACAATCATTTTATAGCAACTTTATATCATTTTTTGGGACTAACCTATTGACATAGTGCCCAGTGCCAGTTGTTGTTTTTTGCTTGTTTTTTACTTCACAGAATATCCCTATCAAACGGAGTACAAATGCAACGAAACTTTTTGGAGATTTTTTTCCGACCAGAAGACAACTTGGGAGCCAAGGAAGCACCTGGCAGGAGGCCCATGGGGCCCACAAGACTCCAGGGCGCGCCAAAGGCATGGCGCGCCCTGATGGGTTGTGGGGCCCATGGGGGTCTTCTCCACCGCCTGTCAGCTCTATAAATACCCAAATATTCCAGAAACCCTAGGGGAGTCGACGAAACACAATTCCAGCCGCCGCAAGTTTCAGAACCACGAGATCCAATCAAGAGCCCTATTTCGGCACTCTGCCAGAGGGGAACACGATCACGAAGGGGTTCATCATCCTCATTGGTGCTCCTCCGATGATGCGTGAGTAGTTCACCATAGACCTGCGGGTCCGTAGGCAGTATCTAGATTGCTTCTTCTCTCTTTTTGATTCTCAATATGGTCTCTTGTAGATCTATTTGATGTAATGACTTTTTGCGGTGTGTTTGTTGGGATCCTATGAAGTTCGAGTTTATGATCAGATCTATATCCATGAATATTATTTGAGTCTTCTTTGATCTCTTTTATGCATGATTATTTATAGCCTCGTATTTCTTCTTAGAATTTTTTGTGTAGTTAGGCCAACTAGATCGATTTTTCTTGCAATGGGAAGAGGTGCTTTGTGATGGGTTCGATCTTGTGGTGTCCTCACCCAGTGACAAAAGGGGTAGCGAGGCACACATGTATCGTTGCTATTAAGGATAAAAATATGGGGTCTATTCCTACATGAATAGATCTTGTCTACATCATGTCATCGTTCTTATTGCATTACTCCGTTTCTCCATGAACTTAATACACTAGATGCATGCTGGATAGCGGTCGATGTGTGGAGTAATAGTAGTAGATGCAGAATCATTTCGGTCTACTAATTTTGGACGTGATGCCTATATTCATGATCATTGCCTTGGATATCGTCATAATTATTTGTTTTTCTATCAATTGCCCAATAGTAATTTGTTTACCCACCGTATGCTATTTTCTCGAGAGAAACCACTAGTGAAATCTACGGCCCCCGGGTCTATCTTTTATCATATTGCTTTTAGATCTCTCTTTTATGGTATTTGTTTTCAGATCTATTATTCCAAAAACCCAAAAATACCTTGTTGCACTTTTTATTTACTTATTTCATTTCATGTTTTATTCAGGTCTATTTATCCAATCTCATATAAAGCAATCTATCTTTTTACCGTGGAGGGATTGACAACCCCTCTTACACGTCGGGTTGCAAGTATTTGTTCTTTGCGTGCAGGTACCGCTTACATAGTATTGCTTGGTTCTCCTACTGGATTGATACCTTGGTTTCATAACTGAGGGAAATACTTACCGTAGATGTGCTGCATCATCCTTTCCTCTTTGGGGAAATACCGACGTCGTCTCAAGCCACGTTAGGATGCAGACCGGCTTCAAAAGATAGAAATAAAGAATGAGGAGTTGGAACGCATGTTAAAGCGGCAGTAGGAGTAACTGGACACAATTAGCCTGCAAAGGGCATCTCCGCGGCAGAGCAAGCGGATCCAGCATTGGATAGTACCGTCCCATCTATGCGGAAAAGCAGGGTGGGTTCCATGGGGGTCCGGGCCGATGATGCACTGCTGGCTCGCTACCCTGTGGATGATATCAAAGAGAGGACAAATTGTGAGCTAGACCAAAAAATGAAGAACATATCCATGAAGGTGGTGGTTGGCTTTGCTTTATCGAATGCACCTGAAGCAACCATCCATGGCAATCCGATTCCAGCTGGCTATGCTCGTGTCGGGGTGGATGAAGTTCTGCCAGGATATGACTCACTAGAGCTTGACATTCCTGGAGGTGAAGGGGAGCAGACACTGGGAGAAGTCATACATAGTGTCATTGTATGGAGAAAGGAATGCATCGTGTTTCCAAACTTGGTGCCAAGGCCATCGACTCCTCCGAGCAGCAATACACCTCTAAGTCCACCCCACCTCGAGAGGGAGCCCAGCGCGATTCCATATCGATCTCCGCCGCGTCAGCCGACTCCACCCCCTATGTGTAGGGTAACGCAGCAGAAAACAAAAAATTTCTGACCTACGCACCAGCCCAGGACCACTATGGAGACTGCATACAAGGTTTGATCATTTTCGTTACCGACTCGAAGCGCAGCGGAAGTAGAGTCGATGACGATCGGCGGTGCAGATCCCCGCAACTAGGATTTACAACCTCCCAACCGCGAGGATGTATACCCTCGTCTTCCCTTCGGACAGCCCTCCGGGAGGCTGTCGAACAGTCCCCCAGACGATGTCGCGGACAGCCCTTCGGGAGGACCTTCGAAACTCGAACGGTCACTCGGACAGCCCTTCGGGAGGACTCACAGAACTCGGACCGTCACTTGGACAGCCCTTCGGGAGGCACTCTCGAACAGCCCCTCGGGCACTAAGATCGAAACTACGACCTCTCTACAGAGTTGCACACATACGGTGTCATCTATCCGGCAGGGCTTCGCCGTCAAGAACTAGTTCCCACCGGAACCCAGACAGCCTTTCGGCTCTACGAAACTCTTTTCGTGGGAGGGAGAGAGAAGCCAGATCATTGCAATGGCATGTATGTGAGAAGGGATGAGTGTGGAGGGCTGCCCCTCCACCTCTATTTATAGGATAGCCAAGGGGTAAAGATGTCATACAAAAAAAACCCCAAAGTACCCCCACTTTATGCCTTTCCACAAAAGAATAAAGGTAAAAGGGGTGCCATGTGGAGCTCCAAGGAGCTCCACCATGCTTGGCCGGCCACACCCTTGGGGGACCCCCCAAGGGGGCTTCCTTAGTGCCTAAGGCATCCTTTTGGGAAATTCCCAAAAGGTGCTTTCCATAAAATTCCCAAAAAGCACTTTCACTATTCACGACGACATTTTTCAGCGTCCGTTCGAACTGAAAATATTTATGTGGGCTTAGAACATTTCCAGTACCCACTAAAATAATTTTCAATGTGTTCTGGAACAATTCCAGTTTAGTGATTTCATCTGCGAAAAGCATCTGAAGCGGTTCCGGCAGCCCCGGAACATTTCCGGTTTTTCTTCCAGAAAATTCCCAGAAGTTTCCAGAATGATTCTGGTATCCTCCAAGAATTATCAGGCATGTGCCGAAACCATTTTGACTTAATGGTATCCCCTGAAACAACTTTTCAGTTTCACCGGAACTCATCCGGTGACCTCTCTCTGCGGAACTTTTCCGCTGTCCGAAACTTTTCGGTGTCCGAAACTTTTTCGGTGATTTTCTCTCAGCCTCCCTATCTAGTATTCAGCAGATAGATGACCCTTAAGCGTGTGACCCTATAGGTTCGGTGAAGTATAGACATGACACGGAACCCCTTCCGATCAATGATCAACATCGGAGCCGTGGACACCCATATTGACCCCTATACCCACACGAATGAATATTCGAGTGAACCTCCAGTTGCCGTGTGCTATTCCTGTTGCTTCGTGATATGTTACAAATACCCGAGGTGAGACATGTTGGCATTCCCGTGGATCAACACTTGTCCACTATGCTAGTTACCTCGTTACCGGTATTGTTCTCTTTTCTCATTACCATGTTCCGGCATCCCCGTGATCAAATCACAAAGTGTCTGGCCAGACGATGATGGATACCGTAACACCGAGAGGGCCCAGAGATATCTCTCCATCGCCGGAGGAGCAAATCCCAATCTTGAGCTATCAAGTTACTTGACACACTTTTCCATGAACCCGTAAGCCGCCGTAATAGCCACCCATTTACGGATGACGTTTAACAAACCCCAAAGTTCATGAATCAAGCATGAAGAAACTCGATACTCTCATGGTCTGAGGAATTATGCAAACGTTAACCATCTCTGTGTTATTAACCATTAACTTGTGACGAAAGAATCTCATAGCATAACATCAATTTGGGTCGATTCAACACAAATGTTCTGCTAACAATTGTGCCCTCAAAATTGCCGGCATAGTCATGCCCATGATCAGGAAAACAGGATCATCATGCAATACTTGAGCCAGTCATAGAGGCTTGACTAGGAATACATTTTACCGTTTATTATCCCACACGTGCACATGAGTTTCCCTCCAAGCCTCGTTTTATTTGTAGACTCGAGAATCATTGCAGTTATAGCATGGAACATAAACCTAATTATGAACAGGGAGATAATCAATAACATTTATTATTGCCTCTAGGGCATGTAGGGTAACGCAGCAGAAAACAAAAATTTTCCGACCTACGCACCAGCCCAGGACCACTATGGAGACTGCATACAAGGTTTGATCATTTTCGTTACCGACCCGTAGCGCAGCGAAAGTAGAGTCGATGACGATCGGTGGTGCAGATCCCCGCAGCTAGGATTTACAACCTCCCAACCGCGAGGATGTATACCCTCGTCTTCCCTTCGGACAGCCCTCCGGGAGGCAGTCGAACAGTCCCCCGGACGGTGTCGCGGACAGCCCTTCGGGAGGACCTTCGAAACTCGAACGGTCACTCGGACAGCCCTTCGGGAGGACTCACAGAACTCGGACCGTCACTTGGACAGCCCTTCGGGAGGCACTCACGAACAGCCCCTCGGGCACTAAGATCGAAACTACGAACTCTCTACAGAGTTGCACACATACGGTGTCAACTATCCGGCAGGGCTTCGCCGTCCAGAACTAGTTCCCACCGGAACCCAGACAGCCTTTCGGCTCTACGAAACTCTTTTCGTGGGAGGGAGAGAGAAGCCAGATCATTGCATGGCACTTGTATGTGAGAAGGAGTGAGTCTTTAGGCAGCCCCCTCCACCCCTATTTATAGGCCAAGCCCAAGGGTGGCTTCTCCAAGAAGCCAAGGGGAAAAATACCAAAGGACCCTCAAGGTGGCTTCTCCAAGAAGCCATCCAAAAAGCACTTTCACTATTCACGACGACATTTTTCAGCGTCCGTTCAAACTGAAAATATTTATGTGGGCTTAGTACATTTCCAGTACCCACTAAAATAATTTTCAATGCGTTCTGGAACAATTCCAGTTTAGTGATTTCATCTGCGAAAAGCATCTGAAGCGGTTCCGGCAGCCCCGGAACATTTCCGGTTTTTCTTCCAGAAAATTCCCAGAAGTTTCCAGAATGATTCTGGCATCCTCCAAGAATTATCAGGCATGTGCCGAAACCATTTTGACTTAATGGTATCCCATGAAACAACTTTTCAGTTTCACCGGAACTCATCCGGTGACCTCTCTCTGCGGAACTTTTCCGCTGTCCGAAACTTTTCGGTGTCCGAAACTTTTTCGGTGATTTTCTCTCAGACTCCCTGTCTAGTATTCAGCAGATAGATGACCCTTAAGCGTGTGACCCTATAGGTTCGGTGAAGTATAGACATGACCTGGAACCCCTTCCGATCAATGATCAACATCGGAGCCGTGGACACCCATATTGACCCCTATACCCACACGAATGAATATTCGAGTGAACCTCCAGTTGTCGTGTGCTATTCCTGTTGCTTCGCGATATGTTACAAATACCCGAGGTGAGACATGTTGGCATTCCCGTGGATCAACAACTTGTCCACTATGCTAGTTACCTCGTTACCGGTATTGTTCTCTTTTCTCGTTACCGTGTTCCGGCATCCCCGTGATCAAATCACAAAGTGTCTGGCCAGACGATGATGGATACCTTAACACCGAGAGGGCCCAGAGATATCTCTCCATCGTCGGAGGAGCAAATCCCAATCTTGAGCTATCAAGTTACTTAACATACTTTCCCATGAACCCGTAAGCCGCCGTAATAGCCATCCAGTTACGGATGACGTTTAACAAACCCCAAAGTTCATGAATCAAGCATGAAGAAACTCGATACTCTCATGGTCTGAGGAATCATGCAAACGTTAACCATCTCTGTGTTATCAACCATTAACTTGTGACGAATGAATCTCATAGCATAACATCAATCGGGTCGATTCAACACAAATGTTCTTCTAACATTGTGCCCTCAAAGTTGCTGGCATAGACATGCCCATGATTGGGAAAACATAATCATCATGCAACACTTGAGCTAGTCTTAGAGGCATGACTAGGAATACTTTTTACCGTTTATTATTCCACACGTGCACATGGGTTTTCCCAGAGCCTTTATGGATATACGGGCTCGGGAACCACAGCAGTTATAGCATGGAACATAAACATAATTATGAGCAAGGAGATAAATAATAACATATATTATTGCCTCTAGGGCATATCTCCTACAGACTCCCACTTGCACTAGAGTCAATAATCTAGTTAATATTAATGCACTTTACACCTATGGCACATTGGTGTAAAATATGCTTCGCATGTGGTATAGCCTGATGTCCAACGGATCTGACGACTTCAGATCCGTGTGTATCTTTGCATATCCTCGCGTTTTCACGCTTTCACAAAATTCATATTTTGTGTACACCTTGCTTTGTATATGTGTGAATCATTGGTCGAAACCTGATTCCTCAGACTGAGCTATGGAGCAACTATCTGCAATAGTGTCCCATTGACCAAGCCTTCTTGGAACCATACTAAGTTCATGAATGAACTATATGATTCAACAACTTCTTTCTCGCTTCTAAAGCGTCAACATACTTAGCCTTTGTTATAGAATTCGCCTCAGTATCTTGTTTGGAACAATTTCCAACTACCGTGCCACCATATTGTGTATTGCACAAAACCCTTAACTTTAATCGAAAATCGCTTGGAGCATGGATAAAGACTGTATCGATGTAACCTTTTACAACGAACTCTTCATGATCTCCGCTTGCGAGAAAACATGTCATCAGTGCTACTATAGTACTCAATGACCATTTTTCACTGTTGTCCCATGATCAGTACTTTTGATCACTTTGGTATCTATACTCGCAACAACTTTGGAGTATTGGACATATCTGGTTGTTTTTACATACCATGGAATACATGATTAATCCAAACATGAAGGTGTGTGGAATCTCCATCATGTATTTTGCTCATCAGTGTTTTTGGGACACCGAGTCTTGCAAAAACTCTTTCCATGTGAGTTCGGCAAGAATCACTCCTTGACGTTTTTAATGCTAAAAGGTTTTAGCATCTTGTCAATATGTATCTTTGCTCAGCCCCATTAGGTAAATCTATCTCCATAGATCATCATGCCTAATATAAAGGCTATTTTGCCCAAGCACTTCATCGAAAAACTATTTTCAAATGAAGTCCTAATTCGTGTCAAGAAATTTATTTCCAATTAACAATGTGTCAAGCACACAATGTTTTTAGAAATTTTATTATGCTCCCACTTACTTTCTTGAATCATAAGCATCTTCGTTACCCATTGATGAAGTCAAACCCCTTTGACCATTTCATCAAAACACGAAGATTCCAACTCCATTTTGCTCTCTTCTGTCCATTGCTGGAACTCTGAAGTTTGCATACTTACTAGCATCCTCTGGAATGACAAAATACCTTGGACTGTAACACATGCAAGTCCTTGGTTTTATTTCCATCAGATGGAAATCCTTTTGTCATCCTTTGTTTCATATCTCATGATTGAAATATGTATTAATTGTAGTTCAACCCGAACCGACTTTAAGCATCGCTACGATGAAACAACCTCATCGTAGTCAACTCCTTGAACTCGTTATTGCAACAAGTCGAGCTTTATGGATAAAACATTTTACCCGTATCGTTTTTAGTTCCATAAAATTCGTGACTCTAAGTCTTTCGAAAGGTGTATCAAGGTTTTAATCTTGAAACATTTATATGGAGACTATCTCGGATTGTATTGGCATTTAGCCAATTCCGGAGTCAGGGCCCATCAACGCTTCCTTGTGTATCATAGGTATACTGTTGTCTAACAACAATATCTCGTTTGCGCACCTGAGAGGTTTGCACGAGCCTTGCCTACGTGGTTCAGCTGCAAGTTCGACCGAAGTCCATACATTTTATTGTAGAGACTTCCGTATCAGTCATAGTAGGAAACTCTGGAATTACTTCCAAGGTCTCTTTCCTTTGACCTGATGACGGAGATACTGGTTATCTCGTCGAGTTGCATTATTCTCCCACTCACCTTTTTGAAAGAACCATTTTCTTCAAAAAGCATACTGTTCTTTGTGGCAAACCTATTTGCCTCGGTATAGTGAGGGAGGAATACCCAATTGCTTGGGATAACCTACAAAGTAGCACTTGTATGATTTGGAATAGGTTTGTAACCTTTTACACAAGCCCCATATTCCAAATGTTAAGAAAAGATATAACATGGTTGGGCGTACCATACCATGGTGTCATTTCAACAGACCCGATGGAGCTCTTTTCAGTGTAAAAGCCGCAGTCTCTAAAGCATCACTCTTTAAAAGGGATAATGGCAAATTTATTTATGTCATCTTTGATCTTACCATGTCATAAATGGTTCGATTACATTTTCACGGACTTTCCACTTGCAGTGGTGTTCCGGGAGGTGCAAGTTATGAAACTACTTTCACAACTCATCAGACATTCGCTAAACTTGTAACTCAAATATTCCTTTCTGCAATCGAATTGTAGAAACATAATTTTCTTGTTACAATAACTTCTACTTCCTTTTTGAAAACCTTTCGAATGAATTCAAAAGATCCAGACTTACGTCTCATCAAGTAAATATCCACATATCTACTTGAGTCATTTCTGAAGATAGATAAATCCACTACTAACAACATTTATCGGACTACACACATCAAATGTATGATCACCAATAAGTTTGTTGTCCGTTCCTTATGGTCTGTGAACGGTATTTTAGTCACTTCACTTTTCGGAGGAAAGTTGCAAGTGTCAGATGATTCAAAATCAAATGACTTCAAAAATCCATCATAATGGATTTTATCCATGCGGGTTTCTCCAATGTGACCAAATGCAGTGCCACACTTGTGTGGTATTATTTTAGTCTTTATGATATTTAGCGTCAGTGTTACGGATGTATCATATTACCATCAATATTCATAACATACGTCCCATCGAGGATGGAAGCATGGCCCTTCATGTTATTCATAATACTGAACAACAATTGTTCCTTTTATGAACAACCTTTTTGCAACAACATTGTGCAAGGGGCTAGAGTGTAAAACTCTAAAATGAATTATGAATGTAAATCCAGAGGTAATATATTATTATCAATATTCATAACATACATCTCATTCATAATGAAAGTATGGCCCTTATGTTATTCATAACACCGAACATCAAAAGTTCTCTTATGAACAACCTTCTTGCAAGATACCTTATGCAAAGGGCTAGAGTGTGAAACTCTAAAATGAATTATGAAAGTAAATACATAGGTAATACACCGATGGAAGGTATAGTAACATTTACTATGTCCCATGTGTGTATCTCAACCTCATTTCTGGCTAGTCTTTCAGGCCATAGTAGTTCTTACATCGAGTTGCAACAGAATGCAATCGAGCGGGTATCTTTGTGATTGTCTCACAATACCCAAGAATTAGTGATTAACAAATTAATCATAATTCCCAAGAACTATATCCTTGACTAGCCTTCTATACATCAAAAACTTGTATGACATTCATACATGAGCTGGATATTCCAGTCTTCTTTCTTTTTGCCATTATACTTCTAACAGTTTAACTTTTAGTATTTCTCCTACTCTCAGAAGAAGCACCCAACTTAAGAGTGGCGTTAGCCCCGGACTTCCTAGGCGTGAAAGTTTCACTAACACCCTTCGGACACTTCCTTTCTCTTTAAGTTGTTGTTTTATTCACCTTTTATCATATGATAGGCGTTCTTCTGGATCCCTCTCTTATCAGTCTAATGCATAGTAAACTTCTTTTACTAATAGTTTGCAAACAAACATTGCTTTGGATATCTCATATCTTTTAGCCTTTGTCTGTCTCTGAAAATGATTTTCAGATTCCATGAATATCACATAACTATCCAAACTTTCGAAGTTCGGGTCTCATGGAAACAAACATATTGCACTTGACTGAAACGGAATTCTAGCTTTTGGATCGAAGGACGAGAGTCACATGATCCATAGCATAAGCGAGAGAATACCAAAGTATGTGATAGGACAAAATCCTTCTTGGCACTCTTGAGGATAATCCTCACATTACGTTACCAACCGTAAAGTTTTAACCAGATATTTAACAGCTATTCAATTTTAATAGGGAAGGTGGAAATGCGAGCCATTATTCTACAACTATTATGCAAATCACACTTAGACAGTGTTCAAAATTAATTGCACTGAGAATTAAACAAGATAATTCTACAGTGCGCTCCCACTCAAATCAATATCTCTCATAATTGATTGTGAGTGATTCAAGACCCGTGTTTTGATTATTCGTCATTGATGTTAGTCACCACTGATGGCGAAAATCTCAACCGGTAGGCCAACCTGCCAATCACATCTCTATGCGACTCTTGTTCATCTTTCGATGGGCGTGTTCCGAGCTCATGACTGTCATGCCTGAACATCAAAGATAACCAAGTGATCTCGCTGCGAGGTCTGAACTCACCCGCCTCACACATCCCTAATCGTTCGTACCCATGTTAGTCATGGCGCACCCCGAAAAGTTAGGTGCCGTGACGGTGCTACACTTGGGAGAACACTATCAACTATGATATTTTTGTGAGAGATCACCCTAATAAAAAGCGACTACCGCGCAATCAAGAAGGGTGCATCATAAGGGATAAACATCTCAGGCAATTCATAATAGCATGATATGGTATAGCCCTTTCTGACGGAGAATTCTTGTATTTCTTCGTCTTCGGCATTCGCGTCGGTGTTCACCTTCGCGAAGATTGCCACCACCTTGTCGATGCACCAGATAATATTGCTATCTCTATAGCTAATAAAATAATGCATTACAACAAGGTTGACACGCAGGTCATTAAAGTGCAATCATATGGCTCCAGCCATCATGCCGAATCATGACACGCAGGTCATGTTAATTAATTTACATCATATAGTCATCTCATACATAATCAAATTATTATGAGCACTGCTATACCACATCACATGCACATGCAAACCCTCCTGCAAAACCAAGTTAGACGTCTCTAATCGGTTCAAGCAAAAACTAGTTTTACGTGGCTTCTAAGGTTTCGAAACAAACCGAAGCTACCAACGTCCATCATCAAGTATGATAATTCAAGTCGCTAGATTAACTTTCCAGGGTGTATGAAAACCGAGATAATAAAATCTCGAGCCCCATACTAAACTTCGTCATACGCATGACCCCCGTGCAGATCATATCTGCATTGCCCTTTCGTCTGTGAAATTTCATCTTTCCTTTTAACTACAGTGGAATTCAATGAACTGTTAGCACTTCGTTGATCAATCAGGATCGCGGATTGCCAGAACATTGAAACTCCACCATGCTGTTATCAAGATCAGAAATATGCAAATTCCAGGGAAGCAACAAGAACATCGGGTAACAGATTTCATGTACTACCCGCACAAATAATTTTCAGTAATAGAACTCATCTACTACCTAATTATATTGTGCAACACCCATACATCACTATGTATTCTAGATCGCAACCTGCATCTACGTATAGCACGGCTCATGATGCCACTGTAGGGTAACGCAGCAGAAAACAAAAAAGTTCTGACCTACGCACCAGCCCAGGACCACTATGGAGACTGCATACAAGGTTTGATCATTTTCGTTACCGACTCGAAGCGCAGCGGAAGTAGAGTCGATGACGATCGGCGGTGCAGATCCCCGCAACTAGGATTTACAACCTCCCAACCGCGAGGATGTATACCCTCGTCTTCCCTTCAGACAGCCCTCCGGGAGGCTGTCGAACAGTCCCCCAGACGATGTCGCGGACAGCCCTTCGGGAGGACCTTCGAAACTCGAACGGTCACTCGAACAGCCCTTCGGGAGGACTCACAGAACTCGGACCGTCACTTGGACAGCCCTTCGGGAGGCACTCTCGAACAGCCCCTCGGGCACTAAGATCAAAACTACGATCTCTCTACAGAGTTGCACACATACGGTGTCATCTATCCGGCAGGGCTTCGCCGTCCAGAACTAGTTCCCACCGGAACCCAGACAGCCTTTCGGCTCTACGAAACTCTTTTCGTGGGAGGGAGAGAGAAGCCAGATCATTACAATGGCATGTATGTGAGAAGGGATGAGTGTGGAGGGCTGCCCCTCCACCTCTATTTATAGGATAGCCAAGGGGTAAAGATGTCATACAAAAAAAACCCCAAAGTACCCCCACTTTATGCCTTTCCACAAAAGAATAAAGATAAAAGGGGTGCCATGTGGAGCTCCAAGGAGCTCCACCATGCTTGGCCGGCCACACCCTTGGGGGACCCCCCAAGGGGGCTTCCTTAGTGCCTAAGGCATTCTAGAAGCCTTTTGGGAAATTCCCAAAAGGTGCTTTCCATAAAATTCCCAAAAAGCACTTTCACTATTCACGACGACATTTTTCAGCGTCCGTTCGAACTGAAAATATTTATGTGGGCTTAGAACATTTCCAGTACCCACTAAAATAATTTTCAATGCGTTCTGGAACAATTCCAGTTTAGTGATTTCATCTGCGAAAAGCATCTGAAGCGGTTCCGGCAGCCCCGGAACATTTCCGGTTTTTCTTCCAGAAAATTCCCAGAAGTTTCCAGAATGATTCTGGTATCCTCCAAGAATTATCAGGCATGTGCCGAAACCATTTTGACTTAATGGTATCCCCTGAAACAACTTTTCAGTTTCACCGGAACTCATCCGGTGACCTCTCTCTGCGGAACTTTTCCGCTGTCCGAAACCTTTCGGTGTCCGAAACTTTTTCGGTGATTTTCTCTCAGACTCCCTATCTAGTATTCAGCAGATAGATGACCCTTAAGCGTGTGACCCTATAGGTTCGGTGAAGTATAGACATGACACGGAACCCCTTCCGATCAATGATCAACATCGGAGCCGTGGACACCCATATTGACCCCTATACCCACACGAATGAATATTCGAGTGAACCTCCAGTTGCCGTGTGCTATTCCTGTTGCTTCGCGATATGTTACAAATACCCGAGGCGAGACATGTTGGCATTCCCGTGGATCAACAACTTGTCCACTATGCTAGTTACCTCGTTACCGGTATTGTTCTCTTTTCTCGTTACCGTGTTCCGGCATCCCCGTGATCAAATCACAAAGTGTCTGGCCAGACGATGATGGATACCTTAACACCGAGAGGGCCCAGAGATATCTCTCCATCGTCGGAGGAGCAAATCCCAATCTTGAGCTATCAAGTTACTTAACATACTTTCCCATGAACCCGTAAGCCGCCGTAATAGCCATCCAGTTACGGATGACGTTTAACAAACCCCAAAGTTCATGAATCAAGCATGAAGAAACTCAATACTCTCATGGTCTGAGGAATCATGCAAACGTTAACCATCTCTGTGTTATCAACCATTAACTTGTGACGAATGAATCTCATAGCATAACATCAATCGGGTCGATTCAACACAAATGTTCTTCTAACATTGTGCCCTCAAAGCTGCTGGCATAGACATGCCCATGATTGGGAAAACATAATCATCATGCAACACTTGAGCTAGCCTTAGAGGCATGACTAGGAATACTTTTTACCGTTTATTATTCCACACGTGCACATGGGTTTTCCCCAGAGCCTTTATGGATATACGGGCTCGGGAACCACAGCAGTTATAGCATGGAACATAAACATAATTATGAGCAAGGAGATAAATAATAACATTTATTATTGCCTCTAGGGCATATCTCCTACACTATGTCCTAGCAGCAGGGCCAAAAGCGGAAGAAAGCACCAAAGAAGAAAGCCAACGACGAGCCTCCTGCCAAAAAGAAGTTACCTTACGATATGACTGATGAGGAAACCAGAGCGGTCGTGGTTTCTGAAGTGAAGTCCCATTTTGCACCGAAACCGCCCCCGCCGCCAAAGGAGATAATACCTACGAAAACCGTAAAGCACTTTGTGGACTTTCTTGAGTGACCCCCGCCACATGTGGAGAATAGGCCATCAGACTATGACTGCTCTATTAGGAAGTCATATGAGGAACAAACACAGAAGTCGAGACGTACAAGTAGTACTAAAAGCGGGAAAACAGTTCCCCAAGTCGGAGAACAGGCAATGCAATCGATCCCCCCGCTCAAGGTGATTACCGATAAGGAAACCGACGCTGCTACAGACTTTTGTATCAGTGTTGATCAACTCCTAGGCACCGCGGAAGTCCCCGTGACTGATGTAGCATGGCAATATGTCCCCGGGAACCCTTTGGTCAAACCTAAGCAGGTCCCGCATCTATCAACACAAATGCAAAGTTTGCATGAGTGGTACATGAAAGAAGTAAAGAACGGGCGAGAGATGCTCATGGTGAAAGTCAAGGAAGAGCATTACTTCTATGAAAACGAGCTATGCATTGAGTTTCCAGAATTTTTTTAGTTATACAATCAAGATGCACTCGACAAATCTATCGTCAGTTGCTATTGTCTGTAAGTGATTTCTTTCTGTAATTTAAGTCTCTAGCTCAGCTCATTCATTGCCTGTAATTATCCTCACTATATTCTTTTGTACGCTATTATGCAGAATGAAGATTCTCGAATGCAAAAGAGAGGGAATCTATGACATTGGGTTCGTTGACCCATATATCATTAATGAAAAAATGATACAAGACTGCCCCAAAGACACAGAGGCTAATTTGCTAAGGTTTATGAAGGCACAAAATACCAAAACAGAGAAAGTATTTCCTTACAACTTCAAGTGAGTGTTACTATCTTGTACTACAAATTCTATTTTGCTTACTCGATGTTAAGTGTAGTTGATGAGTTATGCATGCCTGCTTATATAAACATGTGCGCAGGTTCCACTGGATCCTGCTAATCATTAAAGTTGACGCTGGAACTGTTGAAACCCTGGACTCAGTAGGTAAAGACCATCGAGAATACACCATCGTGGTTTTGATGCTCGATAGGTAATTTCAATCATTATCATACTATATCGGCCTCCTTCGTTCATTTCCTGATATCAAGTAATTAATAACTCCTTTATTCATTTTCTTTGTCGGGCAAGGTTTGGAAACTGTTCATCAATGATGTTGTCGGTGAATGGAAAACGGGAGCTGCGATGGCGACAGACCAAGGTAATTAAGTAGCACTAGCTAGGTCCACGCACCTCTTTAATTCTAGTATCAATACCATTATCATGCTTGATTATTATCTGATTGAATTCTATTCTCGCAAAGTGCATGAGGCAGAAATAGGGGACTAATTTATGTGCATACTACGTTTGCGAGAACATTCACATGACGACCGAATGGCGCAGAGATGTAAGACAACTTTGGGTACATAAACACTATTCACATTTTTTTATGATGATCTAATATATATACACACAACTAATATATTCATATTGATCTCCTTCTTTAAAGATGGAAGAGATGCGGGAGAAGCTCCTACCAGAGAACCGCATATGAGCAATTCAAGAGGAATTTGCGGGATTTTTGCTTACAGAGGTCATATCTGAAAGCGGAGAATACCATTGCCGCCAATGCCTGCATGTAATGATCTCCAAATTGCTGGAGAAATTATATATACCAAATTGTATATATATATATATACGTATGGTCGTATGAGAAATTATATGATATATGTATGGTCGTATGAGAAATTATATTATATATGCATAACGTGTAGAGTATGTAGTAGCGTAAAAATGTTTGAAATGAAAAGGATTTGAATAGAAAAGACAAAATGAAAAGGAAAAATAAACCATAAACCCTAAACCCTAAACCCTAAAATCCTTAACCCCAACACAAAATCCTTAGTCCCGGTTGGTGTCATCAACCGGGACTAAAGGTCGTCCAGCCCCCGGCGCTAGCTCGCGGCCACGTGGAGGGGCCTTAGTCCCGGTTGGTGTCACCAACCGGGACTAAATGTCCTCCAGCCCCCGGCGCTAGCTTGGGGCCACGTGGAGGGGCCTTAGTCCCGGTTGGTGTCACCAACCGGGACTAAAGGTCCTCCAGCCCCAGACGCTAACTCGCGGCCACGTGGAGGGACTTTAGTCCTGGGTTGTGGCCAACCGGGACTAAAGAGTGGGGGCCTTTAGTCCCACTTTCGTTGTCCCGGTTGGTGACCCGGGACTAAAGGCCATTGCCAACCGGGACTAAAGCCCCGTTTTCCACTAGTGCTACAACGAAGACAAAGATTGTGAGTTGGATGTATAGAAGCAAAGCACCTACAACGAAGACAAAGATGTAGTACTACATGGGTGCATGAACTTATCTATACCAATATAAAAGGACCCAAAGAGGCAGATCCAAACCATCTCAACCGTCAAATCATGTGATCTAGCGGTTCAAATCGTTCCAATGATGAGCACCAAACACGTTTAACGCTCTAATTACCCACCACTGCCATTGGTTATAAACATGTTTAGACTCAATGCTATCCCATGAAATCTGCCATGTAATTAATATCTTACCATTCCCGCGAACAAAGCAATTAATATCTTACCAAATATCAATGTGCCACAAATATACCTTACCTAATATAACGTACCACTAATATCCTACCTAATACGTGCATTGCACGTACATAATTACTAGTAAGTAGGAGAAGCAGAAAATTGAAGAATTTAGTAGCAGCAAGCAAGGAAGTTTAGAAGCAAATGAGTGTCATATTTGAAGTTTGAGTTGCCGGTTAGATGAACATATGCTATATACAAGATATATAGAAGATATGTTATACACATGGGTTCAAATTGAAGCATAGAATTAAAGCAAAACTAAAAATGTTTGGCCACAAAGGGATGGCTGTTTTGAGTTTTGACTCACCAACATATAGATTGATTTGGTTTTTTGGCATTTGGAAGCAAAATATATAGACTCCAGAAACATCTGTATAGCAATTTAGATGCAACAGAACTGAGAGGCACGAACCTACAAGTTGGGAACTGATCTAAACTTGGATGGAAACATGAAAAATTGAAATATCGTCAAAAACTAATATTATCACCCAGATTGTGAATCATAGTATAACTCTGATCTGCAATTCTGCATAAGAAATTTACCAAAATTGTTAGTTGAAATAGTGGTCCACTATAAGTTGGATATAACATTTTCACTCAACAAAATTTATCGAAGTCAGCATTGCATCCACAGTAACAAATAAAATCAACTGATTAAAAAGGAATCAAACATGAGACGAATCGAACCTAATTTGACCAAGTACATACAGGGGGGCGACGGCTGGGATACATGTGCAGCTTCTTTGCCGTTCGGAAAAGGCGCTGTTGCGGGGCGGGTGCCCGGGGCGGCGATGCGGGTTGGTGAGAGCAGTGTTCCGGTGAAGTAGACGGGAGCGGGACGCAACACCGGCGACATGGAGCAGCTGTAGCCTTTGTGCGGAGCAGGTCGTTGCAGAGATAGCCGTCACAGAGCTGTGGTGCGGAGCAGGTCGTGGCGGAGGTAGCCGTCGCCGTGAGCAGCGAGCTCGGGATTGGATCGGCTCGCCCGTGAGATGCGAGACTGGGTGGCATGGGTGGTCTGAGCAGGCCAGATTTACTCGGAAAGGCTAAATTCTAGCATTAATTCGAGGCTAAATTCTAGCGTTAGTGACGGGAACGGATACAAATATAGGCCGTGTGATCAAATAAAAATCAGCAGACCACGACCAGTCTAACAAAAGTTTGCTATCAGACTACTGATACAAAATGTTTCCCTATAACTTAACACAAGGTCGTCCCACCATAACTCCATGGCCCATGTGTAGCTAGTGGCGCATGTTATTGTGAGAGAGGGCAAGTAGGGCCAGGGAAGCATGGAATTCTTCTCTGTTTGCAGGCTACTCGCCTCTCCTGCCATCCACTCAAGAGCATATACATGGACAACACTATTGGCAGGACCATTGTGTTGTATGCATGCTTTTAAATCTTTCTTTATGGGCATGCAAAAGAGGAGATTACGGAAGGACCATTCGGGGGTTAAAATGCATATCTTATAAGCTATAATCTTGGCAAGTACAAGTTGCGTATAGCTAGGGTTAATGTGCCATGAAACCGGCGAGTGGATCAAGCAAATTGCCGGCAGTTTCTTGTTCTCTGAATTCTCAAGCAGGTCCCCTGTCTGTACGTAGTTGCAGCACTCTACTGCTCTCTCTATCGATGCTGTTCTTGTTGCTACTGCTGCTGGTTCAGCAGTTCCATTTTCTGCACTAATTCTGCTTGCCATAAGACTTACTTTGTCTCTTATTTTTTTCTTTAAAATAAAGTTCATAGTGAAGAAATATTGCTGATTGCTCTTACATCGAGCAAAGTTCGTGCCACACCTGACTGAACCTGTATTTCCCACAATATAACAATATATCCAAATATCTTTCTTTATTCAGACAACAACCATTCATGCATAGCATAGTTCTCGGGCAGCTAGCTAATTAGTCACCTTTCTTCAACCTGGAGGCTAGCTGGGTAGTGATGGAACAAGAGAACATATCAAGCTCCACTGAGAAAAAGGCTATCTAGGAAGTGCCTGCCTGCATGCACTGGGTGCTTTACACACACATTCCTCTCCTTTTTGATGTAATATATCTATCTATGGCCCCTGTGATTAATACACGTCCAGAGTTATGCATGTGCATTAATTTGGTTGGCACGAGTATTGTCACCGTAATTCAGATCTGGAGGACAGTCCTACCTTAGGAGTAGCTACGATGCGATTTCACCTAGTATATTCTAGAGAGAAGAGAACATGCCCAGATAACTGTTGCATAGTGTCAGCGCTCAGCAGTATGTTGAATGGTAAGTATCACTGTTTAGTGCGACACATCATAAGGCTGATTGGACTTGTCTTCTTTATGTTGCTTTTCTTTTCTTCGTACTCTTATTTTTCTTGACGAATTGCAGGCCATCCACTTTTTGTGTTGATATCCGTGAATATAAATTTCTTCATTTTTTTCTCTCCCACATAGAACAACATATAAACCTGCACCTATGCAGATCAAAGAAGCATAAGAATTAAAATGTAAGCTTTTTTTCAAAAAAATTAGTGCAACATAACTATTTAAAACAATATAGCTTATTGGATTTTTATTTTATATATTTGGGCTGCACCAAATAACCGAAAAAATTCATTTTATATATTTATGTTTTTGGGGGAATTTTATATATTTATATTGCACTCAAAAATCCAAAATATTTCTACACATTAAATATCAAAAAATATTAAATGGAACTTGCATTGATGTATATTAAATATCAAAAAGTTTGAAGGGGAAAGGTTGAATAAAATTTGAGTTCCACTTCAAACCCCGACAGTTTCCCTATAAACCATGTTACTTCCCGAGAGTCTCTCCAGTTTCTACACGAAGTGCATCGAGTTTTTTCCATAACTCTCTCAATTTTTAGCACACCCTCTAGGGGGTAATATCACGATACCATGGCAAGTTTTATCCTTTTTAGATTTCATTTAAATCTATTTTTAAATAAAAATTATTTTGCTCCTTTTAATAGCTAGGAATGTATTTAATACTTAAAAAATTGCAAATCAACCCCAGAAATGACAAATGTTGCCATGAACCTTATTATGATGTAACTTAAACCCCAAGAAAAAATGGGAACGAAAATATACCCCCAAAACACTAAACCATACGATTACAAAAAATGAAAAAAAAGCAGTGGCATGCCCCCAAAATTACCCTCCACTGATAATGTAAACCACTAACGAGCGATAGCAACACCCTCCACTGATAGTTTTGTTTCTTGTGGTGGGCCCTCTTTTACACCCGCTAGTGATGGGTTAGGCCCACGCGTACCCCTCCCACGCGGGAGCAAAGCCAATCCCTACACCCCCTCAAATCCCTTTCTCCGCCCTCCCCCAATGACTAGCACGCGGCACACGCCGTCGCTGTCTCGCCCTTCGCCGGAGCCACCTTCATTGGTGTCGCGGGAGGGGTACATTCATCAATCCGAATATATCCCCCACTCCTATGGTTTCATAAGCTCACCCCATTCGTCAATCCCAAATAACCATAGGGTCGTTTGAACTTGATATCCCATTGTTCCCCCCTCATAGCAATTAGCAACATAAACGTCCGGATCAACCACCACATTAAAAAGGTAAGGGAACCCAAATTTGTGTGTTATCTTAAGGCCCGGTAGTCATGTCAGAACTTGATGCTTTGCTCATTACCCACCTAAAATTATAGCCCCTTTTTAGCCATTTCTTAACTTGCTATAGGTCATCCCATAATTGAGAGCATCTACATTCGTCCCCAAAATGGGCTAGCAAGGAATTACTAGGTTGGAACAATTTCCAAATCCTCAGTAGGAGGGATATGTTGATAATTCTGGAATTGGTTATGCCCATAGCCCCCAAAATCATTTGGCTTACAAAATTTCTCCCACTTCATCATATGGTATTGAAGTTATTACCACATCCCTACCAAAATAGTCCGGTCCTCACACTATCCAGATCAAAGTTAGCACCCTCCGCAAAAAGGTATAAGCCCATTTGATATAGGGTTATTTTTTTCTTTCTAAACAAGCATTATATAAGACTGCCCTTCCTCCAATAGAAAGGTACCTACTCTACTAAGGATCCATTCGCCTTGACACTTTTTGATCCACTCCCGCCCCACATTATTCATTCCTTAATTTATGATCAGTCAGAAGCATAGCTAACTAAGTAAAAGGAAACTCCCTCATTTTGCAAGAAATCAAGGAAAGGACAAAGTCCATGTATTAATTAGCAAATACCCTTAAAGAAATTAAAAAATATCCACGTCCTTGGGGCTGCCAATCTCTTCTTCATCATGTATCCATCCATGGTGTGTGACGAGCAAAGCTCATTGCCCCCTCCGAGCCTTCATGTTAGTGGAGAAAACTTGTTGAAACCGAAGAGCTTGTATATACAATGTCTGGGAAGTCATCGATGTAGAATAGAAGACGTCGGTGGCAGTGTCAACATAGCTAATCATTTGCTCAGAGAAGGAAACACTCGGTAGGGCACATGGACCCCCCACCCCCGACGAGGCCAAGACTGTGAACCTTCGTTGGATTCGAAGGACCAAGACCCAGAACCACGTTGTCTTCTCCACGGGACAATGTGACCGAGACAAACCTGTAGAATTAAGACCTTATTCCACACGAGACATAACCTTCCGCATGCCTCCTGATGATACGAAGAAGCACCGCCGGAACGCGGGTGAGGCGGGGAGACTTGATGGCGGCGACATAGTCTCTCCACCACTGACTGGAGACACACTCTAAATTTAATCCTAACCCTGCCACCACCGAAAGGAAATCCTAGGGTCCCCATTTCCTCCATTGTCGAAGCGACATACAGAGAGAAATGGGCCCCTCGGTTTCGCTGTGGAGTATGGTAGATCAGCCACGTATTGTTATCTAGGTCGCAGGCAGGAGCAAAGAAACGGTATGAGAGGGAGACGAATCATCCAGATGAGAGACTAGATCAAGTCCTGGCGATCCATACATGGACTCAAAGTGGTAAGGAATATTTTTAGGTGGAGGATATTAGTGTCAGATGTCTTCACGGGATGATAGTGTCATCGGCGTACTGGAGTTGAGTAAGTCCATGCTCAATGAGTCGAGGCATCACCCTAGTGATTATACTAGCAAGTTTAGGATTATTTAATATGAGAGCAAGGTCATCTACAACAAAGTTAAATGGTAGGGGAGAAATTCCCATGCCTCACTTGCCTATGAGTATTGAAGAACTCCCCCTCTCCCCCTTCATATTAAACGCAGTGTGTCCTTCCCTAACAGTTTTCATAATCCTATAAATCTAGATAGAGGAAAATCTCGTTTGTCCTAAGAACTCCCCGAGGAAGTCCAAGTTCATCCTTCATGAGCTTTCTCCAAATTAATATTAAATATCACCCCCTCTCCTTTGCTTTTTTCCCCTTAGTTCCTGAATCACCTCATGCAACACTGTAATCCCATAAAAAATGTATCTCCCCTCTACGAAAGTCGTCCGGTGCAAATTTTAGCCTGTAATTTATATACAAAGTTAGATGAGCTATGAACCGTTGGATGTTATCCATAGGCTTGAAAAAGTTACCGAGATTTCAGGCAACTTGACAATAGAGAACACATGTCATGCTGGTAGAGAAGACCTTTTTTTTTTTTTGAAATACTGGTAGAGAAGACCTGAATTCTGGTTGTGTGTGTTCGTCTAGTCCGATGCACACGTGAACTAGGCTCACAAAGTAGTCCGGTTGTGATTAAACCCAGAGATTCTACGGGAGGCGGCGGAAAACATGGCGTGCGCAAGAGCAGGCAAGGCTGATCGTACAGAACGCAGAGCATGCCCAAGACCTCGTCCTGCGTTAAAACCGTCGGCCTTGTTGGCCCTCAGACATATCCACCCGCCCGTGAGGCCGTTTTATGCCGGCCGACCGTCGGACGCGAGCGACAAGGACGCGCCAGCCGAGCTGGCGCGCGCATCCGCGGATAACGCATACACGATCGAATCGAACCGAACAAATACACCCCCGGCCCGCTTTGCCAGGCCACCGGTCACGATGCGGACGCGTGGGTAGGTTGCACGAACAAAGGAATGGTCGCCGGCGGGAGCATCGTCGTTCGTGGGCGCGCGCGACGGAGTGGAGTGGAGGGCCAGCTCAGCGGCGGGCCGGCTGGCCGGGCGGGGGCCCGGCGCGCGGCGCACCACGTGCATGCATGGCCATGGCCCATGGGTGTGGACTAGCGAGCGCGCCTGCGTGCAATGTGCGCCACGGGCTCGGCCGGGGGTCCCCGTCGCGTCGTCTGCATGCGCGGGCGGGCTCGACTTTTCCGCGGCACGTCGCCGTCGCCGCAGCTGTGCGCGACGCCCACGTACGTAGTACGTACGGCGCGAATCGGATCCACGCTCCACGGTAAAGTGAAGGAGAAAAAAAAGGCTAATCTAGCTGCTAGATACTCCTACCTGCCTAGCTACGTGGCATGGCCAGTCCAAGTAGCCGTAAAAGCAGCGGCACTCGTGCGCATGCTTGCATGACGGCATGCCGGCGTCATCGTCGGCACATTGCGCGCATGCACCAGATTGATCGATGACAAGAGCTGCGGCTTTTCACCTTTAACCCTACCTAGGCTGACCTACATATTTTCACCGTATGGTAGTACTACTGTACGTCACACAGCACGTATGGCTTAGACTAGCCACAGTGGGAGTAATTTAAACTAGTAACATGCATATGTTATTAGTCTATGTTACTACTTCTATAGTGTAGAGTAATATATATGTGGTGTCATGCAACACTTCATTTATTAGATTGTAGACTTATCTTGTCTTGATATGTATGATGTTACTCATACTAGCAACTAGCTATGTTACCACATTACTCTTTTTCTTCATTAATTACTTGCCACATTATTATTTTTGTCTAGATATGTACGATGTTACCGCCTATGTTACTTTTATTATGGGTAGTCTTACAGTTACATACGGCTCCTGCATGAGTCTCGGTACCGTACGGCCCGTACCCGGCAGCCATGCATGGACCGAGTGGGCGATATGCATCGACGTGTACCACGTCCGTATATGCACACCAATGACAGTTGCATACCGGTATTGCCGTTTAATACATTTATTTGGCCAGCAAAGTACACGTACAGCTAGACATTGTACGGCAGCCAGCGAGTGCCGTGCTTACTGTTCGCGTTTCTCGTACTACAGCAGCGAGTAGTACCACACTCCACTCGTACGAGAGGCTGGTACCGGTACTCCGATACAAAGGAGTAGAGTACTAGCATTATACATTACTTAACTATAAGTAACCATATATTTATTCATGTGTCGCCAAACTTGATTAGTGGCTTAATTGCAGTTAGTTGGCTGTAGCCAGCTACGACCCTCTGCTAATTAATAAATGTCACATATGCCACCTCGATTCATAACTCGAACGATCATATCATATCACATCTCATCTAGGGCGATAACATGACCAGCGTTGCTTTACGTAGCTAGGCATATGGAGAAGAAAACCTCTAGTCCTGTCTACCGTGCTGGTCCGTCGATCATTAGTTTCAGCACAAGTAACCGTGTAATTTATTTTATTTTATTTTATTTTTACAAATATGGCAGTGCCGACATGCAAAGACCTCGGTGAACTATGCTTCTCGCCTGTATTTCAGATACATCCGGTCAGGAGTTCAGGTTTACATTTCTCGTATAAAAATATTGCCATAAGATTACAACGGCTTATCTCCACTCAGATTTTTTCTTCTCCTTTGAATTTCTCTTCCTTATGTCCGGTTTTTATTAACATAGAAAATACAACCTGGGATAGTGGGGAAAAAAATGCAGAGGCATCAAGTTTTACCTATTTGTAATCCCGATTCGACTTTCAAATGCAAAAGCAAGGATGCCGCGAGATAGTTGTCTATGTGCATGTAAAGGAAAGGTCGATCGGCAAAACTAAGAGAAAACTATTTTGAACGAAAATGTGTGCCTCTTTTAATTCAGAATAATTCAAAGGAATGTCAAAGAGCAAAAATTATATATGAACACATATTTCTAGCTTGGTACGTGCTGGCCGGTAGACCACGGTACGTGAAACTTGATGGGAGGAGACAGTATTAGACATTTGACACGACCGATGGACCAGCAGCAGCACCGGCGGTACAGTCCTTTGATACTTGAGAAAAGAGTGCTTGTACCGCGTATGTACTGGTGCTATAGCTAAAGACGATAAGTCCTTTGATGTCGTCCATAACAGTCCTTTGATAATTGAGAAAAGAGTGTTTGTACCGCGTATGTACTGGTGCTATAGCTAAAGACGATAAGTCCTTCGATGTTCGTCCATAAAACTGTTTAAAGCGGGCTGTCTTTTCACGGCGTGGTACTGTTCACCATGCATGTATCGTATATCACCTCCAAGTACGACCTAGTGGCTAGCTAGCGGTGCTAATTCAAATGTCATGGTTGGCTTGGGAATTAAGATAGGTAGATCGGACAAAGGCCTTAAGTGCCGTAGTTTTCTCGTGCTTCTCGTATACCATTCGTTTTGCATGAGGGCATCTCCAACCGCAAACCACAAATTTCATCTTGCATCCGTCTGCAGACAGAAGGATCAGTCCACGGATACGGATGCAGGAGGACGCCATTCAACGTTAGCCGCATACATTTCAACCCGCATTTTAAGAAATCAGACGGAATTCATGCAAACTGACCAGTATTCATTATAGTTCGGATAGAAAATAGCACAAATCAAACATACCATGCAAATTAAGTCTAGTACAACAAGGTCTCAAATTCGACTAGATCCTGAATGTCCAACAAGATTTTCATGAACGGATCATGTCGTCCCACACATACTCTCCCTTCAGCTTCATCCAACATTGTGTGCACGTAAATGGCCGTCTCTCTATCGTGTGTTATACCACGGCAGCACGTGCGGGCTCCATATAACATGTAGGCCAACATTGAATGCGTACGGTTGAAGGTGTGGTATGAATGGGTTGGGACCGCCCAATTTTTTTTGGTTGTGACCATTAAACTCATGTGTTTGGCTGAATATAAGATATGAGCTAGTTATTTAGGACGGGACCACCAGTCATGCATGCAAAGGGTTGCCATTTGATTCGACCGATTTCGTTGGGTGGAATAGTTCAGCATCTTCGAGGCATATTCTTTTTTACTCGAACCATTCAAGTGCTTTATAACCAAACATGTCTATTTTTTCGACGATCCCAACCCATCCGTTGCCACCCTTGCAATCAAACGCACCCTGAGTGAATGAATCAATCAACAAGTTGAGCAAGAGGAAGAAAAACTTACGATATTGTCCTCTGTCGCGTGCAGTGGCCACCTTGCCTCGAGCTGACGAACCACGTCGCAAAACTTGGTGACGATGATCTGGATAGCGTGCCAGCGATACGACAATGATCTCACGTTGGGTAGTTGAATGATGTACATGTCGTAGGGCGCAATGTGCTTTTGTGCGTGGAACGTTTCATGCACTTGCTCCCAGAAGAGCTCCCCTCTACTCCTACCTACGAAATCCGTGGATACGGCCAGCCACGCATCGCACAACAACTCATCCTCCATGGTCAAGTAACTGACCATCCCGCGTACTCTAAAATACAACATAGCATTTGAAAATAAGCTCAATGGCATTTGACCGAACACCTGTCGGGCGTGGTGTTCGCCATGGAGGTCGTTGACAGGGGGCGGAGTGTACCTGGGTACAAACGGCTCTAGGGTGAAAAGCTCCGTCATAACGGCGAGCGGGCACGTCGGTGCTGGTTGCGGACGTCCAGCAATGCCTCCGTGGTGGCCGGAGACCGGCGGAGGAGGTGGTGGTTGCAGATGCAAAGCAAGGTGGAGAAGGGGTGGAGTGGAAGGAAATGGGGCTAGGAGGGGGGCTGCGTGGGCCGGGGGTGTCGGAGTCCTACGTTTCGAGTGTCCGGACTCCCGCAAACCTCACCTCACTTTGTCTCCAATTTGCGGGAGAAATCGCATCCGGACCACCCCGCAGACTGATACATGCCCGCGTTGGATGTCTTCCTCGATCCGGACAGCATGGTCCGGACGGATGCGAGCGGTTTGCGGGTCCGCCTTGGAGATGCCTAATAGTATAGCCAACAACCGTCTATATGGAGTTGGTAGGTCTTCTATAGTCAACCTAATAATCAACATGTAAGGTAGTTACTAAGGGCATCTCCAGTGGCAACCCGCAAAAATTCTCCCACATCGGTCCGCGGATAAGGGGGATCAGTCCGAGGACATGGATGCGGAAGTCGACATCCAACGCTAGCCACATACATTTCAAACTCTTTTTCAATAAACCGGATGAAATTCATGCAAACACGGCCAGATTTCGTACAAACATGACAAATTTCATACAAACCGAATAAAAATGGTTACATTCTGGACATATTTTCAACTAAAAAGCTAAAACTATGTGCACGTACGGTCGCGCGGGGCTCCACTCCCACGACATGGATACACTACACTAGTCTATGGCCGGTCGCGGCTTGTCTTCCCCATGTTCGGCAGCCAAGAATAACCGGACTGTCGGGAGCCCCTGAGGCCTATTCTTCCCCCGTATCTTTCCTATGTCCGGCTACGCCGCTCATCGGAGCGGCAAAGAGAGTGCTTCAGCCGGAGGGGCAGGGCCCTTTCGTGGAGCTCAGACAAGTGCCCAGGATGGTCTGAGATAAAGGAGAACCGACCGGGTATCCGGCGGTGCCCTTCCTGGGACCCAAGCGCCGGCGGCCTCCCATGTTCTACTTTGGCTTGGGTTTCAACTAGTTGCATAGGGCCTTTGACCCTTTTGAGTGGTCAAATAAGTAAAAAAAACAATCTTAAGATTTGAGAAAAACCTGGGATGTGACAGACTACCACCCTTAAAAGAGATCTCGCTCCGAGATCTGCAGAGGCTAGAAAGAAATTTTAGGGTTTGGGTTTCTCTTAAATTCCATCTCCATGTCTGGGGTTCGTTGTCTGGGCTATGACAATGTCACATGTATCCTTGGGTACTTTGGTTCGTTATTTCTTTGATCCATTGACGATCTCTACCGCTCCTCGAGATAATTCTGTGATTGGTAGCTCCATTCCTCAAGGTTTCCTTGTAACTAATGTCTGGTTGCGGTTCCTGACAATTCATCACATGACTTATGTATTAATTATCATTTTGCTTTGCATGCATCATCATATAGAGCTGGCATGATAGTTGTGGCAAGGCGACTGTTCATCATTGATTTACATGTTACGCTAGATCATTGCACGTCCTAGTATTCCGGCAAAGGCATTAATTTGTAGCTATCATTTTCATTTCTGTGTTGCAAGTAAATAACAGTGTGATGTCCATTAGAGTGCACCTCTACCCGTGAGATAAAAAAGAGGCCAAAGAGCCCACCAAAAATAAGAGAAAAAGAAAAAGGAGGCACACTACTATCCTTTATACCACTTCTGCTTCAAATTAGCACTATGTTCTTTGTATAGAGAGTTTTCATATTGGGATTTTTATTTCTGTGCCCTTGGTTCCTTAACAGTCCTCAGTTTTGGCCATGGCATCTAACTTACCTCACTTTTCCCCTCCACCACTCGCCCCTTTCTCACAAAAGCCCAAACAAAGCCTTGCTATCGGGTCAAAGCAGTTGACTGTTACCTACTCAGTTACTGACGCGTGGGGCCGCAGTTCTTTGGACATGTGGGCCGCGTATGACAGGTGAGTTGTGGCCGTGATTGCTTATGATGAGTGGGACCTAAGTTGGGTGAGCTATCGCTTTGTTTTGCCTAAAACAGCCCGACCCTAAGTAATCAGCCGCATCCCCATCCAGCCGCCATTGTCGTTTCCGTAGTAGTCCAGTTGCCATCGTGCCCCTAGCAGCCCTACTGCTTACTCCGACCTTCAGCCTGAGCTCCGATGGCGAAGCGATCTGGTGATATATCACAACCCGCAGGAACCATCCAATATAGTTGGGCGACACGTACTTTCTAACTGAAACACTAGCAATTAGGATTAGTCAATTGAAGCAGATGGTTCCTGAAGACAAGGGGGCAATCTCAATGGAGATTCTCCTATGGGAAATGGAAGAGGCGATGGAGTCACCGGATCCTCGACAGTGAGCTCACTGGTATGAGTACCACTCCCGCCTCTCGTCGCCGAATCCAGAGGTAGAAGGGCTGGTAAATTTGCGTATTATTGACATCATCGACAAGGAAACAGAAGAGGAGGATGCAGACCATGAGGAGGAGGAGGAAGAGGATGCTGAGTAGGAGGAGGAGGAGGAGGAAGAGGATTCTGACGAGGAGGATGAGAAGATGGAGAATTCTGACGAGGAGTGGGATCGGGAGGAAGTTGCAGAAGAGGACATCTACTAGGGAGTTTGGAGATCACCACACAAGAGGAGGTTGCAGAAGATGTGGCCTATCAGGGGGTATGAAGATCATCGCTCATCCTTCATCGATAGACATGACACTAGTACAAAAAACGCTAGTGCCGCCGTTCTAAAAACCACATTGGTGTTGTTCGGGGTCGACGCAACCAATATGATGATTACAATGGTCAACGAGGATGAGCAGATGGATGACTAGGAGCTGTTGGAGGATGATGCAGGGGCAGATTTGCCCCTGCTCAGCTTGGAGGACAAGTCGGACTGCGAGACTACCCCAATAGTGGTGGAGCACTATGAGCTCTCAGCTCAGTTTGAGCAGAATGCTCAACGGTCCCATCGCCGCCTGGCTCGCCATCTTAAGCGTCTCCAACCCCCTTCTAGCTAGTGCTGAGGATCTGACATGTGGATGCCCGGTGTTAACTGAAAACAGTATGTTATTATGATGACCCACAAGTATAGGGGATCTATCGTAGTCCTTTCGATAAGTAAGAGTGTCGAACCCAACGAGGAGCAGAAGGAAATGACAAGCGGTTTTCAGCAAGGTATTCTTTGCAAGCACTGAAATTATCGGTAACAGATAGTTGTATGATAAGATAATTCGTAACGAGTAACAAGTAACAAAAGTAACTAAGGTGCAGCAAGGTGGCCCAATCCTTTTTGTAGCAAAGGACAAGCCTGGACGAACTCCTATATAAAGCAAAGCACTCCCGAGGACACATGGGAATTGTTGTCAAGTTAGTTTTCATCATGCTCACATGATTCGCGTTCGTTACTTTGATAATTTGATATGTGGGTGGACCGGTGCTTGGGTGCTGCCCTTCCTTGGACAAGCCTCCCACTTAGGATTAACCCCTCTCGCAAGCATCCGCAACTACGAAAGAAGAATTAAGATAAATCTAACCATAGCATGAAACATATGGATCCAAATCAGCCCCTTACGTAGCAACGCATAAACTAGGGTTTAAGCTTCTGTCACTCTAGCAACCCAGCATCTACTTATTACTTCCCAATGCCTTCCCCTAGGCCCAAATAATGGTGAAGTGTCATGTAGCCGACGTTCACATAACACCACTAGAGGAAAGACAACATACATCTCATCAAAATATCGAACGAATACCAAATTCACATGATTACTTATAACAAGACTTCTCCCATGTCCTCAGGAACAAACGTAACTACTCACAAAGCATATTCATGTTCATAATCAGAGGAGTATTAATTATCATTAAGGGTCTGAACATATGATCTTCCACCGAATAAACCAACTAGCATCAACTACAAGGAGTAATCAACACTACTAGCAACCCACAGGTACCAATCTGAGGTTTTGAGACAAAGATCGGATACGTGAGATGAACTAGGGTTTGAGAGGAGATGGTGCTGGTGAAGATGTTGATGAAGATTGACCCCCTCTCGATGAGAGGATCGTTGGTGATGACGATGGCTTCGATTTCCCCCTATCGGAGGGAAGTTTCCCCGGCAGAACAGCTCCGCCGGAGCCCTAGATTGGTTCCGCCCAAGTTCCGCCTCGAGACGGCGGCGCTTCGTCCTGATTTTTTCCAGGTCAAACGCACCATATAGCAGAAGATGGGCATCGGGGGCTTGCCAGGTGGCCCACAAGGCAGGGGGGCGCGCCCCCACCCTTGTGGATGGCTGGTGGCCCCCCTCTGGTGCTTTCTTCGCCCAATATTTTTTATATATTCCAAAATAATTCTCCTTGAAGTTTCAGGACTTTTGGAGTTGTGAAGAATAGGTCTCTAATATTTGCTCCTTTTCCAGTCCAGAATTCCAGCTGCCGGCATTCTCCCTCTTCATCTAAACCTTATAAAATAAGAGAGAAAAGACATAAGTATTGTGATATAATGTGTAATAACATCCCATAATGCGATAAATATCAATATAAAAGCATGATGCAAAATAAAAGTATCAACTCCCCCAAGCTTAGACCTCACTTGTCCTCAAGCGAAAGCCGAAATCAAAAAATATGTCCACATGTTTTGAGATAGAGGTGTCAATAAAATAAAATACGGATATGAGGGCATCATGATCTTCTTTAGGACAGCAACATATATTGTCATATAATTTCTTATGCTAGAGTAACAATTCATTCACAAGGTAGAGTATAAATCAGAAACTTCATTCAAAACTAACAAACTATGATCTCAGTCATTGAAGCAATTGCAATTTATCATAACATCGGAAAGAGTCAATTCAAGAGCTTTTCAGCAAGTCCACATACTCAACTATCATTTAGTCTTTCACAATTGCTAACACTCACGCAATACTTATGAGTTCAAAGCTTCAATCGGACATAGAGAAAGATAGGGTTCTATAGTTTCGCCTCCCAACCTTTTACCTCAAGGGTAATGTCAACAATAATACTTTATGATAACCTACATCCGGGTGGATATATATATCTGGATCTCTCCAACACATAGTGCTTGCCAAAAGAAAAAGCGTAAAAAGGAAAGGTGGAGATCACCACGACTCTTGTATAAGGGTAGAAGATAAAAGTAAAAGATAGGCCCTTCACAGAGGGAAGCAGAGGTTGTCATGCGCTTTTATGGTTGGATGCACAAAATCTTAATGCAAAAGAACGTCACTTTATATTGCCGCTTGTGATAAAGAACTTTATTATGCAGTCTATCGCTTTTATTTCTTCCATATCACAAGTTCATATAAAGCTTATTTTCTTCACACTAATAGATCATACATATTTAGAGAGCAAATTTTATTGCTTGCACCGATGACAACTTACTTGAAGGATCTTACTCAATCCATAGGTAGGTATGGTGGACTCTCATGGCAAAACTGGGTTAAGGGATGTTTGGATGCACAAGTAGTATCTCTACTTGGTGCAAAGGATTTGGCTAACATAAGAGGGAAAAGCAAGCTCAACATGTTGGAGGATCCATGACAATATAACTTCTATTCGGATATAAGAAAACATAACCCATTATGTTGTCTTCCTTGTCCAACATCAACTTTTTAGCATGTCATATTTTAATGAGTGCTCACAATCACAAAAGATGTCCAAGATAGGATATTTATATGTGAAGCCTCTCTTTCTTTATTACTTCCTATTAATTGCAACAATGACCAAAACTATGTTTGTCAACTCTCAACAAATTTTATTCATCATACTCTTTATATGTGAAGTCATTACTCTCCATAAGATCAATATATGATCTTTTTATTTCTTTTTATTCCTTTCTTTTATTTAATTCCCTCAAGATCATAGCAAGGAAGCAAAGCCCTCAACTCAAAACTACTCTTCATTATATATAACTCGTGGACTCGATTACATAGATAGATCTCGAAACAAAACTCAAAGCTAGATCATACTAAAACTTTATTCTGCTAGATCAAGATATAACCAAAAGGATCGAGCTAAGAAAAAAAACGATAAAAGTAAAGATGTGATGGTGATACGATACCGGGGCACCTCCCCCAAGCTTGGCAGTTGCCAAGGGGAGTGCCCATACCCATGTATTTAGGTCTCTTTCTTCGGAGGTGGTGATGATGGAGTTGTTGATGATGACAGAATTTTATCCTCCATCTTCCAAGGCATAGGTTCACCATCGTAAAAAGATGAACGAGTCTCCGGGATCCTCAAATCTATAGCCAAACTCATCCTTTTAAATCTGTATTTATACTCACAGTTTTGGTTTTGCAGGTCATAGATCTGGGCTTGGAGATGCTCGATTTTCTCATGAAGCTTGAAGATGGCCTCCCCAATGTTCTCGGCATCCAGCTTGTGACCACTAGTAAATTCATCGATCATCATGTGGTTGGCGGTGACTCCGCGTTCCACCATCCCTTGGCACTTGAAGACTTGCCGCTCCACTTCTTTGAGCCTTGTCTCCACGCTTCCGGTCTTCTTTGGCCCTTTAGTATCGCGGATGTGCAGCACCCCCTCACGCATCTCAATGGTTTGAGGGTGTTGCAGCACCTCCGCAAGATAAGGGTTGATGACCTTCTCGAAAAACTTGTCCTTGGGGGCGCTTGGAGACGTCATGGCGATCTGGATCTGTCAGAAAAACAGCTCGAAACAAAGACAGGAGATATTGTCGTGGTATGGTGGTCAAAACCTTCGGGAGATTATATAATGAATTTTTACCGACCAAAAGAAGTATTGTGCAAGAAAACGGAGTCCGGAGGGCACACGAGGTGGCCACAAGGCAGGAGGGCGTGCCCAGGGGGTAGGGCGCGCCCTCCACCCTTGTGGTCTCCTCGTGCATCTTTCGGACTACTTTTAATTTTTCTAATTATTCCAAAATGGAGAAAAATTGCTATTATAACAGTTTTGGAGTCGGTTTACTTACCGTACCACATACCTATTCCTTTTCGGGAGTCTGAAATGTTCTGGAAAGTATCCCTTATGTACTCCTCCCGTGTTATGGTATTAATTATATTGGTCTCAACATTTATGGGAGTACCTGAGATATAATGTTTGATTCTTTGACCGTTTACCACCTTTGGATTTGTGCCTTCGGCGTTGTTGATCTTAATGGCACCGGAACGATAGACCTCCTCGATAATGTAAGGACCTTCCCATTTAGAGAGAAGCTTTCCTGCAAAAAATCTTAAACGAGAATTGTATAGCAAAACATGATCACCTACATTAAACTCACGCTTTTGTATCCTCTTGTCATGCCATCTTTTAACTTTTCTTTAAACAACTTGGCATTCTCATAGGCTTGGGTTCTCCATTCATCAAGCGAGCTAATGTCAAATAACCTCTTCTCACCGGCAAGTTTGAAATCATAGTTGAGCTCTTTAATAGCCCAATAAGCTTTATGTTCTAGTTCAAGAGGTAAGTGACATGCTTTTCCATAAACCATTTTGTACGGAGACATAATCATAGGGTTTTTATAAGCAGTTCTATAAGCCCATAATGCATCATCAAGTTTCTTAGACCAATTATTTCTAGACCTATTAACAGTCTTTTGCAAAATCAATTTAATCTCTCTATTACTCAATTCTACTTGACCACTAGACTGAGGGTGATATGGAGATGCAATTCTATGGTTAACATCATATTTAGCAAGCATTTTACGGAAAGCACCATGAATAAAATGTGAACCACCATCACTCATTAAATATCTAGGGACTCCAAACCTCGGAAAAATAACTTCTTTAAGCATCTTAATAGAAGTGTTATGATCAGCACTACTAGTTGGAATAGCTTCTACCCACTTAGTAACGTAATCAACAACAACTAAAATATGTGTATACCCATTAGAGGAAGAAAAAGGTCCCATATAATCAAAGCCCCAAACATCAAATGGTTCAATAACAAGTGAATAATTCATAGGCATTTCCTGACGTCTACTAATATTACCAATTCTCTGGCATTCATCACAAGACAAGACAAACTTACGGGCATCCTTGAAGAGAGTAGGCCAATAAAAACCGGATTGCAATACCTTGTGTGCAATTCTATCTCCAGCATGGTGTCCTCCGTAAGCTTCGGAGTGGCACTTGCGTAGGATCTGTTCCTGTTCATGCTCAGGTACACAACGTCTAATAACACCATCTACTCCTTCTTTATAAAGGTGTGGGTCATCCCAAAAGTAATGTCTTAAATCATAGAAAAACTTTTTCTTTTGCTGGTATGTGAAACTAGGTGGTATAAATTTAGCAACAATGTAATTAGCATAATCAGCATACCATGGAGTATTACGAGAAGCATTTATGACAGCTAATTGCTCATCAGGAAAACTATCATCAATAGGCAGTGGGTCATCAAGAACATTTTCTAACCTAGACAAGTTGTCTGCTACGGGGTTCTCAGCTCCCTTTTTATCAATAATATGCAAATCAAATTCTTGTAACAAGAGAACCCATCTAATAAGTCTAGGTTTAGCATTTTTATTTTCCATAAGATATTTAATAGCAGCATGATCAGTGTGAACAGTTACTTTGGAATCAACAATATAAGATCTGAACTTATCACAGGAAAATACAACTGCTAGAAATTCTTTTTCAGTAGTAGCATAATTTCTCTGGGCACTGTCTAGAGTTTTACTAGCATAATGAATAACATTCAATTTCTTATCAACTCTTTGTCCTAGAACAACACCAACAACATAATCACTAGCATCACACATAATTTCAAAGGGTAAATTCCAATCAGGTGGTTGAATAATAGGTGCAGAAATCAAGGCTTTCTTAAGTATTTCAAATGCTTCTACACAATCATCATCAAAAACAAAAGGAACATCTTTTTGCAAGAGATTAGTGAGAGGCCTAGAAATTTTAGAGAAGTCTTTAATAAACCTCCTATAGAAACCAACATGACCAAGGAAACTTCTTATACTTTTGACATCTTTAGGACACGGCATCTTTTTAATAGCATCTACTTTAGCTTTATCAACTTCAATACCTCTTTCAGAAATTTTATGCCCCAAGACAATACCTTCATTAACCATAAAGTGGCACTTCTCCCAATTCAAAACAAGATTAGTTTCTTCACATCTCTGCAGAACTCGATCAAGGTTGCTTAAGCAATCATCAAAAGAAGTTCCGTAAACGGAGAAATCATCCATGAAAACCTCAACAATCCTTTCACAAAAGTCAGAGAATATAGCAGTCATACATCTTTGAAAGGTAGCAGGTACATTTCATAAACCAAAAGGCATACGTCTATAAGCAAAAGTACCAAAAGGGCAAGTAAAAGTGGTCTTTTATTGGTCCTCTTTTGACACAGGTATTTGAGAAAAACCAGAGTAACCATCTAGAAAGCAAAAATGTGTATGTTTGGATAATCTTTCTAGCATTTGATCAATAAAAGGTAGAGGGCAATGATCTTTTCTAGTAGCTTTGTTTAATTTACGAAAATCAATTACCATTCTATAACCTGTAACAATTCTTTGTGGAATCAATTCATTCTTATCATTAGGAACAACAGTAATACCTCCCTTCTTAGGGACACAATGAACAAGACTTACCCATCTACTATCAGCAATAGGATAAATTATACCTGCCTCCAGAAGCTTTAGTATTTCATTTCTTACCACTTCCTTCATCTTAGGATTCAGCCTTCGTTGGTGATCAACAACTGGTTTAGCATCAGGCTCCATATTAATTTTGTGCTGACAAAGAGTGGGACTAATGCCCTTAAGATCATCAAGAGTATATCCAATAGCTGCATGGTGCTTCCTCAGAGTTTTCAATAATTTCTTTTCTTCATGCTCTGAAAGGTTAGCACTAATAATAACAGGATATATCTTCTTTTCATCGAGATAAGCATATTTCAGAGTATCAGGTAATTGTTTAAGCTCAAACACGGGATCACACTTGGGTGGAGGAGGATCCCCAAGGATTTCAACAGGCAAATTGTGTTTCAAAATAGGCCCTTGATTAAAGAATATTTCATCTATTTCCCTTCTTTCATTCATAAACATATCATTTTCATGGTCTAGCAAATATTGTTCTAAAGGATCAGTAGGAGGCATGGCAATAGAAGCAAGACCAATAATTTCATCCTTACTAGGCAATTCTTTATCATGGGGTTGTCTACGAAACTTAGAGAAATTAAAATCATGAGACACATCCCCAAAGCCGACAGTAACAATATGCTTTTCGCAATCTATCTTAGCATTAACAGTATTCAAGAAAGGTCTACCAAATATAATGGGACAAAAATCATCTTGTGGGGAACCAAGAACAAGAAAATCAGTAGGGTATTTTATTTTCCCACACAAGACTTCAACATCTCTAACAATCCCAATTGGTGATATAGTATCTCTATTGGCAAGCTTAATAGTAACATCAATATCTTCTATCTCAGCAGGTGCAATGTCATTCATAATTTCCTGGTATAAGGTATAAGGAATTGCACTCACACTAGCACCCACATCACATAAGCCATGATAACACTGATCTCCTATTTTAACAGAAACAACAGGCATGCCAACAACGGGTCTATGTTTATCTTTAATATCGGGTTTAGCAATCCTAGCAGCTTCATCACAAAAATAAATAACATGCCCATCAATATTATCAACCAAGAGATTTTTAACCAAAGCAATACTAGGTTCAACTTTAATTTGTTCAGGGGGTGTAGGTGTTCTAGTATAACTCTTACGAACCACAATTGAAGCTTTAGCATGATCCTTTATTCTAACAGGAAAAGGTGGTTTCTCAATATAAGCAGTAGGGACAATAGGATCAACATTATAAGTAATAGTTTCTTCTTCAACTTTAATAGGTTCTACTACTTTCACTTCAATGGGAGGATGATATTTAAACCACTTCTCCTTAGGGAGATCAACATGAGTAGCAAAAAGATTCACAGAAAGAAGCTACTATCTCAGAGTCAAGTCCATATTTAGTGCTAAAATCACAAAAAGCATCGGTATCCATGAAAGATTTAACACAATCAAACTTAAGGTTTATACCTGACTCCTTACCTTTGTCAAGTTCCCAATCTTCAGAGTTGCGTTTAATTCTTTCCAATAAATCCCATTTGAATTCAATATCCTTCTTCATAAAAGAACCAGTACAAGAAGTATCGAGCATGGATTGATCATTACGAGAAAGCCGAGCATAAAAAATCTGAATAATAATTTCTCTTGAGAGCTCATGATTGGGGCATGAATATAACATTGACTTAAGCCTCCCCGAAGCTTGAGCTATACTTTCTCCTTCACGAGGCCAAAAATTATATATATAGTTCCGATCACGATGAACCAGATGCATAGGATAAAACTTCTGATGAAATTCCAATTTCAATCGGTTGTAGTTCCAGGATCCAATATCATCACATAGCCTATACCATGTCAATGCCTTTCCCTTCAAAGATAAAGGGAAGACCTTCTTCTTGACATCATCCTCGGGCAAACCTGCAAGCTTAAATAATCCACATAGATTAGGTGCATATCAGGATGTAATGTTCCGTCTCCTGCATAAGGATTAGCTAGCACTTTCTCTATCATACCCGAAGGAATTTCATAATAAATATTTTCAGTAGGTGCAGTAGGTTGAGGAGCAACTCTTTGCTCTTCCGGTCGAGGTGAAGATACCCCAAACAGGCCCCTCAAAGGATTATTTTCCATAGTGACAAGTGACAGTAAATTTCAGCACACTATATAAATGTTTTCTTACCAAATTCCACTTACCAAAGGCGCTTCAGTCCCCGGCAATGGCGCCAGAAAAGAGTCTTGATGACCCACAAGTATAGGGGATCTATCATAGTCCTTTCGATAAGTAAGAGTGTCGAACCCAACGAGGAGCAGAAGGAAATGACAAGCGGTTTTCAGCAATGTATCCTCTGCAAGCACTGAAATTATCGTTAACAGATAGTTGTATGATATGATAATTCATAACGAGTAACAAGTAACAAAAGTAACTAAGGTGCAGCAAGGTGGCCCAATCCTTTTTGTAGTAAAGGACAAGCCTGGACGAACCCCTATATAAAGCAAAGCGCTCCCGGGGACACATGGGAATTGTTGTCAAGTTAGTTTTCATCATGCTCACATGATTCACCTTCATTACTTTGATAATTTGATATGTGGGTGGACCGGTGCTTGGGTACTGCCATTCCTTGGACAAGCCTCCCACTTATGATTAACCCCTGTCGCAAGCATCGGCAACTACGAAAGAAGAATTAAGATAAATCTAACCATAGCATGAAACATATGGATTCAAATCAGCCCCTTAAGAAGCAACGCATAAACTAGGGTTTAAGCTTCTGTCACTCTAGCAACCCATCATCTAATTATTACTTCCCAATGCCTTCCCCTAGGCCCAAATCATGGTGAAGTGTCATGTAGCCGACGTTCACATAACACAACTAGAGGAAAGACAACATACATCTCATCAAAATATCGAACAAATACCAAATTCACATGGTTACTTATAACAAGACTTCTCCCATGTCCTCAGGAACAAACGTAAATACTCACAAAGCATATTCATGTTCATAATTAGAGGAGTATTAATTATAATTAAGGGTCTCAACATATGATCTTCCACCGAATAAACCAACTAGCATCAACTACAAGGAGTAATCAACACTACTAGCAACCCACATGTACCAATCTGAGGTTTTGAGACAAAGATTGGATACGAGAGATGAACTAGGGTTTGAGAGGAGATGGTGCTGGTGAAGATGTTGATGGACATTGACCCCCTCTCGATGAGAGGATCGTTGGTGATGATTATGGCTTTGATTTCCCCCTACCGGAGGGAAGTTTCCCCGGCAGAACAGCTCCGCCGGAGCCCTAGATTGGTTCCGCCCAAGTTCCGCCTCGAGACGGCGGCGCTTCGTCCCGAAAGCTTCCTCCTAAATTTTTCCAGGTCAAAACACACCATATAGCAGAAGATGGGCATCGGGGGCCTGCCAGGTGGCCCACAAGGCAGGGGGCGCGCCCAGGGGGGTAGGGCGCGCCCCCCACCCTTGTGGATGGCTGGTGGCCCCCCTCTGGTGCTTTCTTCGCCCAATATTTTTTATATATTCTAAAATAATTCTCCTTGAAGTTTCAGGACTTTTGGAGTTGTGCAGAATAGGTCTCTAATATTTGCTCCTTTTCCAGTCCAGAATTCCAGCTGCCGGCATTCTCCCTCTTCATGTAAACCTTATAAAATAACAGAGAAAAGGTATAAGTATTGTGATATAATGTGTAATAATAGCCCATAATGCGATAAATATCAATATAAAAGCATGATGCAAAATGGACGTATCATATTACCATACTAATATTTGCTAAGCTTAATCATGCCGTTAAGTTTTGCTTCAATGTGCTTACTAAGTTGGTGTATGCTACGTTTTGGATTTCCTACATTGAGTGGCTTTTGCATGTTCAAAAATAGTGTAGCATGCAAACTTACCTAAAAATAGTAACATGGAAAACTTACTGAAAAAGGTGCAACATGCAAAAATAACCAAAATTTTGTCAACATAGTATAAGAGTATCATGCACTTGCAGAGCTTACCAAAAAAATTCTAGCATGTACATAAGTAGACCGAAAAAGTGCAACATGTACGTAAGTATTCCAAAAAAGTGCAACATGTACGTAAGTAGTCCAAATTGTCAAACTTGTGGTATTAGAAGTTTATTATTTTTCCCACTAACTAGTTCACATAACATGGCTTAATGCAAAAGAATTTCAATTTTTGAGGCTTTTTTATTTTCTTTGATGTTTTCCAAAATGTGATCAAACTTGCAAGGTTGACCATTCCTACCACATGGTTGGGAATTTCAACTTTGGTTGTGCCCAGTGTCTAGACCACCAATTCAAAAGCTTAAAATGATTTTTTTGCCAATTTTCAGGACCAAGATACATCACCCTTGTAGTTCAAATTTGAGAAAGTTCTGATAAATCTCTAGAAATTCACTAAAAGGATGACATATAGAAATAAAAATAGAAAATTCATGGAACTTGGGCATTGTGCATCCAGTGTGGTCTACTTTGGATGAAAAATGCAAAGGTCCCATTTTCATTCTTATTTGAGGTGCTTCTCTCACAACCACGGGCCTTTCTAGCACTTGGAAAATGAAAATAATGTTTTCTATTGCAAAATAATTGCAAATTCCTATGGAAACATTGTCCACAATGGTAACACCAATAGTTGTGCCAAATTTCACTACAAAATTTGCTCTATTTTGCGACATTTCACTTGTGTCACGTATAACCCTTTTTCGTCGTGGAAAATACCCCATGTGACATTTTCCGGCCGTCACTCCCATCGTCACCGAAGCACCGACATAGAAAATAAAATTTTGATGGTACCGCTTTTTTCATCACGCAAGATCGCATTTTAGGTGACGACCCTAATAATGTTATTGATCGCTGTTTTCGGTGATGGCCGAGAATGTCAGCTATGATAGCCCAATCTGTTGCGTAAGATCATTTTGGTGATGATAATTATTCACCGATGATCGGTCCGGGGGGGTTGTCCGGTCAAAGATTCAGACAGGTGGGGCCAGAAGTTGCTGAGGTCGCTTCTTCCATGTGGGTCCGACGTGGGTTTTATCGCCGACCATCCTGTTAGTAATAATTGGGCTCCAGTTTTAACCGATCAAAGCTGCTGACATATGGGACCAGAAGATACTGACCTGGCTGCTTACAAATGGGACCAGACATTGTCGACGACATGCTTTTAAATCACAATTACCGTCGCTCATTGGAAAAAACTATATTCATCTATTATTAATTTTGCCAGTGAATATGTATTTAATTTGTAATTTCAGGAAAATAGATTGAAAATTTTAATTCGATGGAATATGAGATTTCAAACATTGGCAACAGATCTTCCATTATAAGTGAATCCTGACATTTACAAGGAGAAGCAGAGGACAAATTGTCGAACAAAGTAAAATTAGATTGACTATAAGCATGAGGCCATCTCTATTTTTTAGACGCTGTCTTCTGCTGACTTCCTGAACTTCCTTAATAGGTGACTGAGCATTGCCTCCATATGTCTTTTCCTTTTTTCAAAGACAGTGGATTTCTTCCGCTGATCCATTTTGAAATCTTCAATCTCTTGCAACTGCTTCTTCTTAAGTTCTTTAATTCTACTATCTGGGCAAAAAGTATTTCATTCAGCTCTTCATGAAACACATTAGTTGCCTTTTTTGCATCTGCCTCTTGAGTTGCAATGATGTGTTCTAGCTCACGGATGTGCTCACGAGAGGATGAATTCTTCCTGGAGGAGGATGATATGCCCATGATTAAAAGTAAGTTGCTTGAGGAGCTCTTTTCCTTAATGATTTCTACATCAGGTATTGCTGTCGTATCAAGCAGTTTTGATGGTGTGTGCCTGATCCTCGATTCATTCGTCAATACGATTGATAGCAGTGTTAGAGCAGTGTTTGATAGTTTGAATAATTATTGTCAGACTATAAATTTGAAGCCTACTAATTTGGCAGTACCTACGATTTGTTTTTTTGCAGTCAGACTCAATGTAGGATCTTTGTTTGTAGTGCACGTAGGTTCAAGCAAGTCTCCACCGGATTTATTATCAATGTTGTCCTTAGGCTTGTATCCAATTTATCAATTGGTAAACATTAATACTGCAAGAAATGTAGTAATCCAACATAAAGCTTTTTCAATAGTAGTACAAATACTTAACATTTGATTGAAGTGAGAATAACATTTTGTAGGTGCATTGTTCTGGCTGAGCTTCAGAGTAGATGGTTTTCTTTGTTTCTTCGCATGAAGTTCCTACGACATGAAGCTCAAATTTAGTACAATGTTTCCAAAAGTACGGATTGACAAGTTGAAAAGCAAAGAGTGTGTATCACATACATTGGAGTGATCCTCACACCAGTGGTCCACGGGTGCTTTTTTTAGCTTCTTCCAGTAATTGTTCCTAACTGGAATATCGCGACCACATTTCCTCATAAGAACAATGCACATTTCTACGGCAAATGCATCCTTTGGGTCAATATGATCCATTCCCTGCACAAAACATACACCCATTTAGGATAGAACATATGCACGTCTAATTTTAATAAATGTTTTACAACACAAGTTCAACTTGTAGATGAATTAGCAATCAGAAAAGAAAGTTTAACCATGTGAATAGATGGGCCGTTCACTTTAGATCTTGTTGCAGTTGAAGATGAAGGTATGTCGGCTATGGTCCGCTTTTTCCCTAGTGCCACTATAGAACCATACATTGCTTGGATGAATGCACTCGAAGGCATAGTTTAGAAACAAAAATCTGGGATTGGTACTAATCTGATGTACAAGAAATCTATACCTGAGAAGTAGTTTTCTTAAGATTACTAGGATCTTGACCTATATCAATCTGACTGGCATTATCTGAACCCTGTGAATCCATATCAATTTCGTAGACCACATCTTTTCTCAGCGCATGTTTGGCTATAGGACAATCGTCCTTTGGTGTTTCTTCTTTAATCATGCAGTACAGATGTGCTTGTCTGGCAGCAGCACCTGTAGAATCAAACATGACTTATTACTACACACGATCATCAATATTGTGAACAAATATTCACAGGGTAACACATAAGAAGTAGTACTGCACTACCTAATCTAGAGCAACATGTTATATTAAGAAGAAGAAATCATTCAATTGTGAAAAAACACAAGATTTAATATGAACCTACATACTAAATTACTGTAACCCTAGATAGAACTATCTGCAGTACCGCGTGTAATACGGCTAATTTATTAAGAAACTACATACTAAATTGGTATAATCCTAGGCAGAATTAGATGATGTACGAAGCCTACAATTAGATTACTTCTTTCAAAGAACAACATGTGAAAATGTAAAAGCACATGCAAATCTTAAATGGGACGATGGGGCGAGAGGGGGCTAGAGTGGTTACCTGGTAGTGCTGGATTAGGTCTTGGGGTCGACGGGGGAAGTTTACATTGTTTGGCGCTTCGAAGCACGCCGGCCATGCCGGACACCGGGGAGGGATCCATTTGGCTACCACAAGTGGACTAGATCTGCAGAAGAAGAGACATATGAGGGGATGGTGCGAATGAAGATGTGGGTTCATTTCATGAATTAGGAAGAAGCTTTATATGATGGGTTTGGGAAAAATGAGCATGGCATTTAAAATAGTTGGAGGGAACAAAAAAGAGAGGGAACGAAAGGGCGGAGGAACGAAATTTTTGGGTCATGATACATCTCCGTCGTATCTATAATTTTTGATTGTTTCATGACAATATTCTACAACTTTCACATACTTTTGGCAACATTTTATATTATTTTTGGGACTAACATATTGATTTAGTGCCCAGTCCGAGTTCCTGTTTGTTGCGTGTTTTTTGTTTCACAGAATATCCATATCAAACGCAGTCAAACACGATAAAACTTTACGGATATTTATATTGGAATATATGTGATTTTGGGAAGAAGAATCAACGCGAGACGATGCCTAAGGGGGCCACAAGCCAGGAGGGCGCGCCCCCTACTCAGGACGCGTCTAGCAGGCTTGTGGGCCCCCTGTAGGTCGGTTGGGGGTATCCTTTGGCTGCAAGGAAGCTAATATCCGGAAGAAAATCCCCTCAATATTTCATCCCAATCGGAGTTACGGATCTCCGAGAATTTAAGAAACGGTTTTCGCCCAGAAAACAAGAAGGCAAAACAGAAGAGAACGGAGAGAGAGAGATCCAATCTCGGAGGGGCTACTGCCCTCCGGGAACCATGGCGACCATGGACTAGAGGGGAAACTCCCCTCCCATCTAGGGGAGAGACCAATGAATAAGAAGAAGGAGGGGGTCTCCCTCACCCTCTCTCCTGGTGGCGCCAGAACGCCGCCGGGACAATCATCATGACAGTGATCTACACCAACAACTTCGCCGCCGTCATCACCAACTCTCCCCCCTCTATGCAGCAGTCTAACACCTCTTCACCCCGCTGTAATCTCTACTTAAACATGGTGCTTTATGCCACATATTATTATCCAATGATGTGTTGCCATCCTATGATGTTTGAGTATATTCGTTTTGTCCTATGGGTTGACTGATGATCGTGATTGGTTTGAGTTGTATGTTTTATTTTAGTGCTATCCTATGGTTTCCTCCATGTCACGCAAGTGTGTGGGATTACCGCTGCGGGTTTGCAATATGTTCATGATTCTCTTATTATTGGTTGCTGGAGTGGCAGAAACCTAAACACGGATACATGGGTTGTTGCGTATGGGAGTAAATTGGACTTGTTACTTAATGCTATGGTTGGGTTTTACCTTAATGATCTTTAGTAGTTGTAGATGCTTGCTAGGGTTCCAATCATAAGTTCTTATGATCCAAGTATGGAAAGTATGTTAGCTCATGCCTCTCCCTCATATAAAATTCCAATAATGATTATCAGTCTAGTTATCGATTGCCTAGGGACAAATCCTTCTCTTGTCTTACGAAAAGCTTTCTACTAAATAACTAACTTTTATTATCTCGCAAAGTACTCCTAGTTTTATTCTTGCTAAGTGGTTCTAGCATTACACCTACAAAGTACTTCTAGTTTCATACTTGATCTAGGTAAAGCAAACGTTAAGTGTGAGTAGAGTTGTATCGGTGGTCGATAGAACTTGAAGAGAATATAAATTCTACCTTTAGCTCCTCGTTGGGTTCAACACTCTTATTTATCGAAAAAGCTACAATTGATCCCCTATACTTGTGGGTTATCAAGACCTTTTTTGGCACCGTTGCCGGGGAGCAATAGCGTGGGGTGAATATTCTTGTGTGTGCTTGTTTGCTTTATCACTAAGTAGTTTTTATTTTCTGTTCTAAGTAGTTCTCTATCTTTTGTTATGGATATGGAACACAAAATACATAAAAATTTAGTTGTAATTGCTACTGATGGAGATGGGGAACCTCCTAAAACCTTCGATGTTGGTTATGTGGAAAATATTAAATACTACTTTGATAATCCTGATAAATCCCCATTGAACTTGATAATGGGAGATACTTTGGATCACCGGGAATACTTTAGAAATTATTGCTTTTCTCAAAAAGGGAAACACTTATGGGATCAAATTAAAATGTTGCGTCGGTATGCTTGGAATATGTGTTCTATGTATGATTATACCTGTTGCTCTAAGATAAAGGCTCTACACCTTCCCTTTCAATGTGAATTTAATGATAATAAAACCTTGTCTTCTTATGCTAATGGTGTATATGATTACTATGACATGGAACACATAGAAGAATTTGTTGCTTTTAAGGGTGCCTATGAAATTGAATCTTTGCTTGAAAAGTATGAAGATTGTGATGATGCTCTTTACATATTTGAAAATTATGGTATACTGAAATATTGCTATGAGAATTATGAATACAATGCCTATATTAATGAATTTGTTGAGAAAGTCTCCGCTGTCAGAAGAGATTAATATTTTGCAGGAATCTATTGAAGAAGAAATTGCTGAAACGGTGAGCTCATTAGATGAAAAAGATGAGGAGGAGAACGAAGAACAAAAGGAGGACGAGCGGATTGATCACGTGTGCCCACCTTCTAATGAGAGTAAATCTTCAACTCATACATTGTTTAATTTCCCTACATGCTTACCGAAGGATGAATGCTATGATAATTGCTATTATCCCTTGGACTCGTTTGAAATATCCCTTTTTGATGAACTTGATGCTTGCTATGCTTGTGGCCATGATGCCAATATGAATTATGCTTATGGAGATGAACTTGTTATAGTTTCTTATGTGAAGAATGAAATTGTTGCTATTGCACCCACACATGATAGTCTTATTATGTTTTTGAATTCTCCCAACTACACTATATCGGAGAAGTTTGCCCTTATTAAGGATTATATTGATGGGTTGCATTTTACTATTACACATGATGATTTTGATGGATATAATATGCATGTGCTTTCTGCTCCTAATTGCAATTATTATGAGAGAGGAACTACATCTCCGCCTCTCTATGTTTCCAATACAATAAAATTGCAAGAAACTATTTCTACTGTGAATTGGGCTTTACTTGATGTGCATGAATTGTTCTTTTATGATATGCCGATGCATAGGAAGAGAGTTAGAATTTGTCATTACATGATATATGTTGCTTTGTGCTCACTACTAAATTACAAATCATTGTTAATTAAAATTGACTTTGATATACCTTGGGATCCGGGTGGATCAATTACTTGGGCACTATATGCCTAGCTTAATGGCTTTAAAGAAAGCGCTGCATGGGAGGCAACCCAGAAGTTTTAGAGAGTCATTTATTTCTATTGTGTGATTTTAAAAGGTTTGAAAAAAAAATATAGAGGGGAACCTAAAAACTTTTTCAAAAAGAGAAGCGATTGGAAGGTTATGCATTGGAGAAGTGAGGGTCGACCTTGAACACTTGTGTTCATGCTCATGGAAACAATGTAGATTTTTTCATGGAAATTTCTCGTAAAAATAATTATCCCCTTGTAAAAATCCATTGTATTATAAAAATAATGTGCCAAAAATTACCTTTAGGGTGTTTAAATCGCTTGTTTGGTGTGTGCAGTGCAAAAACAGAAACTTTTGCTGTAGTGCGTGAATTTACTTTTACTGGAATGCCAAAAGTTTCTAAAATATTTACACGTTACTTCTATGCAAATTGTTTATTGTGTCCTAATTGTTTAGAATTGTTTGAGTTATAGAAGTATATGTACCAATTACATCTTTACAGACTGTCATGTTTTCACAGATTACTTTTATAGTTTCTTTATTTGCTTATGTTTGAAATCTTGTTGAGCCCCATTGACTTTGGAGCCATAGAATTGTGATAGCATACAATGGGTAATGTTTGATTATAATTATACAATAATTTTACAGCAGGACATGATGGTATTTGATGTTATATGTACTAACCCCTCTAATAAAAAGTTCTGTTAAGTTTTGTGTGGATGAAGTGTTCGAAGATCGAGGAGGTATCGATATGAGGAGAATAAAAAGAGGCAAGAGTTCAAGCTTGGGGATTCCCAAGTCACCCCAAGTAAATATTCAAGGAGACTCAAGCGTCTAAGATTGGGGATGCCCCGGAAGGCATCCCATCTTTCGTCAACAATTATCAGTATGTCTTGGTTTTTGTTTTGTTCACATGATATGCAATGATTCTTGGAGCGTCGTGTGATTTTTATTTTTCTTCTAATAATGCACCCTGCTGGTATGAGATAGTATTGGTTGATTTATAGAATGCTCTTTGCACTTCACTTATATCTTTTGAGTATGGATTTATAGAATGCTTCATGTGCTTCACTTATATCATTTGAAGTTTGGATGCCTGTTTCTCTACACATAGAAAACCGTTATTTGTAGAATGATCTTTTGCTTCACTTATATTTATTAGAGGATGGGCAAGTCTTTAGTACAAATAATTAAACTCTTTATCCATGAAATTTATTTGAGTTTCTTTGATCTCTTATATGCATGATTACTTATAGCCTCGTATTTCTTCTTCGAACTTTTGGTTTAGTTAGGCAAACTAGATCGATTTTTCTTGCCATGGGAAGAGGTGCTTTGTGATGGGTTCGGTCGTGCGGTGTTCTTTCCCAGTGACAGAAGGGGCAACAAGACACGTATTGATCGTTGCTATTAAGGATAACAAGATGGGGTCTATTCCTACAGGAATAAATCTTGTCTACATCATGTCATCATTCTTATTGCATTACTTCGTTTCTCCATGAACTTAATACACTAGATGCATGCTGGATAGCGGTCGATGTGTGGAGTAATAGTAGTAGATGCAGGCAGGAGTCGGTTTACTAATCTTGGACATGATGCCTATATAATGATCATTGCCTGGATATCGTCATAATTATTTGAAGTTCTATCAATTGCCCAACAGTAATTTGTTTACCCGCCGTATGCTATTTTCTCGAGAGAAGCCACTAGTGAAATCTATGGCCCCCGGGTCTATTCTTTATCATATTTGCTTTGAGATCTATTTTTATTTGCTTTTGTTTTCAGATCTATTATTCTAAAAACCCAAAAATACCTTGCTGCACTTTTTCTTTATTTATTTTATTTTGTTTTATCGTGAGATCTATTTATCCAAAATCATACAAACCAATCTATCTTTTACCCAAGAGGGATTGACAACCCCTCTTACGCGTTGGGTTGCAAGTATTTGTTCTTTGTGTGCAGGTACCATTTACATAGTGTTGCTTGGTTCTCCTACTAGTTTGATAACCTTGGTTTCATAACTGAGGGAAATACCTACCGTAGCTATGCTGCATCATCCCTTCCTCTTCGGGGAAATACTGACGCGGACACGATACGTCAGTGATACGTCTCCAACATATTTATAATTTTTGATTGTTCCATGCGATTATATTATCTGTTTTGGATGTTTTATATGCATTAATGTGCTATTTTATATTATTTTTGGGACTAACCTATTAACCTAGAGCTCAGTGCCAGTTTTTGTTTTTTTCCTTGTTTTTGAGTTTTACAGAAAAGGAATATCAAACGGAGTCCAAACGGAATAAAACTTTACGATGATTTTTCTTGGACCAGAAGACATCCACGGAGCTTGGAGAGGGGGTCAGAAGATGGCCGAGGAGGCCACAAGCCTGCCTGGCGCACCCGGGGGGGGGGGGGGGCTGAGGGCTTGTGGGCCCCTCGGGAGTCCTCCAACCTTAATTCTTGCGCTATTAATTCCCAAATATTCCCAAACCACCAGAAGCGTCCACCTAAATACTTTTCCGCCGCCGCAAGCCTTTGTTCCCGTGAGATCCCATCTTGGGGCCTTTTCCGACGATCTGTCGGAGGGGGATTCGATCATGGAGGGCCTCTACATCAACCTAGCTGCCCTACCGATGATGTGTGAGTAGTTTACCACAGATCTACGGGTCCATAGCTAGTAGCTAGATGGCTTCTTCTCTCTCTTTGATCTTCAATACAATGTTCTCCTCGATGTTCGTGGAGATCTATTCGATGTGATACTTTTTTGCGGTGTGTTTATTGAGATCCAATGAATTGTGGATTTATGATTAGATTATCCATGAATGTTATTTGAGTCTTCTCTGAACTCTTTTATGCATGATTAAGATATCTCTGTATTTCTCTTCGAACTATCAATTTGGTTTGGCCAACTAGATTGGTTTTTCTTGCAATGGGAGAGGTGCTTAGTTTTGGGTTCAATCTTGCGGCCTCCCCACCCATTGACAGAAGGGGTATTGAGGCACGTATTGTATTGTTGCCATCGAGGATAAAAAGATGGGGTTTATATCATATTGCTTGAGTTTATCCCTCTACATCATGTCACCTTGTTAAGGCGTTAATCCATTCTTATGAACTTAATACTCTAGATGCATGCTGGATAGCAGTCGATGTATGGAGTAGTAGTAGTAGAAGCATGATAACCCACAAATATAGGGGATCGCAACAGTTTTCGAGGGTAGAGTATTCAACCCAAATTTATTAATTCGACACAAGGGGAGCCAAAGAATATTTGCAAGTATTAGCAGCTGAGTTGTCAATTCAACCACACCTGAAGATTAATTATCTGTAGCAAAGTTATCAGTAGCAAAGTAGTATGACAATTTTGATAGTAGTAGCAACAGCAATAGTAACGGTAACAGTGATAGCAATGATTTTGTAGCAAGTGCAAAGTGACAATAGCAGTAGTAACTTAGCAAGAACAATATGAGAGAAATTCGTAGGCATTGGATCGGTGAATTCATTGGATGATATTCATCATATAACAGTCATAACCTAGGGAGATACATCACTAGCTCCAGTTCATAAATATAATGTAGGCATGTATTCCATAAATAGTCATACGTGCTTATGGAAAGAACTTGCATGACATCTTTTGTCCTACCCTCCCGTGGCAGCGGGGTCCTATTGGAAACTAAGGGATATTAAGGCCTCCTTTTAATAGAGAACCGGAACAAAGCATTAACACATAGTGAATACATGAACTCCTCAAACTACGGTCATCACCGGGAAGTGTCCCGACTATTGTCACTCCGGGGTTGCCGGATCATAACACGTAGTAGGTGACTATAACTTGCAAGATCGGATCTAGAACATAGATATAATGGTGATAACATAAATGGTTCAGATCTGAAATCATGGCACCGGGGCCCAAAGTGACAAGCATTAAGCATGGCAAAGTCATAGCAACATCAATCTCAGAACATAATGGATACTAGGGATCAAGCCCTAACAAAACTAACTCAATTAAATGATGAATCTCATCCAACTCCTCACCGACCAGCGAGCCTATGAAGGAATTACTCACTCCCGGTGGGGAGCATCATGGAATTGGCGATGGAGAAGGGTTGGTGATGACGAAGATCGAAGACCCCCCTCTCCGGAGCCCCAAATAGACTCCAGATCTGGCCTCCCGATGAAGAACAGGAGGTGGCGGCGTCTCCGTCTTGTGAAACAAGATAATTCTTCCTCCCTGATTTTTCTCTCCAAATATGTGATTTTATAGTATCAGGGTTGAAGTCTGCGGGGCCACCAGGTGGGGACAACCCACCTGGGCGCGTCTGGAGGGGGGAGTGCCCTGGTGGGTTGTGCCCACCCAGGTGCCCCCCCTCCGGTGGTTCTTGGCTCCAGAAATTCTTATTTATTGAATAAAAAATCCTCGCAAAGTTTTGTTCCAATCCAAGAACTTTTATTTCTGCACAAAAACAACACCATGGTAGTTCTGCTGAAAACAGCGTCAGTCCGGGTTAGTTTCATTCAAATCGTGCAAATTAGAGTCCAAAACAAGAGGAAAAGTGTTAGGAAAAGTAGATACGACAGAGACGTATCAACTCCCCAAGCTTAAACCTTTGCTTGTCCTCAAGCAATTCAGTTGATAAACTGAAAGTGAAAAAGGAAAACTTTTACGAAGTCTTTTGCTCTTGTTTTCATAAATAAGCTTAAGTAGCACCCAGGTTTTCAACAAAGATTATAACTAACCATGTTGACAATAACTCTTAAAAATTATATTAACTCATAACAATCGCATAATCAACTAGCGAGCAATAATAAGATATCTCAAACAATCAACACTTTGTCAAAGCAACCATGATATAATATGACAATAGTGGTATCTCGCTAGCCCTTTCTGAGACCGCAAAACATAAATGCAGAGCACCTCCAAAGTTCAAGCAGCGACTAAACATTGTAATTCATGGTAGAAAAGATCCAGTCATGATGCACCCAACATTAGCTATACACAATGCATGAGGATGACAATAGTGTTGGGGATATAACTATTGAGTATAAACCGCCCAGGAGGGGCCGGGTTATGCTCATAGTGATTTACCTGTATTGAAGCCCATGAAGACATAGAAGATGGTGACTTACGAAGGAGACTTAATAAGAAGGCCCAAAGCCCAAAGGCGAGTTGGGGCCCATAGATGTAAACCACCATAAGTATATGACTTGTATTGTAAGATAGGAAAGAGTGGATACCGAGCCGGACACGTTTATGAGCCGGCCGGGATTCTGTGAACCGCCGGGCGTCAACCTGTGTATATAAAGGGACGACCCGGTGGCGGTTTAGGTAGAAGAGACAACAGATCGAGAGTTAGGTTAAGCGTATTCGCTCCCTGGTCATCGAAACCCTAGCAATACCACCTCAAATTGGATTAGGCCTTCACCTTCACCGCAAGGGGCCGAACCAGTATAAACTCCCCGTGTCCTTTGTCCTGATTAACCCCTTTAAACTAACCTCATTGCGATGGCTCCACGACTAAGTCCTCACACTAGGACATCTGCCATGACTATTCCACGACAGTTGGCGCCCACCGTGGGGCCTGCGCATGGTGGTTTTGAGTTCTTGAAGGGCAACTTCGAAGGGAGCAAGGGATACGCTGTGGGCCGGATGATCAAGAGTCGTCGCGGCAAGCTGTACATCGACGACGAAGGCTGGGGCCCTGAGGCCGGCTCAATTGAGTACGGGTACCGGGTCCCCTTCGGTGGAATTCACGTCTTCATTGGCAAGATCGGCGAACTGGGCCCTGAGCCGGACACCTGCACCGACATCATCGAGACGGCTCAGCGTGCAAAACCCGCCCGAGTTCAGCCCACCATGAGTCGTGCCTTCGTGGGATTCATCAATGGTGCGGGATCTGAGGATAAACCAGTATCTGACGGTGAGACAGTTATCTATTCTGATGGCGAGTCATCCACCGGTGAAACCGAGTCATTGTACCGACTGCAAGACGGTCGGCTTGGGGGCTGTTTCGATGGCGATAGTATTCCAGACCCCTACGAGCCGCCGAACCGGGTTGCAATCTTCATGGCCGGTACACAGCCAGTGCAACACTCTTCAACTGCAGCGGCATTGATTTCCGGGTCAGCAGCGGCGACGGCAGCCGGGGCAGGAGGCCCTGCGCGCCCACCGGCTCAAGTCTTGTCCGGTTTACTAGACGCCTTGGCAATACTGCTGATGACGGAGGTTAACCCAGATAATCAAGATCAGTATAACGCGGAAGTCGTGAAATTGCAAGATCAGATAGCTCAAGCTAAGGAAGACCTGGCAGCTGAAGATGCCAGGATGGCTGCGTAGCGGGTTACGTTGGATGCTCAGGCGCAGCGGATTCAGTCAAAGTCTTACCGGCTCATGCTAGATCAGAACGCTTCAAACGAAGTCATGAGGAGGAGGCATCAGTCTCGCCTGCCACCAGTTTACGAGGCGAGGAACCTCTTTAACACGCCAGGACTCGAACTAGCGACATGCAGGGCCTCTGTCGTTTTTTCTTAATGAGTCTTTGGTTACTTGGGGACTTCTGGCTTATGAGCGAAGTTATGATTACCCTTTGAACCGGCTTATAAGCCAACTGAAAAAAAAACTTGGGGGCTTGCTACCCAGGTTAAAGGCACCAAAGAGAGTCTGAAGCAAAATCACAGCTCAAACATAGGTGCCCCTTGAGCATAGCTCAAAAATATTACTTGGGGGCTCCTTGATTCTAAAGAACAAAGAGTTTGTATAACCCTTGTAATAGGCTTAAAAGCCAGGCTTGGAAGCCAGGTGTATTCACCTAAAACCCCGGGTTATCCTGCCTTTTTAAGTAAGCCACTCCGCCCAGGTATTCCTGGAATGACCCGTCGAACGTTTGACAAGTCAATCTTATACAGACCCTGAACTTGTCAAAGTTAAAACGACGATTGGTTACGTGAGGTCCATCTTATAAGGTTTGTATATAGGTTTAACTCAGTGGCTGTGCGGCCCGTGAAAGCACTCGATTTTCGTCCTGGCAGCCCATGAAAAGCCTCGTTTTTTCGTTTGTTTTATTTCACAATTTTTGACGTTTATTTGATGAGGCTTATAATGCTTTATGATCATAATTCATCCGGTGTTTATTAACCCGGCCTGGCTTTTGACTATAAGTCGCCAGTATGAGATAAGATAATATCCGGTGTTTATTAACCCGGCTTGGTTTTGTTCATAAGCCAAGCAATCTATGATAATTACTAGTGCTCAAAGTTTGGGTTCTCCCCCTTACTACACCGGTTTGGTAAACCAACAGTGTGATCAAATATCACTGGTATGATATATTTCAAATTTGGTTATTCTGAAAAGTCCAGCCTTGGGTATAAGCTATGTTAGTTTCCATGGTTTTATATTGGGCGTTATGACCCGTCCAGCGGTAAACCACCAGGACACTTTTAATCCGTTGCATGCAGTAGCAGATTCCACATTGTTAATATTATAAGCATAAGTGGCATATCTTAACATGGTGGATTAGCAGTGTCATGCAAAGTAAATATGCATGATGGCATAGCAGAACAAGAGTTTAAGCTAGCCTATTACAAGGCGTTTGGTGCCCAAAAGAATAATTGTTTTAACAAGTCTTAAAGAAAGCAGCTGCTAAACCGGCCCCCGGTTTACGAGTCCTGGCATGGCTGACTTGAAGGTTGCGGATCGTCCAGCGCCGGTTCATCTTCCTCTTCTCTACCCAGTGGCTGGAAGTCAATGGGGGTCCAATCGATCCCAGTTAAGGCCTTGAAAATAGCTTCATCACTTATAAGTATGGAGGGGTCAACATCAGGGGCATAGGTATGCTTACGGATTGGAGGAATAACATTTGGAGCATCATAAGTTGGCGCATTAACTCTCTTGTTGTTGGCATCATAAATCGACTGATAATGTGAAAGATCGGTTTCTTCAGCCAATTCGCTAGCCAATGGGCGCATTTCCCTCGTCAAGGCTCTGAGGTCATCGTTATTAAACTCTGACCCGTCCTCCTTTATGCTCGGGTAGCCGTTTCCCACATCGGCCGGATCAAGATCAGATATCCAAGCTTTGGCCCGAGTCAGTGCAGCAAGAGCACCTGCCCTGGCAGCTGACTTCTTTAGCTCTTCAAACCGTGTAGGCATCATCGCCAGCCTTTCCAATGTCTCCTTGATCAAGGTTGGGGGCGGTTTATTATGGGAAGCTGTGCAGATAACCCATTGTACGCCGGTATATAATTGCTCTATAAATGTATAGGCGGCTTTCAGTTTTTGCCACATATCTGAGCCAAGATGAGCAATGCGAGTTCCTGCATCATCAAAAACATCGGTAAACCGGCAGTCTCTTACATAATACATGTTCAAAGCTTATGAAGAAGTTATTTACCAAATACGGCAGCGGTCATGGCATTTATTTGTTGTTTCAAGCTAGTCAGCTCCTCAGCTACCGGATTAAGGGCAGCCTCAGCATCCTCAGCCCTCTTCAGCAGAGTTGACTTTTCTGTATCCCAACCTGCCCGCTCGTTCTTAAAGCTCTCCTTCAGTTTTTCCATTGCTGTTAAGGCACTGGTCAGTTCTTCCTTGGCTTTGGAGGTCTCGGCCTGTTGCAACTTGATATTTTCTTGAAGGTCGGCGATTTGAGATTCCTTCTTGTTAAGATCAGCCTGCAAGAGACATGAAATTAATTAGATAGCAGTGCATATTCAAAGTCCCAAGCACATAACAAGTAATATACTTGGCACTTGGGGGCTAATGTCTATTGCTTCTTATAAAAAAAAAATTACAAGTCCCAAGCACATAACAACTATCAGCTTGATGGTCAACCGGATTATAAAGGTCCTAAGTAAGAATTTTGAGCCTTACAGCATAATTAGTCTCAACTTAACATATTTGTTAAGTCGACCCTTGGGGGCTACATAGGCGAAATTGAAGAGTTATTATTCTAAAGTCCCGGTTCATATTGACATTATAAACCGGCCCTTGCGGGCTAGTGGAGTTGATCTATATGATTCTTGAAAGTTTGCAGAACATTCTATTCTTTTATGTCCATTAAACTTGGCGGCTAAGGGAAGAATATTTATGCAGAGTTAACAGCATTTACCTCATATCGCTCCTTCATCATGTTCAGTAAACCGGCTTCATAATCATGGCTTGTGTGCAAATGGTTTAAAAACCCAGAATGAATATCTTGGGCGCTGAGGTGGGCATAGCTTTCCAAGTCCACCTTCCACTTGCCCTTGTCAACAGCAGAAAATTCTTCTTTGGCACTATGTTTTGACACAGCAGTGGGGTTGCCTAGGGCTGTACACCCGACACCGGTAACTACAACATCCTCGGCTTTATCATCAGCAGCCTTAGTTGGGCTTGGCGGTTTATCAGCATGACCCATCGGATCAATTTCCATCTGTTCAACAAAGGTTTCATGATCTTGCGGTGGCGGATCATCAAGAATAGCTTCAGTATTTGGTTCAAACTGTTCCGGGTTCTTTTCCGGATCAGTTGGCGCGCTGTCATCAGCCGGTTTCTTCAATTTGGCCTTTTTACTAGGTCTGGCCTTGGCTCTGACAGAGACGCAAATAACAGGTTAGTATAATGATCAAGCATAAGGTATAAGGGGTTAGTTAAAAATGCTCACCCAGGAACAGTTTTGAGGGTTGGAATTTGTGTCCCTGTGGACTCACCAGAGGATGAATGGGAAGTTCCCTGATAGTTTGAATCAGACGGATTAAGAGGTTGTCGGAAATAGCCCGCCTTGGGATAAGATGTGTCAGAAATAGAAGAGACCTCTGGGCGGCGTTTACGAACTGGCGAGTTCAGTAAACCAGAAGAAGTGACCACATGGCCGCTATGCCGGGTTGTGCGGCGAGCTTCGTGTTGTTGCTTCTTCAAAAGAAAGTTTGGATCCAAGTAAGCTAGGGGTGAGAAAATCTTACTTTCCGGCTTGCTTGTCGGGTTTTCTGTGTGAGCAGAGGTTCTGAACCGGATGAGAGAATAGTTACCTCTACATCATTTGCGCGGCTAGCTTCTATGTCGTCCTGATAAAAATCATTGTCAATGAGATGTATGAAAAAAGAGCCAAGTGAATCAAGTTCTACCTCTGACTCCGGATTATCATCGTCAATGTTCAACTCGGTAGGCTAGGTGTTTTTCTTCTTAGCGGGCTTCTTGTTGACCTTGGTCTTGACACGAGGTATTTTGGCCGGTTTATCCTGCGGTTTCTTCTTCCAGAACGGATCATCACCCTGTTTAAAGATTGAAAAGATCATAAGGGAGTATTAAGAATATGGATTAAAGCAGGAGTGGGGCAATTCTTATAGCTGGCGGTTTATTTGAAGCGCAAAAAGGACTAAGTCCTGTTTTGCTACAGTCGGTCACCGGTTAATCCAACATCTTCTTGACAGATTCAGTAATTTCAGCATCAGTCAGCTGAATATCAGTGTGGCGTTGAGGGTCTTTCACATCCCCTGTGTACTCACACATTAAACCGGAGCGACGGCTTAAAGGCAAAATGCTCCAGGATACCCAGCAACGGACAAAATCAATGCCTGTCAAACCGTTTGCCACAAAGGCTCTGAGCTTTGAAAGCTGTGGTGCATATTTGGACCGTTCCTTTGCATTGAGTCTTTGGGGGAATGGATGTGCATCAGTAAGCCGGTGAGCACGGTAACCCGGCAGAGGATTCTCGCCAGCTGGAGATGTATCTTGGCAATAGAAACAAGTTTGATTCCAATCTTTGGGATGGTTATGATGCTTAGCGTGAGGGAAGCTGACGTCTTTTCTCTTCTGAATTGAAACCACGCCAAGTTTAGTATTGGGCCCATCCGTAAATTCAGTACGGCGGTTTAAATAGAAGAAATCTCTGAACAGGTCGACTGTGGGCTCTTCTTGCAGGTAGGCTTCACAAAACACTTGAAAATTGCAAATATTGGACACGGAGTTAGGCCCAATATCTTGAGGGTGAAGTTGGAAGAAATGAAGCACGTCACGGAAATTTTTTGATCCGGGAGGGCTGGACCCTCGACTCAGATGATCAACAAAAACGATCACTTCCCCATCCTTGGGCTCAGGAAGATTTTCTGGACCGGGGGCTCTCCAGTGGATGTCTTCCTTTTTCGCTAAAGCGCCGGTTGCAACACACCCGTTCAGTTCTTCTTCTGTAACCCGGGATTGAACCCAGTTACAGGAATAAAAGGATTTGGCCATTTATACGATAACCTGGAAAAAGATTTGTGCCGGTTTAAGGTTCATGGTTAACAGGCTGAAAGTGTTGAAGCATGCATAATTGTTAAACCGGACAGTGACGTTATCAAATTACAAAGACGAGCACTTGGCGGTTTAAGAGGGGACTAATGGTACCTGGCAGGTTATTATTTTCTGAAGTTAAACTGCCTATACGGATATTGAAAGTATAGATCTGAAGTTGGAAAATGGCTAAGTGATGAAAAACAGGTTTCACAGATTGGTATTGCAATTTTGGATCTACCGCGTGTCAGAAAATGAAAATATATTCAGACCTAAAATACTGGTACTTGAGAAGTTTATGAAGGTCCAGATCGGATTTTTCTACCTAAAAGAGATGCTCTAATGAGGAAAAAGGGACAAAGATTATTGCTGCATAGGATAAATATCAAGCTTGAATCAAACCTCATGTTACAGCGAAGAACAGGTGAAGAACAATGCCGAACCTCCATGAATTCGTTTGAACCCTAATGAGATCTACGGAGGGGGAAGGAGGAAGAACTTACCAAGGCTATTGAACGGCAGAGGCGCGTGAGCAAACTCTGGACCAAGTCAGGTTGATGCAGCGGCCAAGGGTGATGCAGAGGAGAGGGTCGATGGCGGCGACTGGACTCGAGAGTAGTGCGTCGCGAGGAAGACGAGGAAGACGAAGAGGCCGAGGGGGGAAAGTGAAAAGGGCCCCTGGCCCTATTTATAAGGTGAATGGATAAGTGGCATGTGCGGGAATCGAGGAGCTCCAAATTGGATATATGACAGGGCTGACGCCTCGATTTTCGGAGGTTCAATAAAAAGGAGATGCATATATGATTTCTGGATGTTTATAAAATTAATGACAGGTGACATCATGGTGGGTTATCATGATCTCGGAAGATGACATCACGGCGAGTTACAAATTTTTGCGAAGGTAATGAAGAAGGAATTTTCCTAAGTGTTGAAGATTGACATGAACAAGTTCAAATCAACCTGGGGCCTAATGTTGGGGATATAACTATTGAGTATAAACCGCCCAGGAGGGGCCGGGTTATGCTCATAGTGATTTACCTGTATTGAAGCCCATGAAGACATAGAAGATGGCGACTTACGAAGGAGACTTAATAAGAAGGCCCAAAGCCCAAAGGCGAGTTAGGGCCCATAGATGTAAACCGCCATAAGTATATGACTTGTATTGTAAGATAGGAAAGATTGGATACCGAGCCAGACATGTTTATGAGCCGGCCGGGATTCTGTGAACCGCCGGGCGTCAACCTGTGTATATAAAGGGACGACCTGGCGGCGGTTTAGGTAGAAGAGACAACAGATCGAGAGCCAGGTTAAGCGTATTCGCTCCCTGGTCATCGAAACCCTAGCAATACCACCTCAAACTGGATTAGGCCTTCACCTTCACCGCAAGGGGCCGAACCAGTATAAACTCCCCGTGTCCTTTGTCCTGATTAACCCCTTTAAACTAACCTCATTGCGATGGCTCCACGACTAAGTCCTCACACCAGGACATCTGCCGTGACTATTCCACGACAAATAGTGCTCTCAGGTTCTAGTACTTATTTGAGAAGGTGATGACACAACATAAAAGTAAATAGATAGTCCCTTCGCGGAGGGAAGTAGTGATTTGCAGAGGTGCCAGAGCTCAAGTTTTAAAACAGAGGTAAATGAAATTTTGAGAAATGCACCCTTCTTATTTACTTCACGACCATTAGTTATCGGCATCTTCCATGCTAAACACATTAGTGGCGGTTCCCAAGCGATAAAAGTAAAGGTTTACTCCCCCTCCACCAACAATCGCACTCCACGGCTTGTCCGAAACAACGGGTGCCGTCCATACCAACAACATTCCTGGGGGAGTTTTGTTTAATTATTTGCAATTTGAATTCGGGACTGGAATCCCTATTACTGCCCCTCTTGTGCAAGGACGAGTGAATAAACACTCATCATGAGAATAACCCGCTTAACATGGAAGATACCGACTACCTCCTATCGCTCTATGAACAATCCAGGCACACAAAAAAGATATTTATTTGAAGTTTTTTAGAGGTGGCACATGCAAATTTACTTAGGACGGCACGATAATACCGCATATAGGTAGGTATGGTGGACTCATCTGGAATAACTTGGGTTTCATGGTTTTGATGCACAAGCAGAATTCCCACTTAGTACAGGCGAAGGCTAGCAATTAGGTTGAGAAGCGGCCAGCTAGAGAGCGAAAACGGTCATGAACATGCAGTATGCATAAGTAACATTGGATACTAGCATGAGTAGGATATGAACACCATGAACATAAATATCATAGAGGCTATGTTGGTTTTGATACATGCATGAACATGTGCCAAGTGAAGCCACCCGAACATTCAGAGGAGGATACCATATCATCATACTACATCACAATTATTTTAACGCAATGTAGACATCCAAGATAAAACATTATCCACTCCTAGCTACTTAAGCATGGCATGAGAAACTATAATCTTGTGGCGCCCCCGACTCAATCGTACACTAATCATACACGCAAACGTGTACGATCAAGCACAGGGACTCACGGGAAGATATCACAACACAACTCTAACACAATTTAAACGGAGGTCCACAATATTACAAACCAGGGATCCGAAGATCCGAATACATAAGTCAGTCATACAAATATTATCTGAGTACAGACATAGTTAGAGAAGTTTTGCCTTAAGAAGGCTAGCACAAACAGCGACACTAGATCGAAAGGCGTTGGCCTCCTGCCTGGGAGCCTCCGATCCTACTCCTGGTCATCTGGCTCGATCCAGTAGTAAGTACCCTCTGGACCCTCCTGGTAGTAGGCTCCGATGGTGGCATCTGACTCCTGGACTCCATCGTCTGTTTGTATCATCAATGTGGGGTATATGGGGAAAAGAGAAAATAAAGCAACCGTGAGTACTCATCCGAAGTACTCAGCAAGCAAGGATCTATACTACATATGCAACATTATCAATGGAGAAAGGCTGTATATGTGGACTGGGCTGCAGAAATGCCAGAATAGAGAGAAGGCCTAATCCTATCGAAGACTAGCATCTTCAAACATCTTCACAAGGCCATCATCTTGCAGCAGTAGAAGAGAGTAGAATAGCATTTTATTTAGCAAACATGTTGAAGTACAGCTTAAAGATCCTTCCTCGACTCCCAAGCGAGAAAGCGATCCCGAAGCTTCAATTGAGTAACAAGTATCCAGTTTAAGTAGTAGATCGGGATACACAAACTGAGCGTCCTTTACTGTAGGACCGGCTATCGATAGAAGATTCATCCCTGCAGGGGTGCACTACTGTTACCCAACACGCTCGATCAACTCTGGCCGGACACACTTGCTGGGTAATGCCCGTCCTCGGAAGATCAACACAAAGCAGCGCCCTACCTAGGCTCGGCAGAGAGGTCAGCACGCCGGTCTAACCTATGCACCCAGAGGTCTCGGGCCATCGCCCTGGGCACCCTGCGCGTTGCGAGACTGGCCGGGGTGCAGACGCGACACTGAACTCGTCAGTGAAGTATCCAGCCCAATCCCGACAATCAGCCCGCACGGTGAATCGTGACGTCAGACGAGCTTTCGGAGAAACGTACTTCGCAGAGGGTCCCATAACCATTATCCCGCGTGGTGGTAGTGCGTATAGGGCACGTCGACCCACTCAGATCACACACCCAAATCCAATAGGCTCAATTAGTATCAAGCGGAGACAATCAGAGTCTCTGATGCTCCGCCACAATGTCACACTCGAGTGCCCTTCCGGCACACCCGAAATCATAGATCCCCAGCGGGTACCCACCAGGGTGGACCCGCTTGTAACAGAGGTCAAGTAATCGTGTGGTCATAACATCAAGGGAGAAACCCGAGGAATCACCCTCGGCGGATTCCACTCGACGAAATCATCAGGGTGAACGTATGAGGTATCACCCTCGAGGTTCACGCTGAGGGTTGCACGACAGAGTCATATCGGAAGTGGAGAAGGAGGAATCACCCTCGATGACCACGACCGAACAGCTACACTGCAGAGTATTCATCAGGAGTGCGTTACGAGGTATCACCCTCGGCACTCGATAGTAACTATGCAGAGTCGTACAACTAAGGGGGTGTGAAGTGAGGTGTCGGTCTCTGGTCGACGATCACGTTGATCGGGTTGTTGATGATCAAACAGGGGCAACAAGGGAAAAGTGATGGGGGTCACTGATGGTTCATCACCAACCTATACTAAACAGTTTATCATAGGCAGGTAAGGTAGCAATGAACAGGTTACAACAGCAGGCTATGCATCAGAATAGGAGCATACATTAACAGTAGCAAAATCTAATGCAAGCAGGAGAAATGAATGGTCGAGATCTGGAATGCTCAAGGGGGGGGGGGGGGGGGGGGGGGGCTTGCCTGGTGCTCTGGCAAGAGGGGAAGGTCGTCACGGGCTGCTCGTCGGTAGAGTAGTCGTATCCTGGTGCAGCGCCGTCGGTCTCAGCGTCTATCGAGAGAGAGAAGGAGGGGGAGAGAAACAATAAATTCACGGCAATAATGCAAACAACATGTATGACATGTCTAAATGATATGCCGGGGTGTTCTACTGCCTAACTAAATGATTTAGTTAATTTAGGAATTTGTTCGGATTTATTTAATTAAAGTTGGGCACTATTCATTTACTGAAATCGGTCTAAAAGTTCAACGTTCTTATAGCTGCGGGCGTCTGACGGGAATACGTAGGGCGTATTCGGGTTCGTATCGAAATTCTGAGCAAGTTTCATATATAAATTATTTTCATCGGAGTTACGGTTTATTTAATATAATATTCTAAAGTTTTTATTAATTTTTGGAATTTAATTAATTATTTAATTCAACATTATCCGAAATAGTGCTGATGATGATATCAGCATGACCTCATGCTGATGTCAGTAAGGTTAATTAAGTTAATTACCAATTACTGTTTAATTAACACTAATTAGTTAATTAGATTAACCTAATCAGGATTAATTAAATTAATTAATTAACTAATTAATTAATTAATTAATTATTTTAATTATTTTTACTTTTATTTTTATTTTTACTAAACGTTTTTCGGGCGGGGCCCGTTCGTCAGCGTCTCAGGGGGGGGGGGGCTTCGGCCCCACGGTCAGTGGCACAGAGGCCTCGCGGGCGAACGGCGCGGGTGCGGGCGCGGCCCGAGCGGGCGCAGCGCGGCGCGTGCGCGGTGCAGGGCGCGCGGAGGCGAGGCGGGGGCCGGAGCGGGTCGGCGCAGGGCGAGCGCGTGCGCGCGCGGCGATGCGCGGGCGCGGGGAGGCGCAGGCGCAGGCGCGGTCGCTGCGGGCGAGCAGCGACGGGCAAGCAGCGGCGGGCGGCGACAGCAAGCAGAGCAGCAGGGCTCGGAGGAAGGGCGAGCGGGAGAGGGCCACGGGCGGCGAGCAGCAGAGGGCGAGGCGAGGCGAGGCCGACGCGGCGCAAACGCAGCGCGGGTGTGTGGGCGCGCGCACGGGGATACACGGGCGAGGCAAAGCAGGGCGACGGCCCGGGCGAGCGAAGGCCGGCGCGGACGCGGTCGGAGCGTGGCGAGCGAGGCGAGAGAGGGGAGAGGCCGGGGCCGGGCCTCACCGGGATTCGCAGGGACGGGGCAGCGGTGCGTGAGGAGGAGGACGGAGACGTGGTCGACGAGACAGGGTCGGGGAGGAGGTCCGGCGAGGGGGAGGCGGCGACGTCGAGGGAGCAGGCCGGCGAGGGAGCGCGGGCTCCGGGCGGCGTCGTCCAACGGCGAGGGCGACGGCGATCCGGGGCGATGGCGTGGTCGCCCCGATCCGATCTGGATAGGGGGAGTGGGGGGGAGGAGAGAGTGGGTGTCGGTGGGATGGGGGGGTTTGACCAGGGGGGTTCAGGGTGACCTAATAGGGCGCCGGGGTGGGCCGGCCTGGCTGGGACATGGCCCAGTTGGGCCGGGGGGGTGGGTTGCTCTCTTTTTCTTTTTCTTTTTTGCTTTATTCTCCTTTCTCAGTTTAGTAAATAGTCAGGCCTCCTAATGGTTTTTGTAAAACATAACAATTGCTCCAACAAATACTAGGTATTATCCACCACTACCAAAAATTGGTTTGGAGTCAACTTGAGTTCACATAATTTTTATAATAAATAATATGCATTAATCCTCACTGTTTTAATTATGTTAGTGCCACCTAATTATTTTATTATTTGTTAGTTTCAATTTTAGACTAGCCTCTGCAATATTTGTTATTTATCGAACATTTTAGTTTTTATGTTGGACAACTTTTATATTTCACTTTCATTTAATATTTGAATTTGAGTTAGAAGTTGAAATGCAATATGATGCTAATGATGATTATGCACTGTTAATCTCGCTGACATGTCATTATCAAAAGTGATTACTGTTGCTAATCACCGGGGGTGTTACAAATCTCTAAGGTTAATTGCAAACATGTTTGATCATAATGAGGTGAATCATGGATACTAGGTTAAACATATTTACAAAAACAGAACAAGTTGAGTTCATACCCATTTCTCTCTGCCACAACCAGTTTATCAAATATCATCATTATTGCCTTTCACTTGCACGACCGAACGATATGAAAATAATAATAGTGCAAGAGTGCCTTGGACTAAGCTGGAATCTGCAAACATTTTATTCAAAAAAAGAAAACACGGTAATACGGGCTCTCTGTTAGATCAACAACAATGCATATGAGAGCCACTCAACATTTTCATCGTGGTCTTCTCCTCGGTATGACTCAATAAAAAGAAATTCAGAGAAACACACTGAAATATTTTTAGAGTTTTTGGTTTTCTGAAAGAAAGCAAATTTAAGAAAGGAAAAACAAAAATGAGAAAAACTATTTACAAGGGAGAGCTCCCAACAAGCAAAAAGAAGAACAAGGAAATCTTTTTGGGTTTTCTTTTTAAATACGACAGCTAGTTATACTAGAAAGAAGCAGGAAATATTTTTGTATTTTCTCAAAGTTTTTTAAACACACAAGAAGAAGGCGAAAAAATAAATCTAGCATGGATAATACAATGAAAAAGTGTGGACACCGACAACTGGAATGAAATGTGTGAACATGAATGTAATGTCAGTGGAAATACGTACTCCCCCAAGCTTAGGCTTTTGGCCTAACTTGGTAATCACCACTCGAAGAAGCCATGGGGTCCTATGTTGAAGTGCTGGGGAGCAGGCACCTGAGGGTCCCATTCCTGAGGCTCCGCCTGTGCCGCAGCCAGGTTGTTCCGGTAGGCGACAATGTCCTCAGGCATAATCCTGTATCCGCCCCTGGCAATAGGATCAAACAAAGCAGGTGCATGCAACGGAATAATATCACGAGTGTCCTCACTAAAAACAAGGTTATAAGGAAAATCACTAGTAGTGTTCTCGCCATCAATAAATTGGTGGTGTGCCATAGCCGAGCAATCTAGATAAACCTTGGGTAAAGGATAATCATGCTGGCGCATCTGAATGTTAAAGTGACTTGCCAAGCGAGTAGCATAAATGCCACCATGTATTTTACCCTTGGATCTATTAATGTGTAGGCGACGTGCCACAATAGCTCCCAAGCTATAAGTGTTGTCGCCGTAAAGTGCATGACGTAAAACAGCAAAGTCAGGCGCGCTGAGTGCACCTACCTTCTCTCTAGAAAGCAAACACTTCGCAATGAATAGAGCAAAATAATGCATAGCTAGAAAGTGTAAGCTAGTGGCAGTGACAGCTGATACCCCTCTCTCATCCCCCACAGTCAGAGTGCGGTAAAAACCATCAAACTCTGCGGGCCTAGGCTCTACTAAATCCTCGTCAGAAGGGATCATGCATATGTCACAAAACTCAAAAAGTGGTATCTGATGGGGTTCAACATATAAGTCAAATTGCACCTCAGGAGGATTATTCCTACTCAAGAAATGAAAACTTTGCACAAAAGAATTTGTGAGGAGATGATACTGTTCACATTCAGCTGCGATGAAGTCGGTGAGGCCGGCATTAGCAGCATACTGTGCAAACTCTTGACGGATTCCGGCTCCCTCCATGAATGGGTTATGCGGCCACTCGCACGGCCGTACCTCCGCCATTCTCCGGGTGCGGAGATCACTGTCAGACGATTCCCCAATAACTCCCTTGGAGTTCTTCTTGGAAGCAAACTTCCTAAAGATACTCATCTTTTTCCTATGAACAAAATTCTGAAATTTTTAGTCCACAAAATTTTTCTCAACAAAACTTTACAAGATTGATAGCAACTACTCATAGGGATGCATAGAGGCCATATCAAGCATTCAAACTACTTAGAACTCTAAGAATTCAACATGCAAGCTCATCTACAGCAGCACCAAGAGTCACTAATTATTCTAAATATAAACCACTAAAGCAAAAACTAATTGGACCAATGGAAGAGTCACATACCAAGCAAAAATCCCCCGAAACAGTTTTGGAAATGGAGCTTCGAGCAAAGAGATCGAAATCCATGGGTTTGAGAGCAAGAACACGAGAGAGAGAGCAAATGGTAATTTTTTTGGAGGTAGGTGATGATATGGAGTGAAGGGATAAGTGAGGGGCCCACGTGGGGACCACAACCCACCAGGGCGTGCATGGGGGTGCTGAAGCGCCCAGGTGGGTTGTGCCCACCTGGAGCACCTCCCTCTGATGTTATTTGCACCAAAAATTCTTAAATATTCAGAAAAAAATCATATTAAATTTTCAGAGCATTCTAAGAACTTTTATTTTTGGGTCATTTTTTTTATTGCATGAAAAACTCAGGAAACAGGCAAGGCATGGCATTTTATTTTATTTAACTAATAAAAACAGAAAAAGAAGGTAGGGACAGAAGGTAGTGCTCACTAAATTCATCAACTTCATACCTCTCAAAAATGATTCATTAATAAGGTTGATCAAGTCTTATTAACAACCACTTCCGATTAACAGGAAACCGAAGAACTTTTGTAAAACACTAAGTTACCTCAATGGGGATGTGAATGCCTCCAACAATAAGCATTTCATATTTCTTTTTAACAGTAGGTAGGGGTAATTGAAAACTTCCAATAGTGATTGTCGGAGATTTTTCAATAACATTAATACCATTCACTTGGAATTGTTTCTTCAGAAAGTGCACCGTATGATCATTACCATTGATATGAAAAGTGACCTTGCTTTTATTGCAATCAATAACAGCCCCTGCAGTATTCAAGAAGGGTCTACCGAGGATAATTGACATGTTGTCGTCCTCGGGCATCTCAAGTATAACAAAGTCAGTCAAGATAATAACATTAGCAACAACAACGGGCACATCCTCACAAATACCGATAGGTATGGTAGTTGATTTATCAGCCATTTGCAACGATATCTCAGTAGGTGTGAGTTTATTCAAATCAAGTCTTTTATATAAAGAGAAAGGCATAACACTAACACCAGCTCCTAAATCACATAAAGCAGTTTTCACATAATTTCTTTTGATGGGGCAAGGTATAGTTGGTATTCACGGATCTCCAAGTTTTTTAGGTACTCCGTCCTTAAAAGTATAATTAGCAAGCATGGTGGAAATTTTAGCTTCCGGTATTTTTCTCTTATTGGTGATGATGTCTTTCATGTACTTTGCATAAGGAGGCATTTTTAAGATATCATTCAAGCGAGTACGCAAAAAGACTGGCCTCAGCATTTCAGCAAAGTGTTCAAATTCTTCATCATCTTTCTTTTTGGTTGACTTAGGTGGAAAGGGCATAGGTTTTTGAACCCACGGTTCTCTTTCCTTACCGTGTTTTCTAGCAACAAAGTCTCTTTTATCATATCTTTTATTCTTGGTTTGTGGGTTATCAAGATCAGCTGCTGGTTCTATCTCAACATCATTATCTGGTTCTTTATTATTTGTTTGAGTATCTTCATGAACCTCATCATTGTATTTTTCATTTTTAGAAGGTGTGTGTTCACTACCAGATTGAGTTTCAGCATCAGAGATAGAGACTTCATTATCATTATCAGGAGGTTTTTCAACTTCAGGTTCACTAGAGGCATGCAAAGTCCTATCATTTCTCTTCTTCTTTTTCTTTTTATAAGGACTAGGTACATTAGTGTCAACTCTTTGAGAGTCTTGTTCAATTCTTTTTGGGTGTCCCTCGGGATAAAGTGGTTCCTGAGTCATTCTACCTCCTCTAGTCATTACTCTAACAGCATGAACATTGATATTATTATTCATTTCATCAAGCAACTCTCTTTGAGATTTAGCAACTTGTTCTAATTGAGTTTGAACCATAGAAGCATGTTTTCCCACACCTCTAACATCATTTGATATTCTAAATACCAAGTCACTCAAGCGAGCAATCATATCAGAATTGTATTTCAATTGTTTCATAACATTTGCATTGAAGTGATCTTGCTTTCTAATGTAATTATGAAACTCATAAAGGCATTGACTAGGATGTTTATTATAAGGAATATCACCTTCATCGAACTTTAGTAAAGAATTTACCTCTACCACATTAGGTGGTGGTGGTGTTTCAAGCCCTTGTATTTCTTCGATAGGTGGTAAATTTTTAACATCCTCTGCTTTAATACCTTTTTCCTTCATGGATTTCTTTGCCTCTTGCATATCTTTAGGACTGAGATATAAGATACCCCTCTTCTTAGGAGTATGTTTGAGTGGTGATTCGGGAAGAGTCCAATCATCATAATTTTTCAATATGTTATTCAATAATTCTTCAGCTTGTTCAACAGTTCGTTCCCTGAAAACACAACCAGCACAACTATCTAGGAAATCCCTAGAAGCATCGGTTAGTCCATTATAGAAGATATCAAGTATTTCATTTTTCTTAAGTGGATGATCAGGCAAAGCATTAAGCAATTGGAGAAGCCTCCCCCAAGCTTGTGGGAGACTCTCTTCTTCAATTTACGCAAAGTTAAATATTTCCTATAAAGCAGCTTGTTTCTTATGAGCAGGAAAATATTTTTCAGAGAAGTAATAAATCATATCCTGGGGACTACGCACACAACCAGGAGCAAGAGTATTGTACCAAGCCTTAGCATCACCCTTAAATGAGAACGGAAATAATTTGAGAATATAATAATAGCAAATTTTCTCATCATGGGCAAATAGGATGGCTATATCATTCAACTTAGTAAGATGTGCCAGAACAGTTTCAGTTTCATAACCATGGAAAGGATCAGATTCAACCAAAGTAATTAACTCTGGGTCGACAGAGAATTCATAATCCTTATCATCAACAAAGATAGGTGAAGTAGCAAACTTAGGATCACATTTCATTCTAGCATTCAAAGTCTTTTCTTTATACTTGCATAATAATTTTTCCAGTTCATCTCTATCCTTACAAGCAAGAATGTCTCTAGTTGTCTCCTCATCCATAAAATAACTGTGACGCCCCCGGCCCGATCGTGCACTAATCATACACGCAAATGCACACGATCAAGCCTAAGGACTCACGGGAAGATATCACAACACAACTCTAAAACATAAATAAAGTCATACAAGCTTTATATTACAAGCCAGGGGCCTCGAGGGCTCGAATACATAAGCTTGCGAACAAGCGTCAGCGGAAGCATCAGATATCTGAGTATAGATATAAAAGAAAGCACGGAAAGGCCTTTAGAAAGGCGGGGCAAAGTAAAACACTATGATCGAAAGGCGTAGGCCTCCTGCCTGGGACCCTCCGATCCTACTCCTGGTCGTCAGTCAACTCGTAGCAGTATCCATCCTCTGGGTAGTAGTAGTAGCGATCGTCGGGGCATCTGTCTCAGGGGGCTCCGTCCTCTGATCACGACAAACTGATATGGGAAGAAAAGGAAATAAAAGCAACCGTGAGTACTCAGAAGTACTCAGCAAGCAAGGATCTACACTACATATGCAACATTTTCAAAGGGAGGCTGTATATGTGGACTAGGCTGCAGAAATGCCAGAATAGAGAGAAGGCCTAGTCCTAACAAAGACTAGCATCTTCAGCGGTCTTGCAGCAGTAGAAGAGAGTAGAACAGTACAATATAATGTAGAAGTATCATTAAGTCTTATCCTCACCCAGAGATCCTTTCTCGACTCCCTGCGAGAAAGCAATCCCAGAGCCATACAGTCATCAACCTCGTCCGGAGATCCCTTCTCGACTCCCTGCGAGAAGCAATCCCAGAGCCATAGTATCCAAGTATCCAGTTCTAAATTGTATCAATCAGGATACAACTCCGAGTGTCCTTTACCGTAGGACCGGCTATCGACAGAAGTGTTCTTCCCTGCAGGGGTGCACCAACTTACCCAACACGCTCGATTAACTCCGGTCGGACACACTTTCCTGGGTCATGCCCGGCCTCGGCCAAACGACACATCGCAACCCTACCTACAGCTCAGCAGAGAGGTCCCCGCCGGTCTACATCCTAAGCGCAAGGAGGTCTTGGCCATCGCCCCTCGCCCTCCGGGTCGTTGTGAGCAGGGTGGATACCAGCGCCAATGGCACGATCCGACCCGGCCACAATGCTGAACTGGACGTCTGACAAAGCTTTCGGCTGATGCATACGATGCAGAACGCCCATACTATGCCCACGTGATGGTTAGTGCTATCAGGCCAGAGACCTGCTCGGATCAAATATCCAAATCGTTAATGGACTAGCGCTTGCGGTAAAGAGCAGAGACTCACGAAAGATGTGACCCCGTCGCCCCATCTCGAGGACTTGCTGCAAGGGTTAAGAATGCCCGGCCGCACCTCGTATTCACCACTCGGGCACCACACTGGCACCCGTCTTCACAACACTCGCCTCTCAGGCGCACGCGGGTACCCCTCAGGGTCGACCCGCCTATCCAAGTAACAGTGTAATGTCCAAGTATCCGTGTTTCCATAACATCAGGGGAATCCGAGGTATCACCCTCGTTGGATTCCTACTCGATGTGTCTGTCAAGGTGAACTCGGAGGATTCACCCTCGATGGGTTCACACTTGAGGTGTTGTACGACAGCGTCGTTACCGGAAGTGGTGAAGGAGGAATCACCCTCGATGACCACGACCAAATAGCTACTCTACAGAGTTAACATCCGAAGTGCTACAAGAGGTTTCACCCTCGGCACTCGATAGTAACGCTGCAGTGTCGTTACAACTAAGGGGGGTGATGTGCGGTGTCGGGACCTGATCTTCAATCCCGTTGATCGGGTCTTCTGACGATCCAGCGTGGCAGTCGGGATAAGTGGGGTCACTGATAGATCTCTACCCAGCCTAGACTAAACAGTTTAGGATATGCAGGTAATTATCAACAGCAGGTTACAATGAACAGGCTATGCATCAGAATAGGTAAAGCAGTAGCAGCAGCAATTCTAATGCAAGCATGAGAAATAGAATGGGCGATATTGGTATGCTCAAGGGGGGGGGGGGCTTGCCTGGTTGCTCGGCAAGAAGGAGGGGTCGTCGGTGACGTAGTCGATCACAGCGGCATCAGCAGCGGTCTCGGGGTCTACCGGAGAGAAGAGGGGGAAGAAACAGTAAATACTAAGCAAACAGGAGCATGACAAATACGATACACGGTGCTAGGGGTAGTCTAACGCAGTACTACATGTATCAGACGGAGCGGGAGAAAATCTGACGATATTTCCCAGGTCTTTGGAATTATCGGACAGACGATAAGAGGGGAACGGTTGCACGTTCAGATAGTTTGGGACGCGTGACGGACAAACAAACCGCGTATTTGGATTCGTCTCGTAGTTCTGAGCAATTTTCATGTATAAAGTTTTTCGATCTGAGCTACGGATTAAAAGATATGATTTTCTAAAGTTTTTATTAATTTCTGGAATTTATTTAGTTATTTAAATTCGAATTATCCAAAACAGTAGCAGGGTGACATCAGCATGACGCATTGATGATGTCAGCAGGTCAAACCCCGCTGTCCAGAGTCAAACCTGACCTGTGGGTCCAGTGGGACCCACATGTCAGTGACTCAGTTAATAACCAGAGTTAGTCTAATTTAATTAACCTAATTAGCAGGTGGGGCCCAGACGTCAGTGACTGATTAATATACTAATTAATTAATTAACTAATTATTAGTTTTATTTATTTTTAAAATTGATTTAAGCGAGCGGGACCCACACGTCAGTGGGCCACTGTGCCCAGTCAGCAGCGCTGACCAGTCAACTGGCCCCGCGGGGCCCAGCGTCAGCCACACAGGGTCGGGGCCCACGGCGCCACGTCGGCGACGGCCGGCGACTCGCCGGAATCACGACGGCGAGCGTGTTCGCGACGGAGCAGCGTCGGGATGGGTTCGGGATTCACCCACAGGGGGTCTAAGAGGCTGGGGTTGGGCGCGTTCGACGCGGCTCGACGTCGCGCGTTGAATGGTGGCGAAGCTAGGGGCTGTGGTGACCGGAGTTGAGTGCCACGAGCTCGCCGGCGGCGAGGTGATTCGGGCGTGCGACGGAATCGGGGCTACGGTGGGTTAAATGAGCAGCGCAAAGTGGCTACGGCGTCTACGCGGCGCAGTGAGTGCGGTGGTGGCACGCACGGGGCCCTATGGTCGCCGAGGCCACGCCGACGACGAGGCCAGGCGGCGGCGCGTTCGGGCACGAGGGGAACGGCGCGTACGGTGCAGAGGAGAGCGCATGGAGAGGGGAAGAAGGACGGGGTGCTCACGTAGGGCCTGTAGGTGTGCGTAAGCGAGCTCGGGGAGGGCTTTCCGGAGCGAATCGACGATGGAGTGCGGCGGCGATCCGAGGAGGAAGGAGGGCTCGAGGAGGCGCTGCGGTGGCTCCGCGCTCCCTCCAGTCGAGGCCGAGGCGTAGTCGAGGCCGGGGAGGACGGTGGACAGCACGGCGGGGCGAACGGGGCACGGGGTCTGCGTGTTTTATGGCGGCGGAGCCATGGCCGCGTTCTGCCGCGGTGGGGAGACGAGGGAGAGAGGGAGAGAATGGCGAAGGGGGAACCAGGGGGTCAGCGGGGGTGCACTTAACCTCCCCGGCGAGGCGAGGCCGCTGTTGACCACACGGAGAGGGGCCAGGGGGGCCGGGCGCGCGCGCGCTAGCTACTTAACAGCGCGCCTGTGGCGTCAGTGGGTAGGGGAAGGGGGGCTAGTTGGGCTGGGCCGCCACTGTGCACTTGCGGTCCGGCACAGTGGGCTTCTTTTCCTTTTTTTACTTTTCTGTTTCTTTTCTTTTCTATTCTGTTAATTGTTTAGGCCCCAAATGGTTTTTGTAAAAAGTGTGACCTAGTCTATAAATACCAGTGCTTTATACCCTAACACCAAAAACTAGTTTGGGCAAAACATCATTTCATATTTGTTTTAAATAAATTAAAAGGTTACTAAATGTTATTTTCAGCCACTGTTTTAAGTTGTTTGAGTCACTTACCCAATTTTAACAATGTTGTTTACAATTTTAACATAGCCTCTGATTTATCTACTATTTATTGAACATTTTAGTTCTTATGTTGGACAACTTTTATATTTCACTTTCATTTAAATTTGAATTTGAGTTAGGAGTTGAAATGCATTATGATGCAAATGATGATCACGCACTGTTAATCATGCTGACTTGGCATTATCAAAATGGAATTACTGTGGCTAACCACTGGGGGTGTTACAAATCTCCTCCACTAATAAGAATTCTCGTCCCGAGAATTAAGAGGTAGAAGGAAAAAGTACGGGGTATTCCGCACGAAGATTATCCTCGCGTTCCCAAGTGGCTTCATCTTCAGTATGATTTGACCACTGCACTTTGAGGAACTTGGTAACCTTCTGACGGGTCCGATGTTCAGCTTCATCGAGGATGCGGATCGGATGCTCCTTATAAGATAGATCATCTTGCAATTCGAGCACCTCGTGATCCACTGCTCGGTGCGGAGATTCTTTGAAGCATTGACGAAGTTGCGACACATGGAAGACGTCGTGGATATGAGAGAATTGCGGCGGCAACTCCAATTTATATGCCACCTGTCCACGCCTAGCAATAATGCGGAAAGGACCAATGTAGCGTGGAGCTAGCTTGCCCTTGATTCCAAAACGGTGAGTGCCCTTCATAGGAGTGACACGAAGATAAGCATGATCACCAGGTTGATAAGTCAAACCCCATCGTTTGCGATCATAGTTGCTCTTCTAGCGGTCCTGAGCCGCCTTGAGGTTTTCACGGACGATACGGACTTGTTCTTCGGCGTGTTGAATAATATCCGGACCCACGAGCGGTCATTCCCCAGTTTCTGACCAATTCAGAGGGGTTCGACACTTACGTCCATATAGAACTTCAAAGGGAGCCATTTTCAAACTGGCTTGATAGCCGTTGTTATAAGAGAACTCAGCATACGGAAGAGATTCTTCCCACTTCTTGCCGAATGAAATAACACAAGCCCGAAGCATGTCTTCAAGAACCTGATTGACTCGTTCGACTTGGCCTTGGGATTGGGGGTGATAAGCTGAACTCCAGGTAATATGAGTTCCCATAGCTGTTTGAAAACTTTCCCAGAATTTGGAAGTGAAAAGACCGCCACGGTCCGAACTGATCTCCTTTGGAATACCATGGAGTGAAACAATTCTGGAGATATACAATTCTGCTAACTGACTAGCAGTGATAGTTTCTTTGACAGGCAAAAAGTGTGCAACTTTAGAGAGTTGGTCGACAACGACAAGAATAGCATCGTGACCCTTCTGTGACCTGGGAAGTCCTGTAACGAAATCCATCTGAACCTTATCCCATTTCCATAGAGGAATAGGAAGTGGTTGCAGAATTCCAGCAGTCGGTCATAAGCTCGAAGCGAGGTACGACAATGCGGTTTCTGAAATACAAAGTTCCATCTTCAGACAGTGAGAAATCCCTGTACTTTACAAGGTGAAGGTCTTTCTTCATGAGATCAATTCCAGCATCTTTAGCTTGCGCATCCTTAACAGCTTTCTCGAGATCTGGTTGTATCACAAGGTTATTAAGAGAACCTTGTGGAACAATACGCAGATTCAGCTTGCACAGTTCTTCATAAAGACGAGGTTGAGCTCGCCTAACCATGAGGTTGTCACAATAGGGCTTGCGGCTTAAGGCATCAGCCATCACATTAGCCTTGCCAGGGGTATAGGAAATACCCAAATCATAGTCCGCAATGGCCTCCATCCATCTTTGCTGGCGAAGGTTTAGAGATGGTTGAGTAAACAAGTACTTCAGACTTTTATGATCTGTGTAGATCTCGCAACGATTACCGAGAAGGTAATGTCGCCACAACTGCAATGCATAGATCACAACAGCTAGTTCTAGATCATGTACCGGATAATTCTCTTCATGTGGGCGCAACTGACGAGAGCCATAAGCAATCACTTTACACTCTTGCATTAGGACACAGCCTAATCCTTCACGTGATGCGTCACAATAAATCACAAAGTCTTTGCGGGTATCTGGAGGAGACAGTACTGGGGTATTGTAACGGGTTGACATCTGCCCCAGTGGATAAAGAATGTACTCTGGATGTATCCCTGCTCGAACAGCTGGTAGCTGCGTCGCAGGGTGTGGTGGAAATAAACAATCCATCTGAAACAGAGGAAACTCATGATTGTCAAAAGACAAGGAGAAGTATAACCGATCTCGGAGAGAAAGGTTAAACAAAACAATGGAAAGGAAAATGATTATCAGACTAATCAGATCAATGTCAGGGAAATCGCACAGATATCCAGCTCTCCGGGTGGACGAGAATTACGAGATCCTAAGTGTCGGCGTTAGTAAACTTTAGTTAACCCGAAAGGAAGAGAGATCAGAGTCCCAGAGTATAGACGAGGAATAAAAGATACTAATACCACCCAATTGGCGACGTGGGCCCATAAGCCACACAGCCAAGTTAGTAAAACAATTTTTGGACCACTAGACTCAACTTCGGCCAAGGAGTTGGAAAGGGGGTTCCTACAGGCAGTCGGCTCTCATACCAACTTGTGACGCCCCCGGCCCGATCGTGCACTAATCATACACGCAAATGCACACGATCAAGCCTAAGGACTCACGGGAAGATATCACAACACAACTCTAAAACATAAATAAAGTCATACAAGCTTTATATTACAAGCCAGGGGCCTCAAGGGCTCGAATACATAAGCTTGCGAACAAGCGTCAGCGGAAGCATCAGATATCTGAGTACAGATATAAAAGAAAGCACAGAAAGGCCTTTAGAAAGGCGGGGCAAAGTAAAACACTACGATCGAAAGGCGTAGGCCTCCTGCCTGGGACCCTCCGATCCTACTCCTGGTCGTCAGTCAACTCGTAGCAGTATCCATCCTCTGGGTAGTAGTAGTAGCGATCGTTGGGGCATCTGTCTCAGGGGGCTCCGTCCTCTGATCACGACAAACTGATATGGGGAGAAAAGGAAAACAAAGCAACCGTGAGTACTCAGAAGTACTCAGCAAGCAAGGATCTACACTACATATGCAACATTTTCAAAGGGAGGCTGTATATGTGGACTGGGCTGCAGAAATGCCAGAATAGAGAGAAGGCCTAGTCCTAATCAAAGACTAGCATCTTCAGTGGTCTTGCAGCAGTAGAAGAGAGTAGAACAGTACAATATAATGTAGCAGTATCATTAAGTCTTATCCTCACCCAGAGATCCTTTCTCGACTCCCTGCGAGAAAGCAATCCCAGAGCCATACAGTCATCAACCTCGTCCGGAGATCCCTTCTCGACTCCCTGCGAGAAGCAATCCCAGAGCCATAGTATCCAAGTATCCAGTTCTAAATTGTATCAATCATGATACAACTCCGAGTGTCCTTTACCGTAGGACCGGCTATCGATAGAAGTGTTCTTCCCTGCAGGGGTGCACCAACTTACCCAACACGCTCGATTAACTCCGGCCGGACACACTTTCCTGGGTCATGCCCGGCCTCGGCCAAACGACACATCGCAACCCTACCTACAGGTCAGCAGAGAGGTCCCCGCCGGTCTACATCCTAAGCGCAAGGGGGTCTTGGCCATCGCCCCTCGCCCTCCGGGTCGTTGTGAGCAGGGTGGATACCAGCGCCAACGGCACGATCCGACCCGGCCACAATGCTGAACTGGACGTCTGACAAAGCTTTCGGCTGATGCATACGATGCAGAACGCCCATACTATGCCCACGTGATGGTTAGTGCTATCAGGCCAGAGACCTGCTCGGATCAAATATCCAAATCGTTAATGGACTAGGGCTTGCGGAAACGAGCAGAGACTCACGAAAGATGTGACCCCATCGCCCCGTCTCGAGGACTTGCTGCAAGGGTTAAGAATGCCCGGCCGCGCCTCGTATTCACCACTCGGGCACCACACTGGCACCCGTCTTCACAACACTCGCCTCTCAGGCGCACGCGGGTACCCCTCAGGGTCGACCCGCCTATCCAAGTAACAGTGTAATGTCCAAGTATCCGTGTTTCCATAACATCAGGGGAATCCGAGGTATCACCCTCGTTGGATTCCTACTCGATGTGTCTGTCAAGGTGAACTCGGAGGATTCACCCTCGATGGGTTCACACTTGAGGTGTTGTACGACAGCGTCGTTACCGGAAGTGGTGAAGGAGGAATCACCCTCGATGACCACGACCAAATAGCTACTCTACAGAGTTAACATCCGAAGTGCTACAAGAGGTTTCACCCTCGGCACTCGATAGTAACGCTGCAGTGTCGTTACAACTAAGGGGGGTGATGTGCGGTGTCGGGACCTGATCTTCAATCCCGTTGATCGGGTCTTCTGACGATCCAGCGCGGCAGTCGGGATAAGTGGGGTCACTGATAGATCTCTACCCAGCCTAGACTAAACAGTTTAGGATATGCAGGTAATTATCAACAGCAGGTTACAATGAACAGGCTATGCATCAGAATAGGTAAAGCAGTAGCAGCAGCAATTCTAATGCAAGCATGAGAAATAGAATGGGCGATATCGGTATGCTCAAGGGGGGGGGGGGGGGGGCTTGCCTGGTTGCTCGGCAAGAAGGAGGGGTCGTCGGTGACGTAGTCGATCACAGCGGCATCAGCAGCGGTCTCGGGGTCTACCGGAGAGAAGAGGGGGAAGAAACAGTAAATACTAAGCAAACAAGAGCATGACAAATACGATACACGGTGCTAGGGGTAGTCTAACGCAGTACTACGCGTATCAGACGGAGCGGGAGAAAATCTGACGATATTTCCCAGGTCTTTGGAATTATCGGACAGACGATAAGAGGGGAACGGTTGCACGTTCAGATAGTTAGGGACGCGTGACGGACGACCAGACCGCGTATTCGGATTCGTCTCGTCGTTCTGAGCAATTTTCATGTATAAAGTTTTTCGATCTGAGCTACGGATTAAAAGATATGATTTTCTAAAGTTTTTATTAATTTCTGGAATTTATTTAATTATTTAAATTCGAATTATCCAAAACAGTAGCAGGGTGACATCAGCATGACGCATTGATGATGTCAGCAGGTTAAACCCCGCTGTCCAGAGTCAAACCTGACCTGTGGGTCCAGTGGGACCCACATGTCAGTGACTCAGTTAATAACCAGAGTTAGTCTAATTTAATTAACCTAATTAGCAGGTGGGGCCCAGACGTTAGTGACTGATTAATATACTAATTAATTAATTAACTAATTATCAGTTTTATTTATTTTTAAAATTGATTTAAGCGAGCGGGACCCACACGTCAGTGGGCCACTGTGCCCAGTCAGCAGCGCTGACCAATCAACTGGCCCCGCAGGGCCCAGCGTCAGCCACACAGGGGCGGGGCCCACGGCGCCACGTCGGCGACGGCCGGTGACTCGCAGTGCGGGGTGGAACCGGGCGACGACCAGCGAGGCGCCGCAGCCGCGGCGAGGCTGGCCGCCGGTGGCACGTGCGGGAGGAGGTGAGCGACGAGGGCGCGGCCGAGGCGGCCAGTAGGGCGACGGCTGCGCGGCGAGCGGCGCCGGCAGTGGCCAAGGGCAGGGGCGGGAGGCTTGGCGGCCGCGGGGCGCGTGCAGCAGCAGTGAGCGGGCAGCAGGGAAGAGCTGGGGGAGCAAAGGCCAGCGGCAGCAGCAGCTGCAGGCAGCGACAGCAGCGGGCGAAGCCGACGCAACCACGCGCGAGCGGGCACGCGGGCAGGCTGTGCGCACGGCGAGCAGCAGCAACACAGGGGTAGGCACGTGCGGTTGCAATGTGGTGCAGGGCGGAGACAGGGGACAATGAGGGCAGCGGCGATGGGCGCCGGCAGGGGGCTGCACAGGCGGAGCGGTGCGGCGGCTATGGCGTGGGGCGGCAGTAGGCTGGGGCACGCGGGACGCGCGGCTAGCGCAGGGAGCAGGCGGGCGTGGGAGCCGTGGATGCGTATTGGCCGAACGGGATCGAGGCGCGGCCGCGGCCACTGGGCAGTGAGCACGAACGATGAGCGCGGTGCTCACCCTCTGTTGACGGGAAGAGGATCGGCGAGGATCGGTGGAGCTCGTTGGGGAGGATGCCGGAGATGACGAGGCGACGGGGAGGCGAGGACGAAGTGGTCGGGGCGGCAAGCGGCGTCTTCGGGCACGTCATCATGGAGGCGGTCAGGGACGGGGCGACGACGGGGAGCTTCGCCGTCGGGTGGCGGTGACAGGGCGCCGCGGGCGTCCAGATCGGGGTGGAGAGGGAGAGTGGGAGAGAGTTAGGGCTAGGGTTTGCCGAGGGAGGGGTGCCAGCCCTATTTGTATGCGGGGGTTCGCCGGTGGATTGCCGCCTTGGCGTCGACCGGTGCCTTGACTGGCATCGGGCATGCCCACGATCCCCCTGTGAACAGGGAGGGGGAGGCAGGGGCAGGCTGGGCTGGTGGGAGCTAGTTGGGCCACTAGGCCCAGGGGGGAGGGGGAAAGGCTTTCTTTTGCTTTTCTATTTATTTTCTTTTATTCTTTTCAAAAAATTTCTGTTTATTTTTAACTTCCCATTATTTTAATTTAAATAAAATACAAAACTAGTTCCTAATTTAGTATCACTGTTTATACCTCTGCCACAAAAAGTTTGGTACTTAAATAAATTAGTTTGATATTTTAGAAATTATAAAAGGCATTTATATAATTTTGAATGCAACTGTTTTAATCATTTTTTAGCATTTAAACATTTTATAAAAAATTGGTTCCTTCACCAACAATACTTATGAATTATTTGCCATAACTTGCACATTTTAGTTTTGACATTTGAAAACTGTTGTTTTTGACTTTATTTTAAATTTGAATTTGACCCGGTTTCAAATCTAAGTGATTTAGCAACAGTAAAACCGATGACCTGGCACCATTAACTGGGTATTACTATAGCTTGATTATCCGGGCGTTACACCAGCCTTCCTAGTGAAGATGCTGCCACTACTGGAATCAGCTTCTTTGCCATCCGCCATGGCGGACGGCAAAGGCATAGATCACGGACGGCAAAATGCTTTGCCGTCCGCTAGCGGATGGCAAACTATCCGGATGAAAGCCTGCCAGCAAAGGCCTTCTTTGCCGTCCGCTTCTTAGAAACGGACGGCAAAGGATTACGCCGTCCGCCATCCGAGGCCAGCTGACGGCAAAGACAGCTGACGGAAGTGCGGTGGCATGAGAGCCGTTAGGGGGTTAACGGCGCTCTTTGCCGTTTGCTGGCGGATGGCAAAGAGCCCAGCTAGGCAGCACTGGGAAGCTGCCACGTGTCCAGATATGCCATCCGCCAGCAGACGGCAAAGAGGTTTGAATCATTGCCGTCTGCTGGCAGACGGCATAGATGGTCACTTTGCCGTCCGCCAGCAGACGGCAAAATGACCAAATAGGCAGCCAGTGTTCCCAGTTTGCACAGGTGACTGCCACGTGTCCTCTTTGCCGTCCGCTAGCAGACGGCAAAGAGGCTATATATCCCCTGTTTTTATTTAAATCCCATTAATTAGACATGGTTTCAAACACAGATATACATGCATACATATCCAACATATCCAACAGCATGTCCAACAACATATTTCATCCAATCCAACAACATAGTTCAACAAAGTCCAACATATCCATATATACATAACCAGAAACAAGTTTCTAACAACATATCCATATAGACATACATATCCAAACAAGTTTTCATAAACAACAAGGAAGCACCACAAGAATAGTACACTCCATGAATCCAAGCTTCCTCATGTAAAGCAAATCTGCAAATTGGGAAAGATGAAAGTTAGAAGAAGAAGAAGAAGAAGAAGACTAGTTAGAAGAAGAAGAAGACTAGTTAGAAGAAGAAGAATATTATGCCATTTTTGACATAAGTAAGCTAATTATAGTTCTTTATTGAGTTAACCCAGGTAACTAAGCATATTAGAGCTAATTTAGCATTTTAGAGCTAACTTAGGTCATTTTGGAGCTAACTTAGGTAAAATTGATCATTTTGGAGCTAATTAGGCTTATTATGTCATTTTCGAGGAAAATAAGCTAACTATATGACATATATGAGGTTACCAAGACTGTTATGCCATTTCAAACCTAAGTAAGCTAATTATGCCATTTTTTACATAAGTAAGCTAAGTGTATGTCATTATTGAGCAAACCTAGGTAACTAAGCATATTAGAGATAACTTAGCATATTAGAGCTAACTTAGGTCATTTCGGAGGAAACAAAGCTAAGTATAGATCATTTTGGAGCTAAGTAAGCTAATTATGTCATTTTGGAGGAAGATAAGCTAAGTCTAGGTCATTATGGTAAGCATTTTGGAGGAAATAAAGCTAAGTCTAGGTCTTTATGCATTTCGTAAGCAAAACACTAGAGAAAACTTACCGTCATCACGGAGGTGAAGGATCTTCACTCCTCCTTCTTCTCCTTCTCCTTCATCATCCTGATGCGCTTAGAGCGGCGAGGCAGTGGGATGTACTCTTCTACCACAATTGGCATGGTCCTGTTGCCCAGCTGTGGGATCACCGGCGCCACCACCATCACGAGGTCATTGTCAGGCACCACCACCATCACGAGGCCATCTTCAGGCACCACCATCGCTAGGTCATCGTCAGCCACCACCATCGCTTGCCCGTCGTCAGCCACCACCATCGGTAGGTCATCGTCAGCCACCACCATCGCTTGCCCATCATCAGCCACCACCATCGCGAGGTCATTGTCAGACAGAATAGGCTGCACCTCCTCATCCCTACTCTGCTCCTCTTCTTCCCCACTCCGTTCCTCCTCATCCTCTATGCTGCTTTTGCTGTAGGCAGAGTCTCTGCTGCTTTTGCTGTAGCTAGAGTCGCTGCTGCTTTTGCTGTAGCCCGAGTCGCTGCTGCTGCTCCCATTGCCTGACCAAATGCAACAAAGTTTTTTTAACTATCCGTGTGAGACAAAGCCAAATGGAGATGAAGAAGCGGCAGAGCGTACTGGCATAGTCGTCGTCCTGATAGCGCATGCGGCACATAGTCGTGTTGAACACCTTCACGGTGAGCGTGGCGTTGCCGTCGTACATGAGGACAAGGAAGTACCCGTGCCGCAGGTCGTAGGCACGGATGAACTGCTCCCAGCCACGACACAGGTACATGTGGTCATACCTGAACACCACCTCCACGTCCCACAGCCTGCGAAGCCCGCTGCCAGCCTGTCGCAGCTTCACATTCTTTGGCCGATGGCCGTCCAGCATCTTCATAAAAGTGTCAGGCAGCCTCTGCAGCGTGGGTCAAGCAGTGATGTAGCAAACAACAGAGTTATGATAAAGAGATGGGTGAAGGGGAGATCTCTCCTTTTATATACCTGCCTCCTAGAGGAATTCTCAAGTATGATCATGAAGAACTCGAAACCTTCCAAGTCGCACTCCGGTGTGGTAGAGCGCAGCCTGCGGTGGCGGCCTCCCCCCATCTCTGATAAGCAGCAGAAGAGACCAATTACTACCCTTACAACATTATCATACAACATTACAGCAGCAAAAGTTTTGAGCAGAAGATAATCAACTACACCAAGTTATCATTTCACATTCAAAAAGCAATGCACTTGTGGACATTTATGATGGCAACAGCTAGAATCATATCTACTATAAATGGACCATATCTATAAACACAGCTAGAACCATATTTGATAAATGGACCATTTGCATATCTACATAAACTTGGCCCTAATCCAACTTGGCTCTAATTCAACTCTATCATATTTGATAAATGGACAAAGTTGGAACAGAGCCAAGTTTTTAGACATGAAAGAAAACTGAGAAAAAAAAGCAATGCACTTGTGCTCAACAACATCAACAACACTTATAAATATGCAAATGCATGCATATTTATAGATGTAACCCTTTCGAACGGGAGACGCATAGTGGTCACGCATACTGATGATTGAAGACACCTATAGCAAGTGTTAGGGGGTTCCTTGGCGTCGATGGAACCCTAAATAGCAAGTGTCATCGGTGCGAGATACATGTGGCGCTCGGCGTTGAACACTAGATCCACATCCCAAAAGTGAAGCCGGCGCCCGGCGTCCCGCAACAATAGTTCTGGTGGCCGATGACGGTCGAGCACCTTGGCGAATTTGCAATGGTGTTCGACCGCCATCGACGCCGAGAACTGTTGCTGTGGGACGCCGGACGCCGGCGTCACTTGTGGGACGTGGATGTACTGTTCGACACCAACGGCCACATGTATGTCGCACCGACGATACTTGCTATTTAGGCTTCCATCGACAACGACCCCCTAACCCGCTCGTCCCCGGGTAAACTAAATAGCAACTACCATCGGTGCAAGTTACATGAGGCGGTCGGCGTTGAACACTAGATCCACATCCCACAAGTGAAGCCGGCGCCCGGCGTCCCGCAACAATAGTTCTGGTGGCCGATGACGGTCGAACACCTTGGCGAATTTGTCTGGCAGCCTCTGCGATGAGGATTAAAGCCAAGTTTTGAAATTTCAAACAACCAAACCGACTTGAGTCAGTTTGGGTGTTTCAAGTTTCAACACTTGCCTTTTAATCGTCATCGCAGAGGCTGCCAAACAAATTCGCAATGGTGTTTGACCGCCATCGACGCCGAGAACTGTTGCTGTGGGACGCCGGACGCCGGCGTCACTTGTGGGACTTGGATGTAGTGTTCGACACCGACGGGCACATGTCGGGGTCGGGGTGTCGTGCCGGGGTGTCGTGTCGGGGTCGGGGGTGTACAGGGTGTTTTTGTCGGGGTATTTGGGCGGGGTCGGGTGCGGGGTGTGGGTCGGGGTGTGGTGTCAGGGGGTGTCGTGGTCGGGGGTCGGTTCGGTGGGGTCGGGGTTGGTGTCAGGGGGTCCGGGTCGGGTCGGGTGTCGTGCCGAGGTGTCGCGGGTGTCGGGTGTCGGGGGTCGGGTCGGGGTGGGGTATCTTTTTTCCTTTTCTTTCTTCTTCTTCTTCTCCTCCTCTCCTCTTTTCTTCTTTCTTTTTCCCACCACTTAGTCGGTCTGCGGCGGCTCTTCCGGCTGCGTCGGCGGTGCGCGGCGGCTGGCTGCTTGTGAGGCGCGGCGGCGGCGGCGGCGGGGGGCGCCGCCGCCGACTCCCGCCGCCGCCGCCGCGTCTGCGGCGATGCTGCTTGTCGGCCTGCGGCGGGCTGCGGAGGGGGCGCCTGGGCAGGGTCGGCGGCGTCGGGGCGGCGGAGGCGGCGCCTCCGCGGGGCCTCCCGCCTCCGTGCGACTGCTGCGGCGAAACGAAAACGAAAACGGAAGCGAAATAAACGAAACGAAAAAAAACGAAAAGAAAAACTAACTGAAAAACTGTAAACGAAAAACTAAAAACTAATCAATAAAAATAAACTAACTAAAACTAAAACTATAACTAAAACATAAACTAAACTAAAAGAAACAAAAAGAAACTAATTAAACAAAAAAAAGGGGAGGAGCTCACCGGTGGAGGGGGCGGCCGGATGGCTGCGCGGAAGATGGAGGAGGAGGCGACCGGTGGAGGGGGAGGCGGACGGCCGAGGCGGAAGGGGCGGGGATGGCCGCGGCGGGTGCGACGTGGAAGAGGGCAGCGGGGAAGAGGTGAGGTCGGGAGGGGGGAGGGGGAGGAGGGGAGGCGAAGGATAAGAGGAAGGGGGAGGACGGGCGCGCGACGGGCCGGTGTGGGTGGGGGATGGCGACGAGGAGGGGAGGGGGGGGGGGCGGGGGGGGGGGGGGTGGGCGACGTGGAAGGGGGGCGGGGGTGCGGTGGAGGTCGGGGGGCGCAGGGGAGGGGTGCGGGGCGGAGGTGGGGCGGCCAGATACGGCAGACGGGGTCGGCGGCGGCGGCGCGGGTGTAGGTGGGAGGAATGAGAGAGTGGAGAGAAGAGAGGGGGGCGGGACGGCCGTTAACGTACCCGCCTCTTTGCCGTCAGCCAACGGTCGGCAAAGTTTCTTTGCCGTCCGCTTGCGGACGGCAAAGAGGTAGGACCGGTGGGCTTGAGTTGGTTAAACAATAACTGGACCCACCCACCTCTTTGCCGTCTGCTAGCGGACGTCAAAGATTCTTTGCCATCAGCCAGCGGACGGCAAAGAATAGGCTGATGGCAAAGACTTTGTTTGCCATCAGCCACATCTTTGCCGTCCGTTTTCTTGTGGCTGACGGCAAAGACCTTATTTGCCGTCAACAAGCGGACGGCAAAGAATTAGCAGACGGCAAAGAAGTGGATTCCAGTAGTGTGCATCCCATCTAAATACTTTCGTTGAGTTGTGTGATATGCAAAAGAAAAAAGATGTGGATAATGATATTATTAAATTGAAACTATTTCCGTTCTCACTACGAGATCGTGCTAAAACTTGGTTTTCATCTTTGCCTAAAAATAGTATTGATTCATGGAACAAGTGTAAAGATGCTTTTATTTCCGAGTATTTTCCTCCCGCTAAGATCATATTGAATTTTAAGCAACTTGATCATGAACATGTTGCACATTCTTGGGCAAGGATGAAATTAATGATAAGAAATTGCCCTACTCATGGTTTAAGTTTGTGGATGATCATACAATTTTTTTATGCCAGATTGAATTTTGCATCTAGAAATCTTTTAGATTCCGCCGCGGGAGGTACTTTTATGGAAATTAAATTAGGAGAAGCTACTAAACTCCTTGATAATATTATGGAAAATTAATCTCAATGGCATACCGAAAGATCTTCCACTAGTAAAAAAGTGCATGCGATTGAAGAATTTAATACTTTGAGTGGAAAGATCGATAAACTTATGAAATTGTTTTCTAGTAAGAGTGCTCCTATTGATCCTAATGATATGCCTTTGTCCACTTTGATTGAGAATAATAATGAATCTATGGATGTGAATTTTGTTGGTAGGAACAATTTTGGTAATAATGCGTATAGAGGTAATTTCAACCCTAGGTTGTTTCCTAGTAATTCCTTTAGTACTTATGGTAATTCCTACAACAATTCCTATGGAAATTATAATAAAATACCCTCTGATCTTGAGAACAATATTAAAGATTTCATTAATTCTCAAAAGAATTTTAATGCTATGGTAGAAGAAAAATTGCTTAAGATTGATGATTTGGCTAGGAACGTTGATAGAATTTCTCTTGAGATTGATTCTTTAAAGATTAGATCTATGCCAACCAAGCGTGATATTATTGAATCTCTGAAAGCTCTTAAAATTTCTATGTATGAATGTAAAGAAAGAACCGCTAGGATGCGTGCTAAACGAGATTGGTTTGTAAAAGCATGTTCTTCTAGTTTTTGTGAAAATAATGGTGAAGATCTTAAAGTGATTGGTGTGACTCCTATTGAATCTTTGTTTTCTAATATAAATCTTGATAAATATGGGACTGGAGATGAGTCAACTTTAGCTAGAATGCGTCCCAATAATTTGGAGTTTAAAGATCTTAATGAAAAAATTGATAAAAGTGGGATTGGAGAGGTCTAAACTTTAAGTAGCGATGAACCCACTCTTTTGGATTTCAAGGACTTTAATTATGATAATTGTTCTTTGATAGATTGTATTTCCTTGTTGCAATCCATGTTAAATTCACCTCATGCTTACAATCAAAATAAAGCTTTTACTAAACATATCGTTGATGCTGTGATGAAATCTTTTGAAGAAAAACTTGAGTTGGAAGTTTCTATCCCTAGAAAGCTTTATGATGAGTGTGAACCTACTATTAAGATTAAAATTAAATATTATGAGTGCAATACTTTGTGTGATTTGGGTGCTAGCGTTTCCATGATTCCAAAAACTTTATGTGATGTGCTAGGTTTTCATGAATTTGATGATTGTTCTTTGAATTTGCATCTAGCGGATTCAGCTATTAAGAAAACTATGGGAAGAATTAATGATGTTCTTATTGTTGCAAATAAAAATTATGTGTCCATAGATTTTATTGTGCTTGATATAGATTGCAATCCTACATGTCCTATTATTCTTGGTAGACCTTTCCTTAGAACGATTCATGCAATTATTGATATGAAAGAAGGAAACATTAGATTTCAATTTCCGTTAAGGAAGGGCATGGAACACTTCCCAATAAAGAAAATTAAGTTGCCATATGAATCTATTATGAGGGCTACCTATGGTTTGCATACCAAAGGTGGCAATACCTAGATCTATGTTTTATGCCTAGCTAGGGGCGTTAAACAATAGCGCTTGTTGGGAGGCAACCCAATTATATTTTTATGTTTTTGATTTTGGTTCTGTTTTTTCAATAAATACACATTATTACCTCTGTAATAATTGTGTTTTGGTTTTTTAATTAGTGTTTGAGCCAAGTAACACCTTTGGGATGGTCTACAGTGATAGTTGATTTGATCTTGCTGAAAAACAGAAACCTTTGCGCTCATTTCCAGAAATTCAAAAAATCACAAAAATGTGATTTTGATCTGAATTTTTTACACAAGATTTATATACAAATTTCCCAGGTTTCCCTTAATTTTAAGAATTTTTGGAGTTACATAACTATACGAAATTTCCAGATTACTACAGACTGTTCTGTTTTTGACAGATTCTGTTTTCTTTGTGTTGTTTGCTTATTTTGATGAACCATGGGTAGTATCGGGGGGTATGAACCATGGAGAAGTTGGAATACAGTATATATTACACCAATATAAATTAAGAATGAGTTCACGACAGTACCTATGATTTATTTTATTATACTAACGGATCTTATGAGTTTTCTGTTGATTTTTTGTTGTGAAATTTTCAAGTTTTGGGTAAAGATTTGATGGACAACGGAATAAGGAATGTCAAGAGCCTAAGCTTGCAGATTCCCAAGGCACCCCAAGGTAAAATTCAAGGACAAACAAGCATCTAAGCTTGGGGATGCCCCGGATGGCATCCCCTCTTTTGTCTTTAATCCATTGGTAAATTTACTTCAGGGTATATTTTTATTCACCACATGATATGTGTTTTGCTTGGAGCGTCTTGTATGATATAAGTCTTTGCTTTTTAGTTTGCCACAATCATCCTTTATGTACACACCTTTTGATAGGGACACACATTAATCATGAATTTATTAGAATACTCTATGTGCTTCACTTATATCTTTTGAGCTAGTCAGTTTGCTCTAGTGCTTCACTTATATCTTTTTAGAGCACGGCGGTGGCTTTATTTTATAGAAATTGTTGAACTCTCCTGCTTCACTTATATTATTTTGAGAGTCTTTAAACAGCATGGTAATTTTCTTAGGTTATGAATTTAGTCCTAATATGATGGGCATCCAAGGGGGATATAACAAAAACTTTCATATAAAGAGCATTGAATAAGATGAGAAGTTTGATTCCTTGCATTTGTTTTGAGATATAAAGATGGTGATATTAGAGTCATGCTAGTGAGTAATTGTGGATTGGTAGAAATACTTGTGTTGAAGTTTGTGATTCCCGTAGCATGCACGTATGGTGAACCGTTATGTGATGAAGTCGGAGCATGATTTATTTTTTGATTGTCTTCCTTATGAGTGGCAGTTGGGGACGAGCGATGGTCTTTTCATACCAATCTATCCCCCTAGGAGCATGCGTGTAGTACTTTGCTTCAATAGCTAATAAATTTTTGCATTAAGTATGTGAGTTCTTTATGACTAATGTTGAGTCCATGGATTATATGCACTCTCATCCTTCCACAATTGCGAGCTTCTCTAGTACCGCGCAACTTTTGCCGGTGCATTAAACCCACCATATATTTTCCTCAAAACAGCCACCATACCTACCTATTATGACATTTCCATAGCCATTCCGAGATATATTGCCATGCAACTTCCACCGTTCCGTTTGTTATGACACGCACCATCATTGTCATATTGCTTTGCATGATCATGTAGTTGGCATAGTATTTGTGGCAAGGCCACCGTTCATATTTTTTATACATTTCACTATTGATCATATTACATCCTGGTACACCATCGGAGGCATTCATATAGAGTCATATCTTGTTCCATTATCGATTTGTAATTTTTGAGTTGTAAGTAAATAAAAGTGTGATGATCATCATTATTAATTAGAGCATTGTCCCATGTGAGGAAACGATGATGGAAGCTATGATTCCCTCACAAGTTGGGTTGAGTCTCCGGACTTTATAAAAAATAAAAGAGGCCAAAGAAGCCCAAACAAAAAAAAGATACAAAAATGAGAGAAAAGAGAGAAGGGACAATGTTACTATCCTTTTTCCACACTTGTGCTTCAAAGTAGCACCATGATCTTCATGATAGAGAGTCTCCTATTTTTTCACTTTCATATACTATTGGGAATTTTTCATTATAGAACTTGGCTTGTATATTCCAATGATGGGCTTCCTCAAAATTGCCCTAGGTCTTCATGAGCAAGCATGTTGGATGCACACCCACTTAGTTTGTTTTTGAGCTTTCATACACTTATAGCTCTAGTGCATCCGTTGCATGGCAATCCCTACTCACTTGCATCGATATCAATTGATGGGCATCTCCATAGCCCATTAATTTGCCTAGTTGATGTGAGACTTTCTCCTTCTTTTTGTCTTCTCCACAACCACCATATTCTATTCCACTAATAGTGCTATATCCATGGCTCACGCTCATGTATTGCGTGAAAGTAGAAAAAGTTTGAGAACACCAAAAGTATGAAACAATTGCTTGGCTTGTCATCAGGGTTGTGCATGATGAAATACTTTGTGTGATGAAGACGGAGCATAGCCAGACTATATGATTTTGTAGGGATAACTTTCTTTGGCCATGTTATTTTGAGAAGACATGATTGCTTTATTAGCATGCTTGAAGTATTATTGTTTTTATGTCAATATTAAAATTTTGTTTTGAATCTTATGGATCTGAATATTCATGCCACAATAAAGAAGATTACATTGATAAATATGTTACGTAGCATTCCACATCAAAAATTCAGTTTTTATTATTTACCTACTCGAGGACGAGCAGGAATTAAGCTTGGGGATGCTTGATACGTCTCCAACGTATCTATAATTTTTGATTGTTCTATGCTATTATATTATCTGTTTTGGATGTTTTATATACATTAATATGCTATTTTATATTATTTTTGGGACTAACCTATTAACCTAGAGCCCAGTGCCAGTTTCTGTTTTTTCCTTGTTTTTGAGTTTTACAGAAAAGGAATATCAAATGGAGTCCAAACGGAATAAAACTTTACGATTATTTTTCTTGGACCAAAAGACATCCACGGAGCTTGGAGAGGGGTCAGAAGATGGCCGAGGAGGCCACAAGCCTGCCTGGCGCGCCCCGGGGGGGCGCCCTGAGGTCTTGTGGGCCCCTCGGGAGTCCTCCAACCCTAATTCTTGCGCTATAAATTCCCAAATATTGCCAAACCACCAGAAGCATCCACAAAAATACTTTTCCGCCGCTGCAAGCCTCTGTTCCCATGAGATCCCATCTTGGGGCCTTTTTCGGCGATCTGCCGGAGGGGGATTCGATCACGGAGGGCCTCTACATCAACCTTGCTGCCCTACCGATGATGCTTGAGTAGTTTACCACAGACCTATGGGTCCTTAGCTAGTAGCTAGATGGATTCTTCTCTCTCTTTGATCTTCAATACAATGTTCTCCTCGATGTTCTTGGAGATCTATTCGATGTAATACTTTTTTTTGCGATGTGTTTGTTGAGATCCGATGAATTGTGTATTTATGATTAGATTATCTATGAATATTATTTGAGTCTTCTCTGAACTCTTTTATGCATGATTAATATATCTTTGTATTTCTCTTCGAACTATTGATTTGGTTTGGCCAACTAGATTGGTTTCTCTTGCAATGGGAGAGGTGCTTAGTTTTGGGTTCAATCTTGCGGTGTCCTCACCCAGTGACAGAAGGGGTAGCGAGGCACGTATTGTATTGTTGACATCAAGGATAAAAAGATGGTTTTTATATCATATTGCTTGAGTTTATCCCTCTACATCATGTCATCTTGCTTAAGGCGTTACTCCATTCTTATGAACTTAATACTCTAGATGCATGTTGGATAGCGATCGATGTGTGGAGTAATAGTAGTAGATGCAGAATTGTTTTGGTCTACTTGTCACGGACGTGATGTCTATATTCATGATCATTTCCTTAGATATCGTCATAACTTTGCGCTTTTCTATCAATTGCTCAACAGTAATTTGTTCACCCACCGTATGCTATCTTCAAGAGAGAAGCCTCTAGTGAAACCTATGGCCCCCGGGTCTATTTTCCATCACATATTTTCAGATCTATAAACCAAAAAGACCAGAAATACCTTGCTGCAATTTATTTGTTTTTACATTGTTCTACGTTTTAGTAGTGTTTTATACCTATCTCTATTAGATCTCACTCTTGTTCGAGACCGTGAAGGGATTGACAACCCCTTTTTCACGTTGAGTGCAAGTGTTTGTTAGTTTGTGCAGGTGCATAGATTGGAGACTTGCTTGTGCCTCCTACTGGATTGATACCTTGGTTCTTAACTGAGGGAAATACTTATCTCTACTTTGCTGCATCACCCTTTCCTCTCCAAGGGAAAAATCAACGCAAGCTCAAGAAGTAGCAATGAGTTGAACAGAAACCATGCTTATAATGGAAAGTATCTAAAAATTGGTAGACCTAAATAAATTTGGTAAAGTGCCAACCGTACCCCCTTGGTACCACTTGCTGCTACATTCCCCTCTTTAGATGTTAGAAGTAACCTATGTGTAATCTGAAAAATTTCTTTTATGATTATTATGATATAGAAAATTCCAGGTTTGTATTGTAGCACTGATATTTTCATAAATCATTCTGAAACTAACAAATTCAAAACCTAATTTGTGATATCCAATGTTCCTAAATTCTAGTAAGCACTGTCAGAAATGGCATTTACCCTCTCATAAATGGTACCTGCTTCATAAACAGCCTAAATAATTTTGAGCAATCTCTGATTTTTTCTCAGTGCATCCCCTGCTTTGCAAGAGATGAACTTCTGAAGCATTTGGGAATAAATAAATCTGTCAAGACCACTATACATGTCCAACTAGAGACAAGAGAGGGTTTCTATTTTCTATGCAGGATCAGGAATGAAGAGATAGGACCTTTTTCACATGACGTCCTTGGAAGGAATTTGCCAAATTGTACTCGTTGGAAGTAGGTATGTAAATATCCCTCAGACTAGGAGGAAAACGTAAACATCACCTCCGGGTACGTTTGAGCACTAATCCAATAACTCATCCGTGTAAGTATTCTGGCAACTATCAAGCAATTTTAACTAACAACAATTCATCGGGCTGCTATATTTAACAAATCTTATTTACAAATATTCTCATAGCTTATTACGGAGTGGATATTATAACAAAACAATTTATAGACAACATGTAGGTTACTGAAGGGAGCAGAATAACCTAGGAACAGATGTGGTTTGTCGTTGGCTTTGTTGATCAAATTTGAATGCTCGCGGATGATTACAATGCTGGACCAAGAGATCATTCCTACGTTCCCCTGCTGCACACTTTGAATAAGACCAACATTGACGACGGAATCATGTTAGAACTATTTCTACTCTCAGTATCTTTAGATAGTCCAAGTACTTATGTACATTCCTTAAAGTGTTAAAATTGTGTTATGCCACCAGATACTTCCACAACGTGGTGTGCCTTAAGAAGATGGGTGAAAATGGAGAGCTGGCCATTGTTCACCATCCTCGAGTGAACATCAGTTCCACTTCATACTCGACTTCAGGACAATGAGATGGAAGCATCATGCTTAATGGGTGGAGCAAAGTAGTCCACGTGTACGACATGGATATTGGAGACAAGATGATCTTCATCCTACAACATGGACGTGCAGGGACCTTTCTATTCCTCGGTTTCATTGCTGCTGAACCAGATGAGGAGTAGTTCTGACCTCTTCCATGTTGCCTCAGTGATCGTCCATCTCGGTATGTCATGTTTTATGCTACTGTTGGTACTGATGTGATGATGATGAACATGTATGTTCTATGAAGGAATACTCAATGGATTTCTATGCGAGCATCTTGATACGTCTCCAACGTATCTATAATTTTTTATTGTTCCATGCTATTATATTATTTGTTTTGGATGTTTTATATGCATTAATATGCTATTTTATATTATTTTTGGGACTAACCTATTAACCTAGAGCCCAATGCCAGTTTCTGTTTTTTCCTTGTTTTAGAGTTTTACAGAAAAGGAATATCAAACGGAATAAAACTTTACGATGATTTTTCTTGGACCAGAAGACATCCACGGAGCTTGGAGAGGAAAGCATAAGATGGCCGAGGAGGCCACAAGCCTGCTAGGAGCGCCCCAAGGGGGAGGGGACCCTGAGGGCTTGTGGGCCCCTCGGGGGTCTCCTAACCCTAATTCTTGCTCTATAAATTACCAAATATTCCCAAACCACCAGAAGCGTCCACCAAAATACTTTTCCACCGCCGCAAGCCTCTGTTCCCGTGAGATCCCATCTTGGGGCCTTTTCCAGCGATCTGCCGGAGGGGGATTTGATCACGGAGGGCCTCTACATCAACCTTGCTACCCTTCCGATGATGCTTGAGTAGTTTACCACAGACCTACGGGTTCATAGCTAGTAGCTAGATGGCTTCTTCTCTCTCTTTGATCTTCAATACAATGTTCTCCTCGATGTTCTTGGAGATCTATTCGATGTAATACTTTTTTTTGCGGTGTGTTTGTTGAGATCCGATGAATTGTGGATTTATGATCATATTATCTATGAATATTATTTGAGTCTTCTCTGAACTCTTTTATGCATGATTAAGATATCTTTGTATTTCTCTTCGAACTATCGGTTTGGTTTGACCAACTAGATTGGTTTTTCTTGCAATGGGAGAGGTGCTTGATATGTCCATATTGCATCATGTTTTCCTACAGTTATTTATAATGTTTTTATGCATAATAATGCTTTTGGGAGTAATTCTAATGCCTTTTCTCTCATAATATGCAACGTTTATACAAAGAGGGAGAATACCAACAGCTGGAATTCTGGACCTGAAAAAGCTATGTTAGAGTAACCTACTCTGCACATCTCTATATGAGCTGAAAATTTATGGAGAATTGTTTTGCAATATATGAAGAATATTGGAGCAAATAACTACCAGAGGGGGCCCACCAGGTGGGCACAACCTACCTTGGCGCGCCAGGGAGCCCAGGCACGCCCTGGTGGGTTGTGCCCTCCTCGGCCCATCTTCGGTGCCCCTCTTCTGGTATATAAGTCATTTTGACCTAGAAAAAATAAGGAGAGGACTTTCGGGACGAAGCGCCACCGTCTCGAGGCGGAACTTGGGCAGGAGCACTTTTGCCCTTCGGCGGAGCGATTCCGCTAGGGGAACTTCCCTCCCGGAGGGGGAAATCATCGCCATCGTTATCACCAACAACTCTCCCATCTTTGCGAGGGCCATCTCCATCAACATCTTCAACAGCACCATCTCCCCTGAAACCCTAGTTCATCTCTTGTGTTCAATCTTTGTACCAGAACCTTAGATTGGTACTTGCGGGTGACTAGTAGTGTTGATTACTTCTTTTAGTTGATTACTATATGGTTTATTTGGTGGAAGATTATATGTTCAGATCCATTATGCTATTTAATACCCCTCTGATCTTGAGCATGATTATTATTTGTGAGTAGTTACTTTTTTTCTTAAGGTCACGGGAGAAGTCATGTTGCAAGTAATCATGTGAACTTGATATGTGTTCGATATTTTGATGATATGTATGTTGTGATTCCCTTAGTGGTGTCATGTGAACGTCGACTACATGGCACTTCACCATACTTGGGCCTAAGGGAATGCATTGTGGAGTAGTTATTAGATGATGGGTTGCTAGAGTGATCGAAACTTAAACCCTAGTTTATGCGCTATTTCGTAAGGGACTGATTTGGATCCAAAAGTTTAATGCTATGGTTAGATTTTATCTTAATACTTTTCTCGTAGTTGTGGATGCTTGCGAGGGGGTTAATCATAAGTAGGAGGTTTGTTCAAGTAAGAACAGCACCTAAGCACCGGTCCACCCACATGTCAAATTGTCAAAGTAGCGAACACGAATCAAACCAACATGATGAAAGTGATATGATGAAATTCCCGTGTACCCTCAAGAACACTTTGCCTATCTTAAGAGACCATTTTGGCCTGTCCTTTGCCACAAAAGGATTGGGCTACTTTTCTGCATATTATTTACCGTTACCATTACTTGCTCTTTACAAATTATCTTGCTATCAAACTATCTGTTACCTACTATTTCAGTGCTTGCAGAAAATACCTTACTGAAAACCACTTGTCATTTCCTTCTGGTCCTCGTTGGGTTCGACACTCTTACTTATTGAAAGGACTATGATTGATCCCCTATACTTGTGGGTCAACAAGGCTCTTTTCTAGCGCCGTTTCCGGGGAGTGAAGCGCACTTGGTAAGTGGGAATTGGTAAGGAAATTTTTTTACTACGTGGTGAAATTTATTGTCACTTGTTACTATGGAGAATCATCCTTTGAGGGGTTTGTTCGGGGTATCTTCACCTCGACCGGAACCACAATCAGCTACCCCTCAACCTACTGCACCTACTGAAAATATTGGTTATGATATTCCTACGGGTATGATAGAACAACTGCTAGCTAATCCTTATGCAGGAGATGGAACCGAACATCCTGATATGCACTTGATATATGTGGATGAAATGTGTGGATTATTTAAGCTTGCAGGTTTATCCGGAGATGAAGCTAAGAAGAAGGTTTTCCCTTTATCTTTGAAGGGAAAAGCATTGACATGGTATAGGCTAGGCGATGATATTGGATCTTGGAACTGGAATCGATTGAAACTGGAATTTCACCAAAAAAATTATCCTATGCATCTCGTTCATCGTGATCGGAATTATATTTATAATTTTTGGCCTCGTGAAGGCGAAAGTATCGCTCTAGCTTGGGGGAGGCTGAAGTCAATGTTATATTCATGCCCCAATCATGAGCTGTCGAGAGAAATTATCATTCAGAATTTTTATGCTCGACTTTCTCGTGATGATCAATCCATGATCGATACTTCTTGTACTGGTTCTTTTATGAAGAAGACTATTGAATTCAGGTGGGATCTTTTAGAAAGAATTAAATGTAACTCTGAAGATTGGGAACTCGACGAAGGTAAAGAGTCAGGTATTAAGCTTGAATTTGATTGTGTTAAATCTTTTATGAATACCGATGCTTTTCACAAGTTTAGCACTAAATATGGACTTGACTCTGAGATAGTAGCCTCTTTCTGTGAATCATTTTCTACTCATGTTTATCTCCCTAAAGAGAAGTGGTTTAAATATCATCCCCCTATCAAAGAAGAAATTAAAGAACCCGACATAGCTAAAGATGAAACTATTATTTACAATGTTGATCCAGTTGGGCCAACTGCTTATATTGAAAAACAACCTTTCCCTGTTAGGATAAAGGAACATGCTAAGGTTTCAACTGTGGTTCGCAAAAGTAATATTAGAGCACCTAAACCTACTGAACAAATTAAAGTAGAACCTAGTGTTGCTATGGTTAAATATCTCTTGGTAGAAAATATTGATGGGCATGCTATTTACTTCTTTGATGAAGCTGCTAGAATTGCCAAACCCGATGAAAAAGATAAACATAGACCTGTTGTTGGCATGCCTGTTGTATCAGTTAATATAGGAGATCATTGTTATCATGGTTTATGTGACTTAGGTGCTAGTGTGTGTGCTATTCCCTTTACCTTATACCAAGAAATTATGAATGGCATAGCACCCGCTGAAATAGAAGACATAGATGTCAGTATTAAACTTGCTAATAGAGACACCATCACACCACTTGGGAATGTTAGAGATGTTGAAGTCTTGTGTGGGAAAATAAAATACCCCACTGATTTTTTAATTCTAGGTTCCCCACAAGATGACTTCTGTCCCATTATCTTTGGTAGACCTTTCTTGAACACTGTCAATGCCACTATAGATTGTCATAAATAAACTGTCAGTGTTAGCTTTGGTGATGAGTCTCATGAGTTTAATTTTTCCATATTTAATAGACAACCTCATAAGAAAGAATTACCTAGTAAGGATGAAATAATTGGTCTTGCTTCTATTGCTGTGCCTCCTACAGATCCACTAGAACAATATTTGCCAGACCATGAAAATGATATGCACATGCATGAAAGAAATGAAATAGATAAAATTTTCTTTGAATAACGACCTATGCTAAAACACAATTTGCCTATTGAAACTCTAGGAGGTCCTCCTCCACCTAAAGGTGATCTTGTGTTTTAATTAAAACAATTGCCCGACACTTTGAAATATGCTTATCTCGATGAGAAGAAGATATATCCTGTTATTATTAGTGCTAACCTTTCAGAGCATGAAGAAGAAAGATTATTGAAAATTCTGAAGAAGCACCGAGCTACTATTGGATATACTCTTGATGACCTTAAGGGCATTAGTCCCACTCTCTGTCAGCACAAGATTAATATGGAACATAATGCTAAACCCGTTGTTGATCATCAACGATGTTTGAATCATAAGATGAAAGAAGTGGTAAGAACTAAAACATTAAAGCTTCTGGAAGCAGGTATAATTTATCCCATAGCTGATAGTAGATGGGTAAGCCCTGTTCATTGTGTCCCTAAGAAGGGAGGTATTACCGTTGTTCCTATTGATAAAAATGAACTCATTCCACAAAGAATTGTTACTGGCTATAAAATGGTAATTGATTTTACAAAATTAAATAAAGCAACTAGAAAAGATCATTACCCTCTGCCTTTTATTGATCAAATGCTAGAAAGATTATCAAAGCACACACACTTTTGTTTTCTTGATGGATATTCTGGTTTTTCTCAAATACCTGTTTCACAACCTGATCAAGAGAAAACCACCTTTACTTGCCCTTTTAGAACTTATGCTTATAGACGCATGCCTTTCGGTTTATGCAATGCACCTGCTACTTTTCAAAGATGTATGACTGCTATATTCTCTGATTTTTGTGAAAAGATTGTTGATGTTTTCATGGATGATTTTTCTGTATATGGAACTTCTTTTGATGATTGCTTAAGCAACCTTGATCGAGTTTTGTAGAGATGTGAGCAAACCAACCTTGTCTTGAATTGGGAGAAGTGCCACTTTATGGTTAATGAAGGTATCATTTTGGGGCATAAATTTTTTGAACGAGGTATTGAGGTGGACCAAGCTAAATTTGATGCAATTGAGAAAATGCCATGTCCTAAATATATTAAAGGTATTCATAGTTTTTCTCGGCCATGCTGGTTTCTATAGGAGGTTTATTAAAGACTTCTCTAAAATTTCTAGGCCTCTTACAAATCTTTTACAAAAGGATGTTCCATTTGTTTTTGACAATGATTGTGTAGAAGCCTTTGAAACACTTAAGAAAGCCTTAACTTCTGCACCTATTGTTCAACCACCTGATTGGAACTTGTCTTTTGAAATTATGTGTGATGCTAGTGATTATGCTGTTGGTGCTGTTCTAGGACAAAGAGTTTATAAGAAATTAAATGTTATCCATTATGCTAGCAAAACTCTAGACAATGCCCAAAGAAATTATGCTACTACTGAAAAAGAATTTTTAGTAGTTGTGTTTGCTTGTGATAAATTCAGATCTTACATTGTTGATTCTAAAGTTATTGTTCACACCGATCATGCTGCAATTAAATATCTTATGGAAAAGAAAAATGCTAAACCTAGACTTATTAGGTGGGTTCTCTTGCTACAAGAATTTGATTTACATATCACTGATACAAAAGGAGCTGAGAACCCCGTAGTTGATAACTTGTCTAGGTTAGAAAATATTCTTGATGACCCACGACCTATAGATGATAGTTTTCCTGATGAACAACTAGCTGCAATAAATGTTTCTCATAATACTCCTTGGTATGCTGACTATGCTAATTATATTGTTGCCAAATACATACCACCTAGTTTCACATACCAACACAAGAAAAAATTCTTTTATGATTTAAGACATTACTTTTGGGATGACCCACATCTTTATAAATAAGGACTAGATGGTGTTATTAGACGTTGTGTACCTAAGCATGAACATGAACAAATCCTACTGAAATGTCATTCCGAAGCTTACGGAGGACATCATGCGGGAGATAGAACTGCTCACAAGGTATTGCAATCTAGTTTTTATTGCCTACTCTCTTCAAGCATGCCCGTAAGTTTGTTTTATCTTGTGATGAATGTCAACGAATTGGTAATATTAGTAAGCGTCAAGAAATGCCTATGAACTACTCACTTGCTATTGAACCATTTGATGTTTGGGGTTTTGATTATATGGGACCTTTTCCTTCCTCTAATGGGTATACACATTTTTGGTTACTATTGATTATGTTACTAAGTGGGTAGAAGCTTTTCCAACTAGTAGTGCTGATCATAACACTTCCATTAAAATGCTTAAAGAAGTTATTTTCCCGAGGTTTCAAGTCCCTAGATATTTAATGACTGATGGTGGTTCACACTTTATTCATGGTGCTTTCCGTAAAATGCTTGCTAAATATGATGTTAACCATCGAATTGCATCACCCTATCATCCTCAATCTAGTGGTCAAGTTGAACTTAGCAATAGAGAAATAAAACTAATATTACAAAAAACTGTTAATAGGTCCCGAAAGAATTGGTCTAAGAAATTGGATGATGCACTTTGAGCCTACAGAACAGCATATAAAAATCCTATGGGTATGTCTCCCTATAAAATGGTTTATGGAAAAGCTTGTCATTTGCCTCTAGAGTTAGAACACAAAGCGTATTGGGCAATTAAAGAACTCAACTATGATTTCAAACTTGCCGGTGAAAAGAGGTTATTTGATATTAGCTCACTAGATGAATGGAGAACCCAAGCTTATGAAAATGCCAAGTTATTTAAAGAAAAAGTTAAAAGATGGCATGACAAAAGAATCCAAAAGTGGGAATTTAAAGTTGAGAATATGTTCTTTTGTACAACTCTCGTTTCAGATTCTTTGCAGGAAAACTTCTCTCTAGATGGGAAGGACCGTATATCATCGAGGAGGTTTATCGCTCTGGAGCAATCAAAATAAATAATGCCGAAGGTACTAACCCGAAGGTGGTCAATGGGAAAAGAATTAAACACTATATCTCTGGTACGCCTATCAATGTTGAAAGCAATATTATTCAAACCATGACACCGGAGGAACACATAAAGGAAACCTTTCGGAACACTCCAGAATCCCTAAAAAGAGGAGGTATGTGATACGGTAAGTAAACAAACTCCGAAAAATCCGCAAAAATATTTTCTGTCGGTTTTGGAATATTTTAAAAATTAGGAAAATAAGAAACAACCAGGAAGGCACTCTAGGGGGGCACAAGACACCAGGGCGCGCCAGGGCCCCCTGGCGCGCCCAGGTGGGTTGTGCCCACCTCGGGAACCTTGCCGACTCTGTTTTCCTCCCATTTGCTTGTTTCCCAAGATAAAAAATCTTTATATACCCCCCGAACGTATTGACCACCGTAACGTGGAGAAATCTTCTGTTCTTCTTTCTTGCTGTTTTCTGGCAGATCTGAAAATATGTCGTCTCAAGATTCGGAGGGTGAGAGTTATGTTGCTGATTATAGTTGAAACCCTAAGGTTTATGGAGATGTGGAACATTATGGTTGGACCATGGAGGAAGAAGAAGACTATGATCCGAAGGAGAAAGAAGAGACAAGCTTAGATGAAGATGAAGTTCCATTGCCTCAACCTGGGGACATGCACGTGGAATTCAAGAAGTCAAGTCTCCCTAACAAAGCAAAGAAACCTAAGATCCAGTTTATCCCTTTTTGTCTCTTGCAGGAAAACAAGCAGGAATTATGCAAAAAGGTACTAAGGCTTGAGTAGGAGATCGATGACTTGAGGGAGGAAAATTCCATTCTCAAGCGTAAGCTAAGGAAGAAGAACACTCATACCTCATTACCACCACCTTCATCATCTTCTCCAACAAAAGAAACTTGAGTTCATGGTATGGGCACTCCCCTTGGTTTGTGCCAAGCTTGGGGGAGGTGCCCCGGTATCGTATCATCACCACTATCTTTGCTTTAATCTATTTTAGTTTGATTTTTAGTTATCCTATGATTTAGTTGAATAAAAGTTTAGTTCGATCCTTTCTTTTTGAGTGCTTGCTTAGTGATCTATCTATGTAATTGTGTGCAGGATATATAATAAAGCGTAGTTTGAGTTTTGTTTCTTTATTCTTTTGTTCCAATAAAAAGAAAGGAAAATAAATGAAAAAGATCATATGCTAATCTTATGTTAAGTAATGACATCACATAAGGAAAAGTATAAGTGGTAAAATTTGGTTGAGATTGACAAACATAGCATTGGTCAATGATGCAATTCATGAAAGAATTAATAAGAGAAGAGAAGATTCACATGCAAATACATTATCTTGGACATCTTTTATGATTGTGAGCCCCCATTAAATATTTTGTGTCAAAATAGTTGACATTGGACAAGGAAGACAATGTAATGATTTATGTTTGTTCATATTCACATAGAAGTTATATTGTCATAGATCCTTTAACATGTGGTTCTTGCTCAATATCTTTTCTAGCCCAAAATTCCGCACTAAGTAGAGATACTACTTGTGCATCCAAAAACCTTAAACCCAAATCTTATTTTGAGAGTCCACCATACCTACCTATGGATTGAGTAAGATCCTTCAAGTAAGTTGTCATCGGTGCAATAAGGCAATAAAAATTGCTTCTAAATGTGTTGGATCATTTAGTGTAAGGGAAAATTGAGCGTTGTATGAACTTGTGATGGCAAAGTAATAAAAAAGACGATCTGCATAATAAAGGTTGCTATCATAAGGGGCAATATAACGTGACATTCTTTTGCATTAAGGGATTTGGCATACAAACAAATAAGCGCATGACAACCTCTGCTTCCCTCTGCGAAGGGCCTATCTTTTACTTTTATGCATTTACTTTTATGTAGAGTCAAAGTTTTCTTCCCTATTCCTTTTTATTTTCTCTTTTTGCAAGAATCATGTGGTGAGGAAAGATCTAGGCACATATATCCAGTTGGATATGAGTGGGCATGAGTTATTATTGTTGACATCACCCTTGAGGTGAGTACGTTGGGAGGCGAAACTATAAGCCCCTATCTTTCTATGTGTCCGGTTGAAACTTTTTTTCATGGGTACGCTGTGAGTGTTAGCAATCGTAGAAGATTAAATGATGGTTGAGTATGTGGACTTGCCTAAAGGCTCCGATACGTGACCCTTCCTGAAAATATGATGAATTGTAGTTGCAAAGTTGACTCAGAACATAGTTTGTTGGTTTTCAATAAGGTTTATGCTTTATACTTCGATGTTGTGATGAATTGTTACTTGCTCATGGGAAGTTATGTGATAAAAGTTATTTGATAAAGATTTATGTTAAAATTCCTTGCTGATTATAATAATATGCATGATGCTTCTATGTCCGTATTTTATTTTTATCGACACCTCTCTCTCAAAGCATGTGGACATGTTTTTCGATTTTGGTTTTTTGCTTGAGGACAAGCGAGGTCTAAGCTTGGGGGAGTTGATACGTCCATTTTGCATCATGTTTTCCTACCATTATTTATAATGTTTTTATGCATAATAATGCTTTTGGGAGTAATTCTAATGCCTTTTATCTCATAATATGCAAGGTTTACACAAAGAGGGAGAATACCAGCTGCTGGAATTCTGGACCTGAAAAAGCTATGTCAGAGTTACCTATTCTGCACATCTCCAAATGAGCTGAAAATTTATGAAAAATCGTTTTGCAATATATGAAGAATATTGGAGCAAATAACTACCAGAGGGGCCCCACCAGGTGGGCACAACCCACCTAGGCATGCTAGGGAGCCCAGGCGCGCCCTGGTGGGTTGTGCCCTCCTCGGCCCACCTCCGGTGCCCCTCTTCTGGTATATAAGTCATTTTGACCTAGAAAAAAAATAATGAGAGGACTTTCGGGACGAAGCGCCTCCATCTCAAGGCGGAACTTGGGCAGGAGCACTTTTGCCCTTCGGCGGAGCGATTCCGCCGAGGGAACTTCCCTCCCGGAGGGGGAAATCATCGCCATCATCATGACCAACAACTCTTCCATCTTTGAGAGGGCCATCTCCATCAACATCTTAAACAGCACCATCTCCTCTCAAACCCTAGTTCATCTCTTGTGTTCAATCTTTGTACCGGAACCTTAGATTGGTACTTGTGGGTGACTAGTAGTGTTGATTACATCTTGTAGTTGATTACTATATGGTTTATTTGGTGGAAGATTATATGTTCAGATCCATTATGCTATTTAATACCCCTCTGATCTTGAGCATGATTATTATTTGTGAGTAGTTACTTTTGTTCTTGAGGTTACGGGAGAAGTCATGTTGCAAGTAATCATGTGAACTTGATATGTGTTCGATATTTTGATGATATGTATGTTGTGATTCCCTTAGTGGTGTCATGTGAACGTCGACTACATGGCACTTCACCATACTTGGGCCTAAGGGAATGCATTGTGGAGTAGTTATTAGATGATGGGTTGCTAGAGTGACAGAAACTTAAACCCTAGTTTATGCGCTATTTCGTAAGGGACTGATTTGGTTCCAAAAGTTTAATGCCATGGTTAGATTTTATCTTAATACTTTTCTCGTAGTTGCGGATGCTTGCGAGGGGGTTAATCATAAATAGGAGGTTTGTTCAAGTAAGAACAGCACCTAAGCACTGGTCCACCCACATGTCAAATTGTCAAAGTAGCGAACACGAATCAAACCAACATGATGAAAGTGATATGATGAAATTCCCGTGTACCCTCAAGAACCCTTTGCCTATCATAAGAGACCGTTTTGGCCTGTCCTTTGCCGCAAAAGGATTGGGTTACTTTGCTCCATATTATTTACTGTTACCGTTACTTGCTCTTTACAAATTATCTTGCTATCAAACTATTTGTTACCTATTATTTCAATGCTTGCAAAAAATACCTTGTTGAAAACCACTTGTCATTTCCTTCTGCTCCTCATTGGGTTCAACACTCTTACTTATCGAAAGTACTACGGTTGATCCCCTATACTTGTGGGTCATCAGTGCTTAGTTTTGGGTTCAATCTTTCGGTGTCCTCACCCAGTGACAGAAGGGGTAGCGAGGCACGTATTGTATTGTTGACATCAAGGATAAAAAAGATGGTTTTTATATCATATTGCTTGAGTTTATCCCTCTACATCATGTCATCTTACTTAAAGCGTTGCTCTGTTCTTTTGAACTTAATACTCTAGATGCAGGCAGGAGTCAGTCGATGTGTGGAGTAATAGAAGCAGATGCAGGCAGGAGTCGGTCTACTTGTCACGGATGTGATGCCTATATTCATGATCATTGCCTTAGATATGGTCATAACTTTGCGCTTTTCTATCAATTGCTCAACAGTAATTTGTTCACCCACCGTATGCTATCTTCAAGAGAGAAGCCTCTAGTGAAACCTATGGCCCCGGGTCTATTTTCCATCATATATTTTCAGATCTATAAACCAAAAAACCCAAATATACCTCGCTGTAATTTATTTGTTTTTACTTTGTTTTATGTTTTAGTAATCTTTTATACCTATCTCTATTAGATCTCACTCTTGTTCGAGACCGTGAAGGGATTGCCAACCCCTTTTTCACGTTGAGTGCAAGTGTTTGTTAGCTTGTGCAGGTTCATAGATTGGAGACTTGCTTGTGCCTCCTACTGGATTGATACCTTGGTTCTTAACTGAGGGAAATACTTATCTCTACTTTGCTGCATCACCCTTTCCTCTTCAAGGGAAAAATCAACGCAAGCTCAAGAAGTAGCTGGAAGAATTTATGGAGCCATTGCCGGGGAGGTTCTACATCAAGCCTACCAAATACCCATCATAAACTCTCATCTCTTGCATTACATTATTTGCCATTTGCCTCTCGTTTTCCTCTCCCCCACTTCTAAAACATTTTCAGAAAAACACAAAAAGATTTGCCTTTTTATTCGCCTTTCTTTCGTTTGTCTTTTTCTTTTTGCTTGCTCGTGTGTTAGATCGTTTGCCTTGTCATGATGTCTCAAGAAAATACCAAATTATGTGACTTTTCCAATACTAATAATAATGATTTTATTAGTACTCCGATTACTCCCGACACTAGTGCGGAATCTTATGAAATTAATTCCGCTTTGTTGAATCTTGTTATGAAAGATAAATTTTCCGGCCTTCCTAGTGAAGATGCCACATCCCATCTAAATACTTTCATTGAGTTGTGTGATATGCAAAGGAAAAAAATCTGTCGATAATGATATTGTTAAATCAAAGCTATTTCTGTTCTCACTACGAGATCGTGCTAAAATTTGGTTTTCATCTTTGCCTAAAAATAGTATTGATTCATGGAACAAGTGTAAAGATGCTTTTATTTCCAAGTATTTCCTCCGGATAAGATCATCTCCCTTAGGATTGACATAATGAATTTTAAGCAACTTGATCATGAACATGTTGCACAATCTTGGGAGAGGATGAAATTGATGATAAGAAATTGCCCTACTCATGGTTTAAGTTTATGGATGATCATACAAAATATTTATGCCGTATTTAATTTTGCATCTAGAAATCTTTTAGATTCCACTGAAGGAGGTCCTTTTATGGAAATTACCTTTGGATAAGCTACTAAACTCCTAGATAATATTATGACAAATTACTCTCAATGGCATACCTAAAGATCTTCCACTAGTAAAAATGTGCATGCGATTGAAGAAATTAATACTTTGAGTGCAATGATGGATGAACATATGAAATTGTTTGCTAGTAAGAGTGCTCCTATTAATACTAATGGTATGCCTTTGTCCACTTTGATTGAGAATAATAATGAATCTGCGGATGTGAATTTTATTGGTAGGAACAATTTTGGTTATAACGCATATAGAGGTAATTTCAACCCTAGGCCATTTCCTAGTAATTCCTCTAATAATTACGGTAATTCATACGACAATTCTTATGGAAATTATAATAAAATACCCTCTGATTTTGAGAACAATATAAAAGATTTCATTAATTCTCAAAAGAATTTTAATGCTATGGTAGAAGAAAAATTGCTTAAGATTGATGATTTGGCTAGGAACGTTGATAGAATTTCTCTTGAGATTGATTCTTTAAAGATTAGATCTATGCCACCCACGCATGATATTAATGAATCTCTGAAAGCCATTAAAATTTCTATGGATGAATGCAAAGAAAGAACCGCTAGGATGCATGCTAAGCCAGATTGGTTTGTAAAAGCGTGTTCTTCTAGTTTTTGTGAAAATAATGATGTTGTCTTAAAGTTGTTGGTGTGACTCCTATTGAATCTTTGTTTTATAATATAAATCTTGATAAATATGGGATTGGATATGAGTCAACTTTAGCTATAAGGCATCCCAATAATTTGGAGTATAAGGATCTTAATGAAAAAATTGATAAAAGTGGGATTGGAGAGGTCAAACTTTAAGTAGCGATGAACCCACTCTTTTGGATTTCAAGGACTTTATTTATGATAATTGCTCTTTGATAGATTGTATTTCCTTGTTGCAATCCATGTTAAATTCTCCTCATGCTTACAATCAAAATAAAGCTTTGACTAAACATATCGTTGATGCTATGATGAAAGCTTTTGAGGAAAAACTTGAGTTGGAAGTTTCTATTCCTAGAAAGCTTTATGATGAGTGGGAACTTACTATTAATATTAAAATTAAAGTTTATGAGTGCAATGCTTTGTGTGATTTGGGTGCTAGCGTTTCCACGATTTCAAAAACTTTATGTGATGTGCTAGGTTTTTGTGAATTTGATGATTGTTCTTTGAATTTGCATCTAGCGGATTCCACTATTAAGAAGCCTATGGGAAGAATTAATGATGTTCTTATTGTTGCAAATAGGAATTATGTGCCTGTAGATTTTATTGTGCTTGATATAGATTGCAATCCTACATGTCCTATTATTCTTGGTAGACCTTTCCTTAGAATGATTGGTGCAGTTATTGATATGAAAGAAGAAACATTAGATTTAAATTTCCATTAAGGAAGGCCATATGAATCTATTATGAGTTCTACTTATGGTTTGCATACCAAAGATGACAATACCTAGATCTATGTTTTATGCCTAGCTAGGGACGTTAAACAATAGCGCTTGTTGGGAGGCAACCCAATTTTTTTTATGTATTTTGATTTTGGTTCTATTTTTCAATAAATACACATTATTACCTCTGTATTAATTGTGTTTTGGTGTTTTAATTAGTGTTTGAGCCAAGTAAGACCGTTGGGATGGTCTACGGTGATAGTTGATTTGATCTTGCTGAAAAACAGAAACTTTTGCGCTCATTGCCAAAAATTCAATAAATCACAGAAATGTGATTTTTATCTGAATTTTTAAAAAATATTTATATACAAATTTACCAGGTTTTCCTAATTTTTCAGAAGTTTTGGACTTACAGAAGTATACGAAATTTCCAGATTACTACAGACTGTTCTGTTTTTGACAGATTCTGTTTTCTATGTGTTGTTTGCTTATTTTGATGAATCTATGGCTAGTATTGGCGGATATGAACCATGGAGAAGTTGGAATACATTAGATACTACACCAATATAAATAAATAATGAGTTCACAACAGTACATTAATTGGTAATTTATTTTATTATACTAATGGATCTTATGAGTTTTTCTGTTGAGTTTTGTGCTGAGAAGTTTTCAAGTTTTGGGTAAAGATTTGATGGACAACGGAATAATGAGTGGCAAGAGCCTAATCTTGGGGATACCTAAGGCACCCTAAGGTAATATTCAAGGACAACCAAGCATCTAAGCTTGGGGATGCCCCGGATGGCATCCCCTCTTTTGTCTTCGTCCATCGGTAAATTTACTTGAGGCTATATTTTTATTCACCACATGATATGTGTTTTCCTTGGAGTGTCTTGTATGATATGAGTCTTTGCTTTTTAGTTTGCCACAATCATCCTTTCTGTACACACCTTACGATAGGGACACACATTAATCGTGAATTTATTAGAATACTCTATGTGATTCACTTATATCTTTTGTGCTAGACAGTTTGCTCTAGTGCTTCACTTATATCTTTTTAGAGGACGGCGATGGCTTTATTTTATAGAAATTGTTGAACTCTCATGCTTCACTTATATTATTTTGAGAGTCTTTAAAAAGCATGGTAATTTGCTTAGGTTACGAATTTAGTCCTAATATGATGGGCATCCAAGAGGGATATAATAAAAACTTTCATATACAGAGCGTTGAATAAGATGAGAAGTTTGATTCCTTGCATTTGTTTTGAGATATGATGATGGTGATATTAGAGTCTTGCTAGTGAGTAATTGTGGATTGGTAGAAATACTTGTGTGAAAGTTTGTGATTCCCGTAGCATGCACGTATGGTGAACCGTTATGTGATGAAGTCGGAGCATGATTTATTTTTTGATTGTCTTCCTTATGAGTGGCGGTCGGGGACGAGCGATGGTCTTTTCCTACCAATCTACCCCCTAGGAGCATGCGTGTAGTACTTAGTTTCGATAGCTAATAAATTTTTGCAATAAGTATGTGAGTTCTTTATGACTAATGTTGAGTCCATGGATTATACACACTCTCACCCTTCCACCATTGCTAGCCTCTCTAGTATTAAACCCACCATATATTTTCTTCAAAACAGCCACCATACCTACCTATTATGGCATCTCCATAGCCATTCCGAGATATATTGCCATGCAACTTCCACCGTTCCTTTTATTATGACACGCACCATCATTGTCATATTGCTTTGCATGATCATGTAGTTGGCATAGTATTTATGGCAAGGCCACCGTTCATATTTTTTTATACATGTAACTCTTGATCATAGCACATCCCGGTACACCGACAGAGGCATTCATATAGAGTCATATCTTGTTCTAGTATCGAGTTGTAAGTAAATAAAAGTCTGATGATCATCATTATTTGAGCATTGTCCCATGTGAGGAAAGGATGATGGAAGCTATGATTCCCTCACAAGTTGGGATGAGCGTCTGGACTTTACAAAAAAATAAAAGAGGCCAAAGAAGCCAAATAAAAAAAAGAAAAAAGAAAAAAAATGAGAGAAAAGAGAGAAGGGACAATGTTACTATCCTTTTCCACACTTGTGCTTCAAAGTAGCACCATGTTCTTCATGATAGAGAGTCTCCTATTTTGTCACTTTCATATACTAGTGGATTTTTTTATCATAAAACTTGGCTTGTTTATTCCAATGTTGGGCTTCCTCAAATTACCCAAGGTCTTCGTGAGCAAGCAAGTTGGATGCACACCCACTTAGTTTCTTTTTGAGCTTTCATACTCTTATAGCTCTAGTGCATCCGTTGCATGGCAATCCCTACTCACTTGAATCGATATCAATTGATGGGCATCTCCATAGCCCATTAATTTTCCTAGTTGATGTGAGACTTTCTCCTTCTTTTTGTCTTCTCCACAACCACCATATTCTATTCCACCCATAGTGCTATAGCCATGGCTCACGCTCATGTATTGCGTGAAAGTTGAAAAAGTTTGACAGCACCAAAAGTATGAAACAATTGCTTGGCTTGTCATCGGGGCTGTGCATGATGAAATACTTTGTGTGATGAAGATGGAGCATAGCCAGACTATATGATTTTGTAGGGATAACTTTCTTTTGCCATGTTATTTTGAGAAGACATGATTGCTTTATTAGTATGCTTGAAGTATTACTGTTTTTATGTCAATATTAAACTTTTGTTTTGAATCTTATGGATCTGAATATTCATGCCACAATAAAGAAGATTACATTGATAAATATGTTAGGTAGCATTCCACATCAAAAATTCTGTTTTTATCATTTACCTACTCGAGGACGAGCAGGAATTAAGCTTGGGGATGCTTGATACGTCTCCAGCGTATCTATAATTTTTGATTGTTCCATGGTATTATATTATCTGTTTTGGATGTTTTATATGCATTAGTATGCTATTTTATATTATTTTTGGGACTAACCTATTAACCTAGAGCCCAGTGCCAGTTTTTTTTTGTCCTTGTTTAAGAGTATTAAAGAAAAGGAATATCAAATGGAGTCCAAACGGAATAAAACTTTACAATGATTTTTCTTGGACCAGAAGACATCCACGGAGTTTGGAGAGGAAGGTAGAAGATGGCCGAGGAGGCCACAAGCCTGCTAGGCGCGCCCCAGGGGGGGCGCCCTGAGGGCTTGTGTGACGCCCCCGACCTAATCATGCACTAATCATACACGCAAATGCACACGATCAAGCCTAAGGACTCACGGGAAGATATCACAACACAACTCTAAAACATAAATAAAGTCATACAAGCTTTATATTACAAGCCAGGGGCCTCGAGGGATCGAATACATAGCTCGATGACATACAAGCGTCAGCGGAAGCATCAGATATCTGAGTACAGATATTAAAAGAGAAACAGAAAGACCTTTAGAAAGGCGGGTCAAAATAAAACACTATGATCGAAAGGCGTAGGCCTCCTGCCTGGGACCCTCCGATCCTACTCCTGGTCGTCAGTCAACTCGTAGTAGTATCGATCCTCGGGGTGGTAGTAGTAGTCGATCGACGGGGCATCTGTCTTAGGGGGCTCCGTCCTCTGGTCACGACAAACTGATATGGGGAGAAAAGGAAAACAAAGCAACCGTGAGTACTCAGAAGTACTCAGCAAGCAAGGATCTACACTACATATGCAACATTTTCAAAGGAAGGCTGTATATGTGGACTGGGCTGCAGAAAATGCTAGAATAGAGAGGAGGCCTAGTCCTATCGAAGACTAGCATCTTCAGAGGTCTTGCAGCATTAGAAGAGTGTAGACAAAACCATATAATGTAGTAGTATCATTAAGTCTCAACCTCACCCAGAGTTCCTTTCTCGACTCCCTGCGAGAAAGCAATCCCAGAGCCATACAGTCATCAACCTCGTCCTGAGATCCCTTCTCGACTCCTTGCGAGAAGCAATCCCAGAGCCATATATCCAGGTCTCATCTCATGTTCTAGCTGTATCGATCGGGATACAACTCCGAGTGTCCGTTACCGAGGATCCGGCTATGCATAGATTAGTTCTTCCCTGCAGGGGTGCACCAACTTACCCACCACACTCGCTTAACTCCGGCCGGACACACTTTCCGGGTCATGCCCGGCCTCGGCCAAACGACACATCGCAACCCTACCTACAGCTCAGCAGAGAGGTCCCCGCCGGTCTACATCCTAAGCGAGGGGCGGTCTTGGCCATCGCCCCTCACCCTCCGGGTCGTTGCGCACAGGGTGGATACCAGCATCGCCTCGGGTGGCCGACACGATCCGACCATGCCGCCATGCTGAACTGGACGTCTGACAGAGCTTTCGGCTGATGCATACGATGCAGAACGCCCATACTATGCCCACGTGGTGGTTAGTGCTATCGGGCCAGAGGCCTACTCAGATCAAATATCCAAATCGCTAGTACCTTGGGCTTGCGGTAACGAGCAGAGACTCACGAAAGATGTGACCCCATCACCCCGTCTCGAGGACTTGCTGCAAGGGTTAAGAATGCCCGGCCGCGCCTCGTATTCATCACTCGGGCACCATACAGGCAACCCGTCTTCACAACACTCGCCTCTCAGGCGCACGCGGGTACCCCTCAGGGTCGACCCGCCTATCCAAGTAACAGTGTAAAGTCCAAGTATCCGTGTGTCTATAACATCATTGGAATCCGAGGTATCACCCTCATTGAATTCCCACTCGATGTATCCATCAAGGTGAACTCGGAGGAATCACCCTCGATGGGTTCACACTTGATGTGTTGCACGACAGCATCGTTATCGGAAGTGGTGATGGAGGAATCACCCTCGATGACCATGACCGAATAGCTACTCTACAGAGTTAACATCAGAAGTGCTACACGAGGTATCACCCTCGGCACTCGGTGGTAACGCTGCAGTGTCGTTACAACTAAGGGGGGTGAGGTGCGGTGCCGGGGCCTGGTCTTCAATCCCGTTGATCGGGTCTTCGGATTATCCAGCGGGGCAGTCAGGATAAGTGGGGTCACTGATAGGTCTCTACCCAGCCTATACTAAGCAGCTTAGGATATGCAGGTAATAATCAACGGCAGTTTACAGTAAACAGGCTATGCATCAGAATAGGTAAAGCAGTAGCAGCAGCAATTCTAATGCAAGCATGAGAAATTAGAATGAGCGATATCGGGATGATCAAAGGGGGGGCTTGCCTGGTTGCTCGGCGGCAAGGGCAAGGTCGTCAGCGGTGGCGTCGGGCTCCGGAGCTGTGTCGGTGCCGGGAACTGCGTCAGGGTCTAACGAGAGAGAAGAGGGGGAGGAAACAGTATAAATACACAGCAAACAAGAGCAACGCAAAGTACGGCACGACAATATGCAGTGCCGGGTGTGTCCTAACGTATGGTTGCACGTCACCGAGGAAGGGGGAATCCATCCGGGAATGTTTTCCCGGTTCCGGACAAATGTCGGACAGATGACCGGAGGGGGACAGTTGCATGTTCGGATAGTTAGGGACGTGTGGCAGACGAACGGACTGCGTATTCGGATTCGTCTCGTTGTTCTGAGCAAGTTTCATGTACAAAGTTTTTCGATCGGTGTTACGGATTATTTTATATGATTTATCAAAGATTTAAACATTTTCTGAAATTATAGATTTACTTTAATTTGAAAACCATTTTAATATCTAAATGCTATGGGTACCAGAAAGTGTACCCACACTTTTGCACGTGAGGCTGGCAGTGGGCCCAGAGTCAAAGTCAACGGCTGACTGTATGAGCCTTATCCAAATGAACAGTACATGGGGCCCCACGTGTCATCGGGTGATATACCAAACAGAGTTGAATATAAACCAGGGACTAATTAAGTGCGTTGGGACCTGATGTCAGTGGCTGTTTTAGGGGGAATTAGCACCTAATTAGTTTAACAAATCAACTGGGGCGGGGCCCGCTTGGCAGTGACAGTGGGGGGGGGGGAAGGTTAGCGCTAAACTAACTGGGCTTATCCCCTCCAAGTCAACAGAGGGGGCCGGCTGGGCTCACGCGGGCACAAGGCACCGGCGGCCTCACTCGGCAGCGGCAGGAGGCGGGGAGCAGGGGGTGGCCCCGGACGGTGGCGGCCCTGGCGGGCGCGGCCAGGCGCCACGGGACGGAGGCGGTGGTAGCCGGGCGTAGGCGGCTCCCGGGGCGGCCACGAGCGACAGCAGAAGAAGAGCGCAAGGCGGAGGCGGCTCTGCCGGCACCAGCGGGATGTGGCCAGGGGCGAGCTGGGCGGTGGCACGGCAGTAGCAGAAGTAGCAGCAGGGGTGGAGCGCGCACGGGCTGAGCGAACTGCAGGCACGGGGCTCGGCGAGCCGCAGCAACAGCAGACAGCAGAGCAGGGGGCGAGCGAGCGAGGCACGGGACACGAACGGTAGGAGGGGGCAAGGGGGCGCGGTCGGCGAGGGCAGCTGCAGCGGCGGCGGCGCGGAGCGCGAGTAGCAGCAAGGCTGAACGGGCGTCAGCAGCAGGCGAGAAGGGCACGGGAGTGGGCGGCTCGAGCGAGGGCAGGGGGCGCGGTCTACGGCGACGGAAGCAGGGGAGAAGGGGGAAAACGGAGGAGGGAGGGCCTCACCGGCTCTGCAGGTGTGCAATAGCATGCGTGAGGAGGAGTCGGGGAGGCGCCGGCGAAGACGGTCGGGCGGCGCCGGGCAGCGTCGAGGCGGTGGGGATCGACGACGGGGTCGGGGCGCCGTGCCCCGATCCAGATCGGGCAGAGAGGGGGGGGAGGAGCGAGAGGAGTGGGGGATCGGCTAGGGTTAGGTGGGTTGGGGAGGCCATATGGCCAGGGAGAGCGGGGGGGGGGGGGGGGGGGTGGGCTGGCCTATGGGCCGTGGCCCAGGGGAGAGAGGGGGGGAGTCCGGGGTGGGGGGGGGGGGTCGGTTGTGGGTATGTGGGGGTGTGTGTTGTTTTTTTTTTTTTTGTGTTTTTTTTTTTCTGTTTATGGTTCTATTTCTTTTGTTTAAGTTTTTGGTTTTATTTATTTTTTTGTTTTACTTTTTTGTTTTGTAATTAGTTAGGCCTCAAAATGACTTCTGTAAAAATATGGCACTTGTTCCATTAATTGCTAGGCATTATCTACTACTACCAAAAACTGGTTTGGAGACAATTGGAGTTCACACAAATTTTATATTAAATAAAATGTATTAATCCTTGCTGTTTAGGTAATGTTAGGGTCACCTAATTAATTTATTAGTTGTTGGTTACAATTTTAGAATAGTCTCTGTAATATTTGCTATTTGATGAACATTTTAGTTTCTGTGTTTGAACAACTTTTATTTTCCACTTTTATTTAATTTGAATATTTGAGTTAGGAGTTGAAATGCAATATGATGCAAATGATAATTTGGCACTGTTGAACTTGCTGACATGGCAAAATCAAAAGGGGAATTACTGTAGCTAAACACTGGGGGTATTACAAATCTCCTCCACTAATAAGAATTCTCGTCCCGAGAATTAAGAGGTAGAAGGAAAAAGTTCGGGGGTATTCCGCCCGAAGATTATCCCCGCGTTCCCAAGTGGCTTCATCTTCAGTATGATTTGACCACTGCACTTTGAGGAACTTGGTAACCTTCTGACGGGTCCGACATTCAGCTTCATCGAGAATGCGGATCGGATGCTCCTTATAAGATAGATCATTTTGCAATTCGAGCATCTCGTGATCCACTGCACGGTGTGAAGATTCCTTGAAGCATTTACGAAGTTGCGACACATGGAAGACGTCGTGGATATGAGAGAATTGCGGCGGCAACTCCAATTTATACGCCACCTGACCACGTCTTGCAATAATGCGGAAAGGACCAATGTAGCGTGGAGCTAGCTTGCCCTTAATTACAAAACGGTGGGTGCCCTTCATAGGAGTGACTCGCAAATAAGCTTGATCACCAGGTTGATAAGTCAAACCCCATTGCTTGCGATCATAGTTTCCCTTCTGGTGGTCCTGAGCCGCCTTGAGATTTTCTGGGACAATACAAACTTGCTCTTCGGCGTATTGGATAATATCCGGACCCACGAGTGGTCGTTCCCCAGTTTCTGACCAATTCAGAGGGGTTCGACACTTACGTCCATAGAGTACTTCGAAGGGAGCCATTTTCAAGCTGGCTTGATAGCTATTGTTGTAAGAGAATTCGGCATATGGAAGAGATTCTTCCCACTTCTTACCGAAAGAAATGACACAAGCTCTAAGCATGTCTTCAAGCACTTGGTTCACTCGCTCGACTTGGCCTTGGGATTGGGGGTGATAAGCTGAACTCCAGGTAATATGAGTTCCCATAGCTGTTTGGAAACTTTCCCAGAATTTGGAAATGAAAAGGCCGCCACGGTCCGAACTGATCTCCTTCGGAATACCGTGGAGTGAAACAATTCTGGAGATATATAATTCTGCTAACTGACTAGCAGTGATGGTCTCTTTGACGGGCAGAAAGTGTGCAACGTTAGAAAGTTGGTCGACGACGACAAGAATAGCATCGTGACCCTTCTGTGACCTGGGAAGTCCTGTAACGAAATCCATTTGAACCTTATCCCATTTCCATAGAGGAATAGGAAGCGGTTGCAGAATTCCAGCTAGTTTCTGATGTTCTGCTTTAACGCGACGACACACATCACATTCGGCAACATAACGAGCAATGTCCTGCTTCATTCTAGACCACCAGTACCTTTGACGGAGATCATGATACATCTTGGTGCTACCTGGATGAATAGACAGCGGGGTATCATGTGCCTCCTTCGTGACCTTGTTGGTCATAAGTTCGAAGCGAGGTACGACAATGCGGTTTCTGAAATACAAGGTTCCATGTTCAGACATCGAGAAATCCCTGTACTTTTCAAGGTGAAGATTTTTCATCATCAGATCAACTTCAGCATCCTTAGCTTGCGCATTCTTAACAGCGTTCTCAAGATCTGGTTGTATCACAAGGTTATTAAGAGAACACTGTGGGACAATACGGAGATTCAGCTTGCACAATTCTTCATAAAGACGAGGTTGAGCTCGCCTAACCATGAGGTTGTCGCAATAGGACTTGCGGCTTAAGGCATCAGCCATCACGTTAACCTTGCCAGGGGTATAGGAAATACCCAAATCATAGTCCGCAATGGCCTCCATCCGTCTTTGCTGACGGAGGTTTATAGATGGCTGAGTGAACAAGTACTTCAGACTTTTATGATCCGTGTAGATCTCGCAACGATTACCGAGAAGGTAATGTCGCCACAACTGTAGTGCATAGATGACAGCAGCTAGTTCTAGATCATGTACCGGATAATTTTCTTCATGTGGGCGCAACTGACGAGAGCCGTAAGCAATCACCTTATGCTCTTGCATTGGGACACAGCCTAATCCTTCACGGGATGCGTCACAATAAATCACAAAGTCTTTGCGGGTATCTGGAGGAGCAAGTACTGGGGCAGATGTCAGCTTGTCTTTGAGTGCTTGAAAACTTTTCTGACATTTTTCTGTCCATTCAAATTTAACGCCCTTGTGAAGCAGATCAGTCAGGGGCTTAGCAATCTTGGAAAAGTTCTTGACAAATCGACGGCAATAGCTTGCAAGGCCGAGAAAACTTCTGACTTGCTTGACATTCTTCGGAGGAGTCCAGTCCAGAATAGCCTGAACTCGTTCTGGGTTAACGGCAATGCGATCTTTCGAAATCACATGGCAGAGATATGTCACTTCAGATAACCAGAACTCGCATTTGGAGTATTTGGCATACAACTGGTGTTCTCGGAGCCTTTCCAGTACAAGACGGAGGTGTTCGGCATGTTCTTCCTTATTCTTCGAATAAACCAGAATATCATCCAGATATACCACGACAAATTTGTCGAGGTAATCCATGAAGATGTAATTCATCAGACGGGAGAATGTGGCTAGAGCATTTGTTAAGCCAAATGACATGACAGTGTACTCATAAGAGCCATAGCGAGTAACAAATGCAGTCTTCGGAATATCCTCTTCGCGAACACGGATCTGATGGTATCCCAATCTCAAATCAAGCTTAGAGAATACTGAGGAACCGGCAAGTTGATCATACAAATCATTGATCCGGGGAAGCGGATATTTGTTCTAGATTGTGGCTTGGTTAATGGGCCGATAATCCTGAACCAAACGGTTAGTTCCATCCTTCTTCTTAACGAAGAGTGAAGGTGCTCCCCAAGCAGAGGAACTGGGGCGGATGAAACCTTTCTTAAGTGACGTTTCGATTTCCTCCTTAAGCTCGAGAAGATGATGCGGAGGCATCTTATAAGGACGCTTCGCAATAGGAGTTGTGCCTGGTTTCAAGTCGATAACAAACTCGACAGCTCTAGCAGGGGGTATTCCTGGAAGTTCTTCTGGAAATACATCTTGAAAATCATGAACAACTGGAACATTCTCGATGCCTTCAAGAGGTGAAGCATTCAATGCATTCAGAACATATATCTGGCTCTCAGCATCCTGAGCTATTCGGGCTGAGTATCTGACCGTCTGGCCAGAAGGGTGGGTGAGCTGGACTGATTCAGTGGCACAGTCAATCAAAGCTTTATGAGGCTTCAACCAGTCCATACCCAGAATAATGTCTATGTTGGAGGTCTTGAGAGCAATGAGTGAAACGGGGAACATCAATCCTCCGATCACAATGTGGTTACCGTGGCTTACCATGGTAGTTTGCCAATTAGCCCAGGTGACTGGATTACTAATGGGATGGACATCTCCTCGAAAAGTATATCATGGCTTCGCGCAAAACTTTCGGACATGAAGGAGTGCGATGCTCCAGAATCAAAGAGGACTTAAGCTAGGATTGAATTCACTAGAAGGGTGCCCATCACAATCTTGGGGTCTTGACGAGCTTCTTCCATGTTGACTTGGTTGACATGAACAAGTTGACTAGCAGGTATTCTGGTTTCAACGTTCCTAGCAGGATGTTTTCGACGGCTCTTCTTGCAACCAGCAGAAGGACGTGATGCTTATTGAGGCTGACTCTGACGGCAGTTGATAGTACGGTGCCCTGGCTGTCCACACTGGTGGGACAGACCATCATTATGGGGAGAAACACCAACATTGGGATGTCCACTTGCAATGTTCAGTTGTCTTGGTGGTGAAGGTAGACGAGGTGCAGCTTATGACGGCCTTGGTGTTGGAGCAGGTCGATGATGAACATTGTGAGGGATCCAGACTCGACATTTCTGAACAGGTCGACCCGAAGATGAACCAACATCACGAGTGTGCTTGAGTGACTCCTGGCATTCAGTCAGAGCTTTTTCAACTTGGAAAGATTTGCTGACAAGTGTTGCGAAGTCTGTGAAATCATGGACAGCAAGTGCAAGTTTTATATCAGTACGTAGTCCTTCACAGAATTTCTCCTGCTTGCGTGTGTCAGTGTCGACGTCATCTTCAGCATAGCGGGACAATTCAAGGAATTTCCTCTGATATTCATCCACAGTCATTGTGCCCTGTGAGAGTTTGCGGAACTCCTGCTTGTTCTGGTCGATCAGACCTTGAGGAATGTACCATGCACGAAAAGCTGACTGGAATTCTTGCCAAGTGGGTACAGATTCAGCAGGCAACATACCCTTGAGGCTTACCCACCATTTAGCAGCTGGGCCCTTCAGGTGGAATGTCGCAAGGGTGACGTAACTGTCAGGAGCAACATTAGCTGACTCCATTTCAAATAGGAAGTCACGAAGCCAATCATCAGCATCCATAGGATTGGTGGAGCTGTGAAAAGTGGACGGATTGAGGCGCACGAATTCTGGCAGTGTTGTTGGGGTAGGCTGTTGATGAGCATTCTGGTTTGGGAACTGAGCCAATATCCCAGTCATAACCTGACGGTTCAATTCAAACTGTTGCATCATTTTGGCAATATAAGGTGGAGGTGGGGGATCGTCAGCCATCCTGCCAAATCAACAGGGGCAGTTTAGCAAGAAGAACTGCAGGTGTATGGAATGATTCATGAAGTAACACGCACAACAGAAGGAGGTGCAATAGATACTTCATCATATTCGCACCAAACATTCGAATCCGCACATAGCCTCGATTACAATCCGGCAACATGACAGCTGAAAGGGGAGGGCTAGACATCAAGGCGGCGCGCAGGCACGCGGTAGGGAAGTACACAACGAGGCATAGCAAAGGCTACATCAACGTTGGAGAAAACTATTGGGGCGAGGAATCTGCAAGTGAAACACAGGGTGCCCTCGATAAGAGGATCCTGCAAGCAGAACCTGGCCCACAATCTTGAAGGAAGGGGGGAAATTTTCAGAACACCGGGTGGATGTGATTACGAGAACCTAATGGTGGAGTTAGTAAAATTTTAACCCGAAGAGAAGAGAGGTCAGAGTCCCAGAGTATAGACGAGGAGTAAAAGATCCTAATACCACCCAGTTGGCGACGTGGGCCCGTAAGCCACACAGCCAAGTTAGTAAAACAGTTTTGGACCACTAGACTCAACTTCGGCCAAGGAGTTGGAAAGGGGGGGGGGGTTCCTATAGGCAGTCGGCTCTCATACCAACTTGTGACGCCCCCGGCCTAATCGTGGACTAATCATACACGCAAATGCACACGATCAAGCCTAAGGACTCACGGGAAGATATCACAACACAACTCTAAAACATAAATAAAGTCATACAAGCTTTATATTACAAGCCAGGGGCCTCAAGGGCTCGAATACATAGCTCGATGACATACAAGCGTCAGCGGAAGCATCAGATATCTGAGTACAGATATTAAAAGAGAAACAGAAAGACCTTTAGAAAGGCAGGGCAAAATAAAACACTACGATCGAAAGGCGTAGGCCTCCTGCCTGGGACCCTCCGATCCTACTCCTGGTCATCAGTCAACTCGTAGTAGTATCGATCCTCGGGGTGGTAGTAGTATTCGATCGACAGGGCATCTGTCTCAGGGGGCTCCGTCCTCTGGTCACGACAAACTGATATGGGGAGAAAAGGAAAACAAAGCAACCGTGTGTACTCAGAAGTACTGAGCAAGCAAGGATCTACACTACATATGCAACATTTTCAGGAAGGCTGTATATGTGGACTGGGCTGTAGAAAATGCCAGAATAGAGAGGAGGCCTAGTCCTATCGAAGACTAGCATCTTCAGAGGTCTTGCAGCATTAGAAGAGTGTAGACAAAACCATATAATGTAGCAGTATCATTAAGTCTCAACCTCACCCAGAGATCCTTTCTCGACTCCCTGCGAGAAAGCAATCCCAGAGCCATACAGTCATCAACCTCGTCCTGAGATCCCTTCTCGACTCCCTGCGAGAAGCAATCCCAGAGCCATATATCCAGGTCTCATCTCATGTTCTAGCTGTATCGATCGGGATACAACTCCGAGTGTCAATTACCGAGGATCCGGCTATGCATAGATTAGTTCTTCCCTGCAGGGGTGCACCAACTTACCCACCACGCTCGCTTAACTTCGGCCGGACACACTTTCCGGGTCATGCCCGGCCTCGGCCAAACGACGCATCGCAACCCTACCTACAGCTCAGCAGAGAGGTCCCCGCCGGTCTACATCCTAAGCGCAAGGGGGTCTTGGCCATCGCCCCTCACCCTCCGGGTCGTTGCGCCCAGGGTGGATACCAGCATCGCCTCGGGTGGCCGACACGATTCGACCGTGCCGCCATGCTGAACTGGATGTCTGACAGAGCTTTCGGCTGATGCATACGATGCAGAACGCCCATACTATGCCCACGTGGTGGTTAGTGCTATCGGGCCAGAGGCCCACTCAGATCAAATATCCAAATCGCTAGTACCTTGGGCTTGCGGTAACGAGCAGAGACTCATGAAAGATGTGACCCCGTCGTCCCATCTCGAGGACTTGCTGCAAGGGTTAAGAATGCCCGGCCGCGCCTCGTATTCATCACTCGGGCACCATATAGGTAACCCGTCTTCACAACACTCGCCTCTCAGGCGCACGCGGGTAGCCCTCAGGGTCGACCCGCCTATCCAAGTAACAGTGTAAAGTCCAAGTATCCGTGTGTTTATAACATCAGGGGAATCCGAGGTATCACCCTCATTGAATTCCCACTCGATGTATCCGTCAAGGTGAACTCGGAGGAATCACCCTCGATGGGTTCACACTTGATGTGTTGCACGACAGCGTCGTTACCGGAAGTGGTGAAGGAGGAATCGCCCTCGATGACCACGACCAAATAGCTACTCTACAGAGTTAACATCAGAAGTGCTACACGAGGTATCACCCTCGGCACTCGGTGGTAACGCTGCAGTGTCGTTACAACTAAGGGGGGTGAGGTGTGGTGCCGGGGCCTGGTCTTCAATCCCGTTGATCGGGTCTTCGGATTATCCAGCGGGGCAGTCAGGATAAGTGGGGTCACTGATAGGTCTCTACCCAGCCTATACTAAGCAGTTTAGGATATGCAGTTAATTATCAACGGCAGTTTACAGTAAACAGGCTATGCATCAGAATAGGTAAAGCAGTAGCAGCAGCAATTCTAATGCAAGCATGAGAAATTAGAATGGGCGATATCGGGATGATCAAAGGGTGGGCTTGCCTGGTTGCTCGGCGGCAAGGGCAAGGTCATCAGCGGTGGCGTCGGGCTCCGGAGCTGCGTCGATACCGGGAACTGCGTCGGGGTCTAACAAGAGAGAAGAGGGGGAGGAAACAGTATAAATACACAGCAAACAAGAGCAACGCAAAGTACGGCACGACAATATGCAGTGCCGGGTGTGTCCTAATGTATGGTTGCACGTCACCGAGGAAGGGGGAATCCATCCGGGAATGTTTTCCCGGTTTCGAACAAATGTCGGACAGATGACCGGAGGGGGACGATTGCATGTTTGGATAGTTAGGGACGTGTGGCAGACGAACGGATTGCGTATTCGGATTCGTCTCGTCGTTCTGAGCAAGTTTCATGTACAAAGTTTTTCGATCGGAGTTACGGATTATTTTATATGATTTATCAAAGATTTAAACATTTTCTGAAATTACAGATTTACTTTAATTCGAAAACCATTTTAATATCTAAATGCTATGGGTACCAGAAAGTGTACCCACACTTTTGCACGTGAGGCTGGCAATTGGCCCAGAGTCAAAGTCAACGGCTGACTGTATGAGCCTTATCCAAATGAACAGTACATGGGGCCCCACATGTCATCGGGTGATATACCAAACAGAGTTGAATATAAACCAGGGACTAATTAAGTGCGGTGGGACCCGATGTCAGTGGCTGTTTTAGGGGGAATTAGCACCTAATTAGTTTAACAAATCAACTGGGGTGGGGCCCGCTTGGCAGTGACAGTGGGGGGGAAGGTTAGCGCTAAACTAACTGGGCTTATCCCCTCCAAGTCAACAGAGGGGGTTGGCTGGGCTCACGCGGGCACAAGGCGCCGGCGGCCTTGCTCGGCAGCGGCAGGAGGTCGGGAGCAGGGGGCGGCCCCGGACGGTGGCGGCCCTGGTGGGCGCGGCCAGGCGACACGGGACGGAGGCGGTGGTAGCCGGGCGTAGGCGGCTCCCGGGGCGTCCACGAGCGACAGCAGAAGAAGAGCGCAAGGCGGAGGCGGCTCGGCCGGCGCCGGCGGGCGCCGGCGGGCGAGGGCGCGGCCAGGCGATGGCGCGCACAGCGGGATGTGGCCAGGGGTGAGCTGGGCGGCGGCACGGCAGTAGCAGAAGTAGCAGCAGGGGCGGAGCGCGCATGGGCTGAACGAACTGCAGGCACAGGGCTCGGCGAGCCGCAGCAACAGCAGACAGCAGAGCAGGGGGCGAGCGAGCGAGGCACGGGACACAAACGGCAGGAAGGGGCAAGGGGGCGCGGTCGGTGAGGGCAGCTGCAGCAGCGGCGGCGCGGAGCGCGAGCAGCAGCAAGGCGGAACGGGCGTCAGCAGCAGGCGAGAAGGGCACGGGAGTGGGCGGCTCGAGCAAGGGCAGGGGGCGCGGTCTACGGCGACAGAAGCAGGGGAGAAGGGGGAAAACGGAGGAGGGGGGGCCTCACCGGCCCTTCAGGTGTGCAATAGCATGTGTGAGGAGGAGTCGGGGAGGAGCCGGCGAAGACGGTGGGGCGGCGCCGGGCAGCATCGAGGCGGCAGGATCGACGATGGGGTCGGGGCGCCGTGCCTCGATCCAGATTGGGCAGAGAGGGGGGGGGGGAGGAGCGAGAGGAGTGGGGGATCGGCTAGGGTTAGGTGGGTTGGGGAGGCCATATGGCCAGGGAGAGCGGGGGGGGGGGGGTGGTGGGCCTGTCCTATTGGGCGGTGGCCCAGGGGAGAGAGGGGGGGGGTTTCTGTTTCTGTTTCTATTTTCTTTTGTTTAAGTTTTTGTTTTTATTTATTTTTTTGTTTTACTTTTCTGTTTTGTAATTAGTTAGGCCTCAAAATGACTTCTGTAAAAATATGGCACTTGTTCCATTAATTGCTAGGCATTATCTACTACTGCCAAAAACTAGTTTAGAGACAATTGGAGTTCACACAATTTTATATTAAATAAAATGTATTAATCCTTGCTGTTTTGGTAATGTTAGGTTTACCTAATTATTTTATTAGTTGTTGGTTACAATTTTAGAATAGTCTCTGTAATATTTGCTATTTAATGAACATTTTAGTTTCTGTGTTTGAACAACTTTTATTTTCCACTTTTATTTAATTTGAATATTTGAGTTAGGAGTTGAAATGCAATATGATGCAAATGATAATTTGGCACTGTTGAACTTGCTGACATGGCAAAATCAAAAGTGGAATTACTATAGCTAAACACTGGGGGTATTACAGCTTGTGGGCCTCTCGGGTGTCAACTAACCCTAATTTTTGCTCTATAAATTCGCAAATATTCCCAAACCACCAGAAGCGTCCACCAAAATACTTTCCGCCGCGGCAAGCCTCTGTTCCCGTGAGATCCCATCTTGGGGTCTTTTCCGGCGATCTGTCGGAGGGGGATTCGATCACGGAGGGCCTCTACATCAACCTAGCTGCCCTACCGATGATGTGTGAGTAGTTTACCATAGACCTACGGGTCCATAGCTAGTAGCTAGATGGCTTCTTCTCTCTCTTTGATCTTCAATACAATGTACTCCTCGTTGTTCTTGGAGATCTATTCGATGTAATACTTTTTTTTGCGGTGTGTTTGTTGAGATCCGATGAATTGTGGATTTATGATCAGATTATCTATGAATATTATTTGAGTCTTCTCTGAACTCTTTTATGCATGATTAAGATATCTTTGTATTTCTCTTCGAACTATCGGTTTGGTTTGGACAACTAGATTGGTTTTTCTTGCAATGGGAGAGGTGCCTAGTTTTGGGTTCAATCTTGCAGTGTCCTCACCCAGTGACAGAAGGGGTAGCGAGGCACGTATTGTATTGTTGCCATCGAGGATAAAAAGATGGGGTTTTCATCATATTACTTGAGTTTATCCCTCTACATCATGTCATCTTACTTAAAGCGTTGCTCTGTTCTTATGAACTTAATACTCTAGATGCAGGCAGGAGTCGGTTGATCTGTGGAGTAATAGTAGTAGATGCGGGCAGGAGTTGGTCTACTTGTCACGGACGTGATGCCTATATTCATGATCATTGCCTTAGATATCGTCATAACTTTGTGCTTCTCTATCAATTGCTCAACAGTAATTTGTTCACCCACCGTTTGCTATTTTCAAGAGAGAAGCCTCTAGTGAAACCTATGGCCCCTGGGTCTATTTTCCATCATATATTTCAGATCTATAAACCAAAAAACCCAAAAATACCTTGCTGCAATTTATTTGTTTTTTACTTTGTTTTATGTTTTAGTAATCTTTTATACCTATCTCTATTAGATCTCTCTCTTGTTCGAGACCGTGAAGGGATTGGCAACCCCTTTTTCGCGTTGAGTGCAAGTGTTTGTTAGTTTGTGCAGGTGCATAGATTGGAGACTTGCTTGTGCCTCCTACTGGATTGATACCATGGTTCTTAACTGAGGGAAATACTTATCTCTACTTTGCTGCATCACCCTTTCCTCTTCAAGGAAAAAATCAATGAAATCTCAAGAAGTAGCACATCTCAACCCTAAAACACTGGAAATTTTATTCTCATATGTTATAAACTCTGCAATAGTAGAATTTATAAGGTACTAGGATCTGAACACCAACAAGCCATTTTGTTATCCATTTTTCTAAACCCGCCTAACATTGTTTGCGACACGAAACATTTTCTGTGACACTACAAATCGTCCAAGAAAATGGACATGCCTAGTGACGCCCAAAAGAGTCTCACAATTGCAGGCCAGAACATCACCGAAGTTGGCTAGGGTGCTACTCCGCGAGGAAAACACCTCGTGATGATGGACCATCATAGAAAATGATTTCAGGCGACATTTCATTTTTTGTCGCCAGCGTTTTTGTCACTAAATTGATAAAATTGTGTACTGTTTTGACATGTTATCGTGTACTATGCCATGGATTTGCTCAATGCCATGGGCATATGCCTTGAAATCCATGCAAGTTCATACAAGGTAGGCCATTTTGTGAAGTTCTTTTTTAAACTTGTGGTACTGCAAGTTTATTATTATTCCCACGAACTAGTTCACATAAGATGGCTCAATGCACAAGAATTGCTATTTTTTAGTCTTTTTTATTTTCTTTGTTTTTTCCAAAATGTGGTCAAACTTGCAAGGTTGACCATTCCTACCAGATGGTTGGGAATTTTAACTTTGGTTGTGCCACTACTGCAAGATGCTGCTAACGTGACACTACAATCAGAACCCTTTGACGAAACTGTGTGCGATGCATTAATCGCAAACAGTGATGTAAAAAACTGTCAAAAAAGATGCAAAACGTTTGCGATGGTGGATACATCAAACACGGTTCAGATTTTAGTTGCGTGTGTGATGTGGGGTATACGGTTGATCCATACAAGCTGTTTGCGATGAGACAGAACAACAGAAACGGGCAGCCAGATCAAGGTGTGTGTGATATACGGCATACCTTTCACCTCGATGAACTATTTGTGATGAGGCGGAACAATAGAAATGAGCATCCAGATGAAGGTGTGTGCGATATACGGGATACAGTTCACTCGGATGAACTGTTTGTGATTAGGCAACACAAAAGAAATGGTCAGCCAGATGAAGGTGTGTGGGATATACGGCATACAGTTCACTCAGATGAACTGTTTGCGTTGAGCCAAGAGAACAGAAACGGTTCAACTTAACAAGATGTGTGTGATACGCGGCAAACAGGTTTGTAATCGGAAATGTGTGGGACGACCGATAACAACACAGACGATTCCTGTTAACAAGCCGTGTGTGTTGTGAGCAAACGATTGCTAGTATACAATTGTGAGTGATTGATGAAATCATCACCGACGGGTTCCATTGTTTAGTCCGTGTGCGATGTGATTTGCTCTGTCTATAGAACATCAACATATATAGTTATAAGACCGTCATTCCATAACCAAATTAAGCATACAATTACATAAGTGACTACACACATAACATTTCCACACACCAAAGTAAGCAATTACATGCATACTAAACTAGGTGAAACGAGCATCTAATCATCTACATCTTGTTGCGATGACGCTTGCCATTTCTCTGCTTCTGGCTGGATCCCTGGTCGAGAATGGTTAATAAAATCTAAGTCTATTGCATATTAAGGTCAAAATAGTACTACCAATATATGGGTCTCATACAATGTCATTTCAACGATTGTACCACAAAAGCTTGAAATATTACAAGGTTCAAATTCCAGAGTTACATGGCTTAAATTTGAAGATTACAAGGTTCAAACTGATATTAGAAATGAAAAATTCAGCTCATTCAGCTGCAAACGCCCGTGCTGATTAGCTGAACATGGATATAAAATAGGTTCAAACTAACAATACCAATAGTAAGGCTGGTTTCGAAACCTCATCATTTCTGCGAAGGGATCAGCCGCTGACAAGTCATGTATGGGGTTGACACAATGACTTCCGATTACTCTGTCATATGCAGTTCCAAAATGAAATTCAACTTTTTTGGAGCCTTTTCCATTCTGCAGTAGCTGCCGGCGCTGATCAACAAACCATTCATTTTTTTGATATAAATGCATGTCCAACCTCATTACCTCCAGCACCCTTGCTCTGACAACAAAGAACCTGGCAAATATAATCTCTAGTAAGGTCCCTCGGTAGCAGTTCAAAGCAATTTCTGAGAGATGTAGATCTAGGCATTTGTTGTGATTGTTATATTGTATCACATTATCCACCACCGGGCCTAATATTATCTGCAAAAGAAGAGAAGGTGTTAGTGCCTACATGCAGTTTTGAACACTACTACAAGCCTATTTGGTTTGCAGGATTTGTAAAATGCCCCAACATGCCATCTTCGATCTGACATGATTAACATGCACATTTGATTACAATCTAGAAAAATGTAGCCTTCTTCACAAGAGGTTGGAGTGGATGAAAAATTCCCTTAGAAAACTAGTACAGATGAATCCAAAGGAGAAATGCTTATGGATTGTAACCATATGAATCAAGCAACCAATATGGGGTGGGGGGATGTATGTACTGAAATCCTCCAAAATTCCTTCAGAAATCGTAGTACATTGCCATTGTAAACTTGGTAAAAGGTGCCAAAAATTGAACTCCCTTATGGTTAACATTTAACAAGAAAGGAACATCACCTCAATATACAACTTCTCCAGGCTCGTAAAGCATCTCAGGAAACTGACAACTTCGTGCAGGTTGGGGCCGATAGATTCTAGTGCCAAGACCTTCACTGTGCACAAAATCTGGGTCAAGCTTGTCGGAATCATTTTCTGGATGACAGATGAACATACATCTTCAAAATTAGAAATAATGTTGATATCAAGGAGAGGTAGAAGGCGACTGTTGTACCTGAACGGGTGTGGATCCAATAACAAGTTCGGAGTATTTGACAGTCGAGTAGCTCACCACTTTCAATTTCGGCGCCGAAATGACATTGATTCTTGATGGACCTTGTTGATCAACTACAAGTAATCTCTCAAGTGAAGGTGTGCCTTCAATGACCATATTGTGGTCCACCTTTTGTGATCTCTTGTTGCAGCACCAACAACACACATAAATAGTCGGGGGAGTCATGGAGGTGAGGTGGAAGCTACTCGACCAATTCATCACCTGAAGACAAAGGAACTCGAGTGCAGTACAGCCGCGGAGCAGGCGCTCCATGTCATCATTTGGGATGCAGACGACGACGAGCTCGAGGTGCTTCAGTCATGGTAGAAAAAGAGCGGGCGCATCATTAAGGGGGGGATGGCAGTTCATGAACTTGGCGAAGCGTAGCGTGGGCACGAGACGTAGCGTGGACGTTGGCAGCAAGCGCATATGCCCATCATTAAAACTAAGCTCCTCAAGCTGATATAGGGCGGGGGATCGGAACCACTTGTCAAGCTTGGCTCAGTCCTTGCCGTTGGAACGGAACTTGCCCATGATAAGGCCTCTGATTGGGCCATGGTGACTGCCGAGGATCTGGGAGAACGCATCCAAGCTTTTGCGATAACCATGGCGGAGCTCGTGGGCGTCGATGAGGTCGAGACGGGTGGAGAGCCATAGGGGGCGCCACCGCCGTAAAAGGACGGTTGTCCTTGCCCCATATTTGATTGGTAGGAGGGATATGATGACTTTCAACATATCATCGGGGAGGCTGCTAATGAAGTCTAGGCCTGCTGGAGTCGCTTGCGGTTCTTTCGCGACCCGCCTCCGCTTGTTGGAAGCCTCGTTCTCCACCTCCGGAATCTCCAGAAAAATGGCACAGACATATGTGTAGGTCATTCAAAATCAATTGTCAAGACCTTGCTAGGAATTATATTAGCACAAACACTAACCCTAGTCGGATTATTAGCAGAAATCATTTGCACATATGAAACAACTAATCACTTATCATTTGTACCATTCAAACAATCAATACACTACACGGATCTAACGAAACTTACTCAGATTTCATGGATTGAGAGAACATAACCATAGGATTTCTATTCCAAAAAGGGGGAGGCAGGAGTAACCAGAGAAACCCTAGGATGTATTTGACACATAAATGGGTATAGATGACTAACCGATTGCCCGTCATCATCGGATTCGTTGCCGGAGTGGTCTTCCGAGTCGTCACCGGAGTCGGTGTGAACCTCCGGCTCCAGCTGTGGAAGCACGAACGTCGACAACGTCGAGGTGCAGCGATACCTAATCGGCGGCGAAGGCTACCTCTGTTCCATATTCACGCCGTGCTCCGGTGCTTCAGCAGCCCCAGCGTCGCCACTCCCTCCGATGGGGCGCTTCGGCGGCATCCTCATACACTGATGGCTTTAAGGACTGAGAGCGGCGTCGAGGATGCGGGCGGAGAGAGAGGATTGTGTGTGTGGCGAGGATGGGGGTGCGGCCGCTCGGGCGCGCCATTAATATAGAGAGGCAGGCGTCGGTCAAACCACTGGCTCGCCTCCCGGTGAGCCTGCACGGCGGACTTCTGGGATTCCTACCATCATTTCACACAGCTACTCGAATGCCTCCCAGTGACACTATGTAACACCCCAACATTTTTGGTTTGATTTTTATTAAATTCTTTATTTGATTTAAAGGAGGTTATTTGATTTTTTCAAAAAAAAAGGGACTCTCCTTCTCAAATATTTTATGACAAATATTTTATGAGTTCTTCCCAATCTTGATTTTGGTCTTGAGGGTTTTCAACATGTGTTGGTTCAACACAAATACTCTGGGATTGTTTTACTAATTCTTTTATTAAAAAGAATTCCTATAATTTTTGGATTTCTACTTCCCTATTCAAAAATACTCTCTTGCCATGACCTATGTACAAAATTTTCTTCTCAAACCCTCCTCCCTACTTTGGGTCAAGCCAAGCATCCAATCCTAGCAAGTTTCAACCTCTTTTAGATTTTATTTCTATTGATTTTATCCTCAAACCTTTTTCTGTAATTTATTTTGGACCCCTCAAGTTTACAAAGGAAGTATCAGATTGCTTTGAGCTTTGGTTCCAAATAAATTACCCTAGCTACTCCTTAGTACCCTCAACCTAGATCCATCAAGAGCTGCTGGTCCACAGTTCAAATTTTTCAAAATTTGCTTGCTGCAAGTTTGGACCAGATTTGCCATTTTTGGTGAAATTCATACTTTTCCCTTTCCAAAAATTCTGAAAAAATTCAGGTAGTGTCTGGATGCATCAAGAGACTACCCCTCCAAGTTTCAGCTCAAAAAAAAATTTCCACGTGCGTCAAACATTTCGTCGAACAGCTGGCGTGCACTGTTCCTGTCAAAATTCAGAAAACTCAGGTGACAGTGTCATTTTCGTCAGTCGGCAGCGTCGATCTCGCCAGTGCATGCATTGGCGCCTTGCTCCCTGTTCCCCCTTCTTATCCAGTGCGCCGCACGGTTGCTTGGCCGGTTGCGAGCGTCGGTGGCGACTTGTCGCGTCAACTCCGGCGCCCTCCGCTGTGGCAGAACCTCCTGTGGCGGCTGGCAGATGCCAGCATTGCAGAACGCCATCCTCCGCACCGCCCGAGCCACTGGTGGCCTACGCGTGTTCACCTCCTGCTCTGAGCACGCTGCAGAACCGTCACCGTGGCCTGAGAAGCGCAGAGCGCGCTCTCTGCCGCCGACGAGCCCGTGAGCTCCATCCCGCCGAGACCATGGGAGCATGCCAAATCCAACCAGGTTTAACCTTTGAATGGTGCCAGTGGACCAATCCGAAGACACCCAGTCGCCTAATCCTTCCGTCCAACCCCTGCCTCGCCATAATCGCTCGCCGGAGTAATCCCGCTTTCGGCAACTGCCTCGGGCCGGCTATAAATAGATGCCCCCGAGCTCGTTTTCGACCCAGCACCTCTCCACCTCTCCTCAGAACCACGCCCCACTCATCAGAGGGCTTCGGGAGGGTCTTCTTCCCCAGCTCCGGCCGCCCCGATACGCTTCGGGCTCCGGCAAAATCCTCTCTGGTGAGTGCGCCCCCGCTTCCCAAACTTTGCCAGCAACCTCCTAGTCCACCACCTGTTCTAACCCGAGCTTCAATTCGGTGTTGGCAGCTCTCCTCCGATGAATTTGTGCTCGCCCGAACCGCCGTCTGCCGGAGTGGAAGCCACCGTCGACGTGGTGCTCCCCGACGCCTACTTCCACCACCCACCGACACGGAACTGACCCGTGAGTGCAACCATACCCTTGCCCTCCTCTAGTTCGCCGTCGATCATCGCCGGCATTCCCGTTTGCTTCTGGCGCCGGCGAGCTCTTTTTAAACCTGACGGGTGGGACCCCCTTGTCAGCCTCTTCTCTCCTTCTCCGAACCGTTTTCTGAAAACGCCTTCAGGCAGAATGCGTTTTCTTTTTAGTGTGACATTTTTCATCCGAAGCATTTTCGGTTTCTTTTAAACTAGCCCCTGGAAAGTTTCTGTTTCATCGCAGATTAGTCCCTGGACTAAAACCTTAATAACTTTTAAACAAAAGATGAGTTTGAGTTGATTATTTTTCTGTCATCTTTAATTTTCTGTCTAGTTTTTTATCATATTTATTTGAAAAATATTTGGAACAATTTTTATGCACGCACGGTATTTACATTAGCACCCGATTTTTCTTTATAACGTAGATACCGAAGGAGGTGACGGCGCCGCCAACTTTGCCGAGCTAGACTCCGACTACTCCGAACCAGGCAAGCATGTTTGAACCTTTGATATGATGAGTGTTTTTCATGTTTGCTTGAGTGGTTTTCTCATGGCATGTTTATATAAGCATTTGTTGAATGTTATATTCCATGCAAAGCAAGCTGCAAGTGAGCTTCGAAACTTGATGTGTTCATAAGATGGTGAGACAACCTGATCATGTGGTGGCATGATAGGTTGCAAGCTGGTATTGTTGAAGCATGCCAGTTCTATGTCAACTGTTTAACTCTAGTGTTGACGTGGATCGAGTCTTGTTCCCGTTCGTCCCCTTTTCGTGCTACCACATGTTTTCTGCAAAGAATGCGGTTTAGTAAGTTGCAAACCTCTTTCCAGGTACACACCAAATAGAGGGGCCGGAATGAGGGTTCCATGGCCCTGGATTAAAGCCCGTCATACGGTCAGGGGGCATGGGTGTTTCCGGTTGGGACCGAGAGGGGGCACCCCTTAGAGCGCGCGATATAAATTTGATCCCATGCTATTCGAGGTGTTGGCCTCCCCATCTTAGAGTTTTTCTTGAACGTTGTCTAGGGTGATTCCTAGCAGCGGGATGTGAAATGGGTGTGTACTGGTTAGATGTGTTTTCTTCTCAAATACCGTAAACAGAACTAGTCCTTTGTGACTACTGAAATCTGTTGGCTGTGGGTTAAGAGTACAAACCCTGCAGAGTCAAAACCATGTGAGTAACCAAGTCCTCGGTCAAGGACGTTGGTTGACCTATCCGTGTCAGTCTCAGTGTCAGTCCCAGTAACAGTCTCTAAAGAACAAACTTGTTAACTGACAGTGGTAAACCCGGCTGAATGTTATTCCTGTGGATGGACTAACCTGTTTATGATTATGTACCGAGTATTCCATGGGATGGTGCTACCTCCACGGACTACTCGAATTCGAATGATGAATTATAAGCCCTTTATGAGATGTCGCTCAGACGTCCGACTGTGGCATTCTTATTATTTACTTTTGATATAAGCCCTTTATGAGATGTCGCTCAGACGTCCGACTGTGGCATTCTTGTTATTTACTTTTGGATATAAGCCCTTTATGTGATGTCGCTCAGACGTCTGACTGTGGCATCCTTGTTATTTACTTTCATTATAAGCCCTTTTCGAGATGTCGCTTAGACGTCCGACTGTGGTACGTACTGTCATTTACTTTTCAGTATAAGCCCTTTTATGTTGTGTCGCCCTGACGCCCGACTGCGACATGTTAATTTATTTTACCTTTCGAGGCGTCGCTTCAGACACCCGATCGGTCTTCAGCTATTTTATTGGGATTTCAGGAGGACTACCGCCTGACTTCCTTTTTATTTATCTTGCGGTGCAAATTTATTACCTGAGTGTGTATTACTAATTTACTCATGTGCATCATGTTTGCATTTGTTATATCTTATGTCCAAACTGTCTTGCGAGTACATTCAAAGTACTCACCTGGCTTGTTGATTTGGCCAGATGTTGACGAAGGCGATCTTATGGACGAAGAGTACGATAGCGAGTCTGACGCCTAGAGGAGTCCCAGTCAGTCCTTTGCGATCCTGGAGTTGGTCACCCATATTATATACGCTTCCGCTACCTTAATAAAATCATCGAGCCTCACTCCGGCGCTTGATGAGTTGTAAGATTTTGGAGTCATGTCACCCGCTTCACTGTGACATATCCACCACCACTTTTATTGCGAGTCAATAGTTATGCCACCATACCCTTTGTGTCATATCCGCCTTTATGTGAAATATTGGCGTGCTTGTAATAAATTGTTGAGCAGCCTCAGCTCAACCCTGTAATATATTTAGTACTTCTGGATTTCTGTATCAAGGATTTGTCTACCAGTAAGATTTTTCTATACTGGTCTGACGAAAGGGGCGATTTTTCAATAAATGTTTTATTGGAAAACCGGTCCTGACACACTACGCAGCGAAAATGCCTCCTGTCAACTCACACACCTGCACGCATGCCTCCCGGTCTGCCTACGCAGCGGACTGCTCACATGCATCCCGTCAACTCACGCCTACTCGCACGCCACACGGGGCGCGTGGCGGCATGTATATTTTTTTTATTTTTTTTATGATTCATTCCGCTGCTTTACTGCTTAACCGAAGCATGGCACGGTCTAACGCAGATGGTCCGAATAAATATTCTGTATGAGATATTGGTTGCCAGTTATTAACAATCTCCTGTTTGTAAGAAGATTATATCAAAAATTGTCTCAAATTTGACGAAAAAATACAATATCACAGTCTACTAGTGTCCATATATGACACCACGATACGTTTCATGAATTTCAACTAAGTTTTGGATTTACTAAATTTCAAAAATCAATATTCTCAATGTTTTGAAATCTCTTTCACGGGAAACATGCACGCATGGACACACATATGATGTTGCAATCCATTTTGGTGCACATGTAGCTCAAATTTCATTTTTGCACATTAAATCCCTAGGAAAACAATCAATGTATAAAACGGGTCGAATGATCTCTGTTTTCTTTTTCAAAATTTAACACGACACTCCTTTGGTCACATGTTCACTTCAGAAAAAGTTTGACATGCCTCAGAGTGCTGGTGGTGGTGCGGGATGTATGTCTCTATGTGTGTGTGTGGGGGGGGGGGGTCCAGCAGTACACTACTAGTCGCGAGCCTCCGTGATGTGGGATTATTGATCATTTTGTGAGTCATGCATATATGCCACATCAAAGTCGTGAATTGGTTATTTAAAGCATTACACAACCCTTTCATACATACATGTTTGGGCCACATCCATGCATTGGTGTTCCTCTCGGACACTCCCTCGTGCGGTTAGCAGCGATGTCCCATTTGTTAGCCCGCAAAGGTTTTCAGTTTCCACCGACAACGAGAGGCATTGGACCGAAGGTGGATTCATGTTGGCATGTGTGTTATGGTGTGGGTCATGGTGACATTCCATATCAAAGTTCGGGCATGTGCGTACACATGAGTCCCTCCCACCGGCTCGAAGTGAGGGGGCTACGCATCGTGAACCTGTGTGTAGTGCGTTTCCGGTTTGCGAAGCACGTGCCACGTCAAAGTTGTGCATTGGGTATTCAAACATCACACAACACACGGGAACATGCACGCGGTAGTTGTCCTATGACACTCGCTTGCGTGAGACTCTCTCTGTGGGCCCACAAGGTCGTCGTCGATCAATTGAACGTACAGTGAGAGAGAGGTTAATTTGACCAACAAGGATGGTTCTTTTTTTGTTTGTGTTGCGTATATGCACGGTAGGAGTATGTAGTACATGTCAAAGGGGGGGAACATGTATACTCTATATATATGTGTCATAACCTTGCTCCATGTGGGGGACTTTCCGGTTCCCGTGGCAGGTGCCACATCAAAGTTGTGCATTGGTATTCAAACATCACGCAATACCATGCAGGCGGTGGTTGCCCTATAGGAACTCACTCGCGTGTGGCGCTTCCATCTATGGGCCCGCGAGGTTGTCCTCCATCACTTTGACCCAACAAGAGAGAGGTTAATTTGACCATCAAGGAATGACGATTCTTTTTGGTTTTTGCTATACAGTATAAGTATATATATACCATGCGTCGAATGGCGGCGTAGCACGTACCACGCATCATGAACCTCGCTCTCTATGGGGACTTTTCGGTTTCTGAGGTATATATATATAGTACGTGTCGAAGGGGGGATGGGACCAACATATACTAGGTGTCACATGAACCTCACTCTGTGTGGGGACTTTGCGGTTTTGAGGCAAATGCCACATCAAAGGTTGTGCATTAGGTATTCAAAACATCACAACCACACACCTCTCCATATATATGTTTTGGCACACTCGCAAGCGATGGTGGTTGTCCTCTGGCACTCACTCACATGGTTATCAGCGATGGTTCCATCTGTTGGCCTGCTTGGTCCATCACTTTCACCGACATCGAGAGAGGCTAATTATTTTGACTTAGGAGGGGATTAATTTTTTTTGTCTCACGATATAGGTCATGATGTGAGATTACATATATAATAGTGCATGTGTACACATGAATCCATCCCGCTAGATCGAAGGAGGGGGGGGTGAGCACACGACACGTCATGAACCTCTTGATCTGTGTGGGGACCTGTGCGATTTTGAATGCATGCACCACATCAATGTTGTGCATTAGGTATTCAACACATGTGCATGCATCACGCACCTCCATAAATATGTTTGGGGACACATGCATGCAATGGTTGTCTTTGGACACACTCACTCGCTTGGTTATGGGCGGCAAGCCTATACATATTCGTGGGCCCGCGTGGACGTCCATCATTTGGGCCGACGACGAGAAAGGTTACCAGGGTTGATTCTTCTTCTTTGGTTCATGTTACCGTATAGTAGGTCGATCATTCCAGGCCTAATTAAGTTTGAGCGCATGCATGCTACACGTCGTGAACCTTCGCTCAGTGTGGGGATTTTACGGTTCCAAAGCATGGTGCCACACCAAATTTGCGCATTGTGTATTCAAACACCACACATACCACTTCCATATACATAATTGGGCCACTGATACTTCTCCATCGTATCTACTTTTCCAAACTCTTTTGCCCTTGTTTTGGACTCTAATTTGCATGATTTGAATGGAACTGACCTGGACTGACGCTGTTTTCAGCAGAATTGCCATAGTGTTATTTTTGTGTAGAACTCAAAGTTCCCGGATTGACCTGAAAATTTACGGAGAATTTTTATGGAATATATAAAAAATACTGACACAAAAAGTTACCAGAGGGGGGCCACCCGGAGGCCACAAGCCCTGGGGGCGCGCCTACCCCCCAGGGTGGGCCTCTCAAGCTTGTGGGCCCCCTGGACCACCTTCGACCCTAATTCCAACTCTATAAGTACCTATTCGCGGAGAAAAAAATTGGAGAGAAGGATTCATTGTATTTTATGATACGAAGCCACCGCCACCTCTTGTTCTTCATCTGGAGGGCTGATCTGGAGTCCGTTCGGGGCTCTAGAGAGGGGGATTCGTCGCCATCATCTTCGTCAACCTTCCTCCATCACAAATTTCATGATGCTCACCGCCGGGAGTGAGTAATTCCACCATAGGCTTGCTGGACGGTGATGGGTTGGATGATATTTATCATGTAATCGAGTTAATTTTGTTAGGGTTTGATCCCTAGTATCCACTATGTTCTGAGATTGATGTTGCTATGACTTTTCTTTGCTTAATACTTGTCACTAGGGCCCGAGTGCCATAATTTCAGATATGAACCTATTATGTTTTCTTGAATATATGTGAGTTCTTGATCCTATCTTGCAAGTTGTAGACACCTATTACGAGTTATGATCCGCATACCCCAAGGTGACAATAATTGGGATTCTTTCCGGTGTTTACCGTAGTTTGAGGAGTTCATATATTCACTAAGTGCTAATGCTTTGTTCTGGTTCTCTATTAAAAGGAGGCCTTAATATCCCTTAGTTTCCTTATGGACCCCACTGCCATGGGGGGGCGGGGGGTGGGATTGACAACGATGTCATGCAAGTTCTTTTCCATAAGCACGTATGACTACATACGGAATACATGCCTACATTATATTGATGAATTGGAGCTAGTTCTATGTCACCCTAGGTTATGACTGGTATATGATGAATATTCTCCAACAAAATTATCATTGCCGATCCAATACCTACGAGCTTTTCACATATTGATCTTTGCTAAGTTACTTTCGTTGCTACTGCTGTTACAATCACTACAAAGCTGCTACTGTTACTTTTGCCACCGTTACTGTTACTATCATACTACTTTGCTACTAAATACTTTGCTGCAGATATTAAGTCTTTTAGGTGTGGTTGAATTGGCAACTCAACTACTAATACTCGTGAATATTCTTTGGCTCCCCTTGTGCCGAATCAATAAATTTGGGTTGAATACTCTACCCTCGAAAACTGTTGCGATCCCCTATACTTGTGGGTTATCAAGACCTTTTTCTGGCGCCGTTGCCGGGGAGCATAGCTCTATTTGCTGAGTCACTTGGGATTTATATCTGTTGATCACCACGAAGAATCTGAAAGATACCAAAACCAAGATTTTTCCCTCTAAGACAAGGGGAGGTAAGGAACTGCCATCTAGCTCTGCACTTGATTCACCTTCTGTTTTGAGTAAGCTTGCGACACCTACACCTGCTATTAATTCTGATATGTAGCAAGTAATTGATGATACTACTACTTTGCTTGATGATACTGTGCCACTGGGTGAATTTCTTGATGAACAACTTGCTAGAGCTAAAGATATTGAGAATGCTGAAACTAATGATATTTCTGAAACCGGTGAAATTATTGAAACTGAAAACTTAGAAACATCCATTAGACCTAGCACCCCTAGATATGAATTGCCTGCTATACCTGAGGGTTATGTTATGGATGGAGAGGTAGCTAGGGACTTTCTTTCTTGTAAGGATAGAGAGGATCTTAGGAAACTACTAGTCAAGTTGAAAGAAAAATCCTTGAATGCTAGAATGCAATATGATCCTAAGTTTGCTACTTCACCTATATTTGTTACTTATAAGGATTATGAATTCTCTATCGATCTTGAGTTAATTACTTTGGTTGAATTTGATCCTTTCCATGGTTATGAAACTGAAACTGTTGTGGCACATCTTACTAAGTTGAATGATATAGCCACCCTATTTGCTCATGACGAAAAAATTCGTTACTACTATATGCTTAAGTTGTTTCCTTTCTCATTAAATGTTGATGCTAATTTATGGTTTAATTCTCTTGCTCCTGGTTGTGTGCGTAGTCCCCAGGATATGATATATTACTTCTCTAAAAAATATTTTCCTGCTCATAAGAAACAAGCTGCTTTACAGGAATATTTAACTTTGTGCAAATTGAAGAAGAGACTCTCGCACAAGCTTGGGGGAGGCTTCTCCAATTACTTAATGCTTTGCCTAATCATCCTCTCAAGAAAAATGAAATACTTGATATCTTTTATAATGGACTAACCAATGCTTCTAGGGACCACCTAGATAGTTGTGCTAGTTGTGTTTTCAGGGAACGAAGTATTGAACAAGCTGAAGTACTATTGAATAATATATTGAGTAATGATAATGATTGGACTCTTCCTGAACCACCTCCTAAGCAAACTCCAAAGAAGAGAGGTATTCTATTTCTCAGTCCTGAAGATATGCAAGAGGCAAAGAAATCTATGAAAGAAAAAGGTATTAAAGCTAAAGATGTTAAGAATTTACTACCTATTGAAGAAATACATGGTCTTGATAACCCGACACAGGTAGTAGAGGTAAATTCTCTCTATAGATTTGATGAAGGTGATATTCCTTATAATAAATCTGCTAGTCAATGCTTGGATGAATTTGATAACTTTATTGTTAAACAAGAAAATTTCAATGCATATGTTAGTAGACAATTGAAAAGAAATGCTTATATGCTCGAACACTTGAGTGACTATATGTGTAGAACTGTTAATGATCTCAAGTTTGTTAGTAAACATGCTTCCATGGTAAAAACTCAAGTAGAACAAGTTCTCAAGGCACAAAATGATTTGCTTAATGAAATGAATAATAAGATGAATGATAATGTTGTTAGAGTTATGACTAGAGGTGGTAAAATGACTCAGGAACCTTTGTATCCCTAGGGACATCATAAGAGAGTTGAACAAGACTCTCAGAGAATTAATACTGATGCACCTAGTCCTTCAAAAAATAAAAAGAATGACGATAGGACCTTGCATGCTTCTAGTGAACTTGTTATAGACACACCTGAGAATCCAAATGATATTTCTATTTCTAATGCTGAAACACAATCTGGTGATGAACATGAACCTATTAGTAATGATAATGATGATGTTCATGTTGATGCTCAACCTAGTAATGATAATGATGTGCAGATATAACCTGCTGTTGATCTTGATAACCCACAACCTAAAAATAAAAGATATGATAAGAGAGACTTCATTGCTAGGAAACAATGCAAAGAAAGAGAACCATGGGTTCAAAAACCCATGCCCTTTTCCCCTAAACCATCCAAGAAAAAGGATGATGAAGACTTTGAGCGCTTTGTTGAAATGCTTAGACTTGTCTTTTTGCGTATGCGTTTGACTGATATTGTGAAAATGTCTCCTTATGCTAAGTATATGAAAGATATTGTTACTAATAAAAGAAAGATACCGAACGCTGAAATTTCCACTATGCTTGATAATTACACATTTAAGGGTGGAATACCAAAGAAACTAGGAGATCCAGGAATACCAACTATACCATGCTCCATTAAAAGAAACTATGTTAAAACTGCTTTATGTGATCTAGGAGCCGGTGTTATTTTTATGCCCTTCTCTTTATATCGTAGACTTGATTTGAATAAGTTGACACCCACTAAAATCTCTTTGCAAATGGCTGATAAATCAACTGCTATATACATCAGTATTTGTGAGGATGTGCCTGTCATAGTTGCAAATGTTACAATCTTAACGGACTTTGTTATTCTTAATATACCCAAGGATGACAGTATGTCGATCATCCTTGGTAGACCCTTTTTGAATACTGCAGGGGCTGTTATTGATTGCAATAAAGGAAATGTCACTTTTCATGTTAATGGTAATGACCATATGGTACACTTTCCGAAGAAACAACCTCAAGTGAATAGTATCAATTCTATTGGAAAAATTTCAACAATTACTATTGGAGGTTTTGAATTCCCTCTTCCTACTATCAAAAAGAAATATGATATTCTTATTGTTGGGGACATGCATATCCCCGTTGAGGTAACCTAGTGTTATACGAAGATTCTCCGGTTTCATGTCATTCGGAAGAAGTTTGTTAATAAGACTTGATCAACCTTTTTAATGGATTCCTTTTGACGGGCATGAGATGGATGAATTTAGTAAACACAACCTTCTGTACCCACTTTTTACTTTCTGTTATTTAGAATTAATAAAGTAGAAATGCTATTATTTTTCTGTTTTCTGAATTGTCCGTGCAATAAAAAATGACCAGAAAATAAAAGTTCTCCAAATGCCCTGAAAATTTAGTATGGTTTTTTCTACAATATATAAGAATTTTTGGCACTGAACACACCTCAGGGCGGTGCACCAGTGGGCCACAAGCCCACAGGGCGCGCCTAGAGGGCTTGTGGGTCCCCTCACTTATTCCAGCCACCCATTCACTTCGTCTTCCTCCAGAAAAAATCACACCATTGCTCAAACCCGTCTTCTTGCTCATTTTGCTGCCATTTTTTATCTCCTTGCTCGGAACTCCATTTCTGAAACTATTTCGTGGGATTGTTCGTCGGAATGTGACTCCTCTACTGGTCCAATTAGTTTTTACTATAGTGCTTTATATATTGCAAATTTTTGCTGCTATGGTAACCCAGTTCTTGAGCTTGCATGTCAAATTTATATGGTCCAAAGTAGTTTTGTTGCATGATATAGCCTCTAGTCACTTGTAGGAGTAGTTGCTATCAATTTTATTGAGTTTAGTTCACTTTTATTTCGAGTCACTAAAAATTTCAGAAATTTTTCAGAGGGAGAAAATGTTTAGGAGAATGTACCAAGGTGGTTCCTCAAAGAAGAAAGCCCAAGGCTTGCGATACGTGAGCCGGACCTTGAACCACCAAGGGAAGCTCTAGTCCGGCCTTGTGAATGGTCGTCGGATCATTTCATGACTCATGCAAGTTTTCAGGAAGAATTCGATATTACTACTGCAGGTTGGTCCAAACACTACAGTCCACCTCACATGGGTGTCCACTACGTGATGCGTGGTGAACTGCCCCCCGTTGTCTTCGTCGGCCACTGGGAGCGCCATTGGAACCGCTGGATGTCCTCTCTGTATGTGTCATCGTGGGCGTGCTTATTGTGTCGTGTGGCGCGAGAGATGATGGTAAATGGCCGCCATAATAAATGGTGGCTGGGCGGCCTGGATTCTCGGCGCGTCCGCATGGCAGTTTTTACAGCGGGTAACTGCATCGTGGGGCCGCGCCCAGCGCAACTGCATGCGTAATGGCAGCACGAACGTACGTGATCGGGCGACGGCCCCAAACACTGGCAGCGCGCATGGAGGGATGAGGGCAGAACGCCTGGAGGGACGCGAGAGCAGAGCGCGCACGGCAGGGCACGAGCGGAGCGCGCCACGACCGCCTCAACCGTGAGCAACCACACGCATAGAGGAGTTGAACACACAGGGAATGGTTGTCTACAAACCGGCCGGCAGTTGCGTCGCTGCGTAGAGAGCGGCCGTCTGCTACTACCTCCGTCTTGGTCTATTAGTCCCCTTTATATTCTGTGCCATATTTTGACCTTAAATTTAATCAACAAAATGTTAATGCATGCTATAAAAGTAATATAATTGGAAACTATGTTCAAATACGAATCCAACGATATAATCTTTAGCGACATGCATTCGTATTTTATTAGTTAAATATCTAGTCAAAATTTGGCACAAAAATACATAGACGACTTATAAACCAGGGCGGGCGTAGTAGGTAATTTAATCACAAATGTTTTTTTATTAACCGTATGTGTACGTGTCCTTTTGTCCTCCTCTTGCATGTCTTTTCACCCCGCTGCCGCAGACGGCTTCGAGCGCAAGCTTGAGCAGCGCGCGAGGTCGTTCTTTTGGCCAACGGTGGTGAGCCCATTCCCGCGCAACCGCGCAGGTTCCCATGCAAGCTTCGCGCCCGACTCGGTGAAATCCCCCAAAACCCCAATGCTTACCGGCCTGCTATATAAACCCTCACGGCCGGCGAGTCATGCGTAGCATTTTCCCCTCCCTCCCTGTTGCTTATCTCGTCTACTTCTCCCACAATCGCCAATGGCACTGGTCCATCATTGTCGCTCAGCCACTCTGCCGTCATCAGAGTACAGCTCCAGCTGAGAGGCTACACCGCGGCGGCGGCGCAGTCCCCGACGTGGTGTAGTGCGCATGGTGTCCCTGTTGGGTGTGTGCGGAACACCCAGCACACGCTCCGGCGCCGCTGCCCGTCGGCAGCTGTTACCGTCCGCCATTGCCGCCACCCCACTGTCTGCCGTCATGGACGCCATACCACCGTCGAAAGCCAGGGCCATCGCCCGCTCCGCCACCGTGGCCCAAAGGTAGGAGGTGGCCGTCATGGCTGCCACCCCACTGCCGGCCAGCGTGGCCATTACCCGCTCCGCCACCACGGCCTGAAGGCGGGAGGTGGTGGTCGTGGCCGCCACCCCATCGTCGGCCGCCGTGGCCACCAGCCCACCGTCGACCGCCGGGGTCATCACCCGCACCGCCACCACCGTCCGAAGGCAGGAGGCGAAGGTGGAGGCACGCACGTGCATCAGCGACCTTGCACCCTACATCGAGTTCCTGCGGGAGGAGGAGGAGCGCCTTGTCAAGCACGCAAAGAGCCTTACCGCCACCGTGGCTGCAGCACACGCCACCGCAGAGGCCAGGAATCAGGAGATCTACAAGGAGAACCACCACTTCGAGAGGGGTCGTCTGGAGCGGTAGAGGGCGTTCGATGTGAGTGTCGCTGAAGGTGTAGCAGCGGCAGGCACCGTATTGCAGTTGTCCAGCTCGTCGGTAGGCTCCTCCTCCTCTGCCTCTTACTGAGCGCGCTCGGCAGAGGAGAGGCTACCGGAAGTAGTACAAAGCCCCTCCGTAGTAGTAGTATTTAGGGGCTATTTTGTTCCGTTCATCTGACTATAGATGTGGTGGAACTGTACAACGTACTTAAAATTAGCTAGTATATATAGTTGAACTAGCTATTTCAGTATGTGGTTGGCAACAATTGGGGAAAGTTTGGTCGGTTCAGTTGTCGAGTTGAACTGTTTGTATAAGGAACGACTGCTTAATCTATGAATGAAATCTATGCTTAATTACTAAATTTTAGTTGAAAAAATTAGATAGTGCTAGTGATTTTTAGCTGCATATTTTGACAAATCGCAGTGTTACAAGGTTGACAAATGGCAATGTTACTAGATCAACAAATGTCAATCTTTCCAGTTTGACAAATGGCAATATACCCAATATGACAGATGCAAATCTTACCAAATTGTCTGTACCTAGTTGCACACGGGTCATCCCAAAAAAACTATTTGCGTTGAAGGGATGTACAAATCCTGAGTGCCAGATTTTCTCTTGGCTTAGCGCCGAAGTCTCGCTTTCATACCATATTCAATCTGAACCATTTGCGTTGAAGAGATGCACAAATCCTGTGCGGCCAATTTTCCCTTGGCTTACTGGGAAGACCATAGCTATCACTTTGCATACGGGTGTTCTATCAAAAACATTTGCGATGAAGAGCTGCACAAATCCTGCTCGGCACATTTTCCCTTGGGTTCCTGGGGAAGCAGTCGGTTTGCATACGGATGTTCTAACTAAACGTTTGCGATGAGTGTTTTATATTTAAAAACCATTGATATTTTTTTAAAGAAAATCGTTTGATAAGTCTGTACATTCAGAGAGAAAAATGCAAGTTCATTCAAACCATATCTTTCATTCACTCACACTACAAACTTATATCCATATGATCGAGATACAATATTAAACCCCAAAAAAAACTAATTCCGGCTGTGGCGGAGGTGGCATGCCGCGCCGGCGTTGTCGTTGTCGTCCTCCGGGACGTAGTTGTTGAAGTCTTCAAGGCAGCATAGAATGTTCTTCACTTGGAAATCAAATATCATGTCATCGCGCGATTGACGGGCGGGGCGCAGGAGGACGGCAACTCACGTCGCTGCAAGGTAGCGGTCGACAACGGCATCCCATGACGCTGAGGGAGGCGCGCACACGGGCACGGGCGCGGCGGGTGCAGGCAAACGCATGGGGACCGGCACTGCGGTGGGTGCAGGGGCGGGCACGGGCGCTGGCGCTGGCATGTACACGAGCTCGCGCAGGTCCCTGGAGACCTCGCTGACACCTGCGGCTTCCAGCACTGTGATAGTGCTCGGCGACCAGCCCGTCAATGCTACAGGGATGGTCGCTGGTGCGGGCGCAGGGATGGGAACTGGGACGGGCACGGGGGCAGCAACTGCCGTGGCCAGCTCGTTTAGGGCCATGTCCATGAGCCCCATTCCTCCTTATTTTCTATCTCCTCCGGCTCGGAGTCGACTTCACCAAACTAGAAGACTAGTGTTAGATGGTCCTTCTGCGCCATGGCGTTGGTGGAGGTCTGCGGGAGGGGAATGGGAGGCGAACAGTAAGGCCGCCCATATTAAACAGCGGCTCATGCGCCATTAATGGAGAGGATGCAAGCAAGGCGGGCGGCCATGGAAGTCAAAGGGCTCACTTCCCAGTGAGCCTGTGCAGCGTACATCTCGCATGCTTCCCGATGAGCCTGCGCATTGGAGGACAGCTTGCACGCCTCTCGGTCAGCCTGCGCAGCGGACTGCGCTCGCATGCCTCCCGTTCAGTCAAGCAGCTGTCCGCTAGTACCTCCTATAGCCATTAAAAGATAGACACATGGCATCACATGAATGGTTAACAGAACGCACATGATTTAAATTATACAAATGTTTGAGATGTTAAAGTGGCAGCTATTTGTTTCAAAATGCCTTTGTTGGCTGTTATTCGAGTGCGCCTTCTCTCAAAATGGACACGAAAAATACCATAGCATGTCGGGTGCCATTCCATGATAGCATGCCAAGTTTCATGAATTTTAGATGAGTTTTGGATTTACTAGAATTTAAAAACAAAGTATCTCAATGTTTTGTCGGCCATCAACAGTGCCCTGGTGTTTGAAATTCATTCCAATTTCTTGCATGGGACCTAAGCATGCACCCAAGGACACACATTTGATATGTCAACCCATTTTTCTGCACTGGAGCATGTGCATGTAGTTCAAATTTGAATTATGCACATAAAATGCCTAGAAAACCTTGTTAATGTATAAAAATGTCCAAGCGAACCCCGAAAAATCACAAAAATTGGCACAACCACTACTAGGGAAAAGCCTAGCAGTAGCGCGGGTTAAATGCTTACCAGTAGCGCGGGTGGCCGCGCTACTGATACGGCGCCACAGCTAACTCTTATCAGTAGCGCGGTTTGACCCGCGCTACTGCTATCGAGGGATAGCAGCAGCGTCAGTCTTCAACACATGCTACTGCTAATAGCTGTAGCGCCCTTGAACAAAGAGCGCTACTACTGAGAACTCGCTGCTGCTAAAGCCATACCCCGCGCTACTGTTATTAGTTTCTGAACTGTTTTTTCTGCTCCATATTTTGTGCTTCTGAATTTTGTTTAGGGCTTTATACAATAATCTCTAGCATATCATACACATACAAATGTAATCATAGCATATACATACAAATAGTCTCATCAAATCATGTCATCATCATAATCATCATCCAACACAAAGTGGTCTCTCGTCATCATCTCGAAAATAGCGATACAAGTCTCTAATACTTGCAACTACATCGTCATCCATCTAAACAATGATATACGCGAGAAGAGCTATCACTATGAGTGAGAGCGGAACTATGCACTACATGAGGCGGTGGTCACGAGTCCTCTCTCGCGCTAGCGTGAACCTCAAGTAACTAGCTTCTGCTTCTTGTCTACTTTTGAAGCCTTTATGGCTGGCGCCCGAGACCCCATCCACTTGCGCCTGACACTCAGGCCACTCGGCGTACACTCCCGGAACCTTCCCTTTGTACACTACATAGCACTGCTTCTTTGCCATCAAGAATCTAGGTACCTGTTAGAGATGCATCTTCATCAAGAGAATGTACAATCATATGCAACAAAATATACTAGAGCAACACGAAAAAGAAAGGGTTAGCAACTAGATGCAACATATAGTACGCAAACTAATTAACTAGAGGTACGCAGGTTATCGTACCCAAACTAACAAAGTAGCGTTACGCAAGTTCGGCAGGGACCATGGACATCACAAAGTTTCATCGCTACAGAAAGTATACAAGTTCAACTGACACATATCATCATCATCGGCATCGTAAATCACTAGAAGTCCCATCCTTCCATATCATGAAGGATGGACCCTAGCTTCTTGAACGGCGTGAGGTCCTGACGTAGCATGCCTATGCGAGTTCGGACATCAGCCCATGATATAGGGCCGTTGTGGAACATCCCCTTCTCATCGACGACTTCTTTCATGATGATCATCGCAATGTCCCTCTAGATGCGAAAGAAGTCATCTCTAAGTTTATAATCCGCTTCTCCATGACTTTCTACCCACTTGCGGATATGTCATCATTTCTGCTTGTCATGCGAAGCTTTTGGTGATCCGTTCTGAACTCCATCATGAGATGGAGGAGGTAGAATCCATCGTTCTTGCTTGGTTTTGGGACATGGATGCAGCAGAAGTTAGTTTTATGCGAGAAACCCAACTTCTTGTTCCTTTGTTTCCTGATGTGCAGGTGGCCACCCCTAATGCTGAAGCCTAGGAGAGCATCATCTAGAATATTCATTATGTGGGTGTAGTCCTTCTTCTCGTAGTTTCTGGTAGGGTCGAAATACACGGCGTGGGAGACTCGTGGGTAAAGAACGAAAAGGACGGCGCGCCCATTGCTGCGGGGAAAAAACACCTCAAATTATTCTCCATATGAGCGAGAAGGAATGATTGAAATGTACGAAAGGGTTGTCCGGCACTGACTTACTTTGGATGATAAGGCAGGAGGACAATTTCCTGGTCCTTATTCTGTACCACGAAGTTTTGGAGGTACTCCCTTGCAGTTTCACGCTCAAAGTCGCCGAGACTCAAGAAGGACTCGTGCATGTAGTATGGATCCGCCACACAGATTTGTGAGACTTCTTCTCTCTTCATGATGGAGCTCAGATGTAGCGCAAAAAGGCGGACGATTGTAAAATCAAGCCTCCTTGTCAGAAACATCTCGAAGATATGGTCAAACCGCAGGAAGAACACCTCTGCGGGTCGTGTGTCGATGGAGCACTTCCCCTCAGGCACACGAGCCGCGTATGTCAGATATCCTGGATCCTTCGAGGCTAGTAGGCTTTTCTCAATCGACAACACATGGTCGTGCAGTCTCATGAGATCCCCTGATAGTGCCTCCAGCGGTTTCGGCGGTAGCATCGGCTTGCCCGTGACATGGAACATGGCCGCACCATTGACAGGTACACGCTCTTCAAAATCCTCCGTTTGGCTGCTATGTGCTTTGGCTTGTTTGTAGGCAGCTGAGCCTATCTTCCCCTGTCTCTTCCTCTCCTTTTTCTTGGGCTGACCTTCCAGACCCTTCCTTAACCCCTGCCCCAGTGTTGCCGGGCTAAGCACTGTCTGACCCCCGGCTAGTTGAGCCTGTGTTGAGGCGGCATCTTCAGGCGTGTCCTCTGAGGATTTCATGAAGAGAGACTTCTTGCAATCCCTGCTAGGACGTTCCTACCCGGGCAGATCATCCATATCCTGATCAGCATGCTGATAGCCCGATTCGTCATATGGCTGACTCGTCATATCTAAGTCACCGTCATAGGCGCCTGTATTGAGGAAACTCATTGGGTCCTCCACCTCCATCTCATCATCCATTCTTTCTTCTATGGGAGCGATTACATCAGCCACTATTGGACCCCCTTCATCATGTCGTCCGCCACTGTCACCCTGCACTACAGGCACTGGTAATTGCGTAGGCGGGGTGGTGGTCTCCATACATGGTTGTTGATGTGTGGTTATTGGTGTGCTCTCGGCCGGCTCCAGACGAAGAAGATTCTTCGGCCATAGCAGCACCCAACCCATGCAGCTTCCAATCTGTAGTGGGGTCTCATCGTGCTCTCCCCCTAGCCGTACTGGAGGAGGCAAATCCTCGTGCCCCGATTTCACACTCGACAAGGTAACCCTGAAGTGCCCACCAGGCATCGGCTGGTTGTGGAACGTGAGTTCCAAGGGCTTCGTTATCACCCCCTTTCCCACGTCCACCTTCTGGCCTTTGATCAAGTAGAGTACGGTGCACGGGGTTTCATCGGCCTGCAAACACATGTCTGCGGCGTAAAACATCCGAAAGGCAATGAAAATGGAATATTCTAGATATATATGTTGGTGCGACATGTAATTACCGTGAGGGCGTCGAGCTCAGCCAAAGACGAAGGCCCGCCTAGCGCGCCAGAGACTAAGGACGGGCTGCTATGAGCGGGTGCGGGTGCGAGAGCAGGCCCGGTTGCGTGAGCAGGTGATGGTGCGGTGGTGTTGTTCACCGAGTTGCTCCCAACGAAACTGGGCATGGGGAAATCATGTACCGTCTTGTCTGGATTTTCCTTCATCCAGTTGATGATAGCCGGGACCAAGTTAGTAGCGAATTCATTTCTGCAGGCATTTACAGCTGCATCGACTGCCTGCTATAGCTACTCATTTTTCTCCTCGGCTGCTTTTTTCGCGTCGTCAGCTGCTTTTTTCTCGACCGCAAGCTTCACCTTCTCGTCGATGTCCGCCTGACTAAACTTCTTTTTCTGCTTCTTTGCCTCCGGGCCCTCGTTGTAAAACACCTTCCACGTGGCGCCGTCCCCGACGCCGTGCACACGTCCATATTGCGGCCGCTGGCCCAAAGGAAGTCCCTCAAGTTCGTTCAAGGCCCGGTTGAGAGGGGTGTCCCACTTGGGCCTCATCGGCGAAGTAGGGCTTTCGGCTGCAAGCTGGTGTTGCTTCTCCTGCAGAAGGAACGTGAACCATTTATGAATGTGTAGTCGACTTGATCAGGAGCTAATTGTAAGGTGGTAAAAGAATAATTACCAGTATTCTAATCAATCTCCTCGTGATCTGGTCCGTGTAAAAAACCTTCTTTTCCTTGTCCCACTTGTAGTGGGCCCTGATGAAGTCACGCTCCAAGGGGTTGGTGAACTTCGCGAAGGGGTCTGGGAGACCCGCGGCTTCACGTTCCGCGTCCTCCTTATCCCATATGGGCCTTTTGCCAAGGTAGCCACGGCTTCCGAGGCGATGCTTCCCCGTGTTCCTTTGCTGAAGGCTCTTGAATTTCGCAGCCTTAGCCTTGGCTGCCTCGGTAGCGCAAGTGTCCTTGAACTTTTCGAACTCCTCTTCTGTAAGTGTCGGATTTTCCTCCAGAATCTTGGACAGGGGTTCCTCAGCCTCAATAGCTCGTTTCACCCTCCCTTTCCAGGAGGCCAAATCATTGCTGAACATGCCCATGGCGTGATTGTTAATCTTTTTCATCTTCGGATCATCCCGTGGTTGTTCTATGCTATCATCCCGGTCGGGGAACTTGAATCTCTTGTGCAACTTCGTCAGGAGCAACTGCCTCAAATGTTCTTTACTCCTTAAGTCATCATCGTTGATGCTCGCGCATTCCCGTAGGATGCATCCTACTTGGTTCCCATAGCACTTGCGAGGTTCTTCTGGCTCTAATGGCTCAAACTTGCCAGGTGCCATCTTTGTGATCACCAGTCGTCCAATGCCGAGTTTGTTAGGTTTTCGTATCCTCTGCTTCTTCTGCTTCTTCTTTTCGGTAGCGGCATCGGCGCCGGTACCTTCCCCATCGGTATCTTCCCCGCTGATCTCGGCGCCGCCATCGGTGCCTGCGCCGTCGGTGTCGATGTCGGTGTCAGTACCATCATCGAGGCCGACCTGCAAACCTTGACTGTGCTTAGGAGACAAAAAGTCGAGGTACTGTTGTTCACCCTCATAATCCATCTCGTCTGCATCTTGGTCAGAAGGCCCGGTTTCTTCGTTGTTTGACATGTTTCCTATGATTAAGTCTCCTCATTCAATTCTAAAACTATAAAAAAATGAGAAATGACATAAAAAAAGATCTATGTTTGCCGGAATGCCATTTCCCAGCAACTCCCGACACTCGATATGCCTACTTTCTAGCACAAGTCATGCCAAAATTCACGAAAAATTTCGGCATGACCTTTGCTAAAAAGTGGACATATCGAGCGCCTGAAATTCACCGAAACGGAAATGAATCAACATTCCGGCGAAACATAGGCCACTCGGATCATTTACCCTGCACATAATCATCATTTTCCAAATATGACATGTCCAAAACATCACATGTCCAAATGACATGTCCAAATTACAAATATGACATGTCCAAATCACATGTCCACATATCACATGTCCACTTCAAATTTGCAACTAAAAAATAGCAACAATTGCTTTACCTAAAAAATTTAAATAGCAACAGTTGCTTTAACTAATCTGTCCACTTCAAATTCTCGTTTTTTAAATAGCAACAATTGCTTTAACTAAAAAATTTAAATAGCAACAGTTGCTTTAACTAATCTGTCCTAGGTTTCATACTAATTCTAATTAACTAACTAGCACTATAAAATTTAAATAGAAACAATTGCTTTAACTAAAAAATGCAAGAAACCTATATAATCAATTCTGTTTTTTCTTACACTAAAAAATAGCCTAGGGTTCATACTATTTCATACTAACTAGCACTAAATAGCAGAGAAGAGGGGAGGGGAGAGGGCTTACAGAGGGCAAAGAGAGAGAGAGATGGGGTCGGGGGAGACGGCGCGGCACCGAGGTGAGGCGGGGTCGGGGGAGACGGCACAGCACCGAGGGTTGCTGCGGTCGGGGAGACGGGGGCGAGCGTCGGGGTCGGGGGTGAGCGCCGGGACGGGGCCGAGCGCCGGGGTTGGGGGTGAGCGCCGGGGTCGTGGGCGAGCGTAGGGGCATGGCGAGGGCAGGGCTCCGGCGGTGACGACGGGGGAAGAGAGAGTGGGTATTTGGGGGGAAAAGCAGAGGCGGGAAGAAGCAGAGAGTGGGGATTTGGGGGGTTAAGTCGAGGTAGCAGTAGCGCGTTCTGGAAGAATGCGCTATAGCAAACTTAGCTATAGCCCGTTTAGCCAGAAAGCGCTGCTGCTATCACAGGTAGCTATAGCGTGTTTATCCGGACAGCACTACTGCTAACTTGACTAGCTATAGCTCTTTTTCAGAAAAGCGCTACTGCTATAACCAGTACCTATAGCAGTTTTCCTGTTTTTTTCTTCTATTTTCTTTTCCTTTATTTTCTCTCCCTTTTCTTTTCTTTTCTTTTCCTTTTTTCCGAGAGCAGTGAACGAAGGGAAGGTGATACAATGTATACAACTAAGGCGATATATATTGCATCATTTAATGGTTAAGTATGTATACAAAATAGGAACATATATATTACATCATTTGACCCATGCATAATGGTTAAGTGTGTACACAAAATAGGAACATATATATTACATCATTTGACCGATAATGGTTCCTCAGCGTTGACGTTTTTGTTTTTGAGTGAGCTTCTTTCCCTTCTTGTTCGTTGAAGAATAATTGAGCCCCTCATTGTGAGTTTTCCTTTTCCATGGAGTACGATCTTTCTTAGGTAATGTAGTATTGATTCTTCTTTTGACGTATACTTCATCATCATCGTCATCTTCCCTCATTGGGTTGCCGTACTGGTCGTAGTCTTCCTCGTTGGCGACTCCATCCATTCCAATGATGTTCCTTTTGCCTCTCCTCACGACAACACGGCTGGGATTGCACGGGTCGGTTATGAAGAAGCATTGTGTCACGTGCTTAGCGTGTACCCATGGCTCGTTTTTTGCGATAGCGTTCACGGTAGCGCTCTTGGTGTCGGGTATAGTCATGGTTATGAAATACCGGTTTTCTCTTTCGACATTCTTAGCCCATATGACACGGAACATCGTCGCGTTGTGCAGTCCAGAGTAGTCAAGCTCCCAGATCTCCTCGACCCTTCCGTAAAATCTCTCAGTTGCGCCGTTGTCGCTGCCGGTCATGCATTCCATGGTCACCCCTGAGTTCTGATCATCACTGTCCATTTCTTTGGCCTCCGTGTAGAACGTGTATCCGTTGATATCGTATGCCTGATAGGTGACGAGGTTGGGCGAGGGGCCATGTGCTAAGGCGTATATGAGCAATCCGTCCTTAGAGCCCTCTTCCGAGGGATTAGCAATAATATGCTCTTTGAACCAATGCAGGAAAGTGGAGTTGTGCTCTCTAGTAACTTCGGCGTCCGTCCTGCATACCCCCTGGTCACGATACTTCTTTGCAATAATTTCTTTGTGCAGTGCCACGAAAGGATCTACCTCGTCTAGGTGTTGTAGCACTACCAAGTTTGCTCTGTCAAAGTCGTTGCGTCGATCTGAGTATGCCACATGCAGTTCCCTGCGACCATTGGAGTGACCTTCTCCTTCGAGCCTCCCATCATGCTTGTTAACGGGCAAACCAACACCAACACCAGGCCGCTGGTCTGCGCCATATGGAAAATTCTCGCAGAAAGAGATGCACTCTTGTGTCAAAATAGCCCTGGACGATGCTTCCATCTGGACGGGACATGTTATGAACGAATCCTTTGATGATCCCATTCATCCTCTCAAACGGCATCATGTTGTGCAGGAATGACGGCCCCAGGTCTATTATGTCATCCACAATATGGACACACAGATGCACCATGACGTCAAAGAACGCGGGCGGGAAGTACATCTCAAGCTCATTCAGTATCACAACGATATCTTCATGTAGCCTTCGGAGCTGCTTCACACTGATCGACTTTCGAGAGATGACGTCGAAAAGTTGCAGAGACCAATAAGCGTGTCACGGATGTGCTTGTCCATTATCCCTCTAAGGGCAACAGGTAGTATCTGCGTCATCATCACATGACAGTCATGGGAATTCATCCCGCTGAACCTTTTCTTGTTCGTGTCTAGATATCTGCTTATCTTGACACAGTAACTGGAACTAACTTTGACTCTGGTAAGGCACTTAAAGAATTAATCGATCTCAGCCAGACTTAAGGTGAAGCAAGAAGGGGGGCAATAATCCTCTTCCTTTACTTTTTTGCCCTTCTTCTCCCGCGCCTCTGTCTCCGTATCTGTCTTGTCTGACTTTTTACGGGGCGGCATGTGCAGATCTTCCCTGATTTTCAAATCTTGCAAGTCTTTTCTTGCCTTCGGCCCATCCTTGGTCTGATCCGGCATGTTCATCAGTGTCGCGAGCAAGCTCTCAAGGACATTCTTAAAGATATGCATTTGATCAAGGCAATGAGGTGTGTCAAGTTTGTGCCAATACTCCAAGTCCCAGAACACAGACCTCGTCTTCCATACCTTCAGCAGCGGCTCCGATGCCTTTTTTATCGTATTTCCCGGCGTGGGGCACTGTTCCCAGTTTTCCAACAGCTCATCGATTTTGGTGCCGCTCCGCTTACGTGGAGGTCCTCGATGCTCAGCGTCACCATTGAATAGATCTCCACGGTTTCTCCACGGGTCGTCCTTCTCGAGCCATCTTCGATGCCCCATGTACACGATTTTCCCAGACCCGCCATCTTTCCTTGACCTTAGCTGCTGAGACGTCGTATCATCCATGCACAGCGTGCATCCGCAATATCCATGGCACACCTGGCCTACGACATATCCGTAACCGAGATAGTCGTGCACCATCGTGATCAGCGCGGCTCTCATATAGAAATACTCACCTTTGCTGGCGTCCCATGTCTTGGTCGGTGTTTTCCATATCGTGTCTAACTCCTCTTGAAGTAGCCCCAGATACAGATTAATATTATTTCCCGGTTGTTTCGGCCCTTGAATCAGCATGCTCATGTGAATGTACTTCGACTTCATGCACCACCAGGGGGGGAGGTTTTACATCCATACAAACATGGGCCATGTGCTATGGTTGGTGTTCTGGTTGCCAAACGGATTCATGCCATCGGTACACGCGCCGAGCATGATGTTCCTTGCATCACATTCGAAATACCGATATTCGCCGTTCAACGCTCTCCACTGGCTTCCATCCTTGACGTGTCTCTGCTTCGGATCATCTCCATCGTCGGGCTTCTTCCTCTCCGCGTGCCACCGCATGAGCTTTGCTTCCTTGGGATCTATGAAATACCGCTGGAGACGGGGAGTGATCGGTAAGTACCATACATCTTTCTGGGGAGATTTCTTCCCGGCCTTCTTGTATCGAGAAGCATTGCACACCGGACAACTTTTTTTTTCCGCGTGCTCCTTCCGATAAATTATGCAATCATTGATGCATGCATGGTATCTAACGTGCGGCAGATCAAGAGGGCACACAATCTTCTTAGCCTCATCCACTCTAGTAGGACAAAGATTCCCCGCGGGAAGAACATCCTTTAGGTACTTGAGATGCTCATCGAGGCTAGTGTCGGTCCATTTGTTTTTAGCCTTCGTCTTCGGGAGTTGGAGCGTGAAACTCAAGCGGGTCACCTCAAGATTGCAACCATGATACAATGGAGTGTTCGAGTCTACCACAAGTTGCTGCAGCTTGGCCTCCTCTCTAGAAGCAGCTCTCTCAGTACTCGTCTCCTTGCGAAGCAGTGCTTGAACATGAGGGTCCCGCATGATTGAACTTAGTACCGATGAACTCTGCGGCGTGGAGTCCACGTTCTCTCCACCGCCATGTCCGGCCCCTTCTCCGCCGCCATGTCCGACCCCTTCTCCGCCGCCATGTCCGGCCTCTTCCCCGCCGCCATTATCGATCATCTCTTCGTCTTGCCCCGTGTCGTCATTGCCTGCCCCGTCGGCGTTCTCAACATCATCATCCTCATCTTCAATTATCCACCGAGTATAGCCATCCATGAAACCAGTCATGAGCAGGTGTGCTTCGACACGACCATAGTCATAGGGGTCGAGCCAAACTCGTCCTTTGCATCTTCGACACGGACATAAAACCTCTGTCAGGTTATTTTCTTTCATGTCCTGCAGCACCGACCGAAAACCACCTGTCCACCATCATTCCACTGACCATCATGAACGCCTGCACGGTAATAATAAACAAATTGATTATAAAAATGCGTGCATGCATCAAAGTCATACAAAAATTCGGCATGACCTTCCCTAAAAATAGGACATATAGAGTTTGCCCGAAATTCGCCGAAACGGAAATAAATCAACATTTCGGCAAAACATAGGCAACTCACAAGCACAATTCGGCGTCAACTCATGCCACACACACAATTTCCATCATATCGCCCGATTATGTCATATCACACACACATACACATATTTCCATTCTTGCAAAAGCATAAATTTTTAATCACCTATCTCGAGATCAAGCACACGATGGAGATGATGATGTAGTAGGGAGATCAAAAGTGGACAAAGCTCTTCTTGACAAGGCTAGATCTAGTTAGGGGGTACATAGGTCACTTCACTAAATGCTACATCTACCTAGCTAGTTAGTTTGGGAGGAGACAACTTCAACTAGTTGAGGGGGAAGGAAAAAGAGAAAGGAGATGCATTAATGGAGGTGATGTAGTTAGCTAGGAGTAATAAAGAGAGAGAAAGGTAGGTAGAAGGAGAGTAATGGGGGGAGAAGTAGTGAGGAAGAAGCAAAGTGAGGGAGAGAGGAGGTGGGAGGTAGGGGAAAGTGAGGAAGAGAGGATTGGGGAGGGGGAGGGGGAGGGAAAAGGTGGTATATGCTGCGGCTTAGCAGTAGCGCTGGTCGTAAACCGCGCTGCTGCTAATAAGATAGCAGTAGTGCGCTTTTGACACACGCGCTACTACTAAGAGGGGCCCGCCATGTGGCCAGTTTCAAAATTAGCAGTAGCGTCACCCAAAAAAAGCGCGCTGCTACTATTGCTTTATCAATAGCGCAGTTAGCTAGAGCGCGCTGCTGCTAAACCTAGGGTGGCGGGAACGGTTGGTCAATTTTAGTAGCAGCGTGGTTCCACCGAGCCGCACTACTACTAAATCTGTAGCAGTAGCGCCTGCTTTTTTCCCTCGCTACTGCTAATTAGCAATAGCGCCTCTTCCTGTACCGCGCTGCTGCTAAGATTCTGTGTATAAGGTTTTCCCTAGTAGTGAACACTCCTGTTGTTCTTTGTTGACCATAGAAAAATTTCGAAAGCAAGAAGAGGCAACGGATATCGTTTCATCCCCAAACGTGGCACGTTCCCTACCGTAACCATCAGGCTTGTTGTGAGAAGCTCTGGTTTGCGAGAAGCTTATACCCAAACCTGCCCCAAATGGGACAAAAAATTTACCACATCATGTTGATGCCGCTCCATGATAGCATGCCAAGTTTCATGAATTTCAGACGAGTTTTGGATTAACTAGAATTTGAAAACCATGTATCTCAATGTTTGCGGCCGAGCGACGGTGGCAAGGTATTTGACACTCATTCCCATTTCTTGCATGGGACCTAAGCATGCAACCAAGGACACAGATTTGATTTTTCGACCAATTTACATGCACTCGAGCATGTGCCTGTAGTTCAAATTTGAATTATGCTCATAAATGCATAGAAAACTCAGTTAATGTATAAAAATGTCCAAACAAACCACGAAAAAATCCTAAATTTAAAATAACACTCCTGTTGTTCTATGTTGACACTAGAAAAAAAAAATTGAAATCAAGAAGAGGCAATGGATATCGTTTCGTCCAGAAAGGTGAAACATTCCCTACCGTAACCATCACGCTTGTTGTGAGAAGCTCTGGTTTGTGAGAATCTTATACCCCAACCTGCCCCAAATAGGACAATATTTTTACCATGGCATGTTGATGCCGTTCCATGCTAGCATGTCAGGCTTCATAAATTTCAGACGCGTTTTCGATTTACTAGAATTTAAAAACCATGTATCTCAATGTTAGCGGCCGAGCGACGGTGGCAAGGTGTTTGACATTCATTCCCATTTCTTGAATGGGACTTAAGCATGCAACCAAGGACACACATTTGAATTTTGAACCCATTTATATGCACTGGAGCATGTGCATGTAGTTCAAATTTGAATTATGCACATAAATGCATAGAAAACTCAGTTCATGTATAAAAATGTCCAAGCGAACCCTGAAAAATCCCAAAAATTTACACAACACTCCTGTTGTTCTATGTTGACACTAGAAAAATTATGAAAGCAAGAAAAGGCAATGGATATCATTTCATCCCCCAAGGTGGCACGTTCCATACCGAAACCATCAGGCTTGTTGTGAGAAGCTCTGGTTTGTGAGAAGCTTATACCCAAACCTGCCCCAAATGGGACAATATTTTTACGACGGCATATCGATGCCATTCCATGATATCATGTCAAGTTTCATGAATTTCAGACGAGCTTTCGATTTACTAAAATTTTAAAACCATGTATCTCAATGTTAGCGGCGGTGCGACAGTGTCAAGGTGTTCGACATTCATTCTCATTTCTTGCATGTGACCTAAGCTTGCAACCAAGGACACACATTTGATTTTTCAACCCGTTTTTATACACTGGAGCATGTGCATGTAGTTCATTTTTTAATTATATATGCACATAAATGCCTAGAAAACTCAGTTAACGTATAAAAATGTCCAAACCATCCCCGAAAATTTCCAAAATTTAACACGACACTCCTATTGTTCTATGTTGACACCAGAAAAAAAATTGAAAGCAAGAAGGGGCGACGAAAATTGTTTTGTCCACAAAGGTGATGCGTTTCCCTACCGAAACCGTGAGGCTTCTTGTGAGAAGCACTGGTTTGTGAGAAGCTTATACCATAACCTGCCCCAAATGGGACAATATTTTTTACCCCAGAATGTTGATGCCATTCCATGATAGCATGCCAAGGTTCATGAATTTCAGACGAGTTTTGGATTTACTAGAATTACAAAAGTAAGTACCTCAACGTTTGCCGGAGAGCCACGGTGCCGTGGTGTTAGAAATTCATCCCCATTTCTTGTATGAGACATAAGCATAAACCCATGTACACATATATGATTTTATAACCCATTTTGGTGCACCAGAGAATGCGCATGTAGTTTAATTTTGAATTGTGCACCTGAAATGGCTAGAAACCCAAGTTAATGTATAAAAATGTCCAAACGAACCCTGAATAATTATAATTTTTTGATGACACACCTATAGTTGCATGTTCACTGCAGATAAAAGTTCTAGCAATTCAAACACCCTCCTTTGCCGCTGTGACCCCATTATGTAATTCAAATGAAGACAAAAAATCAAGTAGATCGCACACAGTTTATTATCACCAACCGTGTGAGATGCAGCACAAAATATCTTGGAGCACCGTTGGAGCATAGTACGCATATGGCTTACGCGAGAAGGTGCGTCGGCTACCGTCCACAGCTGTCCTGTCAAGCACACTAGCCCGCTCCCCAAATATCATTTCACTGTTCAATCGTCGCCGGTGAAAGATGGGGACGTGGACCCGCTTCGTGAGGGCAACTTCGGCGGCCCACTCCGGCGAGAGGGCGGCCGCAATCTGCGACCGGGTGGCCAAGGCAGCCCAAACATCCATTGTTGCTTCTCAGGTGGCTGCAGCAACATCTGCCTCGGGGATAGCAACTGGCGAGAGTGCCACAGCAGCTGTCCGCTCCGCAGCGGCGGCCTTAGCGCTGATCGAGGCCGCCCGCGGCCATGTCGAGGCCGCCCACACCCAGCTCATGGCAGTCACCGCACAAATCAAATGAAGCTTCTCCGACAACGGTCGGCAACCCACGGCCGAAGAGTTGGCAATCGCTGAGAGCGTTTGAGTAGCCGTCCGTTCCTCCGCGGCATACCTTGCCACGACGGATCCCGTCCAAGCCCAGATCGTGGCCGCCCGTGCCCAGCTCATGGCGGCCTTTTCCAAAGAGATGGCAGACGCGGATGGCGAGATACTTGCCGAGTATGGTGCAATGGATACCATGGAGCCCCTTCCCCAGGAGATCGTCGGGCTCGAGCTGGACATGGAGGAGGCGGTGGAGATCGACGAGCACCAGCCGGAGTAGTACTCTTTGTTTTGTTTAATTAAGAGCACCGGTCTTTAATTTGTTAGAGTAATGTTTAGGTCAGCTAGCTCTATTTAATTGCTGAACTTGCCCGATTAAGAAGTGTGGATATGTCGTAGTCTCCTTTGTGTACCCAAATTATGCAATGACGTGGATGACCACTGTAACCAGGGAAATTTGAACCAAAATTTGCACGTTCAAACTCATCACACACGGGTTAAGCTATATGAATCGTTTGTGATGTTCACATATCGTACAAAGTGCTAAATAAGGGGCCGTGTCTGATGACACTTTGCGCGCGAGTTTTTTCGCTGCACCGATCCAAAAAATTTGGCTTTCGTGGAAATATCTACCTCCCAGTCCCTCCCCCTTACCAAAAGCCACTTTTCCCATGTTTCCGCCTTCATTTCCAAGTTGAAACCTTCACTCCTTGCTTGCAGCGCCGCCTCCCCGCCGGCGACCCTCCTTCATGCTGCTTGGCCTCGTCGATCCAGGAAGGTAATCCACACCTGACCCCCATCCTCCTCCTCCTTCCATATCCCACATGCCCCGACCGCCGGCGCGACACCTTCCACCCAAATCACCGACCCCTCCCCCAAATAAGCATCGCCCTAAGCAATGGTGCACGCAGTATAGCCAAAAGCTCAAGGAGCATTTAGCAGCGGAGAAGAAAATCACGGTCGCACGCGCGAATGAGGTCGCGATGACTGCCATTTGTGCTGACCCCCAGATCTTGGAGGAGCACCTCGCCGTCGAGGCCACCATCGACGCCTCGCGCGCCAACACCGCGACACGGTTGGCTGCTTTAAATGATAGTTCGTGGCGTTTTCTCGAGGCCACTGTCGGTGCCTTCGATGAAGACTATGAGGTATTTTCTCAGCGTGCCCGTGATTACCTCAACTCAAGAGCCAGCAGGTTGGTGCCCGGTGCGGCTCAGGCAACTCACCACTACGACGAGGGCACCCACGATGTGGAGGCCTCTCCCTCTTCCATGTCCAAGGAGCCAATCATCATCGATATCTCCGACGATGAGGGGTAACTTATCTTATTAGCTCACTATAAGGACCTATGTTCAGTTTGCTAGCTACGACGGTTAAGCATGCTCGGTTTACCCGTTGCATGTGCTGCTCCTGCCTTTCTTTAACAAATTCTAGTGAATTGTCCTATCTAATTTTACCATGCAATCTGTTGCTCTAGTGTATATGTTCTATATGTCATGCAATGTGGTGCTCACTTATTAACTGTTTGGTTAATTAGTTGTCATGTTCAGTTAACTGTTTGGTTCAATTCTGCAAATGTGATGTTCAATTCTTCAGGGTGCAATTTTGTATTGTCTTCCATGTGAGAAATAAATCGAATTTATCTTTACAAAATACATGAGAAACAAATACAATTGCTATATTTCCAAGTTGTCAAGCATGCTTGGTTTGGTTAACTGTCTGGTCTTCTAGTATGTTATTGTGCAATGTGATGCTCAGTTAACGTTTGGTTCATTTGTTATGGTGTTTAGTTAACTGTTTCGTTCAATTCTGCAATGCGATGTTCAATTGTTGTGGGTGCATTCTGTTATTGTGTACCATGTGAGAAATAAATCGAATTTGGTTGTACTAAATACACGAGAAACAAGTACAATTGCTATATTTCCAAGTTGTTAAGCATGCTTGGTTTGGTTAATTGTCTGGTCTTCTATTAGGAGTATGTTATATTGTGCAATGTGGTGCTCAGTTATTGTTTTGTTCATTTGTTGTGGTGTTTAGTTAACTGCTTGGTTCAATTCTGCAATGCGATGTCCAATTGTCATGGGTAGAATTTTGTATTGTTGTGCATGTGAGGAATAAATCAAATTTGGCTGCAGTTAATACATGAGAAACATATACAATTGCAATATTTCCTAGTTCTTAATCATGCAGAGTTTGGATAAATGGTTTTCCATGTGGCTTGAATTAATCTGATGAATCTGCAATGTGCTTATTTTTCATCAACATATTTTACTGATTGCATGCGAACCCTCACTTAACCTGGTCACTAACTACCTTATATGTGTTGCAGGGAAACAATGGGTAGCACTGAGGTTTACAATCAAGGTTTGCACATGCATGGTCCTTTGTCTAATAGCACATTATTGTGCAATTGCAGGAACCATTCTAATATTTAGGTTTTTACAATTTGGTCTTGCACATGTAGGACCTGCTGTCAGAGGTTTTGACCCATTGTTCGACCCTTTTTGCATATGGGGAAGTGAGTTGTCCATGAATATCAGTCAAGTCAAGAAAATCGGAAAGATTGTTAGGATAAAGAAATTAGCGACGAAAAACAACAAGATCTTTGTCTGCACAATGAAGAAGACATCAGTTCACTACAGGATGGTACTAACTATTATACCTTGCCTTTTTTATTCCTTTGCACCCTTTTCAATATAGAGAAGATATTTATGCACATCCTTGTTTTCAGGTCTTTCCAAAGCAGTTCACTGATGATTACCTCTCAAACCACCTGTCTGGTCAGGAGGCGAGGAAGGTATTCATACAACACCCACGGTTCAATATTGAAGTGTTCCTGAAGAGGACGAAGGATGGATGGTCAATCATTCACAGGCACTTGCCTAAAGTTGCAAAGACCTTCAACATGAATGAAGGCTCAATATTCGCCTTCCGCTTCAGCAGTTTTCCAGTTGAGATTCATCTGTCTATGTACCGTCTATGATGCTAATTTCCAAAGGTTATAGATGTTGCATGTGAAACTTGGTGCTGGTGCAGTTGTGTAATGGGGTAGCTGAGTGCTGAAGCTATATGATCTTGTACTCTGATGTATTTCAATTATGAAATCCCGCTTCCTTAATACGAAAATGAAATATATTGTGTGCTTAATATGAAGTGTCAATTAGATTAAATAAATGGATTATTAATAATAGGACAATTAGCCTACTAATGGCCAATTGGCCTGCTAATTGGGTTTTTCTATTGCCAACGGTTATTGAGAAAACACCGTGGGCGATGACCTCAGACAACGCACACAGTTTCTAGGAATAAAACATGTTGGATAGTTGAACAATCACACACGATATCCTCTTGAAAACTGTTTGTGTTAGGCCACCTTGCGCAAACGTTTACCACATAAAAAGTGTGTGTGATGGACAGGCTCTGCCACACAGTTTCTTCTACGCACCGTGTGTGATGCATTCAATAACACAAAAGATAAAATTGTTAATATCATCTGCAATGGCAACGCTATCACAAACGATTTAATGGGGAAAATTGTGTGTGATGTACCTGTGAACGGAAACGTTTTCCTTGGAGTGACTGTGTGGGATGTATATACGAACAGAAACATACTTCTTGGATTAACTGTGTGGGATGTACATACTAACGGAAACGTATTCCTTGGATTGACTGTGTGGAATGTACATACGAACGGAAACGTTTAGCCGGGACTGACTGTGTGGGATGTACTTACGACCAGAAACGATTTAGCCTGTATAATTGTATTTTTAGCACAATTGTACGTATAACCGTATTTGATCGCTCGCCCGTCGCACACGACCTCATTTTAGCGAGTGTGTGTGCCAGGAGGGCCTATCCCCGACGGTTTCTGGGTCATGTGGGAAGGACCCCCCGATCGCCCACACTCACTTGGCGATGGTTCCAAATGCCGTTTGAAAAGGGGTTAAAAACTGTATGTATAGCACCTTGCTATACCAGTGTATGTACGTGCACAACGCTGGCCTTGAGGACTTCTTGTCAGATAAGTGCCTACAGTACTACAACCTTACTGATTTCTTTGTGCGGAGATTTGAGTATTCATGCCAGCACAATACACATTCTGTTTTGTTTGATCTATTTGATAAATCATTTCGCATGGACCTTGAGAATTTTAATGAAGTATGCAAAATTCCTCAATGGGGCATCTATAATGAACCTCGTAAATCTGATTGCATTGATTTCCTTGTTAGCATCACTAGGGGAGAAACTAGAAATGTAACACAAGCTACGATAGGGAGCATTCACTTTCCTGCTTTACATTATTTTGCTGTCTTTATAGGTAGATGCATTAATGGTAAACATGAACATAGCCACATTTGCGCTTCCGATCTTAGTGTCCTCAAGAGTGCGGTATTGGGCGATAAAAGATATAACTTGGGGGCTATTGTTGCAAGGTGGTTACATAATAATGCTTTAGATGGAGATTTCTTTGGTGGAATTTATGCCACCCGGTTAGCTAATTATCTCAGGGTACCCATAAGAGAAAATGACATTGAGTTACCACCTGCTTACCTTGATTATGATGCTATGGAACGTTTCCAATTTCTTGAGAGGGGCGAACAACCCCTCCAGTACAGACTAATCTTTGACAGGAAATGTGTCTTCTTTATTACGCTTCCCGCTCCTGCCTTCTTTGACTTTCAGGTAAAACAAAGATACTACATAACCAGAGAGGAGGCTGACGAATATGAGAGAGCAAGGGAGACCGCTCACCTCCATGAGGCAGCCCTCCAAGCGGTAGCGGCCGCAACTCAGTACAACCCCAACTATGACTTTGGATATCCGCCAGGCCAGTCGTGGCCATAGACCAACTTAGGCCAAAAGCCTAAGCTTGGGGAGTACGTATTTCTCACCGACATTACATTCATGTTCACACATTCATTCAAGTTGTCGGTGTTCATCCTTTTTCATTGTATAATCCATGTTAGTTTATTTTTCTTGCTTTCTTCTTGTGTGTTTGAATAACTTTGATAAAATCCCAAATTATTTCTCGTTTCTTTTTAGTTTTTCTTTCTAGTTCAATTAGTTGTAGTATTAAAAGAAAACCCAAAAAGATTTCTCGTTCTTCTTTTGCTTGTTGGGAGCTTTCCCATGTAAATAGTTTTTCTCATTTTCGTTTTACTTTCTTCAGAAAAACAAAAACTCCAAAAATATTTCAGTGTGTTTCTTTGAAATTCTTTTTCTTTTATTTGGGTCGTAAGGAGAAGACCACAATGGAAATGTTGAGTGGCTCTCATATGCATTATTATTGATCTAACAAAGAGCCCATATTACCTTGTCTTCTCCTTTGAATAAATGTTTGCAGATTCCAACTTAGTTCAATGCATGTGCACTCTTATTATTATTCCCATCGTTCGGTCGTGCAAGTGAAAGGCAATAATGACGATATTTGATGAAATGATTGAGATGAGGAAAAGCTGGTATGAACTCGACCTATTTTGTTTTTGTAAATATGATTAGCTCATCATTCCTGATTCAGCCCATTATGAATGAAACATGTTTGCAATGACAATTAGAGATTATAGTTGTGGATAATGGTTTGTCTTGTGTGCCAACATGCATTTTAAAATGGTTATGATGTAGTATGATAGGATGGTATCCTCCTTTGAATGATTCAAGTGGCTTGGCTTGGCACATGTTCACACATGTAGTTGAATCAAAAACAACATAGCCTCCATGATATTTATGTTCATGGTGATTTATATCCTACTCATGCTTGCACTCAATGTTGATTAATCTCAATGCATGTTTATGACCGTTGTCGCTCTCTAGTTGGTCGCTCCTCAATCTTTTTGCTAGCCTTCACTTGTACTAAGCGGGAATACTGCTTGTGCATCCACTTCCTTAAACCCAAAGTTGTTCCATATGAGTCCACCATACCTACCTATATGCGGTATTTACCTGCCGTTCGAAGTAAATTTGCATGTGCCAAACTCTAAACCTTCAAATAATAATCTGTTTTGTATGCCCGAATCGCTCATGTAGCGACTGGGGGCTGTCAGTATCTTCCATGCTAGGTGGGTTATTCTCACAATGAGTGTTTATTCACTTGTCATTCACGAGAACGTGGCTGGTAATCAGGATGCCCAGTTCCATGCTCAAAATCAAATCAAAATATAATAATTAAACAAAACTCCCCCAGGACTGTTGTTGGTGTGGACGGTACCCTTTGATTCGGCTAGCCGTGGAGTGTGATTGTTGGTCGAGGGGGAGTAAAAACTTTACCGTTCTGTTTGGGAACTGCCTATAATGTGTCCAGCATGGAAGATAGTGAGATCTCTTAGTTGTTATGTTTACAATGAAAGCATACCACTCAAAATTATATTAATCTCTGTTTTAAAAGTTCCATGCTCTAGCACCTCTGCAAATCCCTGCTTTCCTCTACGAAGGGCTTATCTATTTACTTTTATTGTTGAGTCATCATCTTCTTATAAAAAGCACCAGTTAGAGAGCACCACTGTCATTTATATGTTTTGTTATTAATTGATGTTGAGTATGAGTGTGACTGGATCTCTTTTGCCATGAATTATAATGTCTAGTCAGTCCTTGATCTTTAGGGTTGCTCTGCATTTATGTTTTGCGGTCTCAGAAAGGGCTAGCGAGATACCATTATGTCATATTATATCATGATTGTTTTGAAAGATTGTTGCCATCCGAGATATCTTATTATTGCTCACTAGTTGATTATGCCATTGATACGAGTAAATGTGAGACCTAAATGTTATTGTGAATATGGTTAGTTCATAATCTTTGCTGAAAACCTGAATATTGACTAGACATATTTGCAACAACAAGATCAAACAGAGTTTGTAAAAGTTTTTCTTTGTCACTTTCAATTTGTCAACTGAATTGCTTGAGGACAAGCAATGGGTTAAGCTTGGGGGAGTTGATACGTCTCCATCGTATCTACTTTTCCAAACTCTTTTACCCTTGTTTTGGACTCTAATTAGCATGTTTTGAATGGAACTAACCCGGACTGACGCTGTTTTCAGCAGAATTGCCATAGTGTTATTTTTTGTGCAAAAATCAAAGTTCTCGGATTTACCTGAAAACTTACGGAGAATTTTTGTGGAATATATAAAAAATGCTGGCGCAAAAAGTTACCAGAGGGGGGCCACCTAGAGGCCACAAGCCCCGGGGGGTGCCTACCACCCAGGGCTATACCTGGCCATGGGCAGCCCGGCCCGAATGGCCCGGCCTGACCCGACCCGGCCCGGCGCTGCTCCCAGGTCGGGCTCGGGCCTAGATATTGAGCCCGAAGGCCGGGCTGGGCCCGGGCCCGCTGTTTTCGCGATTTACTGAAGAGGCCCGGCATGAGGCCCGAGGCCTGGCAGGCTTTTACGCGTGCGGGCCGGGCTTGGGCCTGATCTTCTAGGCCCGACGCCCGGGCCAGGCCAGGCCCGGGCCTGATCTTCTAGGCCCGCCGCCCGGGACGGGCCGAGCCTGGGATTTGTGTGTCGGGCTTGGCTAGGCCTGGCCCGAAGCCCGGCCCGACCCGAGGGATGGCCAGGTATACCCAGGGCGCACCTCCCAGGCTTGTGGGCCCCCTGGACCGCCTTCGACCCTAATTCCAACTCTATAAGTACCTATTCACGGAGAAGAAAACGGAGAGAAGGATTCATCATGTTTTACGATACGGAGCCGCCGCCACCTCCTGTTCTTCATCGGGAGTGCTAATCTGGAGTCCGTTCGGGGCTCCGGAGATGGGGATTCGTCGCCATCATCATCATCAACCTTCCTCCATCACCAATTTCATGATGCTCACCCTCGGGAGTGAGTAATTCCATCATAGGCTTGCTTGTCGGTGATGGGTTGGATGAGATTTATCTTTTAATCGAGTTAGTTTTTTAGGGTTTGATCCCTAGTATCCACTATGTTCTGAGATTGATGTTGCTATGACTTTGCTATGCTTAATGCTTGTCACTAGGGCCCGAGTGCCATGATTTCAGATATGAACCTATTATGTTTTCTTGAATATATGTGAGTTCTTGATCCTATCTTGCAAGTTGTAGACACCTATTATGATTTATGATCCGCATACCCCAAGGTGACAATAATTGGGATTCTTTCCGGTGATTACCGTAGTTTGAGGAGTTCATGTATTCACAAAGTGCTAATGCTTTGTTCTGGTTCTTTATTAAAAGGAGGCCTTAATATCCCTTTGTTTCCTTGTGGACCCCACTTCCACGGGAGGGTAGGACAAAAGATGTCATGCAAGTTCTTTTCCGTAAGCACGTATGACTATATACGGAATACATGCCTACATTATATTGATGAATTGGAGCTAGTTCTGTGTCACCCTAGATTATGACTGCTACATGATGAATATTATCCAACACAATTATCATTGTCGATCCAATGCCTACGATCTTTTCACATATAGATCTTTGCTAAGTTACTTTCGTTGCTACTGTTGTTACAATCACTACAAAACTGCTACTGTTACTTTTGCCACTGTTACCGTTACTATCATACTACTTTGCTACTAAATACTTTGCTGCAGATATTAAGTCTTTCGGGTGTGGTTGAATTGACAACTCAAATGCTAATACTCGTGAATATTCTTTGGCTCCCCTTGTGTCGAATCAATAAATTTGGGTTGAATACTCTACCCTCGAAAACTGTTGCCATCCCCTATACTTGTGGGTTATCAGCCACATGCACAAAGTGGGTTTTGTCTTCAGACAGTACTCCCTGGCGAGGTTATCGGCGACAAGCTAGCCCATTTTGCGGTGCCGTGTGGACATCCATCACTTTGACCAACAACGAGCGAGAGAGGTTATATGATCAAGTTGGATTTTGTTTTGTCCGTGTTACAGTACGTCTTGGTGAGATGCCCTCCCCCCGACACGTGTGTGGGTGGGGGTGGGGGGGGGCTACTTCGCACTACCCACAACCTTCATTGGGTTGGGGAAGTCCGATTAATTTGTGAGCCACACGTGCCACATCAAAGTTGTGAATGGTAGTTAAATATCACACCACACCCTTTTCATACATATAGTATAGGGCCACCCGTAGGTGGTTTGTATGTGGTCTCACCGATCTCCCGCCACAAACACACATTTGTGGGTCGGCACACGGACAAGGTCTCCCACGTTGTATGTCTTTGCCCGGACTTCACGATTTTGGTAACGTCGTGCTTGCTGCTGATAGAACACAGACCGAGCTCGAGCTATCTTGCTCTTCTTATAGAGCGTCCAGATTATCCTGCCGATCGAGCTCGGCTTCCTTTTCTTCGTACATGCGCACTCTAGGCGCGTCATGGATAATGTCGCATGGGAGGACTGCCTCGGTACCGTATACCATAAAAAATGGTGTGTATCCGGTGGACCGATTAGGAGTAGTGCGCAGCCCCCATACTACGGAATAGAGTTCCTCGACCCAATGGCAGTTTGATTGTTCAAGGGATCAAACTAGGCGAGGCTTAATGCCGCTCATGATGAGTCCATTGGCTCGTTCGACCTGCCCATTGGTCTGTGGGTGGTACACCGAGGCGTAATCGAGCTTAATGCCCATTTTGCCGCACTAGTCTTTGACTTCCTGGGTGGTGAAGTTGGTACCATTATTGGTAATTATTATGTGGGGGACACCATAACAGTGTACGACATCGGATAAGAAGTCGACAACTGGTCCGGATTCTGCCGAAGTGACGGGTCTTGCCTCGATCCACTTGGTGAATTTGTCGACCATGACCAATAGGTACTTCTTTTTGTTTGTCCCCCCTTTTAGTGGTCTGATCATGTCGAGACCCCAGACTGCAAAAGGCCATGTGATTGGTATCGTCCGAAGAGCTGTGGGGGGGCAGGTGGCTTTGATTTGCGAACAACTGGCATCCGACGCAGTGTTGGACTAATGTCCGGGCATCTTCACGGGTGGTAGGCCAAAAAAAACCTGGTCGGAAAGCTTTGCTGACCAGAGCCCGAGCTGTCGCGTGGTGTCTGCCCATGCCCGCGTGTATCTCTGCCAAAAGCTGCTGCCCCTCTTCTTCGGAGATGGATCTTTGTAAAACTCCTGTTGTACTCTTCTTGTAGAGTTCACCCTCATGGACCTTGTATGCTTTAGAGCGGCAAACTATGCGTCGTGCTTCGGTTTGATCCTCCGTAAGCTGATGTTGCGTGAGGTAGGCTAGCAGGGGTTCTGTCCATGGTGGGATTACAACCATTACCTTGTGTGCGGAAGGTGTTTCCTCGAGTGCGGAGCCGCCAATGACGTGCTCGTCTTGTTCATTTTCGAGCGAGGGATTGCAAGCGGGCTCGTTGGATGGTGCACCGATGACGTCGTCCTACCATACCACGGAGGGCTTAAAGAGCCGCTCGAGGAAGGTGTTTTTAGGAACTGGGTCGCGCTTGGTGCCCATGCGGGTGAGGACGTCAGCTACTTGATTGTTGTCTCTAGCGACATGGTGAAATTCTAGGCCCTCAAATCGAGCGGATATCCGGAGGACCGCGTTTCTATACGCCGCCATCTTGGGGTCTTTGGCATCGAACTCGCCATTTACTTGAGAGATCGCCAAATTTTAGTCTCCCCTTACCTCGAGGTGCTGCACACCCATTGTTGTGGCCATACGAAGACCATGTAATAATGCTTCGTACTCGGCTGCATTGTTCGAGTCCGTGTACATTATTTGGAGAACATACCGAACAGTGTCGCCTGTGGGGGAGATGAGGATGACCCCAGCCCCCAGTCCGACTAACATCTTTGACCCATCAAAGTACATTGTCCAGTGCGAGTATGTAGAGTATTCCCGGGGTAGTTCGGCCTCGGTCCATTCGACTATGAAATCGGCCAGCACCTGAGATTTAATGGCTCGACGTGGCTTGTATGTTATCTCGAAGGGGTGGAGCTCGATGGACCATTTGGCGATCTGGCATGTGGCATCCCTGTTATTGATTATATCATTCAAGGGGACCTCTGACGCTACTGTGACCGAACATTCTTGAAAGTAATGACATAGCTTTAGATATGCCATGAAGACCATGTAGGCTATCTTTTGATAGTGCGGGTATCGTGATTTGCATGGCGTAAGCACCTCGGACACGTAGTAGACCGGCTTCTGGACTTGGAACTTGTGGCCCTCGGATTCCCGTTCTACGACGAGCACCATGCTGACCACCTGATTGGTGGCCGAAATGTATAGTAGCATGGGTTCGCCGATGTCGGGTGCGGCCAGGATAGGGTTGCCAGTGAGGAGTGTTTTAATCTCCTCGAGTGCCATGGTTGCTTCGTCTATCCACTAGAAGTTCTTGGTCTTTTTAAGCAGTTTGTAGAATGGCAATGCCTTTTCTCCGAGGCGGGATATGAAGGGCTCAAGGCGGCCACGCATCCTGCCAGTTTCTGGACATGCTTAAGCTCCGTTGGTATTGCGAGCTTAGATAGCACTCTAATTTTGGCCGGATTGGCTTCGATTCCTCTATTGGAAACTATGAATCCGAGTAGCTTTCCGGCAGGGACCCTGAAGACACATTTCTCCGGGTTGAGCCGTATGTCGTAGGCCCGCAGGTTGTCGAAGGTTTGACGTAGGTCGTCTCTCAGTTGGTCTATGTGTTTGGTTTTGACAACCACGTCGTCCACGTATGCCTCGGCCATTTTGCCAATTTGATTTTTGAGGCATGCTTGAATCATGCGTTGGTATGTGGCTCCTGCGTTTTTCAATCCGAATGGCATGGTGTTGAAGCAGAAGGGCCCGTAAGGGGTAATGAACGCGGTCACCGCCTGGTCGGACTCTTTCATCTTGATCTGGTGGTATCTGGAGTATGTGTCAAGGAAGCATAGTGAGTCGTGTCCAGCGGTGGCGTCGATGATCTGGTCTATTCGTCGCAGGGGGAAAGGATCCTTTGGACAGGCATTGTTAAGGTCTTTGAAATCGACACAGAGCCGCCATGACTTATCCTTCTTCGGTACCATTACCAGGTTTGCTAACCACTCGAGATGCTTGATCTCACGGATGAATCCGGCCTCCAGCAATTTTGCGAGTTCTTCGCCCATGGCTTGTCGTTTGGGTTAGGAGAATCGGTGCAGGGTCTGTCTTACTGGCTTAAAGCCTTTTAGAATGTTGAGGCTTTGCTCTTCTTTCCTGCGTGGGATTCCTGGCATGTCCGAGGGGTGCCAGGCGAATATGTCCCAATTTTCACGCAGGAAAGTCCTTAATGCCTCGTTGACTGCGGGGTCCAGCTGTGCTCCTATGGACACCATTTTGTTGGGATCTGTTGGGTGCACTTGAAATTTTACTATTTCATCTGCTGGCTTGAATGATGTGGATTTTTGTCTTTTATTGAAACCACGTCATCCCTGTTGACTGTAGTGCGTAGCGCTGTCAATTCTTCGGCTACGAGGGCTTTGGATAGTGCCTCTAGGGGGAGGGATGCCGTCTTATTTTCGGCTCGCAAGGCTTTGCTCGGGTCGCTTTTATGAGAGATCACCCCGTTAGGCCCTGGCATCTTGAGTTTCATATACCCGTAATGTGGTATGGCCTGAAATATTGAGAATGCCTCACGTCCTAGAAGGGCGTGGTATCCGCTACGGAAGGGCACAATGTAAAATAGCAAGGGTTCGGATCTGTAGTTGTCGGGTGTACCGAACACAACATCCAGTGTTACACGTCCCGAGCAGTGTGCCTCCCTTCCAGGTATTATACCTCGGAATGTGTTATGACTACGTTCGATGCGAGACCTATTGAACTGCATCTTGTCTAGATTATCCTCATAAATGAGGTTGAGGCCGCTGCCTCCGTCCATCAGCACTTTAGTCAGCCGAAAACCGTCGACAATGGGGTCGAGGACCAGTGCGGCCGGTGCATGGTTATTATGGGTGCTTGGCTCATCCTTCTTGTTGAAGGTGATAGGCATGGCCACCCATGGTTGTGCGGCCGTAACTTGATATATTTGATTGAGCTCTCGAAGAGCCTTTTTCCTTTTATTGTTTGTGGCAAACGTCTCATATACGGTAAGGACATTATGGTCCTGCGGTGAAGCCGAGGACTGTTTATCTGGGGGTGTAAGGCCCAAGATTGGCTCACCATATTTGGCCACTTGTCTTACCACCCAACAGGCTCGAAGTCTGTGGGTTGAGTTTGCGTCTAGCAAGACCGAATGTATTGGGCATGGTTTATCGAGCAACTCGTCTAACACCGATCTGGGCCTAGTTTTCCTTTCATTAGGCTCGCGCTCCGGTGACCGATTTGTGTAAGCCCATTTAAGGCGGGGCCTTCCGTGACGCGCCGCAGGCTGTGGCCCCATGTTCAGCTGTTGCGCCCTCCACGTGTTCTCAATGGCGCAATATTTGCATACCATGTCTGATAGTTCGGTGAAGCTATGAATTCAGCGATGTGCGAGGGCATTTAAGAGGCCCTCGTCCCTGCAGTTAAAATGGAAGGCTTTAATTATTTGTTTGTCACAGCAAGGTGCCATCCTTTTCTTTACCAGGAGAAATCTAACCCCATAATGGCGGACTGTCTCATTTTGCAGCTGCTTGACGTACATGAGGTCCCATATGTCTGGGTTTCTCGAGTCCGGATTATGTTCCGTGTGGTGGGCGGGCGGGAAAATTTCGAGAATTCCCTCCTGCCATGGATCCGGACCATCCTTGATGGGCGGTTGAGTCATGTCTGGTTCTGACCGCACAGGGCTCGGATCCGAACTGGTGTGCGGCCGGATAGGCTCGAGGCCGGGACTTGAGCTGGGGGTTATGTCTTGACGTACATCCGGGCTAGTGTCTGACTCCGAGCTGGGGATTCGAGTGTACACCATCTTTAGCTTGCAAGGCTGTGGCCCCTCCTGGGCCTGTTCGACTGTGGCGACAAGGTGCATGACCAAAGGGGTGTTGATTTCTCGGTCATCAGGTCTAAGCCTGATCCGATCATAGGCCGCAGGCCTGGTAACAGAGATTCCCATTGCACGAAAAAGGCTCGCCAGCTGGTCTGCCGGCTGGCCACATGGGGGTGCCGGACACTCAGGCGATTTGGCAGGATGTCTTTGGCGCAGTCCGTCGGAGCCGGGCTTCAGGGCCGGATTCTAAGGGATACCGGACTTTTGTGAGTCTGCTGGTCCTGGGGTCGATGCCCCTGAACCGATGAACCCTTCGACGGGGGTGAAGCCTTCGATCTAGTCGAGGCGACCAGTGGGATCGGCATGCGCTAGTATGCCACCGAAGACAAGGAGATGACCAGGGGCGGGGAAGCCCTCGGCGGGGGTGTGGTCTCCAACGACCGGTTGAGCCATCGATTCCTCTGGCGATCCCACAGCGGAACTCTCGATGAAAGCACCAATGTCAATGTCAAAACCGGCAGACCTCAGGGTAGGGGGTCCCGAGCTGTGGATCTAGGATCGATGGGTAACAAGGGACAACGAACATAGTGTTTACCCTTGTTCGGGCCCTCTCGAAGAGGAAATACCCTACGTCCTGCTTGATTATATTGGATGTATGATGTGGTTTACAGATTAGATCTACCTCGAGATCAGCATGAGCTAAACCCTAAGGCTATGAGGTGATGAACGTAGCGCTAGCCCTAAAGACTAAAAACCATCGGTTTATATTAACACCGGTAGGGTTAGGGTTACCGAAGATAGATTACAATAAGGAATTAAAGAGATCCTCCGCCTTCTTGACTTGGAGGGCACACCACGGCTTCGTAGTTCTCCTGTCATTATACGGCTCCACTAGTCCGGCCCATGTACAATGGGTCGTCGCCCCGAGGACCCCTTAGTCCATGACTCCCTCACCCGCTCGGCTTCAATCCCTTGATTTAAATTTTCAGTAGCCCCGACATTTTACTCCCGCCTCTGCATCCCTTGCAATATCAAAAATATCTGCTCGCCCTTGATTCAAATTTTCAGTAGCCCCGCCTTGTTACTCCCACCCCTGCATCCCTCGCAATCTCAAAAATATCTGCTCTCCATTGATCCAAATTTTCAGTAGCCCCGGCATTTTACTCCCACCTCTGCATCCCTCACGATCTCAAAAATATCTACTCGCCCTTGATCCAAATTTTTAGTAGCCCGGCATTTTACTCCCGCCTAGTAAAATTTTCAGTTGTCGTGGTATTTCCTCAAACACCAACTTGCCCCCCCCCCCTCCACACACACCACAAAACCTCTGCTCACATAGACACACACCACCCCTCCCTCGCTCGAAACCAGTGGTAGGTTGCCACCATCGCCGCTGCCAACGCCTCCATCCTGAACCTCTGCCTGTGTCCCAGGGAGCTCGAGGAGTCAATGGCCCAAAAGAGGTTTATCGCGGCCACTTCGCCCGACGCCGGCTAGGTGGCCGCCGAGGTCCCAGGGAGCTCGAGGAGTCAATGGCCCAAAAGAGGTTTATCACGGCCACTTCGCCCGACGCCGGCGAGGTGGCCACCAAGGTGTCCCCGTCGTCCTTCGCTGGCTCTTTATCGATCCGCCATCATCGGTCGCCCGATCCGCCCGCCGCCGCGCCCCTACGCTGATTCGAGGGCTTCCCCATCCTCCCTCGGGCCCAGCCGCCGACGAGGTCCTACCTCGTGGTCCGGCAGTGGCGGTGGGGGACGTGGGTCGCCGAGATTATGGATCGGGAGACCCACACCCGTCGGTGGCTCTGTAGCTTCGACATGGCCGAGCTCGCGGCAATGGAGTACGACCGCTGGCAGGTTCGCTACCACGGCACGGCGGCTAGGCTCAATTTGCCCTTCGGCACACTTCCGGTCGACCTCGTCCCAGCGGAGCCAGGGGTGGTGAGCTCGGCTATTGCGCGAGAGGACCACGAGGCGTGGGAGCGCCTCGAGGCTGAGGCCGCCAACGAGGCCTACATGCAAGAGCTCCGCCGGCAGCATCCAGAGCTCATGGAGGCGGAGCGGATGATCTTTACCGGCGCAGAGGGCAGCGAGGTTATCGTGCTCTCCTCTGTTGATGAAGTTGAAGGCGGTGAGGACGGCAGCGCAGAGGGCGTCGATGTGGGAGGCAAGGATGATGAGTTCGACATCGACAAGTGGAGGAGTGTCTTCCCCAACGACCCCAACGATGGCACCGGCCCGGACCCAGCTCGCGGCACACCGTACCTAACGAGGAAGGATTGGCTCGACCTCCACTTCGACTGAAAGTAGTTTAGTTTAGTTTAAATTTATGTTTTATGTTCGGTTATGCAAAACTATCTATGTTTATGTTTGAATGCATGCTACTTTCGGTTGAACATGCTTTGAACTTGATCAAATTGAAGTTTACAACGTTAAGTTTAGGGGATCGACTAGAAACGGCCAAAAATTGCTGGAGTATATATATACTCCACAAAGGGTTTTAGTCCGTTAACTTTTAGGGGATCGGCTACAGATGGCCTTATGCCTTGTTTATTTTATTTCTTCACAGTGTGATGCTCTGTATGTGCAACTATTTGCCGTGCAGTTCAATTTCATCAATAGCAGTTTCAACAATACCACTATGAATTACAATATTTGGTTGCTGTTAAGGATGTTGCACTTAACATGCGTTTTTGTTTTTTAACAATAACTAGTGTACTTTAGACCTGCACAATACCAGTTTGAATGACTATATTTGCTTGTTTTTAAATGTTAAGCCTGTTGCAGTTAACACACCTTTCCACTTCTTGTTTTGCTTAACTAGCATGCTTAAACCTGCACACTGAAGCTATCATTTGTAGATTATGTTGTCTACCATGGATATATTTGGTTGATGTTTAGCCTCCTGTGCTTAACATGCCTTTATATGTACTCATACAGGACAATATTGAGAACAACTGTTGTTTTCCATCGAGGTTAGTTTCATCGCATTGCTTATATATACTCACTGTTCAGGATATCTATAGCTGGTACCATATAGCCTGGGGGCTGATAAGGGATTAATCGTCGAATTGGACATTTCATTGAATATATCTGTAACCCATTTATCGGTAGGTTAACTAGGGCCATATTTAATATATCTGAGGCTACATAGCAACATGCGTTGTACCAAATGACTAAATATGCAATCCCAGGCTACATAGCAATAAGGAAGAGTGTTACCTTAATGTTCTGATGATGTCTAGATATACATGTAATAAGATCTTATATAATGGGATGGAGGGAGTGTTGTACTACATCATTTTGCAATTGTTGTTTTGCTTCTAATATTAACTTGGTGCTTTTAGGTACATATGTCATTGCCAAAGATCCATACTTCGACCCTTTCTGCGTATGGGGCAATGAGATATTCATGAACCAGCATCAAGTGAGGAAACTGATAAAGATTGTTATTAAAATGGGTCAAAAGATCACTACTGCAGGATGCTGCTAACGCGACACTACGATCAGAGACCTTTTGACGAAACTGTGTGCGATGCATTAATCGCAAACGGTGATGTAAAATAACCATAAAAAAGATGCAAAATGTTTGCGATGAAGGATACATCAAACACGGTTCAGATTTTAGTTGCGTATGTGATGAGGGGCATACGGTTTAGTTCAATGAACTATTTGCGACGAGGCAGAAAAAAAGAAACAGGAAGCCAGATGAAGGCATGTGCGATATACGGCATACAGTTCACTCGGATAAACTGTTTGTGATGAAGCGGAACAACAGAAACGGGCAGCCAGATGAAGGTGTGTGCGATATACGGCATACAGTTCAATCGGATGAACTGTTTGCGTTGAGCCAAGGGAATAGAAACGGTTCAACTTAACAAGATGTGTGTGATACGCAGCAAACAGGTCTGTAATCGGAAACGTGTGGGAAGACCGATAACAACACAGACGATTCCTGTTAACAAGCCATGTGTGTTGTGAGCAAACGATTGCTGGTATACAATTGTCAGTGATTGATGAAATCATCACCGACGGGTTCCATTGTTTAGTCCGTGTGCGATGTGATTTGCTCTGTCTACAGAGCATCAATATATATACTTAAAAAGATAGCATTGCAAAACCAAATTAAGCATACAATTACACAAGTGACTACACACATAACATTTCCACACACCAAAGTAAGCAATTACATGCATACTAAACTAGGAGAAACGAGGATCTAATCATCTACTTATTGTTGCGACGACGCTTGCCATTGCTCTGCTTTTGGCTGGATCCCTGGCCGTTTTGGGGAAGGAGGCAATTCCTCATGTCAACGATCTGCCTGTACATGTCGTAGCTCGTGTACGCCTCCTTGGCCGCGTACACGACGTGACCTTTGTCGAGTTTCTCCATCCAGGCGAAGTGGCAGGCACGCTTGTCCTTGTTGCAGGAATCCTTCATGTGTCTATAGTAGGGGTCGATGATGGCCTTGGCGAGGTTAACCAGTAAGTCCTTCTCATGCTCCTTGCTGCCCCAGATCTTGTATTGGCCCTGGATGTCGACAAGATTCTAGCAGGCGATGCCAGAATTGTTGAGCACCTTTACATCATTGTTGATGTCCACCGTAGCGAACATGTAGTGGGCGCTGTTGACAAACCTGGCGAAACACTCGCAAGGCCTTGTGGCCAGGCAGTAGTGGTAGACGAGGACATGGTTGTGCACGCACATCTGGGCGACGGCGACCTTGGGACGAGTCCTGGCACGAGCGCGGGTGTACTCGAGGTCGAACCCGACCACCTTGTACTTCTCCTCGGCAAGGAACAGCTCCATGATGTGGATGGAGTGCTCAACCAGACTGGGTTGTTGGTGTACACCACCGAGAGCTCCGTGAACCTCCTGTGGGTGTCCACCACGGCATGCTTGGTAAACTGCTGCTCGTCGTCGGCAGCAGCTCGGAGCGCCATTGGAGCCGCGCAGGATGCCCTCTAAGAAGTTGTCATGGTGGGTGTGCTTCTTGCAATAGTGGGGCGTGATCAAAAGGTTGAAGAGACATAAGGGTTAAATGAACGCTGTAATAAATGGGGGCCGGCCGGCCTGTAATCGTCACGTCTTGTCACCGCGTTCATAGCGGAGGATTCCATTGCATGCTTGACAACACTGCACCGCACGTGTTTCGTTTGACCACAAGTGGGCTCGAAGAGGCGCCAAATGTATCGCGGTGAGCCTGTTCCCGCGCTACCGCGTAGTTTACCGCGCAAGCTTCCTGCTCGGCTAGTTTGGCAACGCGTCGGCTAGAAGAGGGGCAAATTGTGGGCATTTTTTGGCAAAAAGCTTTGTAAAAATGAAGAGTGTGGAATGACTTCGGTCATAAGTTTATCCGTGGGTGATGAGGTCAAAGTTACATAGAAGGGTGATGATGGACACTCTAGTGCGATAATTAATTCAGCGCTCTAAGGGCACACGGTTGAAGAAACCAACTGTGTGCAATAATGTCAAAGATCGCAGTCGAGTTAGCTATACAGATCGTGTGCTATGAGATCGACAAGGTAAACAGATTCGAGAATGGTTAATAAAATCTAAGTCCATTGCATATTAAGGTCAAAATAGTGCTACCAATATACGAGTCTCATACGATGCCATTTCAACGACTGAACCACAAAAGCTCGAAATATTGCAAGGTTCAAATTCCAGAGTTATATGGCTCAAATTTGAAGATTACAAGGTTCAAACTGATATTAGAAATGAAATTCAGCTCATCAGCTGCAAACACTTGAGCTGATCCGCTGAACATGGATATCAGAGAGGTTCAAACTAATATTACCACTTCTATGTCTGGTTTCGAAACCTCATAATTTTTGCAAAGGGGCCAGCCACTGAGAAATCATGTATGGGGTTGACATGATGACTTCTGATTACTCTGTCATCTGAAGTTCCAAAACGAAATTCAGCATTTTCGGAGCCTATTCCATTTTGCCGCAGTCGCCGGCGCTGATCAACAAACCATTCATTTTTGCGAAATAAATGTAGGGTAAACCTCACTACCTTCAGCACCCTTGCTCTGACAACAAAGAACCTGGCAAATATAATCTCTGGCAAGGTCCCTCAATAGGAGTTCAAAGTAATTTCTGAGAGATGCAGATCTAGGCATTCGACATGATTGTTATATTGTATCACATTATCCACCACCGGGCCTAATCTTATCTGCAAAAGAAGAAAATGTGTGTCGTCGGAAACCACGGCCACCTATGGGGCCATCAGCCCCTTTTGGTTCGGCAGGGGAGCTAAGCACATTGCATAAAGAGCGGAGGACCGTAGCGCAGCACGACAGAGATCACACGGGCAGTTTTACCCAGGTTCGGGCCGCCACGAGGCATAAAACCATAATCCTACTTTGGTGGATTGAGGGTGGATTGTGGTGGAAAATGCAGCACTCTTGCCCGGTAGGGTTGCCTCGGGGCGAGAGCAGCTACACGCGTACGAGTGTACAAGGTTTCGAACCCTTTCTCTGCTTGCCATGGCCCTCCTTTTATACATCAAGGGGTTACCACAGTGGCAAAATCAGTCATTGTGTACTGATTAGATAGCAAACAGTGCTATCATACCTAACTCTGCAGGCAGAGCAGAGTGCATTAAATGCGCCGCTTAGTGTCACATCGTAGCCTGCCCGGCAAGCCTTGCCGGGCTGCTCGGCCACCTTCTCGCCTGTCTGCCTGACACGTCTCTGGACGGGTGTCATTTGGAGGTGGTTTCCTCTGGAAATGGCTGCCATGTGTTGAATAACAGCCACTTAGTCACTTTGGGGCTTGACACCGCACCGATCGATGACTTGCGTCACTGTGAGGTGGAGCGGTGAAGCCTTGGCGGGGTAGTTTGCTTTCGTAGTGCCCGGCAGGCCTGCCGGGACGGTCTTGATGCTTGTCTTCGGGGCCACCTCGTCCTTGCATGGCTCACCTACCCGGCAAGGGAGGTTTTTCCTTAGCAGTGTCTTGGTCTTCTTGCTCTACCCTTTGATTCCTCAAAGAGCCATCTCTCCTTGCTTGGTCTGGACTTGGATGTTGCAACCTTGCCGGGCCGGTGACTTGCTATTCATGCACCAGTCGAGGAGAAACATACACCCCTGTTTGTGTACCCCGACATAAGCCCCCGGTCCTGAGCCATACGTGTCGATGAGCACGTTGGGTTAGGCCCCAAACAGTGCACGGACACGTGGCGAGAGAATGCTGCGCGTGCAGCGGTTTGTCATGATAACCAGTCAATCCAACATCCAATTCCCGTATTTACCGCGGGTCGTGGGGTAGTGGGAATGCAGCAGTTAATGTGAAACGGTAACTTTCTGAAGAGTCGTGCCCTCCCCCCACATCCTTTCCTTAAGAGAGGAAAACGCGGAAGGACACGGCTCATTCATCGCCCGCTCCATCCTTCCATCATCTTCTTCCACAAGCAAAACAACCGTTCTTCCTTCTCGCCCCTACTCGCTGCCGATCCCCCGCCCAACTTCCTTCCCCCATCCCCGTTGCAGCTTGAGGAGTTGGGGAAGAAAACCGCTGCCAAGGGGAAGTGGACGACCGCTGCGAAGGAGGCGGCCGCCGATGGGAGCAAGAGGGCGTCAGAGCTGGACAGGAGGCGAAGGGCAGATGTTGTCTTCTTCCCGTCGAATCTAGATAGCGAAGTGCTTGAAGCAAGGTATGGATATCTGTGGGGGAGGGAAGTCCCGAAGGGGCATGAGGCGCCCAAAGTTCTGGCGGAGGGGGAACAGGACCCGCCAGATTCATACCGATTCTTTTGCGTGTATTTCATGTGTGGTCTCTGCCCTCCCTTCTCGGATTTCTTAGAAGCAATGATGGTGATCTATGGCTTCCATCTCCTGGATTTCACGCCAAATGCAATGGCGTGTATGGCAATTTTTGCCCATTTGTGCGAGAACTTTGTTGGACTTGCCCCCAATGTCGACTTGTTCAGGCACTATTTCGTCCCACGGGTGGAGAACAAAAACCACTGCTCTGGGAACATAAGTTGGATGCCACGGGTGCCAAGGGAGAACTGGGATTACATCCCTGGCCAACAGCACAGCAGATGGGAGGAGTGCAGGGGAGATTGGTGCTGGATCCAGGACGAGGAGGCCCCAGATTTCTGCCAGGTGCGGGCGGAATGCCTTGAGCGTGGCAACTATTGGAGGGAAGTTGGCCTTACCGACGATAGGCTCCGCCCGGCAATAAACAGGATCACCCGTCTAAAGGCTGCCGGGCTAACCATCGAGCACGTGGGGGCCGACTTCCTTCTTCGCCGTATTGCGCCATTGCAGAAGAGGGATAGGTTTGCCTGGCTATACGGGGATGCCGCAGATAGGATGAGGTTGCTTCCCGGCCTGACCAACAATTTGTCAGTCTATGGCCTTGCCTGGTTGTGCGACCAGCTATTTGGCAGCTTTGAGCTTTTCAAGTTGCCGGGAAACGTCATCCCACTGAACATCAATTCCGCCAGGGACCAAATTCTCAAATGGATGCCAGATTGCAATGCTCAAGGAGCTTCGGGTGACTGGCAGTTACACACGCTTGACGAAGAGCTTGCATGGTCCTCCACTCTGGTGGAAAGGGCTACCAAAGTGCAGACCAATATGTACAAGCGCACCTCCAAGGTGGAGGAGGCGTTCATCAAGAAGCGGCTGGAAGAGGACAGAGCATTCCGTGCTGTCGTGATGGCGAAAGCCGGGAAGACAACGAAGGGGAAGGAGGAAGCTAAAGGTGAAGGCCCCTCCCATGGCAGGAGCGCAGCACCAGCCACAGAGGGGGCTGCCGGGGATGATCCTGCTGGGGACGAACCTGCCGGGGACATGCCTTCTGGAATTGAGGCTCTGTACACCACAGCAGCAGAGGCCCAGGAGGAGGAGAGGGTTGAGGAGGTGGAGGAGCCCACGGAGGAGTGGCTTATGGCAGGCCCTCAAGCCCCGAGCCAGTCTTGGACCAGCGCCCCCGCAAGCGGGTAGCCAGCCGGGGAGCTGCAGTTCCCGACCCCGCGCCTGCCGCAAAGAAGGTGAAGAAGATTACCTCCAAGGGCAGCAAATCGGACGCGGTGCGCCAGCAATCATCCCGCCTTGCTGGGTCTAAAACCCCTCCCGCCAAGCAATCGGTGGTCGCGAAAGATGACTCCAGCTCCCAGTCCGGCTCGGGCTCCTCGCAGAGCTCATCCTCATCGGAGCCCCCTGCACCTCAGCAAGGCTCAAAACTGCCCAGACGCCCCGTCCCTCCTCCCCAGAAGAGAAGCAGAGCGCCCTCGCCGCCCGTGGAGTTCGAGCTGAACTCCATGCTCATTGATGAAGAGTAAGGAAGACCACTCCTCTTTTCTTGCAGTAGCTTTAGTATGCCCACTTGTTCTTGTTGACTGATGTTGTTTGCTGCCGTTAACAGGGAGGAGGAAGAGGAGGCTGAGACACTCATCCACCGGTCAAAACGGCTAAGGCGCGCGGGGCCACCGAAGACTGTGGAGGACACGAGCCCGGCGGGGAGTGTCTCGAACAACCCGTCACCAAGCCCCCATCTCAGCCCCCGGCATGAGGGCATAGGATTGGCCACTCCCGTAAGGAGCGCTGTAGGAGATCTCCCGACCTCCTCGGTTGGAGGAGGAGGGAGATGATTCAGGGCGAGCCCCCTCAAGATGGGCTTACCCCACTGGCCGATCGAGTCGAGGAGCCCCCGACGACGTTTTCCACGGAGGAACTTGCCCAGGACGACGCCGTGGTTGTCACAACAGGGGACGGGAGTCGTGGCTTGGCAACTGATGTTGCCGGAAGACTGAGGCTTCCGCCGGCAGACTTCTCCGGGTAACTCATTTGCTCTTCTTCTTCCGCTTCTTCTCTTCTTTTTCTCATCTCGCCCCATGCTTCTAGGTTTCTAATACTTCTGCCTCTTCGCTATCGCTTGCTATCTTTGTTTATAGTCCCTCAGGCCAAAGAGCCGGAACTGCTGTAGGAAGTGGCCAACATAGGAAAGGATGCGGCGGATGAAGCTGCCAAGATCGCTACCGTGGAGGGGCAGGGACATGCGGCCGAGAGTGTCCAGGGGCCCCTGAAGGGAAAGGAGCAGACTCCTGGTGGCACGCCAGGGGCAGGGGCGACGGTCGAGGAGAAAGCCCCCTCCAAACCATGGATCCCCTCCCCTCATTTGGTGCTGTGGCAGGGGCCCCGCAGCCATCCCTGAGCCAGTTGGCGCTGGTGCTCGTGCAGCCTGGGCTCGGTGCCCCGGCTCGTGAGTGGCGACGAGCACGGAACTGGATGAAGAGCTCCAGCGCATTCTGTCGTCGCTGCACCAAGGGGTCGACGAGGCAGACGACTCCATTGCTATCGTAATGGACTTATCTTTTCTGGAGTCCATGGCGGCAGGCATTAAGGAGATGCGGGGCCAGCACAACCAGAAATGGTAGGTGCTCAAGGAGCAGCGCAAGTCTGCCAACAAGGTGGACCAGCAACTGATGGACAAAGGAAATGAGTTGCACGACTGGCACGGCAAACAGTTCCAGGTCCTGATGAGGCAGCAGGAGGCAATCTCGATGGCAAGGGAGGATGTCATCGCCCTGGAGGCCCGCATGGCTGAGCGCAAGGCGTTTCTGGATGCCAAGGAGTAGGACATCTCTTCTCGGGAAGAGAAGCTTGAGGCCATCCTTCATGCCAAGGACGACGATCTGGAAGCCCTCGTGTAGCAGCACACCAAGGAGCTAGAGGACAAGCACAAGTCTGCCCTGGATGCCTTCACTACTGATTCTGCCTCCCAACTGAAGAAGCTCGCCACTGACCTTGCCGCTGCGTCCACTGCCAAGACCGACCTCGACCAATAGGTGGCCAAGCTGACTGAAGAGATTTCCAAGAGTGCCAAGGAGGTCGCGACCCTCAAGGAGGAGGCACAAAAAGCAAAGGTCCTTCTGAAGGATATACAGTCGTAGCTCTCCTCCAAGAGCCAAGGCCTCAAGACTGCCAACGGCACCATCGAAGATCTGAAGGCCAGGATTGGCACCTTGGAGAGCTCGGCAGAGTTCAGTGGGGCCCATGAGCAGTAGCTGACAAAGGACCTGGATACCGCAAAGCGTCTTCGGAAGGATGCAGAGGAGAAGCTCACAAATTATTCCGAGCAGGCCTACCTCTGGATTAAGAGCTTGATTGACATTGATGAGCGTCTCACTTCTCAGACTGCAGCGATGGGCATAGATGGGCCGGTCTTTTCGGCTAGCGGGCAAGAGGTCCCCAACGTCAAGCTAGGGATCTTCTTTAGCGAGTTGATCGAGAAGCTGAAGACACATGAGGAGGGAAGGGCCGGCCGCTTCGCGACTGAATCTCGAAAGCTTGCCCATAACGCTCTCTTCATGGTCCTGAGCAACATCGCCTGCCACCACCCGGACCTCAACCTCGCCGATGGCTTCAAGAAGCCGCCAAAAGGCGCAGATGTTTCGGCTGCTGAAGAGAAGGCCGCCCCTCTCGCCGACAGGGTCCTTGGCGTCCCTACAGCTCCACGAGGTCGCCAGGCCCGGCCTTGAATTATCCTTGCCGTTGCGCAGTCCTGTAACAAAACATGATGTATGTCTTGTGTTTAGACACCGTACCGCGTACGTTTGTGTGGAACTAATGTGTTTGCTTAATCCCAATCGCATGTTTATCCCTCTAGAGTTCACCGATTGGTGCTCGTACAATTAATCTCCGTGCGTATTTTAGCTGCCTGCTAGTATCGTATTGCCGCGATTGTCGCAAGGGTCGGGCCCTTAGCAGTCATCTTGGCGAAGATACTTCCCGGTAGGTTTTTCCTTGATGATTTTGGCATTGCTACCCACTCTGCAAGCTGGGCTCGGAATAGAACAAGGGTGTAGCCAAAAACTGACAAGGTGTCGTCCATACGATAGATTTCCTCATACGAACACCTTGGTATCCAAGGGATAAACGAATGCGAAACCCTAAGGTTATGACTGGGCAAGGATTGCATAAACTTATCTCTTTTCTTCGCTCCCTTCCAGACCTTCTGGCCGTGGCCGCTTGTCGCATTCGCATGCCTCGGGAAGGATAGCTGTTGTGCATTTTGTTCTCCGGTTCCCGGCAGGGATCGGTAAAGAATCATATGTATCTAGCAGGCGGCAGGACGCGGTGTAGGGCACGATCGGCTTCTCTTTCCTCCTCTCCACACACTTTAGACAACCTGGTGGCGGCTAGCATAAAAAGTCACGCTAACACGGACTGCCTTGTCGGGGCGTCGATCAATGGATTCGCTCCAGCGCTCCACTTAGGATTTCCCTAAGCAGGGTAAATGCTGAATTGAGTTTCGTGCGGTACTCATCGACATTGACGACGCTAGAACCTAGAGTGGCTCCATTGTCAACAAGTGGGAGTGGTGGAGAGATAATCCTTTTACCCGTACACTTTGTTCCTTTCCCCCGGTCGGGGTTTGCATAGCGATCATGCTGCCCGATCCGTTGGGGTTGGCTCGTCATCGTCATTGCTGGTTTTTTGCCGCTGCTGCAGTCGCGACGAAGGGAGGCGGTGGAGATCGAATGGGGGGGGGGCGGGGGAAATGGCATCGCTTCCCCTCCCCACTCCCACCGTCCTCCGCCTTTCTCAGGCGTCATGGATGATGAAGCCATTGATAATGATGACGTGCTGCGTATGCTTCTCGGGTTCGCGCAAGCGCTACCCTCTACCTTGCGCGCCAAAGATGTCGTGGGAAACCATGGCCACCTATGGGGCCATCAGCCCCTTTTGGTTCGGCAGGGGGCTGAGGACATTGCACAAAGAGCGGAGGACCGTAGCACAACACGGTAGAGATCACACGGGCAGTTTTACCCAGGTTTGGGCCGCCGCAAGGAGTAAAACCCTAATCCTGCTTTGGTGGATTGATGGTGGATTGTGGTGGAAAACGCAGTGCTCTTGCCCGGTAGGGTTGCCTCGGGGCAAGAGCAGCTACGCGCGTACGAGTGTACAAGGTTCTGAACCCTTTCTCTGGTTGCTATGACCCTCCTTTTATAGATCAAGGGGTTACCACAGTGGAAAATCAGTCATTGTGTACTGATTAGATAGCAAATAGTGCTATCATACCTAACTCTGTAGGCAGAGTAGAGCGCATTAAATGCACCACTTAGTGTCACATCTTAGCCTGCCTGGCAAACCTTGGCGGGGTAGTTTGGAGGTGGTTTCCTCTGGACGGGTGTCATTTGGAGGTGGTTTCCTCTGGAAATGGCTGCCATGGGTTGAATAACAGCCTCTTAGTCACTTGGGGGCTTGACACCGCACCGATCGATGACTTGTGTCGTTGTGAGGTGGAGCGGTGAAGCCTTGGCGGCGTAGTTTGCTTTCGTAGTGCCCGGCAGGCCTGTCGGGACGGTCTTGAGGCTTGTCTTCGGGGCCACCTCGTCCTTGCCAGGCTCGCCTGCCCGGCAAGGGAGGTTTTTCCTTAGTAGTGTCTTGGTCTTCTTGCTCTGCCCTTTGATTCCTCAAAGAGCCATCTCTCCTTGCTTGGTCTGGACTTGGATGTTGCAACCTTGCCGGGCCGGTGACTTGTTGTTCATGCACCAGTCAGGGGGAAACATACACCCCTGTTTGTGTACCCCGACAACGTGTTAGTGCCTACATGCAGTTTTGAACACTACTACAGGCCTATTTGGTTTGCAGGATTTGTAAAATGCACTAACATGCCATCTTCGATCCGACATGATTAACATGAGCATTTGATTACAATCTAGAAAAATGTAGCCTTCTTCACAAGAGGTTGGAGTGGATGAAAAGTTCCCTAAAAAACTAGTATAGATGAATCCAAAGGAGAAATGCTTATGGATTGTAACCATATGGATCAAGCAACCAATATTGGGGGGGGGGGACATGTATGTAATGAAATCCTCCAAAAAATCCTTCAGAAATCGTAGTACATTGTCATTGTAAACTTGGAAAAAAGTGTCACAAATTGAACTCCCTTATGGTTAACATTTAACAGGAAAGGAACATCACCTGGATATATAGCTTCTCCAGGCACAGAAAGCATCTCAGGAAACTGAGAACTTGCTCCAGGTTGGGGCCGATAGATTCTAGTGACAAGACTTTCACTGTGCGTAGTTTCGGGGTCAAGCTTGTCGGAATCATTTTCTGGATGACAGACGAACATACATCTTCAAAATTAGAAATAATGTTAATTTCTAGAAGGAGAGGTAGAAGGCAGCTGTTGTACCTGAACGGGTGTGGATCCAATAACAAGTTCGGAGTATTTGTCAGACTAGTAGCCCACCACTGTCAATTTCGGCGTAGAAATGACATTGATTCTTATTGGACATTCTTGATCAACTACAAGTAATCTCTCAAGTGAAGGTGTGTCTTCAATGACCATACCGTGGTACACATCTTGTGATGTCTTCTTGCCGCACCAGCAAGACACATAAATAGTCTGGAGAGTCATGGAGGTGATGTGGAAGCTACTCAAGCCATTGATCGCCTGAAGATGAAGGTACTTGAGTGCAGTATAGCCACGGAGCAGGTGCTCCATGTCACCGTTTGGGAGGCATACGGGGACGAGCTCGAGGTGCTTCAGTCGTGGTAGAATAAGAGCGGGCGCGTCATTAAGGGGGGGATGGCAGTTCCTGAACATGGCGACGTGCAACATGGGCGCGAGGCAGAGCGCGGACGTTGGCAGCGAGCGCATATGCCCATCATCAAAAGTGAGCTCCTCGAGATGATCTAGGGTGGGGGATCGGAACCTGTCGTCAAGCTTGGCTCGGTCCTTGCCGTTGGAATGGAACTTGCCCATTCTAAGGCCTCTGGTTGGGCTAGGGTGACTGTCGAGGATCTTGGAGAACGCATCCAAGATTTTGTGATAGCCATGGTAGAGCTCGCGGGTGTCGATGAGGTCGAGAGGGGTGAAGTTCCCTAGGAGGCGCCACCGCCGGGAAAGGACGGTTGTCCGTGCCCCATATTTGATTGGGAGCTGGAGATGATGACTGTCAACATATCATCGGGGAGGCTGCTGATGAAGTCTAGGCCTGCTGGAGTTGCTTGCGGTTCTTGCTCGCCCCACCTCCGCTTGTTGGCAGCCCCGTTCTCCACCTTCGGAGTCTCCTTGTCAGCGGCACTTTCTGATAGAAGTGGGAGTACAGGGAATATTTAGTTAAAACAGGGCAATAGAAAAGTGTATTGGTAACTAGAAGTTAGTAGGTAGGAATATAGTAAGAAAATGGAATAACAATTGGTTGCTTAAATACTACACAATTCATTTGATATTGCTGGGTAAGTCAACATGCAGATACTTGAAAATAAAACTTACTTCGAACAAAGTCTGGACGGATGATATCGTCGGGGAAGTTAGCATATATCTCATGACCAGGCTCTTTTATGTGCAGTGCAATTTTAGTGCCAGCTTTCAGTACATAAAACTTAGAAATTTCTTTCCAAAGGCTGGTGCCAAAATAGGAGTCACCATGTTCATCATGTCTTACAGTAGCAACGATTGTAAATCCATGGTTTGTGTTCAGTATGACATCCCTGCAGTATTGATTTATGTAAAGGGAAAGATTGTGCACTACAGATTCTGTTGCATAGCAAGGGACGCGCTGCAGAAAATGGTAGGATTGTTAAAGAAAAAATGGTAATATGCAAATATGGGTCCAAATTGAAAGAACTGTACAGCAGTTGAAATGGAAGGACAAAAATCTATAATTAAACAGATAGGGTAAACATGATGTCATGGAAATATGAGAGTAATCGAAAGAACAATACATCATTAATTTGCCTAATATAGAAAGAAGAGGGAAAAATATCCCCTTTGACATATATGGTGCATCTGGCACCTTTTATCCAAATGTAGCAATATTTAGTATATGTTCAGGAAAGTAGGCCATGCCAACCGATTTAGGGTGAGATTGAACATACCGCGTGCATCCTCAAGTCACCTGGTATGGTGAGATGGAACTCCATGGATGTCTGGCGGAGGCCGCAAAGTCTTGATGTGTCCGCGGACTGTACACTCTGTGAATGAAAGAAAACCCTCAAATTAGCTCGAATAAAAATGAATTCACGGTGATTTCGGCCGGGTGATTAAAGAAGGCAGATGAACTGGGATAAGAGATGAGATAATATCTCATTAAATTAGTTACCTTGTTGTCCATGAGAAAAAACCCTCAGTACGGTGGATTCCCCAACCGGGCGGAGCTGGGTCGACCGCGAGCAGCATCGAGAAAGCCGATGGCGATAGGCGGCGGCAAGCGGAAGTGGCGAAATGTGGTGGGGTTTGCTGGCAGCCTGGCGGCGGTGGCAGGCGTCGAGCTAAGTGGTTGCCGCCGTGATAGGCGGTGCCATGCATAGACACAGAGGAGCTTGTGCAGGTGTGAATGGTGACCGGAGGGGGTGGCGGGCGCGGTGAGCGTTTTTGTGACGTGGGGATGGTGAGGGTTTTCTTTTTTATTTTTGAATTGGGTGTTGAGGGCTTTCTGTCCCACAAAGAGTTTCGGAGGCAACGGTTTGCTAAAGCCAACCGTGTGTGAATGACGTAACAGGCAAAATGAAAGTCATTGCACATGGTTCCAATTTTGGGAACCGTGTGTGATTGATGTACTACCTCTGTCCTGGTTTATTGGTCCCCTTTGTAATTTGTACCAAATTTTGACCAAATATTTAACTAACAAATGTTTATGCATGTCACCAAAAATTATATCATTGAACACTATGTTCAAATATGCATCCAACGATATAATTTTTGCTGACCTGCACTAACATTTTGTCAGTTAAATCTTTGGTCAAAATTTAACACAAATTACAAAGGGGACCAATAAACCAGGGCGGAGGTAGATTCCATCAACTGAACTGATTGCATCCATATCCCACATTTAGACATAAGTAAACATAGATTAAACATACTCAGACATAGATAATAAGCGTACACAAGCATAGTTCAACCATAAGTACATAGTTCAACCGTCATTAAGACACTACATAGCCATACATAGTTCGATCCCACATCTCATCTCATCTGCCGGGACGATCCTGAAGCTTCTCCAGGTACTCGGCATACGCGCCGTGCGCCACCCTGTGAGAATACTTCTGCTTGAAGGAGCACATGATCCGTCCTCTTGCATGCGCTAGAACACTTTGATACGCGTCATGAAGCTTGTGGTTGCAAAATGGGCATTGATAGCCGTCGTCCCAAGTCCTAATATGCCTTCTATGCATTCCCGCATAAAGCTCCCTCAGGATTTGCCTCTTGTACCTCCTCTGGCCATCTTCATCCTCGCTGTCCACATCGTCAGATAGCACCTATACAAATAGTAAAAAAAATGTGGCATGAAATTAATGTTTACAAACTAATCTCTAGCGAACATTTGGCAGTTGCCAAAATTTGGCATCAAATCAATGTTTACATGCCGTGAAGTAGGATTAGGAAATTATGGCTATTTTTTTATACATATCCAGAGATTGTGGTTCAATTTTTAAGCACAGTCGTCAATGTACAGACCAATCTTGAAGAAAATAATGGCACAAACATACATGTAGGTCATTCAAAATCAATTGTCAAGTCCTGGCTAGGAATTATTAGCATGAACACTAACCCTAGTCGGATTACTAGCAGAAATCATTTGCACAGATGAAACAACTAATCACTTATCACTTGTACCATTCAAACAATCAATACACTACACGGATCTAACGAAACTTACTCAAATTTCATGGATTGGGAGAACATAACCATAGGATTTCTATTCCAAAAGGGGGGAGGCAGGAGTAACCCGAGAAACCCTAGGATCTATTTGACACATAAATGGGTATAGATGACTAACCAGTTGTCCGTCGTTGTTGGAGTCATCGCCGAAGTGGTCGTCGGAGTCGTCGCCGGGGTCATCGCCCGAGTCATCACTGGAGTCGGTGTGGACCTCCGCCTCCGCCTGTGCAAGCTCGACGCCGTCGACAACATCAGGGTGCAGCGATACCTCGCCGGTGGTGACGGTAACCTCTGTCTCCATCTCCACGCCATGCTCCAGTGCTTCAGCTGCCCCGGCGTCGCCACTCCCTCCGATGGGGCGCTTCGGCGGCATCCTCATACACTGACGGCTTTGAGGACTAAGAGCAACGTCGTGGATGCAAAAGGAGAGAGATGATTGTGCATGTGGCGAGGATGGGGGGTGCGGCCACTTGGGCGCGCCATTAATATGGAGTAGTGGGAGAGAGGCGGGCTACGGTCAAAACGTTGGCTTGCCTCCCGGTGAGCCTGCGCACCGGACTGCTGGCATGCCTACCGTCGTTTCACATAGCTACTCGCACGCCTCTCGATGACACTGCGCAGCGAGCACGCCTCCCGTCAATTCACACACCTGCATGCACGCCTCCCGGTCTGCCTACGCGGCGGACTGCTCACATGCGTCCCGTCAACTCACGCCTGCTCGCACGGCACACGGGTCATGTGGCGGCACGTATATTGTTTTTCTATTTGGATGATTAATGTTGTTGCTTTATAGCTTAACCGAAGCATGGCACGTATCCATTGTTGGTCTAACGCTCACGGTTCGAATAAATAATCCGTTTGGGATATTGGCTCCCAATTATTAATAATCTCCCATTTGTAAGAAGATAAAGATTACATCAAAACTGGTCTCGAATTTGACAAAAAAAAGTACAATGCCACTTTGTATTGGTGTCCATATGACAACACGATAAGTTTCATGAATTCCAAATAAGTTTTGGATGTACTAGAATTTAAAAATCAAGATTCTCAATGTTTGAAATTTCTTGCATGGGGAGTAAACATGCACCCAGTGAGACACATGTGTTTTTGCAATCCATTTAGGTGCACTGTCACGTGTGCATGTAGCTCAAATTTGGTTTTTGCACATTATAACCCTAGAAAATCAATCAATGTACTAAAACGTCTTAATGATCTCTTTTTTTTTAAATTAAAATGTCCCTCCTTTGGTAACATATGTTCACCGCGGGATAATTTAACATGCATCGTAGTTGCGGTGGATTTGCGGTGTGTGAGTGTGTGCGTCTCGGGGGGGGGGGGGGTGGCTCGCAGTACACTACGAGTCGTGAGCCACCGTGTGGGTTGGCCATTTTGTGAGGCAGGTGCCACATCAGAGTCAAGAATTCGTTATTTAAAACATTACACAACCCTTTCATACATACATGTTTTGGCCACATGTACTCGATGGTTATCCTACACGACACTCGATACTCGCGTGTGACGCTTTCTGTGGGCCCGCGAGGTCGTTGTTCATCACTTTGACGAACAGCCGGCAGTGAGGTAGATTTGACCAGCAAGGTAGAATCTTTTTTGTTTGTGTTATGGTGGGAGTATATATATAGTACGCGTCGAAGAGGTGGGAGGGGACTAGCATATATACTATACGTACGCGTCTGTGAACAAGTACACCTCACTCAGTGTCGGGACTTTTCAGTTTCCGAGGCACGTGCCACATCAAAGTTGTGAAATTGGCTATTCAAACATGACACAACACCTCTTTGGGCCACATGCATGCAGGCGGTGGTTATCCTAGGACACTCACATGTGACGCTTCCATCTGTGGGCCCACGAGACCATCGTCGATGCATGCATCACTTTGACCTACATTAGGAGAGGTTAATTAATTTCCCCATCAAGGAAGATTCTTTTGCGGTTGTATTACGGTAGGAGCATATAGTATGCGTCGAAGAGGGGGAAGGGGACCATCATATGTAGTACGCTTCATGAACCTCGCTCTGTGTGGGGACTTTACGGTTTTCAAGGCATGTGCCACATCAAAGTTGTGCATTTTGGGTATTCAACATATGTTTGGCCCACATGCAAAGTGATGGTGGTTGTCCTCTCGCACCCACTTAAGCGGTTATCAGCGATATCGATGCTTTCCATCTGTGGGCCCGCTTGGTCCATCACTACTTTGCCTAACAACGAGAGGGTAATTTGACTTAGGAGGGGATTATTTTTTTGTTTGTAATACGGTATATATATAGGTCATGCTCTGGGATGACATGATACAGTTTGAGCACACACATGCATGTGTACGCATGAATCCCTCCCATCGAGTCGAAGCGGCTAGTACCACGACACGTCATGAACCGATCTCGCTCTGTGTGGGGACTGTATGATTTTCGACGCACGCACCACATTAATGTTGTGAAATGGTATTCGAACATGCATGCATGTATCACCTCCATACATATGCATGTAGTGGTTGTCTTCAAACAGTACACTCCCTCCCGTGGTTATCGGCGACAAGCCTATATATTCGTGGGCCAGCGTGGACATCCATGATCACCTTGACCGACAACAATATAGGTTACCATGGCGGATTCTTCCTTTGGTTCATGTTATCGTAGTATAGGTCATGGCGAGATTCAGACCTAATTAAGTTTGAGCGCATACTATGCACGCGTGCATGCATGAATCCCCGTCATCGGCTTGAAGTGTGGTGTGACATACATATGCATCATCAACTAACCCTCAGTCAGTGTGGGGATTTCTGGTTCGAAAGCATGGTGCCACATCAAAGTTGTTCCATTTTGTATTCAAACACACCTCTCCATACATATGTTTGGGCCACACGCAGGCAATGGTTGTCTTCGGGGACTAGCTACTTGCGTGATTATTGGCAAGCTAGCCCATCTCCGGGGTCGCATGGACGGCCATCACTTTGACCAACAACAAGAGAGAGGTTGTACGACCAAGGTGGATTATTCTTGGTCCGTTTTCTGATCCATCTTGGTGAGATGCCTCTCTGGCCTGCCGACTGAAAGTGGGTGTGTGTGTGGGGGGGAGGGGACTGCTACTTCGCACTTTGCTAGGTGAACCTCAGTGGGGGGGCATGCATTCATAGCTTAGGATTCCCTTCCTGCCGACACGAGGTGGGGGGGCAAGCAATACCGTGCGCTTTGCGAGATAGGTGCCACATCGAAGTTGCATTTGGTATTTGAACACCAAACCACCCTTTTCATACATATATTTGGTCCACATGCAAGTGTGTTTGTGTTCTGACCCTCTCCCGCGTCATTTTTCGCCAAATTTATGAACATTAGACAAGGCGGATGACGCAACAGACACGGTTCACTCACACTAACCGTGTGCCACGCTGGTGCCCCTGTCACGCACATCCGCACAGTACATTGGGCTCCACGAGGCTTCCCCTCTCAAAAATATCTACCCGTCTGCAGCTTTTTTCTGTTTGATAACACACGGTTATTATGTTTCGACCGTGTGTGATGTTTCTTGTTCCCGCTCCCGCCTGGATCCCTCGAAAATATCTGCCCGCTTCGAGGGTTTTTCTATTTCATAACACACGGTTGTTATCTCCGGACCGTGTGCGATGCACCATCATCCAAATTTTCAAAAGCCCCGGCATTTCACTCCTGCGTTTGACTCCCGCGTAGTAAAATTTTCATTAGCCGCGTCAATTCCTCAAACACACCCCCCACCCCCCTCCACACACACACACCAAAACCTTCTCGGGCGCGCGCACACACACATAACCCTCCCTCGCTCGAAACCCTAGCAAGGTCGCCGCCGCCACCGCAAGGCCTCCATTGTCAACATCTGCCGGTTTTGCGTGTGCAGCTTACCCACCGATCTCCATACCCAGGCCGCCCTGAGTTTCTTAGATGACGCCTGCCAAACGCCCCTTTCCCACAGATCCCCATCCCCATCCCCCACTCCAGAGCGTCGCAGCCTAAGCCTGGCTACGCTTCCCGTGGAGCTCGAGGAGCGACTGGCCCAAAAGAGGTGTATCGTGGTCTCTTCGCCCGATGTCGCCGAGGAAGCTGACGACCATTACTAGCCGCAGGCACTCAATCAGCGGGCTAGAGTATGCGGGTATGTCGCGAACGCCGGCTACAACATCGAGGTCGTCGACAGCGATGGCCTGAGGTGGGCTATGTCACAGGTTGAGTGGTCCACTCCCAACCCCTCGGGTTCAACCGCCGTCGATCTCATCCATGACCCCGCCGCTGATCTCCTCTGGCTCGCTGTCAAGAATTTGCCATCCTACATCGCAATGGAGCCCCTTTTGTCATTTCTGAAGGACACGTTCTGCGACGCTGGCTTGGGATCCACAGCTTCCAAGTCAGACCTCATCGACGGCGACCACGAGGAGGGCACCCTCTCCGGCTCTTCCAAGGGGAAAGAGCCCATCTGCTCTTCCAAGGGGAAAGAGCCCGTCTGCGACATCAGGGAGGGCACCCTACAGCCGTGCTCTTCCAAGGGGAAGGAGCCCATCTGCGACAACATGGAGCGCATCCAGGGTCCGTGCTCTTCCCACAGGAACGAGTCCATCTGTGACAAGTGAGGAAACCCATCGAGTCCCTTTTGTAGAGTAGTGAGAATATGTCCAGTTTTAATTGCTATATTTGGTTATTTGCAGTATGCCTTGTTTATTTCAGTTGTTCACAATGTGATGCTCTATATGTGCAATTATTTACTGTGCAGTACATTTCATCAATCCAGTTTTAAACATACCGATAGGAATGCGTATATTTGCTTGTTGTTAAGCCTGTTATAGCTAGCATATGCCACTTTTAAAGTTTTTTTATTGTCCAATTGTTTGTAGTTAGCATATGTCCAGTTTCAAATGCTATCTTTGTTTGTTCATAGTATGCCTTGTTTATTCCAGTTATTCACAATGTGATGTTCTATATGTGCAAGTATGAACTGTGCAGTTCAATTTCATCAATACCAGTTTCAACAATACCACTATGAATGACTACATTTGGTTACTGCATCTTGTAGTTAACACGCCTTTCCATTTTTATTTAACAATAACCAGTGTACTTAGATCGGCACAATACCAGTTTGAATTACTATGTTTGCTTGTTGTTAAATGTTAGGCCTGTTGCAGTTAACACACCTTTCCACTTGTTTTGCTTTACTAGCGTGCTTAAACCTGCACACTGAAGCTATCTTTTGGAGATTATTTTGTCTGCCATGGATATATTTGGTTGATGTTTAGCCTGTTGTGCTTAACAAGCCTCTCAATGTACCTACACAGGACAATTTTGGGAACGACTGCTGTTTTCCATCGAGGTTAGTTTCATCCCATGGCTTATATATACTCACTGTTCAGGATATCGGTAGCTGGTACCATATAGGTCGGGGGCTGATAAGGGACTAATCGGTGAATCGGACTTTTAACTGAATATATCTGTAACCCATTTATCGTTAGGTTAACTAGGGCCATATGTAATATATCTGAGGCTACATAGCAACATGCACTGTACTTAATGTCTAAATATGCAATCCTAGGCTACATAGCAACAAGGAAGAGTGTTACCTTAATGTTTCTGATGATGTCTAGATATACGTAGAAGAGCAGCAACAGCAACAACAACAACACAGCCCTGTTTGGATACTAAACTTAGCTAGAGGTTACAGTTAGTATCTAGCTCATGACTAACCCTGAACTAACTCCATCCAAAGAGGTGTTTGGATGACAGGGTTAGATTGACAATAAATGCACTAGGAGAACTAGCTCCAATTAGCACCTCTTGGGTTGGATAGTTTTTTTTGGGTGGGTTAGATGCAACTAGCTCAAACTAGCCCTCATGTTTGGATATACTTTAGGGCTATTTGAGCCAGAACTAGCTCAAACTAACTCTAACCCATGGATACAGCAGCAGTTAATCAGCCAATAATTTGTAAGAATGCAATAAACTCCTTCCGGCCCATAATATAAGATGTTAATTCATCTAATATCTGAGTATATTGGATGTTATAAGATATTATAAAAGAGTGTTGTACTACATCATTGTGCAATTGCTGTTTAGCTTCTAATATTAACTTGGTGCTTTTAGGTACATACGTCATTGGTAAAGATCCGTGCTTCGACCCTTTCTGCGTATGGGGCAGTGAGATATCGATGAACCAGCATCAAGTGAGGAAGCTGATAAAGATTGTTTGTAAAATGGGTCAAATGATGGCAATTAAACTATTTGCTTACACTTTATCCAAGACAACAGTGAACTGCAGGATGGTAAGTAAGAACTCGGCAGCCTTCTTTTTACTGCCCATAATGAGTTGTGTCAGAAGACAATGTCTGAATCTTTTTCCTTTGCAGTGGTTCCCAAAGCAGTTTCCTCAAGATTACCTCTCAAACTACATGATTGGTGGGCATGCAAAGGTTAAAGTATTTCAACCAGAACACGGTGATTATCTAGATGTTTTCATGAAGACCGTGAAGGATGGGCGGTCGGCCATCACAAGGGGTTGGACAAGAGTCGTGCGTGCCTTCTGAATGGAGGAGGGCACAATATGGGCATTCCGCTTCACCTTATTCAGCAACCAGAATGTATTTCGCCTCTTTCTTTACCGTCTTTAATAGTACAAGTATACAACTGTGGTTCATCATTCTTTATTTGGTTCTTATGTAATTCTTGAACATATGTACCTATGAATCGAATAATGCACTGGTTGTTTGAACCTGATGGATATGAATAAAGCTATAGCATACATTCAAATTCAAGTCCGGTACAATTTGAAATAGCAGCAATTAAATTACGGTGAAATTACGCCCTGCAGGTTGTTATGGCACACACGGTTGGTAAAACACAAACGTTTGCGATATACACCATAATCCGACACGGTTCACATAGAGGAAACGTGTGCAAGCATGCACACAGTTGCCGTTTGCAAAGCATGTGCGATGTTAAACAATATCACAAACGGTGCGGGCAAACTAAACGTTTGTGATAGTTGCCTTATCGTACACGATTCGCAACCATGAACTGTTTCTGATGTGGTATGCATCGTAAACGTTGCACCACAGAATAGCGTGTGCGATAGTTGTCGTGTATGACGATGTTACGACGGTCCGACGTTTCGTAATCCTGTCCTACACTTGTACGATGATTAGCTAATCTTCTTAATTAGTTATCGCATATGGTTTGGGAAAAGCGAATGTGTGTGATTGTCTGCTTATCATACATGTTCAATAGTAGTGAACCGTTTGTGATGGGCCGCGCATTGTAAACATAGCACCACAGAATACCGACTGCGATGGCAATGCGAGCACAAACGAGTAGCGAGTACTGTATATGCATCAAGGCTCCCTATCCCTGATGGTTTCTGGGTCATGTGGGAAGGACCCCCCTATCGCCCACACTCACTAGGCGACGGTTCCAAATGCCGTCGCGGAAAGGGGTTAAAAACCGTTTGTATAGCACCTCGCTGTACCAGTGGATGTCAATCAAACTATTTGTTTACACTTTATGAAAGGCAACAGTGAACTGTAGGATGGTAAGTAAGAACTGTGTACCCGTCTTTTTACTGCCCGTAATGAGTTGTGTTAGATGACAATGTCTGAATCTTTTTCCTTTGTAGTGGATCCTGAAGCAGTTTACTCAAGATTACCTCTCAAACTACATGATTGGCGGCCGGCCATCACAAGGGGTTGGACTAGAGTCGTCTGTGCCTTCTGCATCGAGGAGAGCACAATAGGGCCATTTCGCTTCACCTTGTTCAGCAACCAGAATGTCTCTCACCTCTTTATTTACCATCTTTAATAGTACAAGTATACAACCCTGGTTCATCATTATTTATTTGGTGCTTATGTAATTCTTGAACATATGTACCTGTGAATCGAATAATGCATTGGTTGTTTGAACCTGATGGATATGAATAAAGCTATAGCCTACTTTCAAATTCAAATTAGGTATAATTTTAAATAGCAGCAATTAAATTAGGGTGAAATTACGCTCTGCAGGTCATTATGGCGCACACGGTCTATAAAGCACAGCGTGTGTGATATCTATACCTAGTAATAAAGCAAGGTGCGTTTCTCCAATTTTTTCATCCGTTCACCGTCGAAAAGAATTTTTTTTCTATCAGAGGTGGTACTATGTTCTTATGCGTACGTCTGCCAGAAAAAAAAGACCTTTTCCAGAATTTCATGAATGGGCCACGCGCTGTGGCCCAGCGAAGTCAGCCCACTTATTTTTTCGCCCATGCAACTGGGAAAATTTTATTTTATGCATAGGGCGACAAATAGTCAGAACTTCGCACAGGACAATCAATAATGGGCTGGCCCATTTTTCTTTGTTTCTGTGTTTTTTTAGGATGTTTGTTTCTGTGTTTTAATTCTATTTTTATTCTTAATCCCCTATTTTTTTCCATTCTAAGTTTATTTTCTTATAGAATTTAATTCATAAATTCGAAATTCTGAAAAACTTTTAGAATTTGAAAAATCAAATTTTAGAAAATATTCATAATTCCAAAATTTTATTGCTATTTTGAAAAATATTCGGAACTTGAAAAAAGTTTCCCATTTTTTTCAAACTTTTTTATTGTTTTTCAAATTTTTTCGAGATTTCTAAACAGAAAATGGCATTTAAAAAAATGCTCCAAATTCCAAAAATATTCTTATTTTAGTGAAATTTTCACAATTCAAAATAATGTTCATGTATAAAAGATACACATTTTCGAAGAATGTTATGAATTTTCAACACATGTTTCTCATTTAAAAAAATTCACAAATTCAGATAATGTTCATGTTTTATAAAAAAAGTTTGGTTTTCAAAAAATGTTTGTGAATTTTGAAAGATGGTCCTGTTTCAAGTTTTGTTCCCATTTTTCTGAAAGTGTACATAATTTTAAAAAAAATCAGGATTTAAAAATGGTTCATGTTTCCTTCTGAAAGTGTACATAATTTTGAAAAAAAATGTTCAGCATATAACAAATGGTTCATGTTTCCTACAATATTCAAAAACTTCATACCTTAAAATCCCCTCGATTGAAAGGAAAAGTAGATTGAATAATTCATGGGCCTTCTCTGACGTACAGTGACGTAACAAAACTCTTAAATGCCTTCAATCAATAAATGAAAAAATAACGGATTGATTACTTCACACCCCCCGAAACCGAGAAGCTAAATGTTCATTGTTCTCGTGCACACAGGGTTTTGCTTGCACATATAATTTTTACTAACTTTAAATGCATACTATTTTTTCTCCCGTTGCAACGCACGGGCATGTTTCCTAGTACATCATAATCCGACATGGTTCATGGAGAGGAAACATGTGTAACCATGCACACGGTTGCCGTTTGCAAAGCGTGTGTGATGTCAGACAATATCACAAACGGTGCGGGAAAACTAAATGTGTGTGATATCATACACGGTTTACAATCATGAACTGTTTGTGATGTGCCGGGCATCATAAACGTAGAGCCAGTTTGGTACGTGCCTAGAATGTGCCTGGACTGCGCCTGGTTTTAGATAAAACCATAGAAGTCCGACTGCGATGGTAATGCCAGCACACACTAGTAGCAAGGATGGAGCGTTTGGGATATTTGAGATATCAGAAATAGTTTTATAGGGACAACTGTATGCATCAAGACTCCCTATCCCCGACGGTTTCTGGGTCATGTGGGAAGGACCCCCCTAACGCACACACTCACTTGGCGACGGTTCAAAATGTCGTCGCGGAAAGGGGTCAAAACCCGTTTATATAGCACCTCGCTGTACCAGTGTGTCTAGTGCCTACACCACCAATTCAAAAGCTTAAAATAATTTTTGCCAATTTTTAGGACCAAGATACATCACACTTGTAGTTCAAATTTGAGCAAGTTTTGAGAAATCTCTAGAAATTCACTAAATGGATGAAATATAGAAATAAACTAGAAAATTCATGAAAGTTGGGCATTGTGCATTCAATATGGTCTACTTTGGATAAAAATGCAAAGGGCCCATTTTCAATCTTATTTGAGGTACTTCTCTCATAACCTGGGGGTCTTTGAAAAGTAACCGATCTATCGAGGCTCTTGTTATATACTTTTCGGTCAACAAGGGGTATTTTGCAAAAGTCACAGCTTTCTCTGCTCCACCGTCGGCCATACACCTACCAACAAGAGGGCAGAGCCACGCGGTGTTTCACCATTGCCACCGCCACCACGTCCACCGCTCCCTCCCGCCAGCGTGCATTCCCGCCAATCCTAGATGCCGTGAAAACAATCTCCCGCCACCACCTGTATCCCACTCCCAGCACTCCCCTGATTAAATATTGGCGTCTGACATCGTTCCACCGGCACTTCACTCCATTTCTTTCACGTGCCGTGAAATCCAATCCAAATCTAGTTCAGCCGCCGTGGCAACGCAGCTTTTGACTGCAAGGATCTCCACACAAGAGGTATTTTCCCTAGGGCGCCGCTACCCGGCACCGATGGTGGCTCCAACTTTGGAGCGGCGGCATGCTCCAACTCCAGTGTTGGCTCCAAGACTGGTGCTAGCTCCAACTACGACGCTTCCTTGGTGGGACCGTGCTCCAACTGCAACTACACCGAGATCGAGCCCAAATTATGATGAGTCCAAATTATGAGACCTTTTTCACCATTATTTTTGTGCCTACTGGGTAGGCTATGTGGAATTTTACCTCGTTAGCACACTACTTTTTGTTGATAATCCCTCAAGTTAAGGTTTATGGAGCAATATTCATTTATTGGAGAAAATCGATAAAAATGGTAGTGGAACCACGTATTAAAGGTGATAAACACTTTCCATAAAAGAATCAAGCTAGAAGGTTGAAGAAACCATCGTTGCCGCTCTTCTAGATCGAACGATGGCATTCCATGCGACCGTGCATGCTCGCATGAGCGGCCGTTTGGAGCGCCGCCGCCTCTGGGAGCTCAGCTATTTTCACCCCGTCGAAGCGGATCGCGGATTGGACATACGAAGACTCCAGAAAATCGTCCAGAAGGTAGAACCCTAGCCACCGGAGCCCATCCGGTGAGGGGATCAATGAGGAGAAGGATGGGATCTCTCTCGTTATGAGGGTGTGAAGTCATCATCGCAATCTTCTTCATCATCCACATCCTTATCATCTGTAACAGAACTCTAGTGGATCCTTCCATGTACCGGTTGTTCCATTCATACATGTATTTCATTACCATTACCATGATGATTGTTTTTCCTATGTGTGAGTAGACCCGTTGTTCCCGGGGTATGGATGAACCGTAGTGTGTAATAGGATGTTTGATATTAGGATTTATTATCCTCTTTGAATGTTTATGTTGATAATCTTCTTGATGTTGGGTGCAGTCGACCATCCAACGTATGCCTATTCTAGACAGAAATGTATTACTGTTGGCTAACTGTGTGGTTGTGGAGTTGGGTGACCTGACAGGCCCCTTATCCCTTCTTAGCAGATAGTTGCAACAGGGGGTAGAACGGAGACCACTTTGGCTGCATCCACGGGACCTTTTTCCCCTTAATCACCATTTGATAACCAGAGTGGGGAAGAATGGTGATTGCGTATGGGATACGGAGATACCACGAGTATAAACGTATCTGTACTGGCTCTGCCCACAAATAGAAACATCTGAAGTGGCTTAGGAATCCGAAATAGCTTTGTGTTTAGGCACCGCCGTAGATGCACACTAGTGGGGATTTTGGACCCCTGGGAACTCTTTTAATTAATTTTCTCAAGTCTAGCCATTTTACTTGTCATTTATTTCAGCTTATTTATTCACCTTTACACTTGCAACCTTACTATTATTACTCTTCTGGATTGCTTACAATCTATAGGCACATCGTTCGTACTTTGCAAAGGGCTAAAGACTGATTCCTGTGATCCCTGTGGGATCGATACTCTTACTTCGAAAAGGCTACAACCAAACCCTGTGCACTTGCAGGCTATCAAGCTTTTTCTAGCGCCGTTGCTGGGGAGTTGAGTGTTTTTTGTCTTAGTTATGAGTTTGGTTTGAATCCTATGTACTCAGTTGATTGAAGGTCTGGAACAATCATGGCTAAGTATGGACACAATTATCAACTTCAAGCCATGCGTCTTACAAGTCCACCTATTCGAGAAATGTTCACATCGTTGGGTCCTAATCCCATCGGAGTAGCTTATGAGGTGAACCCAAAGTGCCCTCAAATTTTTGCATGGAATACAATTTAATGGTGAGGAAGGTGATGATCCTTATCAACATTTTTAATTTTTCAAAGATGTATGTGGGACATTTAAATTGAATGCTTTTAGTTGAGATGATATGAAACTGAAATTATTTCCGCACACACTGGCTAAAAAGTCAAGGAATTGGTTAGTTTCTCACCCTGTAGGTACCTTTGATATGTGGAGTAAACTAGCAGGAACTTTTCTATCAAATTTTTATCCACAGAAGAAATCATATGAAGCAAGGAGGAGGATCTTAAACTTCCGACAGAGGCCTGGAGAAAGTCTGGTAAAAGCATATCAAAGGTACAAAATTTTATTGACTGATTGCCCTCATCATAATCTCTTTGAATGGCTAGTATTAAAATCTTTTTTATGGATGACTGCAATATGACTCAAAGGAAGAACTAGATTTAGCATTTGCAGGTTCTTTTATAACAAGAGAGGTCATGGAAGCTTTGGAATTGCTAGAAGGGAAACTTGTTAATCACGAAGCTTGGGGGAGTGATGAAGAAGCGGAGGGTAAACTAGAAGTGGATTTTGATTGCATAAAAGCTTATCGAAACTTGGGGAGGGTTGAACAAATAAGTAATGAGTTATACCTTGACCCTGATGTTGTTTTAAGATTTGTCCAGAGCTATGCAGAGCACATGGAGTTCCCGAAGAGGAAATGGGATAATTATACCGATGAGGACCCCGAGGAAGAGGTCATAGTTGAGACCTTGGAGGTAGAAACATCGGTACTCCCCATGGAAGAAGATTATGAACCTGAACCGACATTGCCATATCCGGTGAGAAAAGTGCAACTTGAGTATTTCAGCAGGGAACATTCCAAAGATGAAAGTGAGAACAAGAGCAAAGCTAAGGTGAAGCCTCCAAAAAGGAGGAAATAGGAGAAACCCATCGAAACAATGGAAGAGGAGGTGACTTGCTTTGTGAAGCGTTGCATTAAAGCAGCAGATACTGGTAAACCGGTGGTGCCTTGTTCTTTTGGAAGTACTTCTTATTTTGTCCTTTGTGATATAGAGTGCTCTATTAATGTTATACCTTACACTCTTTACACAAAGGTTCATGATGAAATTTATGCTTGTGACTTGCAGCCAACTGATATGGAAATTAAATTGGCAAATGGTACTCTAAGGAGACCTTATGGGATGGTATATTATATTTATGTCATTTTGGGAACCTTTACTTACCGGGTAGACTTTGTTGTAATGGAAATCCCTCAAGATGATTTTTGCCCTATAATATTTGGAAGACCATTTCTTAACACTGCAGGTGCAAGCATTGATTGTAAGAGGGAAGTTGTCTCTCTCAAGTGTTGGGAATATGTAAGGGAATTTCATTTCTCCAAATTAAAAAATAGCGCCCAACAAGAGGCATGACAACAATGAAGAGAAGACCATAGCTCAATTAGCACCAATCTACTTCGTAACCCCGGAAGATGGTCTTGAAAGGAGTTTAACTGAATACGAGAAAGAACCAGAAGACCCATCTAAGGAAGAAATAGATCATCATTTGAATGAAACACCGGTTCAAGATCCGGTATCTAGCGAGCAATATGAAGTGCCTGAGAAGAAGGGAGATGAGGAACCACTGCCGCATGAACTAAAACCTTTACCAAAGGAATTAAGGTATGAGATTTTAGATGCAACGGATAGATACACTGGTACAGCGAGGTGCTATACAAACGGTTTTTAACCCCTTTCCACGACGGCATTTGGAAGCATCGCCAAGTGAGTGTGGGAGATAGGGGGGTCCTTCCCACATGACCCAGAAACCGTCTGGGATAGGGAGCCTTGATGCATACAGTTGTCCCTATATAAACATTTCTGATATCTCGAATATCCCAAATGATTCATCCTTGCTACTCGTTTGTGCTCACATTGCCATCGCAGTCGGAGTTTTGTGGTTTTACCTAAAAACAGGCACATTCCAGGCACGGGAGTTTTCCAGGCACGTACCAAACTGGCTCTACGTTTACGATGCCTGGCACATCACAAACAGTTCATGATTGTAAACCGTGTACGATAGGTAGACAATCACACACATTTAGTTTTCCCGCATCGTTTGTGATAGTGTCTGACATCACACACACTTTGCAAATGGCAACTGTGTGCATTGTTACACACGTTTCCTCTCCGTGAACCGTGTCGGATTATGATGTATATCGCACACGCTGTGCTTTATAGACCGTGTGCGCCGTACTGACCTGCACACCCTAATTTCACCCTAATTTAATTGCTACTGTTTAAAATTGTAGCTAATTTGAACTTGAAAGTTGGCTATAGCTTTATTCATATCCATCAGGTTCAAACAACCAATGCATTATTCGATTCAAAGGTACATATGTTCAAGAATTACATAAGCACCAAATAAAGAATGATGAACCAGGGTTCTATACTTGTACTATTACAGATGGTAAAGAAAGAGGCGACAGACATTCTGGTTGCTGAACAAGGTAAAACGGAATGGCCCTATTGTGCTCTCCTGGATGCAGAAGGCACGCACGACTCTAGTCCAACCCCTTGTGATGGTCGGCCGCCAATAATGTAGTTTGAGAGGTAATCTTGAGTAAACTGCTTCGGGATCCACTGCAAAGGAAAAAAGATTCAGACATTGTCATCTAACACAACTCATTACGGGTAGTAAAAAGAAGGTTACAGAGTTCTTACTTACCATCCTGCAGTTCACTATTTTCTTGCATAAAGTGTAAACAAATAGTTTGATTGACATCTTTTGACCCATTTTAATAACAATCTTTATCAGTTTCCTCACTTGATGCTGGTTCATGAATATCTCATTGCCCCATACGCAGAAAGGGTCGAAGTGTGGATCTTTGGCAATGACATATGTACCTAAAAGCACCAAGTTAATATTAGAAGCTAAACAACAATTGCAAAATGATGTAGTACAACACTCCCTCCATCCCATTATATAAGATTTTATTACATGTATATCTAGACATCATCAGAACATTAAGATAACACTCTTCCTTGTTGCTATGTAGCCTGGGATTGCATATTTAGTCATTCAGTACAATGCATGTTGCTATGTAGCCTCAGATATATTAAATATGGACCTAGTTAACCTACTTATAAAAGGGTTACAGATATATTCAGTGAAATGTTTGATTCGATGATTAATCAATTATCAGCCCCCAGGCTATATGGTACCAGCTATCGATATCCTGAACAGTGAGTACATATAAGCAATGCGATGAAACTAACCTCGATGGAAAACAGCACTGTTCTCAATATTGTCATGTATGAGTACATATGAAGGCATGTTAAGCACAACAGGCTAAACATCAACCAAATATATACATGGTAGACAACATAATCTACAAATGATAGCTTCAGTGTGCAGGTTTAAGCATGCTAGTTAAGCAAAATAAGAAGTGGAAAGGTGTGTTAACTGCATCAGGCATAACATTTAAAAACAAGCAAAGAGTCATTCAAACTGGTATTGTGCAGGTCTAAAGTACACTAGTTATTGTTAAAAAAATGAAAAGGCATGTTAACTGGAACATCCTTAATAGCAACCAAATATCCTAATTCATAGTGGTATTGTTGAAACTGTTATTGATGAAATTGAACTGCACCGCAAATAGTTGCACATATAGAGCATCACATTGTGAAGAACTAAAATAAACAAGGCATAGGGCCATCTCTAGCCGATCCTTTAAAAGTTAACGGACTAAAACCCTTAGTGGATATATATATATATATATATATTCCAACAATTTTTGGCCGTTTCTAGTCGATCCCCTAAACTTAACATTGTAAACTTCAATTTGATCAAGTTCAAAGCTGGTTCAACCGAAAGTAGCATGCATTCAAACATAAACATAGATAGTTTTGCATAACCGAACATAAAACATAAATTTAAACTAAGCTAAACTACTTTCGGTCGAAGTGGAGGTCGAGCCAATCCTTCCTCGTTAGGAACGGTGTGCCGTGAGCCGGGTCCGGGCCGGTGCCGTTGTCAGGGACATTGGGGAAGACACTCCTCCACTCGTCGACGTCGATCTCCTCGTCCTCGCCACCCACCTCGACGCCCTCCGTGACGCGATCCTCACTGCCTTCGACCTCGTCATCGGAGGAGAGCACGATAACCTCACTGCCCTTCGTGCCGGCAAAGATCACCCGCTCCACCTCCACGAGCTCCGGGTGCTGCCGGCGGAGCTCTTGCATGTAGGCCTCGGCGGCAGCCTCGGCCTCAAAGCGCTCCCACGCCTCGCGGTCCTCCCGCGCCATAGCCAAGCTCACCACCCCTGGCTCCGGCGGAACGAGGTCGACCGAACGTGTGTTGAAGGGGAAATTGAGCCTAGCCGCCGCGCCGTGGTAGCGGACCTGCCAGCGGTCATACTCCATGGCCGCGAGCTCGGCCGTGTGGAAGCTACCGAGCCACCGGCGGGTGTCGGTCTCCTGATCCGTAATCTCGGTGACCCACGTCCCCCACCGCCCTGCCGGACCCCAAGGTAGGACCTCATCGGTGGTCGAGCCCGAGAGAGGACGGGGAAGTCCTCGAACCAGCGTAGGGGCGCGGCGGCTGGCGGATCGGGCGACCGGCGATGGCGGATCGATAAAGAGACCGCGGAAGATGACGGGGACACCTCGGCGGCCACCTCGCCGGCGTCGGGCGAAGAGGCCGCGATAAACCTCTTTTTGTCCATTGGCTCCTCGAGCTCCCCGGCACACAGGCAGAGGTTGAGGATGGAGGCGGCGGCAGCGATGGCGGTGACCTACCAATGGTTTCGAGCGATGGAGGGGTGGTGTGTGTCTTTGTGAGCAGAGGTTTCGGGGAATGTGTGGTGTGTGTGTGGAGGGGGGGCAAGGTGGTGTTTGAGGAAATACCGCGGTAACTGAAAATTTTACTAGGCAGGAGTAACAAGGCTGGGCTACTGAAAATTTGGATCAAGGGCGAGCAGATATTTTTGAGATTGTGAGGGATGCAGAGGTGGGAGTAAAATGCCGGGGTAACTGAAAATTTGAATCAAGGGCGAGCAGATATTTTTGAGATTGAGAGGGATGCAGAGGCGGGAGTAACAAGGTGGGGTTACTGAAAATTTGAATCAAGGGAGAGCAGATATTTTTGAGATTGCGAGGGATGCAGAGGCGGGAGTAAAATGCCGGGTCCACTGAAAATTTGAATCAAGGGATTGAAGCAGAGCGGGAGTAACAGACATCGCACACGGTCCGCACATACTAATTGTGTGCTATCAAGCATTAAAACCTTCTGAGCGGTAGATATTTTTCAGATTACGAGGCAGTAGATATTTTTGAGACCGGGAGGCAAGCCTCGTGGAGCCCAATCTACTGTGCTGATGTGAGTGACTGCAGGGCACGGGCGTGGCACACGGATAGTCTGACCGAACCGTGTCTGTTGCGTACCCAATCGCATACGGTTTCTACATCCAAATCGTGTGCTGTTTATAAATTTGGCAAAAAGAATAACTCGGGAGAGGTTCAGAACATGAACACACTTGCATGTGGACCAAATATGTACTGTAACACAGACCAAGCAGAATCCAACTTGGTCGTACAACCTCTCCCGCTCGTTGTTGGTCAAAGTGATGGACGTCCACACGGCCCCGCAAAATAAGCTAGCTTATCGCGGATAACCTCGCGAGGGAGTACTGTATGAAGACAAACCCACTCTGTGCATGTGGCCCAAGTATGTATATGGAAGTGGTGTGTGTGGTGTTTGAATACGTGATGCGCAAATTTGATGTGGCACCATGCTTTGGAACCGTAAAATCCCCACACTGAGCGAGGGTTCACGACGCGTAGCGTGCGCTCAAACTTAATTAGGCTTGGAATGGTCGACCTACTATACGGTAACTTGAAGCAAAGAAGAAGGATCCACCCTGGTAACATTTCTCGTCGTTGGTTGAAATGATGGACGTCCACGTGGGCCCACGAATATATATAGGCTTGCCGCCCATAACCAAGCGAGTGAGAGTGTGTCCAAAGACAACCATTGCATGCGTGTGTACCAAACATATTTATGGAGGTGTGTGATGCATGCATATGTGTTGAATTAATACCCGACCCAATGCACAACATTGATGTGGTGCATGCGTTGAAAATCGCAGAGGTCCCCACACAGAGCAAGAGGTCGTTCATGACGTGTCGTGTGCTCGCCCCCCTCCCCCTTCGATCCAGCGGGATGGATTCATGTGTACACATGCGCTATTATATATATGTAATCTCACATCATGATCTATATCATGATAAAAACAAAAAATTAATCCCCTCCTAAGTCAAATTAGTTAACCTCTCTAGCGCTGTCAGTGAAAGTGATGGACCAAGCGGGCCGACAGATGGAAGCATCGCCGATAACCGCGTGAGTGAGTGCCATATCTAGGACAACAACCATCGCGATTGCACGTGTGCCAGAACATATATATGGAGAGGTGTGTTGTGATGTTTTGAATACCTAATGCACAACTTTGAGGTGCCATTTGCCTCAAAAACCGCAAAGTCCCCACATAGAGTGAGGTTCATGTGACACCTAGTGTGTGTGTGTGTATATATATATATATGCTGGTCACCCCCCCTTTGACACGTACTATACACCTAGTAACACAACCCTAAAAGAATTAATCCTCCTTGTTCGTCAAACATACCTCTCTCTCGCTGGATCAAAGTGATGGACGACGAACTCACGGGCCCATCACAGAAGCGAAGCGTACGTCGCACGCGAGTGATCATCCTATATAGGACTACGTACCACCATCTGCATGTGGCCCAAAGAGGTGTTTGTGTGATGTTTGATCACGCAATGCACAACTTTGATGTGGCACCACATATATAGGAAACCAAAAAGTCCCCACAGAGAGCGCCAGGTTCATGATGCGTGGTATGTGCTATATGTGCGCCCCCATTCGACGCGTGGTATATATGTACTTCTACTGTATAGCACAAACCAAAAAAGAATCATTCCTTGATGGTCAAATTAACCTCTCTCTCGTTGGGTCAAAGTGATTGAGGACAACCTCACATGCCCATGGATGGAAGCGCCACACGTGAGTGAGTTCCTATAGGGCAACCATCGCCTGCATGGTATTGCGTGATGTTTGAATACCAATATAATGTACAACTTTGATGTGGCACCTGCCTCGGGAACCGAAAAGTCCCCACATGGAGTGAGGTTATGACACGCATATATATAGAGTATTCATGTTGCCCCCTCTTTGACATGTACATACTCCTACCGTGCATATACATAGCACAAACCAAAAAAGAACCATCCTTGTTGGTCAAATTAACCTCTCTCTCATTGTACGTTCAACTGGTCGACGACGACCTCGTGGGCCCACAGAGAGAGGCACACGCGAGTGAGTGTCATAGGACAAAACCACCGCGTGCATGTGCTCGTGTGTTATGTGATGTTTGAATACCCAATGCACAACTTTGACGTGGCACATGCTTCGCAAACGGGAAATGCACTACACCACGATGCGTAGCCCCCTCACTTCAAGCCGGTGGGAGGGTGTGTATGCATGTGCTCGAACTTTGATACGGAATCTCACCATGATCCACACACACATGCCAAGATGAATCCACCTTTTGGTCAAATTCTTCTCGTTGTCGGTGGAAACTGAAAACCTTTGCGGGCTAACGAATGGGCACATCACTGATAACCGCACGAGGGAGAGTGTCCGAGAGGACCACCAATGCATCCATGTGGCCTGAACATATATGTATGAAAGGGTTGTGTAATGCTTTAAATAACCAATTCATGACTTTGATGTGGCATATATGACTCACAAAATGATCAATAATCCCACACGGAGGTTCACGACTCGTAGTGTACAGCCGGACCACTCCCCCCCCCCACCCCCCACACACACAGACACACACATCCCGCACCATCACAACCACTCTGAGGCATGTCAAACTTTTTCTGCAGTGAACATGTGACCAAAGGCGGAGTGTCATGTTAAAATTAAAAAAACAGACATCATTCGACCATTTTTATACATTGATAGATTTCCTAGGGATTTAATGTGCAAAAATCAAATTTGAGCTACATGTGCACCAAAATGGATTGCAAAATCATATGTGTCCCTGGGTGCATGTTTCCCTGTGCAAGAGATTTCAAAACATTGAGAATATAGATTTTTTAAATTTACTAAATCCAAAACTTAGTTGAAATTCATGAAACTTATCGTGGTGTCATATATGGACACCAGCAGACTGTGATATTGTATTTTTTCGTCAAATTTGAGACACGTTTTGATATAATCTTCTTACAAACGGGAGATTATTAAAAACTGGCAACCAATATCTCATATGGATTATTTATTCGGACCGTGTGTGTTAGACCATGCCATGCTTCGGTTAAGCAGTAAAGCGGCAGAATGAATCATTAATAAACCAAAAAATATACATGCTGCCACACGCCCTGTGTGCCGTGCGAGCAAGCGTGAGTTAACGGGACGCATGCGAAAAGTCCGCCACGCAGGCATACCGGGAGGCGTGCATGCAGGTGTGCGTATTGATGGGAGGCGTGCGAGTAGCTATGTGAAATGATGATAGGAATGGCAGAAGTCCGCCGCGCAGGCTCACCGGGAGGCGAGACAGCCTTTGACCGCCGCCCGCCTCGCTCCCACTGGTCCGTATTAATTGCGCGCCCGAGCCACCGGCCATAATAGGCGGCCGCACCCCCGGTCCACAGTGGTCACCAACGTCTGGACTCTGGAGTGTATGAGGATGTCGCGGAAGCGCACCATCGGAGGGAGTGGCGACGCCGGGGCTGGTGAAGCACCCGCGCAACGCGTGAAGCTGGGCACAGAGGTTGCCGTCGCCGCCGATGAGGTCTCGCGCGGGCAGCAGCACGGCCTTGACTTCGTCGGCGCAGTCGTACCGCCCCAGCCGGAGCCGGAGGTCAACAGCAACACCGGCAACGACTGCGACTCCGACGGAAAACCGGTTAGTCATCTATATACCCTTTTGTGTGGCAAACATATCATGTGTTTACTCTGGTTACTCCCCCCCTCTCTAATTTTTTTGGAATACAAATCCTATGGTTATGTTCTCTCAGTCCATGAAATCAGAGTAATTATGATCCGTTAGATGCACGTAGTGTATTGATTGTTTGAATGTTATCCGTATAGGGTTAGTGATTAATTGTTTGTTCTGTACAAATAATTTTTGCTAATAATCCGACTAGGGTTAGTTTGCGTGCTAATAATTCATGGCCAGATCTAGAGAATTGATTTTGAATGTCCTACATATATGTTTGTGCCTTTTTTCTTCCAGATCTTGAGAATTGATTTTGAATGTCCTACATCTATGTTTCTACCTTTTTTTCTTTCAGATTGGTATGTACACAGATGAGGCTCCGGACAGCACCACCGCTGGATGTAGATCTTGGACCCGGCTGCGCGGCTAGAAGCAGCCACGCCCCCCTGGACCTGAGGAACCAGTAGAATCTTCGGCGGACCGCATCAGTGATCTCCCGGATGACATCCTTGGGGAGATCATCTCGCTTCTCCCCACCAAGGATGGCTGCCGCACACAAGTCCTCGCATCTCGGTGGCGCACTCAGGGGCGCGCCGCGCCTCTTAATCTTGACTGTCGTCAGCTATCTGTCGATGATGATTCTGAACTCCCCGGAGCCATCATGTCCTCCCACCAGGGCTCCGTTCAACGCATCTGCATCTCGGCGTGCTACCTGCTGGACATACCCTGCATGGCGGCCGCCTGGCTGACATCCCGTCAATTCGATAAACTCCAGCAGCTTGAGTTCTACCATGACTACAACGATAGGTTACCACCAAGAGCTGCATCTGTGCCCTCACCACCGATGCCCATCTCATGGTTTTCCTCCTCTCTCCACACTGCCACCTTGACCCGGTGCCATCTAGCAGACAATCTGGTACAAATGCTTCGACTCCCACTGCTGAAAAAACTTGCGCTTGTGTTGGTTGATCTGTCGATGGCCTCACTTCATAGCATCATCCACTCCAGCTGCCCTGCACTTGAGCGTTTGGTGCTTGTTTTTGGACTAGGAATCCATATCCCTTGTCTCAAAATAAAGTCGCCTCACCTTGTAAGCATTGGAATTCGTTTTGTAGGACAGGAGCTCATCATCGAAGATGCCCCTTCACTTCAAAGGTTGCTCCTTGATTGTTGTTATAAACCTTCACAAATAAGTGTGGTCTTTGCGCCTAAACTGGAGACCTTGGGTGTATTTCCTGATCCGTTTGAAGGTGTCAAGTTGGTGGTTGGCTCCAAACTTGTTTAGGTACTGTATGTTATCCATGTACACTTTAGTAATCTGCATTTTTCATTTGTGCACATAAGTTAAATATCATCTTGGAGTACACTTTCGGTGCTAATATTATGTTCTATGCTGAAGGAAGAGCTTGTCCATAGATGGTGTATCACGGGTGCTGGACTCTGTCAAGACCTTATATATTTATATAGGGTGTCTTTATCTGAACACCACTATTGGCTTGCTGCGATGCTTTCCATGTCTGGAGAATTTGTATATAAAGGTGATGATTTCACACACATTGAAAGCCCATATATAATGTACTAGAATTAACCGTTCAGTTGTCGCTCCTTCGACATACTCTATTTCAGAAATTAACTGTTTTCAATCTTCATTTCTATTTAGGTACTAGGACTTTGAGAAAAAGGTCTAACCAATCGATGGCAGAGGAAGCACAAGGATTTTCTCAGATCTCATGACATTCGTTTGAAGACAATAATGGTGAATGGATATGCATCCAACCAGCTAAACACTGGCTTTGTCACATTCTTCATCAGGAATGCGAGGGCACTATTATCCCTGAGGATTAAGTTTTTCAACAAGAAATTTCTCATGGAACTGTATGTAGAACAGCATAAAAAAGAAGTTTCAGGTGGACCTAAGGGCTTCTGATCATGCTCGGCTTATATTTACAACAACTTGTCATCATCATGGACCAGTAGATCTTTTGTACCGGGATCTTGATTTTATGGATCGGACCGATCCATTTGATTGTGACAGCCAAAAACTTTGGTTGAGTTAGATGTTATTGCCCTGTTCAATCCGGGTTATGTGTAAACTTGATGAACAATTAATCCTCATGCTTTGTACCTTGTGTAAGCTGGAGTTAGACATTGTTGCCCTTTTCAACTAGGGTCTGACCCATATTTTCTTTCATACTGGGCTTTGATCTTTGTTCATTACAGAACCCGCAAGTTCTTAGCGCCCGCCTGCACCCACCAAACTTATTTTCAGCTAGCACACCAAATGGGGTGTAATTCTTAATAGTAGAAGCTGCATGGTAGTGGCAGATTTGGATTCTAAAATTTGGGATCCACAAGGAAAAAGCCTATCCAGGGCAGTGCCGACTCGACAGTAAACGTTGAGAAACCTGGTTTTAAAATTACTGTAAATCCAAAAATCGCCTCAAAATCATGAAACATCGCATGGTGTTATGACATGGCACCAACATGCTGTGGTAAAAAAATAGTCCAATTTGGGACAAGTTTTGGTATAAACATCTTACAAACCGGAGCTTCTCTCAAGAAGCCTCATGGTTCCGAGAGGGAACTTGTAACCTATATGTGTGCGAAACGACATACGTTGTTTCTTCCCGCCTTGATTTATTTTCAGAGGCAACATGCAACTATAGGAGTGTCGTCCTAAAAAATATGAAATTATTCAGCGTCCGCTTTGCTTTTTTATGCATTGTTTGAGTTTTCTAGGCATTTTTGAACAAACTTTGTTGTGTGCAAAGGTCATGTGTCTACTAGCCACCTATGCAATTGGATGTTCAATTTGGTTATGGAATCAAGTCCTTATAAGTACATATATTGTTGTTCTGTATGCAATGACAACGCACACGGACAATACTAGGAAACCCGTCGGTGATGAATTCATCAATCGTTGACAATCGTATACCAGCAAACATTTGCCCACAACACACATGACTTATTAGCAGAAATTGTCTATGTTATTATGGGTCTTCGCACAAATTTCTAATTAGGAACCTGTTTGCCGTATATCGCACACACCTTGATCTGGCTGACCGTTTCTGTTGTGTTGCCTAATCCCAAACAGTTCATCTGAGTGAACTGTATGCCGTATATCGCACACACCTTCATCTGGTTGCTCGTTTCTGTTGTCCGCCTCATCACAAACAGTTAATCCGACTGAACTGTATGTCATATATCGCACACGCCTGCATCTGGCTGCCCATTTCTGTTCTTCTGCCTCATCACAAACAGTTCATTGAACTGAACCGTATGCCCCGCATCGCACACGCAACTAAAATCAGAAACCGTGTTCGATGTATCCGCCATCGCAAACGTTTTGCATCTTTTTTGACGGTTTTTTTACATCACCGTTTGCGATTAATGCATCGCACACGTTTCGTCAAAGGGTCTCTGATCGTAGTGTCGCGTTAGTAGCATCCTGTAGTAGTGATACCCTGTTATTATCAGTGCTAATATTCAGATGAAGAAAAAGATTGGTTAATGAGTACCTTGAGAAAACATAGAAAAGCATTTGGGTATTCAATGGATGACTTAACAGGCATCAACCCCTCTATATGCACTCATTGCATATTCATGCAGGAAGGGGCTGAACAAGTTCGTGAGTACCAGAGGAAGCTGAACCCTGAAATGAAGGAAGTGGTATGAAAAGAAATCATTTGTCTACTTGATGCAGGTATTATATATCCAGTTTTTGAAAGAAAATGGGTAAGTCAGGTCCATTGTGTACCTAAAAAAGGGGGGTTTATAGTAGTACTTGATAGACATAATGAACATATCCCCACTAGAACAATAGTTGGGTATAGAATGTGCATTGATTTCAGGAAGTTAAATAAGGAGACCCGTAAGGTTCATTACCCCTTAACATTTATTGATCAAATGCTTGAAAGGCTGGCAAAGCATACCCATTTTTGTTATTTGGACAGATATTCTGGGTATTCAAAAATTGCAATACACCCAGAAGATCAAGAGAAGACAACATTCACTTGTCCTTTTGGTATATACTCTTACCGTCGTATGCCTTTTGCTTTATGCAATGCACCAGCTACATTTCAGAGATGCATGAATGCTATTTTTGATGATTTTGTTAAAGAAATTATGGAAGTCTTCATGGATGATTTTTCAGTCTATGGAACTTGTTTTGATGATTGTCTTCGCAATCTTGATAAAGTCTTGTAGATATGTGAGGACACCAACCTCATATTGAATTGGGAGAAATGCCAATTCAGGTAAATGAAGGAATTATTTTAGGGCATAAAATATCTGGTAAAGGTATAGAGGTTGAGAAAGCAAAGATAGATGCCATAGAGAAACTCCCTTATCCTCGTGATATTAAAGGGATAAGGAGTTTTCTCAGTCATGCGGGTTTCCATAGACGCTTTATTAAGAATTTTTCCAGTATTTCAAAACCATTGGCTAACCTTTTGCAGAAAGATGTTCCCTTCACTTCCATGGATTAGTGTATAATTCCTTTGAAAAACTGAAGCATGCTCTACTCAATGCCTCTATCATTACATCTCTGGACTGGGACAGGCCTTTTGAGGTCATATGTGAAACAGATGATAATGTGGTAACTGTGGTTTTGGGCCAACGGGTAGGTGAGAAGTTTAAGGTTATTTACTTTTCAAGCCACACCCTTACTGATGCTCAAAGAAATTATGCTAAGAATGATAGAGAACTCTATGCAGTGATCTTTGCTTGTGAAAAGTTTAGACCTTATATCACTGATACAAATGTTATATTTTATACAAATCGTCAGGCAATTAAGGAGGCACTGGATGTTAAAGAAACTAAGCCTCATTGCATGAGGTGGTCTCTTCTCTTGCAGGAATTTGATAGGTTTTAGACTGCGAAAAGATAGGAGGAGTATTGACAAACATTTCCTTGGTAAGGGAGGAGCATCAATACAATCTAGCCAGCATATGTATCCCCTATGGAACGGTTGTGGCTTTTGACAGAGCTACAACCCGTACTTTTGGAGATACAAAACAACCATTCATCGGTTTGGGAGAGCCTTTTGCAAAACTAAGGGTAAGTGTCGGTGTCAAAACCGGCAGACCTCGGGGTAGGGGGTCCCGAGCTGTGGATCTAGGGTCGATGGGGAACAAGGGATAATGAACACGATGTTTACCCAGGTTCAGGCCCTCTCGAAGAGGTAATACCTTACGTCCTGCTTGATTGTATTGGATGTATAGTATGGTTACAGAGTAGATCAACCTCGAGATCAGTATGAGCTAAACCCTAAGGTTATGAGTTGATGAATATAGCTCTAGCCCTAAAGACTACAACCCTTGGTTTATATAGACACCAGTAGGGTTAGGGTTACCGAAGATAGATTACAATAAGGGATAAAGAGATCCTGCGCATTCTTGACTTGGAGGGCACACCATGGCTTCATAGATCTCCCGTCACTATAGGGCTTCTCCAGTCCAGCCCATGTTCAATGGGCCGGCACCTCGAGGACCCGTTAGTCCATGACTGCCTTAGTAAGGGAGGAGAATGATTTATTTTACTATAACAACTCTTTGCACCGCAGTAAACTACAGAAAATAGCGCCTCTTCCTCAACCCCTAAGGACAAAGAAGCCTGGGACAAAGATCTTTGCAAAACACGAGGAGTGGAAAGAGCTAGGGAACACAGGAAAGCTCTTCCCTTTTCCTTAAGTTTACGTCAAATCGGTATTCCATATATTTTTCTGTATAAAATTTTATGCTTTAGGTATTCAAACGGTCGCAAAAATGACCGCATGCGGTCACTTGAAGCACCGTTTTTTATTTTGTTTGTTTAATTGCACAGGCAAAATGAAGAAACAACCACCCAAACGATCGAATGCGATCATCTAGATTGCCGTCATCCACTGTATCCTCCGGAGCGAAACTGAGCTTCTTTAAAAATATATGTTTTTATCTCGCAGGAAAAGGGATCAAGCGGACGCCTGAACAATCGAAAGCGCCCTTCGTAAGGGCGTCAAACGCTCTATCTATAAAGAGCTCAGGGGAAAAGGGTCAAACGACCGCTCAAACGATCGGTCATGGTCGTTTGAAAGGCCGTCGATCATGATTTCTTTCTGAGTTTCAACAGAATTCCTATCTTTTTTAACATCCTTATCTCGTCAAACCCTTCATCATTAGTCTCTTATATACTGAACCATTGCTCCCTCCTCTATCAAAACTCACAAACCAATCTAGGCAAAGTCTATTTGAGTTTTGAAGTGCAGATAGCCATGGCTCATTCATGGGATGGGAGGCAAACCTCTCCACCAAAAGAAGAGGACTTGAAGTAGGAAGGCTATTCTCTAGCAAGCATAAGGGAGAGGCTCCGTCACTGCCGCGATTGCACCTCTTCCGAAGAAGATCCAGAGTAACCTCCTTTCGAGGAGGATCAAGAGGAAGATGAAGAAAAGGCAAGAAACCGACGAGCATCCCTATCAATGCTATTAATGTCATCATTGATGAGGACAAGCTTGATTTTTTCAAGGAGACTCCCGCTGTCATGGGAAAGTGCGGTTTCAGTAACTGCACTATCCACGATACTTTGGATGAGTCTGGTAAGATTGATCCAACGATGCGTGGGATGCACACCATTGGCGCCCGCATGCAAGTTGGACATCCTAGGAAAAGGCGTTATATCGCCCCGGTGCAACCAACTCCGTCCCAGGTAAGGGTCAATAATTCAGTAGTTGAGACTAAAGTTATGACTGATAAAATCAGGGAGATGGAGGTTGCCTTGGCTGTCAAGACACGTGAGGCTCTTGACACAAGGTTAAGGATCATCGCCAACTAGGATGCAACTCTTCGTATCACTGGTACAACGAGCTGCTATACAAACGGGTTTTAACCCCTTTCCGCGACGAAATTTTGAACCGTCGCCTAGTGAGTGTCGGCAATAGGGGGGTCCTTCCCCCATGACCCAGAAACCGTCGGGGATAGGCCCTCCGGTCACACACGCTGGGCAAAATGAGCTGGTGTACGACGGGCGAGCAATCAAATACAATTATACAGGCCCAATCAGTTCCGGTCGTAAGTACATCCCACACAATCAGTCGCAGACAAACGTTTCCGTTCGTATGTACATTCCACACAGTCAATCCAAGGAATAAGTTTCCATTCGTATGTACCTCCTACACAGTCAATCCAAGAAGTACGTTTCTGTTCGTATGTACATCACACACAGTCAATCTAGGGAAAACGTTTCCATTCGCGCGTACATCACACACAATTTTCCCCATTAAATCATTTGTGATAGCGTTGCCATTGCAGACGATATTAACAATTTTATCATTTGCGTTATTGAATGCATTACACACGGTGAGTAGAAGAAACTGTGTGGCATAGGCTGTCCATCACACACACTTTTTATGTGGAAAACGTTTGTGCAAGGTGGCTTAACACAAACAGTTTTCAAGAGGAAGTCGTGTGTAATTGTTCATTGATCCAACATTTTTTCTTCCTAGAAACTATGTGCGTTGTCTGATGTCATCGCCCACGGTGTTTTCTCAATAACCGTGTGCCATAGAAAAACCCAATTAGCACGCTAATTGGCCTATTATTAATAATCCATTTATTAATCAAACTGACATTTCATATTAAGCACACAATATATTTCATTTTCGTGTTAAGGAAGCAGGATTTCAAAATTGAAATACATCATAGTACAACATCATATAGCTTCAGTACTTAGTTACACCATATAGGCATATAGCTAGGTACCCCATTACACAACTGCACCAGCACCAAGTTTCACATGCAACATCTATAACCTTTTGAAATTAGCATCATAGACAGTACATAGACAGATGAATCTCAGTTGGAAAACTGCTGAAGCATAAGGCGAATATTGAGCCTTCATAGATGTTGAAGGTCTTTGCAACTTTAGGCTAGTGCCTATTGATGATTGACCGTCCATCCTTCGTCCTCTTTAGGAAGACTTCAATATTGTATCGTGGGTGTTGTATGAATACCTTCCTCGCCTCCTGACCATACAGGTGGTTTGAGAGGTAATCATCAGAGAACTGCTTTGGAAAGGCCTGAAAACAAGGATATGCATAAATATCTTTTCTAGATTTGAAATGGCGCAAAGGAATAAAAAAGACAAGCTATAATAGTTAGTACCATCCTGTACTGAACTGATGTCTTCTTCGTTGTGTGGAAAAAGATCTTGTTTTCTTGTCGCTAATTTCTTTATCCTAAAAATCTTTCTGAGTTTCTTGACTTAACTGATATTCATGGACAACTCATTTCCCCATATGCAAAAAGGGTCGAACAGTGGGTCAAAACCTCTTACAGCAGGACCTACATGTGCAAGACCAAATTGTTGAAAACCTAAATATTAGAATGGTTCCTGTAATTGCACAATAATGTGCTATTAGACAAAGGACCATGCATGTGCAAACCTCGATTGTAAACCTCAGTGCTTCCCATTGTTTCCCTGCAACATATATAAGGTAGTTAGTGATCAGGTTAAGTGAGGGTTGGCATGCTATCACTAAAATATGTTGATGAAAAATAAACACATTGCAGATTCATCAGATTAATTCGAGCCACATGGAAAAGTCATTTATCCAAACCGCAAGCATGATTAATATAAGAAGTAGGAAATATAGCAATTATATATTTTTCTCATGTATTAAGTGCAGCCAAATTCGATTTATTCCTCACATGCATAACAATACAAAAATGTACACACAACAATTGGACATCACATTGCAGAATTGAACCAAGCAGTTAACTAAACACCACAACAAATGAACCAAACATTAACTGAGCACCACATTGCACAATATAACATACTCCTAATAGAAGATCAGACAGTTAACCAAACCAAGCATGCTTAACAACTTGGAAATATAGCAATTGTATTTGTTTCTCATATATTTAGTACAGCCAAATTCGATTTATTTCTCAGATGGTAGACAATAAAAAATGCACCCACAACAATTGAACATCGCATTGTAGAATTGAACCAAACAGTTAACTAAACACCACAACAAATGAACCAAACATTAACTGACCATCACATTGCACAATATATAACACACTAGAAGATCAGACAGTTAACCAAACCAAGCATTCTTGACAACTTGAAAATATAGCAATTGTATTTGTTTCTATTGTATTTTGTACAGCCAAATTCGATTTATTTCTTACATGGAAGACAATACAAAATTGCACCCAAAAGAACTGAACATCACATTGCAGAATTGAACCAAACAGTTAACTGAAGACGATAATAAATTAACCAAACAGTTAATAAGTGAGCACCACATTGCACGACATATAGAACATATACACTAGAGGAACAGATTGCATGGTAAAAGTACATAGGACAATTCACTATAATTTGTTAAGGAAAGGCATGAGCAGCACATCCAAAGAGTAAATCAAGCATGGTTAACCAGCATAGCTAGCTAACTGAACATAGGTCCTTATAGTGAGCTAATAAGACAAGCTACTCCTCATCGTCGGAGATATCGATGAAGATTGGCTACTTGGACATGGAAGAGGGCGAGGCCTCCACATCCTGGGTGCCCTCCTCATAGTGGTGAATTGCCTGAGCCGCTCTGGACACCAACCTGCTGGCTCTCGAGTTGAGGTAAGCATGGCACGCTGAGAAAACACCTCGTAGTCTTTGTCAAAGGCACCAACGGTGGCCTCGAGAAAACATCATGAACTGTCATTTAAAGCAGCCAAGCGCGTCGCAGTGTCGGCGCGTGAGGCGTCAACGATAGGCTCGACGACGAGGTGCTCCTCCAAGATCTGGGGGTCGGCACGAATGGTAGCCATCGCGACCTCATCTGCGCGTGCGGCCGCGATTTGCTTCTCCGCTGCCAAATGCTCCTTGAGCTCCTAGCTATACTGTGTGCACCATGGCTTAGGGCGGCACTTATTTGGGGTAGGGGTCAATGATTTGGGTGGAAGGTGTCACACCGGCGGTCAGGGCATGTGGGATGTAGAAGGAGGACGAGGATGGGGGTCAGTTGTGGATTACCTGCGTGAATCGACGAGGCCGAGCAGCGTGAAGGAGGGTCACCGGCGAGGAGGCGGCGCTGCAAGCAAGGAGTGAAGGTTTGAAATTGGAAAGGAAGGCGGAAACAGGGGAAATGTGGCTTTTGGTAAGGGGTAGGAGGCGGGGAGGTAGATATTTCCAGGGAAGCCGAAAATTTTGGCTCGGTGCAGCGAAAAAACTGGTGCACAAAGTGTCATCGGACACGGTCCCTTATTCAGCATGGTGTACGATATGTGAACATCACAAACATTTCATATAGCTTACCCCATGTGTGATGAGTTTGAACGTGCAAATTTTGGTCCGAATTTCCCTGGTTACAGTGGTAATCCACGTCATTGCATAATTTGGGTACACAAAGGAGCCTACAGCACACCCACACTTCTTAATCAAGCAAGTTCATCAATTAAACAGAGCTAGTTGACCTAAACATTACTCTAACAAATTAAAGGCCGATGCTCTAAATTAAACAAAGAGTACTACTCCGGCAGGCGCTCGTCGACCTCTGCTGGCTCCTCCATGTCCTGCTCGCGCTCGACGATCTCCTAGGGAAGGGGCTCCATGGCATCCGTCGCTCCATACTCGGCAAGCATCTCGCCATCCGCGTCCGCCATCTCTTTGGAAAAGGCCACCAAGAGCTGGGTGTGGGCGGCCACAATCTGGGCTTGGACGGGCTTCGTTGTGGCAGGGTATGCCACGAAGGAACGGATGGCTACCCGAACGCTCTCGGCGATTGCCAACTCTTCGACTGCGGGTTGCCGACTGTTGTCGGAGAAGCTTCATTCGATTTGTGCGGTGACCGCCATGAGCTGGGTGTGGGCGGCCTTGAAATGGTCGTGGGTGGCCTTCATCTGGGCTAAGGCCGCTGCTGCGGAACGGACAGCTGTTGTGCCGCTCTCGCTAGTTGCTATCCCCGACGCAGATGTTGTTGCCGCTACCTGTGCAGCAACAACGGCCATTTGGCCTTCCTTGGCCGCCCGGTCGCAGATTGCGGCCGCACTCACGCATCTTGTTAGCACGTGCATGGAGGCTGCGGCCGCGCTCTCGCCGGAGTGATCCGCTGAAGTGGCCCTCACGACGCGGGTCCATGTCCCCATCTTTCACTGGCGACAATTGAACAATGAAATGATATTTGGGGAGCGAACTAGTGTCCTTGACGCGCAGGCTGGGGACTGTAGCCGACGAACCTTCTCGCGTAAGCCATATACATACTACTCTGACGGTGCTCCAAGATATTTTGTACTGCATCTCACACGGTTGGCGATAATAAACTGTGTGTGATCTACTTGATTTTTCGTCTTGATTTGAAATAAATAATTGGGTCACAGTAGCAAAGGCGGGTGTTTGAATTGCTAGAACTTTTATCTGCAGTAAACATGCAACTATAGGTGTGTCATAAAATAATTGGAATTATCCAGGGTTCGTTTGGACATTTTTATACATTAACTTGGTTTTCTAGGCATTTCAGGTGCACAATTCAAAATTAAATTACATGCACATGCTCCAGTGCACAAAAATGGGTTGTAAAATCATATATGTGTCCATGGGTTGATGCTTATGACCCATGGAAAAAATGGTGATGAATTTCTATCACACCCTGATTTTTGGCCCTTTCTTTTCTTTTGGATTTATTTAAATTTTTGATTCGAATTGCTTTTCTGTGGCTGTGTGGTCCTGAAACCTGGGAAGAGCATCTCTTCTCAGGCACCCAAGTGGCTTGTCATCCTAAAAAACCATCTCAAGACCTTGTCATTTTCATCTTAGCCCAATCCCAATATTCTTTTTATTGGGAATATTCCTTTTTCTATTAAAGGAATAATCCTTTTTGCCCTAGGTTGTGAAACAACCTATATTTCTGTCACTCCCAAAATTCCCAAATAATTCTCATAAATTGTTTGGGTCATATCTTCCACAGATATGTCAAAACCCTTCCTTGGCATCATCAAAAATAATTCACAAATATTCGTTCTTCAATTCTGTCCAGTGTGGCTTTTTGTGAGGGAAGTGCCACCTATCTTTGCTTGATTTGCTCCAAAGATTTTTGGACACTCTTTCCTATCCATATCATGGCCACATGACAACATTCAAGTCAAGTTGGCTAGTGAATCTTCCTCAGCAAATTTCCAAAGTTTCCGTCAGATGGAAGCCTTGTTGAAGGAAGTACCAGCTAGGGATATCCAAATGAGTTGAAATTTTTCAAGCTCCTTCAAGTCATCATATCATGACTCTCCACCAATTTTCAGCTCTATCTAGTAATCTATGAGAGCACACCATCCAATCTCTGTTTCTGGTCATATTTTTAGTTAGTGAAGCAAGTATACTTTATATTGGTTCATTATTGGTGAAAAATTACCAGGACCTTCTACTATGCATATAACTCATCTCTACAAAATTTGGGCACATTTCATTTAGCCATTTTCCCTCAGGAATTTTCCTAAGATTCTGTCCGTAGAGCTACATTGTGAAGCAAGTACCATTTTGGTATTTCCAAATGGTATGAAATTTTTATAGAAGCTTCATATGCCCATATAACTCATCTACACCAAATTTCAGCTTAATCCAATCATGTATGTGAGTGCAACTTCATCATTTCCAAATCTGACCAGTGGGCCCTTTCTACAGCAAGTACCCTCTAGACAACTCCGTTTGGGCTGATATTTTGCCAACAGAGTCACCTTGTCATGTGATCAAGCCATGCCAATGCTCCGAGTCCATCTCCTAGCATGTGAGCCACACCAGGCAACAAACACCTTGCTGTGGATCTGCTTTGGAGCCAACTGCATTTCTCTTCTTTGCCCCTGCCCTTGTATGTTCCTTCCTTCGCACTAATGGTAGAATGGTCTATCTCCCAGACATTGTTTGGCAGCCCAGAGCGCATGTCACCACCGTGTTCACGCGGTGACCACGGGGCAGACAAGCCAAACAGCACGCTCCGGCCGACCGCGGCGCAGTGCTCGTCTGTTCCTTCATCGTCTCGACTCATCTCCTTGTCCTAGAGCTTCCCTGTGAGCCTCTGCTTCACACTGTGCTCTATCCCTATCCTGTTTCGCCATAGTCGAGTGCCGGCAGCCGTGCCCGTGACCTTCCTCGGCTATAAGTAGCTGCTCCGAGGTGCTCCACAGCTCACCCACCTCTTCCCCTCTCTTCTAGCCCACCGGAGCCCCCTCCCCCTCGTCTTGGCCGCCATGGCCGTCGCCGTCCGCCTCGGTCTCCCCTTGATTCCGGCGAGCCCGAGCTTCCCCTCCACTTATAGTCCTCACCAACACCACCCCTGCACTCCGGCGCACCCTCCCCTGCCTTCCACTCCTCGCCGGAGCTGCCAGGGCACGTGCCCAAGTCCGGTCGCCGCCTCCTCTGTTCTCGGCCGCCGTGCAAGCCCCCATCGCTCCACTCCACCCCGGCGCCTGTTCTCCCTCTGAATGGACGTGGTACGTCGCCCCGAGCCCGCTGGTGCCTCCCGCTCAGCCGGAGACGGAAGGAGCCGCCCGTGCCTCTCGCCGGCGCCCGCCTCTGTTCACCACCGTGCCCATCGCCATAGCCGTTCCCCACCACTCCTGTCAGGCCTCCCCATCGCGGCGCCCTTCCCCGAGCCTGCCGGAGTCCCCAACCTTGCCGGAGGTGGCCGGAGCAGGCCGGGCCAGCGCCGGAGCCGCGCCCCTCCCCTGCTTCTCCTCTGTCCCATGCGGGGGGACGGCAGGAGGAAGAAGACGAAGGCCAGGCGGGCCCCGCCTGTTTCCTCGACCCCACCCGTTAGTGAGAGGCCGCTCCAGCCACGTTAGATAAGTGGAAGCGGTTTTCTCAAAATATGTTTTCACTTAGTGAAAGCGCATTTCAGATCTTCTGCGTCTGAAAATGTGCTTCTCTGTGCAGAAAACGTATTCCACCCGAGTGCGCTTTCAGTTCAGCCACCAGGGGCCTGTCTGTGAATATTTTATTTATAGAATAGACCTTGGTCTTCAGCACTTTATATCTTTTTTATCCTAACTCCAAACGAGGTGATTCCAAAGCCCACAGTTTCGTCTCGTCAAGCCCGTCATGTTGGTACCATTTTCATAATGTTTTCACACTATGAAAATGACCATATTGCCCTTGCCCTTATCAGCCCCCTCCGAGAGAGAAGCTTTTCCGGCAAGTCTTTCCGCGGCTTCACCGCACCTTTCCCCGGAGCATCCCTCATCCCCATGCAAGCCATGACAGCCACTTGCATTATAGCATTGCAATAGCAATGGTTTTCAACTTGAACCTTTAAGTTGTTTCCGCATGTTATTATTCCGTAAATGATTTATTCATGCTCGTGTTTGCATGCTTATGCTTGTGCTATGATCGTTTGCATCTAGTTGAGTAGATGTTTACTTGCTTATGCTCTTGTTATACTTCAGTCAAGTGATTATTTTGATGCTAATGATCATGCTATGCTCTTATGTGACATTGTTATATTATTATGTTCATGTCCATCATCATGCCATGCTCATCGGTATAACTGCTTTACTACTGTTGAAATGTTGGATGATTATGCTTTCCCATCCATGTTCATGTTGTTATTATGGTCAGTTCATCATGTTATATTGTATGACTCAGCATCATTTGCGTTCAAGTTTAACTGGATATTAACCGAACTTGAACACCTGTTGGCTGAGTCATAGTGCCATCAAATTGAACTGACCAGTGTAACCACATTTGCTTTTATGGGGAGGCCCTAATGCGGTCTATTGTCATGCCTCTCGCGGGTGCCTCCAACTAGGGAAGGTTAGGTGCGCGTGCTACCTTGGCCAGGTAGGCGGCAGTAACCTTGTGTGCCGGTTGTTGTTGTACCCGGGTTGTCCCTGTTTGGGACTGTTTTGTTTTGCCACGATGGTGGCCGTTGGATGTCACGAAGTGACATCGGGGCCACCCATGACTATGCCCAAAGGGGAGTTTGTCGGAGCGGCCGGGAGAGTGTCATGGCGATAGATCAGTTTTGTCGGAACGTCGTTGGTCCACCCAAATGGGAGCACAAGTCCTTGGGTTCCGTGGTGTGAGTACAGTGTGCTAAGCTCTGCAGAGTGTGTTTAATCTATCTATAGCCGTGCCCGTGGATAAGGGCCCAGTTCATACTAGGTCACACTATGGGCAATAGTAATAATAACATGTAAATAGCAACCCATGTTCGATGATGGAAAGAAGTGGTTGATCCTGATGGGATCGCCAGATTATCACAGTGGTATCGAAGATACCGAAGATGGTTGAGGTTTATGGTGTTATGCGAGAATCAAGGGTAAAGATCAAGCTCCTTGTGGTCATGTAATGATTACTACGGTATTGTTAATACCAAGCTTGATTTGATCCTGAGGTGATCGTCTGATGACCATGATGACTGATTCATGTGGTGGTTACGAGGTAACCGCGAACAGAGTAAGTTGGTGCATGATATTGTTATCATGTTGCATGCTAGTATCATCATATGTTCATGCCATGCTCATCTGATATTGTTCTAGTGCTATTTTGTTCACCATGTCCATGCCATGTGTTCTAATATTATCATGTTCAACATTGCTAAGTAACCTATAAATGCCATGCTGTTGTTTGTCTTGATTGCTTTGGTTGCTGTGAGCTTGCAAGTACATTCAATGTACTGACCTGGCGTGTCATGCCAGTTTGCAGGTCATGCCTTGTCTGCTTGCTTGTTTGCCGAGGATCTTGAAATTGCGAGCTAGGATAAGCGTTCCAGCCAGAGTCCCTATGGAGTGGAGTCCATCGCTATCTTCGTCTTTCCACTGCTAGAATTTTATTCCGCTGCTATGAGTCGTTCTGCTGCTTGCATAGAGCAACCTTGGCAGGCGTAGTGTCGCCGTGCCAATGTAATCCCCTTGTATCCATATCGATTGTAATAACGAGCTGATTTGTTCTATGCCAAGCAGTGCCGTATTCCAGAGACTTACCTCGATCTCTGGGCTGGAATACGGGGTGTTCTGGTCTCTCTGAGCCGGGGTGCCACAAGCGTTGGTATCAGAGTAGGTCTGGCTGTAGGACGCCCTAGTCCACGAGAACGTTAGAAAACGGAAGTATAGAGTCTTGTCAGTCTGCTGCATTTGATTGTTGCATTTGTTTGTCGCATAGCATGCATATAGACTCATTATCTTGTCACTAACGGTTAATCTTTGAGTGTAGGTGGCATCAGTTTCAATCCACTACCTGCACCCTCCAGTTTTGCATACCAGCTCTTCGGCGTTTGGCGTCATCTCTGTCCCAACGGAGTGATGCCGAGGTACCAAGTGTTCTGGACACCATTTGCAGGTATCACATCCTTATCCTTTCGCCAGTCACCCCTATTGTTTCGGTGATAGCCATGTTTCTATCCCGGATCGTGCCATTGATCTCGCCGAGTTAGCAACCCTTACTCATCTCTGCTGTCAAAAAAGGGCAATGCCAGCAGGCCTTGTTTTCCACCTCTATCCTACCTTGTCACCCATTCTTTGGATGTGTACGATTTTCGTCCGTCCGCTTGATGAGGATGTGGTCGTGACCTTCGTGTTCTGCTACATCATCACCAAGTCCGTCCTCACCTTCGTATCCGTCCAGATGAAACCGGTGTTAAGCCAGCGCTTGGTGTAACCCTGTTTACACCAACTCTTTCCACACTTGGATTCACTTTCGTGCACACCGCCACTGCATGTTAGACCGTAATACCAGAGTTTCCGGGATATTTGTGTGCTTAGGTATGCATGCATATTATTGTGAGAGTAGCAGTAGTATGTGATGCTTCTTGAATCTAATATTATTTGTATACTTTGTGTGCTTTTGTTTTAGTCGTTTCTTTTGCTTCTTTCTTTGGGCCCTCGGTGTTACCTCATTTTCCCCTCATTAAAGTTGCTCATCAACCGACAATGAACCCGAAGAATCAGAAAGAGTTCAAATATTTGGAAGCTCAGCTAAACATTAAGGAATTGTCAGCCGATTGCATTGTAGTGGGAATGTCTAGTCTGATTACAAATGATATTCTGACTTGATTATCCGCATCAAGTATACATCAGTGTTCACCTTTCACAGCAATAATGATGAAATCAACCAAAAGACAAATTGGGTGCATGAACAACCGTACATCTCGAGTCAAAAGGTATGGTTCATATACAAGTTTTGGTTCTGATATGAGTGAAATTTGAAGCATACTACCCCGGAAGCAAGCCAGAAAATGCCATGTATTCAGAACTCAGCAAGAACGATAATCGAACACCCTTTTTCATACAAGTAACTGGCAGCAAAAATATTAAAGGGTATATATATATGGCATTGAGTCAACATATTTTAGATAGAAGCCTCTGGTATAAGCAACCCAGTCTTCCCTTGCAAGCTACCAGAGAAGTTTACAATGCAAGTCTCCTCAGTCTTCCTCGGTACGATATGTGGATGACTTCTAGCACAAGATACTCCATCTTCCTCAGTAAGCCACCGCAAAAGCTTCCGGCATAAGGAACCCAGTCTTCCCCAGCAAGTCTTTAAGGGGGGAAGCTTCTGAAGTATGGTACCCAACCTTCTTTAGCAAGCTATTCAGTCTTCCTCGGCGCGATGGCTTTCAGCACAAGCTTCCTCAGTATGGCACTGGTACAAGGTATTATACTGTGAGTTGACAGCATATGGCAGTGCATATTAAAAATCAGATCCACAACAGTTTGGTTAAGAACAAAGCCAGTCTGGACACAAGTGTCTCCCTCAGGAACCAAATGTTCAGCTACGCATGCTTTCATTGTGAGCAGACAACCAAGGTCTTGCAAGTCACTCGAGCGATGACATAAATAGAATCTGACAACCACATGAGTATTGTTAAAAGAAGGAAGCAAGTTATACACCTCAGTGTGACAAAGGACTATGAAGATTGACGACAACAGTAAGCTCTGTACAAGTACCTGTGAACCTGGTATATGATCCTTATGAGCCCTTGCCTACTTTTCTCCGGTGACGGCACCACGCCTGTATTCTGAGCTGTTTTTGGCCGTCCGGGGTGGATGCCGACTTTATTTCTCTCTATTCAACCACTATCACGAGTTCTGAGCTGCTTTTCGGCCGTCTCGTGCAGCTGTTGAGTTTCTTTTTGGTGACAGTGGCCCTATGCTCTGAGCTGCTTTTCAGCCGTCTTAGGGAACTGCCACTTTCTTCTTATCAACAAGTTCTCATGCTCTGAGCTGCTTTTTGGCCGTCTTGAGCCGTGGTTGGGTTATTTCAGTAATGTCCCAGATCTGAGTTGTAAAGACCGTTCTGGTGGCTACTGATTTATTTGCCGATTTCTTGCAAGGGTTCGGATGATCATTTCCCTACGGTCAAAACTTGAGAGGCGATGAATCTGCCATTTAAACAATATTACCATGTTAGGAGATGAGGATAAGAGTACGCCTGTCAGAATATTGCACCCGACAGAACCTATGGTCACATTACAAGGCCGTACCCCTTTATGCTGGTCATGACAGACGACAGTCAAATCTTTGGTACGGATTGGATACTCACGACAGTGGAGCTAGCCAAGATGATTCAGGAATCCCTGTGAGAAATCAGAATCAGTCAGAAGAACAGTTATGATTCACAACACTATTTTGAACCCGGAGGGACATGCAGCTATTTGAGCAACCCAATGCAAGGAGTAAGATATTTGGTGTCCACCAAGAAAGTTGTTCACAACTCCATGGAATGTGTCAGTATAGGATATAAGAGGGACACATCCATCAGACATCACACTCGGACTTGTGATCAGGGCACGTATGCCAGTTATGATAACCCATCGCACCCCAGCTAAGCCGGCAGATATGAACGAAACTGGATTCAGCGTGGAGTTATGAGGTAAGGCCTGTTAGAATGAGGATACAGTGACACAAACCACCCCTGATCAAGGCAGTCAAGTCATATGAAAAGTTAGTGGGAATAACATATAAAGGAAAAAGGATACCGGAGTAGGAGACGGTTTCCTTAAGTCAGTATATTCATGTTTGTTCCCTGAGCAACCAAATCTCGAGGACGAGATTTCTTTAAGGGGGGAAGGTTGGTCACACCCTGATTTTTGGCCCTTCTCTATTCATTTGGATTTATTTAAATTTTTGATTCGAATTGCTTTTCTGTGGCTGTGTGGTCCTGAAACCTGGGAAGAGCATCTCTTCTCAGGCACCCAAGTGGCTTGTCATCCTAAAAACCATCTCAAGACCTTGTCATTTTCATCTTAGCCCAATCCCAATATTCTTTTTATTGGGAATATTCCTTTTTCTATTAAAGGAACAATCCTTTTTGCCCTAGGTTGTGAAACAACCTATATTTCTGTCACTCCCAAAATTCCCAAATAATTCTCATAAATTATTTGGGTCATATCTTACATAGATATGTCAAAACCCTTCCTTGCCATCATCAAAAATAATTCACAAATATTCGTTCTTCAATTCTGTCCAGTGTGGCTTTTTGTGAGGGAAGTGCCACCTATCTTTGCTTGATTTGCTCCCACGATTTTTGGACACTCTTTCCTATCCATATCATGGCCACATGACAACATTCAACTCAAGTTGGCTAGTGAATCTTCCTCAGCAAATTTCCAAATTTTCTGTCAGATGGAAGCCTTGTTCAAGGAAGTACCAGCTAGGGATATCCAAATGAGTTGCAATTTTTCAAGCTCCTTCATGTGATCATATCATGACTCTCCACCAATTTTCAGCTCTATCTAGTAATCTATGAGAGCACACCATCCAATCTCTGTTTCTGGTCATATTTTTAGTTAGTGAAGCAAGTATACTTTATATTGCTTCATTATTGCTGAAAATTTACCAGGACCTTCTACTATGCATATAACTCATCTCTACAAAATTTGGGCATATTTCATTTAGCCATTTTCCCTCAGGAATTTTCCTAAGATTCTGTCCAGAGAGCTACATTGTGAAGCAAGTACCATTTTGGTATTTCCAAATGGTATGAAATTTTTACAGAAGCTTCATATGCCCTTATAACTCATCTACACAAAATTTCAGCATAATCCAATCATTTATGTGAGTGTTACTTCATAATTTCCAAATCTGACCAGTGGGGCCCTTTCTACAGCAAGTACCCTCTAGACTACTCCGTTTGGGCTGATATTTTGCCAACAGAGTCACCTTGTCATGTGATCAAGCCATGCCAATGCTCCGAGTCCATCTCCTAGCATGTGAGCCACACCAGGCAACAAACACCTTGCTGTGGATCTGCTTTGGAGCCAACTGCATTTCTCTTCTTTGCCCCTGCCCTTGTATGTTCCTTCCTTGGCACTAAGGGTAGAATGGTCTATCTCCTAGACATTGTTTGGCAGCCCAGAGCGCGTGTCACCGCCGTGTTCACGCGGTGACCACGGGGCAGACAAGCCAAACAGCGCGCTCCGGCCGACCGCGGCGCTGTGCTCGTCCGTTCCTTCGTCGTCTCGACGCATCTCCTTGTCTTAGAGCTTCCCCGTGAGCCTCTGCTTCGCACTGTGCTCTGTCCCTCTCCTGTTTCGCCGTAGTCGAGTGCCGGTAATCGTGCCCGTGACCTGGCCACCGCCCCCACCTCCATTGGTGCTTTGCCCGAGCTCTCTCGGGCCTCCTCGGCCACTCCCTCGGCTATTGGTAGCTGCCCCGAGGTGCTCCGCAGCTCACCCACCTCTTCCCCTCTCTTCTAGCCCACCGGAGGCCCCACCCCCTCATCTTGGCCGCCATGGCCATCGCCGTCCGCCTCGGTCTCCCCTTGATTCCGGCGAGCCCGAGCTTCCCCTCCACTTCTAGTCCTCACCAACACCACCCCTGCACTCCGGCGCACCCTCCCCTGCCTTCCACTCCTTGCCGGAGCCGCCAGGGCCACGTGCCCAAGTCCGGCCGCCCCCTCCTGTGTTCTCGGCCACCGCGCAAGCCCCCATCGCTCCTCCTCCCCGTCGCCTGTTCTCCCTCTGAATGGACGCGAGACGTCGCCCCGAGCCCGCCGGTGCCTCCCGCTCGGCCGGAGACGACCGGAGCCGCCCGCGCCTCTCGCCCATGCCCGCCTCTATTCACCACCGTGCCCATCGCCATAGCCGTTCCCCACCGCTCCTGTCAGGCCTCCCCGTCACGGCGCCCTTCTCCGAGCCTGCCGGAGTCCCCACCCTCGTCGGAGGTGGCCAGAGCCGGCCAGGCCAGCACCGGAGCCGCGCCCCTCCCTTGCTTCTCCTTTGTCCCGTGCGAGGGGACAGCGGGAGGAAGAAGACGAAGGCCAGGCGGGCCCCGCCTGTTTCCCTGACCCCACCCGTCAGCGAGAGGCCGCTCTAGCCACGTCAGATAAGTGGAAGCGGTTTTCTCAAAATACGTTTTCACTTTAGTGAAAGCGCATTTCAGATCTTCTACGTCTGAAAGTGCGCTTCGCTGTGCAGAAAACGTATTCCACCCGAGTGTGCTTTCAGTTCAGCCGCCAGGGGCCTGTCTGTGAATATATTATTCACAGTATAGTCCCTGGTCTTGAGCACTTCATATCTTTTTGATCCTAACTCCAAACGAGGTGATTCCAAAGCCCACGGTTTCATCTCGTCGAGCCCTTCATGTTGGTACCACTTTCATAATGTTTTCACACTATGAAAATGACCATATTGCCCTTGCCCTTATCAGCCCCCTCCGAGAGAGAACTTTTTTCGGCAAGTCTTTCCGCGGCTTCACCACACCTCTCCCCATGGCATCCCTTATCCCCAGGCAAGCCACGACATCCACTTGCATGATAGCATTGCAATAGCAATGGTTTTCAACTTGAACCTTTAAGTTGTTTGTGCATGTTATTTTTCCGTAAATGATTTATTCATGCTCGTGTTTGCATGCTTATGCTTGTGCTATGATCGTTTGCATCTAGTTGAGTATATGTTTACTTGCTTATGCTCTTGTTATACTTCAGTCAAGTGATTATTTTGATGCTAATGATCATGCTATGCTCTTATGTGACATTGTTATATTATTTTGTTCATGTCCAACATTATGTCATGCTCATCGATATAAATGCTTTACTACTGTCGATATGTTGGATGGTTATGCTTTCCCATCCATGTTCATGTTGTTATTATGGTCAGTTCATCATGTTATATTGTATGACTCAGCATCATTTGCATTCAAGTTTAACCGGATATTAACTGAACTTGAACACATGTTTGCTGAGTCATAGTGCCATCAAATCGAACTGACCAGTGCAACCACATTTGCCTTTTATGGGGAGGCACTAATGCGGTCTATTGTCATGCCTCTCGCCGGTGCCTCCAACTAGGGAAGGTTAGGTGCGCGTGCTACCTTGTCCAGGTAGGCGGCAGTAACCTTGTGTGCCCGTTGTTGTTGTACCCGGGTTGTCCCCGTTTGGGACTGTTTTGTTTTGCCACGACGGTGGCCATTGGATGTCACGAGGTGACATCGGGGCTACCCATGAGTTAGCCCAAAGGGGAGTTTGTCGGAGCGGCCGGGCGAGTGTCATGGTGATATATCAGTTTTGTCGGAACGCCGTTGGTCCTCCCGAATGGGAGCACAAGGCCTTGGGTTCTGTGGTGTGGGTACAGTGTGCTAACCTCTGCAGAGTGTGTTTAATCTATCGATAGTTGTGCCCGCAGATAAGGGCCCAGTTCATAGTAGGTCACACTATGGGTCAACAGTAATAATAACATGTAAATAACAACCCATGTTCGATGATTGAAAGAAGTGGTTGATCCTTATGGGATCGCGAGAGTATCACAGTGGTATCAAAGATACCGAAGATGGTTAAGGTTTATGGTGTTATGCGAGAATCAAGGGTAAAGATCAAGCTCCTTGTGGTCATGTAATGATTACTATGGTATTGTTAATACCAAGCTTGATTTGATCATGAGGTGATCGTCTGATGACCATGATGAGTGATTCATGTGGTGGTTACGAGGTAACCCCAAACAGAGTAAGTTGGTGTATGATATTGTTAACATGTTGCATGCTAGTATCATCATATGTTCATGCCATGCTCATCTGATATTGTTCTAGTGCTATTTTGTTCACCATGTCCATGCCATGTGTTCTGATAGTATCATGTTCAACATTGCTAAGTAACCTATAAATGCCATGCTGTTGTTTGTCATGATTGCTTTGGTTGCTGTGAGCTTGCAAGTACATTCAATGTACTGACCTGGCGTGTCATGCCAGTTTGCAGGTCATGCCTTGTCTCCTTGCTTGTTTGCCAAGGATCCTGAGTTTGCGAGCTAGGATAAGCGTTCCAGCCAGAGTCCCTACGGAGCGGAGTCCATCGCTATCGTTGTCTTTCCGCTGCTAGAATTTTATTCTGCTGCTATGAGTCGTTCTGCTGCTTGCATAGAGCAACCTTGGCAGGCGTAGTGTCGCCGTGCCGATGTAATCCCCTTGTATCCATATCGATTGTAATAAAGAGCTGATTTGTTCTATGACAAGCAGTGCTGTATTCCATAGACTTACCTCGATCTCTGGGCTGGAATAAGGGGTGTTCCGGTCTCTCTGAGCCGGGGTGCCACAATTTCAAACACCTCGGCACCGTGGCTCGCCGGCAAATGTTGAGATACTTGGTTTTGAAATTCTAGTAAATCCAAAACTCGTCTGAAATTCATAAACCTTGGCATGCTATCATGGAATGGCATCAGCATGCTATGGTAAAAAAAATTGTCCCATTTGGGGTAGGTTTTGGTATAAACTTCTCACAAGTCAGAGCTTCTCACAAGAAGCCTCATGGTTCCAGTAGGGAACGTGTCACCTTTGTGGATGAAACGATATTTGTTGCCTCTTCTTGCTTTCAAATTTTTTTGGTGTCAACGTAGAACAACAGGAGTGTCGTGTTAAATTTTGGATTTTTTTGGGGTTTGTTTGGACATTTTTGTACATTAACTAAGTTTTCTAGGCATTTATGTGCATAATTCAAATTTGAACTACAGGCACAAGCTCCAGTGCATAAATATGGGTTGAAAAATCAAATGTGTGTCCTTGCACTACTACAGGATGCTGCTAACACGACACTACAATCAGAGACCCTTCGACGAAACTGTGTGCGTTGCATTAATCCCAAATAGTGATGTAAAAAACTGTCAAAAAAGATGCAAAACATTTGCGATGGCGGATACGTCAAACACAGTTCAGATTTTAGTTGCGTGTGTGATGTGGGCCATATTGTTCAGTTCAATGAACTGTTTGCGATGTGGAAGAAGAACAGAAACGGGCAGCCAAATGAAGGCGTGTGCAATATACGGCATACAGTTCAGTCGGATTAACTGTTTGTGATGAGGCGGAACAACAGAAATGGGCAGCCAGATGAAGGTATGTGCGATTGAGGGCATACACTTCAGGCGGATGAACTGTTTGCGATTAGGCAACACAACAGAAACGGTTAACCAGATCAACGTGTCTACGATTGACAGCATACACTTCACACAGATGAAATGTTTGCGATTAGCCACAACAAACAGAAAAAGTTAGACAGATCAACGTGTGTGCGATAGACGGGCACACATTCTAATTAAAAGAAGCGTGCGCGATGGTAATAACGAGCGCGCACGGTTGTTGGAACAGGACGTGTGCTGACATCACCTATTGCGGTGCACCCTATGGTGTAAACACCACGTACACGGCCGAGAAAGCGTGCCCACGTTACGCTGTCCGGGAATAGTGCCGCACTTAGAAATTATAGAACCGTCAATAAATTTTGAGCCTGCGTCCCGTCACATTCCAAATTACTACCACACTATATTTAATTGCAAACCTGTTCACACCGATCAAAACCTAAATGGTTTCCCACTTAGGAGCGTATTAGTACTCGGTTATAAATACTACTACTCCAAGATGACTGCAGATTCCTCCTCAACTCCTCATCCACAAAAGCAAACAAGTCATTCATAGTCGTTCCCTTGTGTCTGCCATGGCCGGCGTGAGTTCTGGGTCGAGAGATTACCACCAGGGAGAGGCGAGCATGGAAGCGGAAGCACGAGAGATGTCCTGCCTCGCCGTGAAAGCAGCCGACATGTCCCATCGCGTGGCCGTAGCAGCATAGAGGTCCCGCCGCGCCGCTGAAGCAGCACAGAGGTCCTGCCATGCCGTCGATGTAGCAGACTGGTCGGGTCGCATCGCGGAAGCAGCAGAGATGTCCCGCCGTGCCGCGAATGTAGCAGAGATGTCCTCCCGCGCCGCGGCGGCCCAGGAAAATGTCTCGCGGGCAGGCGAGGAGTCTCACGGGCGCATACGCGCTATGCTCGATGACCTGATGGGTCGGATCTCCGACTGGATGAAGCAGCAGGACGAGATGAATGCCTCGTTTGAAAATGCTACCAGCATCATACGGGGACTAGGGGAGGACATGGCAAAGCTCCGCACCGAGCGTGACCTGCTGAGGGCGAAGATTACCGTAACGACGAAACAGCACGAGGAGACCACTGCCTTGTTGCAGAGGATCGGCGTCATCGTCAAGAAACTTATGGACGAGAATGCCATGCTCCGCATCGAGCGCCAGAGGCTGGTGGAGGAATCCGTGGATGCTCTCAAGCAATGTCTTGAGGACACGAAAGTGCTCATCGCCACTCGCTGCGGGAACTAGTCTCCGTAGCCTACAGCAACGCATCAAGAAAGTAGAGATCAGCAAGCCAGATCGTTGTTTTCCTTCTTCTTTTGCCCTTGTGTATTTCGGGCGTTGCCACATGTGGATTTTTTAATTAAATTACTAAATATGTAAGACAATTATTATCCACTTTCATTGTCCTTATATTCATCAGTCTTGCTATAAGTCGCAGTCAATGCTATATAGGTCCATCTGATCTTACATCAAGATCCATGCAAAACTTTCTTTTCAGATTTTTTTTCTCTCTTAAACCTCAGTCGAGTGAGACATAGCCACGCCATGAAACAGGGGCTCGGGCGCCATTAATGGAGATGTTGGGAGAGAGGTGGGCGACGGATAGAGGTCAAAGGGCTCTCCTCCCGATGAGCACACGCAGGGGTCTGATCGCACGCCTCCTGTACTCAAATAGCTACCCCGCATGGCACCTCCTAGCCAATAAAAAAAGGGGACGCGTGGCGGCACGTAAATGGTAAGTAGAACGCCCACGGTTTCACTAATACTTGTGTTTCTGATTTGTAACATGACAACACTTGTTCTGAAATGACTTTGTTGATTGTTAATGTGTGCGCCTTCGCAAATCGGACAAAAAATTTACCACAGCATGGTGGTGCCATGTCATGACACCATGCCAAGTTTCATGATTTTCAAGCGAGTTTTGGATTTACGGGAATTTTAAAACCAAGTTTCTCGATTTTTTCGGCTGAGCCAAGATGCCTAGATGTTTGAATTCCATTCCCACTTCTTGCATGGGACCTAGAAATTCGTCCAAGTACACATAAATGATTTTTCAACTAACTTTGGCGCACTAGAGCATGCGCCTGTACTTGAAATTTGAATTATGTGCATTAAATGCCTGGAAATTCAATTAATGTATAAAAAAGACCAAATGAACCCGGATTAATTCCAAAATTTAGCACGAAACTGCTATTTGGTCTAAGCTAGCTGTGTAAAAAAATCAAGGCGGGAGAAGGCAGTGTATGTCGTTTCGCACACGGAGGTGACACATTCCCTCTCGGAACCACGAGCCTTCTTGAGAGAAGCTCCGGTTTGCAAGAAGCTTATACCAAAGCTTGTCCCAATTCGGCCAAAAAAATTACCACATCATGTTGGTGCCATGTCATGACACCATGCCAAGTTTCATGATTTTCATGCGTGTTTTGGATTTACAGGAATTAAAAAAACAAGTTTTTCAATATTTTCGGCCGAGCCATGATGCCCAGATGTTTGAATTTCATTCCCATTTCTTGCATGGGACCTAGAAATTCACCCAAGGACACACATGTGATTTTTCAACCAACTTTGGTGCACTGGAGCATGTGCTTGTAGTTCAAATTTGAATTATGCACATTAAATGCCCAAAAACTCAATTAATGTATAAAAAAGGCCAAAGGAACCTAGAATAATTCCAAATTTTAACATGGCACTCATATAGTTCTATGTTGCCTCTGAAAAAAATCAAGGGGGGGAGACAGCGTATATCGTTTCGCACACAAAGGTGACACGTCCCCCCTCGGGAACCACAAATCTTCTTGAGAGAAGCTCCGGTTTGCAAGAAGCTTATACCAAAACTTGTCCAAATGCGGCCAATTTTTTTACCATAGCATGTTGATGACATGAAATGACACCATGCCAAGTTTCATGATTTTCAGGCGAGTTTTGAATTTACAGGAATTTAAAAAACCAAGTTTCTCAATGTTATCGGCCGAGCCACGGCGCCTAGATATTTGAATTTCATTCCCATTTCTTGCATGGGACCTAGAAATTCACCCAAGCACACACATGTGATTTTTCAACCAACCTTGGTGCACTGGAGCATGTGCTTGTAGTTCAAATTTGAATTATTCACATTAAATGCCCAAAAACTCAATTAATGCATAAAAAGGGCCAAACGAACCTGGAATAATTCCAAATTTAAACACGACACTCATATAGTTCTATGTTTACTTTGTAAAAAAATCAAGAGGGGGCAGCGTATGTGGTTTCGCACACAAAGGTGACACGTTCCCTCTCGAAACCACACGCCTTCTTCAGAGAAGCTACAATTTGCAAGAAGCTTATGCGAAAACTTGTCCCAATTCGGCCAATTTTTTTACCACAGCATGCTGGTGCCATGAATTATCTCAATGCCAAGTTTCATGATTCTCAGGCGAGTTTGGGATTTACAGGAATTTAAAAACAAAGTTTCTCAATGTTCCCGGCTGAGCCACGAAGCCCAGATGTTTGAATTTCATTCCCATTCTTGCATGGGACCTATAAATTCAATCAAAGACACACATGTGATTTTTCAACAAACTTTGGTGCACTGGAGCATGTGCTTGTAGTTCAATTTGAATTATGCACATTAAATGCCTAGAAACTCAATTGATCCATAAAAATGTCAAACGAACCCGGAATAATTCCAAATTTTAACACGACACTCATGTAGTTGCATGTTCACTGTAGATAAATGTTCAAGCAATTCAAACACCATCCTTTCCCTCCATAACACCATTTTGTCTTTCAAAACATAATGAAAAAATCAGGTATACCACAAAAAATTTACTAGCAAGAATCGTGTGGGATACGATATAAAATATCTTGGCGCACCATCTTGTCTAGCTTACGCAGGAAGCTTCGTCGTCTACAGTCCACCGCCCACGCTTGAACCACACTTGCGCGCCAGTTTCTCGCGGCACCGAGCGAAATTTTTCTGCCACCGCGGAAATATCTAGCTCCTCGCCCCCTCCCTTCCACCAAAAGCCATATTTCCACTGTTCCTCCTTGCTTTCCAAGTTCAAACCTTCACTGCTGCTTACTGGCAGCTCAGGCCCCTCGCCGGCGACCCTTCTTCTTGCAGCGCTGCCTCCTCACCGGCGACCCTTCTTCTTGCAGCGCCGCCTCCTCGCCGCCGACCCTTCTTCTTGCTACGCGGCCTCCTCGCCGGCAACCCTTCTTCTTGCTATGCGGCTTCGTCGATATGGTCATGTAATCCACACTCCACCCACACCATCCTCCTCCTTCCCCGTCCCACATGCCCCGACCGACGGCGCGACACCTTCCGCCAAAATCACTGGCCCCGTCCTCCAATTAAGTGCCGCCAATAGCCATTTTACACGCAGTATAACATGGAGCTCAGTAGCATCTGGCACCGGAGAAGCAAATCGTGGCCACACGCGCGGATGAGGTCGCTATGGCTGCCATGCGTGCCGACCGCCAGATCTTGGAGGAGCACCTCGTCTTCGAGGCCACCGTCGACACCGCCACGTGGTTGTCTACCTTAAAATACAGTTCGTGCTGTTTTCTCGAGGCCACCGCCAGTGCCTTCTAGTGATTTGTCCTCTATAATGTTAATATGAAATCTGATATTCTGAAATGTAATGTTTAGTTAACAGTTTGATCCAACAATTGCTACATTTCATAGTACTGTTCTCAAGCATTCTTTGTTTCGTTAACTGTCTTATCTTCTAGTACATGTTTCTATTCTGCAATGTCGTGCTCAGTTAACTATTTTGGTTCATTTGGTCTGCTGTCCATTTAACTGTTTGGTTCAATTCTGCAATTTGATTTTCATTTTTTGTGGGTACAATTTTGTATTGTTATGCATGTGAGAAATAAATGGAATTTGGTTGTACTCAATACATATTCTACTGATAGTATGGCAACTCTCAGTTAACCTGATCAAGATCTTCCTTATATGTGTTATAGGGAAACAATGGGAGACACTGCAGTTTACCATCGAGGTTTGCTCATGCATGGTTCTTTCGCTAATAGCACATTATTGTCCAGTTGCAGGAATCATTCTAACATTTAGGTTTCTTACAATTTGGTCTTGCACATGTAGGTCCTGCTGTCAGAGGCTTAGACCCATTGTTTGACCCATTTTGCATATGGGGAAATGAGATGTCCATGAATATCAGTCAAGTCAAGAAACTCAGAAAGATTGTTAGGATGAAGAAACTTGCGACGAATAACAGCAAGATCTTTGTTTGCACAATGAAGAAGACATCAGTCAACTATAGGATGGTACTAACTCTTTTACCTTGTTTTTACCCCTTGCGCCATTTCAAAATTTATAACAGCGATTTATGCATATCTTTGTTTTCAGTACTTTTCAAAGCAACTCACCGATGATTACCTCTCAAACCACCTGCATGGTCAAGAGGCGAGGAAGGTATTCATTCAACACCCACGGTACAATATTGAAGTCTTCCTGAAGAGGACGAAGCTTGGGCGGGCAATTATCCATAGCCACTAGCCTAAAGTTGCAAGGACATTCAACATCACTGAAGGCTCAATATTTGCCTTCCGCTTCTGCTGTTTCCTAGATGAGATTCATTTGTCTATTTACCGTGTATGATGCTACTTTTCCAAAGGTTTTCGATGTTGCATGTGAAACTTGGTGCTGTTGTGTAATGGCGTCACTAGCTATATCCACTGTTCAAGATATCCCCCGATATGCCGATAAATCGGCCGATTTATCGCTTATCGTTGTCTGACCGATAAGTTAAATCAGCCGATAAATTAGCCGATATGCCGATAAATTGGCCGATAAGCCGATAAATCGGGCAATTTACCCCTTATCCTAGGTCGACCGATAAGTTTCCGATAAGCAATATCCCCAACATTGGCTATATCCCTCTTTGGTGTAACTGAGTGCTGAAGCTACCTGATGTAATTCAATTATGAAATCCTGGTTGCCGTAATACGGATATGAAATATCTGGTGTGTTTTATAAGAAATGTCAATTTGATTACTACATGGATTATCAATAATAGGCTAATTACCCTGCTTATTGGGGTTTTCTATTGCAGACGGTTACTCAGACAACACCATGGGCAATGAACTCAAACAACCCACACGGTTTCTAGAAAGTAGGCGTGTTGGATCAACTAACAATCGCACACGGCTTCCGGCAAAGAACTGTTTGCATTAGGCCACCTTGCACAAATGTTTCCACACAAAAAACTGTGTGCGATATACATACGAATGGAAATATTTTTCTGGGATTCACCATGTGGGATGTACATACGAACGGAAATGATTGGGCTTCGATGCCTCGCCCGATCGCACACAAGATCATTTTGCCCCCGCCTGTGTGGCCGGAGGGCCTATCCTCGACGGTTTCTGGGTCATGTGGGAAGGACCCCCCTATCGCACACACTCACTAGGCGACGGTTTAAAACTCCATCGCGGAAAGGGGGTAAAAACCATTTGTATAGCACGTCTCTGCACCAGTGTTGGTTGCATGCTTAGGTCCCATGCAAGAAATGGAAATGAATGTCAAACACCTCGGCACCGTAGCTTGGCCACAAACATATAGATACATGGTTTTAAAATTCTAGTAAATCCAAAACTCGTCTGAAATTCATGAAAGTTGGCATGCTACCATAGAACGGCATCAACATACTGTGGTGAAATATTTTTCCCATTTGGGGCAGGTTTGGGTATAAGCTTCTCACAAACCGGAGCTTCTCAGAACAAGCCTCATGGTTCCGGTAGGGAACGTGTCACCTTTGTGGACAAAATGATATTCGTTGGATCTTCTTGCTTTCAATTTTTTTCTAGTGTCAACATAGAACAACATGAGTGTTGCGTTAAATTTTGGAATTTTTTGGGGTTCGTTTGGACATTTTTATACATTAACTGAGTTTTCTATGCATTTATGTGCATAATTCAAATTTGAACTACAGGCACATGCTCCAGTGCATATAAATGGGTTGAAAAATCAAATGTGTGTCCTTGGTTGGATGCTTATGTCCCAAGCAAGAAATGGGGACGAATGTAAAACACCTCGGCACCGTCGCTTGGCCGCAAACATTGAGATACATGGTTTTAAAATTCAAGTAAATCCAAAACTCGTCTGAAATTCATGAAACTTGGCATGCTATCATGGAACGACATCAACATGCTGTGGTAAAAAAAATTCCCATTTGGGGCCGGTTTGGGTATAAGCTTCTCACAAACCAGAGCTTCTCAGAACAGGCCTCATGGTTCTGGTAGGGAACGTGTCACCTTTGTGGACGAAACGATATTTGTTGCCTCTTCTTGCTTTAAATTTTTTTCTAGTGTCAACATAGAACAACATGAGTGTTGTGTTAAATTTTGGAATTTTTTGGGGTTCATTTGGATATTTTTAAACATTAACTGAGTTTGCTATGCATTTATGTGCATTTCAAATTTGAACTACAGGCACATGCTCCAGTGCATATAAATGGGTTGAAAAATCAAATGTGTGTCCTTGGTTGGATGCTTAGGTCCCATGCAAGAAATGGAATGAATGTCAAACGCCTCGGTACCGTCGCTTGGCCGCAAACGTTGAGATACATGGTTTTAAAATTCTAGTAAATCCAAAACTCGTCTGAAATTCATGAAACTTGGCATGCTATCATGGAACAACATCAACATGATGTGGTAAAAAATTGTCCCATTTGGGGCAGGTTTGGGTATAAGCTTCTCATAAACTAGAGCTTCTAACAACAAGCCTCATGGTTCTGGTAGGGAATGTGCCTCCTTCGTGGATTAAACGATATTCGTTGCCTGTTCTTGCTTTCAATTTTTTTCCTACTGGCAACCTAGAATAACAGGAGTGTTATGTTAAATTTGGAATTTATTGGGGTTCGTTTGGATATTTTTATACATTAACTGAGTTTTCTAGGCATTTTATGGGCATAATTCAAATTTGAACTACATGCAAATGCTCCAGTGTAGAAAAATGGGTTGAAAAATCAAATGTGTATCCTTGGGTGCATGCTTAGGTCCCATGCAAGAAATGGGAATCAATTTCAAACACCAGGGGCACCGTTGCTTGCTGATACGTCTCCAACGTATCTATAATTTTTGCTTGTTCCATGTTGTTATATTATCATTCTTGGATGTTTTACAATCATTTTATAGCAACTTTATATCATTTTTTGGGACTAACCTATTGACATAGTGTCCAGTGCCAGTTGTTGTTTTTTACTTCGCAGAATATCAGTACCAAACGGAGTCCAAACGCAGCAAAACTTTTTGGAGAATTTTTCTGGACCAGAAGACACTTGTTGGGCCAAATAAGTACCAGAGGGGGCTCCGAGGGGAGCACAACCCACCTGGGCGTGCCTGGAGGCACAGGCGCGCCCTGGTGGGTTGTGCCCACCTCGGCCGCCTCCCGCACCGCCTCTTTGCTCTATAAATAGCCCGAAAATCCAAAAACCCGAGGGGATTCGACGAAACACAATTCCAGCCACTGGAAGTTCCAGAACCACCAGATCCAATCTAGACACCATCACGGAGGGGTTCATCATCCTTATTGGTGCCTCTCCGATGATGCGTGAGTAGTTCATTGTAGACCTACGGGTCCGTAGTTAGTATCTAGATGGCTTCCTCCCTCTCTTTTGATTCTCAATACAATGGTCTCCTGGAGATCTATTTGATGTAACTCTTTTTGCGGTGTGTTTATTGGGATCCGACGAACTTTGAGTTTATGATCAGATCTATTTATCCATGAAAATTATTTGAGTTTATTTGATCTCTTATATGCATGATTACTTATAGCCTCGTATTTCTTCTTCGAATCTTTGATTTAGTTAGGCCAACTAGATCAATTTTTCTTGCCATGGGAAGAGGTGCTTTGTGATGGGTTTGGTCGTGTGGTGTTCTTTCCCAGTGACAGAAGGGGCAGCAAGACACGTATTGATCGTTGCTGTTAAGGATAACAAGATGGGGTCTATTCCTACCTGAATAGATCTTGTCTACATCATCTCATCATTCTTATTGCATTACTCCGTTTTTCCATGAACTTAATACACTAGATGCATGCTGGATAGCGGTCGATGTGTGGAGTAATAGTAGTAGATGCAGGCAGGAGTCGGTCTACTAATCTTGGACGTGATGCCTATATAATGATCATTGCCTGGATATCTTCATAATTCTTTGAAGTTCTATCAATTGCCCAACAATAATTTGTTTACCCGCTGTATGCTATTTTTCTCGAGAGAAGCCACTAGTGAAATATACGGCCCCTGAGTCTATTCTTTATCATATGTGCTTTGAGATCTATTTTTATTTTCTTGTATTTTCAGATCTATTATTCTAAAAACCTAAAAATACCTTCCTGCACTTTTTCTTTATTTATTTTATTTTGTTTTATCGCGAGATCTATTTATCCAAAATCATACAAACCACTCTATCTTTTACCTGAGAGGGATTGACAACCCCTCTTACGCGTCGGGTTGCAAGTATTTGTTCTTTGTGTGCAGGTACCATTTACATAGTGTTGCTTGGTTCTCCTGCTGGTTCGATAACCTTGGTTTCATCACTGAGGGAAATACCTACCATAGCTGTGCTGCATCATCACTTCCTCTTCGGGGTAAAACTAACGCGAACACGAGCCATCAAGAAAGGATTTATGGCACCGTTGCCAGGGAGACATCATCAACATCTGTCAGGTTCCTCATCACAAATCTCATCTCCTTTCAATTTACATTATTTGCCATTTGCCTCTCGTTTTCATCTCCCCCACTTCACAAAAATTTGCCATTTTATTCACCCTTTTTTTTGTTCGTCGTTTCTCGTCAGATATGTTTTTGTGTGCAATCTTGTTTGCGTAGTCATGATGCCTCAAAGAAAATATTATTATGTTCGTTACACCAATATTGTGCTTGAAATTGAGAAAAGTACTAAGGAATATACGACTACACAATTTGAGCACAATAAATATTTTACAAAAGAACTTAAGGAACACTGTGTTGTGCTAGATGCTATAACAAAACAACTTGATGATATTAGTAGAGAAGTTTGTAATCTCCAATCTAAGTACGCTTTTGCGGAAAGTTTCCTAGGCAAAATATCCGATGCACAAGCTACCCTAGTAAATCAGATGGTCTCGTTAGAAGATAAAAATGATGAAGATCTTAAATTGATTGGTGTTTCTTCTATTGATTCCTTATTTAGTAAGATTAAAATTGATGATAAAGGGACTGAAGAAGAGTCAACTTTAGTTAGAAGGCGTCCGATAATTTCGAGGGTGAAAATCTTGATGAAAAAATTGATAAAAGTGGGTTTGGAGAGGTCAAAACTTTAACTAGTGATGTGCCCACTCTTTAGAATTACAAAGACTTTAATTATGATAGTTGCTCTTTGATTGATTGTATTTCTTTGTTGCAATCCATGATAAATTCACCCCATGCTTATGAACAAAACAAAGCTTTTACTAAACATATTGTTGATACTATGATGAAAGCTTTTGAAGAAAAGTTGGAATTAGAGATTTTAGTTCCTAGAAAATTGCATGATGAATGGGAACCCACCATTAAAGTCAAGATTAAAAATTATAAGTGTTTTGCTTTATGTGATTTGGGTGCTAGTGTTTCCACAATTCCAAAATCTTTATGTGATGTGCTTGGTCTTACCAATATTGAAGAGTGTTCTCTAAATTTGCACTTGGCGGATTCTACTATTAGAAAGCTTTGGGAAGAATTAATGATGTTCTTATCCTTGCAAATAGGAATTATGTGCCCATAGATTTTATTGTTCTTGATATTGATTGCAATCCGCCTTGTCCAATTATACTTGGTAGACCGTTTTTACGTACTATTGGTGCCGTGATTGAAATGAAAGAAGGCAATATTAAATTTCAGTTTCCACTAAGAAAGGGTATGGAACACTTCCATAGAACAAAAATTAAGCCACCATATGAATCAATCATGAGGGCATCCTATGGATCTTGAACTAAAGATGATAATACTTGAATCTATGCTCTATGCCTAGCTAGGGGCGTAAAACAATAGCGCTTGTTGGGAGGCAACCCAATGAATAAAATTTATTTTTGCCTTTTTCTTTCTGTTCTTGAGTGTTTGCACAATTATGCCTCTGTTATGATTGTTTTTTTTATGTTTTAATTAGTGTTTGTGCCAAGTAAAGCCTTTGGGATAGCTTTGGTAATAGTTGATTTGATCCTGTTGAAAAACAGAAACTTTTGTGTCCAGTAAAATAATTGCCTAAATTCACAGCAGCGCCTAAAAATTCTGAAATTGTTACAAAATATTTATATAAAAATTTCCTATCTTGTCCTAATTTTTTAGAATTTTTGGAAATACATAAGTATGAGTAAAATTCGAGTCTTTACAGACTGTTCTGTTTTTGACATATTCTGTTTTCTTTGCATTGTGTGCTTATTTTGATGATTCTATGGACTATATCGGGGGGTATAAGCCATGGAAAAGTTAGAATACAGTAGATATAATGCAATAACAAACTTTGAATAGGTTTTTTACAGTACTTAAAGTAAGGATTGGTTTTCTCATACTAACGGATCTCATGAATGTTTTGTTAAGTTTTGTGTGATTGAAGTTTTCAAGTTTTGGGTGAGATCACGATGGATGAAGGAATAAGGAGTAAGAAGAGCCTAAGCTTGGGGATGCCACATGGCACCCCAAGGCAATATTCAAGGAGAAACAAGCAACTAATCATGGGGATGCCCCAAGTGGCATCCCCTCTTTCTTCTAACGACCATCGGTATTTTATTTGGAGCTATATTTTTATTCGTCACATATCATGAGTTTTGCTTGGAGCGTCTTGTATTATATGAGTCTTTGCTTGTTTTTCTTTTTAGTTTGTCACAAGTATCCTTACTGAACACACCTATTTGAGAGAGCCAAAATTATGCTATGATTTGTAAGAATTGATCTTTATGCTTCACTTAATTTTTTTGAGCTATAGAATTGGTCTAGTGCTTCACTTATATCTTTTTTAGCACGGTGTGCTTTAATATTTTTTAAGAATTGCTCTCATGCTTCACTTATATTTATTTGAGAGTTAGTAATTTTGAAGAAATTCTCTCATGCTTCACTTATATTATTTTGAGAGATGAAAACAATTATGCTCATGTTCTTCACTTAAATTTGTTTGAGCTTGCCAAAAGAAATTGCAACATATGAAACTAGTCCCAAAGTGATAGATATTGAAGAGGGATATAATAAAAACTTTCATGAATATCATTGGACAAAATAAACTTGATTCTTTGTAATAGTTTTGAGATATGATGATAGTGATATGTGAGTCATGTTGGTGAGTAATTGTGCTTTAGTAAGAATATTGGTGTTAAGGTTTGTGATTCCCTATGCAAGAACGAAAGTCAATAGTTATGCAATGAAATTACATCCTACTTGTGGTGCATTATTCGGTGTTAGTTATGCTTAATGCTCGCTTATGTGATTTTTCGTTTCTTGGTTGGATGCTTCTCAATATTTTTGCTAGCCTTCACTTGTACTAAGTAGGAATACTACTTGTGCATCCAAAATCCTTCAAACCAGTTTTGCCACATGAGTCCACCATACTTACCTATATGTGGTATTCCCGTGCCGTTCTAAGCAAATTTGTATGTGCCATCTCTAACTTTCAAAATAAATTTCCTTTTTGTGTGCTCGTACCGCTCATGAAACGGTAGGGGGTGGCTGATATTTTTCCATGCTCGATGTGTTATTCTCAAGATGAGTGTTTATTCACTTGGCATTGCACGAGAGTACGGCAAAGGTATTAGGGATTCCCAGTCCCGAAATGAAAAATGAATTTACTTTATGTTGTCAAATAATAAATTCCTTGGATAGTGTTGGTATGGACGGCACCCGTGGATACGGCTAGCCATGGAATGTGAAAGCATGGTGGAAAAGGGAATAAACTTTATTTTGTATTTGGGAACCACCTATGATATATCTAGCATGGAAGTATTGGGAACTACTCGATCATTTTCGTTGACAGGAAAAGCATGCCACCCAAAATGTTTTATCTCTATTTTTTCGCTTTGAGCTCTGGCACCTCTACAAATCCCTACTTCCCTCTGCGAAGGGCCTTTCTATTTACTTTATGCAAAAAAATTTAGTCTCCATCTTCTCTTATAAAGCACCAACTAAGGGGCACTATGATCGTACTTGAGCATTGGACATAGCTAATATGCGAGTGTGTTTCTTGAATGGATCAATGATTCGGCATGATGGGCTAGGGATAACTTGCTTTAGTGTTGATATTTTGAAAGACATGGTTTCTTGTTGATATGCTTGAGTATTGAAATCTTCATGTCAAAACTAGACTATTGCTTTGAATCATATAAAAGTCCAAATGTCCATGCTACAAAAGAAAAGAATATGTGATGAACATGTTAGGCAGCTTTCCACATCAAAAATTCTGTTTTTATCATTTACCTACTCGAGGACGAGTAGGAATTAAGCTTGGGGATGCTGATATGTCTCCAACGTATCTATAATTTTTGCTTGTTCCATGATGTTATATTATCATTCTTGGATGTTTTACAATCATTTTATCGCAACTTTATATCATTTTTTGGGACTAACCTATGGACACAGTGCCCAGTGCCAGTTGCTGTTTTTTGCTTGTTTTTTACTTCGCAAAATATCAGTACCAAACGGAGTCCAAACACAGCGAAACTTTTTGGAGAATTTTTCTGGACCAGAAGACACCTATTGGGCCAAAGAAGTACCAGAGGGGGGCTCCAAGGGGAGCACAACCCACCTGGGCGCGCCTGGGCCCCTAGGCGTGCCCTGGTGGGTTGTGCCCACCTCGGCTGCCTCCCACACCGCCTCTTTGCGCTATAAATACCCCGAAAATCTAAAAACTCGAGGGGAGTCGACGAAACACAATTCCAGCCGCCGCAAGTTCCAGAACCACCAGATCCAATCTAGACACCATCACAGAGGGGTTCATCATCCTCATTGGTTCCTCTTCGATGATGCGTGAGTACTTCATTGTAGACCTACAGGTCCGTAGTTAGTAGCTAGATGGCTTCCTCTCTCTCTTTTGATTCTCAATACAATGGTCTCTTGGAGATCTATTTGATGTAACTCTTTTTGCGGTGTGTTTGTTGGGATCCGATGAACTTTGATTTTATGATCAGATCTATTTATCCATGAAAGTTATTTGAGTTTCTTTGATCTCTTATATGCATGATTACTTATAGGGATAATTAATTTGGTGCCCTTAGTTGTGTCCCCCTCGGCAGGTTTGCCCCTAGTTCCCAAAAACCCCCTTTCTTGCCCAACTCACTTTGGTTTCTTTGTGCTTTTGCCCTCGCATCACGGTTCCGTCCAGTCAGTGCCGTTTGACCACTACCGGCGCTAGATTTTGGACACGGCTTGCCCCCCCGGTTCGTCAGCTCCCTCGCTTTTCCCCCCCCCCCCCCCCCTCACTCTCTCGTTCCCATTCCTCCCGTCACTCTTTCTCCCCTATCCAAACCCTAGTTCGTCGGCACCTCAACACCAGATACACAAACCCTAGGGGCACCACCACCACAACGTCGTCTGCAGTACCACCACATCCAAATCTAGGCGATGGGGGAGAATGGAGAAACCCTAGGCGGCGGCCGCCGCCACAAGAAGGGAACCGCATCGGCGCGGGAGGACGATGGCTGCGCGCACGGCCAGGCGGTGCCCCAATCACCATGGGGTAGCAGACACGGCGGCGGTGGCGTCGTCGACGGCGACAAAAGCTCGCCATCGGTTAGGGGGAGTGTTGAAGGCGGCTGTGGTGGCAGTCAGGGTGACAAGGGCAAGGGCACCGCATCTGCACAGGAGATCCCAGCGGGGTAAGTCTCAGATCTGCTCTTGCTTAGTATTGTAGGCTTGATTCAGAGAAGATTTTGTCATGGTAGATGTTGTGTTCATTATTGTAGGATGGATCCAGCTATTGCATTCTTTCTGTCTGTTAGAATGGAGACCACAGTCATAGTTTCTGCTGGTACCAGAGGAAAAGAAAGCAGCTTCACATTTCCATTAGTTGTGGACAGCAGTAGTAGTTCATTTAATGATTTTAGGGCTAATATTTGTGCAAAGTATCCATGGGGATTGTTTGATGCTGTTGAAATAAGATATTGGGACAGTTCAAAGGAGAGTTGGAACCCTTTATAGTGTGATGATGAGTTAGATTTGATGTTTGCAAGAAATGCACAGACAAGGTCATGCAATTTGGAAATTACAGTAATTCAGAGAAAGAGAGGAGAAAGGTGTGAGAAAACACCTGCATCTAGGACAACTTCTAGAGGGACCAGAGGTAGAAGAAGGGGTAGACCATGTGCATCCAGGCCAGGAGCTAGCAGTACTCCTAGTGCTCCTGGCACTAGTGCAGCAAGTGCTAGTAGCACCCCAACTGCTCCAAGTGTCACTGAGAAAGAAGATGATCAACCTGATCCAGTTGTGGAGGAAGCACTGCCTGATGCACCTATTTTGTCTGATGAGGAGGATGAGAAGCTTTATCCAGGTTATGTACAACAAAATAATCAGGAACATGCAGCAAATGAAGACTACATACCTGCAGAATTTTCATATACTGACGAAGATGAGAGGCAAGAGGATCATGACATGGGAGCTTTTGAGGATGCAGATGAGGACAGACCTGTCATGATGTATGATAGAGATAACCCAAGCATTGGTGTGGTCTTTCCTGGGGCAGTTGATTGCAGAAATGCAGTTGGAACATTCTCAATCAAGTCTGAAACTGAGTACATCACACTAAAGAGTGACCAGAGTAGGTTCACTGTTAAATGTGCCTATGACAGGTGTAAGTGGAGGCTGCATGCATCTTTGATGAGGAGGAGCACTTTGTTTCAGGTACTAGCTATTTAGTTTACTACTATTTGTTTTAAAATTGTGACTTTTTGTTTTACTAATGTTGTTCTGACCATTTGTTTTATTTTCAGATCAAAGTGAACCCCCACCCTCACACATGTTCTAGTGTGAACAGATCTCAGAGATTCAGTGCTGCAAAAAGAAGGTGGATTGCAGATGCTTCTATGGCTTGGATCAGAAAAAATCCAGGGATTGGCACAAAGGAAATCCAGGGTAGGTTGTTAGAGAAGTATGGTCTTGAGGTGCCTTACAGCAGATGCTACTATGGTAAGGAGATGGCACTTGACAGGATATATGGTAAGTACAGTGACAATTTTCAGTTACTTTTTGCTTTCAAAGCAGAAGTAGAGAGGGCATCACCAGGCATTGTTGTTGGCATTGACCATCACACAGTGGAGTACAAGTTAAAAGGAAAGAAATTCTACAAAGAGTGTTTTAGAAGGGTTTTTGTATGTTTCAAAGCTTGTCAGAAGGGGTTTCTAGAGGGGTGCAGGCCATACTTGGCTGTAGATGCAACTGCATTGCATGGTAGGTTTAGGGGCCAACTTGTAGCAGCATGTGCCCTAGATGCACACAATTGGTTATTTCCTGTTGCATATGGTGTTCTTGAAGTGGAGTCCACTGAGAGTTGGACATGGTTTTTCAATAATTTGAAGAAAGCTGTAGGACATCCTGAAGGATTAGTTATCCATACTGATGCTTGCAAAGGACTGGAGAGTGTTGTTGATGATGTTTATCCTGGAGTTGAGCATAGAGAGTGCATGAGACATTTGTCTCAAAATTTTGGCAAGAAATTCAAAGGGAAATTTTATGATGACAATCTGTGGCCTTGCTCACTAACTTACAGCATCAAAAAGCACAAATTTCATCTGAACCAGTTGAAAAGCAAGCCCAAAGTAAAGGAGTATCTTGAGGAGCACCACACCAAAATCTGGGCTAGAGCTGATTTCACTTAGTTGAGCAAGGTTGACTATGTAAATAACAATCTAGCTGAATCATTCAACTCTAGAATCAAGAAATACAAGGGCCTACACCTAGTTGACCTGCTTGACAAGATCAGGCAGTACATTATGGTGAAGTTTGACCTAAGAAAAAGGATTTGCATTGACCATTTCATTGGGCACTACATCATACCAGCAGTAATGAAGGCATTAATGGAGAAAACTAAAGGTTTGGAGATGAGCATTGTTAGGAGAAGCCCAACAGAGGCTGAGGTAACTGCAACTAATAGAGAGAAGAGAGAATGGAGGTATCCTGTGGACCTGGAGAAATGGACTTGCAGTTGCAGGCAATGGCAGGTCACTGGTAAGCCATGCATCCATGCACTTTTCTTTATCACTTCTCTCAGGGGTGATGCTAGTGCAATTGATAAGTATGTCCATAAGTACTACTCTGTTGAGATGTTCAGAGCCACTTATGCTGAAAACCTACCAGCTTTGGAAGGCAAGCAGCAGTGGGACATTGTAGATCCTGGATTCAAGTTATGTGCTCCTGTTCAGAAGCAAGCACCAGGCAGGCCAAGAAAATAGAGGATTAGAGCAAGCAGTGAAGGAAAGGGCCTTGGGCCAAGGAAGAAGAAGTGCAAAAGGTGTGGCAGATGTGGACACCAAGCCAAGGGATGCACACACGATCTGTTGATCCAGCTTTTGGAGAAGAAGAGCATTGGGTTGCACAAAATGCATATGATCATCCAACAGCAAATGAGCCAGCAATAGCAGAAGTGCAAGATGAGGATGAGGATGAGGATGAGGATCAGCCAATACCTGATGTAGTCCAGCATGAAATGCCACCACCAAAGGAACCATCTCATGAAGCATCTACACAAGCAAGTGTAGTAAGGTATGTGCAATTCTCACATCCATTTCTGTTCATGCATACCTTACAATTTGTGACATATTTGCAATTGTTTAGCCCTAGGAAAAACTATAAAAAAGCAGCAGATAGAGGAGCTTCTCCAAGGTGTGTGAAAGAGAAGAGAGGTGGAGATGTACAACCAGCAAATACATTCTCAGCTACTGGAAGTAGTGTTGACAGCAAGGTTGTTCCTCCTGCATCAAAAGGACCAACACAAAACCAAGCTCCACCAACTGGCCCCAACCCAGCCAGGAACACTAGAAGCAAGGCAAGGGAAGCTCCAAACCCAGCCAGAAACACCAGGAGCAAAAAACTGAAGTTCTAGATGCTGTTATGAACTAGATGGTGTTTTTACACCTTTTATGACTGTTATGTGTACTGTGTGTTGTTGCTAAACTTCTGAGATGCACCTATTATGTGTACTATGTGCTATGGTGTTGTTATGTACTTGGTGTTGTTATGCACAATGTTGTCTGATCTCAAGTTGTTGTTGAACTTGTGTCATTCATCTATGATGCACAATGTTGTCTGATCTCAAGTTGTTGTTGAACTTGTGTCATTCATCTGTCATTTCACAAGTTTAGGATCAAATTGAGCTAGCAAGATCAAATTCATTCACCAAACCACATTTGACAAGTTTAAGACCACATTCGACAACAACAACATCTGGGAATACTAAACTACTACAGCTGACATCGAACAACTGCATAATTTCTTTGACAACTACCATAGTAGTACAACAATCATACAAATTCCCACAAGCAACAGTGCCCACAACAGCAGCATCTCATCTCTTTCTCTAAGCTTCTTCTTTAAAGCCTTGTTCTTCCTTGCCAGCTCAATGTTTTCCTTCTTCAAATGGTGGCACTTGATCCAACTGCCTTCAACCTCAGCGTGCAAGTCTTCAAAAGCTAGTCCAACACACAATGGACGAGCTGGGTCAACCCAAACCACCCATTGACACTCATCTGGTAACTAATTGCAGATCAAGAGTCATAATTAGAAAGTAAACATTAAAGAGCAAAAAACAAATCTGGATCAAATTGACATGAACTTACATCCAATGGGCAACCTAAAAAACGGCGGCCACTGCTAGCACCACCCCATGATACACAGCGGGCAGGAACAAGGACATGACCGGGGCATCGATGCTTCGACAGAAACTCCAAGCCAGAATAAGACTCGTCGGGAAGATAAAACTCTGATGAATGATGCACAATCCCGACCCCATCGACCTAAAAAAAGTCAAATTTCCCCCAAAATGGCACAAACCCTAGCTTTGAACCCCAAAATGTCGGGTAGGGTGGAGAAGCACGACCCCACCACATTGCTTACCTCTCCGGTCGCCGGCGAGAAGCTGGATGAGCCCGAGCTCGCCATGCGCGCCGGCTCCTTCCTCTCCTGCTTCCCGCTCCCCCCTCCAATCTGGCCCTTCCTCTGTTTTTCGTGAGAGCTGGCTGAGGACGAAGGGGTACTGAAGTTAGCAGCCACAGGGGCAAAAATGTCCAAAATCTGGCGCCGGTAGCAGTCAAACGGCGCTGACTGGACGAAACCGTGCCGGAAGGGCAAAAGCATGAGAAAACCAAAGTGAGTTGGGCAAGAACGAGGGTTTTCGGAAACTAGGGGCAAACATGCCGAGGGTGACACAACTAGGGGTATAAAATCAATTTTCCCTTACTTATAGCCTCGTATTTCTTCTTCGAATCTTTGGTTTAGTTAGGCCAACTAGATCGATTTTTCTTGCCATGGGAAGAGGTGCTTTGTGATGGGTTCGGTCGTGCGGTGTTCTTTCCCAGTGACAGAAGGGGCAGCAAGACACGTATTGATCATTGCTATTAAGGATAACAAGATGGGGTCTATTCCTACATGAATAGATCTTGTCTACATCATGTCATCATTCTTATTGCATTACTCCATTTTTCCATGAACTTAATACACTAGATGCATGCTGGATAGCGGTCGATGTGTGGAGTAATAGTAGTAGATGCAGGCAGGAGTAGGTCTACTAATCTTGGACGTGATGCCCATATAATGATCATTGCCTGGATATCGTCATAATTATTTGAAGTTCTATCAATTGCCCAACAGTAATTTGTTTACCCGTCGTATGCTATTTTTCTTGATAGAAGCCACTAGTGAAATCTATAGCCCCGGGGTCTATTCTTTATCATATTTGCTTTGAGATCTATTTTTATTTGCTTTTGTTTTCAGATCTATTATTCTAAAAACTAAAAAATACCTTGCTGTGCTTTTTTATTATTTATTTTATTTTGTTTTATTGCGAGATCTATTTATCCAAAATCATACAAACCAATATATTTTTTACCCCAGAGGGATTGACAACCCCTCTTACGCGTCGGGTTGCAAGTATTTGTTCTTTGTGTGCAAGTACCGTTTACATAGTGTTGCTTGGTTCTCCTACTGGTTCGATAACCTTGGTTTCATCACTGAGGGAAATACCTACCGTAGCTGTGATGCATCATCCCTTCCTCTTCGGGGCAAAACTGACATGGACACGAGCCATCACATGCCGGCTAAACGTTGAGACACTTTGTTTTTAAATTCTAGTAAATCCAAAACTTGTCTGAATTTTGTGAAACTTGGCATGCTATCATGGAATGGCACCTGACATGTTATGGTATTTTTCCTGTCCACTTTGAGAGAAGGCGCACTCAAATCAACAGCCAACAAAAGCATTTTGAAACAAATAGCTGCCACCTTATCATCTCAAATGTTTGTATAATTTAAATCGTGGGCATTCTGTTAAAAATTCACGTGACAACACGTCACACTTTTAATGGCTAGGAGGTGTTGTGTGGACAGCTGCTTGAGTAGACGGGATGCGTGCGAGCACAGTCCGCTTTGCAGGCTCACTGTGAGGCGTGCAAGTTGTCCTCCAATGCGCAGACTCACCAGGAAGCGTGTGAGCTGTACACTGCGTAGGCTCACTGGGAAGCGAGCCCTTTGACTTCCATGGCTGCCCGCCTTGCTCGCATCCTCTCCATTAATGGCACCCGAGCCGTTGTTTAATACGAGCGGCCTTACTATTCGCCTCCCATTCCCCTCCCGCAGACCTCCACCAACACCATTTTCGCAGAAGGATCATCTGCCACTAGTCTTCCGGTTTGGTGAAGTCGACTCCGAGCCAAACGAGATAGAAAATAAGGAGGAATGGGGCCTCATGGACATTGCCCTGAACGAGCTGGCCGTGGCGGTTGCTGCCTCTGCGCCCTTCCCAGCTCCCATCCCCGCGCCCGCGCCCGTGCCCGTGCCAGCGACCATCCCCGTAGCATTGACGGGCTGGTCGCCGAGCACTATCATAGAGCTGGAAGCCGCGGGCGTCAGCGAGGTCCCCGCGGACCCGCGCGAGCTCGTGTACATGCCAGCGCCAGCGCCCGTGCCCATGCCTGTGCATGCCCCTGCACCCACCGCAACGTCAGTCCCCGTGCGTTTGCCTACACCCGCCGTGCCCGTGCCCGCGCCCCCCTCAGCGTCACGGGACGCTGCTGTCGACCGCTACCTCGCAGCGCCGCGAGTTGCCATCCTCCCGCGCCCCACCCGTTGATCACGCGACGACACGATGTTTATTTCCAAGTGAAGAACATTCTGTGCTGCCTTGAAGACTTCAACAACAGCGTCCTAGAGGACAACAACGACAACGCTGGCGCGGCACGCCGCCTCCACCGCCGCCAGAATTAGTTTTTTTGGGTATAATACTGTATCTCGATCGTATGAACATAAAGTCGTAGTGTGACTGAATGAAACATATGGTTTGAGCAAACTTGCGTTTTTCTCTCTGAATGCCGTATATCGCACACACCCTCATCTGGCTGACCATTTCTGTTGTTCTGGATCCTCGCAAACAGTTCATACGGATTAACCGTATGCCGCATCGCACACGCAGCTCTAATCTGAATTGTGTTTGATGTCTGCACCATTGCAAACAGTTCGTCTCATTTTTGACGGTTTTCTTACACCACTGTTTGCGATTAATGCATCGCACACAATTTCGTCGAAGGGTCTCTGATTGGACTATTGCGTTTGGACCATCCTGCAGTAGTGCATGTACCATTCATGCATCATGGATTTAGAGGTTGTCAACAAGCTCTGCCCTAACTGGTATCACCGCTTCGCCTCTAGGAGAACACCGGTACCAAAAAAAGCAGACTAAATGAATCCAACCGGCTTAGCATGTTAAGCTTGGGGGATTTTGAAGCCCTTTCCCGTTTCCTTTATCATTATTATTTTTTAGTTGAACTTTGTTTGAAGGAGTTCATTTAGTTTGGGTAATAAAAGTACTGTCATACCTTTTTCGTGAAGAGGGAAGAGTCTTATCCATTCAGTCATGGATGGTTTGATGAATAGTCCATAATGACCTAGATGAATTTGCTAGTATGGTTATACATCTTTGTGTGATACACATCTTTGTTTTTAGATGATGATTATAAGTCTTCCGCATATCTAGTATCAATTGAGAATGAGAAGTTAACAACTTGATGTGATGCATTGGAACCGACTTCAGTTTATTTGGTGATTACTTGGAGAGGTTTCTTAATACCGGTGAACCAAGTATGAAATATGGATAAGTCCTTGTACATAAGAGCAAAACATTAATGATTCAAGAAAACTTATGAGATTCCCAATGAATGAACTTGGATGATTAAGCATACCCTTCATATCACATCTCAAAAAGAGAGAAAACATCAAGTGATATGGGGCAGGCTTAGCAATTCATGAAATAAAAAGTGGGGAATGAAAAAAAACAAAATGCAAAATGTACTATATTAAAGCTTGTCCAACTGAAAGAGGAGAATATAGTATCACTTAAAGTTAGAAGGAGCCTTGTTAACGATTGAAATAAGGTGTGGAAGCCTTCATACTCATTTGATGGAAATTAGGATGTGATGGTGCATGGGATAATTAATTATATGATTTAAATTCTGAAATTTTATTTTGGACCAATTCATTTGATTCATCTGTAGCTCATAACCAAGATGACCTCTTCATTACAAGCTGCGATATTTGCTCAGGGACGAGCAAAACTCTAAGCTTGGGGGAGTTGATGAGGCCAAATTATGAGACCTTTTTCACCATTATTTTTGTGCCTGCTGGGTAGGCTTTGTGGAATTTCACCATGTTTCCGCACTAATTTTTGTGGATAATCCCTCAGGTTAAGGTTTATGGAGCAAATATTCATTTATTGGAGAAAATCCCTAAAAATGGCAGTGGAATCACGTATTAAAAGTGATAAAGACTTCCCATAAAAGAATCAAGCTAGAAGGCTGAAGAAATCATCGTTGTCGTGCTTCCAGAGCGAACGACGGCGTTCCATGCGATCGCGCACGCTCGCATGAGCGGTCATTTAGTGCGCCACTGCCTCTCGGAGAGCAGCTATTTTCGCCCCGTCGAAGCGGATCGTGGATCAAACGGACGGAGACTCCAAAAAATCATCCAGAAGGCAGAACCCTAGCCACCGGAGCCCATCCGATGAGGGGATCGATGAGGAGAAGGAGGGGATCTCTCTCGTCACGAAGGGGACGCAGTCATCATCGCCATGTTCAACATCATCCACATCCTTATCATCTGCAACATCAAGAACCCTAGTGGATCCTTCCGTGTACCGGTTGATCCATTCATCCATGTATTTCATTACCATTACCATGATTATTGTTCTTCCTATGTGTGAGTAGACCCGTTGTTCCCGGGGTATGGATGAACCCTAATGTGTAATAGGATGTTTGATATTAGGATTTAATATCATCTTTGCATGTTTATGTTGATAATCTTTCTTGACGTTGGGTGAGGTCGACCATCCAATGTATGTCGATTCTGGACGGAAGGTTATTACTGTTGGCTAACTGTGTGGTTGTGGAGCTGGGTGACATCACAGGCCCCTTCTCCCTTCATAGCGGATAATTGCAACAGGGGGTAGAACGGAGACCACTTTGGTTGCGTCCACGGGGACCTCTTTCCCCTTAATCACCATTTGATAACCGGAGTGGGGAAGAACGATGGTGGCGTATGAGATACGGAGATACCACGAGTATAAACGTATCTGTACCGGTTCCGCCCACAAATAGAAACATGAAAAGTGGTTTAGGAATCCGAAATAGCTTTGTGTTTAGGCACCACGATAGATGCACACTAGTGGGGATTCTGGACCCGTAGTAACTCTTTTAATCATTTATCTCAAGCCTAGTCATTTTACTTGTCATTTATTTCAGCTTATTTATTCACCTTTACACTTGCAACCTTATTATTATTACTGTTCTGGATCGCTTACAATCTATAGGCACATCGTTTGTACTTTGCAAGGGGCTAAAGACCGATTCATGTGCTCGCTGTGGGATTGACACTCTTACTTCGAAAAGGCTACAACCAAACCATGTGCACTTGCATGCTATCACACTGTCCGAGTTGTCTCCTAACCGCCGGGAGGTTGAGGAGGAAGACACCGAGGAGGAGGTGGCCTTGAGGTGATGCAAGAGTACCTCAATGTCCGCGGCATAGCAGATGAGGCCAATGCAGATATCCTGGCTCCAGCATATGATGATATCGTGCACACTGCACAGGCCAAGGAGGCCCTGTGTAACGCAGCAACAGCTTGACCAGGCGGCGCTAGCCGCGTCTTTGTCCACAGCGCACGCAGAGGTTGTCAGGCGTCGGGGGCTGAAGAAGAGGTCGTAGCTCAAGAGCATAGGAGGGTGGCCACTCTTCATGCAGCAGCCGCCGTCGAGGTGGAAGGGGAGGGACCACTCGTCGTCCTATCCTCCTCCGACGAGGAAGACCAGAACGACGACAACGACGGCACCATCATTCTTTCGGACGATGAAGACTAGTAGCCATCCATCTGTCGACACCTGTCGGCCATCTTATGTCACCCCTGTTAAAATTTCCTATTAGTGCAAGGAATCCCTTAGTGTAATGTCACTATGTCAGTTCGCTCTGCTAAATGTTGAACAAATCTAAGAACATGCTTGTTAAGCTTATCTGAATCTGCTGTGTTTTAAACCGCCGTGTTCTATCTTTCCATAATCGTTTTTTCATGGGCCCTTCTGTAATGTAGAAAATATCAGGTCACATAGCCGAGGCTCTGCCCATAAGCACACAGGCGCACACAACTGAACTTGCTCGCATGATGCATATTCAACTGTCGCTCTCGTGATCGACCTCCACGGGTGGCATTATATTCCACCCTTCATTTTGCAAATAAATCAAACACTGACATGTTGGTCCTTGGGTGTCCCACGCGACATTATATTGCACTATTTTTTCCTAATAAACCAGAGGGACAGGTGGGTCCTGGGTGTCCCACGCGTGAGTATATGCGCCAGGTAACGGTAAACTACATTGACCCGATGGAAATGGACCATTTTGGGCATTTTGACTGTGGGGCGAGTGGTGAAGGGGAAAAGTGAGGGACATTAGTTGGGTGGGACAAAACTGAGGAGTGCTAAGCAAACGAGGGAACTAGAAATCCCTTTCATATTATCACGGTCATACTAGTGGGTATTTTTTTACATTATAGAACTTGGTATATTCCGATGACGAGCTTCCTCAAATTCTCAAGGTCTTCATGAGCAAGCAAGTTGGATGCACACCCCACTTAGCTACATTAGGAGAGCTTTCATACACTTATAGCTCTAGTGCATGCTACTTTTGAGTTGCATTGGGATTTCCTTGAACAAGAGAGGATGATGCAGTACAGTAGAGATAAGTATTTCCCTCAGTTAAGAACCAAGGTTATCAATCCAGTAGGAGAATCACACAAAGCCTCGTGAACAGCACCTGCACACACAAAAGCAACTACTTGCACCCAACGCAAACAAGAGGGTTGTCAATCCCCTTGGCGGTTACTTGTAAGAATTAAATCTTGTAGTGGTAGAAAATAAAGTAAATTGCAAAACAAAATAAAAGAAATAAAATTGCAGCAAGTTATTTTTGTGTTTTTATATATGATAAAGGTAGACCCGGGGGCCATAGTTTTCACTAGAGGCTTCTCTGTCGAGCACATAGCATAAGGTGGCTGAACAAATTATTGTTGGGCAATTGATAGAAAAGTGCATAGTTATGATGTAATTCAAGGCAATGATCATGTATATAGGCATCACATCCGAGAGAAGTAGACCGACTCCTGCCTGCATCTACTACTATTACTCCACCCATCAAGCGCTATCCAGCATGCATCTAGGGTATTAAGTATAAAACAGAGTAACGCCTTAAGCAAGATGACATGATGTGGACAAAGTAAACCCAATCAATATGAATAAACTCTGTCGTTTTATCCTTAAAGGCAACAAGGCAAATATGTGTCTTGTCCCTTTTTGTCACTTGGATATAGAGCACCGCAAGATTGAACGCATCACAAAGCACCTCTCCTACTGAAGATAAATCAATCTAGTTGGCCAAACCAAACGGATAGATCGGAGAGAAATACAAATCTATAACAATCATGCATAATAAAGTTCAGAGAAGATTCAATTAATATTCATGAATAGTCTGATCACAAACCCACAATTCATCGGATCCAAACAAACACACCACAAAAGAAGAATACATCGGACAGAACTCCAAGAACATCAAGGAGAACATTGCATTGAAGATCAAACAGAGAGAAGAAGACATCTAGCTACTAGTTATGGGCATGTAGGTCTGTAGTAAACTACTCACACAGCATCGGAAGGCAGCAAGGATGATGTAGAAGCCCTCCGTGATCGATTCCCCCTCTGGTAGAGTACCGGAAAAGGCCTCCAGATGGGTTCACGGAAGAACAAAACTTGCGGCGGAGGGAAAAGTATTTTGGGTGGATCTCTATTGGTTTCCTGATTTTAGAGAATTTATAGAGGTGGAATTAGGTCAGACGGAGCCCCGTGGGGCCCAAAAGGTAACAGGGCGCGCCCCTGGGCGTGCCCTGTTGCCTTGCCATCTCCTTGGTTGTCGTCTAGTCTCCGCCCAAAGCTTCTAGGGTCTCTCTTATCCAGAAAAAAATTATCAAAAAGTTTCATAGCGTTTGGACTCCGTTTGGTACTGATTTCCTAGAAAACCAAAAACAGGCAAAAAATAGCAACTGGCACTAGGCACTGGGTTAATAGGTTAGTCTAATAAAATGATATAAAATAGCATAATATAGCATATAAAACACCCAAGATTGATACTATAATAGCATGGAACAATCAACAATTATAGATACGTTGGAGACGTATCAAGCATCCTCAGGCTTAATTCCTACTTGCCTCGGGTAGGTAAATTATAAAAACAGAATTTTTGGTGTGGAATGGTACCTACCATGTTTATCATGCAATCTTCTTTTAGGTTATGAATATTAAGATCCGAATGATTCAAAGCAATAGTCTATAATTTGATATAAAGACATCAATACTTAGGCATACCAACAAACAATCATGCCTTTCAAAATAAAAATGCTAAAGAACGCTATCCCTACAAAATCATATAGCCTTGTCATGCTCCATGTTCTTAACATAAAATATAAATCATGTACAACCCCAATGTCAGCCAAGCAATTGGTTCATACTTTTAATGCGCTTCAGCTTTTTCAACCCCCATGCAATACATGAGGGTAAGCCATGGACATAGCACTATGGCCGGAATAGAATGCGGTGGTAGAGATTAATAAGGGGGAGACAAAAAAGGAAGATAGCCTCACATCGACGCGGCTAATCAACGAGCTATGGGGATGCCCATCAATTGATGTCAATGAGAGTAGGGATTGTCATGCAACAGATGCACTAAGAGCTATATGTCTATGAAAGCTCAAACTGAAAACTAAGTGGGTGTGCATCCAACTTGTGTGATCATGAAGACCTCGGGCATTTCAGGAAGCCCATCATTGGAATATACAAGCCAAGTTCTATAATGAAAAATTGCCACTAGTATATGAAAGTGACAAGATAGGAGACTCTCTATATGAAAAACATGGTGCTACTTTGAAGCACAAGTGTGGAAAAGGATAGTAACATTGCCCCTTCTCTCTTTTTCTCTCATATTTTTGTTGGGATCTTTTGGCCATTTTCTGTTTTTATTTTATTTTATTTCCTCACTAGGATAATGCTCTAATAATGATGATCATCAAACTTCTATTTACTTACAACTCAATATTACAACTCGATAAAACTGAAACATATGACTCTATATGAATGCCTCTGGCAGTGTACCAGGATGTGCAATGATGCTAGCATAACATGTATGATAATGATGAACGGTGGCTGAGCCACAGTCATTTATATGATTCTGCAAAGCAATATGGCAATGAAGGTGTATGTCATAATAAAAGAACGGTGGAAATTGCATGGCAATATATCTCGGAATGGCTATGGAAATTCCATGATAGGTAGGTATGGTGGCTGTTTTGAGGAAGATATAAGGAGGCTTATGTATGATAGAGCATATCATATCACAAGGTTTGGATGCACCGGTGAAGTTTGCACCTACTATCAAGGTGAGAAAGGGCAAAGCATGGTACAGAAGAGGCTAGCAAATTGCGAAAAGGTGAGAGTGCGTATAATCCATGGACTCACATTAGTCATAAAGAACTCACATACTTATTGTGAAAGTATATTAGCCCTCGAAGCAAAGTACTACTACGCATGCCCCTAAGGGGGAGATTGGTAGGAGTTAACCATCATGCGCCCTCGACCTTCACACAAAGGGAGACACTCAATAATAAATCATACTCCAACATCTTAGCATAACTAAAGACTATATGTGCATGCTTCGGGAATCACAAAACCTTAACACCAATATTCTTACTAAACCACAATTATTCACTAGTACGTCCCACATATTATCATCTCTATATCGCAAAACTATTGCAAGGAATCGAACTTATCAAAATCAGTGATCTACATGAATGTTTTTATTATATCCTTCTTGAATACCTATCATATCTGGACCAATTTCATAACCCGTACATGTTTCCATTACTATTCATTAGACTCTCAAAAAGATATAACTGAAGCATAGAGTGAAACTATTTCTTTAAAATATAACCACTATCGTGCTATAAAAGATATAAGTGAAGCACTAGAGCAATTGCCTAGCTCGAAAGATATAAATGAAGCACAAAGAGTATTCTAACAAATCACGAATAAATGTGTGTCCCTCAAAAGGTGTGTGCAGCAAACAATGATTGTGGCAAACTAAAAAGTGAACAAATTAAAGATTGTTATAATACACGATGCTCCAAGCAAAACTCATATCATGTGATGAATAAAAATATAGCTCCAAGTAATATACCGATGGATTGTGGACGAAAGAGGGGATGCCATCCGGGGCATCCCCAAGATTAGATGATCGTTTCTCCTTAAATATTTCCTTGGGGTGCCTTGGGCATCCCCAAGCTTAGGGTCTTATCGCTCCTTATTCCTTCATCCATCGTGATCTCACCCAAAACTTGAAAACTTCAGCACAACTCAATAGGAACCTCGTGAGATCCGTTAGTATAAAAAGCAAATCATAAACTTTTGATACTGTTGTAAAACCATTCATATTTTATTATTGCATAATACCTAGCGTATTCTACCTTCTCCATGACTTATAACCCCCGATATAATCCATAGATTCATCAAAACAAGCAAACTGTGCAACGAAAACATAATCTGTCAAAACCAGAATAGTCTGTAATGATCTTAACATGCAATACTTCTGTAACTCCAAAAATTCTGAAAAATTAGGACAACATGGGCAATTTTATAACAATAATGTGTGAACAATTCAGAATTTTCTCATGTTCCAGTAATCCATAGTAATTTAGGTACTGGGCACAAATTTTTTTGTTTTTTCACAGAATCAAGTCAACTATCAATCAAATCATCCCAAAGGCTTTACTTGGCACAAACACTAATTAAAACATAAAAACACAATCATAACAGTAGCATAATTGTGAGAACACGACAAAATAGAAACTATTTGGTGTTCTCCCAACAAGCTCTTTCTTTATAGCCATTAAGGTAGCCTTGGAATTTTAACGATGCTCACATGATAGACAAGAATTGAAGCACAATGAGAGTATCATAAAACATGTGACAAACACATTTAAGTATAACAAACTTCCTATGCATAGGAATTTTGTAGGAAAACAAACTATCAAGCCAGGAAGTATCTAGCATATGCAAGGAAGAAGAAAGAAACAATAGCAATCTCAACATGAAGCGAGGTGATTTAGCAACATGAAGATTTCTACAACCATATTTTCCTCTATCATAATAATTACATGTAGGATCATAATCAAACTCAACAATATAGCTATCATATAAAATATTCTTTCTATTATCCACATACATGAAGTTTTTATACTCTTCCAAAATAGTGGGATTGACATCAACTAAAGTCATGACCTCTCCAAACCTAGTTTTATCAATAATTTCATAAGATTGAACACTCTTGAAATATGTGGGGTTCTATTTTCCTAAAGTTGACACTATTTCAAACCCAATTTCAATATTATTGCAAACATTATTATCAATGTCATAATCATTATGAAGCTTAATTTGTTTTTTCAAGATCATAAGAAGAATCACCCCAATCATGATCATTGCAATAAGTAGTGGACATAACAAAATTATCATCCCCAAGCTTGTAGCATTGCATATCATTAGCACAATTGACATTAATAGAATTTATAGTGACATCATTGCAATCATGCTTTTCATTCAAGGAGCTATCATGAATCACTTTATAAATTTCTTCTATTAACACTTCATCACAATTTTCAAATTCATGATTTTCAAGCAAAACTTCATAGAGGTAATCAAATGCACTCAACTCACTAGCAATTGGTTCACCATAATTTGATCTTTTGAAAAGATTAGCAAGCAGATGAGGATCCATAATTACCTTAAATTTTTTGCTTTCATTTTCTGTTTTTGAGTGTTGACATGAAGGCAATAAAAGCAAGCAAATGAGCAAACAAAAAAAATTCTGTGTTTTTGTAAAAAAAAAATGAAATGGGGGAGATGAAAACAAGAGGAAAAGGCAAATAAAATAAGAGCAAATAGATGATAGTTTGTGTGAAGGTACTTGATAGGTTTTGATGATGTCTCCCCGGCAATGGCGCCAGAAATTCTTCCTCCTATTGTGAGCTCTGTTGGGATTTCCCCGAAGAGGAGAGGATGATGCAGTACAGCAGAGATAAGTATTTCCTCAATTAAGAACCAAGGTTATCAATCCAGTAGGAGAATCACACAAAGCCTCATGAACAGCACCTACGCAGACAAAAGCAAATACTTGCACCCAACACAAACAAGAGGGTTGTCAATCCCGTTGGCGGTTACTTGCAAGGATTAAATCTTGTAGTGGTAGATAATAAAGTAAATTGCAAAACAAAAATAAAAGAAATAAAATTGTAGCAAGGTATTGATACGTCTCCATCGTATCTAATTTTCCTAACGCTTTTGCTCTTGTTTTGGACTCTAATTTGCATGATTAAAATGAAACTAACCCGGACTGACATTGTTTTCAGCAGAACTACCATGGTGTTGCTTTTGTGCAGAAATATAAGTTCTCGGAATCGGACAAAACTTTTTGGAGAATTATTTTGGAATAAATAAAAAATACTGGAAGCAAGACCCACTGGAGGGGGGCCCCAGCTGCCCACTAGGCACCAGGGCGGGCCACCCCCCTCTGGCATGCCCTGGTGGGTAGTGGGGACCATGAGGCTCCGCTGACCCTAATTCCGACGCTATAAAATCCTATTTTTCTAGAAAAAAATAGAAGAGGAAGTTTCATCATGTTTTATGATATGGAGCCGCCGCCGCCACCTCCTGTTCTTCATCGGGAGGCCAGATCTGGAGCCCGTTCGGGGCTCCGAAGAGGAGGATCTTTGGTCTTCATCATCATCAACCATCCTCCATCACCAATGTCATGAAGCTCACCGCCGGGAGTGAGTAATTCCTTCGTAAGCTCGCTGGTCGGTGAGGAGTTGGATGAGATTCATCATGTAATCGAGATAGTTTTGTTAGGGCTTGATCCCTAGTATCCACTATGTTCTGAGATTGATGTTGCTATGACTTTGCTATGCTTAATGCTTGTCACTAGGGCCCAAGTGCCATGATTTCAGATCTGAACCATTTATGTTTTCACTATTATATTTATGTTCGTGATCCAATCTTGCAAGTTATATGCACCTGCTACATGTTATGATCCGCATACCCCAAGGTGACAATAATTGGGATTCTTTCCGGTGATTATCGTAGTTTGAGGAGTTCATGTATTCACTATGTGTTAATGCTTTGTTCCAGTTCTCTATTAAAAGGAGGGCTTAATATCCCTTAGTTTCCTTATCGACCCCGCTGCCACGGGAGGGTAGGACAAAGGATGTCATGCAAATTCTTTTCCATAAGCACGTATGACTATTTACGGCATTAATGCCTACATTATATTTTTGAACTGGAGCAAGTTCTGTGTCACCCTAGGTTATGACTGTTATATGATGAATATCATCCAACAAAATCACCGATCCAATGCCTACAAGCTTTTCACATCTTGATCTTGCTAAGTTACTACTGTTGCAGCTACAGTTACAACTGCTACAAAATTACTGTTGCTACCGTTACTCTTACCATTGCTGTTACTTCTACTGCTATCACTTTCAAACTATCATACTACTGTGCTACTGATCACTTTGCTGCAGATATTTAATCTCCAGGTGTGGTTGAATTGACAACTCAACTTCTAATACTTACAAATATTCTTTGGCTCCCCTTGTGTCGAATCAATAAATTTGGGTTGAATACTCTACCCTCGAGAACTGTTGCAATCCCCTATACTTGTGGGTTATCAAGACCTTTTTCTGGCACCGTTGCCGGGGAGCATAGCTTTATTTGTTGAGTCACTTGGGATTTATATCTGTTTATCACTATGAAGAATGTTAAGGATGATAGAACCAAGATCGTTCCCTCTAAGACGAGGGGAGGTAAGTAACTGTTATCTAGCTCTGTACTTTATTCACCTTCTGTCTTGAGTAAACTTGCAACACCACAACCTGCTATTAATCCTGATATGTCGCAAGTTATTGATGATGCTACATCTGCTATGAATGATGCTATTGATGATGCTAGTAACTTTCTTGATAAGACTGTGCTACTAGGTGAATTTCTTGATGAACAAATTGCTAAAGCTAAAGATATTGAGAATGCTGAAACAAATGAAATTGCTGAAACCGATGAAGTCTTTGAAACTGAAAATTATGAAACGCCTATTAGACCTAGCTATCCTAGAAATGAATTGCCTAAGATACCTGAGGGTTATGTTATGGATGAAGAGGTTGCTAGGGATTTTCTTGCTTGTAAAGATAGAGATGATCTTAAGAAATTATTATGCAAGTTGAAAGAAAAAACTTTGAATTCTAGAATGAAATGTGATCCTAAGTTTGCAACTTCACCAATCTTTGTTACTGATAAGGATTATGAATTCTCTGTCGACCCAGAGTTAATTACTCTGGTTGAATCTGATCCTTTCCATGTCTATGAAACTAAAACTATTGTGGCACATCTTACTGTAACATCCCAATCTTCAATTTGGATGTTAATCATTAGGTCATCATATGCATTCATGCTCTTTGCATTTTTATTTGTTTTTATTTGGACATTTTGATCCTAGAGACCTTAAGCAACTCAAGGACCATTTGAGAGAGTTGGAGGTTTTCATAAAATCCATTTTTTTAAATTTTTCAAAATTGGTAATTTTGGATCAAAGTGATTTTTATTTCAAATTATTTTTTCGATTATTTTGAAAATAAATAAAATAATGAGAGAAGATAATATGACTTCTTCAAACAGAGGAAATATTGGAAATTTAGTTTTAAATAAAAATAAATTTTATTCGAATTTTATTTGAGTTTTATTCGAGTAAATTAGGGAAAAATTGCATTTTAAAAAAAATTGCATTTAGTCCAGAAAGATGTTCACGTTGTCCTAAATGTTAGGAGAGGAACGTGAAAATTGTTTCTGGAATTTTAGGATTTTTATTTTATTTTGATTTTGATTTTTCTTCGCGGTAAAATTTAAAAAAAAAACTCTTCGACCGACTGGGCCGAAGCCCAGCCGGCCCAGGTCGCCCCCGCCTTCCCCGCGCCCGAGTCGCGCCCGAGCCGGACTTCGGCAGGAGTCCGGGAGCGCCACGCCGCCGCCGCTTGGCCCCTTGGCCAAGTCAGACCCCCCCCCCCCGACCCCTTTAAATAGCGCCGCTCCCCTCCTCTCTCCTCAAGTCGCCGTCGCCGCCGAGCCGCTCCACCGCCGCCTGCGCCCGCGCCGCGCTGCCGCACCACCCCGCCGCCTTCCCCGCGCCGCGAAGCCGCCGCTGCCGTGCCTCGCCGGAGAAAGCCGCCGCCGTCGCCGGTTCTTCTCACCCGAACCGGTATAAACCGAGAAAACCGCCGTTTTTTTTCTTTCGGTTTATTCGTTAGATCGGTTTTTTTAGGGTTCGCTAATTAGCGAACGTTCACCCGATTTTCTCTGTTAGCGAACAAATTCGTTCGTTAGTCTCTGTTAGCAGACGTTCGTCCGATAGATTTTTCTTCTTCTGTTTATTTTTGGCCAGGGACCTATCCGTAATTACTTTTATCGCAGTTTAGTCCTTGATCTTTAAACCCTCGCAACTTTTTGCTCGTTTATCCAAATATAGTGAAACCAACGCCAAAATCTTCGTCTTGTTCCCCTCTGTTTAGGTAAACAACTTGAACATGATTTTGAAAATTTAAAATTTGGTTTCCAGCAGATTTGAATTTGAATTTCTTTTGATCGTAGTTTGAGTTTCGTAGCTCCGATTCGATTGATTCCTTTTTGCAAATCGAAGCTCTTCACTTGAACTTTCTGTTTAGATCTTTTCTTTTGGGTTTTACCTTTGCATATTATGCTTGAGTGCTTATGTATGCTATTGTTTGTTCATGATAGAGTTTCCGGTGTGCGAGGCATGCTACTACGAATCACTAGGGTTTTCCGATCGTCAGCAAGGCAAGTAACACTTTGATCATACCCCTTTATTACCCAGTTTTTATGCATTAGTTTCAATCCTCAAACACTGCATGGTTAGGGTTTGATAACATGTGGGTACTGGGAAGTAGTTGATGAGGTAGGAACCTATTGTCCTTTATCAAACCATGGGTATTACTACGTTATGCTTACTTTGCTATGCTATGCTCGTAGACGTGGTTTGGTTTGAGAGTATTCATGAAAGATGTGAGAGTTATTGTTAACTAAGGTTTAACTTAAGGTGGCTACTCTAACACACATCTGGGTGGAATGGTTGTGGGCACCTGGGGAATCCAGTGTTGTCCAAGGAGATCCCGGGGAATACGTGTGATCATCCTATGGTTCGCCACCCAGGCTCAAAGGGATCATAAGATTATTCATGCTAGAAACTTCCGTGTGCAGCCACATGCCATTATGGGCTCTGGCATAGTTGAGTAAGTTGTGGGAATCCTTTCCATGATGGGCTAGCAGATGTAGGGGATTGTAGGTGTACTAGCCTATCTATCGGTTAAGGGGACCTCTTCGGAAAGACTGTGTCTCGGTCATCCGTTTCTCAAACATCATGCAGTGCGAGAAATACAACGGAGGAGATCGAGTCTTGTGGGGAAAAGTGCGCAAACCTGTGCAGAGTGACAAACTAATCATGGTTAGCCGTGTCCCCGGTTATGGACATCTTGAGTATCTGGTACTTGAATTATTGATTTGATCTCATCACATTACTTAATTAATTTGATTGGGTTGTCAACTTTTAATTGGGATTGAGTTGGGGTTACCTTCTCGATGTTCTCAACAAACTTTGTAGTTAAATAAAATATATTCCTTTGTTGTAGGGAAAAATTAGCTTGATACAAATGATAACCGTAGAGCCTCCACCAGCCAAATATGCATGTAGTGATAGCTGTTATTTCGTTCATTGCTATATAGTGTTATCTTGCCAGCATATTCCATGTGCTGACCTACACGGCTGCAAAGTATCATGTTGCAGAATTTTCAAACGACGAGTAAGGTGCGATAGGTCATTGTCATGCACTCAGCTATGCCGTTGGAGTTGATGGACTCATTTATCTTTGAAGCTTCCGCAGTTATTTTATTTAGTTGGCCTTCAGCCATATTTATGTAATAATTTCTCTTTATGAGGATTTTCGATGTAATAAGTGTGTGATTGAACTCTGTTATAAATCCTCGAGTACTGTGTGTGTCAGCATACTGATCCAGGGATGACACTTAAGCACAGAGACTTTGATCGATTGGGATCGGGTCGCTACAAGATAGTATCAGAGCCCACGCTGACTGTAGGATGCGACCACTAGGAAAAGCCACAGGATACTCTTCTCTACTCTTTTCTAACTCTTCTCCACTCATTTCTAACTCTTCTCTATTTCTACTCTATAGATGTCCAATCCCAGGAACAAGTTCACTCAGCCGGATGACGACACCCCTTTCGGACGCCACTTGAAGGAAGTCACCAAGTAACTGAACATCGGCCTACCAAGTTTCACCAGAACCTTCACTGCCACTTTACCAGAAGAGGAGCGCTGGAGGATCAAAGTTCGTGTACCTGGAAGGACATTTGCACCAACAACTGAGCCCATCGAGTTTACCTTGGATGCACCAACTTGGAGCTTGGGAAAGAGCATGGCAGCCCACATCACTTTTGGATGCATTTGTGAGGAGTACCACAAGGATCTCGTAGACACCGTCTACCAGATATGTGGACGCCGAGACGAGCAATGGGAGATGATTCGTACCAGGAAGGATGGATCTATTGCAGCGTACATTCAGGAGATGGATCAACACATTCGTCGATATGAGAACCAGATGTGCGCTATCATGAAGAAGACCAAGAAGGTGATGAAGAGGAATGTCGAGTTAGAAGAGGAACTCAAGTCAACATGCGATGGATATGAAGAAGAAATTGCCGTGCTACTGGAGAAGCAGGAAGAACTTAAGAAGAAGCTAGGAGTACCCGTGGTGAAACCAGAACCTGAAATGGACATTCAATCGGAAGACTACATCATACTAGATGACACAGACACTGATGATGGAGATGAAAATAGTGATGCAGATGAGGACAGTGATGACTATGAAGACGAAGCTGGAGCGGATATTATGGAGTCTTCCACCGATCAAAATTTCTAGTCGACCACCATGTTATTAGTAGTATTTCCTCCAAGTAGTTAGTATCGAACGATTTGTAATAGTAGCTTAGATCGATTGTTTGAATCTTGTTTGAAATTGAGTGGGGTGGAATGAATATGTTTGTCTCATATGCATATGGGTAGTGAAATCTCTCATTAGACCTATTCTATTATGTTCTCACCCCTCTAACCTATCAGATGCCTCCGAAACAAGACCCCGGATTCGCTTTCCCGCCGGAGCTCACCCAGTTGATCCAACAACAGAATGCCTTGATGCAGATGCTCATCCAGAACCAAGGCAACAACAACAACAACAACCCACCGCCACCACCTCCTGTTGACAACCTAGCCCGTTTTCTAAGGTTGAATCCGCCGGTGTTCTCTAGCAGCACCGAGCCGATTGTTGCTGATGACTGGCTCCGCAAGATTGGAAGGGAGCTGACCACCGCAGGTTGCACTGATGCTGAGAAGGTGCGCTTTGCCGCACATCAACTGGATGGACCCGCAGCCTCATGGTGGGAGAACTACACTGCCACTTTCCCCGTGGCCAATGTTACATGGGGTCAATTTCAGCAGGCTTTCCGCACTGCACATGTCTCAGCTGGAGCCATGAGTTTGAAGAAGCGTGAGTTTCGCAACTTACGCCAAGGGAATCGTACTGTGGGGCAGTATGTGGATGAGTTCAGCAAGCTAGCACATTATGCCCCAGATGATGTGGCCACAGATGCCGCGAAGCAGGAGAAACTTCTTGAAGGACTGAATGATGAGCTGAGCATGCAGTTGATGGTGGCAACTTTCAACAACTACCAGGAGCTGGTAGACAAGGCCCTAATGATTGAAGGCAAACAGCAGCAGATAGATAACCGCAAGAGGAAGTATGGACAGGGGAAGTATAATTCTGGAGCCCAGCAGAAGCCTCGCTATTCCCCGTACTCAGGAGGGCATACTCATCATAACCATGGAGGAAATTCACACACCCACAGTGTCCCTAAGAATGGCAATGGGAATGGAGGAAGCAACAGTCAGAAACATGCTAACCCCGCGACACCCGCTAAGAAGGATCTGAGTCACGTTACCTGTTACAAGTGCGGGAAGACTGGACACTACGCCAATGATTGTTTTGAGGCAAAGAATGGAAATGGCAACGGAAGCTCAGGAAAGAAGCGAAATCCCTTCACCCGAGGTCAGGTGAACCACGTCAACGTGGAGGAAGTTGAAGAGCAGCCTGATGCAGTTATTGGTAAGTTTTTGATTAAGTCATTTACAACCCTTGTTCTTTTTGACACTGGTGCATCGCATTCATACATATCAAGGGGATTTGTAGACAAGTTTAAGTTGCCAACCGTAGCCCTTAAGACACCTATGTTAGTAAGCTCACCAGGAGCGGAGTATATGGCTAGCCGAGGATGTTTTCAGCTGCCATTGACCATAGGTAGGCATGTTTTTCCCACAGACCTCATTATCCTGGAATCACAAGGATTGGATGTGATACTAGGCATGGATTGGCTATCCAAGTACGAGGGAAACATCGATTGTGCTATTAAGTCGATTCTTCTCACCACCCCAGAGGGAAAACGGATCAATTATGTGTCTCGGCATGCGCCAAGGAGGACTCAAGTAAATTCACTCTCAGGAGTTGTTCAGGAGGAAGTGCCAGTTGTGAAGGATTATCCCGATGTATTTCCGGAGGAATTACCAGGCATGCCACCAGACCGAGACATAGAGTTTTTGATCGAGCTGTTACCAGGCACTGGACCAATATCGAAGAGACCGTATCGGATGCCCACAAATGATCTGGAGGAAATTAAGAAGCAGATTAAGGAGTTATTGGAGAAAGGTTATATACGACCAAGTTCATCACCGTGGGGAGCCCCAGTGCTCTTAGTTGAGAAGAAGGATGGATCCTTGAGAATGGTTGTTGATTATCGTGCGTTGAATGAGGTGACGATCAAGAACAAATACCCACTACCGATGATCAATGATTTGTTTGACCAGTTGCAAGGAGCTAAAGTATTTTCCAAGATCGATCTTCGATCAGGATACCACCAGCTGAAGATCCGAGAACAGGATATACCTAAGAAAGCCTTTACCACGAGGTATGGGCTATATGAGTATACAGTTATGTCATTTGGTTTGACTAACGCCCCTGCCTATTTCATGAGTATGATGAACAAGGTGTTCATGGAGTTCTTGCATAAGTTTGTCGTTGTGTTCATTGATGATATATTGGTCTACTCAAAGAATGAAGAAGATAACAAGGAACATTTGCGCTTGGTTCTCGAGAAGCTCAGGGAACATCAGCTATATGCCAAGTTCAGCAAATGCGAGTTTTGGTTGAAGGAAGTCGGATTTCTCGGACATGTTATATCAGGAGAAGGTATAGCAGTAGACCCTTCCAAGGTTAAATCTGTCACCGAGTGGATGGCACCCACCTCAGTTGGGGAGATACGCAGTTTCCTTGGACTTGCAGGATATTATCGGAGATTCATTGAGAATTTTTCTAAGATTGTGAAGCCCATGACGGAGTTATTGATGAAAGACACCAAGTTCAAATGGACCGACAATTGTGAGGCCAGTTTTCAGGAGTTGAAGAAACATTTGGTTATAGCCCCAGTGCTGATTCTCCCGAACATACGCAAGGATTTCCAAGTATATTGCGACGCTTCACGTCAGGGACTTGGAGGCGTTCTTATGCAAGAAGGAAGAGTTGTTTCATATGCCTCACGACAGCTTCGACCTCATGAGTTGAATTATGCCACACATGATTTGGAGTTAGCAGCCATAGTGCATGCACTCAAGACATGGAGACATTTTCTTATCGGAAATCGTTGTGATGTTTACACGGATCATAAGAGTTTGAAGTACATCTTCACACAGAAGGAGTTAAACCTCAGGCAGAGAAGATGGTTGGAGCTCATAAAGGATTATGACATGAAGTTGCATTATCATCCAGGAAAGGCCAATGTTGTAGCAGACGCGTTAAGCCGCAAGAGTTATGTTAACACTCTCATAACCGGAGGATTACCTCAGGAGTTAGCCGATGACCTCCGAGAACTTCGTTTGGAGATAGTTCCGAGAGGTTTTGTTGCGGCATTGGAAATTCAGTCCACATTACTGGGAAGGATCCGAGAAGCCCAGAAGATGGACAAGGAGATTGTTGAGATAAAAGAAAGGATCAGCAAAGGAAAGGCTAAAGTTTTTCGTGAGGATGAGCACCAAACTTTATGGTTTGAGGATCATATCTATGTGCCCAATGACCCCGAGATTAGGAAGTTAATACTTTAGGGGGCTCATGATTCTCCCTACTCGATTCACCCAGGCAACACCAAGATGTATCTGGATTTGAAGGAGAGTTTCTGGTGGACAGGAATGAAGAAGGATATTGCAGAGTATGTAGCAGTATGCGACGTATGTCAGAAAGTTAAGGCAGAACATCAGAAACTAGCAGGATTACTTCAGCCTTTGCCGATACCCGAATGGAAGTGGGATAAACTTGGCATGGATTTCATCACTGGATTACCCAGGACTCGTTCAGGATATGATTCTATCTGGGTTGTAGTTGATCGCTTGACTAAAGTGGCTCACTTCATCCCCGTGAAAACCACTTATACAAGTGCTAAGTTGGCGAAGATATACATGACCAGGATCGTATGTCTGCATGGAGTTCCGAGGACCATCGTATCAGATAGAGGAACCCAGTTTACCTCGAAGTTTTGGAATCAGTTACACGAAACTTTGGGTACCAGGCTAGAGTTTAGTACAGCCTTTCACCCGCAGACAGATGGACAGACCGAGAGAGTCAACCAGATTCTAGAGGACATGTTGAGAGCTTGTGCGCTAGATTATGGATCTAGTTGGGATGATAATTTGCCTTACGCAGAGTTCTCATATAACAACAGCTATCAAGCTAGTTTGAAGATGGCCCCTTTTGAAGCCTTGTACGGAAGAAGGTGCAGGACACCACTGTCGTGGGATGAAGTTGGAGATAGACAGTTGTTCGGACCAGACTTAATCAGAGATTCTGAAGAGAAGGTTAAGTTGATTCGAGATAGACTCAAGATAGCCCAGTCCAGGCAGAAGAGTTATGCAGATACTAAACGCAAGGAGGTAACCTATGAAGTCGGAGACAGGGCATATCTTCGTGTGTCCCCACTTCGAGGAGTAAAACGATTTGGAGTCAAAGGAAAGCTAGCGCCACAATTTGTGGGACCATAGAGAATATTGGAACGTATGGGTGAAGTTGCCTATTGGAGTTACCCGAAGGTTTGTCAGGAGTTCATGATGTGTTTCACGTTTCCCAGTTGAAGAAGTGCCATGCAGAGATGGCCGGTATTTCCCTAAGAGATACAGTGCCCCTAGAAGCAATTCAGTTGGAAAGTGACCTAACTTACGAGGAGAAACCCATCAAGATTCTCGAGTTTGCCAGCCGAGTTACGCGCAGCAAGGTTATCAAGTTTTGCAAAGTTCAGTGGAGCCACCATAAGAAGAAGCCACCTGGGAGCGAGAAGAAGACCTACGGAAAGACCACCCACACCTATTTTCTAGCCAACCCGAATCTCGAGGGCGAGATTCATCTTAAGGGGGGTAGGTTTGTAACATCCCAATCTTCAATTTGGATGTTAATCATTAGGTCATCATATGCATTCATGCTCTTTGCATTTTTATTTGTTTTTATTTGGACATTTTTATCCTAGAGACCTTAAGCAACTCAAGGACCATTTGAGAGAGTTGGAGGTTTTCATAAAATCCATTTTTTTGAATTTTTCAAAATTGGTAATTTTGGATCAAATTGATTTTTATTTCAAATTATTTTTTCGATTATTTTGAAAATAAATAAAATAATGAGAGAAGACAATATGACTTCTTCAAACAGAGGAAATATTGGAAATTTAGTTTTAAATAAAAATAAATTTTATTCGAATTTTATTTGAGTTTTATTCGAGTAAATTAGGGAAAAATTGCATTTCAAAAAAAAATTGCATTTAGTCCAGAAAGATGTTCATGTTGTCCTAAATGTTAGGAGAGGACCGTGAAAATTGTTTCTGGAATTTTAGGATTTTTATTTTATTTTGATTTTGATTTTTCTTCGCGGCGAAATTTAAAAAAAAAAACTCTTCGACCGACTGGGCCGAAGCCCAGCCGGCCCAGGTCGCCACCGCCTTCCCCGCACCCGAGTCGCGCCCGAGCCGGACTCCGGCGGGAGTCCGGGAGCGCCACGCCGCCGCCGCTTGGCCCCTTGGCCAAGTCGGACCCACCCCGACCCCTTTAAATAGCGCCGCCCCCCCCCCTCTCTCCTCAAGTCGCCGTCGCTGCCCGAGCCGCCTGCGCCCGCGCCGCCGCACCACCCCGCCGCATTCCCCGCGCCGCGAAGCCGCCGCCGACGCCGCCGTCGCCGCTGCCGTGCCTCGCCGGAGAAAGCCGCCGCCGCCGCCGGTTCTTCTCACCCGAACCGGTATAAACCGAGAAAACCGTCGTTTTTTTCTTTCGGTTTATTCGTTAGATCGGTTTTTTTAGGGTTCGCTAATTAGCGAACATTCACCCGATTTTCTCTGTTAGCGAACGAATTCGTTCGTTAGTCTCTGTTAGCGGACGTTCGTCCGATAGATTTTTCTTTTTCTGTTTATTTTCAGCCAGGGACCTATCCGTAATTACTTTTAGCATAGTTTAGTCCCTGATCTTTAAACCCTCGCAACTTTTTGCTCGTTTATCCAAATCTAGTGAAACCAACGCCAAAATCTCTGTCTTGTTCCCCTCTGTTTAGATAAACAACTTGAACATGATTTTGAAAATTTAAAATTTGGTTTCCAGCAGATTTGAATTTGAATTTCTTTTGATCGTAGTTTGAGTTTCGTAGCTCCCATTCGATTGATTCCTTTTTGCAAATCGAAGCTCTTCACTTGAACTTTCTGTTTAGATCTTTTCTTTTGGGTTTTACCTTTGCATATTATGCTTGAGTGCTTATGTATGCTATTGTTTGTTCATGATAGAGTTTCCGGTGTGCGAGGCTTGCTACTACGAATCACTAGGGTTTTCCGATCGTCAGCAAGGCAAGTAACACTTTGATCATACCCCTTTATTACCCAGTTTTTATGCATTAGTTTCAATCCTCAAACACTACATGGTTAGGGTTTGATAACATGTGGGTACTGGGAAGTAGTTGATGAGGTAGGAACCTATTGTCCTTTATCAAACCATGGGTATTACTACGTTATGCTTACTTTGCTATGCTATGCTCGTAGACGTGGTTTGGTTTGAGAGTATTCATGAAAGATGTGAGAGTTATTGTTAACTAAGGTTTAACTTAAGGTGGCTACTCTAACACACATCTGGGTGGAATGGTTGTGGGCACCTGGGGAATCCAGTGTTGTCCAAGGAGATCCCGGGGAATCCGTGGGATCATCCTATGGTTCGCCACCCAGGCTCAAAGGGATCATAAGATTATTCATGCTAGAAACTTCCGTGTGCAGCCACATGCCATTATGGGCTCTGGCATAGTTGAGTAAGTTGTGGGAATCCTTTCCATGATGGGCTAGCAGATGTAGGGTATTGTAGGTGTACCGGCCTATCTATCGGTTAAGGGGGCCTCTTCGGAAAGACTGTGTCTCGGTCATCCATTTCTCAGACATCATGCAGTGCGAGAAATACAACAGAGGAGATCAAGTCTTGTGGGGAAAAGTGCGCAAACCTCTGCAGAGTGTACAAACTAATCATGGTTAGCCGTGTCCCCGGTTATGGACATCTTGAATATCTGGTACTTGAATTATTGATTTGATCTCATCACATTACTTAATTAATTTGATTGGGTTGTCAACTTTTAATTGGGATTGAGTTGGGGTTACCTTCTTGATGTTCTCAACAAACTTTGTAGTTAAATAAAATATATTCCTTTGTTGTAGGAAAAAATTAGCTTTATGCAAATGATAACCGTAGAGCCTCCACCAGCCAAATATGCATGTAGTGATAGCTGTTATTTCGTTCATTGCTCTATAGTGTTATCTTGCCAACATATTCCATGTGCTGACCTACACGGCTGCAACATATCATGTTGCAGAATTTTTAGACGAAGAGTAAGGTGCGATAGGTCGTTGTCATGCACTCAGCTATGCCATTGGAGTTGATGGACTCATTTATCTTCGAAGCTTCCGCGGTTACTTTATTTAGTTGGCCTTCAGCCATATTTATGTAATAAATACTCTTTATGAGGATTTTCGATGTAATAAGTGTGTGATTGAACTCTGTTATAAATCCTCGAGTACTGTGTGTGTCAGCATACCGATCTAGGGATGACACTTAAGCACAGAGACTTCGATCCATTGGGATCGGGTCGCTACACTTACTTAATTAAATGATATAGCCACCCTATTTGGTCATGATGAGAAAAATCGCTACTACTATATTCTTGAGTTATTTCCGTTCTTGTTAAAGGGTGATGCTAAGATATGGTATAATACTCTTGCTCCTGGTTGTGTGCGTAGTCCCCAGGATATGATTTATTACTTCTCTAAAAAATATTTTCCTGCTCATAAGAAACAAGCTGCCTTACAGGAAATATTTAACTTTGTGCAAATTGAAGAAGAGAGTCTCCCACAAGCTTGGGGGAGGCTTCTCCAATTACTTACTGCTTTGCCTGATCATCCTCTCAAGAAAAATGAAATACTTGATATCTTCTATAATGGACTAACCGATGCTTCTAGGGACTTCCTAGATAGTTGTGCTGGTTATGTTTTCAGGGAATGAACTGTTGACCAAGCTGAGGAATTATTGAATAATATATTGAATAATTATGATGATTGGACACTTCCTGAACCACTGCCTAAACCCACTCCAAAGAAGAGGGGTATTTTATTTCTTAGCCTGAAGATATGCAAGAGGCAAAGAAATGTATGAAGGGAAAAGGTATTAAAGCTGAAGATGTTAAGAATTTACCACTTATTGAAGAAATACATGGTCTTGACACACCACCACAGGTGGTGGAGGTAAATTCTCTTTTAAAAATTAATGAAGGGGATATCCCTTATAATAAACATCCTAGTCAATGCTTATATGAATTCGACAACAACATTAGAAAACAAGATCACTTCAATGCTAATGTTATGAAACAATTGAAAAAAAATCTAATATGATTACTCGCTTGAGTGACTTGTTATTTAGAATCACTAATGATGTTCCAGGTGTAGGGAAACATGCCTCTATGGTTCAAACCTAGTTAGAACAGGTTGCTAAATCTCAAAGAGAATTGCTTAGTGAAATGAACAATAATATGAATGATTATGTTGTTAGAGTAGCGACTAGAGGAGGTAAAATGACTCAGGAGCCACATTATCCTGAAGGTCACCCTAAAAGAATTGAACAAGACTCTCGAAGAATTAATATTGATGCAGCTAGTCCTTCTAAAAAGAAAAGGAAAAAGAAAAATGATAGGACTCTGCATACTTCTAGTGAACCAGAGGTAGAAAAACCTTCTGATAATGATAATGATGTCTCTATATCATATGCTAAAACTCAATCTGGTAATGAACATTCACCTAGTGATAATGAAAATGATAATGATGATGTTCATGAAGATACTCAACAAGACAATGAAAAAGAACCATATAATGATGTTGAGATAGAACCTGTTGTTGAACTTGATAATCCACAGCCTAAAAATAAAAGTTATGATAAAAGAGGCTTTGTTGCTAGAAAACATGGTAAGGAAAGAGAACCATGGGTTAAGAAACCCATGCCCTTTCCATCTAAACCATCTAAGAAAAAGGATGAAGAATTTGAATGCTTTGATGAAATGCTTAGGCCAGTATTTTTGCGCACTCGTTTGACGAATATTTTAAAGATCGACCCTTATGCTAAATATATGAAAGACATTGTCACTAATAAAAGAAAAATACTTGAAGCTGAAATCTCCACCATGCTTGATACTTATTCTTTTAAAGATGGAATACCTAAGAAACTAGGAGATCCAGGAATACCAACTATACCATGCTCCATTAAAAGAAACTATGTCAAAACTGCTTTATGTGATTTGGGAGCCGGTGTTAGTGTTATGCCTTTCTCTTTATATAAAAGACTTGATATTTGAATAAACTCACTCATACTAAAATATCATTGCAAATGGCTAACAAATAAATTGCCATACCTATCGGTATTTGTGAGGATATGCCCGTTGTTGTTGCAAATGTTACTATCTTGATAGACTTTGTTATACTTGAGATGCCCGAGGATGACAACGTGTCGATTATCCTTGGTAGACCCTTTCTAAATACTGCATGGGCTGTTATTGATTGCAATAAAAGCAAAGTCACTTTTCATATCAATGGTAATGAGCAAACGGTGCACTTTCCGAAGAAACAATTTCAAGTGAGTGGTATTAATGTTATTGAAAAGTCTCCAACAATTAGTATTGGAAGTTTTCAACTCCCTCTTCCAACTGCCAAAAAGAAATATGAAATACTTACTGTTGGGGATATGCATATTCCCGTTGAGGTAAGTTAGTGTTTTACGAAAGTTCTTCGGGTTCATGCTAATCGAAAGTGGTTGTTAATAAGACTTGATCAACCTTATTAATGGATTATTTTCGAGAGGCATGTGGTCAATGAATTTAGTGAGCACAACCTTCTGTCCCTACTTTTTGTTTTCTGTTATTTTTTAGTTAAATACAATAAAATGTCATGTTTATCCTTTTTTCTGAATTTTCCTGTGCAATAAAAAGTGCCCAAAAATAAAAGTGCTAAGAATGACCTGAAATTTTGACACGATTTTTTCTGAATATTTAAGAATTCTTTATACAAAAAACAACACACAAGGGTGCCCCTGGTCCCACTAGGTACCAGGGCGCACCAGCTACTCCAGGCGCGCCCTGGTGGGTAGTGGGCCCCACGAGGCGCCCCTCAGTTATCCCTTTAGCCCATGTCATCACCTACCTCCAGAAAAAATCATCCTTGCTCTCTCTCCCGTGTTCTTGCTCTCAAACCCACGGATTTTGATCTCTTTGTTCGAAGCTCCGTTTCCGAGACTGTTTTGGGGGCTTGCTACTTGGTATATGACTCCTCCATTGCTCCAATTAGTTTTTGTTCTAGTGGTTTATATTTTGAGTAATTAGCTACTCTTGGTGCTGCTGTAAATGAGCTTGCATGTTGAATTCTTTGAGTTCCAAGTAGTTTGAATGCTTGATATAGCCTCTAGACATCCATATGAGTAGTTGCTATCAATCTTGTGAAGTTTTGTTGACAAAAATTTTCCCAAATTTTTTCAGAAATTGTTCGCAAATAAAAATGCACCTCTTTAAGAGTTCTTCGAGGCGGAGGTCCTCAGGAGCATCATTGAGCGAGATCTCGATATGACAGTCCTTTGTTGAGCCTAGTGAAAGCTCGATACGGGATGCCGATACCAAATCATGCTTATGGCCGTGTGACGAGTTCATGATAGGAGCAGGGACAAAGGAAGAATTTGAGCAGTATGTTCACAACACCGAGCTCGCTCCCTTCATCGCAAATAAGTGCATTCAACATCTCAACCTCACCTAGACATTCACCAAGAAATTTAAATATCATTCTCGTGATTCTAGAGTTTCATTTAACCTTTATGATAGTGCTTTTACCATGCCTCTAGAACAATTCTGTGTTGCATGCAAAATTCCATATTTGGGTTCGCTTGATGAACCACCAAAATCTAAGTATGAGTCATTTTTAACTAGTCTCTGTTGTGGTGAGGATAGAGGAGTGACATAAGCTAGAATAAAAAGTATACAATTTCCATCAATCTGCTACTTTGCACTCTTTAATGGTAAATGCATCATGGGCAAACAAGATTGCAGTACCCTCTGTGCCCCCGACTTGAGCCTCATACACACTTCTCTAACAGGAATAAAATGTTATAATCTTGGAGCAATTATTGCATGGAGGTTGCAACGCAATGCTGACAGTGGTCACTTTTATGGCGGGATTTATGCCTCCCGTATACCTAGGAAGCTGGGTGTGTCACCTTGGCACAATGATCCTATTTTACCTTGCAGTACCTAGACTTTGGGGCCATGCAGCGTCATGAGTTTATTAAATATAAGGCCACTAATTGTAACTATAACTTAATGTTCGATAAAAAAACCCATTGTACCTGTTATTTTGCCTGCACCTGCTCTCTTTGATTATCAGAGTAAAGGAAGATACTACATTTATGAGAGCGAGGTGCACGAGTACAGCGCGGCAGTAGAGGCTGCCCGCCAGGTTGAGGAGGCTGCGCCGAGAGCCTCCACAAGCTATCATTCTGACTATTATCCAGGCTACGGATGGTGATTACCAAGTTAGGGCAAAAGTCTAAGCTTGGCGGAGTACATATTTCCACCGACATTACATTCATGTTCACACACTTCATTTCAGTTGTCGGTGTTCACACTTTTTCATTGTATCATCCATGTTAGTTTTATTTTCTCGCTTTCATCTTGTGTGTTTGAAAAACTTTGAGAAAATCCAAAAATATTTCTCGTTTCTTTTTGATATTTCTTTCTAGTTTAAATTAGTCATAGTATTAAAAGAAAACAAAAAAGATTTCCCATTTCTTCTTTTGCTTGTTGGGAGCTTTCCCGTGTAAATAGTTTTTCTCGTTCTTGTTTTCCTTTCTTTAATTTGCTTTCTTCAAGAAAAACTAAAAACTCCAAAAATATTTTGGTGTGTTTCTCTGAAATTCTTTTCTTTTCTTTCGTTGAGTTGTACCAAGGAGAAGACCACGATGAAAATGTTGAGTGGCTCTCATATGCATTACTGTTGATCTAACAAAGAGCCCAAATTATTTTGTCTTCTCCTTTGAATAAAGTGTTTGCAGATTTCAGCTTAGTCCACGACACTCTTGCACTATTATTATTTTCAAATCCTTCGGTCGTGCAAGTGAAAGGCAATAATGACGATACTTGATGAAGTGACTGTGGCAAGGAAAAGCGGGTATGAACTCAAGTTGTTTTTGTTTTTGTAAATATGTTTAACTAAGTATCCATGGTTCAGCATATTATGATTAAACATGCTTGCAATGACAATTAGAGATTATAGTTGCTCATGCCATGCTTAAGTAGCTACGAGTGGATAATGATTTATCTTGAGTGTCAACATGCATTAAAATGATTGTGATGTAGTATGATGAGATGGTATCCTCCTCTGAATGTTTCAAGTGGCTTGACTTGGCACATGTTCACGCATGTAGTTGAATCAAAACCAACATAGCCTCCACGATATTTATGTTCATGGTGTTTATATGCTACTCATGGTAGTATTCAATGTCAATTATTCATAATGCATGATCATGATTGTTTTTGCTCTCTAGTTGGTCGCTTCCCAACCTAATTGCTAGCCTTCTCCTGTACTAAGCGGGAATACTGCTTGTTCATCAAAACCCTTAAACCAAAGTTATTCCAGATGAGTCCACTATATCTACCTATATGTGGTATTACCTTGCCGTTCCAAGTAAATTTGCATGTGCCACCCCTAAAAATTCAAATGAACATCTGTTTTGTGTGCCCGGACCGCTCATGGAGCGATAGGGGGTGGTCAGTATCTTCCATATGCTAAGCGGGTTATTCTCATGATGAGTGTTTGTTCACTCGTCCTTGGACGAGAGGGGCTGGTAATAGGGATGCCCAGTCCCGAAATCAAAAATTACAAATAATTAAACAAAACTCCCCCGGACTGTTGTTGGTATGGAGGGCACCCGAGGATTCGGCTATCCATGGCTTGTGTTTGTTGGTGGAGGGGGAGTAAACTTTACTTTTCTCGCTTGGGAACCACCGCTAATGTGTTTAGCATGGAAGATATTGAAAACTCCTGGTCGTAACATTGACAGTAAGGGTATGCCTCCCAAAATTATATTTATCTCTGATTTAAACTTCAAGCTCTGGCACCTCTACAAATCCCTTCTTCCCTCTACGAAGGGACTATCCATTTACTTTTATGTTATTTTACTTTTATGTTGAGTCATCACCTTCTCAAACAAGCACCAGTCCTGAGAACACTATTGTCATCCTCATGCATTGTGTATAGTGAATGTTGAGTGCATCATGACTGGATCTCTTCTACCATGAGTTACAATGTTTAGTCACTCTTGAACTTTGGAGGTGCTCTGCATTTATGTTTTGCAGTCTCAGAAAGGGCTAGCGAGATACCACTATTATCATATTATATCATGATTGTTTTGACAAAGTGTTGGCATTTGAGATATCTTATTATTACTCGCTGGTTGATTATGCCATTGAAGTGAGTGAATATAATTCCTAAGAGTTATTGTTTGCATGGTTAATTATGATCTTTGCTAAAAACCTGGGTGCTATTTAAGCATATATATGCACACAAGAACAAAAGAGTTCGCAAAAGTTTTTCTTTATCACTTTCAGTTTGTAAACTGAATTGCTTGAGGACAAGCAATGGGTTAAGCTTGGGGGAGTTGATACGTCTCCATCGTATCTACTTTTCCTAACGCTTTTGATCTTGTTTTGGACTTTAATTTGCATGATTTGAATGAAACTAACCCGGACTGACGCTGTTTTTAGTAGAACTATCATGGTGTTGTTTTTGTGTAGAAATAAAAGTTCTCGTAATCGAACAAAACTTTTTGGAGAATTATTTTGGAATAAATAAAAATACTGGAACAAAGACACACTAGAGGAGGGGGCCCAACTGCCCACTAGGCACCAGGGCGCGCCACCCCCCTCTGGCGCGCCCTGGTGGGTAGTGGGGCCCACGAGGCTCCGCTGACCCTAATTCCGACGCTATAAAATCCTATTTTTCCAGAAAAAATACGAGAGGAAGTTTCATCACGTTTTACGATATGAAGCCGCCGCCACCTCCTGTTCTTCATCAGGAGGCCAGATCTGGAGCCCGTTCGGGGCTCCGGAGAGGGGGATCTTCGGTCTTCGTCATCATCAACCATCCTCCATCACCAATTTCATGATGCTCACCGCCGGGAGTGAGTAATTCCTTCGTAGGCTTGCTGGTCGGCGAGGAGTTGGATGAGATTCATCATATAATCGAGTTAATTTTGTTAGGGCTTGATCCCTAGTATCCACTATGTTCTGAGATTGTGTTGCTATGACTTTGCTATGCTTAATGCTTGTCACTAGGGCCCGAGTGCCATGATTTCAGATCTGAACCGTTTATGTTTTCACTATAATATTTATGTTCGTGATCCGATCTTGCAAGTTATATGCACCTGCTATGTGTTATGATCCGCATACCCCAAGATGACAATAATTTGGATTCTTTTCGGTGATTACCGTAGTTTGAGGAGTTCATTTATTCACTATGTGCTAATGCTTTGTTCCGGTTCTCTTTTAAAAGGAGGCCTTATTAATATCCCTTGGTTTCCTTATGGACCCCGCTGCCACGGGAGGGTAGGACAAAAGATGTCATGCAAGTTCTTTTCCATAAGCACGTATGACTATTTACGGAATACATGCCTACATTGTATTTATGAACTGGAGCTAGTTCTGTGTCACCCTAGGTTATGACTGTTATATGATGAATATCCAACGAAATCACCGATCCAATGCCTATGAGCTTTTCACATATTGATCTTGCTAAGTTACTACTATTGCTGCTACTGTTACAACTACTACAAAATTACTGCTGCTACCGTTACTGTTACTACTGCTGCTATCACTATCATACTAGTGTGCTACTGATCACATTGCTGCAGATATTTAATCTCCACATGTGCTTGAATTGACAACTCAACTGCTAATACTTACAAATATTCTTTGACTCCCCTTGTGTCGAATCAATAAATTTGGGTTGAATACTCTACCATCAAAAACTGTTGTGATCCCCTATACTTGTGGGTTATCAGGTATTTTTGTGTTTTGATATATGATAAAAGTAGACCCCGAGGACCATAGTTTTCACTAGAGGCTTCTCTCTCGAGCACATAGCATATGGTGGGTGAATAAATTACTGTTGAGCAATTGATAGAAAAGCACAAAGTTATGATGATATTCAAGGCAATGATCATGTCGGAGACAAGTAGACCGACTCCTGCCTGCATCTACTACTATTAATCCACCAATCGACCCAATTAATATGAATAAACCCCATCATTTTATCCTTAATGGCAACAATACAACTACGTGTCTTCTACCTTTTTGTTACTTGGATATAGAGCATTGCAAGATTGAACCATCACAAAGCACCTCACCGATTGAAGATAAATCAATCTAGTTGGCCAAACCAAACGGATAGATCGGAGAGAAATACAAATCTATAACAATCATGCATAATTAAGTTCAGAGAAGTCTCAATTAATATTCATGAATAATCTGATCATAAAACCACAATACATCATATCCCAATAAACACACCGAAAAAGAAGATTACATCAAATAGAACTCCAAGAACATCGAGGAGAACATTGTATTGAAGATCAAAGAGAGAGAAGAAGCCATCTAGCTACTAGCTATGGACCCGTAGGTCCGTGGTAAACTACTCACACATCATCGAAAGACAACAAGGATGATGTAGAAGGCCTCCGTGATCGATTCCTCCTCCGGTAGAGTACCGAAAAAAGCCTCCATATGGGATCACGGAAGAACAGAAACTTGCCCCCTAGGGCGGATCTCTATTGGTTTTTCGATTTTAGAGAATTTATAGAGGTGGAATTATGTCAGACGGAGCCCCCTGGGGCCCAAAAGGTAACAGGGCGCGTCCTGTGCGCGCTTTGTTGCCTTGCCGTCTCCTCGGTTGTCGTCTTGTCTCCTCCCGAAGCTTCTAGGGTCTCTCTTGTCCAGAAAAAAATCATCAAAAAGTTTTATAGCGTTTGGACTCCATTTGGTACTGATATCCTAGAAAACCAAAATAGCAACTGGCACTAGGCACTGGGTTAACAGGTTAGTCCCACAAAATGATATAAAATAGCATATAATTGCCTATAAAACATCCAAGATGTACACTATAATAGCATGGAACAATCAAAAATTAAAGATACATTGGAGATGTATCAGTGCATGCGTTGCATGGTAATCCCTACTCCTTGAATTAATATCGATTGTAAGGCCTCTCCATTGCCTAACGATCAGCTACATTGATGTGAGACTTTCTTAATTTTTGTCTTCTTATAAAATCCCCACCATCATTCTATTCTCCATCCAAAGTGCAAAGACCAAGGCTTGTAAATTGAGAATTTAGTGAAGTGCTAAGTAGTTGAAATGGGATCGTCCTGGATCTCATTGCTTGACTGGAGCTCTAGGTTGTGTCATGACAAGATGTTTGAATATGATAAAGCATTGTGTGATTGAGGAAATGAATATGATATATATGGTATGCTTGAAAACATTAATCCATGAAAATCAATAGTAGTTTCATTTACACTTTTGGATGTTACTTGCTTGATATCAATTATAGATCATTGCTTTGAATCAATGTTGTCTTGAGTTCACACCATTGTTACATCCTTTGTTCAAGATTATGTTGGGTAGCATACAACATGAAAAATTATCTTTGTTTATCATTTAACTACTAGGGGACCAGCATGAATTAAGCTTGGGGATGCTCATACGCCTCAAACGTATCTATAATTTTTTACTATTCCATGCTATTATGTTACCACTTTTATATACTTTTTATACCAATATATATTATTTTTCTAGACTAACCTATTAATTTAGTGCCTAGTGTCAGTTCATGTCTTCTGCTTGTTTTTGATTTCTCAATATTTAGGAAGGTAAAAACATGATGCCTATTATTGATGATTTTTTTAGACAACAGGACCCTAGAAGCTTCGAGGGAGGATGAGAAGACCCACCATGCATGGACCCACATGGCGCACCCTGGCCCTAGGGTGCTCCGCCAGGGTGTGTGGGGGGCATGGGAGCCGCCTTTTCTCCATTCCACCGCCATAAATCTTTATAAATACTGAAACTCTTTGTTGTATTTTTTGAAGAATTTTATCGCCGCCGCAAGTTCCTGTTTCACGAAGATCCCATCTGGAGGCCTGGTTTGGAGTTTTGCCGAAGGGGTAAGCCATTGTCGGAGCCTTCTTCATCAACCTTGCTGCCTCCATGATCATGTGTGAGTAGTTCCATTAGGACCTTAGGGTTCACAGTAGTAGCTAGATGGCTCTCTCTGTCTCTCTCTCTCTCTGTCTCTCTCTCTCTCTCTCTCTCTCTCTCTCTCTCTCTCTCTCTCGGACCTTCAATACCATGCTCCTGTGAGCCTTTTCATATGATCGGGATCAATTCGATGTAATCGATCGGTGATTTGATTGTTGGGATATGATGAATTGTCATTTTATAATCAGATTGTTCATTAAAATCAATTAAATCTTTTGAGGTTTTCTTGTTTTATAATTAAATTGCTTTGCATGCTCTCCGATCTATTTATGTTCTTTGGCCAAGTTTTATGGGTTTTTCTTTAGAGGGAGTGGTGCTTTGTAGTGGGTCGAATCTTGCGTTGATCTAACCCGGTGACAATAAGGGCTAATGCACATATTGTATTATTGCCTCTAAGGATAAAACAACGGGGTTTTGTCATATTGCTTAACTTCTTCCTGTGTACATTATGTCATCTTATTGATTGTCATACTCTGTTTCTTGCAAACTTAATACATTGAGATGCATGTTGGATAGCGGTTTGGCGGCGGAGTATTAGTAGTAGATGTTGTTGGATTAGTGGTCTACTTAGCACGAACATAATGCCTATATGAGATTATACCATGAATGATCATAATCATAAATAATGCAATTTGGTCGATTGCCCAACTATAATTTGTTTACCATGCCATTTGCCTGTTTTCGAGAAAGATGCCACTGGTGAACCTATGCCCCCGAGTCTATTCTGTATTATTGAATTCTTCTACACAATTTATATTGCTATTTTTTCATTTTGCCTTGCTACTATTTATCCCTATCACTTGTGTTTAATCTTGTAACTAGCAAGACAAGGGGATTGGCAACCCTCTTATCGTGTTGGGGACAAGCACGTTTGTGTTTTGTGCGCAGGTGCTGTTGAATTTGTTAGCTTGGGGGACTCCTACTGGATTGATAACCTTGGTTCTCTAACTGAGGGAAATACTTGCTACTATCCTGCTTCACCCTTCCTCATGGGGAATCCCAACGACTCCTACGAGAGTACCAAGTTTCAGCTCAGTGGAGACCCTCAGACCAGTAGCATACATCAAAAGTGTGGCCGCCACTGGGGTGGCATTGCTCGACATCACACCATGGAGGCATGTCCACCGTGCAGCCTGGACAGGAACTGCCAATTTAGCTTCGCACATCGTCCAGGTCAGGGTGTTCCAAAGGGCATCGGGGGACCTAGCAAAGCCCATGCAGGTGACCTCCTCTACGGTAGCCTTGGACACGATTCAGATGGCGAGCATGTTTAGCTCCTTCTCCACCCCTGCTTCGAATGTGTCAACCTCCCGCCTAACCACCTGCGATAGTGCTGCATCGGATTTGACACACGCCCACCTCTTCTTTGCCGCCTCCATTGCCCAGATCCAGGAAGACGCAACATCCCACGGATGAACTGCCCTGTCCTGACAGAGATTCATCTGCACCATCTTACTCTCTACTAGCGCCACTGGACATGAAGGAAGGAGATCTTAAAGCATCAGATGGTGTTGGAGTGGCTACAGCCTTAACTTGGCCTTCGTGCACAATGGAGGAATGAGACGTGACCTCACCGTCGGTGATGAGGGGAGGCGCGATAAAGAAGACGATGAATGGTAAGGAGGGGTGCCATCAACACCTTCATTAGGATGGCGCGTCCCAAAAGCACCAGCTATTGGGGAGGCGGAGTTGACGGCAAGGGAGGTGAAGAAGTAGGAAAGAAGGAGGTGTCTCGAGCGTCTGGGTTGTGGGAAGCCATTTTCTTGGCATGGGGCTACTCACCGGATGGTGGTGGAAGAAGCTACCAAAAAACCGGTCCCGTACCCGTGCTCCCCTTTTATAGGTCGGGGTTAGAAGTGGAGAAGTCACCCTTGAAAAGAGGGTGTGCATCCCACCATTCAGGTTTAACATGCCACACGTCGCTGCCATCAATCAAGCGCGAACCGACGCAGCTGCAAGACTTTCATGAACATTGGCGGCTCCGCTCCCGTGGAAGCGCCATGATGCTCCAACTTCTCCAAATAGACGACCTTTGGGCTGGCCCATTTAGGATTGGGCCCTCCCACCAGCAGTTAGCCATCTTTTCCTAAGGCACACAAAGCTAATGGAAGGGCCAAAGGCTACTATTGGCGTAATGGTAATAGGGGTGTCTCGAGCACACCATGTGGACCAGCCAAAGGCATGCCAACATATCATGACCGGTAAAAACAGATCCACGGGAAAAGAGTTAAGGACCCAAAAAATATTATACTCACCATAAGTGTGCTATGGCACACAGATTTTCATCCGAGATCTGGATAGCGTCAAAGATTCGAAGCTTGGGAAAAGTGACTTCAACAGTGATGTCACCATGCTCACCGGCCGAGCACGGCATCGCAGGGATGCTCACTGCACGGCACAAATATAGCCTCATCGTCAAAATAAGAATTTAATGAAGCAGTAGTTTATGGGATGCAAACCACCGTAGGCCTACATATAGTAGGCGGTAAAAAACACCGTCCTACAAATGGTACACGCGATAAGGCACGCAACCCACAAAATCAGCGTCTATGAGCAAAGGATATCCCATTGACTGGCATGTGGGTTCTAGCGATGAGACACTTGCAGGAGGGACACACCAACGCATGATAATGATCAAGGGCACTCGAGTGCCTGGCTCACCTGCACATAACAGGTGATAAGCTACCTGGCAACAACTCACTTAGTCAAAGATGACACGTGGGCTCTAGCCCACTCATTTTTGTGTGTGTTCACACAAGTATAGAAGGCTATTGTGGTGCCCCCAACACTATATAAGGGGAGGACCGGTGCCATCCAAAATAACCTCTCCCACACACAGAGAAATACAACACTTATAGGAGTAGGAGAGAAGGGCATGCTTGGGCTAATAGAACTAACCACATACTGAGCCATGAGCATTTCAAAAGCTCTTTCAAGCATTCCAGAGCTCGCCCGAGCATATGTAACCACCGCCGTATCACCCACATACATCAACCAACCACGAACATAAGAAGGGTATTACGCCTCAATGCACCCTGGACATGTATAAATATTGGTGTCCCATGGTCTTAGGTAGCTAGCGGAAGACTGAGTGTTTTAGCCCCTGGCCGAACAAACATACAGGATATCCTGGATCCCTAATGTATTGAGTTGACACTCCGAAAGTGCTACAAAAGGTAGATGAAAAACAATATTGCTCATAAGGTCCTTTGATAATTTCTGATAATCCCACAGTCACAAAGATTCTTCTTCGAGGAAAATATCATAGCACACCAAGTGGCACAATGAGAAGAGGGTGGTTGAGAAATGTTATGAGACACACCACTGATGACGAGGCATGGAACTCCTTTGACGAAGTCTATCCTTGGTTTGCCACAGATCCCCATAACTTGAAGTTAGGCTTTGCAACAGATGGATTAAATTACTTTGGACATATGAGCAGTGCAAACATTATGTGGTCTATTTTTTTCATGTCATATAACATCCCACCCTCGATGTGCATGGACTAATCTAATTTCATGATGGCATTGCTCATTCCTAGAAAATATTCATTAGGAAATTACTTTTCATGTATTTATGCAGCCACTGTTAAAAGATATGATGGAGCAGTGTACGCACGTGCAAAACATTCAATTTGCATGCGGTTTAGTGATGTATGCACGGGCAAACCATTCGATTTGCATGTGGCATTTATTTGGTCTATTCATGATTTTGATGCATATACCACTACCTCAGGTCAGAGCACAAAATTTACTATTCATGTGTGCACTGCGACGAGAATCCTAGTTATGAGGCATTGATTTTTTTTGATATGTTGGCCATCATCGTTTGCTTGAAGCAAATTACCCTTTTAGTAAAAACAGGCTATTCAATAACAAGTGTGAGAAGAGAAAAGCACCAAGGAAGTCCACAAGCAAAGAGGTGGAACATGTGGTAGAGCATCCTAAGGAGGATTATATACTAGGTAAATATCCAGGAAAACCAAGTAGGAAGAAAAAGTGCGTGGATCATCCTACATGGCACCTGAAGGCGATGTTATATGAATTACCATACTGGAAAGATCTTAATTTATCTCACAACCTCAATGTAATGCACATTGAGAAGAACATACATGAGACTATTATTGGCACACTTCTTGAACTTTATGGTAAGAATAAGGATACCGTCAGTGCCAGAGTTGATTTACAAATTGTCAATATCAGGGAGGACTATTTTATGAAAGAAGATTTGAAAAAGAGGGATTCTTGCAAGAAGTTTCATGCACCTTGGACGCTTAGTAAGGAAGGTAAGAAAAAGTTGTGCAAGTTTTTTGGCTAATGTCACATTCTCAGATTGTCACACTGCAAACGTAGCAACATATGGGGATGTCGAGACCTTTAAAATACACGGGTCAAAGATGCATGATTACCATGTACTTCTACACAGCATCTTACCAGCTGGTCTTAGACGCATTGCCCCCAAGGAGATGTATAAGGCTATCGCTGAACTAGGGAGATTTTTTAAGGAGTTGTGTGCCAAGTAATTAAGAACTGATGTCATGCAATGATTGGAGTGTGAAATTAGCTGCAAGCTTGAGAAGATCTTCCCACTTGCTTTCTTTGTTATATTGTTGCACCTAACTGTTCATCTTCTAGGGGCGCTTCTAAGTGGGGGTTTTCAATATGGTTGGATGTATCCAGTTAAGAGAAGGATTGGTTACCTCAAGGCAACTGATAGGTGGAAACCCGATGAACGAGTTCACGCCCGAGGGTGGCCCGATCTTCACGTCGTAGGATCAAATCGGAAAGGATAACTAGCTTTATACCTGCCAAGGTTGGATGCAGCCCGTACGTTGGGGATGGCTGACTGAAGCTACAAGAACTCCAACCTGATGTCCGAACAATCGCAGAACCACAAACCGGGACTAACCCACACAAAACGGTCGGAACCGTAGAGCACGAATTAGGGGGAACCAGAGGCTCCTTCTCACGAATCTGGATGAACTCACAAGAGCAAAGGTAGCAAGGATCTCTCGGATCTCTCTAGCAGTCTTGCTGCATAAGCTTGTAGCTGAATGGTTTGACAAAAGGCTCCTAAGAGTATGGGGGAGATGGTATTTTATAGCAGGGACAACCCCAAAAATTGCCTTTGGAGCTCGGCCTCCATGGAGGCCTCTAAATTCAAATTTCAAATTTCATCGAAATTCATAATTTTACATTTCAAAAAATTCTGAATTTTTTTACAGATATACATGAAAGCATAACACACATGTGTGTAAATTTTCAGGGCAAAATACGTTGAAATGAGGGCTGTGCAAAAAAGACAAATCTGGGGCTTTTTAACACATGATACTATTCATCCTCCCAGGCCATGAATTTGTCTTTTTTGTACAGGTCACATTTCAATGTATTTCATTATGAAATTTTACACACATACACATAACATCCTTGTTTACTTGCACAATTTTTTTTAGATTTTTTTGAAACTAAAAAGTTTGAATTTTGATTTTTTTTAAAGGCCTCCATGGAGGCCGGGAGCCAAACGTCCATTCTCGGACAACCCCCCTTAGCTAGGTGTGAAAATGGTTTCAAAAGTAAGCAGGTTTTCATGGCTTCCTTGGGGGAATAAGCAGTCAACTTTGGGAGTTGTTGGAGAGCTCATCGGAAATTCACGAAGCCTGGACACCTTCCATGAGAATGACTAGAGCTTTTGACTCACAACTCCAAATGATGTGAGGTTTTTGTATTGGAAAGATAATTTGATGTAGCTTCTGGTGATGTACCCCTATGGCCCCGTCTCTCCACCACATGGGTGTGGCACAACAAAACATCAGAGGTAAAAACTAACAGCGTCAGCTTCACTTGAAACTTGTTTTCTCCAAACTTTTTCCTCCAAACTGGTTGCTTCAAGGGCTCATAGGTTGTTGGATTTCTTCCATGTGATACCTAACTTCAACCAACAACAATGAGGATGAAATCATAATTGTGTCATCAAGGTTACAAGGTAAACTTAAGTTTGCGTTCACCTGGTCACTTATTAGTTTGGCGCGACTTCTAGTGATTGGACCTATAATTGTTGGAGACTTGTCAATGGTTGTGGTGTCCTCATCAGCAACTATGCATAACAAAGCAAGGCATTAAGATTCAATTGTTGAGTCCTATATCGTTGATAAGTGCTTGACATTTTCTCTAGATATTTGAAAGAATACATAGAAACCAGATTTAGCAGGCCTGAATGGAACATGAATAAGAAAGATAACAAGGATAAAAATTCTAAAGCTTGCCGAGGTGGGTTAAGTACTTCTTTTAGATGGTGAAAACTCACTAGGATGAGCCATAAGAAATTCTTCACTAAGGAATTGCCAAAAATGGTTTGGTATGTACTTAACAAATGTCTAGAAGCACAACCATATATGGAGTAATTTTCTATCACCTTATTCGTTCCTACTACGATGTTATGAATTATTTTAACTACGGCAATAACAAGTCACTTTTTTCATGCGATTCACAAGGCAAAACTAAAGAAAAATGGTGAGCGAAACATCGACAAGAAGCTTAAGAAAGACTTCTGAGAACGGTTTGAAAGTCATGTGAGAACTTTAAAAAATGCATCACAAGGTTTGCGAACACTATCATGAGGGCCAGACAGTCATGTAAATGGGTAGGCTGCCGACAATATCCTTGGTGCTAGGTTTCATACCGTGCATCTTGAAAAGAACCGAAGTACACAAAATTCCAGTATCGTGATGAAGGCATGTGTTGATGGTAAAGAAGAAATTGAATTATACGGGGTTGTCAAGAAGTTCTTAACTTGCAATATGGAAAGGATTAATATATTTGTTTCAATGTGATAAGCATGACCTTGATAGCAAGAGCATCATGAGGATGGACTCATATGGATTCTTTCGAAGTGTAAATACGTCTGTCATTTGGTACAAGGAAGACCCATTCATGTTGGCATCCCAAGCTAACACATGTATTTACTTGGAGGGCACAAAGTATGGTAATCTGTGGATGGTGGTTCTGACTATGAGCCACATACATTCATGTGATGTTCTAGAAATAGGAGACGATGACCATGAATGGAATCAAGAAACCTATGAGGAAGAAAACATTTCTTTATTATATTGTATTGTTCCTGATGATGCTGATGCAAACGACAAAGATGATGCTTTCCAAAATGTTGAACATGATAATGAAGAAGGGTTAGTGTGCATGCTCATGTTGTTAATGAACTATAGCGTCAAGACGCCAATACCATTGGAGATGTCTACAACAGCTAGGAAGAACGAAGTAATGACGAAGACTTACATTCAGTTAACTAGGATAGTGATCTTGATTAAAAGTTGTGACCTTGCTTGGCTTGTTGATGTCATTGCTATAATATTATATTAGCTGACACCGTTGCTTAACTGATCTAAAATATTTCTGAATTTTATATCATATATTTCTGAAAGTGCTCTCAATTTTTTCCAAAAGTTATCCAGTTTACTTCTGAAAGTGTTTCAAACATATCTGAAAGTAAATACTCCGTCCGATCCATATTACTTGTCACTCATTGTCACTCAAACAAATGTACCTAGACGTATTTCAGTGTTATATACATCCCTTTGAGTGACAAATAATATGGATCGGAGGGAGTAGAACATTTCACATAAATCACCTAACGAACAATTGCATGAGAACATACATACCTACACACCCACATATAACTGAAAGTGCAGCTAAATCTCCTCTATCATGTTCTTAGTGGCCTACTTGAAATTGACATTCACCGACTTCATCCTTTTTTCATACAAGTTATCTGTCCTTGTCCATCAGTGATTTCTGTAGCATCAACTTTTCATCAGTTACTTTGTCGATCACGGTCCTCGCTTCCACCTTCCATTCTTCGTCGACCCACTTCAAATATCCACATGTCTCGTACCCTTGCGACAGGGCTAAATGTCACATAACATATGAACAAATCACAGAAAACAATTTAAATTTATTTCAAATCTCTTTCGGGAAACAAGAAACCTACGCCGACATCAAATTCATATGTGCAAACTCTACGAACTGGGCTACATAGGTGCCCGCATGACTCGTTCTTCTCTATCCCACGGAACTCAGGACTGTGCTCAGATAGCAAATACTTTAGTCGAACCCAGGGAGAATTTTAATGTCCTAACATTAATATTTTAAATACAATCAAGAAAAAACGCACCACACTCATTCCAATGAAGGGACTGGGTGGATTAACGAACATGTGTAGATTTTTTCTTCCCAAGAGCAACTCCGATGTGATCTTTCATTCGCCACGTCGCGATGGCCCATCTAATCGTCGCCACCGCCGCCCATGTTACCTCCCATGTTATGTCGCTGACGCTTGTTTTGGCGCCACCATCGGCGATGCAACGAGGATTGATTGTAGCCCGATCGACACTGCAACACGGTGACCCTCCTTCTTGCCCCCGTGCACGGGCATCGGTTATCTCTCAATAGCTAGGGTTTCGCTTACGGAAAAGGGAGAATGAGGCAGAAAACGAGTTTACAAAGTACTGGCTTAAACTTATGCAGGTACAAATAAGCAATCTCAAGCTCATTTTTCTTAACTGAAAAGCAGTGTTGGTGCCAGTTTCTCGAGAAGAAACAAGAGCGGCTTAAACTTCTGCTAAGCCAATCATGACATTTGCGAAGCAAGGCAATTAAGAAACGTGTCCCGCCGGCAGTGCACATGCCGCGAAGAAACCAACCCGTCTTCCTTCCGGCAGAAGAGATAATCTACTTAACTAGAGCTTCTTATTACTGATCACTAGCCAATACAGTAAATAAATTAATTAAAGGATGAGCTGTCAGTCGCACGGCCCAGTCGACAGACAAGAACCCCAAATCAATAGGGAAGCCGGCCTTATTAAGGCTGGGATTATTGGTTGATGGATACGTAATAAATCTACTGATTAGATACAGCCGTGCAGATTAGCTACAGTAATGCACATGTAATGTATGCCATCAAATTAGTGAGCGTGCTTGAATCCACGTGGTGGCAACTGCCAACCATGAGAGGTCTGTGGCGACTTCTACGAGCTCGCAGTAGTATAGGAATGGTCATTTAAGACCCCTAAACGTATAATGTTGGATAAACCAACACTGATGTAAACACATATGGTTAAAAAACAACTGTGTGTTGCGCGTGAAAAAAAAGTGTGTGATGCAAATCATTCGAAACTACCGGATCGGACGTCGGCGACCTACCCGTCACTTGCTCCATGGGGATGTCGCCTTGGAGGTCTAGTCATGTGTCAAGTGTCAATGGCTTGTGTTGACTTGTTTTGTCGTTGGTTACACAGGTTCATGGCCTTGGGGTCATTGTGGAAGCCGGAGTGGCGGCTCCCGAGATCGCCTCTGTCTTGTAGGGTGTTAACTCTGGTCGTTTAGGTGGCTGAATCATTCTTGTCTGGTACGTTGTCTTGAGGCAGGTGAGTGTGCGTTGCCGATGTTTGTATGCCGGACTGTCGGCTTCGGTCGTGTTGCAAGGTATCGAATATGATCGCTTGGAGTCATCGACCCATTTGGTGTGCAATCTCAAGACCGATGAATGTGTGTTGCGGGATCTATAAGTCAGGCCGGCGGCTTCGGGTCATGTTCTAGGGTGTCGAGACTGACCGCGTAGGTGACAGATTCATTGGCTGATTTGATGCGGAACATCAGAGCTAATGTGTGACTCTGTATTGGTTGTTGACCCGTTTCCCTTATTACTCCCTCCATTCACTTTATAAGTCGTTTCGGACAAATGAAAATGAGCTACTTTGCACCCTGTTTGAAATGTTTTCAAGGCCTTATAAAAGTGAACAGAAGCTGATATCTTTCTTCTAAATGAAAAGCAAAGGGATTACCTGACCTAGATAGCTAGTGCGCATGCACCACTTAATTATCTTATCGACCTTGCTGTATATAACGGCTACTTCTATATAGAATCTTCATGCGGCCAGCCACATATGAAGCTGCGGTTATGGACCATTCTTATCCATGCACACGCATCATTTTTTCTTCATAGCTACAATAATTTAGTTCACTAGACACCTTGCCGTCAAATAAAACTAAAAAAGTTCACTAAAGTTAGTTAGCCACTAGTAGTGATGGATGAAACGATCCCTTGCATATCGCGCGATCTGATCTTCTTTGCAAATGATGATGAATATCAGTAGAATCTTGGAAGAGACTTTTTGCGTTGATTGGAGGGGCATATATAAATGGAGAAGCCTTTTTCTTTTCTTCCTTTTGGCGTTGTTTCTTGGGAAGCTTTTTTAGCTTGCTTTGCCGGTTCTTCCTGTCGGTGCACAAGTACGCATGCAAGCACACTAAAGATTCATTTAGAGGGCATTATAATACTGGCATACACCTCTCTTTGTCGTTGGCACCCCTCTCCTGTCATTAGTGTCGTCTCATACTCCCTCTGTTTCAGTTTACAAGTCCTGCGCGTATATCTAGGTTGCCAATTTTATCACCCTAATTTAAACTATATAACACAAAAATTATACCGTTTGAAAATAGAACATCTGAAGTTTATATTGGTATATTTTTTCTAATATATGACTTGTATTAGGTTGGTCAAATTGACGACCTAGCGGTACGCACACGCCCTGTAAACTGAGAGAGAGGGAGTAGGTAGTTTTTGCTCTTTAATTACGACCTGGATTCGTACAAAAATTACAACCATGACTAATCCGCAGTGACTAATGTTAGGAATATCTATCACATTCGATCCAAAATGTTTGTCCTTTCATAATTATATTGAAGACCGGGCCATACAAATTCTACTTTTTTATTATTAAGAAACACCAATTATAATGTAGACGTGTGCACTGATACAATGTCTACCGAAGACTAGGTCGGAGTTATGAAGTTTCAAGATTGATGAAGTTATCACAGACGCCTTGTTGTCGACGGGAACATCGCCTTCCTACTAAAACAATTACTAGTATCCAACATAATAAATTGATATGCCTAGATCTGTCACAGGCTAGCCCATCATAATGTATAATTGTTTACGTGCGAGTGTATATCTTGTTTTAATGTTTTGTTTTTTGTTTGTACTTTAATGCTTGGTTGTTCATATTAACAGTAAAATACTCCTTCCGTTCACAAATATAAGATGTTCTAACTTTTTTTCAAATTAGATATATATAAGACATGTTTTACTATGACTTATTTCAGTTCGTACATAGTTTATACTAAAATATCCAAAATATTTTATATTTGTGAACAGAGGGAGTACAATACTTCCTACAATTTTCATTCATATAAGTTGCAGAACCACAATCATAGAAAATACTTGTAAATAATAAACAACTGACACCAGGTTTGTGTAACCATAACGCATACTTGACCACGATTTTCCACAGTTGAACCGCTCACGCAAATGATGCCCAAACACTGTAAAATGGGCAGTTGTGACTGTTTTCACTGGACCGACAGTAGTGACCAGCGCTTATCGCCGTCGGCCGTCCCGCCAGGACAACAAGCCAAAAAGATAGTACTATATGGTTCCATACCCAAATCTAATCATCGACTATATATATGCGCCGGCTCGTTGATCAAATCGATCGTGTGATATGATATGGTTTTATAACGTCAAGTCACCAACCCAGTTTGCTGCCGGTGATTGACTCCATCATGCATTCGATATTTCTTCTCACTCTTTTTCCAGGATATTGCTTACGTATCAATGTTGATCCTCCCTATGACATTTTTAGGGGTGATTCTCTCTATGACTTTTAACACCCAGGTGACCACGGGTGGAACAGGGGAGGGGGTGGGATTTTCTTTTTTCGAAAACACGCAGCTTTATTCAATCGAAACAATAGTTAGAGCATCTGCAGCCGGACTTTGCAAATTCGGTCTCTCAAACATTCGCGGGCGCGTCCGCGGGCACTGATCGATTACATCTCAAATTAGCCACTTTGCATCCACCTCTCTCATATTTCATTCCATCCATACAAACCATGCAAAAGAAATCCTACGTACTACCCTAACTACTCTTCATCGTCGGAGATGTCCACGACGAGGGTGCCGGGCGTCGGGCGCCGGCTGGACGGGCGTGTAGGAGGGCTCCGGCTCATCCTCCTCCTGCTCAACCTCATCCATGTAGGCGAACATCTCCGCCTCCTCCGCGGACTCCATCTCCTGCCGGCGACGGCGTCTTGCCTCCGCAGCCGACTCCCACCGGAGGGAATCGAGGATGGCCTGCTGCTCCGCCTGCAGATCCCCGTCGCCAGCGTCCCCCACATCCTCCTCCTCCGGCTCATCCCTCTCCTCCACAAAGTCCTCCTCGTCGCCGTCCTCCTCCTCCTCCTCCACGTCCTCCTCCTCCTCCAACTCCTCCGAATCCACTGCATCCGGAGGTAGCACCGCGGCGATCCAGGCTTCGCTCCTAGCCCGGATCTGCTCAAGGAGCTCAAGCCGGCGCTCTGGCGTCAGAAAGGTCTCGCTCCTCACCCGGCGGCGTGGGGGCATGGCTACTAGGCGGACAGGTGGAGTGGAAAGTGGCGGCGGCGGCGGACGGGAGGAGGAAAATGTGGATGGATGGTAGGGTTTCGGTGCCGCCGGTCAACTTAAATAGCCGGGAAATGCACTAGCGCCCCGACGGAGCTGCACCACGCATCGCCACCGGTCCGACGGAGGAGAAGAGCTTCGGCATCTATAGTCGAACCTCTCAAACCCGCCTCATACGCCCGGGCGGGCCACCCGATCACTGACCGGTCACGTTTTTTCGACCCAGACGAACGCCTCAAATGGGCCTCAAATGCCCGGACTGACCGTCACCCCCCATATCCAGCCCAAATATGGGGCAGATATGGGGGCGACCGGGTACGCCCGGGCACGCCCGCCACGTCGGCCTGACGAAGGGGTCCCAGCCGGAAACGCCCTCAAACCCAGCGGTCCGAAGCTCGTCTCCTCCGTCGTCCAGTACCTAGGGTAGTACGTAGATGTAGTACGTACGTAAGATTTCTTTTGCATGGTTTGTATGGATCTAGGGGATGAAATATGAGAGAGGTGGATGCAAAGTGGCTAATTTGAGGCGTGACCGGTTAGTGTCCGCGGCGCGCCCGGGCGCGTCCGCGGGCGTTTGAGGGGCCTGATTTGCAAAGTCCGGTTGTAGATGCTCTTACATGGTTTATGATGAGGGATACAATTTCGTTCAAAGGCTCCTCAAACCAATCAAAATTCAAAGAAATCTAGCCAACCTAGTAACCTCATGAGCAACCTTATTAGCTTCTCTGTTACGAAACTAGAGATAGAAAAATCACAAGCCATAACAATCATCAAAAACTACCGTCACCGCTCCTACTGATCATCCTCCATTTTTCAGAGTTAACAACGAGTCGTTGCACCCCCCCCCCCCCATGCTTTGCGCGAGGGACAGACCAAATCTGAGCGCCAAAGCTTCCACCGCCAGAACTTCCACACACCAATCTAGTCTCCAATTTCCCCATGCAATGAAATAGAAATCCAGGTAGCATCTTGAATCTTCTCTTTATGCACCAGCTTACACCTTTCTCACTACAAATACCAAGTAGTAATGACGATCATCTCACATGTATCCTGGAGGCCCATGATAGATAAGTCTTGATTTGGCAAGTGGAATTCCAGAAGAAACCCCACCAGCATGATCAACTTCACACACTCTATCAATAATCCCGATAATTATGTCCAATCCCAGCCTTCATCTAACCTCCTTTTACTTTTGGCATTGAAACACCATATGTTTCGTATCTTCTAGACTAGAAGAACAAGATGGGCAAAGGGACGGAACTTTCAAATCTCTTATGGGAGGAGGTGGGAATTGCCTTGCCTTCAAAGCTCAAAGGCGTTTCGTGGTGCATGTGTGTATTGTGAGTTAAGCGTGGGTCCACTTCTCCTGCCTTGGTCATTGAGGTCAGCCGATCGCGGGATTAGTTTAGTCTGCAACCGCAAAATTCCTAGTGAAGGGTTTTCGAGGACCTTGTAAGTCCTGTATTGGTTGGCTGGTATCGGCGAGAAATTACGATAACACATTTTAAACCTTACCCTAGACCCACCTTGCTTGAAGGTGATGGGCAAGAGAGAAGGTCATACGAAGGCTTCGTTTGTCGTTAAGATGGAGGAACAAGTGCTTCGAGTTCTTGGCCTGACAAATTGATTTGATGGCAGCAGAAGTCACGTGTCTCTAGGTTACAAAGGCGGTGGTGACACATAGTGAGGATGATTCACTTCTAGAAGCGGTGATGGCAATAGGGAAGGGGTTCCTCATTGACCTTCTTTATGGACCGTGTGAATGGGTGACTCACCACAACGCGAATTGACAAGTTACACGGATGGCGGTGCTCTGGTGGTTTAGGGTGCTAGTGGTGGCAACGATGATGGAGGTAGACAGTGGTGGCTATGGTGACAGTGTTGGCGATGGATATGGCGGTAGTAGACCTCCTCGGTACACATACGAAAACGGTGGAAGTGGGCGTACACCTCTGCCTAATATGTCCTTCCCATATTTGAGGTTGATGAACCGCACAACTAGCATGCCGAATGCATGGATTACTTTGGTATGTTCAATATCTCCGCAGCATCATGGATAAACACGGTGACCATGATTATGGACAACGACGTGACACTTTTGGTTGCAACTCTGATAGGTCAAGCATGGGCATCTCTAATGGATATAATCAAAGCCAGGTTTACCACATGAGGAGTACAAGTTGTAGTTTGAAGTCCTAATGTATCAAGCTTGTGTGTACAATCCCCACTACGATGAATCTCTACTCTTTCTCGCAATTTGTCAAGAACCTAAAGAACAAGTTGCGTAGACTTGTGGAGTCCCAAATTACAAAGACCGACAATCATGCCACACTGCTCGTGGAGGTGCATTAGGATGTGGTCAGTTGGACATATGAATCATTGACTTCCGCAAGGTGGTCAAGGCTCCACTTGACGACACCAATGGACTCTGGTAAGATCAGCAACTCCAGAATTATCGATGAATACACGGTCTTTGTTTTAACTACGGGGAAGGGTACGACCCAAGGCATAAGTGTGCTCATAAGGTGTCCGTGCAGCGCAATGCTATGAAAACGAATGGTTCAAATGTTCAGCTGGCCAATGAGAGGAGTTAGAGCTTTATGATACAACCACATTCGCTAAACAAAGTGGCCAAGGCCCCTCCATCTAACAGCACTGGTGGACTACCGAGAGATTATTAGCTCTTGGATTATTGGTGAACACACGGTCTTTGCTTCAAATGTGGGGAAAGGTATGACCTATGCATCAGTGTGTTCCTAAGGTGTCGCACAACTAAATGCCTTGAATATGGAGGAGTCAAATGTTCAGCTGACCGAGGTATTGGAGGAGTTTAAGCTTCATGGTACAACCATCATCACTAAACGCAGTGGTTAGCACTAAAGATAAACATACCATTTACATCAGAGCACTTGTCAAGAATCAAGCCATGCATGTCCTCATTGACTCCGAGTACCGCCACGATTATATGTGCATAGTACATTGCAACACAACATGCCAATACACTTGGCCAAGTTTGTATCATCAATTGCCAAGTGCTCCAGGGTATGCACACTAGTACAGAATCAGGCTTTAGTCCCGGTTCGCAAGGACCTTTAGTGCCGGTTCTGCAACCGGCATTAAAGGGTGGGGACTAAAGCCCCCCCCCCCCCCCTTTAGTGCAGGTTCGTCATGAACTGGGACCAAAGGCCCACCACGTGGCACGAGCCCGCGCCAGGGGGCTGGGGGCCTTTAGTCCCGGTTGGTTACACCAACCGGGACTAAAAGGTTTAGGGGTTTATGGCTTTATTGTTTATTTTTCCTTTTAATTTTGTGTTTTCCATTTAATTCTTTTTCATTTCAAACATATTTTACGCTACTACATACTGTACACGTTATGCATATATATAAATAGAATTTCTCATAGAACCGATCATATATATATATATATCATCGAATTTCTCGTACGACCATTGACATACACACATATATATATACAATTTGGTATATACAATTTTTCTCCTACAATTTGCAGATCATTGCATGGAGGCATTACAGCTTGTAATGGTATTCTCCTTTGGGATCTATGACCTGGTCAAGCAAAAATCCCGCAATCTCCTCTTGAAGTGCTCGTATGCGGTCCTCTGGTAGGAGCTTATCCCGCATCTCCACCATCTTTATTAAAAAAGGAGATCAATATGAATATATCAGTTGTGTGTATATATATTAGATCATGATAAAAAGAATTGTGAATTGTGTTTACGTACCCAAAGATGTCTTGCATCTTTGCTCCTTTCGGTCATAAAGCGAATGTTCTCGCAAACGTAGTATGCACATAAATTATTCCTCGGCGCCTGCTTCAGGGCCTTTACGAGAATAGAATTCAATCAGATAATAATTAATCAAGCATGATGATAACCCACAACTATAGGGGATCGTAACAGTTTTCGAGGGTAGAGTATTCAACCCAAATTTATTGATTCGACACAAGGGGAGCCAAAGAATATTTGCAAGTATTAGCAGCTGAGTTGTCAATTCAACCACACCTGGAGATTAATTATCTGCAGCAAAGTGATCAGTAGTATGATAGTTTTGATAGTAGTAGCAACAACAATAGTAATGGTAATAGTGATAGCAATGATTTTGTAGCAAGTGCAACAGTAACAATAGCAGTAGTAACTTAGCAAGAACAATATGAGAGAAATTCGTAGGCATTGGATCGGTGAATTCGTTGGATGATATTCATCATATAACAGTCATAACCTAGGGTGATACGGCACTAGCTCCAGTTCATAAATATAATGTAGGCATGTATTCCGTAAATAGTCATACGTGCTTATGGAAAGAACTTGCATGACATCTTTTGTCCTACCCTCCCGTGGCAGCGGGGTCCTATTGGAAACTAAGGGATATTAAGGCCTCCTTTTAATAGAGAACCGGAACAAAGCATTAACACATAGTGAATACATGAACTCCTCAAACTACGGTCATCACCGGGAAGTGTCCCGACTATTGTCACTCCGGGGTTGCCGGATCATAACACGTAGTAGGTGACTATAACTTGCAAGATCGGATCTAGAACATAGATATAATGGTGATAACATAAACGGTTCAGATCTGAAATCATGGCACCCGGCCCCAAAGTGACAAGCATTAAGCATGTCAAAGTTATAGCAACATCAATCTCAGAACATAATGGATACTAGGGATCAAGCCCTAACAAAACTAACTCGATTACAAGATGAATCTCATCCAACTCCTCACCGACCAGCGAGCCTACAAAGGAATTACTCACTCCCGGTGGGGAGCATCATGGAATTGGCGATGGAGAAGGGTTGGTGATGACGAAGATCGAAGATCCCCCTCTCGGAGCCCCAAATGGACTCCAGATCTGGCCTCCCAATGAAGAACAGGAGGTGGCGGCAGCTCCGTCTGGTGAAACGTGATAATTCTTCCTCCCCAATTTTTTCTCCAAATATGTGATTTTATAGTATCAGGATTGAAGTCTGCGGGGCCACCAGGTGGGGACAACCCACCTGGGCGCGCCTGGAGGGGGGGGCGCGCCCTGGTGGGTTGTGCCCACCCAGGTGCCCCCCTCCGGTGGTTCTTGGCTCCAGAAATTCTTATTTATTGAATAATAAATCCTCGCAAAGTTTCATTCCAATCCGAGAACTTTTATTTCTGCACAAAAATAACACCATGGTAGTTCTGCTGAAAACAGCGTCAGTCCGGGTTAGTTTCATTCAAATCATGCAAATTAGAGTCCAAAACAAGAGGAAAAGCGTTAGGAAAAGTAGATACGACGGAGACGTATCAACTCCCCCAAGCTTAAACCTTTGCTTGTCCTCAAGCAATTCAGTTGATAAACTGAAAGTGAAAAAGAAAAACTTTACGAACTCTTTTGCTCTTGTTTACATAAATAAGCTTAAGTAGCACCCAGGTTTTCAGGAAAGATTATAACTAACCATGTCGACAATAACTCTTAAAAATTATATTAACTCATAACAATGGCATAATCAACTAGCGAGCAATAATAAGGTATCTCAAACAATCAACACTTTGTCAAAGCAACCATGATATAATATGACAATAGTGGTATCTTGCTAGCCCTTTCTGAGACCGCAAAACATAAATGCAGAGCACCTCCAAAGTTCAAGCAACGACTAAACATTGTAATTCATGGTAGAAAAGATCCAGTCATGATGCACCCAACATTAGCTATACACAATGCATTAGGATGACAATAGTGCTCTCAGGTTCTGGCGCTTATTTGAGAAGGTGATGACACAACATAAAAGTAAATAGATAGTCCTTTCGCAGAGGGAAACAGTGATTTGCAGAGGTGCCAGAGCTCAAATTTTAAAACAGAGGTAATTGAAATTTTGAGAAATGCACCCTTCTTATTTACTTCGCGACCATTAGTTATCGGTATCTTCCATGCTAAACACATTAGTGGTGGTTCCCAAGCGATGAAAGTAAAGGTTTACTCCCCCTCGACCAACAATCACACTCCACGGCTTGTCCGAAACAATGGGTGCCGTCCATACCAACAACATTCCTGAGGGAGTTTTGTTTAATTATTTGCAATTTGAATTCGAGACTGGGAATCCCTATTACCGCCCCTCTTGTGCAAGGACGAGTGAATAAACACCCATCATGAGAATAACCTGCTTAGCATGGAAGATACTGACTACCTCCTGTCGCTCTATGAACAATCCAGGCACATAAAAAGGATATTTATTTGAAGTTTTTTTTAGAGGTGGCACATGCAAATTTACTTAGGACGGCAGGGTAATACCGCATATAGGTAGGTATGGTGGACTCATCTAGAATAACTTGGGTTTCAGGGTTTTGATGCACAAGCAGAATTCCCACTTAGTACAGGCGAAGGCTAGCAATTAGGTTGAGAAGCGGCCAGCTAGAGAGCGAAAACAGTCATGAACATGCATTATGCACAAGTAACATTGGATACTAGCATGAGTAGGATATGAACACCATGAACATAAATATCATAGAGGCTATGTTGGTTTTGATTCAACTACATGCATGAACATGTGCCAAGTCAAGCCACCCGAACATTTAGAGGAGGACACCATATCATCATACTACATCACAATTATTTTAACGCAATGTTGACATCCAAGATAAATCATTATCCACTCCTAGCTACTTAAGCATGACATGAGAAACTATAATCTCTAAGGGTCATTGCAAACATGTTTGATCATAATGAGCTGAATCATGGATACTAGGTTAAACATATTTACAAAAACAGAACAAGTTGAGTTCATACCCATTTCTCTCTGCCACAGCCATTTCATCAAATATCGTCATTATTGCCTTTCACTTGCACGATCGAACGATATGAAAATAATAATAGTGCAAGAGTGCCGTGGACTAAGCTGGAATCTGCAAACGTTTTATTCAAAAAGAAGAAAACAAGGTAATACGGGCTCTCTGTTAGATCAACAACAATGCATATGAGAGCCACTCAACATTTTCATCGTGGTCTTCTCCTCGGTATGACTCAATAAAAAGAAATTCAGATAAACACACTGAAATATTTTTGGAGTTTTTGGTTTTCTGAAAGAAAGCAAATTTAAGAAAGGAAAAACAAAAACGAGAAAAACTATTTACACGGGAGAGCTCCCAACAAGCAAAAAGAAGAACAAGGAAATCTTTTTGGGTTTTCTTTTTAAATACTACAGCTAGTTATACTAGAAAGAAGCAGGAAATATTTTTGTATTTTCTCAAAGTTTTTTTTAAAACACACAAGAAGAAGGCGAAAAAAAAATCTAGCATGGATAATACAATGAAATAGTGTGGACATCGACAACTGGAATGAAATGTATGAACATGAATGTAATGTCGGTGGAAATACGTGATGTCTGCTAGAACTACGTCGGTATCTCCCCAAAGAGGAAGGGATGATGCAGCACAGCGACGGTAGGTATGTCCCTCAGTGATGAGACCAAGGTTATCGAACTAGTAGGAGAACCACGCAACACTACGTGAACGGCACCTGCACACAAATAACAAATACTCGCAACCCGGCGTATTAAAGGGGTTGCCAATCCCTTTCAGGCAACGGCACCAGAAATGGCTAGTGGACGGGAGAAAGTTGTAATAGATTGGATAAATAGATCTCGAATAAATGCAAAATAAAATAAAGTGCAGCAAGGTATTTTTGGGTTTTTGGAAATATAGAACTGAAAACAAAAGCAAATAAAAATAGATCGCAAAGGCAAATATATTAAAGAAGAGACCCGGGGGCCGTAGGTTTCACTAGTGGCTTCTCTCGAGAAAAATAGCAAACGGTGGGAAAACAATTACTGTTGGGCAATTGATAGAACTTCAAATACTCATGACGATATCCAGGCAATGATCATTATATAGGCATCACGTCCAAGATTAGTAGACCGACTCCTGCCTGCACCTACTACTATTACTCCACACATCGACCGCTATCCAGCATGCATCTAGTGTATTAAGTTCATGGAAAAACGGAGTAATGCAATAAGAACGATGACATGATGTAGACAAGATCTATTTATGTAGAAATAGACCCCATCTTGTTATCCTTAATAGCAACGATACATACGTGTCATTTCCCTTTCTGTCACTGGGATCAAGCACCGTAAGATCGAACCCATTACAAAGCACCTCTTCCCATTGCAAGATAAATAGATCAAGTTGGCCAAACAAAACCCAAATATTAGAGAAGAAATACGAGGCTATAAGAAATCATGCATATAAGAGATCAAAAAAGACTCAAATAACTTTCATGGATAAAAACATAGATCTGATCATAAACTCAAAGTTCATCGGATCCCAACAAACACACCGCAAAAAGAGTTACTTCATATGGATCTCCAAGAGACCATTGTATTGAGAATCAAACGAGAGAGAGAAAGCCATCTAGCAACTAACTACGGACCCGAAGGTCTACAAAGAACTACTCACGCATCATTGGAGAGGCACCAATGGACATGATGAACCCCTCCGAGATGGTGTCTAGATTGGATCTGGTGTTTCTGGAACTTGCGGCGGCTGGAATTGATTTTCGTCGACTTTCCTAGGGTTTCTGGAATATTGGGGTATTTATAGAGCAAAGAGGTGGTGCGGGAGGCAACCGAGGTGGGCACAACCCACATTGGCGCGCCTGGGCCTCCAGGCGCGCCCTGGTGGGTTGTGCTCCCCTCGGAGCACCCCCCAGGTGCTTCTCCGGCCCACTGGATGTCTTCTGGTCCAAAAAACCCCACAAAAAGTTTCGCTGCGTTTAGACTCCGTTTGGTATTGATTTCATGCGATGTAAAAAACATGCAGAAAACAGCAACTGGCACTGGGCACTATGTCAATAGGTTAGTACCAAAAAATGATATAAAATGATTGTAAAACATCCAAGAATGATAATATAACAGCATGGAACAATCAAAAATTATAGATACGTTGGAGACGTATCAGCATCCCCAAGCTTAATTCCTGCTCGTCCTCGAGTAGGTAAATGATAAAAACAGATTTTTTGATGTGGAATGCTGCCTAACATGTTCATCGCATATTCTTTTCTTTATAGCATGGACATTTGGACTTTTATATGGTTCAAAGCAATAGTCTAGTTTTGACATGATAACTTAAATACTCAAGCATATCAACAAGCAACCATGTCTTTCAAAATATCAACGCTAAAATATGTTATCCCTAGCCCATTATGCTCAATCATTGATCCATTCATGAAACACACTCGCATATTAGCTACACCCAATGCTCAAGTACGATCATAGTGCCCCTTAGTTGGTGCTTTATAAGAGAAGATGGAGATTCAAAATAAAAATTGCATAAAGTAAAAGAAAGGCCCTTCGCGGAGGGAAGTAGGGATTTGTAGAGGTGCCAGAGCTCAAAGCTAAAATTGAGAGATAAAAACATTTTGGGAGGTATACTTTTCCCATCAACGAAAACGAGTTAGAGTTCCCCACACTTTCCATGCTAGATATATCATAGGCGGTTCCCAAACAGAAAATAAAGTTTATTCCTTTTTCCACCATTTCTTTCACTTTCCATGGCTAGCCGTATCCACGGGTACCCTCCATACCAACACTTTCCAAGGAATTTATTATTTGACAACATAAAGTAAATTCATTTATTCATTTTGGGACTGGGCATCCCTAATACCTTTGCCTTACTCTCGTGCAATGACAAGTGAATAAACACTCATCGTGAGAATAACTCATCTAGCATGGAAAATATCGGCCACCCCTCACCGCCTCGCGAGCGGTACGAGCACACAAAAGAGAAATTTATTTTGAAAATTAGAGATGGCACATGCAAATTTGCTTAGAACGGCAAAAGAATACCTCATATAGGTAGATTAGTGGACTCATATGGCAAAACTGGTTTAAAGGGTTTTGGATGCACAAGTAGTGATCATACTTAGTGCAAAATGAAGGCTAGCAAAAGATTGAGAAGCGACCAACCAAGAAACGAAAAATCTCATAAGCGAGCATTAAGCATAATTAACACCAAATAATGCACCACAAGTAGGATATAATTTCATTGCATAACTATTGACTTTCGTGCATGCATAGGGAATCACAAACCTTAACACCAATATTCTTACTAAAGCATAATTACTCATCAACATAACTCACATATCACATCATCATATCTCAAAACTATTACAAGGAATCAAGTTTATTTTGTCCAATGATCTTCATGAAAGTTTTTATGATATCCTTCTTGGATATCTATCACTTTGGGACTAATTTTCATGTGTTGCTTTTGATAAGCTCAAACAAATATAAGTAAAGAACATGAGCATAATATTTCTTTCTCTCAAATTAATTTAAGTGAAGCAAGAGAGAATTTCTTTAAAAAATTACTAACTCCCAAATAAATCTAAGTGAAGCATGAGAGCATTTCTTCAAAAATAATAAAGCACACCGTGCTCAAAAAGATATAAGTGAAGCACTAGAGCAATTCCATAGCTCATAAAGATTTAGGGGAAGCATAGAGAGCAATTCTAACACGTCATGGCATAATTTTGGCTCTCTCAAATAGGTGTGTCCAGCAAGGATTCAAGACTTAAAACAAAAAGCAAAAAAAGCAAAGACTCATATCATACAAGACGCTCCAAGCAAAACTCATAGTATGTGACGAATAAAAATATAGCTGCAAGTAAAATACCGATGGTCGTTAGAAGAAAGAGGGAATGCCACTCGGGCATCCCCAAGATTAGTTGCTTGCTTCTATTTGTATAATATCTTGGGATGCCATGGGCATCCCCAAGCTTAGGCTCTTCTTACTCCTTATTCCTTCATCCATCGTAAAATCACCCAAAACATGAAAACTTCAATCACACAAAACTCAACAAAACCTTCGTGAGATCCGTTAGTATAAGAAGACAAATCACTACTATAAGTACTATAGCAAACCAATTCATATTTTATTATTGCATTATATATACTGTATTCCAACTTTTCTATGGCAAAAACTCTACAAATAAAACCATAGAATCATTAAAACAAGCACACAACGCAAAGAAAACAGAATCTGTCTAAAACAGAACAGTCTGTATAAATCTGAATATTTCGAATACTTCTGTAACTCCAAAAATTCTGATAAATTAGGAAAACATAGGCAATTTGTATATCAATCTTTTGTCAAAAAATTCAGAATTTTTCGTTGCTTATGTAATTCTAAACAATTATTTTTATGGACGCAAAAGTTTCTGTTTTCCAACACGATCAAATCAACTATCACCCAACATAATCCTAAGGCTTTACTTGGCACAAACACTAATTAAAACACAAAAAACTCAATAATAACAGTAGCATTATTATGCTAACACTCAAGAACAGAAAGCAAAAGGCAAAAAAAAAATTCATTGGGTTGCCTCCCAACAAGCGCTATCGTTTTACGCCCCTAGCTAGGCATAAAGCAAGGATCTAAGTATTGTCATCTTTGGTTCTAGATCCATAAGATGCCCTCATGATTGATTCATATGGTGGCCTGATTCTTGTTCTAGGGAAGTGTTCCATACCCTTCCTTAGTGGAAATTGAAATTTAATATTGCCTTCTTTCATATCAATCACGGCGCCAATAGTACGTAAAAACGGTCTACCAAGAATCATTGGACAAGACGGATTGCAATCAATATCAAGAACAATAAAAGCTATGGGCACATAATTCCTATTTGCAAGAATAAGAACATCATTAATTCTTCCCATAGGCTTTTTAATAGTAGAATCCGCCAAGTGCAAATTTAAAGAGCATTCTTCAATATCGGTAAGACCAAGCACATCACATAAAGATTTCGGAATTGTAGAAACACTAGCACCCAAGTCACATAAAGCAAAACACTCATAATTTTTAATCTTGACTTTGATAGTAGGTTCCCATTCATCATGTAATTTTCTAGGAATTGAAACCTCTAATTCCAACTTTTCTTCTAAAGCTTTCATCATAGCATCAACAATATGTTTAGTAAAAGCTTTATTTTGTTCATAAGCATGGGGTGAATTTATCATGGATTGCAACAAAGAAATACAATCAATCAAAGAGCAACTATCATAATTAAAGTCTTTGTAATCCAAAAGAGTGAACACATCACTAGTTAAAGTTTTGACCTATTCAAACCCACTTTTATCAATTTTCTCAAGAAGATTTTCACCCTCCGAATTATTGTGACGCCTTCTAACTAAAGTTGACACTTCTCCAGTCCCTTTTTCATCAATCTTAATTTTACTAAACAAAGAATCAATAGAAGAAACACCAATCATTTTAAGATCTTCATCACTTTTGTGAAAGCAATCACTAGAAAACGCCTTTTCTAAAAATTCTCTTCTAGCTCTAAGCATAGCGGTTCTTTTCTTACTTTCATCCATGGAAACATAAACAGCTTTAATTGATTCTTCAACCTTAGGCACAAAAATTTTCATCTTGAGATTTTCTACATCATGAGAGATTCTATCAACACTTCTAGACAAATCATCAATTTTATTCAACTTTTCTTCTATTGTAGCATTGAAAAAAATTTGAGTATTGATAAATTCTTTAATATTATTCTCAAGATCAGAGGTGTTCCTATTATTATTGTAAGAAGGATTACCATAGGAATTACCATAATTATTAGAGGAATTACTAGGAAAAGGCCTAGGATTAAAATTACCTCTATAAGCATTGTTATTGAAATTGTTTCGCGAAATAAAATTCACATCTATGGCATCACTATTTTGCTCAATCAAAGTAGACAAAGGCACATCATTAAAATCAATAGGAGCACTTTTATTAGCAACCAATTTCATAAGAGCATCAACTTTTTCACTCAAAGAAGAAATTTCTTCAACCGAATTAACTTTTTTACTAGTAGGAGCTCTTTTGGTATGCCATTGTGAATAATTTGCCATGATATTATCAAGCAATTTAGTGGCTTCACCCAAAGTAATTTCCATAAAAGTACCACCCACGGCGGAATCTAAAAGATTACGAGAAACAAAATTCAACCCCGCGTAAAAAATTTGTGTGGTCATCCAAAGATTTAACCCATGAGTTGGGCAATTCCTTAGCATCAATTTCATCCTTTCCCAAGATTGTGTAACATGCTCATGTTCAAGTTGCTTGAAATTCATGATCTGGGTTCTAAGGGAAATGATTTTTGTGGGCGGAAAATACTTAGTAATGAAAGCATCTTTGCACTTATTCCAAGAATCGATACTATTGTGAGGCAAAGAAGAAAACCAAATTTTAGCACGATCTCGCAAAGAAAACGGGAATAATTTCAACTTCACAACATCATTGTCCACATCTTTTTTCTTTTGCATATCGCATAATTCCACGAATGTGTTAAGATGGGACGCGGCATTCTCATTAGGAGTACCGGAAAGTTGATCTTTCATAACAAGATTCAGCAAAGCAGTATTAATATCACAAGTCTCCGCACTAGTGGCGGGAGGAGCAATCAGAGTGCTAAGAAAATCATTGTTGTTGGTATTTGAGAAATCACACAACTTGGTGTTCTCTTGAGTCATGGTGACTTCGCAACAAGATTGCACTCAAAAACAGATCTGACGAGAAAACGGCGAACGAAAAAGAGGGCGAATAAAATGGCAAATTTTTGTGAAGTGGGGGAGAGGAAAACGAGAGGCAAATGACAAATAATGTAAATTGCGAGGAGATGAGATTTGTGATTAGGAACCTGGTAGATGTTGATGATGTCTCCTCGGCAACAGCGCCAGAAATTCCTTTTGATGTCTGCTAGAACAATGTCGGTACTTCCCCAAAGAGGAAGGGATGATGCAGCACATCAACGTTAGGTATTTCCCTCAGTGATGAGACCAAGGTTATCGAACCAGTAGGAGAACCACGCAACACTACATGAACGACACCTGCACACAAATAACAAATACTCGCAACCCGACGTATTAAAGGGGATGTCAATCCCTTTCGGGCAACGGCGCCATAAATGGCTAGTGGACGGGAGAAAGTTGTAATAGATTGGATAAATAGATCTCGAATAAATGCAAAATAAAATAAAGTGCAGCAAGGTATTTTTGGGTTTTTGGAAATATAGATCTGAAAATAAAAGCAAATAAAAATAGATCGCCAAGGCAAATATATTAAAGAAGAGACCCGGAGGCCGTAGGTTTCACTAGTGGCTTCTCTCGAGAAAAATAGCAAACGGTGGGAAAACAATTACTGTTGGGCAATTGATAGAACTTCAAATACTCATGATGATATCCAGGCAATGATCATTATATAGGCATCACGTCCAAGACTAGTAGACCGACTCCTGCCTACATCTACTAATATTACTCCACACATTGACCGCTATCCAGCATGCATCTAGTGTATTAAGTTCATGGAAAAATGGAGTAATGCAATAAGAACGATGACATGATGTAGACAAGATCTATTTATGTAGAAATAGACCCCTTCTTGTTATCCTTAATAGCAACGATACATACGTATCGTTTCCCTTTCTGTCACTGGGATCATGCACCGTAAGATCGAACCCATTACAAAGCACCTCTTCCCATTGCAAGATAAATAGATCAAGTTGGCCAAACAAAACCCAAATATCAGAGAAGAAATACGAGGCTATAAGAAATCATGCATATAAGAGATCAAAGAAGACTCAAATAACTTTCATAGATAAAAACATAGATCTGATCATAAACTCAAAGTTCATCAGATCCCAACAAACACACCGCAAAAAGAGTTACATCATATGGATCTCCAAGAGACCATTGTATTGAGAATCAAACGAGAGAGAGAATGCCATCTAGCTACTAACTATGGACCCGAAGGTCTACAAAGAACTACTCACGCATCATCGGAGAGGCACCAATGGACATGATGAACCCCTCCGAGATGGTGTCTAGATTGCATCTGGTGTTTCTAGAACTTGCGGCGACTGGAATTGATTTTCATCGACTCCCCTAGGGTTTCTGGAATATTTGGGTATTTATAGAGCAAAGAGGCGGTGCGGGAGGCAACCGAGGTGGGCACAACCCACCTGGGCGCGCCTGGAGGCGCGCCCTGGTGGGTTGTGCTCCCCTCGGAGCACCCCCAGGTGCTTCTCCGGCCCACTAGATGTCTTCTGGTCCAGAAAACCCCACAAAAAGTTTCGCTGCGTTTGGACTCCGTTTGGTATTGATTTCATGCGATGTAAAATACATGCAGAAAACAACAACTGGCACTGGGCACTATGTCAATAGGTTAGTACCAAAAATTGATATAAAATGATTGTAAAACATCCAAGAATGATAATATAACAGCATGGAACAATAAAAAATTATAGATACGTTGGAGACGTATCAATACATACTCCCCCAAGCTTAGGCTTTTGGCCTAACTTGGTAATGTTCATCAGTAGCCTGCATAATGGTTGGAGTGATAGCTCACGGAGGCTCTAGGTGCAGATGTCTCAGCCCGTCGTGCAGCCACAACTGCCGCGTTATGTGCTCAGGCCTCGCTCTCAAGAACATAATATCTTCCCTTGCTGTGAACATCAAAGAGAGCAGGTGCAGGCAAAAAGGTGTCCACGACGGACCTTTTATTAAACAACAGGTTATAAGTAAAATTATGGGGTTCACCACTAAGGATCTTATGACATTTCATAGCATCAAAGTCAAGGTATTGCATGGGTAAGATGGGGTCATAAGGCCAAGGTGAAAGACCTAGCTCTCTTGCTAAGCGCGTGGCGTAAATCCCACCATAAAAATATCCACTACCAGCGTTGTGTTGCAATCTACGTGCCACTATCGCTCCAAGGTTATTACTTTTGTCACCGGTGAGAGCGGTGCGGATAAGGCTCAAGTCTGGGGCACAAAGTGTACTACAATCTTGTTTTCCTACAATGCATTTTTCATTAAATAGTGCAAAGTATTGGATTGAGGGAAAATGAATGCTCTTTATTCTACCTTGAGTCACTCCTCTAGTCTCACCATAGCATAAGCTAGTCAAGAATATCTCAAATTCCGACCTTGGTGGCTCGTCTAATAAACCCCAAAATGGAATTTTGCAGTGATTAGAAAATGTCTATAGAGATATAGTAAATGAATTGTCATATAGTTTAAATGATACTCTAGACTCACGAGGATGGAATCTAAATTCTTTGGTAAATGATTCAGTGAGGCTGAGGTGTTGGTTGCACTTATCTGCAATGTAGGGACGAGCTCGGCATTGTGAACATATTGCTCAAATTCTTCTTTAATGCCCACACGCTCCATGTAATCGTTGCATGGCCATAAACATGATTTGGTGGCGGCATCTCGAATAGAATTTTCACTTGGTTCAACATAAGACCGGCGAACGGAGCTGCTACTAGAAGATGCCTCCGAGGACCTCCGCCTCGAAGAAATCCTTCCAAAGAGGTTCATCATATTTGCGTACAATTTTCTAAAAAAATTTGGGTCACAAATTTTTATCAACAAAACTTAACAAGATTGATAGCAACTTCTCATAGGGATGCATAGAGGCCATATCAAGCATTCAAACTACTTAGAACTCTAAGAATTCAACATGCAAGCTCATCTACAGCAGCACCAAGAGTCACTAATTATTCTAAATATAAACCACTAAAGCAAAAAACTAATTGGACCAATGGAGGAGGCACATACCAAGCAACAATCCCCCAAAACAGTTTCGGCAACGGAGCTTCGAGCAAAGAGATCGAAATCCGTGGGTTTGAGAGCAAGAACACGAGAGAGAGAGCAATGGTGATTTTTTCTGGAGGTAGGTGATGATATGGAGTGAAGGGATAAGTGAGGGGGCCCACGTGGGTACCACAACACACCAGGGCGCGCTTGGGGGTGCTGGCGCGCCCAGGTGGGTTGTGCCAACCTGGAGCACCTCCCTCTGATGTTATTTGCACCAAAAATTCTTAAATATTCAGAAAAAAATCGTATTAAATTTTCAGAGCATTCTGAGAACTTTTATTTTTGGGTCATTTTTTTATTGCACGGACAACTCAGGAAACAGGCAAGGCATGGCATTTTATTTTATTTAACTAATAAAAAGAGAAAACAAAAGGTAGGGACAGAAGGTAGTGCTCACTAAATTCATCAACTTCATACCTCTCAAAAATAATTTATTAATAAGGTTGATCAAGTCTTATTAACAACCACTTCCGATTAGCATGAAACCGAAGAACTTTCGTAAAACACTAAGTTCCCTCAATGGGGATATGAATGTCCCCGACAATAAGCATTTCATATTTCTTTTTAACAGTAGGTAGAGGTAGTTGAAAACTTCCAATAGTGATTGTCGGAGATTTTTCAATAACATTAATACCATTCACTTGGAATTGTTTCTTCGGAAAGTGCACCGTATGCTCATTAGCATTGATACGAAAAGTGACCTTACTTTTATTGCAATCAATAACAGCCCCTGCAGTATTCAAGAAGGGTCTACCGAGGATAATCGACATGTTGTCATCCTCGGGCATCTCAAGTATAACAAAGTCAGTCAAGATAGTAACATTAGCAACAACAATGGGCACATCCTCACAAATACCGATAGGTATGGCAGTTGATTTATCAGCCATTTGCATAGATATTTTAGTAGGTGTGAGTTTATTCAAATCAAGTCTTTTGTATAAAGAGAAAGGCATAACTATAACACCTGCTCCTAAATCACATAAAGCAGTTTTCACATAATTTCTTTTGATGGAGCAAGGTATAGTTGGTATTCCCGAATCTCCAAGTTTTTTAGGTACTCCATCCTTAAAAGTATAATTAGCAAGCATGGTGGAAATTTCAGCTTCCGGTATTTTTCTCTTATTGGTGATGATGTCTTTCATGTACTTTGCATAAGGAGGAATTTTTAAGATATCAGTCAAGTGAGTACGCAAAAAGACTGGCCTCAGCATTTCAGCAAAGCGTTCAAATTCTTCATCATCTTTCTTTTTGGTTGACTTAGATGGAAAGGGCATAGGTTTTTGAACCCACAGTTCTCTTTCCTTACCGTGTTATCTAGCAACAAAGTCTCTTTTATCATACCTTTTATTCTTGGTTTGTGGGTTATCAAGATCAGCTGCTGGTTCTATCTCAACATCATTATCTGGTTCTTTATTATTTATTTGAGTGGCTTCATGAACCTCATCATTGTCTTTTTCATTATCAGAAGGTGGGTGTTCACTACCACATTGAGTTTCAGCATCAAAGATAGAGACTTCATTATCATTAACAGGAGGTTTTTCAACTTCAGGTTCACTAGAGGCATGCAAAGTCCTATCATTTTTCTTCTTCTTTTTCTTTTTAGAAGGACTAGGTACATTAGTGTCAACTCTTTGAGAGTCTTGTTCAATTCTTTTTGGGTGTCCCTCAGGATAAAGTGGTTCCTGAGTCATTCTACCTCCTCTAGTCATTACTCTAACAGCATGATCATTGATATTATTATTCATTTCATCAAGCAACTCTCTTTGAGATTTAGCAACTTGTTCTAATTGAGTTTGAACCATAGAAGCATGTTTTCCCACACCTCTAACATCATTTGAGATTCTAAATAACAAGTCACTCAAGTGAGCAATCATATCAGAATTGTATTTCAATTGTTTCATAACATTTGCATTGAAGTGATCTTGCTTTCTAATGTAATTATCAAACTCATAAAGGCATTGACTAGGATGTTTATTATAAGGAATATCACCTTCATCGAACTTTAGTAAAGAATTTAACTCTACCACCTTAGGTGGTGGTGGTGTTTCAAGCCCATGTATTTCTTCGATAGGTGGTAAATTTTTAACATCCTCTGCTTTAATACCTTTTTCCTTCATGGATTTCTTTGCCTCTTGCATATCTTCAGGACTGAGATATAAGATACCCCTCTTCTTCGGAGTAGGTTTGAGTGGTGGTTCGGGAAGAGTCCAATCATCATAATTTTTAATATTTTATTCAATAATTCTTCATCTTGTTCAACAGTTCGCTCCCTGAAAACACAACCAGCACAACTATCTAGGAAGTCCCTAGAAGCATCGGTTAGTCCAATATAGAAGATATCAAGTATTTCATCTTTCTTAAGAGGGTGATCAGGCAAAGCATTAAGTAATTGGAGAAGTCTCCCCCAAGCTTGTGGGAGACTCTCTTCTTCAATTTGCGCAAAGTTAAATATTTCCTGTAAAGCAGTTTGTTTCTTATGAGCAGGAAAATATTTTTCAGAGAAGTAATAAATCATATTCTGGGGACTACGCACACAACCAGGAGCAAGAGTATTGTACCAAGCCTTAGCATCACCCTTTAATGAGAACGGAAATAATTTGAGAATATAATAGTAGCGAATTTTCTCATCATGAGCAAAAGGGTGGCTATGTCATTTAACTTAGTAAGATGTGCCACAACAGTTTCAGTTTCATAACCATGGAAAGGATCAGATTCAACCAAAGTAATTAACTCTGGGTCGACAGAGAATTCATAATCCTTATCATCAGCAAAGATAGGTGAAGTAGCAAACTTAGGATCACATTTCATTCTAGCATTCAAAGTCTTTTCTTTATACTTGCATAATAATTTTTCCAGATCATCTCTATCCTTATAAGCAAGAATGTCTCTAGTTGTCTCCTCATCCATAACATAACCTTCCGGTACTTTTGGCAATTCATATCTAGGAGAACTAGGTCTAATAGGTGTTTCAAGATTTTCAGTTTCAAGCTCTTCATCAGTTTCAGCATTCTCAAAAGCTTTAGTTCTAGAAAGTTATTCATCAAGAAATTCACCTAGTGGCACATTATCATCAAGCAAGGTACTAGCACCATCATGAGTAGCATTCATAGCAGAAGTAGCATCATCAATAACTTGCAACATATCAGAATTGATAGCATGTGGTGGTGTTGCAAGTCTACTTATAACAGAAGGTGAATCTAAAGCGGAGCTGGATGGCAGTTCCTTACCTCCCCTCGTCTTAGAGGGAAAAATCTTAGTCTTAGCATCCTTCAGATTCTTCATGCTGATAATTTGATAATAATCCCAAGTGACTCAACAAATATAGCTATGCTCCCCGGCAATGGCGCCAGAAAAAGGTCTTGATAACCCACAAGTATAGGGGATCGCAACAGTTTTTGAGGGTAGAGTATTCAACCCAAATTTATTGAATCGACACAAGGGGAGCCAAAGAATATTTGCAAGTATTAGCAGCTGAGTTGTCAATTCAACCACACCTGGAGATTAATTATCTGCAGCAAAGTGATCAGTAGTATGATAGTTTTGATAGTAGTAGCAACAACAATAGTAACGGTAACAGTGATAGCAATGATTTTGTAGCAAGTGCAACAGTAACAATAGCAGTAGTAACTTAGCAAGAACAATATGAGAGAAATTCGTAGGCATTGGATCGGTGAATTCGTTGGATGATATTCATCATATAACAGTCATAACCTAGGGCGATACGGCACTAGCTCCAGTTCATAAATATAATGTAGGCATGTATTCCGTAAATAGTCATACGTGCTTATGGAAAGAACTTGCATGACATCTTTTGTCCTACCCTCCCGTGGCAGCGGGGTCCTATTGGAAACTAAGGGATATTAAGGCCTCCTTTTAATAGAGAACCGGAACAAAGCATTAACACATAGTGAATACATGAACTCCTCAAACTACGGTCATCACCGGGAAGTGTCCCGACTATTGTCACTCCAGGGTTGCCGGATCATAACACGTAGTAGGTGACTATAACTTGCAAGATCGGATCTATAACATAGATATAATGGTGATAACATAAACGGTTCAGATCTGAAATCATGGCACCCGGGCTCAAAGTGACAAGCATTAAGCATGGCAAAGTTATAGCAACATCAATCTCAGAACATAATGGATACTAGGGATCAAGCCCTAAAAAAACTAACTCGATTACATGATGAATCTCATCCAACTCCTCACCGACCAACGGGCCTACGAAGGAATTACTCACTCCTGGTGGGGAGCATCATGGAATTGGCGATGGAGAAGGGTTGGTGATGACGAAGATCGAAGATCCCCCTCTCCGGAGCCCCAAACAGACTCCATATCTGGCCTCCCGATGAAGAACAGGAGGTGGCGGCGGCTCCGTCTCATGAAACGCGATAATTCTTCCTCCCCGATTTTTTTCTCCAAATATGTGATTTTATAGTACCAGGATTGAAGTCTGCGGGGCCACCAGGTGGGGACAACCCACCTGGGCGTGCCTAGAGGGGGGGCACGCCCTGGTGGGTTGTGCCCACCCAGGTGCCCCCCTCCGGTGGTTCTTGGCTCCAGAAATTCTTATTTATTGAATAAAAATTCCTCGCAAAGTTTCGTTCCAATCCGAGAACTTTTATTTCTGCACAAAAACAATACCATGGTAGTTCTGCTGAAAATAGCGTCAGTCTGGGTTAGTTTCATTCAAATCATGCAAATTAGAGTCCAAAACAAGAGGAAAAGCGTTAGGAAAAGTAGATACGACAGCGACGTATCACATGATAATGGTATTGAAACTAGAATTAAAGAGATGGTGGCTAGCTAGTACTACTTAATTAATTACCTTGGGTCGCACCCATTTTAGCTTTTGTTTCCATGGGCCTTGAACCTGTTTGATGAACTTTTCCCAAGCCCTGCCCGCCGGCAAAGAAAATGAATAAAGGAGTTATTAATTAGTTGATATCAGGAAATGAACTAAAGAGGCCGATATAGTTCGATAATGATTCAAATTACCTGTCGACCATCCCCCTCACGATTGCGTAGTCATTAATATCTTTAAGTAGTGAGTCCAGTACTTGAACTTTTCCCTCGTCAACTTCAATGATTAGCAGGATCCAGTGAAAACTGCATGCGCACGTGTTTGTATAATTAAGCGGGCATGTGCATAACTCATCAACTACACTTATTAACATCTAGTAAGCAAAAACAGAATTTGTAGTACAAGACAGTGTTACTCACCCGAAGTTGTAAGGAAGTAGTATTTCTGGTTGGGTATTTAGTCGCTTGAAGAACTCTAGCAAGCTTCTCTCTGTGTATGGTCGATCATATTCACGTGACCATGTCTCTTGATTAATGGTATTTGGGTCAATGAACCCAATGCCATAGCGTCCAGCTCTTTTCATTCCATACATTTCATTCTGCATAATACCACAGAAAAGAATATAGTGAGGATAATTACAGGTAATGAACAAGCACTACAGCTAGCTAGAGACTTAAATTACAGAAAGAAATCACTTACAGACAATAGAAACTGACGATAGATTTGTCGAGAGCGTCTTGATTGAATAACTGAAACATTTCTTGAAACTCAACCCACAGATTTTTTGCATGGTAGTAATGCTCTTTCTTGACTTTCACCATGAGGGACTCTCGATCGGTAGTCTTTACTTCTCTCAGGTACCATTGATGCAATTCATACATTCTCGTTGATAGAAGCGGGATCTTCTCAGGCTTGACCAAAGGTTGGCCGCGGACATATTTTCATTGTAGTTCCTCCTCTGTAAACCCGCGGACTTCCTCGATGCCTAGGAGTTGTTCAACAGCGATACCAGCCTCTTCAGCCTGCCTTCTATGATCGTCGGTTATTACCAGCTGATCGGCGGTACTCACATGTGTTTGTACAATGAGCGGGGGGATCGATTGCACTGCCTGTTCTCCCAGCTAGGGAACAGTTTTCCCGCTTTTTTTGCCAACTGCTTGGCTCGAGCTCGAGCTTGACTCATTATTTTTGTGTGCATAATATGACTTCTTGATAGAGCGCTCATAGTCTGAGTCCCTATGCTTCACAGCCGGTTGAGCATTATCAATAAAGTGTTGTATGACATGCTCAGGTACTTTCTCCTTTGGCGGCGCGGTGTGGTGTGCGGGGGGGGGTGGGGGGGTCGGTTGTGCAGAAAGGGGCCCTTTTTTCACTTGGGCCTCCACTATGGCCGCGTTTTCCTCCTCAGTATAGTCGTAAGGCAACTTCGGAAGAGGCTTGAGGCTTGGACCATATTTGTATTTCTTGCCTCCTTTTGTACCGCTAGTCGCCGTAGCTGCGGCCCCTCTCTTCCATTGTTGCTGAGGCGGCGGAGATGGCTGACGCGGTGCCTGACTTGGAGGAGGAGTCGGCTGACGCGGTGCCGAACTTGGAGGAGGAGGAGTCGGCTAACGTGGTGCTGGACTTGGAGGAGGAGGAGTGGGCTGACGCGGTGGCGGACTTGGAGGAGCAGGAGTCTGCTGACGCGGTGGCGGACTTGGAGGAGCGGGAGTCTGCTGACACGGTGGCGGACTTGGAGGAGGAGCCGGCTGACGCGGTGGCGGTGGCCTTGGAAAGACGATGCAATCCTTTCTCCATAGAACCATACGATGTATGACCTCTCCCAGTGTGCGCTCCTCTTCACCTCCAGGAATGTCAAGCTCTAGCCCCAAATATCGTTTCATCACTTCATCAACCCCGACACGAGCATAGCCAGCTGGAATCAGATTGCAATTGAAGGTTGCTTCAGGGGGATTTGTTAAAGCATAGCCGTCCGCCACCTTCATGGATATGTTCTTCATTTTCATGTGTAGCTCACAAGTTGTCGTAGCTATGATATCATCCACAGGGTATCTATCCAGCAGTGCATCATCGCCCGGGGCGGAACCCACGCTGCTTCTCGGCATGGATGGGACGGTGCTATCCAATGCTGGATCTGCTTGCTGCTGCAGCTGAGACGCCCTTTCCTGGCTAAGTGAGTCGATCTGCTGCTGCTGCCGCCTGAAAGCGCGTTCCAACTCCGCGTGCTTTGATTCTACCAGTTGAAGGTAGTCTACTTCCTGCTTCCTCTTCTCCTCCTCCAGCTTCCTCTTCTCCTCCTCTTGCTGTCTCTTTCTCGCACGGCTTCTGTAAGTGTCGTTCCAATCCGCAAACCCCTCAAACCACGGAACAACACCTTTGCCTCGTGTTCTTCCCAGGTGTTCAGGATTCTTCAGGGCGTGCATAAGCTCGTCGTTCTCTCTGTTGGGCGTGAACACCCCCGTCCGAGCCTCTTCTATTGCAACAAGTAAACTGTCGGTGGCTCCTTTAAGACTTGCCCGCTCCAAAACCAGCCCTGTCTTTGGGTCCAACTTCCCCCCATGCACATAAAACCAAGTCCTGCACCTGGGGGACCAGCTCAATGTAACTGGAGTGACCCCTGCATCCATCATCTCTTGCTCACCGAGATCCCACTTAGGCCGGGCCACCTCGTAGCATTTTTGCGGCATTAATCTTGTTTATTCTCGACCGTTCCTGAGCTACTTCCGATTCCTTGAAGTTCACGAAAGCGTCCCAGTGATTTCTTGCCTTCTCAAGTGTTCCCTTGAATTCTGGAGTCTGCTTTCCTGCTTTGAGGTACGCGGCCCATATATTTTTCTTGTGGTTGTTGAATGCTATCGCCATCTTCTTAAGAGCATTGTTCTTGACTTTCTCCAGATCTGCCTCTGTCAAATGATCTGGTAGGGTGAAATGTGACATGAGCGATTCCCAAAGCAGATCTTTTGCTCTTTGGTCTACAAAAGTAACATCTGGATCTCCCTTTGCTGGCTTTTTCCATTCTTGAACAGAGATCGGGATTTGGTCCCTCACAATAACTCTGCATTGACGAATGAACTTCTTTGCATTCTTCTTAGGTTCAAGCGGTTCGCCATTAGGTTTGATGGCATCGATGTTGTACTTTACGCCAGCCTGCAACTTTTTGGTCGGGCCTCGAACTGTCCTGCTGCTTGTAGAAGATTTGCTCGATCCGGAGGGCTAAAAGAAGAAAGATCGATTCGTTAATATATATACAAATCAGTTAAAACATGAGATGATCACCAGATGCCTTATATAAATATACCTCGCCAGTCTTTGTTATTTGAAGAACAACATTTTCTTTGTCGTCATTGTTCTGGACTTCATCTATTCGTTCGTCTTCATCAAATATCATACCCTCACCGGTATTGTTTAGATATTGCGAGCCGTCATCTTCTTCATTCTCATCTGGGCTCGGGGAGCGTATGATGTCGAACATAGTCTCTTCTCCTTCTCTGCCGGTATTGTCCATAACTTTTATTTAACTAATCCAGAAGAAAGATAAAACAATTTAGTATTCAAATTAGAATGCATGCACGCAATCAATAAGGAAAAACTGAATCATAGTAGATAATATATATACATCTCGAATAATTAATCCAGATAATATGCATCATCGAATATAATCTCGAATACATCGTCTCGAATATTATCGAATAATATAATCTCGAATACATCGCCTCGAATACTATCGAATATAATCTCGAATACACCTCGAGTATTATCACTAATACATCTCGAATATTATAATATATATAACATCACTAGCTAATACAGATCGTATATTATCGAAGAATCTAGTTCACTCGCGGTTCCTGAGGCGCGGGCGATGGACACCCAAAGAGAAGGAACGATCACAGGATCATAGCTTGGGTGAGATCCCTGAAGAACCTACCAGGTATTGGAGAACCTGACATCCAACGCATCCATGTAGCAACGGACGTGCTCGTCCTCCTCCCTGACACGGCGACGTACCACCTCCGGCAGGGCCGGCTGCCTCCGCACCGAAAGTGGCCCACGCGAACGCCACCAAAGGAGCTCCGGGTCGACGACGGGACATGGGGCCGGGTTCCTCACCAAACTGCGCCCCCCTGAAGGTAGCACCTCCCAGTGCCAGCCCGGCGGAGCCCAGTCCTGGACATGGCGCCTCTGAAGCAGGACGTCGTCGCGAACGAGTCGACGACGAGGATGCGGGCCGGGCATCGTTGACGTCAAGAACAAATTCTTATGAAAAAAAATTCCTATATATGCAATGTCATTTTATTAGGAAATTTTGAGCAAAATATCCTCTTTTCAATTATAATGTCCCATTCCTAGGTTATAACTACCCTAATAATATTCCTTTCTCAAAAAATTCCGAAACTTTTCCCACTTATATATAGTCCTTCTAACAAATATATATATGGTCAACTTTTTCCTATGCAACCTTTTTATATGGAAATTTTTTCTATACTATGATATACAACATTATATAAAATTAAAAAACAAAAAAAGAAACACTAATTAAGCATACTTCTATACATCCATTAAAAAACAGAAAAACAACATTATATAAAAAAATTCTATACTAATTAAACACTAATTATATTCATCTAACATGCATTCATGTACACAAAAAAATTACATACTACACTAATTCATCTACACAAAAAACCTAACATTTCTATTCATCCATTTATTAACATGCATATCTATTACACAGTTCCGAAAAATGAAGAAAAAAGAAAAAATCGTCGGAGATCGAGGGGCGGCGAGCTCATAGCGGGGTGAGGCGACGGCGAGGCTCGATCGGGGAGGAGGGCGCAGGCGGCGTCGACGGGGCTCGGCCGGGGGAGGAGGCGCGGGCGGCATCGCGCGGGGAGGAGGCGCGGGCAGCGTTGACATGGAGGAGGCGCGGGCGGCGGTGCCTCACGCGGGGAGGAGGCCGGACGAGCACCGGCGTCGGGGGAGGCGAGGCAGCGTCAGGGCAGGCGACGGCGGCAGCCTGACGGCATCCTCTGTCGTAGTGGTCGCGCGGCGTCGAGAAGAAGCAGAGAGAGATGTGAAAATTTTCAAGTGTTGTATATATATGCGGATACCTTTAGTCCCGATTCGAACCACCAACCGCGACTAAAGATCACTTTTGGCCAGGCAGAGCGGCGGGAAGGAGGGGCCTTTAGTCGCGGTTGGTGGCTCCAACCGGGACTAAAGGGGGGGCCTTTAGTCGCGGTTAGAGCCACCAACCGCGACTAAAGGCTGGTGCTTGTGCAGGCGTGGTGCAGGGCAAGTTTAGTCCCACCTCGCTTGGCGAGAGGCGCCAGCACCTGTTTATAAGCCCCGGCACAGCCTCTCCATCGAGCTCCTCTCTAATGCAGGCCTTCTGGGCCTACCGCACCTGTGCTGCCCTATGGGGCCTACTGGGCCTTGCGGGCCTGCATCCTGGCCCAACTAGAGGTTGAGTTTCTAGTCGTATGCAGGCCGTGGTGGCCCAGTAGGCGGGCTATTTTAATTTATTTATTTTTCTTTTTTTTGTTTTCTGCTTTATTTATTTTCTTTTGTTTCTGAGTTGTTTTTTGCTTTATTTAGAGTTTCTTTGTGAATCTTTTTGCTTTAGGTAAAAAAATTAAAAACTTTCTGTTAGTGCCAGTAGTTTTCAAATTTGAATAGTTTAAATTTGAATTATTTGAAATTTGTGTGAATCACTAGTTTGTGAATAACTTTACTTTAAAAATAGATTTTTCAGTGATTCTTTTTTCTGCTATTTAATATTAGTGTGTTTTATCATTATATTCAATTTGGTAATTCTTAGGTTATTTAAAAAATGAAATGCCTTTGTAACAGACGAGTTTTCGTCAGAAACCCTGATACTTCGAAAGAGATTGTCCAATTTGTACACGAAGTGCATCCAGATTTTGCCGTAACCCTCTCAACTTTTTAGCACATGCTATGTGGGTGAAATGATGATACCATGCCAACTTTCAACCTTTTCAGAGTTCATTTGTAGTGCTTTTCAATTTCAGGGTCATTTAGCTAAAAAAATCAGTAAATGCATGAAAAATAGCAAATGAAGTCAGAAAGGGTTGAAAATTGATGACGTGGCTTCGAATGGTGCATACTGAACGCACAAAAACTCTGGAGTTGAAATAAGTTTAAAAAAATGAAATGCCTTTGTAATAGATGAGTTTTCGTCCGAAACCCTGATACTTCGAAAGAGATTGTCCATTTTGTACACGAAGTGCATCCAGTTTTTGCCGTAACCCTCAACTTTTTAGCACATGCTATGTGGGTGAAATGATGATACTATGCCAACTTTCAACCTTTTCAGAGTTCATTTGTAGTGCTTTTCAATTTCAGGGTCATTTAGCTCAAAAAAATCAGTAAATGCATGAAAAATAGCAAATGAAGTCAGAAAGGGTTGAAAATTTGTTTGTACATAATATTTCTTCGCGTTTCAAATGCCAAAACACATAAGTACCCTAACTATTACAAAGATTCCCTCCGGTTTGTCCGAAGTGGCACTTTCCAGATATATAAGTCCGGAAACTCACTAGAGAAGAAAGTGATGACAGTGAAGCCGGTCACATCCCAGAGTGGGATCTTTGGGTATAAAACTTTTTCTTCGTGTGTGTCCCTTTGCGCCGTAACCATGGACAATCTTCATCATTTAACTGGATGCTCGGGTCAATATTCACTGTGAAGGGAGCAATTTCATGAAACTTTTCATAATCTTCCGACATGTCTGTCTTGTCCTCCACTCCCATGATGTTTCTTTTCCCTGAAAGAACTATATGGCACTTTGGCTCATCGTATGATGTATTCGCTTCCTTATCTTTTCTTTTTCTCGGTTTGGTAGACATGTCCTTCACATAGAAAACCTGCGCCACATCATTGGCTAGGACGAATGGTTCGTCTGCGTACGCAAGATTGTTGAGATCCACTGTTGTCATACCGTACTGCGAGTCTTCCATTACCCCGCCTCCTGTCAGATTGACCCATTTGCACCGAAACAAAGGGACCTTCAAATCACGTCCATAGTCAAGTTCCCATATCTCCTCTGTGTAACCATAATATGTGTCCTTTGGCCTATTGGTGTTTGCTGCATCAAAGCGGATACCACTATTTTGGTTGGTGCTCTTTTTATCTTGGGCGATCGTGTAAAACGTATTCCCATTTATCTCGTACCCTTTGAAAGTCAATATATTCGAAGATGGTAACTTGGACAGCAAGTACAGCTCATCTTCAACAGCGTCGTCATGCATGAGACGTGTCTACAACCAACCGGCGAAAGTCCCCGTTTGTTCACGTGTAATCCAGTCGTCAGACTGCTCCGGGTGTTTGGAGCGTAGAATATTCTTGTGTTCCTCGATATACGGAGCCACCAAGGAGGAATTTTGTAGAACTGTGTAGTGTGCTTGAGTGAGAGAATGCCCGTCCATACATATTATTGCTTTCGGTCCTAGTGTGCCTTTTCCACCCAATCTGCCCTCATGCCGCGATTCAGGAACACCAATCGGCTTAAGGTCAGGAATAAATTCAACACAAAACTCAATGACCTCCTCATTTTCATGGCCCTTGGAGATGCCTCCTTCTGGCATAGCACGGTTATGAACATATTTCTTTAAGACTCCCATGAACCTCTCAAAGGGGAACATATTGTGTAGAAATACAGGACCCAGAATGGCAATCTCTTCGACTAGGTGAACTAGGACGTGCGTCATGATAATGAAGAAGGATGGTGGAAACACCAACTCCAAACTGACAAGACATTGCACCAAATCATTCTCTAACTTTGGTATGATTTCTGGATCGATTACCTTCTGAGAGATTGCATTGAGGAATGCACATAGCTTCACAATGGCTAATCGAACGTTTTTCCGGTAGAAGCCCCCTCAATGCAACCAGAAGTAGTTGCGTCATAATCACGTGGCAGTCATGAGACTTTAGGTTCTGGAACTTTTTCTCTGTCATATTTATTATTCCCTTTATATTCGACGAGAAGCCAGACGGGACCTTCATACTGAGCAGGCATTCAAAGAAGATTTCCTTCTCTTCTTTGGTAAGAGCATAGCTGGCATGACCCTGATGTATGTCGTCTTTTCTGTGCATACGTTGCTGGTCCTCCCGTGCCTCCGGTGTATCTTTTGTCTTCCCATACACGCCCAAGAAGCCTAGCAGGTGTTGGGAAACGTTGCATGGAAAACAAAAAAAATTCTACGGACACGCAATGATCTATTCATGGAGATGCATAGCAACAAGGGGGAGAGTGTGTCTACGTACTCTCGTAGACCGTAAGCGGAAGCGCTTCACAACGCGGTTGATGTAGTCGAACTTCTTCGCGCTTCAACCGATCAAGTACCAAACGCACGGCACCTCCGCGTTCTGCACACGTTCAGCTCAGTGACGTCCCTCGCCTTCTTGATCCAGCAAGACGTCGAGGTAGTAGATGAGTTCCGTCAGCGCGACGGTGTGGTGACAGTGATGGTGAAGTGATCTCCGCAGGGCTTCGCCCAAGCACTACGAAAATATGACCGGGGGTGTAAACGGTGGAGGGGGCGCCGCACACGGCTAGGCAATTGTCTGGTCTATGCTAGGCGCCCCCCTCCCACATATATATTAGTGGGAGGGGGAGGGAAAAGGCCAGGAGGCGCCCCAAGTAGGACCAAATCCTACTTGGGCTCCTCCCTAGCCGCTCGCCCCCCTGCCATGCATATCTGCCGGAGGGGGAAGGAAAGAGGAGGGGGAAGAGAAGGAAGGGGGAGGCCGAATCCCCCCCTTTCCTTTTCTTTTCCCTTCCCCTCTTTCCTTATCCTCCTAGTTCAGCCCATATGGGGGGCACACCAGCCCCTTGTGGCTGGTGCGTTTCCCCTCTTGGCCCATAAGGCCCATATCTTTTGCCGGGGGTGCCCGGAACCCGTTCCGGTGACCCGATAAGTACTCGGTACCCCCCGAAAACACTTCCGGTGTCCGAATACCATCGTCCTATATATGAATCTTTACCTCTCGACCATTTTGAGACTCCTTGTCATGTCCGTGATCTCATCCGGGACTCTGAACAACATTCGGTCACCAAATCACAGAACTCATATAATACAATATCGTCATCGAACGTTAAGCGTGCGGACCCTACGGGTTCGAGAACTATGTAGACATGACCAAGACACCTCTTCGGTCAATAACCAATAGCGGAACCTGGATGCCCATATTGGCTCCTACATATTCTACGAAGATCTTTATCGATCGAATAGTTATGACAACATACGTAATTCCCTTTGTCCATCGGTATGTTACTTGCCTGAGATTCGATCGTCGGTATCTTCATACCTAGTTCAATATCGTTACCGGCAAGTCTCTTTACTCGTTCCGTAATACATCACCTCATGACCAACTCCTTAGTCGTTTGCTTGCAAGCTTATGATGTGTATTACCGAGAGGACCCAGAGATACCTCTCCGAAACATGGAGTGACAAATCCTAATCTCGATCTATGCCAAATCAACAAATACCTTCGGAGATACCTGTAGAGCATCTTTATAATCACCCAGTTACGTTGTGACTTTTGATAGGACACAAGGCACTCCTCCGGTATCCGGGAGTTGCATAATCTCATAATCGAAGGAATATGTATTTGACATGAAGAAAGCAATAGCAATAAAACTGAACGATCATTATGCTAAGCTAACGGATGGGTCTTGTCCATCATATCATTCTCCTAATGATGTGATCCCGTTATCAAATGACAACTCATGTCCATGGTTAGGAAACCTTAACCATCTTTGATCAACGAGCTAGTCAAGTAGAGGCTCACTAGGGACACGGTGTTTGTTTATGTATTCACACATGTATTTAGGTTTTCGATCAATACAATTCTAGCATGAATAATAAACCTTTATCATGAATAAGGAAATATAAAATAACAACTTTATTATTGCCTCTAGGGCATATTTCCTTCAGTCTCCCACTTGCACTAGAGTCAATAATCTAGATTACATTGTAATGATTCTAATACCCATGGAGTCTTGGTGCTGATCATGTTTTGCTCGTGGAAGAGGCTTAGTCAACGGGTCTGCTACATTCAGATCCGTATGTATCTTGCAAATTTCTATGTCTCCATCCTTGACTTGTTCACGAATGGAGTTGAAGCGTCTCTTGATGTGCTTGGTTCTCTTGTGAAACCTGGATTCCTTCGCCAAGGCTATTGCTCCAGTGTTGTCACAAAATATTTTCATTGGATCCGATGCACTAGGTATTACACCTAGATCGGATATGAACTCCTTCATCCAGACTCCTTCATTTGCTGCTTCCAAAGCAGCTATGTACTCTGCTTCACATGTAGATCCCGCCACGATGCTCTGCTTGGAACTGCACCAATTGATAGCTCCACTATTCAATATAAATACGTATCCGGTTTGTGACTTGGAGTCATCTGGATCAGTGTCAAAGCTAGCATCGACGTAACCATTTACGACGAGCTCTTTATCACCTCCATAAACGAGAAACATATCCTTGGTCCTTTTCAGGTACTTCAGAATGTTCTTGACCGTTGTCCAGTGATCCACTCCTAGATTACTTTGGTACCTCCCTGCCAGACTTATGGCAAGGCACACATCAGGTCTGGTACACAGCATAGCATACATGATAGAACCTATGGCTGAAGCATAGGGAATGGCTTTCATTTTCTCTCTATCTTCTGCAGTGGTCGGGCATTGAGTCTTACTCAACTTCACACCTTGCAACACATGCAAGAACCCTTTCTTTGACTGATCCATTTTGAACTTCTTCAAAACTTTATCAAGGTATGTGCTTTGTGAAAGTCCTATTAAGCGTCTCGATCTATCCCTATAGATCTTGATGCCCAATATATAAGCAGCTTCACCGAGGTATTTCATTGAAAAATTCTTATTCAAGTATCCTTTTATGCTATCCAGAAATTCTATATCATTTCCAATCAACAATATGTCATCCACATATAATATCAGAAATGCTACAGAGCTCCCACTCACTTTCTTGTAAATACAGGCTTCACCGAAAGTCTGTATAAATCCATATGCTTTGATCACTTCATCAAAGCATATATTCCAACTCCGAGATGCTTGCACCAGTCCATAGATGGATCGCTGGAGCTTGCACACTTTGTTAGCACCTTTAGGATTGACAAAACCTTCTGGTTGCATCATATACAATTCTTCCTTAAGAAATCCATTATGGAATGCAATTTTGACGTCCATTTGCCAAATTTTATAATCATAAAATGCGGCAATTGCTAACATGATTTGGACGGACTTAAGCATCGCTACGGGTGAGAAAGTCTCATCATAGTCAACCCCTTGAACTTGTCGAAAACCTTTTGCGACAAGTCGAGCTTTATAGACAGTAACATTACCATCAGCGTCAGTCTTCTTCTTGATGATCCATTTATTTTCTATGGCTTGCCGATCATCGGGCAAATCCACCAAAGTCCATACTTTGTTCTCATACATGGATCCTATCTCAGATTTCATGGCATCAAGCCATCTGTCGGAATCTGGGCTCATCATAGCTTCTTCATAATTCGTAGGTTCACCTTGGTCTAGTAACATGACTTCCAGTACAGGATTCCCGTACCACTCTGGTGCGGATCATGTTCTGGTTGACCTACAAAGTTCTATAGTAACTTGATCCGAAGTTTCATGATCATCATCATTAGCTTCCTGTCTAGTTGGTGTAGGCATCACGGGAACGGTTTTCTCTGATGAACTACTTTCCAATTCGAGAAGGTACAATTACCTCATCAAGTTCTACTTTTCTCCCACTCACTTCTTTTGAGAGAAACTCCTTCTCTAGAAAGGTTCCATTCTTGGCAACAAAGATCTTGCCTTCGGATCTGTGGTAGAAGGTGTACCCAATTGTTTCCTTAGGGTATCCTATGAAGACGCACTTCTCCGATTTGGGTTCGAGCTTATCAGGCTGAAGCCTTTTGACATAAGTGTCGCAACCCCAAATTTTAAGAAACGACAGCTTAGGTTTCTTGCCAAACCACAGTTCATACGGTGTTGTCTCAACGGATTTAGACGGTGCCCTATTTAATGTGAATGCAGCTGTCTCTAATGCATAACCCTAAAATGATAGTGGTAAATCGGTAAGAGACATCATAGATCGCACCATATCTAATAAAGTACGGTTACGACGTTCGGACACACCATTACGCTGTGGTGTTCCAGGTGGCGTGAGTTGTGAAACTATTCCACATTGTTTTAAATGAAGGCCAAACTCGTAACTCAAATATTCTCCTCCGCGATCAGATCATAGAAACTTTATTTTCTTGTTACGATGATTCTCCACTTCACTCTGAAATTCTTTGAACTTTTCAAATGTTTCAGACTTGTGTTTCATTAAGTAGATATACCCATATCTGCTCAAATCATCTATGAAGGTCAGAAAATAATGATACCTGCCACGTGCCTCAACACTCATCGGACCGCATACATCGATATGTATTATTTCCAGTAAGTCATTAGCTCGCTCCATTGTTCCGGAGAACGGAGTTTTAGTCATCTTGCCCATGAGGCATGGTTCACAAGTATCAAATGATTCATAATCAAGTGATTCCAAAAGCCCATCTGCATGGAGTTTCTTCATACGCTTTACACCAATATGACCTAAACGGCAGTGCCACAAATATGTTGCACTATCATTATCAACTTTGCATTTTTTGGCATCAATATTATGAATATGTGTATCACTACAATCAAGATTCAACAAAAATAGACCACTCTTCAAGGGTGCATGACCATAAAAGATATTACTCATATAACTAGAACAACCATTATTCTCTGATTTAAATGAATAACCGTCTCGCACTAAACAAGATCCAGATATAATGTTCATGCTCAACGCTGGCACCAAATAACAATTATTCAGGTCTAAAACTAGTCCCGAAGGTAGATGTAGAGGTAGCGTGCCGACGGCGATCACATCGACCTTGGAACCATTCCCGACGCGCATCGTCACCTCGTCCTTAGCCAACCTTCATTTAATCCGTAGCTCCTGTTTTGAGTTACAAATATGAGCAACCGAATCAGTATCAAATACCTAGGCGCTACTACGAGCATTAGTAAGGTACACATCAATAACATGTATATCAAATATACCTTTGTTCACTTTGCCATCCTTCTTATCCGCCAAATACTTGGGGCAATTCCGCTTCCAGTGACCAGTTCTTTTGCAGTAGAAGCACTCAGTTTCAAGCTTGGGTACAGCTTTAGGTTTCTTCCTGGGAGTGGCAACTTGCTTGCCATTCTTTTTGAAGTTCCCTTTCTTTCCCTTGCCCTTTTTCTTGAAACTAGTGGTCTTGTTAACCATCAACACTTGATGCTCCTTCTTGATTTCTACCTCCGCAGCCTTAAGCATTGCGAAGAGCTCGGGAATTGTTTTGTTCATCCCTTGCATATTATAGTTCATCACGAAGCCTTTGTAGCTTGGTGGCAGTGATTGAAGAACTCTGTCAATGACACAATCAACTGGAAGATCAACTCCCAGCTGAGTCAAGTGATTATAATATCCAGACATTTTGAGTATGTGTTCACTGACAGAACTGTTCTCCTCCATCTTGCAGCTATAGAACTTGTTGGAGACTTCATATCTCTCAACCCGGGCATTTGCTTGAAATATTAAATTCAACTCTTGGAACATCTCATATGCTCCATGACGTTCAAAACATCTTTGAAGTCCCGGTTCTAAGCCGTAAAGCATGGCACACTGAACTATATAGTAGTCATCAGACCGCGTCTGCCAGACGTTCAAAGCGTCTACATTAGCGGGAGGGGGCTTGTCACCTAGCGGTGCATCAAGGACATAATTCTTCTGTGCAGCAATGAGGATAATCCTCAAGTTATGGACCCAGTCCGTGTAGTTGCTACCATCATCTTTCAACTTAGCTTTCTCTAGGAACGCATTAAAATTCAGGGGAATGGTAGCACGGGCCATTGATCTACAAGATAGATATGCAAATACTATCAGGACTAAGTTCATGATAAATTAAGTTCAATTAATCAAATTACTTAAGAACTCCCACTTAAATAGACATCCCTCAAGTCATCTAAGTGATACGTGATCCAAATCAACTAACCCATGTCCGATCATCACGCGAGATGGGGTAGTCATCAATGGTCAACATCTCTATGTTGATCATATCTACTATATGATTCACATTCGACCTTTCGGTCTCCAGTGTTCCGAGGCCATGTTTGTACATACTAGGCTCGTCAAGCTTAACCCAAGTATTCCGCATGTGCAAAACTGTCTTGCACCCATTGTATATGAACATAGAGTCTATCACACCCAATCATCATGTGGTGTCTCAACACGACGAACTGTAGCAACGGTGCATACTCAGGGAGAACACTTTTATCTTGAAATTAAGTGAAGGGATCATCTTATAATGCTACCGTCATTCTAAGCAAAATAAGATGCATAAAGGATAAACATCACATGCAATCAAAATATGTGACATGATATGGCCATCATCTTGAGCTTTTGATCTCCATCTCCAAAGCATCGTCATGATCTCCATTGTCACCGGCTCGACACCTTGATCTCCATCGTTGCGTCATGGTCGTCTCGCCAACTATTGCTTCTACAACTATCGCTAACGCATAGTGATAAAGTAAAGCAATTACATGGCGTTTGCATTTCATACAATAAAGCGACAACCATAAGGCTCCTGCCAGTTGCCGATAACTTACAAAACATGATCATCTCATACAACAACATATATCAAATCATGTCTTGACCATATCACATCACAACATGCCCTGCAAAAACAAGTTAGACATCCTCTACTTTGTTGTTGCAAGTTTTACGTGGCTGCTACGGGCTTCTAGCAAGAACCGTTCTAACCTACGGCAAAAACCACAACGGTGATTCGTCAAGTTTGCTGTTTTAACCTTCTTCAAGGACCGGCCGTAGTCAAATTCGATTCAACTAAAGTAGGAGAAACAGACACCCGCCAGCCACCTTTATGCAAAACTAGTTTCATGTCTGTCGGTGGAACCGGTCTCATGTACGTGGACATGTAAGGTTGGTCCTGGCCGCTTCATCCCACGATACCGCCGAATCAAAATAAGACGTTGGTGGTAAGCAGTATGACTATCACCGCCCACAACTCTTTGTGTTCTACTCGTGCATATCATCTACGCATAGAAAACGTTGCATGGCTCATGATGCCACTGTTGGGAAACGTTGCATGGAAAACAAAAAAAAATTCTACGTACACGCAATGATCTATTCATGGAGATGCATAGCAACGAGATGGAGAGTGTGTCTACGTACCCTCGTAGACCATGAGCGGAAGCGTTTCACAACGCGGTTGATGTAGTCGAACTTCTTCGCGCTTCAACCGATCAAGTACCGAACGCATGGCACCTCCGCGTTCTGCACACGTTTAGCTCGGTGACGTCCCTCGCCTTCTTGATCCAGCAAGACATCGAGGTAGTAGATGAGTTCCGTCAGCACGACGGTGTGGTGACGGTGATGGTGAAGTGACCTCCGCAGGGCTTCGCCCAAGCACTACGAAAATATGACCGGGGGTGTAAACGATGGAGGGGGGCTCCGCACACGGCTAGGCAATTGTCTGGTCTGTGCTAGGCGCCCCCCTCCCACATATATATAGGTGGGAGGGGGAGGGGAGAGGCCAGGAGGCGCCCCAAGTAGGACCGAATCCTACTTGGGCTCCTCCCTAGCCGCGCGCCCCCCTGCCATATCTGTCGGAGGGGGAAGGAAAGAGGAGGGGGAGAGAAGGAAGGGGGAGGCCGAATCCCCCCTTTCCTTTCCCTTCCCCTCTTTCCTTCTCCTCCTGGTTCGGCCCATATGGGCGGCGCACCAGCCCCTTGTGGCTGGTGCATTTCCCCTCTTGGCCCATATCTTTTGCTGGGGGTACCCGGAACGCCTTCCGATGACCCTATAAGTACCCGGTACCCCCCGAAAACACTTCCGGTGTCCGAATACCATCGTCCTATATATGAATCTTTACCTATCGACCATTTCGAGACTCCTCGTCATGTCCGTGATCTCATCCGGGACTCCGAACAACATTCGGTCACCAAATCACATAACTCATATAATACAATATCGTCATCGAACGTTAAGCGTGCGGACCCTACGGGTTCGAGAACTATGTAGACATGACCGAGACACCTCTCCGGTCAATAACCAATAGCGGAACCTGGATGCCCATATTGGCTCCTACATATTCTACGAAGATCTTTATCGGTCGAACCGTTATGACAACATACGTAATTCCCTTTGTCCATCGGTATGTTACTTGCCCGAGATTCGATCGTCGGTATCTTCATACCTAGTTCAATCTCGTTACCGGCAAGTCTCTTTACTCGTTCCGTAATACATCACCTCGTGACCAACTCCTTAGTCGTTTGCTTGAAAGCTTATGATGTGTATTACCGAGAGGGCCCAGAGATACCTCTCCGAAACTCGGAGTGACAAATCCTAATCTTGATCTATGCCAACTCAACAAATACCTTCGGAGATACCTGTAGAGCATCTTTATAATGACCCAGTTACGTTGTGACGTTTGATGGCACACAAGGCACTCCTCCGGTATCCGGGAGTTTCATAATCTCATAGTCGAAGGAATATGTATTTGACATGAAGAAAGCAATAGCAATAAAACTGAACGATCATTATGCTAAGCTAACGGATGGGTCTTGTCCATCATATCATTCTCCTAATGATGTGATCCCGTTATCAAATGACAACTCATGTCCATGGTTAGGAAACCTTAACCATCTTTGATCAACGAGCTAGTCAAGTAGAGGCTCACTAGTGACACGGTGTTTGTTTATGTATTCACACATGTATTTAGGTTTTCGATCAATACAATTCTAGCATGAATAATAAACCTTTATCATGAATAAGGAAATATAAAATAACAACTTTATTATTGCCTCTAGGGCATATTTCCTTCAGTAGGTTCACGCAAAGATTCTTTGTCACGTGCATCATGTCGATTGCGGAGCAGACCTCTAGGTCTATCCAATAGGGTAGGTCCCAAAATATAGATTTCTTCTTCCACATGGGTGCGCGTCCGTCAGCGTCATTCGGAACAGATTTTCCGCCAGGACCCTTTCCAAAGATTACTTTTAAATCCATGACCATATCAAGTATATCATGACCAGTATGGTGGCGAGGCTTCTTCCGGTGATCTGCCTCACCTTTGAAATTCTTGCCTTTCTTTCTTACGGGATGCCTGCTCGGAAGAAATCGACGATGTCCCAGGTACACATTCTTCTTACAATTATCCAAATATATACTGTCGGTATCATCTAAACAGTGCGTGCATGCGCGGTATCCCTTGTTTGTCTGTCCTGAAAGGTTACTGAGAGCAGGCCAATCATTGATGGTCACAAACAGCAATGCATGTAGGTCAAATTCCTCCTGATTGTGCTCATCCCACGCACGTACACCTTTTTCATTCCACAGCTGTAAGAGTTCGTCAACTAATGGCCTTAGGTACACATCAATGTCGTTGCTGGTTTGCTTAGGGCCTTAGATGAGCACTGGCATCATAATGAACTTCCGCTTCATGCACAACCAAGGAGGAACGTTATACATACATAGAGTCACAGGCCAGGTGCTATGATTGCTGCTCTGCTCCCCAAAAGGATTAATGCCATCTGCGCTTAGACCAAACCATACGTTCCTTGCATCATCTGCAAAGTCCTCCCACTTTCTCTCGATTTTTCTCCACTGCGACCCGTCAGCGGGTACTCTCAACTTCCCGTCTTTCTTACGGTCTTGTTTGTGCCATCGCATCAACTTGGCATGCTCTTTGTTTTGGAACAAACATTTCAACTGTGGTATTATAGGAGCATACCACATCACCTTGGCAGGAATCTTCTTCCTGGGGCGCTCGCCCTCAACATCACCAGGGTCATCGCGGCTGATCTTATAGTGCATTGCACCGCATACCGGGCATGCATTCAAATCCTCGTACTCACCGCGGTAGAGGATGCAGTCATTAGGGCATGCATGTATCTTCTGCACCTCTAATCCTAGAGGGCAGACAGCCTTCTTTGCTTCGTACGTACTGTCGGGCAATTCGTTGTCCTTTGGAAGCATCTTCTTTAACATTATCAACAACTTTTCAAATCCCTTGTCAGATACACCATTCTCTGCCTTCCATTGCAGCAATTCCAGTGTGGTGCCCAGCTTTTTCTTGTCAGCTTCACAATTTGGGTACAACAATTTCTTGTGATCCTCTAACATGCACTGCAACTTCAGTCTCTCCTTTTCACTTGCGCAGTTTCTCTTTGCATCGGCAATGGCCCGACCAAGATCATCAGCGGGCTCATCTGATGCCTCTTCTTCAGCTTCTTCCCGCATTGCCGGCTCAGCTTCTTCCCCCATTGTTGTTGTACCATCGTATTCAGGGAACCCATGGCCAGGATAGCTGTCGTCATCCTCTTCTTCTTCATTCTCTTCCATTAGGACCCCTCTTTCTCCGTGCTTGGTCCAACAGTTATAGCCGGACATGAAACCGGACTCAAACAGGTGGACGTGAATGGTTCTTGCATTAGAGTAATTTCGATCATTCTTACAGTTAGCACATGGACAACACATAAAAGCATCCGCCCACTTTTTTGCCTCAGCCGCAAGCAGAAAAGTATGCACGTCATTAATGAACTGGGGAGAGCATCGGTCATCGTACATCCATTGCCAGCTCATCTTCATTACACAACACCGAAAAGACCAAATTAATACAAGTTCATACATAAAGTTCATACACACTTATTCTCATAAAACAACATACAAACTCTCTAGCTAAAGCATTTAAATGCAACAACAAATGCGATCAAGATCGCAACTAAGGTAACAATTGATCCAACAGCATAATGATACCAAGCCTCACTATCAATGGCATACTTTCTAATCTTTCTAATCTTCAAGCACATTTTATCCATCTTGATCTTGTGATCATCGACGACATTGGCAACATGCAACTCCAATTCCATCTTCTCCTCCTCAATTCTTTTCAATTTTTTCTTCAAGTAATTGTTTTCTTTTTCAACTAAATTTAACCTCTCGACAAGAGGGTCGGTTGGAATTTCCGGTTCACATACCTCCTAGATAAAAATATCTATGTCAATTTGATGGGCATAATTTGTCATAAACACGAAATGCAACAAATAGTTATAAAAGAGAATATACCACATCCGAATCATAAACCGGACGAGGGCCGACGGGGACGGATATCAAAACCATGCCACTATGTATAACAAACAACGTACGGGTAAGAAAATTATAGAAGTAACTATCTAAATCACACAAACATGATTTTTTTTTTAATAAAAAGGATAAGAACAAGAGGCTCACCAAGGTGGTGCCGGCGATGGGACGGTGCGGGCGATCGACGGTGGTTAGGACGGGGACGGGAAGGCACTAAGTAAACCACACCTACACATGCAAACTAAGAATTTAATTTGAGCTCAAATTGCATATAAATCAAATAAACTACCACATATAAATACTCCCAAACTAAAACCCACAAATCACTATACTTATAGAGCATTGCAAGAGCTAATCTAACAATGAGAGATGAAAGGACAAAGTTGCTAACCTTTGTGAACACTTGGATGGATGGGGTGCCTTCAAACCTTGACAAATATTTGCAAAAATGGAGGATGAGCTCGAGCAAGAGGGGAAGAACAGAGAGGAGAGGAAAGGGGAAGAACAGAGAGCTCGGGCTCGACGAAGGGTTTATATAGGAGCATCTTTAGTCCGGGTTCGTGACACAAACCGGGACTAAAGGTTAGCCTCTAGTCCCGGTTTGTGTCACGAACTGGGACTAAAGGTGCTAGTGGGGCCCCATCCTGACACCAGCCTGCCACCACCCCTTTAGTCCCGGTTCGTGTCACGAACCGGTACTAGAGGTTCAACACGAACATGAACCGGGACTAATGATGCCCGCCCCCTAGCTGTGACATGAGTACCGGTCCGTTTACAAACCGGGACTAATGTGGCTCACGTAAAGTAGTTTTTCTACTAGTGGCAACATGTACAAAACTTAACTTTGTGGTACCAAGAAAACACATTTGCCATTGAGATGCACAGTCTGGCTAGGAAACAACACAATTTTGGGGAAGGATTGTCCTCATGCGCATAGCGCCATGCCACCTGACTGGGATCGTCCCTTGATTGCTACAAATTCCATAGGGGGCATGGCAGGACATCAGTGTTAACTCCATCGAAGGGCTTCCCCTTGTGGATCATTTTTCAAGTTATCCATTCTTCGTGCCTCTACATAATCCATTCAAGGTGCACAAAATTGCCAAGGTCTTCTTGACAATGTTGTGAAGCTTCATGTCATGCCATTCACCATCATCTTAAATCGCAATAAGAACCACATGAGGGCGGATTTTCTCGCCATCTTTGACACAAAGATGCTCTTCTCTATGGCATAACATCCATTCACGGCTGGCCAAATGGAGCACGACAAATTCTTGGAGATGTCTCTCTGATGTGTCATGCATGACAAATGCCCATGAAATGGTGAGCCTGGCTTTCACTCCTTGAGTTGTGGTACAATTTAAAATACCGCACCTGTCTTTATTGTTTGGCATTCAAAGCTTTATATGGTTGCGCAATCTCGATTTTTGCTTGCCGCCTCTTTATCTATGTTGGCACTAGCTCCATTGTAGCAGTGCAGAATTGGATGAAGCTACACGAAAATAAGAATTCAAACTGGCAAACAATTTCAAGTACTATTGAAATTGCTATTGTATGCTCAATCTTCATGTGCCAATCGACCCTTTCCCAAGGTGGCATGCATATTTTTCGCCCCCTACCAAATTTTGGAACAAATTTACGCAATCACTTTTCAAGTGGACATACCAGGCAACAATTTTTGTTTACCCTATATTACATGTCTCGCGATTCAAGGAGTTCTGATCTTATTGCAGACTTTTGTCTATTCTGAATTGTTGTAGGCGGTACAATTATTGGACATTCGTTGACCTAAACAAGAAGAAATACTAGCCACTAGATTGGTCAAGAAAGGAAACAATGTGATCCTTCAAGCTCTCATCAATAGCAGAGTTTGGGCAATCCACATGATGGGAGGATATCAATGTGGTCATATCCAGAATTCCATCCGCGTTTGCTCGAGGACAAGTAATGATTTAAAATAGAGGGACAAGTAATGTAGATAAGGGAGGTGTAACACCCATGGTGTATAGGGGTATAAGGCAGTGGCAGCGCTAGGAGTCACAAGCTATGATGTGAAAGCAAGAAATTTAGCTTATGAATATACAAACTATACCTAGAAGTGGTAAAACATTGGCTGCAAGCTTTAATTCTATGATTTTGCTTGACATCTTAGTCACCATGTAGCACCGCCATTAGTATAAGGGTATCTCCAACATGGTCCATCAAAACGCCCCTAAATGTCTAGACGAGTGGTCTGGACACATTTTGCCCTCCAGTGCCCTGCATCAAACGTCCGTGGAATAATCCGGATGTCTGAATTCCCACAAACCTGAACCATACTTGTGGGAGATTTAGGGGATATCCCATGGTTCGCTTGGCCCACTACTAGTTGGCGGGCTTCCATGCCATCTCTCGGTTCCAGGCGTGCGCTCATCCGACACGTTCTTTGTGCAATGCCTACACATTTGCTCGTGGTCATCGTCCTCAATATACCCATCCTCGCCAAGGTTTACCAGATCATCCACAACTTCCTTTAGGTAGGTCGCAGGGATGCCAACGGTGGCCAGTGATGTGTCAAATGGGCTAAGGTTTGTCGGCCTACCTTCCTCGACGGCCTTAGCGTTCAAGATCTCCATCGTGCGGGCATAGCTTCGTACTCGTTGGTTACTCAAACACACGGACCCCTCTCGTCCGTGGAGCTAGTTCCACCACCATGTCGATGTCGAGGCGATGAGGATCTTCCGTGCCTCTGCGTCGTAGTCCGTTGGGGATGGAAACACCCGTCTGTTCTAGTCGGATTATTGTATCGATGAGAGTTCCATCATTGACCCCGCCCCTCTGATTCTCACTATGGTGCCCAAGTGGCGTCACCGCAACCGCACTGTGCGCCAAGGTCTGAAGTATCGGGCTTGGATCCATGACATCCACGGTGGTCACGGCCCGCTGCACTCGTGCAATATGTTGAGCTCTGGCGTCATCTCCGTCATATTAAACTTGCGAAGATGCTTGACATGTTGTGGTGGCGATGGACGTATTCCGACAGCTACTCCGCCAAATCCTGCTACCTTGCAATGTTCGATGGCTCAGTCCCCCAACATAACTGGGGTATCACATGAAAAACTTGGGCACCTCCTCATATCAAGGTGTTCACATGTCTCGCCTTCCAAGACAAAGGATGGCAGACCGGCTTGCCCGCTGCGGTCTCCCACATGACAAGCGGTGCGTCCTTTGCGGCCAACTTCCTGAAGACTTGCAACACCTCCTCGCCGGATGCTCTTTCTTTCAGCAAGTTTGGCACGAGGTGCTGTCTTGGTACCGATTCACGGCATCGTTGCCTGGCCAATGCCCCCACAATCCATCACGGAGACCTTTCCTCCATCATTATGCTCACGGCATGGTCCATCGGGTAAGAGATTTTTGAATCGTGCCTACTATAAGAGATCCAAGATGAAGCACGGCTTTGGGCCAAAGCCGACGCCAAAGGAATGATCAACCTAGTGCTTGCGGTGTAGCCCTCTAGTTCTTGGGGCTGAGCACCCCCGTTGCCTTCTGCTCCGGTCAGTGTGCTTACGCCTCCTAGCGCATGCATCACAGTGATCAACCTAGTGCTTGCGGTGTAGCCCTCTAGTTCTTTGTGCTTGTTCAAACAGCTTTTATCAATAGAATGATACGTAAGCTTTGTGTATTCGCGAAGAAAAGCTCTAAGGCATTCTGACGTGAATGCGTGGATGAGTTAAGCATGTGGGATCCGTTCATCATTTCAGAAGGGAAGGGATTCTTGTTCAAGATGCGCCACTGCACATGAGTCCTGCACGGTGGACACATACCGAACTAACAGTACCGCTGCATCATCACCACTCACCTAATACCACAACAATCCACGCACATATATTCGATGCTGCTCAGATGCTGTACTCACTAAAAGCAACGGATTAACAAAAGTTTTATAAGGTGTGCTTGTGAGTTTGTCCGCTCTTGACAGCAAGGGACGGCCCGCATGCAGACGCTAATCGTGAGCCGTCCGTTCCACGCATCGCTGTCCCTTGACGACAAAAACAAGCGAGTGCGATTAGTCTGGTTGGCTAACTATAGCATAATTAAACGTAAATTGAGCTACAGTGGCAGTACACATCGGACGACGATGGGCGTACGGCTGGAATCTCGGTCGTATTTGACATCATAATATGTACAGTAGCACGAGACGAGAGAGCACATGCAAATGGCGAGCATCAAAGGGAGGAGCGAAAGCTACGCACGCCTTCTGGAGGCATCTATGTATGTTTCCACGTACAAATACATGCATGGCTCTATTTCCAAGTTCTAGAACATCAACAGGATGAACAGTATAATTGCATGTGCATGCACATTTAGATTAAAAGCAAAGCAATATATACATAGAAATGCAAGCCTGTGAGATACTCAGATACATACCGGTAATACACCTGTGGGCACATCCATCTGCTAAAGTGATCAAGTGATTCGAACCACGCTAAATTATGCTCATAATGACCATACTGGGGAGGATCGGGGCGTCCCTTCGTGTGAAAGGCCCCCGCTTCGCTCCGCTCGGGGCGATGCGGGCGGCGACGCAACCCTAGCCGCCAAGCCACCTTCCCCTCCCTTCCACTCCTCGCCGCCGCCAGAGGGGTCGCCGGCGAAGTCCGCGCGGCTTCCAAGGAAGGTGGCGGCGAGGCCGTGCTGCTTCGTCTCCGTGCGGAGGGCTCTCGTAGTCGAGGCGGCGGCCTCGGGTGGTGCGACGGCGCCGGCTCTGCGGCGAGCGGCATCCGCTGGTGCTCCTCCTCCCCCCTTGGCCGTGCGGGCGGCGAGTGGTGGAGGCGTTGGGCGAGGGTCGCGGCGGGTAGCCTGGTGCCCCTGGCTGCGCGTCAGATCTGGAGGTCTTCTTCCTCCCCCTTCCTACGCCTTTTCCTCGCTGGATCTGGGTCGTGGCGGCCGCCGGTCGCCGGATGTGTTGAAGGTGGGGATGCCGGAGTGGCGAGCTCGGACCGGGAGAAATCTTTGGCCGGCTGTTCCGGTCACGACGGTGGCGATGCCTGCTGGCGTCGTTCCCCTTCTCGGAGGCGCCGTCGAGGTTCGATTCCCTCTCCCTCCCCTCTCATACCCGGGTGAAAACCTTAGCCAGTTCTGGTCTGGACGGCAGCGGCGCGGCTTGCATCGTCGCCTTCCTGAAGGTGTCGTCTTGGGCGAGTTGGGGGTGTGTGTTGGCATTTGGATGTGGTTCTCCGGCGAGCAGCCACATCGAAGTTGGAGATTACGCCGGGATGATATTTTCGCAAGTTTAGCTCCCTGTGGCTGTCCTTAGGTCGGTCGTTTGTGTGTTGCCATGGTAGGGGGAGGGGATAGGGTTCCTCCCTGTGTGCAGCTGCACGGCGTGGGCGCTTCGGACATGGATCCTAATTATTTGAGCTCTAATCTTGTCTCAGCTTCAGTTGTTTATCAACTCTGCGATTGTTTCTTTGGTGCCCTCGTCCTTCAACAGCTTCATTTCTTCGTGTTTGGACCATTGAGCTGCGGTTAGGCTCTTCTCCTGGTGATCTTGCACAGTGGGTTGGTCATGCTGAGTATCTCCCAAGGTGCTACAGAATCTCTACCGTTCCTTGCTCTAGGGTGAGCTGCTTCAATTTGCGACGGTCCTGCGCCCTTCGATCTAGGGCGAGGGGCAGGGGTCCCCTTCGGAATTGAAGAAGGAGGGTTTGATCATGGTGGTCTCCTTTCGGAGTAGATGAGGGCATGTTCATCTTCGCTGGGTGTGATTCCCTCTTGAAGCTCGCTTGTTGTCATTGCTTTGGTGCTTCATTCGCGTCAAAGGGCTCAATCAACATTTAGCTAGTCTACCTGTAGAATTCCTTGTGCTTTCTGTTGTGGTGCCTGTAAGCTGTTTTTTGTAGCACCTTGTATCTGCCGTCTTCAGTTTCATTGTTTTTCTTTTCCGGTGTATGGGCCGATGTAATTCCTGGCCGGTTGATGGATTCGTTAATTCAAAGCCGGGCTCTCCTTGAGCCTTCGTTCTAAAAAAAACATACTGTAGATCACTAGCTGTGTTTTGAATATAAACAGAAGGGCAAGACAAGGAAAGGACTATACCTGATCAGTTTTGCTAAGTCTCAGTCGACTTAGACTTCGTTGTGTCTCAGTCAATAGTATCTTTCTTTGATTTTGCATGAAGATTCGTACAAAAAATTCTTTTCAGTTTTTCTTTTCTCTGCTTGCATACTATATCACTTGACTTAGACTTAGTTAAGTCTCAGTCGACTGAGACCTAGCCACACCCATACCTGATAGTTGACCATACATGAGTACTGCATCCTGGTAACAGCAATTGCTCTACCAAATTAAGACCGGGTTCTCTTGGTTCACACGGCTAAAGTGTGATTGTACAAATAATTGTGTCCCCCACTTTGCCTTCTCTGATCTCTCTGTTGCACCTCCACGGTTTCTAGCATATGAACTCTACTGGCCGTTGTACATACCTCTTGGCGTATACTTGTGCCGTGTTGGGTTGACAAAACTGTATATTTTAACCCTATTTCCCGTTATTAGATGTAAAAAACTCCACTGGCCTTGCTTTCATGTCACGCAGTGTCCAAAGTAAACTAAGACAAGTCTGCGGATGAAAACGTGTACTCTCTCCGTATTTGAAAGAGTGTATTTCCAACTTCGTTGGAAAGTCAAACTTTTTTATATTTGACCGTATTTATACAATAATAGACCAATATTTTTGCCATCAAATTAGTAGCATTGGATTCATGATAAAATATATTTTCGTCATATACCTATTTGGTTTCACAAGCATTGACATATTTTTGCACAAACTCGGTCAAACTTTGAGATAGTTTGACCCTCCAACAAAGTTGGAAGTACACTCTTTCAAGGAGGGAGTACGCTAGAGCTACGGACACATTCGTACGGGATTGAAGTTACGGACGAGCGTGGCAAATTGTGGTTGGGTGGTATTTGGTGAAGAGGAGGGCCCACCGTAGAAAATCAAGGGGGAGATTAGTGGGAAATGGATCCGTAAGAACAAGTCCGTATGGGTTTTCCGTCAGTGTAGAATTATTGAGACGTACCCTAACTAATTGGTTCATAGTAGTAGCATTACGCTAACAGCATAATGGTTTTGTGATGAGAACATAACATGCAGTCATTTTAGCATCAATGACCATGTGTTTAAAGCAGATAATTAATTAACATGTACACTAGTTGCAGGGGGCAGAAATAATCAAGGTGGGCATCAATGCATAAATCATGGACACTTGCTCCATTTATTCACAACCAACGAGATAAGATGTAGCACAAACAATGTGTTGCCAGCTTTTTTTCATAAGGTTTCGACGTAGTTGGTCGGTTTTATTTTGTGGGTCTTATGGGATGGGAATTGAACATTTTCATGCATGTGAAATTATTGTTATAACTAAACAGGGTTGGATGAATTGCCTGTCCCATAATTCCTGATGAATATTGGGCAACGTGGAATATGTCCATGCGCATGCATACGTATCAACAAGCTAGCAGCTAGCAAGAAAAGCTCGACCATTCATAGCTGGCATCTTTTATTTGTAAGCACTCATCCTAGGACCCGATGGAGATACTCTTGGACAGGAAAAACGACGTCTGAACAAGACGCTGGCGTGCATACTATAGCTACGTAGTAGGCTACTACAGGCCGCGTGTACACTCCTCTTCGAGCTACACCAATGGACAGTTGTGATCTTTGCTAGCCTTGAGGATATGCAGACGAAAAGGAATGGACCGTGCAAAATTTCCAACAAAGATGGTGAGAATGGACCACGCATGTAGATATCATGCATGTGATCTTCATAATGTGTGCACGCGCGTGGGCATGCACCAGCTATACGGCAAGTACAACAATACACAAGCATACAGACCTGCAAAGAACTATTAATACGGCTGGGCAGCCAGCTAAAGATACAACAATACGCATTCATATTTTTAAAGTATTTACATTGGTAGGTAGAGTACATTAAATGTCTTATATTATGTTACAGAGGAGTATTAATGTTTGCCAGTAGGACAAGCCGGTGTACGAGCGAGCACACTGATGTGTCATCGTACGTGTACGTGCGCGATACATACATTTTTCTTAGGACAGTGTACGTGATGTATACAAGCATGAACGGATTGACGGGATTACACCGATGTCGACGGATACATGCACAGACAGGGCATGTATGGTGACACTGGAAAGAAACTAAGAAGAAGACTGTGCAGTGGTACGCTAGCGGCAGCTAGCTGCTAAAAGCGCTACACTACGAGTGACACTCATGCATGATGCATGGGGGGGACCATATGCGCGGAAGGTGCGGCCTCACATCACGTAGGGACATGAGATTAATTAGTATTATTACGGATTGGACCCTCTTAATTAATTGATGGCTTGTCAACAAGGGTGGCCAAGGTTTGCAGGTTAACTACAGCCATAATTAATCAAGGATTTTCATCATAATTAAGATGGATAAGTAGAGAAATATCGATAACTAACTCGATTGTGTGGACTAGATGGGTACAGGACAGGAGCATGAGTGAATCTTGTATTATCATCAGTGATGAAAGAGTATATATGCTAATATGCAAACCATTTGAAACAAATTGTAGGCAAAAAAGTCTTAAGGGTTGTGCTATAGGTATGATGGACACTATATGGCTTTCTTATGTGTATCCGAAAATAGGGTGACGTGGCTCTCTCTTGTGCCATAGTTTGCACTTAGCTTGACTATACGAATAAAGATCTCGGGGACTAGAGTGGTAGTGCGAGTTGCAGTCATGCATGTACATATCCGGCACAGCATTAATTAGCTTTTGTTTACGAATTAAAAGGGGGTCATGGAAAGTGATGTTATCGTGGAAATGGAGCCCAGCCATGCTGTCTGCTGTCATGTCCTACTAAAAGTAGTAACCCCCCCCAACACTGACAACTAACTAATCATGCATTTGCAGCCTTTTGCCACTCCGAAATTGTGTTATTTTGTTATCTTAACTCACATGTTGACCATAATTAGGAGGTTATGCATATACGAGAGGAGAGAGGATGGAGATGGGAGAGAATCTGTCGGTTGGTACGTATTATATATTACACGAAGAACAATTGTGTATTTTACACTCATTGTACCATATATAGCTTACATCTGACTCGTTCAAGAAAACAGTTCCGCTTGCGACATAGTTGCATTTGATGCATAGATGTCATTTCTATGTTTGCAGACGGCTGTATTTTCTCTCGAGAGTAAGATTCATCTATCGTCAATGAACCTTTTCGTCTCGACCAATTTGGCCATTGTATACATGAAATTGCGGAATATATATGGTCACTACGCTTCAGATGTCCAATACGGTCACTAGCACACGTCCTATACATATTAGTGTATGTACATTAGAAGAGCCCCACACGTCGGCAGCCATGGAGCTCATGGAGGCCTAAGCGAAGCGGCCGCCTTTGCAATGCACGCTCTCTGGTATGTCCCCATCCAAGGGCGCTTGCGCGGTTGCGCCACCCTTGTTGCATCGCTGATGATCATCCCTGCCATCGCGGTACGTTGGCATGGGCAGATTTAACAGGTTGTGTTACATGTCCACTCTGGTATCCTCATGCCAATTGACATCTAGGTCAATCTCATGTGTTGCCAAACACTACCGCGTTGAAGCATATATTGTCCTCGTCGACATGTTTGTGTCAGCACCCTCGCCCCTGACTCCTTGTCCTTAGCCGCATACCGGTGACATCATTAAACATAGGTCTAGCAGTGTGAAGGTGTTGTTGTGTTTCCCAATCTCTAGGGCAAGAAATCTCATCTTATTCAGCAATTTGATTCATCGGTGATCTATACATCTCTTTTTTTCTATCTCGTGCACATCTCTTGTTAATTGTTAATGGTGATGGATGGGTGGAAGCTTAAAACTAAGGACATAGAGTTACTGGATGTGGTGCTACAAGGGCAGTGTCTCACTGGTGTCAGCGATCCTAAATCGAACGACGTGATGGCATCATCGCAAGACAGGGCATGGAGTTATGGGGATGGAGGGTGGATGAGGCTAACATGTGGGCTAGTGACCATATAGTAGATGCATAGTGACCATAGCGAACTCCGTTAGCAACCTTATCTGCATTTTGCAATGGCCAAAGCGGATCAGAAGGACATGTTCATTGAGCATATATGTATTCTTACTCTTTATATACCTCTTTAAAAAAAATATACTATTTGTATAAGAGATATGAGTCTCTATGTACATCTAACTAATCTCCATCTTAACTTATAACCTATGCCCATAGAATGAATAATGTAGCTCATCCTCTCCTTTTTACAATTAATTTTAGCACGTCAAAGCAAATGTGGAAACTTTTTAACCTCGTATTAATAATATAATAGAATCTTGAATTCCATATAAAGCTTTCACAACACTATATATGTAACTTGGATGTAATAATATTATAACAGATATTTCATATTACCATATTGGAATTAAACAGAAGTGCCAACCATGAGCAGTTTCTTGCGATTAGAGGACATTTACACATGATGTCACCTTTCATCAAGAATGCAACATCTATTACTGGTTTTGCGGGTTTCTATCGCTGAGAGTGAAGGGAGAAAGAAAGAGACTAGAATAGAATTAAGGCCGGGCTCTTTTCAAGCTACATGGATATACTAGGCTGGAGAAAGTGATGCCAATCGAATGAAAGCAAATTCTCCAGAATACCACATGAAAGCAAATTCATATAGGCCATTTGTTTGCCATGAAAAGGACGAAGGCGAGAGAGCCATGCACGGATCTCGTCCTTAATTACATTTTTTTAATCCTAGACAGACTACATTAGGAAGGCAAGAGACAGCTACAAATGGTTGGGCAATCCTGGTGTAGCCTTGACGAACAATTTATAGTTGATTAAAAAGGTGATTCTAACTGCTGGCCACTGGATCGGTGGAGAAGTGGGCGTGCATGCGGAAATTGTCCATGTGTTGTCACACATATCCCAAAACGCATCCACTTCACATAAAAGTAGATACCGTTTCTATCAGAGTGCATGAGAAGGGGAAATGGCAAGAGGGCCGTTCGATTGAGCATGGTCACAAACCTCTAAAACCTTCACATGGTTGCAGAATTCAGAGCCAAGAACATGGAAACGGTTCAAATCGGCCACCGAGATACACAAACAGCAAAATACAAGAGGCAAGGCCGACGAAAACAAATTGAAATCGACACATCACGTATTTTAATCAGGGCGGTAAAGCGTGTGCCCACGCTACGTGAGTAGTATTTCTAGCATGTTTAGTAGAGTGGCATTCGTGTGCGTTTGTGTGGCGTGGAATGTATGTCCTCTTGTACTTAAAAAGCACTCGATCCTTGCCGCAAACCTATGGCAAGCAGGCCATGTTACCCCAGATTCTTGCCGATTACGCCATTCTATAGCGCCCACATGCATGCTTTCCACAGAGGCATGCATTGGGGTTATGTGGGATACAGGAGGCGCAGAATTGGCTACGGACGCATGGATACCACACACGCGCGCACGGCTGACAGCTAGCCACGGACAGGGACGAAACACGGCTAAAAAGGGACGACAGCAGTATTCACTTGCTCCGACCACGTAAAATAAAGCATCTCTTCTACTCATACAGATAGATTATTCTTTCTACAAAAAGAACAGATATACATACACGCACATGTTTGGGAGAAGTTTCACCGAGGTTCCGCGTCACATCGTCGTTAAAGTTTCGCCGTATGAATTCAGGGCAACTTTCAAGCATTTCATCCATGGTCCGTCCGAATTCAGCGGGGAATCGGCGGGCAAGAGGAAGTGGCCGGGCAGCTACTCCAGGCCCAGGGCAGCTGCCAACTATTTGCGACATGAACATACTCATTCGTAGGAGGTTTATACAGTAGCTTAGCAGCCTAGCGGCGAGTGCGCGTCGAGTTGGTTGGCACACGCGCGCGCGCGCGAGGCGTGGTCCCTTTTTCCCTTTGGCCCCCCCTTGTAGCCTCGCTGAATCGTTCGCTCCCATCCATCGATGGGTAGCCACTGACTGTGTCTACATGGGAGCAATGGATGGGTGGATCGGATTGGGTTGGACGGTACCCCTACCGACGACGGCCCAGTGTCCTACGACTCTCTCTCTCCTCCCTCTTCTTTTCTCTCTCTTCTAGAGACTGACCAGAGAGGAGGAGACGAGAGGAGAGGAAATGAGACGAAAGGTACGCATGCAGCAGTGTTGGCTTCGACGGGCCCGCCGGGCGTACTATGGGATGCCGTCCGTCCTGTTCTGATCTCTTCTTTTATCCCGGCTGTACCGATCATTCGTTCATCATCGCCAGGACGGCAGGACCCATGCATCGCAAAATTTAACGCCTCTCTCTCTCTCTCTCTCCTCTTTCTCTCTCATGCATAATGCTGCTGACCGTAACAATAGTATTATCGTAAGCCCAATTGGAACGGGATGAATTGAAAAGTGGGCGAGTAAGTCACCTTGGGCCTGTGCCTGTGTGGTGCTGTAGGGAGGGAGGGAGGGGGTGGACCTATGTCCTGTTGGGGACCCCGGAAAAGATGCCCCTCGTTCATTCGTCAAACTCGCCCTACCCCCGTGATCTTCTAATGCCAGCTTGCTAATCGCCACGCCGCTGCCGTCCCTTATCTCCCACCCCTTCTAGATAATGCATGCACCTGTAAGATACAGACGGAAGGGTCAGAATTACGCCGTGATTTTGCAATTGTTGTGCCAGAGGTCATAGAGTTGCGTCCTTACCATGACAGCAGGGTCGCCTGGAGTGTGCCAGTGAGCGAGCTTTCTCCTCGCTCAAGGTGCTGGAGAAGAAAAGCTGAGGCCAACAAATTAGTGAATGGAACATCTAGAGCAGTGCCCAGCAAAAGGCAGGTTGTTGTTACCTAAAAGTCGGTTTATCTCGGCCCAACTGCAAGTCCTGCATGGAGGAGGAACAGATGGTGACATTAACCCCCACGGGCACACACACACACCGGTTGGTTTTAATCGTTGCGATACGAAACAAGCGGGGATGTGCTAATTGCTCCAAAAACCTGCATAAACAATACATATACAAGAGTCTATCAGAACAGACAATGCAAGCCTCCAGAACGGATGAGATCCGCTGCATGGGGAATCAAAGGACAAGACGATCAGCTGGAAACCAGACTAAATAAAACGCCCAATCATCAATGCCTTTTGATTCGTCCCCGCCCCGCGTCTTGTTTAATGGGGACGAGTATCGGCCATCACATGGGCACACAAGGATGCCATTACAATCCTAATCATGGAACCATGGATTAAACTCTATCCTTTGTATTGGAAGACATGCAAGGATGGGAACAATAATACGTGCATTGACTGGCTCATTGGGGAATACTACTGTGCCGCGAATATTTGCCCCCCTCCTATGGACCTATTTTGTATCAGGAAATTAGAAAAACAAAGGTTTTTTTTATTTCTTCTCTTGCCACAATGATCGGCGTATCATCCATTGACACTAGCGACAGTCAGCAGGCAAATCATTATGCGGTGTACCTGTGTCATTATAGAAAGCCCGGTTCTTCACTTATCGCAGACAGGTTCAGCGGCGGCAACGTGCTCCGTCCGGGATTGGAGAAGCAAAGATTTCTGATTGGAAATTGCTAGCTAGCAGCTGCTGCTCCGGGTAAACAAAAGGGGAGATGCCCTCTGTCCTGGAATACGAACATCTGGTGCCACCTCTTTCTCCCCAGGACCCCACCTGTGATGATTGATTGCCGATGGCTTTTCCCCCACATAGAAGTGATCCAGTGACTTACCTGAAAAGCAACGGAGATAGAGGACAACACTTGGGTCTGACACATAAAATCTTCTTGCAGGTGGGGGGAAAACGAGGTGCACATGCACGGACGAACAGCAGCAGCAGCAGCTAACAAAGATGAGTTTTAATTAGCAGCAGAAGAAAGGTGGACATGGCCGCCTCCCCCAACTGTGTGTGTGCTTTACCCTGCATGGAACACTCGTGACGTAGAAGTAGCTGCAGAAAAGATGGCAACATAAATAAAAAGAGAAGGCTTCTAGTAGGAGTAGGAGGAGTGGTGTACACTGGATGCTGCTCTGGGGGGTCGTGGTCATTCGCCATGGGAGGAGCAGGAGCAAGCAGTCCCTTTCCTGATAATGCAGAGGCAGACGGACCCGTTTTACTTTCACTGGCTTGTGCTCAAAGAAACACAAGGAAGGAGAAGATGAATGTAGAGTTTCATAAACAAGGCCGCGACAATTAAAATATCGGTGGAGGCGGCTACCCCACCGGTTTTGGCACCAGACATAGATTCTTAGGAGAGATGACGAGACGTACCCCCACGCGTAGCCGGAAGCAACCAAGTGAAGAAGAAGGGTTAAACCCCCACCCCCTTCTCCTCTCGCAACCACCTCCACCACCACCACCTTTAAAAGAAGGTGCTAAAGGGGGGGTGTCCTGCAAAGAAAAGGAGAGGAGTGCCCCCTAACCTTTCCCTGCTTTCCACTGAAATCTCCTATCTGCAACCATACACACTGTTGCTCTTCTTGCTCAATTCTGCTCTCAGCAACCATTTCCCATATATAAGTCAATATACCCTCTGCATTTCCCACCCCTTCTTCAGCCATGGATTCCTGAAGAAGCTCTGCGCTACCAGAGGAGACTTCTGCTGTGCGCGATTGCAAGCAGCGTGAGTTCCGCGAACCCGTCGGGTCTGCGAATTTCAAGCTCGCAGGCTCTGCATTGCGCTGAGATGGGGAGGCATTCGTGCTGCTACAAGCAGAAGCTGAGGAAGGGGCTCTGGTCCCCTGAGGAGGATGAGAAGCTCATGAACCACATAACCAAGCATGGCCATGGCTGCTGGAGCTCTGTCCCTAAACTTGCAGGTGAGCAAAAACTAATCTTCTGCATTTCACTCTTGTCAATTACCAACTTCCAGTCTTTCCCCCCTTCTTCTCCTCCTAAGAAGGCTTCCCTCTCTTAGTCAGTCCAATTATCTTAATTTGCCTCGTAAATTGCTGCAGGGCTCCAAAGGTGTGGCAAGAGCTGCAGGCTGAGGTGGATAAACTACCTGAGGCCAGACCTTAAGAGAGGTGCCTTCGCTCAGGACGAGGAAGACCTCATCGTTGAACTCCATGCTGTGCTCGGGAACAGGTGAATTTTAAGCCTATAGTTGTACTAGGAGGACCATAACAGAATTCAGCATTAGTAACTGCAGAGCAAACCTTGATAATTCAACTAATACGCCTCTTTTTTTTTCCATGAGAAGGTGGTCTCAAATTGCAGCACAGATGCCTGGGAGGACTGACAATGAGATTAAGAACCTCTGGAACTCGTCCCTCAAGAAGAAGCTGCGGCAGAAGGGCATTGACCCCAACACCCACAAGCCCCTCACCGAGGCTGATCGCAGTGGAGCAGCTCCCACCATCAGCACCGAGAGGACCTCTGGTTCCAGTGACGTCAACCCGTCAAGCGCTGGTGCTCTAGGGAACTTCGGTCACCTCCTCAGCGAGACAGCCCAATCGTCAATGCTGCTGCCGGTGTATGACAAGAAGCGTCCTGAAACTCCAAGCTTGGCACGACCTAAGGTGCCAGCAAAGGAGTTGTTCCTGGACCAGCTTACTGCTGGTCATGAGAGCCCATCAAGCTGCCGTTCATCAGGTCCAACGCTGTATTTTCCTTTCCAGCAGCAATTAGGCTACAGCAACGAGTGTGGCAGTGGAGATGGTGCAAATATGAACTCACTCTGGTTTAACCAGAATGATTTCAACTGCAGCACAATCTCCACTGTGATGCCAACAGTTTCACCATCAGCCCTCTCGACACCGATGGGACTGAACCTCCCACCAGACAATCACCGCCATGGGGGCACTGGCATAGGCAGTGCCCCATTCTACTGGGATGGTGTTAATCCTAGCAGCAGCGGTAGTACCGGGAGCAGCGGAAGCAACAGCATGGGGTTCGAGCCACAGAGCACGAACTCAATTCTGGAGAACAGTGTATTCCCATGGACAGATATCGGAGTTGGGCAAGAAAAAGATACCAGAGTTCAGTTAGTGGAGGAACTCAAGTGGCCTGACTTGCTTCATGGAACCTTTGCAGAGGCAACCACAGCGATGCAGAACCAGAGCCAATCACTATACGATGATGTGATCAAAGCAGAGAGCCAATTCAACATGGAAGGGATATGTGCTTCTTGGTTCCAGAATCAGCAGCCACAGCAACAGCTGCAAGCAGCATCAGACATGTATGATAAAGACTTGCAAAGAATGCCCTTGTCTTTTGAGCATATCTAGGTGCTATGTTCTGCCATACATGGAACAGAGAAGATCAGCAGAAATTCAGACTTGTCTCACAATTTCGTGAGCAGGCTATGCTGAAGTGCTTGAATAGATACATATGCGGATTGATACAGGAATCAACCCTCCACAACCTTCCTCGGCTAAAGATCATGCAGTGCCACGGAAAAGACAGCTCTGTCATCAGGAGTGGCGTCAAATTGCACAGAAAAGTACATTCTGGAGTCTCCCTTTCTTTCTCTTGAAAATTGTTGTTTTCTTCTGTACACGACAGCTCAACTTTTGGATACTTGAGTTTTTGTTCACTCTCTGTTTATCAAATAAATATACAGGAATGGGAAAAACTGCATGTGTCGGTAGCTATCACAGACCATACAAGTAGTCCCAAACTTTTCAACTGCTGCCATGCACGTAGATGGGAATTAATTATTGCAAGTTGTATTTTTATATCTTTTGAGAAGTTGCCGACAAACTGCAGTTGTATATTTGTGAAGGCAGAAAATTGGAATATTGACCCATGAGCAATTTTCTCTGGCTTTCCCTTTCCTGTTTCTGTCTTAATCTTTTTCCCTGTGGAGAATCCGAAGCTACATGATCGCTTTCTACTTCAATACTAGCATGGAAAAGGATTGGTTGATTTGATATGGTCTAAAGAGGTAACCATCCTCAGGAGAGAGTAAGCACGGCTGAGAGAAAAGGAGGCAAGTATTTAAGAATATCTACCTACCATGCAGATGGGTAGCATATGAAGCCTCACTTTGTGGTGAGCACTCAACCATATGCTCAACTATGGCTGCGCATTATGGTTTGTCCATGATTACATCATAGCGTTGCAAAATGTACCTTAAACTTGGCTAGGAGCTCAACATTCAGCAACCATGGAACTTAAGCCATTTTGGGGTGCTTATTTGGTTTATCACGAACGAATTGTGGTACGAGCTAGGTGACACTGTAAGTAACCCACAACCAACCTCCAGAAAAGCTAACCTTTACTTGAAAAGGCCAAATAGAGTACCAGAACTTGGTTTCAACGTTCAACATCGCTGTACCAAGGGCGATAATACTAATGCTCCTGCTAATAATACAACTGAGGGACCATGTCATGGGCTGAGTTAGATTGTTAACCAATTTGGCTTGGCCTTGGTGGGATCCTTTCTTTATGACTCCTCCTGTTCAAACCCTCAAATATGGGTTTATTTCTATGGGTTGCAATAGTGCTAAATAATGGATCTATGAAATCAGGATCCCAAACAATAGATTAGCTTTAGAAGTTACAGGCTATATTTACATCACACAACTAACAGGGCTCGGTCATGTGGAAAAAAAGGCTGGCATAAAGTGATTGACACTTTCATTTTCAAAGACACGATGCGAACAATAATGCTCATAAGGACCATTAGCACCCTAAAGGAAAACTAGAGAAGCCCAATAATTCTGGAATGCAGTGATAAATACTACTCCCTCCGTCCCATAATATAAGAGCGTTTTTGACACTACTCTTATATTATGGGACGGAGGGAGTACATGTCTATCTCTAGATTCCGATAAATAATTCACAATGAATTACACTTCATAAGAGCTTGGTTGCGTACCATGCCGTTTCAACTTAGGTGGCATATGCACTTTAATTCGCTTTGTTTATATCCTGTGTCTTCTTGGACGTATGAGCTGTATTATTGGATGCATCTGCATGTTTTAGAAATTGACACATCAGTTGACAGAAAAAACAAAAGGTTGAAAAGGAAGAAGTAACAAGACAGGAAAATAGCAACTGTTCAAAAAGGAGTATGCTAGTGCTCTTCCAGATGAAAAAGGACATTTAATTTAATAATTTGATATTTAGTGCCAAGATTGCCAGCAGCAGTAAACTGCAATAATGACCACCTAACATCATCATTAACGAATGGAAGATAACAGATGAGAAGGAATAATACCACAAATTACACAATCAGCAGTTTTTTTTTTCCTCGAACATGCACCGGACTGCATGTCATTTTGCATAATTACTCAAGCAACAGTAACTTGGCAACATTAGATCTGAGATTGTAATGTGTGTACTATTATGAGGTCCAAATGGAGCAAAAGAACAATCAACAGCAAGTTCACCCATTCCATTTGACATAACCCACACTGCAATTGATTGTGAATTTGTGATCAAGTATTGCTTTGGTTTGATAGAAGCATAAAATTTACGTAAAGCAAAAAATAAAAGCCATACAGTTCTTGTTTTACAAGCAAATAACTAAAAGCAAGACTCGAATCTACTGCTGCATGATATATGTACTTGCGAATAGTTGTTTCCTCTCAGCCTCCCTTTGACATCAGCATGATGATGGAAATAGGAAAGCATATTGGCACAGCTTTAAGTTTGGAATTCTGTAATTATAAAAGGCTTCTCCATCTTGGGGCTGCACGTGTCAAGTTAATTTCCCTGTCTTGAGCACTATCTGTCTCTGCAGTCAACATGTGTCAATTACAGACTGGAGACGTGACTAATTGACTACGAATAGTTCCATCAGTTATTATTAAACTGTGAATTCACAGAAATGTAAAGGCAAATGTTAAAGCTGGCATATCTTTGTGCTCGTGTTAGCAATCTCTTCTTAGTCCATAAGAAGCTCAAAGAACTAAGATGAGATTATGGTTCTATGAACCATGCCAGGATCAAGTAGAGGGAGAAGAATAGCATTTGCAGAGTTTCAACAGTGTATACCTAGCCACTACTCAATAGGTCCACTCAATCAAAATGAATGGCCCAATGGCATAAGGTAGGAGGAAGCAGCAAATATGAGCAGCTTAATTAGTTGGAACCATCCTTCAGTTGACTGTCTACTAATGAAGGTGTGCAAGTAGATGGTATCATCAACCAAGAGAATAATAACAACTAGATACAGCCTAACTCAGTGGCAACGAATGTATCTAATATACAACCCAAGTGTAAGTGCATTCAACAATTTAATTCATGGAATCATATCATTAGTAGAAAACAGGGCTTTCGTCACAGCCCGATCGGAGCATTAATCCCGGTTGCATTACGAACCGGGACTAATGTGAGCATTAGTCCCGGTTCGAGCGGCGCAGGCATCAGTCCCGGTTCGAACGGGACCTTTAGTCCCGGTTGGAGACACCAACCGGGACTAAAGGGTTTGTGACCGGCTTCGAACGGTGCCAGCCCCTTTAGTCCCGGTTGGTACCTCCAACCGGGACTAAAGGTGGACTGAAAAAAAATTCAATTTTTTTTTCAATTTTTTTTTTCAAATTTCAATTTTTTTCTCCCAGCCCTTTAGTCCCGGTTGGTGTCTTTAACCGGGACTAAAGATGTGTCTTTAACCGGGACTAAAGGTTTATCTTTAGTCCCGGTTGGAGACACCAACCGGGACTAAAGCCTTTTACCACATTAAACTTGGAAAAATCATAACTAAATCATCCTAATTCAGAAAAATACAAATAATATATCAAAATTTGCAGAGCAAAAAGATTGATCCAAAGAAACAACAAGTTTTCCGTTTCGACAATTTTTTAAAATCACAAAATTCCAAAGGGAAAATAGAGTTTTTGGACGTTTTAGACGTTTTTAGGGTTTAGGGCTAGGGTTTAGATTTCAGAGTTTAGGGTTAGGTTTTATGGTTTGAACCCTTAGTGTTTACTGTTTGAATAGAGTTTCGGACGTTTTAAGTCCCGGGTTTATGGTTTAGGACAATTTTTTAAAATCACAAAATTTCAAAGGGAAAATAGAGTTTTTGGACGTTTTAGACGTTTTTAGGGTTTAGGGCTAGGGTTTAGATTTCCAAGTTTAGGGTTAGGTTTTAGGGTTTGAACCTTTAGTGTTTACTGTTTAGAATAGAGTTTCGGACGTTTTAAGTCCCGGGTTTAGGGTTTAGGACAATTTTTTAAAATCACAAAATTCCAAAGAAAAAAATAGAGTTTTTGGACGTTTTAGGGTTTAGGGCTAGGGTTTAGATTTCCAAGTTTAGGGTTAGGTTTTAGGGTTTGAACCTTTAGTGTTTACTGTTTAGAATAGAGTTTCGGACGTTTTAAGTCCCGGGTTTAGGGTTTTCAGAGTTCATTTGTAGTGCTTTTCAATTTCAGGCTAATTTAGCTCAAAGAATCATTAAATGCATGAAAAAATAGCAAATGAAGTCAAAAAGGGTTGAAATTTAAGGATGTGGCTTTGAATGGTTCATATTGAACACACAAAAATCTTCAGTTAATATAAGTTTAAAAAATTGAAATGTGGTCAAACTCTAGTCAAACAGTGGTCAAACTCTGGTCAAACTACTTATTCAATAAATATTAGTGTTACTAAATAATTATTGTTTTTTAGAATAATAATTTCAAACTCAAACGATGAAGCGTGTGACATCATGGTCACATTTTTTTTATAATAATGGATATATTATTTGTCGAATTTTGATTTACAGATTTAAAGATATTAAATGAATAAATGGCATAATAATAATAATAATATTACTTATTTTATTTTCATTGAAATTCAATATTATTATTACTTATTTTATTTTGAACTTTTTGTATTATTTTGGATTTTTTAGATTTTTTTTTTTAATTTTTTCCTTTTTTTGAAGTATTTTTGAGTTTTAAAATTAATCATTGTTGTTTGTTAATCATTGTTGTTTATTTTAATAATTTTTTGGAAATCAAAAAATTAAATCATGTGACATCAAGACCTAAGGGTTAACAGGATTGATAGCTTACTATTGTCAGGAAAACAACAAGTGCAGACTTGGAAACTAGGGGTGATAGAACCTGAAAGTTAAGCGTGCTCGGGCTGGAGTAATGAGAGGATGGGTGACTGGCCGGGAAGTTAGACGATTTGGAATGAGTGCTGATTAGAGATTAGAGATTAAATTCTGAAGCAGTGAGGAGGGGTGATTAGAGATTAAATTGTCAAATAATTCAAAGATTTGAAAATCAGAAGAAAAAAAATCACGGTCCTCCAGCCCCGCTCCAGCCGGCGGCCACGTGGAGCCCCTTTTAAGCGAACCGGGACTAAAGGTTAGAGGCTTTAGTCCCGACCCTTTTGTCCCGGTTCCAGAACCAGGACTAAAGGCCCTCTGGAACCGGGACAAATGCCCTGTTTTCTACTAGTGTATGGCAAGGCATCATGGTTCTTTTTTCTTCTGGGTTTTCGTTTTACCTCTATGACACATTTTGCTGGTGAGGATGAGTCAATAGGCCTTGTGAAGAGTACTACTGCAGTTTCCTCCTTCACAGGCTGGCTGCTATGTTCGGGAGTACGAGTCCTGGCAAATCAAGGCCATCTTCTCATTAGCGTACCAGCAATTTAAGGGTCATTCTTGTGAGCCTACTATGTAAATCAAAAAACATTCGCCCAGGACAAGGAAGTTATCTTGCTCTCTTTAACAACTTAGGGACGATCTAGAATATCTCCAACAATGTCTCATTGAGCAGCACCTCAGCGCGTATGGTTAATCTGTTGCCAAAGTTCCCAATTCATGTTAGACCTTGGTCAAAGTGTAAGTAACAACTGCACTTCAGTTGATAAAAATAAGAAAGATCAATGCAGATTACGACAACAGAACCTAAGAGCAGAAGCTGAGACCATTATGACTTTACCTTTATTTCTCTGGGAGTTCATCACTCTGAGAACCTGACTTAGACTGTCCATAAATACGAAACTACAACTGCTACATTATAAAATTTTAATTTTTGGATTATCCAAATATATATCTATCTTGACAATGCACCCTTCCTCTATTTCTACTACCTATCTGGTCAAATCAGAGGCATTAGGTTTGCTGTTTATTATCTTTTTGCTTTATGATTTTATCCAGTTTGTACATTCATTTTAGAACAAATAGTTGAGACTTATGTAGCAAAACATTTTATTATGTATTAAGGATGCACTGCCAGCCTATGAAATGAGGCAAGCACTGACATAAGTAAATCACAGTACCCAAAAATAATACGATGTTAATTTACAGAACTTGGACTTGAAAATAAATGGGAAATCCTTACACTTTGAAAGGTACTCCCGACATACAAAAAGGTGTCCTTAGCCTTTCATAACTTATCAAACACAATAGCACCATGATCTATACCAAGCTACCAGTACCAACCACCCTTGATCCTACAAGAAACAACAAAATTTGGTACCCAGTTAGTCTGCAAATTTCAGAAATTTATAGCGGTGCTCCAACAGGCCAAAACGTTGTATCTATAACCTATTATCAACTTAAACACACTGCACTTCCAGAAGATTCATGGAACAAAAGTACAAACCACAAGCTTCTAGAAGAACAATTCTACCAGATGCGGTGTTCAATCTAAAAATATGTCAACATGTTTAGCCGTTTAGGTGATACTGTAAAATGAAAATTATTATTTTTTGGACGCATTAGGTTTTACATGTACTTAATTGAACAGGTGAAAAATAACATTGCACAATGTCAACAGGCTTGAACATAAATCCACTGAAACAAATAGAGTAAATTACTAGATAACACAATAATATTGATCAACATTACATCAGTTACACAGGGCAGTATCCAAATGGTAGTAGACCTAGTTCGATCCTTTTCTGTTACTGTTTGTTCTAGAAACTGGAAACAACCAGTACAGCAAACAAATTTTACAGCATTGATACTAAATTCTATTCTCCAGGAAAAACATAGTAACATCTAACAAATGTACTCTATGGAACTTGAGAGCCCGTCATTCTGAATTATTTCCAAATGCTGATTGGAGAAACCATATTCAATAGATGATAAGATCACAGCACAGGTATCAGAAAGGAAACTGTATCACATTTTCAACATAGTTGTCAGTTAGGAGAAAACGTAGGTAACACGGAATTTCTTGTTTCAAACAGTCACTTCTAGGTCCCTATAGCAATTTGATAAGAAAAGAAGCAATGGGTGATGCTTGAAATATGTCAAAAGAAGATTAAATATTGACTTGACAAAGGTGAGGGAGAGCAAGGTGTGACAGCTCAAGGAAGTGAAGAATGACACTGACCACACAAGACATGCAAAAGCAAAACTGACAGGTAACAAGGATATATGGAAAAGGATTAACTATGGCCACTGTACACCCTATCTGTTGTAAAACATTAATATGAATATTACCATAAGAAAATTTAAATTCATGATTCAAATACTTAGTACGAAGGGGAGCCTTGGCGCAGCTGTAAAGCTATTGCCTTGTGACCATGAGGTCACGGGTTCGAGTCCTTGAAACAGCCTCCTGCAGAAATGTAGGGAAAAGCTGTGTACTATAGACCCAAAGTGGTCGGACCCTTCCCCGGACCCTGCGCAAGCGGGAGCAACGTGCACCGGGCTGCCCCTTTTTTTTTATTCAGATACTTAGTACGTTATAGCTACTACATAGGCAGAAATTAGTCTAGGAACAAGAGATTAAGCTAATAAATCTACTCAAGGATTAAGAAATTAGGACCCAATTTATTCCTTCGCTGCTGCTATTGCAAGCACTCAACTAACACAAGAGTGCTGCAATTATATGCAAACCCTACAGCACTAGAAACTGGGTTCAGTTCCAAAGCCTACAGATACAAATCTTTATGGTTTATCTTTTATCAACAAACCATTAAGGTTTTGACAGCTGAGTTATCTTTTCACACGAAAACACCCAACTTATGTAACTCGATTCAAAAACGATTAACGCAGTGTTTTTTTTTATAAAGGCAAGGCGCCCTGCTTTCCTGAAAGCAATAGTTCAGACAAAGTACAGGTAACTGGCTGTGGTCACAAGCTTACAGAGCATGATTGTATGTACGGTCGTGAACACTGATCAATTATTTATTTCGACAAGCAAATAGCAATGTCGGCATGGGCGTCACAGTCCATATCCACAAGTAACAATGAAGTGAGCCCAGGACTCAAGACCGCACCCTGACTCCCTGAGGAGACCGCTAGCAAAGGAGTCAAGGGACGTTGAACCTTGCAAGTGCCCTAGCAACCCCTCGCTGTCAGGGCGGACGGATGCAGCGAAACACCGGGGCACTGGGACCGTGATTTCACGTGGGGAAAAACATCGCCGTGATCGACTGAAGCTGCATTGGTGGTGACCGCTGCAGCAGCAAACGCAGGAACAGAGACCAATCCACCCGCTCCCCCACCGAAATGGCTAATCAATTCGGCTGGGGAGGGAGGCCAACCGGCGGGATCGCGATTAGCAATGCGAGGTACCATCGTAGGCCGGATTCGTACGCGCGAGGCCGGGCGTGAGGGTGCGGCCAATTAATTCGAAACTAACATCGGGAGGGGAGAGGGAGAGGGAGAGAGGGGGCCTGTACCATGATCACGCGTGGGGGTCGAGCAGGGTGTTGGCGGCGCGGCGGCGAGAAACGGCGGCCGGCGGGAGGAAGGAGGCGGGCGGCGAGGGTGCTTTGGCTGCGCCTCTCTCTTCCTCTGCGCTGCCGGTGGTGCGGTGTTTCTGTCGCTCGTACGCTCCTCGGGGTGGAGCAGTGGGGCGCCGTCGATTTCGGCCGGGGAGGTGCGCGTGGAGGATAATGGGCCGATTGGGTGAGCCACAAGGATTTTTATTTGTTGGGCTGTAAAGCGCGTCAAGCATTTATGTTGGGCCGCAAAGCTCTTGCAAGAACAATTACGGCTCGGGCCGTGAATGGGGAAGAGCAGTTTTTTTATTTCTAAAAAAGGCATTTTCTTTGAACTGGGAATAGGGAAGAGCAGTTGGGCGAGGGGAGACATGTTTTCCGAAAAATAAAGGGAGACATGTCGAGAATTTTCATGCAGGCATGACTTTGACGAGGGAGAACAACGAGCACAATTACGTCTCCGGCTTTATAAAGGTTTAAAAGTAAAATTACACAACAAGATCAGATGGCCGAGTTGGTCTAAGGCGCGAGATTAAGGCTCTGGTCCGAAAGGGCGTTGGTTCAAATCCCACTCTGGTCAATGTCTTTTTCTATGACGTTTTTTTCTCTATATAAAATGAGACATAGTTTCTAGCCCCTATGCTTTCCTCGGGAAGAGACCCTAATTTCTCGCCCTATGCTTTCCTCGGGCAGACCCCAGGATTTCCCTCTTGCTGAATCGCTCTGAGGCCATCTAATTTGCGGTCATGCCTTGTCTTCAAAGAAGTTTAACGTAGCAACAAGCTAACAGTGCTACTGGTGAAGGCTCGGCAGGCTCGCAGTGGAGGAAAGGGGTCTGGCACGCGGTATGGAAAGTTCATTGCCCTCCCAAAGTTCAACACTTCTTATGGAGGTTCGCTCATAATAGCCACCCCTTGCTAATGAATATAGAAAGACGGGGTGTGGAGCTGTATACTCGTTGCTGCGTTTGCGGACGTCTGTTTGAAGATGGCGGCCATCTTTTCCTTCGCTGTAAGGAAGTCAAAAAAGTTTGGCGAACCACCCAGCTAGAGGGTGTGAGACAGGAGCTGCTTTTATGTCAATCTCCGTCGGAGATTCTTGAGCGTATTTTTGCACAACCGGAAAACATCAAGCTTCAGGTCATATGCCTATTGTGGAAGTGGTGGACTGTGAGGAATAGTACGAGACATTGTGAACGCAGACTGAAGCCTGAAGAATTTAGTGCACAACTGTCTTTTGATGTTGCTGAATGGTGCCAGTTTTTTACGCCCTCTCCAAAGCCTGTTATACAGGATACGAGCAAGTGGAAGCCGCCTGTCGTGATGATCTCACAGCAGATGCCATGGGATGGCTAAAAGAGGGGACAGGGACAAGGGCACCGGTGGGCTCCAGAGGCGAGGTCGGTATGAGCGAGCGCGAGACGCAAGACGTACCCAGGTTCGGGGCTCTCCGGAAAGATAATACCCCTACTCCTGGCCGAGTGTGGTTTATATGAGGTGGATACAAGTTTGCTCCTAGAGCTGTTTTGGGGAGGAAGGAAGACGGGCCAGTGCATAGGCTGCTCCTTCTCCGTGTGTGTGTTCTACCAGGGATCGACCCTTTGCATGGGGGAGCACTGGGGGGTCTTATAGGCTGGCCCCCCGGGTTACAATGGTCATATTACATGGGCGCAGGGCCTTGGTGTCAACGTCTAGGAGCCGGCAGTGGGGGCTGCCGGGCCACCGGGTCTGCCGGGTCCGTCGCGTGTGGGTCTTGCCGGGTCCGCCGGGTGCGGGCCGTACCGGGGCCGCCGGGCGTGGGTACGGCCGGCTGCTGGGTACTGTTGGCATGCCTTGTCGGACGTCAGGGGACGGCATCGCCGCCCCGCTACAGGGTTGCGCCTCCGAGACGCCGCCCGCCCCAGGCGGTGGCTTGGTCGGCACGACTGCCGCGCCCGCCGGGACTGGCGCAAAGGGGGGCGCACTGTAGCCATGCATACTTGTCGATGGAGGTTGGTTTCTTGGGACCAGCCAGCGTGCGCCAGCCGGCTGGCCGGGTTGCGGCACCTGGCCGGATTGCGCTAGGAAGCCGGCCAGGGCGAGCCGGATTGAGGGGCGTTGCTGGCCCCGATGTTTTTGAAAAGGATCCGGGTTCCGTTGCCTGCCCGGGGTCCATCCCCCCGACAGTAGTCCCTGAAGCTGTGAAGGCTCGCCGGCTTCAACCGGGGGGGGGGGGGGCTTCGCAGTTTCACCCCCGTAAGAAGGCGGTTGAGTTGATGAAGCTTACGACCGCCGGGTCCCGGCAACACCCACTGTGTGCCGGCTTCTGGAAGCCGGATCGCGGCACCCCTGCATGGGCGGGAAACCGAGGCGTCCACTGAGTCTTGAAGGGGAAGGGACGCGCCTCCCGCGGCCCGACGCAGCGCCACGTGGTGAACAGGGGCAGGCGAGGCCCTGCCAGGCCACGTGCGCGATGGGACGCAACAGCGGGCTGGGCCCCGCCGCGCCCTCGGCCCCGCGCGCGCTTCTCCAAGCAATTAAATCATGGGGGAAACGCATCCACATAATGCGGGGAAGTGGAATCGTGAGCGTAGCCGATCCCACTTCCCCACGTCTCGCCACGGTTATAAAAACAGAGGGAGGGGGCGGCGGAAATGCTCACGCACGCTCCCCTCGTCTTGCTCTTCTCTTCCTTCTCCAACTCTCGAGCTCGCCACTTGCCGCAGTGCTCCGCCGTTGCACAGCGGCGCTCCGCTGCCATCTTGGCTTCTTGCTCGCCGACGCATCTCTCGCTCCCGACCATCCCTGCCGATGGCGCGGCCCAAGGGGTCATGGGAGGGGTCCGAAACCACGGAGGAGGACATTCAGTACCTCCGCGACACCAGGTGGCTACCACCGGTGACGGAGGTGGCCGCGCGCGTGGCTGACGACGAGATCATGCCGCGGTCGGAGGGGACCAAGCGCGTGGTCTTCCTCACCCACTTCAAGCGCGGGCTCGGCCTTCCCGCGAGCGACTTCTTCTGTTCTTTTCTTGATTTCTTCGGGCTGCAGCCGCACCACTTGGGCGTGAACGCGGTGCTGCAGCTCTCCGGCTTCGTCACTCTGTGTGAAGGCTACCTGGGCGTGGAGCCCATCATAGATCTCTGGGTCCGCTTCTTCTTCTTGAAGCAGCAGGGGCCGTCGGCCGGCGTGATGTCTGCCTGCGGGGCCGCCGTCGTCTCTGCCCGGCCGCACGTGTCGTGCCCCAAGATGCTGCTGGAGGACTCTGCCAAGAAATGGAAGAATTCATTCTTCTACGTCCGCAATCTTGGCGCGGACCGCATCAATCTTCCGCCGTTCGTCGATGTGACGCCACATGCCAAGACGAACTGGAGCTACTGCCCCAAGAACCCGCCGCAGGGGGTGCTGAACTCGTGCAGCCTGGTAGCTGAGTTGGCGGCACGCGAGGGGCTGACCGGGACGGACCTCGTCACGGCCTTCATAGCGTGCCGGGTGCTGCCGCTGCAGCGCCGGGTCCATATCATCGCCGAGATGGACGGCCCGCAGGACCGCACCTGGATGTCGGCCCGGGAGTTGATGCGGTCTTCAGTCGCCGACCGGGTCAACAGCGTCTCCAAGGCCGGGTTGATTGCAGACTGGTGCTACGGGAAGGCACCCTACCACCAAGGGAACCCGGCGCCAGTGATGAGTCCCTGGTCTCCATATTTTGCTATGATTGAGCTTCTCCTCCATCCAGACGCGACGAAGGAGACGTTGCTGCTCGCGGTCGAACAAATGCGTGACGGGGCGAAGATGCAGGTCTTGCAGGGTGGGCGAGCCGGCTCGGCCGAAGGCGAGTCCACCGGTGAGAACGTGGAGCTGGCCGACGTGCAGCGGATGGGCGCTGAAGCCAGCGCGGCGCGCCACGCGGGTAAGTCTCCGATCCCAGGCCTCTTGCAAGACTGGCCGGACGATGACAAGGAGAACCTGACGGGAGTTGGCGGTGCAGCGCCACCATCGGGAGGAGACGACAGCGTCGACCCCCCGAGGAAGCTGAGGAAAACAGCCGAGGCCGGGTCGTCCCGTGAGCCGGGAGCGGCAAGACGGCCACATGGAAAGGACGCGCTGCCGCCGAAGCCGGCCCCGAAACGCACGGCGGAGGGGCCGCCTGCGCGCGGCAAGACCACCACCAAGAAGGTGCGCCGAGCCATCCCGGCAGCGCCGCCAAGGCAAGCCATCCCGATGGTGATTGGGTAAGTACCTTTGTTGATTTCTATTTGGTGCTTGGTCGTGTTTTTCTTATGCTCTCTTCGCGATGCACAGGACGCCCCTTGACTTGGCGCTGGCGGCCACGGCGGCTGCGTCAGGAGGTGACTTCGTGTTCCAGAAGACCCGAAGCAGCGCCATCGACCGGGTGGAGGACTCGCCCGAGGAGGACCTTGGTCAGGACCCGGAGGATGCAGAGCGCTGCGCCTGGCGGGACCGGAACAAGGCCCTTGAGGAGGAGGAGGCGGCTGCCGAGGTGGCGGAACAGGCCTCGACCCGGGCATGGGCGAGGGCCGCCGAGGTGAGGGGGCGGGCCACCGCAGACCAGGCCTGGACTAAGATGGCGGCGGGCACGGCGGCGGCGGAGACCGTCGTCGAGCCCCGGGAGGATGATGGGCGTGACCCGGACGAGCGGGTGGTGACGGCCGTCGACAACCCGGAGGTTGAGGAGATGGTCGTGGACACCCCGCCCCGGAATGACATGGCCGAGCAGGCGGAGGCCAGAGGAGAGGGGCGCACGGAGGACGCGGCCCCGGACAGAGCACCGTAGGCGACGCCGGCCCCAGAGGAGCCGGCGGGAGGAGGCCAGCACGCCTTGGTGATCAGGCTGCCGCCAGCAACGTCAGGGAGCGGCCCTGCCATCGGGTTGCAACAGCCTTGAGCCGGAGCCGGCGAGGCCATGGTCGGGCCGCGGGCCCAGGAGGGGGCGGCGATGGACGCCGTGCGCCAGCATCTCCGCGGACACGCGGACCGGCTTCATGCCTTTGCCCAGAGCGAGCTGGAGCGCTCCGTGGTGGTGAGTTCTTCTTCTCTTGCCTTGTCTTTGCGGCTGGTCAGTGGGGGCGCACTAGCGCACCCACTGGGTGTAGCCCCCGAGATTCGGGCCAACTATGGAGTAGTTAGGTCGAATCTTAAAATGTTTTTGCAGTCTTCGCTAACCCCTGCTTTCCTGCAGCACCTGGATGGCCTCCGAGTCGGCATCCACAACCGGCTTCTGGAGAAGCACCGCCAGGTCATGGCGCAGCTCGCCGCCAAGGAGGAAGTGCTTCGTCATGCCGAAGGTGCATCTTGCATGCTTTCAGTGGGGGCGCACAAGCGCACCCACTGGGTGTAGCCCCCGAGATTCAGGCCAACTATGAAGTAGTGGGGTTGAATCTTAAAGTATTTTTCTTCTTTCCTTCCGGCATCTGACTTGAAGCTTTGCCGCGCAGCCACCGTGGCTGAGGTGCCGGATCTCCGAACCCGGTTAGCCGAAGCCGGCCAGCAGCGCGATGAAACGATCACCGACAACGGCCAGCTTCGGGTTGAGGTGGAGCGGCTGAAGGCGGAGGGCGCCAAGGCGGCGGAGGCCCATCAAGCGGAGCTCGTCTGGCTAAAGGACGAGTACAAGAAGGTGGCTGCCGCCAAGGACAAGGAGCTGAAGGCGACCGAGGAGAAGCGCGCCGAGCTTGAGAAGGCGCTCGAGGCCCGCGACCGTACGTGGGACCTGGAGCGGAACGGTATGTTGTGCGAGGCGCAACATCTGGATGAGCACCTCCACAGTAAGTACTTCCTTGTTTGTTCTGCCGGGCTGCAAGCCGGCCGAACCTTTGCATGGCTGACTGTTTCTCTTCTTCGTGTGCCAGAGTACTTTCCGGACACGTAGGACACAGCGGACGCAGCTGTGCGCGCACACCGGACAGCCCAGGCGGACACGGGTGTCACGATCGCCCCGTACGCCACCTGGAGCTTTTTGGAGATCATGCTTGCCGTCGAGGGCCGTCTGAATGCCTTGGACAAGCAAACGGCGCGGCTGTCTGTGACTAGGTTGGGCATAGTGGCGGCCCTCTGGCCGGGTGCGGTGGAACCCAGAAGCTTCACGTGGCTGGCGCGCTGGCTGGAAGCCGGCCCGGCGTGGCTCCACACATGGCATGTCTCCGCGGCTCGTGCCGGCGCGGACTTGGCACTGCGCTTCGCCATGTCGTGGTATCCAGACCTGAGTCTGGACCACCTGGCGGCCAAGTGGGCCGACGCGGAGGCCCATCTGTAGGCGCAGGCGCGCCGAATCACCGGGCGGGCCAGCTATCTCACCTCCTTTGCCGCGCATGACGAGTTCAACTTGGAGCGGCTAGAGGAGGGCGCGAAGGTCCCGCCCGATGACTTTGGCTTGGCACTCGACGGCCCGGCCGGCAGCTTCGAGGAGACGGATGCCTACGCGGATGATGAGGCCGGGCTGGATGACACCGGCATCTCGGCGGACCCAGAGGCCGACACAGAGGAGCCAAGGCAAGCTGGTGCCGGCGCGGCGACTACAGCCGGCACGGAGGAGCCGGCGAGCGCGCAACCCGACGCGGCCACTGTCTGAAGCCGTCCTTTCTTTTTATATTTTTCGAACTTTGTTAAGCAACAAGTCCACCCACTGGGGGTGTAAGGGAATGTAATGAACTCTGACCGTGGGCCTTTATTGTGATGTAAATATTTTTGCGAGTATTTGCGCTTTTTGCTTTCTGCCCTTAGGCTTTTTCTTGCTTGTCCCTCCTTTGGGCTTCCCTCCTGCTAGTCGAACAGCCGGGTTACAGTCTGTGACAAGGAGTTCAGCCTTGGGAAAGGGCACGCAATACTTAGGCTTTTTCGAACGTTGAGCGCGAGAAAAAAACACCCACTGGGCCGGCTGGCGCGCAGCCGGTCGTGTGGCAACTTAGTGTAGTGGGGCCGGATGGGCCAATCCGGCCGACCCAACTTAGTAGATCTCCGCGTGCCGGCGCATTCGGCCCTTGGATCCTATCAGCCGAACAACCAAAGCCGGACTGTGGCTTAGGGCGAAGGGGAGGGCCTTGGCGACTCGGACACGCCGAAGAGGACTAAGGGGAAGGCAGGATGTGGTCGAGCCGGCCAGCCCCCGAGCCCCCCGAGCCGGATGGACCGACCCGGCGGTGGAGGGCAAAAAATCACAAGGGTGTGCAAGACACAATAATTGATAGGAAAAGGTAGCCCCCGAGTGTAGTTCAGGGGTCCTGCTGTCTTTCATTGAACTTCAAAAGGTAGCGATACATACGTGCATACATCTAACTATAAATGGGCAGAGGAGCTCTGCATTCCAGGGCCGGCTTGTCTCTTCGCCGGCCGTGTCTCTCTTGCGCTTGTTCGATTTGCGTGCGTTGATGAGGTAGTAGGCGTTGCAGTCACACAGGGCTTTGCTGACGATGAAGGGGCCCTCCCATGGGGAGGCCAACTTGTGCTTGCCGGCTTGCCGCTGGATGAGCCGGAGTACGAGGTCGCCCTCGTGGAACGCGAGGGGCTTGATCTTCTTGATGTGGTAGTGCCTCGGGCTTTGCTGGTAGATGGCCGATCGGCTGAGGGCCAATAGGCATGCCTCCTCGAGCAGGTTGACACCGTCTTCGCGGGCTTCTTTGGCTTGTGCTTCCGTGTACATTGTGACTCGCGGTGAGCCGAACTCGATGTCGGTCGGTATGACGGCTTCTGCTCCGTAGACAAGGAAGAACAGGGTGAACCCGGTCGACCGATTCGGCGTCGTCCGGAGACTCCAGAGGATGGCCGGCAGCTCATCGAGCCAGCTGCCGGGTGAGTGGACAAGGGGTTCGACGAGTCACGGCTTGATGCTAGACAGAATCAGGCCGTTGGCCCGCTCGACCTGGCCGTTGGACTGAGGATAAGCGAAAGAGGCCAAGTCAAGCCGGATGCCGGAGACGGAGCAGTATTGCGCCAGTGCGCCCTTGTCAAAGTTGGTGCCATTGTCTGTGATGATGCTGTGCGGGACATCGTAGCGCACCGCGATGTCCTTGATGAACCGGACTGCCGTCGGCCCATCCAGTTTCTTGATCGGCCATGCCTCGATCCACTTGGTGAACTTGTCGACCGCTACCAGCAAGTGCGTCATGCTGCCTCGAGCAATCTTGAAGGGCCCCACCACATCGAGCCCCCAGACCGCAAAGGGCCAGGTGATCAGGATGGTTTGGAGGGCCGAAGCCGGCTGGTGACTGCGCTTGCTGAAGCGTTGGCAGTCCTCGCACTTGAGGACGAGCGACTTTGCATCTTTGAGGGCCATGGGCCAGTAGAAGCGATGGCGGAAAGCCTTGGCCACCAGGGACCTGGAGGCGGCGTGGTGCCCGCACTCGCCTTGGTGGATGTTGAGGAGGATCTCTATGCCCTTGTCTTGCTCGACGCAGCGCTCGGACACGCCTGTCGCACTGCGCTTAACGAGCTCGCGGTTGATGATGCTGTAGGCGGACGCCCGGCGCTGCACTTGCCGGGCCTCGATCTCGTCCATGGGGAGTGCTCCGCTCTCCAGAAAGGCCAGGATTGGCTGGGCCCATGACGGAGCCATCACCATGGTGAAGACAGCCACTTGGACGAGATTCGGAGCAGCAGCCCCCGAGCCGGGGTTGGCAGCCCCCGGGTCGGAGAAGGCGGCTGCCGGATTGGAGACAGCAGCCCCCGAGACAGGGTTGGAGATAGCAGCCCTCGAGACCGGGTTGGCAGCCCCTGGGATGGAGCCGGCAGCCCCCGAGCCAGAGCTGGCAACCCCCGGGATTGGGTCGGGGTCCTCAGGGTTGGGTGGAAGAGCTGCAGGGTTGTCCGGGATGAAGATAGACTCGGAATCCGGAGACGGCTTGCCCAGGTGCTCGAGGGAGATGCCAGATGGGATAGCTTGCCGGGTAGAGCCGATCTTGGCCAGCGTGTCAGCGGCTTCGTTCTTCGTGCACGACACATGGAGGAACTCGCAGCCGTCAAAGTTGCTGGGGAGCTGCTGAACCAAGAAGCGGTAGCTAGCCATGTTGGCGTCCCAGGCATCCCACTTGCCGAAAGCCTGCCGCACCACCAGATCCGAGTCGCCGTAGCAGAGGATGCACCAGATGCCGATTTCTTTGGCTACCCGGAGGCCATGCACGAGCGCTTCGTACTCGGCAACGTTGTTGGAGGCGGCGAAGTGGATCTGCAACGCGTACCGCAGCCGGTCGCCCTTCAGGGAAGACACCACAATGCCGGCTCCCAAGCCGGACCCCATCTTGGAGCCATCGAAGTGCATGCGCCAGTGCGTCGAGCCGGGTGGCGGCGACAGGTACTGGGTCTCTGTCCAGTCGACGAGGAAGTCGGCCAGCACCTGGGACTTGATGGTTGTGCGGGGCTCGTAGAGGATGGTGTGGCTGGCCAGCTCGATGGCCCACTTGGCTACCCAGCCGGTGGCATCCCGGCAACCCATGATCTCGCCGATGGGGGCCATGCTGACCATGGTGACGGTATGCTCTTGGAAGTACTGCTTCAGCTTCTTGGCGGTGAGGTACACGCCATAGCACATCTTCTGGTAGTGAGGGTAGTTCTACTTGGAGGAGGAGAGCACCTCGCTCAGGTAGTTGACCGGGCGCTTGACTGACGGGATCTTACCTTCTTTGGTCACTCAACGACCAACAACGTGCTGACCGACCGCGAGGTGGCAGCGATGTATAGCAACAGCGGCTCCTTGTCAGCCGGCGCGGCTAGGACGGGTGTGCTGGAGAGCATGCACTTGAGATCCTGGAATGCTTCGTCCACCTGGTCATTCCACTCGAACGACGACGTCTTCTGCATCAGCTGAAATAGGGGCAAGGCCCTCTTGCCAAGCCGGCTGAGAGAGGCCAAGTAGCCGGTGAATTTCTGGACATCACGCAGCCGGGCCGGCTTGCGCATGCGCTCGATGGCCTTGATCTTCTCCAGGTTCGCCTCAATGCCGCGCTCCGAGACAAGGAAACCGAGTAGCTGTCCGGCCGGCACGCCGAACATGCACTTCTCCGGGTTGAGCTTGATGTGGTACCGACGCAGATTTGCGAAAGTTTCCTTCAGGTCATCAAGGAGCGTGAGGTGCTGCTTGGTCTTCACCACGATGTCGTCGACGTAGACATGAATGTTGCGGCCGAGTTGCTTCAGCAAGCATTTCTGCATGCAGTGCTGGAAGGTGGCGTCGGCATTCTTCAAGCCGAACGACATGGTGATGTAGCAGTACGCCCCAAAGGGTGTGATGAAGGACGTCTTCAGGGCGTCGTTCGGGTCCAGCTTGATCTGGTGATAGCCGGAGTAAGCATCCAGGAAGGACAGGAGGTCGCAGCCGGCCATGGAATCGATCACTTGATTTATCCGCGGGAGGGTGAAAGGATCCTTGGGGCAGGCCTTGTTCAGGCTGGTGTAGTCTATGCACAGGCGCCAGGTCTTGTTTTTCTTCAAGATGAGGACTGGGTTGGCCAGCCACTCGGGGTGAAACACTTCCATGATGAAGCCAGCTGCGAGCAGCCGGGCGACTTCTTCACTGATGGTTCTTCTATTCTCTTCTGAAAAGCGACGTAAGGGTTGACGGACAGGCTTGGCATCCTTGCGGACGTGTAGTTTGTGCTCGGCGTACTCCCTCGGAACTCCCGGCATGTCCTTTGGGGACCATGCAAAGATATCCCGATTCTCACGTTGGAAGTCGACGAGCTCGCCTTCCTATTTGCTGCTGAGGCGGGTGCGCACAACAACGTACTTGCTGCAGCTGGGGTCTTCCGGGTTGAGCGGGATCTTCTTGGTATCCTTGGATGGCTGGAAAGAGGCCTCACCAGCCGTCTCCTTGACTGAAGCCGGCACAGCCGGCTGCTCGCCGGCCAGCGCAACGATCCGGTTGAGCTGGCGCCGCTCCTTGGCTATGACCAGTGACTCGGCTAGCTTAGCGCTGGCTTGAGCGCACTCCAGCGATTTCTTGTAGTCGCCGGCTACCGTGGTGAGGCCCTTGGGACCCGGCATCTTCATCTTCAGGTAAGTGTAGTGGGGGACCGCCATGAACTTGGCGAGCGCGGGCCGGCCCAGCAGCACGTGGTAAGGGCTGGACAGGTCCACCACCTCGAACCAGATGGGCTCGCGCCGGAAGTGGTCCCTGGTGCCGAATAGGATGTCAAGTCGTATCCGGCCGATGGGAGAGCAGGAGAGACCCGGCACGATGCCGTGGAACACCGTCCGGGTCGGCTCCAGTTGCTTGGCCTCGATGCCGAGCTTGGTCATGGTGTCGCGGTAGAGGATGTTGATGCTGCTGCCACCGTCAATGAGGACTCGCGAGAACTTGTAGGTGCAGTTGGCAGTGACTATGGTGGGGTCGAGGACAAGGGCATACCTACCCGGCGTGGGCATGACGGCCGGGTGGTCCTCCCGGGTCCAGCTGACCGGGCGCTCCGACCAGTGCATGTACTCAGGCACGGCCGGGATGACAGTGTTCACCTCTTGCCAGAGCAAGCGCTGGCTGCGCTTGTCATCACCAAAGCTGGTGAAGATGACGTAGCAGTCGTTCGCGTTGGAGAAGACTTCATTGCGCATGCCGCCGGCTGCCGGAGGCGGGGGCGGCGGAGGCAGCTGCCCGAACACAGAGCCGGAGCGGGAGGCAGCGGGATGTCGCCCCTCATGATGCGCTTGGTGATGACGCACTGCCGGAGCATGTGCGTGGATGGCCTCGCGCCGCTGTGGTGCTTGCAGGGGGCGTCGAGCATCTCCTCGAAGCTCATGGCGGGCGCCTGATTAGTGGCGGCGACAAGGCGGTTGTCGTAGCAAGCGGCCGGCTGCTCGGCCTTACGCTTGTTGTTCTACTGGCGGCTGCCCTCGCCAGCCGGCTTGGAAGGCGGCGCTGGCAACGCCTTGCCGGCATCGTCCAACACGACTTGGACCTTCATGGCGGAGTCGGCCGTGGCATACTTGTCCATCGTGACCATGAGCACGGCCATGGTGGTTGGCTCGGAGCGCAGGAGCTTGTGCTTGAGGAGGGTGCCATCCCGGCAGCCGCTCACAAAGTACTGGATAGCTTGAACCTCATGGACCCCCTCGCAGCTGTTCCGGAGCTCGGTCCAGCGTGCGAGGTACTTGCGGCTGGTCTCGCTCGGCCCCTGCACGCACATGGTGAGCTGACTAGGGCGGCCGGGTCGCTTGTAGGTGCCGGTGAAGTTGCGCACGAAGGCTTGCTCGAAGTCAAGCCATGAGTTGACGCTGCCGGCCGGCAGGCAGTTCAGCCATGTCCGGGCCAAGCCCTGGAGCATGAGCGGGGCGTAGCGCACGGCCAGGCGGCAGTTGCTGCCCGCGATGCCGATGGCGGTGGTGTAGTCGATGAGCCAGTCCTCCGGCTTGACAGTCCCGTTGTACTTGGGGGTGTCGCGGGGAAGCGTGAACCCTTTGTGGAAGGGCTCGTCACGGATGCGCGGGCCAAAGCAAGCCAGACCGACCATGTTGTCTTCCTCCATCTCAAGGGAGAGGGCGAGCTGCTCGATGCGGTGGCGAGCGTCGTTGTTGTCGATGTCGCGCGGGCCCAGCCGGCTTGCGACCGGACCGCGGGCAGCCGGGTCGGCTGAAGCCGGACGGCCACGCCGGCCGGATGGCGTGGGAGGGTCTTGCCGGTGCCGGTCTTCTGGAGCCGGCTCGTTGCCCAGGTCATCGCCGTCAGGGCGCGGTTTGCGCCGGGTTCGGGTTCGGCCGGAATGAGCCTCACTGGGGCGCGGAGAAGATGCAGTGTTCCGCTGCTCAGGGTCCTTGGTGCGGTGCGACTCGGACGCCGCGGGACGTGATAACCCACAAGTATTGGGGATCGCAACAGTTTTCGAGGGTAGAGTATTCAACCCAAATTTATTGATTCGACACAAGGGGAGCCAAAGAATATTCACGAGTATTAGCAGCTGAGTTGTCAATTCAACCACACCTGAAAGACTTAATATCTGCAGCAAAGTAGTATGGAAGTAACGGTAACAGTTTTGTAGTGATTGTAACAACAGTAGCAATGAAAGTAACTTAGCAAAGATCAATATGTGAAAAGCTCGTAGGCATCGGATCGGCAATGATAATTGTGTTGGATAATATTCATCATGTAGCAGTCATAACCTAGGGTGACACAGAACTAGCTCCAATTCATCAATATAATGTAGGCATGTATTCCGTATATAGTCATACGTCACTACTGCAGGATGCTGCTAACGTGACACTACAATCAGAGACCCTTCGACGAAACTTTGTGCGATGCAATAATCACAAACGGTGATGTAAAAAACCGTAAAAAAAGATGCAAAATGTTTGCGATGGCGGATACATCAAACACGGTTTGGATTTTAGTTGCGTGTGCGATGCAGGGCATACGGTTCAGTACAATGAACTGTTTGTGATGAGACAGAACAACAGAAACGGGAAGCCAGATGAAGGTGTGCGCGATATACTGCATATAGTTCACTTGAATAAACTGTTTGTGATGAGGCGGAACAACAGAAACGGGCAGCCAGATGAAGGTGTGTGCGATATACGGCATACAGTTCACTCGGATGAACTGTTTGTGATTAGGCAACACAAAAGAAACGGTCAGCCAGATCAAGGTGTGTGCGATAGAGGGCAAACAGTTCACTCGGATGAACTGTTTGCGTTGAGCCAAGAGAACAGAAATGGTTCAATTTAATAAGATATGTGTGATACGCGGCAAACAGGTCTATAATCAGAAATGTGTGCGAAGACCGATAATAACACAGAGGATTGCTGCTAATAAGACGTGTGTGTTGTGCAATGGGATTGCATACAGAACAACAACATATATATATATACACACTTATAAGGACATGGTTGCATAACCAAATTAAACATCCAATTACATAGGTGGCTACTACACACATAACATTTGCACACATCAAAGTAAACTATTACATGCATAATTACATAGGTGGCTACTACACACATGACATTTCCACACACCAAAGTAAACTATATATTACATGCATAATTAACTAGGATAAACGATCATCTAATCATCATCTACTTCTTCTGACGCTTGCCGCTACTGCTCTGCTTGTGGCTCGATCCGGCCTCGTCGATTTCGGTAACGAGGCACTTCCGCATGTCAACGATCCGCCTGTGCATCTCGTAGCATGTGTACACGCTCTTGGCCGCGAACCTGAGGTGAGGTTCATCCAGTTGCCGCGTCCAGGCCCCGTGCCAGGATACGGGATTTGTTCTCTTGGCATCCTGCTTCATCTTTTCATAGTAGGGGTCGATGACGGCCGAGGCAAGTTCAACCAGGGAGTCCTTCTTCATGCTGCCCCAGACCCTGTAGTGGTCACGGATTTCGACAAGGTTCTTGCAGGCCAAGCCCGTAACCATGAGCGCCTTTACATCGTTGCAGGCTTCCACCGTAGCGAACTTGTAGTCGGGGCTGTTGACAAACCTAGCGAAACGACTGCAAGGCTCTATGGCCATGCAGTAGTGGAAGATGAGGACATGATGGCGCACACACAACTGGGCGACGACAACCTTCTGATCTTTGCCGGGATGACCGCCGGTGTACTGGAGGTCGATGCCGACCACCTTGTACTTGTCTTGAGCAAGCAACTGCTCCACGGTGTTGATGTAGTCCTCCACCATGGCCGGGTCGATGGTGTACATCACCGAGAGATCCGCCTCCCTCGCATGGGTCTCCACTTTATGCTCGCCGAACTCCATTGGAGCGCCGCTAGATATCCTCTCTGTATGTGTCGTCGTGGGTGTGCTTGTTGTGTTGTGGGGCGAGATCGAAAGGTTGAAAAGACCAAGGTTATAATGGCCGCGGGAATTAATGGGGAAGCCAGACGGCTTGGAATATCCGCACGCCCAGATGGAAGTTCTAATTTGCAGCGCGTAACTCCATCGTGCCGCACGTAACTGCATCGTGGCGACGCGCGCGGTGCAACCGCATGCATATGGGGCCCCCAACGTGATCGTGCACAGGCCCCAACCACTGGCAGAGCGCGCACGCAGGGACGCGAGCAGAGCGCTCCGCGGTCACCTCAATGGCGAGCAACCATATATATATGTGCATATAGCAGTTGAACATGCAAGGAAAAGCTGTCCACAAGCCGAGCGCATGGAGGTACATGAGCAGAGCGCGCCGACGGACACGAGCAGAGCACGCCGCGGCGCCTAACGACGAGCAGAGCTTGCCGAGGGACGAGAGCAGAGGCCGGCACAGTGATACGTGGCAAATAAGACGAACTGTGCGAGCGATGTCGGAGACATCAAGCACGAATCAGATTAGAGTTGCGTGTGCGATACGTGGCATACAGTTGATCCATCCGAGCTGTTTGTGATGGAATAAGCCGTGTGTGTTGTGGGAAAACGCTTGCTGGTATACAACCGTCTGCGATTGATGAATTCATCACCGACGGGTTCCCTAGTGTTGTCCGTGTGCGATGTGATATGCTCTGTCTACAGAACATCAACATGTATACTTATAAGAACAGCATTGCATACCCAAATTAAGCATACAATTACATAAGTGACTACACACATAACATTTCCACACACCAAAGTAAGCAATTACATGCATACTAAACTAGGAGAAACGAGCATCTAATCATCTACATCTTGTTGCGACGATGCTTGCCATTGCTCTGCTTCCGGCTGGATCCCTGGTCATGAATGGTTAATAAAATCTAAGTCTATTGCATTTTAAGGTTAAAATAGTACTACCAATATACGAGTCTCATACGATACCATTTCAACGGTTGTACCACAAAAGCCCGAAATATTACAAGGTTCAAATTCCAGAGTTACATGGTTCAAACTGATATTAGAAATGAAATTCAGCTCATTCAGCTGCAAACGCCCATGCTGATTAGCTGAACATGGATATAAGAGAGGTTCAAACTAAAAATACAAATAGTAAGGCTGGTTTCGAAACCTCATCATTTCTGCAAAGGGATCAGCCGCTGACAAGTCATGTATGGGGTTGACACAATGACTTCCGATTACTCTGTCAGATGCAGTTCCAATACGAAATTTAGCTTTTTTGGAGCCTTTTCCATTCTGCAATAGCTGCTGGCGCTGATCAACAAACCATTCATTTTTTTGATATAAATGCATGTCCAACCTCATTACCTTCAGCACCCTTGCTCTGACAATAAAGAACCTGGCGAATATAATCTCCGGTAAGGTCCCTCGGTAGGAGTTCAAAGTAATTTTTGAGAGATGCAGATCTAGGCATTTGATGTGATTGTTGTTATATTGTATCACATTATCCACCACCGGGCCTATTATTATCTGCAAAAGAAGAGAACGTGTTAGTGTCTACATGCAATTTTGAACACTACTACAGGCCTATTTGGTTTGCAGGATTTGTAAAATGCACCAACGTGCCATCTTCGATCTGACATGATTAACATGGGCATTTGATTACAATCTAGAAAAATGTAGCCTTCTTCACAAGAGGTTGGAGTGGATGAAAAATTCCCTAAGAAAACTAGTACATATGAATCCAAAGGAGAAATGCTTATGGATTGTAACCATATATATCAAGCAACCAATATGGGGTGGGGGGATGTATGTCCTGAAATCCTCCAAAATTCCTTCAGAAATCGTATTACATTGTCATTGTAAACTTGGGAAAAGGTGCCAAAAATTGAACTCCTTATGGTTAACATTTAACAAGAAAGGATAATCACCTCGATATACAGCTTCTTCAGGCACGTAAAGCATCTCACTGACAACTTTGTGCAGGTTGGGGCCGATAGATTCTAGTGCCAAGACCTTCACTGTGCGCAGAATCTGGGTCAAGCTTTTCTGGATGACAGACGAACATACATCTTCAAAATTAGAAATAATGTTGATATCAAGAAGGAGAGGTAGAAGGCGACTGTTGTACCTGAACGAGTGTGGATCCAATAACAAGTTCGGAGTATTTGACAGACGAGTAGCCCACCACTGTCAATTTCGGCGCAGAAATGACATTGATTCTTGTTGGACCTCGTTGATCAATTACAAGTAATCTCTCAAGTGAAGGTGTGTCCTCAATGACCATATTGTGGTCCACCTTTTGTGATCTCTTGTTGCAGCACCAGCAACACACATAAATAGTCCGGAGAGTCATGGAGGTGATGTGGAAGCTACTCGACCAATTCATCACCTGAAGACGAAGGAACTCGAGTGCAGTACAACCGCGGCGCAGGTGCTCCATGTCATCCTTTGGGATGCAGACGGCGATGAGCTCGAGGTGCTTCAGTCGTGGTAGAAAAAGAGTGGGCGTGTCATTAAGGGGGGGGGGGAATGGCAGTTCATAAACTTGGCGAGGCGCAGCGTGGGGGCGAAGCGGAGTGCAGACGTTGGCAGCCAGCGCATATGCCCATCATTAAAACTGAGCTCCTCGAGCTGATATAGGGCGGGGGATCAGAACCACTCGTCAAGCTTAGCTCGGTCCTTGCCGTTGGAACGGAACTTGCCCATGATAAGGCCTCTGATTGGGACATGGTGACTGCCGAGGATATGGGACAATGCATCCAAGCTTTTGCGATAGCCATGGCAGAGCTCGTGGGCGTCGAGGAGGTCAAGAGGGGTGGAGAGCCATAGGGGGCGCCACCGCCTGGAAAGGACGGTTGTCCTTGCCCCATATTTGATTGGGAGGAGGGATATGATGACTGTCAACATATCATCGGGGAGGCTGCTGATGAAGTCTAGGCCTGCTGGAGTCGCTTGCGGTTCTTTCTCGACCCGCCTCCGCTTGTTGGCAGCCACATTCTCCACCTCGTCGGCGGCGACGGAAACCTCTGTCTCCATATTCACGCCGTGCTCCGGTGCTTCAGCAGCCCCGGCGTCGCCACTCCCTCCGATGGGGCGCTTCGGTGGCATCCTCATACACTGATGGCTTTGAGGATTGAGAGCGGCGTCGAGGATGCAGGTGGAGAGAGAGGATTGTGTGTGTGGAAAGGATGGAGGGTGCGGCCGCTTGGGCGTGCCATTAATACGGACCAGTGGGAGCGAGGCGGGTGGCGGTCAAAGGCTGTCTCGCTTCCCAGTGAGCCTGCGCGGCGGACTTCTGGCATTCCTATACCATCATTTCACACAGCTACTCGCACGCCTCCCAATGACACTGCGCAGCAAAAACGCCTCCCGTCAATTCACACACCTGCACGCACGCCTCCCGGTCTGCCTACGCGGTGGACTGCTCACATGCGTCTTGTCAACTCACGCCTGCTCGCACGCCACACGGGGCACGTGGCACGTATAGTTTTTTTTTGTTTTTTGATGATTCATTCTGCCGCTTTACTGCTTAATTGAAGCATGGCACGGTCTAACGAACATGGTCCTAATAAATATTCCGTGTGAGATATTGGTTGCCAGTTATTAATAATCTCCCGTTTGTAAGTAGATTATATCAAAACTTGTCTCAAATTTGACGAAAAATACAATATCACAGTCTACTGGTGTCCATATATGACACCACGATAAGTTTCATGAATTTGAACTAAGTTTTGGATTTACTAAATTTTAAAAATCAATACTCTCAATGTTTTGAAATTTCATTCATGGGGAAACATGCACCAAGGGACACACATATGATTTTGCAATCCATTTTGGTGCACATGTAGCTCAAATTTGATTTTTGCACATTAAATCCCTAGGAAATCAATCAATGTATAAAACGGGTCGAATGATCTTTGTTTTTTTTTCAAACTTTAACACGACACTCCTTTGGTCACATGTTCACCGCAGAAAAAGTTTGACATGCCTCAGAGTGGAGGTGGTGGTGCGGGATGTGTGTCTGTGTATGTGGGGGGGGGGGTCCATGAGTACACTACTAGTCGCAAGCCTCCGTGACGTGGGATTATTGATCATTTTGTGAGTCATGTATATATGCCACATCAAAGTCGTGAATTGGTTATTTAAAGCATTACACAACCCTTTCATACATACATGTTCGGGCCACATGCATGCATTGGTGGTCCTCTCGGACACTCCCTCATGCGATTAGCAGCGACGTCGTGCCCATTCGTTAGCCTACAAAGGTTTTCAGTTTCCACCGACAACGAGAGGCATCGGACCGAAGGTGGATTCATCTTGGCATGTGTGTTACGGTGTGGATCATGGTGAGATTCCATATCAAAGTTCGGGCACGTGTGTACACATGAGTCCCTCCCACCGGCTCAAAGTGAGGGGGCTAGCTACTACGCATCGTGAACCTCTATGTAGTGCGTTTCCGGTTTGCGAAGCATATGCCACGTCAAAGTTGTGCATTGGGTATTCAAACATCACACAACACACGACAACATGCACGCGGTGGTTGTCCTATGACACTAGCTCGCGTGTGACTCTCTGTGGGCCCGCGAGGTCTTCGTCGATCAATTGAACATACAACGAGAGAGAGGTTACTTTGACCAACAAGGATGGTTGTTTTTTTGTTTGTGTTACGTATATGCACGGTAGGAGTATGTAGTACATGTCAAAGAGGGGGCAACATGTATACTCTCTCTCTCTCTCTCTCTCTCTCTCTCTCTATATATATATATATATATATATATATATATGTGTGTGTGTGTGTGTGTGTGTGTGTGTGTGTGTGTGTGTGTGTGTGTGTGCCATAACCTCGCTCCATGTGGGTACTTTCCGGTTTCCGAGGCATGTGCCACATCAAAGTTGTGCATTGGTATTCAAACATCACGCAATACCATGCAGGCAGTGGTTGCCCTATAGGAACTCACTTGCGTGCGGTGCTTCCATTTGTGGGCCCGCGAGGTCGTCCTCCATCACTTTGACCCAACAAGAGAGAGGCACATTTGACGAACAAGGAGGATTAATTCTTTTAGGGTTGTGTTAGGGTAGGAGTATATATATAGTACGTGTCGAAGGGGAGATGGGACCAACATATACTAGGTGTCACACATGAACCTCACTCTGTGTGGGGACTTTGCGGTTTTTGAGGCAAATGCCACATCAAAGGTTGTGCATTAGGTATTCAAAACATCACAACCACACACCTCTACATATATATGTTTTGGCACACATGCAAGCGATGGTGGTTGTCCTGTGGCACTAACTCACGTGGTTATCGGCGATGCTTCCATTTGTCGGCTCGCTTGGTCCATCACTTTCACCGACAACGAGAGAGGTTAATTATTTTGACTTAGGAGGGGATTAATTTTTTGTTTGTCTCGCGATATAGGTCATGATGTAGATTACATATATAATAGCGCATGTGTAAACATGAATCCATCCCGCTGGATCGAAGGGGGGGGGGGGCGAGCACACAACACGTCATGAACCTCTTGCTTTGTGTGGGGACCTATGCGATTTTGAACGCATGCACCACATCAGTGTTGTGCATTAGGTATTCAACAAATATGCATGCATCACGCACCTCCATAAATATGTTTGGGACACATGCATGCAATGGTTGTCTTTGCACACTCTCACTCGCTTGGTTATGGGCGGCAAGCCTATATATATTTGTGGGCCCGCGTGGACGTCCATCATTTCGACCGACGACAAGAAAGGTTACCAGGGTGGATTCTTCTTCTTTGGTTCGTGTTACCGTATAGTAGGTCGATCATTCTAGCTAGGCCTAATTAAGTTTGAGCGCATGCATGCTACAAATCATGAACCCTCGATCAGTGTGGGGATTTTACGGTTCCAAAGCATGGTGCCACATCAAATTTGCGCATTGCGTATTCAAACACCACACACACCACTTCCATATACATAATTGGGCCACATGCACAGAGTGGGTTTTGTCTTCAGATAGTACTCCCTCGCGAGTTTATCAGCGACAAGCTAGCCCATTTTGCGGGGCCGTGTGGACGTCCATCCCTTTAACCAACAACGAGCGAGAGAGGTTGTACGATCAAGTTGGATTCTGTTTGGTGCATGTTACAGTACGTCTTGGTGAGATGCCCTCCCCCCAAACAATGTGTTGTGCTGTGGGCGATTTGAGACCACGGGGGGGGGCGGGCGTGGGGAGGGGGGGGGGTACTTCGCACTACCCGCAACCTCCGTGGGGTCGGGGAAGTCCGGCTATTTTGCGAGGCACATGTGCCACATCAAAGTTGTGAATGGTAGTTAAATATCACACCACACCCTTTTCATACATATAGTATAGGGCCACCGCAGGTGGTTCGTATGTGGTCTCACCCATCTCCCGCCACAAACACACATTTGTGGGTCGGCACACGGTCCACCTTTGTCCGGAAGCGAAAGGAGGAAGTTTGACCATATATATGATGGACTCCTATAGGTTTTGTGTTACGGTAGGGTGAGATTTCAAACCTAACTATTTGGGGGCATGCATTCGTAGCTAGGATTCCCTTACCGCTGACACGAAGTGGGGTTCGTAGGGGGTGGCTGACTAGCAATACTGTGCGCTTTGTGTGACAGGTGCCACATCAAAGTTGTGCATTGGGTATTCGAACATCAAACCACCCTTTTCATACATATATTTGGTCCACATGCAAGTGTGTTCGTGTTCTGACCCTTTCCCGCGTTATTCTTTTTGCCAAATTTATAAACAGCACACGAGTTGGATGCAGAAACTGTCTGCGATTGGGTACGCAACAGACACGGTTCGGTCAGACTACCCATGTGCCACGCCCGTGCCCCTGCAGTCACTCACATCAGCACAGTAGATTGGGCTCCACGGGGCTTGCCTCCCGCTCTCGAAAATATCTACTGCCTCGTAATCTCAAAAATATCTACCCGTGTAGAGGGTTTTTCTGTTTGATAGCACATGATTCGTATGAGTGGACCGTGTGCGATGTCTATTACTCCCACTCTGCTTCAATCAGTTGATCCAAATTTTCAGTAGCCCCGGATTTTTTTTGAACTGGAGCCCCGACATTTTACTCCCGCATGCATCCCTCAAAATCTCAAAAATATCTGCTCGGCTGGAGTGGTTTTCTGTTTGATAGCACACAATTATTATGTTTTAACCATGTGTGATGTTCGTTACTCCCGCCCCGCTCTGCTTCGATCCCTTGATCCAAATTTTCGGCAGCCGCGCCATTTTACTCCCGCCTAGTAAAATTTTCAGTACCCGTGGCATTTCCTCAAACACCACCTTGGACCCCCTCCACACACACCCCACATCCCCCGCTCACACACATACACACCACGCCTCCCTCGCTCAAAACCTAGCTAGGTCACCACCGCCGCCGCGCCGCCTCCATCGTCAACCTCTGTCGGTCTGCCCGTGCAGTTTAACCACTGATATACATACCCTCGCCGCCCTGAGTTTCTTAGATGACGCCTGCGAAACTCCCCCTTTCCCAAAGATCCCCATCCCCACCCCCCTCCCCCACTCCAGAGTGTCACAGCCTAAGCCCGGCTACGCTTCCCGGGGAGCTCAAGGAGCGAATGGCCCAAAAGAGCTTTACCGCGGCCTCTTCGCCCGATGTCGATGAGGTGGCTACAGAGGAAGCTGACAACGATGACTGGACCTGGATGGAGCCTTTCAATTAGCGGGCTAAAGTATTCTGGCATGTCGTGGTCGCCGGCTACGACATCGAGGTCGTCGACACCGACGGCTTGACGTGGGCTATATCACAGGTTAAGGTGCCCACCCCCAACCCTTCGGTTCGACAGCCATCGATCTAATCGATGGCCCTACCGCTGATCTCCTGCAGCTCGTTATGAACAATTTGCCATCCTTCATCGCCATGGAGCCCCTTTTGTCATTTCTGAAGGACACGTTCTGCGACACTGGCTTGGGATCCTCAGCTCCAAGTCAGACCTCATCGACGGCGACCAGGAGAGGAGCCAATCTGTGACAAGTGAGGAAACCCATGATTTGTTTTCTCGAACCCCTTTTGTAGTGAGAACCTGTCCAGTATTTATTGCTATATTTAGTTGTTTGCATTACGCCTTGTTTATTTCTACGTTTTTGGTTGTTCGGTTGTTTGTAGTTAGCATATGTCCAGTTTCAGTTACCATCTTTGGTTGTTCGTAGTATGCCTTGTTTATTTCAGCTATTAACAGTGTGATGTTCTATATGTGCTAGTATTAACTGTGCAGTTCAATTTCATCAATACCAATTTTAACAATAGCTCTATGAATGACTATATTTGGTTGTTGTTAAGCATGTTGTACTCCCTCCGAATCTTTTTAGTTCGCACATAAGATTTGTCTAAAGTCAAGCCTCGTAAAGTTTGACCAACTTTATAGAAAAAAATACCAACATTCACAATATGAAATCAATATCAGTACATGTGTCATGACTTAATTTTTCATATTGTATAACTTTAGCATGGTAAATGTTGATATTTTTTCATATAAATAAGGTCAAACTTTATGAAGTTTGATTTCAGACAATTCTTATATGTAGAGTAAAAAGGACCAGAGGGAGTATTTAACACGCCTTTCCATTTGATTTAACAATGGCACTGTTTGGATACTCTAACTTAGCTAGAGGTTAGAGTTAGTTTCTAGCTCATGACAGTTAAAAGGGAGAGAGAGATTGGTGGAATAGTTGATTGTATTACTTGAGCCTCGTGGGCATACATATAGGAGTACATGGTCATCTTGGAGTACAAGTCAAGGTAGAATAAATCCTACGCTATCCTACGTTTCCTAAATAACAATGATACTCAACAATGACTAACCCTGAACTAACTCTAGCAAAATAGGTGTTTGGATGACAGTGTTAGATTAACAATAAATGCACTAGGAGAACTAGCCCCAATCAGCACCTCTTGGGTGGGATAGTTGTTTCTGGTGGGTTAGACTCAACTAGCTCAAACTAGCCCTCATGTTTGGATACTTTAGGGCTATTTGAGCCCAAACTAGCTCAAACTAACTTTAACCCATGCATCCAAACAGGGCCAATAACTAGTGTACTTAGACCTGCACAATACAAGTTTGAATGACTATGTTTGCTTGTTTTTAAATATTAGGCCTGTTGCAGTCAATAACACACCTTTCCACTTCTTGTTTTTAAATATTAGGTTTTTAACAATTTGGTCTTGCACATGTAGGTCCTACTGTCAGAGGTTTTGGCCCACTGTTCGACCCTTTTTGCATATGTGGAAATGAGTTGTCCATGAATATCAGTCAAATCAAGAAACTCAGAAAGATTGTTAGGATAAAGAAATTAGCGACAAAAAACAACAAGATCTTTGTCTGCACAATGAAGAAGACATCAGTTCACTACAGGATGGTACTAACTGTTATACCTTGTCTTTTTAATTCCTTTGCGCCATTTCAAATCTAGAGAAGATATTTATGCATATCCTTGTTTTCAGGCCTTTCCAAAGCAGTTCACTGATGATTACCTCTCAAACCACCTGTATGGTCAGGAGGCGAGGAAGGTATTCATCCAACACCCATGGTTCAATATTGAAGTCTTCCTGAAGAGGACGAAGGATGGACAGTCAATCATCCACAGGCACTAGCCTAAAGTTGCAAGACCTTCAACATCAATGAAGGCTCAGTATTCGCCTTCCACTTCAGCACTTTTCCAGATGAGATTCATCTGTCTATGTACCGTCTATGATGCTAATTTCAAAATGTTATAGATGTTGCATGTGAAACTTGGTGCTGGTGCATTTGTGTAATGGGGTAGCTGAGTGCTGAAGCTATATGATGTTGTACTCTGATGTATTTCAATTATGAAATCCTGCTTCCTTAATACAAAAATGAAATATATTGTGTGCTTAATATGAAATGTCAATTAATAAATGGATTATTAATAATAGGCCAATTAGCCTGCTAATTGGGGTTTTCTATTGCAAACGGTTATTGAGAAAACACCGTGGGCGATGACCTCAGACAACGCACACAGTTTCTAGGAATAAAATGTGTTGGATCAATGAACAATCACACACGACTTCCTCTTGAAAACTGTTTGCGTTAGGCCACCTTGCGTAAACATTTACCACATAAAAAGTGTGTGTGATGGACAGCCTATGCCACACAGTTTCTTCTATGCACCGTGTGTGATGCATTCAATAATGCAAATGGTAAAATTGTTAATATCGTCTACGCAACGATATCACAAACGATTTAATGGGGAAAATTGTGTGTGATGTACATGCGAACGAAAATGTCGTGGGAAACCACGGCCACCTATGGGGCCAAGGGCCCCTTGCTGGTTCGGCAGGGGGGATGTCACGTTGCACAAAGAGCAGAAGAACGTGGGGCAGCACGGCAAAGATCACACAGGCAATTTTACCCAGGTTCGGGCCGCCGCGAGGCGTAAAACCCTACTCCTGCTTTGGTGGATTGATGGTGGAAAAGTGGTGGTGGAGCGTCGTACACTTGCCCGGCAGGCTCGCCTTAGGAGAGGCAGTGGCTACGCGCATATGAGTGTGTGGGTGTTCAAGCTACCAACCCTTTCTACGGTTGCCATGGGCCTCCTTTTATAGATCAAGGGGTCACCACAATGGCATAACAGTCATTATGCACTGATAAGATAGCAAACAGTGCTATCATACCTAATCTGCAGGCTGACAGGGCGCATTAAATGCACCGCTCAACGTCACATTGTTGCTTGCCCGGCAGGTCTTGCCGGGCTTGTCTTGCCAGCTCCATGCCTGCTTGCTCGACACGTCGCAGGACAGGTGTCACCTATAGGTATTATCTGTGGGAAGAGGCCGCCATGTGGCGAATGGCTGCCACTTACTCACTTTGCGGCTTGACACCGCATTGATTATCGACGTGGGTCGTGGTAAGATGGCTTGGTGAGGTGGCTCTGTCTTCGCGAGTCCCGCCAGGCCCTGCCGGCATGTCTTGAACGTTTTCTTCCACGGGAGTCCCTGTCCTTGCCAGGCTCGCCTACCCAGCAAGGGAGGTTTTTCTTCTAGTGGTATCTTGCTTCTCTGTCTTGGCCTTGGTCCTCTTAATCTGCATGTTGGTTCTTTGAAGACCTTGATCTCTTGTATCTTGGCACGGCCTTGGTGTTGTAATCTTGTTCTCGTGCCTATGCACAGTCCGGGCAACAGACCCAGGGTTTGTTGCACCGACAGAAGCCCCCGGGCCTGCCCCGATCGCGCTGCCGAGCTTCGTCAGGGTAGGTCCTAATTAGTGCACAAGCAGGGGTGCTGAAGAGGCTGGTCTCTTGGAGTCCTTTTTGCTTCTTCATTAGTCTTGATTCTGGGCCAGTTTCTGGTTTTCCCGCATGTTGCCTAAAGCCAATCATGGTGGGGCCATCTTTGTAATGGTCCGTGAATGACTTTAATGCACGGGGTAGAAACTGCCAATTCACTCTTCCCACCACGCCCTTATCTCCATCTACGTATGCCGCATGCATCACACGGGGTAGGTAACGGAGGCACATGGCGCGGGAGAGCACCAGGGCAAGGGCCCGACCTTCTTGAATTGGCGGAGGAAGGCGGCGGTCGCTCGTCGAGGGAGCGGCTCCCCTCCTCGCCCTGCCTATAAAAGGAGGGGCGGAGGGAGAGTTGAGCCATTCATCCCCGCATCCTCTATCTCCTGTCTTCTGCTTTTTGTTGGCCATGTCGAAGAGAAGAGCCCGGGGCCAAGCTCCGGGCTTTAGTTTAGGATTCCCCATGGATCCGAAAGGGGTACTCGGGTGGCGCGGCGACAACGCCGGGGGTGGCGACTCCAGCATGCTCGTCGCCGGGTCGCCCGTAGCCTTGGTTCTAGTGGGAGGGGACGCGAACGACACCATGCCGAGGCCCGTATTGGGTGCTGGGCGTGGTAGTCGGTCACTCCTCGTTCTTCATTCTATCGCGATGTTGGGGAGGAGTCATGGGAGGGGTTCGCCGCTGACAAAAGGCGAACCCGATCTCTCCCGAGCGTTACCCTATCACCGTGCGGGAGGGCTCCTTGCTCCCATACGCGTCTTCGGGACGTGCAGTGATTTCTGACGACAGGGCCGCTGGAGACGACCATGCTCTTTGTGGGACATGCCAGAGAGCATGGTGTTCGGAGCGGCTGTCGTGCTGAGGTCTTCGGGTGGTAGTGATGCGGATGGCGTCGGCAACCCACGACACGTCAAGAACGGGGGCCACCGTTCCGACGAGCCGTGTTTGCCGGTGACTCCGTGTCCCCCATCTGGTCCTCCGGCAGTGTCACCATCCGCGCCTGCCCTCCGGTTTCTTCCTCCTTGCTGAGGGGCAGCACCACCCTGATCCCGGGGAGGCGCCGAATCCCAGCTGGGTTCGCCACCGGCCTCCTCGACCTCTTCCTGAAGGAGATGGACAAGGGCAAAGGCATTACAGGGCACTTATCTTTTTTCAATCTTAAACTTGCCGACACTTGCCAAATTTCAGTTCAAATAATGTAATCTCTTGAGTCCATGTCTGTGTTCTGTAAGGTTTGTACTTGTATGACCATCATATCAATGAAAAAGATGAACCTTGCCGAGAACTCGTGCATGTATATGTCCACGCAGAGGTGAAATGCCTATTTATTTTAAATAAATGAGTTTTCCCTGGCAGGCTATCCTGCCGGTACCCTTTTTTCGTTGCCGGAGAACTAAGCCTACCGGGCAAGGAATAGAGGGACCAGCCCCCCGCCAACTTCTTTTCATCAAAGGCCACTACGACCATCCTGGCCGAAGCAACGTTCGAGCCAAGGATGGGAGCACCTAAGTTTCGAAGAGTGGCGGGGTTTTCTTATGCACAAGTTTTAGCTTACAAAACACTTATGGACAAGAGGTAGAACTTATCTGTTTGGCATGCCGGGGATCACAGCGCTGGTTTATCTCCACATCTTCTTGCAGAAACCAAGTTCACGGTAGGAACCTGCAGCTTTATGCAGATGAGAATGATGCAGGATGCGATCCTATCTATATGCATATGCAAATGCTTATGAAATGCTTATGCAGATGCTCTTGAAATGCTTATGCATGCATGTAACTTGGTCGGGGCCCCCCCAGCGCTTCGTTTATTTCTCTGGTGCTCAGGGTCATCGCCTGGCTTTGTACAAGGGGTTACATGCAACTGAGGCAAGGCCTGTACAAAAGGGTGGCTGCCGGGCAGGGCCCGACAGCTGCGCCTTATGGGTAGAACTTGCAGAGATGCTCAATATTCCATGAGTTTTGCAATTGAATGCCATCTCCGGTCCCCAGACGGATTGCGCCAGGTCTGGTGACTCGTACTACCCAGTAAGGGCCTTCCCACTTCTGCGTCAACTTGTTTGTACCCTTGGCGGACTGAACGCGCCTAAGGACAAGTTCGCCTTCCTCAAAACATCGGGCATGAACCCTACGGCTATGATAGCGACGCAGGGCTTGCTGATAGCGTGCAGCATGCGTAGCAGCCCGGAGACGGTTCTCCTCGAGTAGCACAGCGTCGTCACGCCGGTGCTGATCTTGCACTACTTCGTCATAGGCAAGCACTCGAGGCGACCCGTAAATGAGTTCCGTGGGGATAACTGCTTCTGTCCCATAGACCAGGGAAAAAAGGAGTCTGCCCGGTAGCTCGATTTGGTGTCGTTCTGAGGGACCATAGAACTACCGGCAGCTCATCAATCCACCTCTTGTCGTGCTTCTGCAGCATATCAAAGGTTCTTGTTTTGTGTCCCCGCAGCACTTCAACGTTCGCCCCCTCAGCTTGTCCGTTGCTTCTGGGATGTGCGACAGAGGCAAACGAGATCTTGCTTCCGAGGGCATGAACATATTGCATGAAGGCGCGGCTCGTGAATTGGGTGCCATTGTCAGTAATAATCCTTGCTGGGATTCCGAAACGACACACCAAATCTTTCAAGAACTTGATAGCTGATTGAGCAGTCACCTTTGTCATGGCAGCAACTTCCGGCCACTTTGTAAACTTGTCGATAGCAATGAACAAGAATTCAAAGCCCCCGATTGCTCAGGGGAAAGGGCCGAGGATATCGAGCCCCTAGACCGAAAATGGCCATGATAAAGGGATTGTCTGAAGACCTTGGGCAGGCAGGTGGATTTTCTTGGAATGGAACTGACAGGCTTCACATTTGGTGACTAGCTCAACCGCATCTTGGAGGGCTGTGGGCCAATAGAATCCTTGCTGGAATGCTTTCCCAACCAATGCCCTTGATCCAATGTGGGAGCCGCACATGTCTTTGTGTATCTCAGCCAGCAATTCCTTCCCTTCTTCTCGGCAGATGCACTTCAATTTCACACCGTTGGGCCTCCTTCTGTACAGAGTGTCATCGACAAACTGGTACATACTGGCCCTCCGGGCTACTCTTTCAGCCTCATCTTGGTCATTGGGGAGTTCTCTGGTCTGGAGAAAATGGACTATGTGCCTTGCCCAAGTTGGAGCCTGGGGCTCGGCAACAAGGACTAGCGGCACCTCCTCAACTGCGGGGGCACATTCCTCGTTCGCAGGGACCATGGGTCCGGCTGGAGGGTGCGGTCCGGCAAGTTGCGAGGAGTTGTTTCCGGCAGGGTCCTGCCAGGAGCGGACGGCTCTACCGGGAGAGGCTTACCGGAGTCCATCTTTCTCCTTTTCCGGGCCATTGTTGCCGGGGATACGGAGGGCTGAGTAAGATGGAGAACAAAAGTTCCTGGTTCCACAGGAAGCTTTTGCGCGGCACACTTTGACAGGTGATCAGCTATGCTGTTTTCCGCACGAGGTATGTGCTCTGTTTGCAACCCGTCAAAGCGCTCCTCCAATCTTCTCACTTCCTCAATGTATGCCTCCATCAATGGACTTTGGTAATCCTTGTTGACTTGTCTCACCACAAGCTGTGAGTCTCCTCGAATGATCAGTTTCTTGATTCCCAACTCTGCGGCAATCCTGAGCCCGGCAAGGAGCCCCTCATACTCTGCTGTATTGTTGGTTGCCTCTTCCCGGGCAAAATGCATCTGGACGACATACTTCAAGTGTTCCCCGGAGGGAGCGATGAGAAGCACGCCAGCCCCTGCACCTTGTAGGGAAAAGGCACCATCAAAATACACAATCCATTCTTAGGGCACCTCCTTGTCGGGGATGGCTGTTTCTGGTATTTCCTCGTCAGGGGTTGGCGTCCATTCTGCAATAAACTCTGCCAATGCCCTGCTTTGGATTGTTGATGTGCTCTCAAACTTCAAACCAAAACTGGATAACTCCAGAGCCCACTCCACTATTCAGCCAGTAGCCTCAGGGTTCCGGAGTATCCTTTGCAACAGGAAGCGAGTGAAAACCGTGATCTCATGGGCTTGGAAATAGTGGCGCAGTTTCCTTGAGGCCATGATGAGGCCAAAGATCAATTTTTGCACACCAGAGTACCTCGATCTAGTCCCCTGTAACAGGGAGCTGATGAAGTACACTAGGCGCTGCACCACTTTTTTCCTTGCTGTGTCCTTGGGGTTGCCCTCGTTGCCATGCTCATCTCTGTCCTTATTCTTATCTGACTCTGCCGGTCCTTGCTCACTCTCTGTTTCGTCCACTTCCCGCTGTGCCACCAAGGCTGCACTAACCACTTGGTTGGTTGCTGCCAGGTATAACAGAAACGGCTCTTGAGGTTTGGGAGCAACCAAGGTGGGCACAGAGGATAGGTAGGCCTTCAACTCTTGTAAAGCCGTATCTGCTTCTGGGGTCCACTTCATGGGTCCTGCCTTCTTCAAGATTTTGAAGAACGACAAGGCGCGCTCGGCAGACTTGGAAATGAATCTGCTTAGCGTGGCAATGCACCCTGTCAAACGCCTCACATCTTTGACTGTCTTTGGTGCTTGGATCTGCTCGATAGCCTGGATCTTATCGGGGTTGGCTTCGATCCCCCGATGGGATACAAAGTACCCGAGCAGCTTGCCGAAGGGAACACCAAATACACATTTCTCCGGGTTGAGCTTCAAGTTGATCTTGCGCAAATTGGTAAATGTCTCCTCCAAATCCTGGATAAGGGTTGCTCTGTCCTTGGTCTTGACCACAATATCATCCATATAAGCCTCAATGTTTCTGTGTAGCTGTGGCTCAAAACCAACCTGGACTGCCCTTGCAAAAGTAGACCCGGCACTCTTTAATCTGAAAGGCATGCGGATAAAATAGTATGTACCACACGGGGTGATGAACGAGGTCTTCTCTTCATCTTCCTTGGACATGAAGATTTGATGATACCCAGAATATGCATCCAAAAAGGAGAGCAAATCGCAGCCTGAAGTGGAATCCACAATCTGGTCGATGCGCGGTAAGGGAAATGGGTCCTTCGGGCAAGCCTTGTTAAGATCTGTGAGATCTATGCAAAGCCTCCATTTCCCATTAGCCTTCCGGGCAATCACTGGATTTGCTAACCATGTTGGATGTAGCACTCCTCTGACCAAACCAGCTTCCTCTGTGATAAACTGCTGCCTTTCCAAGGCCTACTTCCGGACTTTCTGCTTGACAGGTCGGGCATGTGGGCAGAAAGCAAGGTGGTGCTCGATTACCTCCCTGGGAACACCGAGGATATCAGATGGTTGCCAAGCAAACACATCGATATTCACCCACTGGAAGGCAACGAGCGCGCTTTCCTATTTGTCATCGAGGGTGGCGCTGATGGTGAAAGTTCCATCAATGCCAGCCAGCCCTGCCGGGACCTTCTTCACTTGTGGACCAGCAACCTTGGATCTCTTGCTGTTGGAACTCTCCGGCAAGTCATCAACAGGCGCAGCGCACTCCGGAGAGGCACACTTCCCGAATTCCTGGCTGGAGCCCTTACTATCCTTCTTCTTCCCTCTGTTCTCCTTGGCGGGGACTGCTGCTGCCACTGCCTCTGCCGCGATAGCATCTCGGTACAACTTGTCCACGCAAATGATTGCGTCTTTCTCATCTGATGGGAAGGAAATGACTCCAACTGGCCCTGGCATCTTCAAGATGTTGTAGGCATAGTGGGATGCCGCCATGAACTTAGCTAGGGCTGGGCGTCCAAGGATTCCATCGTACGGCAAGGGGAGGTCGACCACATCAAACACAATCTTTTTAGTCCGGTAGTTCAGCTCTCCCCCAAACGTCACAGGCAACGTGATCTTTCCCTTAGGATGACTCCTGCCGGGATTAACTCCTTGAAACGTGCCGGTGACCTTCAACTCATCCTCTGCTATCTGAAGCTTGCTGATAACCTTTGGGGAAATCAGATTCAACCTGGCCCCGCTGTCCACCAGCATCTTTGTGACCTTGAGGTTGCGGGTTGTTGAAGAGACCAACAATGGCAAACATCCTACCGCGGTGGTGCGGTCAGGATGATCCTCTTCGTTAAAAATGATGGGCGTGCGTGACCATTTGAGTGGTTTCCGGGCCCCTGGCGCTGGTTCCACGGCATTGACCTCACGCGCCCACCGTTTGAGTTGGCGGTGAGAGGTGTGCAGGGACGCACCCCCGTCAATGCACAGGGCGTCAGTGGCCTTCTGGAACTCCTGCTCACTAGTTTCCTCTTCATCCCCTCCATCACTGTCATCATCGCAGGCTTCCTTCTCTCGATCCCTGGCGGGTTTCCCTTTGTTCTGAAGAGGTCTGCCGGGGTGATTTACTTCACCGCCTCGACCCTTACCACCGGCAACATTCTGTCCCTTTTCCTTATCACGCTTCTCGTACTCTGCTTTCTGTCTCTTGACAAGCTGCTCAACCTGATAACACTCTTGAAGGTCGTGGCCCTTAGTCCGATGGATCTTGCAGTACGGCCCATCACCTTTCCTGGCCTTCTCGGCAGTCTCGGCCTCCCGGCAGTCAGAGCACACGGCAGCTTCCTTGCCGGGGGCTTCAGCTTTAACCTTCTTGCCGGTACTAGGGATACCTAACTGGTGGACTCGTCATCATGTAATTGCCTTATCCTTGCGCTTCTTATTGCGCTTCTTGCTCTTCTTATGGCTGGTGGACTCGTCATCATCCTCTGAATCGATATTGATGCAATCCTCCTCTCCGGGCAGCTTTCTTCCCTCCTCCAGCCATGCACACTTATCCACCAAGGTGTAAAGCTCTTTCACAGTCTTGGGCAACCGTACATTCATCTTGGAACGAATCCTCCGGTTGCGCACATTGGACTAAAAGGCGGCTATCACAGCTCCTGGATGAATATTTGGGATATTTCTGTGGACTCTGCTGAATCTCTGCAAATACTTCCGGAGAGTCTCTCCTTCTTTCTGCTTGAGAAGCTATAGATCGCTGGGCCGACCGGGTTCTTGATGGCCGCCAGTGAAGGCGCCAATGAACTCATGGCACAAATCAGCCCATGACGAAATGGAGTTCTCCGGCAGGTGCATCAACCAAGACCTCACATTGGACTTGAGAGCCAAAGGGAAGTAGTTGGCGAATACCTTCTCATCTCTTCCCCCGGCAGCTTGAACAACGATGGTGTAGATGCTCAGAAACTCTGCCGGGTTTAGCCTCCCATCATACTTCTCGGGTATCTCTGGCTTGAACGTGCGGACGGACGGCGAACGGACTCGCCGCAGCTCATGAGTAAAGGCAGGGCATCCAACCTCAAAAGGTAGGCACCCGCCAATATCGAGCGCAGGCTCGTCGACGTCGGGACCGTCACACCCATTGGTCCAGCGATGCTCGCCGCGGCGTTGTTCAACGACAACGCGTGCGTCTCCCCTCTGTCGGTCCTCCAGGGCACGCTGCCGGCTTGGATGCGCTCGAGGGTCAGAAGAGGCCGTCGAGACGCCATCAGGTACTTGACTCCGCTGCGCTCGCGCTGGCTGCCGTGGCGGGGACTATACCGTGGGGGTGGCCCCTTCCGTACGACCAGCAGCACGAGCCGTCATCGTCGCTTGGGGAGGCCGTGGCGGGCTAGCTCGCTGCGAGGCCCCAGCCTCGGCGAAGCCGAGTAAGATTTGGATGGTGGCACGCCACTCGTCCATCTGCTCGGCCGCTGGCGGAAACCTCAGCAATAGTTGAACCCGTGCCATGGCCTCCGTAGCAGTACTTGGTATGGGTGATGATGACGCAGATCGCACCGTCGCTCGGCTCCTGACGGTGCTAGCAGCAACAGCACCACGTCCCCGCTGTTGTGGGGCGGTCACCTGGATGGCATGGTGGCGCGGTGAAGGCGCTTGAGGGTCAGTGGCTCCACTAGGCGCAGCGGCTTGGTCGACTCATCCCGGGGAAGGTGCAAGTACTGCGGTCGCTCCCGTGGTGGGGGCGGCCGGAGGGCGGCGATTCGCCCCGGACCGAGCACCATTGCTGCGGCTATGCCCGTCGGCGAGGGGAAGGGGTGTGGATGGAGTAGCCCCTTCACCCGTACCTCGTGGAGCATGGCCATCGGGGTGTTGCTGATGCTGCTCTCCTCCAGTGTCTCCTGCTCCTGCTTCGACCGCGGGGGAAGTGGTGACGGTGCCACCTGCTCCGACCACATCCCCAGCGGCGCCCACATTCTCGTGCGCCTCCACGTCCCCCATAGCATTGGTGGCTGCGGGCGGCGGCGCCTTCGAGGTGGACGAGTGAGCAGCAGCACCTGTATTCTTCTTGGGCGCCATGGTCGACAGCGCCGTCGAAGACGAGGATGGCGATGAAGATGACACGCTGCACACGCTTTCAGGTTCGCGCAAGCAATCCCCCTACCTGGCGCGCCAAAGATGTCATGGGAAACCACGACCACCTATGGGGCCAAGGGCCCCTTGCTGGTTCGGCAGGGGGATGTCACGTTGCACAAAGAGCAGAAGAACGTGGGGCAGCGCGGCAGAGATCACATAGGCAATTTTACCCAGGTTCAGGCCGCCGCGAGGCGTAAAACCCTACTCCTGCTTTGGTGGATTGATGGTGGAAAAGTGGTGGTGGAGCGTCGTACACTTGCCTGACAGGCTCGCCTTAGGAGGGGCAGTGGCTACGCGCGTATGAGTGTGTGGGTGTTCAAGCTTCCAACCCTTTCAACGGTTGCCATGGGCCTCCTTTTATAGATCAAAGGGTCACCACAATGGCAAAATAGTCATTATGCACAGTTAAGATAGCAAACAGTGCTATCATACCTAATCTGCAGGCTGACAGGGCGCATTAAATGCACCGCTCAACATCACATCGTTGCTTGCCCGTCAGATCTTGCCGGGCTTGTCTTGCCAGCTCCATGCCTGCTTGCTCGACACATCGCAGGACGGGTGTCACCTGTAGGTATTATCTGTGGGAAGAGGACGCCATGTGGCGAATGGCTGCCACTTACTCACTTTGCGGCTTGACACCGCATTGATTATCGACGTGGGTCGTGGTGAGATGGCTTGGTGAGGTGGCTCTGTCTTCGCGAGTCCTACCAGGCCCTGCCAGGACGTCTTGAACGTTTTCTTCCGGGGCAGTCCCTGTCCTTGCCAGGCTCGCCTGCCCGGCAAGGGAGGCTTTTCTTCTGGTGGTATCTTGCTTCTCTGTCTTGGCCTTGGTCCTCTTAATTTGCATGTTGGTTCTTCAAAGATCTTGATCTCTTGTATCTTGGCACGGCCTTGGTGTTGTAATCTTGTTCTTGTGCCTGTGCACAGTCCAGGCAACAGAACCAGGGTTTGTTGCACCGACAGTAAATGTTTTCCTTGGAGTGACTGTGTGGGAGTATATACGAACGGAAACGTACTTCTAGGATTGACTCTATGGGATGTACATAATAATGGAAACGTATTCCTTGGCTTGACTGTGTGGAATGTACATACGAACGGAAACGTTTAACCGAGATCGACTGTGTGGGATGTACTTACGACTGGAAACAATTTGGCCTGTATAATTGTATTTTTTATAATACAACTGTACGTATAATCATATTTGATCGCTCGCCCATCGCACACGACCTCATTTTGCCGAGCGTGTGTGCCAGGAGGGCCTATCCTCGACGGTTTCTGGGTCATGTGGGAAGGAGCCCCCAATCGCCCACACTCACTTGGCGACGGTTCCAAATGCCGTCGCGAAAAGGGGTTAAAACCGTTTGTAAAGCACCTCGCTGTACCAGTGCGTGCTTATGGAAAAGAACTTGCATGACATCTTTTGTCCTACCCTCCCGTGGCAGCGGTGTCCTAATGGAAACTAAGGGATATTAAGGCCTCCTTTTAATAGAGAACCGGACCAAAGCATTAGCACATAGTGAATATATGAACTCCTCAAACTACGGTAATCACCGGAAAGAATCCCAATTATTGTCACCTTGGGGTATGCGGATCCTAACTTGTAATAGGTGTCTACAACTTGCAAGATAGGATCAAGAACTCACATATATTCATGAAAACATAATAGGTTCAGATCTGAAATCATGGCACTCGGGCCCTAGTGACAAGCATTAAGCATAGCAAAGTCATAGCAACATCAATCTCAGAACATAGTGGATACTAGGGATCAAACCCTAACAAAACTAACTCGATTACATGATAAATCTCATCCAACCCATCACTGTCCAGCAAGCCTACGATGGAATTACTCACTCCCGGCGGTGAGCATCATGAAATTGGTGATGGAGGAAGGTTGGTGATGATGATGGCGATGAATCCCCCTCTCCGGAGCCCTGAGCGGACTCCAGACCAGCCCTCCCGATGAAGAACAGGAGGCGGCGGTGGCTCCGTATCGTAAAACGTGATGAATCCTTCTCTCTGATTTTTTTCTCCCCAAATAGGGTTATATAGAGTTGGAGTTGAGGTCGGAGGGGGTCCAGGGGTCCCACAAGCCCTCTAGGCGCGCCCCAGGGGGGGCGCCCCTAGGCTTGTGGCCTCTGGGTGGACCCCCTCTGGTTAATTCTTGCGCCAATATTTTTATATATTCCAAAAATATTCTTCGTAAATTTTCAGGTCAATCCGAGAACTTTAATTTCTGCACAAAAATAACACCATGGCAATTCTGCTGAAAACAGCGTCAGTCCGGGTTAGTTCCATTCAAATCATGCAAATTAGAGTCCAAAACAAGGGCAAAAGAGTTTGGAAAAGTAGATACGATGGAGACGTATCAACTCCCCCAAGCTTAACCCATTGCTTGTCTCAAGCAATTCAGTTGACAAACTGAAAGTGACAAAGAAAAACTTTTACAAACTCTGTTTGATCTTGTTGTTGCAAATATGTATAGCCAGTATTGAGGTTTTCAGCAAAGACTATGAACTAACCATATTCAAAATAACATTTAGGTCTCACATTTACTCATATCAATGGCATAATCAACTAGTGAGCAATAATAGGATATCTCCGATGACAACACTTTTTTCAAAACAATCATGATATAATATGACAAAATGGTATCTCGCTAGCCCTTTTTGAGACCGCAAAACATAAATGCAAAGCACCCTTGAAGATCAAGGACTGACTAGACATTGTAATTCATGGCAGAAGAGATCCAGTCACACTCGTACTCAACATCAATTAAAAACAAAGCATAAAAATGATAGTGGTGCTCTCCAGCTGGTGCTTTTTATAAGAAGATGATGACTCAACAATAAAAGTAAATAGATAGGCCCTTCGCAGAGGGAAGCAGGGATTTGCAGAGGTGCCAGAGCTCGGAGCTTTTAAAATAGAAATAAATATAATTTTGAGCGGTATGCTTTCATTGTCAACATAACAACCAAGAGATCTCACTATCTTCCATGCTAGATACATTATAGGCGGTTCCCAAACAGAATGGTAAAGTTTTTACTCCCCCTCCACCAACAATAACACTCCACAGCTAGCCAAATTCACGGGTGTCGTCCATACCAACAACAGTCTTGGGGGAGTTTTGTTTTACGATTATATTTTGATTTGATTTCGAGCATGGAACTGGGCATCCCGATTACCAGTCACTTTCTCATGAATGACAAGTGAATAAACACTCATCGTGAGAATAACCCACCTAGCATGGAAGATACTGACAGCCCCCAGTTGCTACATGAGCGATTCGGGCATACAAAACAGATTATTATTTGAAGGTTTAGAGTTTGGAACATGCAAATTTACTTGGAATGGCAGGTAAATACCCCATATAGGTAGGGATGGTGGACTCATATGGAACAACTTTGGGTTTAAGGAAGTGGATGCACAATCAGTATTCCAGCTTAGTACAAGTGAAGGCTAGCAAACGATTGAGGAGCGACCAACTAGAGAGCGACAACGGTCATAAACATGCATTGAGATTAATCAACACTGAGTGCAAGTATGAGTAGGATATAAATCACCATGAACATAAATATCATGGAGGCTATGTTGTTTTTGATTCAACTACATGCGTGAGCATGTGCCAAGTCAAGCCACTTAAATCATTCAAAGGAGGATACCATCCTATCATACTACATCATAGCCATTTTAAATTGCATGTTGGCACACAAGACAAACCATTATCCACTCCTAGCTAATTAAGCATGGCATGAGTAACTATAATCTCTAATTGTCATTGCAAACATGTTTCATCCATAATGGGCTGAATCAGGAACGATGAGCTAATCATATTTACAAAAACAAAATAGGTCAAGTTCGTACTAGCTTTTCTCCATCTCAATCATTTCATCATATATCATCATTATTGCCTTTCACTTGCACGACCGAACGGTGTGGATAATAATAAGAGTGCACGTGAATTGGACTAAGCTGGAATCTTGCAAACATTTATTCAAAGGAGAAGACAAGGTAATATGGGCTCTTTGTTAGATCAACAATAATGCATATAAGAGCCACTCAACATTTTCATCGTGGTCTTCTCCTTACGACCCGAAGAAAAGAAAAGAATTTCAAAGAAACACACTGAAATATTTTTGGAGTTTTTGTTTTTCTGAAGAAAGTAAAACGAAAACAAGAAAAACTATTTACATAGGAAAGCTCCCAACAAGCAAAAGAAGAATGAGAAATCTTTTTGGGTTTTCTTTTAATACTACTACTAAATAACCTAGAAAGAAAAAACTAAAAAGAAGCGGTAACTAATTTTTTTTGGATTTTCTCAAAGTTTTTCAAACACCCAAGAAGAAAGCAAGAAAAATAAACTAACAGGGATAATACAATGAAAAAGAATGAACACCGACAACTGAAATGATTGTGTGAACATGAATGTAATGTCGGTGAGAGATACGTACTCCCCCAAGCTTAGGCTTTTGGCCTAAGTTGGTCTATGACCACGGCTGGCCAGGGTAAAATCCAGGGTTGTAGTTGGGGTTGTACTCGATTGCAGCTGCCACCGCCTGGCGAGCTGCCTCATGGAGGCGAGAGGTCTCCCTCGCTCTCTCGTACTCGGCTGCCTCCTCTCTGGTTATGAAGTATCTTCGTTTTACCTGAGAGTCAAATAAGGCAGAAGCGGGAAGGGTAATATGGACAGCGCACTGCCTGTCAAAGATTAGTCTGTACTAAAAAGGCAACTCGCCTCTCTCAAGAAACTGGTAGCGTTCCATAGTATCATAATCAAGGTAAGCAGGTGGTAGAGGAACATCATTTTATTTAATTGGAACCCCAAGATACTGAGCTAAACGAGTGGCATAAATTCCACCAAAGAAGTCTCCATCTTCAGCATAATTATGTAATCGACGTGCAATGATAGCCCCAAAATTAAATCGTTTATCATTCATTACTACGCTCTTAAGAACAATGAGATCGGAGGCACAAAGGTGTCTATGATCATGTTTACCATTAATGCATCTACCTATGAAGAGAGCAAAGTAATGTAAAGCAGGAATGTGAATGCTCCCTATGGTAGCTTGTGTTATGGTTCTGGTTTCTCCTACAGTAATGCTAGCAAGGAACTCAGAACAATCAGATTTACGAGGTTCAGTACAAATGCCCCATTGTGGAATTTTACATGCATCATTAAAATCTTCCAGGTCCATGGTAAATGATTTATCATAAAGATCAAATAAAACAGAATGCGTATTGTGCTGGACAGAATACTTAAATCTCCTCACAAAGGAATCGGTAAGGTTGTAGTACTGAGGACACTTATCTGACACGAAGTTCGTCAGCTCGGTGTTATGCACGTACGCATAGAATTCATCCTTGAACCCGGCACGGGTCATGAAATGATCCGACGGCCATTCACAAGGTTGCACTGAAGCCTCCCTTGGTGGTTCGAGATCCGGCTGACGTATCGCGGGCCTTGGGGATTTCTTCTTCGAGGAACCACCTTGGAACACTTTCCTCAACATTTTCTTTTTCTGAAAAATTTCTGAAATTTTTAATGACTCAAAATAAAAGTGAACAAAACTCAGCAAGATTGATAGCAACTACTCCCTCAAGTGTCTAGAGGCTATATCATGCAACAAAACTACTTTGAACCATATAAAACTGACATGCAAGCTCAAGAACAAGGTCACAACAATAACACAAATTTGCAATATATAAAGCACTAGAACAAAAACTAATTGGACAAATGGAGGAGTCACATACCGATGAACAATCCCTCGAAACAGTTTCGGAAATTGAGTTCCATGCAAGGAGATCGGAAATGGCAGCAAAATGAGCAAGAACACGGGTTTGAGCAATGGCGGGATTTTTTCTGGAGGAAAACAAAGTGGATGGGTGCTGGCATAAGTAAGGGGGACCCACGTGGGACCCACAAGCCCTGTAGGCGCGCCCAGGGGGTGGGCGCCCCCTGTGGGCTTGTAGCCCACTGGTGCACCTCCCTGAGGTGTTTTCAGTGCCAAAAATTCTGAAATATTCTAGAAAAAATCATACTAAAGTTTCAGGGCATTTGGAGAACTTTTATTTTCCGGTCATTTTTTATTGCATGGATAATTCAGAAAATAGAAAAATAATAGTATTTTTGCTTTATTTATTCTAAATAACAGAAAGTAAAAAGTGGGTACAGAGAGTTGTGTTTACTAAATTCATCCATCTCATGCCCGTCAAAAGGAATCCATTAATAATGTTGATCAAATCTTATTAACAAACTTCTTCCGAATGACATGAAACCGGAGAACCTTCGTATAACACTAGATTACCTCAACGGGGATATGCATGTCCCCAACAATAGGAATATCATATTTCTTTTTGACAGTAGGGAGAGGAAATTCAAAACCTCCAATAGTAATTGTTGAAAATTTTCCAATAGAATTGATACTATTCACTTGAGGCTGTTTCTTCGGAAAGTGTACCGTATGCTCATTACCGTTAACATGAAAAGTGACATTGCCCTTGTTGTAATCAATAACAGCCCCTGCAGTATTCAAAAAGGGTCTACCAAGGATGATCGACATACTGTCGTCCTCAGGTATATCAAGAATAACAAAGTCCGTTAAAATAGTAACATTTGCAACTACAACAGGCACATCCTCACATATACCGATGGGTATAGCAGTTGATTTATCAGGCATTTGCAAAGAGATTTCAGTGGGTGTCAACTTATTCAATTCAAGTCTACGATATAAAGAGAAAGGCATAACACTAACACCAGCTCCTAAATCACGTAAAGCAGTTTTAACATAGTTTCTTTTAATGGAGCATGGTATAGTTGGTATTCGTGGATCTCCTAGTTTCTTTGGTATTCCACCTTTGAATGTATAATTAGCAAGCATGGTGGAAATTTCAGCTTCCGGTATCTTTCTTTTATTGGTAACAATATCTTTCATATACTTAGCTTAAGGAGACATTTTCATAATACCAGTCAAACGCATACGCAAAAAGACAGGTCTAAGCATTTCAACAAAGCACTCAAAATCTTCATCACCCTTTTTCTTGGATGGTTTAGGAGGAAAGGGCATGGGTTTCTGAATCCATGGCTCTCTTTCTTTATCATATTTCCTAGCAATGAAGTCTCTCTTATCATATCTTTTATTTTTAGGTTGTGGGTTATCAAGATCAACAGCAGGTTCTATCTCCACATCATTATCATTACTAGGTTGAGCATCAACATGAACATCATCATTGGCATTATTACTAGGTTCATGTTCATCACTTGATTGTGTCTCAGCATCAGAAATAGAGATATTATTTGGATTCTCAGGTGTGTCTATAACTGGTTCACTAGAAGCATGCAAAGTCCTATCATCGTTCCTTTTATTTCTAGAAGGACTAGGTGCATTAGTATTAATTCTATGAGAGTCTTTTTCTACTCTCTTAGGATGGCCCTCAGGATACAAAGGTTCCTGAGTCATTTTACCACCTCTAGTCATAACTCTAAGAGCATTATCATTCTTCTTACTATTCACTTCATTAAGCAAATCATTTTGTGCCTTGAGAACTTGTTCTACTTGAGTTTTTACCATGGAAGCATGTTTACTAATAATCTTGAGATCATTAACAGTTCTAAACATATAGTCACCCAAGCAGTCAAGCATATAAGCATTACATTTCAATTGTCTACTAACATATGCATTGAAGTTTTCTTGTTTAACAATACAGTTATCAAATTCATCCAAGCATTGACTAACAAACTTATTATAAGGAATATCACCTTCATTAAATCTATAGAGAGAATTTACCTCTACTACCTGTGTCGGAGTATTGAGACCATGTATTTCTTCAATAGGTGGTAAATTCTTAACATCTTCAGCTTTAATACCTTTTTCTTTCATAGATTTCTTTGCCTCTTGCATATCTTCAGGACTGAGAAAGAGAATACCTATTTTCTTCGGAGTTGGCTTAGGTGGTGGTTTGGGAAGAGTCCAATCATTATCATTACTCAATATATATTATTCAATAGTACTTCAGCTTGCTCAACAGTTTGTTCCCTGAAAACACAACTAGCACAACTATCTAGGTGGTCCCTAGAAGCATCGGTTAGTCCATTATAAAAGATATCAAGTATTTCATTTTTCTTGAGAGGATGATCAGGCAAAGCATTAAGTAATTGGAGAAGCCTCCCCCAAGCTTGTGGGAGACTCTTTTCTTCAATTTGCACAAAGTTAAATATTTCCTGTAAAGCAGCTTGTTTCTTATGAGCAGGAAAATATTTTTTAGAGAAGTAATATATCATATCCTAGGGACTACGCACACAACCAGGAGCAAGAGAGTTAAACCATATAATCAAAATACGGTAATCACCGGAAAGAATCCCAATTATTGTAACCTTGGGGTATGCGGATCATAACACGTAATAGGTGTCTATAACTTGCAAGATAGGATCAAGTACACATATATATTCATGAAAACATAATAGGTTCAGATCTGAAATCATGGCACTCGGGCCCTAGTGACAAGCATTAAGCATAGCAAAGTCATAGCAACATCAATCTCAGAACATAGTGGATACTAGGGATCAAACCCTAACAAAACTAACTCGATTACATGATAAAGCTCATCCAACCCATCACCGTCCAGCAAGCCTACGATGGAATTACTCACTCCCGATGGTGAGCATCATGAAATTGGTGATGGAGGAAGGTTGGTGATGATGATGGCGACAAATCCCCCTCTCCGGAGCCCCAAACGGACTCCAGATTAGCCATCCCGATGAAGAACAAGAGGTGGCGGCAGCTCCATATCGTAAAACGCGATGAATCCTTCTCTCTTATTTTTTTCTCCCCGGATAGGGTTATATAGAGTTGGAGTTGAGGTCGGAGGAGGTCCAGGGGGCCCACAAGCCCTCTAGGCGCGCCCCAGGGGGGCATCCCCCAGGCTTGTGGCCTCTGGGTGGACCCCCTCTGGTTAATTCTTGCGCCAGTATTTTTTATATATTCCAAAAATATTCTCCGTAAATTTCAAGGTCAATCCGAGAACTTTAATTTCTGCACAAAAATAACACCATGGCAATTCTGCTGAAAACAGCGTCAGTCCGGGTTAGTTCCATTCAAATCATGCAAATTAGAGTCTAAAACAAGGGAAAAAGAGTTTGAAAAAGTAGATACGATGGAGACGTATCAAGACGGTCGAGGCGGTCCTGCTGCGTGTTCGGGGTGCTGAGCAGCTCGCGCATGCGCCGCAGGCGCTCCTGCAGCTGCTCCAGGCCCACAGCGGCCGCCTCCGTGGTGCGCATGTTCTTGACGGGGGTGTCGTAGACGGGTGGGATTGCGCCCAGCGCGTGGCCGATGGCGCCGCCACGGGTCCACACCTCGGCAACCCGGGTGGACTCAGCCGCGGCGGGGGTGAAGCCATACGCAGCGTCGCGCTGTCGCTGGATGGACTCCAGCCGGAGCTGCGTAGCAGCAAGCGTCGTGGCCTCATCCAGCAGGCGCTTGCGCTCCTCGTTGAGTTGAACCCTGGCCTGGGGTGGCGTTGACGTCGGTGGTGATGGGGATGCTGAGGTTCTACATCGTGGCGCGCAGCGGGTTGGCCGTGATGGTGCGCTCCGCTGCGGCGTTGGCGTTGGCGGCCTTCTTCGCGGCGATGGATGAAGTGGAGCCGGAGCCGGTGGCTAGCACCTCCACACGGGTGCAGAGGTCCGCCACATCGTCGAAGATGTCGCAACTGAGGGGGATGGGCGAGTTGGTGACATTGAGCACCTCGCTGGGGTACTCATCGGGGACGAGCGTGGTGGAGGCGCGCAGCGCGCCGAAGGGGATGTCGGGCGAGCCTGCGTAGCCGGCCGGCACCGCGCCGGGTGCGGGGGTCAGGCCATGCATGACGAGCTCGCCGGAGTCAGTGAAGGGCCCTGTCTGGAATGTTTCTCCGGCCGGCACCTCGGCCTGCCCCACGGTGGGCGCCAACTGTCGTGGTGATCTCACGGCAGATGCCATGGGATGGCTAAAAGAGGGGATCGGGACAAGGGCACCGGTGGGCTCCAGAGGCGAGGTCGGTATGAGTGAGCGCGAGACGCAAGACGTGCCCAGATTCAGGGCTCTCTGGAGAGATAATACCCCTAGTCTTGCCGAGTGTGGTTTATATGAGGTGGATACAAGCTTGCTCCTAGAGCTGTTTTGGGGAGGAAGAAAGATGGGCCAGTGCATAGGCTGCTCGTTCTCCGTGTGTGTGTTCTACCAGGGATCGACCCTTTGCAAGGGGGAGCACCGGGGGGTCTTATAGGCTGGCCCCCCGGGTTACAATTGTCATATTACATGGGCGCGTGGCCTTGGTGTCAGCGTTTAGGAGCCGGCAGTGGGGGCCGCCGGGTCTGCCGGGTCCGTCGGGTGTGGGTCTTACCGAGTCCGCCGGGTGCGGGCCGTACCGGGGCCGCCGGGAGTGGGTATGGCCGGCTACTGGGTACTGTTGGCATGTCTTGTCGGATGTCAGCGGACGGCAGCGCCGCCTCGCTACAGGGTTGCACCTCTGAGATGCCGCCTGCCCCAGGCGGTGGCTTGGTCGGCACGACTGCCGCGCCCGCCGGGGCCGGCGCAAAGGAGGGCGCACTGTAGCCATGCATACTTGTCGATGGAGGTTGGTTTCTTGGGACCAGCCGGCGTGCGCTAGCCGGCTGGCCGGATTGCGCTGGGAAGCTAGCTAGGGCGAGCCGGATTGAGGGGTGTTGCTGGCCCCGATGTTTTTGAAAAGAATCCGGGTTCCGTTGCCTGCCCGGGGTCCTCCCCCCCGACACCGCCACCTAAGGAGTTCATAAAGATCAACCTGGACGGTGCATACTATCCAGAATCTGGTATGGGAGGTTGGGGCTGCATCGCTAGAGCGTTGGACGGAGATATCCTGTTCTTAGCCACTGGACCGCTGAGTAACTTGTCTGAACCGTTACAGGCTGAAAGCAATGCGTTTTTTAAGGCGATCAACCTTTCGGAAAATTTTGGCATTGGCAAAGTCTTCTTTGAAATGGATTGTCTAAATCTGAAACAGGTTGTGTGTTCGGACGCCAGTGACAGAGCAGCTCTAGGAGCTTTATTCAGAGAGGCAAAATATCGTCTCCGGTTGGGTTTCGTTGAGTACCGAGTGGAGTTCTCTCCCCGAAAGCGCATGTGCTGGAAAGTCTCGGTTCTCGGGAAGTTCATAGTGACCATACTCTGTGGATCATGAATTTTCCCGCTGATGTAACCCATGCAGTGGCCGACGATCTTGTCGCGACCACATGTTAATGGAATGCAAGGTGTTCCATATCAAAAAAAACATAAGATGCATATTTTCATTCTCCGGTTGTATACTGCTAGGTAGGGGACCTTGATGGCTAACAAGCAGATACTAAATTCAATAGTCATGTTTTATTAATTTATTTTAAGATTAGGCACACATCCATACATTAAGGGGAACATCCGACTAGTTGCGCTCTTTTAGGAGGAAAATTTTGAAGTCAGGGAAACGTCAGCAAGCATCCGGCTGATTTGCATGCGCCCCAAGCTCATCGGCAAGTCTGTTGCTGTCCTTTCTATTCGACATAAGTATGATCTCTTGAAAGTTATCCATCTTGTTCTTTATGTCAGCAACAACCGAAAATATAGCATCTGGTTTGGAGTATTAGAATCCAGCAGCGAGATAACTTGGGAGTAGTCAGATTCAATGCCAAGTACTCCACCCACCATCAAAAACATTTGACTCCAACAATCAAGCTTCTCTAAGTGTGGCGCCATGTCCTCGAGCTACACCCACTAGTGGTGGTACTTCAAGCTTCAAGGCGCCGACCACTACTACAAGTGCCAATCCTCTAAGGGACTCAAATGACATTGCAAGCAAGATTGAGTGCTTCACTTGCAAGAGACTCGGCCATAAGTCATTTGAGTGCACAACAAAGCGAACCATGATGATCAATGAAGATGGAGACTATGAAGCTCTGAGTGAAGGAGAAATGGAAGCTTTGCAATAAGTCGCTCGTCATCGCCAACTCAATCAACATGAAGATGCTCAAGAGTTTTGTGACAATGACATGAGCCCCGCTCTAGTTGTCTCCAAGGTCTTGACACTTCAACAACACAATGATGGTGACCAATGGTGCAACATCTTCCACGCCAAAGCGGGCATCCAAGGACGATCTATCAAGATCATAATCCACGGCGGAAGTTGTCAAAACTTAGCAAATGAAGAACTTTGCATTAAGTTGCATCTCTCAAATAAGCACCATCCTCGCCCTTACAGGATACAACAGTTGAGCAACTCCGGCAACATGCAAGTGGAGCACATGGTGCAAGTGTTTTTCAAAATTGGAGCCTATGAGGATACTTTGGAATGCAATGTGATGCCCATGACTGTTTTTCACCTTCTATTGGGGAGACCTTGGCTTTATGACCAGGACGTCACCCATGATGAGTGTTGATGGCACGCAAGTGCACAAGGTTTAGTTGTAGCCTTTTTGAAGTAAGAGCATCAATACCACATGGAGCATAGGAAATGAGGGTTGCCTCTTGTAGTTAGTTATGGATTTGTGCCTGCAAGTAATTGTAGACTATAGTAAAAATGAGGGCGGAGGTAAATAGTGATTTGGATGTAGAGTGGACTGAAAGTAAATAACATAAAAGTAAGGTAAGTTTCTAGCACAACACATGCATATGCATAATATGGTCTGGATACTTGAGCCACTCTTCATGATTATGCTGGGTGGAGCCGGGTACAATACACGTTCTACTCTAGGTAGACTTCGTGCCTCGCACGCCACCACCATAGTCTCCCCCTGCAGGTTATGACTATGGTAATTAAGGGTTACCCCATGGACGCGGCCTCTCTAAGGGTTCTCCGTAAATCCCCTATCAATTGCAAAGGCTAGAAGCAAAGGCTTCTACTGTCACCTCGAATTACCTTCACATCCTAACCTTTACAACCAGGGGTAGACCTATGTACATTCATGAGGGGGTTGTGAACAGCCCCCCTGACGGTGTCCTGGACTAGGGGGTACTCACCACATCTTCTCCTGACCAGTGGGTCAGGCCGAGGACCCCCATGCGGTTCACTAATGGGCCACTTCGGGCAGCCCATGACATATACGAGAAAGATTCCACAAGACTTGGTGATCAAGACAAGGACTCCTCTCCACAGACGTAGCCGACTAGGACTCTTGTTATCCTAGGCCTCCGGTACATTATATAAGTCGAGGCCAGGCTAGTCGATAGATCATTATGACATTCATCATCATACCCCTAGGGTTTACACCACAACTTACGATCTTGAGGTAGATCAACTCTATACTCGATACATCACCAGCAATATTAACAAGAGCAGGACGTTGGGTTTTACCTCCATCAAGAGGGCCCAAACCTGGGTAAACATCGACTCCCTTTTTCCTGTTACCATTGATCCAAGATCCATAGCTCGGGACCCGCTACCCTGAGATACGCCAGTTTCGACACCGACAATGGTGCTTTCATTGAGAGTTCCGCTGTGTAATCGCAAAGGATTGATGGCTCGTCTGCAGATTGTAGTAGTTTTTTTGGACAACAGATTAGTGTTTGCCGTCCCTGCCTCCTCGAGCGTTGCTTTCATGATTTATTTTGTCGAATTGTGTGGAATTGATTCCAGAACAACCCTGTAAAATTTCATCGCATTCCAATGGAGGAATCTCCGGTAAACTCCGGTCTACTGGATCCCTATCGAATCTGGACTGGAATCTGGATGAGTTTGGAGCATGGAGTCCAGCCACCAGCTCGGGCATCCTTTGGAAGATCCAACCATTGATCTGCTGCAGAATTCCTGCGTCTACCACCCCTCAAAATTTCAGCTCAACCCGACCGTTCAAACTCTGGGAAACCTCCGATGAGTGCACCGATTTCCGGATCTATTTTCTGCGTGAGAACGAATCTGACCCGAGTTCATCTTCTTTATGAACAGGATTTCGGACATCCTTTTTGCAGGAAGTTTTATGTGGGGTATTGTGTTTTGTTCTCAAATACGTGTCCACTAATTTTAAAGCCTTTTCTGAGGTAATCTTCACCGTCGCGTCGGTATCAAACCAGACCGACAATGTTGCTCCACGGCTGCCGACCTGCGCTAGACATGCCGTCACTTCATCGAGCCGAGGTCAACCTCATCGAATCATCACTCTGACAAGCCGACCAAGGGTTTGCCATTGTGAAGGCTAAATCATCACCAATATTGTTGCCCCACAGACTGCACGGGTCGGGTGCACCGGCATCACTGCGCGGTCACTTCATCAAGGCAACATTGAGCGCGTCACAAGTTACGACCTGCGTCGGCATGGCTGCGCCGTTGCTTCTTCAAGCCGATGTTCACCATGCTGACCTCCTTCGACACCTCAGCTGGCATGCGGGCTGCAACATCACCTTACCGACCTGCTCTACCACCTCGGCTAGACCGGAGGCTTCGTCATCTCTTTATCAACCTACTCCGGGGACTTCGGCATCACCAGCCGACCAGCTTTGTCACCTCGGCTGGACCAGGGGCTTTGCCTCGCCACGTCAACCACGCTACGTCGCCACTTCGTCAAGCCGAGCTCTTTGCTCGGGCACCTCGGGACCGGCATGGGGGCTGGGACCTCGACCCGCCGTAAGCTCAGCCCACATCATCTACACCGAGCACATTAACCAGCTAAGTCACTTTCATGCTCAACTTTTTCAAATTTTAATTTCTGTTCGGTTCGACCAAGCATTATATTTGTGTTAAAAAAGAGCTGTTTGTCAAAAACGATGTCTGTTAAAAACAACTTTCTTTGCGTAGGTTAACTAGGGGCTCTTAAATTTATATGAGCCATTTTATAATATTTTTTTTCTTCTAAGTCGTTGCAAAGTCTATTTCTACCACTCCTTTCTCGACTCGAGTGTGTGGTCAATAGCCGAATAGCCTAGTTTCTCTCTAAAGCCGCTCGAGTTTACTTTGCTAAACTGGCCTGAGAAACACTCCTCCTTCGGGATATGGAGGTTGAAGCCGAAGGCTGAGCTACTTGAAGTTTAGAGATCAGATGTGTCATGTTAAAGTACGACGGAGGGAAAAATTTATTTTAAGACCAATTTTCGGCACAAAAAAAACTTGATTTAGTTCGGACGTCAAGTTTTCACATAAGTTTTTTGGCTTTTCGAGCTTATGGCACTTTTAAGCTATTTGCAAGTTTTTCTTTCAGGAGGCGGGACATCCTCATGACCGAGGTGCCCTGCATAATAATTCAGCTCAGGAGATCTTTTCTGACCCGCAGCTCGACATCTTTCCTGCCGACCTACACCTCAGCGTTGGCAGAACGCACATGAAATCTGGACTAGTTCCCGAGGAGATTCGTTCCTCAGGTTAGTCGGCCGCACCCAACCTGAGTTTCGGGGGATACTGTGTGTCTCCAGCATAACTCTCGCAGTATAACGACGTATGCCTTTAAAGCATCTGCAATATCATTAGGGGCCTACTACTAGAGCTGACCCCACCAAAAGCCAAGGTACTTCGAGGAGTCCTCGGCAACATGTTCTCGGATATTGCTTATATGCATCAGTTTTGAATTGTGTCTTCGGTCAATAGTTAGGTTGCCCAACTCCTGTGCTTGCCTTCTACGTTCCGCTTTGTTCGGCTAGGATTGCAAAGGGAGAACCATTACGATTGTACTTCCGGTTTAACTAGTCAAGTACCTCAGTGGAGAAAGCTGAAAACTGATTGTCACAATGAGTGTAAACTGGTCAGCAATCTGATGAACATGTCAAACTATAGATCGATAGAGGTTACCCCGTGTTAAACGACGGGCCTTTCATAAAATTGGCCGAAGTGTTAATGGCTTGACCTCGGTTGACGCCGAACACTAACCGGGGGCTAGTAACTGGCCTCCCAACTTTAAGCTCCTATGACTAAGTGAAAGTTATAAAGCCTGCAAACCTGATTGCCTCATTTTCGCTAACGCAACCACCTCCAGGCACCGAGACGTCGGCTAAGGGTTGTCTTTTTACTACGAAAACACCCTGCGTAGCATCTACAAAGGGGTAGAAGCTGACGATGGGCCACATTCAAATGATAAACGGTCGCAACAGAGTCAAAATAAACATATATCATCAGCATTTGTTGATGACCCACAAGTATAGGGGTCAATCGTAGTCCTTTTGATAAGTAAGAGTGTCAAACACAATGAGGAGCAGAAGGAAATGACAAATGGTTTTCAGCAAGGTAATTTCTGCAAGCACTGAAATTGTCGGTAACAGGTAGTTTGATAGCAAGATAATTTGTAATGGACAAGTAATGGTAATGGTAAATAAAGTGCAGAAAGGTATCCCAATCCTTTTTGTAGCAAAGGACATGCCAAAACAATCTCTTATAATAAGCAAAGCCTTCTTGAGGGCACACGGGGATTTCATCTAGTCACTTTCATCATGTTGGTTTGATTCGCATTCGCTACTTTGATAATTTGATACGTGGGTGGACTGGTGCTTGGGTGCTGTTCTTACTTGAACAAGCCACCCACTTATGATTAACCCCCTCGCAAGCATCCGCAACTACGAGAAAAGTATTAAGATAAAATCTAACCATAGCATTAAACATATGGGTCCAAATTGGTCCCTAACGAAGTAGCGCATAAACAAGGGTTTAAGCTTCTGTCACTCTAGTAACCCATCATCTAATAACTACTCCACAATGCATTCCCTTAGGCCCAAAGATGGTGAAGTGTCATGTAGTCGACGTTCACATGACACCACTAAGGGAATCACAACATACATATCATCAAAATATCGAACACATATCAAATTCACATGATTACTTGCAACATGACTTCTCCCGTGACCTCAAGAACAAAAGTAACTACTCACAAATGATATTCATGCTCAAGATCAGAGGGGTATTAAATAGCATAATGGATCTAAACATATAATCTTCCACCAAATAAACCATATAGTAATCAACTACAAGATGTAATCAACACTACTAGTCACCCACAGGTACCAATCTGAGGTTCCGGTACAAAGATTGAACACAAGAGATGAACTAGGGTTTGAGATGAGATGGTGCTATTGAAGATGTTGATGGAGATTGTCCTCCCAAAGATAAGAGGGTTGTTGTTGATGACGATGGCGATGATTTCCCCCTCCGGGAGGGAAGTTCCCGATGCGGAATCGCTCCACCGGAGGGCAAAAGTGCTACTGCCCAAGTTCCGCTTCAAGACGGCGGCGCTCCGTCCCGAAAGTCCTCTCCTTATTTTTTCTAGGTCAAAAGACCTTATGTACCAGAAGATGGGCACCGGAGGTGGGCTGGGCTGCCCACAACCCACCAGGGCGCGCCTAGGGGGCCTGGCGCGCCCTGGTGTCTTGTGGCCACCAGGTGGCCCCCTCCGGTAGTTCTTTTCTCTAATAATTATTAAATATTCCAAAATAATTCTCCGTAAAATTTCAGCTCATTTGGATATGTGCAGAATATGTATCTCTGGCGTAGCTTTTTCAGGTCCATAATTCCAACTGCCGATATTCTCCCTCTTTGTGTAAATCTTGCATATTATGAGAGAAAAGGCATTAGAATTACTCCATAAAGCATTATTATGCATAAAAACATTATAAATAACAGTAAGAAAATATGATGCAAAATGGACGTATCAACTCCCCCAAGCTTAGACCTCGCTTGTCCTCAAGCGAAAGCCGATATCGAAAATCAAGACCACATGTTTAGAGAGAGAGGTGTGGATAAAAAAAATACGGGCATAGTAGCAGCATTCTTATTATTATAACAACAACAAACTTTATCATATAAATTCTCATGAACAAGTAACAATTCATCACAACATAGAAGTAAAAAGCATAAACTTTATTGAAAACCAACAAACTAAGTTCTCAGTCAACTTTGCAACTACAATTCATCATATTTTCAGGAAGGGTCTCCTATTGGAGTCTTTTGGCAAGTCCACATACTCAACCATCATTTAATCTTCTATGATTGCTAGCACTCACAACATACATATGAGCAAAAAGTTTCAATCGGACACATAGAAAGATAGGGGCTTATAGTTTCGCCTCCCAACTTATTCACCTCAAGGGTGATGTCAACAATAATAACTCATGATCACTCACATTCAACTAGATATATGTGCCTAGATCTTTCCTCACCACATGATGCTTGCAAAAAGATAAAATAAAAAGGAATAGAGAAGAATACTTTGACTCTTGCATAAAAAGTAAATACATAAAGTAAAAGATAGGCCCTTCGCAGAGGGAAGCAAAGGTTGTCATGTGCTTTTTGGTTTGTATGAACAATCTCTTAATGCAAAAGAACATCATGTTATATTGCCCTTATGATAGCAACCTTTATTATGCAGTCCGTCGCTTTTATTACTTTTCCATCACAAGTTCGTACAACGCTTAATTTCTCTTACACTAAATGTTCAAACACATTTAGAAGCAATTTTTATTGCCTTATTGCACCGATGAAAACTTACTTGAAGGATCATAGGTAGGTATGGTGGACTCTCAAAACATGAGTTTGGATTTAAGGTTTTTGGATGCACAAGTAGTATCTCTACTTATTGTGGAATTTTTGGCTAGCAAAGATATTGAGCAAGCACCACATGTTGAAGCATCTATGAAATATAACTTCTATGTGAATATGAACAAACATAAATCATTACGTTGTCTTCCTTGTCCAACGTCAACAATTTTGGCATATAATATTTAATGGGGGCTCACAATCATAAAAGATGTCCAAGATAGTATATTTGCATGTGAATCTTCTCTTCCATTATTAATTCTTTCATCAATTGCATCATTGACCAATGCTATGTTTGTGAACTTTCAACAAATTTTACCACTTATACTTTTCCTTATATGATGTCATTACTTACCATAAGATTAGCATATGATATTTTTCATTATTTCCTTTTATTTTCATTGAAACATAAAAGTAAAGAAGCAAAAAGTCAAACTAAACTTTATTATATAACTCTCAATCGATTACATAGATAGATAGATCATGAAACTAGCACTTGAAAATAGATCATACTAAACTTTTATTCAACTAAATCACGAAATAGCTAAGATCGAACTAAGATAGGTAAAGGTAACAAAAGTTATGGTGATACGATACCGGGGCATCTCCCCCATGATTGGCAGAAGCCAAGGGGAGTGCCCATACCAGTGTACTCAAGTCTCCTTTGGCAGGGAAGAGGATGATGGTGGTGGTCATGAGGTGGTAGCAGTATTCTTCCTCCTTAGCTTACGCTTGAGGGTGAGATTTTCCTCTTCTTTTTTAGGATTCTGGAGTGTTCTGGAAGGTTTCTTTTATGTATTCCTCCGGTGTCATGGTTTGAATAATATTGGTTTCAACATTAATGGGCATACCTGAGATATAGTGCTTAATTCTTTGTCCATTGACCACCTTCAGGTTAGTACCTTCGACATTATTAATCTTGATAGCTCCAGAGCAATAAACTTCTCCGATAATATATGGTCCTTCCCATTTCGAAAGAATTTTTCCTACAAAAAATCTAAAACGAGAATTGTATAATAGAACATGTTCACCCACTTTGAATTCCCGCTTTTTGATTATTTTGTCATGCCATCTTTTAACCTTTTCTTTAAATAACTTGGCATTTTCATAAGCTTGGGTTCTCCATTCATCTAGTGAGCTACTACCAAATAACCTCTTTTCACCGGCAAGTTTGAAATCATAATTGAGTTCTTTAATTACCCAATATGCTTTATGTTCTAACTCAAGAGGCAAATGACAAGCTTTTCCATAAACCATTTTATATAGAGACATACCCATAGGATTTTTATAAGCTCTTCTGTAGGCCCAAAGTGCATCATCTAATTTCTTAGACCAATTCTTTCGGGACCTATTAACAATTTTTGGTAATATTAATTTTATTTCTTTATTACTAAGTTCAACTTGACAACTAAATTGAGGATGATAGGGTGATGCAATTCTATGGTTCACATCATATTTAGCAAGCATTTTATGGAAAGCACCATGAATAAAGTGTGAACCACCATCAGTCATTAAATATCTAGGGACCCCAAACCTTGGGAAAATAACTTCTTTAAGCATTTTAATGGAGGTGTTATGATCAGCACTACTAGTTGGAATAGCTTCTACCCACTTAGTAACATAATCAACAGCAACCAAAATATGTGTACACCTGCTACTTCTTGACCTTGCATTGGTTTTCCCTTGAAGAGGAAAGGGTGATGCAGCAAAGTAGAGATGAGTATTTCCCTCAGTTAAGAACCAAGGTATCAATCCAGTAGGAGGCACAAGCAAGTCTCCAATATATGCACCTGCACAAACTAACAAACACTTGCACACAACGCAAAAAATGGGTTGTCAATCCCTTCACGGCCACGAACAAGAGTGAGATCTAATAGAGATAGGTATAAAAGATAAATAAAAGAGTAAACTAAGGTAAATATAAATAAATTGCAACAAGGTATTTTTGTTTTTTTTTGGTTTACAGATCTGAAAATATATGATGGAAAATAGACCCAGGGGCCATAGGTTTCACTAGAGGCTTCTCTCTTGAAGAAAACATACGGTGGGTAAACAAATTACTGTTGAGCAATTGATAGAAAAGCGCATAATTATGAAGACATCTAAGACAACGATCATGAATATAGGCATCACATCCATGACAAGTAGACCGAAATGGTTCTGCATCTACTACTATTACTCCACACATCGACCGACTCCTGCCTGCATCTAGAGTATTAAGTTCATAAGAACAGAGCAACGCTTTAAGTGAGATGGCATGATGTAGAGGGATAAACTCAAACAATATGACATAAATCCCATCTTTTTATACTTGATGGCAACAATATAGTACGTGCCTCGCTACCCCTTCTGTCACTGGGTGAAGACACCGCAAGATTGAACCCAAAACTAAGCACCTCTCCCATTGCAAAAAAACCAATCTAGTTGGCCAAACCAAACCGATAGTTCGAAGAGAAATACAAAGATATCTTAATCATGCATAAAAGAGTTCCGAGAAGACTCAAATAATATTCATAGATAATATGATCATAAATCCATAATTCATCGAATCTCAATAAACGCACCGCAAAAGAAGATTACATCGGATAGAACTCCAAGAACATCGAGGAGAACATGGTATTGAAGATCAAAGAGAGAGAAGAAGCCATCTAGCTACTAGCTATGGACCCTTAGGTCTGTGGTAAACTACTCACCCTTCATCGGAAGGGCAGCAAGGTTGATGTAGAGGCCCTCCGTGATCGAATCCCCCTCCGGCGGAGTGCCGAAAAAGCCCCCAAGATGGGATCTCATGGGAACAGAAGCTTGCGGCGGTGGAAAAGTATTTTTGGGGATGCTTATGATGTTCGAGGAATATTTGAGAATATATAGAGCTGGAATTAGGGTTAGGGGACCCTCGAGGGGCCCACAAGCCAGGGGGCGCGTCCCCCCTACGGTGCGCCCTAGAGGCTTATGGCCTCCTTGGGACTCCTCTGGCCCTCTCCCCAAGTCTCCTGGGTGTCTTCTGGTCCAAGAAAAATCATCGTAAAGTTTTATTTCGTTTGGACTCCGTTTGATATTCCTTTTCTGTAAAAGTCAAAAACAAGGAAAAAACAGAAACTGGCACTGGGCTCTAGGTTAATAGGTTAGTCCCAAAAAATAATATAAAATAGCATATTAATGCATATAAAACATCCAAAACAGATAATATAATAGCATGGAACAATAAAAAATTATAGATATGTTGGAGACGTATCAAGCATCCCCAAGCTTAATTCCTGCCCGTCCTCGAGTAGGTAAATGGTAAAAATAGAATTTTTTATGTGAAATGCTACCTAACATATTTATCAATGCAATTTTCTTTATTGTGGCAAGAATATTCAGATCCATAAGATTCAAAACAAAAGTTTAATATTGACATAAAAACAATAATACTTCAAGCATACTAATAAAGCAATCATGTATTCTCAAAATAACATGGCCAAAGAAAGTTATCCCTACAAAATCATATAGTCTGGCTATGCTCCATCTTCATCACACAAAGTATTTCATCATGCACAACCCCGATGACAAGCCAAGCAATTGTTTCATACTTTTGGTGTTCTCAAACTTTTTCAACTTTCACGCAATACATGAGCGTGAGCCATGGATATAGCACTATGGGTGGAATAGAATATGGTGGTTGTGGAGAAGACAAAAAGGAAAGAGAAAGTCTCACATCAACTAGGCAAATTAATGGGTTATGGAGATGCCCATCAATTGATATCAATGCAAGTGAGTAGGGATTGCCATGCAACGGATGCACAAGAGCTATAAGTGTATAAAAGCTTGATGACCCACAAGTATAGGGGATCAATCGTAGTCCTTTCGATAAGTAAGAGTGTCGAACCCAACGAGGAGAAGAAGAAAATGACAAGTGGTTTTCAGCAAGGCATTTTCTGCAAGCACTGAAATAGTCGGTAATAGGTAGTTTGATAGCAAGATAATTTGTAATGGACAAGTAATGGTAACGATAAATAAAGTGCAGCAAGGTAGCCCAATCCTTTTGTGGCAAAGGATAGGCCAAAACGGTCTCTTATGATAAGCAAAGCGTTCTTGAGGGTACACGGGAATTTCACCATGTCACTTTCATCATGTTCGTTTGATTCGTGTTCGCTACTTTGATAATTTGATATGTGGGTGGACCGGTGCTTAGGTGCTGTTCTTACTTGAACAAACCTCCTACTTATGATTAACCACCTCGCAAGCTTCCGCAACTACGAGAAAAGTATTGAGATAAAATCTAACCATAGCATTAAACTTTTGGATCCAAATCGGTCCCTTATGAAGTAGCGCATAAACTAGGGTTTAAGCTTCTGTCACTCTAGCAACCCATCATCTAATAACTTCTCCACAATGCATTCCCTTAGGCACAAATATGGTGGAGTTCCTTGTAGTCGATGTTCACATGGCACCACTAAGGGAATCACAACATACGTATCATCAAAATATTGAACACATATCAAGTTCACATGATTACTTGCAACATGACTTCTCCCGTGACCTCAAGAACAAAAGTAACTACTCACAAATGATAATCATGCTCAAGATCCGAGGGGTATTAAATAGCAGAATGGTTCTGAACATATAATCTTCCATCAAATAAACCATATAGTAATCAACTACAAGATGTAATCAACACTACTAGTCACCCACGGGTACCAATCTGAGGTTCCAGTACAAAGATTGAAAACAAGAGATGAACTAGGGTTTGAGAGGAGATGGTGTTGTTGAAGATGTTGATGGAGATTGCCCTCCCAAATATGAGAGGGTTGTTGGTGATGATGATGGCTTCGATTTCCCCCTCCAGGAGGGAAGTTCCCCCGGCGGAATCGCTCCGTCAGAGGGCAAAAGTGCTCCTGCCCAAGTTCCGCCTCAAGATGGCGGCGCTTCATCCCGAAAGTCCTCTCCTAATTTTTTTAGGTCAAAATGACCTATATACCAGAAGATGGGCACCGGAGGTGGGCTGGGCTGAGCACAACCCACCAGGGCACGCCTGGGGGGCCTGGCGCGCCATGGTGTCTTGTTCTCACCAGGTGGCCCCCCTTCGGTAGTTATTTGCTCCAGTATTTTTTATATATTCCAAAACAATTCTTCGTAAATTTTCAGCTCATTTGGAGATGTGCAGAATAGGTAACTCTGGCGTAGCTTTTTCAGGTCCGGAATTGCAACTGCCGGCATTCTCCCTCTTTGTGTAAACCTTGCATGTTATGAGAGAAAAGGCATTAGAATTACTCCATAAACCATTATTATGCATAAAAACATTTTAAATAACAGTATGAAATCAAGATGCAAAATGGACGTATCAACTCCCCCAAGCTTAGATCTCGCTTGTCCTCAAGCGAAAAATAGATGTCGAAAAACAAGCCCACATGCTTAGAGAGAGAGAGGTGTCGATAAAAAACAAAATACGGACATAGAAACTGCATGCTTATTAGTATAACAGCAACAAACTTTAACATAAAACTTTATCATACAACTTTTATCATATAACTTCTCATGAAAAAGTAACAATTCATCACAACATTGAAGTATAAAGCATATACTCTATTGAAAACTAACAAACTATGTTCTCAGTCAACTTTGCAACTACAATTCATCATATTTTCAGGAAGGGTCATGTATCGGAGCCTTTTGGCAAATCCACATACTCAACCATAATTTAACCTTCTATGATTGCTAACACTCACAGCATACCCATGAGCAAAAAGTTTCAACCGGACACATAGAAAGATAGGGGCTTATAGTTTCGCCTCCCAACGTATTCACCTCAGGGGTGATGTCGATAATAATAACTCATGCTCACTCATATCCTACTGGATATATGTGCCTAGATCTTTCCTCACCACATGATGCTTGCAAAAAGAAAAAAGAAAAAGGAATAGGGAAGAATACTTTGACTCTTGCGTAAAAGTAATACATAAAAGAAAAAGATAGGCCCTTCGTAGAGGGAAGCAGAGGTTGACATGTGCTTTTTGTTTGTATGCCAAATCCCTTAATGCAAAAGAACACCACGTTATATTGCCCCTTATGATAGTAACCTTTATTATGCAGTCCATCGCTTTTATTATTTTGCCATCACAAGTTCATACAACGCTCAATTTTATTTTACACTGAATGATCCAACACATTTAGAAGCAATTTTTATTGCCTTATTGCACCGATGAAAACTTACTTGAAGGATGTTATTCAATCCATAGGTAGGTATGGTGGACTCTCAAAATAAGATTTTGGGTTTAAGGGTTTTTGGATGCACAAGTAGTATCTCTACTTAGTGCGGAGTTTTTGGCTAGCAAAGATATTGAGCAAGCACCACATGTTGAAGGATCTATGACAATATAACTTCTATGTGAATATGAACAAACATAAATCATTACTGTCGGATTCAGGGCTCCGCAGACCCAAGAAGGTTCAGACTCTAGGGCGTGTGGGAAGATCTCAACCTCTCAAGTCTCAAGCTCGCCTCCCTACAGCCTAGCCTTGCCGGATTCATGTGAGCGGGGAAGAAGATGAACACGGCAGTTTACCCAGGTTCGGGCCACCTTGCGGTGTAAAACCCTACTCCTGCTTTGTGGTGGATTGGCCTCACGAGGGGCTAAGGAAGAACAAGTAGAGTGGATAAATAGCCACGCGAGGGCTATGGTGGAGAGGGTGGAAAGGATCCGATCCCCTTTATGGTGGTGGCTAACCTATATTTATAGTGGCCTCAGTCCTCTTCCCCCAAAACTTAGGCGGGAAGGGATCCCACAACGGCCAATTTGAAAGAGGACAAGAAGTACATCTAATCCTGACGAAAGATGGTCTTCTCCTGCAAAGCTTCTGGCCGTGACGCAGTGGTGGGCTCGGTGATGATATATGTCCTGCCGAGCCCGTGTTCCTGGTCTTGTTGCACCGGAATGGAAAGCTTTGGGGGATTCCTCGGGAAATGCACGCCTGTCCTTGCTCCCTTAGCACCGAAAGGGAAACTGCCTCCTCTACGCCCGCTGGCGCCCACCTGGCCTTGCTCGTCATGGCTCACGTCATCGCAGCCTCGGGAGGCTGGGTACCTGCATAGAAATCTCCGCTCCTCGGGAGGCAACCTGGGGAGGCCGCTCCCTTGGAGGTCTTGGTGTCGTCCGCCTCACGAGCCGGGGAAGGGGCCTCCCCCGCGGAGGCGGTAGCGGGGGCCCTAGCAGCTGCGGCCAAGGGGGAGGCGTGCCGCGGCCACCCGTCCACCGTGCCCGCGCGCCCGCTTGAGCGACACGGCCCGCGAATTCGTCATACGGGTGGAGGCCCCTCCGGGCACCTGGCTTCTGCTTCCAAGCTCCTTCACGGAGGAGCTGCCAGCAGCGGGACCCGTTGGGCTACGGCTGCTGCAACGGGTCTTCGTCGGTGGAGGTCGAGGTCACCACCATCGGCCATGTGTTCCTGACCCACGGATGGTAGTCATTTGCAAGTGCCCGCGGTCTGAAGGGGAGGCGTACCCTCCACTTTAAGTACGACGGGCCGGCAACGCTCTTCATGAGGGTCTTCGGGGAGGAAGGCAATCGCCTGGGGTGCTGCCCAGAAGGCGACGACGATGACGGCGACCACCCTTCGGATGACGATGGCCAGCGCGGTGGCGGCGTCCTCAGTGGTGAACTCTCCCTTGGCCGCCGCACCTCCAGCAGCAGCGGTGCTTCCTTCGGGGGAAGCTCGAGCGACGATGACTACGACGAGCCGCCCCGTCGCCGCGCCCGGACCCAGGAGGGTGGCAAGCCGCCATGCCACCTTGCCCCCGCCCAGGAGGACATCGAGCGGCCTTACCACCACACCCTTGTCAAGTAGGAGGAGGACTCCGACTAAGCGCGGGCGGTGGCGGAGCCAAGCCTCAGGAGCAGCGGTCCTCGGGATGCCGCCTCTTCGTTTTTTATCTCCTACATTAAAAATCATGGAAAACCCCGCGGGGGTGTGTAATGAACCGCGGCGCATGCGCCCCTATATAAATATTTCCTTTTTTCGTTCCAGCATTTATATCATTACTGATCGAAAGAGTTCTCGCCTGGCGTGATTAGGATAACTTAGCTTGATGCGTTCGTGGCCCTTGGTGGGTTCCTGCGTCATGGAGGAGCATTCCTCCAGAGCCTAGGATCTCACGCAGTTCCCTTCCTCGTGACGACGCGGTTAAGGCACCAGAGCGGCCTCGGGAGCTTCTTGGGGGGGGGGGGGGGGGGTCTTCCTTTTTGTGACCCGATAGCTCTAGAGCCTCGAGGGGCATGCCGCCCGCGAGGCACCGGGGCACGGTTTATATAGGGTTTCTTGTCGATGAGCCAGACCGTGACTGTCGATCATCCTGAGTCTGGAGCCCCTGAGCGAGGGCGGACCGTCGCCCGGCAAGGCCAGGAGGTGAGTGCTCCTGAGGCCGGGGGGCCGACGGCTCGCTCGAGAGTGCCTCGCGAGGACTCGGTCGCCAAGGTCTTGGCGAGGTGTGCGCATGAGCGGGCTTGCCACTAACGCAGCCTAAGCCAGCTCAGGCGTACACACCGTGCCAAGCCCCCGCTCGCGGGACGCGACGGAGGGAACCACGGGTGGCTGCCATACTTCGCAAAGACAGAAATCGAGAGAGGAATCACTGCAAGAAGAAAAAGGAAAATCCCCCCTTTTTTTGAATAAAGACGCGAGAAATTCAAATTTCATTCCGAGAAATAGCAAATTTGGGTTACAAGAGAACGGGCCCTCCCACATGGGCGAGAGCTTGTGGAGGCCCTCCCTATAGAGGACCCGCCTCAGGATGAGGTCCCCGACCTCGAGAGTCCAGGAGCGGATGCTGCGGCCATGGTAGCGCCGCAGCGCCTGCTGGTACCTCACCGCGCGGAGCGAGGCTCGGCGGCGTGCCTCCTCCCCAAGCACGAGGTTTGTCCCCCATTCTTGACCTCATGCGGGAGGACCGCCTCGGCCCCGTAGACGAGGAAGAACGGGGTCTCGCCGGTGGGCTTAGTCGCGGTGGTGCGGATGGACCACAACACGGACTGAAGCTCACCGGGCCAACCCCGTCCGCAGGCTTCGAGCTTTTTCTTAAAGCTCCTTGTCTTGAGGCCCCTCAGGACCTCCGCGTGGGCACACTCGGCCTGGCTGTTGCTCCGTGGGTGTGCCATAGAAGCGTAGCACATCTGCGTTCCAAGGTTAGCACAATATGTCCTGAAAAGGTTGCTTGTGAACTGAGAGCCATTGTCAGTAATGATATGGTTGGGGACACTGAAACGGCTCATGAGGCTCTTGATGAACTTGACGGCTGAGTCAGCGGGGATGGTGTGCATGGGCTCCACCTCCGCCCACTTGGTGAACTTGTCGATGGTGACGTAGAGGTAGCGGTATCCGCCGGCTGCCCGAGGGAACGGGCCCAGGATGTCCTGCCCCCAGACCACAAAGGGCCATGAGAGCAGGATGGTTTCGAGTCCTTTCGCGGGCTGGTGAATCTGATTGCGTGGAACTGGCAGGCCTAGTAGGATCTCACCAGCTCGGTGGCGTCGTTCTGCACCGTTGGCCAGTAGAACCCACTGCGGAACACCTTGCCCATGAGGGTGCACGACGAGGAGTGGTGCCCGCACTCTCCGCCGTGGATGTTGGCCAACAGCTCGTGCCCCTGCTCCTTGGATATGCACCGCAGCGTGATGTCGTTGGGACGCTTTCGGTACAACTCGCCATCCTGCAAGCAATAAGCAGTAGCCTGCCGAACCACGTGCTCTACATCCTCCTCCTTCTTCGGTAAGGCGCCGCGGAGAAGGTAGGCCTTGAACTCCTCGGTCCAGCAGCCTTCTGCGGCTCCAACGCCAGGAGTAGGTAGGCTCCCGAGGTTAGACCATAGGGCGGGGTGCCTGAGGGCGGGGTCGGTGGTGGCTCTTCCCGGAGCAGCGCCGGGCCTGCGACTGGCACCGCCGCCGATGGCTTGAAGAACCTCTGCTCGAAGATGCCAGGCTTTTGAGGCTCGCGGCGAGATGCCCTCTTGCCGATGTCTTCTACTTCCTTGTTCGCGCGCGCGGGATGTGCTGCAATTTCAAACCCAGGAAACGCTTTTCAATTTTATGTACCTCCTCCAGGTAAGCTTCCATGTGCTCGTCCTTAGGTTTGTACTCCTTGTTGGAGAAGTTGACGAGGAGCTGGGAGTCGCCCTTGATGGTGAGGTGCTTGACCCCCAGGGCGGCTGCGGCCTTGAGGCCAGCAATCAGGCCCTCGTACTCCGCGATGTTGTTGGAGACCTTTTCACCATGCTGAAAATAGAGCTGCACGGTGTAGTAGAGCTTGTCCTTGGTCGGTGAGATGAGTACGACTCCAGCCCCCGCGCCCTGCCGCGCGAAGGCACCGTCAAAGGGCATGACCCAGCCATCAGGCGCCTCATCGCCGGGGATGAGGGATTGGCCCTCATCTAGCCCCCGGTCTGGAGCGTCCGTCCATTCTGCTATAAAATCGGCGAGGGCCGCACCCTTAATGACCCTGATCACACTAAACTTCAGCTGGAAAGCCTGCAGCTCGATGTTCCACTCTGCAACCCTTCCAGCGGCGGTAGGGCTGCACAACACCTTCTCCAGGGGGTACACGGAGACGACCTTGATGGGGTGGCCTTGGAAATAATGGTGCAGCTTCCTTGAAGCGATTAGGAGCACAAGCAGGAGCTTCTACTGCATGGGGTAACGCGCACATGCGTCTCGCAACACCGTGCTGACGAAATACACCGGGTGCTCAACGAGAGTTGAGGAATCATCGGCCCCGCGCCCTGCATGGGGCACGAGGGGCTTGGGAGTCTCACTGACCGCTAGAGCGCCGAGATCCTCAGGTGCGCCGTCCTGAGGCGGCGAAGGTAGCGTAACTCCCTGGAAGTCACCTTGTCTTGCGCCTGCACTGGCCGACAATTCCCGAACCACCACGAGTGCTGTGCTAGCCGAGTGGGGGGTGGCCGCCAAGTAGAGCACCACGGGCTCATGAGGATGAGGCGCCAACATGACAGGGGGGCTGGTGAGGTATCTCTTGAGGTCCTCGAATGCCGCCTCAGCTTCTGGGATCCACTCGAAGGGGCCCTTCCTCTTCACCAACTTGAAGAAAGGGAGGGCGCGCTCGCCAAGCTTGGAGGTGAAGCGCCCCAAGGAGGTCATGTAGCCCGCGAGCTTCTGCATCTCTTTGAGGGCCTGAGGCAGGCTCATCCTCTCTATCGCTTTGTCCTTCTCGGGGTTAGCCTCGATCCCTCTGTGCGATACTAGGAAGCCCAGCTGCTTGCCAGACGGGACTCCAAACATGCACGTCTCTGGGTTGAGCCTCAGGTTTACCTTGCGCAAGTTGGAGAATGTCTCTTCCAGGTCTTCGATTATGGTCCTTGCCTCCCGCAACTTGACCACGATGTCGTCAACATATGCCTCCTCATTTCTCCTCAGCTGTGACCCGAGCGCGATGTGCATCAACCGCTGGAAGGTCGCCCCGGCATTCTGCAGCCCGAAGGGCATGCAGGTGTAGCAATACACACTTCACAGGGAGATGAAGGCTGTTTTCTCGACGTCCTCCATCACCATCTTGATTTGGTGATACCCTGAGAAGGCATCCAAAAAGCACAACAGATCGCACTCGGCGGTGGAGTCCATGATTTGGTCGATGCGCAGGCGCAGGAAGGGGTCCTGAGGGCAGGCCTTGTTGAGGCTCGTGAAGTCGACGCACATGAGCTCCTTCCCCCCCTTTCTTCGGGACGATCGCGGGGTTCGCTAACCAGTCTGGGTGCCGCACCTCCTGAATGACGCCAGCCTCTTGCAACTTGCGAACCTCTTGGATGATGAATGCTTGCTTCTCTTGTGCTTGATGCCGTGTCTTTTGCTTCACCGGGTGCGCACCGGGGCACACCATTAAGTGGTGCTCAATCACCTCCCTCGGGACACCAACCAGGTCGGATGCCTCCCATGCAAATACGTCTTTGTTGCCCTCAGGAAGTCAACCAACGCCTCTTCTTGGTCCGGAGGGAGGCCAGAACCTATGGTGAAGGTGGGGCCTGCACCCCCGCTGTCGACAGGCACCTGCTTCGTCTTGGCCCGGTCCTGAGAGAACAACTGCTTTTTCTTCATGGGTGCGGCCTCCAGAGCCTCCGAGGCGCCCTTGGCATCGGGGCGAGAGGCCACCGCAGCTTTGTAGGCGAGCCTGAGGGTCCGGACCGCGTCCTTTGCGTCCCCGACCACCATGATGACGCCGCTGCTGCCCGGCATCTTGATGACGTTGTAACCCGGATGGGTCGCTGCCATGAACTTGGCGAGGGCCGGATACCCCAGGATGGCGTTGTACGGAAGGCTGATGCAGGCCACATCAAAGTCGACGAGCTTGGTGCGGTAGTTGTCATGCGTGCCGAAGGTAACGGGGAGGCGTATCTGCCCCAGGGGGTAGTAGAGCCCTTGACCACCCCCGAGAAGGGCTTGGTGGGCGCGAGCTAGTCGTAAGGCACCTGAAGCAGGTCGAAAGCCTCCACGGAGAGGACGTTGAGGCTGGCGCCGCCGTCGATGAGGGTCTTGGTGACCGCGACATTGGTGATGGTGGGCGTGCATAGCATGGGGAGCGCACCGGCGCCGACCGTGGTTTTGGGGTGATCCCTAGAGTCGAAGGTGCTGTCGGTCTCAGGCGCCTCGCGGCCTCGAGAAACCTCATGCCACGCCTGACGAAAGAGCTGCTTGACGTGGCGGCCTGAGGCAGGCGCCTGCGACCCGCCGATGATGGATGTGACTGCGTGGGGCGCTGGTGCCGCAAAGCGCGTGATGAATCGGCCGCGAAGCTCCTCCCATGAAGACACCGAGGCCTCGGGGAGGCCGCGCAGCCAGGAGTGCGGCATCTCCGTGAGGGCCATAGGGAGCCAATTCGCCATGGCCTTGTCGTCTCCACCCGCCGCCTGGATGGCCCGCGCGTATAGCCGGAGGAACTCCTCGGGGTCCGCCGCGCCATCATATCATGGTGGCAGCACCGGCCTGAACCTCTCCAGCCACTGCACCCGTCGCAGGATGGGGGTGAAGGCCGGATGGCCCGCGACGCCCCCGTAGGCGATCGGCGGCCAGGTCGGTGGGACAGCGCCTGCCATGGGAACCACGAGGCAAGGGCAAAGCACGGTAGGTGAAGAGGCAGAGCTTCGACACGCCCCTTACCTGGCGCGCCAAATGTCGGATTCAGGGCTCCGCAGACCCAAGAAGGTTCGGACTCTGGGGCGTGCGTGAAGATCTCAACCTCTCAAGTCTCAAGCTCGCCACCCTACAACCTAGCCTCGCCAGATTCGCGTGAGTGGGGAAGAAGATGAATATGACAGTTTAACCAGGTTCGGGCCAGCTTGCGGTGTAAAACCCTACTCCTGCTTTGTGGTGGATTGGCCTCACGAGGGGCTGAGGAAGAACAAGTATAGTGGATGAACCGCCTCGCGAGGGCTATGGTGGAGAGGGTGGCAAGGATCCAATCCCCTCTATGGTGGTGGCTAACCTATATTTATAGTGGCCTCGGTCCTCTTCCCCCAAAACTTAGACGGGAAGGGATCCCACAACTGCCAATTTGAAAGGGGACAAGGAGTACATCTAATCCTGACGAAAGGTGGTCTTCTCCTGCAAAGCTTCTAGCCATGACACAGTGGTGGGCTCGGTGATGGCATCCATCCTGCCGAGCCTATGGTCCTAGTCTTGTTGCACCGGAATGGAAAGCTTTGGGGGATTCCTCGGGAACCAACGCCTGTCCTTGCTCCCTTAGCACCGAAAGGGAAACTGCCTCCTCTGCACTCGCTGGCGCCCGCCTGGCCTTGGTCATTATGGCTCACGTCATTGCAGCCTCGGGAGGCTGGATACCTACATAGAAATCTTCGCTCCTCGGGAGGCAACCTGGGGAGGCCTCTCCCTTGGAGTTCTTGGTGTCGTCCGCCTTGTGAGGCCGGGGCCCTCACGAGGGTCTTGTCTTGAAGGCCTTGCCGCTGGGTTGTACCAGGCCATCGAGGGAGCCACGTCGTGGGCCGCAGGCAGGCAGATCGGGGTACCCCCGATCCCAGAACGCCGACAATTACGTTGTCTTCCTTGTCCAACGTCAACAATTTTGACATATAATATTTAATGGGGGCTCACAATCATGAAAGATGTCCAAGATAGTGTATTTGCATGTGAATCTTCTCTTCCCTTATTAATTCTTTCATGAATTGCATCATTGACCAATGCTATGTTTGTCAATCTCCAATAAATTTTTCCACTTATACTTTTCCTTATGTGATGTCATTACTTACCATAAGATTAGCATATGATCTTTTTCATTTATTTCTTTTTATTTGTTTGAAACATAAGAGTAGAGAAACAAAAACTCAAACTACTCTTTATTAAATATCTCGCACATGATTACATAGATAGATCACTAAGCAAACACTCAAAAATAGATCGAACTAAACTTTTATTCAACTAAATCATAGGATAACTAAAGATCAAACTAAAATAGATAAAGGCAAAGATATTGGTGGTGATACGATACCGGGGCACCTCCCCCAAGCTTGGCGCAAGCCAAGGGGAGTGCCCATACCATGTACTCAAGTCTCCTTTGGTGGGGAAGATGATGATGGTGGTGGTGAGGTAGTGTCACACTTCAGGCTCAGGAGGTACTGCAATCTACTAATGATGCTCCGGAGGGCGATGACTTGCTCTTACAATAAAATATTTTCATGAGTGAGATATTTATTTTGCACATGAACCAGTTCAATGGTCCTAAAAGATTCAATTTCAGTAGGGGTAAGATGATCGTAGTATGGTTGAAGGATGTCTTCTTCTTCTGCTGCTGGAACAGCCTGCCCTATTGCTGGAGCTTGATCTCCCGCAACTTTCTTGACCTTATCACCCTTGATGGTTTCCTCTGGTTCCTCTATCTTTAGTTCTATCTTCATCAACCAAGCATCCTCTTCTACTTTGTTGGAGGAGGGAGAAGACATGATGCCTGGCTTGACAGATCTAACAGAAAACAGCAATAAAGAAGAACACAAGATTTCTCCATGATACGGTGGTCAATACGTTCAAGGGGTATATAAAGATTTTTTTTATCTTGGGAAACAAGCAAACGAGAGGAAAACAGAGTCGGGAAGGTTCCCGAGGTGGGTACAACCCACCTGGGCGCACCAGGCAAGGCAGGCGCACCCTGGTGTCTTGTGCCCCCCTCTGTTGCCTTCTTGGTTGTTTCTTATTTTCCTAATTTTTGTAATATTCCAAAACTGACAAAAAATATTTTTGCGGATTTTTTGGAGTTTTTTTACTTACCGTATCATGTACCTCCTCTTTTTCAAGATTATGGAGTGTTCTAGAAGGTTTCTTTTATGTGTTCCTCCGGTGTCATGGTTTGAATAATATTGCTTTCAACATTAATAGGCGTACGTGAGATATAATGCTTAATTCTTTGCCCATTGACCACCTTCGGGTTAGTACCTTCGGCATTATTGATCTTGATAGCTCCAGAGCGATAAACCTCCTCGATAATATATGGTCCTTCCCATTTAGAGAGAAGTTTTCCTGCAAAGAATCTAAAATGAGAGTTGTACAAAAGAACATATTCTCCAACTTTGAATTCCCGCTTTTGGATTCATTTGTCATGCCATCTTTTAACTTTTTCTTTAAATAATTTGGCATTTTCATAAGCTTGGGTTCTCCATTCATCTAATGAGCTAATATCAAATAACCTCTTTTCACCAGCAAGATTGAAATCATAGTTGAGTTCTCTAATTGCCCAGTATGCTTTATGTTCTAACTCAAGAGGCAAATGACAAGCTTTTCCATAAACCATTTTATAGGGAGACATACCCATAGGATTTTTATATGCTATTCTGTAGGCCCAAAGTGCATCATCCAATTTCTTAGACCAATTCTTTCGGGACCTATTAATAGTTTTTTGTAATATTAGTTTTATTTCTCTATTGCTAAGTTCAACTTGACCTCTAGATTGAGGATGATAGGGTGATGCAATTCTATGGTAACATCATATTTAGCAAGCATTTTATGGAAAGCACCATGAATAAAGTGTGAACCACCATCAGTCATTAAATATCTAGGGACTCCAAACCTTGGGAAAATAACTTCTTTAAGTATTTTAATGGAAGTGTTATGATCAACACTACTAGTTGGAATAGCGTCTACCCACTTAGTAACATAATCAACAGCAACCAAAATATGTGTATACCCATTAGAGGAAGGAAAATGTCCCATATAATCAAAACCCCAAACATCAAATGGTTCAACAGCAAGTGAATAATTCATAGGTATTTCTTGACGCTTTCCGATATTACCAATTCTTTGACATTCATCACAAGATAAAACAAACTTACGGGCATCCTTGAAGAGAGTAGGCCAATAAAAACCAGATTGCAATACCTTGTGAGAAGTTCTATCTCCCGCATGATGCCCTCCATAAGCTTTGGAGTGACATTTCCGTAGAATTTGTTCCTGTTCATGCTCAGGTACACAATGTCTAATAATACCATATACTCCTTCTTTATAAAGATGTGGGTCATCCCAAAAGTAATGTCTTAAATAATAGAAGAATTTTTTTCTTTTGTTGGTATGTGAAACTAGGTGGTATGTCTTTAGCAACAATATAATTAGCATAGTCAGCATACCAAAAAGTATTATGAGAATCATTTATTGCAGCTAGTTATTCATCAGGAAAGCTATCATCAATAGGTAGTGGGTCATTAAGAATATTCTCTAACCTAGCCAAGTTATCAGCTACGGGGTTCTCAGCTCCTTTTCTATCAGTAATATGTAAATCAAATTCTTGTAGAAAAAGTACCCACCTAATGAGTCTAGGTTTAGCATCCTTCTTTTCCACAAGATATTTGATAGCAGCATGATCAGTGTGAACAATTACTTTGGAATCAACAATACAAGATCTGAATTTGCCACAAGCAAGCACAACTGCTAAAAATTATTTTTCAGTAGTAGTATAATTTCTTTGGGCACTGCCTAGAGTTTTGCTAGCATAATGGATAACATTCAATTTCTTATAAACTCTTTGTCCTAGAACAACACCAAAAGCATAATCACTAGCATCACACATAATTTCAAAAGGCAAGTTCCAATCAGGTGGTTGAACAATAGGTGCAGAAGTTAAGGCTTTCTTAAGTGTTTCAAAGGCTTGTACACAATCATCATAAAAAACAAATGGAACATCCTTTTGTAAAAGATTTGTAAGAGGCCTAGAAATTTTAGAGAAGTCTTTAATAAATCTCCTATAGAAACCAGCATGACCTAGGAAGCTACGGATACCTTTAATATCTTTAGGACATGGCATTTTCTCAATTGCATCCACTTTAGCTTTATCCACCTCAATACCTCGTTCAGAAATTTTATGCCCCAAGACAATACCTTCATTAACCATAAAGTGGCACTTCTCCAAATTCAAGACAAGATTAGTTTGCTCACATCTCTGCAAAACTCGATCAAGGTTGCTTAAGCAATCATATTTTTTTTTCCATAAACAGAAAAATCATCCATGAAAGCCTCAACAATCTTTTCACAAAAATCAAAGAATACAGCAGTCATACATCTTTGAAATGTAGCAGGTGCATTGCATAAACCAAAAGGCATACGTCTATAAGCATAAGTTCCAAAAGGGCAAGTAAAGGTGGTTTTCTCTGGGTCAAGTTGTGAAATAGGTATTTGAGAAAAACGAGAATATCCATCAAGAAAACAAAAGTGTGTGTGCTTAGATAATCTTTCCAACATTTGATCAATAAAAGGCAGAGGGTAATGATCTTTCCTAGTTGCTTTATTTAATTTTCTAAAATCAATTACCATTCTATAACCAGTAACAATTCTTTGTGGGATACGTTCATTTTTATCATTAGGAACAACAGTAATACCTCCCTTCTTAGGGACACAATGAACGAGACTTACCCATCTACTATCAGCTAAGGGATAGATTATACCTGCTTCCAGAAGCTTTAGTATTTCAGTTCTTACCACTTCTTTCATCTTAGGATTCAAACATCGTTGATGATCAACAACGGGTTTAGCATCAGGTTCCATATTAATTTTGTACTGACAGAGAGTGGGACTAATGCCCTTAAGATCATCAAGATTATATCCACTGGCAGCACGATGCTTCTTCACAATTTTCAATAATCTTTCTTCTTCATGTTCTGAAAGGTTAGCACTAATAATAATAGGATATACCTTTTTCTCATCGAGATAAGCATATTTCAAAGTGTTAGGCAATTGTTTTAATTAAAACACAGGATCACCTTTAGGTGGAGGAGGACCTCCTAGAGTTTCAATAGGCAAATTGTGTTTGAGCAGAGGTCGTTGTTCAAAGAAATTTTTATCTATTTCATTTCTTTCATGCATATGCATATCATTTTCATGGTCTAACAAATATTGTTCTAGTGGATCAGTAGGAGGCACGGCAATAGAAGAAAAACCAACTATTTCATCCTTACTAGGTAATTCTTTCTTATGAGGTTGTCTACTAAACTTGGAGAAATTAAACTCATGAGGCTCATCACCAAAGCTAACACCGACAGTTTGTTTTTCACATACATGAATTCCGTCTGGATGGGTCTCTTCTCTAAAACACACACTCACACTTAACTATCTCCTTCTAGCTACCCCCTCTCCCGCTCCTTCCCTCTATCCCAGAAACCAATAATACTATACCTTCATTTAATTCCCGCCTACATGCACCATCGACAGTAGTCTTCCTCGGTGTCTCTTGAACAAACATGTTATCTCGATGTCCACTCCTCTCACGCGCACACTCCTTCTCTTCCCTCTTTACGGGCCTCTTATCTCTCGTACCCCCCCTCGTTGGAGGCCTCTGCCATACACATCACCTCTCTACGGTGAAGCCACACACACTTAATTAGTTTCCATACCAAAGACTCTGTTTCACACACACACTATAAGACTCCATTTCTCACACACACACACACACATACTCTAGGTGGAGCATTTGTTCCTACCACCCTTCGTCCAACCTTACCCATATGATAATCAATCACCTTAATTTACTTATATAACATGGACAAATTCGACTTTATTTTAGTAGTTAGCAAACTTCTCATAATTATATACTAATGCAAATCACGAGCAGCAAGTGACTTTTTTTTACACAACCACATTAATATGGCCACGTAAACGGTATAAATCACAAGCTAAAGTGCAGTAACCATTATACTTATACCCCGATGCAAAAGGTGGAGTACATGTCCGAAGAGTAGAGGCGCACACACACACTCTGTCTCTCAGAATCTCACACACATACCAGTTACGTGACGCCCCTAAACAAGACCCGTATGTGTACAATTTGTGCACGCGTGGGTACACGTGATGGAGCGCATTTATTTAAGCCGGACGGCGAACCCAAACAGTAGCCACATTCATTCCCCTCCCGCCGCCTCTTCTCCGGTCGCCGTCGCCCGATAGCCATGGCCTGGCCAAAGGTAACGACATACGCCATGCTCCCACCAGAGCGGCGCTTTGATCTGCTTCCGGAGATCTAGAGGTGGCGCGAAGCCCAGATCGCAGCCGCCCTGCCTCCAGAATCCGGACTAGCCAGAGCCGGAGGAGGAGGCGGTGGAAGCGGAGCAGCACGCAGAGCCGGAGGAGGAGAACGACGACGAGGGCGACGCAGAGCCGGGACAGGAGGACGACGACATGGGCGAAGTGGAGCCAGAGGAAGAGGACAACGACGCGGGCGAGGCAGAGTTGGAGGAGGAGGACGACGACGCGGGGGCGGCGGAACAGCAGGCCATCCTCGAGTCCATCCAGTCGGAGGCCGAGGTGGAGGCCAACCGCCGCTTAAACCGCCAGCGGGAGTGGGGCATCAATGAGATGTTCGCCAAATTGGAGGAGGAGCAGGAGGAGCTGGAGTTGCAGCATGCGACCGCCTACCCATCTCCGACGACGAGTAGTGTGGTCTAGCTTAGGTTATGTAGTACTTAGTAGTACTAGTTCTACTATTGCATGGTATGTATGGATTTGAGATATCTACTACTCCTCAATGTAAACTGCTTTTAAGATGAATGAATGAAAGCTTGGCGAGCACCTTTTATTTGTTGAATAAACATAATTCTAATACTCTCTCCTTTCTTGTTTATAGGGCACGTCTAAAAAATAGATTTCCATTATACTCAGGCTTAAAGGGCTTTGAGTCTCACGCTACATTTATTTCATAGAGATAAGAGAAAGGAAATTTTAGTGGTCATGCATGCATCATTAGGGTTGACCGGTCGCTTCCCGCGGATGTGCCCGGGCGGTGGAAGAGGAAGGAGAAGGGAAGCGGGCTGTCGAGTACTAGTACGCTAGTTGCAGCACGAGCTCCAAGGAACATTCGTGCCAAACAATGCATAGTACACTAGCGGAGTGACATGGCTAGAACATGCGGGCTATAGTTCGACAGCCTACCACTCCGCCTCGCACGGTGTTTCGTTACGCAAGATTTGCATGCACGCATGTCACGCACGTAGTTGTCTAAGTCGTGCTTGAAAAAGGGCGACGAGGTCCACTAGTCCGCATTGGTCCATGCGCCCGGAAAACAAACTAATGCCAGTCACTGTGAATGTCGTGCGTGCTTTAATTCCGGGCTAGTGGATGGACACGAACGTGCCGTACAATGAACCGCCCGCCAGCTCCCTAATCTCAAATATAAACTGCACTAGTGCATGCCCGTAGAACATCCTTTCCGAAGGGACGAAGCCCTGCAGTTACCATCTCCTCTCGTGTAAACCAGCTCCACAAGGGACAAGGAAGTTTGTCGCCATTGCCATGGATTCGCAAGGTGGTGGTGCTTCTCGTCCTCGTCGAGGTTGGGAGACCTTGGACGATGATTCTTTGGGAGAAATCATAAGTTGCTTCCACTTCCTCACTTCCTCAAGACTTAGCGGTACTTGCACCAAATATTTTAAGAGGGTGCGTAAATATGCGTGGGAGAAGGTCATGCTAGTTGGTCTGCCATGCGTCCTCGAGGACGAGGATGTTTCCTTGGGGCTCTCTCCAGTGCGGCGTGGCCGTAGTTGCAAGTTGACGCCCCTTGATATGCCGACGTTGAGGGGCACTCGGATTTTATCCGATGAGCAGGTAAGTGATGAGTTTGATCACGTAGTAAATGCATTCTAAAGACTACTTCCGTGTCCATTTCCTAATTCCCCCGCTGCCCACTGTTTCACAGGTTAGGCTTGGTGCCAGTGGAGATTGGCTTGCATATGTACGGGAGGGTACCAACATCAATTTGCATAACATCTACAACAGTGACACCGTTCCCTTAGAACATTTGTCCAACATTGGGACCAGCCATGCAATGGGCCATCGCCTGAATTGGTACGATGGAACCACGGTGAGATTGAAGAAGATAGCAATCCCGGAAGCCCCAATAAGGTCGTCCACCAACCAAAATTACACTCTCATCATTGTGTTCGACATCGCGATTGCTTTCACGAACCCTGCACATGGCGGTCAAAGGTGGACCATGCTGTCTGTGGCCAATTTGTTGCCGTACGAGTACGAAGACGCTGTGCTCCTTTCTAACCGCATCTTCGCCGTGACAAACCAGGGGACTTGTTTCGTATGGGACACATCCTGCGGTATACTCCCTCTCTTCCAGTTTATTTGTTTTGAATTTTTCTATTTTATGAGTTTCAAATTCAAATTTAGAGCTCCCCATCACATGTTGAGATTACAATGTGCATTAAATCGTTGCATGCATGTAGTAGTTTTTTATTGGTCATATATATTGGTCACACATGCATGCATTGCAAGTAATGTTTTTTATCACAATTTTTTAGGAAACTAAGTGCAATAATTGAGTAGTTTTGCAAACTACCAGTACTACACCTGAAATGGTACAAAATCAATACCACCACCACGCCCGCGTCTGACCGCCCTGGTCGACCCAAAGCCCCTCCCTTGCCGGCGCGCGCTTCCTGCCTGAAATGGTCAGCGCCGCCCCAGAGCGTCAGTGCCGCATTAATGCCCGGCCAGAGCGGAGACGACCTCTCACTGGCGCCGGCTTTGAAGCAGCGCGACGGCCGAGAGAGCACTGCTTCCCGGTGCACGCGACTACTCCGCGTCGAAGCTGGCCATAGTGGGGAGTACATACACTCGGGAATAGCATACATGGTGATGTGGCAAAGAATTAAAGAAGAGACAGGGGGTCATGCATGGCAATAAATATGATCATCTATGATACTACTCTATGATACTATGCACTATAAAAGTAGTATATGATACACTAGTATCATGCACAAGTATATTGTATTATATGATACTCCCCACTATGAGTAGCCTCAAAGGACACCACGGCCGGCCGTTGTCCGTGCGCCGCCCACATTATAGTTGCAAATTGTTTAGAGTAGGTTTTACTCCGGTTTGTATGAAAACTGTAATGTATCTCGTCCGGTTTATATGAAAAAATTTCAAAATGTAATGATTTTCGTCCAGTTTCTATGAATTCCGCCTTGTTTGCACAATTATGCAGGGCAAAGTCATCCCCCAATCAAAATCAGATTGCCAATCGTGGGTGTGCATGGGCCATTTGGTCTAACTTGGAACCTTGTAGCTGACAACACCCAGTTGGGACGTACTATCTTAGCAGTCGTTACCCATGGTACCATTGAAGGGCAACAAGGTGCCACGATCTATCACGATCGGACCCTGATCATGTATCCAGGTAATCCCTTCTCTTCGATCTAAGAGTAGTAGAGCCAGGAGCTATCATATATCTTATTGCCATGTCATCTTATAACATTTCAGTACATGTCTCTTTATACTCCAGGAGCAGGAGTAGTTCTTTCCTTATTTTTTTTATTGATTGGGATAGTCATCTACGCAACTTTATAATGCCAGTTGTATATAAACAATAAAGGACTTAACAATTACAATTCCATGTAGTACTAGCTAGGTAGCCATAATCCCATCAAACAAAACTACTCCTCCTTTAATTAATGTACACAGCCCAGGTAACACTCTCAAATTGTTTGTCGTCGCCCGTGCCGCAGCTGGTCTATACATTGCTTCCCTCCCCCCTCATAGAAATAAGCAATATCAAGTATTTTATTTTAATCCATATCCTCTGCCTACGTCACCTTATTATACTGCATGGACCATAACCATGCACGTCACCATGTATCCAGGTTTGAGATGCCAGGTGTACCAGATGGGTGGCGGCATGTTTGACCCCCGTGATGCTACCTGGGTACGGATGAACACACTTGAAGAGTACTCAATTTTCATTGGGGACAACTACCCCATAGTGCAAACGATGCCACCTTCTGTGCACGACGCCGACGCCCTGCCGTTCATGAAGAACGGGTGTGTTTTCATTGCGCACTGACGAATTCATATCTTGAAGGCCCCTATCCCTGATCTATGCCGCTTTAGTTTGGATGAGTCTCCATCGTGGGGAGCCACACTAAGAAGCTACGATGATATGGACTCCCGTTGCCCACCGTTATGGATCGTGCCATCTATGAAGAACACAAGGGACTGGAACTTCGAGATGGACATGTACGCAGGGATGTACGAACCTGAGTAATGTAGCGCAGTAAGTGAAGTAGAAAGGCACAAATAGTATGAACCTGCGTGGCAATGCACGGTGATTGTCGGTGTTCTGGGAACCAGGGTACCCAAACTTGCCTGCCCGTGGCCCATGGCGTGGCTCCATCGACGGCCTGGTACGGCACATCTGCAAGACTACCAAGACAAGACCCTCGCGAGGGCCCCCTGGCCTCGCGAGACAGACGACACCAAGACCTCCAGAGGAGCGGCCTCCCCAGGCTGCCTCCCGAGGAGCAGAGTTTCCTATGCAAGTGCCCAGCCTCACAAGGCTGCGATGACGTGAGCCATGACGACCAAGGCCAGGCGGGCGCGAGCGGGCGCAGAGGCGACAGTTTCCCTTTCGGTGCTAAGGGAGCAAGGACAGACGTGGGTTCCCAAGGAGCCCTCCAAAGGTTTCCATTCCGGTGCCCTCCACGATCTCGGCAGGACGGATGTCATCGCCGAGCCCACTGCTGCGTCATGACCAGAAGCTTTGCAGGAGAAGACCACCTTTTGTAAGGATAGGGTGTACCTCTTGTCCCCCTTCAAATTGGCCGTTGTGGTATCCCTTCCCGCCTAAGTTTCCAAGGAAGAGGACCGAGGCCACTATAAATATAGGTTAGCCACCACCGTAGAGGAGGTCGACTCATTCTCACCCCCGAGCCCTCGCGAGGCAGCTCATCCACTATACTAGTTCATCCTCAACCTCCTCGTGAGGCCAATCCACCACAAAGCAGGAGTAGGGTTTTACACCGCAAGGTGGCCCGAACCTGGGTAAACTGCCGTGTTCATCTTCTTCCCCGCTCATGTGAATCCGGCTAGGCTAGGCTATAGGGCGATGAGCTTGAGGCTTGAGAGGTTGAGATCTTCGCACACGCCCCAGAGTTCGAACCTTCTTGGGTCTGTGGAGCCCTGAATCCGACATTTGGCACGCCAGGTAGGGGCATGTCGAAGCCTCGCCTCCTCATCAACCACGCTCCATTCTCGCCTTGCCATGACAAGAGTTAGCTGAGCCCACGCCGAGCGGTGGGCCGTGCACTCTGATTAGGCGGCGCCCTCCCGCTGTGGCACTGTCAGTCGCGCCTCGCCTCCCTTGGCGCACCGTCACCAATGGCAAGGTTCATCGCCGCCACCCCTCGCACGGTGCAACGGGCGAGCCATCGCACCCTCGGCTGGCACCGCCCCTCTGCACTCGACAGGGGCTGACAGGCGCACAAGCCGCACTCCTTACGGTGCGCGAATTACTATGCTATTACCCCGCCGACGGTGACCACGCCGCCTGGCTTGACCGGGTCGCCGAGCTGCTCAACGTCGCCTGCAGGGATACGGAGACCCTCTGTCCCCTGCCTGAGCCGCAACCCTCGCCGGAGGCTTGGGCATGCCCTTGCTGTGTCTGCTCGTCCTTCTGGGGAGGACCAAGTGGGCCGTGTGGCAGAAAGGAGGCAAACGAGATCTCCCTCCAGGCTCGGGAAATGCCTCCCCGAGCTTCAGGCAGGCTAGACGGCTCCCCGTGGGAGGCGCCGCAGCGAGCCACCCCCTGGCCATCATGACACGATGGCGGGGGTGTCAATCGGAGAGACTGAAGGGCCCGCGGGTTGGTAGGAGGCAGGCCTCTGTTGGCATAGACCTCGAGATCGTCAGGACCTCACGAAGCCAGGGACTACAAGTGGGCCAATGCCAGGGCCTCGACCACTATAATAGATATTTTCAGAACATATAATGCTAACCTTGGAATGCAGGAGACCTACGCTCTGTAGCACGCCCGCGAGACGACAGTCGGACTGAGCGCGCCGGGGCACGCCAGGCATAAGGCGGCGCCCTGGACCAGGGTAGGGCCCTCGGAGGCCCCAAGGACTTGAGGAGCCCGCGAGGCCAGGGAGCCTCATGAGGGCCCGCGGCCACCTGAGCCATGGCCGCTCGGCCCCGGGGGCCTCAACGGTCGCCTAGGCAGAAGACCCCGCCCAGGGCTGCCGACGCCCCAGGCTCACCGGCGCGCAGCCGAGGGCAAGGGGCGGGGTCCCCACCTGGGAGGCAGGCGACTGCCTTACGCCTCTTCAAGTCTCCGCCCGTGACACTCTCACGTAATAATGATTGGGGCTGTACACACCCTGGAGTCTCTTGAGCATTGCCCTGGGCCTCACGGGGGCTCCCACCCACGTCCTAGTGGAAGCTTGCGGACGACACGGTCTTTCAACGACTATGCCCACACCCTGTGGAAGCCCCATGTTCCGCGCTGGCGGACGACACGGTCAATCAGCGACTATGCCCACGCCCAGTGGAGGACCCATGCTCTGCGTTGGTGGGAAGACTAGTTTAGGTGCCGGACATGGCTGTTCTTTGTTTTCTCTTGTAACCAAATTTGCTATTTCTTGGAATAAATCTGAGGTTCTCGCGTCTTTATTTGGAAAAGGGGGGACTCTCTTTCTTCTTCTTGCGGTGCTTTTTCTCTTGATTTCCATCCTTGCGAAAGGGGGGGAGGCCAACCGTGGCTCTCTCTGTCGCTCCCCGCGAGCGGGGGCTGGGCACGGCACGCATGCTTGGGTCAGCCCAGCGACGCTGAAGATGCCCTGAGGGCCCAGGCCACCGTAGCCGCGGACCTGCCCGCGCTGACACTTCCTCAAGACTTTGGCGTCCGGATCCTCACACGGCGCTCTCAAGCGAGCCTACGGGTAGGCGTGGCCTGAGGTCTTCGGCAGGCCTCCGCCTCCTGACCTTGGCCAGGCGCCGCGCCCTGGCATAACAATAACGACCCGCCCCTGCTCAGGGGCTGCGAGCACGCGAAAAGCGAAGGGGAGGCGATACAAGGGAGTGCAATGTTGCTTAATACATCATAGAGAAGTTTCTTTCAAAAGTACTTTCACACCCCCGCGGGGTCGCATGCAAAATCTTAACAGGGAACAGGAGAAAGGTAGCCTAAGGAGACGCGCCACCACCGTCGCTGATGCTGCCGTCGTCATCGCCAGCCCCATGTTCCTCGATCTCAAGTGGACCCAAGTCGTTGGCAGGGGCAAGCTCCGTGATCAAGTCGTTCACACGATCCGCCACCCAGTCCGCTAGGGTGCCTTGGATCGCTCCGGGTATGGGGGCTATCGCGGCCTCGAAGTCGAAGTCAGGATCGGAGCGGAGGAGGTGGTTGAAGACGCGCGAGAATGCGTGTGCAAGAAGGCTGTGGCTCCTCTCCTCGACGAGCTGGCACGACCTCTAGGCCCCACCTTCAAGGCTCTCCACAACCCTGGTAAAGAAGCCGAGGTAACCGGCATCGTCAGCAACAAGCGGGCTGGAGACGTTCTCGTCACAAATACCGCTCAAGGCCCGGTTGGCCCTATACCCAACGGCCTGAAACATCTCGGAGCGCTCGCGCTGCAGCACCCGGGTCCGGCTCGCCTCGTCTGAAGCTTTCTCCAGAAGGGAGGAAAGGCCTTCCACCTGCTTATAGAGGAAGGACAGCTCAGCTTCGGCCGCGGCCTGAGCGTCCACCGCGGCTTTCTCGCGCCGCTCCGCCGTGGCTAGCTTCTCCTTGAGGCCGTCGGCTTCGCTCTTCAGCTTGCCGTGTCGCGTGCAGAAGCGACCCTCCTGGTGCTTTAGTTTCCGGTGGTATTCCTCAGTGAGGGCCTGGCGGACTCCTGCCACCCTCTCGTCAGCCTCTATCTCGATCGTCACCTCCCGGGAGGCGAGGGCGTCCTCAGCGGCGGCCACTTGGTGCTCCATCACCTCCAGCCATTCGCGCTCCAGGCTTTGCTCCAGCGCCTCCAGTGCCAGCGCGTCCTTGAGTGTCCGGAGCCTCGTCTCGCTTGTGGGCGGCCCGCCCGCCGAGCCGGTGAGTGCAGCCTTACGCGTCTGGACTTGTCACTCAAGGGCGGCGTTTGAAGCTTGAAGCTCCTTCTCACGCCACTCGGCTGCCTCGCGCCGACGATCTGCCACTCGGGCCTCCTCTAGGGCGCGATCGCGAGCCTCCCTCGCCACGGCAAGGGACTCCTCCGCCTCCGCGCGAGCATGCTCACATTGCAGACGACCAAAGTTGGTGGCGACTTCTAGCTGGCGCCATTCGTGCGCCAAGCATAGGCGATCCGCCTCAAGACGCATGTCGACATCGCCAAGCTCCACCCCAAGGTGGCCTAGCACGCTCGCTGCCTCCTGAAGAAGGCCGTGCAGGACGACGCTGCAGCCGCGTGCGAGCTCCAGTGCCTGGACGGGGCTTTCCTCCGCGCCCCAATCGGCTGGGGGGAGCGCGAAGACTCACCCGTCTCCGGCAGGGGCCCAGGGGCTGGGACTCCCTCACCCGCTCCTCCGGCCCGAGACAGGGCCCAACGCGGGCTCGCCCCGCTGCTTGAAGATGGCGCCGTCGCGCAAGCCGCCCAGCTACCGGCGAGAATCAGCGGGGGAGCCCTTGGCACTGCCCCCGCGATCTGGAGGCCGCCTCTGAAGAGAGACGCCGGCAACGCAGGCCCAAAGCCCCCAGAGTTGGCCTCAACTCGCGTGCAGGTGCATCCTCGCGCGCCATCGTGCGGCTCATGAGGCACGAGGTCGCGACGGGGCCGGTGCCCTCCAGTGGCGGCGCCCGAGGCACGCCCGTTCCTTCGTCGGAGGGGAACCTGAGGAACAAGGGTCAGAAAAACATGATGCGAGGGGATCAAGGAAGGCGGGGTGCTTACTCGTCCGCGGCAATGCACCTCCTCCTCTTCAGGGCCCTCGGGGCCGGGTTGCGGCGGCCATCAGATTCCTTCCTCCTTGGGGATGCGCGAGGGCCGAAGGGTAGCATGTTGGAGCCTGGCACGTGTCCACCCACTTCGGGGGTGGAGACCGTGACCCCAAGCGAGGTGTCTCTTCCGCCACTCACTGGAGTGGGAACTGGTGCTTGAGGAGCGCGCGGCTCAGGAAGCCCCCCTGTGGCTGGCGCGAGGGCGCACACCTCCGGACCCCTGGACCCTGGGGTCACCAGCAGGAGGTTGTCGCGAGGCCCCACGTGGTCCTTGGGAAGCATCCCCCACTCATTGAAGCGTGGCATCTTGCCGACGAAGGCAGCCCCGTTCGGGTAAGTATACAAGGGGGACCCTCCTTCAGGGAGCTTAGCGGGCTCCCCGCCGGTCAGGAGGCGAAGCACCCCGAGTAGTGTGTTGGAGGGAAGCGAAGGCTTCTGGAGCCTCATGGCATCTTCGGGGCCGATGAAGGCCCACATTGGGCGAGAATGGCGCTGGAGTGGGGCGATGCGCCACCGGACGAACTCCCTCACCACCATCGCCATCGTCACGCCCGCCTCCCTCAAGACGGTCAGCCTGGCCATGACCCGCGTGAGCCGCGGGTCGATGAGCTCCGCGTGCTCCCAACCGGAGCTCGGCTCCGCGGGGGCCGTTGGGATCAGGAGCAAGGGGCTGTACGTGGTGGCGTCGCCATACACCCACTGCTTCCTGAATCCCGCCGCATCTGGGCGGAGTGTGAAGTCGATGCCGTCGCCCGCAGTCGCCGCCACCGCCCGAAGCGACATGCACCCCGAGCATTGCCCGCCGGTGACCATCTGGAGGGAGAAGAAGTGACGCAGTAGGTCCACAGACGGGGCCATCCCCACGAAGGCCTCACAAAGGAACGTGAAGGCGGAGAGGAGGACGATGGACCTGGGATCCAGGTGGAACGCGTGGATCTGGTAGTGCGTAAGCACGGCGTTGAACAAGTCGGAGAACGGTGGCAGAAGACCGGAGAAAAGGGCGTGAAGATGGAGAGGGATATTGGTAGCCTCCATGTCGACTGAGGACCGGGAGCCCGGCCAGATCTTCGTCGCATTCCACTCGTTGGAGTCGGCGGAAATCACGGGCCAGACCTTGTCCAGCCCCTCACGGTTGATCATGGTGGACCGGCCTAGCACAGGCTCCGGCCCCGCCGGGGGCTCCGTCATTGCCGGAGCCCTGCCCCTCTTCTTCTTGGGAGCCATGGCGGCGAGGTGGATTGGAGCTGGTGTAGAATCCAGCAAAGAGGGCGCAAGCTTGCGAAGAGGAGAAGAGGTAGAGGGCAGGCGCGCAGCAGGGCAATGATGGTTCTGCAGACGCGCGCCGGCCTTTTTGCCAACTTGGAGCAGTTGCCGAGACAGCGTGGGGGAGCGGAGGCATCCGCGTCCCGTGAAGCGCCACGTGTCAGCCTGGCCCGTAGGTGGTTTGGGGCCCGCGGCGCTTCGCCCTTGCCCTTTGGCTTCGCCTCGAAGCCAGCCCGAGCGCGCCTTGGGCCCGGGGGCTACTGTCGGTGTTCTGGGAACCAGGGTACCCAGAGTTGCCTGCCCGTGGCCCATGGCATGGCTCCTTCGACGGCCTAGTATGGCCCATCTACAAGACTACCAAGACAAGACCCTCGCGAGGGCCCCCTGGCCTCGCGAGGCGGACGACACCAAGACCTCCAGAGGAGCGGCCTCCCCAGGCTGCCTCCCGAGGAGCGGAGTTTCCTATGCAAGTGCCCAGCCTCACGAGGCTGCGATGATGTGAGCCATGATGACCAAGGCCAGGCGGGCGCCAGCGGGCGCAAAGGAGACAGTTTCCCTTTCAGTGCTAAGGGAGCAAGGACAGACATGGGTTCCCAAGGAGCCCTCCAAAGGTTTCCATTCCGGTGCCACAAGACCAAGACCACGAGCTCGGCAGGATGGATGTCATCACCGAGCCCACTGCTACATCTTGACCAAAAGCTTTGCAGGAGAAGACCACCTTTTGTCAGGATAGGGTGTACCTCTTGTCACCCTTCAAATTGCCTGTTGAGGTATCGCTTCCCGCCTAAGTTTCCAGGGAAGAGGACAGAGGCCACTATAAATATAGGTTAGCCACCACCGTAGAGGAGGTCGACTCATTCTCACCCCCGAGCCCTCGCGAGGCAGCTCATCCACTGTACTAGTTCAACCTCAACCTCCTCGTGAGGCCAATCCACCACAAAGCAGGAGTAGGGTTTTACACCGCAAGGTGGCCCGAGCCTGGATAAACTGCCGTGTTCATCTTCTTCCCCGCTGATGCGAATCCGGTTAGGCTAGGTTGTAGGGCGACAAGCTCGAGGCTTGAGAGGTTAAGATCTTCGCACACGCCCTAGAGTTCGAACTTCTTGGGTCAACGGAGCCCTGAATCCGATAGTGATATTATGATGTACGTGGCAATGCACATACTAGGTTTTATATTTGTTTACGTGTATGGTCCGAGACCTTCCAACTAGACGCGTCTGTCTCTCCGGATCGCACTTTGTATCATTTTATACTACTACTACTACCAGTACTATGTGTGGTCGCCGACCTAGAAGTGGAAGAAGTGGAGACGCTCTACCATGCTATTCATGTCCCACTCCTTTCGCTGACGTGTGGGACATCCAGCACGTGCCGTGTTTCGCACTGCTTCGTCGTAAGAGTTGAAACGCTAGCTTTCATCAAAAATAAAAATAAATATAAATCAGCAGTGATACTATACCACGTGGTTTCCTTGCTCCTCGATATCGGAAAGAATACTTTCGTTCGCCGACATGTGGGACGTCGACCATCCTGGTCCACTTGCCATGCACGCAGAACTCCAGGGGAGAGTCACCCCGGTCGTCGTGCCGCGATAATAATGACTAATGAGCCGTCAAATCACAGGCCCAACCTTTCCCACTGTAAAGTTGCTCGGACGAAGGAACCATCATGACTTCGTAGAATTCCGCTTCTTGAAGAAAACTACTCTACCAGCAATACTGCTAGCTACATTATTATTGTACACCAGCGGATGCCTCCTTTGGTTCATAGGATAGGAATTTTATAGGAATAGGAAATTCATAGGAAGTGAGATGACATGCATCGCAATTCCTATAAAGAAAGAGATGCCATTTGATGCATAGGATAGGAATTTTTCCATTGAATCTAGGCTAATGTACTGGTAATTTGCTCTAAAAACTACAGTAGTAACTAGTACTGGTAGATGCTCGTAATTAATTAAACAAATGTACGGCCGACACAGACACACACACTAACCACTAGTACTCCTTCCCGGCTTTGTCGGCGACACCCCATCGTGCTTGGATCTCCGCCGAGCTCTTCTTAGCAGCGTGTGCGTCCTCTTCTTTCTTGCGGTGGCGGGACTCTCTTTTCTTGAGTGCTTTCTGCCTTTTCCGCTCCCTCTGGGCGGCTTTGGCCGCCTCTTGCTCTACCGCCCATTCGGCCTTGGCAGCTTCAAAGTCCGCCCACATAGGTGTGAGGTCACGAGCGGCGATGAAGTCGACACGGCGGGATGCCATCACTTCCCTACCATTTTGTGTGCGGTCGTGGGTGGCGAGGAACTCGGCGCGGCGGGATGCCATCACTTCCTTACCTGTTAGTGTGCGGCGCGGTGGCATGAACGACGCTTGGTGAGAGCTCTGGGGCGGAGTGGCTGGACAACAGTATAGTGCATTGGTTTGTCAAGAGCTCAAGGACAGACGACAAACGAAATTTGGATTCCCCTTCAATCCTGGTCATTTATTACCGCAAACGGTTAATTTCCGTAGCCTCTAGAAACTGTGTGCGCTGACCCTATTGTGCGTTGCTTTTTGATTGGCCGCCACCCCGGCCACGCAGACCGCGCGCGTGCACCGTGATCGAACGGCATTCCACGTCCTGGGATTTAATGTTTCTGTGATACTACCTCCGTCCTGGTTGATGCATGTAACTACAAATAATATCACTAGAAACTTTGTTTAAATACAAATCCAATGATATAATTTTTGGTGACACGCATTATTATTTTCTTAGTTCAATCTGTGGTCAAAGTTTGGCACAAAATACTAAGGGAACAATAAATCAGGATGGTGGTAGTAAATTTCTACAAAATGCACATAATGGCCTAAATATGGTAAATGAACCCGGAGAAGTGCCAAATTTGAACACGGTGCTTTGTAGGGTGTATGTTGATCGTAGAAAAAAAAATCAACTGCCACATTAATTAAGTACTTTTGCAAACTACAAAACAATATACCACCATGCCAGCGTCTGACCGCCCTGACCCACCGAAGCCCCTTCCCTCGCTCACGCGCACTTCCCGCCTGAAACGGTCACCGTCGCTCCAGAACATCCATGCCGCATTCACACCCGACGTGACCTCTCATAGGCATTGGCATTGCAGCAGCACGACGGCCGAGAGAGCGCCACCCGCACGGCATCCCGGTGCAAGTGACTGCTTTGTGTTAACGACACAACGGCCATCCGTTCGTCCGTTGCCCACATTAATGACACGTGGCTGCCGACGAACCTACTCTGACGCCAGCCATCCGTCCGTCTGCCGCGGCTCATTGCCATTCACCCGCTATATTAACTTCAGCCCCAGCCATAGCCACAGACCCACATTCATTCTCCTCCGGTCCCTTCCTACTGTCGGGACTGTTGGGGAACGTAGCAGAATTTTAAAATTTTCTACGCATCACCAAGATCAATCTATGGAGTCATCTAGCAACGAGTGAGAGGGGAGTGTATCTACATACCCTTGTAGATCGCGAGCGGAAGCGTTCAAGAGAACGGGGTTGATGGAGTCGTACTCGTCGTGATCCAAATCACCGATGACCGAGCGCCGAACGGACGGCACCTCCGCGTTCAACACACGTACGGAGCAGAGACGTCTCCTCCTTCTTGATCCAGCAAGGGGGGAGGAGAGGTTGATGGAGATCCAGCAGCACGACGGTGTGGTGGTGGAAGCAGCGGGATTTCAGCAGGGCTTCGCCAAGCGCTACTGGAGGAGGAAGAGGTGTCACGGGAGGGAGAGGGAGGCGCCAGGGGCTGAGCTGTTTCTCCCATGCACCTCCCCACTATATATAGGGGTGGAGGGGGCTGGTTTCTTGCCCTCCAAGTCCATTGGGGCGTTGGCAAAGGTGGAAGGAAAGAAATCCCATCCTTTCCCTTCCCCACCGATTGTTATCCCCCTTTTTTAGGGATCTTGATCTTATCCCTTCGGGATATGATCTTATTCCTTCTAAGGGGGAATCTTGGTGCGCCTTGACTAGGGGTGTGGGGCCTTGCCCCCACTACCCACGTTCATTGGGGTCCCCCCATGCAGGTGGGCCCCACTCCGGAACCTTCTCGGTACAATACCGAAAAATCCCGAACATTTTCCGGTGGCCAAAATAGGACTTCCCATATATAAATCTTTACCTCCGGACCATTCCGGAACTCCTCGTGACGTCCAGGATCTCATCCGAGACTCCGAACAACCTTCGGGTTACCGCATACTAATATCTCTATAACCCTAGCGTCACCGAACCTTAAGTGTGTAGACCCTACGGGTTCGGGAGACACGCAGACATGACCGAGACGACTCTCCGGTCAATAACCAACAGCGGGATCTGGATACCCATGTTGGCTCCCACATGCTCCTCGATGATCTCATCGGATGAACCACGATGTCGAGGATTCAATCAATCCCGTACGCAATTCCCTTTGTCTATCGGTACGATACTTGCCCGAGATTCGATCGTCGGTATCTCGATACCTTGTTCAATCTCGTTACCGGCAAGTCTCTTTACTCGTTTCCGTAACACATCATCCCGTGAACAACTCCTTGATCACATTGAGCTCATTATGATGATGTCCTACCGAGTGGGCCCAGAGGTACCTCTCCGTTACAGGGAGTGACAAATCCCAGTCTCGATTCGTGCCAACCCAACAGATACTTTCGGAGATACCCGTAGTGCACCTTTATAGCCACCCAGTTACGTTGTGACGTTTGGTGCACCCAAAGCACTCCTACGGTATCCGGGAGTTGCACAATCTCATGGTCTAAGGAAAAGTTACTTGACATTGGAAAAGCTTTAGCAAACGAACTACACGATCTAGTGCTAGGCTTAGGATTGGGTCTTGTCCATCACATCATTCTCCTAATGATGTGATCCCGTTATCAATGACATCCAATGTCCATGGTCAGGAAACCGTAACCATCTATTGATCAACGAGCTAGTCAACTAGAGGCTTACTAGGGACATGTTGTGGTCTATGTATTCACACATGTATTACGATTTCCGGATAACACAATTATAGCATGAATAACAGACAATTATCATGAACAAGGAAATATAATAATAACCATTTTATTATTGCCTCTAGGGCATATTTCCAACAGGGACCACTCCAACCATGGCCTCCTCACGCTCCAAACCTCTCTTGGATGTACTATCACTGGAGCAGACGAAGGACATCACCGGCTCCGGTCCGGGCGCACTCCAAACCTCTGTTGGACGTATTGTCGCAAGAGCAGATGAAGGACATCGCCGGCTCCCCCCCGGCCGCCCTCCGCCGCCATGACCACGAAGCCGGCGCGCGTGTGCGGGCGCAGCCGAGAGCGAGGAAGAGTAGTACATGATAGGTTACCGCCGCTCTGTTCCCAGGAAGGCCACCGCTCCTCCACTCCGTCGACGCATTGGTTTAGCGGCTAGTCATAGAGTTTGGACGATAGACGAGGAGCTGCCAATAGTAGTACCTCTGTCCTGGTTTATTGGTCCCTATGATAATCTGTGCCAAATTTTGACTATAAATTTAACTAACCAAATGTTCATTGATGTCTACTATGTAACTTTATTCTTGTAGACTCGTGTTGGGCCTCCAAGCGCAGAGTTTTGTAGGACAGTAGCAATTTTCCCTCAAGTGGATGACCTAAAGTTTATCAATCCGTGGGAGGCGTAGGATGAAGGTGGTCTCTCTCAAACAACCCTGCAACCAAATACAAGAAATCTCTTGTGTCCCCAACACACCCAATACAATGGCAAATTATATAGGTGCACTAGTTTGGCGAAGAGATGGTGATAAAAGTGTAATATGAATGGTAGAAATATATTTTAATAATCTGAATAAATAAAAACAGCAAGGTAGCAATCGATAAAAGTGAGCACAAACGGTATTGCAATGCTTCAAAACAAGGCCTAGGGTCCGTACTTTCGCTTGTGCAATCTCTCAACAATGCTAATATAATTGGATCATATAACCTTCCCTCAACGTGCGATGAAGAATCACTCCAAAGTTCTTATCTAGCGGAGAACATACGAATAAATTGTTTGTAGGGTACGAAACCACCTCAATGCTATTCTTTCCGATCGATCTATCCAAGAGTTCGTACTAAAATAACACCAAAGCAAATTCAGATTCGTAATACTCAATCCAACACAAAGAACCTCAAAGAGTGCCCCAAGATTTCTACCAGAGAAACAAAGACAAGAACGTGCATCAACCCCTATGCATAGATTACCCCAATGTCACCTCGGGAATCCGCGAGTTGAGTGCCAAAACATATATCAAGTGAATCAATATAATACCCCATTGTCACCACGGGTATCCATATGCAAGACATATATCAAGTGCTCTCAAATCCATAAAAGTATTCAATCCGATAAAACAAAATCTCAAAGGGAAAACTCAATTCATCACAACAAGATAGAGAGGGAGAAAAACCATATGATCCAACTACATTAACAAAGCTCCCGATACATCAAGATTGTGCCATCAAGAACACGAGAGAGAGAGAGAGAGAGAGAGAGAGAGATTAAACACATAGCTACTGGTACAAACCCTCAGCCCCGAGGGTGGACTACTCCCTCCTCATCGTGGTGGCCGCTGGGATGATGAAGATGGCCACCGGTGATGATTTCCCCCTCCGGCAGGGTGCCGGAACATGGTCTAGATTGGATCTCGTGGATACAGAGGCCTTGCGGCGGTGGAACTTCTGATCTAGGGCTACCCCCGAGGGTGTTGGAATATTTGACAATTTATAGGGCGAAGAGGGGGTACAGGAGGCCACCGAGGTGGGCACAACCCACCGGGGCGCGCCTGGGGGCCCAGGCGCGCCCTGGTGGGTTGTGCCCCCCTCGGGACACCCCCCAGGTGCTGCTCTAGCCCATTGGATGTCTTCTAGTCCATAAAAAATCCGCAAAAAGTTTCGCGGTGTTTGGACTCCGTTTGATATTGATTTCCTGTGATGTAAAAAAAAGCAAAAAACAGCAACTGGCACTGGGCACTGGGTCAATAGGTTAGTACCAAAAAATGATAGCATGATTGTAAAACATCCAAGAATGATAATATAACAGCATGAATACTTCATAAATTATAGATACGTTGGAGACGTATCATTCATGCATGTCACAAAAAATTACATAATTGAAAACTATGTTCAAATACGAATCCAAGGATATAATTTTTGTTAACATGCACTAACATTTTATCAGTTAAATCTTTCATCAAAATTTAGCACAAATTACAAAGGGGACCAATAAAGATTGTACTCTCACATTTTGTTTTGAGGATACTCCTAGATAGAAAATATAAATAATAATGCATGTTGGTGCAACCCACGTTTCCAATAATTTGAGCCATGGGCTTGTTCACAATTTTTACGATGCGGTGGTTGTTCACTTAATGGAGGGTCTAGTACCAAACTTGAATGATACAAAGTGCGACCTGACACACCGTTAATGAGCCCTCGATAGTTCAGCTTGTTATCCTCATGGTCGCTTCTTAATGAACAAAGCCAATCATCAATTTCTTAAGGAGCTTAACGAACCAGCTAACTAGTTTCACGCTAAGTTCGTTAGTAACAACACAACACATGTTTCATCTTACGTGATCTTTTTTAATGAGCTTCGAACGAACCGAGCCGAGCAGGGTTTTTTGCTCGTTAATCTTTCGGAGCTTAACGGGCCGAACCTTAACGACCACGAGCTTAACGAGCACAAACTTAATGAGCCGAGCAGCTCGTTAATCCACCCCTGCACACCACTTGGAATAAGCGGGTAGCTATCTGAAAAAAACAATCAACAACTCAAAAAAAGGCGACCTGGCACGTACACAATTTTAAACGATTGTTTTGATGGAGTGAAAAAGAAAACTACCCCACTATTCATATATACTCTATATATATAGGCAAGAGTCTCCGTGCTTCCTTGCTAGGGTTGCTCTATTCACACACTCTCATCCTCTCCAGATCTAAACAAGATAGCGGTGGTCACACTGCCTTTCTATCCTCACCGCTGGTTACAGATCCTGACGCATCTCCGCCGAGGAAGGGGAGGAGGGGCAGCGTTTAGGCCGTCGTCGACAGCGAGGGAGGAAACCCACTGCCAGCTGCACCATTATCTCTGGCCGAGCGCTGGCGTGGGAGGTCCTCTAATCCCTTGGTCGCTTCCACAGTGTCGGCGGATCTAGTCTCTCGCCCCCCACTTAGCTACACCCCGACGACCTTCAGGTACATCTTACTTCAAAACCAGCCTAGCTCTACATCCCCAGCTCGCTACGTCGCTGCATGCGCATCGTTTTCTACCTCTCAGCCCCCCACGTAGCTAGGCTCGATCGGATTGTCCAACGCCACCTAATTTTTTCTGTTGTTAGAGTTAAAGCTACTTCATGGAGTCGAATCTTGTAGTACTTGGTTCAAACAGGATAGAAAGGGGGAAAAGATGTAGTATGTACATAGGACTTGGTACAAACATGAAAGAAAGGGGCTGAAAGTAGTACAGGCTGGCCATCTAACCGATCTCTTGGTCGAAAACGGAAATAAAGGTGAAACGCTTTACACACTGGTATGGCCAGGACTAGATTTGCTATCCACACATACGAATAGGTGGCTAAAGTGAACAAAGATGAGACCAACCCAGATATGTTGCTTGGATGTTTGTTTCTCGAGGCAACAAACTCTGAATCACCACTTTATGCCCCGGTTTAGGCACATGGTGTTGGACTGCTGGTGCACCCACTGTCCCATGCCCTTAGAGAAACTTATTTAGCTGTTCTTAATCTAATGCCCCTGGTAAAATGAAGCCATTCCACTGTTACAAGTCATCACAAGTTTAACCAATTATTTTTGCCAGTAATTGTTCGAGACTCTGACTGTTTCCTTTGTTGCTTTTTGTGCAAATAGGAATATACATTTCACCTTGATGCCATTGCGACCTTTTGGTGCACTGCACAAAAATCACTTCTTTTTAACTGGAATGTCACACCGGAACCATTGGTTGATTTCAGTAGAACTGCACAAATGGAGATCTGTGTTCCAATCTTCATCCTCCATATTGGCACCCTAACCTTCCCTTAGGTAAGAATGATATTTATTGCATGTGTTCGCCTCTATTTTGCAACTGCCATGAGAAAATAATGCTATTGTTTACTAGTAGACTTGTACTCCCTAACTAATAAAATCAAATCTGATATTGAAGGCCAATCATGTACTTGGTTTCACCAATTGGTGAGGAGAAAGAGAAACAGACCAAGAATAGGAAGACAAAGAAGAAGAAGAAGAAGAAGAAGCAGAAGAAGGAAATGAAGAAGGATCACACGCTGGAACCTTCCTATTTTATCCTGACATCTTTCTAGTGGTATTGTATTGCTGTGTTGCTACTAGTATTAATTTACTTGAAGAAATGCACTTGTAGTACATAGCAGAGTAGTACTTGGCTTGACGACACATCATACTAATTAACTGGATTCTGGATGCATGTGTGACCCAGCCCTACACGATCAACAGTGCCAAGGTGATCTTCCTGACGCCGAGGCCATTCAAGGGCTCCGGCAACGTCTGCCTCACATGTGAGACGATCCTCCAGGAGCCCTTCCACTTTTGATGCCTCTCCTGCAAGGTCATTAATCAATTAGGAGTGTTAAGCAGCACTAATTAATCACTGCCTAATTGTCCTATCGGAATTAAACAAATCTTTAGTAGCACCTCATGATGAATCATGTACGTGTGTGTGTGTGTGTGTGTGTGCAGGTGGACCATGTGGTGGTGGAGCCTGGAGGGGATCTTGGCAGTGTCATGAGATAGTAATGCTATTGTTTTGCATCTCAATTTATTGTCACTGGTTCAATGAGCCAATGTTTTGCTACTGTATTGTCATCATGCTTTGATGCTATTGTTAAAGTAATACGCTATTGTCTTTCTATCCTTCCTCACTAAGCTAATGAAGGTTTCACCTTGTTCCTACTTGTGCAAACAGGGATCATGTTGTGTCATTCATACTTTTTAGTGGAACTGCACAAGAGGATACAATGAACTGTATCCCAGCCGGTGCTTTAACTCTGCTGGAAGTTCTTGATAATCTCTCAATATAATCTCAGCACTGGTAAACAAGAGTGATGTCAATCGTACATTGGAAGTGCATAAAAATATGTACTATTCAATGATTCCAGTCAGTGCTTTATCTTCTCTTCTGGGACTAGTTGAATAAGCTTCCTTGCTCAGGTTGGTACCGGCCTAAGGCCTTCATCTAGATTAGTGTGTTGTCATCTCTATTTGTATTGTGCTACTGTCATGAGAAAGTCCTTTATCTTTGCACGTTAAATCTTTGCAAGCTATGATACATGGCAATGCTTTGAGTGTTGAGCTAATTGGCACTGATGATATAAACTAATACCTCTCTTTAAGCAAGGCTACTATATTGCTAACTTTACCCATTAGGATAATGAGGATGCTTCTATTTGCTAGTGTATGTTTCATCAACTAGTGCCACTATTACAGTAATCTCACGTTCTCAATATATGTGCCAACAGGGATGCTCGATTTCAGTTCAATTGCACAAAAACTTTGGGTGGTTCATTGCCTCGACTACCTCATTCCTTTCCTGTCAGTGGCTTATCTCAGTTTCCAGTCAAAGGAAGCACTAATTGATAAGCTTCCTCACACAGGTTGGTACCGGTCTTCATCCTTATTATTGTGTTGTCATATCTAATGGTAATTTTGTATTATGCTACTATTGGCCGATTTCATAAAGTAGTAACTTGTGAGCCTAAACTCGCAGGCAAATCGTTACATTGGCCGATTTCAGTAGAACTGCACAAAAAGATCAGATGGACATATACTTATGCTGCTGCTTTGTACTCACAAGTTCACTCAGACAAGCATCGATATTGACAAGAAGAAGTGCCAGAGTGAACGCCAAAAATATTGCTTGGCACATAGCCCTGAAAAATGCAGTCCAGTGTTTGGTCTCAACCTGCGCTTTTCGGTTATCGGCTCGTATGCTGGTAGCGAACTGTATGCCATGGAGTCTGAAGATTCCAGACAAGTTGGTAGACGCATATATTCATATGGCACTTAACCAGTCTGCATGCCTATGATGCTCCATTTTAGTTGAACTGCACAAAAACTTTGGGTGGTTCATTTTGTCGATAGCCTCGTTTGTTGTCTGCAATGTAGATTTTTGGCGAGATACATGACAAAGATGGGCCAGTAAATTAGTTGGATGAAAGTAGTGGCCAAGTTGCTCAAACCTCTTGCGGCATCAAGGCCACTATCATGAGGAGAAACCTACAAGCAAAGTTCAGATAGTCTGTGCTACCTCTTATGTACTCAAAAGTTTGCTCAGACAAGCATTAATTTTACCAAGAAGTACCACCGAGTGAAAGTAGTTGGATGAAAGTAGCGGCCAAGTTGCTCAAACCTCTCGCGGCATCAAGGCCACTATCATGAGGATAAACCTACAAGAAAAGTTCAGATGGTCTCTGCTGCCTCTTATGTACTCGAAAGTTTGCTCAGACAAGCATTAATTTTAGCAAGAAGTACCACCGAGTGAACATCACTTGCCCGTCTGTACCGTAGGTGATTAATGTGTGTCGATGGATGATATTGGCTGTGTTCTCTCAATCATTTGGATGCCTAAACATGCTAAACTTGTGTATATCTGAATCTTTTGTGAATGTTAGCTATGAATATTGGCTTGTGATCTAAGTATGAATCATTTGGATGCATAGGCATGTTGAACTTGTCTATACATGAATTTTTTGAGTTGTTGATTGCCAATGTTGGCTATGAATATGAACGTATCCTGTGAACCTGAGTTTGACCTGAATGTTTACCTTTTCTGTTGTACTTGTTTGTGAATAGTTAGAATGTACTAGCAAGATGCCCATGCGTTGCACGGAACATCAAGATGCATTTGTATGAGTAGTTTATCTTATGGGAGAAAAGGATGAACGAGGGAAGGCCTTATTTGCAAATGTGGAGAGGGGTGTGGGTATATTTTTGCAAAATTGCCATAGTTTCCTTCCTATCTGTCAAATATAAATCGGATGGCCTATATTGCAGGATGGCAGGCACACTATCATCACCAACTCTGTTTTTTATAAGAGTAGAGATACTGTGGGATTGTGACGTCTGAGTGTCACACGGCACACCTTCGTTCCGAGAAGAATGGAACCTGCTTGTTAGGGTAGCAACGGCGCATGAGCTCCTTTTTTTATCTTTTTGCTTAGTCTCCCCCTTCCCTCTCAACCCCCGCCATAATGTTTTCGGCCGAAAAAACAAACATAATACTGCATTGTTTTTGGGCCTTGATGAAAAATCTACTGCTGGTTTATGTAGGTTGGCCCGCCCAGCAAATGGGCAGCTGGTCCCCCATGGACTGGGAGGCTAAAAATACAAGTTGTATCACGCAGAGACAAGTAAAAAAATACACCATCGAGAGCCATCCACTAAAAAGAATAATTCGTGCCTGATGTGCTTCTTCAGTCTTCCCTATGGTTGTTCTCTCGCCGCCCAAACCAGCAGCGTGGCCGGACTGCCTGCTGCCGCTCAGGGGCCGGCGGCGCTGCCTCGCGTCGTGCCGCCCGCGCCCTCTTAAATCCACAGATTTGTCAGCCTATTTAATAAATGATTTTTTTACAACGAAGACTGTCATCGCGGAGCTGTTTTTTAGGGGTATCAGGGATCTAGCAGTAGCAGGTATCATATTTTTCCGAGGGCGAACTAGTATCAGGTCGACCTAGGTTATGTTATTTAACATGCGCAGCCCACGACATAGCGAGACCGTGGTTTCAACTTAATTTTTTGAGGTCCATCATGTATGTACCGGCCTATGGGCCTCCCAGCCTAGGTTTTATTTTTTCTTAAACATCGGCAGCCCAATCTATCTTTTTATAATAAAACGCAGATCTCTGTTCTATTTTTCTATATATAAGAATAAGAATGCCGGGTCCAATTTATGTTTCCCTTGCTAACCACATTATATATATATATATACTTATATTATTATTATTATCATATATTTAATTAAAACTTATATATACATTATAAAAACATCCCACGTCTTATCAACTTATAAAAATAAATATTTAACAGAAGTTGGCAAGGGAAATCGTGGTTAAGGCAACGAAAATCCTGGTGATTGCTCACAAAAGTAGCGAAGATTTAAGGACCGATGTAATAATAACGTGCTCATTTTTCCTTTGAGCAATAACTCTCTAATTAGCTAATTTTATATATAATAAAATGTCCACCTCCTGTTTATTTTTTGATACTAATTGCACCGTCTAACCTATCAATTTATTTACAACAAGCCCAGCAAATCCGTGTATTTCAAGAAAGTGCAAATCTACTGTGATTTCTTAGAAAAAATTAAATGGGCCGCATTGATGCTACATTATTTGTTCACCAAACCTAGCAAATTGACCGTACATTCTAGAAAATATGGGTTAAATATGTTTCTCTCTAAAAAAATGGTTAAATATGTTCTGCATTTTTGCAGGCTGACATGTGGGCCAATAGGTCGAAGCCTACGCAAGGCGTTGTCAATTTAGTCAACCAATGATTTTGACATCCACAGCCATTGGATTTATATCCAACGGCCGGCATGCATCTTCAATCTCTCGTCTTCTTCCTCTAGCGCCGCCGGGACCACCTGCTTCAGCCTCCGGTGGCTAGTGGCTCTGCTTAGCATGCATCGCTGCGAAGCGCTACCCCACCGTCGGCCAGGCTATCCCTCCAGCCCTGCACACCTCCTGTTATTCTCCACCGACTGCAGCCCCACGCCGCACCAGAGGCAGTTAACCCTTGTACTCCTCTCCATCTGCGACTCCACTGCCGCGTCTTCCCATCTCCGGCTCATTCCCGTCCGGGGCCTCACCGTCGTCCACCGCCTTGGCGCGCTCGGCACTGCGTAGTCAACGTGGTCACCAAACGAGAGTCATTGGAGGAGGACAGTACGTGGAGAGGCTGACAGTGGGAACACACCTGTTCATGGACGCACGCATGCAACTGGCTCCTTATTAGGCCAAACAAATTATTCCTCCTCCTCCAGCTCACCAGCTACATCTTCGCACGCAAGCAAGTTCGTCCTTATTACGCGGAAAAAATGTTTTCTCTCCCGGACAGCTGGGACCCAGCAGCTAAATCTTCGCACACAAGGAAGTGCCCCCTTATTATGGGCAAAACAAATTATTCCTCCCCCTGATAGCTAGGACCCACCAGCTAGATCTTCGCACGCAAGGAGTCTGACATGTGGGCCATTAGGTCGCCTACGGAAGGCGTTGTCAAATTAGTCAACAAAATGATTCTGACATCTGTAGTCGTTGGATGTACATCCAACGACCGCCGGCATGCATCTTCAATCTCTCGTCTTCTTCCTCTAGCGCCGGCGGGACCTCCTGCTCCCGCCTCCGGCGGCCCGTGGTGCTGCTTCGCACGACTTGCTGCGAAGCGCTAGTCCACCGCCGGCCAGGCCATCCCTCCACCCCTCCACCCCTCCTATAATTCTCCGTCGACTGCAGCCCTAGGCTGCAGTGAACCAGTCAACCCTCGTAAGTCGTACTCCTCTTAGGCTGCGACTCCACTGCCGCATCTTCCCCATCTCCGGGTAGTTCCCGACCAAGGCCTTGCCGTCGTCCACCGCCTTGGTGCGCTCGACGCAGCGTGGTCAACGTGGTCAACAAACGAGAGTCATCGGAAGAGGACTGTACATGGAGAGGCTGACAGTGGGGACGCACCAGGTCCATGGATGCACGCATGCAACCGCCTCCTTATTACGTGAAAATAAAATTATTCCTCCCCCTAAAAGATGGGACCCACCACGTATATCTTCGCAAGGAAGGAAGTGCCTCCTTATTCCTTCCCCTGGTAGCTGGGACCCACCAAAAACATCTTTGCATGCAAGGAAGTGCCTCCTTATTATGGGCAAAAAATATATGATTCTGCCCCTGACCGCTGAGACTCGCTAGCTATATATTCACACGCAAGGATGTGCCTCCTTGTCCTCCCTGGCAGCTGGGACCCACTCGGTCGAAGTGTACGTAGTGTTGTCTATGTACATACCGGTCGATCGTTCTGTCTGCCATGATGAACCGTGGCTGAGTAAGGAGGGGTAGCAGTTCAGGTAGCCCCGTCTAAATCCTGTACACATACGACAGCTACGCTGCGAAAAAGACAGCCATGTACGTACATACGGGTGTGATCTCGAACGCGTACAGCGACGGCGTCCTGTTCATCGGCAGCCAACCGGCTAGGTCGGAACGAAGGAAACAGCGTTGTGTTCATCGGGAGGCAACCGACTGGGTCGGAATACGACATGTTCATCGAGAGCCAACCGGCTCGGATGGAATAACCGAAACGAGGTCTGGCATACCGCAGAACGGAGCAAATGGCCTTCTGTTCGACCGCCTACGGTCGAAACAGGGTCATGTTCATCGGGAAGGGTCAGGCGGACCGTAGAATGGAGGAAACGGCCTTCTGTTCGAGTGCCTGCGGTCGAAACGGGGTGCTGTTGATCGGGAGGGGTGTGGCGTACCGCAAAATGGAGGAAACGGAATTGTGTTGGAGCGCCTACGGTTGAAACGGGGTCCTGTTCATCGGGAGGGGTGTGGCGTACCACAAAATGGGACTCCACGGGCTCTTGTTCATCCACCGTCGACTTCCTCCAGCCTCCACCTGCTACTGTTTATCCACCATCGACTTCCTCCTTCCTCCACCAGCCACTGTTCATCCACGGGGTCCTGTTCATCCAGCCTCCACCGGCTACTGTTCAACCAGCCCTCCATAGGGTCCTATTCATCCAGCCTCCACCCGCTACTGTTCAACCAGCCCTCCATGGGGTTCTGTTCATCTACCCCCAACCGGCTCGGGTGTGGCGGCCTCCTCGATCGGGGTCCTGTTCATCCAGCGACAATGGCCTCTACTACCACGGGGTCCTATTCATCCAACCCCCCACCGGGAACTGTTCATCCAACCCCCAACAACAATCATTGTTCATCAAGAGGCAGCAAGTTCGATCGGCTTCAGTTAGCAGCAGTAGCAAAGGATCGAATCACTCGGGTTCAGTTAACAGCCAAGTCGATCGCTCGGGTTCAGTAACGTAGCTAGTGCAATCGCTCGGGTTCAGTAAGCGAACGCCTCGCTCGGGTTCAGTTAGAGCCCAACACCTCGCACACACGCGCGTACGTGTACGAGAGAAATGCGCAAACCTCCATGCATTGCTCGGACCCGACCACCCACCGTAACCGGGAACTCCCCAAAATTTTCCTCGCCCTCGCTTCTACCATGATATTTTCCGTCATGGACGGCCCAAAGAATGTCATGCAGGTGTGTCCCCAGCCCGCCTAGGACGAAAAGCCCATTTTCTGTCATGATTTTTTTGTCATAGAAGTAGGAGCCCACCACATCTATGATGATACGTGCTTTTGTCACAATTATCGTCATAGAAGTGTCACAAGCATGACAGAAAAAAAATTCGTTTGGCCCAAAATGTCACGGATGTGTCTTTTTTTTGTAGTGGTTTGATTCGCGTTTGCTACTTTGATAATTTGATATGTGGGTGGACCGATGCTTGGGTGCTGTTCTTACTTGAACAAGCCTCCCACTTATGATTAACCCCCTCGCAAACATCCGCAACTACGAGAAAAGTATTAAGATAAAATCTAACCATAGCATTAAACATATGGGTCCAAATCGGTCCCTTGCGAAGCGCATAAACTACGGTTTAAGCTTTTGTCACTCTAGCAACCCATCATCTAATAACTACTCCACACTGCATTCCCTTAGGCCCAAAGATGGTGAAGTGTCATGTAATCGACGTTCACATGACACCACTAAGGTAATCACAACATACATATCATTAGAATATCGAACACACATATCAAATTCACATGATTACTTGCAACATGACTTCTCCTGTGACCTCAAGAACAAAAGTAACTACTCAGAAATGATATTCATGCTCAAGATCAGAGGGGTATTAAATAGCATAATGGATCTGAACATATAATCTTCCACCAAATAAACCATATAGTAATCAACTACAAGATGTAATCAACAATACAAGTCACCCATAGGTACCAATCTGAGGTTCTGGTACAAAGATTGAACACAAGAGATGAACTAGGGTTTGAGAGGAGATGGTGCTGTTGAAGATGTTGATGGAGATTGTCCTCCCAAAGATGAGAGGGTTGTTCGTGATAATGATGGCGATGATTTCCCCCTCCGGGAGGGAAGTTCCCCTGGCGGAATCGCTCCGCCGGAGGGCAAAAGTGCTCCTGCCCAAGTTCGCCTCGAGACGGCGGTGCTCTGTACCGAAAGTCCTCTCCTTATTTTTTCTAGGTCAAAATACCTTATGTACCAGAAGATGGGCACTGGAGGTGGGCTGGGCTGCCCACAACCCACCAGGGCGCGCCTGGGGGGCCTGGCGCGCCCTAGTGTCTTGTGGGCACTAGGTGGCCCCCCTCCGGTAGTTCTTTTCTCCAATAACTATTAAATATTCCAAAATAATTCTCCGTAAAATTTCAGCTCATTTGGAGATGTGCAGAATAGGTATCTCTGATGTAGCTTTTTCAGGTCGAGAATTCTAGCTGCCGGTACTCTCCCTCTTTGTGTAAACCTTGCATATTATGAGAGAAAAGGCATTAGAATTGCTCCATAAAGCAATATTATGCATAAAAACATTATAAATAACAGTAAGAAAACGTGATGCAAAATGGACGTATCATTTGTATTCAATATGCAAGCGGTGCCTTCTGTAATTATCGTTATAATGCCATAAATATGAATCAGTTTGACTTAAGATTTTGGCCAAGCTGGGTTGCCTGCCTCCTGTGTTTAAACCTACATTCCCGATTGTTCGGCTAGGGGGTAAAGGGAGCACCTCTGTGATTGTTACTACCGGGTCATTCGGGTTAGTACCTCAGACTGGGTGAAGCCGAAAGTTAGCTATCTTAAGAATATAATTGGTCGGCAACGACAGAAGTGAAAATTTCGGTTCATTAAGACCACAGAGTTCGAGAACTTTTACCAAACTAAATCCTCAATATTTTCCTCCCACATTGATCGGTGGTGAGGTTTCATGATCATGGTCAACATGACAGCCTGGGAAAAGGAACTTATAAAGGAACTATTTTTTCCAGAAGATGTTTCTTAAGTTAAATAGTATATAACATATCTCTCCGTCTACCTTTGTTTATAAAACCGTATGGCCGGATTGCCTTGTTTGCCGTAAATCTTTGCCCTCATAAAGGCTTTATAAAGTGGGACAAACACTTCCCGGCTACTGGCAGAGGAGGTTGAAGCCGATGGTCGGTCAAAAATATTTGTACAATGCTTATCTGAGCATTAATGATGTAAAGTACTTGGATACATAGAATCATTACACATAAATTGTGAGTAAAGTAAATTTACCGTAGCTCATCTTTTAAAGAGTCAAGGGCACAATCTCACTGAGACAACCGAGCAGCTGACATAACGCTCTCATAATTCCCTATTGGCATTGATTTCCTATCTATTAAGCCCCTTGGGGCCGACCTTGGCGAGCTCGGCTTTCGCTAGCTCTAGCTCCTTTAAGAGATCTTTATTCTATTTCCGAGAAGTCTGTGTTAAACACAACAAAATTTTCTGTCAAGCGGGTATCAATCCTTAATTCAGCCACCCGTGCCCACATTAAGGCTCGGGGGCTACTGGGCTTTGTGCTTCTCACTTAAAAGCCATTAATGGGTTACATCGATCCATTGATCTGGTGTTGCCACCCGACCAGTGGCTCGGGGGCTACTGCATTGACGATTCAACGCAGACAATTTACAAAGTGCAAATCAGTTTCCGAGGAGATTAGGATTCTTAGGTTGGTCGGCCGCACCCTACCTGAGTCTCGGGGACTATGCACACCGCGTTTCCATTCTTACGTATGCTGCTGAGCTAGGAATTGATCCTCAGGCCGATTTCACAAATCGAACTGAGTCTCAGGGACTACTGGGATCAGCGGTTTCATGTTTACTTCAGGTGCATCTCAGATTTTAGGCCGACACACACCTTGAGGGCTACTGGGTATACATCTCGGCAGAGAATAAATTGCACCAATCAAGAAAAAATATATCCTCAAAAAATCAGCCCAAGACCGAGGTGGTGCACCACCTCGGAAGCAGTCCGGCGTAAAGCCTGGATGCAAGTGGCTGGATTCGTAGAGGGCATTTCCAGCATTTCAAGACTGAGGTAATCTATGACACCTCGTATGCCGACCGGCGTTGGAGCTTGGCTGCAAAAAAGACACCTCGGATACAGTCCGACGTTGGAGTTGCTTGCAAGAGGACACCTCGGATGCAATCCGGCGTTAGAGCTCGGATGCAAGAGAGCACCGCTACATGGGAAAAACTTCAAACCCGAGGTGTGGAGTAAAAATAACAAGGCATTGATAGAGGCCGAGAACTTAAAGGGGCTCCTCGGATGCCCGACGTGTGAACTCTTCGATTACAGCTCGGCGATACTCAAGATCGAAGATAGGAAGATTAGTTGTACCAGCTTTCAAGACCGATGGCCAAAGACGAAGAATGGCTCGGAAGAACCAATGAGCGTTCCCAACTTGAAGACCGGTTCAGGGGGCTACTGACGGTGTCCTGGATTAGCGGGTACTCACCATGTCATCTCCCGATCAGTGGTTCAGGCTGAGGACCTCCATGCGGTTCACTAATGGGCCACTTCGGGCAGCCCATGACATATACAAGGAAGATTCCACAAGACTTGGTGATCAAGACTAGGACTCCTCTCCACCGACATAGCCGACTAGGACTCTTGTTATCCTAGGCCTCCGGTACATTATATAAGCCGAGGCTAGGCTAGTCGATAGATCATTATGACATTCATCATCATACCCCTAGGGTTTAGACCACAACTTATGATCTTGAGGTAGATCAACTCTGTACTCGATACATAATCATCAATATTAACAAGAGCAAGATGTAGGGCTTTACCTCCATCAAGAGGGCCCGAACCTGGGTAAACATCGACTCCCTTTTTCCTGTTACCATCGATCCAAGATCCACAGCTCGGGACCCCCTACCCCGAGATCCACCGATTTTGGCACCAACACCTCCCCCCGGGCCCATGACAAATTCCTCAAGATTTTTTTTTTAAGGGGCGTAGTTAGAAGAAAATTTTCTCATACCCCCACCCCCAAACATGCACGCTTTCTCTTTTACCCCTGCTACTTATGAGCTGCGTTGGGATTTTCCCCGAAGATGAAGGGTGAAGCAATGTAGTAGCGGCTGGTATTTCCCTCAGTGAGAACCAAGGTCATCAAACCAATAGGATAACTGCACAAATTCCTAGTAAGAATTACCTGCACACACAAGAGCAAATAGTTGCACCCAAAGCGGACAAGAGGGTTGTCAATCCCCTTGAACTCGTTACTTGCAATGATTAAATCTGGTAGTGATAGATAGATAAATTGAAAAGTAAAATAAAAAAAGAGTAAAATTTCAGGAAGGTATTGTTGGTTTTAGTAATATAATAAAAGTAGACTCGGGGGCCATAGTTTTCACTAGATCCTTCTCTCTCGAAATATAGCATACGGTGGGTAAACAAATTACTCTGTTGGGTAATTGATAGAAAAGCGCATAGTTATGATGTTATTCATGGCAATGATCATGTATATAGGCATCACGTCCGTGACAAGTAGACTGAAACGATTCTGCATCTACTATTATTACTCCACCAATCGACCGACTCCTGCCTGCATCTATGGTATTAAGTTCGCAACAAACAGAGTAATGCTTTAAGCAAGATGACATGATGTAGACAGAATAAACTCAAGCAATATGATTAAACCCCGTCGTTTTACCCTTAATGGCAACAATACAATACGTGCCTCGCTACCCCTTCTGTTGCGAGGTGAGGACACCACAAGATTGAACCCATTACAAAGCACCTCTCCCACTGAAGATAAATCAACCTAGTTGGCCAAACCAAATAGATAGATCGAAGAGAAATACAAAGCTATAACAAACATGCATAATAAAGTTTAAAAAAGACTCAATTACTTTCAATGAATAATCTGATCATAAACCCACAATTCATCGAATCCCAACAAACACACCGCAAAAGAAGATTACATCGAATAGAGCTTCATGAAGAATATTGTATTGAAGATCAAAGAGAGAGAAGAAGCCATCTAGCTACTAGCTATGGACCCGTAGGTCTATGGTAAACTACTCACACATCATCGGAAGGGCAACAAGGTTGATGTAGCAGCCCTCAGTGATCGATTCCCCCTCCGACAGAGTACCGGAAAAGGCCTCCAGATGGATCATGGAAGAACAAAATCTTGCGGCAGAAAAAAAATAGTTTCAGGTGGCTTTCTATTGGTTTGGGAATTTACGATAATTTATAGCGCCGGAATTAGGTCAAACGGAGTTGTGTGGGACCCACGAGCTCAGGTGGCGCCCCCTGGGGGCGCGTCGTGTGAGCTCGTGACTCTCTTGTAGATCTTCTGGTCTCCTCCCGAATGTTCTAGGGTCCCTTCTGGTCCAAAAAAATCACCGTAAAGTTTCATCATGTTTGGACCTCGTTTGGTACTAATTTTCTGAAAAGCCAAAAACAAGCAAAAATTATCAACTGACACTGGGCACTGAGTTAATAGGTTGATACGTCTCCGTCGTATCTATAATTTTTGATTGTTTCATGCCAATATTCTACAACTTCATATACTTTTGGCAACATTTTATATTATTTTTGGGACTAACATATTGATCCAGTGCCCAGTGCCAGTCCTGTTTGTTGCATGTTTTTGTTTCGCAGAAAATCCATATCAAACGAAGTCCAAACGCAATAAATTTTTAGAAAGAATCATTTTGGAATATATGTGATTTTTGGGCAGTGGAATCAACGCGAGATGATGCCCGAGGGTCCCACAAGCACAAGGGGCACCCCCCTTACCCAGGGCACGCCTGGCAAGCTTGTGGCCACCCAGTAGCTCGGTTGGAGGTGTCCATCGACCGCAAGGAAGCTTCTATCCGGATAAAAATTGTGTTAAAATTTCAGCCCAATCGGAGTTACGGATCTCCGGATATATAAGAAACGGTGAAAGGCCAGAAAACAGCGACGCAAAACAGAAGAGAACAGAGAGAGAGATACAATCTCGGAGGGGCTCCCCCCTCCCCCCTCCGCCGCCATGGAGGCCATGGACCAGAGGGGAAACCCTCCTCCCATCTAGGGGGGAGGTCAAGGAAGAAGAACAAGGAGGGGGATCTCTCCCCCTTTCTCCTGGTGGTGCCAGAATGTCGCAGGGGCAATCATCGTGATGGCGATCTACACCAACAACTTCGCTGCCGTCATCACCAACTCTCTCTCCCCCTCTATGCAGTGGTGTAACACCTCTTCTCCCTATTGTAATCTCTACTTAAACATGGTGCTTAATGCTTCATATTATTATCCAATGATGTGTTGCCATCCTATGATGTTTGAGTAGATTCATTTTGTCCTATGGGTTGATTGATGACCGTGATTGGTTTGAGTTGTATGTTTTATTTTGGTGTTGTCCTATGGTGCCCTCCGTGTCGCACAAGTGTGTGTGATTCCTGTTGTAGGGTGTTGCAATACATTCATGATTCCTTTATGGTGGCTGGCTAGAGTGACAGAAGCTTACACCCGAGTAAGGGGTTTGTTGCGTATGGGAGTAAAGAGGACTTGATACTTAATGCTATGGTTGGGTTTTACCTTAATGATCTTTAGTAGTTACGGATGCTTGCTAGATTTCCAATCATAAGTGCATATGATCCAAGTAGAGAAAGTATGTTAGCTCATGCCTCTCCCTCATATAAAATTGCTATAATGATTACAGGTCTAGTTATCGATTGCCTAGGGACAAATAACTTTCTTGTGACAAAAAAGCTCTCTACTAAAACTAACTTAATTGTTCCTTTATCTAAACAGCCCCTAGCTTTTATTTATGTGTTCGTTATTATCTTGCAAACCTATCGCTTTACACCTACAAAGTACTTCTAGTTTCATACTTCTTCTAGGTAGAGTTGTATCGGTGGTCTATAGAACTTGAAGGGAATGTAAATTCTGCCTTTAGCTCCTCATTGGGTTCGACACTCTTACTTATCGAGAAAGGCTACAATTGATCCCCTACACTTGTGGGTTATCCAGACCTTTTTCTGGCGCCGTTGTCGGGGAGCAATAGCGTGGGTGAATATTCTCGTGTGTGCTTGTTTGCTTTATCACTAAGTGGGTTATATTTTCAGTTCTAAGTTGTTCTCTATCTTTAGTTATGGATATAGAACATGAAATACCAAAAAAATTAGGTGTACTTGCTACTCATGGAGATGGATAACCTCCTAAAACCCTCGATGCTCGTTATGTGAAAAATATTAAACACTACTTTGATAATCCTGAGAAAACCCCATTCAACTTGATAATGGGAGACACGTTAGATCAACGTGAATACTTTAGGGATTATCGCTTGACTCAAAAAGGGAAACTCTTATGGGATCAAATTGAAATGTTGCATTGGTATGCTTCGGATCTATGCTTGAGATATGATTATACTTGTTGCTCTAGGATGAAGGCTCCACACCTTCCCTTTTCATGTGAATTTAATGATAATGAAACCTTGGCTTCTTATGCTAATGGTATATATGATTACTATGATGTGGAACGAATAGAAGAATTTGTTGCTTTTAAGGGTGCTTATGAAATTGAATATTTGGTTGAAAAGTGTGAAAATTATGATGATGCTGTTTATAGACCTGAAAATTATGCTATACTTAAATATTGCAATGAGAATTATGAATATAATGCCGATATTAATGAGTTTATTGAGAAAGTCTCCGCTGTCCAAGAAGAGACTAATATTTTGTAGGAAACTATAGAAGAAGAAATTGATGACATTGTGAGCTCATTAGATGAAAAAGATGACGAGGAGAGCGAAGAACAAAATGAGGAAGAGTGGATTAGCTACCCGTGCCCACCTTCTAATGAGATTAACTCTTTATCCCATACATTGTTTAATTACCCTTCGTTCTTATCGAAGGATGAACGCTATGATAATTGCTATTATCCCTTGGATTCATTTGAAATATCCCTTTTTGATGAAATTGATGCTTGCTATTGTTGCGGCCATGATGCCAATATGAATTATCCTTATGGAGATGAACTTGCTATAGTTCCTTATGTTAAAAATGAAATTGTTACTATTGCGCCCACACATGATAGTCCTATTATCTTTTTTAATTCTCCAAACTACACTATATCGGAGAAGTTTGCGCTTATTAAGGATTACATTGATGGGTTGTGTTTTACTACAACACATGATGATTTTGATGAATATAGTATGCATGTGCTTGCTGCTCCTACTGGCAATTATTATGAGAGAGGAACTACATCTCCACCTCTCTTTGTTTCCAACACAATAAAATTGCAAGAAACTGCTTATGCTATGTATCGGCCTTTACTTTGTGTGCATGAATTGTTCTTATATGACATGTCGATACATAGGAAGAGAGTTAGACTTCGTTGTTGCATCATATATATTACTTTGTGCTCAATACTAAAATACAAATCATTGTTAATTAAAATTGGTTTTGATATACCTTGGGATCCGAGTGGATCACTTACTTGATCACTTTATGCCTAGCTTAATGGCTATAATGAAAGCGTTGCCAGGGAGTAAACCCAGAAGTCTTAGAGAGTCATTTTATTATGTTGTGTGCTTTTAAAAAGTTTAAAAACAAAAAAATATAGAGGGGAACCTAAAACTTTTAAAAAAGAAAAGTGAAAGTAAGAAAGACGAGCACCGTTGAAGTGGGGGAGCTCCTTGAACTTTGTTCATGCCCATGGAAACTTTGAAAATCTTCAATTATAGAAACTTTTCAACAAAAATAATTATCCCCTTGTACAAATCCATTGTATTATAAAAATAATGTGCCAAGGTTTGCCTTTAGGATGATTAGATTGCTTGTTTGGTATGTGCGGTGCAAAAACAGAAACTTTTGCTGTAGTGCGTGAATTTACATTTTTTTACTGGGACGTGCAAAAAATCTGAAATTTTTACACATTACTGCCATACAATTTTTTTATTTTTTCCTAATTTTTCAGAATTTTTTCAGTTACATATATATATGTACCATCTGCATCTTTACAGATTGTCCTGTATTCACAGATTGCTGTTATAGTTTCATTATTTGCGTATGTTTCAAATCTTGTTGAGCCTCCTTTGACTTGGGGCCATAGAATTGTGATAGCATACAGTGGGTAATGATTGATTATAATTATACAGTAATGCTACAGCAGTACATGATGGGACTTGATGTTATATGTACTAACCCCGCTAATAAAAAGTTCGGTTAAGTTTTGTGTGGATGAAGTGTTCGAAGATCGAGGAGGTATTGATATGAGAAGAATGAGGAGAGGCAAGAGCTCAAGCTTGGGGATGCCCGAGGCACCCCAAGTAAATATTCAAGGAGACTCAAGCATCTAAGCTTGGGGATGCCCCGGAAGGCATCCCATCTTTATTCGACAATTACAGGTATGTCTCGGTTTTTGTTTTGTTCACATTATATGCGTAAATCCCTGGAGCGTCTTTTGTGTTTATTTTTCCCTTTTCTTTTATGCACCATGCTGGTATGAGATAGTCCTTGGTTGATTTAAAGAATGCTCTTTGCACTTCACTTATATCTTTTGAGTATGGCTTTTTAGAATGCTTCATCTGCTTCACTTATATCATTTGAAGTTTGGATTGCCTATTTCTCTACACATAGAAAACCACCATTTGTAGAATGCTCTTTTGCTTCACTTATATTTGTTAGAGCATAGGCAAATATTTTGTAGAAATAATTAAAATCTCTTGCTTCACTTATATCTATTTAGAGAGTCAACAGGAATTGGTCATTCACATGGTTAATCATAAAATCCTACATAAAACTTGCATATCACTGAATATGATATGTTTGATTCCTTGCAATAGTTTTGCGATATACAGATGATAATATGTGGGAGGTACTACTGAATGATTGTGGTTTACTAAGAATATTGGTGTTAAGGTTTGTGATTCCCGAAGCATGCACGTATAGTCTCTCGTTATGCTAAGAAGTTGGAGCATGATTTATTATTGATTGTCTTCCTTATGAGTGGCGGTCAGTGTCGGTGTCAAAACTGGCAGACCTCGGGGTAGGGGGTCCCGAGTTGTGGATCTAGGATCGATGGGGAACAAGGGATGACGAACACAGTGTTTACCCAGGTTCAGGCCCTCTCGAAGAGGTAATACCCTACGTCCTGCTTGATTGTATTGGATGTATTATGTGGTTTACAGAGTAGATCTACCTCGAGATCAGCATGAGCTAAACCCTAAGGAGATGAGGTGATGAATGTAGCTCTAGCCCTAAGACTAAAAACCCTCAGTTTATATAGACACTGGTAGGTTAGGGTTACCGAAGATAGATTACAATAAGGGTTTAAAGAGATCCTGCGCCTTCTTGACTTGGAGGGCACACCACGGCTTCGTAGATCTCCTATCATTATACGGCTCCACCAGTCCGGCCCATGTAGAATGGGCCATCGCCCCGAGGACCCCTTAGTCCATGACTCCCTCAGTAGCCCCCAAACTTGCCTCCAATACCGGGGATTATCCTCTGGAATATTCAGATCGTCGGCTTGCGATACGAGTTCTTCCATTCCTCCATTCAGTTGGGAGCCAGATTACTTTCGCAGAATCCTATCCAGAACCCGGACTAATGTGCTTTAGGCCCAGACAGTTTTAAGACTCCGGGCTCCGAAGACATCTCGAGGCCAAGGTGGGTCCATCAGAGTTTAATGCCGTTCCTCGGGGCAAGGGCTTCGCACACTTTTTCAGAGGGCGTGCGGCCCAACACCGTCTTTCCACGAACCCATCCTTCCCTCTTCACGCTGGGATGCTTATTTATAGATCCAAAAGTGCTGGGAATAGTTACCTCCCCCCCATCCGCAAAAAACAACACCGAAAAAAATTCTCCAACGCCATGGCTGACCTTCCAGGTTCATCCTCACGCCCCCATGGCCCACTCCCAGGTGATTGGTCAAGCTGCTCGGATTTGCACCTCCATTTGAGGTGCTTGTAGGCGCAATGCTTCCTCCCTCCGGCTGATTTGGTCTCCATTTGCGCCGGACTCATCTCCGTCAATGGCTGCGCCCTTGCGGAGAACTCTCCCGCCCCAAGTAAGGAGGAGAGGGTATGTCTCGTGCCCTTCCTTCTAAGAGGCTTGGGCTTCCCTATTCATCCCTTTCTGCGGGGTCTGTTGGAGTTCTACGGGATTCATCTTCACAACCTCACCCCAGGGTCCATCTTGCACATCTCTGGCTTTGTAGCCTTGTGCGAGATATTTTTGAGTTGCGAGGCCCACTTTGACTTGTGGAGGAAGTATTTCTGCCTTGTCCCTCGCCTCCGGGAGGGATCTATATTTGAGTTGGGCAGCGCCAAGGTATGGCGGATAGCAGGAACAGGGTACCCATTTGGGACCCCTCAAAAGGATCCTGAAGGATGGACTTTGGAGTGGTTCTATATCGACGACGTTCCCCTAACCGATCCAATTCGGCAAGGGTTGCACGAATACTCAAACGACCCGCCTATAAAGCAGTTTAACTGGCGGCCCAGAGGCCCTTCCCAATAGGACAGCGAGGAGGTGCGTGCGCTAGCGGCCAAGATCAGGCTGTTAACCAGCAGCAAGCTGACCATGGTTGAAGTAATGGCCATTGCTATTACCCAATGAGTGCAACCCCTCCAGCAGCGGGGTCATCCTTTATGGTGCTACAACGGGACCAACAACGTAACCCGTTACCAACGACAAGGGCCAGATAACAAAGCGGCTCTGGCCAAAATATTGGCCGGTCTCTTCAAGGGAGAGGAAGCGGAGTTCGCTCGTATGAGTATTCGGGAAGGCTACTCCGGATACAATCCGGCGGACTGGGTAAGCCGCAGTCCATTATTTTGAACTCACAGATTATGCTCAAATTCTAACTAACCGTAACTGAACAGGGATGGAGGCGTCAGGTTGCATCCATTAATTGCCCTCCTCAACCAGAGGACTGTTCCCATGATGACGATCCAGGGTATCATGACGACCCGGAGACGTCGATTGCTTTTGAAGACGGGGTGTTATACCAGGAGAGCCTTGATGGTGCCAAGGTTGCTGTGACAGCCGATCACCCCAGGGCTCTTCCCTCCTCCACAGTAAGTGAAAAGAAGACCTTCACCCGAACAGGGCGCTCATCTCGCGCTATTCCCCACGTGTTGACTTCTGCTCCCAAGGGTCGCCACACTACACGTAAGACCATTTTGGGAGGAGTGCAGACCGCGCCAACTTCGGCCCCTAATGGGAGATCAAAGCGGAAAGCCTCCGCCGAAGCGGAAGCACCTGCCCCTCGGCCCAGCGGTAACGTATTTCGGAATTGCAGCGAGGGTTGATTTTAGCACTCTTTTACTAAAACTTGCTCAACTATTGCAGAAGGCGTATGCCTCTGCACCAATCCGAAGATTCCCCGGGTGCGCTGAATCGCAACTCCGGTCCCAATTCTTCGGCACAAGCCAGAGCCTCCCCCGAACACACGGCGGCTAGCGCGCCTCCGGCGGACTCCGATGATGTTTCAGTCACCAACTCCAAAGTCGAGAGCGTAATGAATCATCGCCGCCGAAGGGAGACGTTACGTCATACTGCCTTTGCCAAACAGGAATTTAGTGCTTTTAATTTGGTGGACGCGTACCTTGGAGCGGCCCGGACAGGTCTTGAAGGGATCGCCAGTCTTTTTGCCGCCAAGGTGCAGGTATATAGCTTGAAAGCAGATCATGTTCCCTAACCACCTAGCCCCCAAGCCTTAATTTGGGCGGGACGGCCGAGTTAAGGGTGTCTAATGATACTAATTTTGTAGGCTGTAAGAGAGCAGAACGAAAAGTTGTCCGAGCACCTTAAAGTGAGTCAGACACAGTTGGTCGAAACCAAGGCCGAACTAGATGCGGCTCAAAAAGTCAGCAGCGAGTTGTTCGGTAAGTAGAAAAGACTTGTTGCGCTGGTATACGCTGTATTTTATGCATTAACACCGTATTCTCCGTATAGTCGCGGGAGTTGTGAGCGAGCTGCGGAGGGAGCTAGTGGTTGGCAAACGGGTGCTGACGCAAAGTCAGGAGGAGAAAAATGAGCTCGAGGAAGAGAACCGGCGAAAAACCGAGGAAATTGAAAGCTTAAGAACCCAGCTGGCGCAAGCCTTGGAGGAGAACCAGAAGCTAAAAGGTGGCATATTTGGTAAGTACTGCTCTGACCGGTATGATGGTCCAGTGTCATTGGCGTTGTAATGACGATATGCAACACTTGCTTGATAGGTCTCCTGACTGGGCGGCCCGAGGAAGAAGTTAGCGCCTATGACGGGAATCTTGTAAAGGAGCTGTCGAAGACCTATGAAAGGGCCCGGAAAGCCATGAAGAGCATGGTGAAGGCATTATGGCCGTCAGATGTGCCGCCAGAGAGTATGGCTGAACTAGCCAGTCGCTTTACAGGGGCTCGGTGAAGGTTTGAATTATGGAAGATCTCGGCCTGTCGAGAAGGAGCACGCGAAGTGTGGGCTTGGTAAAGACCCATTTCACCAAGCTAGACCCGGTGCATATGGCCCGGGTTGGTCCTGTGGGTCCTGACGGCCGACAGATACCACTGAGCTTGGTGTACGATGAGGTGATGCCAGCCGCTCGCTATTCTCAAAAGGATTGTGCTTTAGAACAATTGATAGACAATGTCGAGAAAGAGTAATCTTGTCAATTCTATCTATCTATGTACTTTACGTTGACCGTGCTCAATCCGCGTTCTTATTGTTATTTTTTGAAAGAATGTTGTCTTAACCGGCCATCGGCTTCTGCCTCCCCGATCAGAGATCGGGGAGTGTTCTGTACTGTGTGCCATGGGAAACAAGGCAAGAATTCGGGAACCAGGCAATCCAGCCCTCTGGTTTGAACAGACGAAACATGTGCGGAAAGCTATATTATATTACTGTTTAACGTAACAAACATCTTCTGATGAAAATAGTTCCTCCAAGGGTTCCTTTCATTGGGTAAAATTATAGTCCGGATATGTAGGATCAACGGACACCAATGGCTTTGAAAAAGAGCCCTGGTAGTAAGCTTGAGGCTATATTCACTTCCCTTAGCCTGACTTGTTGTATTCTGTAAGAATGCTAGCTTTCGGCTTCACCTGTCTGAGGTACGGTCCCAGATGACCCAGTCGTAACAATCACAGAGGTGCTCCCTTTACGCCCTAGCCGAACAATCGGGAACGTAGGGGTAAGCACAGGAGTCAGGCAACCTAGCTTGGCAAAGATCTTAAGTCGAACAAGTGCATATGTTGGCTTAACATGTGTGAGAAGGACGCAATCCATACGAATGCGATTTATACATTTATTCGGCTCTTCTAAGGGAGCCCCCATGCACAGCTGGGTGTTACATTCAATGATATATATAAAACGAGCTTGGTATGGTTCGGTTTAGCCGAACTAGCAGCATGTCGAAAAGAGAGAAGAAGGGAAAATAAAAGAAGGAAAAGGTGGAGATATATGTCAAGCTCAGGCGTAAAAACGCCGCAGCCGGGCCGTGTTCAACGGGTTCGGCTCGAGGCAGTCGTCGGACGGGCGGCAAAGACGATATGCTCCTCCAATGAGTACTTCATCGATGATGTACGGTCCCTCCCATTTGGATGATAGTTTATTCTTCTGTTTCTCGGGGAGTCGGAGGACGAGGTCTCCCACGTTATATGTGTTTGCCTGGACTTCATGGTTGTGGTAACATCGCGCTTGCTGCTGATAGAACGCGGACCGAGCTTGAGCTATGTCCGGTTCTTCTTCCAGAGCATCCAGATCATCCTGCCGATCGAGCTCGGCTTCCTTTTCTTCATACATGCGCACTCTAGGCGCGTCATGGATAAGGTCGCATGGGAGAACTGCTTCCGCACCGTATACCATAAAAAATGGTGTGTATCCGGTTGACCGATTAGGAGTAGTGCGCAGCCCCCATAGTACGGAGTCGAGTTCCTCGACCCAATGGCAGTCTGATTGTTCAAGGGATCGAACTAGGCGAGGCTTAATGCCACTCATAATGAATCTGTTGGCTCGTTCGACTTGTCCATTGGTCTGTGGGTGGTACACCGAGGCATAATCGAGCTTAATGCCCATTTTACCGCACAAGTCTTTAACTTCCTAGGCAGTGAAGTTGGTACCGTTATCGATAATTATGTTGTGGGTGACACCATAATGGTGTATGACATCGGATAAGAAGTCGACGACTGGTCCGGATTCTGCCGAAGTGACGGGTCTTGCTTCGATCCACTTGGTGAATTTGTCTACCATGACCAAAAGGTACTTCTTTTGGTTTGTCCCCCCTTTGAGTGGCCCGACCATGTTGAGACCCCAGACCGCAAAAGGCCATGTGATCGGTATCGTCCGAAGAGCTGTGGGGGGCATGTGGCTTTGATTTGCGAACAGCTGGCATCCGACGCAATGTTGGACAAATGTCCGGGCATCTTCACGGGCGGTAGGCCAGAAAAAACCTGCTCGGAAAGCCTTGTTGACCAAAGCCCGAGCTGCCGCATGGTGTCTGCCCATGCCCGTGTGTATCTCTGCCAAGAGCTGCTGCCCCTCTTCTTCGGAGATGCACCTTTGGAAAACTCCTGTGGTACTCTTCTTATAGAGTTCACCCTCATGGACCTTGTATGCTTTAGAGCACCGAACTATGCGTCGTGCTTCGGTTTGATCCTCCAGAAGCTGATGTTGTATGAGGTAGGCTAGCAGGGGCTCTGTCCAGGGTGGGATTACGGCCATTACTTCGTGTGCGGAAGGTGTTTCCTTGAGTGCGGAGCCGCCGATGATGTGATCATCTTGTTCATTTTCGGGCGAGGCATTGTGGGCGGGCTCGTTGGCTAGTGCACCAGTGACGTCGTCTTGCCACACCACGGAGGGCTTAAAGAGCCGCTCGAGGAAGGTGTTTTTGGGAACCGGATCATGCTTGGCGCCCATGCGGGCAAGGACGTCGGCTGCTTGATTGCTGTCTCTAGCAACATGGTGAAATTCTAGCCCTCAAATCGGGCTGATATCCAGAGGACCGCATTTCTATACGCCGCCATCTTGGGGTCTTTGGCATCGAATTCGCCATTGACTTGAGAGATCGCCAAGTTTGAATCTCCTCTTACCTCGAGGCGTTGCACGCCCATTGATGCGGCCATACGAAGACCATGTAGTAGTGCTTCGTACTCGGCTGCGTTGTTAGAGTCCGTGTACATTATTTGGAGGACATACCAAATAGTGTCGCCGGTGGGGGAGATTAGGATGACCCCAGCCCCCAGTCCGGCTAACATCTTTGAGCCGTCGAAGTACATTGTCCAGTGCGAGTATGTAGAATACTCCCGGGGTAGTTCGGCCTTGGTCCATTCGGCTATGAAATCTGCCAGCACCTGAGATTTAATGGCTCGGTGTGGCTTGTATGTTATCTCGAAGGGGAGAAGCTCGATGGCCCATTTGGCGATGCGGCCTGTGGCGTCCCTGTTATTGATTATGTCATTCAAGGGGACCTCCGATGCCACTGTGACCGAACATTCTTGAAAGTAGTGACGTAGCTTTCGAGATGCCATGAAAATCGTGTAGGCTATCTTTTGATAGTGCGGGTATCGTGATTTGCATGGCGTAAGCACCTCGGACACGTAGTAGACCGGCTTCTGGACTTGGAAATTGTGGCCCTCGGACTCCCGCTCCACGACGAGCACCGCGCTGACCACCTGATTGGTGGCTGAAATGTATAGTAGCATGGGTTCGCCGACGCCGGGTGCAGCCAGGATAGGGTTGCCGGCGAGGAGAGTTTTAATCTCCTCGAGTGCCATGGTTGATTCATCTGTCCACTGGAAGTTCTTGGTCTTTTTGAGCAGTTTGTAGAGTGGCAATGCCTTTTCTTCGAGGCGAGATATGAAGCGGCTCAAGGCGGCCACGCATCCCGCTAGCTTCTGGACATGCTTAAGTTCTGTTGGTATTGTGAGCTGAGACAGCGCTCTGATTTTGGCCGGATTAGCTTTGATTCCTCTATGGGAAACTATGAATCTGATTAGCTTTCCGGCAGGGACCCCGAAGATGCATTTCTTTGGATTGAGCCGTATGGTGTAGGCCCGCAGATTGTCGAAGGTTTGGCGTAGGTCGTCTATCAGTTGGTCGATGTGTTTGGTTTTGACAATCACATCGTCCACGTATGCCTCGACTGTTCTGTCAATTTGGTTTTTGAGGCATGTTTGAATCATGCGCTAGTATGTGGCTCCCGTGTTTTTTAGTCCGAACGGCATGGTGTTGAAGTAGAAAGGCCCGTAAGGGGTGATGAACGTGGTTGCTGCCTGATCGGACTCCTTCATCTTAATCTGATGGTAACCAGAGTATGCATCGAGGTAGCATAACGAGTCGTGTCTGGTGGTGGCGTCGATGATCTGGTCTATCCTTGGTAGGGGCAATGGATCCTTAGGGCAGGCCTTGTTGAGGTCCTTAAAGTCGACACAGAGCCGCCAGGACTTATCCTTCATGAGTACCATAACCAGATTTGCTAACCACTCGGGGTGCTTGATCTCGCGGATGAATCCGGCCTCTAGCAGTTTTGCAAGTTCTTCGCCCATGGCCTGCCGTTTGGGTTCGGAAAATCAGCGCAGGGTTTGTTTCACTGGCTTGAAGCCTTTTAAAATGTTGAGGTTGTGCTCTGCTAGCTTGCGTGGGATTCCTAGCATATCTGATGGGTGCCAGGCGAATATTTCCCTGTTTTCACGCAGGAATGTCCTTAACTCCTCATTGACTGCGGGGTCCAGTTGTGCTCCTATGGTTGCCGTTTTGTTGGGATCTATTGGGTGCACTTGAAATTTTACTATTTCGTCTGCTGGCTTGAATGATGTGGGTTTTTGTCTTTTACTGAGAACCACATCGTCCCTGTCGACTGTAGTGCGTAGCGTTGTCAACTCTTCGGCCGCGAGGGCTTCGGATAGTGCCTCTAGGGTGAGGGATGCCATCTTGTTTTCGGCTCGCAAGGCTTTGCTCGGGTCGCTTTTAAGAGAGATCACCTTGTTGGGCCCTGGCATCTTGAGTTTCATATACCCGTAATGTGGTATGGCCTAAAATCTTGAGAATGCCTCACATCCTAGAAGGGCGTGGTATCCGCTACGGAAGGGCTCAATGTGAAATAGTAAGGGTTTGGATCTGTAGTTGTCGGGTGTGCCGAACACAACATCCAAGGTTACGCGTCCCGAGCAGTGTGCCTCCCTACCAGGTATTATACCTCGGAATGTGGTATGACTGCGTTCGATGCGAGACCTGTTGAACTGCATCTTGTCTAGAGTATCCTCATAAATGAGGTTGAGGCCGCTGCCTCCGTCCATTAGCACTTTAGTCAGCCGAAAACCATCGACGATGGGGTCGAGGACCAGTGCGGCCGGTGCGTGGTTGTTACTGGGGCTTGGCTCGTCCTTCTCGTTGAAGGTGATAGGCGTGGCTGCCCATGGCTGTGCGGCCCTCACCTGATATATTTGATTGAGCTCTCGAAGAGCCTTTTTCCTTTTATTGTTTGAGGCGAACGTCTCGTATACCGTAAGGACATTGTGGTCCTGTGGTGAAGCCGATGACTGTTTATCTGGGGGTGTAAGGCCCAAGATTGGCTCGCCATATTTGGCCACTTGTCTTACCACCCAACAGGCCCGAAGTCTGTGGGTTGGATTTGCGTCTAGCAAGACCGAGTGTATTGGGCATGGTTTATCCAGCAGCTCGTCTAACACCGATCTGGGCCTAGTTTTCTTTTCATTAGGCTCGCGCTCCGGCGACCGATTTGCGTAAGCTCGTTTAAAGCCAGGCTTTCCGTGATGCGCAGCGGGCTGTGGCCCCAAGTTCATCTATTGCGCCCTCCATGTGTCCTCCATGGCACAATATTTGCATACCATGTCGGATAGTTCGGTGAAGTTTTGAATTCGGCTACGCGTGAGGGCGTTTAAGAGGCCCTCGTCCCTGCAGTTAAACTAGAAGGCTTTAATTATTTCTTTGTCACAGCAAGGTGCCATCCTGTTGTTTACCAGGAGAAATCTAGCCCAATAATGGTGGACTGTCTCGTTTGGCAGCTGTTTGACATACATGAGGTCCCATATGTCTGGGTTTCCCGAATCCGGAGAGTATTCCATGTGGTGGGTGGGTGGGAAAATTTCGAGAATTCCCTCCTGCCGTGGACCCAGACTATCCTTGCTGGGTTGTTGAGTCATGTCCGCTTCTGGTCGTGCAGGGCTCGGATCCGGACTAGCGTGTGGCTGGATCGGCTCGAGGCCGGATCTAGCATTGGGGCTCGAGTCCAGACGTACAACTGAGCTGGTGTCTGACTCCGAGCTGGAGATTCGAGTGTACACCGTTCATAGCTTGCAGGGTTGTGGCCCCTCCTGGGCCTCTTCGACCGTGGCGACGAGGTGCGTGACCGGAGGGGTGTTGATTTCTCGGTCGTCGGGTTTAAGCCCGATCCGATCGTAGGCCGTAGGCCTGGTAACAGAGATTCCCATTGCACGGAAAAGACTCGCCAAGTGGTTTGCCAGCTGGCCACATGGGGGTGCCGGACACTCTGGCGATTCGGCGGGAGATCTTGTGGGTGGTCTGTCGGGGTCGGGCTTCGGGCCGGACTCTGAGAGACACCAGATTTTTGTGAGTCTGCCGGTCCTGGGGTCGATGCCCCTGAACCAATGAACCCTTCACCGGGGGTGAAGCCTTCGATCTGGTCGAGGCGACTAGTGGGATCGGCGCGCACTAATATGCCACCGAAGACGAAGAGATGACCAGGGGCAGGGAAGCCCTCGACGCGGGTGTGGTCTCCAACGACAGGTTGAGCCATCGATTCCTACGGCGATCCCATAGCGGAACTCTCAATGAAAGCACTAATGTTGCTGTCAAAACCGGCAGACCTCGGGGTAGGGGGTCCTGAGCTGTGGATCTAGGATCGATGGGGAACAAGGGATGATGAACACAGTGTTGACCCAGGTTAAGGCCCTCTCGAAGAGGTAATACCCTACGTCCTGCTTGATTGTATTGGATGTATTATGTGGTTTACAGAGTAGATCTACCTCGAGATCGGCATGAGCTAAACACTAAGGAGATGAGGTGATGAATGTAGCTCTAGCCCTAAGACTAAACACCCTCGGTTTATATAGACACCGGTAGGGTTAGGGTTACCGAAGATAGATTACAATAAGGGTTTAAAGAGATCCTGCGCCTTCTTGACTTGGAGGGCACACCACGGCTTCGTAGATATCCTATCATTATACGGCTCCACCAGTCTGGCCCATGTAGAATGGGCCGTCACCCCGGGGACCCCTTAGTCCATGACTCCCTCAGTCAGGGACGAGCGATGGTCTTTTCCTACCAATCTATCCCCCTAGGGGCATGCGTAGTAGTACTTTGCATCGAGGGCTAATAAACTTTCGCAATAAGTATGCGAGTTCTTTATGACTTATGTGAGTCCATGGATTATACACACTCTTACCTTTCCGCAATTTGCTAGCCTCTTCGGTACCATGCATTGCCTTTTCTCACCTTGAGAGTCGGTGCAAACTTCGCCAGTGCATCCAACCCCCGTTATATGATACACTCTATCACACATAAGCCTCCCTATATCTTCCTCAAAACAGCCACCATACCTACCTATTATGGCATTTCCATAGCCATTCCGAGATATATTGCCATGCAACTTCCATCATCATCATATACATGACTTGAGCATTCATTGTTATATTGCTTTGCATGATCGTAGGATAGCTAGCATGATATTTTCATGGCTTGTCCGTTTTTTGATATCTTTGCCACGCTAGATCATTGCACATCCTGGTACACCGCCAGAGGCATTCATATAGAGTCATATTTTTTCTAGTATCGAGTTGTAATTTTGAGTTCTAAGTAAATATAAGTGTGATGATCATCATATTCGTTATTAGAGCATTGTCCCAGTGAGGAAAAGGATGATGAAAACTATGATTCCCCCACAAGTCGGGATGAGACTCCGGACGAAAAAAAAGAGAGGCCAAAAGAGCCCAACAAAAAAAAGAAAAAGAAAAGAAAAGAAAGATGAAAAACAAAAAAAATGAGAGAAAAAGAGAGAAGGGGCAATGTTACTATCCTTTTCCACACTTGTGCTTCAAAGTAGCACAATGTTTTTCATATAGAGAGTCTCCTATGTTGTCACTTTCACATAATAGTGGGAATTTTTCATTATAGAACTTGGCTTGTATATTCCCATGACGGGCTTCTTCAAATGCCCGAGGTCTTCATGAGCTAGCAAGTTGGATGCACACCCACTTAGTTTTCAGTTTGAGCTTTCATACACTAATTGCTTGTATCTGCGTTGGTATTTCCCCGAAGAGGAGAGGATGATGCAGCACAGCAAAGGTAAGTATTTCCCTCAGTTATGAAACCAAGGTTATCAATCCAGTAGGAGAACCAAGCAACACTATGTAAACAACACCTGCACACAAACAACAAATACTTGCAACCCAACGCGTAAGAGGGGTTGGCAATCCCGCCTCGGTATTGAGATAGATTAAATTGTATGAGATTTGATAGATGGATCGAACTAAAACACAAAATAAAATAAAGAAAGAAAAAGTGCAGCAAGGTATTTTTAGATTTAATATGATAGGAAATAGACCCGGGGGTCGTAGTTTTCACTAGAGGCTTCTCTCGAGAAAATAGCATACGGTGGGTAAACAAATTACTATTGGCAATTGATAGAAAAGCGAATAATCATGATGATATCCAAGGCAATTATCATGTATATAGGCATCACGTCCAAGAATATTAGATCGACTCATGTCTGCATCTACTACTATTACTCCACACATCGACCGCTATCCAGCATACATCTAGTGTATTAAGTTCATGGAAAAATGGAGTAATGCAATAAGAACGATGACATGATGTAGACAAGATCTATTCATGTAGGAATAAACCCCATCTTTTTATCCTTAATAGCACTGATACATGCGTGTCATGTCTCTTTCTGTCACTGAGATTGAGCACCGCAAGATCAAACCCATCACAAAGCACCTCTTCCCATGGCAAGAAAAATCAATCTAGTTGGCCAAACCAAACAAAAAATTCGGAGAGGAAATACGAGGCTATAACAATCATGCATAAAAGAGTTCAGCAAAGACTCAAATAATATTCATGGATAGAACTGATCATAAACCCACAATTCATCGGATCCCAACAAACACACCGCAAAAAGGAGTTACATCAAATAGTTCTCCAAGAACATCGAGGAGAACATTGTATTGAAGATCAAAAAGAGAGAAGAAGCCATCTAGCTACTAGCTACGGACCCGTAGGCCTGTGGTAAACTATGCACGTATCATCGGAGGGGCAACAAGGATGATGAAGAACCCCTCCGTGATCGTTGCCCCCTCCGGCAGAGTGCCGGAAAAGGCCTCCAGATTGGATCTCATGGTTCTGGAACTTGTGGCGGCTGGAAAAGTGTTTCGTCGACTCCCCTAGGGTTTTTGGGATTTTAGAGTATTTATAGAGGTGGAGGTCAGTGGAGAAGCTTCCAATGGGCTCCACTACCCACCAGGGCGCGCCTGGGCTCCCTGGCACGCCCTGGTGCCTAGTGGACCCCGCGGGCCTCCTCCTGTGTGCTCTTTTGGCTCCCTAGGTGTCTTCTGTCCACAAAAAAATCTCCAGAAAGTTTCGTTGCATTTGGACTTCGTTTGGTATTGATATTTTGCAAAGTAAAAAAAAACAAGCACAAAACAAAAACTAGCACTGGGCACTATGTCAATAGGTTAGTCCCAAAAAATGATATAAAGTTGCTAGTAAATGAATATAAAACATCCATGATTGATAATATAACAGCATGAAACAATCAAAAATTATAGATACGTTGGAGACGTATCAGCATCCCCAAGCTTAATTCCTGCTCCTCCTCGAGTAGGTAAATGATAAAAACAGAATTTTTGATGTGAAATGCTGCCTAACATGTTTATCTCATATTCTTTTCTTTTGTAGCATGGACATTTGGAATTTTAGATGATTAAAAGTAATAGTCTATAATTGAGATGAGGACATCAATACTCAAGCATATCAACAAGCAACCATGTCTTTCAAAATAAGAACACTAAAGAAAGCTATCCCTAGCCCATTATGCTCAATCATTGATCCATTCATGAAACACACTCAAATATTAGCTATGCCCAATGCGTAGTGTTCCCTAGTTGGTGCTTTATAAGAGAAGATGGAGAATCAATAAAAAGAAAATTTGCATAAAAGTAAATAGATAAGCCCTTCGTAGAGGGAAGCAGAGATTTGTAGAGTTGCCAGAGCTTAAAGTTTAAATTTAGAGATAAAATTGTTTTGACAGGCATGCTTTTCCTGTCAACGAAAACGACCGAGAATCCCAATACTTTCCATGCTAGATAAATCATAGGCGGTTCCCAAACATAAAATAAAGTTTATTCCTTTTTCCACCATTCTTTCACAATCCATGGCTTGCCGTATCCACGGGTGCCTGATATCGCTTGAAACTGCGTCGGTATTTCCCCAAAGAGGAAGGGATGATGCAGTACAGCTACGGTAGGTATTTCCCTCAGTTATGAAACCAAGGTATCAATCTAGTAGGAGAACCAAGCAACACTATGTAAACTGTACCTACACACAAAGAACAAATACTTGCAACCCGACGCGTAAGAGGGGTTGTCAATCCCTTTCCGATAAAAAGATTGATAAATTTGTGGTAGATTGGATAAATAGCTCTCGATAAAACACGAAATAAAATAAGTAATAAAAAAGTGTAGCAAGGTATTTTTGGTTTTTTAGAATAATAGATCTGAAAATAAAAGTGGCAAATAATAGATCGCAAAGGAAATATGATAAAGAATAGACCCGGGGGCCGTAGATTTCACTAGTGGCTTCTCTCGAGAAATAGCACATGGTAGGTAAACAAATTACTGTTGGGCAATTGATAGAACTTCAAATAACTATGACGATATCCAAGGCAATGATCAATATATAGGCATCACGTCCAAGATTAGTAGACCGAAACGATTCTGCATCTACTACTATTACTCCACACATTGACCGCTATCCAGCATGCATCAAGTGTATTAAGTTCATGGAGAAACAAAGTAATGCAATAAGAACGATGACATGATGTAGACGAGATCTATTCATGTAGGAATAGCCCCCATCTTGTTATCCTAAATAGCAACGATACATGCGTGCCTTGCTACCCCTTCTGTCATTGGGAAAGAACACCGCAAGATCGAACCCATCACAAAGCACCTCTTCCCATGGCAAGAAAAAATCGATCTAGTTGGCCTAACTAAACCAAAGATTCGAAGAAGAAATACGAGGCTATAAATAATCATGCATATAAGAGATCAAAGAAAACTCAAATAATATTCATGGATAAAATTCTGATCATAAACTCAAACTTCATCGGATCCCAACAAACACACCGCAAAAAGTCATTACATCAAATAGATCTCCAGGAGACCATTGTATTGAGAATAAAAAGAGAGAGAGGAAGCCATCTAGCTACTGCCTACGGACCTGTAGGTCTATGGTGGACTACTCACGCATCATCGGAGAGGGACCAATGAGGATGATGAACCCCTCCGTGACGGTGTTAGATTGGATCTCGTGGTTCTGGAACTTGCAGCGGCTGGAATTGTGTTTCATCGACTCCCCTAGGGTTTCTGGAATATTTGGGAATTTATAGTGCGAAGAGGCGATGGAGGAGACCCCCGTGGGCCCCACAACCCCCCTAGGCGCGCCTGGGCTCCTTGGCGTGCCCTGGTGGGTTCTGGTCCCCACGGGCCTCCCACCAGGTGCTTTCTTGGTCCTCAAGGTTTCTTCTGGTCCAAAAAAATCTCCAAAAACTTTCGCTGCGTTTGGACTCCGTTTGGTACTGATATTCTGCGAAGTAAAAAACAAGCAAAAAATAGCAACTAGCACCTAGGCACTATGTCAATAGGTTAGTCCCAAAAAATGATATAAAGTTGCTATAAAATGATTGTAAAACATCCAAGAATGATAATATAACAACATGGAACAATCAAAAATAATATTACCGCCGTACTTTCACACTCCACGACTAGCCGTATCCACGGGTACCATCCATACCAACACTTTCCAAGGAATTTATTATTTTGACAACATAAAGTAAATTTCTTTTTCATTTCGGGACTGGGCATCCCTATTACCATCGTACTCTCGTGCAATGACAAGTGAATAAACACTCATCTTGAGAATAACACATCTAGCATGGAAAATATTGGCCACCCCCTGCCGCTTCATGAGCGGTACGAGCACACAAAAAGGAAATTCATTTTGAAAATTAGAGATGGCACATACAAATTTACTTAGAACGGCACGGAAATACCGCATATAGGTAGGTATGGTGGACTCATATGGCAAAACTGGGTTTAAGGATTTTGGATGCACAATTAGTATCTCTACTTAGTACAAATGAAGGCTAGCAAATAGATTGAGAAGCAACCAACCAAGAAAAAAAAATTCACATAAGTGAGCATTAAGCATAACTAACACCGAGTAATGTACCACAAGTAGGATGTAATTTCATTGCATAACTATTGGCTTGCGTGCTTGCATAGGGAATCACAAACCTTAACACCAATATTCTTACTAAAGCATAATTACTCACCAATATGACTCACATATCACTATCATCATATCTCAAAACTATTACAAAGAATCTAGTTTATTTTGTCCAATGATCTTCATGAAAGTTTTTATTATATCCCACTTGAATATCTATCACTTTGGGACTAATTTCATATCTTGCAATTGCTTTTGAATAGCTCAACAAATTTAAGTGAAGAACATGAGCATAAAAATTTTCATCTCTCAAAATAATATAAGTGAAGCATGAGAGAATTTCTTCAAAAATTTACTAACTCTCAAATAAATCTAAGAGAAGCATGAGAGCATTTCTCCAAAAATATTAAAGCACACCGTGCTCAAAAATATATAAGTGAAGCACTAAAGCAATTCCATAGCTCAAAAAAAATTAAGTAAAGCGCATAGAGCAAATCATAGCATAATTTTGGCTCTATCAAATAGGTGTGTCCAGCAAGGATAGATGACACAAACTAAAAAGCAAAACAAGCAACAACTCATATAATACAAGACGCTCCAAGCAAAACTCATGATATGTGACGAATAAAAATATAGCTCCAAGTAAAATTATCGATGGTTGTTAGAAGAAAGAGGGGATGCCTTCCGGGGCATCCCCAAGCTTAGTGGCTTGGTTCTCCTTGAATATTAACTTGGGGTGCCATGGGCATACCCAAGCTTAGGCTCTTTTTACTCCTTATTCCTTCATCCATCGTGATCTCACCCAAAACATGAAAACTTCAATCACTAAAAACTTAACAAAACCTTCGTGAGATCCGTTAGTATAATAAAACCAATCTTTACTTTAAGTACTGTTGCAAACCCATTCAAATTTTGTTATTGCATTAAATCTACTGTATTCTAACTTTTCCATTGCTTATACCCTCCAATACAATCCATAGATTCATCAAAATAAGCACACAATGCAAAGAAAATAGAATATGTCAAAAACAGTACAGTCTGTAAAGATGCGAATTGTTCTCATATTTCTGTAACTCCAAAAATTCTGAAAAAAAATGAAAACAGAGACAATTTGTAAATAAATAATGTGTAAAAAAATAATAATTTTCCGTCGCTTATATGAATTTAAACAATTCTTTTACTGGACACAAAAGTTTCTGTTTTTCAACAGGATTAAATCAACTATCACCAAAGCTATCCCAAAGGCTTTAATTGGCACAAACACTAATTAAAACATAAAAAACACAATCATAACAGAGGCATAATTGTACAAACACACAAAAATAGAAAGAAAAAGAGAGAGAAAATATATTTTATTCATTGGGCTGCCTCTCAACAAGCGCTTTTCTTTAAAGCCTCTTAGCTAGGCATTGATAATTTTGATGATGCTCGCATGAAAGCCAAGAATTGAAACACAAAGAGAGCATCATAATATATGTGACAAACACATTTAAGTCTAACATACTTCCAATGCATAGGGATTTTATAAGCAAACAAATTATCAAGACAAGAAATATATAGCATATACAAGGAAGAAGAAAGAAACAATAGCAATCTCAACATAACGAGAGGTAAATTAGTAACATGAAAATTTCTACAACCATATTTTCCTCTCTCATAATAATTACATGTAGGATCATAATCAAATTCAACAATATAGCTATCTTATAAAATTTTCTCTTTATGATCCACATGCATAAAAGTTTTATAATCTTCCAAGATAGTGGGATTAACATCAACTAAAGTCATGACCTCTCCAAACCCACTTTCATCAAAAAAATCGTAAGATTGAACACTCTCCAAATATGTGGGATTATTTTTACCTAAAGTTGACACTCTTCCAAACCCACTTATAATATTTTGGCAAATATTATTTTCAATATCATATTCATCATGAGGCTTAAATAAATTTTCAAGATCATAAGAAGAATCACCCCAATCATGATCATTGCAGAAAGTAGTGGACATAGCAAAATTAGCATCGCCAAGCTTGCGGTTTTGCATATTATTAACACAATTGAAATTAATAGAATTTATAATAACATCATTGCAATCATGCTTTTCATTCAACGAGCTATCATGAACCACATTATAAATTTCTTCATCACAATTTTCAGATTCACGAATCTCAAGCAAAACTTCATAAAGATAATCTAGTGCACTCAACTCACTAGCAATTGGTTCATCATGATTGGATCTTGTAAAAAGATTAGCAAGTGGATGGGGATCCATATCAATCGATTTTTAGCAAGCGAAGATGCAAGCATGTAGAAGGCACATGGCAACATAAGCAAACAAAAGATCAAACAAGAAAAAGGCAAATGAAAAGAAGGCGAATAAAAAGGCAAATATTTTTGTGAAGTGGGGGAGATGAAAATGAGAGGCAAATGGCAAATAATGTAAATTGCAAGGAGATGAGATTTGTGAGTAGGAACTTGATAGATGTTGATGATGTCTCCCCGGCAACGGCGCCAGAAATTGGCAAGTTGACAGGAGACTATCTTGACTTGATCCTCCCCGGCAACGGCGCCAGAAATTCCTTTTGATGTCGCTTGAAACTGCATCAGTATTTCCCCAAAGAGGAAGGGATGATGCAGTACAGCTACGGTAGGTATTACCCTCAGTTATGAAACCAAGGTATCAATCCAGTAGGAGAACCAAGCAACACTATGTAAACGGTACCTGCAGACAAAGAACAAATACTTGCAACCCGACGCGTAAGAGGGGTTGTCAATCCCTTTCCGGTAAAAAGATACATAAATTTTTGGTAGATTGGATAAATAGCTCTCGATAAAACATGAAATAAAATAAGTAATAAAAAAGTGCAGCAAGGTATTTTTGTTTTTTTGGAATAATAGATCTGAAAATAAAAGTGGCAAATAATAGATCGGAAAGCAAATATGATAAAGAATAGACCCGGGGACCGTAGATTTCACTAGTGGCTTCTCTCGAGAAATAGCACACGGTGGGTAAACAAATTACTGTTGGGCAATTGAGAGAACTTCAAATAATTATGATGATATCCAAGGCAATGATCAATATATAGGCATCACGTCCAAGATTAGTAGACCGAAACGATTCTGCATCTACTACTATTACTCCACACATCGACCGCTATCCAGCATGCATCTAGTGTATAATATCATGGAGAAACGGAGTAATGCAATAAGAACGATGACATGATGTAGACGAGATCTATTCATGTAGGAATAGCCCCCATCTTGTTATCCTTAATAGCAACGATACATGCGTGCCTTCCTGCCCCTTCTGTCACTGGGAAAGAACACCGCAAGATCGAACCCATCACAAAGCACCTCTTCCCATGGCAAGAAAAAATCGATCTAGTTGGCCTAACTAAACCAAAGATTTGAAGAAGAAATACGAGGCTATAAATAATCATGCATATAAGAGATCAAAGAAGACTCAAATAATATTCATGGATAACATTTTGATCATAAACTCAAACTTCATCGGATCCCAACAAACACACCGCAAAAAGTCATTACATCAAATAGATCTCCAAGAGACCACTGTATTGAGAATCAAAAGAGAGAGAAGAAGCCATCTAGCTACTGCCTACGGACCCGTAGGTCTATGGTGGACTACTCACGCATCATCGGAGAGGCACCAATGAGGATGATGAACCCCTCCGTGATGGTGTTAGATTGGATCTCGTGGTTCTGGAACTTGCGGCGGCTGGAATTGTGTTTCGTCGACTCCCCTAGGTTTTCTGGAACATTTGGGAATTTATAGGGCGAAGAGGTAGTGGAGGAGACCCCCGTGGGCCCCACAACCCCCTGGGTTTGCCTGGGCTCCTGGGCGTGCCCTGGTGGGTTGTCGTCCCCACGGGCCTCCCCCCAGGTGCTTTCTTGGTCCTCAAAGTTTCTTCAGGTCCAAAAAATTCTCCAAAAAGTTTCGCTGTATTTGGACTCCGTTTGGTACTGATATTCTGCGAAGTAAAAAACAAGAAAACAGCAACTGGCACTGGGCACTATGTCAATAGGTTAGTCCCAAAAAATGATATAAAGTTGCTATAAAATGATTGTAAAACATCCAAGAATGATAATATAACAGCATGGAACAACAAAAAAATTATAGATACGTTGGAGACGTATCAGTGCCTTCCATACCAATACTTTCCAAGGAATTTATTATTGACAACATAAATATATTTTTTTCATTTCGGGAATGGGTATCCCTATTACCAGCCACAGTCTCATGCAATGACAAGTGAATAAACACTCATCTTGAGAATAACATATCTAGCATGGAAAATATTGGCCACCCCCTGCCACTTCATGAGCGGTACGGGCACACAAAAAGGAAATTCATTTTGAAAATTAGAGTTGGCACATACAAATTTACTTGGAATGGCATGGAAATACTGCATATAGGTAGGTATGGTGGACTCATTTGGCACAACTTTGTTTAAGGAGTTTGGATGCACAAGCAGTATTCCCATTTAGTACAAGGAAAGGCTAGCAAATAGATTGAGAAGTAACCAACCAAAAAACAAAAACGATCATAGACGAGCATTGCACATAACTAACACCGAATAATGCACCACAAGTAGGATATAACTTCATTGCATAACTATTGACTTTCGTGCTTGCATAGGGAATCACAAACCTTAACATCAATATTCTTACTAAAGCATAATTACTCACCAACATGACTCACATATTACTATCTCCATATCTCAAAACTATTACAAGGAATCAAGTTTATTATATCCAATGATCTTCATGAAAGTTTTTATTATATCACCCTTGAATATCTATCACTTTGGGACTAATTCATATATTACCATTGCTACTAACAAGGCTCTCAAACAAATTTAATTGAAGCAAAAGAGCAATTCTAACAAATCATAGCATAATTATGGCTCTCTCAAATAGGTGTGTACAGCAAGGATAGTTGTGGCAAACTAAAAAGCAAAACAAGCAAAGACTCATATAATACAAGACGCTCCAAGCAAAACTCATGATATGTGACGAATAAAAATATAGCTCCAAGTAAAATTACAGATGGTCGTTAGAAGAAAGAGGGGATGCCTTCCGGTGCATACCCAAGCTTAGTTGTTTGGTACTCCTTGAATATTACCTTGGGGTGCCCTGGGCATCCCCAAGCTTGGGCTCTTTTCACTCCTTATTCCTTCATCCATCGTGATCTCACCCAAAACTTGAAAACTTCAATCACACAAAACTTAACAAAACCTTCGTGAGATCCATTAGTATAAGAAAACAATTCACTACTTTAAGTATGGTTGCAACCCATTCATATTTTGTTATTGCATTATACCTACTGTATTCTAACTTTACCATGGCTTATACCCCCCGATACAATCCATAGATTCATCAAAATAAGAACACAATGCATCAAAAATAGAATCTGTCGAAAACAGAACAGTGTGTAGAAAACCGAATTAAGCTCATACTTATGTAACTCCAATTTTTTGAAAATTTAGGAAAACATAGGAAATTCATATATCAATCTTGTGTAAACAATTCAGAATTTTTCGTCGCTACGGTGATTTTTAACAATTCTGCTGCTGGATCCAAAAGTTTCTGTTTTCCAACAAGATCAAATCTACTATCACCCAAACCATCCTAAAGGCTTTACCTGGCACAAACACTAATTAAAACATAAGAACACAATCATAACAGTAGCATAATTGTGTGAACACACAAAAACAAAAAATAAAAATATTGGGTCGTCTCCCAACAAGCGCTTTTCTTTAAAGCCTCTTAGCTAGGCATTGATAATTTTAATATGCTCACATGAAAGACAAAAAAAATTGAAGCACAAAGAGAGCATCATATAGCATGTGAAAAACAAGTTTAAGTCTAACATACTTCCTATGCATAGGCTTTTTATACGGATTTTTTTATCAAGACAAGCAATTTCTAGCATATGCAAATAGGAAGAAGGAAGCATTAATAATTTCAACGCAAAGAGAGGTAATTTAGTAACATGAAAATTTCTACAACCACATTTTCCTCTCTCATAATAATTACATGTAGGATCATAATCAAATTCAACAATATAACTATCACATAAAATATTCTCTTCATGATCCACATGCATGCAAAGTTGACACTCTTCAAAAATAGTGGGATTATCATCAAATAAAGTTATGACCTCTCCAAGCCCACTTTTATCAAAAATTTCAAAAGTTTGATCATTCTCCAAAGTAGTGGGATCATTATTACCTAGAGTTGACACTCTTCCAAACCCACTTTCAATATTATTGCAATCATTATTATCAATATCATATTCATCATGAGGCTTAAAGAAATTTTCAAGATCATAACAAGAATCACCCCAATCATGATCATTACAACAAGTAGTGGGCATAGCAAAATTAGCATCCCCAAGCTTGGGGTTTTGCATATTATTAACACAATTGAAATAAATAGAATTTATAATAACATCATTGCAATCATGCTTTTCATTCAAGGAGCTATCATGAACCACTTTATAAATTTCTTCTTTTAACACTTCATCACAATTTTCAGATTCATGATTTTCAAGCAAAACTTCATAGAGATAATCAAGTGGACGCAACTCACTAGCAATTGGTTCATCATAATTTGGTCTTTTGAAAACATTAGCAAGTAGATGAGGATCCATATCAATAGATTTTTAGCAAGCAAATAGAAGGCACATGGCAACACAAGCAAAGATAGCAAGCAAGCAAAAACGCAAACGGAAAATATTTTTCTGTTTTTGTAAAACTTTTTAGAAGTGGGGGAGACGAAAACCAGAGGCAAATGGCAAATAAAGCAATTGCAAGGAGATGAGAGTTTATGCGTAGGTACTTGATAGATGTTGATGATGTCTCCCCGGCAACGGCGCCAGAAATTCTTCCTGATTACTTGTATCTGCGTTGGTATTTCCCCGAAGAGGGGAGGATGATGTAGCACAGCAAAGGTAAGTATTTCCCTCAGTTATGAAACCAAGGTTATCAATCCAGTCGGAGAACCAAGAAACACTATGTAAACAACACCTGCACACAAACAACAAATACTTGCAACCCAACGCGTAAGAGGGGTTGTCAATCCCTCCTCGGTATTGAGATAGATTAACTTGTATGAGATTTGATAAATAGATCTAACTAAAACACAAAATAAAATAAATAAATAAAAAGTGCAGCAAGGTATTTTTAGATTTAATATGATAGGAAATAGACCCGGGGCCATAGTATTCACTAGAGGCTTCTCTCGAGAAAATAGCATACGGTGGGTAAATAAATTACTGTCGGGCAATTGATAGAAAAGCGAATAATCATGACGATATCCAAGGCAATGATCATGTATATAGGCATCATGTCCAAGATTAGTAGACCAACTCATTCCTGCATCTACTACTATTACTCCACACATCGACCTCTATCCAACATGCATCTAGTGTATTAAGTTCATGGAAAAACGGAGTAATGCAATAAGAACGATGACATGATGTAGACAAGATCTGTTCATGTAGGAATAAACCCCATCTTTTTATCCTTATTTGCAATGATACATGTGTGTCATGTCTCTTTTTGTCACTGAGATTGAGCATCGCAAGATCGAACCCATCACAAAGCACCTCTTCCCATGGCAAGAAAAATTAATCTTGCTGGCCAAACCAAACCAAAATTTCGTAGGATAAATACGAGGCTATAACAATCATGCATAAAAGAGTTTAGCAAATACTCAAATAATATTCATGGATAGAACTGATCATAAACCCACAATTCATCGGATCCCAACAAACACACCACAAAAATGAGTTACATCAAATAGATCTCCAAGAACATCGAGGAGAACATTGTATTGAAGATCAAAAAGAGAGAAGAAGCCATATAGCTACTAGCTACGGACCCGTAGGTCTGTGGTAAACTACTCACGCATCATCAGAGGGGCAACAAGGATGATGAAGAACCCCTCCGTGATCGTTGCCCCCTGCGGCAGAGTGCCGGAAAAGGCCTCTTGATTGGATCTCGTGGTTCTGGAACTTGCGGTGGCTGGAAAAGTGTTTCGTCGACTCCCCTAGGGTTTTTGGGATTTTAGAGTATTTATAGATGTGGAGGTCGGTGGAGAAGCTTCCCGTGGGCTCCACTACCCACCAGGGCGCGCCTGGGCTCCCTGGCATGCCCTGTTTCCTAGTGGGCCCCACGGGCCTCCTTCCATGCGCCCCTTTGGTTCCCTGGGAGTCTTCTGTCCAAAAAAATCTCCAAAAAATTTCGTTGCATTTGGACTTCGTTTGGTATTGATATTCTGCAAAGTAAAAAAACAAGCAGAAAATAGCAACTGGCACTATCATTATGTCAATACGTTAGTCCCAAAGAATGATATAAAGTTGCTAGTGAATGAATATAAAACATCCAAGATTGATAATATAACAGCATGAAACAATCAAAAAGTATAGATACATTGGAGACGTATCATACACTTATAGTTCTTAGTGCATCTGTTGCATGGCAATCCCTACTCCTCGCATTGACATAAATTAATGGGCATTTCCATAGCACTTTGATTAGCCTCGTCGATATGAGACTTTCTCTTTTTTTGTCTTCTCCATAATAATCTCTACCACCGTATTCTATTCCACCCATAGTGCTATATCCATGGCTTGCACTCATGTATTGCGTGGGGGTTGAAAAAGTTGAAGCGCGTTAAAAGTATGAACCAATTGCTCGGCTTGTCATCGGGGTTGTGCATGATAAATACTTTGTGTTCAGAAGATAGAGCATGACAAGGCTATATGATTTTGTAGGGATAACGTTCTTTAGCATTGATATTTTGAAAGACATGATTGTTTGTTGGGATGCCTGAGTATTGATGTCTTTATATCAAATTATAGACTATTGCTTTGATTCACTCGTGTCTCAATATTCATGCCATGATTAGATTATATGATCAAGATTATGCTAGGTAGCATTCCGCATCAAAAAATATTTTTTTATCATTTACCTAGTCGAGGACGAGCAGGAATTAAGCTTGGGGATGCTGATACGTCTCCGTCATATCTATAATTTTTGATTGTTTCATGCCAATATTCTACAACTTTCATATACTTTTGGCAACATTTTATATTATTTTTGGGACTAACATATTGATCTAGTGCCTAGTGCCAGTTCCTGTTTGTTGCATGTTTTTTGTTTCGCAGAAAATCCATATCAAACGCAGTCCAAACGCGAGAAAATTTTACGAAGAATTATTTGGGAATATATGTGATTTTTGGGAAGCAGAATCAACGCGACAGGATGCCCGAGGGGCCCACAAGCTCAAGGGGCATGCCCCCCTTCCTAGGGCGCGCCTGGCAAGCTTGTGGCCACCCCATAGGTCGGTTGGAGGTCTCCTTCGACCTCAGGGAAGCTTATATCCGGATAAAAATTGTGTTAAAACTTCATCCCAATCGGAGTTACGGATCTCTGGATATTTAAGAAACGGTGAAAGGCCAGAAAATAGTGACGCAAAACAGAAGAGAACAGAGAGAGAGATCCAATCTCGGAGGGGCTCCCGCCCCTCTGCCACCATGGAGGCCATCGACCAGAGGGGAAACCCTCCTCCCATCTAGGGGGGAGGTCAAGGAAGAAGAAGAAGGAGGGGGACTCTCTCCCCCTCTCTCCTAGTGGCACCGGAACGCCGTCGGGGCAATCATCATGACGGCGATCTACACCAACAACGTCGCCGCCGACATCACTAACTCTCTCCCCCTCTATGCAGCGGTGTAACACCTCTTCTCCCCGCTGTAATCTCTACTTAAACTTGGTGCTTAATGCTTCATATTATTATCCAATGATGTGTTGCCATCCTATAATGTTTGAGTAGATTCGTTTTGTCCTATTGGTTGATTGATGATCATGATTGGTTTGAGTTGTATGTTTTATTTTGGTGTTGTCCTATGGTGCCCTCCGTCTCATGCAAGCATGTGTGATTCCTGCTGTAGGGTGTTACAATACGTTATTGATTCATTTATGGTGGGTAGCTAGAGTGACAGAAGCTTACACCCGAGTAAGGGGGTTGTTGCGTATGGGAGTAAAGAGGACTTGACACTTAATGCTATGGTTGGGTTTTACCTTAATGATTTTTGTAGTTACGAATGCTTGCTAGAGTTCCAATCATAATTGCATACGATCCAAGTAGAGAAAGTATGTTAGCTCATTCCTCTCCCTCATATAAAATTGCAATAATGATTACCGGTCTAGTTATCGATTGCCTAGGGACAAATAACTTTCTTGTGACAAAAAGCACTCTACTAAAACTAACTTAATTGTTTCTTTATCTAAACAGCCCCTAGCTTTTATTTACGTGTTCTTTATTATCTTGCAAACCTATCCCTTTACACCTACAAAGTACTTCTAGTTTCATACTTGTTCTAGGTAAAGCAAACATTAAGCTTGCATAGAGTTGTATCGGTGGTCTATAGAACTTGAAGGGAATATAAATTCTACCTTTAGCTCCTTGTTGGGTTCGACACTCTTACTTACAGAGAAAGGCTACAATTGATCCCCTAGACTTGTGGGTTATCATAGGTTAGTCCCCAAAAATGATATAAAATTACATATAAAGGATATAAAGCATCCAAGATTGATAATATAATAGCATGAAACAATAAAAAATTATAGTAGACGTATCAGCCCCCCCCCCCCCCAAAAAAACATCCCAGTCAAGCTCCGCCATTGTTTACAATGATAGTGATACACTTCATGGCCTTACAATGGTAATACCAAGTGGGCCCCCTTCACAAGCTTCACGAAGTCTATTACACTAAGCATTCAATAGAGGATCTCATATCCAATATAACATTTCAAATCCTATACATACCAAGGTTCATCCATATCCCTGAGAACTAGGGGCCTACTCACACATGGAAACAACAAACATCATAAGGATATTGATGGTAAACATCAATGAATCACACACAAGACCATCCACTAGGGTTCCTGATGTTATAATGAGATGGATGTGGATGATGATGATGATGATGACAATGGTGATGATGTTGTAGCCCCCTTGTGCTTGGTGGTGAAGATGTGATCTCCTTCTTACAATCCCTCCTCCGGATGATCTCCGGAGGCTAGGGTTCTGCCTTCTGGATGAGTTTCTGGTGTCTCTGTGCGTCCCGTTCCCGATCAGATTTCACGGGGTGGAAGTAGTGGACGAGACGGCAACGCTGGTGCATCATACGACCACCCATACGAGTGGGCATGCTCGCATGGAGCACCGTCTTTTGCTTTGGAGGTGCCACAAGCAATCTTACTTTGGTCCCTTTGCTCCATTCTTTTATGGTAGTTGATTATCACATTAAATACGTGATTTCGTTACCATTTTCTGGGATTTCTTGCATAAAATATTATTTCCTCCAAAATGCGTTACATGCGGAATACCGACAAAAAGAGGTGCACGAACGCGATAAAATCCCACAAAGCCTACCATGTAGGCACAAAATAAATACCAAAATCATCACATAAATTGGACTCATCAAGTGCAAAAACTACTATAGCTTCAAGTTGAACAACAGAGAGTATGTGCTCCATCCTATGACTCCCAGTCAAGTCATCGGCGGCAAACATCAGGTTTCCTACAATAATGGAGAGTCTCATGAGAGAGTGAACCATAAAAAAGTGACTGAGCGCCACAAGCCAAATTTGAATACCATAGTGAGTGCCAACAAGGACATAGTTCTCTTAACCACCAAATCTATATTGAGGGAAAAGTGTGCGAACCCATCGGTGTAATCCCTTTGAGGACACCTTTTCAAGTAATTACTCACATACTTTTTCTAGTTCCTTGTCCATTGTTTTGTACGAAATCATGGACGTATCTCCTTCGAAAACGCCAGCAGGTCCTCCTCCATGACATAGCATCGAGCAACGGATGGACTACATCTCCAAAACTCATGTGGAACCATTTGCACTTTGGTATGTTCCCAAACATTTGAACACTTGTACCAACACCTTTCTAATTGCTAAGCATGATAAATGGAAAAATCCTTTCCACAAAAAAATTGCTATTTATGAATGTATTGTCACACATTTTGAATTGCATCAAGTATCGTTTACTTCCATATCATCCATGATACATGAGCTTATGCACTTTCTTAGCAAATTCATCCTCTTAAGCTACAATTTCTATGCTCATGTCATTGACAAATCCTCTTACTACAACATCATTCTACACAACGGTAGTGATAAATTCCATTGATGCACATGACCGTTTTCACATTTACATATTTGGACTTCATCACATATGTGCTTATTGTCATGAACTACCTTGTTGGGAGAACTCGTACTTGAATGATGCATACTTTATGTGCACTAACAACCATTATGTTTCCAAGTATCCGTTGTGTTTGATCCTTTTGTCTGAACCACATGGAGGCGATATCTTGGAACATTTTGGTTGCGCCACGACATACACTATGTCGACCAAGAAGTTCTTCAACATCTACCGCTTCCATGGTGGTGATGTTTTCTATCCAAGAGCAGATCTGCCCTGGGAGGATGGTGCAGAGCACCCAACGGTCATCCCCATGGATACTACACCAACTCCCCAAGCTCCAAGTGGACCTATGATAAGAGCCCATGCACGCACCGTTGAAGATAAGGTTAAGTCGCTCCTTCTTAAAAATTACCATTCCCTACATGTGAGACTTGGTTACTACCTCAAATGGAGATGCTATGTGTACTTACGAACCAAGAGGACGTCCGTGAAGAAGCTCAGAGCAAGGACGAAGGCATCACGTCAAGAGGAGCTGCAGTAGGGCTACAACCACCATACATCCGGTGGAACCACCAGACATCCGGTGCACCCCGAAGAAGAGACACTAGAGGTGACCAAGGACATGACTTCTTACAGCAACCTGGCATCCGGTGCATTAGCCACTAGTTGGACATCCGGTGTATATCGGAAGTCTGGCATCAGGACACCCGACAGCATGTCAGCTCGACTGGTCATCCAGTACCTCCCTGTGCGCACTAACTAGGGTTTCGACCCATGTATCCGCTCTCTCCCACCTAGGCTATATATATCATACCCCTTGGACGAATTAGGGTTAGCAAAGCATATTAGATGAACCAAAAGGGAGCTTTGCTCCTTGTATCCCATCTTTGAGGAAAGACCTCCATGTGGAGAAGGATCTCATTCTCAACATAGATCACCAAAGTCCTCGTTTGTGGAGAAGGAATCACTAAGACCTTCATCTTCCCTTGTGGATTTGAAGAACTACCCTCCAAGAACTCACGTCCTCTAGGATTTGGGATGAAATTTACCCATATTGTTATTTTCCCGTTGATTGTTCATGTATCTTGTGGGTCTTTCATGTGTATGTGATGAGAGTGGATGTGGGATCGGGTCTCTGTCTTGAGTGTTTCTTCCCTTTGTTCTTGAGTTCCTCTTGATCCACCTCCAAGTGTGAAAGATTGGGCAACCTAGGGTCCCTACCCAACATCAAACGGCCTGGTGAGCCGACTTCTGGGGTACTGAGGCACCCCTGGGGCGTAACACTGTGACCCTTAATGGGTGGAGCGCACCTAGCCATCTAATGGGGAGGATCATATTTTCCGCGTAGGTCGGCAAGTAGCGACCAATCGCGCGGGTCTGAAGTTTTGGAGGCCGAGCTCCAGGGTATTTTGGAAAAATAAATCAAAAAGCATATTTTAAAGTTTCAAAAAAATGAAAAAAATTCCATGGAAACATATATGTATTCTAGAACATGTAAATGTCGTTTAAAAATGTTGTTATTTGTCGGATGTACAAAAAAATCTGGCCCAACAAAACAAAATAAAAGGCCCATTTAAAATATGTGTTTGTCTTTTTTCTATGTGCCACGTGTGAAGGAATAATGTTGTGAAATTTTGCATGTATGTAGTAGAGATGTGTATGTGTGTCCAAAAATAAATTTGAAAATTTTCATGTTGTGGAAATTTGAATTTGAAAATTGAGCTCCTTGTAGTTCGGGCTCTATTGGCATCTTCCACCAATTGCGCACCCATCTCAGCGCTAGCACACTATTGGGCCGACCTAGTATGCCTGGCTGGGTCTTTCCCCCCACAGATTTTTTGAAGGTTCTAGAACATTCCCTAAATCAAAATTTTCTTTTTTCATGTCTTTTCGCCTTCGGTTTTCGTTTCTTCTTATTATTTTATGTGTTTTTTCTTTTGGTTCACTTCTTCTTCTTTTCTTTTTAATTTCTTAATTTTTTAAATTTGGTCTCCCTTTTGAATTCTGGAAGAATTCTGAAAATTCACGAGCATTTTTTTGAATTCGTGTTTTTTTTTCATTTCCGGAATAATTCCAAATTCATGTTTTTTTAATTTGTGAACTTATTTTTGAATCAGCTAATATTCTTTGAATCAACTAATATTTTTTCAAATTCATATTATTTTTTGAATTAGCAAACATTTTATGCAATTTGGGAACAATTTTCAAAATTCATAAACATTTTTGAATTCACGAACATTTCTCACCAGAATTTCTTTCAAAATTCATAACATTTATAGAAATTCATGATTTCTAATTCACAATTTTTTTTATAATTAGGAACAATTTTCAAATTTGTGAACATTTTTTGAAATTCATGAACATTTTTCAAATTGGTGAACATGTTTTGAAATTCAGAACATTGTTTTGAAATCCAGGAACAAGTTTTAGAATGTTGCACATATTTTAAATTTGTAAATATTTTTGAAACCAGGAACATTTTTGAAATCCTAGAACAATTTATAAATAATTTAATATTTTTAAAAATTATGAACACTTAAAAATTTGGTACATTTTTAAAAATTTAGAACTCTTTTTGACACCACAAACATTTTTTTAAAGAAGCCAAGGGTGAATCTCCCAAGCAACTCCTTGAGCGTCTCATGACTCTCACCGCTGACATCGAGTCATGTGAGTGTGACAAGACTCAAGATGGATTCAACTTGACTAAGCGATTTTTCGTGGAAAAGTTGCTTCATGCTCTTGCTCTGTATCATCACCAAATGGTGTGGGACATAAGACAACACCATGGATTCAAGGAAATGACTCCGGATGACATCATATCCACTTTCCAACTATTTGAAAAGTCAAAGGCAAATGCTACAAAACATCTTGCAATGCATGGTACCTCCACATCAAAAATCAATCTTGCATTGAAGGCCAAGCATGTATATGAAGAAGAGCAAAGTGAAGAAGAAGAAGATGATGAGGATGAAGATGGTGATGAGATTGACTCCGATGAGAGCCCGTCATATGAAGACATTGCCCTCTTTGTCAAGAAGTTTAGCGCGGGAAAATTCAAAGGAAGATTCCAGAAGAAGAAAGTGAGGAAATGTTACAACTGTGAAGAAGCCAACCACTTCTCCAACGATTGCCCCTATGAGAAGAGAGAAGATAAACCAAGGTTTCCCAATACCTTTACCAAGAAGAAGTTGCCAAATCCTTTGAACTCAAAGCTCAAGAAGAGAGATGGGAAAGCAATGGTTGCTCATGAAGAATCTGATCCGGATGATGTTAGTGGTGTTGCCGGAGTTTCTCAAGATTCTCAAAACACCTTGAGGCTAGTCAACAAGAGTGGTGATGTTGTCACCTACAACTATATGAAAGACTACAAGGGCAACGCTCATAAGTGCCTAATGGCAAAGGCCGTGGTAGAAGATGGAGAGGACCAAAACTCCCCTGACAAGGTCAAGGTAACCCCATGATCAAACCCTCCTCTCTTCACTCCTTTTACTCCGAGTGATGAGTATCTTGATGCGGAGGATAGTTATGATGATGATGATATAGATGATCCTATGCTTGCTAAACTAAATAAGTTCATGTGCTCCCTCAAAGGAAAGAAGCTCACTATGTTTCGTATGCTTATAGAGATGGTGAGTAAGCACACCATTACCACTAAGGAACTCGAAACCCTCGTCACTGAGGAAAAGGAAAAATATGAAATCCTTGAGCGGAAAGTCCAATATGAGGAAGCACGAAATGATGAACTATGCATGAAAATTGGTGCAAACATTGATGTTCATGCTAAAGAGCTTGCCTCCTTGAAAAACGCTAAGGACTTTTGCTAGGAGTTGATGAATGATAAAGGTAAGCTTGTGGAGTCTCATGCTTCTCTCTCTAAGGATTGTGAGCTTCTATCCGTGTCCCTCAAGACTAAGGAAGAAGAGCTCACCCTTCTTACAAAGAGTTTTGAGACACTCAAGCTTACTTATCTTGAAACTCTAGCCAAGGCTTACTCTTCTCCTATTATCAATGTTGATGCTTGTACTACTAACTCTAGTAGTGACCTAGCATCTATTCTTGAGGAGAATCGCTTTCTCAAGGCTCAAATCGAGAAAGGTCTCATGACATGTGCTCAAGGACAAAAGAACCTTAATGAGGTATTGAGCCAACACAATGAGGTGTTTGCCAAAGAGGGGCTAGGGTTTGACCCAAGCACAAGCAAGAAGAAGACGTCTTCTCAAAAGTGCACCACTCCTATAAAAGAAACATTTGTACGAGAAGGGCACAAGGAGAAAGGTAAGGTTGTTAGTGGGAAGGTCAAAAGGGGCATGCCCACTATCAACAAGCCAAAAGAGTTCATGCCTCCATCCTATGTACTCTGTAAAACTAAGGATGGAGAAGTTTATGCAAAGTTTGTTGGTCCTCGAAATGCATTCCGGTTTTATACTATTTGGGTCCCTAAGACCCTTGTGACTAACTTGAGAGGTCCCATTGCAAAATGGGTGCCTCTAACCAAGTCATAATTGTGTGTAGGTTGCTTTCTCTGGTGGAGTAAAATGGGTGATCGATAGTGGATGTACCAATCATATGACCGGAGATAGCAAATTGCTCTACGACTTCATGGAAGCTATTCAACCATTTATGAGCATTATGTTTGGTGGAGGATCAAAAGGACAGGTACTCGGGTTGGGCAAGGTGGCTATCACAAATGACATGTCTCTTGCAAATGTCATGCTTGTCCAATCCCTTAAATACCATTTGCTTTTCGTTCGCCAATTGGCTTCTGTTGGTTATGATACACTCTTTGGACTAACGGATGTGAAAGTTTTTAAGAGAGATACTCTCGAAGTGGCCTTTGTTGGAGAGTTGGATGGCAACCTTTACATGGTTGATTTCTCGAAAGAGAGCACATTCCATGCAACTTGTCTAATGGCCAAGGCCGACAAGGGGTGGCTTTGGCATCGCCGGCTAGCCCATGTCCGCATGAGAAATCTTCAAGATCTCTTAAAGGGTAATCACATCCTTGGACTAACCAATGTCTCTTTTGAGAAAGATCGTGTGTGTAGTGCATGCATAGCCGGGAAGCAACATCAATCAAAGCACCCACCCAAGAATATTGTGTCTACTTCAAGGCCTTTGGAGCTCCTTCATGTGGATCTTTTTGGGCCTCCTTCATGGGATAGTCTTGGTGGGAAAAAGTATGGGCTTGTCATTGTTGATGATTACTCAAGATATACATGGGTGTTCTTTCTCAAGTCCAAGGACGAGACGAAGATCACCTTCATTGATTTTGCCAAGAAAGCACAACGCAAGTTTGATAAAGAAATCTTGGCAATTAGAAGTGACAATGCCTCTGAATTCAAGAACTACACCTTGGAAGAATTTCTTAGTGATGAAGGGATTGAGCATCAATATTCAGCTCCATACACTCCTCAGCAAAATGGTGTAGCCGAAAGGAAGAACCGTACACTTGTGAAGATGGCAAGGTCCATGTTGGATGAATACAAGTCGCCACATAGTTTTTGGGCCGAGGCTGTCAACACTGCATGCCATGCATCAAACCGGCTCTTCCTCCGCACAATATTGGAAAGGACTCCATATGAGCTCCTAACTGGGAACAAGCCGAATGTCAAGTACTTTCGTGTATTTGGGTGCAAATGTTTCATCCTCAACAAAAGAGAACGGTTAGGAAAATTCCAATCCAAAACAATTGAGGGTATATTTGTTGGCTATGGATCAAACTCTCACGCCTATAGAGTCTACAACAAATCCAATGGATGTGTTGTAGAAACTTGTGACGTGGTGTTTGATGAATTTAATGGCTCCCGTGGAGAGCAAGTTGATCTAAGTGATGTAGGTGAAGAAGATTCTTCTCAAGATATTTTGACCATGGGTGTTGGTGCACTTCTTCCAATGGAACAAGAACCTCATGATGATGAAGAAGAAGATGGAAGCCTCACACATCATCAAACTACTGCAACACCCATACCATCACAAGCTCCTATTGCTCAACCAATGCCCTTAGTTCAAGTACAAGAAGATGATCAAGTCCCTCTTCATGATAATTTTCAAGAACAAGATCATCATCAAGGGCAAGAACAAGAAAGTGCAATCATTGATGATGAACCTCAACAAATGCATTATGAATAAGAAGATCTTCCACCACGCATTAATGATCCATATGTTGAGGATGTGGATGATGGACATGAAGTTGAACCTCGCGAAACCCTAACCTCCATCATGCCCCGAGTGGCCGGTTGTGTTGATGTTGATAAAATTCTCACCGGCATATCAGAAGGTAGAGTCACTCGTAAACAATTGACAAACTTTTGTGCTCACTTCTCGTTTGTGTCGAGTGTTGAGCCACTCAAGGTACATGATGCTTTGATGGACAATGATTGGCTCATTGCTATGCAAGAAGAGTTGAATAGCTTTGAACGCAACCAAGTGTGGTCATTAGTCAAGAGGCCAACTACGGAGCACAATGTCACTGGAACAAAATGGATTTTCAAGAACAAGCAAGATGAGAATGCTATAATCATCCGCAACAAGGCAAGGTTAGTGGCACAAGGGTACTCACAAGTTGAAGGTTTGGACTTTGGTGAGACTTTTGCCCCCATTGCCCGTCTTGAATCTATTCGCATCTTACTTGCTTATGCTACTTTCAATGGGTTTACATTACATCAAATGGATGTGAAGAGTGCTTTCCTTAACGGTCCTCTACAAGAAGAAGTATATGTATCACAACCACCTGGGTTCGTTGATCCCGATCACAAAGACTATGTGTATAAACTTCATAAGGCTTTGTATGGCCTCAAACAAGCACCTCGTGCTTGGTATGATCATCTTAAGAAGTTTTTACTCGATGATGGTTTTTTGAGAGGGGTAATCGATCCCACTCTTTTTACTAAGAGGGACAAGGGTGATTTGATCTTATGCCAAATCTATGTAGATGATATCATTTTTGGTTCTCCTAACATTTATTTGTGCAAGAAGTTTGCGGTCTCCATGACCAAGAATTTTGAAATGTCACTCAATGCGGATTTGAAGTTCTTTCTCGGATTCCAAATTCAACAATTTCAAGAAGGAATATTCTTGTCTCAAGAAAAGTACCTCAAGGATATTCCAGAGAAGTTTGGCATGTCTGATGCTAGTCCATGTAAGACACCCATGCCCACAAAAATTGTACTCACTGAGGACACAAACGGTACCCCTTTCGACCCATCTATTTACCGCTCTATGATTGGTTCATTGCTTTATCTTTGTGCATCTAGACCAGACATCATGTTCAGTGTATGCATGTGTGCTAGATTTCAAGCTTCCCCTAGGGAAAGTCATCATAAGGCGGTTAAGCATATTCTTAGATACCTTGTTCACACCCCAAAGTTGGGTCTATGGTACCCCAAGGATGATATGTTTGATCTCATTGGGTACACGGATGCGGATTGGGCTGGAGACAAAGTGGATCGCAAGTCCACCTCCGGTGCATGTCAATTTCTTGGACGCTCCTTGGTAAGTTGGTCCTCGAAGAAACAAAATTGTGTTGCCCTCTCCACCGCCGAAGCCGAATACATTGCAACCGCCAGTTGTGCAACTCAATTACTATGGATGAGGCAAACTTTGAAGGATTACGGTATCACCTATAGACATGTGCCTCTTCTATGTGATAATGAAAGTGCCATCAATATTGCTGAGAATCCCAAAGATCATACCCGCACCAAGCACATTGATATCAGATATCACTTCTTGAGGGATCATGTGGAAAAGGGTGACATTGATATTGCTCATGTTGGTACAGATATGCAACTTGCACACATTTTCACCAAGCCATTGGATGAAGCAAGGTTTTGTCAACTTAGGCATGAACTTGGTATCTTGGAGCTTGACAACATTATGTGAAATATAGTACCCATGCATACATTTATCTCATGTCTTGTCTTGATGTAGGCATATATTTAGGGGGAGACACTCAACTCATGAGTACTCTCACCCAATGTAATGCATAAATAGAACAAACACTCTCAAAGCTACCATGTTATTCCAACTATGGTGCTTTAAATGATGGAGTAGTGATTATGCACCCAAAGTTCAAATCCTTGCGGTGTCATGTCACATATACTCAAACATGGTGGCATCGGCCACCGCTCTTATCGGTTAGAACATTATCTGAGCGGTTTGTATTTTCAGGCGTAGGATATTCACTGCTTAATATGGTGTCTTTTTCCTCTTACTTCATACTGAAATCATCATCTCACTACCATTGTCATTGGCACCAAAATATTCCTTGTCCTTCTCAACAAACCAAATTCCTGAGAGCTTCCGGTCATCCGGTATGTTCTGGACGTCCGTAAAATTCATTCTGTTGTCCTCATGCCGGACGTCCGGTATGACTGGTCTTCCGTAAATTTCGACTCTATCTCCTTGCATCGGATGTCCGGTTTTTCCGGTCATCCGGTACTTGGCTCATCTGGCGTTTTCCTCTCATTCACCGGACGTCCGTAACGCACCGGTCGTCTGGTCATTTTCTGGCCCGTATATATAGGGCGGGGTGCGTTTGGGCTAGGTTCTTTAACCTAAATCGATCGATCCCCTTTCTCTCGTCCGCCACCGTTGCACACCCTGTCTCGCCTCTCCTCGCTGCGGTCGCGCGCCGGCCATGCCCCTCGTCGTCTCAGCGCCACCTGGGTCGCCCCGGTCGCCGTCGCGCCTCCGGCACCGCCCCGTGCATCTCCCTCCGTCTCATTCTTCCCTCCGAGGTAGCACTCTTCTTCTCCTCCTCTCATCAATCGATTCTCCTTCAATCTATGGAGGTGGGTTGTTGATTTGGGTCTCCCTCCTCCTCTAGGTCGGGATGCCGAAGATCAAGCACTCTGCATGCAAGGAGGCCCCATGTGGGTCCTCTCGTCCGTCTCATCGTGGTGGTTCCGATGATTCACAAGAACGAGCTTGTCCTCGGAAGCGTGCCGCCCAGCCTCGCAGCCCTGCTAGCGACTCCTCAACGGAGGAATCCGACTATGAGGATGAGCTGGAACATATGGAGCGGGCCAAGTTTGTTGCTGTTCGCACCACTGCTCCCAAGCCGGGAACTCGGCGGCCCAATTTCAAGCCTCCTCCTCCTCCGGTGCAACCTCAAGGTGATGCCCGTTGCATCTCTCTTGAACCTCCTCTGCCTCTCGGCCGCAAAGTTAAAAGATTCAACGAGGTTCCCATTGCTTCCTATCTTAAGTTTCGTCATGATGTTGACCAATTTTCGGTTGCTAGCGACTCTCAGGACGATCGCTTTTGCACTAACATCCAGGCAGACATTTTTACCACTGTCATCATTCCTAAGGGTCTGTCTCTGCATGTGTGCATTGACTTAGAGCACATTTGTGCTCATCCGGTGAAATATCCGGGGGCTATTGAGCTCATCGAGTCGTCAAATCTTGCTGCTCCGTTTGCATTTCAGCACGATTTTAACCAAGCTGCCATTCATCAATTCTATGCCACATGTTTCTTTGGTCCAAATAACACTGTCACTTGGATGACCTCCGACACCATGCTTACGGCTTCTTATTCTCAATTTGTTGCTGCCCTTGGTTTTCCTGACACTGGTTTCAAAATTCATAAAGATGACCCCAACCATAGGCCCAAGGGCATTGAGGCATGTGCGAATCTTCTCAAACCCATAGATGAAATGACTAATGAGGAGAAAAAGAAGGGTCTGAACCAAGTCTCCATTTGGCGCTCTCCTTTCTACATTATCTTTCAGTGTGTCATTCACACCATTTATCCCAAGATGGGTGACAAGGGGTCTTGCAATAGCTACTGCATCGATCTCATGCATCGCCTCTATGCGTCTCCCAAAGGGATGATCAATGTCCCTCATTTTCTGTGGCATGAGATCCGTCTCGCTTGTCTTCAGCACAAGCGGGCCTTTCCTCATGCTCCCTTTCTTCAGGCATTCATCGAGAGTGTGGCTCCGTTTCCCATTGTCCGCACTCACTTGCATGAGCGGTGGGTCATTCCAGCTCACATGGCGGATGATTGGGTCCCCAAGGACTCTTCCTCTTCTGCTAATGCTCGCCGAACTGCTGCTAGCGTTCCTCCTACTGCTCCTTCCGGATCTGCATCATTTGGGCGCATTGCTCGCTTTCTTGGGAAGGCTCACTCTGCCATGATGAAGGTTTTTACCTTTCACTACTCCCAAAATCACGATGTTGTCACTCGCCTGATCACTTCCAAGAATGCTCTGAAGGCTCATTTGAGAGACTCCAGAGTTTTCGATGTGAGTGATGATGACCGTCTTCCTGAGGAACCACCTTCTGACTTTGGCATTCCCTCGGGTCCTGAGTGGTCTGATTTCTTTGACGAGGCTGGTGGCAGTGGTGCTCATGATGATGATGATGTTGTTGTTGTTTTATGATGTTCTGACCCCTTTTGGGTACTTGACGCCAAGGGGGAGTAGGCACTTATCTATTATGTAATGCTGTGATATTAGCTTGTATCGAACCATGTTATGTTTATTGTCGTTTTATGTACTATGCTTTGAGTAATGCACCTATATATTGAGCCTATTATGGAATCTTGTTTATTTTATGAGATTTGGTTGTTTTGGTATCATATTGAGGGGGAGCTCTCCTCATGCTTATTTTATTTATGCACATGTTTAGGGGGAGCTCTGCAACAAGTCCTTTCGATATTCAAAAGTTTTTTTTAACATATTGAGAAGTGCATGTATGTTGTCATCAACTACCAAAAAGGGGGAGATTGAAAGTGCAATCATGCCCTTAATCTTATTTTGATGTTGATGACAACATGCATATAGGGGACTAACCATGTTTATCAAGTATATCCCAGGATTAAGTCTCAAGGGCCGTGTGTGGATCATGACTACGGACAAATATATATCACTCAAGAGCGGAGATACAAGACAATAGCTTTGGCTCTTTTACGGTTTGTTCTTGAGTATAGGGATCCCGCACTATTAAGAGGGGATCGTCGGATTTCGTGAAAGACTTGCTCAAAACCCACAAAGTATCCTCTCACAACATCTCTGTTTCATCTCTAGTTCTTCCACTACCTTGTGCACAAAGTCTGTTGTGATCCTGAGCTAGTGTGCTCTGTTATCACCGGACGTCCGAAATTCTACGGACGTCCGACCCCTCACAGCCGACCGGGCATCTGGCTCTCTCCGGATGTCCGGTGCATCTTCACAGAAAGAAAATTGTGGAAATCCGGTCCTCTCCGGACGACCGGTCACTGGACGTCCGTTTCTCTTCGGAAATCCGGTACATCCTCAGCAGAACACTTTTAACAGATTTCCGGTCCTCACCGGACGACCGGCACATTCCGGACGTCCGGTGGCTGTGTGTCTCATGCTACTTTGTGGCCTGGTGGATTCCCAGCGACCGGACGACCGGCGGCCTGGTCGGACGTCCGGTCCAATCTGTGCCACCGGACGTCCGGTATTATCCGGACTTCCGACAACTCCAGTATGTTAAGTGGCTCAACGGTCAGTTTGTACACTACTACTATATATAGCCTCCTCCCTCCATGGGATAAGGTTGACCATTCACTTTGAGCTTTCTAAGAACACATTTCACTTTCTCTCTTGATCCCCTACACCAAATCCTAGATCCCTAAGGGATTTGGGAACGTTTGAGAGAAGTTCTCCAATCAAGTGATAGATCCACTCCTTCCCCTTCTTCTCACCAAAGGAATTCGTGATTTGAGCAAGTTCTTGAGATTTTCCCATCGTTCTTGTTACTCTTGGAGGTTGGAGACTCCTAGGCGGTAGGAGTCTTTCGGTGAGGAATCGATCATTGTGATTACCCCCGGAAAGTTTGTGAGGGTTTGGAGACCACCTCAAGGTCTACCACTAGTGGTTGAGAAACGCCTTCGTGGTGTTGTCTCAAAGGGAGAATAGGGTGAGCCTTCGTGACGTTGGTGTGCCTTCGTGGTAACATCCACCTCTCTAACGGTGACGTAGCTTCCCTCCAAGGAAGTGAACATTGGCATACATCCTCGTCTCTCGGAGTTGCAGTTATTCCTAACCCTAACTCTCTACTTGTGGTTACTTGTCTCTTAGCACTTACTTATATCATTTGTACTTTCTTACCCACATATTTGTGTTACTTGTCTACCTTGCTTTGCTCCTAGCATCTTTCTTGCAATTGTTAGGCTCACTTTCATATTCCGCATTATTGCCTAAAATTGCTAAGTAACAATTAAAATTTGTAATTGTACCTATTCACCCCCCCCCCCTCAAGGTCCATCTCGATCCTTTCACAACCTCCCGGCTTTGTCAATCCCAAGAAACTTAATCATGTCTACAAACTTCACAAAGCTCTTTATGGCCATAAACAAGCTCCTAGAGCATGGTATAAATGCTTGACCAAGTTCCTTATTGAAAAAGGCTTTGAAATTGGGAAGATTGATTCTACACTTTTTACTAAAAGGGTTAATGGTGAATTATTTGTGTGCCAAATTTATGTGGATGATATCATATTTGGTTCTACTAACCCCCATTTTAGTGAAAAGTTTGGAAGGCTAATGTCGGAGAAGTTTGAGATGTCTATGATGAGTGAACTCAAATTTTTCCTTGGATTGCAAATCAAGCAAACAAAGGAAGGTACCTTTGTTTCTCAAACAAAGTATACCAAGGATCTTTTCAAGAAGTTCAACATGCAAGAAAGCAAAGGTATGAAAACACCCATGCCTATAAGTGGACATCTTGACTTGACTAAGGATGGCAAACCGGTTGACCAAAAGGTTTACCGCTCTATGATTGGTTCATTGTTATATCTATGTGCCTCCCGTCCCGATATTATGCTAAGTGTGTGCATGTGTGCACGATATCAAGCGGCCCCTAAAGAATGTCATCTTAAGGCCGTGAAAAGGATAGTGAGATACTTAATTCATACACCAAATTTTGGCATTTGGTATCCAAAGAGGTCATCTTTTGATCTTGTTGGCTACTCCCATTCGGACTATGCCGGTGACAAGGTTGGTAGAAAGTCCACTTCGGGTACTTGTCAATTTCTTGGTAGATCCCTTGTGTCTTGGTCCTCCAAGAAAGAAAACTCGGTATCCTTATCCACTGCCGAAGTGGAATACATTGCTGCCGGATCATGTTGTGCTCAATTACTTTGGATGACCCAAACCCTTAAGGATTATGGGATACATGTGAAACGTGTTCCGTTGCTTTGTGACAATGAGAGTGCTATTAAGATTGCTCATAATCCCATGCAACATTCTCGAACTAAGCATATTGAAGTTCATCATCATTTCATTCGAGATCATGTTGCTAAAGAAGACATCAATCTTAAGCATGTTCGTACCGATAAGCAATTGGTGGATATATTCACCAAACTGCTTGATGAAAAAGTATTTTGCCATTTGAGAGGTGAATTGAACATCATTGATGCTTCAAACTTGGAGTAGAAACTCCATTTGGATATATGCAAGGCATGAGCCTCTTATGACTAATCCTTGATATTTCTCTTATGATGATGATCATATGTCTTGGATCTATAATTGTACCCTTGCATGCTATCTAACCCTTGTAGGTACTTGGATGAACCCAAATCTATGAGATTGCAAGCCACTCACATCTTTAGAAATCTCTACATCACCAAGTTCCTATGATATGGTTGTTGAATTCAAGGAAGCACAAACTCACTCAACATATCCTTTGACAATTTCAATATATCAAATTTCATTTGGTATCAAGTTTCATGATTGTCATTTTGGATACACAAGTGCTCTTCCTTGATAGACTAACCCATGTAGGAAGATGAACTCAAACTAGTAGTGGTGCTCCCAACTCTTGATGAACAACATCAACCTTGAGCACCCAACACAAGTTCAACTACATGATCAAGATCAACACCACAACCCAAGGTATGTAATTCCACCTTAGAGAAGCTTTGCTCCAAGTCATGAGGCAAAGCAACTCAATAAGGTGTGAATGCATCAAAATGCTTAAACGAAAAATGGTAACCCCATTCTGAGCTTAAATGATGAGTATGACCTATGATCAAGTGACCTCACTTGACTCCTAAGTCAATATACTCTAACATAGGTGACTTTGTCGCCGACCCTTTCTAGATGAAGTTCTCTAGTGTTCTTTTGCTTAGTTCCTGTTTGTATTTGCATATTTTTTGTTGTTCTGTTGTTTCTATGTCTCTCTAAAAAAACTTCACCTAGATCTCTTTTCTGTCTTTATTTTGTGTTTAATTCGTTGCAAATCTTTCTGTTAATTCCTTGCAAATCTTTGTGTGACTTAATTTGCCTAGTGAGCTGAGTTGACAAAATCTTTACTCTATATTGAACTCGGTCCCTCCGATTCAGACCTATTGGCTTGACCGAAATACAAGGTCTCCTTGTGAATAGTTCATCGGCACAACTGACATGGACTAACTCGATCGCACCGATAAGTACCTTCTGTGACTCTATCATTTCGGAGCCACCGATGGAAAACGTATCGGCGTCACCGATTTCAACTCTAAGAATATGTTTTTCCATTCTCTATTGCCTATTTTCTTCAGCTCCACTCAATGATTCTTTCCTCTATAAGCATCATGAAATACCTACTACTTTGTAGTGTCTCTCAAGGACCACACCTACTTGACTCATGCTCCAGAAGTACCCTTCTTGGAAATTGATGTCAAAGGGGGAGAGAGAGCACATCAAAGCTTATCATATGAGCACATCTAAGCTCAGATGCTTGGCAACAAAGAGGAGAGAAGTCACATGTCTTTAAGAGGGGAAAGACATGTCAATATGTTTGATTTTTAGTTGATATTACCCTATTCTATTTGTGCTCTGATTTTATCTTCCCTGCCCTACCTTCTCCCATTATCCAATATCAGATTCAGGGGGAGAAAGAATCCATGTCTAAGGGGAGGAAAATCTTTGAAATCCATTGCACATCTTTAAATCTTTGGGGACATGTCTATATCTAAATTAAGTACTCAGTACTCACCCATTACATGTCATCCCACTCTTGGTATCTTTGTGGTTTTCTGAAATTGCTTTACTAGAAGTGTTCTTGTGTCATCTAACCTTGTTTTCTCAAGACCACTCTTTCCAAAGTCAGCTCAAGACCACAAGGTAAGTATATGCATCACACTCATGTGCATGATGATCTCTTGCTGATGTACATATTGTTTGCAAGAGGGATTCATAAACATGGAGGTACACTTCTCAATCATATCATTTGCTTTGATGCATATAGCCAAGATACGTGTAACTCTTTGCCTGCTCTGTCATGCTTATGCATTCACATGTTAGTATATTCTATCTTCACATGATTGCATACATGTAGGGGGAGCTTATGCATGTTATATGTCTTTCCAAAGCTTTACTTGTTACTCTTCATATCATTTGTCTAAAGCTTTGATGTATGTTGTCATCATTTACCAAAAAGGGGGAGATTGAAAGCACAAGTGCTCCCTGGGTGATTTTGGTAATTAATGTCAACATATCTCTTGTTGGACTAATGCTCTTATCTAGTATATTTCAGACAAGTTCAACAATGGCGTGAAAAGGACAAGACGATGTGTAACCCCTTCAAGGTGTCTAGGACATGCATTGGCAAAAGCTCAAGACTCTTCATTTATATTTTAGTGATCCAAGATCACATTGAGTCCATAGGAAAGCCAATACTATTAAAAGGGGATGAGGTGTTGCTTAATGGTCTACTTGCTCAAGTGCTTAGTGATATTGCTCCAAAGCCCTCAACCACTTTCTCATTCTAAATATGTCCAAAACCCAAAGTCAAACTCGGCTTCACCGATTCTTTCTATCCGGCGCCACCGAGTTCATATGACATAGCCACTGCTAGAAACCCTAACAGTTTGGTCACACCGATACGGATCTCGGTCTCACCGAGATGGCCTTGCAAACTCTCTGTTGCCTATTGCAATTGTTTCGGTCTCACCGAAAATGCGATCGGTCACACCGAGTTGGCTTAACATTTTCTCTGTTGCCTTATTGCTTCACTTTGGTCTCACCGAGTTGATGCAATCGGTGCCACCGAGCTGATGTTTGCCCTAAGCCCTAGCACATCAGTCCCACCGAGTTGTTTCAGTCGGTCCCACCGAGATTCCTAATGTTCACATTCTGAACTGAATCGGTCTCACTGAGTTCTTCTATTCGGTCTGAGCGAGTTGGGTCAAATGTGTGTAACGGTTGGATTTTGTGTGGAGGCTATATATACCCCTCCACCCCCTTCTCCATATGTGAGAGAGCCATCAGAACATGCCTACACTTCCACCATACATTTTCTGAGAGAGAACCACCTACTCATGTGTTGAGATCAAGATATTCCAATCCTACCACAAGAATCTTGATTTCTAGCCTTCCCCAAGTTGCTTTCCACTCAAATCATCTTTCCACCATATCCAAATCTGTGTGAGAGAGAGTTGAGTGTTGGGGAGACTATCATTTGAAGCACAAGAGCAAGGAGTTCATCATCAACACACCATTTGTTACCTTTTTGGAGAGTGGTGTCTCCTAGATTGGTTAGGTGTCTCTTGGGAGCCTCCGTCAAGTTGTGGAGTTGAACCAAGAAGTTTGTAAGGGCAAGGAGATCGCCTACTTCATGAAGATCTACCCGAGTGAGGCAAGTCCTTCGTGGGCGATGGCCATGGTGGGATAGACAAGGTTGCTTCTTCATGGACCCTTCGTGGGTGGAGCCCTTCGTGGACCCGCGCAACCGTTACGCTTCGTGGGTTGAAGTCTCCATCAACGTGGATGTATGATATCACCACCTATCGGAACCATGCCTAAAATCTCCGTGTCTTCATTGCGTTTGCACACTCCAATCCCATCCCTTTACTTTCTTGCAATTAGCATGCTTTACTCTTTTCGCTGCTCATACTCTTGTCATGCTTGCTTGAAAAGTATTGTGAATGCTTAAACTTGTGCTAAACTCCACCTTAACTTAAAGAACTTAAAAATTGCCACTTTTACTTGTTGAAGGGTCTAATCACCCCCCCCCCCTCTAGACCCCTCTTCTCGGTCCTTTCATTGAGGCGTTGCGCGGCTACGGTAGGGACGAAGCCCGCTCCTGCTTGATGGCCACCGAGTGCCACTGGGTGCTGACTGCCAAGATGGCAAGCCAACTGATGGCTCCATTTTATATATAGTTTTCTGATGGTACTTTGCTTGGTTTAACTCGTGATTTCGTTGGTTCCACCATTTCACTAACAATTATTTATTGAAAATATATAGATCTTTGTTTCCTTACCTGTTTTTTTTAACAAACACTTTTGGAAGCATTTGGAGCCATATTTGGATGACTGAGGACAAAATTGGACCACTTTCCCTTTAAAAATGTGCACCTAGCGTCAATAGAAGAGAAGACGGTATACGGTAAGAGTGTGCCTGCTCATACTAGTGGTCGTACCAGGCGCCACCGTCTACCTCATCTACATAAGCAACTTTCACAAATGGACGAGAGGCAATAGGGCAACAGAAGACAAATGACCATCAACAAGAGCAGATGAGAAGAGATCCGGAGGAGAATCGCTTCGCTTCGATCTATTTTGGCCACCTCTATAACATGATCCTCCAATCCACCATCAACAACACCGCCGTTAGAGGGAGATCCCAACTTGTGTGGCTTGGGTTTGTAAACTTTATTCATACTTTGATCCAGAGATCGTGATCTGTTTAATCATTCATATTTTTGTGGACAACTACAATATTATCTATATGGTTTCATTTAGTATGATCTTTTTGTCTGGTTTTTATTCATCTCTCATGCGTGAGGAATTCCCCTAAGTGTGGGAGATGTAAGAAATTGGTGAGGTTTGTTTGTGTTTAATCCTAATGATTATATTTTGTGAGACTACTTTCATGATTGATTACTAGGTTGATTATTTGTGAGTGTAATGCTTGTTGTCCAATTTAAGGTCCCAGACAACATGAACCCGAGACCTACACGGATAAATCTTATTGTCCAACAAATTTGCGACCTTCGAGTGACAAGTCACATCTGTTGGTATGAACGAGGAGCAAAGATAATATGAGGAGAGCGGAAAGCCACAATTCTTAAAGTGTTGGTATGGTCTAGCGACCTTAATTACAGAGTCGGCCATTGTTCATGGTAATGCGAGGTCGTACAATAGAGTCAAACAATCCCGACATGAGGATTTTGACTATTTAGGGATGATTCGCCTACCGAGCACATAATGCAAACAGTAATATCCTATAACTAGGTCACTACCATTGCACCTTGCACATTCGCTATTCATCATGAACCGAACCTCCCCCGTCTAACCTCTCCAGTGTGGGAAAACACCATTTTATTCATTGTTATTTAATTTTATGTTATTTACTTGCAGTCAAAGTTTTAGGCTCATTATTATACATAACGATTACTTTTTCACCTCCATCATCATAAATCTTGTAGATACCAAACTATTTAATTCACAGATACTTATGACACCTCGTGTGTGACAGAAACACTCGCATTAATAATCGCACGCGCTCTTCATTGGGAATGGTATTAAATTGGGATTATACTTTCACGAGAGTGCTTCAACCAGTCATGTGCACTTCAACGACATCAACGACGGAGACGGCTGGCGCCCGACGTGAAGTCCGATATAGATGCCAGCATTTCTCAACGAGGATTGCACCTGTTGTGGCGGCGCATTGAGGAGGGACGTCCGGAGCCCGACTAAGAGTTGCCCCTACTCCTCGGCAGTCCGGAGTGCTCGGGGTGGTAGGAATGCCTCCTTCAACGAGACAACACCATATTGTTGTTGGAAATATGCCCTGGAGGCAATAATAAAGTGGTTATTATTATATTTCCTTGTTCATGATAATCATTTATTATCCATGCTATAATTGTATTGATTGGAAACTCAAATACATGTGTCGATGCATAGACAACAACATGTCCCTAGTGAGCCTCTACCGAGCTAGCTCATTGATCAAAGATGGCTATGGTTTTCTAGTCATAGACATGAGTTGTCATTTGATAACGGGATCACATCATTAGGAGAATGATATGATGGACAAGACCCAAAATATAAACGTAGCATATGATCGTATCAAGTTTATTGTTATCGTTTTCTGCATGTCAAGTATCTGTTCCTATGACCATGAGATCATGCAACTCACTGACACAGGAGGAGTACCTTGTGTGTATCAAACGTCGCAACATAACTCGGTGACTATAAACATGCTCTACAGGTATCTCCGAGGGTGTCTGTTGAGTTGGCATGGATCAAGACTGGGATTTGTCACTCCGTATGGCGGAGAGGTATCTCGGGGCCCTCTCGGTAATACAACATCACAAGAAGCTTGCAAGCATGTGACTAATGAGTTTGGTCATGGGATCTTGTATTACGGAATGAGTAAAGAGACTTGCCGGTAAAGAGATTGAACTAGGTATGGAGATACCGATGATCGAATCTCGGGCAAGTAACATATCGCCGGACAAAGGGAATTGTATACGGGATTTAACCGAATCCTTGACATCATGGTTCAACCGATAAAGATCTTCATGGAATATGTAGGAATCAATATGGGCATCCAGGTCCCGCTATTGGTTATTGACCGGAGAGGAGTCTCGGCCATGTCTACATGATTCTCGAACCCGTAGGGTCGCACGCTTAACGTTCAGTAGCGCTAGGGTAGTATTGAGATATTAATAGTGGAAAGTCCGAAGGTTGTTTGGAGTCTCGGATGGGATCCGGGACATCACGAGGAGCTCTGGAATAGTCCGGAGGTAAAGATTCATATATAGAAAGTTGTTATCGGGGTTCCGGAAAAAGTTCGAGTTTTTTTTATATTGTAACGGGAAGGTTCTAAAGTGGGGCCCACCTGCATGAGGGGCACACTTGAATGTGGGTAGTGGGGAAAGTCCTCACAACCCTGGTCTAGACGCACCAAGATCCTCCCTTTAAAAGAATAGTATCATATCACAAATAGATAAGATCAGGATTCCTAAAAAGAGGATAGCGATCGGTGGGGAAGGCGCGCTGCTACCCATCAACCCGATGATAATAGAGAATATCATCTGCCTCGCTAGCCGTCGATCTACGACGTAGCCAGCCGTTTGATTTGACCATCACATGGGTTTGACCGCTGACGCATCACGTAGGCACACAGTACGTACATGGACCGGATAGGAAAGCAGAACATGCCTGCGAGGGTCACGCTGCAAAGTCTATGTTGTGTGCAGTTGTGCATCTATGCCAGCCCTTTTCCACGGCGAACTTTATTGCCCAGTTACATTTCGAAAAGAGATAAGAATCAGAAGAAAAAAATGGTGTAGATTTGTAGTAAAACCCACTGGCTATTGCAACCAAAAGTACGCACACGCATCATTAAAAAATAATTTGATATTTAGAAAAAAAATATGGTACACCCAAAAAATTTACTAAAATTTTAAATGAAACGTTTTTTAATGATCGTAACAATAAAAAGGTGTTGGGAAACAATTATTATCAGCGGCAACAAGTTTTGTAACGTCGCGCTTGGCTTTGCGGCATGATGGTACGGCTTTGCGGGAACAAAAACATCACCGGCGGGGCAGCTGACCTTGAGTGTCAGAAGACTACCTTGAAATGTTCGAGCGTTCGACCACAACGTCATCGGTCTTGTAGCTTCATCCGGTGCTACAAGGGGGCACCAGTTGCTGCAAGGCGTCACTGGGGGTGGCACATAATGCTCTAAGACGGCATGTGAGGACGGCGTGCTCGTGGAAGGGCGCCCATGCTGCTATGAAATATGAGTCCCCCTGATTCACAACACCACCCCGCAGCAACTATGTCAATGATGTGTTGGGGCTGCAACACAGGCGATGTTGTGCGGCGACGGGTGCAACTTGGGAGATATTGCGACTGCAACATACGACATGTTGTGAAGGCCGCAATGTTGGCGATGTTGTGGCGATATTGCGATTGCAACATGGGCGATGTTGTGCGGGATGACTAGAACTTGGGAGATTTTCAACTACAACATGGGACATGTTGCGATGGCCGCAACATTGTCGATGTTGTGTCGCGATGAATGCTTGCAATGCTCACCTTGTTGCAAACCTCCCGAGCGCAACATGGGTCATCTTGCAAATGACGATTGAAACATGAGTCATGTTGCAAAACGGTGATCGCCGCTAAATGGCCTAAGCCACGCGTTAGCGCCCGCCAAAAAAATCGGCCAACAGAGTTGCAACATTGCATGTCTAGTTTACAGCAGCACCGACAGGGCCTCGCAGCGCCACGCGTCAGGCTTTACAGCCGACCGGTCTTATAACGGCGTGTGTATGCGGTAGCGCCAACCGCCCTTTGTAGCGTCCGCGCTACCGACTTTCTGATGCAACAAATATATATTTGGTCAGAGAAAAACATAAAGTAAAAAATATTACATTGACGTAACATGGCAAGCCAAACACTTATATCACTTGAAAAAAAAACACTTTGCAGCATGGATCATAGTTGCATCAGACACTTAGAATCATCACAAAAGAATGTAGTCAACTTTTTTTTAAACCAGAATGTAATCGACTCTGTAAAAGAAAACGAATAAAAACCGATGGCAGTGGACGGCAGATGAGAGATAGAGAGCAGAGCATCTTCCTGGGCGTGTCGGTTCGGCCACATGCAGCCATGCATGTATGCACATGCGCTAGGATTAGTACTAGTAGCAGTTTTTTTAAGGGCATACTAGTAGCAGCTACTAGCTGTGTAGCCACAGGAGCTAGCTAAAACCTGGCGCCAGCGCGTGCGCGAGGGAAACAGCAGCAGTTCCCACGTGGACACGTGGCTGCCTGCGAAGGCGGCGGATCAGTGAGGGAAATCATCCGGTTTAAAACAAGGCTTTACCCTAGGGCTTAGAGGGCAAGCCACCAGTCCCCTCCATGCCTATATAAAGGTAGGGAGGCGTTGGGGGCAGCCACCCTTCGACCCTGGTCCGTTACCTCTCCCAACTCCTCCCACGTTTTACCGGTACGCGTTTGGCGAAGCCCTGCCGGAATTCCGTTGCCACCACCACCACCATACCATCGTGTTGGTCCCGGTCTCATCTACCCCCTCTCTCTCGCTTGCTGGTGTTGGGAAACGTGGTAGAAAACAAAAAAATTCGCACCTACGATCACCCAAGAACAATATGAAGATGCATAACGGGTTGTGATCAACGATCGTTACCAACTCCGGATTGCAGCGGAAGTAGATGAGTCGATCTAGATCATACATGAAGTCCCTCGAACGTTGATGATGATCCCGCGAACCGCACTCGAATGATTCCTCGAACTGAAGACCGAAAGCACAACCTCTCTACTTGGTTGCAAGCGTACGGTCTTCACGATCCGGCAGCGCTTCACCGTCCAGAGCTAATCATCGCCGGAGAATTAGAGGGAGGAGATTAGAACCACACAGGGCTTCTAATTAATTATGAGGATTAGAGGTGGCTAGGGCTAGATCTAGTTAGTCTAGGACCAACTAGAACTAGATCAACTAGAGGAGGCTCCCAAAACTTGTGTCTTCATAGGGTGGAAATCCTCTAGTATATATAGGATTGGGGGGGGGGGGAAGAGGGGCTGCCACCAAGGGGAAAAGAGCCCACTTGGGACGCCGGCCAAGGAGGGGGAGTAGGACTCCCCCTCCAAGTAGGATTCGACCCCCCCCCCTTAGGAAAGGGGGCGCCTCCCTTGTTGGGCCCTTGTGGCCCAACTCCTTCTCCACCTCTTGGCCTTATTTGGCCCGTTGATATTAAATTAAATATATTTTTTTCTAAACATTTTCAGTGCATAATATATATAATTTCACATCTCTGGAAACATTTTCCACCATATATATTAATAGGTAATACCCGGTATTACCCGATATTCACCGAAACCCTTCCGGTGACCCTGAAACGCTTCCGAAACCTCTCGGAACTATTCCGGATATTAATGAAACAATTCCACAAATATATTCTCACCACTTCCGTCCTACTAACACTCAGCACATCATGATTACCTAAAGCTTGTGACCCCGTAGGTTCGGTAACCATAGACATGAACGAAACTCCTTCGTTCAATGACCGATAGCGGAACCGTGGACATCCATATTGGTCACTATGATTACACGAATGATATTCGAGTGAACATTTGGTTATCATGCGATGTTACCTTTGCTTCGTGATACTTTACAAAACTCGGTATGCATCGGTATCCTCCTGAGTCATCACCATGCTCACTATACCGTTGCTCCCGTTACCGGTTTTGTTCTTCTTTCTCGTAAACGTGTTCCGGCATCCCCGTGACGTAGTCACCTGTGTCTGGACAGACGATGATGGATGCCGTTACACCGAGAGGGCCCTAAGAATATCTCTCCATCGTTGGAGGAGCAAATCCCACTCTCGAGCTGTCTGATCACTTGCCAAACTTTCTAGTGAGCCTGAAAGTTGTCGTTATGATCACCTTGTTACAAATGACGTTTGAGCAACCCCAAAGCCCACCATCTGGTAGGAAGTGACCGAGACACTCTCATGGCCTGAGGAACTAAAACACATGCTAACACTCCATGTTACTATAATTGAATATAGACGATATTAACTCAATTCATAACAAACAAGTTTGGGTCGATTCAATATGATCGTTCTTCCAACGTCACAATATCAATGTTGTTTTAGGATCATTGTTACACTTAATGATATCCTAAGATCCGGAAAACATGATCACCAACAACACTTGAGCTAGTCTTAGAGGCGAGACTAGGAACCTTCATTTTATCCGTTTATCATTTTACATGTGCATATGACTTTTCCACTGAATCGCATATTCCAGGATCATAGCAGTTATAACATGAAATATAAAATCTTAATTATGAATACGGAAATATAATAATACAAATATTATTGCCTCTAGGGCATATTTCCAACAGTCTCCCACTTGCACTAGAGTCAATAATCTAGTTAGCACTTTTAACTCTTACACCAATGGCAATCCGGTGTCAGTCCATGCTTTGCCTGTGGTATAGACTTCGTCCTATCGGATCTTGACAACTTCAGATCCGTGTGTATCATTTGAATTTCAATGCATCTGTCATGCATTCACACAAATTTTTAATTTGTGTGTAATTGGCTTTGTATGTATTGAATCACTGGCCAGACCTTTGATTCCTTATATTGAGCTAAAGAACCACTATTAAGAATAGTGTTCTATTTGCACAATCATCTAGAAACCAATCCAAGTTCATAAATGAACCTCTGATTCATTGCCCTCTTTTGTTGCTTCTAAAGTGACAATATACTTAGCCTTCAGTTTATAGAATTCACCACAGTAACTACCTTGGACCTATTCCAACTTACTATGCCACCATAAATAATTTTAATTGAAATCAAAATTCGCTTGGAGTACCGAATGAAGATTTTGTCGATGTACTACTTACATCAAGCATGTATTGATGTAACTCCTTACATCAATCTTTTCATTTTCTCCGTATGCGAAAAAACACGTCGTCGGTACTTAACGATATTTTCACTATTATCCTATGATCAACAATTTGACCATTCTGGTAACTTTACTCACAACTTACTTGGAGTACTTGGACATATCTAGTTATTTACATACCATGGAATTAACACAAGTGTGATTGAAATCATGTATTTCACTCATCAGTATTCAAGATACTGATTCTTGCTAAGAACTCCTTCCATGTGACTTTGACAAGAAACACTTCTTGGCAATTTTCATACTAAATTGCTTTAGTATTTTGTCAATATGTATTTTGGCTAAGCCTTGATTAGGCACTACTATCTCCATAGATTATAATGCCAAATTGAAGGACTATATTGCCTAAGTGCTTTACTGAAAAACTAGTTTCAATAAAGTCTTAATCCATGTCAAGAAATTTCCAATCAACTATGTATCATGCACACATAGTGTTTAGAAATAATATCATGCTCCCACTTACTTTCTTGTAAATACAAGCATCTTTGCTTCTATCGATGAAATCATATTATTCGATCAATTCATCAAAACAAAGATTCCAACTCCACTATGCTTGCTTCAAATCTTTGAAGTTTGTACACTTACTAGTATCCTCTGGATTGAGAAAATTACCTTGGTCTATATCAAATATACAACCTTGGTTCTATTTACATCTCATGGGAATAATTTTGACATCCATCTGTTATATTTCATAATTGAAATATTTAGTAATTGCTAGTTTAATCCAAATTGACTTTAAGTATTATTATGATGATACAATCTCATCATAATCAACTTGTAGAAACATAATTTGTAGAAACATAATTTTTAGAAACATAATTTGTAACTCAAATATTCTTTTCTGCAATCAATTTGTAGAAACATAATTTTCTTCTTACAATAATTTCTACTTCTTTCTAAAAATCTTTTGAACCATTTCAAAAGATCTAGAATCATGTCTCAGTTAGTAAATATAAATATCTACTTGAGTCATCCTTGAAGATAGATAAATCCACTGCTTGCAACAACACTTATTGGAATACACACATCAATATGCATGTTCCAATTATTTTGTTGCTCCTTCTTTATGGCATGTGAACGGTATTTTAGTTTACTTCACAATTTGGACGAAAGTTGCAAGTGTCTGATGATTCATAATCATATGACTCCAAAATCCATCACTATGGAATTTCTCCATGCGGGTTTCTCCAATGTGACTAAATGCAGTGCCACACATATGTGGTATTCTTTTAGTCTTGCGACATTTAGCGTCAGTGTTATAGATGTTTAATTCTATAATCAATAGTCATAATTTCATCCTATTCACAATAGGAGTATGGCCCTTTTGTTCATTACATCGAACAACTATTGTTCTCTTATGAACAAACTCCTCGCAATTTCTATGCAATGGGCTAGAGTGTACAAAACTCTAAAATGAATTATGACAATAAATTCAGAGGTAATATGTTGATGAAAAAGTATCATAACTTTTACAAAAGTTATTCAACACATATTTTAACCTCGTTAATTTGTTGGTCATTAGGCCATAGTAATTTTTGCATCGATTCGCAACATCATGCAATCGAGTCGGTATCCTTGTGATCAACTTTTAACCACAATTACCGAACAATTTTAGTGTTTAACAATTTAACCAAAATTCTCAAGAATCACACTTTAATTGACCGACTTTCTCTACATCTTATAACTTGTATGACATTCATACCTGAGCTGGACACTCCAGTCTTCTTTTCTTTCTGCCTCTAAACTTCTTATAGTTTTACTTTCAATATTTCTCCCACTCAACAGAAGAGTCATCTAACTTTTAAGAGTGGCGTGACCCCTGAACTTCCCTAGGCATGTAAATCTCATTACATCCTTTGGTTTTGTTCTTTCTCTTTAAGTTTTTGCCATCAAATCATGACTGACGTTCTTCTGGATCTTATGCATTTCAGTCCTAGATATAGTAGAACACTTCACTAGAACTTGCAAACAAAACACTTCTTTAGATATCTCATATCTTTTAATTTTTGTTTGTTTCTGAAAACAATTTTCAGTTCCAAGAATATCACATAACTATCCCAAACATTTTGAAGTTTAGGTTTCTCGGAAGCAAGCAGACTGTAATGCAATATAAACTTTTGGATCGAAGGACATAAGTCTCGTCATCCATAGCATTAGCGGGAGAGCATTGCAAGTATGCAGTAGGACAAAAATCCTTCTTGGCAATATTAGAGGACGATCCTCTCAATCATAAAGATTCAACCAGATAAAGAACAGTGAATCAATTTCAACAACAAAGGTGGAACTGTGAGCCATAATTCTACAACTATAATGCAAACTATACATAGACATTGTTCATAATTAATTTGCACTATTTATTAAACTTAATTAATACATAATTGTGCCCCCACTCAAATCAATATCTCTCATAATTGATTTTAAGTGATTCAGTATCCAAGTCTAGTTCTCAGCCATTGATGTGTGCATCATGATGATGAGAATTTTGACCGGTGGGCAATCTTTTGCCGATCATATCTCCATATGACTCTTGTTCATCTTTCGATGCTTTGTGCTCCGAGCTCAGAACTATTCTGCCAGAACTTCAAGATGACCGAGTGTTATCTGCATGCATGGTCTGACCATCCCCGCCTTACACCTCACGATCTGTTTGTGCTCATGTGTACATGTCGCACTCCGGAACGCTACGTGTTATAGACGGTTGCAACACTGGGAAGAGCACCTTTTGACTTGATATTTACTGTGAGAGATCACCCTAATAATTGACTACTGTGCAAGCAAAGGGTGCAAACAACAAAGGGATAAACATCTCGGGCAATTCATAATAGCATGATATGGTATAGCCCTGGGCGCCGGAAGTCCTCCACGATCGTCTTCAATCTCCAGTTGAAGCGACATGACGGCCAATATTTCATTACCGAGGCAACTGTTTAAAAAACATTGCCGTGGCAGCAATCTCAGAAAACATTGCCATGGCGACCGTTTCAGAAAACGTTGCCGTGACACAAAAATCTGAAATTCTGTCGTGGCACGAAATTATAGCTCCTCGTCCCGCGCCTGGTACACCTTCTCCTCATTTGGGTCCTCCGTGTACGTTTTGCCACCATCACCTGTAACCTATATCTATGATATTTACATTAAGTTGGCAATCCCGTGGCTCCAGCCATCATGTTGTGACGCGCAGGCCACTTAACATTACAACATATAACCATCTCATACATAAATTCATTATCATGACGAAGGCTATACCACATCATATGCAAACCCTGCAAAACCAAGTTAGACGTCCTCTAATCGGTTTTAGCAAAATTTTAGTTATGCAGTTAACCAGTTTTAATAATTAAGACTAGCTACCTACGTAAGCACAACAAGGCGATGTTCTTGATGCTAGATTAAGTTTCGGGGTGTGTGAAAGAGAGACTTAATTAAAGGTCTCGTCCCCCACACTAAACTTCGTCAATACGTGTGACCCCCTAGAAGATCATCCATCTTCGGCACCCTCTTGTGTACGCGATGGTTCACTATTCTCGACTATGATGTAGCCCACAGAACTGTTAGCAGATCATCGACAGCCAGAGTCGAACGATTGTCATAACCTTGTAGCAAAACTACATCATTCTACCGATGAACTAAACCGAAGCAACACTCGTGGAAAGCATAGCAAGAACATCAACCCTCACATATAAGATGTGATCTAGATCGCAACCTACATCTACTCACAAACCAGCTCATGATGCCACTGTTGGGAAACATAGTAGAAAACAAAAAAATTCGCACCTACGATCACCCAAGAACAATATGAAGATGCATAACGGGTTGTGATCAACGATCGTTACCGACTCCGGAGTGCAGCAGAAGTAGACGAGTCGGTGTAGATCATACTTGAAGTCCCTCGAACATTGATGACGATCCCGCGAACCACCCTCGAACGATCCCTCGAACTGAAGACCGAAAGCACGGCCTCTCTACTTGGTTGCAAGCGTACGGTCTTCACGATCCGGTAGTGCTTCGCTGTCCAGAGCTAGTCGTCGCCAGAGAATTAGAGGGAGGAGATTAGAACCACACAGGGCTTCTAATTATGAGGATTATAGGTGGCTAGGGCTAGCTCTAATTAGTCTATGACCAACTAGAACTAGAACTAGATCAACTAGAGGAGACTCCCAAAACTTGTGTCTTCATACGGTGGAAATCCTCTAGTATATATAGGATTGGGGGGAAGAGGGGCTGCCACGAAGGGGAAAAGAGCCCCCTTGGGGCGCCGGCCAAGGAAGGGGGAGTAGGACTCCCCCTCCAAGTAGGATTCGCCCCCCCCCCCCCCCAGGAAAGGGGGGCGCCTCCCTTGTTGGGCCCTTGTGGCCCAAATCCTTCTCCATCTCTTGGCCTTATTTGGCCCGTTGATATTAAATTAAATATATTTTTTTATAAACATTTTCAGAGCATAATATATATAATTTAACGTCTTCGGAAAAAAAATTCCACCTATATATATTAATCGGTAATACCCGGTATTACCCGATATTCACCGAAACCCTTCTGGTGACCTCGAAACGCTTCCAGAACTATTCCGGATATTAATGAAACAATTCCACAAATATATTCTCATCACTCCCGTCCTACTAACACTCAGCAGATCATGATTACCTTAAACTTGTGACCCCGTAGGTTCGGTAACCATAGACATGAACGAAACTCCTTCGTTCAATGACCGATAGCGAAACCGTGGACATCCATATTGGTCCCTATGATTACACGAATGATATTCGAGTGGACCTTTGGTTATCATGCGATGTTCCCTTTGCTTCGCGATACTTTACAAAACCCAGTATGCATCGGTATCCTCCTGAGTCATCACCATGCTCACTATACCGTTGCTCCCGTTACCGGTTTTGTTCTTCTTTCTCGTTAACGTGTTCCGGCATCCCCGTGACGTAGTCACCTGTGTCTGGCCAGACGATGATGGATGCCGTTACACCGAGAGGGCCCTAAGAATATCTCTCCATTATCAGAGGAGCAAATCCCACTCTCGAGTTGTCCGGTCACTTGTCAAACTTTCTGGTGAGCCTGAAAGTTGTCGTTATGATCACTTTGTTACAGATGACGTTTGAGCAACCCCAAAGCCCACCATCTGGTAGGAAGTGACCGAGACACTCTCATGGTCTGCGGAACTAAAACACATGCTAACACTCCATGTTATTATAATTGAATATAGACGATATTAACTCAATTCATAACAAACAAGTTTGGGTCGATTCAATATGATCGTTCTTCCAACGTCATAATCTCAATGTTGTTTTAGGATCATCGTTACACTTAACGATATCCTAAGATCCGAAAAACATGATCCCAACAACACTTGAGTTAGTCTTAGAGGCGAGACTAGGAACCTTCATTTTATACATTTATCATTTCACACGTGCATTTGAGTTTTCCACGGAATCGCATATTCCAGGATCATAGCAGTTATAGCATGAAATATAAACTCTTAATTATGAATACAGAAATATAATAATACAAATATTATTGCCTCTAGGGCATATTTCCAACAGTTGGATCAAGAAGGAGAGGACGCTGCCGAGCCTCACGTGTGCTAAACTCGGAGGTGTCGTCCGTTCGGCACTTGATCGGGAGTTCGTGGACGGATCGTGATTGGATCACGAAGACGTTCAACTACATCAACCGCATTTTTTAACGCTTCCGCTTAGCGATCTACAAGGGTATGTAGATCCAATCTCTCCTCTCGTAGATGTGCATCTCCTAGATCGATCTTGGTGAGCATAGGAAATTTTTTGTTTCCCATGCAACGTTCCCCAACAATTGTCCTAGTTGATGTCTGATACGTCTCCGTCGTATCTATAATTTTTTATTGTTTCATGCCAATATTCTACAACTTTCATATACTTTTTATATTATTTTTGGGACTAACATATTGATCCAGTGCCCAGTGCCAGTTCCTGTTTGTTGCATTTTTTGTTTCGCAGAATATCCATACCAAACAAAGTCCAAACACGATAAAAACTTATAGAGATTTTTTTGGAATATATGTGATTTTTGGGAATTGGAATCAATGCGAGACAATGCCTGAGGGACCCACAAGCCCTGGAGGTGCGCCCCCCTCCCCAGGGCGCGGCCATGAGGCTTCTGGCCACCTCGTAAGGCGGTTGGTGCCCTTCTTCGGCCGCAAGAAATATAATATCCGGATAAAAATCGTGTTAAAATTTCAGCCCAATCGGAATTACGGATCTCCAGGAATTTAAGAAACGGTGAAAAGGCCAGAATCTGGGAGCGCAGAAACAAAAGGAAACAGAGAGAGAGAGAGAGAGAGAGAGAGAGAGAGAGATCCAATCTCGGAGGGGCTCCTGTGTAACACCCCCTTGTAATAAGCTCTGTGACACTCTGTTAATCTTGCCAAGTCATGATCATTTGCAGTGCCAAGACATATGGGTTAATGATCCAATTCAAATTCACATCTGAAAATCAACTCAAATTCAAAAGTGAAATATGAAGTTGATCAAACACTGTTGGAAAAATGTTCATTAAATGGCAAATAATCCAGCAACATTTGTAAAATCATCATCATTAAAGTTGGAGTTAGATAAGTGACTCTAACTAGATGAAACAACACCAAAACAGGATATTTAAATCCATTTAAAATCATTTCAGCTTCAAATGAATTCCAAATATGTCCAAACCACTTTTTGGTGAGAGCTAATATTGCATTGCAATATTTGGGACAACTCTCACATTTTACAAAAGTGTAGAAATGCCCTTACTATTTCAATACAGAAAAGATTAAAAGAAAAAGAGAAACAAAAACAGAAAAATAAAAACGAGGCACTGTGCACTGGGCCTTACTGCATAGTGCCCCGCCAGCCGGCCCATCTGGCCCGATCTCCTTCTCTCCTTCGCGCTGTCGCCATCTCCCTGGCCGAGCGCGCGCGCGCCGCTCCTGCGCCGACACCGCGACGCCGCGGCTGGCCAGGAGGGGATAAGGTCGAGCTGGTGCTCTCCCCCTGGTCCTCCCTGTCATTTCCCCCTTCCCCACGCGCGCCTCGCCTCTCCCTCTCCTCCCAGATCCGTCGACGAGCGCCACCATCGCTGTGGCCTTGTCGTAGACGCGGCCACCGACGTTCCCGAGCTCCGCCAGCACATCCACGAGCTCCGCCACTCTCCGCTACTTCGTCCCCAACAACGAGCAGGAGCCCGGAGCCCCTGCAGCCGCTGGACGCCGTCGCCCCCTTCTTCTCTGGCTCCGGCGAGCTTCTTCGATTCCGGTCGCCGGTCTGCGCTACTAAGCTTCCAACGGCCACCGTGCGCCTCTCGGTGAGCCTCTCCGCCTCCTGCCTCTTCTCATTGCCCTCCCCGCGCACCGTAGCTAGCTCAGCGCCGTTGCCGTGAGCCCGACGCCGTGGTTCGCCTCGCCGCCGTGGCCATGGCCTCTGTCATGCTCGTCTGAGCACGGCATCGAGTTCCTGCTGCTTCCAGGAGTCGAACGCGCCCGCGCACACGCTCTCCCGTAACCCCTAGCTATGGACTCGTCGAAGCCTGAACTCCGGCGACCGCTCCACCGCTCGCCGCCGTCGCTAGAGGCCGTTTTCGGTCGAACTGCCACCGTAGTTAGATGCGCGGGCGAAAGGCCGATCGAACGCAAGTGGTTGCGGGCGATTTGACGCAGCGTAGCGGATTTCCGGGCAGCTCCGGCGAACTTCCGCCGCTGGAGAGGTCGCCGGCGCGTCTCCGGCAGCCGCGCTGGCGTGGCACCCACGTGGCACCACCTGGGCCACTGACTGGTGGGCCCAGGGACCCCACTTTGACCTCGTTGACCAGAGTCAACGCGGCACTGTTCACCCCCTCTCACTGACATGTGGGCCCCGGCGGCTAATTAACCTAATTAAACATTTAATTAAATAAAATTAATTAGTTTAGCCTAATGTCTCACTGACAAGTGGGGCCCGCCCCCTAATTAACCCTGAAATTAAAATTAGCCCACTGTTAAAATAACAGAGGCTGATATGTGGGTCCCACTGGACCCACAAGTCATATTTGACTGGTCAGCGGCGCTGTTGACCACTGACGTCACAGTGACGTCATGCTGACGTCATAATTCATTTTCTGTCAATAAATAAATTCCAGAAATTCGAATAATCTTTGAAAATTAATAACTTTTAAACCGTAGCTCAGATCGAAAAAGTTAAAACATGAAAGTTGCTCAGAACGACGAGCCGAGTCTGATCGTGCCGTCTGTTTCTCCATCGGAACCCCCAACGTAGAAGAACTCGTAACTCCAGACCCGAATCCGCTAGATGAATAGTGCACACACGTCGGATAATAAATCCCAGATTAATTCTAAAAATAACTAAAATGACGTAGATGCATATTTAGGCAACCCTGCACTGCATCATAGCATCACACGCACTGTATTGCATTTGTCTGCATTATGTTTACTTGTTTCTTCCCCCTCTTCTCTCTCGGTAGACCCCGACGTTGACGTAGCTCCCGAGGCAGACGCAGCTCAGGAGTACGACTACGTCCCCGACGACACCACAGGCGACCTTGCCCTTGCCCCAGAGCAAACAGGCAAGCACCCCCATTTTGAGCATGCCTATATCGCCTATTCCCTTCTCTCTTATGCTTGCATTAGAACTGCTACTGCTACTGTTTTCCTATATCTGCTGCATAGCCTGATTATTGTACCCTTCCTTGTTACCTTTCTGGTTATCCTAGACTGATTAGTATAGGCTGGGTAGAGACACGACAGAGACCCCCACTTGATCCCGACTGCCCCGCTGGATGTCAGAAGACCCGATCATCGGGATTGAAGATTAGACCCTGGCACCGCACATCACTTCTCCCTATGTTGCTCGACACTGCTGGGTTACTATCGAGTGCCGAGGGTGATACCTCGTCAGCACTTCTGATGTTAACCTTGTAGGTTAGTTACTCGGTCGTGGTAAGCGAGGGTGATTCCTCCTACACCACCCCCGATAACGACATCGTCGTGCAACCTCTCAAGTGTGGACCTCGAGGGTGATTCCTCTTTCGTTCACCTTGATGATAACATCGAACGGGAATTCCATCGAGGGTGATTCCTCAGGGTTCCCTTCGGTGTCAGACACACAGTTACCTTGGATTTTATGACATGCACTAAACCATGTTACTAAAGACGGGTCAGCCTAGAGGGGTACCCGCGCGAGCTTATAGCGAAGTGATGTGGAGTCGGGTTGACCTGGATGGTGCCCGCGAGATAACTACGAGGCGTGGCCGGGCATTCTTAGCCCTTGCCGCAAGTCCTCGAGACGGGGCGACGGGGTCACATCGATCGTGAGTCTCTGCTCGTTTCCGCGCGCTCCTAATCCACTACGGTTGGGATATTTGATCCGAGGGGCCTCTGGCCCGATAGAACTAACCATCACGTGGGCATAGTATGGGCGTTTTGCGTCGTATACATCAGCCGAAGCTTGTTTGACGTCAGTAAGGAGCGGCGCACGCCGAGTTGGACTGGGAACGCAACCGCGCTTGTATAAGGGGTTGCTAGGTCTGCTCTCGGTGGCCCCGTAATGTGCAGGTGTTCCCGGGGCGATGGCCCAAGACCCCTGGGGGCATAGGTTTAGTCCGGCGTGCTGACCTCTCTTATAAGCCTAGGTCGGGTTGCGGCGTGTTGCTTAGCCGAGGCCGGGCATGACCCAGTAAAGTGTGTCCGGCTGGAGTTAAGCGAGCGTGGTGGGTAAGTTGGTGCACCCCTGCAGGGAAGAAACTTCTATCGATAGCCTGTCCTACGATAATGGACACTCGGAGTTGTATCCCGATCGGTACAACAAGAACTTGATATGAGAACTGGATAGTATGGCTCTGGGATTGCTTTCTCGCAGGGAGTCGAGAAAGTATCTCAGGTCGAGGTTGATGATACTACTACTAATTTACTTTATGTTCATCTGATCTCTTCTATTGCTGCAAGACTGCTGAAGATTGTTGGAACTGCTAGTCTTCGATAGGACTAGGCTTTCCCCTTCTATTCTGGCATTTCTGCAGCCCAGTCCACATATACAGCCATTCCTTTGACAATGATGCATATGTAGTGTAGATCCTTGCTTGCTGAGTACTTCGGATGAGTACTCACGTTTGCTTTACTTTCTTTTTCCCCCATATTCCATTTGATGCCACCAGACGACGGAGCCCCTGAGTCAGACGCCCCAGCCGACGACCAGTACTACTACCCGCCTGGTGAGTACTACTACTATGAGGAGCCGACTGACGACCAGGAGTAGGATCGGAGGGTCCAGGGCAGGAGGCCTACGCCTTTCGATCGTAGTATTTTATTTTACCCCGCCTCTGTGAAGGCTTATCTCTCTCTCTCTCTGTAATATATCTGTACTCAGATATCTGATGCTTCCGCTGACGCTTGTATGCCATCGAGCTATGTATTCGATCCCTCGAGGCCCTGGCTTGTAATTTAAAGCTTCTATGACTTTATTTATGTTTTAGAGTTGTGTTGTGATATCTTCAAGTGAGTCCTTAGGCTTGATCGTGCGCATTTGCGTGTATGATTAGTGCACGATTAAGCCGGGGTCGTCACAGGTTGGTATCAGAGCCGACTGCCTCTAGGTATCCCCCTTCCCAATTCCTTGGCCGAAGTTGAGTCTAGTGGTCCAAAACTGTTTTACTAACTTGGCTGTGTGGCTTACGGGCCCACGTCGCCAACTGGGTGGTATTAGGATCTTTTATTCCTCGTCTTTACTCTGGGATTCTAATCTCTCATCTATTCGGGTTTAATAAAATTTACTAACACCGGCATTTAGGATCTCGTTAATTCTATCCACCCGGAGAGCTGGATTCAGTGCGATTTCCCTGTCTTTGATCCGATTAGTCTGATAATCATTTTCCTTTCCATTGTTTTGTTTAACCTTTCCTTCTGAGATCGGTTATATTTCTCATTGTCTTATGACAACCCTGAACCTCTCTATTTCAGATGGATCGACTGTTTCCACCGCGGCCTACGACCCAGCTTGTGCGTCGCACTTGGGCTCGTGATGCCCCTGGATTTCCAGCTGTTCTGATCGCCCTCCTGAGTAGACTGGGTTACCGCTGGTATCCCGAGTACATGGTCTATGAGGTTTATCGCGAGTTCAACCAGGAACAGTACTATGCTGAAGTTCGGATTTATGATCAGCAGAACAACTCAGACACCGAGCTACACCTTTTCCACGGTATAGGCGTGACGATTGAGATGGCAGTCCATGATGCCGCCTACTCTGCTGTCGCACGTCTCCGGGGAGAGCACAATGCTAGCTTGGATGACTCTGTGTTTCGGTACATTCTGTATGCACCTGTTGGAGATGCTACTGGATACTACACAGCTATCTGTGCCCCGTACGAGTCTCGACGCTACGACCCACAGGTTCTGATTCAGTGCACTCAGGCTCTGGATCGTACTGTTCGGGCTCTTGCCGTCGAGTTGTTCGCCACTCGAGCACGCTACTACGAGGCTATGACACAGTTGCTACCAGCTGTTCGTGCAGGGATACATCCGGAGTATATTCTTTACCCACGCAGGACCGAGATGCCGCCAGGTATTGATTGGCCTGCAGTGGGAGGTCACACGCCTGCACGTGGACCTCTTCTTACAGTTCGAGACAGGGTTTTGCATCAGAGTGCACATGGAGCACAGGATCCTGCCGCGACGAACATTCGTCGTCCGCACTTGCAGTTACCCCGTTTCAGTGGTTTTCTCCGACGCTGATGTAGCCTTTGCTATGTCACGTTGTGTACTTCCTTACCGCGTGCCTGCGTGCCGCCTAGTGTGTCTCTAGCTTTTCAATTTGCGCCGTTATGCTGTCCGATTGTAACCGACTGTGTATGGATCTGTATGTCTTAATGACTACTTTTAGCATCTATTGCACTCTTTCAATAATGTCGAGTTACATCATGTTTATTGTTAAACACTTTCATAAGCTATTGCTGAAATACCCCTGTTGAAATAGCAGGATGGCTGACAACAACCCGCCACCGCCGCCACCACCTGATTACATGGCAGCGATGATGCAACAATTTGAACTCAACCGCCAATTTATGACGGGAATTATGCAGCAATTCCCTCGTCCTGATGCTAATCAGCAGCCACCATCCATCACCTTGCCAGAGTTCATGAGGCTCAGTCCATCGTTTTTCCGCAATACAATCAACCCACTGGATGCAGATGACTGGCTGCGTGACATCTCTCATGAGATGGAGTCTGCTGGTGTCGCCAAAGTTAACTATGTCACTTTTGCGACTTATCTTCTGAAGGGTCCCGCAGCCCAATGGTGGGCCACCCACCGACAGACTCTGCCACCTGGAACTATCGTCACTTGGGCAGAGTTCAAGGTTGCTTTCCGTGCCCGCTACATTCCTCTAGCTGTCATAGCTAGGAAGAAGGCCGAGTTCCGTAGCCTTGTTCAAGGAAACAAGACTGTGGAAGTCTATCAGCACGAGTTTCTGGACTTATCTCGCTACGCTGAAGAGGACATTCCTACTGATGAACGCAGACAGGAGAAATTTCGTGAAGGACTGCACCATGACATTCAGTTAGCCCTGCTTGTCCAAGACTATCCTGATTTCGCCACTTTGGTGAATAAGGCTATTATGGTTGAAACTGGACTTAAGAAGCACAAGGAAGCGTCCAGATGCACCCGTGAGTCGGGCTCATCTTCGGGCTCGTCTTCCCAGAAGCGACGCATCTGGTTTCCCCAAGGCATGTTCTGTTCAGCAGCTCCTGCAAACAGGCCCTCTTATGCTGCACCACGCCTGCCACCTCCACCACCGAGGCAGCCTCTGCTAGCTCCAGCACCTCGAGCTCCAGCACCTCGTCCTGACAATGGACTATGCTTTAAGTGTGGCAAGCCAGGTCACCGTGCTAGAGATTGTTCTCAGAATCAGAATCAACTGGCTCTTCCTTCTGCTGGCCGTAGAATTGGCCGTGGTATTCCTCAACAGCGCAACTATAATGCCAGACCTTCTTATGGTCGTGGGCAGTACTACCACGTCAACATGTCTGAAGCTCCAGATCAACCAGACACTGTGATGGGTACACTTCTCGTTAATTCAGTACCAGCCTCTGTTTTATTTGATTTAGGAGCATCGCATTCCTTCATGTCAGAACATTTTGCACGCATGCATGACATTAAATGCGAATACATGAACACACCCTTATTGGTACATACTCCCGCGGGTGGTTGCCGAACCTCTGCGGTTAGCTATAATGTTCTCGTTGAAATCGAAGGGTTGGAGTTCAGTGTGTCTCCCATTATTCTGAAATCGTCCAAGATTGACCTTATTCTGGGAATGGATTGGTTGAAGGCCCATTACGCCTCAATCAATTGCGCCACCAAAGTTGTTCACCTCTTGCACCCCTCGAATGAGATGGTGAATTACCATGCTCATATCACTCAGAACGCCGAGGCGCAAATTTATGCCTTGAACACGTTGAATGCTTCTCCACTTGATGGGATTGAGAACATCCCAGTGGTCTGTGACTTCCCGGATGTTTTTCCAGAAGAACTTCCAGGAATACCCCCTGCTAGACCTGTCGAGTTCGTCATCGACTTGAAGCCTGGCACCACTCCCATTGCGAAGCGTCCCTACAAGATGCCTCCGCACCATCTTATTGAGCTCAAGGAAGAAATTGATAAATCCTTAAGGAAGGGTTTCATTCGCCCTAGTTCCTCTGCCTGGGGAGCACCGTCTCTTTTCGTCAAGAAGAAAGATGGAACAAATAGGTTGGTCCAAGATTATCGTCCTATCAACCAGGCAACCATTCAGAATAAATATCCACTTCCTCGGATCAACGATTTATATGACCAACTCGCTGGATCTTCGGTGTTTTCTAAACTCGACTTGAGGTTGGGTTATCACCAGATCCGTGTCCGCGAAGAGGATATTCCGAAGACTGCATTCGTTACTCGTTATGGCTCTTACGAGTACACAGTCATGTCGTTTGGCTTAACAAACGCTCCAGCTACCTTCTCCCGCTTAATGAATTACATATTCATGGATTACCTCGACAAATTCGTCGTGGTATATTTGGATGATATTTTGGTTTACTCGAAGAACAAAGAAGAACATGCTGAGCATCTTCGCCTAGTTCTGGAGAGACTTCGAGAGCACCAATTATAAGCCAAGTACTCTAAGTGCGAATTCTGGCTTTCTGAGGTAACCTACCTTGGACATGTCATCTCCAAGGATGGTATCGCAGTTAACCCGGAGCGAGTTCAGGCTATTCTTGACTGGACCCCTCCGAAGAATGTCAAACAAGTCAGAAGTTTCCTCGGGCTTGCAAGTTATTGTCGCCGATTCATCGAAAATTTCTCCAAGATTGCCAAGCCCCTGACTAATCTGCTCCACAAAGGCGTTAAGTTTGAATGGACAGACAAATGTCAGGAAAGCTTCCAGACCCTCAAGGACAAGCTGACTTCTGCTCCAGTCCTTGCTCCTCCAGACTCTCGCAAAGATTTTGTGATCTTCTACGACGCATCTCGCCAAGGACTAGGTTGTGTCCTAATGCAAGAGCGAAGAGTAATTGCTTATGCTTCGCGACAATTGCGTCCACATGAAGAGAATTACCCAGTGCATGACCTTGAACTTGCTGCTGTGATTTATGCTTTGAAGCAGTGGCGTCATTACCTCCTTGGTAATCGGTGTGAGATTTACACCGATCATCAGAGCTTGAAGTACTTATTCACTCAACCAGAACTTAATCTTCGTCAGCAGCGTTGGTTGGAAACAATCACCGATTATGACTGTGGTATTTCCTACACTCCTGGCAAAGCTAATGTGATGGCTGATGCTTTGAGCCGCAAGTCATACTGTAGCAACCTCATGGTAAAGCAAGCTCAACCCCAGCTGTATGAAGAATTGCGCAAGCTGAACCTTTGTATCATTCCTCAAGGTTCTCTTAATAACCTTGTGGTACAGCCAAACCTTCAAAAGGCTGTTAAGGAAGCCCAAGCCAAAGATGCCGAAATTGGTCTAATGAAGAAAGAGCTTCACCTTGAAAAATACAGGGATTTCTCGATTGCTGAAGATGGAACCTTGTACTTCCGAGACCGCATTGTAGTACCTCGCTTCGAGCTGATGACTGACAAAGTCATGAAGGAGGCCCATGATACACCGCTATCTATCCATCCGGGTAGTACCAAAATGTATCGAGATCTTCGTCAAAGGTACTGGTGGTCTAGAATGAAGCAAGATATTGCTCGTTATGTTGCCGAGTGTGACGTTTGTCGTCGCGTGAAGGCAGAACATCAGAAACCTGCTGGAATTCTGCAACCGCTCCCTATTCCTCTATGGAAGTGGGATAAAGTGCAAATGGACTTCATTACTGGTCTTCCCAAGTCTCAGAAGTGTCACGATGCTATTCTTGTCGTCGTCGACCAACTCTCCAAAGTTGCACACTTTCTGCCAGTTAAGGAGACTATTACTGCTAGTCAGCTAGCCGAGCTATATATCTCCAGAATTGTTTCACTCCATGGTATTCCCAAGGAAATCAGTTCAGACCGTGGCAGCATTTTCACTGGCCATTTCTGGGAAAGTTTCCAGAAAGCAATGGGAACTCATATTACTTGGAGTTCAGCTTATCATCCACAATCCCAAGGTCAAGTTGAGCGCGTTAATCAAGTGCTGGAAGATATGCTTCGAGCTTGTGTTATATCCTTCGGTAAGAAATGGGAGGAATCTCTTCCGTATGCCGAGTTCTCTTATAACAACAGCTACCAAGCCAGCTTAAAAATGGCCCCCTTTGAGGTTCTTTATGGACGTAAATGTCGAACCCCTCTGAATTGGTCAGAAACTGGGGAACGACCTCTTGTTGGACCGGACATTATTCAACATGCCGAAGAACAAGTCAGAATTGTCCGGGAGAATCTCAAAGCAGCTCAAGACCGTCAGAAGAGTAATTATGATCGTAAACGATGGGGTGTGATCTATCAACCTGGTGATCAAGCTTATCTTCGTGTCACTCCGATGAAGGGCACACGTCGTTTCGGAATCAAGGGCAAGCTAGCTCCTCGCTATATTGGTCCTTTCCGCATCGTGGCTAGACGTGGACAGGTGGCATATCAATTGGAATTGCCACCGCAATTCTCCCATATTCATGATGTCTTCCACGTGTCGCAACTTCGTAAGTGCTTCAAGGAATCCCCGCACCATGCAGTGGATCATGATATGCTCGAGATACAAGACGATCTTTCTTATAAGGAGCATCCGATCCGCATCCTCGACGAAGCTGAACGTCGAACTCATCAGAAGACGACCAAGTTCCTAAAAGTGCAGTGGTCGAATCACACTGAAGATGAAGCCACTTGGGAATGCGAGGATCATCTTCGGGAAGAATATCCCGGACTCTTTCCTTCTACATCCTAAATTCTCGGGACGAGAATTTCTTTTAGAGGAGGAGAACTTGTAACACCCCCTTGTAATAAGCTTTGTGACACTCTGTTAATCTTGCCAAGTCATGATCATTTGCAGTGCCAAGACATATGGGTTAATGATCCAATTCAAATTCACATCTGAAAATCAACTCAAATTCAAAAGTGAAATATGAAGTTGATCAAACACTGTTGGAAAAATATTCATTAAATGGCAAATAATCCAGCAACATTTGTAAAATCATCATCATTAAAGTTGGAGTTAGATAAGTGACTCTAACTAGATGAAACAACACCAAAACAGGATATTTAAATCCATTTAAAATCATTTCAGCTTCAAATGAATTCCAAATCTGTCCAAACCACTTTTTGGAGAGAGCTAATATTGCATTGCAATATTTGGGACAACTCTCACATTTTACAAAAGTGTAGAAATGCCCAAACTATTTCAATATAGAAAAGATTAAAAGAAAAACAAAAACAAAAACAGAAAAATAAAAACGAGGCACTGTGCACTGGGCCTTAGTGCACAGTGCCCCGCCAGCCGGCCCATCTGGCCCGATCTCCTTCTCTCCTTCGCGCTGTCGCCATCTCCCTGGCCGAGCGCGCGCGCGCCGCTCTGGCGCCGACACCGCGACGCCGCGGCTGGCCAGGAGGGGATAAGGTCGAGCTGGTGCTCTCCCCCTGGTCCTCCCCGTCATTTCCCCCTTCCCCGCGCGCGCCTCGCCTCTCCTTCTCCTCCCAGATCCGTCGACGAGCGCCACCGTCGCCGTGGCCTTGTCGTAGACGCGGCCACCGACGTTCCCGAGCTCCGCCAGCACATCCACGAGCTCCGCCACTCTCCGCTAGTTCATCCCCAGCAACGAGCAGGAGCCCGGAGCCCCTGCAGCCGCTGGACGCCGTCGCCCCCTTCTTCTCTGGCTCCGACAAGCTTCTTCGATTCCTGTCGCCGGTCTGCACTACTAAGCTTCCAACGGTCACCGTGCGCCTCTCGGTGAGCCTCTCCGCCTCCTGCCTCTTCTCGTTGCCCTCCCCGCGCACCATAGCTAGCTCAGCGCTATTGCCGTGAGCCCGACGACGCGGTTCGCCTCGCCGCCGTGGCCATGCCTCTGTCATGCTCGTCTGAGCACGGCATCGAGTTCCTGCTGCTTCCAGGAGTCGAACGCGCCCGCGCACACGCTCTCCCGTAACCCCTAGCTATGGACTCGTCGAAGCCCGAACTCCGGCGACCGCTCCACCGCTCGCCGCCGTCGCTAGAGGCCGTTTTCGGTCGAACTGCCACCGTAGATAGATGCGCGGGCGAAAGGCCGATCAAACGCAAGTGGTTGCGGGCGATTTGACGCAGCGTAGCGGATTTCCGGGCAGCTCCGGCGAACTTCCGCCGCTGGAGAGGTCGCCGGCGCGTCTCCGGCCGCCGCGCTGGCGTGGCACCCATGTGGCACCACCTGGGCCACTGACTGGTGGGCCCAGGGACCCAACTTTGACCTCGTTGACCAGAGTCAACGCGGCACTGTTCACCCCCTCTCACTGACATGTGGGCCCCGGTGGCTAATTAACCTAATTAAACATTTAATTAAATAAAATTAATTAGTTTAGCCTAATGTCTCACTGACAAGTGGGGCCCGCCCCCTAATTAACCCTGAAATTAAAATTAGCCCACTGTTAAAATAACAGAGGCTGACATGTGGGTCCCACTGGACCCACATGTCATATTTGACTGGTCAGCGGCGCTGTTGACCGCTGACGTCACAGTGATGTCATAATTCATTTTCTGTAAATAAATAAATTCCAGAAATTCAAATAATCTTTGAAAATTAATAACTTTTAAACCGTAGCTCAGATCGAAAAAGTTAAAACATGAAAGTTGCTCAGAACGACGAGCCGAGTCTGATCGTGCCGTCAGTTTCTCCATCGGAACCCCCTACGTAGAAGAACTCGTAACTCCGGACCCGAATTCGGTAGATGAATAGTGCACACACGTCGGATAATAAATCCCAGATTAATTCTAAAAATAACTAAAATGACGTAGATGCATATTTAGGAAACCCTGCACTGCATCATAGCATCACACGCACCGTATTGCATTTGTCTGCATTATGTTTACCTGTTTCTTCCCCCTCTTCTCTCTCGATAGACCCCGATGTTGACGTAGCTCCCGAGGCAGACGCAGCTCAGGAGTACGACTACGTCCCCGACGACACCACAGGCGACCTTGCGCTTGCCCTAGAGCAAACAGGCAAGCACCCCCATTTTGAGCATGCCTATATCGCCTATTCCCTTCTCTCTTATGCTTGCATTAGAACTGCTACTGCTACTGTTTTCCTATATCTGCTGCATAGCCTGATTATTGTACCCTGCCTTGTTACCTTTCTGGTTATCCTAGACTGATTAGTATAGGCTGGGTAGAGACACGACAGAGACCCCCACTTGATCCCGACTGCCCCGCTGGATGTCAGAAGACCCGATCATCGGGATTGAAGATTAGACCCTGGCACCGCACATCACTTCTCCCTATGTTGCTCGACACTGCTGGGTTACTATCGAGTGCCGAGTGTGATACCTCGTCAGCACTTCTGATGTTAACCTTGTAGGTTAGTTACTCGGTCGTGGTAAGCGAGGGTGATTCCTCCTACACCACCCCCGATAACGACATCGTCATGCAATCTCTCAAGTGTGGACCTCGAGGGTGATTCCTCTTTCGTTCACCTTGATGATAACATCGAACGGGAATTCCATCGAGGGTGATTCCTCAGGGTTCCCTTCGGTGTCAGACACACAGTTACCTTGGATTTTATGACCTGCACTAAACCATGTTACTAAAGACGGGTCGGCCCAGAGGGGTACCCGCGCGAGCTTATAGCGAAGTGATGTGGAGTCGGGTTGACCTGGATGGTGCCCGCGAGATAACTACGAGGCGTGGCCGGGCATTCTTAGCCCTTGCCGCAAGTCCTCGAGACGGGGCGACGGGGTCACATCGATCGTGAGTCTCTGCTCGTTTCCGCGCGCTCCTAATCCACTACGGTTTGGATATTTGATCCGAGGGGCCTCTGGCCCGATAGCACTAACCATCACGTGGGCATAGTATGGGCGTTCTGCGTCGTATACATCAGTCGAAGCTTGTTTGACGTTACTAAGGAGCGGCGCACGCCGAGTTGGACTAGGAACGCAACCGCGCTTGTATAAGGGGTTGCTAGGTCTGCTCTCGGTGGCCCCGTAACGTGCAGGAGTTCCCGGGGCGATGGCCCAAGACCCCTGGGGGCATAGGTTTAGTCCGGCGTGCTGACCTCTCTTATAAGCCTAGGTCGGGTTGCGGCGTGTTGCTTAGCCGAGGCCGGGCATGACCCAGTAAAGTGTGTCCGGCCGGAGTTAAGCGAGCGTGGTGGGTAAGTTGGTGCACCCCTGCAGGGAAGAAACTTCTATCGATAGCCTGTCCTACGGTAACGGACACTCGGAGTTGTATCCCGATCGGTACAACTAGAACTTGATATGAGAACTGGATAGTATGGCTCTGGGATTGCTTTCTCGCAGGGAGTCGAGAAAGGATCTCAGGTCGAGGTTGATGATACTACTACTAATTTACTTTATGTTCATCCGATCTCTTCTATTGCTGCAAGACTGCTGAAGATTGTTGGAACTGCTAGTCTTCGATAGGACTAGGCTTTCCCCTTCTATTCTGGCATTTCTGCAGCCCAGTCCACATATACAGCCATTCCTTTGACAATGATGCATCTGTAGTGTAGATCCTTGCTTGCTGAGTACTTCGGATGAGTACTCACGTTTGCTTTACTTTCTTTTTCCCCCATATTCCATTTGATGCCACCAGACGACGGAGCCCCTGAGTCAGACGCCCCAGCCGACGACCAGTACTACTACCCGCCTGGCGAGTACTACTACTACGAGGAGCTGACTGACGACCAGGAGTAGGATCGGAGGGTCCAGGGCAGGAGGCCTACGCCTTTCGATCGTAGTATTTTATTTTACCCCGCCTCTGTGAAGGCTTATCTCTCTCTCTCTCTCTCTCTGTAATATATCTGTACTCAGATATCTGATGCTTCCGCTGACGCTTGTATGCCATCGAGCTATGTATTCGAGCCCTCGAGGCCCTGGCTTGTAATATAAAGCTTGTATGACTTTATTTATGTTTTAGAGTTGTGTTGTGATATCTTCAAGTGAGTCCTTAGGCTTGATCGTGCACATTTACGTGTATGATTAGTGCACGATTAAGCCGGGGTCGTCACATCCCGTCCCTCCGCCGCCATGGAGGCCATGGACCAGAGGGGAAACCCTCCTCCCATCTAGGTGGGAGGTCAAGGAAGAAGAAGAAGGAGGGGGCTCTCTCCCTCTCTCTCCCGGTGGCGCTGGAACGCCGCCAGGGTAATCATCGTGTGACAGCGATCTACTCCAACAACTCCGTCATCTTCACCAACACCTCCATCACCTTCCCCCATCTATCTACAGCGGTCCACTCTCCCGCAACCCGATGTACCCTCTACTTGAACATGGTGCTTTATGCTTCATATTATTATCCAATGATGTGTTGCCATCCTATGATGTCTGAGTAAATTTTTGTTGTCCTATCGGTGATTGGTGAATTGCTATGATTGGTTTAATTTGCTTGTGGTTATGTTGCTGTCCTTTGGTGCCCATCATATGAGCGTGCGTGTGGATCACACCATAGGGTTAGTTGTATGTTGATAGGACTATGTATTGGAGGGCAAGGGTGACGGCAGCTTCAGCCTAGCATAGAAATTGATGCATACGGGATTGAAGGGGGACCAATATATCTTAATGCTATGGTTGGGTTTTACCTTAATGAACGTTAGTAGTTGCGGATGCTTGCTAATAGTTCCAATCATAAGTGCATAGAATTCCAAGTAAGGGATGACATGCTAGCAGTGGCCTCTCCCACATAAAACTTGCTATCGGTCTAGTAACGTAGTCAATTGCTTCCTACCACCACTTTTCCACACTCGCTATACTAACTTAATTGTTTATTTATCTAAACAGCCCCTAGTTTTTATTTACGTGCTCTTTATTATCTTGCAAACCTAGCCTACAACACCTACAAAGTACTTCTAGTTTCATACTTGTTCTAGGTAAAGCGAACGTTAAGTGTGCGTAGAGTTGTATCGGTGGTTGATAGAACTTGAAGGGAAGACAAATCCTACCTTTAGCTCCTCATTGGGTTCGACACTCTTATTTATCGAGAAAGGCTACAACTAATCCCTTATACTTGTGGGTTATCAATGTCACCGTCCTCGGAGGCAGGCTCCTTCTTCACCACGGAGGCCATTGTGTAGGAGGATGGGCCCAATGATGCACATCGTCGAGGCGATTGCTCGGGGTGGCGCACGACGATCACGTGTGTCTCCATCGCCGCGGATTGGAGCCCGAGGTCTTGCCATCGCCAGATCCATTGTCGTGGCGGCACGTCGGAGTTGTATCCGCCGACGTACCACACCATTTGGCTCCTGAGAAGTTCCCCGGAGTCATCTTTTTCTTTGCCATTTCAATTTGAGGCCAGACCGAGGGATTTCAGACGTCCGACCATGTTAGACTGAATATGGATATCCATGTTGAAGACTTAAATGTCTGGACCGTTTGATGGATATATAAGAGCAGAATATCTGTGCCGGTTGGAAGAAAGGGGATCCTTTGGCTAGGGTGTCTCGTGCGTCCCGCCGGTGTCGCCGCCGGTCTATCCCTGTGGTCTTAGGACCATGGAGGCATGGTGGATCCCAGCCCTTGCCGGCGGGAGGGCTTCATTTTTTTATGCTCTTTTGAGTGTTGTTAGGTTTGTTTCTTGCTCAGAGAGGCGAGGCCGCGGCGGCTCTCTAAAGATGGAATAAGGTTCTCCCCGCCTAGTCCCCGTTTCGGTGGTGTTTCTAGCATCGTCGGAGGGCTTGTGGAGGTTTGTCTCCGGCGGATCTCGTGGGATTCGGTCGGCGTTTGTCTTCGGTCGATCCATGTGGATCATGTCTTCGTTCGTCTGTGTTCGTATGTCTACAGGTTGGATCCTTTCGATCTACGCTTCTCTTCATTACCGGCGGTTGCTGTTCTGGTGCGCTGGCCCTGTGGGGCCTTAGCACGACGACTTCCCGACTGTCTACTACAACAATGTTTCCCGGCTCTGATGAGGGAGGGGCAAAGACGGCGGCGCGCCTTCGGCTCGCTCCAATGTTAGTAGTCGTTGTCAGGTGGTCTACGGACCTAGATGTATATTTTACTTCTGGTGTTCTTTGTACTAACTTGACAGTTGATGAATAGATTAGAAGTTATCCTTGAAAAAAAATAGAGGTGATACCACTGGGAGTCATAGAACTTGCGATGGATGTTCAATTTGGTGCTAGAACTTTGAAAATACGGATTTGTGATCATCTAACTTGACTCAAGCGTGCAGATACAGTCACAACACAGGTATGCGGATACATCTGTGTGTACGGCCCCACCAGTCAATGAGTATGCGATGTGTTTTTGCACAGAACACCCTAATATTTATTATTTACAAAAAAAGTTGCGACAATTTTTCGCATGAAGCCCGTCACATTTTTATTGTGTGAAACGGCTACTGTACTGCTCATAAATGAGCAAAATAACAATAAAATGGGGCATCCAGGTCTCAAATCAACAATTAACAAACGATCCGCCAAAGGAACTACACCATTGACGTTCTCTGTCTACCATAGGTAACGATACACTCTATTCAACCAAACTACATGCAGAGCTTAAACGGCTGCAGAAACTGCGGCCCATTTTACACACTATTTTCTTTAAGATAATTGTAAAACATAGGTAATAAGGTTATGTTTCAAATATGTGTATGATATATACATACAAACAAATAAAAAAATATAAACTTGTATATTATAAAAAATGATTAGTTAATATGGACGTTTAAAATGTTTATTAAATAAATATGTCTAAAGTATCCAAAAATTTAACATGCTTAGTTAATACGTATATATAATTTTTACTCATGAATTATATTCAAAAAATTATATAATTTAAAATTTTAAATATTAGACCCAATTATATATCCATATCAACAGTTTAAAATTTAAATTATGAATTTTTTTAATTATAACAAAATTTATCTATAAAAATGTGCGTATTGTTTGAATGTTTGTATAATTAAAATATTTTTTTAATTTAAATTTTACAAATATGTTTATTTTTTTCAATTATAAAATGTATGTAATTCATAAATATTTTAAAATAATACATGGACAATTTTAGAAGTAAGTTATTTCGTTTGTATTTAAAATATTTATAACACACGAATATTTAAAAGTTATTTTTATTACTAGGATCATAATTTACATTTTTTTCCCAAGGGTTATCATAATTTACATACCATCTACAGTTTTTTTTTAAAAAGAGGAAAGTATCGTTTTCCCCCCGAAATCCTCTCTGATGGATCAATTTCCCCCTCAACTCTAATACCGGTTCAATCAGCCCCTCAAATCTCTAAAATCGGATCAATTCCCCCCTAAAGTGGTTTTGTACTTGATTTTGAGTGGTTTTGACCTAGACCGTGCACCTCTCTTTGCTATGACTGTGCACTTCGCGTCATAACAGTTGGGTGGAGAGACAGTTTCAGTGCGCCCAGCTCGCGTCCGCCTCCGTGGCCGGCACGCTCGCGGCTCGCCGTCTTCTTGGTCTCCATCAAGCTGCCGCTAAAGTACTACCGTTCCATGCGTACATCGACGCCGATGCTCCCCGAGAAGTCGTCTGCCGTTGTGTTACTGCTCAGGTCCGAGTCCGACCGCCCGCTCGAGAAACACTCTGTGTGCCTCGCACCGCCCGGACCGGCGTCCTGCTTGGCCCCCGCAGGAGATGGAGCCGCGGGAGACGAGCTGCATCAGCACCGCCGACACGCACCCGGCCGCCCGCGATCACGCCCTGCTGTGCCAGGCCCGCGTCCTCTTCCTACTCGCGAGCGGCGACGGTGTTCGAGGCGGCGGCCACGCGGAGGTCGTTCTTGATGAGCGTCTCCGGCATGTCGGGGCTGCTAGACGACGGCGGCGACGAGATCTCGTCGGCTCCGAGCTCTATCATAGGCTCTTGATGCGGAGACGACTCGGGGCCCCAGTGCTGGCCGCGTCTCTCACCGGTCTGCGTGGCCGCATCCGCCCCGGCGCCGCTGCGCGCGACGGCCACCCGGTATTCCCCGAGGTCGAAGAAGCTACAGTTCTTGCACCGGCCGTGGGACCTGCTAATGGCCGATGTGGGCATCTTCTTCTTGTTCCCGGCCTGGCAGCTGGAGGTGGAGGAGGATGGGGATGAGCGGGTGGAGGCGTCACGCGGGTAGTCTAGTCAGCTAGAGTGCACGATCTGGGTAAAAACCACTCAAAATCAAGTCTAAAACCACCTTAGGGGGGAATTGATCCGGTTTTAAAGATTTGAGGAGCTGATTGATCCGGTATTAGAGTTGAGGGGGAAATTGGTCCATCAGAGAGGATTTCGGAGGGAAAACGATACTTTCCTCTTTTTAAAACAAAGGTGTAAACTGGGATGCAGTAGCCATAGCCCATCTTAGCTGATGGCATCGTGTTCTAAGTAAAGATTTCCGTATAAGAAGTAGTATTATTCCTATGTAGCATCAGGTATGCTTTAGGTATCTAAAAGATAGAATCTGGAAACATATACAAGGATGGATGGAAAAGTGCCTTTCTTCCGGAGGTAAAGAGGTCTTGATTAAGTCTGTAGCACAGTCTATACCAACATATTCTATGGCATGCTTTAAGCTGCCTAGAGGCTTATGTGAGCACATAAATGGTTTGCTGCGGAAATTTTGGTGGGGAAGCAAGCAAGGGCAAAGGAAACCAGCATGGTCTCATGGAAGACTATGCGTAAACCTAAGCATATGGGAGATATGGGTTTCCGTGATATCGAGCTGTTTAATCTAGCTTTGTTGGCCAGACAAGCTTGGAGGCTTCTCCAAGACCCAGACTCGCTAAGTGCCAGGATTCTCAAGGCGCGATATTATCCTCAGTGTAGCATTCTTGAAGCGGAGGTCGGCTCCCGTCCGTCACAAGTGTGGCGGTCGATTTTGGAGGGAAGGGACATTCTCTCTTTGGGGTTGATTAAGTGCATTGGGTCGGGCACATCGACCAATATTTGGCATGATAATTGGTTACCTCGTGACTACAAGTTAAGACCAATTTGTGCGAGATCAGAAAACCCACCCCAAGTAGTTTCTGAGTTGATTGATCAAGTTACCAGAACATGGAACAAACAAACTCTCCAAGAGTGCTTTATTGCCCAGGATGTTGAAGTGGTCCTCAACATACCGCTGAGTACGCGAGTACAGCCAGATTTTTGGGCATGGCACTATGACAAACGTGGGTTGTTCTCTGTCCGCTCGGCGTACAGAATAATTAGTGCAATTAAACACCAGCGAGAGGACTGGTTAGAGCACCGAGCGGGCCACTCGAATATAGCTGCGGATAAAAAGTCCTGGACACAATTGTGGAAAGTTAAAATACCTTCAAAGGTCAGATTGTTTGTCTGGAGGCCTGCACAAATGTCACTGCCGACGGAAGCAACGAGACACGAGAGGAACATGGCGACCTCGCCGGTTTGTTCCATCTGCAACTCGGCAGTTGATACATGGCGCCATTCCCTTTTCGAGTGCTGCATGGCCCGTTGCGTTTGGGCGTTGAGTGATGAATTAGTACTGGAACATGTACTATCAAACAAGAGTGAGGACGCGAGGTTGTGGCTCTTTTGGTTGTTCTAGTCATCGAATCAGCAGGATTTAGCTCGAGTCCTCATCACCATGTGGTCTATATGATGGGCAAGAAGGCGTGCACTTCATGACAATGAATTCCAGAGTCCACTTTCAACCATGGGCTTCATCAATCGCTATTTGGAGGACATGGAAATAACTACGGCTATCAGTCCAAGAACACCAGCTTTAGGGGCTGCACCAAGACGAGCTAGACAGTGGATTCCTCCAGGTGAGGATGCGGCAAAGATTAATGTTGACGAGGGGATTGCTCGGCGATGTGACAGGGGTGTTGCGGCAGCTGTATGCAGGAACAAGGATGGTCTTTACCTCGGAGCGTCGGCAGAAGTGTTTGACGGTCTCGTTAATGCACCAAGTCTTGAAGCTCATGCGTGCAATGAAGCGCTCGCGTTGGCAAGAGATCTCAATTTTTCACATGTGATCATTGCGTCAGACTGCTTGGAGGTAATCACAGACATCAACAGGACAGCGCTGACTTCTTATGCACCAGTTTTGGATGAGATTAATCATAGAAATAATGATTTTGTTAAGTGTAGTTTTCGTTTTGAGAATAGGGAGGCAAATTATGAAGCACATGCTGCTGCTAAGTTTGCTTCGTCACTCCCTATAGGTCGCCATTTGTGGCTAGGGATGCCACCTGATATCATTTGTATTCCTCTAGTTTTGAACAATGAATAAAATTCCTCGTTCACCTAAAAAAACGTAGCATCAGCTTTGAGCTGGCGCTGTGGTTCACCGCGTGAGCACCCAATCAGAAGGTCATGGTTCCGAATAATGTCGCCTCTTAGATTAATATACAATTTTTCTCTTCGTAATCTTCACTGACAGGTGGGTCCCACTAAGCTTTTCTGCGTAATTAGAATAAATCCAGGGAGTTATCAGAAAATAATTCTACTCCCAGTCAATGACAGGTGGGCCATGCCACACTGGCAAGGCAAGGTGTACGCCCGAAGCACCGTATTTGCACCATACAGCAAGTTAGATGACCACAAATTCGTATTTTTAAAGTTCTAGCACCAAACTGAACATTCAGCGCAAGTTCAGTGACTTCCAGCGATATTACCTCAAAAAAAAATATGCGTTGGATGTTTCTCGGTAAAACAAGAACAGTCGAGCTGCATGACGCTGCGTACGCGGCATGTCTCTCCCTTTTAGCTCGGCCGTTCCTTCCACAGGTGCCGCTCAACGTGAAAAATCACAAAACTGGCCCTTTGGCTAAAGTTCAGCACAAAATGGCCCTCTTTTGAAAATATTTCATAAAATGGCCCTAATCGCATGACGCCCGCACCCGGGGCGCCATGCCAATTTACACAACGCCCTGGTCAAGGGCGCCATACTGGTCAGTGGTGACTTGCCACGTTGGCAGGGCATGGCACCATGGCGCCCCAGGTCAGGGCGCCGTGATCATGATCATGACGCCCCTGCTCAGGGCGCCATGCCCCTTGCGTCAACAAAACAGAGTCTCCCCTGTTTTCCCCTCCACAAACCCTCACTTTTCCCCTTCTCCACCCCGGCCGCCCCACTCAAGCCCCTACCTAATGCCCACAAAATTTCGTGGATCGGAGCTCCAAATCGGTGATTTATCCTTCCCTTCGACCCCTCAAGGTATTCTCCATCATTCCTCCTCTTTTTGTTGGTTGAAATCTCCACATTGTGGGGATTTGGGGTAACCCTAGGTCATCCAATTTTGCTATTTTTGTTGATGCATTTTGGTGTTTATGATTCTAGATGGCGAGGATCGTCAATGTGCATCATGTGGACTTTGTCTCCTTTGAGAAGGGAGACGCGGAGTATGGTGACCCGAAGAAGAAGCCGGCAGTGATGGTGTTTCCCACAAGTCCTAGCCTTGAGGGGGTTTTGGTTGAGCTTCGAAGAAGGTTGAATTGGATGGAAGAAACCAATGGAGTAGACTTAATCGGAAGGTATAATATTGGGTATGGGCAACATATTCGTTGGAAGATAATGCCTCTTGACTCTGAGTTTCATTGGGAAGCATATAAAGAGAGTGTGTTGGCCTCACAAGATAAATCATTTGAGTTATTTGCCACAAAGGTTGTTCGTGCTCGGTTGCACATTGATTTGAATCGGTGTGCATCTTCATATGATGTTAGAAGCCCGGTTCGAGATTCAACACATGTCACTCCGGATGTGCATGACACAACAATGAGCCAACCTCCAATGACCCAATGTTTGAGCCCCGTCGGAAATGACCAAGTTGATAATGAAGACTTGCACATGGATGGTGGTGAGTTTGAGGGTGATGAATCGGAGGCTTATCTTCGTGACCATTATGTTGGTGATGTTGAGGCAAATTGCATGGAAGAGGACATTGACCATGAGATTCCATACAATAGGTCCTATGCGTGGGACTCGGAGGATGAAGGCCCGGATGAAGAAATAGATGAGGATGGTTTGACGGCTAAAGAAGCCAATGCTTTCAAGAAGGTAATAGGCCGTAGTCACAAGACATCATTGTTTCGTGATCTAAGCCTAGCCGATAAGGCGATTGTTGATGGTGGCACAAGTAAAATTCTTGCACCAAGGTTAACTTCAAAGCGAGATACCAAAGCAAGTGTGTATGGTGTTAGTGAAGGAACAATCTTTGAAAGCTTGGCAGAACTTCAAATATGGGCCAAGGACTATGCGGTTAAGTTTCATCGGCCATTCTTTGTGGAGAAGTCAAACTCGAAAGTGTGTTATGTGGTCAAATGTGAGGAACACAAGAATCATTGCCCTTGGGTTATCCGTGCAAGATGTGTCAAAGGCGGGCCACAATGGAAGATTACAAGTTCCGTGTTTCACCATCGATGTAGTGGCAAGAATATTGATGATGCTAATATAAAGGATGATCACCGTCAATTGACCTCCAAATTCATTGCATATCGATTTTCGGCCTCCATAAAGATACTCCCGACATATCCCATTCGGGCTTTGATGGAGATGGTGAAGGAGGTTTTTGGGTACGAGGTGAAGTATGGGAAGACATGGAAGGCCAAGCAAGCTGCCTTTGAGATATTGTATGGTGGTTGGGAAGAATCATACAACCGCCTCGCGATGGTATTGAAAGCGATGGCGGCAGAAAATCCTAGCATGTACTATATGGTGGAGCCAGATGGCGTGAGAACAAGGATATACAACGATGCAACCGTTGGAATATTTGGACGTGCATTCTGGACTTTTGAGCCATGCATTAGGGCCTTCAAGCATTGTAGGCCGGTTATGTCCGTGGATGGCACATTTCTGACCGGCCAGTTCAAGGGCACATTGTTGATCGCCGTTGCTAATGATGGTGGTGACAAATTGGTTCCATTGGCGTTCGCTTTGGTGTCGGCGGAGAACAATGACAACTGAGAGTGGTTTCTTAGTCTAGTGAGGACCAAGGTAATTGGACCTCAAAGAGAGGTTTGCATCATCTCGGACCGCCATCCAGGGATACTCAATGCAGTGGAGATTGACATTCCAGGACATCCTCGCGTGCACCATAGGTGGTGCATGAGGCATTTTGTGTCTAACTTTTACCGAGCATGTGGAGACAAGAAATTATCTGACCTTCTTCATGATTGTTGTCTCGCATTCACCACTAGACATTTCGAGAAATTGTGGGACAAAGTGTATGCCAAAGCAAACAATGGTGGCAAAGATTTCCTAAATAGGAATCTTGCCGATAAAGAAAAGTGGGCACGGGCTTTTGACAACGATGGAGTGAGGTACGGTGACATGACAAACAACATGGCTGAATGTTTCAACATGGTGCTAAAGGGTGTCCATGCATTGCCGGTGACAGCAATAGTAGAGTATACATTCCAGAAGTTGAATGTCTATTTTCAAAAGTATAGTGAAGAAACATCCAACTTGATGTCCGGGAAAAACAAATTTTCAGAAGCCTTTGACTAGGCTGAGGCGCATCGGGCATCTGCGAGGTGTTAATCTCATCATGCGTCTGTTCATCCCCCTCCTCCTCCTCGTCATCAACCGATTCGTCGCCTTGCTGCTGGGTGCCGCTTGATGATGATCTCGACCTCGAAGCAGTAGGGACGGCGACATCGGTGGAGCGGCAGCCTAGTAGAGCACCAAGGCCACGTGCCCAAGACTTGCTCCGCTATGAAATTGACATATCATGAAGTTAGAAGATATACCTCAAAAATGTGTATGGAAAGCAAATTATCAAATGTCATACCTCAACAAAAGCTTTAAGCTTGTTGTACGACTCTTCACCTGGAGGGTACTTGAGTGCCTCGCCGGCGTCGTTGACATGCTTTGAGAGCTCGTTTTGCTGTTGGACACAATAGGACAAATCATTTTGGCACAATGTAGGCAAGCATATAGATATAACGGTAACTTGCCACAAAGCGGATAGTTGGCGCCGATTCATACCGTCTACCATCTCTAATAAGCCTGTTATACTCCATATTGGCCATCCGATCAAAACCTGGATTGGGTTCATGTAATATGTCCCCTGGCTGAAATGCGGGTGTGTTAAGTTGAGTACGTGCAACGGAATGAAACCACACAAGATAATTGTTGAATGCTTCCGTATCAAAAGGCCGTGGGGGAGGCTTAGAAGTGGGTTGACGCAATGAAAGCTCAATCTTATTGAGCTTGTGCTTGAACTCCTGGATATACATGTCATGCTCTCGATCCCATTTTTTTATACTCTTCTGCTTCATCTTGTCGAGACTGCATAGCATTTGACAAATGCATTTTCGTTACTATCTTGAAAACAATGGAGAAAGCATTTGAAGTGCTAAGCACTTACCTATGCAAATGTAGCGAAGTGCCCTTGTACTTCGGCGGAGTCTCTTGAAATAAGCCAAACTGTGTCATAACTCGTTGTGGCTGATAAAACTCAACAGCATAATAACAAATCAACGGGCAACGCATCCGCCATAAGTGTGCTTCCTGTAGACACTTTGGGTTAAGTCTGAAAGTAATAAAACCAGCTCCCCTACCAATGTTGCCCTCCGTTCCGTACGGTTCCTAGGTAACCTATAAACAAAGATTAAGAAAAAACTACATTGTTACTATGATTTTTGGAAAACCGAAGAAATCGAAGAGACAAAGCAAGAAGCTACTAAGATAACTTGCTCCAGGGTCATGATGTCAAGCTCGTTGCAGTAGTGCAAATACATGGTCTTTGAATTGCCAACAAAACCTTCAACCTTGTCCCACTTATACGCCCATGTAGGCATACGGTCCGGGTCATCATGATCATCCCATGGGTCGTAACCCTTTGGTGTCGGCCGCCCCACTGGCAAGTGCTCCCAACTCCAGATCGATAATAGAAGTATCGGACCACCGATGTTGGCTTCCTTTGAGTCTACGACGTTTCTTGGATTCGCGCCCCTACGGCACGCCTCGTCCAGCTACACACAAACAAGAAATATGTCATTACAAACTAGAGAAAATTTCTACATTGTGAACACACTATTATAAGCAAAACTACTTACCTGACGATACAAATAAGCCAACGCCGTCGTACCCCAACTGAGTCCATGCTCCCACCCAGCAAACAGCTTAAGCCACATAAAGGAAGCATTCATGTCAGTGCCGTCAGAGAAAAGAGTCCGGCTTACTACATACCACAAGTATGCCCTGGTATACTGCTGCACTGTTTCATCGTCCGCATCAGCCGGGCATTCCCCAAAGTGTTCAGCAATCCAATGATAACTTGCACCGGCGGACTTCCCTTGTACCCCTGGCTCCCTTCCTATGAGTCCAACCATAATCTCACGCCATCCATCAGAATCTGTGCTAAAACAAATAGGCTCTTCTTTGATGGGAAGTCCAGTGATCAGAGAAACATCCTGCAAAGTGACCGTCATCTCCCCAGCATAGAAGTGAAAAGTATGTGTCTCAGGGCGTCATCGGTCAACGAGTGCCGTGATCGCACAAGGGTTTATCTTCGGCATCGAACGAGACACGAGTGAGATGAAAGGGAGAAGCCCGGTCTTCCGGATATACTCCGTGTATCGCTCGTCATACTCCATCTTGTCATGAACCGAACCGGACCTCAGGTGAAACTGATCAAAAACCCTTCCTTCATATGCCATGAACCGTCCACGATGCAATTGATCATACGATGGATGGATAAGAGAAGCCATCCTGTAAATTACAAATGTATATGGTAAGCCCCGTTGTCATTTGCAAATATCCGCACTAGTGCAAAAACATACATACATGTGCAAAATTTCTACACTAATTCTTCTTCCATACACCATATATGTGCATATAATTTTCTACAATATCATACACCATATATTTGCACTAATTCTTCCATATACATATCCTAAATCACACTAATCCCTACATTATCACACCAAAATTCACTACCCATTTCAAGAAAAGGATGAACTAGGGTTTCACCCAAATCAATCAAATGCAGAGATTTCAACCAATAGAAAGAGGGGAAAGGGAGGAGAATACCTTGAGGATTCGAAGGGCAACCGGATCCACCGATCTTCGGCTCAGATCCGCAGCACTTGAGTGGGGAGAGGGAGGGGCAATTTGAGGGGCGCCATGGTGTGGGGAAAGAACAGAGAGAGGAGAGAAAGAACGAACAGAGAGCAGAGGGGCTCGGGCGGCGATATGTTGAAGGGGTATGGCGCCCCAGGCCGGGGCGTCGTGGTACAGCCCTTGGCGCCCTGGGTCGTGGCGTCATGGGCCGAAGGCCAGGCCGACGTGACAATCAGCGCCGACGCGCATGGCGCCTTTGACCGGGGCGTTATGATATCTAGCATGGCACCCCGGACGCGGACGTCATGCAGGTAGGACCATTTCATGATTTTTTTTCAAAAGAGGGCTATTTTGTGCTGAACTTTGACCAAAGGGCCAGTTTTGTGATTTTTCACTCGCTCAACCATTTCCTACTTCCACTGACAGTACAAAGTCCTTTTCCCTGCAACCAGTAGCATGCATGCTGCTACAGGTTATGATGATGTACACACGCGCAGCAGACACGGTCAATTCGGCGGAAAGCATGGCCGATGTACATGCCAACACGGAGCTGTCGGCTCTCCGACACAAGGCAAAACGATACATCAGCTGACCTGAGAAGCCGAGGGGAATGGGCGCGGTCTACCACGAGTACACGGCCTCCTTGGAAGCTTGCACGTTGTCCATGCAGTGCCAAGACATGAGCAGCTGCCGAGATACATCAAAACACTGTTCAAATATCGCGGCGTTCCCGCGTAGACGTGTGCTTCCTGATGTAGCACGCACCAGTTAACAGAACGTATCTGTCTGTTTCAAAACGGAGTTAAGCAACGTGTGGAAAACGTGACATGACATGTTTTGTCCCGTCGCCATGAATTTTGGATGTGCATAGAACGACGCTAGTTGGGCAATCGGCTCCCTTCCCCTAGCCGTCGTCGAGTCTCCACTCCATGCCGTCGTCTCGGTCCCCTATTCTCTCCCATCCAACGGTCTTGTCGACGGCTAATTGAGCGGGGGTCGTTCGATGTTTTTCGTTCTAGCAGGTTTTTTTTTCTTAAAAGAAAAATCACTGATGGTATCGGCAAGGTGGTAGCGGTGATGACGCGTTGGATTAATGCCTCTCTGGTCTCCCCTTACCTCGACTCCGGCGAATGGTCTGTGAGAGTAGGAGTTGATATAATTGTTATCTCTCTTCAAATTTTGGTAGTTGATGTGTCAAGCATGAAGCCTTTTCTTTCAATTTGTTTTACGACATGCATAATTTCTTCAATCCAGTAGATTGGCAGTGAAGGTTTGCAAGCCTCAGTCGCGTGGGGTGATGCCCCAACCGATGTGTTTTTCAGCGGTTACTGGATCTCGTTTCTATCGACGAGTGACTATTGCAGTCTTCAAAGGCTAGTAGGATGAGACATTTCTCTTACTGTTGGATCAATGTATTTTCAAGCTTCAAAGTGGGCGTACAATCAAAGAAAGAAGGTAAATACAGTTTTCATTGTAATTTTATATTTTGTTGGTCGTTTTGTGCCAAGTTGTCTGCTACTATTTTCCTTGATATTTATCAGGTATAGGATACCCTTTTTGTGTCTTCTCTAAAAAAGTTACTTGAGCAAACAGATTTTCATAATCTTGCAAATGCCAACTTAGCTTAAGGTCAAACTTATTTGCCTTGTTGTGGTGTGCTCTCTCCTCTCACGACACATAACTCTTTTTTCGCCCGAAGGAGCTAGAGCTTTGCATTAAACAAAGCACTAGCGCGACAAGAAGCCCTTAAAAAAAATCCTCAAGGAGTTTTCCATCCTCTTCATTCCACACATGTCGATGATGCGACGATGTTTTAGCCGTTGGAGTTCCAAGTTGTCACCATAGGAGAAAGTAGTATGAATGCAGGTAGCCGGCAAGTCATTGGTCCCTATCGAAAGTGTCAGTGGAGTCGACCCAAAGGATCCACGCCCCGATGAAGAAGAAACGCTAGATTGATCACACCTAGATGTTTATGTGAGTCAACATATTAACCGAATCGTCATCAATACTGTGGAAGCACCACCAGCCCGACAAAAACACAATCAACTCCCCTGTCTTACATTCTTAAGAAGTTGATCCCCACTACAAGTCATTCTCTCAACATGCAGATAGTCCACCTCACCAAATCATTCCCTCAACATGCAGATCGTCCACCTCAGCATGCACGACAAGTCATCAGTTCGGTTACAAATAGCAATATGCTCTTGTCATTTATTCTCTTATGAAACATCCGTTCCAGCTCTTTGTCCATCGACTCCCTATCTTCTCCACGGCAGCGTCTCTAATCTTCTCCAGGTGATTAATCTCCCACCTATTAATTTCCCTCTTCCTATTTACCGTTTCCATCAAATCTTATTCCTTAGCCTCCCATAATTGCTTTCCAGTATATACTAAGGAAACAGATCGTAATATTCTCCACGATAATTACTGTTCCACCTATTGATTTCCCTCTTCCTTTTCACCTTCTCCACCGAATATTATTCCTCAACCTCCTGTTATTATTTTCCAGTAAGGAAGGAAACAGATCGATCCAGGAGTAACCGATGCAGGTGCTATATATTGCAAGTCCCCGGTGGGTCGGGAGGATTCCAGGAGAGCTATTCTTCTTCCTGTCGGTATATTTTCTCCCTGTCCCTCCCACGCGTCCTTCCGCACCCATCACTGCCTCACATGCCCACGGTTCCTGGAGGCAGTGACAGGCGAGCACCCTTCACCCCCTCCCATATTAACAGGTTGCGACGGGCCGGTGGCTACTTCGGCGCAAGCTGGAGGCAGCAACGGGCGAGGCGGTAAGGCGGCGACCAGGATTAGGCGGCAAGGCGGAGACAATGATGAGCGTGGCGGCGACCAGGTTCCAAGCAACAAGCTGGAGGCTACAAGGCGACAAGTCCCAGCAGGTACGTGCAATCCATCTCTGTCCGTTTGCTGATTCAGTAGCACTACCAAGTACAACACCATGTCAATCTTCAGCTCTTCACCAGTTCTTCTGTTGTAGCGCTTCTCACTTGCAGTCAATTTTTCTGCTATTGTTGTGGGCACATCAGAGTTGTTGTTGTCATTGCACTGGCTGCGCCATTCTTTCTAGGGAAGGAGGGATTGATGCACCGAAGAACAGATCAAGGCACTGAAGAGCAGGACAAGCGATGCAAGAGGAGGGAGTAGGCGGTTGTCAAGGGACCACGCCCACGGCTGCTTCGCAGCAGTTCACACGGCAATGATGGTCGCCATGGTTGGAGGGCCACCAATGGCCATTCCATGAAAACACGCTGATCCCTGACCGGGTGTATATATGCATGTATCCATCTACTGTGCGGCAGGGATGAACTCTATTGCTAGCTAGCCCACTTTTGCTCCCCCGACCACAGCATCAACGCATCTTGGTGTGTTATTCTGCTTTTCGTTGACATTATTCCTAATGCATGCAACGCAAATATGCAGATAGGTTAAGGGCAAGAATCAAACAAAGGGTTGTGCGTGTGTTTAATTATACTGACCTCTCCTATTTTGTTTCACTAAATTAGCAACTAATGTACTCCTGTTTTGGTTAAATAAATTAGCAACTAATGTACTATGTATTATATATTGTACAAATTTATTTTAGCACCATTTATCCAAGCTTGCTACATTACCTCTATTGGATGGTATAGTTTATATTTAAACAATGTGTTATTCATGAAAACTTATAAACTATATCTAAGTATAGCATCCATATTTTGCCCTGCATCTATTATATTAGTTGAACTACTTTTCTTCACTACACAAATATTGATCACCTATATTTCTATGAATTTCCGCGGCAACGCGCGGGGTATCAGCTAGTTTCCATAAAAGGAAAGCCAAACTAACCCACTAGATCTTGTCGCTAGGTCTGACATCACACGCACCACTGAAGCTGGAGGAGGTGTTATTCAGCACCACCATCCCCGCTGCCACTAGTCCCACCACCACTGGAAGGGCTGAATTGACAGAGAACAAAGAACTACATGTCCACCCGGTCTTGTGTTGGATTCCATGACGCAAGCACCGTCAAGGCCGGAGAAGAAGTCGGGGAACCATTCTTGAACATTGACGCCACAATTAAGACTGGGTTAACTACATCTCTGAGCACTAATCGAGATTTGTGCAGGCCCCCACCGGCAAAGCCACACGGAAGAGGAGGATGTTGGCGATGTATCGACGGAGGAGGAGTGACGTAGTACAAATCTAGGCCGCCTAGGAGTCAAGGGAGAAAGAAGGGAAAAACTTTAGGGCATCTTCAAATCTGACCCACAAATGGCTCCGGTATATGTCTGTTTTTATGTCCCGACATGGTCTGTGGACATGATGCGAGAGAGAGCCATCCAACGATTTTCAAAAATTAATCCTTATTTGTCCAGTTGGGAGGAGAGAGAGGAGAGGGGGCCATCCATATGCGGAGAGAGAGGAGAGGGGACCATGCATATGCGAAGAGAGAAAAGAGAAGAGGACCACGTGGTAGCTTTTTGTGGGTCGGACACCGGTATAGCTCCCTGATGTTTGTCTCAGATTTGTCCAAAAAACAGACGTCTGAACCATTTTGCGGACCGATGGGTCTCATTGAATACAAAAGTTGACACAAACGACCCGGACACCATAATCCAGACATATACCAAAGTTTTGAGGTCTCCTTTGGAGATGCCCTTAGAGCTTTGCATGTCCCTGCCCACGCCACCTCGCTGTGGGCTCGACTATTTTTCAGGGTACACATTATGCTTAATTAATCCTCCCTTAGAATAACTCCAACCAGGCGACCCATTTCGTCCACCCACATCTGTTTGGGTCACCGCGGACAAAAATACTGGCCCAACGTGCCGACCCATTACCAAAACCCGTCCGCGTGGGCCCATTTCCGGCCCAAATTTGGGCCTAAAATGCGTCGGCGCGGACGCGCCGCGCGTCCCCTCGGTGTTCGCCACGACCCCACATGTCGGTCGACCAACAACCCTAAGCGGTCATAATTAACACGGCCACCTACCGAGGGCCCACCTGACAGTGTGTGGAAGGGCCGCGTGCCCGTCCTTTTTAATGGACGCGTGCGGCGGGGCCGGGCTCATCCACTCCCCGTCCACATCTTGCCACCTTTGCTCCCTCGCCGGCGACCAGAAAACCCTAGCCAGCTAGCCAGCCTGAAACCCTAGCAAAGCCATGGGCATCTTCAGCGAGAAGGGAGGGAGGAAGGGGAGGTTCAGCGCCGGAGCGAGCTCTTCCTGCGAGCTCCCTCCTCCACCACCGCCTAGACGCGGCACACCACCGCGGAAGCGAGAGCAGTTGTACATCCCAGTCCACCAGGCGCGGTGGCACTGGGAGTACCGCCAGCCCGTGCCGTCTCCGGATGTGAACTTGGCGCACGGCTGGCATCTGGATCCGTAGCGCATCCCCATCCCGGCGACGCCACGATCCGCGCAGGCGCACGCGGGGGAGGTTTCCCGGCGGCGCGAGCTCCTTACGCCAGAGCAGCACACCATGCGTGCCTACATGCCAGACTCTCCCAACTGGGAGCGCTGGTTTGCGCTAGAGCAAGAGGAGGAGCGCCGCCTCAGCGTCCACATCGACCACGACCTTCCACTGTCGCCCCTGCGGGTAAAGCCGGAGGAAGAGCAGGCGGAGGCGGAGTACCAAGCCGCCCTCGAGGAGGCCCTGCAACACGAGCTCGAGGCGAGCCGACTCGAGGAGGACGCCCATTGGGATGGGCTGGAGAAAGCCCTTGCTTTGTCTGTGGCGGGGGACTCCATCCACGCGCTCCTGTTCGTGTCGGCACCGCCGGCGACGCCCCTCGTCGAGCCCAAGGTCGTGCCAGAGCCGGAGCCGGAGCGCGAGCCAACGCCCATGCGGAAGCGGTCATCACCGCCCCCACTTGGCCCGAGGAGTCCTATTCGTGGACCGGCCAGCTCCGCGAGTGGGTGAGCGCGCCTCCCTGATACTTCGCCTCCACGCCGGAAGAGGAGGCGGTCCACCTTGAGCGTTGGAAGGCGCATTGGATCGCGGAGGAGGGGGCCAACGCCGAGCGGCAGATGCGCCAGGAGCAGCAGCTGCGTCGCGAGGAGGAGGCGCGGCGGCGCGAGGAGGAGGAGCGCGCCCGTCTCGCCGCAATGCCGTCGCCGCAGTAGACGCCGGAGGAGGCTGCCCTAGCGGCCTATCAAGCCGCGTTCGATTGGGCTGGGCCGCCTCCCGTCTTCATCGACCTCACCGGTGGCGACGACGACGGCAGCAAGGGCAAGGGGAAGGGCAAGGCGGTTTACTAGGGCAGCATGCGGGCGTTTATTAGATTTTTTTTAATGTTTAATTATGTTTAAGTGGACTTTGGCCAATGTTTGACCGGCCATTTATGTATAATTGTGCTTAATTAAGTCAGTTTCGGCTACGTCAGCAAAAATGGATATGCCTCCCATTGGGCGCACCTACCGACCCAAATCAAAAAGCGGACGTGCACATCCGTCTGGCCGACTCAAACAGATGAAAAGCGGACAAAGCACGCGTCCGTTTGGGTCGGCGCAGACAGAAAAGTCGGCCCAATGCACCGACCCAAACGGACGCACGTCCGCTTTTCGTCCGCCTGCCGACCCATTCCCGGCCCAATTTTGAGCCTCATTTGCATCGGCGCGGACACGAGACGGACGCGCGCGCCGCGCGCCAACTACTCCCCCTGGCCCGGCAGTTGGTGGCAAAGCATCCATCATTTCCCTCCACTTTCCCCAAAACCCTCCCGCTCGTGCGCGCTCCCGACCGCTCACCATGGAAGACGCCCTCGATGCCGCCGCCGACCTCACCTCCCCCGCCTCGTCCGGCATCACCTCCGCCCCCTCCTGCAAAGGCAAGCCCCGCGCCCCCCGCAAGACCACCGTGGTGCCCAAGAAGAAGAAGCAGCTGAAGCCCGAGGAGCGGGCCACGGAGTCGGCGAAGAGGAAGGGCCGGAGGCACGCGACAGACGCAAGGGACGAAGCAGCCGCCGCCGCCGCTCTCACCGCCATAGCACAGCAGGAGGAAACCAACGCCCGTGTCGCGGCGGCTATGAGGGAGGCCCTGATCTACCTAAACCCTGGCCAGCACGGGCTCGTCAACGCTGTCGTGGCCGCGGCCAGCACCGGCTCTTCCGCGTTTCCTCGGATGGTGCTACCAGAGTAGCCCCGCGCGTCGGCGACGCACCCGATTCCCAGCTTCCACGTCTACCTGCAAGCCTCCCGACTCTCCGGGGAATGCTCGCCGGAGGTGAGCGTGGTGGCGCCTTCCACGCCCGCGCCCGCGCCCATCGGCCTCAACGCCACGCCGGTGGTCGGTGCCTCGTCATTCGAAGGGGCCAGGAAATGCGAGCGGGAGATGCCAGCCGACGTGCTCCCCTGTGCCCGCAGCCTGTTCGACACAATGCAGGCGGCCGGCGACGACGACACGGCCAACCGTTTCATGAAGAGCATCATCTTTGAGGGTGGTGCGACAGCCGCTAGCGCCGCTGGCGGTCCCACCGCGGCTGGCTATGACCCCGATGAGACCCAAAGCCAGGACGGCTGAGGACCGTTTACGCCGGCGACCTATGATCAAGCTGGCATCCATGACGCCTTCATGCAAGATCAGGTCGGCCTGGACCTGGACGGCTTCCCGCTCGACCACGAGTTTCCGGAGGACTACGGCCTCAAGGAAGAGGATGAGTTGGACATCGACGGGGAGCCTTTGTTCGAGGACGAGCTCGCCAACCAAGCCGCCGGGGTGAATCCGAAGCGCAAGAGCAAGCGGACGAAGGCATACACGGCGGCCGAGGACAAGCTCCTTTGTGAGTGTTGGAGGGACATTGGGCAAGACCCCAAGGTCGGCGCCAAACAAAAGGCATCAACCTTTTGGATTCATGTCCACCGTGGGTTCCATGAACACAAGAAGTTTGCACCGTACCGAATGCAAAGCACGCGCGGGTGGGTGTCCATTTCGAAGTGATGGAGGGTGATCCAACAAGAGTGCAACAAGTTTTGTGCCACTCTTGAGAGCATCAAGGCACGCCCCGTGAGCGGCATCGGCATGCAAGACATAGTATGCATGCGCCCCTCTTTGTTTTCATTCCGTTTATGCTTGCATGTCCATTTGCATATACATTTGCCCATATGCTTGCATGCTATTCATTTGTAGGCATTCCAAGCTTTGGAGGCATTCAAGGTCCAACATGAAAGCAAGTCCTTCAACCTCTCCCATTGTTGGAGGGTCATCGACGGGGAGGAGAAGTTCAAGGCGCAATATGCCGCCCTCATGGCACGTGGGGAGAAGAAAACCGCGGAGGAGGTTGGGGAGGGTGAGAAGCCACGACCGCGGGGGAAGACCAACTCCAAGAAGGAGAGACAAGCGGGATGCGGTGTCCATCGCCTTGATCGCAACTGTGGAGGGCATGATGACCAAGAAGGACTCAAGGGAGGAGACGCGCCGACAAGACAAGGAAGAGCAAATGAACGCCTTCATGGAGATCCAAAGGAGGAGGCTTGAGATGGAGGCGGAGAAGCAAGCGAGGATGCTTGAGATGGAGGCGGAGAAGCAAGCCAAGCTGCTAGAGATCGAGACCGCCAATGCCAAGACCAAGGCGAAAAAAGTGGCTCTCGCTAGCATGATGACGGGGGTGGAGATCATGAAGGTGGACCTCAACACCGTGTCGCCGAGGAAGAGGTCGTGGTTCGAGAAGATGCATGCCGACATGCTCAAGTTCGACGACGTGTGATCTATGGCGGCATGCGCCATCCTTTTTTGTATGCCGGCAAGTGTGCTGGCATGAGCACGGCCGAGATGGCGTGGCCGAACTCCCGCCCCTTTTTTGTGTGCTGGCATGTGTGCCGACCACTGGCAAGTGCGCCAGCAAGAACTGTGTGATGATCTTTTTGGAGGCTGGCATTGTATGCCGGCCGCTGACATGGTGTCGACATGAACTTTGGGCGGCGGCATGGTCGCTGCCATGATCTATGACCGCGGACCTTTTAAAATTTGTACACAACATGAAATGGGTCGCTTGCTTGCGTTGGGTACACGGTCGACCAAAAAGAAAACGGGACGGACGCTAAGCGGACGGCCAACCCAAACGAACATAATCACCGTTTGTTTGGATCGGCGCGTTGGAGTTGCTCTTATACCCCCAAAATAAAACCAATCATCTCCTAGTCTAAGCCAACCCTTCCCTAATCAAAGTGATCTAGTCGAAGTCGTCGCCGTCCATTGGTTGGGTTGATTAACCCATTAAATCCTCCCCTCTGGCCGCGGCAGCTTAACCGCGTGGACACCGACCCCTCGCCGGTCGTCCCCTCTATCCCCAGCCCACCTGGCGCGACTCCGGTGGCGCCACCAGTCATCCTACGGGCCCCACCCTAGCCCTGGTCTCCCGGGCCCTTTTCTCCAAGCGCCACGTGCTCCCGCGGGGCCGGCTCGGCGGCTCCATCGTCCCTTCCTCCTTCCGCCGTGCACGCACCCGCACCGTTCGTTTGCCTGGGAGCCATCGATCCCTCGTGGCGTGCTCGTCCTCATGTGGTCCGCTTGGCGCTTTTGCTTTTCATGACGTGGGCTCGTCGGTTGAATTTTTGTTCCCTTTGATCTATCTTATCCAGATATGCCGGCATCTCTTTCAAACGTTATCCCTGATGTAGCCTGTAGAAATGCTTCTGGAGATCAGATGATTTCGTATGCGGTGATCACGTGATAACAGCATCTACAGCCGGACATTTCAAATACGTCTCAAACGCCCGGACAGGCCGCCCGATACCGGTCACAAAAAAGACCCAACCGAAACTCTCAAACCGTGGATAAACGTCCGGACTGACCGGCACCCCTCATAACCAACCCAAATGTAGGGCAGATATGAGGCGGTCTGGTCGTGTCCGCCACGTCAGCCCGGCCCACCGCTGACCCACCTCGAGCCCACAAAATCCCCCTTCGGAGCAAACCCTAGCTCACTTCACCGAGGACGAGCTGGCACTCTGTATTGCGCTCGAGTGCTCACGAGTCGATACGGGCGGCAGCTCCGAGTCAGGTGTGATGCTACCTGTCGCCCGTCGCCGCAGCGCCGACGCTGGCGCCGGCCCTTCCTGCCCCGCGCATGGATCTGCGAGGCCTGCCCAATCGGCGCCGCCCGCCCGACGGCCTCCTCCACCTTCGGACGATGCTCCGCGCGGCCAGCGGTGTGTTCTAGTGCCCGCTCTGCCGGCGCCGTGGATGCGGACTCCGGAGTCGGAGGCACGCGCCGCCCGCCGCGAGAGGCAGAGGACAAGGGAGATGTGGTGCGCGTCCGAAGCGGTTGCGCAGTCCGCCCGCTGCCACCGCCGCGTGATGCCGGTGCCGATGAGGAGGAGCGACTCCTCCAGTGGGCGTATCGTCGATCACTTACCACGGCGGAGACGGACCCCCGGCGGCTTCAGAGGATCAACACCAAGCAGCTCCAGCTCGGCATTGAGTAGTCCGAGCGGGAGGCGGCGGAGGCAGCGCCGGAGGCGGCGAGGGTGGCCAAGCTCAAGCGCAAGAAGGGCCGCATCGTCCGGCGCTTGTAAGGCTACATCGTCATCTCCGATTCCTTCTCCGACGGCTCTGACGTCGACCCACCTCCTGCCGCGGACGCCTACAACAGCGCCGGCGACCAGAACGACAAAGGGCCGGCGAGGAAGTGGTGAAGCTCGGCCCTCTCGTTTTACATAATATAGCTCTAGTATGTAGTTATAATGTGCCGGATTGTTGAACTTGTGAATTATGTTTGTTTGGTGATCTTTTGGTAATGTTTATATGAATTATGCCCGTTTGGTATCGGTTTATATGTCTGTTTCATGTTGATTTTGATCGTTTGGTGATCCACATACCACGTTGCATGAATTTGTATGGATATAGGGTGCTGGATATAAGATACGCGGATGTGAAGGAGCGGATTTAGGGAATGCCCGGTCACTGTCTATGGACGCGTCCGCGGGTGTATAGGGCGCCGGATTTGGCAACTCCGGCTGTAGATCCTCTAAGCCTTGATTAATTCCCTTGGAATAGACTGGCCACTGGGCAAGGAATTGATTCATTAACATCAACTAAACATTTCATGAATTTGATGAAATTGATGCTGTTTTGCACAAAAGCATTTCAAGATACGCTCCAGCGCAAAATGAATTAATTTCAAGATGATTCAGGCAGCACCTCTCTCGCGGGATACTTGAGGCTGGCCATAGTGGGGTAACATAACCGGTATCATGCACTTGGGACTAGCAAACATGCTTATGTGGCAGACAATTAAAGAAAAGAGAGGGTTAGGCTGGTCGTAGTGGTGAGTATCATATACTAGTATCATGTATATGATACTAGTGTATAATACTACACCCGTAGTGCATAGTATCAAGTGTTCGTATCATAGATAACTTCATTTATTGCCATGCATGACACATATTAGCACAACATTTAATATGATACGGTATCATGATATGATACTCACACTACTCTTTCTTCATTTAATTCTATGCCACCTCATCAAATTTGTCTAGTTGGCATGCATGATACTACCTATGATACTCCCATTACGACCAGCCTTAGAGTAACATAGGTAGATACTGTATCATGTTAAATGATATACTACTTTGTATCATGCATGGCAATAAATATGATCATCTATGATACAACTTTATGATACTATGTACTATGAAGGTAGTATCATACACTAGTATCATATGCATGATACTAGTATATGATACTCTCCACTATGAGTAGCGTGAAGAGTGTAACCTGAGTTTCCACGTCAACCTAATACAGCAGTGAAAGAATAAGCGGGACCTGGCCCCTGGGAAAATTTCAGGTAGGCAAGAATCAATCAAAAGTTATTAATATCGGTTTTGCTAAAACACATTTAGATGTGCTATTATAAGTATTTGCACATCTATATGTGCTATAAGTATTGCACATCTATATGTGCTATGTCATTGATCTTACGATGATTCGTGTGAGTATTTTTCTTTTTCCTTTTTCTTTCCTATTCATATTCATTGTGTGGCTGTGGCTAGCAATCTCACCATGACTTATACCGACACTGCCTGATTGAACAGGTTACTGCTGATATATGCTTGCCATACATGCCCGGCAACCATGCCATTCAGCTAGACGCTGTCCGACGTCATACATGCATTCCCATGTCATGTAGGAAGTATATATGTGTGCATGTGGCGCGCCACCCGTTCCCCCGCCACCCGTCGCCGTTGCAGCATGCAGCGTACAGCTCCGTCCGGTCTATACATACACCCGGCCGTCCAACAACTCATGCTTCCCACCCAACCACTGGTCTCCAGGCATTGTCACTCACCTGCTCTACTGCTCTTCCGTATAGCCTAGAAGCTATAGCTAGGCATGGCGTCCATGACCAGGGAGACACCTGTTGCCCGTTTCGTTGACGAGGACGAGGATGACCTTGTCGGCGATGATAGTGGGGACGACGGTGACGAGGTGCTGGAGGTGAGGAGGCGCGTGTCCCGCTTCGCCGTCGGGGGAGACGACGGCGCCGGCGGGGCAGGGGAGTTGAGGAGGCGGGTATCCCGCTTCGCCGTCGACGGCGGCAGCGGCTCGGGCGGCAGCCGTGGGGTCTTGTCAAGGAGACAGGAGGTCGTCGACGCGGGCGTGCAGGACCGACGCCGCCGCGACGGCGGCTGCGAGGGGGCCCGGACTCTGCCGCCGCCGCACGCGTGGCTAGCGGTGGAGGAGACGAAGAAGAGCTTCGGGAGCGACAACGAGGAGCAGTGGGCGCGGCTTCTGCAGCGCGGGTCGCCGCAGGCGGAGGCGGCGCAGCCGCGGCGGAGCAGCTTCAGCGTGGTCCGGCGGGAGCGGGCGGCGCGGGAGGCGTGGCTGGACCGCGCGTGGGAGATGAAGAAGAGTTGGCACGAGCGCAACGGCGGCGCCCCCGACGCCGACACCCCCGTGGTGGTCGTGGTGGGGAAGCAGACCGGCGGATCCTCGTGCCCGTGCTCGTCCTCCTCCCCGCACCACCACCACTCGTCCGCCAGCGTCGCGATGGACATGGAGGAGGTGCGCGCGTGCAGGGACCTCGGCCTTGAGCTCCCCTCCGACGGCACCGTAGAGATTCAATGCTACGGCATCTCCGCCGGCAGCAGCCCTACCCACAGCCACGCCAGCAGCGGCGCCGACTCGCCCTCCACCGCCGGCAGCTGCTCCATCTCCAGCCCCAGCGCCGGTACGTCACCATCACACACACCACCCAGCACCTGCATTAATTCCATGGGTCACTAGTTGCAGATATATCTGCATGCATGCATGCACACCACCCTGCCTTGCCGGGCATGGCACGCCGACGAGCCTCTCTGCTCGGTGCTCGCCCGGCCTCGTCTCCGATGGGTCAAAAGCAGGGCACCCTCGACTCCATCAATGAAAATTTATTATTGTTACCATCATGTGCGCCCCTCGTCAAGTGCTCTCTGGACGTACTCTAGGTGATTAGTGGTACCAATAACTAAGTCTGGCCAACCGTAGCTGGTGCCTTTCCCAGGACAACCGGGCGGCGTCGCCATCCCCATCCGGCGACGCTTTGCACGTCGATCTGGCTAATCACCCTTCGCCACGCTCAGGCCTCCAGTCGCGATCAGTCCGTCTCCCTCCCCGTACTCATCATCATAATCGTTCCACTCAGATTAGTTATAGTTAATTAGTAGTGCTAGACTGCTAGTATGTCTTTGCATACTGTTTGATCTTAATTAATCTGCGTCGCGAGAACCATCCCTGGTGGGTGAGTTGAAGATATATTTTTGAAGAACATCAAATACAACGTAGATGCACCCATGTATACAAGATTAGCGTGACTTCCTCAGATGCTGAGTATAATACTCCCTCGATCCCAGATTATTTGTCGCGGAAATGGATAGAAATGGGTGTATTTAGAACTAAAAATACGTCGAGCTATAAGATTACCATGACTTTCCTAGAGTTTATTATATTTCTACTCACGGTTATTCTTACACGAGCTTCAGTGTAAATGTGCATGCGCGATACTCAAATTAACGTGTGTTACGAACTTGTGATTTTGCCAGGGGAGGATCCGGTGGACGTGAAGGCGAGGCTCAAGGTGTGGGCGCAAGCGGTGGCGTTGGCATCCACCACCCGTCTCGGATCTTGAGGGCTTCGATTCCTACGAGCATGAACAGGCAGCAAGTGAATAAGCTAAGCTAGGCTAGCTGCATCTACATGCTTGAATACATCAGCCGTGTAATATATGAAGCAGCAAAACGGGAGTTTCACTTCATTTTTAGCCGTATAGTGTGTATGGATGCGACACATGTAACCACTTATTTCTCCTAACTGGGGTTAGGGGAGTATTCGAGTATGTATCATGTATGTGTGTATCAATGTTACAATGTATGTGTGCATATATCACGACGTATATGTATACACGAGACAATATCACGTGGAAACCACACATTCAGTGGAATCTTGGAAACCTGAGCGGAGGCTGTTGGATGCTAATTGTATGGACCAGATTGACTCATAACTACTATGGCATATTTGCAAAAAAATGCCCTCAACCAGAGATGGTATTTTACGCATAACCCCTTAGACCTAACATGTAATACAAAGTCACTTTGCCCCTTATTTCCACTTCCTTTTCAGTCAGGTACGCTTTATAAGCCATGCGTTCTATATATGCCATCACACATGTGTGACATGTACATTTCCATTTAAAAAGGAAAACTAGCTGGAATGCCCCAGATCTATATGACCATTACATCCCCTTAGGTAGTGAAGCTAATTCTAATAGTCTTCTAAGGGCATCTTCAAAGTGGACCCTCAAACTGCCCGCATCCGTTCGGACCACGTGGTCCGAACCTTGATTTTAATTGAGGAAAATACTATTTGTTACTATACTACATCACCCTTTCTCTTCGAAGAAATCTAACAGCTATCACAAGTAGCAGCACCCAACAAAGGCAAGGGGGTCATCACTCCCCTTGTTCTTGCTAGCCACAAGGTTAAAAGCAAACAATAATAAAGATAGCAAAGGATGATAGTAACTAGATCCCATAGGGAGCACATGAATTGGGTTTTTGCCTCTCGTAGTGACTTACGAAATTGTACCTGCAAGTGATTATAGGCTTCAAGCAAAGTAAGGGCGGAGGATGAATATTGATTTTGGTGAAATGCGAACTTAAAGTGAACAACTTAAACAGATATAAAAATAGTAGGAAAAATAACAAGCAAACTGACAGAGGAGTAAGGCGTTCTCAGGGAGTCTAGAATTCCCGTTGGTATGTTTCTGACGCAACCTATGCAGCGACATAGTATTATCTGGATACTTGAGCCACTCTTGAAGTTTACTTTGGGCGGAGACGGGTACAGAACACGTTTTACGTACTCTAGGTAGACTTCGTGCCACGCACGCCACCATCGTAGTTTCACCCTACAGGTTACAACTACGATGATTAAGGGTTTCCCCGTGGACCCGGCCTCACTAAGGGTTCTCCGTAATTCCCCTATCAATTGTAAAACCTAGGGATGAAGGCTTCTACGATCACCTCGAATTACCTTCACTCCCTAACTCTTACAATGACAGTGATACATTTCGCGGCCTTTCAGCGAAAATGCTGAGCAGGGCCCCTTCACAACAATCACGAAGTTTATTAAGCTAAATCATTCAATAAAGAATCTCTCATATCCTTATTAACATTTCAGCTCCTATACATACCAAGGTTCATCCATATCCTCGAGAACTCGGAGGTTTAATCATCATAGCAACAACAAGCATCATGAAAGCGGTGATGATAAACATGGATGAATCAAACGAGTAACACACAAGATGATCCACTAGGGTTCCGATGTTACAATGAGACAAAGATGTATGTGGATGATGATGATAGTGGTGATGATGCCGTCGTCCCCTTGCACGTGATAGTGAAGGTGGCGATCTCCTCCTTGCCAATTTCCCCTCCGGATGGGAGGCTAGGGTTCTCCTTCTAGATGCGTTTTTGGTGGCTGTGGGCGTCTGTTCCGCGATCCGAATGCATGGAGAGAAGTAGTCGACTAGGGAGGCAGTCACCACGCCATACGACCGCTCATACGAGCGCACACGCTCGTATGCGTTGTCGTCTTGCACTCTGGAGGCGTCGCATGGCCTCCAACTTTCTACCTTTGCTTTATTTCTTTTATGGATTATGATAATCACAATAAATCATGTGATTCCACTATAATTTCCCGAGATTCTTTCCATAGTATTTATTTGCTCCAAAAGACGTTTCCTGAGTAAACGAACAAAAAGCAGTGCGCGAACGCGGTAAAATTCCATAGAGCCTACGGTGTAGGCACAAATAACTATCAAAATCATTATACATTTTGGACTCATCACCAAGCTGATCAACAAACATTTGAGCACTGGATGACTTGATGAGGCACATAAGGTTCGGTGGTAATTTTGCAAGTCCCTCTTTGTGTAGCCAACAATCTCAAATCCCCCGAAGCCTACACGAAGGAACGTGTATGACAAGGATGTGCCAGTGCTAGCTCTATGACAATTCCATAACGTAGTCTTTGCTTGTTGGCTAACTTTCCTGTTTGATCTAATGACTTGTTTTTACTAGGCGATACGTGTGTGTGCGCGCGCGCGCGCTCCTGTTCAAAAAGTATCACAATGTACTTATTATCAGTAGAAACGCTTGTGAGTAATGACACCATTTATAGTCGGTGCTGCTCAACACGTACTGAAAAACCAACATGATGTGCATAAGCTTCATAGAAGTCCTTGGCTGCATTCAAATTAGCAAAAGTCATCCCCCTATGCCTGGCTAGATGGCATCATCACACTCTGGAGTACAAGATGAGCCCTGCAATTTGGGCGAAAAGCACAACAGATTTAAGATGCTTGAACACAAGAAATTATAGACATGTACATATTAGTTAGGCAAGTACTTACACAAAAAGGTGCACTATACAATTTTTGTGGTGTGGAAAATCCAATGTCTGAACTTGGCCTAGCATGGACGGCTGATTCTGCATCAGACTCAGACTGGACATCGCAAATAGCCAAAGAAGGAGCCTTGCTCACTTCACTCTGGCATTCCATAGTTGTTGCACAAGACAAGACATGCAGTTTTTAAGTGGAATCATAGGAGCCAGTCAATATGTGTGTTCAAGAATAGCATAGAGTAAAATAAATGGTACAAGGAACATTCAAGTGTTAGCATTACCTAATCTTAGCTCACTTCACCAATCAATTGCAATAGAAACTAACATCATTTTAATAAATTTTCTATGCCCAAACAACTCCAGCTCGTTTCTTATTTCCTATCGTACTACACACAATTCTATCGAAGTAAGAGTTCCATGTTGCTGCATTAAGGGTGAGCAGTTAACTATGTGCGTCTTTACATACAAATAATACAGATCGATTAATTTTTTAGAATTTTAAAGAGACCATGTGTATTTTGTTGGAATTTTATCTATTTTGGGCCAGCCCAATAACAATTTCAGAAATTCCTAATAAATTCTAGAGGCCCACGTAGCCCATTCGTGCAAGGCAAGAGGTGGAACCAAAGTTTAGTCCCACATTGCTAGTTTGGTGGGGTTGGACCTCCTTATAAGGGAGGTTGTTTCCCCACATGTATGAGCATGAGAACAAGAGGGACATTCACGCGCGCTCCTCCTTCGCCACCCGCCTCGACACGACGCGCCGCGGGTTGCGGGAATGAGCCGAGCTGATGTCTAAATTTTTGCCACGCACGACGGGTATACGAAAGGTCACTCGGGAGCTGGAAAGTTTTGCTATAGTGGGTATTGAATACGAACGTTGCACCCTTCGGCTGCTGTCTGTTCGTTTCGTCTCCCTCTTTCTCTTCAGCTCCCGACGCAGCCTATTCGCCTCCTTCCCGTGTGCCTATAAAAGAGAGGTCGCTCCTCCCAGAGAGACACACCAGAAGATCATCTCCCTCTCGCCACCAAGTTCCAATCTCTGAGCTGCTGCTACGATCTTCCCCATCCCGGCTTGCGGCGTGCACCGCAGGTCGGGACAGTAGGCCTCCGAAACCCCATCGCTTTGAGTCCTGTACGGGAGAAGGGTGATAAGGTTTTTGGGGAGCGCTCCACGCGACTACTGACCTGTTCATCATGGACGCTCCGGACACCGACGGCCACTTCCCCAACGACGACTTCTTCCCCGACGTCGACAACCTCTTCGACGACATGGCTGGCGAGGATGTCGACCCCAAGAGCAGTGCTTCTGCTGCTGTTCCGTACGTTCTTATGCTCTTTCTGTTTGAGTTTCTGCCGCAGTTTCTTGCTCTACTATCTGCTCTACATATGTTTGCTCTAGATGTGTTCGGTTCTAGTTCATATGTGCAGATGCTATTTACCTTCTCTCTGTCAGATTGCATGACTTGTTTTATCTCTGCTATATTAGTCATGCTTTATCTAGTACTTCTATTAATAAAATCATTCGGTAAATTGCTCATATTTCCAACAATCCAAAAACCTTATTATAGGCAATTTACCCCGAGTGGTTTTGCTGCTTCCATGAGACCTCCTGTTTGAGGGTATCCACTATAAGAGGTGGCGCGTGAGAGCAGTCTTATGGTTTCAAACCATGAGTTGCTATGACGCCACCCTTGGCAAACATGAAGGAGAGTATGATGCTCAACAGGAACAAGCTTTTCAGAAAATGGATACCCTGTTTAAGGCTGCTCTTTTGAGTGCTCTTGGTGAGAACATAGTTGATGCTTATGCGTCAATTGACAATGGAAAAGATACGTGGGATGCACTCGAGGCCAAGTTTGGGTTCTTGGATGCCGGCACTGAGCTGTACATTATGGAGAAATTCTATGACTACAGGATGACTGAAGAGCGCTCCGTGGTTGAGCAAGCTCACGAGATACAGTCATTTGCTAGAGAACTTGAGCACTTCAATTGTATGTTACCGGACAAGTTTGTTGCCGGAGGCATCATCACTAAACTTCCTCCCACGTGGAGGAACTTTTCTACCTTACTGAAGCATAAGAGGCAGGAGTTTTCCGTTCCGGATCTCATTGGTACTCTTGATGTGGAAGAAAAGGCGAGAGCAAAAGACACACGTGCTCGAGGTATTGAGGGAGGATCTAGTGCCAATCTGGTATAGAAGAAAAACTTCCAGCCCCACAAGTTCAAGAACAAGTGCAAGTTTGATGGGAAGAACAAGGCTGTACAACACACCAACTTCAAGAAGAAGAATGACAAGAAGAAAGGTGTTTGTCATGTGTGCGGAGATCCTGACCATTGGGCTCCTAGTTCCCCTAATCGTTATGACAAGCGTCATCTTGGGAAAGGCGGCAAGACCGCTAATGTTGTCATTGGTGACACTGACATGAAGGATGCTGGGTATGGTATATTTCCCACTATTCTTTCAGTATGTCATTCTCCCGATTGGTTGATTGACACGGGTGCTAATGTGCATGTATGCGGTGATATTTCCATGTTTTCGTCTTATCAGACCGCAGGGACTTCCACCGTGCTGATGGGCAATGGTTCAAGTGCTTCTGTTCATGGTGTTGGCACGGCCAATCTGAAGTTTACTTCGGGGAAGATCGTGCGGCTGAAGAACGTGCATTATGTCCCCTCCGTCAATAAAAATCTTGTTAGCGGATCTCTTCTGTGTAGAGATGGCTACAAGCTTGTCTTTGAGTCAAATAAATTTGTAATATCCAAGTATGGAACCTTTGTTGGTAAAGGCTATGAGTCAGGAGGCCTGTTTCGTTTATCCTTGTCAGATGTTTGCAATAAAGTTGTTAATCATGTTTGCAACAATAGTGAATCAAATGTGTGGCATTCGCGTCTCTGTCATGTTAATTTTGGTTGCATGTCGCGACTAGCCAAATTGAACTTAATCCCTAGTTTCACTACTGTCAAGGGATCTAAGTGTCAAGTTTGTGTGCAAGCTAAGCAACCTCGTAAGTCTCACACGACTGTGGAAACGAGAAATCTTGCACCACTAGAGCTCATACATTCAGATCTATGTGAAATGAATGGTATTTTGACAAAAGGTGGAAAGAAATATTTCATGACGTTAATTGATGATTCCACTAGATACTGCCATGTGTATCTTCTGAAATATAAGGATGAGGCTTTGGGCTATTTCAAGATCTATAAAGCTAAAGCGGAAAACCAACTTGATCGAAAGATCAAGAGGTTTAGGTCCGATCGTGGTGGAGAGTATTTCTCAAATGAATTTGATTCCTTTTGTGCGGAACATGGTATAATCCATGAGAGGACGCCTCCCTATTCACCTCAGTCAAATGGGGTAGCCGAAAGAAAGAACTGTACTCTAACTGATTTGGTAAACGCCATGTTAGACACATCGGGTCTCTCCAAGGCATGGTGGGGGGAGGCGATATTGACTGCATGTCATGTCCTAAACCGAGTTCCCACAAAGAACAAAGAGATAACTCCATTCGAGGAATGGGAGAAGAAAAGGTTAAAGCTCTCTTATCTATGAACCTGGGGTTGTTTGGTGAAAGTCAATGTGCCAATTCCGAAGAAGCGCAAGCTGGGACCAAAAATTGTGGATTGTGTTTTCCTGGGATATGCTTTTCATGGCATTGGCTATAGATTCTTGGTTGTAAAATCTGAGGTGTCTGACATGCATGTCGGTACAATCATGGAGTCGAATGATGCGACTTTTTTTGAAGATATCTTTCCCATGAAGGATATGGCGAGCTCATCAAATCAGGAGATGCCTAGTTCCTCGAATCAGGAGATGCCTAGTTCCTCGACTCAGGAATTAGTTACAATTACTGAACCTGCCATTTCGATGGAACACTTTGAAAATCCTGTGGAGGAGAACAATGAAGTTCCTACTAGGAGCAAGAGACAAAGGACTACAAAGTCTTTTGGTGATGATTTTCTTGTGTATCTCATAGATGACACTCCCAGTTCTATTTCAGAGGCCTATGCATCTGAAGATGCTGACTACTAGAAGGAAGCAGTCCGTAGTGAGATGGATTCCATCTTGGCAAATGAAACTTGGGAGATAACTGATTGTCCTTATGGGTGCAAACCTATAGGGTGCAAATGGGTATTCAAGAAGAAGCTTAGGCTTGATGGTACTATCGAAAAGTACAAGGCACGGCTCGTGGCTAAGGGTTATACCCAAAATGAAGGTGAAGACTTCTTTGATACTTACTCACCTGTGGCTCGACTGACCACTATTCGAGTACTACTTTCACTAGCGGCCTCACATGGTCTTCTCGTTCATCAAATGGATGTTAAGACTGCTTTCCTAAATGGAGAGTTGTATGAGGAAATTTACATGGAACAACCAGATGGGTTTGTAGTAGATGGTCAGGAAGGAAAAGTGTGCAAGTTGCTGAAGTCTTTGTATGGACTTAAGCAAGCACCCAAGCAGTGGCATGAGAAGTTTGAAAGAACTTTAACAGCTACAGGCTTTGTTGTAAACGAAGCTGATAAATGTGTGTACTATCGCCATGGTGGGGGTGAGGGAGTTATCCTTTGCTTGTATGTTGATGACATACTGATTTTCGAAACAAATCTGAATGTTATTAAGGAGGTCAAGGATTTCCTATCTTGCTGTTTTGAGATGAAGGATTTAGGAGTTGCTGATGTCATTCTGAACATCAAGTTGTTGAGAGACGATGATGGTGGGATTACATTGCTTCAATCTCACTATGTGGAAAAGATCTTGAGTCGCTTTGGCTATAGTGACTGCAAGCCCTCTCCAACACCATATGATGCCAGCGTGTTGCTTCGAAAAAATCGAAGAATTGCTAGAGATCAATTGAAATATTCTCATATTATTGGCTCGCTTATGTACTTAGCCAGTGCTACAAGACCTGACATCTCTTTTGCTGTTAGCAAACTGAGTCGGTTTGTCTCAAAACCAGGAGATGTGCATTGGAAAGCTCTAGAGAGAGTTTTGCGTTATTTGAAAGGCACTGCAAATTATGGAATTCACTACACTGGGCACCCAAAGGTGCTTGAAGGGTATAGTGACTCAAACTGGATCTCAGATGCTGATGAGATAAACGCCACGAGCGGATACATATTCACTCATGGAGGTGGCGCTGTTTCTTGGAAGTCTTGCAAGCAGACCATCTTAACGAGGTCAACAATGGAAGCAGAACTCACAGCACTAGATACAGCTACTGTCGAAGGAGATTGGCTTCGTCGGCTCTTGAATGACTTGCCGGTTGTTGAGAAACCTGTACCGAGTATCCTTATGAAATGCGACAATCAAACTGTGATCACGAAAGTGAGCAGCTCAAAGGATAACATGAAGTCATCAAGACATGTTCAGAGAAGGTTAAAGTCTGTTAGAAAAATGAAAAACTCTGGAGTTATTGCATTGGATTATATCCAAATGTCTAAAAATCTGGCAGATCCTTTTACTAAGGGTCTATCACATAATGTGATAGATAATGCATCAAAGGAGATGGGTATGAGACCCACAACATGAGTTGTTCACAGTGGTAACCTAGTCTATGTGATCGGAGATCCCGTGAATTAGATGTGGAAGACAAGCTATTGATCAACTGAGAGGAGAGTATCCTTACTATTAACAATACCACTCCATGAAGATGCAATACTCTCCTAATCTGCATGGCAGGTTGATGTATATCTTAATGTGTTCTAAGTGGCTCATTTAAGCAGAGATGTTGTCCTGCAGAACATCTTTTGAAGAACACACCTATATGAGTCTGATTGTTAAACGTCGCAATCTATGAGAGTAGGGTGCTCTCTAGTAAACTCATGAAAGGTCTCGGAGTATGACGCATAAGCTCCACCTGCGGGGAAGACCCACGGTAGCCAAGTATCGGTCAAGGCTTTGTGTGAAGCTAGATTCACAGAAAACTTGCAGTTCAAGGCCTAGTCCACTTTTCAAGTTGCCTACTAGTGTAGCATAGAGTTCTAGGTGGAAGTTCAACTTAACAATCTGCACTGCAGTACCGGTATATAAAACAGTGTTTTGGAACCAAAGGCAAATTTTGTGTGCCTCTGGGATCTGGTGGGGGATTGCTGGAATTTTATATATTTTGGGCCAGCCCAATAACAATTTTAGAAATTCCTAATAAATCCTACAGGCCCACGTAGCCCATTCGTGCAAGGCAAGAGGTGGAACCAAAGTTTAGTCCCACATCGCTAGTTTGGTGGGAGTTGGACCTCCTTATAAGGGAGGTTGTTTCCTCACATGTATGAGCATGAGAACAAGAGGGACATTCACGCGCTCCTCCTCCGCCGCCTGCCTCGCCATGCCATGCCTTGTCTTGACGCGCCGCAGGTTGCGGGAATGAGCCGAGCCGATGTCTAAATTTTTGCCACGCACGACGGGTATACGAAAGGTCACTCGGGAGCTGGAAAGTTTTGCTGTAGTGGGTATTGAATACGAACGCTGCACCCTTCGGCTGTTGTCTGTTCGTTTTGTCTCCCTCTTTCTCTTCAGCTCCCGACGCAGCCTATTCGCCTCCTTCCCATGTGCCTATAAAAGATAGGTCGCTCCTCCTAGAGAGACACACCAGAAGATCATCTCCCTCTCGCCACCAAGTTCCAATCTCTGAGCTGCTGCTACGATCTTCCCCATCCCGGCTTGCGGCGTGCACCGCAGGTCGGGACAGTAGGCCTCCAAAACCCCACCGCTTTGAGTCTTGTACGGGTGAAGGGTGATAAGGTTTTTGGGGAGCGTTCCGCGCGACTACTGACCTGTTCATCACGGACGCTCTGTACACCGACGACCACTTCCCCAACGACGACTTCTTCCCCGATGTCAACAACCTCTTCGACGACATGGCTGGCGAGGATGTCGACCCCAAGAGCAGTGCTTCTGCTGTTGTTCCGTATGTTCTTATGCTCTTTCTGTTTGAGTTTCTGCCGCAGTTTCTTGCTCTACTATCTGCTCTACATATGTTTCCTCTAGATGTGTTCGGTTCTAGTTCATATGTGCAGATGCTATTTACCTTCTCTCTGTCAGATTGCATGACTTGTTTCATCTCTGCTATATTAGTCATGCTTTATATAGTATTTTTGTTAATAAAATCATTCTGTAAATTGCTCATATTTCCAACATATTTCTTCTTACAGTTCATACGCATGCTCTCCTAAACTGAACTTTGCACGCATGTACCCACGTGCCCTGGTTTGACGACCAAATAGATCGTTTTCCTCTCCTCCTGGTGGCTAGAACCCTAGCCACCACCAAGAGGCCAATCTTCTAGCGTCGTCCTTCGGTGGCTCCTCTCCGCCGGTGACCTCGGTCGTCGGTGGAGAGGGAGGTGATACGTCCCCAACGTATCTATAATTTATGAAGTATTCATGCCATGTTTACAACAATTTTATATGGTTTTGGTATGATTTGATTAGAACTAAACCGGACTGACGCTGTTTTCAGCAGAACTACCATGGTGTCGTTTTTTGTGCAGAAATAAAAGTTCTCGTAATGGGCTGAAAATTTACGGTGATTTTTTATGGACCAAAAGAGGCCCCCGAAGCACCGGAGCTGGACCAGAAGAGTCCCAAGGAGTCCACAAGCCAGGGGGCATGCCCTACCCCCTAGGGTGCGCCTTGAGGGCTTGTGGGCCCCTCGGGCACCTCCTTGACTTGTTTCCGATGCCAAAAATTCCTATAAATCCCCAAACCCCCAGAAAGAAACCTAGATCGGAAGTTCCGCCGCCGTAAGCCTCTGTAGCCATGAAAAACCAATTGGGAGCCTGTTCCGGCACCCTGCCGGAGGGGGAAATCATCACCGGAGGCCATCTTCATCATTCCGGCGGTCACCATGACGAGGAGGGAGTAGTTCACCCTCGGGGCTGAGGGTATGTACTAGTAGCTATGTGTTTGACCTCTCTCTCTCGTGTTCTTGATTTGACCCGATCTTGATGTATCGCGAGCTTTGTTATTATAGTTGGATCATATGGTGTGTCTTCCCTCTCTATCTCTAGTTGTGATGAATTGAGTCTTGCTCTTTGAGGTTCCGTTATGTTGGATTGAGTATTGGATTTGAGAACACTTGATGTATGTCTTGCGATGGGATATCTGTGGTGACAATGGGATGTTCTATTGATTCACTTGATGTATGTTTTGGCACTCAACTCGCGGATTCCCAAGGTGACATTGGGTAATCTATGCATAGGGGTTGATGCACGTTTTCGTCCTACGTTCTCCGATAGGAACTTTGGAGTGATTCTTTGTTGCACGTTGAGGGATTGTTATGTGATCCAATTATGTTATCATTGTTGAGAGAATTTGCACTAGTGAAAGTATGAACCCTAGGCCTTGTTTCCAAGCATTGCAATACTGTTTTTGCTCACTTTTGTTACTAGTTACCTTGCTGTTTTTATATTTTCAGATTACAAAAACCTATATCTACTATCCATATTACACTTGTATTACCATCTCTTCGCCGAACTAGTGCATCTATAAAATTTACCATTGTATTGGGTGTGTTGGGGACACAAGAGACTCTTTGTTATTTGGTTGCAGGGTTGTTTGAGAGAGACCATCTTCATCCTATGCCTCCCACGGATTGAAAAACCTTAGGTCATCCACTTGAGGGAAATTTGCTACTGTTCTACAAAACTCTGCGCTTGGAGGCCCAACACGAGTCTACAAGAAGAAGATTGCGTAGTAGACATCAAGCTCTTTTCTGGCGCCGTTGCCGGGGAGGCGAGTGCTTGAAGGTATATCTTTAGATCTTGCAATTGAATCTTTTAGTTTCTTGTTTTATCACTAGTTTAGTCTATAAAATAAAACTACAAAAAAATGAAATTGAGGTTGCCTCATATGCTTCATCTTTTTAATGTCTTTCGTGAAAATGATGGAAAGGAAAATTGTGCTCAAGTGTTAGAAGAAGAAGTCAATAAAATGTTTGGCACTAAATATTTGAATGATAAACATGATTGCAATGTTGTTAGTATGAATTCTATGAACATCCAAAATACTAATGATGATTGCACTAGTCATGACAAAAATGTTTCTTATAAGCATGTTAATTTTTGTGGAGTGCATAGAGTTTGTGAAGACATGCCTTATAGGGATGATAGATTTTGTAAGAAGCATAAACATGATAAAACCAATCGGTTGCTTAAGGTGATAGATGAATTTGCTACAAAATTATGCTCTCTTCATCCCATTACTTGTGAACTTTGCAATAGAGTTGGCCATCTTAATTTACAATGCAAACTTTTTCATGATCGAATCGTGTCCAAATATAGCAATAACTTGATCACCCTTGAACTTTATTATGAACTTTGTTTATTTTTTGGGTGTGAAGAATTGTCACATAAAAATAGTTGGTTTGAAGCATTCATATTCATGGACCATATTGAAGCTAATTTGAAAGAAATCTATATGTTTTGTATGGTAATTTGCAATGAAAATGCTTATATTGCCAACTATAAAAAGATGGAAAACCAATAAATATAAAAGGAGTACTAATGAAAGGGTAAAGATTTCCACTTTCCCTCCTATTGTTTCTCATGATGAAATAGGTGACGAGAAGGAGCTCCCTATTCAACAAATCTCATCAATAAGGAGCTCCAAAAAGTTGATTAAACCCACACATGATGTGGAGAAGAAAAAGAAAAGACGGAGGAGCAAAGGTAAAAAGGTATCCCTCCCAAATGATGTTGCTCCTATTATTGTTATGCCTCATGAGAATGAATCAAAAATAATTGTGGAAGATGATATACTTGATGATGATATTGCTTCTTTGTCTTATGGCACAATGTCCGAAGAAACTATTGAGGATGATTTTGTTATGCCTACTACTCATTGTGATGATTATGATTGGGAAAATAATGATACTAATTATAACCTTGAAAATCTTTTTGGCACTAACATAGAAAATTGTGATGATAATAATTGTTACACTATTGGTGCTATTCATACTATTAATGATGAGAGTGATTATGCTTATGATATGCAAAGCCACAAGCTTGGGGATGCTATGTTTGATGAGAATGAAATGTTTGAGAATTTATTTTCTGCAATTATTGTTTGTCCCAAGCTTGGGGATGCTATGCTTGATGAAAATGGTATTTTTAGTCCTTCTACTTTGAATGATCAAATTTGTTATGATGATTGCATGCCTCCTATTTATGATGATTGCAATATTTATGAAAGTGGGTTTGGAAGAGTGTCAACTTTAGATAATAATTATCCCACTATTTTGGAGGGTGTTGAATCCTATTATAATCATAAAAGTGGATTTGGAGAGGTCATGACTTTATTTAGTAATGATTCCACTATTTCGGAAGAGGTTTCAATTGACTATGATGAGAACAAAGTTGCTACTTATGATGATTATTGTGATGTTACTTATGTTATAAAAAGTAGTGATAATTATTGTCATAATTTTTAATATCCTTTTACTGAGCATTACTCTTTTAATGTGGAAACAATTTATAGTATTCAAGTTTCATACGATGCTCCCACTACTATTCATGAGAATGATTTTTCTTATGTGGAGAGTAATAAAATTTCTATGCTTGTAGATCATGAAAAGAATGCTTTATGTGATAGTTATATTTTTGAATTCATTCATGATGCTACTGAAAATTATTATGAGGGAGGAATATATGCTTGTAGGAGTTGCAATAATATCAAGTTTCCTCTCTATGTGTTGAAAGTTTTGAAGTCATGCTTGTTTTACCTTCCTATGCTAGTTGATTCTTGTTCCCATAAATTGTTTGATCACAAAATCCCTATGCATAGGAAGAGGGTTAGACTTAAATGTGCTAGTCATATGCTTCATGATGCTCTCTTTGTGTTTCAATTCTTTACTTTTATGTGAGCATCATTGAAATAATCATGCCTAGCTAAAAAGGCATTAAAGAAAAGCGTTTGTTGGGAGACAACCCAATATTTACCCCTACTGTTTTTATGAGTTCACATGATTAGGCTACTGTATTAATCATGTTTTATAGGTTTTTTTTCAATAAAGTGCCAAGTAAAGCCTTTGGGATAGTGTGGATGATAGTTGACTTGATTCTGTGCAAAAACAGAAACTTTTGCGTCCAATACATAAATTCCTATATTTTACTGGAACATGGAAAACTTATGAAATTTTTACAGTTGATTGGTACACAAATTTTATACGTTTTCCTAATTTTAAGAATATTTGGAGTTAGATACGTATGATCTTAATTAAGATCTTTACAGACTGTTCTGTTTTTGACAGATTCTGTTTTCAATGCATAGTTTGCTTGTTTTCTAGTTTCTATGGCTTATATTGCTCAATATAAATTGTAGAAATGATAGGGTACAGTAGGAATCATGTGAGAAAATTTTTGAACCTTGTATTGACAGTACCTAAAAGTGGAGATTTGTTTTATCATACTAATCCATCTCACGAAGTTTCGTTAAGTTTTGTGTGATTGAAGTTTTCATGTTTTGGGTGAGATATTGATATGAGAAGAATGAAGAGTGACAAGACCCTAAGCTTGGGGATGCCCAAGGCACCCCAAGGTAATATTCAAGGTACATGCAAGCAACTAAGCTTGGGGATGCCCTGGAAGGCATCCTCTCTTTCATCTTCAACATTATCGGTAACCTCACTTGGAGCTATATTTTTATTCGTCACATGATATGAGTTTTGCTTGGAGCGTCACTTTATTTTATTAGGATTTGCTTGATGTTAATTAGAGTAATGTTTAGTATCTTTTATTTCAATAAAAGTGTCAAGTATAGCCTTTACCATGCTTATTTTGCAAGTCTATATGTTGCTGTTTGAAAACAGAAAGTTTGTTGTTATGTTTTGAATATTTGTGAATAGTCCGAACATGATAAAATCTTGAAATTATTTCACAATAAGCTAAAACAAATTTTATACAGTGTGGTAGTTTTTCAGAATTTTTGGAATTAGTGAAGTATGAGTACAATTGCACTCTTTACAGACTGTCCTGTTTAGACAGATTGCTGTTATGTTTGCATTGTTTGCATATGTTTGCTTGTTTAATGATTCTATTTGAGGATAGGAGTATTAAATATGCAGAGGAATTTATTGTGCAATGTTAAATAATAATTTTAGTGATTTGGTACAGTAGAGAATGATAAGGTTTTGCATTTGAATTATACTAACTTTTCTCACGAGTTCTAGTTGAGTTTTGTGTGGATGAAGTTTTTAAGATTTAGAGAAACCATGATATAAAAGGAATTAAGGAGACACAAAAGCTCAAGATTGGGGATGCCCAAGGCATCCCAATATAATATTTCAAGAAGTCTCAAGCATCTAAGCTTGGGGATGCCCCGGTTGGCATCCCACCTTTCTTCTTCAACAATGATCGGTTAGTATCGGTTGAGCCTAAGTTTTTGCTTCTTCACATGATGTGTGCTATTTTTAGAATGTCATTTTATTTTGTTTTGCTTGCTGTTTTAATAAAATACTTAGATCTGAAATTTTTAGATGAGAGAGGGTCTTTACATAGCTACTTAATTATTTGACTACTCATTGATCTTCACTTATATCTTTTTGGAGTAGTTTGTCAGTTGCTCTAGTGCTTCACTTATATCTTTTTAGAGCACGATGGTGGATTTATTTTATAGAAATTGTTGAACTCTCATGCTTCACTTATATTATTTTGAGAGTCTGAAATAGCATGGTAATTTGCTTAGGTTATGAATTTAGTCCTAAAATGATGGGCATCCAAGAGGGATATAATAAAAACTTTCATACAAGAGCATTGAATATATGAGAAGTTTGATTCCTTGCATTTGTTTTGAGATATAAAGATGGTGATATTAGAGTCATGCTAGTGAGTAATTGTGTATTGGTAGGAATACTTGTGTTAAAGTTTGTGATTCCCGTAGCATGCACGTATGGTGAACCGTTATGTGATGAAGTCGGAGCATGATTTATTCTTTGATTGTCTTCCTTATGAGTGGCGGTCGGGGACGAGCGATGGTCTTTTCCTACCAATCTATCCCCCTAGGAGCATGCGTGTAGTACTTTGTTTTAATAGCTAATAAATTTTTGCAATAAGTATGTGAGTTCTTTATGACTAATGTTGAGTCCATGGATTATACGCACTCTCACCCTTCCACCATTGCTAGCCTCTCTAGTACCGCGCAACTTTCGCCGGTGCATTAAACCCACCATATATCCTTCCTCAAAACATCCACCATACCTACCTATTATGGCATTTCCATAGCCATTCCGAGATATATTGCCATGCAACTTCCACCGTTCCGTTTATTATGACGCATGCCATCATTGTCATATTGCTTTGCATGATCATGTAGTTGGCATAGTATTTGTGGCAAAGCCACCGTTTTTTTATACATGTCACTCTTGATCATTGCACATCCTGGTACACCGCCGGAGGCATTCATATAGAGTAATATCTTGTTCTAGTATCGAGTTGTAATTCTTGAGTTGTAAAGTAAATAAAAGTGTGATGATCATCATTATTAGAGCATTGTCCCATGTGAGGAAAAGGATGATGGAGACTATGATTCCCCCACAAGTCGGGATGAGGATCCGGACAAAAAATAAAAAACGAGAGGCCAAAGAGCCCAAACAAAAAAAGAGAGGCCAAAGAGCCCAAAATAAAAAAATGAAATGAGAGAAAAAGAGAGAAGGGACAATGTTACTATCCTTTTTCCACACTTGTGCTTCGAAGTAGCACCATGATCTGCATGATAGAGAGTCTCCTATTTTGTCACTTTCATATACTAGTGGGAATTTTTCATTATAGAACTTGGCTTGTATATTCCAATGATGGGCTTCCTCAAAATTGCCCTAGGTCTTCATGAGCAAGCAAGTTGGATGCACACCCACTTAGTTTCTTTTTGAGCTTTCATACACTTATAGCTCTAGTGCATCCGTTGCATGGCAATCCCTACTCACTTGCATCGATATCAATTAATGGGCATCTCCATAGCCCATTAATTTGCTTAGTTGATGTGAGACTTTCTCCTTCTTTTTGTCTTCTCCGCAACCACCATATTCTATTCCACTTATAGTGCTATATCCATGGCTCACGCTTATGTATTGCGTGAAAGTTGAAAAAGCTTGAGAACATTAAAAGTATGAAACAATTGCTTGGCTTGTCATCGGGGTTGTGCATGATGAAATATTTTGTGTGATGAAGATAGAGCATAGCCAGACTATATGATTTTGTAGGGATAACTTTCTTTGGCCATGATATTTTGAGAAGACATGATTGCTTTATTAGTATGCTTGAAGTGTTATCGTTTTTATGTCAATATTAAACTTTTGTTTTGAATCTTATGGATCTGAACATTCATGCCACAATAAATAAGATTACATTGATAAATATGCTAGGTAGCATTCACACTTCATAAATTCTTTCTTTTATCATTTACCTACTCGAGGATGAGCAGGAATTAAGCTTCGGGATGCTGATACGTCTCCAACGTATCTATAATTTATGAAGTATTCATGCCATGTTTACACCAATTTTATATGGTTTTGGTATGATTTGATTAGAACTAACCTGGACTGATGCTGTTTTCAGCAGAACTACCGTGGTGTCTTTTTTTGTGCAGAAATAAAAGTTCTCGGAATGGGCTGAAAATTTACGGTGATTTTTTATGGACCAAAAGAGACCCCCGAAGCACTGGAGCTGGACCAGAAGAGTCCCGAGGAGTCCACAAGCCAGGGGGCGTGCCCTACCCCCCAGGGCACGCCTTGAGGGCTTGTGGGCCCCTCGGGCACCTCCTTGACTTGTTTCCGATGCCAAAAATTCCTATAGATCTCGAAACCCCCAAAAAGAAACCTAGATCAGAAGTTCCGCTGCCATAAGCCTCTGTAGCCACTAAAAATCAATCGGGAGCCCATTCCGGCACCCTGCCGGAGGGGGAAATCATCACCGGAGGCCATCTTCATCATCCCGGTGGTCTCTGATGCAGCTTGAACTACGTCGGTATTTCCCCAAAGAGGGAGGGATGATGCAGCACAACTATGGTAGGTATTTCCCTCAGTGATGAAACCATGGTTATCGAACTAGTAGGGGAACCAAGCAATACAATGTAAACAGTACCTGCACACAAAGAACAAATACTTGCAACCCGATGTGTTAAAGGGGTTGTCAGTCCCTTTCGGACAACGGTGCCAGAAATTGGCGAGTGGACGGGATACTAAATGTGATAGATTGGATAAATAGATCTCTATAAAACGTGAATAAAATAAAGTGCAACAAGATATTTTTGGGTTTTTGGAAATATAGATCTGAAAATAAAAGATGCAAATAAATAAAAAGGCAAATAGCAATATAGATCTGAAAGTATATGATGAGAAAAAATAGACCCGGGGCCCATAGATTTCACTAGTGGCTTCTCTCGAGAAAATAGCATACGGTGGGTAAACAAATTACTGTTGGGCAATTGATAGAACTTCAAATAATTATGACGATATCCAGGCAATGATCATTATATAGGCATCACGTCCAAGATTAGTAGACCGACTCCTGTCTGCATCTACTACTATTACTCCACACATCGACCGCTATCCAGCATGCATCTAGTGTATTAAGTTCATGGAGAAACGGAGTAATGCAATAAGAACGATGACATGATGTAGACAAGATCTATTCATGTAGGAATAGACCCCATCATGTTATCCTTAATGGCAATGATACATACGTGTCATTTCCCCTTCTGTCACTGGGATTGAGCACCGTAAGATCGAACCCATCACAAAGCACCTCTTCCCATGGCAAGAAAAATAGATCTAGTCGGCCTAACTAAACCAAAGATTCGAAGAAGAAATACGTGGCTATAAGTAATCATGCATATAAGAGATCAAGAGAAGACTCAAATAACTTTCATGGATAAAAAGATAGATCTGATCATAAACTCAAAGTTCATCGGATCCCAACAAACACACCGCAAAAAAGAGTTACATCAAATAGATCTCCAAGAGACCATTGTATTGAGAATCAAAAGAGAGAGATGAAACCATCTAGCTACTAACTACGGACCCGAAAGTCTACAATGAACTACTCACGCATCATCAGAGAGGCACCAATAAGGATGATGAACCCCTCCGTGATGGTGTCTAGATTGGATCTGTGGTTTCTGGAACTTGCGGCAGCTGGAATTATGTTTCGTTGACTCCCCTAGGGTTTTTGGAATATTGGGGTATTTATAGAGCAAAGAGGCGGTGCGGGAGGCCACCGAGGTGGGCACAACCCACCTGGGCGCGCCTGGGCCCCCAGGCGCTCCCAGGTGGGTTGTGCCCTCCTCGGGGCACCCCTCTGGTACTTCTTTGGCCCATCTTGTGTCTTTTGGTCCAGAAAAAATCACCAAAATGTTTCGCTGCATTTGGACTCCGTTTGGTATTGATTTTCTGCGAAGTAAAAAACAAGCAATAAACAGCAACTGGCACTAGGCACTATGTCAATAGGTTAGTCCCAAAAAATGATATAAAGTTGCTATAAAATGATTGTAAAACTTCCAAGATTGATAATATAACAGCATGGAACAATAAAAAGTTATAGATACGTTGGAGACGTATCAGCATCCCCAAGCTTAATTCCTGCTCGTCCTCGAGTAGGTAAATGATTAAAATATAATTTTTGATGTGGAATGCTGCCTAACATGTTCATCACATATTCTTTTCTTTTGTAGCATGGACATTTGGACTTTTATATGATTCAAAGCAATAGTCTAGTTTTGACATGAAGGTTTCAATACTCAAGCATATCAACAAGCAAGCATGTCTTTTCAAAATATCAACACTAAAGCAAGTCATCCCTAGCCCATTATGCTCAATCATTGATCCATTCATGAAACACGCTCGCATATTAGCTACACCCAATGCTCAAGTACGATCATAGTTCCCCTTAGTTGGTGCTTTATAAAAGAAGATGGAGACTCAAATAAAAATAAAAATTGCATAAAGTAAATAGAAAGGCCCTTCTCAGAGGGAAGTAGGGATTTGTAGAGGTGCCAGAGCTCAAAGTAAAAAAGATAGAGATAAAACATTTTGGGTGGCATGCTTTTCCTGTCAACGAAAACGATCGAGTAGTTCCCAATACTTTCCATGCAAGATATATCATAGGCGGTTCCCAAACAGAAAATAAAGTTTATTCCTTTTTCCACCATGCTTTCACACTCCACGGCTAACCGAATCCACGGGTGCCGTCCAAACCAACACTTTCCAAGGAATTTATTACTTGACAACATAAAGTAAATTCATTTTTCATTTTGGGACTGGGCATCCCTAATACCTTTGCCGCACTTTCGTGCAATGACAAGTGAATAAACACTCATCTTGAGAATAACACATCTAGCATGGAAAAATATCAGCCACCCCCTACCGTTTCATGAGCGGTACGAGTACACAAAAAAGAAATTTATTTTGAAGATTAGAGATGGCACATACAAATTTGCTTAGAACGGCACTGAAATACCGCATATAGGTAAGTATAGTGGACTCATGTGGCAAAACTAGGTTTAAGGATTTTGGATGCACAAGTAGTAATCATACTTAGTACAAGTGAAGGCTAGCAAAAGATTGAGAAGCATCCAACCAAGAAACGAAAAATCACATAAGCGAGCATTAAGCATAACTAACACCGAATAATGCACCACAAGTAAGATGTAATTTCAATGCATAACTATTGACTTTCGTGCTTGCATAGGGAATCACAAACCTTAACATCAATATTCTTACTAAGCCATAATTACTCATTAGCATGACTCACATATCATTATCAACATATCGCAAAACTATTACAAAGAATCAAGTTTATTTTGTCCAATGATCTTCATGAAAGTTTTTTATTATATCCCTCTTGAATATCTATCACTTTGGGACTAGTTTAATATGTTGCTTTTGATAGCTCAAACAAATCTAAGTGAAGAACATGAGCATAAAAATTTCCTCCTCTCAAAATAATATAAGTGAAGCATGAGAGAATTTCTAGAGAAAAATTTACTAACTCTCAAATAAATCTAAGTGAAGCATGAGAGTATTTCTTCAAAAATAATAAAGCACACCGTGCTCAAAAAGATATAAGTGAAGCACTAGAGCAATTCCATAGCTCAAAAAAAATTAAGTGAAGCAAATAGAGCAATTCTAACAAATCATATCATAATTTTGGCTCTCTTAAATAGGTGTGTTCAGCAAGGATACTTGACTTAAACTAACAAGCAAAACAAGCAAATACTCATATAATACAAGACGCTCCAAGAAAAACTCATGATATGTGATGAATAAAAATATAGTTCCAAGTAAAATACCGATGGTCGTTAGAAGAAAGAGGGGATGCCACTCGGGGCATCCCCAAGCTTAGTTGCTTGTTCTCTTTGGATAATAACTTGGGGTGCCATGGGCATCCCGAAGCTTAGGCTCTTCTTACTCCTTATTCCTTCATCCATCGTGATCTCACCCAAAACTTGAAAACTTCAATCACACAAAACTCAACAAAACCTTCGTGAGATCCGTTAGTATAACAAAGCAAATTGCTACTCTAAGTACTGTTGCAAACCCATTCATATTTTATTTATGATTATACTCTAGTACTGCTATATCCAACTTTACTATGGCTCATACCCCCCCCCCCCCCCCCCAATACAAACCATAGATTCATCAAAATAAGCACACAACACAAAGAAAGCAGAATCTGTCAAAAACAGAACAGTCTGTAGCAATCTGAAAACTTCGAATAATTATGTAACTCCAAAAATTCTGAAAAATTAGGACAACGTGGGAAATTTGTATATAAATCTTGTGTTAAAATATCAGAATTTTTCGTCGCTTATGTGAATTTCTAAAATTGTTTTACTGGACACAAAAGTTTCTACTTTCCAACAAGATCAAATCAACTATCACCCAACATGATCCCAAAGGCTTTGCTTGGCCCAAACACTAATTAAAACACAAAAAACACAATCATAACAGTAGCATAATTGTGTAAACACTCAAGAACAGAAAGAAAAAGACAAAAATAAATTTTATTCATTGGGTTGCCTCCCAACAAGCGCTATCGTTTTATGCCCCTAGCTAGGCATAATGCATAGATCTAAGTGTTGTCATCTTTCTTCTTTTTTTCCAGAGGTGTATTTTTATCAGGAGGTTTTGAAAAAATGACTTGAAACACATTGTCCATAGTAATTTTAGCATCATCAAGTTGCCCATCTGTATACCCCCTTTGATTTCCAGCAACAATCCAAGAATATTGTCGATTGACATCATTGAAAATTTGTTGGATTATATCTAAAACGGGAATTTCCTTTTTAAGATTTTTATCGAAAATTTGGTTATTTCCAAGCAAATGTCGCAACACATAATCGCTATTATAAAGGATCTCATCTATCACCAGTTTTTCACGGTTCATACCATAAAAATCAAAGATTTCCCTAGCTTCCCGTATTATGTAATCAAATTCATTCATAAGAACTTGGGTAGCTATCTTTTTAGCTTTAGGATTCCTTATAGATGGAAGCTCATAAAACAATCTTTGCAAGGTAGGATGGGTGCGGATAAATCTATTTTCAAGTTTCAGAACTAGTGCTGAAATAGCTTCCACATAAGATTTAGTTCTTTTAAGTATAGGAGCATCATCAAGAGTCAAATTACCAACACAATTAAAAAATTCTTGGATATGTTCCTTTCCCATAATGTTCCCTTGCCCCAAAACAAAAGTATTGACATCCAGATTGCCAGATCCTCCAATTTTAGGAATTAGGCCATCATCTATTTCTGCCATACCAAAGTCACTCATTATGACAAGTACAAGCAAATAAGAGATCTGACGAGAAAACAGCGAACGAAAAAGAGGGGCGAATAAAATGACAAATTTTTGTGAAGTGGGGGAGATGAAAACGAGAGGCAAATGGCAAATAATGTAAATTGCAAGGAGATGAGATTTGTGATTAGGAACCTGATAGATGTTGATGATGTCTCCCCGGCAACGGCGCCAGAAATTCCTTTTGATGCGGCTTGAACTATGTCGGTATTTCCCCAAAGAGGAAGGGATGATGCAGCACAGCTACGGTAGGTATTTCCCTCAGTGATGAAACCAAGGTTATCGAACCAGTAGGAGAACCAAGCAACACTATGTAAACGGTACCTGCACACAAAGAACAAATACTTGCAACCTGACGTATTAAAGGGGTTGTCAATCCCTTTCGGGCAATGGTGCCAGAAATTGGCGAGTGGACGGGATACTAAATGTGATAGATTGGATAAATAGATCTCGATAAAACGCGAATAAAATAAAGTGCAGCAAGGTATTTTTGGGTTTTTGGAAATATATATCTGAAAATAAAAGATGCAAATAAATAAAAAGGCAAATAGCAATATAGATCTGAAAGCATATGATGAGAAAAATAGACCCGGGGGCCGTAGATTTCACTAGTGGCTTCTCTCGAGAAAATAACATACGGTGGGTAAACAAATTACTGTTGGGAAATTGATAGAACTTCAAATAATTATGACGATATCCAGGCAATGATCATTATATAGGCATCACGTCCAAGATTAGTAGACCGACTCCTGCCTGCATCTACTACTATTACTCCACACATCGACCGCTATCCAGCATGCATCTAGTGTATTAAGTTCATGGAGAAACGGAGTAATGCAATAAGAACAATGACATGATGTAGACAAGATCTATTCATGTAGGAATAGACCCCATCTTGTCATCCTTAATGGCAACGATACATACGTGTCATTTCCCCTTCTGTCACTGGGATTGAGCACCATAAGATCGAACCCATCACAAAGCACCTCTTCCCATGGCAAGAAAAATTGATCTAGTTGGCCTAACTAAACCAAAGATTCGAAGAAGAAATACGAGGCTATAAGTAATCATGCATATAAGAGATCAAGAGAAGACTCAAATAACTTTCATGGATAAAAAGATAGATCTGATCATAAACTCAAAGTTCATCGGATCCCAACAAACACACCACAAAAAAGACTTACATCAAATAGATCTCCAAGATACCATTGTATTGAGAATCAAAAGAGAGAGATGAAGCCATCTAGCTACTAACTACGGACCCGAAGGTCTACAATGAACTACTCACGCATCATCGGAGAGGCACCAATGAGGATGATGAACCCCTCCGTGATGGTGTCTAGATTGGATATGTGGTTTCTGGAACTTGCGGCAGCTGGAATTGTGTTTCGTCGACTCCCCTAGTGTTTTTGGAATATTGGGGTATTTATAGAGCAAAGAGGCGGTGCGGGAGGCCACCGAGGTGGGCACAACCCACCTGGGCGCGCCTGGGCCCCCAGGTGGGTTGTGCCCCCCTCGGGGCACCCCTTTGGTACTTCTTTGGCCCATCTTGTGTCTTCTGGTCCAGAAAAAATCACCAAAAAGTTTCGCTGTATTTGGACTCCGTTTGGTATTGATTTTCTACGAAGTAAAAAACAAGCAAAAAACACCAACTGGCACTGGGCACTATGTCAATAGGTTAGTCCCAAAAAATGATATAAAGTTGCTATAAAATGATTGTAAAACATCCAAGATTGATAATATAACGGCATGGAACAATCAAAAATTATAGATACGTTGGAGACGTATCAGTCTCCATGACGAGGAGGGAGTAGTTCACCCTCGGGGCTGAGGGTATGCACTAGTAGCTATGTGTTTGACCTCTCTCTCTCGTGTTCTTGATTTGGCACGATCTTGATGTACCGCGAGCTTTGTTATTATAGTTGGATCATATGGTGTGTCTTGCCTCTCTATCTCTAGTTGTGATGAATTGAGTCTTGCTCTTTGAGGTTCCGAATGTTGGATTGAGTATTGGATTTGAGAACACTTGATGTATGTCTTGCAATGGGATATCTATGGTGACAATGGGATGTTCTATTGATTCACTTGATGTATGTTTTGGCACTCAACTCGCAGATTCCCGAGGTGACATTGGGGCAAACTATGCATAGGGGTTGATGCACGTTTTCGTCCTACGTTCTCCGATAGGAACTTTGGAGTGATTCTTTGTTGCACGTTGAGGGATTGTTATGTGATCCAATTATGTTATCATTGTTGAGGGAATTTGCACTAGTGAAAGTATGAACCCTAGGCCTTGTTTCCAAGCATTGCAATACCGATTTTGCTCACTTTTGTTACTAGTTACCTTGCTGTTTTTCTATTTTCAGATTACAAAAACCTATATCTACTATCCATATTACACTTGTATCACCATCTCTTCGCCAAACTAGTGCACCTATACAATTTACCATTGTATTGGGTGTGTTGGGGACACAAGTGACTCTTTGTTATTTGGTTGCAGGGTTGTTTGAGAGAGACCATCTTCATCCTACGCCTCTCACGGATTGATAAACCTTAGGTCATCCACTTGAGGGAAATTTGCTACTGTCCTACAAAACTCTACGCTTGGAGGCCCAACACGAGTCTACAAGAAGAAGATTGCATAGTAGACATCAGGGGGTCGCCGGATCCACGCGCGTGGATCGTTTTTACTCCTTCATAGTCTAGGTTTTTAGGTTGTTCGTCGTGTTGACTTTAGCGGCGACGATGACGGCGCTGAATAAAGATTCTTTGGATCCTTTCCTGACGAGGCCATCAGTCCTATGGTTGGGGATGAATTTCGAAACCAGTCTGTTCAAGCAAGGATGGCGTAGCGGCGGCGGCATCCTCGTGATGGACATGTGTCCTCGGGCTTCGCCGTTGCGACGGCATTTGCTCCAGCATTGGCGCGGAGCTTGGGAGGTAGTCCAGGAGCGGATGCAGATTGTGGTCTGCATCGACGATGTCTGGAAGACGGAACATGTGCTGAGTTGGTGGTTCGTGGATGGCAGGTATGGTTTCCTCCTTCGGCATCTTAGTCATGGTGGGGTGCAAGATCTGGAGTTCGATGGCGTGTCTGGGGTGTTGCCCCAGTGTGATTCGTTCAACGGCAAGGGCTTAACTTTTGGTGAGCCACCTTGGAGATCCGCAAAGCTGCATATCAGCGATGGAGTCGCATCGAGCTCGGTTGAGGAGGTGATCCATCATTCTTTTCTTCGGTGGCTGCTGGTGCCGGAGGCAGGTGACGGGCGTTAGTGTCAACCTCAGAGATGTTCTGCTATCTGTTCAGTTTTGTCATGTCGGTCCTTACGTGACTTGTACTTTGATCTTTATGATATGAATCAGACACGTATTACCATGCAAAAAAACGCATGTACCCACGTACTAGTACAAATAGTCTAGGATTTTTTTCTCACTGTCAATCACACTACTAGTAGTAGCACACACACATAAATTAATCTGTATAAGTCCAACATACCGCTCAAGCTTTCTCTTTGGTAACTACTATCTAGACACAATTCACATACTTATCATCATCTAAATTCTATCTAGACAGTAGCAGTCTATACATAGATTTTAATTTTCATTATACCACGGTCACACACAACACACACGCCAGGCAGTGACTCACCTATAGTCATAAATGTATATAACACTTAATTAGAAGCAAATAAAATTTACCTCGCCAATTTCTTCAAGACCAAAATCTGGACAGTAACCTCATGGAAAATAAGCAGCTGCTCGCAAGATGCCACTACCTCGCCACCTCTCCTATTTCCTTCGAAGGATGTGCTGATCTTGGAGCAGACGACCCAATGAGCCACGACTTTGTCCCCTCCTCCGTTTGCTTTGCAAATCTAGCCCAATCTAGAGAAGAGGGAAGCACTACATGAGCCACGAGACAAAAGAGAATGGGGCAAAGTAGAAAATATGAAGGGTACAAAACTACATGAGCCACGGGACAAAAGAGAATGGGGCAAAGTAGAAAATACGAAGGGTACAAAACTATCCTCGTACATGGGGACCTAGATCCACTACGAGGTCACTGGGAACGCTCAGACGAGTACTGGCACGGTTGGCCGGAGAATCACTAGAGAGGAATCATCCGTGCCGCTCGCTGACTGCTGGCCCAACACGGAACGCTCGAAGGAGGGCTACCACTGTTGGCGGGACAATCACTCGAGAGGAATCACCTGTGCTGCTCGTCGGCTCATCTCCTAACCCTAGATTCTCATGGTAAGGAAGAGAAATGAAATCGAATCGTGGAAAGGTACGGGACAACTCAGCCTCAAGATGTTTCCATACCGATGTAGAGGATTCTTCTGGGGTTCAGTTTTCAATTTGTACATCCTTCCTTCTCGCATTGCACATTTTTTATCCAATGGTACAAGATCAAGTTTCCATGCTTTCGCTGAATGTCCGGTTTCCATGAGATTTGCACTCTTCCTTCAAAGGATGTGCTGATCTTGGAGGAGGCAACCTAATGAGCATTGACCTTGTCCCCTCCTCCGCTTGCTTTGTAAATCTAGCCCAATCTAGAGAAGAGGGAAGCACTACATGAGCCACGGGACAAAAGAAAATGGGGCAAAGTAGAAAATATGAATGGTACAAAACTTCATGAGCCACGGGACAAAAGAGAATGGGGCAAAGTAGAAAATATGAAGGGTACAAAACTATCCTCATACATGGGGACCTAGATCCAGTACGATGTTACCGGGGAATGCTCAGACGAGTACCGACACGGTTGGCCGGACAATCACCAGAGAGGAATCATCCATGCCACTCGCTAATAGGCGGCCCAACACGGAATGCTCGAAGGAGGGCTGCCACTGTTGGCGGGACAATCACTGGAGAGGAATCACCTGTGCTGCTCGCTGGCTCGTCTCGTAACCCTAGATTCTCATGGTAAAAAAGAGAAAGGAAATCGAATCGTGCAAAGGTACGGGACGACTCAGCCTCAAGATGTTTCCGTACCGATGTATAGGATTCTTGCGCGGTTCAGTTTGCAATTTGTACATCCTTCTTTCTCGCATTGCACATTTTTTATCCAATGGTACCAGATCAAGTTTCCATGTTTTCGCTGAATGTCCGGTTTCCACTAGATTTGCACTCTTCCTTCAAAGGATGTGTTGATCTTGGAGGGGAACTCAATGAGCCACGACTTTGTCCCCTCCTCCATTTGCTTTGCAAATCTAGCCCAATATAGAGAAGAGCGAAGCACTACATGAGCCACGGGACAAAAGAGAATGGGGCAAAGTAGAAAATATGAAGGGTACAAAACTATCCTCATACATGGGTACCTAGATCCAGTACGACGTCACTGGGGAATGCTCAGATGAGTACCAGCACGGTTGGCCGGACAATTGCCAGAGAGGAATCATCTGTGCCGCTTGCTGATCGCCGGCCCAACACAGAACGCTTGAAGGTGGGCTGCCACTATTGGTGGGACAATCATTGGAGAGGAATCACCCGCGCTGCTCGCCGACTCGTCTCCTAACCCTAGATTCTCATGGTAAGGAAGAGAAAGGAAATAGAATCATGGAAAGGTACGGGACGACTCAGCCTCAAGATGTTTCCGTACAGATGTAGAGGATTCTTGCAGCGTTCAGTTTGCAATTTGTACATCCTTCCTTCTCGCATTGCACATTTTTTATTCAATGGTACAAGATCAAGTTTCCATGTTTTCGCTGAATGTCCGATTTCCACTAGATTTGCACTCTTCCTTCAAAGGATGTGTTGTTCTTGGAGGAGGCAACCCAATGAGCCACGACTTGTCCCCTCCTCGGTTTGCGTTGTAAATCTAGCCCAATCTAGAGAAGAGGGAAGCACTACATGAGCCACGAGACAAAAGAGAATGGGGCAAAGTAGAAAATATGAAGGGTACAAAACTACATGAGGCACGGGACAAAAGAGAATGGGGGCAAAGTAGAAAATATGAAGGGTACAAAACTATCCTCATACATGGGGACCTAGATCTAGTACGATGTCACTGGGGAACGCTCAGACGAGTACCGGCACGGTTGGCGGGCAATCGCTAGAGAGGAATCATCCGTGCCGCTCGCTGATCGCTGACCCAACACAGAATGCTCGAAGGAGGGCTGCCACTGTTCGCGGACAATCACTGGAGAGGAATCACCCGCGCTGCTCTCCGGCTTTTCTCCTAACCCTAGATTCTCATGGTAAGGAAGAGAAATGAAATTGAATCATGGAAATGTATGGGGCGACTCAGCCTCAAGATGTTTTCGTACCGATGTAGAGGATTCTTGCAGGGTTCAGTTTGCAATTTGTACATCCTTTCTTGTCGCATTGCACATTTTTGATCCAATGGTACAAGATCAAGTTTCCATGTTTTCGCTGAATGTCCGGTTTCCACTAGATTTGCACTCTTCCTTCAAAGGATGTGCTGATCTTGGAGGAGACAACCCAATGAGCCATGACTTTGTCCCCTCCTCGGATGCATATTGTGGTCTGCATCGAGGATGTCTGGAAGACGGAATGTGTGCTGAGTTTGTGGTTCGTGGATGGCAGGTATGGTTTCCTCTTTCGGCATCTTAGTCATGGTGGGGTGCCGGATCTGGAGTTCGATGGCGTGTCCGGGGTGTTGCCTCGGTCTGATTCGTTCAACGGCAAGGGCTTCACTTTTGGTGAGCCACCTTGGAGGTCTACAAAGCTGCATATCAGTGATGGAGCCACATCGAGCTCGGGTGAGGAGGTGATCCATCATTCTTTTCTTCGGTGGCTGCTGGTGCCGGAGGCAGGTGACGGGTGCTACTTCTTGAGCTTGCGTTGGTTTTTCCCTTGAAGAGGAAAGGGTGATGCAGCAAAGTAGAGATAAGTATTTCCCTCAGTTAAGAACCAAGGTATCAATCCAGTAGGAGATACACGCAAGTCTCCAATCTATGCACCTGCACAAACAATCAAACACTTGCACCCAACACGATAAAGGGGTTGTCAATCCCTTCACGGTCACTTGCAAAGGTGAGATCTGATAGAGATAGATATAAAAGCTTACTAAAACGTAAAACAAAAATAAAAGTAAATAAATTGCAGCAAGGTATTTTTTTTGGTTTATAGATCTGAAAATATATGATGGAAAATAGACCCGGGGGCCATAGGTTTCACTAGAGGCTTCTCTCTTGAAGGCAAATAATACGGTGGGTGAACAAATTACTGTCGAGCAATTGATAGAAAAGCACAAAGTTATGATGATATCCAAGGCAATGATTATGAATATAGGCATCACGTTCATGTCAAGTAGACCGAAACGATTCTGCATCTACTACTATTACTCCACACATCGACCGCTATCCAGCATGCATCTAGAGCATTAAGTTCATAAGAACGGATTGACACCTTAAGTAAGATGACATGATGTAGAGGGATAAACCCAAGCAATATGATGAAAACCCCCATCTTTTTACCCTTTATGGCAACAATACAATACGTGCCTCGCTACCCCTACTTTGTCACTGGGTGAGGACACCGCAAGATTGAACCCAAAACTAAGCACCTCTCCCATTGCAAGAAGAACCAATCTAGTTGACCAAACCAAACCGATAATTCGAAGAAAAATACAAAGATATCAAATCATGCATATAAGAATTCAGAGAAGATTCAAATAATATTCATAGATAAACTGATCATAAATCCATAATTCATCGAATCTCGACAAACACACCGCAAAAGAATATTACATTGGATAGATCTCCAAGAACAACAAGGAGAACATGGTATTGAGGATCAAAGAGAGAGAAGAAGCCATCTAGCTACTAGCTATGAACCCGTAGGTCTGTGGTAAACTACTCACGCTTCATTGGAAGGGTAATAGAGTTGATGTAGAAGCCCTCCATGATCGAATCCCCCTCCGGCAGGATGCCGAAAAGGCCCCAAGATGGGATCTCACGGGTACAGAAGGTTACGGCGGCGGAAAAGTATTTTGGTGGATGCTTCTGGTGGTTTGGGAATATTTCTGAATTTATAGGCCAAAGATTAGGGTTGGAGGACTCTCGTGGAGCCCACAAGCCAGGGCGCCCCCCTAGGGCGCGCCCTGAGGGCTTGTGGAGCCCTCGGGACTCTTCTGCCTTCCTCTCAAAGTCCTACGTGTGTCTTCTGGTCCAAGAAAAATCATCGCGAAAGTTTTGTTCCGTTTGGACTCCGTTTGGTATTCCTTTTCTGTAAAACTAAAAAACAAGGAAAAAACAAAAACTGGCACTGGGCTCTAGGTTAATAAGTTAGTCCCAAAAATAATATAAAATAGCATACTAATGCATATAAAACATCCAAAACAGATAATATAATAGCATGGAACAATCAAAAATTATAGATACGTTGGGGACGTATCAACAGGCGTTAGTGTCAACCTCAGAGATGTTCTGCTATCTTTTCAGTTTTGTCATGTCGGTCCTTGCGTGACTTGTACTTTGATCTTTATGATATTAATGAGACATGTATTACCACGCAAAAAAACACATGTACCCACGTACTAGTGCAAATAGTCTAGGATATTTTTTCTCACTATCAATCACCCTATTAGCAGTAGCACACACACATAAATTAATCTGTATAAGTCCAACACACCGCTCAAGCTTTCTCTTTGGTAACTTCTATCTAGACACAATTTTCAATTCACATACTTATCATCATCTAAATTCTATCTAGATAGTAGCAGTCTATACATAGATTTTAATTTTCATTAGACCACGGTCACACACAACACACACGCCAGGCAGTGACACACCTATAGTCATAAATGTATATAACACTTAATTAGAAGCAAATAAAATTTACCTCGCCAATTTCTTCAAGACCAAAATCTGGACAGTAACCTCATGGAAAATAAGCAGCTGCTGGCAAGATGCCACTACCTCGCCCCCTCTCCTATTTCCTTCAAAGGATGTGCTGATCTTGGAGCAGACAACCCAATGAGCCACGACTTTGTCGCCTCCTCCATTTGCTTTGCAAATCTAGCCCAATCTAGAGAAGAGGGAAGCACTACATGAGCCACGGGACAAAAGAGAATGGGGCAAAGTAGAAAATATGAAGGGTACAAAACTACATGAGCCACGAGACAAAAGAGAATGGGGCAAAGTAGAAAATATGAAGGGTACAAAACTATCCTCATACATGGGGACCTAGATCCACTACGAGGTCACTGGGAACGCTCAGACGAGTACTGGCACGGTTGGCCGGACAATCACCAGAGAGTAATCATCTGTGACGCTCGCTAATCGTTGGCCCAACATGGAACACTCGAAGGAGGGCTGCAACCGTTGGTGGGACAATCACTCGAGAGGAATCACCTGTCCTGCTTGCCGGCTCGTCTCCTAACCCTAGATTCTCATGGTAAGGAAGAAAAAGGAAATCGAATCGTGGAAAGGTACGGGGCACCTCAGCCTCAAGATGTTTCCATACCGATGTAGAGGATTCTTCCGGGGTTCCATTTTTAATTTGTACATCCTTCCTTCTCGCATTGCACATTTTTTATCCAATGGTACAAGATCAAGTTTCCATGCTTTCGCTGAATGTCCAATTTCCACGAGATTTGCACTCTTCCTTCAAAGGATGTGCTTATCTTGGAGGAGGGAACCCAATGAGCCATGACCTTGTCCCCTCCTCCGCTTGCTTTGTAAATCTAGCCCAATCTAGAGAAGAGGGAAGCACTACATGAGCCACGGGATAAAAGAGAATGGGGCAAAGTAGAAAATATGAAGGGTACAAAACTTCATGAGCCACGGGACAAAAGAGAATGGGGCAAAGTAGAAAATATGAAGGGTACAAAACTATCCTCATACATGGGGACCTAGATCCAGTACGACGTCACTGGGGAATGCTCAGACGGGTACCTGCACGGTTGGCTGGACAATCGCCAGAGAGGAATCATCCGTGCCACTCGCTGACAGGCGGCCCAACACAGAATTCTCGAAGGAGGGCTGCCACTATTGTCGGGACAATCACTGGAGAGGAATCACCCGTGCTGCTCGTCGGCTCGTCTCCTAACCCTAGATTCTCATGGTAAGGAAGAGAAAGGAAATCGAATCGTGGAAAGGTACGGGACGACTCAGCCTCAAGATGTTTCCGTACCGATGTAGAGGATTCTTGTCGGTTCAGTTTGCAATTTGTACATCCTTCCTTCTCGCATTGCATATTTTTTATCCAATGGTACCAGATCAAGTTTCCATGTTTCCGCTGAATGTCCGGTTTCCACTAGATTTGCACTCTTCCTTCAAAGGATGTGCTGATCTTAGAGGGGAACCCAATGAGCCACGACTTTGTCCCCTCCTCCGTTTGCTTTGCAAATCTAGCCCAATCTAGAGAAGAGGGAAGCACTACATGAGCCATGGGACAAAAGAGAATGGGGTAAAGTAGAAAATATGAAGGGTACAAAACTATCCTCATACATGGGGACCTAGATCCAGTACGACGTCACTGGGGAATGCTCAGACGAGTACCAGCACGGTTGGTCAGACAATCACCAGAGAGGAATCATTCGTGCCGGTTGCTGACCGCAGATGTCGCTTGAAACTGCGTCAGTATTTCCCCAAAGAAGAAGGGATGATGCAGTACAGCTACGGTAGGTATTTGCCTCAGTTGTGAAACCAAGGTATCAATCCAGTAGGAGAACCAAGCAACACTATATAAACGGTACCTGCACACAAAGAACAAATACTTGCAACCCGACGCGTAAGAGGGGTTGTCAATCCCTCCACGGTAAAAAGATAGATTGATTTGTGGTAGATTGGATAAATAGCTCTCGATAAAACGTGAAATGAAATAAGTAATAAAAAAGTGCAGCAAGGTATTTTTGGGTTTTTTGGAATAATAGATGTGAAAATAAAAGCGAATAAAAATAGATCTTGATGTCTACTACACAACTTGTTCTTGTAGACTCGTGTTGGCCCTCCAAGCGCAGAGTTTTGTAGGACAGTAGCAAATTTCCCTCAAGTGGATGACCTAAGGTTTATCAATCCGTGGGAGGCGTAGGATGAAGATGGTCTCTCTCAAACAACCCTGCAACCAAATAATAAGAAGTCTCTTGTGTCCCCAACACACCCAATACAATGGCAAATTGTATAGCTGCACTAGTTCGACAAAGAGATGGCGAAAAAAGTGTAATATGGATGGTGAAATTGATTTTTGTAATAGGAACAATAAAAAACAGCAAGGTAGCAATTGATAAAACGGAGCACAAACGGTATTGCAATGCTTGAAAATGAGGTCTAGGGTCCGTACTTTCGCTAGTGCAATCTCTCAACAATGCTAATCTAATTGGATCATATAACTATGCCTCAACGTGCGATGAAGAATCACTCCAAAGTTCTTATCCAGCGGAGAACATAAGAAGAAATTGTTTGTAGGGTACGAAACCACCTTAAAGTTATTCTTTCCATTCGATCTATTCAAGAGTTCGTCCAAAAATAACACAAAGTTATTCTTTCCGTTCAATCTATCCAAGAGTTCGTACTAAAATAACACCATATGATATGCATCAACCAACTCTAATGTCACCTAGATACTCCAATGTCACCACAAGTATCCATGAGTTAATTATACGATACGCATCAAACAATTTCAGATTCATAATACTTGATCCAACACAAAGAACCTCAAAGAGTGCCCCAAGATTTCTACCGGAGAAACAAGGACGAAAACGTGCATCAACCCCTATGCATACATTACTGATGTCTACTACACATCTTGTTCTTGTAGACTCATGTTGGGCCTCCAAGCGCAGAGTTTTGTAGGACAGTAGCAAATTTCCCTCAAGTGGATGACCTAAGGTTTATCAATCCGTGGGAGGCGTAGGATGAAGATGGTCTCTCTCAAACAACCCTGCAACCAAATAACAAAGAGTCTCTTGTGTCCCCAACACACCAAATACAATGGTAATTTGTATAGGTGCACTAGTTCGGCGAAGAGATGGTGATATAAGCGTAGTAATGATAGTAGATATTGATTTTTGTAATAGGAACAATAAAAACAGCAAGGTAGCAATTGATAAAACGGAGCACAAACGGTATTCCAATGCTTGAAAATGAGGCCTAGGGTCCGTACTTTCGCTAGTGCAATCTCTCAACAATGCTAACCTAATTTGATCATATAACCATCCCTCAAAGTGCGATGAAGAATCACTCCAAAGTTCCTATCTACCGGAGAACAAAAGAAGAATTGTTTGTAGCTATTCATTCCGATCGATCTATCAAGAGTTCGTACTAAAATAACACCAAGTTATTCTTTTCGATCGGTCTATCAAGACTTCGTACTAAAATAACACCAAAGCAAATTTAGATTCATAATACTCAATCCAACACAAAGAACCTCAAAGAGTGCCCCAAGATTTCTATCGGAGAAACAAAAGACGAGAACGTGCATCAACCCCTATGCATAGATTACCCCAATGTCACCTCGGGAATCCGTGAGTTGAGTACCAAAACATATCTCAAGTGAATCAATATAATACCCCATTGTCACCACGGGTATTCATATGCAAGACATATATCAAGTGCTCTCAAATCCATAAAAGTATTCAATCTGATAAAACGAAATCTCAAAGGGGAAACTCAATTCATCACAACAAGATAGAGAGGGAGAAACACCATATGATCCAACTATATTAACAAAGCCCGCGATACATCAAGATCGTGACATCTCAAGAACACGAGAGAGAGAGAGAGAGAGAGATTAAACACATAGCTACTGGTACAAACCCTCAGCCCCGAGGGTGGACTACTCCCTCCTCATCATGGTGGCCGCCGGGATGATGAAGATGGCCACCGGTGATGACTTCCCCCTCCGACAGGGTGCTGGAACGGGGTCTAGATTGGATTTTCGTGGCTACAGAGGCTTGCGGCGGCAGAACTCCCGATCTAGGGTTACCCCTGATGGTTTCTCTATTTATAGGAATTTTTGGCGTTGGTTTCACGCTAAGATGGGCCTCGAGGTGAGCACAACCCACCGGGGCACAGGCAAGGGCCCAGGCGCGCTCCGGTGTCTTGTGCCCTACTCCTTCACCTTCTGGTCCTTCCACGAAGCTTCAGGGGTCTCTTTTGTTCCAAAAAATATCGTCAAAAAGTTTCAGCTCATTTGGAGAACTTTCATTTCTGTACAAAAAACAACACCACGGTAGTTCTGCTGAAAACAGCGTCAGTCCTGGTTAGTTCCATGCAAATCATACCAAAACCATATAAAATTGTTGTAAACATGGCATGAATACTTCATAAATTATAGATACGTTGGAGACGTATCAATTACCCCAATGTCACCTCGGGAATCCGCGAGTTGAGTGCCAAGACATAGATCAAGTGCTCACAAATCCATAAAAGTATTCAATCCGATAAAAACAAAATCTCAAAGGGAAAACTCAATTCATCACAACAAAATAGAGAGGGAGAAAAACCATATGATCCAACTACATTAACAAAGCTCCCAATACATCAAGATCGTGCCATCAAGAACACGAGAGAGAGAGAGATTAAACACATAGGTACTGGTACAAACCCTCAACCCAGAGAGTGGACTACTCCCTCCTCATCGTGGTGGCCGCCGGGATGATGAAGATGGCCACCGGTGATGATTTCCCCCTCCGGCAGGGTGCCGAAACGGGGTCTAGATTGGATCTCGTGGATACAGAGGCCTTGCAGCGGCGGAACTTCTGATCTAGGGTTACCCCCGAGGGTTTTGGAATATTTGACAATGTATAGGGCGAAGAGGGGGTACGGGAGGCCACCGAGGTGGGCACAACCCACCAGGGCGCGCCTGGGCCCCCAGGCGCGCCCTGGTGGGTTGTGCCCCCCTCGGGGCACCCCCCAGGTGCTGCTCTAGCCCATTGGATGTCTTCTGTTACAAACCCTCAGCCCCGAGGGTGGACTACTCCCTCCTCATCATGGTGGCCGCCGGTGATCATTTCCCCCTCCGGCAGGGTGCCGGAATGGGGTCTAGATTGGTTTTTCGTGCCAACAAAGGCTTGCGGCGGCAGAACTTCTGATCTAGGGTTACCTCTGATGGTTTCTCTATTTATAGGAATTTTTGGCATTGGTTTCATGCTAAGATGGGCCTCGAGGTGAGCACAACCCACCGGGGCACGGGCAAGGACCCAGGCGTGCCCCGGTGTCTTGTGCCCTACTCCTTCACCTTCTGGTCCTTCCACGAAGCTTCGGGGGTCTCTTTTGTTCCAAAAAAAATCGTCAAAAAGTTTCAGTTCATTTGGAGAACTTTCATTTCTGTACAAAAAACAACACCACGGTAGTTCTGCTGAAAACAACGTCAGTCCGGGTTAGTTCCATGCAAATCATACAAAAACCATTTAAAATTATTGTAAACATGGCATGAATACTTCATAAATTATAGATACATTGGAGACGTATCCGCATCCCCAAGCTTAATTCCTACTCGTCCTCGAGTAGGTAAATGATAAAAGAAATAATTTATGAAGTGTGAATGCTAGCAAAGTGCATAAGTTTGATCAATGAAAATTTCAATCACTTTTCCTAGCATCATAACAGCAATTCTTTCTCATAAAATTTCTCATGTTAAAGTAGCAACCAATTCACATGTTAAGGTTCAAACAATGAATTCTCTTGAAACTCAACAACCTATATTCTTAGTCACCAAAAAATTGCAATTCAACTTATTCAACAGACTCTAAGTAAGAGCTCCACATACTCAATCATCATATAGTCTTCTATGATTGCTAGTACTCAAAGCATATTCTTAGAACAAATGGCATCCATCGAACACAGAGAAAGATAGGGGCTTAATATTTCGCCTCCCAACTCATTTATCATAGAGATAATTGTCAACAATAATAAATCATGATCAAATATATTTGACTGGTCATATGTGCCTAGATCTTTCCCCACCACATGATGCTTGCCAACTAGAGAATAATTGAGGTTGAAATGAGAATTCATTCTATTGAATATTGCATAAAAGTAAATACTGAAAAGTAAAAGATAGGCCCTTCATAGAGGGAAGCAGAGGTTGTCATGCGCTTTTTATTTGGATGCCCAAGCTCTTAATGCAAAGGAACATCACGTTATATTGCCTCTTATGATAGCAACCTTTATTATGCAGTCCGTCGCTTTTATTACTTTGCCATCACAAGTTCGTACAACGCTCAATTTTCCCTTACAATAAAAAATCAAACATATTTAGGAGCAATTTTTATTGCTTTATGCACCGATGATAACTTACTTGAAGGATCTTATTCAATCCATAGGTAGGTATGGTGGACACTCATGGCAAGAAACTGGGTTTATGGGTTTTTGGATGCACAAGTAGTATCTCTACTTAGTACGAATTTTTGGCTAGCAAAAGATCCTAGGCAAACACCACATGTTGGAGGATTCATAACAATATAATTTCTATGCAAATATACACAACCATAACTCATTACGTTGTCTTCCTTGTCCAACTTCAACTAATTTGCTCAGGTTTGAAAATAATTAATGGGTATTCACAATCATAGAAGATTTCCAAGATAATATATTTGCATGTGAAAGTTCTCTTCCTTATACTAATCATTCATGAATTGTTTGTATGACCAATATTGTGATTGTCAAGCTTCAAAAGATTTCAGTTTCTAAACCCAATGTGAAGCTACTACTAGGCATGATATGAACATATAACTTCAAATTCATGACATTCATATCATTCAACAATTTACTCATAGGATATAAGTGAAGCACAAGAGTAAATGACAAACTACTCCAAAAAGATATAAGTGAAGATCATGCGAGTAGTTAAGTAAATGGGTAGCTATTTGAGGACTCTCTCTTATTTAAAAACTTTCATATCTAAGTATTTTATTAAAACAGCAAGCAAAACAAAACAAAATGACATTCCAAGAATAGCACAACTCATGTGAAGAAGCAAAAACTTAGGCTCAACCGAGGCTAACCGATAATTGTTGATGAAGAAAGGTGGGATGCCTACCGGGGCATCCCCAAGCTTAGATGCTTGAGACTTCTTGGAATATTATCTTGGGATGCCTTGGGCATCCCCAAGCTTGAGCTTTTGTGTCTCCTTAATTCCTTTTATATCACGGTTTCCTAAATCTCAAAAACTTCAACCACACAAAACTCAACAAGAACTCGTGAGATAAGTTAGTATAAATCAATGCAAAAACCTTATCATTCCCTACTGTAGCAAATCACTAAAATTATTATTTAACATTGCATACTAAATGCCTCTGCATATTTAATAGTCCTATCCTCAAATAGAATCATTAAACAAGCAAACATATGCAAACATAACAGCAATCTGTCTAAACAGGACAGTCTGTAAAGAGTGCAATTATCCTCATACTTCCCTAACTCCAAAAATTCTTAAAATTACTACACTGTAGAAAATTTATTATTTCTTACTGTGCAAAAAATTTCAACATTTTATCACATTCTGACTTTTCTGGATAATTATTGCAACAGCGATAAACTTTCTGTTTTGAAACAGCAACTCATATACTTGCAAAATAAGCATGGCAAAGGCTATACCTGACATTTTTATTGAAGTAAAAGATGAAAAACATTACTCTAAATAACAGCAAGCAAATACAAATAAAAGAAAATGACGCTCCAAGCAAAACACATATCATGTGACGAATAAAATTATAGCTCCAAGTGAGGTTACCGATAATGTCGGAGACGAAAGAGGGGATGCCTTCCGGGGCATCCCCAAGCTTAGTTGCTTGGATCTTCCTTGAATATTGCCTTGGGGTGCCTTGGGCATCCCCAATCTTAGGGTCTTGTCACTCCTTATTCTCCTCATATCGATATCTAACCCAAAACTTGAAAACTTCAATCACACAAAACTTAACGGAACTTCGTGAGATGGGTTAGTATGAGAAAGACAAATCATTCACTTTGGTACTGTCAAGATAAGATTCATAATTTTTCTCACAAAATTCCTACTGTACTCTACAATTTCCAAAATTTATATTAAGCAATATAAGTCATACAAACCATAAAACAAGCAAACTATACATTGCAAACAGAATCTGTCAAAAACAGAACAGTACGTAAAGATCTGAATTAAGATCATACTTATGTAACTCCAAAAATTCTGAAAAATTAGGACAACGTATAAAATGTGTATACCCAATAACTTTAAAAAAATAAGATTTTGTCTATGCTACAGGGAATTTAAACAATTCTATTACTCGGCGCAAAAGTTTCTGTTTTTGCACAGAATCAAGTCAACTATCATCCACACTATCCCAAAGGCTTTACTTGGTACTTTATTAAAATAAAAGCAATAAAACATGATTACTACAGTAGCATAACCATATGAACACACAAAAACAGTAGGTGAAAGTGTTGGGTTGTCTCCCAACAAGCGCTTTTCTTTAATGCCTTTTAGCTAGGCATGATGACTTCAATGATGCTCACATAAAAGATAAGAACTGAAACACGAAGAGCATCATGAATCATATGGCAAACACATTTAAGCCTAACCCACTTCCTATGCATAGGGATTTTGTGAGCAAACAACTTATGGGAACAAGAATCAACTAGCATAGGAAGGCAAAACAAGCAAAACTTCAAGATTTTCAACACATAGAGAGGAAACTTGATATTATTGCAATAAGTAAAAGCATATGTTCCTCTCTCATAATAATTTTCAGTAGCATCATGAATGAATTCAACAATATAGCTATCACATAAAGCATTCTTTTCATGATACATAAGCATAGAAATTTTATTACTCTCCACATAAGCAAATTTATTCTCATTCATAGGAGTGGGAGCAAACTCAACAAAATAACTATTATGTGTTTGAAAATTAAAATCATGATGACAAGTTTCATGGTTATCCTTATTCTTTATAGTATACATGTCATCACCATAATCATCATAGATAGCAACTTTGTTCTCATAATCAATTGAAACCTCTTCCAAAATAGTGGATTCATCACTAAATAAAGTCATGACCTCTCCAAATCCACTTTCATAATTATCACAATAAGATTCGACACCCTCCAAAATAGTGGGATCATCATTACATAAAGTCGACACTCTTCCAAACCCACTTTCATCATTATAATCATCATAAATAGGAGGCATGCAATCATTATAACAAATTTGCACATCAAATCTTGGGGGACTAAGAATATCATCTTTATCAAACATAGCAACCCCAAGCTTATGACTTTGCATATCATTATCATCATGGATATTCAAAGACTTCATACCAACAACATTGCAATCATGCTGATCATTCATAGATTTTTTGTAAAACTTTTTATAAAACTCTTCTTCTATCAATTGAGCACAATTTTCCTTTCCATCATTTTCACGAAAGACATTATAAAGATGAATAATATGATGCAACCTCAATTCCATTTTTTTGTAGTTTTCTTTTTATAAATCAAACTAGTGATAAAACAAGAAACTAAAAGATTTAATTGCAAGATCTAAAGATATACCTTCAAGCACTCACCTCCACGGCAACGGCGCCGGAAAAGAGCTTGATGTCTACTACACAACTTGTTCTTGTAGACTCGTGTCGGGCCTCCAAGCGCAGAGTTTTGTAGGACAGTAGCAAATTTCCCTCAAGTGGATGACCTAAGGTTTATCAATCTGTGGGAGGCGTAGGATGAAGATGGTCTCTCTCAAACAACCCTGCAACCAAATAACAAAGAGTCTCTTGTGTCCCCAACACACCAAAAACAATGGTAATTTGTATAGGTGCACTAGTTCGGCGAAGAGATGGTGATATAAGCGTAGTAATGATAGTAGATATTGATTTTTGTAATAGGAACAATAAAAAACAGCAAGGTAGCAATTGATAAAACGGAGCACAAACGGTATTCCAATGCTTGAAAATGAGGCCTAGGGTCCGTACTTTCGCTAGTGCAATCTCTCAACAATGCTAATCTAATTGGATCATATAACCATCCCTCAAAGTGCGATGAAGAATCACTCCAAAGTTCCTATCTAGCGGAGAACATAAGAAGAATTGTTTGTAGCTATTCATTCTGATCGATCTATCAAGAGTTCGTACTAAAATAACACCAAGTTATTCTTTCCGATCGGACTATCAAGAGTTCGTACTAAAATAACACCAAAGCAAATTTAGATTCATAATACTCAATCCAACACAAAGAACCCCAAAGAGTGCCCCAAGATTTCTATCGGAGAAACAAAAGACGAGAACGTGCATCAACCCCTATGCATAGATTACCCCAATGTCACCTCGGGAATCCGCGAGTTGAGTACCAAAACATATCTCAAGTGAATCAATATAATATCCCATTGTCACCACAGGTATTCATATGCAAGACATATATCAAGTCCTCTCAAATCCATAAAAGTATTCAATCCGATAAAACGAAATCTCAAAGGGAAAACTCAATTCATCACAACAGGATAGAGAGGGAGAAACACCATATGATCCAACTATATTAACAAAGCCCGCGATACATCAAGATCGTGACATCTCAAGAACACGAGAGAGAGAGAGAGAGAGAGAGAGAGAGATTAAACACATAGCTACTGGTACAAACCCTCAGCCCCGAGGGTGGACTACTCCCTCCTCATCATGGTGGCCACCGGGATGATGAAGATGGCCACCGGTGATGATTTCCACCTCTGGCAGGGTGCCGAAACGGGGTCTAGATTGGTTTTTCGTGGCTACAGAGGCTTGCGGCGGTAGAACTCCCGATCTAGGGTTACCCCTGATGGTTTCTCTATTTATAGGAATTTTTGGCGTTAGTTTCACGCTAAGATGGGCCTCGAGGTGAGCACAACCCACCGGGGCACGGGCAAGGGCCCAGGCGCGCCCCGATGTCTTGTGCCCTACTCCTTCACCTTCTGGTCCTTCCACGAAGCTTCGGGGGTCTCTTTTGTTCCAAAAAAAATCATCAAAAAGTTTTAGCTCATTTGGAGAACTTTCATTTCTGTACAAAAAATAACACCACGGTAGTTCTGCTGAAAACAGCATCAGTCCGGGTTAGTTCCATGCAAATCATACCAAAACCATATAAAATTGTTGTAAACATGGCATGAATACTTCATAAATTATAGATACGTTGGAGACGTATCAATTACCCCAATGTCACCTCGGGAATCCGCGAGTTGAGTGCCAAGACATAGATCAAGTGCTCACAAATCCATAAAAGTATTCAATCCGATAAAAACGAAATCTCAAAGGGAAAACTCAATTCATCAGAACCAAATAGAGAGGGAGAAAAACCATATGATCCAACTACATTAACAAAGCTCCCAATACATCAAGATCGTGCCATCAAGAACACGAGAGGGAGAGAGAGAGAGATTAAACACATAGGTACTGGTACAAACCCTCAGCCCCGAGGGTGGACTACTCCCTCCTCATCATGGTGGCCGTCGGGATGATGAAGATGGCCACCGGTGATGATTTCCCCCTCCGGCAGGGTGCCGGAACGGGGTGTAGATTGGATCTCGTGGATACAGAGGCCTTGCGGTGGCGGAACTTCTGATCTAGGGTTACCCTCGAGGGTTTTGGAATGTTTGACAATTTATAGGGCGAAGAGGGGGTACGGGAGGCCACCGAGGTGGGCACAACCCACCGGGGCGCGCTTGGGGGCCCAGGCGCGCCCTGGTGGGTTGTGCCCCCCTCGGGGCACCCCCCCAGGTGCTGCTCTAGCCCATTGGATGTCTTCTGGTCCATAAAAAATCCACAAAAAGTTTCGCGGTGTTTGGACTCCGTTTGATATTGATTTCCTGCGATGTAAAAAACAAGCAAAAAACAGCAACTGGCACTGGGCACTGGGTCAATATGTTAGTCCCAAAAAATGATATAAAATTGCTATAAAATGATTGTAAAACATCCAAGAATGATAATTTAACAGCATGAATACTTCATAAATTATAGATACGTTGGAGACGTATCAGCATCCCCAAGCTTAATTCCTACTCGTCCTCGAGTAGGTAAATGATAAAAGAAATAATTTATGAAGTGTGAATGCTAGCAAAGTGCACAAGTTTGATCAATGACAATTTCAATCACTTTTTCTAGCATCATAACAGCAATTCTTTCTTATAGAACTTCTCATATTAAAGTAGCAACCAATTCACATGTTAAGGTTCAAATAGTGAATTCTCTTGAAACTCAACAACCTATGTTCTCAGTCACCAAGCAATTGCAATTCAACTTATTCAACAAAGTCTAAGTAAGATCTCCACATACTCAACCATCATATAGTCTTCTATGATTGCTAACACTCACCACATACACATGAGCAAAATGTTTCAACCGGACACATAGAAAGATAGGGGCTTATAATTTCGCCTCCCAACGTATTCACTTCAAGGGTGATGTCAACAGTAATAACTCATGCTACCCATATCCAACTAGATATATGTGCCTAGATCTTTCCTCACCACATGATGCTTGCCAAAAGAGAAAAATAAAAAGGAATAGAGAGAAAAACTTTGACTCTTGCATAAAAGTAAATACATAAAAGTAAAAGGTAGGCCCTTCGCAGAGGGAAGCAAAGGTTGCCATGCGCTTTTTGTTTGTATGCTCAATCCCTTAGTGCAAAAGAACGTCATGTTATATTGCCCCTTATGATTACAACCTTTATTATGCAGTCTGTCGCTTTTATTCTTTGCCATCACAAGTTCGTACAACGCTCAATTTTCTCTTACACTAAATGATCTGACACTTTTAGAAGCAATTTTTATTGCCTTATTGCACCGATGACAACTTACTTGAAGGATCTTACTCAATCCTTAGGTAGGTATGGTGGACTCTTGAAAATAATATTTGGGTTTAAGGGTTTTTGGATGCACAAGTAGTATCTCTACTTGGTGCGGAATTTTTGGCTAGCAAAGATGGGGGGCAAGCACCACATGTTGAAGGATCTTTGACAATATAACTTCTATGTGAATATGAACAAACATAAACCATTACGTTGTCTTCCTTGTCCAACGTCAACAATTTTGGCATATAATATTTTGATGGGGGCTCACAATCACACAAGATTTCCAAGATAGTGTATTTGCATGTGAAAGTTCTCTTCCTTATAGTAATCATTCAGGAATTGCTTGTATGACCAATATTGTGATTTTCAAGCTTCAAAAGATTTCACTTTCTAAACCCAATGTGGAGCCACCACTAGGCATGATATGAACATATAATTTCAACTTCATGATATTCAATTCATTCAACAATATACTCATAGGATATAAGTGAAGCACGAGAGTAAATGACAAACTACTCCAAAAAGATATAAGTGAAGATCAAACGAGTAGTCATGTAAATGGGTAGCTATTTGAGAACTCTCTTTTATTTAAAAACTTTCAGATCTAAGTATTTTATTAAAACAGCAAGCAAAACAAAATAAAATCACATTCCAAGAATAGCACAACTCATGTGAAGAAGCAAAAACTTAGGCTCAACCGATACTAACCAATAATTGTTGACGAAGAAAGGTGGGATGTCTACCAGGGCATCCCCAAGCTTGAGCTTTTGTGTCTCCTAAATTCCTTTTATATCACGGTTTCCTAAATCTTAAAAACTTCATCCACACAAAACTCAACAAGAACTCGTGAGCTAAGTTAGTATAAATCAATGCAAAACCTTATCATTCTCTACTGTAGCAAATCACTAAAATTATTATTCAACATTAATAAATGCCTCTGCATTTTTAACATTCCTATCCTGAAATAGAATCATTAAACAAGCAAACATTTGCAAACAATGCGAACATAACAGCAATCTGTCTAATCAGGACAGTCTGTAAAGAGTGCAATATTCATCATACTTACCTAACTCCAAAAATTCTGAAAAATTACCAAACTGTATAAAATTTATAATAGCTTATTGTGCAAAAAATTTCAACATTTTATCATATTCTGACTTTTCTGGAGAATCTTTTCAACAGCGATAAACTTTCTGTTTTGAAACAGCAACTCATATACTTGCAAAATAAGCATGGTAAAGGCTATCCTTGACATTTTTATTGAAATGAAAGATGCAAAACATTATTATAAGTAGCAGAAAGCAAATACAAATAAAATAGCATGACGCTCCAAGCAAAACACATATCATGTGACGAATAAAATCATAGCTCCAAGTGAGGTTACCGATAATGTCGGAGACGAAAGAGGGGATGCCTTCCGGGGCATCCCCAAGCTTAGTTGCTTGGATCTTCCTTGAATATTACCTTGGGGGTGCCTTGGGCATCCCCAAGCTTAGGGTCTTGTCACTCCTTATTCTCCTCATATCAATATCTCACCCAGAACTTGAAAACTTCAATCACACAAAACTTAACGGAACTTCGTGAGATGGGTTAGTATGATAAAGACAAATCATTCACTTTGGTACTGTCAAAGACAAGATTCATAATTGTTCTCATACCATGCTTACTGTAACTTATCATTTCTACAATTTATATTGAGCAATATAAGCCATAGAAACTAGAAAACAAGTAAACTATGCTTTGAAAACAGAATCTGTCAAAAACAGAATAGTACGTAAAGATCTGAATTAAGGTCATACTTATGTAACTCAAAAAATTCTTAAAAATTAGTATAACTCATACAATTTGTATATCCATAAACTGTAAAAAATTCAGAATTTTTTCACATTACAGTAAAATATAATAATTTCTGCACTGGACGAAAAAGTTTCTGTTTTTGCACAGAATCAAGTCAACTATCATCCACACTATCCCAAAGGCTTTACTTGGCACTTTATTGAAACAAAAGATATAAAACATGATTACTACAGTAGCCTAATCATGTGAACATACAAAAACAGTAGGTAAAAGTGTTGGGTTGTCTCCCAACAAGCACTTTTCTTTAATGCCTTTTAGCTAGGCATGATGATTTGAATGATGCTCGCATAAAAGATAAGGATTGAAACATAAAGAGTGCATCATGAATCATAAGTTCCTCTCTCATAATAATTTTTAGTAGCATCATCAATAGATTCATCAATATAACCATCACATAAAGCATTCTTTTCATGATCCACAAGCATAAAAAAATTATTGCTCTCCACATAAGAAAATTTCCTCTCATTCGCAATGGTGGGAATATCATATGAAACTCGAATACTATAAATTGTTTCCACATTAAAAGAGTAATGTTCAGAAAAAGGGTAATCATAACTATGACAAGTTTTATAAATATAATCATCTCTATTTTTTATAACATAAGTATCATCACAATAATCATCATAAGTAGCAACTTTGTTCTCATCATAGATAGGAGGCATGCAATCATCATACCAAATTTGATCATTCAAAGTAGGGGGACTAAAAAGATCATCTTCATTAAACATAGCATCCCCAAGCTTGGGACAAACATTAATTGTAGCAAATAAGTTCTCAAACATGTCATTCTCATCAAACATAGCATCCCCAAGCTTGTGGCTTGGCATATCATAAGCATAATCACTCTCATCATTAATAGTATGAATAGCACCAACGGTATAACAATTGCTATCATCATAATTTCCTCAGTTGGCGCCAAAAAGATTTCCAAGATTATAAGAAGTATCATTACCTTCCCAATCATAATCATCACAACAAGCAATAGGCATAACAAAATCATCATCAATAGTGCTCTCGGACATTGTGCCATAAGACATAGAAGCAATATCATCATCAAGTGCATCATCTTCCACAATTATTTTTAATTCATTTTCATGAGGCACAACAACAATAGGAGCAACATTATTTGGGAGAGATACCTTTTTACCTCTATTCTTTCTTCTTTTCCTCTTCTTCACCACATCATGTGTGGGTTTAATCAATTTTTTCGAGCTTCTTGTTGAAGAGATTGATTGGATAGGAAGCTCCTCCTCGTTACCTGATTCATCATAATGAACACTAGGAGGGTATTGGGAAATATTTTTCCTTTCATTAGTACTCTCTTCATATTCTATTTGTTTTCTTGTCTTTAGATAGTTGGCAATATAAGGATTCTCAATGCAATTTACCGCACAAAACATATAAATTTCCTCTAGATCAAAATCAAGAAATCTCTTGAGATTAAATTTTGGAATACCCTCAGTTATACGTTTCATTTCTTCATATCCCAAAAGAAGACTAAGCTCTTTATGATGCTCAAGGGTAATCAAGTTATCACAATTTTTGGACATGATTTGATCATGAAACAATTTGCATTGGAGATTTAAATGACCACGTTCATTCCAAAGTTCACAAGGATGGCGAAAAAAATTAAATCTTTCAGCACAATCATCTAGCCTCTCTTGCAACTTTTTCGTTTCTAAATATTTATGCTTCTTACAAAATCTATCTTCCCTTTTTGGTGTCCATTTGCACTCCCAATTCACTCCGCAAAAATTGGCATTCTTATAGGAGACATCATTATCATGACTAATGCAATCATCATTAACATCATGGATATTCAAAGAATTCATACTAGCAATATTGCAATCATGCCCATCATCCAACGTTTTTATGCCATAAATTTTGTTGAATTCTTTTTCTAGCAATTGAGCACAATTATCGGAATCCTTATTCTCAAGATAGACATTATAAAGATAAAGATAAACCTGAGGTAACCCAATCTCCATTTTTTTGTAGTTTTCTTTTATAAACCAAACTAGTGATAAAACAAGAAACTAAAAGATTCGATTGCAAGATCTAAAGATATACCTTCAAGCACTCACCTCCCCGGCAACGGCGACAGAAAAGAGCTTGATGTCTACTACACAACTTGTTCTTGTAGACTCGTGTTGGGCCTCCAAGCGTAGAGTTTTGTAGGACAGTAGCAAATTTCCCTCAAGTGGATGACCTAAGGTTTATCAATCCGTGGGAGGCGTAGGATGAAGATGGTCTCTCTCAAACAACCCTGCAACCAAATAATAAAAAGTCTCTTGTGTCCCCAACACACCCAATACAATGGCAAATTGTATAGCTGCACTAGTTCGGCGAAGAGATGGTGATAAAAGTGTAATATGGATGGTAGAAATTGATTTTTGTAATAGGAACAATAAAAAACAGCAAGGTAGCAATTGATAAAACGGAGCACAAACGGTATTGCAATGCTTGAAAATGAGGCCTAGGGTCCGTACTTTCGCTAGTGCAATCTCTCAACAATGCTAATCTAATTGGATCATATAACCATCCCTCAAAGTGCGATGAAGAATCACTCCAAAGTTCTTATCTAGCCGAGAACATAAGAAGAAATTGTTTGTAGGGTACGAAACCACCTTAAAGTTATTCTTTCCGTTCGATCTATTCAAGAGTTCGTACTAAAATTACACAAAGTTATTCTTTCCTATTGATCTATCCAAGAGTTCGTACTAAAATAACACCATATGATACGCATCAACCAACTCTAATGTCACCTAGATACTCCAATGTCACCACAAGTATCCATGAGTTAATTATACGATACGCATCAAACAATTTCAGATTCATAATACTCGATCCAACACACAGAACCTCAAAGAGTGCCCCAAGATTTCTACAGGAGAAACAAGGACGAAAACATGCATCAACCCCTATGCATAGATTACCCCAATGTCACCTCGGGAATCCGCGAGTTGAGTGCCAAGACATAGATCAAGTGCTCTCAAATCCATAAAAGTATTCAATCTGATAAAAATGAAATATCAAAGGGAAAACTCAATTCATCACAACAAAATAGAGAGGGAGAGAAACCATATGATCCAACTACATTAACAAAGCTCCCGATACATCAAGATCGTGCCATCGAGAACAAAAGAGAGAGAGAGAGAGAGAGAGAGAGAGAGAGAGAGAGATTAAACACATAGCTATTGGTACAAACCCTCAGCCCCGAGGGTGGACTACTCCCTCCTCATCGTGGTGGCCACCGGTGATGATTTCCCCCTCCGGCAGGGTGCCATAATGGGGTCTAGATTGGATCTCGTGGATACATAGGCCTTGCAGCGGCGGAACTTCTGATCTAGGGTTACCTGCGAGGGTTTTGGAATATTTGACAATTTATAGGGCGAAGAGGGGGTACGGGAGGCCACCGAGGTGGGCACAACCCACCGGGGCGCGTCTAGGGGCCCAGGCGCGCCCTGGTGGGTTGTGCCCCCCTCGGGGCACCCCCCAGGTGCTGCTCTGGCCCATTGGATGTCTTCTGGTCCATAAAAAATCCACAAAAAGTTTCGCGGTGTTTGGACTCCGTTTGATATTGATTTCCTGCGATGTAAAAAACAAGCAAAAAACTGCAACTGGCACTGGGCACTGGGTCAATAGGTTAGTCCCAAAAAATGATATAAAGTTGCTATAAAATGATTGTAAAACATCCAAGATGATAATATAACAGCATGAATACTTCATAAATTATAGATACGTTGGAGACGTATCAGATCTCAAAGCAAATATGATAAAGAATAGACCCCGCGGCCGTAGATTTCACTAGTGGCTTCTCTCGAGAAATAGCACACAGTGGGTAAACAAATTACTGTTGGGCAATTGATAGAAGATCGAATAATTATGATGATATCCAAGGTAATGATCAATATATAGGCATCACGTCCAAGATTAGTAGACTGACTCCTGCCTGCATCTACTACTATTACTCCACACATCATCCGCTATCCAGCACGCATCTAGTGTATTAAGTTCATGGAGAAATGGAGTAATGCAATAAGAACGATGACGTGATGTAGACGAGATCTATTCATGTAGGAATAGCCCCCATCTTGTTATCCTTAATAGCAACGATACATGTGTGTCTTGCTGCCCCTTCTGTCACTGGGAAAGAATACCGCAAAATCGAACCCATCACAAAGCACCTCTTCCCATGGCAAGAAAAATCGATCTAGTTGGCCTAACTAAACCAAAGATTCGAAGAAGAAATACGAGGCTATAAATAATCATGCGTATAAGAGATCAAAGAAGACTCAAATAATATCCATGGATATAGATCTGATCATAAACTCAAAGTTCATCGGATCCCAACAAGCACACCGCAAAAAAGAGTTACATCAAATAGATCTCCAAGAGACCATTGTATTGAGAATCAAAAGATAGAGAGAGAGGAAGCCATCTAGCTACTGCCTATGGACCCTTAGGAGAGGCACCATCGGAGAGAGAGGAAGCCATCTATGGTGGACTACTCACGCATCATCGGAGAGGCACCAATGAGGATGATGAACCCCTCCATGATGGTGTTAGATTGGATCTCATGGTTCTGGAACTTGCGGCGGCTGGAATTGTGTTTCGTCGACTCCCCTAGGGTTTTTGGAATATTTGGGAATTTATAGGGCGAAGAGGCGGTGCAGAGGGGCTCCTGGGGGGCACAACCCCCCTGGGCGCGCCTGGGCTCCTGGGCGCGCCCTGGTGGGTTGTGCTCACCACGGGCCTCCCCTCTGGTACTTTCTTGGCCCACACGGTGTCTTCTAGTCCAGAAAAAATCGCCAAAAAGTTTCGCTGCGTTTGGACTCCGTTTGGTACTGGTATTCTGTGAAGTAAAAAACAAGCAAAAAACAGCAACTGGCACTGGGCACTATGTCAATAGGTTAGTCCCAAAAAATGATATAAAGTTGCTATAAAATGAATATAAAACATCCAAGATATAACAGCATGGAACAATAAAAAAATGTAGATACATTGGAGACGTATCAGCATCCCCAAGCTTAATTCCTGCTCGTCCTCGAGTAGGTCTTTTGTAGCATGGACATTTGGACTTTTATATGGTTCAAAGCAATAGTCTAGTTTTGACATGAAGATTTCAATACTCAAGCATATCAACAAGCAACCATGGCTTTCAAAATATCAATACTAAAGAAAGTTATCCCTAGCCCATCATGCTCAATCATTGATCCATTCATGAAACACACTCGCATATTAGCTACATCCAATGCTCAAGTATGATCATAGTGCTCCCTAGTTGGTGTTTTATAAGAGAAGATGGAGACTCAAATAAAAATAAAATTGCATAAACTAAATAGATAGGCCCTTCGCAGAGGGAACTAGGGATTTGTAGAGGTGCCAGAGCTCAAAGCTTAAATTGAGAGATAAAAAATTTGAGAGGCATACTTTTCCCGTCAACGAAAATGACCGAGTAATTTCCAACACTTTCCATGCTAGGTATATCATAGGCGGTTCCAAACATAAAATAAAGTTTATTCCTTTTTCCACCATTCTATCACAATCCATGGCTAGCCGTATCTACGGGTGCCTTCCATACCAACACTTTCCAAGGAATTTATTATTTGACAAAATAAAGTAAATTTCTTTTTCATTTCGGGACTGGGCATCCCTATTACCGCCGTACTCTCGTGCAATAACAAGTGAATAAACACTCATCTTGAGAATAATACATCTAGCATGGAAAATATTGGCCACCCCCTGCCGCTTCATGAGCGGTACGAGCACACAAAAAGGAAATTCATTTTGAAAATTAGAGATGGCACATACAAATATGCTTAGAACGGCACGGAAATACCGCATATAGGTAGGTATGGTGGACTCATATGGCAAAACTGGGTTTAAAGATTTTGGATGCACAAGTAGTATTTCTACTTAGTACAAGTGGAGGCTAGCAAATAGATTGAGAAGCAACCAACCAAGAAACGAAAATTCACATAAGCGAGCATTAAGCATAACTAACACCGAATAATGCGCCATAAGTAGGATGTAATTTCATTGCATAACTATTGACTTTCATGCTTGCATAGGGAATCACAAACCTTAATACCAATATTCTTACTAAAGCATAATTACTCACCAACATGACTCACATATCACTATCATCATATCTCAAAACTATTACAAAGAATCAAGTTAATTTTGTCCAATGATCTGCATGAAAGTTTTTATTATATCCCTCTTGAATATTTATCACTTTGGGGCTAATTTCATAAATTGCAATTGCTTTTGAATAGCTCAAACAAATTTAAGTGAAGAACATGAGCATAAATATTTTTTTGTCTCTCAAAATAATATAAGCGAAGCATGAGAGAATTTCTTCAAAAATTTACTAACTCTCAAATAAGTCTAGGTGAAGCATGAGAGCATTTCTTCAAAAATATTAAAGCACACCGTGCTCAAAAAGATATAAGGGAAGCACTAGAGCAATTCCATAGTTAAATTTTTTTTAAGTGAAGCATAAAGAGCAATTCTAATAAATCATAGCATAATTTTGGCTCTCTCAAATAGGTGTGTCCAGCAAGGATAATTGGGACAAACTAAAAAGAAAAACAAGCAAAGACTCATATAATACAAGACGCTCCGTGCAAAACTCATGATATGTGATGAATAAAAATATAGCTCCAAGTAAAATACCGATGGTCGTTAGAAGAAAGAGGGGATGCCTTCCGAGGCATCCCCAAGCTTAGTTGCTTGGTTCTCCTTGAATTATCTTGGGGTGCCATGGGGCATCCCCAAGCTTAGGCTCTCTTCACTCCTTATTCCTTCATCCATCATGATCTCACTCAAAACTTGAAAACTTCAATCACACAAAACTTAACAAAACCTTCGTGAGATTCGTTAGTATAAGAAAGCAAATCTCTACTCTAAGTACTGTTGCAAACCCATTCATATTTTATTATTGCATTATACCTACTGTATTCCAACTTTACCATGGCTTATACCCCCCGATACAATCCATATATTCATCAAAATAAGCACACAATGCAACGAAAATAGAATCTGTCAAAAACAGAATAGTCTGTAATAATCTGGAAACTTCGTATACTTCTTTAACTCCAAAAATTCTGAAAAATTAGGAAAACGTAGGCAATTGTATATCAATCTTGTGTCAAAAATTCAGAATTTTATCGCTCTTCTGTGATTTTACAAAATTCTGCTACTGGACGCAAAAGTTTCTGTTTTTCAACAAGATCAAATCAACTATCACCCAACATGATCCCAAAGGCTTTACTTGGCACAAACACTAATTAAAACATAAAAACACAATCATAACAGTAGCATAATTGTGCAAACACTCAAGAACAGAAAGAAAAAGGCAAAAATAAATTTTATTCATTGGGTTGCCTCCCAACAAGCGATATCGTTTTATGCCCCTAGCTAGGCATAATGCATAGATTCAAGTATTGTCATCTTTAGTTTTTGTTCCGTAGGATGCCCTCATTCTTGATTCATATGGTGACTTAATTCTTGTTCTAGGGAAGTGTTCCATACCTTTTCTTAGTGGAAATTGGAATTTAATATTGCCATCTTTCATATCAATCACGGTACCTATAGTACGTAAAAACGGTCTACCAAGTATAATTGGACAAGACGGATTGCAATCAATATCAAGAACAATAAAATCAATGGGCACATAGTTCCTATTTGTAAGGATAAGAACATCATTAATTCTTCCCAAAGTCTTTTTAATAGTGGAATCCACCAAGTGCAAATTAAGAGAACATTCTTTAATATCGGTAAGACCAAGCACATCACATAAAGATTTCTGAATTGTGGAGACACTAGCACCCAAATCACATAAAGCAAAACACTCAGAATTTTTAATCTTGACTTTAATGGTAGGTTCCCATTCATCATGTAATTTTCTAGGAATTGAAATCTCTAATTCCAACTTCTCTTCTAAATCTTTCATCATGGCATCTACGATATGTTTAGTAAAAGTTTTATTATGTTCATAGGCGTGAGGTGAATTTATCATGGATTGCAACAAAGAAATACATTCAATCAAAGATCAATTATCATAATTAAAGTCTTTGTAATCCAAAAGAGTGGGCACATCACTAGTTAAAGTTTTGACCTCTCCAAACCAACTTTTATCAATTTTCTCATCAAGATTTTCACCCTCCGAATTATCGGGACGCCCTCTAGCTAAAGTTGACTCTTCTTCAGTCCCTTTATCATCAATTTTAATTTTACTAAACATGGAATCAATAGAAGAAACACCAATCACTTTAAGATCTTCATCATTTTTATCTTCTAAATAAATTGGCTTAGAGGCCATTTGATTTACTAGGGTAGCTTGTGCATCGGATATTTTGCCTAGCAAATTTTCAGCATGAGCATACTTGGATTGGAGATTACAAGCTTCTCTACTAATGTGATCAAGTTGTTTCGTTATAGCATCTAATACAACAGAGTGTTCCTTAAGTTCTTCGGTAAAGTATTTATTGTGCTCAAATTATGTAGTAATATATTCCTTAGTACTTTTCTCAATTTCAAGCAAAATATTGGGGTAAGGAACATCGTAATACTTTCTCTGAGACATCGCAACTACGCAAACAAGATTGCAAACAAAAAGATAGATCTAACGAGAAAAAGGCGAACAAAAAAGAGAAGGCAAATAAAACGGCAAATTTTGTGAAGTGGGGGAGATGAAAACGAGAGGCAAATGACAAATAATGTAACTTGCAAGGAGATGAGATTTGTGATTAGGAACCTGATAGATGTTGATGATGTCTCCTAGGCAACGGCGCCAGAAATTCCTTTTGATGTCGCTTGAAATGGTGTCGGTATTTCCCCAAATAGGAAGGGATGATGCAGTACAGCTATGGTAGGTATTCCCCTTAGTTGTGAAACCAAGGTATCAATCCAGTAGGAGAACCAAGAAACACATTGGTACAGTGAGGTGCTATACAAACGGTTTTTAACCCCTTTCCGCGACGGCATTTTGAACCATCGCCAAGTGAGTGTATGCGATAGGGGGGTCCTTCCCACACGACCCAAAAACCGTCGGGGATAGGGAGCCATGATGCATACAGTTGTCCCTATAAAACTGTTTCTGATATCTCAAATATCCCAAACGCTCCATCCTTGCTACTCGTTTGTGCTCGCATTGCCATCGCAGTCGGTATTCTGTGGTGCTACGTTAAGATGTGCCGCCCATCACAAACAGTTCACGATTATAGAACGTGTATGATAAGCAGACAATCACACACATTCACTTTTCCCGAACCGTATGCGATAACTAATTAATAAGATTAGCTAATCATCGTACGAGTGTCGGATAGGATTACGAAATGTCGGACCGTCGTAATATCGTCGTACATGAGAACTATCGCACACACTATTCTGTGGTGCAACGTTTACGATGCGTACCACATCAGAAACAGTTCATGATTGCAAATCATGTACGATAAGGCAACTATCACAAACATTTAGTTTGCCCGCACCGTTTGTGATATTGTTTGACATCACACATGCTTTGCAAACGGCAACTGTGTGCATGATCGCACATGTTTCCTCTCTGTGAACCGTGTCGGATTATGGTGTATATCACAAATGTTTGTGTTTTACCGACCGTGTGCGCTGTAACGACTTGCAGAGCGTAATTTCACTGTAATTTAATTCCTGCTATTTAAAATTGTACCGGATTTGAATTTGAAAGTATGCTATAGCTTTATTCATATCCATCAGGTTCAAACAACCAATGCATTATTCGATTCACAGGTACATATGTTCAAGAATTACATAAGCACCAAATAAAGAATGATGAACCACGGTTGTATACTTGAACTATTAAAGACGGTAAAGAAAGAGGTGAAATACATTCTGGTTGCTGAACAAGGTGAAGCAGAATGCCCATATTGTGCCCTCCTCCATGTAGAAGGCACGCACGACTCTAGTCCAACCCCTTGTGATGGCCGACCACCCATCCTTCACTGTCTTCATGAACACATCTAGATAGTCATCGTGTTCTGGTAGAAATACTTTAACCTTTGCATGCCCACCAATCATGTAGTTTGAGAGGCAATCTTGAGTAAACTGCTTTGGTAACCACTGCATAGGAAAAAGATTCAGACATTGTCATCTAACACAGCTCATTATGGGCAGTAAAAAGAAGGATGCAGAGTTCTTACTTACCATCCTGCAGTTCACTGTTGTCTTGGATAAAGTGTAAACAAATAGTTTAATTGCCATCTTTTGACCCATTTTACTAACGATCTTTATCAGCTTCCTCACTTGATGCTGGTTCATTAATATCTCATTGCCCCATACGCAGAAAGGGTCGAAGCACGGATCTTTACCAATGACATATGTACCTAAAAGCACCAAGTTAATATTAGAAGCTAAACAACAATTGCACAATGATGTAGTACAACACTCCCTCCGTCTCATTATATAATATCTTATAACATCCAATATACTCATATATTGGATGAATTAACATCTTATATTATGGGCCGGAGGGAGTTTATTGCATTTTTACAAATTATTAGCTGATTAACTGCTGCTGTATTGTTGTTGTTGCTGCTGCTCTTCTACGTATATCTAGACATCATCAGAACATTAAGGTAACACTCTTCCTTGTTGCTATGCAGCCTAGGATTACATATTTAGACATTCAGTACAGTGCATGTTGCTATGTAGCCTCAGATATAATAGATATGGCCCTAGTTAACCTACCGATAAATGGGTTACAGATATATTCAGTTAAAAGTCTGATTCACCGATTAGTCCCTTATCAGACCCCGGCCTATATGGTACTAGCTATCGATATCCTGAACGGTGAGTATATATAAGCCATGGGAAGAAACTAACCTCGATGGAAAACAGTAGTCGTTCCCAAAATTGTCCTGTGTAAGTACATCGATAGGCATGTTAAGCACAACAGGCTAAACATCAACCAAATATATCCATGGCAGACAAAATAATCTCCAAACGATAGCTTCAGTGTGCAGGTTTAAGCACGCTAGTTAAGCAAAACAAGAAGGTGTTTTAACTGCAAAAGGCCTAACATTTAACAACAAGCAAATATAGTCATTCAAACTGGTATTATGCCGGTCTAAGTACACTGGTTATTGTTAAATAAAAATGGAAAGGCATGTTAACTACAACATGCTTAACAGCAACCAAATGTAGTCATTCAGAGTGGTATTGTTGAAACTGGTATTGATGAAATTGAACTGCATAGTTCATACTTGCACATATAGAACATCACGTTGTGAATAACTGGAATAAACAAGGCATACTACGAACAACCAAAGATAGCATTTGAAACTGGACCTATGCTAACTACAAACAACCAAACAACCAAAAAACTTTAAAAGAGCCATATGCTAGCTATAACAGGCTTAACAGCAAGCAAATATATGCATTCCTATCGGTATATTTAAAATATGTATTGATGAAAATGTACTGCACAGTAAATAGCTGCACATATAGAGCATCACATTGTGAACAACTGAAATAAACAAGGCATACTGCAAACAACCAAATATAGCAATTAAAACTGGACACATTCTCACGACACTACAAAAGGGACTCGACAAAACAAATCATGGGTTCCCCCCTGTGAAGACGCATGGCAAAACAAATCATGGGTTTCCTCACTTGTCATAGATGGGCTCGTTCCCGTGGGAAGAGCACGGACCCTGGGTGCGCTCCATGTTGTCGCAGATGGGCTCCTTCCCCTTGGAAGAGCACGGCTATAGGGTGCCCTCCCTAATGTCGCAGATGGGCTCTTTCCCCTTGGAAGAGCCGGAAAGGGTGCCCTCCTCGTGGTCGCCGTCGATGAGGTCTGACTTGGAAGCTATGGATCCCAAGCCAGCATCGCAGAACGTGTCCTTCAGAAATGACAAAAGGGGCTCCATGGCGATGTAGGATGGCAAATTCTTGACAGCGAGCCAGAGGAGATCAGCGGCGGGGCCATGGATGAGATCGATGGCGGTTTAACCCGAGGGGTTGGGGGTGGGCCACTTAACCTGTGACATAGCCCGCGTCAGGCCGTCGCTGTCGATGACCTCGATGTCGTAGCCGGCGTCCGTGACAAACCCGCATACTCTAGCCCACTGATTGAGAGCCTGCGGCCAGTAATGGTCATCAGCTTCCTCGGCGGCTACCTCGGCGATGTCGGGCGAAGAGGCCGTGATACACCTCTTTTGGGCCAGTCGCTCCTCGAGCTCCATGGGAAGCGTAGCCGGGATTAGGCTGCGATGCTCTGGAGTGGGGGATGGGGATGGGGATTTGTGGGAAAGGGGGCGTTTGGCAGGCGTCATCTAAGAAACTCAGGGTGGCTAGGGTATGGAGATCGGTGGGTAAGCTACATGGGTAAACCGGCTGATGTTGACAATGGAAGCCTTGCGGTGGCGGCGGCGACCTTGCTAGGGTTTCGAGTGAGGGAGGGGTTGTGGTGCGGGTGTGTGTGTGTGCGCGCGCGCGTGCCCGAGGAGTTTTTGGGGTGTGTGTGTGTGTGGAGGGAGTGTTTGAGACTTTGAGGAAATGACGCGGCTACTGAAAATTTTACTATGCGGGAGTAAAATGCCAGGGCTATTGAAAATTTGGACGATGGTACATCACACACGGTCCTGAAATAACAACCGTGTGTTATGAAATAGAAAAACCCTCGAGCCGGGCAAATATTTTCGAGGGATGCAGGCGGGAGCGGGAACAACAAACATCACACACGGTCGAAACATAATAACCGTGTGTGTTGCGTCATCCGACTTGTCTAATGTTCATAAATTTGGCGAAAATGACGCGGGAAAGGGTCAGAACACAAACACACTTGCATGTGGACCAAATATATGTATGAAAAGGGTGGTTTGATGTTCAAATATCAAATGGACAACTTCGAGGTGGCACCTATCTCACAAAGTGCACGGTATTGCTTGCCCCCCCCCCTTCATGTTTGCAGGAGGGGAATCCTAAGCTATGAACACATGCCCGCCCCCACGGAGGTTCACCTAGAAAAGTGCAAAGTAGCAGTCCCCCCCATCAAACACACACACACTCTCTCTCTCTTTCATTCGGCGGGAGAGGGCATCTCACCAAGATGTATCGTAAAACGGACCAGGAAGAATCCACCTTGCTTGTACAACCTCTCTCTTGTTGTTGGTCAAAGTGATGGACGTCCATGCGACCCCAGCGATGGGCTAGCTCGCCAATAATCACGCAAGTAGCTAGTCCCCGAAGACAACCACTGCCTGCATGTGGCCCAAACATATGTATGGAGTGTTGATGTTTGAATACACAATGGAACAACTTTGTTGTGGCACCGTGCTTTGGAACCAGAAATCCCCACACAGAGCAAGGGTTAGTTGATGATGCATTGTATATATGTATGTCACACCACACTTCGAGCTGATGACGGGGATTCATGCATGCATAGTATGCGCTCAAACTTAGGTCTGAATCTCACCATGACCTACTACGATAACACGAACCAAAGGAAGAATCCACCATGGTAACCTATCTCGTTGTCGGTCAAAGTGATCATGGATGTCCACGCGGGCCCACGAATATATAGGCTTGTCGCAGATAACCACGTGAGGGAGTATACCATTCGAAGACAACCATTGCATGCATATGTATGTATATATGGAGGTGATGCGTGCATGTTTGAATACCATGCACAACATTGATGTGGCGCGTGCATCGAAAATCGTACAGTCCCCACACAGAGCGAGATCGGTTCATGACGTGTCGTGGTACTGCCCACTTCGACTCGGTGGGAGGGATTCATGCATACACATGCATGTGTGCTCAAACTATATCATGTCATCCCAGAGCATGACCTATGTATATACCGTAATACAAACCAAAAAATAATCCCCTCCTAAGTCAAATTAACCTCTCTCGTTGTCGAGCAAAGTATGATGGACCAAGCGGGCCCATAAATGGAAAGCATCGATATCGCTGATAACCGCGTGAGTGGGTGCCAGAGGATAACCGCCATCGCTTTGCATGTGGCCAAACATATGTATGGAGAGGTGTGTGTGGTTGTGATGTTTGAATACCCAAAATGCACAACTTTGATGTGGCACATGCCTCGAAAACCATAAAGTCCCCACACAGAGCGAGGTTCATGAAGTGTACTACATATGCTGGTCCCCTTCCCCCTCTTCGATGCATACTATATGCTCCTACCGTAATACAAACCAAAAAGAATCCTCCTTGATGGTGAAATTAATTAACCTCTCCCGATATAGGTCAAAGTGATGCATGCATATGGACGATGACCTCGCGGGCCCACAGATGGAAGCGTCTCACGTGAGTGTCCTAGGATAACCCCCGTCTGCATGCATGTGTCCCAAAAGAGGTGTTGTGTGATGTTTGAATAGCCAATGCACAACTTTGACGTGGCTCATGCCTCGGAAACCGAAAAGTCCCGACACTGAGTGAGGTGTGTTCACAGACGCGTACATAGTATATATGCTGGTCCCCTCCCACCTCTTCGAAGCGTACTATATACTCCCACCGTAACACAAACAAAAATGAATCAACCTTGCTGGTCAAATTAACCTCTCTGCTGGCTGTTGGTCGAAGTGATGGACGACGACCTCGCGGGCTCACAGAAAACGTCACACGTGAGTGAGTGTCGTGTAGGACAATCACCGACTGCATGTGGCCCAAACATGTATGTATGAAAGGGTTGTGTAATGTTTTAAATAACGAATTCACGACTTTGATGTGGGACCTGCCGCACAAAACGGCCAACCCACACGGTGGCTCACGACTCGTAGTGTACTACTAGCCCCCCCCCACCCCAGACGCACACACACACACCGCGCATCCACCGCAACTACGATGCATGTTAAATTTTCTGGCGGTGAACATATGTTACCAAAGGAGGGACGTTTTAATTTTGAAAAAACACAGAGATCATAAAGATGTTTTAGTACATTGATTGATTTTCTAGGGGTATAATGTGCAAAAATCAAATTTGAGCTACATGCACACGTGACAGTGCACCTAAATGGATTGGAAAAACACATGTGTCTCACTGGGTGCATGTTTACTCCCCGTGCAAGATATTTCAAACATTGAGAAACTTGATTTTTAAAATCTAGTACATCCAAAACTTATTTGAAATTCATGAAACTTACCGTGTTGTCATATGGACACCAATACACAGTGGTATTGTAATTTTTTGTCAAATTTGAGACAAGTTTTGATGTAATCTTTATCTTCTTACAAACGGGAGATTATTAATAATTGGGAACCAATAACACAAACAGATTATTTATTCGAATCGTGGGCGTTAGACCAACAATGGATACGTGCCATGCTTCGGTTAAGCAATAAAGCAGCAACATTAATCAACAAAAAAGGAAAACAATATACGTGCTACCATGCGACCCGTGTGCCGTGCGAGCAGGAGTGAGTTGACGGGATGCATGCGAGCAGTCCGCCGCGCAGGCAGATCGGGAGGCATGCGTGCAGGTGTGTGAATTGACGAGAGGCGTGCTCGTTGTGCAGTGTCATCGGGAGGCGTGCGAGTAGCTATGTGAAATGACGGTAGGCATGCCAGCAGTCCGGTGCGCAGGCTCACCGGGAGGCGAGCCAGCGGTTTGACCGCCGCCCGCCTCTCTCCCACTACTCCATATTAATGGCGCGCCCGAGCGGCCGCACCCCCCACCCTGGCCACACACAGAGTCCTCTCTCTCCGCCTGCATCCTCGATGCCGCTCTCAGTCCTCAAAGTCGTCAGTGTATGAGGATGCCGCCGAAGCGCCCCATTGGAGGGAGTGGCGATGTCGAGGCTGCTGAAGCACCAGAGCACGGCGTGAAGATGGAGACAGAGGTTGCCGTCGCCGCCGATGAGGTATCGCTGCACCTTGACGTCATCGACGGCGTCGTGCTTCCACAGCCGGAGTCGGAGGTCCACACCGACTTGGGCGACGACTCCGGTGACGACTCGGGCGACGACTCCGACGACGACGGACAACCAGTTAGTCATCTATACCCATTTATGTGTCAAATACATCCTATGGTTTCTCTAGTTAATCCCGCCTCCCCCTTTTTGGAATAGAAATCCTATGGTTATGTTCTCTCAATCAATGAAATTTGAGTAAGTTTCGTTAGATCCATGTAGTGTATTGATTGTTTGAATGGTACAAATGATAAGTGATTAGTTGTTTCATCTGTGCAAATGATTTCTGCTAATAATTCGGCTAGGGTTGGTGTTCGTGCTAATAATTCCTATCCAAGTCTAGACAATTGATTTTGAATGACCTACATATATGTTTGTGCCATTTTTTTCAAGATTGGTCTGTACATAGACGATTGTGCTTAAAAATCAAACCATAATCTTTGGATATGTCTAAACAAATAGCCATAAATTCCTAATCCTACTTTACAGCATGTAAACATTGATTTGATGCCAAATTTTGGCAACTGCCAAATGTTCGCTAGAGATTAGTTTTTATTCCAAATTTGACACCAATTTTTTTTTACTATATGTATAGGTGCTACCTGACGATGTCGACAGCGAGGGTGAAGATGGCCAGAGGAGGTACAAGAGGCAAATCCTCAGGGAGCTTTATGTGGGAATGCATAACAAGCGTATTAGGACCTGGAACGGGGGCTATCGATGCCCATTTTGCAACCAAAAACTTCATGACGCGTATCAAAGTGTTCTGGCACATGCAAGAGGACGAGCCGTCGGCTCCTTCAGGCAGAAGTATTCTCGCAGGGTGGCGCACGCCGCGTATGCTGAGTACCTCGAGAAGCTTCAGGATCGTGCCGGCAGATGAGATGAGATGTGGGATTGAACTATGTATGGCTATGTAGTGTCTTAATTATAAATGTGCTTGAGTATGCTTAATGACGGTTGAACTATATACTTATGGTTGAACTATGCTTGTGTACACTTATTATTTATGCCTGAGTATGTTTAGTCTATGTTTACTTATGTCTAAATGTGGGATATGGATGCAATCAGTTCGGTTGATGGAATCTACCTCCGTCCTGGTTTATTGGTCCCCTTTGTAATTTGTGTTAAATTTTGACGAAAGATTTAACTGACAAAATGTTAGTGCAGGTCAGCAAAAATTATATCGTTGGATGCGCATTTGAACATAGTGTTCAATGATATAATTTTTGGTGACATGCATAAACATTTGTTAGTTAAATCTTTGGTCAAAATTTGGCACAAATTACAAAGGGGACTAATAAACCAGGACGGAGGTAGTACGTCAATCACACACGGTTCCCAAATTGGAACCGTGTGCAATAACTTTCATTTTCCCAGTTACGTCAATCACACACGGTTGGCTCTAGCAAACCGTTGCCTTCGAAACTCTTTGTGGGACAGAAAACCCTCACCACCCAATTCAGAAAAGAAAAAAGAAAACTCTCACCATCTCCACATCACAAAAACCCTCACCCCGCCCGCCACCCTCTCGGGTCCCCATTCACACCTGCACAAGCTCCTCCACGAATCTTCATGGCACCACCTATCGCCGCGGCAACCATTTAGCTTGATGCATGTAGTCGCCGCCAGGCTGCCGGCAAACCCCACAGCATTTCGCCACTTCTGCTTGCCGCCGCCTATCACCATCGACTTTCTCGACGCTGCTCGCGGTTGACCCAGCTCCGCCCGATTGGGGAATCCGCGGTATTGAGGGTTTTTTCTCATGGACAACAAGGTAACTAATTTACTGAGATATTCTCTCATCTCTTATCCCAGTTCATCTGCCTCCTTTAATCACCCGGCCGAAATCGCCGTGAATTCATTTTTAATCGAGCTGATTTGAGGGTTTTCTTTCATTCATAGAGTCTACAGTGCACGGACACATCAGGACTTTGCGGCCTCGGCCATACATCCATGGAGTTCCATCTCACCGTACCAGATGACTTTAGGATGCGCATGGTATGTTTAATCTCACCCTACATCGGTTGGCATGGCCTACATTCCTGAACATATACTACATATTGCTACATCTGGATAAAAGGTGCCACATGCAGCATATACGTCAAAGGTTTTTTTTTCTCTTCTTTCTATATTAGGCAAATTAATGATGTATTGTTCTTTCGATTACTCTCATATTCCCATGACATCATGGTTACACTATCTGTTTAATTATAGTTTTTTGTCCTTTGATTTCAACTGCTGTATTGTTCTTTCAATTTCGCCCATATTTGCATTTTACCATATTCTTTAACAATCCTACCATTTTCTGCGGCACATCCCTTGCTATGCAACAGCATCTGTAGTACACAATCTTGCCCTTTACATAACTCAAGACTGCAGGGATGTCATACTGAACACAAACCATGGATTTACAATTGTTGCTACTGTAAGACTTGATGAATGTGGTGACTCCTATTTTGGCACGAGCCTTTTGACAGAAATTTCTAAGTTTTATGTACTGAAAGCTGGCACTAAAATTACACTGCACATAAAAGAGCCTGGTCATGAGATATATGCTAACTTCCCCGACGATATCATCCGTCCAGACTTTGTTCGAAGTAAGTGTTCTTTTCAAGTATCTGCATGTTGACTTACCCAGGAATATCAAAGGAATTGTGTAGTATTTAAGCAACCAATTGTTATTCCATTTTCTTACTATATTCCTACCTACTAACTTCTAGTTACCAATACACTTTTCGTTTGCCCTCTCTTAACTAAATGTTCCCTATACTCCCACTTCTATCAAAAAGTGCCACTAACAAGGAGACTCCGGAGGTGGAGAATGGGGCTGCCAACAAGCGGAGGCGGGTCGAGAAAGAACCGCAAGCGACTCCAGCAGGCCTAGACTTCATCAGCAGCCTCCCTGATGATATGTTGATAGTCATCATCTCCCTCCTCCCAATCAAATATGGGGCGAGGACAACTGTCCTTTCCCGGCGGTGGCGCCCCCTATGGCACTCCACCCCTCTTGATCTCATCGACGCCCACGAGCTCTGCCATGGCTATCGCAAAAGTTTGGATGCATTCTCCCAGATCCTCGCCAGTCACCTTGTGATACGTCTCCAACATATCTATAAATTATGAAGTATTCATGCCATGTTTACAACAATTTTATATGGTTTTGGTATGATTTGCATGGAACTAACCCGGACTGACGCTGTTTTCAGCAGAACTACCGTGGTGTTGTTTTTTGTGCAGAAATAAAAGTTCTCCAAATGCAACGAAACTTTTTGACGATTCTTTTTGGAACAAAAGAGACACTAGAAGCTTCATGGGAGGACCAGAAGGTGAAGGAGGTGAGCACAAGACACCTGGGTGCGCCAGGAGGCTCAGGCGCGCCCAGATGGGTTGTGCCCACCTCGAGGCCCATCTTCACGTGATTCCAACGCTGAAAAATCCTATATATACAGAAACCTCCAGAAATAACCCTAGATCAGAAGTTCCGCCGCCGCAAGCCTCTGTAACCACGAAAAACCAATCTAGACCCCGTTCCGGCACCCTGCCGGACGGGGAAATCATCACCGGTGGCCATCTTCATCATCCCGGCGGCCACCATGATGAGGAGGGAGTAGTCCACCCTCGGGGCTGAGGGTTTGTACCAGTAGCTATGTGTTTAATATCTCTCTCTCATGTTCTTGAGATGTCACGATCTTGATGTATCGCGGGCTTTGTTAATATAGTTGGATCATATGGTGTTTCTCCCTCTCTATCTTGTTGTGAATTGAGTTTTCCCTTTGAGATTTCGTTCTTATCGGATTGAATACTTTTATGGATTTGAGAACACTCGATATATGTCTTGCTATGAATACTCGTGGTAACAATGGGGTATCATATTGATTCACTTGAAATGTGCTTTGGCACTCAATTCGTGGATTCCCGAAGTGACATTGGGGTAATCTATGCATAGGGGTTGATGCACGTTCTCGTCTTTGTTTCTCCGTTAGAAATCTTGGGGCACTCTTTGAGGTTCTTTGTGTTGGAATGAGTATTATGAATCTAAAATTGTTTGATGCATATCGTATAATCAACTCGCGGTGACATTGGAGTATCTAGGTGACATTAGAGTTGGTTGATGTGTATCATATGGTGTTATTTTAGTACGAACTCTTGGTTAGATCGATCAGAAAGAATAGCTTGGCGTTATTTTAGTACGAACTCTAGGATAGATTAATTAGAAATGATAGCTTTGAGGTGGTTTTGTACCTTACAAACAATTTCTTCTTATGTTCTCTGCTAGATAAGAACTTTGGAGTGATTCTTCATCGCACATTGAGGGATGGTTATATGATCCAATTATATTAGCATTGTTGAGAGATTGCACTAGCGAAAGTACGGACCCTAGGCCTCATTTTCAAGCATTGCAATACCGTTTGTGCTCACTTTTGTTACTTGTTACCTTGCTGTTTTTTATTGTTACTATTCCAAAAATCAATATCTACTATCATTACCACACTTGTATGACCATCTCTTCACCGAACTAGTGCACCTATACAATTTACCATTGTATTTGGTGTGTTGGGGACACAAGAGACTTTTTATTATTTGGTTGCAGGGTTGTTTGAGAGTGACCATCTTCATCCTACACCTCCCACGGATTGATAAACCTTAGGTCATCCACTTGAGGGAAATTTGCTACTGTCCTACAAAACTCTGCGCTTGGAGGCCCAACACGAGTCTACAAGAACAAGTTGTGTAGTAGACATCAAGCTATTTTCTGGCGCCGTTGCCGGGGAGGTGAGTGCATGAAGGTATATCTTTAGATCTTGCAATTGAATCTTTTAGTTTCTTGTTTTATCACTAGTTTTGTTTATAAAAAGAAAACTAAAAAATGGATTAGAGGTGGTCTCATATTGTTCATCTTTATAATGTCTTTCTTGAAAATGATGGAAAGGAAAATTGTGCTCAATTGATAGAAGAAGAATTCAATAAAATGTTTAGCATAAATGATGAGCATGATTGCAATGTTATTAGTGTGAATTCTTTGAATATCCATGATGCTAATGATATGCAAAGCCATAAGCTTGGGGATGCTATATTTGATGAAGATGATATTTTTACTCCCCCTTGTTTTGATGAGAAAATTTATTATGATGAAAGCATGCCTCCTATTTATGATGATTATATTGATGAAAGTGGGTTTGGAAGAGTGGCAACTCTAGGTACTAATGATCCCACTATTTTGGAGGGTGTTGAATCTTATTGTGATAATTATGAAAGTGGATTTGGAGAGGTCATGACTTTATTTAGTGATGAATCCACTATTTTGGAAGAGGTTTCAATTGATTATGACAACAAAGTTGCTATCTATGTTGATTATGGTGATGATATGTATGCTATAAAGAATAATGATAACCATGAAACTTTTCATCATGATTTTAATTTTCAATCCCATGATAGTTATTTTGTTGAGTTTGCTCCCACTACTATTCATGAGAATAAATTTGCTTATGTGGAGAGTAATAAAATTTCTATGCTTGTGGATCATGGAAAGAATGCTTTATGTGATAGTTATATTGTTGAATTCATTCATGATCCTACTGAAAATTATTACGAGAGAGGAACATGTGCTTGTAGGCTTCTCAATAATATCAAGTTTCCTCTCTTTATGTTGAAAGTATTGATGTCATGCTTGTTTTGCCTTCCTATGCTAGTTGATTCTTGTTCCCATAAATTGTTTGCTCACAAAATCCCTATGCATAGGAAGTGGGTTAGGCCTAAATGTGCTTGTCATGTGATTCTTGATGCTCTTGTTATGTTTCAATTCTTTACTCTTATGCGAGCATCATTGAAATCATCATGCCTAGCTAAAAGGCATTAAAGAAAGCGCTTGTTGGGAGACAACCCAACATTTATCCCTACTGTTTTTGTGTGCTCACATGATTAAGATACTATAGTAATCATGTTTTATAGCTTTTGTTTCAATAAAGTGCCAAGTAAAGACTTTGGGATGATGTGGATGATAGTTGATTTGATTCTGTGAAAAAACAGAAACTTTTGTGCCCAGTAACATAATTGTTTAAATTCACTGGAATATGCATTTGATCTGAATTTTTTAAAAGTGCTTTATATAAAAATTGTCAACGTTGTCCTAATTTTTCAGAATTTTTAGAGTTGCATAAGTATGAGAAAAATTCAGATCATTACAGACTGTTCTGTTTTTGACAGATTCTGTTTTTAATACATAGTTTGCTTGTTTAATTGTTTCTATGGCTTATATTGGTCAATATAAATTGTGGAAATGATAGAGTACAGTAGTAATTGTGTGATAACAGTTATGGATCTTGTCTTGACAGTACCAAAGTGAATGATTTGCTCTTTATCATACTAACCAATCTCACGAAGTTCCGTTAAGTTTTGTGTGATTGAAGTTTTCAAGTTTTGGGTGAGATGTCGATATGAGGAGAATAAGGGGTGACAAGACCCTAATCTTGGGGATTCCCAAGGCACCCCAAGGTAATATTCAAGGAATATCCAAGCAACTAAGCTTGGGGATGCCCTGGAAGGCATCCCCTCTTTCGTCTCCAACATTATAGGTAACCTCACTTGGAGCTATATTTTCATTCATCACATGATATGAGTTTTGCTTGGAACGTCATTTTATTTTGTTAGGATTTTATTTCTGTTATTTAGATAATGTTTTGCATCTTTTATTTTAATAAAATTGGCAAGGATAGCCTTCACCATGCTTAGTTTGCAAGTATATGAGTTGCTGTTTTCAAACAGAAAGTTTATCGCTGTTGCAAAATTTCCCGAGAAAAGTTAGAATGCGATAAAATGTTGACACTTTTTGAAGAATAAGCTATTACAAATTTTATACAGTGTGGTAAATTTTCAGAATTTTTGGAGTTAAATAAGTATGAATCTTCTTGCATCCTTTACAAACTGTCCTGTTTTGACAGATTGCTGTTATGTTTGCATTGTTTGCATATGTTTGCATGTTTAATGATTCTATTTGAGGATAGGAGTATTAAATATGCAGAGGCATTTAGCATGCAATTTTAAATTATAATTTTAGTGACTTGCTAAAGTTGAGAATGATAAGGTTATTGCATTGATTTATACTAACTTATCTCGCGAGTTCTTGTTGAGTTTTGTGTGGATGAAGTTTTTAAGATTTAGGGAAACCGTGATATAAAAGGAATTAAGGAGACACAAAAGCTCAAGCTTGGGGATGCCCAAGGCATCCCAAGATAATATTTCAAGAAGTCTCAAGCATCTAAGCTTGGGGATGCCCCGGTAGGCATCCCACCTTTCTTCGTCAACAATTATCGGTTAGTCTCGGCTGAGCCTAAGTTTTTGCTTCTTCACATGATGTGTGCTATTCTTGGAATGTCATTTTATTTTATTTTTTGCTTGATGTTTTATTAAAATACTTAGATATGAAGGTTTTTAAATAAGAGAGAGTCCTCAAATGGCTACCCATTTACTTAACTACTCGCTTGATCTTCACTTATATCTTTTTGGAGTAGTTTGTCATTTACTCTTGTGCTTCACTTATATTATTTTGAGAGTTGATAATAGTGATGACAATTTGCACAAGCTATGAAATTGGTCCCAAAGTGATGGATATTCAAGAAGGATATAATAAAAACTTTCATGTAGGTCATTGGATATGATAAGTTTGATTCCTTGCAATAGTTTTGCGATATGGAGATAGTAATATGTGAGTCATGTTGGTGAGTAATTGTGCTTTAGTAAGAATATTGGTGTTAAGGTTTTTGATTCCCTTTGCAAGCATGAAATTCAATAGTTATGCAATGAAGTTACATCCTACTTGTGGTGCATTATTCGGTGTTAGTTATGCTTAATGCTCGTTTATGTGAATTTTTGTTTCTTGGTTGGTTGCTTCTCAATATTTTTGATAGCCTCCACTTGTACTAAGTAGAAATACTACTTGTGCATCCAAAATCCTTAAACCAAGTTTTGCCATATGAGTCCACCATACCTACCTATATGCGGTATTTCCGTGCCGTTCTAAGTAAATTTGTATGTGCCAACTCTAATTTTCAAAATGAGTTTCCTTTTTGTGTGCCCGTACCGCTCATGAAGCAGCAGAGGGTGGACAATATTTTCCATGCTAGATGCGTTATTCTCAAGGTGAGTGTTTATTCACTTGTCATTGAACGAGAGTGTGGCAAAGGTAATAGGGATGCCCAGTCCCGAAATGCAAAAAAAATATTATTTATGTTGTTCAATAATAAATTCCTTGGAAAGTGTGGGTATGGAAGGCACCCGTGGATACGACTAGCCATGGATTGTGAAAGGATGGTGGAAAAAGGAATAAACTTTATTTTATGTTTGGGAACCGCCTATGATGTATCTAGCATGGAAAGTGTTGGGAATTACTCGGTTGTTTTTGTTGATGGGAAAAGTATGCCTCCCAAAATATTTTTATCTCTCAATTTAAGCTTTGAGCTCTAGCACCTCTACAAATCTCTGCTTCCCTCTGCGAAGGGCCTATCTATTTAATTTATGCAATTTTTATTTGAGTCTCCATCTTCTCTTATAAAGCACCAACTAGGGAGCACTATGATCATACTTGTGCATTGGATGTAGCTAATATTCGAGTGTGTTTCATGAATGGATCAATGATTGAGCATGATGGGCTAGGGATAACTTTATTTAGTGTTGATATTTTGAAAGACATGGTTGCTTGATATGCTTGAGTATTGATGTCCTCATGTCAAATTATAGACTATTGCTTTGAATCATGCAAATCCAAATGTCCATGCTATAAAAGAAAAGACAATATGAGGAATATGATAGGTAGCATTCCACATCAAAAATTCCATCTTCAACTGCTACTTTATCATGATAAGTTTTATGAGAAAGAGTTGCTGTTATAATGCTAGGAAAAGTGATTGAAATTATCATTGATCAAACTTATGCACTATGCTAGCATTCACACTTCATAAATTATTTCTTTTATCATTTACCTACTCGAGGACGAGTAGGAATTAAGCTTGGGGATGCTGATACGTCTCCAACGTATATATAATTTATGAAGTATTCGTGCCATGTTTACAACAATTTTATATGGTTTTGGTATGATTTGCATGGAACTAACCCAGACTGACGTTGTTTTCAGCAGAACTACCGTGGTGTTGATTTGTGTGCAGAAATAAAAGTTCTCCAAATGCAATGAAACTTTTTGACAATTCTTTTTGGAACAAAATAGGCACTAGAAGCTTCGTGGGAGGACCAGAAGGTGAAGGAGGTGAGCACAAGACACCTGGGTGCGCCAGGAGGCCCAGGCACGCCCAGGTGGGTTGTGCCCACCTCAAGGCCCATCTTCGCGTGATTCCAACGCTGAAAAATCCTATATATGCAGAAACCTCCAGAAATAACCCTAGATCAGAAGTTCCGCCACCGCAAGCCTCTGTAGCCATGAAAAACCAATCTAGACCCCGTTCCGGCACCCTGCCGGAGGGGGAAATCATCACTGGTGGCCATCTTCATCATCCCGGCGGCCACCATGATGAGGAGGGAGTAGTCCACCCTCGGGGCTGAGGGTTTGTACCAGTAGCTATGTGTTTAATCTCTCTCTCTCGTGTTCTTGAGATGTCACGATCTTGATGTATCGTGGGCTTTGTTAATATAGTTGGATCATATGGTGTTTCTCCCTCTCTATCTTGTTGTGAATTGAGTTTTCCCTTTGAGATTTTGTTCTTATCGGATTGAATACTTTTATGGATTTGAGAACACTCGATGTATGTCTTGCTATGAATACCCATGGTGACAATGGGGTATCATATTGATTCACTTGATATGTGTTTTGGCACTCAACTCGCGGATTCCCAAAGTGACATTGGGGTAATCTATGCATAGGGGTTGATGCACGTTCTCGTCTTTGTTTCTCCGGTAGAAATCTTGGGGCACTCTTTGAGGTTCTTTGTGTTGGATTGAGTATTATGAATCTGACATTGTTTGATGCATATCGTATAATCAACTCACGGATACTCGTGGTGACATTGGAGTATCTAGGTGACATTAGAGTTGGTTGATGTGTATCATATGGTGTTATTTTAGTACGAACTCTTGGTTAGATCGATCGGAAAGAATAGCTTGGTGTTATTTTAGTACGAACTCTAGGATAGATTGATCGGAAAGAATAGCTTTGAGGTGGTTTTGTACCCTACAAACAATTTCTTCTTATGTTCTCCGCTAGATAAGAACTTTGGAGTGATTCTTCATCGCACGTTGAGGGATGGTTATATGATCCAATTATATTAGCATTGTTGAGAGATTGCACTAGCGAAAGTACGGACCCTAGGCCTCATTTTCAAGCATTACAATACCGTTTGTGCTCACTTTTGTTACTTGTTACCTTGCTGTTTTTTATTGTTACTATTACAAAAATCAATATCTACTATCATTACTACACTTGTATCACCATCTCTTCTCCGAACTAGTGCACCTATACAATTTACCATTGTATTTTGTGTGTTGGGGACAAAAGAGACTTTTTATTATTTGGTTGCAGGGTTGTTTGAGAGAGACCATCTTCATCCTACACCTCCCACGGATTGATAAACCTTAGGTCATCCACTTGAGGGAAATTTGCTACTGTCCTACAAAACTCTGTGCTTGGAAGCCCACCACGAGTCTACAAGAACAAGTTGTGTAGTAGACATCACCTTGGCCCAATCAGAGGCCTTATCACGGGCAAGTTATGTTCCAACGGCAAGGACCGAGCCAAGCTTGACGAGTGGTTCCGATCCCCCGCCCTAGATCAGCTCGAGGAGCTTAGTTTTAATGATGGGCATATGCGCTCGCTGCCAACGTCCGTGCTCCGCCTCGTGCCCACGATGCGCCTCGCCAAGTTCATGAACTGCCACTGTCGTGGTTCTAAGTCTGACAGTAGAATAGGGGGTAGGTATGAGGAGGCAAGATCCTAGCTACGGTGAGGTTGTGCACGCAAGATTTACGAGTTCAGGCCCTTCTCAGAGGAAGTAACAGCCCTACGTCTCGGTGCCCGGGGGCTCGGTCGATTGGATATGCGTGAAGTTACCGGGGGTGCGAACCCTTGTGCCCGAGGAGGGGGGTGGCTTATATAGAGTTCGCCAGACCCCTCCAGCCCTCAGTTACACAGGATTCAATGTACATAAAGATAGGACGTTACTGGTAACGCCAGCAATAAAGGCATATAAATGATCATTAAGACTACGGAGTGAACGCCTGACCGTTGCCGTTCTGAGTGACTTTAGATCTTCTGTCTTCCGAGTGATTTCTGATGTGGTCGAGTGAGTACACTCCGGTCGAATGGAATTGGGTTTTCCGAGTGGAATGCTTCTGGTCGAGTGAATGATATTGTCCTTTGAATATCCCTGACTTTAAGGTAATGTCCTTGGGAAGGGTGTCTAGGTCAGGCCTATTACCCTACCCCAGGTACATGTCATCGTCATTAGCCCCCGAATGGTTCAGGGTTCGAGTGGAAAAAGGAGTTGAAGATGGTTCTGACCTAGTTTTCACGCTTCGGGAGCGTTTTGCTTAGATTAATGAACCACGTAACGACTTCGACTTCACTTTCAGTCGTCTTGATCCATTCCTAAATTATCGAGTGAATTTTTTTTATAAGCTTCAATTGTGGTCATGGTATGAGATCTTTGGTGCGAGTGACTGCGCTGTCGTTCCCGGATCTCACGGGATTCGAAATTTGGAGAAGCGTGCGGGACGGAGAGGCCTGCAGTAAACAAAACAGATTTGGCAGGGACGCCTCGATCCTCGCACCACCTTTCTCGCCACATTCCGAGCACGCGACTGTTGCGGGATTTGATGGGATTGCTTGGGCCCACAAGTCAGTCACTCGGCAACAAGTCCATATAAGGCGTCCGGGCCGGTGCGTTTGGCACTGTGCTCTTCATCCCCTTTTTCTTCCCCTGTTTCCTCACCGCATTCGCCATCACCTTCGACGCCGCCGCCCCGTCCAAGCGCAGCCTGCTGCGATGGGAAAGGAGAAAATGGCGGCCCTGGAGCTTGCGAAGAAGGCAACGGCGGCAGTGAAGGGCAAGAAGACGAGTCAGGGCGGGTCGTCATCTAGGTCCGGCCTGCCGCCTGGCTGGATCCAGGGCGACTGGATCAGATCCACGATCCGGAAGGAAGACATGGAGGATCTGGTCGAAGGGGGCTTGATTGCCCACTAGTCCTGGCGATTGCCGGGGAATGAGACCGAGCCGCAGCCGCAAGAGGGTGAGTGCGTCCTCCTCGCGACTCATGTCGACCGCGGTTTCTCCTTGCCTCCACATCCCTTTTTCCGGGCTTTCTTGAATTTCTTTGGAGCTCAACTTCATCACTTTTCCCCCAACACCATCACCTATCTTGCTGCATATGTTTCCCTGTGTGAGAATTTCTTGGGCTGTCGACCGCACTGGGGTCTTTTCAAACATATATTCACATGTCGCTCTCAAGCCATAAAAAAGTCCAATCCGAGTGATGAGAGAACACTTGTGATCCAGATGTGCGGGGGTCTGGGAATTCAGATGAGGGGTAGGAGCACTTTTCCGGCTATGACGCTACCCAATTCAGTTAGAGGGTGGCAGTCGACCTGGTTCTATTGCAAAGACCAGCCGACTCCTGGTCAGTCGACCGGGCTTCCTTCCTTTTCCATGGATCGAGTCCAGCCGCCCTCTACTTTGAAAGTGAACCCAGAGGAGAAAGCAGAAGTGAATATGCTAGTTGACCGAGTAGTCCAGTTAGTCCGCGATGGGGTGACTGGTATGGACTTGCTTGAAATATTTCTCAGTCGACGCATCCAGCCACTCCAGGCTCGTGATCATCCTATGTGGATGTACTCGGGTATTGATGACACCACTCGGATCCACCCGGAGGAGGTCACCGGGGAGGTAGTGGAGCAGTGGCTGCAAGGCATCACTGGTAACAAAGATAACCCCAGGGGGTCCCAGAGGGTCCCACCATTCGACAAGACCAACGAACTGGATAAGGTACAATCTTCAGTGCCGAATGTCCTTTGCTCTGATTTCCTATTTAGGCTTCAATCCGATTGATATTTGTATGATTCTTTGCTCTGCAGATATATACTGAGATGTACTCGATGCCCAACGGGGAGCAGATTGGAACTCTGATGACGAGAGTGATGAAGAGCGCGAAGACTCGAGCAGTGGTGAGGAGGTTGATTCTCCACCTCGCGTGGAAAAGCGTTCCAAGCAGAAGCACAACCCAGCAAGTATCCGGGGTAAAGTGGCGGCACCGACTAGACAAACTTCGAAGCGCACTCGGACATCTTCTCCGGTGCCGACTGAGAAGGCCCCGAAGCAGCTCAAGACTGCGCCGTCAAAGCCACGGAAGGCCTTGCCCAAGATCAAGGTTGATGTTCCCGTCGCCTCTGCGTAAGTGTTTCGTTTTCACCCTTTGCTCCAAGAATCTTATATCAGTTGTCGACCCATTCTCTTGCTTGACCGAGTGAACCTTGAAATTTGCAGTGCTGCTACCTCTGGGACTTCTTCTTACAAAGATGATGATGACGAGGAGATGGAGGACGCGATCACATCCAAAGCGGGTATGACTCCTGTTATCTTGTCTTTTCTTTGCTAACCACTTCTACAGTCGACTGAACTCTTGTGGTCGATTCTTTTGCAGCTCCGCAAAATGTTATTGAACTTCCAGATGATGATGAAGATGTGCCACAGAAGCTCATGGGAAGGAGGAGCAGGACCTCGGGCAAGAAGGCACTAGCTAGCAAGACGCCTCAGTCGACGCCGGCGGCAGAACCAGCTATCCAGCAGCCCGGGGACCTCAACCGTGCTTCTGTTACTTTTGCAATTCCCTTGTCGAGTGGTCATCCTTCAGCGTCGACTGCACAGGCCCCTGCTTCATCTGTGCAACTTCATGCCTCAAGCTCTCAAGCTACTGCAGCTGATCCACCATCTCTACTTTTCACCGCCCATCATGTCCCAGAGGACCAAGTGAGTGCTGCCAAGGAAGCCATACACCAGGCAGGCATTATGATGGAGCAGATGAAAGTGGTGCGCGAGGCCAGTCAAGCTGCCTATGATGCCAGCTCAGCACTCCAGGCCAATGTCCAGGTTAGCTTACTTCCGACTGAACTCCATCTTGACGCTTGTTCTGTTAGGATATGATATTTAGAAACTGCTGCTTTATTTTCTGCAAGACGTCCGTGGATGAGCGTTTTAGAACCTTAATTGCACACCCATTGTCAGTCTGTACACCCACTGGGTGTTTTAATTTCCGTTGAGTAGTTTTTCCACTTGAGTCGACTAGGTTGTGTCGATTGAATCTCTGAACCAGTGGGGGCACGCTGAGTGCACCCACTGGGTGTAGTCCCCGAGACCGCCGTCGAATGTTTGATTCGGCGGGGGTCTTTGAACAGAACTTTTCCACTCAGTCTGGGCAGATCATGTCGAGTGGAACCTGGACCAGTGGGGGCACGCTGAGTGCACCCACTTGGTGTAGTCCCCGAGACCGTAGTCGACTGCGGGCAATCGGCTATGGTCTGAGTTTTTTTTTCTCTGACTGGACGGACCAAGTCAATTGAAAAGTCGAACCAGTGGGGGCACGCTGAGTGCACCCACTGGGTGTAGTCCCCGAGACTATTGTTGAATGTTTGATTCGGCAGTAGTCTTAGAACTCTTTGAACTTGTTACTTTATTGCTCGGAAGCAACCAATCTTTGTGTCTGCCGACTGACTATCTTCTGAACACAGAAATCTTGTGATCTTAGAGCCCGGTTCGCTGACTTGGAGCAGAAGTAGATCCAGCTCAATCTTGATCTAGAGTTGGCTCAGAATAACTTGCAGAAGGCTAAGGATGACGCTGCTAGTAAGGAAAGCTTGTCGACTGGTTCTCTTGCCATCTTTTCTCCTCCTTTTTCTGATTCGAATGTTATTCTTTCTAGAAACAATGAGACAGGCTTTGGAGAAGAAGGACCTTGACCTTGCGGCTGTGAAGAAAATAGCAGAAGAAAAAACGGCACTCGCTGACCAAAAGCTGGCCTCAGTCGGAAAGTTGGAGGAAGAGAATACCAAGCTGAAGGCTGCTCTCGATGAAGCCAACAAAGAGGTAACTCGACTGAAGAAGGATAAAGGGACCCTGACTGACAAAGTGGAAGACATCACCTGCAAGAGGGACGAGCTAGAGAATTATCTGGGAGGACTCGCCAAGAAGTTATTCCTCATGCTTGAAGGTACTTTTCCCTGTCCGATTGATTTGCTTTCGTTGACTCATCATATAACTTTCGACTCATTATTTCTCTGTGAGTGCAGAATTCTGTCAAAACTTCGAGGAAGAGACTGGACGAGTCGAGACAAGCTTGGACCCCATCAACTCCCCTTTTAAAGATGAAGCTGCCATGAACGTGCTCCGACTGGAGTCTCACCTTGCCAGCGCCATGAATTACCTTGCTCAACTGAAGGCTGCGGTGTCGCGGATCGACACGGCGCTCTGGCCAAGGGAAACGCTCCAAAATGACCTCGAGTCTTTGGTGACTCGACTCAATGAGATTCCTGGTCGAGTGCAGGAATGGAAGAAGTCCTCTGCTCGATGCGGTGCCGACGTAGCTCTGTCCCTGGTTCGTGTTCATTGCAAGGAAGCCAAAGAAGAGAAGCTAGCAGCAATCAAGGTTGCCAATACCAAGAAACTTGACTTCTAGTCCTTCATGGAGACTTTTATTGCTGCTGCTACTCGAATTGCAGATGGAATCGACCTGGATGAGTTCGTCGAGCCTGCCAGCCCTCCTACGGAGTGAACAAGATTTTTATGATCCGATTAAATTTGCCTCGATATGCCGAGTGGTTTTGTAACCGTTAAACTCCTTCGGGCTTGATGCCCGAGTACTTTAATCTGCGGTCCAGAACCTCATGGGATTTGTCCGAACTTAGTTTTTCCTTAAATATGCTTCTTTTTATTTTCGAGTGGAACTTGTATCTTCACTCGGAACAGACTTTTGTTCTTGTGATGCAATTCTGAGGAGAGGATCGCGGACGACCTGCACTTCGTCATCCTTGCAGATCAGGATGGAGCACACATTGTACTTGTGGCGTAGCTCTGAAGAGAAGGTCGTAGACAACCTGCACTTCATCGTCCTGACGGATCAGGATGGAGCGTGTTTTAACTTAGGTGAGTACAGAACTGCAGCTAAGCCCCCGAGTGAGAGGGTTATTCTTCACTCGGTGGGATTTTTCAAACTTAGGCGAGTACGAAACTGCAGCTAAGCCCCCGAGTGAGAGGGTTGCTCTTCACTCGGTGGGATTTTTCAAACTTAGGCGAGTACGGAACTGCAGCTAAACCCCCGAGTGAGAGGGTTGCTCTTCGCTCGGTGGGATTTTTCAAACTTAGGCGAGTACGGAACTGCAGCTAAGCCCCCGAGTGAGAGGGTTGCTCATCACTCGGTAGGATTTTACAAACTTAGGCGAGTACAGGACTGCAGCTAAGCCCCCAAGTGAGAGGTTTGACTCATCACTCGTAGGATTTTACAAACTTAGGCGAGTACAGGACTGCAGCTAAGCCCCGAGTAGAGGTTGCTCATCACTCGGTAGGATTTTTACAAACTTAGGCGAGTACAGGACTGCAGCAAGCCCCCGAGTGAGAGGGTTTTGCTCACACCTGTAGGGAATTTTTTAAACTTAGGCGAGTACAGGACTGCAGCTAAGCCCCCGAGTGAGAGGGTTGCTCATCACTCGGTAGGATTTTACAAACTTAGGCGAGTACAGGACTGCAGCTAAGCCCCCGAGTGAGAGGGTTGCTCATCACTCGGTAGGATTTCTTAAACTTAGGTGAATCGGATTCGCGGCTAAGCCACCCACTGGGGGATTTTGGACACATGTATTAGTAACAACAATCATTTAGGAGACTGTAAAACCATGTCTTTGATAAACAAACTGAAAGGTACTCCTTATTACATCTCATCAGTCTGAACACTTAAGTATAAAAACGGCAGAGTAGCTCCGCATTCCAAGCGCGTGGCTCGTCTTTATTCTGCTCCACATTGTAGAGGTGATACGCTCCGTTGTGGAGCACCTTGGTGACGATGAAGGGACCTTCCCAAGCGGGGGCAAGTTTGTGAGGCCGTTGCTGGTCCACTCGGAGCACAAGGTCCCCTTCCTAAAATGCTCGACCCTTCACATTTCTGGCATATAATCGATGAAGGTCTTGCTGATAAATGGTCGATCGGATCAAGGACATCTCTCTTTCTTCTTCCAGAAGGTCAACAGCGTCTTCTCGAGCCCGTTCTGCTTCGGCTTCTGAAAAAAGTTCTACTCGGGGTGCATTGTGAAGCAAGTCACTCGGCAGCACAGCCTCAGCCCCATAGACCATGAAGAAGGGGCTTCGACCGGTCGACCGATTTGGTGTTGTTCTTAATCCCCAAAGGACTGACGGTAGCTCATCTACCCAAGCGCCGGCTGCATGCTTGAGGTCGCGCATCAATCGAGGTTTCAGCCCTTTGAGAATCAAACCGTTCGCCCTTTCTGCTTGTCCATTCGACTGAGGGTGGGTGACTGAAGCATAGTCGACCCGAGTGCCTTGGGAAGCACAGAAAGCTCGGAACTCATCTGAATCAAAGTTTGACCCATTATCCATGATGATGCTGTGCGGAACTCCATATCTAAATGTTAACCCTCTGATGAAGCTGACAGTAGTACTTGCTTCCAGGTTTTTGATAGGTTTAGCTTCAATCCATTTAGTGAACTTGTCGACTGCTACAAGCACATGGGTGAAGCCACTCCTGCCAGTCCTCAGAGGTCCGACCATATCTAATCCCCAAACAGCAATGGCCAGGTAAGTGGAATAGTCTTCAAGGCTGAAGCAGGTTTGTGGGACATGTTGGAGTAGAACTGACAGCCCTCGCACTTGTCAACTATTTCCTTTGCCATCTCATTTGCCCGTGGCCAGTAAAACCCTGCTCGGTATACTTTGGCCACGATGGTCCGAGAGGACGCATGGTGACCACAGGTCCCTGAGTGGATATCATTGAGGATCATTCGGCCTTCTTCTGGAGTGATGCATTTCTGAACGACCCCAGTAACACTCTCTCTGTAGAGCTGTCCACCCATTACCGTGAAGGCTTTGGATCGACGGACAATCTGACGAGCCTCTTCTTCATCCTATGGAAGCTCTTTCCTCAGAATATATGCAATATATGGCACTGTCCAATCGGGAATGATGACCAAAACCTCCATGATCAAGTCAACCACAGTTGGGATTTCAACTTCAGTCGGATCAGTGGAGCTCTTAGGCTGTGGGGGCTCTTCAGTGAAGGGATCTTCTTGAACTGATGGTGCGTGAATATGCTCCAAAAACACATTGCTGGGAATAGGCTCCCGCTTGGAACCTATTTTCGCCAAGTCATCAGCTGCTTGATTCTTCAGTCGGGGTATATGGTGGAGCTCTAGCCCTTCAAACTTCTTTTCTAACTTTCTCACTGCATTGCAATAGCCAGTCATAGCTGGGCTCCTGATGTCCCACTCCTTCATCACTTGATTAACCACTAAATCTGAGTCGCCGTAAACCATTAGGCGATGGACGCCGAGTGAAATGGCCATACGCAACCCGTACAGAAGTGCCTCATATTCAGCTTCATTGTTGGAGGAATCAAAGTGAATCTGGAGAACATATCTGAGGTTGTCGCCTCGTGGAGATACCTGGACTACCCCAGCGCCTGAACCATTCAACATCTTGGACCCGTCGAAGAACATAGTCCAATGTTCCGACTGTATCTGGGTCGGTAGCTGCTGTTCAATCCACTCGACGAGGAAATCTGCTATTGCTTGAGATTTGATCGCTTTCTTTGCCTCAAACTTGATATCCAGCGGAAGGAGTTCAATCGCCCACTTTGCCACTCGACCAGTTGCATCTCTGTTGTTCAAAATTTCTGACAACGGAGCGTCGCTGACGACTGTAATCGAATGATCTGAGAAGTAATGCGCAACCTTCTTTGTGGTCAAGTAAATTCCATAGACAAGCTTCTGATAATGTGGATATCTCTGCTTGGATGGGGTTAAGACTTCAGAAATATAGTACACTGGGCGTTGAACCTTGTAAGTTTTACCTTCTTCTTCCCGCTCGACCGTGAGTACTGTACTGACAACCTGTCCAGTGGCTGCTATATAAAGCAGTAAAGGCTCTTTGCTGATTGGAGCAGCAAGCACCGGCTGGGTGGAAAGCAGGGCTTTGAGCTCTGCAAACGCTGCGTCAGCTTCAGGAGTCCACTCGAACTTATCAGATTTCTTCATTAGTCGGTAAAGAGGCAATGCCTTTTCACCAAGACGAGAGATGAATCGACTCAAAGTGGCCAAACAACCAGTAAGCTTCTGAACGTCGTGTACACACATAGGGCGTTTCATTCGGAGGATTGCACCAACTTTCTCTGGGTTTGCATCGATCCCACGTTCGGAAATGAGGAAACCGAGTAACTTTCCACCTGGAACTCCAAATGTACACTTCGACGGATTAAGCTTGATATCATATCTTCTCAAATTGGCAAAGGTTTCAGCAAGGTCAGTCAGCAGGTCGGAACCTTTACGCGACTTAACCATGATGTCATCCATGTATGCTTCCACATTCCGACTGATTTGAGTTAGCAGGCACTTCTGTATCATGCGCATGAATGTGGCACCAGCATTCTTGAGACCAAAGGGCATGGTGACATAGCAAAAGCACCCGAATGGGGTGATAAAAGCTGTTTTTATTTCATCAGGTCCATACAGTCGGATCTGATGCTACCCGGAATATGCATCCAGGAAGGACAATCGCTCACATCCCGCAGTCGAGTCGACTATATGATCAATGCGGGGGAGAGGAAAATGATCTTTCGGGTAGGCCCGATTGATATGCTTGAAATCAATGCACATACGAAGTGAATCGTCCTTCTTGGGAACCATGACAACATTGGTGAGCCACTCGGAGTGGTAAATTTCAAGGATGAACTCAGCCGCCAGAAGCCGAGCCACCTCTTCGCTGATTGCCTTTCTCTTCTCCACAGCGGACCGACGGAGATGCTCTTTAATGGGTTTTGCCTTTGGATCGACTCGCAAACAGTGCTCAGCCAGTCCCCTGGGTACACCCGGCATGTCAGACGGCTTCCATGCGAAGATGTCCCAGTTCTCACGGAGGAACTGGATGAGCGCTTCTTCCTATTTTCTGTCGAGTGTTGTTGAGATATGAGTCAGAGCAGCATTGGGATCGGTCGGGTGAATGTGAACAGGCTTTGTTTCACCGGACGACTGAAATGCAGACTCTGAAGCAGGCTTCTTAGCACGCAACAAATCACTCGGATCTGCAGTCTTCTTATATTCTTCCATTTCTACTGCTGCCATCTGTTCATCGGCTATCTTAGAGCCCTTCTGGAGGCACTCTTCTGCTCGTTACCGATTACCAGTGACTGTGATCACACCCCTGGGGCCAGGCATCTTCAGCTTGAGGTACACGTAACACGGTCGAGCCATGAAACGGGCATATGCAGTTCTGCCCAGAATAGCATGATAGGCACTGTGAAAATCCACAACTTCAAATGTCAACTTCTCCTTACGGTAATTCTTTGAATCACCGAAAACCACGTCAAGAGTGATCTGGCCGAGTGAATCAGCTTTCTTTCCTGGAATGACACCGTGGAATCGCATGTTGCTCTCACTGAGCTTGGACATCGGAATGCCCATCCCACGGAGGGTCTCAGCATATAAAATGTTCAAGCCGCTGCCACCATCCATCAGAACTTTGGTCAGTCGGGTGCCCCCAATGACTGGGTCGACCACCAACGCTTGCCTCCCGGGGGTGGCAACGTGCGGTGGGTGGTCAGATTGGTCGAATGTAATGGGAGTCTTTGACCATTTCAAATATGTCGTCGTTGCCGGAGCAACCATGTTTACTTCTCTGTTGATGGCTTTCAGTCGACTTTTGCTTTCAATGTCAGCAAAAATCACCAAAGTGGAATTGACGTTAGGAAAACCGTCATCATCTTGTTCCTTGTCCTCATCCTTGTCAGACTCTTTTTCCTTCTCATTGGGTTGTTTCTCTCGGAACTGCTGGATTAGGAGCCGACATTGTCGAGTGGTATGTTTGGGATAAATCAGATTACCCTCTTCATCCTTCTTGGTGTGAATGTGACATGGCAAATCCAACACATCATTCCCTGCTTGATCTTTCACCTTCTTGGGGATCCAGGGCCCTTTGGGCTTCCCCTTGAATTTTCCTTGAGTTACAACTGCAGCTTCACTAGGACCTGCTGGCTCGGCTTTGCGTTTCTGCTTCCGACCTCCTCTGGTGTCCTGGGCGACTGGCTTGCCTTTCCACTGCGGAGTCGATCCTCTTCTTCACCATTAGCGTACCGAGTGGCTATTTCCATCATTCGGGTCAGAGACATATCTCCTGTCCGACCGAATTTCAGGTTAAGCTCTCGATATCGAATGCCCTCCTTGAAGGCGCAAACTGCTTGGTGTTGGGATACATTTTCTACTGTGTGATGTAAAGTGGTCCATCTTTGGATGTAATCCCTCAGAGTTTCATTCGGCTTCTGTACACAATGTTGCAATTCTGTCAACCCTGCAGGTCGTTTGCATGTGCCCTCAAATGTCCTGACAAACACTCGGGCTAACTCTTCCCAGCTGAATATACTGCCTGGAGCCAACTGATTCAGCCATGCTCTGGTCGATCCTTCCAACATGAGAGGAAGATGTTTCATAGCTACCTCATCATTTCCACCACCGATCTGAACAGCTACTCGGTAATCTTCCAGCCAAGTGTCAGGCTTCGACTCACCGGTGAACTTACTAACCATAGTCGCCAACCTGAAGTTGTGAGGGATCTCAGCAGCTCTGATGGCTCTGCTAAAACACTCGGGACCTGAAACAAGTACTCTGCTTCCACTCGGGCGATCTCTGTCTTGCCCTTATCTGTGTGCTCGGTTCCTGTCGACCAAACCTTGCACCAAAATTGACCTCGCATCAAACCCTGGCTCTCTTGGGTCGATTGGCGCCCTCCGCTCTTTGCTGTACGGGCGCCTGTCATCATAATGCCGGGGCACATATGATCCGCCTCTCGGAGGGGGCGTAGGCACTCGACGGCGGTCATCACGACCGAGCCGATGATCGAACTGCTCGTGGTTCCGACCCAAGTACTGCTCTTGGCGATGCCCACGTCCCTCACGACGCGGAGGCGATCTTGGGCTATGAGCCGATTGGACTGTATCAGCCACCACAGATCTGCTATGGATTCTGTTACGCGACTGAGATACTGCAGTGTTTTGCTCTCCTGCTGCCCGGAGCAGAGCCCGGATCTGCATCAAACCTCGTCCAGCCTCCGACTGGGATGGCTGGATGGACTCTGCTATACGAGCTGTAGCCGTAAGATTCTGAATAGGAGTGCGGTATACCTGAGGTTGAGGCGGGAACAATTGCCGCCGTCGACTGGACTTAGGAATCTGCTGCCGAGCACGTTCGTCGAGTGCATGCTGAAGGTTCTCCAGTCGAGTGCGTTCAGCCAAAGTGGCCAAGCACGCTGCCTCCAAGGCCCGAGCCTCAGAGGTCTCTCCGACGATGGGCGTGTGGAGTGCCTCCTCGTTGCGGCGGTGGAGTTCCTCCCTCCGCTGCGAAGAGAGGGTTTCGAGGTGGTATTCCTCGTGAACATGCGACGGATCGCCACCGCTGTTGCCGCCACCGTTGCGACGCATGCCAGGTGGGCTACGCGGTGTGTCGACCATCAGGACCTCTGCCGCAGGGTCGCTGCTGTCGCACTCGGATAGGGTCTCGACGGAGCCAGTCGACAGATCGAACAGGCCGTAGAGAGATTCATCGGGCTCGATTGCCGCGACTTGAGGGGTGGCCGACTGACGTGCCACCGCATGCTTCACCCACCGCTGAAGCCGCGATCGACCGGATCTCTTGCGATGGCGAACAACGGGGAACGAAGACACTGCAGGAGCCGACCGATACTAGGTCGACGGCTGCCGCAGAAGGACGCCGCGGACACACGCGCGAAAGTGCGTCGCCCCGCGGACGGGGAGTGTCTCAACGTCGAGGGGGGCCTCTTGGAGCCAGGCGGAGTCGTCGGCGATGAAGACGAGCGCGCCGAGACGGATCTCGCGGCCCTCAGCCGAACCTCCACCAGAAACCATGATGATGGGAATCGGAAAAAATCGCAACCTCACCGGAAAGTCGCTAAGACACCTGCCCCACGGTGGGCGCCAACTGTCGTGGTTCTAAGTCTGACAGTAGAATAGGGGGTAGGTATGAGGAGGCAAGATCCTAGCTACGATGAGGTTGTGCACGCAAGATTTACGAGTTCAGGCCCTTCTCGGAGGAAATAATAGCCCTACGTCTCGGTGCCCGGGGGCTCGGTCGATTGGATTATGCGTGAAGTTACCGAGGGTGCGAACCCTTGTGCCCGAGGAGGGGGGTGGCTTATATAGAGTTCGCCAGACCCCTCCAGCCCTCAGTTACACAGGATTCAATGTACATAAAGATAGGACGTTACTGGTAACGCCAGCAATAAAGGCATATAAATGATCATTAAGACTACGGAGTGAACGCCTGACCGTTGCCGTTCTGAGTGACTTTAGATCTTCTGTCTTCCGAGTGATTTCTGATGTGGTCGAGTGAGTACACTCCGGTCGAATGGAATTGGGTTTTCCGAGTGGAATGCTTCTGGTCGAGTGAATGATATTAACCTTTGAATATCCCTGACTTTAAGGTAATGTCCTTGGGAAGGGTGTCTAGGTCAGGCCTATTACCCTACCCCAGGTACATGTCATTGTCAGCCACCCCCCCCCCCCCTTAATGACGCGTCCGCTCTTTTTCTACCACGACTGAAGCACCTCGAGCTTGTCACCGTCTGCATCCCAAAGGATGACATGGAGCGCCTGCTCCGCGGCTGTACTGCACTCGAGTACCTTTGTCTTCAAGCGGTCAATGGGTTGAGTAGCTTCCACATCACCTCCATGACTCTCCGGACTATTTTTGTGTGTTGCTGGTGCTGCAACAAGAGATCACAAAAGGTGCACCACAATATGGTCATTGAGGACACACCTTCACTTGAGAGATTACTTGTAGTTGATCAACAAGGTCCAACAAGAATCAATTTCAGTTCTGCGCCGAAATTGACAGTGGTGGGCTACTCGTCTATCAAACACTCCGAACTTGTTATTGGATCCACACCCGTTCAGGTACAACAGTCGCCTTCTACCTCTCCTTGATATCAACATTATTTCTAATTTTTAAGATGTATGTTCGTCTGTCATCCAGAAAATGATTCCGACAAGCTTGACCTCGAATCTGCGCACAGTGAAGGTCTTGGCACTAGAATCTATCGGCCCCAACCTGCACCAAGTTGTCAGTTTCCTGAGATGCTTTCCATGCCTGGAGAAGCTGTATATCAAGGTGATGTTCCTTTCTTGTTAAATGTTAACCATAAGGGAGTTCAATTTTTGGCACCTTTTCCCAAGTTTACAATGACAATGTGCTATGATTTCTGAAGGAATTTTGGAGGATTTCAGTATACATTTTCCCCTATATTGGTTGCTTGATTCATATTATTACAATCCATAAGCATTTCTCCTTTGGATTCATCTGTACTAGTTTTCTTAGGGAATTTTTCATCCACTCCAACCTCTTGTGAAGAAGGCTAAATTTTTCTAGATTGTAATCAAATGCCCATGTTAATCATGTCGGATCGAAGATGGCACGTTAGTGCATTTTACAAATCCTGCAAACCAAATAGGCCTGTAGTAGTGTTCAAAACTGCATGTAGGGACTAACACGTTCTCTTCTTTTGCAGATAATATTAGGCCCGGTGGTGGATAATGTGATACAATATAACAATCACATCGAATGCCTAGATCTGCATCTCTCAGAAATTACTTTGAACTCATACCGAGGGACCTTACCGGAGATTATATTCGCCAGGTTCTTTGTTGTCAAAGCAAGGGTGCTGAAGGTAATGAGGTTTGCCCTGCATTTATTTCGCAAAAATGAATGGTTTGTTGATCAGCGCCGGCAGCTGCGGCGGAATGGAAAAGGCTCCGAAAAAGCTGAATTTCATTTTGGAACTTCAGATGACAGAGTAATCGGAAGTCATCGTGTTAACCCCATACATGACTTGTCAGTGGTTGATCCCTTTGCAGAAATGATGAGGTTTCGAAACAAGCCTTACAAGTGGTAATATTAGTTTGAACCTCTCTTATATCCATGTTCAGCTGATCAGCGCGGGCGTTTGCAGCTGAATGAGCTGAATTTCATTTCTAATATCAGTTTGAACCTTGTAATCTTCGAATTTGAGCCATATAACTCTGGAATTTGAACCTTGTAATATTCCAGGTTTTTGTGGTACAATCATTGAAATGGCATCGTATGAGACTCATATATTGGTAGTACTATTTTAACCTTAATATGCAATAGACTTAGATTTTATTAACCATTCTCGAATGTGTTTCCCTTGTCGATCTCATAGCAAACAATCTGTATAGCTAACTCGACTGCGATATTCTACATTATTGCACACAGTTGGTTTCTTCAACCGTGTGCCCTGTAGAGCGCCGAATTAATTATCGCACTCAAGTGTCCATCATCACCCTTCTGTGTAACTTTGACCTCATCACGCACAGGTAAACTTATGATCGAAGTCACACCTCTTCTAGCTGACGAGTGGCCAAACTAGGCGGGCGGGAAGCTTGCGCGGTTGCGCGTGGTAAACTGCGCGGTTGCGCGGGAACAGGTTCACCAACGATACATTTGGCGCCTCAAACGAAACGCGTGTGGGGTGCTCAAGCATGCATTGGAATCCTCCGCTATGAACGCGGTGACAAGACATGACTATTACAGGCCGGTGGGCCCCCATTTATTACAGCGGCCATTTAACCCTTGTGCCTCTTCAACCTTTCGATCGCGCCCCAGTATTGCAAGAAGCACACCCACCATGACAAATTCTTAGAGGGTATCCTGCGCGGCTCCCATGGCGCTCCGAGCAGCTGACGACGACGAGCAGCAGTTCACCATGCATGCCGTGGTGGACACCCATAGAAGGTTCACGAAGCTCTCAGTGGTGTACACCTACAACCCGGTCTGGGTGGAGCACTCCATCCACATCATGGAGTTGTTGCTTGTTGAGGAGAAGTAAAAGGTGGTCGGGTTTGACCTCGAGTACACCCGCGCTCGTGTCGGGTCTCGTCCCAAGGTCACCGTCGCCCAGATGTGTGTGCACAATCATGTCTCGTCTACCTGAAAGTGCGTTATATCGATTAGAGGGGGGGTTAATAGGCGATTTTTATGAATTCGTCACTGAGGAAATACTACTTGAGGAATTTCCTAAGCAACGAACTACAAGCAGCGGAATAAGTACTCAGGTACATGGATAACAAAGCAGAAGCATAGTCATCATGATGAAATGAAACAAAACAGAGCACAGGTAGCGTGTAAACAGGATAAGCAGGCTGAAGACAAAGTGACTGAAGAAATAGGAATGAGGAAACTGAGAAAGTCTTCAGTCAAAGTCTTCAAACAGTAACGATCAAGTACACAGCAAGTATGCTAGCAAATGAAAGGGTTGAGGAAATAGAACCAGTAGCTTGGTGAAGACAGTGATTTGGTAGACCAGTTCCAACTGCTATGACAATTGTACGTCTGGTTGGAGCAGCTAGGTATTTAAACCTGAGGACACACAGTCCCTGACACACAGTCCTCACCGTATTCTCCTTGAGCTAAGGTCACACAGACCTCGCCCAATCACTTAGGGTAAGTCTTCACAGGTGACTTCCAAACCTTCACATACTTGGTCACTCGGCAATCCACAATTCCTCTTGGATGCTCTAGACCATGACGCCTAACCGTCTGGAGGATGCACAGTCCTCAAAGGTAACAAGCGTCGGTTCCACACAGGAACAATTTCTTCAGTGATGCTCAATCACTTTGGGTTTTAGGTGTTGGGTTTGGGTTTTTCCTCACTTGATGATTTTCGCTCAAAGTCCTTGGAGGATGGGATGCTCTAAATGACAAGTGTCAGTTTCTCTTGGAGCAGCCAACCAGCTAGTGGTTGTAGGGGGCGGCTATTTATAGCCTAGGGAGCAGCCCGACATGATAAGACATAAATGCCCATCAATGATATGACTGTTAGGTGGATAGGATATTTTGGACAGCTGGCGCATAGCACAGCAACGGTCGGAAATTTGAGCTCTCAAATTCCTCAAGGCTATCATGATCCTCACTTGTAGGCAATCCGCACTGGCGAATTCCTAACTCCTCAGTCAAAACAAATTCCTCAGAGAACAAAAGAACTTCGTCTTTGTCACTGAAGAACTTGACTGAACTGTATGAGATTTCCAATGGCTTCACTCGAAAGGATTGGTAGGTGTAGGATTTGAGTTGAGCATCACTTGGAAACTTTTCCTTAGTTTTACCTCGACCCCCTTTAACAGTACGGTGTTTCCTATGACTCAAGAAAGGGAAAACAAAACTATGAAAACAAAAGTCTTCACGGTTCATAATCCTCGCATCAATATCAAGTCTTCAAGGTCACACCAATTTCCTCATTTTCAAAGTCTTCAAGAAAACCAAAGTCTTCAACTGAAGACATTCATTTTTAGGGGTCAACTTTCTTCGTAAATATCAAACTCCTCATTGACTTATAGAACCTGTGTACACTCACAAACACATTAGTCCCTTAACCTATAAGTCTTCAATACACCAAAATCACTAAGGGGCACTAGATGCACTTACAATCTCCCCCTTTTTGGTGATTGATGACAAATAGGTTAAGTTTTAAACGGGGATAAAACATATGAAGTGTAAATACTGATATTGAGGAATTTGATTGCAAGATATAGAGGAACTCCCCCTGAAGATGTGCATATTGAGGATTTTGCTTTGGATTGCAAATGCACATTGTAGAGTAATATCATGGAGATCTCCCCCTATATCTTGTAATTCATACACGCATTTAACATATGATATGAAGAATTTGAAATGCATGATGAAATATGGTGTCTGACGAAATTCAGCATGCGTGCATTAAGGTACTTGAGGAAATAAGCATGCAGAAAGCAGTTCAAAAGTATCAGACCACCATAGGACTTAAGTTTACAACTCATCAGATCAAACACCTCAGAAGAGCAAGAGTTGTAACTTAACAGGAAAAAATAGCCCATATATAAGACCCGCTTGAAGACTAACTCAAATTTCTCCCCCTTTGTCATTGAATGAGCAAAAGGGACAAAAAATGAGGACTAACACCCCTGAAGAATATCATCATGATGTCGATGGAGGAGCGCCAGTGTTGTTGGGGTCGTCCGTTGAGGTAGGGCCTGCCGCAGTGTCGTTCAAATCTTCAGCTTCATCCGTCTCGCGCGATGAAGAATATGAACTGGCAACAAGCTGAGGAACTTTGACCTTCTTGAATTTCTTCGAAGGTGGCTGAGACCAGTCAAAGTCCTGTTGGAAGCCCATCTCGTTGAGATCTTCAGCACTATAAAGATTCGACAGAATAGCCCAAGTGCAGTCAAAGACTTCATGCAAGTAGTAGTGATTATTCTTCACAGTGTTTTGAGTGACTGTCATGTTCTGAAGAATTGCACCAAACTGACGCTTGACCCACTTGTGATTTCGATCAACTTTCTGATGAAGACTGAGGAGAAGTTCACGATCACTCATCACACGCAGAGCTGTTGCTTGAGGATTTTGCTTTGAAGCTTTGGCGGCAGAATCTTGTGTTGCAGAGTCATCATTGGTGGAATAGGATGCAGCTTTGCAAAACTGTCCATCCAATGGACGAGTGCCTTTATCTATAATAGCAGCCTTGCCCTTCTCATCGGCTGAGGAAATAGTCCGCTTCAGGACTTCAATAGATGGCAAATAGCTGAGATGATTCTGAAAGTCAGCCTGATAATGAATTGAAGACCTTGATCTGATGAATTTCATGATCCAGGGAGCATAAGGCTTCAACTCAAAAGGTGACTGAGCAGCATTGGCCAAAGTCCTCATGAAGAAATCATGGTAGTTAATGGGAATGCCATGTATCATGTTGAACAGCAGATTCTTCATGATGCCAACAACCTCTTCTTCATTAGAGTTGTGGCCCTTGATTGGACTGAGGGTTTTGGTCAATATGCGATATATCATCCTTGGCACATAGAGCAATTCCTTCACAAGGAAGGTGGTCCTTGGAGCTTGGCCAGCCTTCAAAGGCTTCATCAGCACTTGCATCAAATGATTTGAGAGTTCAGGTTCCTCATAGATGAGCCTAGCACCTTTAGTGGGAGGACTGACTGGGACGGCGTGAAGCAATTCAGAGGCCGGTGCTTTGTAATGTGTATTTTCGGTCATCCAGTCAAGCACCCATGAATTCACATCTTCAACATTTCCAGTGATATGCAGTGTGGCGTTGAATTGAAGAATGAGTTCTTCATTCCAGTTGCAGATGTCAGTGCAGAAGTTAAGCAGCCCAGCGTCATGAAGAACACTGAGGACTGGATGGAAGCAAGGAAGCGACTCCATATCCACATGAGGAATTTGCTCGTGGTCAAATACCATGTTCTTACCAAACAGGAGGGAAGAGTAATAGTTCATTTGACTTGCTGTCCAGAAGCGCTTGCGTCGCAGTCTTGCAGAGTCATAGGGATTGTAATCCGTGAAGAAATGATGCTCAGCAAAGAAATCATCAGCGTTGAATTTCTGCTTCTTGGCATGAGGATTTTGTGGCTTGGGCTGAAGATTAACAGTTGAAGTCTTCACAGCCGCTTGGCGCACAACCTCTGGAGCCACAGACTAAGGAATTTCCATAGCAATTTCATCAGCAGCAGTCTTGGTCTTCATTTCTTCAGCATTAGTAGCTGGAACTTCTTCTGGAATAGAATGAAGTGAAGATTGATGTCCTTCAGAGCCCGTATGAATTTCTTCAGTCTGCACAGGGGACTGAGGAATTTGTTGCAGAGGAGTGGTCAATGGAGAATTTGGATGATGTCTTTCCCAATAATCATCATTGAGAACTGGTGTAGTAGACCCAATGTCCACATCCTCATCTTCTTCATCAATTTCTTCAACGCCTGCCTCTTCAGCTGTGAACTGAGGCACGGGCGATGATACCAGTGGGGTTGAAAGGATATCATTCACTTCAATTTCTTCATCCAACTACTCTGAAGTAGCAGCAAAAGGATTCGCTTCATCACTGTCATCTAGAATGACATATTCCTCACCAAAGGGAACAATTTCCTTTGATGGCATGCTTGAGATAGGAACAACATCAATGGGGTTGGTGTACGAGCTTTGCAAAGTCTTCACTTTTTTGGGAGCTGAAGACTCTGCAGTTTCTGATGCTTTCCTTTTCTTCACAGCTGCCTTTTCTGCAGCTTTGGTCTTCTTCACTTCTGATGCAGAAGGAAGGTGGATATCTTTCATCTGTGATGACTTTGCAGGAGGAGCAGATGAAAGTGGTGCAGTTTCTTCAGGCACAACTGATGCAATTGCCCTGGCTTGATCAGATTCTTCAGGCGCAACATCATATGCTTCAGCTGACCTGAGTTGTTCTTCAGGCGCAACATTGGAGGTTGCCCTGGTATTTCCTTCAGGAACTGGAATTTCTTCAGCAGCCCTGGTACTTTCAGTTTCTTCAACAGACTGATTTTTATCAGCTGTGCTAGCATTCTCTTCAGTAGGCTGAGCAGATGCATCAGCCTGAGGAATTTGTTGTTGCGTTGGGGCTGCAACATTCGGGTTGAACCCCTTGGCCATTCTGACAAATATGACTTTGGCACCTAGCCAATCTGCACGATATGCGTCAAATTCATCGTTGAGAGCTTTGATCTCCTTTTGCAGATTCACAAGTTCTTCAGGAGACATCTTCACAGCATTCTTCTTCAGAAAGCGCTCCTTCTTGTATTGAGCTTTCTTGACTTGCCTGGCCTTCTCAAATTTCCATTTTTCTTCGGCTATGAAGGCCGTCAACATGTGGCTCTGGCCAGGAGTGAGGTTCAATTCAGGCAAAGGAGTATTTGGATCCTTGTGCCATAGATCGATGAAATCAAGGATCCTTTTAGGATCCAGCATGAGTGGCACATCACTGCCTTTGGCTCTAGTGGCCTTTTCTTGCTTGTCTTTGATGATCTCAGCAAGTTCTTCATCATCAGCATCATCGTCATTAGACGGAACTTGGAAGGCAACATGCTTCTTATGAGGACTTGGCCTTGGGCCTCGTCCAGCAGTGGCCTTTTTCTTCAGCAAGATTGGACCAGTTGAAGACTGTGGCGGAGCTGAGGAACTTGCAGATGCTCCTGAGGCAATAGAGATTCCTGTAGTCCATTGGCACGTGGCAAGATGCATAGGTGCTGAGGACTTTGCAGCTGAAGTTGAAGACTTTGTGCTAGCTGAGGGAATTGGTGCTGCCCTTGCTGTGGTTGCCTGAGGAATTGGCAGTGAGGGCTTTGCAGTTGAGGAACTCGGCTTCACAGCAGATTTCTTCGGCATTGCCTTCTTGGGCTTGCTAGCAGAGGCCTCAGCAGCAGCAGAGTCTTCATTGAATTTCTTCACTACTTCCTTTGCTACTTTAGCTAATTTGGCTTGGCGCTTAGCCCATTCCTTGGGAAATTCCTCACCGCGCCTGATACTTGAGGGATCAGCTTCTTGGCCTGGTGCCAATGGAGGTCTTGGACATGGAGGGTTAATGGCGAATTTCTTCATGTACTTGGGAGTAACATAACGATATTCCCTCCATTCCTTAGCCCATCTTCTCTCAATTCTCTGTATGCGCACTTTGCGCTGAGTCTTGGTCTCTTTGCCATGAGTTGCTTCATCAGGAGTACAGTATTCATCATAGATGTCTTCAGGAATTTCAAAAGCTGTATTTGTTTCAGGCCTCTTTCCTCCCTTCTGAGGTCTTTTACCATCAGCCATTTTCTTCACTTGAGGGTTTTGAACAATTGATGTTTCTGAGGAAGTGTGCAACTTATCTTCGAGGAACGCTGCAAATGAGTTAAGTTGATGAGAACCTAGTGATTCAGCAGCAGACATTTTGTACCTGTGAACAGAGTATAGGTGCGAAGAATTTGGAGAGGTCATATGCATTCTCAGAAATTTTTCAAAAGAAATCAAGTTTGAGGAATTTGACCAGGGGAGTCTTGAGGAATTTCACTAAGCATTCTTGACTTAGGTTCCAGAGTTGTATAGATTAGAAAATCCACACAATTGAGGAATCTTGAAGAAAAACATAGCTTAGAGAAACAAATCAAGATACAGAAGCATTCGAGAGTTTATAGAATGGGAAGTTGAAGAATAAACACCTTTTGAAGATTTTGTGAAATCATTAGAATCAAAGTAGGGCAGTAAAATCAGATTTTAATTACCCTGGACGAAGAACACGATGAACTGGAAGTGGAAGTGGAGAAGTTCGTCCGTTCAGATCTCCCACGCCCTAACTTGGCGGTGAGAGACAGCTACGGCGACGGCAGAGTGAAGATTTCCGCGGCCGGCGTAGTACGACGGCGACGAGGTCGAGGTAGTGAAGCTCTTCCTCACCGGCGATGATGGAGAGTAGCGGCGGCGCTAGGTCAGAGAGCTCGAGTGAGGGAGGGCGTTCGAGCGGAGTAAATGAGGTCCGAGGAGGGCGAGGGGTATTTATAGCCGAGGGGAAAAACTGCCCATCCGAAGGTTTTGGACGAACATGCCCCTGACCCTTGCCATCCTAGCGACATGTGTCACCCACGTACAGAGAGATGGGGATCGTGGTAGATCGTGGGTGAGTAGTTTAATCCTATCGCGGGATGCGGAACAGTTTGAGCGGCAAAAGCCGAAAATTCAGATATGAAAATTTTAACGTTTCGTTCGCAAATTCTTCAGCTGTCAAGGGCACAATGAAGACTTTGAACGGGTTTCAAATAGAACGCACATGAACAATTTGTGAACAGACTGGGTTGAGTTTAGCATAGAGGGGGAACGGGTCCGATCACATTCACTTAGAAGAAAATCAACTTGAAGAATTAGCAATAAGTGAATGCTGTTGAGGACATGAAAAACTCAATTATATATATAGTCAATGAAGAACATCAGTCGAAATTTTTTGAAGACTTTGCACGTTGAAGAATTTGAAAGTTGAAGAATTTGAAAATTGAAGAATTTTCAAAATGAAGAAAAACTCAATTTTGAAGATTTTCAACTTTTGTGGTGGCGTGACCCACCGTATAAGAATGATGATTTCAGACACCGCATACAATTGTCGTAGGGATCTGAGAATCAAATTCTTCATTAATTTCTTCACACTTAGAGGGTTAGTCTTCATTGATTGAAGAAAAATGTTACTTCGTGTGTTGCACATCTAAGTCATCAATTTTGCATAAGTGTTAGGATGTGTGTCCTTTTCAAAGAACATTCGAAGATTCTAAGATATTTAGCTCACACCGCAACTTGCTAAATCTCTTCTCATCCAAGGGCTTGGTGAATATATCCGCTAGCTGTTCTTCAGTCTTCACGTGATCAATAGAGATGTCGCCCTTCAACACATGATCTCGAAGAAAATGATGATGAATCTGGATGTGCTTTGTCTTTGGGTGTTGAACAGGGTTATGAGCAATCTTGATGGCACTCTCGTTGTCACAGTAGAGTGGCACATTCTTCATGTTGATGCCATAGTCCTTGAGGGTTTGCTTCATCCACAGCAATTGAGCACAGCAAGAACCAGCAGCAATGTACTCAGCTTCAGTAGTAGAGAGTGATACGCAGTTCTGCTTCTTCGAGGACCAACATACTAAAGATCGTCCGAGGAAATGGCATGTGCCTGATGTTGACTTGCGATCCACACGATCACCAGCATAGTCAGAGTCAGAATATCCAATGAGATCAAAAGCCGAGCCCTTGGGATACCATAATCCAAGTGTTGGAGTGTGAGCTAGATATCGAAGAATATGTTTCACAGCCTTATGGTGTGATTCCTTTGGTGTAGCTTGAAAACGGGCACACATGCAAACACTAAGCATAATATCTGGCCTAGATGCACATAGATACAGTAAAGAGCCAATCATGGAGCGGTATACCTTTTGATCGAAGTCTATACCATTTTCATCGGTGCATAGATGGCCATTTGTGGGCATAGGGATTTTGACGCCTTTGCAATCTTGCATACCGAATTTCCTCAGAACGTCCTTGAGGTATTTCTCTTGAGAAGTGAAGATGCCATTGCGTTGTTGACGAATTTGAAGACCTAAGAAGAATTTCAATTCTCCCATCATGGACATTTGATATTCCTCACTCATCATATAACCAAATTCGTCACTGTAACGTTGGTTAGTACAGCCAAAGATAATATCATCAACATATATTTGGCACACGAATAATTCATCATCATATGTTTTGGTGAAAAGAGTTGGGTCGAGTGAACCAGGTTTGAAGCCTTTCTTCATGAGGAATTCCTTCAGAGTATCATACCACGCCCGAGGGGCCTGCTTGAGGCCATATAGGGCCTTATTGAGTCTGAAGACTTGATCAGGATGCTTAGGATCTTCAAAACCTGGGGGTTGAGCAACATATACTTCTTCCTCAAGCTTACCATTGAGGAATGCACTTTTCACATCCATTTGATATAAGATGATATTATGATGGTTAGCATAGACAAGCAATATGCGAATAGCCTCAAGTCTAGCAACAGGTGCAAAAGTTTCATCGAAATCAATTCCTTCAACCTGTGTGTAGCCTTGAGCTACAAGATGAGCCTTGTTCCTCACCACTAGGCCATTTTCATCTTGTTTGTTGCGGTAGATCCATTTGGTGCCGATGATATTGTGCTTGCGTGGGTCTGGTCGCTTGACAAGTTCGCACACCTTGTTCAGCCCGAATTGATGTAATTCCTCTTGCATCGCTTGAATCCACTCAGGCTCCAGAAATGCCTCATCAACTTTGGTGGGCTCTATGATAGAGACGAAAGCAAAATGCCCACAAGAGTTAGACAAATGTGAAGCTTTTGAGCGAGTGAGAGGACCTGCTGCATTGATGTCGTTGATGATTCTCTCAATCTGCACTTCATTTGCAACGCGAGGATGAGCAGGTTGACGACTTTGACTTGGCTCATCATTTTCTTCAGATGCACCAGCATGATTTTCTTCACGATCTGGAATGACTTCTTCAGCAGATTCTTCAGTAGGTATGACATCCTCCGTAGCCTTTAGCTTGATGGATTCCTCAGGAGACATTTCATCTAGCACAGGAAGTAGGTGCTCTCTTTGCGAGCCATTAGTTTCATCGAACCGCACATCTACAGTTTCAACAACCTTGTTGTGATAGGTGTTGAAGACTCTGTAGGTGTGTGAGTCCTTTCCGTAACCAAGCATAAAACCTTCATGTGCTTTCGGTGCAAATTTAGAATTGTGATGGGGATCTCTAATCCAACATTTTGCACCGAAGACTTTGAAATAACTCACATTGGGTTTCTTGTCAGTGAGGAGTTCATATGAGGTCTTCTTGAAGAATTTGTGAAGATATACCCTGTTGATGATGTGGCATGCAGTATCAATTGCCTCAGGCCAGAAGCGACGAGGTATCTTGTATTCATCAATCATGGTGCGAGCCATCTCAACAAGAGTCCTGTTCTTGCGCTCCACAACGCCATTCTACCGAGGGGTGTATGGGGCAGATAACTCATGAGTAATACCAAGTTCATCAAGATAGTCATCAAGACCAGTATTCTTGAACTCGGTCCCATTATCACTCCGAATATGCTTGATCTTCACACCGAAATTCGTCGAAGCCCTTGAGGAAAATCGTCTGAAGACTTCCTGCACTTCAGTTTTGTAAGTAATGACATGCACCCATGTGTAACGAGAATAATCATCAACAATGACAAAGCCATATAGAGATGCTCCATTTGTTAGTGTGGCATAATGAGTAGGGCCAAAGAGGTCCATGTGAAGCAATTCAAAAGGACGAGTGGTAGTCATGATAGTCTTCGAGGGGTGCTTGGCTCTGGTCATCTTTCCAGCCTCATAAGCCCCACAAAGATGATCTTTGAGGAATTTGACACCCTCAATGCCAATGACGTGCCGTGCTTTTTCTTCACGAGCATGTGTAAGTACCTCATGCCAGCATGACCCAGTCGTCGATGCCATAGCCAGCCTTCTAAAGCTTTTGCAAGTAGACAAGTGGCAGGCTATGGTCCTGCAGAGAAATCAACAATATACAAGTCTCCTCTCCTAAAGCCTTCGAAGACTTTGGAATTGTCAGATTCCATGAGCACTAAGCAGCGATATTTGCCAAAGACAACAACCATATCAAGATCACAAAGCATTGAGACAGACATGAGGTTGAATCCGAGGGACTCGACAAGCATGACTTTGTCCATGTGTTGATCCTTTGAGATTGCAACCCTACCTAGACCCAATACCTTGCTTTTGCCTTTGTCTGCTTAGGTGATATGCTTCAAATGTGATGGAGATGAAGGAGTGTTCATCAGTAAGCTCTTGTCACCGGTCATGTGATTAGTACATCCACTGTCGAGGACCCACTCAGTAGCTTTGGGTAAATCATCCTGCAGATGAATTAGTGCATCTTACGAACACATGTCTTCAGAGTGAAGAATATGACATCAATTTCATCAGACAGAATTTCATCAATTAATGCAACATATGTATATATAGCAGTATGAGGACATGGGAAATGAATGAATCATTCCTTCATGATTAGCTTGCGTCCTTTCAAGCATTTCAGGTCTCCAGAAAATTCTTCAGACGATTTAGTTTGTCTGGAGACCTGACCCTGCATAAGAGGTTAGTTCTTTTTCTTCACCACCCACATCTGGTGGGGTGCCAAAGAGTTCATCATTCTGCGAGCTCCATAAGAGAAAGGTGGCATTGAAGCCAAAGCGCTTCGTTTCACAGGAGAGGGATTAGTATAGGCATATGAGTAAGCAGAGAAATTCTTCGAGGACTTATGAACATAATGATTTGAAGAATAATGTACATAATCAGAACTCTTAGATTTTCCCTGTGAAACAGAAGCATTAGCATGATGATGATCATATGAGGACTTGGATCCACATGAGGAATTTGATCCATAAGAGGACTTGGATCCATATGAAGACTTCGGTCCATATGAAGAATTTGATCTGGGGTTCCTATTCTTCACAGGTGGTGTCATGAGGACATTCACCTGAAGACTTTCAAGGCACCTTTTGGGAACCCAGATTTTCTTCATAGGGGGACCATTCCTGCAGTTAGTTCCAACGTATCTAGCAAATACTTCACCATTCTGAATTTTGAACAATTTATAGTTGGAGTCAAATGACTCATCAGATGAATATGACGATTCAAAAGTAAAGCCAGATAAAGTGGATGGATCTACGGGAGATCCCTTTGCAGCAACCCATGAGGTTTTGGGATACTGCTCAGGTTTCCAGTAGGTTCCATCAGCATTGAGTTTCCTCTCAAAGGCAATACCCTCTTTCCTAGGGTTCCTGTTCAAGATTTGCTTTTTGAGCACATCACAAAGAGTCTGATGCCCTTTGAGGCTTTTGTACATGCCTGTCACATACAATTCCTCCAACCCTGCATTTTCGTCAGTGATACTAGTGGTATCCTCAGATGAGGAATTTGTGACCACAGAGATAGTTGAAGAATTTGTAGCAATAGAAGCATTTGAACTTTCAGGTGAAGAATTAGCAGTTTCACGTTCAATGCATTTCAAACATGGTGGAATAAATTCTTCCTGAGCGGAACTGATCTGTTGAGCAAGCAATGAATCATTTTCCTTCTGATGATCTTCATGACTCACCCTTAGCTTCTCAAGATCTTGCTTTCTTTGAAGAAATTCATAAGAAAGCTTCTCATGATCGGCTAAGAGAGTTTCATGACGACTTTGAAGGTTGTCAAACTTAGACTGTAGTTGCTGAAGATTATCAGTCAGTGTTTGAGTTCGATCCATTTCCTCACCTAACAGGTCATCGCTTTTGTCTAGCATATTTTGAACCCTTTCCAAAGCCTTTTGTTATTTAACAGCAATATTAGCAAGTTTGGAATAGCTGGGTTTGAGGTTATCATCAGATTCATCCTCACTTGATTCAGAGAAGGGATATTTGAATACCTTGGCACCTTTTGCCATGAAGCAATAGGTGGGAGCATAGTCATCGTTGCCATCATCAGCAGTGTTGGGGAAGCCATTTTCCTCAGTGTTGAAGATGGACTTGCTGACGTAAGCAGTAGTGAGGGCTAGGCTCGCCATACCAGAGTCTGACTCCTCAGATGCCTCCTCTTCCTCATGTTCCTCAGATTCAGCTTCAGAGTCCATTTCCTTGCCAATGAATGCCCGAGCCTTCTTGGAACTGCTCTTCTTGTGAGATGAAGACTTTGAAGATTTTGATGATGAGGACTTTGAAGATTTCTTCTTCTTCTTTGAGTCATCTGAACTATCATCCTTGTATTTCTTCTTCTTTGATTCCTTTGCCCACTAAGGACAATCAGTTATGTAGTGACCAGGTTTCTTGCATTTGTGGCAAGTCCTCTTCTTGTAATCACGGGATGAGGAATCTGATCTTGTGTCATCACCTTTTGAAGATTTTACAAAGCGACCACGCCTTGAGAACTTCTGGAATTTCTTCACGAGCATTGCTAGCTCCTGGCTTAGTTCTTCAGGGTCACCAAGGCTGCTATCAGAATCTTCTCCTTCAGATGAGGAAATTGCCTTGGCCTTCAGTGCGCGTGATCTTCCATAGCTTGGCCCGTAGAGATCTCTCTTTTCAGCTTGTTGGAATTCATGAGTGTTCAGCCTCTCAAGAATATCAGCAGGATCTAGTGACTTGTAGTCTCCACGTTCTTGAATCATCAGTGCCAGTGTATCGAATGAAGAATCAAGTGACCTCGGCAATTTCTTCACCACCTCATGGTCGGTGATGTCAGTGGCACCCAGTGCTTGAAGCTCGTTTGAAATGTCAGTGAGGCGATCAAAGGTTTGCTGGACATTCTCATTGTCGAGTCTTTTGAAGCGGTTGAAGAGATTGCAAAGAACGTCAACTCGAGAATCACGTTGAGTTGAGATTCCTTCGTTGACCTTGGACAGCCTGTCCCAGATAAGCTTTGCAGACTCCAAAGCACTCACTCTGTCGTACTGTCCTTTGCTCAGATGGCCACATATGATATTCTTTGCTTGAGAGTCGAGTTGCTTGAATCTCTTCACATCAACAGCGTTCACGGAAGGAGTGACACAGGGAACGCCATTTTCCACAACGTACCAAAGATCGTTGTCAATTGCCTCAAGATGCATGCGCATCTTATTCTTCCAGTAGGGGTAGTCCGTCCCATCAAAGGTAGGACACCCAGCCGAGACCTTGATCATGCCTGCAGTCAACATAACTAAAACTCCAGGTGGTTAAACCAAAATCACACAGAACAAGGGAGTACCTTGCTCTAGTACCAATTGAAAGTGCGTTATATCGACTAGAGGGGGGGTGAATAGGCGATTTTTATGAATTCGTCGCTGAGGAAATACTACTTGAGGAATTTCCTCAGCAACGAACTACAAGCAGCGGAATAAGTACTCAGGTACATGGATAACAAAGCAGTAGCATAGTCATCATGATGAAATGAAACAAAACAGAGCACAGGTAGCGTGTAAACAGGATAAGCAGGCTGAAGACAAAGTGACTGAAGAAATAGGAATGAGGAAATTGAGAAAGTCTTCAGTCAAAGTCTTCAAACAGTAACGATCAAGTACGCAGCAAGTATGCTAGGAAATGAAAGGGTTGAGGAAATAGAACCAGTAGCTTGGTGAAGACAGTGATTTGGTAGACCAGTTCCAACTGCTGTGACAGTTGTATGTCTGGTTGGAGCGGCTAGGTATTTAAACCTGAGGACACACAGTCCCGGACACACAGTCCTCACCGTATTCTCCTTGAGCTAAGGTCACACAGACCTCGCCCAATCACTCGTGGTAAGTCTTCACAGGTGACTTCCAAACCTTCACAGACTTGGTCACTTGGCAATCCACAATTCCTCTTGGATGCTCTAGACCATGACGCCTAACCATCTGGAGGATGCACAGTCCTCAAAGGTAACAAGCGTCGGTTCCACACAGGAGCAATTTCTTTAGTGATGCTCATTCACTTTGGGTTTTAGGTGTTGGGTTTGGGTTTTTCCTCACTTGATGATTTTCGCTCAAAGTCCTCGGAGGATGGGATGCTCTAAATGACAAGTGTCAGTTTCTCTCAGAGCAGCCAACCAGCTAGTGGTTGTAGGGGGCGGCTATTTATAGCCTAGGGAGCAGCCTGACATGATAAGACATAAATGCCCTTCAATGATATGACTGTTAGGTGGATAGGATATTTTGGACAGCTGACGCATAGCACAGCAACGGTCAGAAATTTGAGCTCTCAAATTCCTCAGGGCTATCATGATCCTCACTTGTAGGCAATCCGCACTGGCGAATTCCTAACTCCTTAGTCAGAACAAATTCCTCAGAGAACAGAAGAACTTTGTCTCTGTCACTGAAGAACTTGACTGAACTGTATGAGATTTCCAATGGCTTCACTCAAAAGGATTGGTAGGTGTAGGATTTGAGTTGAGCATCACTTGGAAACTTTTCCTTAGTTTTACATCGACCCCCTTTAACAGTATGGTGTTTCCTATGACTCAAGAAAGGGAAAACAAAACTATGAAAACAAAAGTCTTCACGCTTCATAATCCTCGCATCAATATCAAGTCTTCAAGGTCACACCAATTTCCTCATTTTCAAAGTCTTCAAGAAAACCAAAGTCTTCAACTGAAAGCATTCATTTTTAGGGGTCGACTTTCTTCGTAAATATCAAACTCCTCATTGACTTATAGAACCTGTGTACACTCACAAACACATTAGTCCCTTAACCTATAAGTCTTCAATACACCAAAATCACTAAGGGGCACTAGATGCACTTACACTACCACTACTGCCTGGCCACAAGGCCTTGCGAGCGTTTCGCCAGGTTTGTCGACAGCCCCCACTACATGTTCGCTACGGTGGACATCACCAACGTGATGGAAATATGCCCTAGAGGCAATAATAAAGTTGTTATTATATTTCCTTATTCATGATAAAGGTTTATTATTCAAGCTAGAATTGTATTGATCGGAAACTTAAATACATGTGTGGATACATAAACAAATACCATGTCCCTAGTAAGCCTCTACTAGACTATCTCATTGATCAAAGATGGTTAAGGTTTCCTAACCATGGACATGTGTTGTCACTTGATAACGGGATCACATCATTAGGGGAATGATGTGATGGACAAGACCCATCCGTTAGCTTAGCATATGATCGTTCATTTATTGCTATTGCTTTCTTAATGTCAAATACATATTCCTTCGACTATGAGATCATGCAACTCTCGGATACCGGAGGAATACCTTGTGTGCTATCAATCGTCACAATGTAACTGGGTGATCATAAAGATGCTCTACAGGTATCTCCGAAGGTGTCTGTTGAGTTGGCATGGATCAACATTAGGATTTGTCACTCCGTGTATCGGAGAGGTATCTCTGGGCCCTCTCGGTAATACATGTTGGGAAACGTTGCATGGAAAACAAAAAATTTCTACGCACACGCAAGATCTATCCATGGAGATGCATAGCTACGAGAGGGGAGAGCATCTTCATACCCTTGAAGATCGCTAAGCAGAAGCGTTTATCAACGCGGTTGATGTAGTCGTACACCTTCACGATCCGTCCCGATCAAATACCGAACGTACGGCACCTCCGCGTTCAGCACACATTCAGCTTGATGACGTCCTTTCATTCTTGATCCAGCAAGAGGGGCGAAGTAGTAGATGAGTTCCGGCAGCACGACGGCGTGGTGATGGTGTTGGTGAAGAACAATCTCCGCAGGGCTTCGCCAAGCACAACGGAAACTATGACGGAGGATAAACTAGAGGGGACGGGGTTTCCGGCACATGGCTTGGTGAATCTTGATGTGTCTTGGGTGCTAGCCCTGTCCCTCTATTTATATGTTGAGCCCTGGGGTCGAAACTTGGAGTAAAAGCCTCCTCAAAGTCGGTTTTGCCCGAAAGGCAAGAGTCCTTCTCGGACTCCAGGGCCAGACGCCAGGGTTCCCGGTGTATGGACCCAGATGCCAGGGTCCCTCGCGTCTGGCCTCTGGTCTCCACAAAACTTCCTTTTGCTCTTTCCAAAACCCTAGTGGGCTTTCCCCTTTGGCCCAAATAAAGTGTTCTCATACCCAAACATTTCGGGAAACATCTAAAACCCCTTCCGGTGAATTCCGGAACTCTTCTGAAGACCAAACACTATTATCCCATATATCAATCTTTACCTCTGGACCATTCCGGAGCTCCTTGTCATGTCCGTGATCTCATCCGAGATTCCGAACAACATTTGGTCACCAACATACATAACTCATATAATACTATATCGTCAACGAACGTTAAGCGTGCGAACCCTACGGGTTCGAGAACTATGTAGAGATGACCGAGACACCTCTCCGGTCAATAACCAATAGCGGAACCTGGATGCCCATATTGGCTCCTACATATTCTACGAAGATCTTTATCGGTCGAACCGTTATGACAACATACGTAATTCCCTTTGTCCATCGGTATGTTACTTGTCCGAGATTCGATCGTCGGTATCTTCATACCTAGTTCAATCTCGTTACCGGCAAGTCTCTTTACTCGTTCCGTAATACATCACCTCGTGACTAACTCCTTAGTCGTTTGCTTGCAAGCTTATGATGTGTATTACCAAGAGGGCCCAGAGATATCTCTCCGATACTCGGAGTGACAAATCCTAATCTCGATCTATGCCAACTCAACAAACACCTTCGGAGATACCTGTAGAGCATCTTTATAATCACCCAGTTACGTTGTGATGTTTGATAGCACACAAGGCATTCCTCCGGTATCCGGGAGTTGCATAATCTCATAGTCGAAGGAATATGAATTTGACATGAAGAAAGCAATAGCAATAAAACTGAACGATCATTATGCTAAGCTAACGGATGGGTCTTGTCCATCACATCATTCTCCTAATGATGTGATCCCGTTATCAAATGACAACTCATGGCCATGGTTAGGAAACCTTAACCATCTTTGATCAACGAGCTAGTCAAGTAGAGGCTCACTAGGGACATGGTGTTTGTTTATGTATTCACACATGTATGTAGGTTTCCAATCAATACAATTCTAGCATGAATAATAAACTTTTATCATGAATAAGGAAATATAAAATAACAACTTTCTTATTACCTCTAGGGCATATTTCCTTCAGTCTCCCACTTGCACTAGAGTCAGTAATCTAGATTACATTGTAATGAATCTAACACCCATGGAGTCTTGGTGCTGATCATGTTTTGCTTGTGGAAGAGGCTTTGTCAACGGGTCTGGTACATTCAGATTCGTATGTCTCCATCCTTGACTTGTTCACGAATGGAGTTGAAGCGTCTCTTGATGTGTTTGGTTCTCTTGTGACACCTGGATTCCTTTGCCAAGGCAATTGCTCCAGTGTTGTCACAAAAGATTTTCATTGGACCCGATGCACTAGGTATTACACCCAAATAGGATATGAACTCCTTCATCCAGACTCCTTCATTTGCTGCTTCCAAAGTAGCTATGTACTCCGCTTCACACGTAGATCCTGCCACAACGCTCTGCTTGGAACTGCACCAACAGACAGCTCCACCATTCAATATAAATACGTATCCGGTTTGTGACTTAGAGTCATCCGGATCAATGTCAAAGCTAGCATCGACGTAACCATTTACGACGAGCTCTTTGTCACCTCCATAAACGAGAAACATATCCTTGGTCCTTTTTAGGTACTTCAGGATGTTCTTGACCGCTGTCCAGTGATCCACTCCTGGATTACTTTGGTACCTCCCTGCCAGACTTATGGCAAGGCACACATCAGGTCTGGTACACAGCATAGCATACATGATAGAACCTATGGCTGAGGCATAGGGAATGACTTTCATTTTCTCTCTATCTTCTGCAGTGGTCGGGCTTTGAGTCTGACTCAACTTCACACCTTGTAACACAAGCAAGAACCCTTTCTTTGACTGATCCATTTTGAACTTCTTCAAAACTTTGTCAAGGTATGTGCTTTGTGAAAGTCCTATTAAGCGTCTTGATCTATCTCTATAGATCTTGATGCCGAATATATAAGCAGCTTCACCGAGGTCTTTCATTGAAAAACTCATATTCAAGTATCCTTTTATGCTATCCAGAAATTCTATATCATTTCCAATCAATAATATGTCATCTACATATAATATTAGAAATGCTACAGAGCTCCCACTCACTTTCTTGTAAATACAGGCTTCACCGAAAGTTTGTATAAAACCATATGCTTCGATGACCTCATCAAAGCATATATTCCAACTCTGAGATGCTTGCACCAGTCCATAGATGGATTGCTGGAGCTTGCTTACTTTGTCAGCACCTTTAGGATCGATAAAACCTTCTGGTTGCATCATATACAACTCTTCTTTAAGAAATCCATTAAGGTATGCAGTATTGACGTCCATTTGCCAGATTTCATAATCATAAAAATGTGGCAATTGCTAACATGATTCGGACATACTTAAGCATCGCTACGGGTGAGAGAGTCTCATCGTAGTCAACCCCTTGAACTTGTCGAAAACCTTTTGCGACAAGTCGAGCTTTGTAGACAGTGATATTACCATCAGCGTCCATCTTCCTCTTGAAGATCCATTTATTCTCAATGGCTTACCGATCATCGGGCAAGTCCACCAAAGTCCACACTTTGTTCTCATACATGGATCCTATCTCAGATTTCAGGGCCTTAAGCCATCTGTCAGAATCTGGGCTCATCATAGCTTCTTCATAGTTCGTAGGTTCGCCTTGGTCTAATAACATGACTTCCAGGACAGGATTACCGTACCACTCTGGTGCGGATCGTGCTCTGGTCGACCTACGAAGTTCAGTAGTAACTTGATCTGAAGTTTCATGATCATCATCATTAGCTTCCTCTCTAGTTGGTGTAGGCATCACGGGAACGGTTTTCTCTAATGCGCTACTTTCCAATTCGAGAGAAGGTACAACTACCTCATCAAGTTCTACTTTTCCTCCCACTCACTTCTTTCGAGAGAAACTCCTTCTCTAGAAATTACCCATTCTTAGCAACAAAGATTTTGCCTTCGGATCTGTGGTAGAAGGTATACCCAATAGTTTCTTTTGGGTATCCTATGAAGACGCACTTCTCCGCTTTGGGTTCGAGCTTATCAGCCTGAAGCCTTTTGACATAAGCATCACATCCCCAAACTTTAAGAAACGACAACTTAGGTTTCTTGCCAAACCACAGTTCATACGGTGTCGTCTCAACAGATTTAGACGGTGCCCTATTTAACGTGAATGCAGCTGTCTCTAACGCATAACCCCAAAACGATAGTGGTAAATCGGTAAGAGACATCATAGATCGCACCATATCTAATCAAATACGGTTACGACGTTCGGACACACCATTACGCTGTGGTGTTCCAGGTGGCGTGAGTTGTGAAACTATTTCACAATGTTTTAAATGAAGGCCAAACTCGTAACTCAAATATTCGCCTTCGCGATCAGATCATAGAAACCTTATTTTCTTGTTACGATGATTCTCCACTTCACTCTGAAATTCTTTGAACTTTTCAAATGTTTCAGATTTGTGTTTCATTAAGTAGATATACCCATATCTGCTCAAATCATCTGTGAAGGTCAGAAAATAATGATACCCACCGCGTGCCTCAACACTCATCGGACCACATACATCGGTATGTATTATTTCCAATAAGTCATTAGCTCACTCCATTGTTCCGGAGAACGGAGTTTTAGTCATCTTGCCCACGAGGTATGGTTAGCAAGTATCAAATGATTCATAATCAAGTGATTCCAAAAGCCCATCTGCATGGAGTTTCTTCATGCGCTTTACACCAATATGACCTAAACGGCAGTGCCACAAATATGTTGCACTATCATTATCAACTTTGCATCTTTTGGCATCAATATTATGAATATGTGTATCACTACAATCGAGATTCAACAAAAATAGACCACTCTTCAAGGGTGCATGACCATAAAAGATATTACTCGTATAAATAGAACAACCATTATTCTCTGATTTAAATGAATAACCGTCTCGCACTAAACAAGATCCAGATATAATGTTCATGCTCAACGCTGGCACCAAATAACAATTATTCAGGTCTAAAACTAATCCCGAAGGTAGATGTAGAGGTAGCATGCCGACAGCGATCACATCGACCTTGGAACCATTCCCGACGCGCATCGTCACCTCGTCCTTAGCTAATCTTCGTTTAATCTGTAGCTCCTGTTTCGAGTTACAAATATGAGCAACCGAACCAGTATCAAATACCCAGGCGCTACTACGAGCATTAGTAAGGTACACATCAATAACATGTATATCAAATATACCTTTGTTCACTTTGCCATCCTTCTTATCCGCCAAATACTTGGGGCAATTCCGCTTCCAGTGACCAGTTCCTTTGCAGTAGAAGCACTCAATTTCAGGCTTGGGTCCAGCTTTGGGCTTCTTCCTGGGAGTGGCAACTTGCTTGCCATTCTTTTTGAAGTTCCCTTTCTTTCCCTTGCCCTTTTTCTTGAAACTAGTGGTTTTGTTAACCATCAACACTTGATGCTCCTTCTTGATTTCTACCTCCGCGGCCTTAAGCATTGCGAAGAGCTCGGGAATTGTTTTGTTCATCCCTTGCATATTATAGTTCATCACGAAGCCTTTGTAGCTTGGTGGCAGTGATTGAAGAACTCTGTCAATGACACAATCAACTGGAAGATTAACTCCCAGCTGAGTCAAGTGATTATAATACCCAGACATTTTGAGTATGTGTTCACTGACAGAACTGTTCTCCTCCATCTTGCAGCTATAGAACTTGTTGGAGACTTCATATCTCTCAACCCGGGCATTTGCTTGAAATATTAACTTCAACTCTTGGAACATCTCATATGCTCCATGACGTTCAAAACATCTTTGAAGTCCCGGTTCTAAGCCGTAAAGCATGGCACACTGAACTATCGAGTAGTCATCAGATCGAGCTTGCCAGACATTCAAAACATCAGCTTCTGCTCCTGCAGCAGGCCTTTCACCAAGCGGTGCATCAAGGACATAATTCTTCTGTGCAGCAATGAGGATAATCCTCAAGTTACGGACCCAGTCCGTGTAGTTGCTACCATCATCTTTCAACTTAGCTTTCTCTAGGAACGCATTAAAATTCAAGGGAACGGTAGCACGGGCCATTGATCTACAACATAGATATGCAAATACTATCAGGACTAAGTTCATGATAAATTAAGTTCAATTAATCAAATTACTTGAGAACTCCCACTTAAATAGACATCCCTCAAGTCATCTAAGTGATACGCGATCCAAATCAACTAACCCATGTCCGATCACCACGTGAGATGGGGTAGTCATCAATGTTGAACATCTCTATGTTGATCATATCTACTATATGATTCACGTTCGACCTTTCAGTCTCCAGTGTTCCGAGGCCATGTCTGTACATGCTAGGCTCATCAAGTTTAACCCAAGTATTTTGCATGTGCAAAACTGTCTTACACCCATTGTATGTGAACGTAGAATCTATCACACCAGATCATCATGTGGTGTCTCAACACAATGAACTGTAGCAAGGGTGCATACTCAGGGAGAACACTTTTACCTTGAAATTTAGTGAAGGGATCATTTTATAATGCTACCGCCGTTCTAAGCAAAATAAGATGCATAAAAGATAAACATCACATGCAATCAAAATATGTGACATGATATGGCCATCATCATCTTGTGCTTTTGATCTCCATCTCCAAAGCATCGTCATGATCTCCATCGTCACCGGCTCGATACCTTGATCTCCATCGTTGTGTCGTGGTCGTCTCGCCAACTATTGCTTCTACAACTATTGCTAACGCATAGCGATAAAGTAAAGCAATTACATGGCGATTGCATTTCATACAATAAAGAGACAACCATAAGGCTCCTGCCGGTTGCCAATAAATTACAAAACATGATCATCTCATACAATAACATATATCACATCATGTCTTGACCATATCACATCACAGCATACCCTGCAAAAACAAGTTAGACGTCCTCTACTTTGTTGTTGCAAGTTTTACATGGCTGCTACGGGCTTCTAGCAAGAACCGTTCTTACCTACAGCAAAAACCACAACGGTGATTTATCAAGTTTGTTTTTTTAACCTTCTTCAAGGATCGGCCGCAGTCAAATTCGATTCAACTAAAGTAGGAGAAACAGACACCCGCCAGCCACCTTTATGCAAAACTAGTTGCATGTCTGTCGGTGGAACCGGTCTCATGTACGTGGACATGTAAGGTTGGTCCGGGCCGCTTCATCTTACAATACCGCCGAATCAAAATAAGACGTTGGTGGTAAGAAGTATGAACATCACCGCTCACAACTTCTTTGTGTTCTACTCGTACATATCATCTACGCATAGACCTGGCTCTAATGCCACTGTTGGGAAATGTTGCATGGAAAACAAAAAAATTCTAGGCACACACAAGATCTATCCATGGAGATGCATAGCAACGAGAGGGGAGAGCATCTTCATACCCTTGAAGATCACTAAGCGGAAGCGTTTATCAACGCGGTTGATGTAGTCGTACACCTTCATGATCCGTCCCGATCAAGTACCGAACGTACGGCACCTCCGCGTTCAGCACACGTTCAGCTTGATGACGTCCTCGCCTTCTTGATCCAGCAAGAGGGGAAAAGTAGTAGATGAGTTCCGGCAGCACGACGGCGTGCTGACGGTGTTGGTGAAGAACAATCTCCGCAGGGCTTCGCCAAGCACAACGGAAATTATGACGGAGGATAAACTAGAGGGGACGGGGTTGCCGGCACATGGCTTGGTGAATCTTGATGTGTCTTGGGTGCTAGCCCTGTCCCTCTATTTATATGTTGAGCCCTGGGGTCGAAACTTGGAGTAAAAGCCTCCTCAAAATCGGTTTTGCCCGAAAGGCAAGAGTCCTTCTCGGACTCCAGGGCCAGACGCCAGGGTTCCCGGCGTCTGGACCGAGACGCCAGAGTCCCTGGCGTCTGGCCTCTGGTCTTCGCAAAACTTCCTTTTGCTCTTTCCAAAACCCTCGTGGGCTTTCCCCTTTGGCCCAAATAAAGTGTTCTCATACCCAAACATTTCGGGAAACATCCGAAACCCCTTCCGGTGAATTCCGGAAATCTTCCGAAGACCAAACACTATTATCCCATATATCAATCTTTACCTCCGGACCAATCCGGAGCTCCTCGTCATGTCCGTGATCTCATCCGAGACTCCGAACAACATTCGGTCACCAACATACATAACTCATATAATACTATATCGTCAACGAATGTTAAGCGTGCTGACCCTACGGGTTCGAGAACTATGTAGACATGACCGAGACACCTCTCCGGTTAATAACCAATAGCGGAACCTGGATGCCCATATTGGCTCCTACATATTCTACGAAGATCTTTATCGGTCGAACCGTTATGACAACATACGTAATTCCCTTTGTCCATCGGTATGTTACTTGTCCGAGATTCGATCGTCGGTATCTTCATACCTAGTTCAATCTCGTTACCGGCAAGTCTCTTTACTCGTTCCGTAATACATCACCTCGTGACTAACTCCTTAGTCGTTTGCTTGCAAGCTTATGATGTGTATTACCGAGAGGGCCCAGAGATATCTCTCCGATACTCGGAGTGACAAATCCTAATCTTGATCTATGCCAACTCAACAAACACCTTCGGAGATACCTGTAGAGCATCTTTATAATCACCCAGTTACGTTGTGATGTTTGATAGCACACAAGGCATTCCTCCGGTATCCGGGAGTTGCATAATCTCGTAGTCGAAGGAATATGTATTTGACATGAAGAAAGCAATAGCAATAAAACTGAACGATCATTATCCTAAGCTAACGGATCGGTCTTGTCCATCACATCATTCTCCTAATGATGTGATCCCATTATCAAATGACAACTCATGTCCATGGTTAGGAAACCTTAACCATCTTTGATCAACGAGCTAGTCAAGTAGAGGCTCACTAGGGACACGGTGTTTGTTTATGTATTCACACATGTATTTAGGTTTCCGATCAATACAATTCTAGCATGAATAATAAACTTTTATCATGAATAAGGAAATATAAAATAACAACTTTATTATTGCCTCTAGGGCATATTTCCTTCAATACACATCACAAGAAGCTTGCAAGCAAAGTGACTAAGGAGTTAGTTATGAGATGGTGTATTACGGAACGAGTAAAGAGACTTGCCGGTAACGAGATTGAACTAGGTATGAAGATACCGACGATCGAATCTTGGGCAAGTAACTACCGACAGACAAAGGGAATTACGTATGTTGTCATAAGGTTCGACCGATAAAGATCTTCGTAGAATGTGTAGGAACGAATATGGGCATCCAGGTTCTGCTATTGGTTATTGACCAGAGAGGTGTCTTGGTCATGTCTACATAGTTCTCGAACCCGTAGGGTCCGCACGCTTAACGTTCGTTGATGATATAGTGTTATATGAGTTATGTGATTTGGTGACCGAATGTTGTTCGGAGTCCCGGATGAGATCATGGACATGACGAGGAGCTCTGGAATGGTTAGGAGGTAAAGATTGATATATAGGACGATGCTATTTGGACACCGAAAAGGTTTCGGAGTGAACCGGGTATTCATCGGATCACCGGAAGGGGTTCCAGGAGGCCCCGGGAGGTCTATGGGCCTAATGGTCCAAGGGGAGGCACACACCAGCCCACAAGGGGGCTGACGCGCCCTCTCCCTGGCCTCCGGCCCTAGAGAAGGAAAGGGGGAGGGCTAGCCCCTCCTGCCTTCCCCTCCTCATGGGAGAAAGGAAAGGGGGGCACCCCCTCCTGCCTTCTCCTTGGCGCCAGACAAGGAAGGGGGGCGCTAGAGGGCAGGAGCCCAAGGGGGCCGGCCGGCCACCCTTGGGGCGCCTCCTGGCTGCCTCCCCTCCCCCCACTATATATATATATGAGGGAGGGGGCGCCACACAAGACCACGACAATCTCTTAGCCGTGTGCGATGCCCCTCTCCATAGTTTAGTCCTCCGTCTAGTTTCTGTGCAGTGCTCGGTGAAGCCTTGCGGGAACGGGTTCACCATCACCGTCACCACGCCGTCGTGCTGCCGGAACTCATCTACTACTTTGCCCGTCTTGCTGGATCAAGGAGGCGAGGACGTCATCGAGCTGAACGTGTGCTGAATGCGGAGGTGCCGTACGTTCGGTACTTGATCGGTTGGATCGCGAAGAAGTTCGACTAAATCAACCGCATTAATAAACGCTTCCGCTAAACGGTCTACGAGAGTACGTAGAAATACTCTCCCCTCTTGTTTCTATGCATCTCCATGGATAGATCTTGCGTGTGCGTAGAATTTTTTTTGTTTTCCATGCAACGTTCCCCAACAGTGGCATTGATGTCTACTACGCAACCTTCTTCTTGTAGACTCGTCTTGGGCCTCCAAGCACAGAGTTTTGTAGGATAGTAGCAAATTTCCCTCAAGTGGATGACCTAAGGTTTATCAATCCGTGGGAGGCATAGGATGAAGATGGTCTCTCTCAAACAACCCTGCAACCAAATAACAAAGAGTCTCTTGTGTCCCCAACACACCCAATACAATGGTAAATTGTATAGGTGCACTAGTTCGGCGAAGAGATGGTGATACAAGTGTAATATGGATGGTAGATAAAGGTTTTTGTAATCTGAAAATATAAAAACAGCAAGGTAACTAGTAACAAAAGTGAGCAAAAACGGTATTGCAATGCTTGAAAACAAGGCCTAGGGTCATACTTTCGCTAGTGCAAAGTCTCTCAACAATGATAACATAATTAAATCATATGGCAATCCCTCAACGTGCAACGAAGAATCACTCCAAAGTTTCTATCAGAAAACATAGGGAAAAAACGTGCATCAACCCCTATGCATAGATTACCCTAATGTCACCTCGGGAATCCGTGAGTTGAGTGCCAAAACATACATCAAGTGAATCAATAGAACATCCCATTGTCACCACAGATATCCCATCGCAAGACATACATCAAGTGTTCTCAAATCCAATACTCAATCCAACATAATGAAACCTCAAAGAGCAAGACTCAATTCATCACAAGAAGGTAGAGAGGGAGAAACACCATATGATCCAACTATAATAACAAAGATCACGGTACATCAAGATCGTGCCAAATCAAGAACACGAGAGAGAGAGAGAGATCAAACACATAGCTACTGGTACATACCCTCAGCCCCAAGGGTGAACTACTCCCTCCTCGTCATGGAGACCACCGGGATGATGAAGATGGCCTCCGGTGATGGTTTCCCCCTCCGGCAGGGTGCCGGAACGGGCTCCCGATTGGTTTTTCGTAGCTACAGAGGCTTGCGGCGGCGGAACTTCCAATCTAGGGTTCTTTTCGGAGGTTTCTGTATTTATAAGAATTTTTGGCGTCGGTCTGACGTCAAGGGGGTGCCCGAGGTGCCCACAAGTCTGGAGCCCCCTCCCGGGGGGGGGGGGGGGGGGGGGTAGGGCCCGCCTAGAGGGCTTGTGGACTCCTCGTCCACTTCCTGGCCCAGCTCTTGTGCTTCGGGGGTCTCTTTTGGTCCATAAAAAATCACCGTAAATTTTCAGCCCATTCCGAGAACTTTTATTTCTGCACAAAAAACGACACCACGGTAGTTTTACTGAAAACAACGTCAGTCCGGGTTAGTTATAATCAAATCATACCAAAACCATATAAAATTGTTGTAAACATGGCATGAATAATTCATAAATTATAGATACGTTGGAGGCGTATCAGCATCCCCAAGCTTAATTCCTGCCCGTCCTCGAGTAGGTAAATGATAAAAGAAAGAATTTATGAAGTGTGAATGCTACCTAGCATATTTATCAATGTAATCTTCTTTATTGTGGCATGAATGTTCAGACCCATAAGATTCAAAACAAAAGTTTAATATTGACATAAAAACAATAATACTTCAAGCATACTAATAAAGCAATCATGTCTTCTCAAAATAACATGGCCAAAGAAAGTTATCCCTACAAAATCATATAGTCTGGCTATGCTCTATCTTCATCACACAAAATATTTCATCATGCACAACCCCGATGACAAGCCAAGCAATTGTTTCATACTTTTGGTGTTCTCAAACTTTTTCACGTTTCACGCAATACATGAGCGTGAGCCATGGATATAGCACTATAGGTGGAATAGAATATGGTGGTTGTGGAGAAGACAAAAAGAAGGAGAAAGTCTTACATCAATTAGGCGTATTAACGGGTTATGGAGATGCCCATCAATAGATATCAATGTGAGTAAGTAGGGATTGCCATGCAATGGATGCACTAGAGCTATAAGTGCATGAAAGCTCAACAAGAAACTAAGTGGGTGTGCATCCAACTTGCTTGCTCACAAAGACCTAGGGCAATTTGAGGAAGCCCGTCATTGGAATATACAAGCCAAGTTCTATAATGAAAAATTCCCACTAGTATATGAAAATGACAAAATAGGAGACTCTCTATCATGAAGAACATGGTGCTACTTTGCAACACAAATGTGGTAAAAGGATAGTAACATTGTCCCTTCTCTCTTTTTCTCTCATTTTTTTTTATTTTCTCTCTCTTTTTTTGGGCTTATATGGCTTCTTTTTTTTATTTGGGATTCTTTGGCCTCTTTTATTTTTTATAAAGTCCGGAGACTCATCCCAAATTGTGAGGGAATCATAGCTTCCATCATCCTTTCCTCACATGGGACAACGCTCTAATAATGATGATCATCACACTTTTATTTACTTACAACTCAAGAATTACAACTCGATACTAGAACAAGATATGACTCTATATGAATGCATCCGGTGGTGTACCGGGATGTGCTATGATTAAGAGTGACATGTATAAAAAATATGAACGGTGGCCTTGCCGCAAATACTATGCCAACTACATGATCATGCAAAACAATATGACAATGATGGTATGTGTCATAATAAACGGAACAGTGGAAGTTGCATGGCAATATATCTCGGAATAGCTATGGAAATTCCATAATAGGTAGGTATGGTGGCTGTTTTGAGGAAAGTATATGGTGGGTTTAATGCACCGGCGAAAGTTGCGCGGTACTAGAGAGGCTAGCAATGGTGGAAGGGTGAGAGTGCGTATAATCCATGGACTCAACATTAGTCATAAAGAACTCACATACTTATTTAAAAAAATTATTAGCTATAGAAACAAAGTACTACACGCATGCTCCTAGGGGGATAGATTGGTAGGAAAAGACCATCGCTCATCCCCGACCGCCACTCATAAGGAAGACAATCAAAAAATAAATCATGCTCCGACTTCATCACATAACGGTTCACCATACGTGCATGCTACAGGAATAACAAACTTTAACACAAGTATTTCTACCAATCCACAATTACTGACTAGCATGACTCTAATATCACAATCTTTATATCTCAAAACAATATGCAAGGAATCAAACTTCTCATAGTATTCAATGCTCTTTATATGAAAGTTTTTACTATATCCCTCTTGGATGCCCATCATAATAGGACTAAATTCAAAACCTAAGCAAATTACCATGATGTTTAAGACTCTCAAAATAATATAAGTGAAGCATGAGAGTTCATCAATTTCTTCAAAATAAAACCACCGCCGTGCTCTAAAAAGATATAAGTGAAGCATTAGAGCAACTACCTAGCTCAAAAAATATACGTGAAGCACATAGGGTATTCTAATAAATTCACGATTAATGTGTGTCCCTCTAAAAAGGTGTGCACATAAAGGATGATTGTGGCAAACTAAAAAGCAAAGACTCACATCATACAAGACGCTCCAAGCAAAACACATATCATGTGGTGAATAAAAATATACCCTCAAGTAAATTTACCGATGGATTGAAGACGAAAGAGGGGATGCCATCCGGGGCATCCCCAATCTTAGATGCTTGGTTGTCCTTGAATATTACCTTGGAGTGCCTTGGGAATCCCCAAGCTTAGGCTCTTGCCACTCCTTATTCCATAGTCCATCAAATCTTTACCCAAAACTTGAAAACTTCACAACACAAAACTCAACAGAAAACTCGTAAGCTCCGTTAGTATAATAGAGCAAATCATCACTTAGGTACTGTTGTTAACTCATTCTAAATTTATATTGGTGTTATATCTACTGTATTACAACTTCTCCATGGTTCATACCCTCCGATACTACCCGGAGATTCATCAAAATAAGCAAACAACACATAGAAAACAGAATCTGTCAAAAACAGAGCAGTCTGTAGTAATCTGGAAATTTCGTATACTTCTGTAACTCCAAAAATTCTGAAAAATTAGGAAAACGTAGGAATTTTGTATATCAATTATGTGTAAAAAAAATTCATATCAAAAGCACATTTCTGTGAATTTATAAAATTCCATAACTGGGCACAAAAGTTTCTGTTTTTTCACAGAATCAAGTCAACTATCTTCCACACTATCCTAAAGGCTTTACTTGGCACTTTATTGAAACAAAAAGCTATAAAACATGATTACTACAGTAGCATAATCATGTGAACACACAAAAACAGTAGGGGTAAATATTGGGTTGTCTCCCAACAAGCGCTTTTCTTTAATGCCTTTTTAGCTAGGCATGATGATTTCAATGATGCTCACATAAAAGATAAGAATTGAAACATAATGGGAGCATCATGAAGCATATGACTAGCACATTTAAGTCTAACTCACTTCCTATGCATAGGGATTTTGTGAGTAAACAATTTATGGGAACAAGAATCAACTAGCATAGGAAAGCAAAACAAGCACGACTTCAAGATTTTCAACACATAGAGATGAAACTTGATATTATTGAGATATGTAAATGCATATGTTCCTCTCTCATAATAATTTTCAGTAGAATAATGAATGAATTCAACAATATAACTATCACATAAAGCATTATTTTGATGATCCACAAGCATAGAAATTTTATTACTCTCCACATAACCAAATTCTTTCTCATTCATAATAGTGGGAGCAAACTCAACAAAATAACTATCATGACACTTGATTGGCATAATCCAATTGAAAATTAAAATCATGATGACAAGTTTCATGGTTATCGTTATTCTTTATAGCATACGTGTCATCACCATAATCATCATAAACAACAACTTTGTTGTCATAATCAATTGAAACCTCTTCCAAAATAGTGGATTCATCACTAAATAAAGTCATGACCTCTCCAAATCCAATTTCATAATTATTAAAATAAGAATCAACACCCTCCAAAATAGTGGGATCAATACTACCTAGAGTTGACACTCTTCCAAACCCACTTTCATCAATATAATCACCATAAATAGGAGGCATGTTTTCATCATAATAAATTTGCTCATCAAAACCTGGGGGACTAAAAATATCATCATCATCAAACATAGCCTCCCCAAGCTTGTGGCTTTGCATATCATTAGCATCATGGATATTCAAAGAATTCATACCAACAACATTGCAATCATGCTCATCATTCAAAGATTTTATGCGAAACATTTTATTGACTTCTTCTTCTAACACTTGAGCACAATTTTCCTTTCCATCATTTTCACGAAAGACATTAAAAAGATGAAGCATATGAGGCAACCACAATTCCATTTTTTTGTAGTTTTCTTTTATAGACTAAACTAGTGATAAAACAAGAAACTAAAAGATTCAATTACAAGATCTAAAGATATACCTTCAAGCACTCACCTCCCCGGCAACGGCGCCAGAAAAGAGCTTGATGTCTACTACGCAACCTTCTTCTTGTAGACTCGTATTGGGCCTCCAAGAGCAGAGTTTTGTAGGATAGTAGCAAATTTCCCTCAAGTGGATGACCTAAGGTTTATCAATCCGTGGGAGGCATAGGATGAAGATGGTCTCTCTCAAACAACCCTGCAACCAAATAACAAAGAGTCTCTTGTGTCCCCAACACACCCAATACAATGGTAAATTGTATAGGTGCACTAGTTCGGTGAAGAGATGGTGATACAAGTGTAATATGGATGGTAGATAAAGGTTTTTGTAATCTGAAAATATAAAAACAGCAAGGTAACTAGTAACAAAAGTGATCAAAAACGGTATTGCAATGCTTGAAAACAAGGCCTAGGGTTCATACTTTCTCTAGTGCAAAGTCTCTCAACAATGATAACATAATTAAATCATATGGCAATCCCTCAACGTGCGGCGAAGGATCACTCCAAAGTTTCTATCGGAGAACGTAGGACAAAAACATGCATCAACCCCTATGCATAGATTACCCCAATGTCAGCTCGGGAATCCGCGAGTTGAGTGCCAAAACATACATCAAGTGAATCAATAGAACATCCCATTGTCACCACAGATATCCCATCGCAAGACATACATCAAGTGTTCTCAAATCCAATACTCAATCCAACATAACGAAACCTCAAAGAGCAAGACTCAATTCATCACAAGAAGGTAGATAGGGAGAAACACCATATGATCCAACTATAATAACAAAGCTCGCGGTACATCAAGATCGTGCCAAATCAAGAACACGAGAGAGAGAGATCAAACACATAGCTACTGGTACATACCCTCAGCCCCGAGGGTGAACTACTCCCTCCTTATCGTGGAGACCACCGGGATGATGAAGATGGCCTCCGGTGATGGTTTCCCCCTCTGGCAGGGTGCCGTAACGGGCTCCCGATTGGTTTTTCGTGGCTACAGAGGCTTGCAGCGGCGGAACTTTCAATCTAGGGTTCTTTTCGGAGGTTTCTGTATTTAGAAGAATTTTTGGCGTCGGTCTCACGTCAAGGGGGTGCCCGAGGTGCCCACAAGCCCAGAGCCCCCTCCCGGGGGGTAGGGCGCGCCTAGAGGGCTTGTGGACTCCTCATCCACTTCCTGGCCTAGCTCTTGTGCTTCGGGGGTCTCTTTTGGTCCATAAAAAATCACCGTAAATTTTCAGCCCATTCCGAGAACTTTTATTTTTGCACAAAAAACAACACCACGGTAGTTCTGCTGAAAACAGCGCCAGTCCGGGTTAGTTCTAATCAAATCATACCAAAACCATATAAAATTGTTGTAAACATGGCATGAATACTTCATAAATTATCGATACGTTGGAGACGTATCAGGCATCCAAGTCAGGTCTATGCATAGATGATATGCATGAGTAGAACACAAAGGAGTTGTGGGCGGTGATGGTCATACTGCTTACCACCAACGTCTTATTTTGATTCGGCGGTATTGTGGGATGAAGCGGCCCGGACCAACCTTACATGTCCACGCACATGAGACCGGTTCCACCGACTGATATGCAACTTGTTTTGCATAAAGGTAGCTGGCGGGTGTCTATTTCTCCTACTTTAGTTGAATCAAATTTGACTAAAGTCGGTCCTTGAAGAAGGTTAAAACGGCAAACTTGATAATCACCGTTGTGGTTTTTGCGTAGTTAAGAATGGTTCTTGCTAGAAGCCTGTAGCAGCCACGTAAAACTTGCAACAACAAAGTAGAGGACGTATAACTTGTTTTTGCAGGGCATGTTGTGATGTGATATGGTCAAGATATGATGTGATATATGTTGATGTATGAGATGATCATGTTTCGTAATATCGACAACCGGCAGGAGCCTTAGGGTTGTCTCTTAATTATTGTATGAAATGCAAGCGCCATGTAATTGCTTTACTTTTTCGCTATGCATTAGCAATAGTTGTAGTAGCAATAGTTGGCGAGACGACCCCGACGCAACGATGGAGATCAAGGTGTCGAGCCGGTGATGATAGAGATCATGACGATGCTTTGGAGATGGAGATCAAAAGCACAAGATGATGATGGCCATATCTTGTCACATATTTTGATTGCATGTGATGTTTATCCTTTATGCATCTTATTTTGCTTAGAATGGCGGTAGCATTATAAGATGATCCCTTCACTAAATTTCAAGATAAAAGTGTTCTCCCCGAGTATGCACCGTTGCCAAAGTTCATCATTTCGAAGCACCTCGTGATGATCAGGTGTGATAGACTCTACGTTCACATACAACGGGTGTAAGACAGTTTTGCACATGCAGAATACTTGGGTTAAACTTGACGAGCCTAGCATGTACAGACATGGTCTCGGAACACTAGAGGCCGAAAGGTCGAACGTGAGTCATATAGTAGATATGATCAACATAGAGATGTTCACCATTGATGACTACCCCATCTCACGTGATGATCAGACATGGGTTAGTTGATTTGCATCATGTATCACTTAGATAACTTGAGGGATGTTTATTTAAGTGGGAGTTCATTAGTAATTTGATTAATTGAACTTAGTCTTAATAGTTTTTGCATATCTATGTTGTAGATCATGGCCTGTGCTACCGTTCCCCTGAATTTTAATGCGTTCCTAGAGAAAGCTAAGTTGAAAGATGATGGTAGCAACTACACGGACTGGGTCCGTAACTTGAGGATTATCCTCATTGCTGCACAGAAGAATTATGTCCTTGATGCACCGCTAGGTGATAGACCTGCTGCAGGAGCTACTACAGATGTTATGAACGTCTGGCAGACTCGATCTGATGACTACTCGATAGTTCAGTGTGCCATGCTTTACGGCCTAGAACCGGGACTTCAAAGATGTTTTGAACGTCACGGAGCATATGAGATGTTCCAAGAGCTGAAATTGATATTTCAAGCTAATGCCCGGGTTGAGAGATATGAAGTCTCCAACAAGTTCTATAGCTGCAAGATGGAGGAGAATAGTCATGTCAGTGAACACATACTCAAAATGTCTGGGTATCATAACCACTTGACTCAGCTGGGAATTGATCTTCCAGTTGAGAGTGTTATTGACAGAGTTCTTCAGTCACTGCCACCAAGCTACAAAGGCTTCGTGATGAACAATAATATGCATGGGATGACGAAAACGATTCATGAGCTCTTCGCAATGCTTAAGGCCACGGAGGTAGAAATCAAGAAGGAGCATCAAGGGTTGATGGTTAACAAGACCACCAGTTTCAAGAAAAAGGGCAAGGGAAAGAAAGGGAACTTCAAGAAGAATGGCAAGCAAGTTGCCGCTCCCATGAAGAAGCCCAAAGCTAGACCCAAGCCTGAAACTGAGTGCTTCTACTGCAAAGGAAATGGTCACTGGAAGCGGAACTGCCCCAAATACTTGGCAGATAAGAAGGATGGCAAAGTGAACAAAGGTATATTTGATATACATGTTATTGATGTGTACCTTACTAATGCTCGTAGTAGCGCCTGGGTATTTGATACTGGTTCGGTTGCTCATATTTGTAACTCGAAACAGGAGCTACAGAATAAACGAAGATTAGCTAAGGACGAGGTGACGATGCACGTCAGGAATGGTTCCAAGGTCGATGTGATCGCCGTTGGCACGCTACCTCTACATCTACCTTCGGGATTAGTTTTAGACCTCAATAATTGTTATTTGGTGCCAGCGTTGAGCATGAACATTATATCTGGATCTTGTTTATTGTGAGACGGTTATTCATTTAAATCGGAGAATAATGGTTGTTCTATTTATATGAGTAATATCTTTTATGGTCATGCACCCTTGATGAATGGTCTATTCTTGTTGAATCTTGATCGTAGTGATACACATATTCATAATATTGATGCCAAAAGATGCAAAGTTGATAATGATAGTGCAACATACTTGTGGCACTGCCATTTAGGTCATATTGGTGTAAAGCGCATGAAGAAACTCCATGCGGATGGACCTTTGGAATCACTTGATTATGAATCATTTGATACTTGCGAACCATGCCTCATGGGCAATATGACTAAAACTCTGTTCTCCGGAACAATGGAGCGAGCTAATGACTTATTGGAAATAATACATACCGATGTATGTGGTCCGATGAGTGTTGAGGCACGCGGCGGGTATCGTTATTTTCTGACCTGCACAGATGATTTGAGTAGGTATGGATATATCTACTTGATGAAACACAAGTCTGAACCATTTGAAAAGTTCAAGGAATTTCGGAGTGAAGTGGAGAATCATCACAACAAGAAAATAAAGTTTCTATGATCTGATCGCGGAGGCGAATATTTGATTTACGAGTTTGGCCTTCATTTAAAACAATGTGAAATTGTGTCACAACTCATGCCACCTGGAACACCACAACGTAATGGTGTGTCCGAATGTCGTAACCGCACTTTATTAGATATGGTGCGCTCCATGATGTCTCTTACTGATTTACCACTATCGTTTTGGGGTTATGCATTAGAGACAGCCGCATTCACGTTAAATAGGGCACCGTCTAAATCCATTGAGACGACACCATATGAACTATGGTTTGGCAAGAAACCTAAGTTGTCGTTTCTTAAAGTTTGGGGATGCGACACTTATGTCAAAAGGCTTCAGCCTGATAAGCTCGGACCCAAATCGGAGAAGTGCGTCTTCATAGGATACCCTAAGGAAACTATTGGGTACACCTTCTACCACAGATCCGAAGGCAAGATCTTTGTTGCCAAGAATGAGTCCTTTCTAGAGAAGGAGTTTCTCTCGAAAGAAGTGAGTGGGAGGAAAGTAGAACTTGATGAGGTAATTGTACCTTCTCTCGAATTGGAAAGTAGCACATCGAAGAAAAACGTTCCCGTGATGCCTACACCAACTAGAGAGGAAGCTAATGATGATGATCATGAAACTTCGGATCAAGTTACTACTGGACCTCGTAGGTCGACCAGAGCACGTTCCACACCAGAGTGGTACGGTAATCCTATCCTGGAAGTCATGTTATTAGACCATGGCGAACCTACGAACTATGAAGAAGCTATGATGAGCCCAGATTTCGATAAATGGCTTGAGGCCATGAAATCTGAGATAGGATCCATGTATGTGAAAAAAGTATGGACTTTGGTGGACTTGCCCGATGATCGGCAAGCCATTGAGAATAAATGGATCTTCAAGAAGAAGACAGACGCAGATGGAAATGTCACTATCTACAAAGCTCGACTTGTCGCAAAAGGTTTTTGACAAGTTCAAGGGGTTGACTACGATGAGACCTTCTCACCCGTAGCGATGCTTAAGTCTGTCCGAATCATCTTAGCAATTGTCGCATTTTATAATTATGAAATCTGGCAAATGGACGTCAAAACTGCATTCCTTAATGGATTTCTTAAAGAAGAATTGTATATGATGCAACCAGAAGGTTTTGTCGATCCTAAAGGTGCTAACAAAGTGTGCAAGCTCCAGCGATCCATCTACGGACTGGTTCAAGCATCTTGGAGTTGGAATATACGCTTTGATGAGGTGATCAAAGCATATGGTTTTATACAAACTTACGGTGAAGCCTGTATTTACAAGAAAGTGAGTGGGAGCTCTGTAGCATTTCTGATATTATATGTGGATGACATATTGTTGATTGGAAATGATATAGAATTTCTGCATAGCATAAAAGGATACTTGAATAAGAATTTTTCAATGAAAGACCTCGGTGAAGCTGCTTATATATTGGGCATCAAGATCTATAGGGATAGATCGAGACGCTTAATAGGACTTTCACAAAGCACATACCTTGACAAAGTTTTGAAGAAGTTCAAAATGGATCAGTCAAAGAAAGGGTTCTTGCCTGTGTTACAAGGTGTGAAATTGAGTCAGACTCAAAGCCCGACCATGGCAGAAGATAGAGAGAAAATGAAAGTCATTCCCTATGCCTCAGCCATAGGTTTTATCATATATGCTATGATGTGTACCAGACCTGATGTGTGCCTTGCCATAAGTTTGGCAGGGAGGTACCAAAGTAATCCAGGAGTGGATCACTGGACAGCAGTCAAGAACATCCTGAAGTACCTGAAAAGGACCAAGGATATGTTTCTCATTTATGGAGGTGACGAAGAGCTCGTCGTGAATGGTTACGTCGATGCTAGCTTCAACACTGATCTAGATGACTCTAAGTCACAAACCGGATACGTATTTATTTTGAATGGTGGAGCTGTCAGTTGGTGCAGTTCCAAGCAAAGCATCGTGGCGGGATCTACGTGTCAAGCGGAGTACATAGCTGCTTCGGAAGCAGCACATGAAGGAGTCTGGATGAAGGAGTTCATATCTGATCTGGGTGTAATACCCAGTGCATCGGGTCCAATGAAAATCTTTTGTGACAACACTGGAGCAATTGCCTTAGCGAAGGAATCCAGGTTTCACATGAGAACCAAACACATCAAGAGACGTTTCAACTTCATTCATGAAAAGGTCAAGGATGGAGACATAGAAATTTGCAAAATACATACGGATCGAAATGTAGCAGACTCGTTGACTAAGCCTCTTCCGCTAGCAAAACATGATCAACACCAAGACTCCATGGGTGTTAGATTCATTACAATGTAATCGAGATTATTGACTCTAGTGCAAGTGGGAGACTAATGGAAATATGCCCTAGAGGCAATAATAAAGTTGTTATTATATTTCCTTATTTATGATAAAGTTTTATTATTCATGCTAGAATTGTATTGATTGGAAACTTAAATACATGTGTGGATACATAAACAAATATTGTGTCCCTAGTAAGCCTCTACTAGACTAGCTCGTTGATCAAAGATGGTTAAGGTTTCCTAACCATGGACATGTGTTGTCACTTGATAACGGGATCATATCATTAGGAGAATGATGTGATGGACAAGACCCATCCGTTAGCTTAGCATATGATCGTTCAGTTTATTGCTATTGCTTTCTTAATATCAAATACATATTCCTTCGACTATGAGATCATGCAACTCCCGGATACCGGAGGAATACCATGTGTGCTATCAAATGTCACAACGTAACTGGGTGATCATAAATATGCTCTACAGGTATCTCCGAAGGTGTCTGTTGAGTTGGCATGGATCGAGATTAGGATTTGTCACTCCGTGTATCAGAGAGGTATCTCTGGGCCCTCTCGGTAATACACATCACAAGAAGCTTGCAAGCAAAGTGACTAAGGAGTTAGTTATGAGATGGTGTATTACGAAACAAGTAAAGAGACTTGCCGGTAACGAGATTGAACTAGGTATGAAGATACCGACGATCGAATCTCGAGCAAGTAACATACCGGCAGACAAAGGGAATTACGTATGTTGTCATAAGGTTCGACCGATAAAGATCTTCATAGAATATGTAGGAACCAATATGGGCATCCAGATTCTGCTATTGGTTATTGACCGGAGAGGTGTCTCGGTCATGTCTACATAGTTCTCGAACCCGTAGGGTCCGCACGCTTAACATTCATTGACGATATAGTGTTATATGAGTTATGTGATTTGGTGACCGAATGTTGTTCGGAGTCCCAGATGAGATCACGGACATGACGAGGAGCTCCGGAATGGTTCGGAGGTAAAGATTGATATATAGGATGATGCTATTTGGACACCGGAAAGGTTTCGGAGTGAACCGGGTATTCATCGGATCACCGGAAGGGGTTCCGGGAGGCCCCGGGAGGTCTATGGGCCTAATGGGCCAAGGGGAGGCACACACCAGCCCACAAGGGGGCTGGCGCGCCCTCTCCCTGACCGCTGGCCCTAGAGAAGGAAAGGGGGGAGGGCTAGCCCCTCCTGCCTTCCCCTCCTCATGGGAGAAAGGAAAGGAGGGCGCCACCCCCTCCTACCTTCTCCCTGGCGCCAAACAAGGAAGGGGGCGCTAGAGGGCAGGAGCCCAAGGGGGCCGGCCGGCCACCCTTGGGGCGCCTCCTGGCTGCCTCCCCTCCCCCCTAATACGTGTCCAATGTATCTATAATTTATGAAGTATTAATGCCATGTTTACAACAATTTTATATGGTTTTGGTATGATTTGATTTGAACTAACCCAGACAGACGTTGTTTTCAGTAGAACTACCATGGTGTCATTTTTTGTGCAGAAATAAAAGTTCTCGGAATGGGCTAAAAATTTATGGTGATTTTTTGGAGCAAAAGAGACCCCCGAAGCACAAGAGTTGGGCCAGGAAGTGGCCGAGGAGGCCACAAGCCCTCTAGGCGCGCCCTACCCCCCAGGGAGGGTGCTCCGGGCTTGTGGGCCCCTCGGGCACACCCTTGATGTGAGACCGACGCCAAAAATTCTTATAAATACCCAAACCTCTGAAAAGAACCCTAGATCAGAAGTTCCACCGCCGCAAGCCTCTGTAGCCACGAAAAATCAATCTAGGCCCTCTCCGGCACCCTGTCGGAGGGGGCCATCATCACCGGAGGCCATGGAGGAGGAAGCCGGAGGGGCTCATCATCACCATGGAGGCCAAGGACCAGAGGGAGAACCTCTTCCCATCTAGGAGGGAGGCCATGGAGGAGGAAGCACAAGGGGGAGACCCTCTCCCCCTCTCTCTCGGTGGCGCCGGACTGCCGCCGGGGGAACCTTCGCCGCGGTGATCGTCTTCATCAACATCACCATCTTCATCACCTTCCTCATCTCTTTTAAGCGGTCCACTCTCCCGCACCCCGCTGTAATCCCCTACTTGAACATGGTGCTTTATGCCACATATTATGATCAAATGATGTGTTGCCATCCTATGATGTTTTGAGTAGATTTCTTTTGTCTTTTGGGTTGATTGGTGATCTAGATTGGTTTGAGTTGTATGTTTTATTTTGGTGCTGTCCTATGGTGCCCTCCGTGACGCACACACGTGAGGGATTCCCGCTGTAGGGTTTGCAATATGTTCATGATTCGCTTATAGTGGGTTGCTAGAGTGACAGAAGCTTAAACCCGAGTAAGGGGGTTGTTTGCATATGGGAGTAAAGAGGACTTGATACTTTGATGCTATGGTTGGGTTTTACCTTAATGATCTTTAGTAGTTGCGGATGCTTGCTAGAGTTCCAATCATAAGTGCATACGATCCAAGTAGAGAAAGTATGTTAGCTTATGCCTCTCCCTCATATAAAATTGCAATGATGATTACCGATCTTGTTAACGATTGCCTAGGACAATTCCGCACACCATTCCATCATTATTCCACACTCGCTCTTTGTAATATATTATAATATATTCTAACTTCATGTTAACAGCACCTATTTTTATATTTTAGTTCTCCGATATCATGCAAAGCTATCCTCTTCATACCCACAACGTAGTTTTATTTCTCGTTTCTAGATGGAAGCAAACGTTCGGTGTACGTAGAGTCGTATCAGTGGCAGATAGGACTTGAGAGAATATTGATCTTACCTTTAGCTCCATGTGGGTTCTATCGGCGTTCTGGGAACCAGGGTACCCAGACTTGCCTGCCTGCGGCCCATGGCGTGGCTCCCTCGACGGCCTGGTACGGCCCATCTCCAAGACCACCAAGACAAGACCCTCGCGAGGGGCCTGGCCTCGCGAGGCGGACGACACCAAGACCTCCCGAGGGAGCGGCCTCTCCAGGCAGCCTCCCGAGGAGCGGAGATTTCTATGCTGGTACCCAGCCTCATGAGGCTGCGATGACGTGAGCCATGACGACCAAGGCCAGGCGGGCGCCAGCGGGCGCAGAGGAGGCAGTTTCCTCTTTGGTGCTAAGGAGGCAAGGACAGGCGTGGGTTCCCAAGGAATCCCCCAAAGGTTTCCATTCCGGTGCTACAAGACCAAGACCACAGGCTCGGCAAGGCGGAGGTCATCACCGAGCCCACCGCTGCGTCACGACCAGAAGCTTTGTAGGCGGAGACCACCTTTCGTCAGGATTAGATGTACTACTTGTCCCCTTTCAAATTGGCCGTTGTGGGATCCCTTCCCGCCTAAGTTTTGAGGGAAGAGGACCAAGGCCACTATAAATATAGGTTAGCCACCACCGTAGAAGGGGATCCGATCGGATCCAACCCTTTCCACCCTCACTAGAACTCGCGAGGTTGTTCATCCTCTGTACTAGTTCATCCTCAGCCCCTCGTGAGGCCAATCCACCACAAAGTAGGAGTAGGGTTTTACACCGCAAGGTGGCCCTAACCTGGGTAAACTGCCGTGTTCATCTTCTTCCTTGTTCACGCGAATCCGGCTAGGCTAGGCTGTGGGGAGACGGGCTCTAAGCTTGAGAGGTTGAGATCTTCGCACACGCCCCAGAGTTCGAGCCTTCTTGGGTCTGCGGAACCCTAAATCCGACGTTTGGCACGCCAGGTAGGGGCGTGTCGAAGTCTGCTCCTCCGCCGACTGCGCTTCGCCCTCGCCTCGCGGCCCCATGGCGGGTGCGGCCCTGCAGGCATGGCCGGCCGAGGCATACGGGAGCGTCGCGGGTTACCCGGCTTTCACCCCCGATTTGCGACGAGTGTGGTGGCCCGCGAAGTTCAGGCCGGTGTTGCCCCCGCGGTACGATGGTGTCGCGGACCCCGTAGGGTTCCTCCGGTCATACGTGCAGGCCATCGAGGCGGCGGGCAGCGACGACAAGGCCACGGCGAACTGGTTCCCCTTGTTGGGAATCATTGCATGGAAAACAAAAAAATTCTACGCACACGCAATGATCTATCCATGGAGATGCATAGCAACGAGGGGGAGAGTGTGTCTACGTACCCTCGTAGACCGTAAGCAGAAGCGTTTCACAACGCGGTTGATGTAGTCGAACTTCTTCGCGCTTCAACCGATCAAGTACCGAACGCACGGCACCTCCGCGTTCTGCACACGTTCAGCTCGGTGACGTCCCTCGCCTTCTTGATCCAGCAAGACACCGAGGTAGTAGATGAGTTCCGTCAGCACAATGGCGTGGTGATGGTGATGGTGAAGTGATCTCCGCAGGGCTTCGCCTAAGCACTATGAAAATATGACCGGGGGTGTAAACGGTGGAGGGGGGCGCCGCACACGGCTAGGCAATTGTCTGGGGTGTGCTAGGCGCCCCCCTCCTCATATATATAGGTGGGAGGGAGAGGGGAGAGGCCAAGGGGTGCCCCAAGTAGGTCCGAATCCTACTTGGGCTCCTGCCCTTGGCCGCGCCCCCCTGCCATGTTTGTCGGAGGGGGAAGGAAAGAGGGGGGGAGAGGGAAGGAAGTGGGAATCCTAATCCACACTTACCTTTCCCTTCTCCCCTTTCCTTATCCTCCTTAGGCCGGCCCATATGGGTGGCGTACCAGCCCCTTGTGGCTGGTGCGTTTCCCCTCTTGGCCCATAAGGCCCATATCTTTTGCCGGGGGTGCCCGGAACCCCTTCCGGTGACCTGATAAGTACCCGGTACCCCCCGAAACACTTCCGGTGTCCGAATACCATCGTCCTATATATCAATCTTTACCTCTCGACCATTTCGAGACTCCTCGTCATGTCCGTGGTCTCATCCGGGACTCTGAACAACATTTGGTCACCAAATCACATAACTCATATAATACTATATCGTCATCGAATGTTAAGTGTGCGGACCCTACGGGTTCGAGAACTATGTAGAGATGACCGAGACACCTCTCCGGTCAATAACCAATAGCGGAACCTGGATGCCCATATTGGCTCCTACATATTCTACGAAGATCTTTATCGGTCGAACCGTTATGACAACATACGTAATTCCCTTTGTCCATCCGTATGTTACTTGCCCGAGATTCGATCGTCGGTATCTTCATACCTAGTTCAATCTCGTTACTGGCAAGTCTCTTTACTCGTTCCATAATACATCACCTCGTGACTAACTCCTTAGTCGTTTGCTTGCAAGCTTATGATGTGTATTACCGAGAGGGCCCAGAGATACCTCTTCGATACTCGGAGTGACAAATCCTAATCTCAATCTATGCCAACTCAACAAATACCTTCAGAGATACCTGTAGAGCATCTTTATAATCACCCAGTTACGTTGTGATGTTTGATAGCACACAAGGCATTCCTCCGGTATCCGGGAGTTGCATAATCTCATAGTCGAAGGAATATGTATTTGACATGAAGAAAGCAATAGCAATAAAACTGAACGATCATTATGCTAAGCTAACGGATGGGTCTTGTCCATCACATCATTCTCCTAATGATGTGATACCGTTATCAAATGACAACTCATGTCCATGGTTAGGAAACCATAACCATCTTTGATCAACGAGCTAGTCAAGTAGAGGCTCACTAGGGACACGGCGTTTGTTTATGTATTCACACATGTATTTAGGTTTCCGATCAATACAATCTAGCATGAATAATAAACCTTTATCATGAATAAGGAAATATAAAATAACAACTTTATTATTGCCTCTAGGGCATATTTCCTTCACCCTTGGCCCTCACGGAGACTCCTCGGTCCTGGCTCCGCGGCCTCACGCGTGCCTCGATCTCCTCTTGGGAGGAACTCTGGGACCAGTGCGTCACACGCTTCGCGGCCCCAGCGCCTCACGCGGTCGTGTGCATCATCGGCGGATCGCAAGCACCTGCGTTAGGCCGCCACATCAAGCAGCTTCCCCGTCAGCAAGGTACCACCCGACCGCGGCGCGAGGCGGCGCAAGGCCGTGCCAGACCTGAGACCGCCATCACCTTCGATTCCAGAGATCACCCCAAGGCCACGACCACGGCGGGTGCCCTCCCCATGCTGTGTACTCCCACCATCAGCAACGTCGCGGTGACCAAGACCCTCATCGACGGAGGCGCCGGCCTAAACGTCCTCTCGGTGGAAACCTTTGATTTGCTTCAAGTACCATATGATCAGCTACTCCCCACCCGGCCTTTCTCGGGGGTGGTCAAAGGCGCGGCCACTCCCTTGGGGCAGATACGCCTCCCCGTCACCTTCGGCACGCGCGACAACTACCACACCGAGCTCATCGACTTCGATGTCGCGCATATCGGCCTCCCGTACAACGCCATCCGGGGGTATCCGGCCCTCGCCAAGTTCATGGCGGCTACCCATCCGGGTTACAACGTCGTCAAGATGCCGAGCAGAAGCGGCATCATCACGGTGGTCGGGGATATGAAGGATGCGGTCCGGGCCCTCAAGCTTGTCTACAGGGTTGCGGCCGCTTCGTGCCCTGCCACCGTGGGCGCAACGGTGGCTCAGGAGGCCGCGCCCACGAAGAAAAAGCAGTTGTTCTCTCAGGACCAGGCCGAGACGAAGCAGGTGCCTGTCGACACCGGGGGCTCGGGCCCCACCTTCACCATTGGTGCGGGCCTTCCTCTGGATCAGGAGGAGGCGCTGGTGGCATTCCTGAGGGCCAACAAAGACGTATTCGCGTGGGAAGTGTCAGACTTGGTTGGTGTCCCGAGGGAGGTAATTGAGCATCACCTGATGGTGTGCCCTAGCGCGCGCCCGATGAAGCAAAAAGCGCGGCACCAGGCACAAGAGAAGCAGGCGTTCATCATCCAGGAGGTCGGCAAGCTCCAAGAGGCCAACGTCATCTGGGATGTGCGGCACCCGGATAGATTGGCGAATCCTGTGATCGTCCCCAAGAAAGGCGGGAAGGAGCGCATGTGCGTCGACTTCACCAGCCTCAACAAGGCCTGCCCTCAGGATCCTTTCCCGCTCCCACGTATCGACCAGATTGTGGACTCCACCACTTAGTGCGATTTGCTATGCTTCTTGGATGCCTTCTCAGGATATCATGAAATCAAGATGGAGACGGAGGACGTCGAGAAGACAGCCTACATCTCTCCGTGCGGTGTGTACTGCTACACTTGCATGCCCTTCGGGCTGCGGAACGCTGGCGCCACTTTCCAGCGACTGATGCACATAGCGCTCGGGCCGCAGTTGGGGATGAACGCGGAGGCATACGTCGATGACATCGTGGTCAAGTTGCGGGAAGCGAGGACCCTGATCAAAGACCTGGAAGGAATGTTTGCTAACCTGCGCAGCATAAACCTGAAGCTCAATCCGGAGAAGTGTGTGTTCGGGGTCCCGTCCGGCAAGCTGCTGGGTTTCCTGGTGTCGCATAGAGGGATCGAAGCCAACCCCGAGAAGGTCAAGGCAATAGAGCGGATGAGCCCGCCTCAGACCCTCAAGGAGATGCAGAAGCTCGCAGGGTGCGTAACCTCTTTGGGGTGCTTCATCTCCAAGCTTGGTGAGCGCGCCCTCCCTTTCTTCAAGCTGATGAAGAAGAAGGGCCCGTTTGAGTGGACCCCGGAAGTTGAGGCGGCCTTCGAAGACCTCAAGCGATACCTCACGAGCCCACCTGTCATGGTGGCGCCCCGCCCGCATGAGCCTCTGGTGCTCTACTTGGCGGCCACTCCCCACTCGGCCAGTGCGGCGCTAGTGGCAGTCAGAGAGGGGCCCGCCGGCGCAGGCTCGAAGCAGAGCGGCCAGCAGGAAGCCGCGCAGCCTTCGCTGTCCCAGGGTGATGCTCCTGAGGACCCCACTGCTTCATCAACCCCCGAGCCTCATGAGCCCCTCGCGCCCCTGACTCCTCACCTCTCGTCGAGCACCAGGTGTACTTCGTCAGTACGGTGCTGCACGATGCGCGCGCACACTACCCCATGCAGTAGAAACACCTGCTCGCACTCCTCGTCGCCTCTAGGAAGCTGCGTCACTATTTCCAAGGCCACCCCATCAAGGTCGTATCGGCGTAGCCCCTGGAGAAGGTGCTGCACAGCCCCAACGCCGTCGGGAGGGTTGCAGAATGGAACATCGAGATGCAGGCTTTCCAGCTGGAGTTCAGCACGACCAGGGTCATCAAGGGGGCGGCCTTGGCCGACTTCATGGCGGAGTGGACCGACTGTTGGGAAATGTTGCATGGAAAACAAAAAAAATTCTACGCACACACAAGATCTATCCATGGAGATGCATAGCAACGAGAGGGGAGAGTGTGTCTATGTACCCTTGTAGACCGTAAGCGGAAATGTTTGACAACGCGGTTGATGTATTAGAACTTCTTCGCGTTCCAACCGATCGAGCACCGAACGTACGGCACCTCCGCGTTCAGCACATGTTCAGCTCGATGACGTCCTCTGCCTTCTTGATCTAGCAAGATGGCGAGGTAGTGGATGAGTTCCGGCGGCACTATGGCGTGGTGACGGTGATGGTGAAGCTATCTCCGCAGGGCTTCGCCTAAGCACTACGAAAATATGACCGGGGGTGTAAACGGTGGAGGGGGCGCCGCACACAGCTAAGGGGTTGTTCTCCTTGTTCTAGGCCCCCCCTCCCACATATATATAGGTGGGGGAGGAGGGAGCAGCCAGGAGGCGCCCCCCAAGTAGGCCAAATCCTACTTGGGGTGCCTTCCCAAGTGGTGCCCCCTGCCTTATTTGCCGGAGAGGAGAAGGAAAGGGGGGAAGGAGAAGGAAGGGGGAGGCCGAGTCCCCCTCCTTTCCTTCCTCCCACTTGGCCGGCTGCCATGGGGGGTGCGCTAGCCCCTTGTGGGCTGGTGTGCTCCCCTCTAATGGCCCAATAGGCCCACTTGCCTCCCGGGAGTGACCGGTACCCCCTCCGATACTCCGATGACTATCCGGTTTTCTCCGAAACACTTCCGGTGTCCGAATACCATCGTCCTATATATCAATCTTTACCTCTCGACCATTTCGAGACTCCTCGTCATGTCCGTGATCTCATCTGGGACTCTGAACAACATTCGGTCACCAAATCATATAACTCATATAACACTATGTCGTCAACGAACGTTAAGCGTGCGGACCCTACGGGTTCGAGAACTATGTAGACATGACCGAGACACCTCTCCTGTCAATAACCAATAGCGGAACCTGGATGCCCATATTCGCTCCTACATATTCTACGAAGATCTTTATCGGTCGAACCGCTATGTCAACATACGTAATTCCCTTTATCCATCGGTATGTTACTTGCCTGAGATTTGATCGTCGGTATCTTCATACCTAGTTCAATCTTGTTACCGGCAAGTCTCTTTACTCGTTCCATAATACATCATCATGTAACTAACTCATTAGTCACTTTCCTAGCAAGGCTTCTTATGATGTGTATTACCGAGAGGGCCCAGAGATACCTCTCCGATGCTCGGAGTGACAAATCCTAATCTCGATCTATGCCAACTCAACAAACACCTTTGGAGATACCTGTAGAGCATCTTTATGATCACCCAGTTACGTTGTGACGTTTGATAGCACACAAGGTATTCCTCCGGTATCTGGGAGTTGCATAATCTCATAGTCAAAGGAAAATGTATTTGACATGAAGAAAGCAATAGCAATAAACTGAATGATCATTATGCTAAGCTAACGGATGGGTCATGTCCATCACATCATTCTCCTAATGATGTGATCCCGTTATCAAATGACAACACATGTCTATGGTTAGGAAACCTTAACCATATTTGATCAACGAGCTAGTCTAGTAGAGGCTTACTAGGGACACGGTATTTGTTTATGTATTCACACATGTATTTAAGTTTCCGATCAATACAATTCTAGCATGAATAATAAACCTTTATCATGAATAAGGAAATATAAAATAACAACTTTATTATTGCCTCTAGGGCATATTTCCTTTAGTCTTGATTGGGGACTGGATGAGGGCCAATCCCTCGCGCCCGGCGATGAAGCACCCGACGGATGGGTCATGCACTTCGATGGTGCCTTTGCGCGGCAGGGCGCGGGGGCTAGAGTCGTGCTCATCTCGCCAACCAAGGACAAGCTGTACTACATCGTGCAACTCTGCTTCCAGCGCGGCGAGAAGGTCTCCAACAACATCGCAGAGTACGAGGGCTTGATTGCCGGCCTCAGGGCTGCGGCTGGCCTGGGAATCAAATGCCTTACCATCAAGGGTGACTCCCAACTCCTCGTCAACTTCTCCAACAAAGAGTACAAGCCGAAGGACGAACACATGGAAGCTTACTTGGAGGAGGTACGTAAAATCGAAAAACGCTTCCTGGGCTTGGAATTACAGCACATCCCGCGGGGCGCGAACAAGGAAGCCGACGACATCGCCAAGAGGACGTCCCGCCGCGAGCCCCAGAGGCCTGGCGTCTTCGAAGAGAGGCTTCACAAGCCGTCCGCGGCTCCCCCGACCGCGGGTTCGGCGTTGCTCAGGGAGGAGCTGCCGCCAGCCCCGACCTCAGGAACCCCGGCCTGCGGCCCGGCCTCAGGAGCTCATTTACTCCTGGTGCTAGAACCTCAGGCAGGCTGCTGGACTGAGGAGTTCAAGGCGTACCTCCTCCGTGGCACCTTGCCGGAGAAAGAGGAGGACGTAGAGCGCGTGGTCCGCCAGGCCACTGCTTATTGCTTACAGGACGGCGAGCTATACCGGCGACGCCCCAACGACGTCTCGCTGCAGTGCATATCCGATGAACAAGGGCGCGAGTTGTTGGATGATATCCATGGCGGGGACTATGGGCACCACTCCTCGTGGCACACCCTCGCGGGCAAGGTGTTCCGTAGCGGCTTCTACTGGCCGACGGCGCTCAACAACGCCACCGAGCTGGTGCGATCCTGCGAGGCTTGCCAGTTCCATGCCAAGCAGATTCACCAACCTGCGCAAGGCCTCCAGACCATCCCGCTCTCGTGGCCGTTCGCGGTCTGGGGATTGGATATCCTGGGCCCGTTCCCTCGGGCAGCTGGTGGATACCGCTACCTGTACGTCGCCATCGACAAGTTCACCAAGTGGGCGGAAGTAGAGCCAGTATGCACCATCCCCGCTGGCTCAGCCGTCAAGTTCATCAAGGGCCTTGTGAGCTATTTCGGTGTCCCTAATTGTATCATTATTGACAATGGCTCACAATTCACGAGCAACCTCTTCAGGATGTACTGCGCTAACCTTGGAACGCAGATATGCTACGCTTCGGTGGCACACCCACGGAGCAACGGCCAGGCTGAGCGCGCCAACACGGAGGTCCTGAGGGGCCTCAAGGTGAGAAGCTTCAAGAAGAAGCTTGAGGCTTGTGGCAGGGGTTGGCTCGGTGAGCTTCAGTCTGTGCTGTGGTCTATCCGCACCAGTGCGACTAAGCCCACCGGCGAGACCCCGTTCTTCCTCGTCTATGGGGCCGAGGCGGTCCTCCCTCACGAGGTCAGGCTTCGCTCCCCACGGGTCCTGGCATTCGACGAGGCGCGTCAGGATGCCTCGCAGGGGATAGACCTCGTGCTCGGGGAAGAAGCCCGCCGCCAAGCCTCGCTCCGTGCAGCGAGGTACCAACAGGCGCTGCGGCGTTACCACTACCGCAGCGTCTGCTCCCGGACCCTCGAGGTGGGAGACCTCGTCCTGAGGCGGGTCCTTTCCAGGGAGGGCCTTCACAAGCTCTCGCCCATGTGGGAGGGCCCGTTCAGGGTCGCCCGTGTCTCCAGGCCTGGTGTCGTACGCTTGGAGATGCAGGACGGGGTCCCCATCCAGAATGCTTGGAACATCCAGCACCTCCGGAGGTTCTACCCATGACACTCTCACGTGATAATGAGTGGGGCTATACACGTCTCGGAGTCTCCTGAGTGCCGCCCTTGGGCCTCACGGGGGCTCCCACCCACGCCCAAGTGGAAGCCCCATGCTCCACACTGGCGGACGACACGGTCAATCAGGGACTATGCCCACGCCTAGTGGAAGCCCCATGCTCCGCGCTGGCGGGAAGACCAGAAGACTAGCATAGGTGCTGGATGCGGCTATTCTTTTGCTTTGCTCTTGTAACCCATTTGCTACTTCTTGGAATGAAACTTGCTGTTCTCGCGTCTTTATTCGAAAAAGGGGGAATTTCCTTTTCTTTCTTCTTCTAGCGGTGTTTTTCTCTCCTGAGTTTCGCCTTTAAAGCACGGCAGCTGCCCGTGGCTCCCTCTATCGTGTCCCGCTACCGGGGGCTAGAGACGGTGTATATGTTTGAACCGGCCTAGACCGCGCTGGCGGCAGGCCTGCTCATGCATACACCTTGCCAAGACCTTGGCAAAATCCTCGCGCGATGCTCCCGAGTGAGCCACTGGCCCCTCGGCCTCAGGTGTTGTCTCCTGGCCCTAACAAGCATCGTGCCCAGCGCGCTGATGACGGTCAGCCCTCGCTAGGGGGCTCCAGAGGCCTATACGCCCCGAGGGCCCTCATGGGTTCCCTGGAGACAGGACCTCCGGAGACAGGACCTCGAGCAGCTTCGCCAACACCTCACCACTTCAGAAGGATGCTACACCACGTACCATTGGGCACAACCCCTCCTAGGCACCCCCGCGGGGCGAGCCACTCCTTTCTCGCGCAAGTCGCTTGCATGTTAAAAGGGGGGCCCTTGAGCATCGCGCCTCAGGAGCTCCTACTGGCTCTCGAGCCCTCACCCCCTGGCCTTGACCACGGCATCGCGACCTGGCATACCAGCGGCGGCTGAGCCCTGCTCGAGGGCCGGGTCCTGAGAACGTAGAGCACCATGATGAGTGAAAGAAGTGGGGTCGCAAAACCTTGCGGAGGAGTACCAAGGGAGGGGCGTGACCCGACGTCGGTGCCGCTCTCCTCTCGAAATATAATGGACATTAGTGTTCTCTCACGCCCCTCGCGGGGTTCGCCTTAATTTATTTCAGGACAGGGAGCATGCTCAAAATCAAAGGCCGAAAAAGTTTGCCCTCGCGACAAAGGAACCACCAGGGGCCACGAAAGCTAAGCTAAGTTATCTCGCACGCATCAGCACGAGCCTTGCTCCCGACACTTTGCTTTCCCGCGACCTTGCTCGGGCAAGGAATTCCCCCTCTTGATCTTTCGGGAGCTACTTTCACGCCTAAGGGGACCCCCTGAGCATCGCGTCTCGGGGGCTCTTACCGGACCTCGGGCCGCTCGCCTCCTGGCCTTGACCACGGCATCACGACCTGGCATACCAGCGACGGCCGAACCTTGCCTGGGGACTGGGTCCTGTCGGCGTAGGGCACTAAGTTACCGCGAGAGTAAAAGGGGGCCCGTGCACAAGCAGGAGACGCAATCATGACATAAGTTGGGAATGCTAACATTAAGGCGCAAGCGTCACGGTTCTTACACACCCCCGCGGGGCCCTTCATGATTTTTCATGCAGGAACAAAACAAAAGAAAAGGTCTCCCGAGGACCGCGGCTCAGGCAGCACTGCCCACAATGTCATGACGCCTTGTCGACGCCATTCCCCTCCTAGGCCCGAGCGTGGCGACGCCGCAGCTCGTTGTGGTCATCTTCGATTGAGCTTGGTCTGGAGGAAGCGCCACTACTGCTGGAGGAGCTGCAGCCAAGGGCAAGTTCACCTCGGGGCAGCACTGCAGGCGTTCACCATCCTCCCCGGAAACCCTGAAGAAGAGCATTGACGCCCCGTCATAGCTGAAATGAAAGGCGTGCCTCCCCTCCGAGCCGCAGGCGCGGGCAATCGTCCCCCATCCTCGGGTCATGTAGACGTCGTCGGAGGAGACGGCCTCGACCTCCGCCTGGGAGGCTTGGTTGCAGCAGCCGTCATGCTGAAGCCACAGCACAACGGGCCCCCGTGCCGGCAGCTCCCCCGCCAGGGTGCGCGGGAGTCGGATCCAGGTGCGAGGCGGCATCGTTACCCACACCACGAACTCGCGGGCTGTGCCGTCGGCATGGGCCTATGGGTGAGATGGTCGGACGACCGCCACCCGCTTCCCTCCACGGCCTCGTCCTCCGCAATGCCCGCGGCCTCCTCTGTGGGAGGGACCCGATGCATGGACGATCGGGCTGGCAAGGGCCCTCGGCGATGCATGCTCGCGCCAGGAGGGAGTGGCCGTGGATGTTGCGGCAACCTGTCGAGGGCGGCCGCGGCCCCTCTTCGGCGGGAGCGGCTCTGGCACCTCCTGTGGAGCCTTTCCCTTCTCGGCGGCGGAGAACCTCCTGATCGGCGCCATGGACGCTGCAGCAAAAATGCGAGGCGGGAAGACAAAGATGGGCTAGGGGGCTCCGCTCCCCTCGCCCATTTATAGGCGGAGGAAGGTTAACCGGCGCCCCTCCATGTTCCGAGTGATGATGGCCCTGTTGCATGCAGCAGGCTGCTGTCAACTCGGAGCAGTTGCCAAGGCGGCATGGGGAAGCGGAGGCGTCCGTGTCCCGTCAAGCGCCACACGTCAGCCTAGTCTGTAGGCGTTTGGGGCCCGCGGGGCTTCATCCTTGCCCCTTGGCTTCGCCCCGAAGCCAGCCCGAGCGCGCCTTGGGCCCGGGGGCTACTGTCGGTGTTCTGGGAACCAGGGTACCCAGACTTGCCTGCCTACGGCCCACGGCTTGGCTCCCTTGACGGCCTGGTATGACCCATCTCCAAGACCACCAAGACAAGACCCTCGCGAGGGGCCTGGCCTCGCGAGGCGGACTACACCAAGACCTCCCGAGGGAGCGGCCTCCCCAGGCGGCCTCCCGAGGAGCGGAGATTTCTATGCAGGTACCCAGCCTCACGAGGCTGCGATGACATGAGCCATGATGACCAAGGACAGGTGGGCGCCAGCGGGCGCAGAGGAGGTAGTTTCCTCTTTGGTGCTAAGGAGGCAAGGACAGACGTGGGTTCCTGAGGAATCCCCCAAAGGTTTCCATTACGGTGCTACAAGACCAAGACCATAGGCTCGGCAAGGCGGAGGTCATCATCGAGCCCACCGCTGCGTCACGACCAGAAGTTTTGCAGGCGGAGACCACCTTTCGTCAGGATTAGATGTACTACTTGTCCCCTTTCAAATTGGTCGTTGCGGGATCCCTTCCCGCCTAAGTTTTGAGGGAAGAGGACCAAGGCCACTATAAATATAGGTTAGCCACCACCGTAGAAGGGGATCCGATCAGATCCAACCCTTTCCACCCTCACCAGAACAACCCTCGCGAGGTTGTTCATCCTCTGTACTAGTTCATCCTCAGCCCCTCGTGAGGCCAATCCACCACAAAGCAGGAGTAGGGTTTTACACCGCAAGGTGCCCCGAACCTGGGTAAATTGCCGTGTTCATCTTCTTCCTTGTTCACGCGAATCCGGCTAGGCTAGGTTGTGGGGCGACGGGCTCTAAGCTTGAGAGGTTGAGATCTTCACACACGCCCCAGAGTTCGAACCTTCTTGGGTCTGCGGAGCCCTGAATCTGACAGGTTTGACACTCCATACTTATCACTTCCACCTTTGGAAATTGCTACGATGATTCCTTGCACTTGGGGATTATCACCCCCTCTATATATATATGAGGGAGGGGGCGCCACACAAGACCACGACAATCTTTTAGCCGTGTGCGGCGCCCCTCTCCACAGTTTAGTCCTCCGTCCAGTTTCTCCGCAGTGCTCGGTGAAGCCCCGCGGGAACGAGTTCACCATCACCGTCACCACGCCGTCATGCTGCCGGAACTCATCTGCTACTTCGCCCGTCTTGCTGGATCAAGAAGGTGAGGACGTCATCGAGCTGAACGTGGAGGTGCCGTACGTTTGGTACTTGATCGGTTGGATCGTGAAAAAGTTCGACTACATCAACCGCATTAATAAACGCTTACGCTAAACAGTCTATGAGGGTACGTAGACATACTCTCCCCTTTCGTTGCTATGCATCTCCATGGATAGATCTTGCATGTGCGTAGAATTTTTTTTGTTTTCCATGCAATGTTCCCCAATACAACGATGTAAAGGTGCTCAAGAATTCGGGCATCGCCTGCCAGAATCTTGTCGACATCCAGGGCCAATACAAGATCTGGGGCAGCAAGGAGCATGAGAAGGACTCACTGGTTCACCTCGCCGAGGCCATCATCGACCCCTACTACAGAGACATGAAGGATTCCTGCAACAAGGACAAGCGTGCCTGGCACTCGGCCTAGATGGAGAAACTCGACAAAGCTCATGTTGTGTGCGCGGCCAAGGAGGCGTACACGAGCTACAAGATGTACAGGCGGATCGTTGACATGAGGAAGTGCCTCCTTCCCCAAAACGCCCAGGGATCCAGCCGGAAGCAGAGCAATGGCAAGCGTCCTCGCAACAAGATGTAGATGATTAGATGCTGGTTTCTCCTAGTTTAGTATGCATGTAATTGCTTACTTTGGTGTGTGGAAATGTTATGTGTGTAGTCACTTATGTAATTGTATGCTTAATTTGGTTATGCAATGCTGTTCTTATAAGTATATATGTTGATGTTCTGTAGACAGAGCAAATCACATTGCACACGGACTAAACAATGGAACCCGTCGGTGATGATTTCATCAATCACTCACAATTGTATACCAGTAATCGTTTGCTCACAGCACACACAGCTTGTGAACAGGAATTGTCTGTGTTGTTATCGGTCTTCCCACACATTTCTGATTACAGACCTGTTTGCCGCGTATCACATACATCTTGTTAAGTTGAACCATTTCTGTTCTCTTGGCTCAACGCAAACAGTTAATCCGAGTGAACTGTATGTCGTATATCGCACACACCTTCATCTGGCTGACCGTTTCTTTTGTGTTGCCTAATCACAAATAGTTCATCCAAGTGAACTGTATGCCGTATATCGCACACACCTTCATCTGGCTGCCCGTTTCTGTTGTTCCGCCTCATCACAAACAGTTCATTGGGGTGAACTGTATGCCATATATCACACACACATTGATCTGGCTGCCCGTTTCTATTGTTCTGTCTCATCGCAAACATTTCGTATGGATCAACCGTATGCCCCGCATCGTACATGCAACTAAAATCTGAACCGTGTTTGATGTAGCCGCCATCGCAAACGTTTTGCATCTTTTTTGACGGTTTTTTTACATCACCGTTTGTGATTACTGCATCGCCCACAGTTTCGTCGAAGGGCCTCTGATTGTAGTGTCGCATTAGCAGCATCCTACAGTAGTGACACTATGTAAACGGTACCTACACACAAAGAACAAATACTTGCAACCCGACGCGTAAGAGGGGTTGCCAATCCCTCCACGGTAAAAAGATAGATTGATTTGTGGTAGATTGGGTAAATAGCTCTCGATAAAACACGAAATAAAATAAGTAATAAAAAGTGCAACAAGGTATTTTTTTTGGAATAATAGATCTGAAAATAAAAGCGAATAAAAATAGATCTCAAAGCAAATATGATAAAGAATAGACCCGGGGGCCGTAGATTTCACTAGTGGCTTCTCTCGAGAAATAGCACACGGTGGGTAAACAAATTACTGTTGGGCAATTGATAGAAGATCGAATAATTATGACGATATCCAATGCAATGATCAATATATAGGCATCACGTCCAAGATTAGTAGACCGACTCCTGTCTGCATCTACTACTATTACTCCACACATCGACCGCTATCCAGCATGCATCTAGTGTATTAAGTTCATGGAGAAACGGAGTAATGCAATAAGAACGATGATATGATGTAGACGAGATCTATTCATGTAGGAATAGCCCCCATCTTGTTATCCTTAATAGCAACGGTACATGCATGTCTTGTTGCCCCTTCTGTCACTGGGAAAGAACACCGCAAGATCGAACCCATCACAAAGCACCTCTTCCCATGGCAAGAAAAATCGATCTAGTTGGCCTAACTGAACCAAAGATTCGAAGAAGAAATACGAGGCTATAAATAATCATGCATATAAGAGATCAAAGAAGATCTCAAATAATATTCATGGATATAGATCTCATCATAAACTCAAAGTTCATCGGATCCCAACAAACACACCGCAAAAAAGAGTTACATCAAATAGATCTCCAAGAGACCATTGTGTTGAGAATCAAAAGAGAGAGAGGAAGCCATCTAGCTACTGCCTACGGACCCTTAGGTCTGTGGTGGACTACTCACGCATCATCGGAGAGGCACCAATGAGGATGATGAACCCCTCTGTGATGGTGTTAGATTGGATCTCGTGGTTCTGGAACTTGCGGCGGCTGGAATTGTGTTTCGTCGACTCCCCTAGGGTTTCTGGAATATTTGAGAATTTATAGGACGAAGAGGCGGTGCAGGGGGGCTCCGTGGGGGGCACAACCCCCCTGGGCGTGCCCTGGTGCGTTGTGCTCACCACGGGCCTCCCCTCTGGTACTTTCTTCGCCCACACGGTGTCTTCTGGTCCAGAAAAAATCTCCAAAAAGTTTCGCTATGTTTGGACTCCGTTTCGTACTCATATTCTGTGAAGTAAAAAACAAGCAAAAAACAGCAACTGGTACTGGGCACTATGTCAATAGGTTAGTCCCAAAAAATGATATAAAGTTGCTATAAAATGAATATAAAACATCCAAGAATGATAATATAACAGCATGGAACAATTAAAAATTATAGATACGTTGGAGACGTATCAACCGCCGGCCCAACACGGAACGCTCGAAGGAGGGCTGCCACTGTTGGCGGGACAATCACTGAAGAGGAATCACCCGCGCTGCTCGCCGACTCGTCTCCTAACCCTAGATTCTCATGGTAAGGAAGAGAAAGGAAATCGAATCATGGAAAGGTACGGGAAGACTCAGCCTCAAGATGTTTCCGTACCGATGTAGAGGATTCTTGCGGGGTTCAGTTTGCAATTTGTACATCCTTCCTTCTCGCATTACACATTTTTTATCCAATGGTACAAGATCAAGTTTCCATGTTTTCGCTGAATGTCTGATTTCCACTAGATTTGCACTCTTCCTTCAAAGGATGTGCTGATCTTGGTGGAGGCAACCCAATGAGCCACGACCTTGTCCCCTCCTCCGTTTGCTTTGTAAATCTAGCCCAATCTAGAGAAGAGGGAAGCACTACATGAGCCACGGGACAAAAGAGAATGGGCCAAAGTAGAAAATATGAAGGGTACAAAACTACATGAGCCACGGGACAAAAGAGAATGGGGGCAAAGTAGAAAATATGAAGGGTACAAAACTATCCTCATACATGGGGACTTAGATCCAGTACGACGTCACTGGGGAACGCTCAGACGAGTACCGGCACGGTTGGCTGAACAATCGCTAGAGAGGAATCATCTGCTTCGCTCGCTGATCATCGGCCCAACACGGAACGCTCGAAGGAGGACTACCACTGTTGGCGGGACAATCACTGGAGAGGAATCACCCGTGCTGCTCGTCGTCTTATCTCCTAACCCTAGTTTCTCATTGTAAGGAAGAGAAATGAAATCGAATCATGGAAATGTACGGGACGACTCAGCCTCAAGATGTTTCCGTACCGATGTAGAGGATTCTTGCAGGGTTCAGTTTGCAATTTGTACATCCTTCCTTCTCATATTGCACATTTTTTATCCAATGGTACAAGATCAAGTTTCCATGTTTTCGCTGAATGTCCGATTTCCACTAGATTTGCACTCTTCCTTCAAAGGATGTGCTGATCTTGGAGGAGACAACCCAATGAGCCACGACTTTGTCCCCTCCTCGGATGCAGATTGTGGTCTGCATCGATGATGTCTGGAAGACGGAACGTGTGCTGAGTTTGTGGTTCATGGATGGCAGGTATGGTTTCCTCCTTTGGCATCTAAGTCGTGGTGGGGTGCTAGATCTGGAGTTCGACGGCTTGTCCGAGGTGTTGCCTCGGTCTGATTCATTCAACGGCAAGGGCTTCACTTTTGGTGAGCCACCTTGGAGGTCCGCAAAGCTGCATACCAGCGATGGAGCCGCATCGAGCTCAGGTGAGGAGGTGATCCATCATTCTTTTCTTCGGTGGCTGCTGGTGCCAGAGGCAGGTGACGGGCGTTTGTGTCAACCTCAGAGATGTTCTGCTATCTTTTCAATTTTGGCATGTCGGTCTTTACGTGACTTGTACTTTGATCTTTATGATATGAATGAGACACGTATTACCACGCAAAAAAACGCATGTACCCATGTACTAGTACAAATAGTCTAGGATTTTTTTCTCACTGTCAATCACACTACTAGCAGTAGCACACACACATAAATTAATCTGTATAAGTCCAACACACCACTCAAGCTTTCTCTTTGGTAACTACTATCTAGACACAATCAATTCACATACTTATCATCATCTAAATTCTATCTAGACAGTAGCAGTCTATACATAGATTTTAATTTTCATTAGACCACGGTCACACACAACACACATGCCAGGCAGTGACACACATGTAGTCATAAATGTATATAACACTTAATTAGAAGCAAATAAAATTTACCTAGCCAATTTCTTCAAGACCAAAATCTGGACAGTAACCTCAGGGAACGTAAGCAGCTGTTGGCAAGATGCCACTACCTCGCCCCCTCTCCTATTTCCTTCAAAGGATGTGCTGATCTTGGAGCAGACAACCCAATGAGCCACGACTTTGTCCCCTCCTCTATTTGCTTTGCAAATCTAGCCCAATCTAGAGAAGAGGGAAGCACTACATGAGCCACGGGACAAAAGAGAATGGGGCAAAGTAGAAAATATGAAGGGTACAAAACTACATGAGCCACGGGACAAAAGAGAATGGGGCAAAGTATAAAATATGAAGGGTACAAAACTATCCTCATACATGGGGACCTAGATCCACCACGAGGTCACTGGGAACGCTCAGACGAGTACTGGCATGGTTGGCCGGACAATCACCATAGAGGAATCATCCGTGCCGCTCGCTCACCGCTGGCCCAACACGGAACGCTCGAAGGAGGGCTGCCACTGTTGGCGGGACAATCACTCGAGAGGAATCACCTGTGCTGCTCGCCGGCTCGTCTCCTAACCCTAGATTCTCATGGTAAGGAAGAAAAAGGAAATCGAATCGTGGAAAGGTACGGGACAACTCAGCCTCAAGATGTTTCCATACCGATGTAGAGGATTCTTCCGGGGTTCAGTTTTCAATTTGTACATCCTTCCTTCTCGCATTGCACATTTTTTATCCAATGGTACAAGATCAAGTTTCCATGATTTTGCTGAATGTTCGGTTTCCACGAGATTTGCACTCTTCCTTCAAAGGATGTGCCGATCTTGGAGGAGGCAACCCAATGAGCCACGACCTCGTCCCCTCCTCCGCTTGCTTTGTAAATCTAGCCCAATCTAGAGAAGAGGGAAGCACTACATGAGCCAGGGGATAAAAGAGAATGGGGCAAAGTAGAAAATATGAAGGGTACAAAACTTCATGAGCAACGGGACAAAAGAGAATGGGGCAAAGTAGAAAATATGAAGGGTACAAAACTATCCTCATACATGGGGACCTAGATCCAGTACGACGTCACTGGGGAATGCTCAGACGAGTACCGGCACGGTTGGCTGGACAATCGCCAGAGAGGAATCATCCGTGCCACTCGCTGACCGCCGGCCCAACACGGAATGCTCGAATGCCGCTCGCTGATTGCCGGCCCAACACGGAACGCTCGAAGGAGGGCTGCCACTGTTGGCGGGACAATCACTGGAGAGGAATCACCCGCGCTGCTCGCCGGCTTGTCTCCTAACCCTAGATTCTCATGGTAAGGAAGAGAAATGAAATCGAATCATGGAAATGTACGGGACGACTCAGCCTCAAGATGTTTCCGTACCGATGTAGAGGATTCTTGCAGGGTTCAGTTTGCAATTTGTACATCCTTCCTTCTCGCATTGCACATTTTTTATCCAATGGTACAAGATCAAGTTTCCATGTTTTCGCTGAATGTTCGGTTTCCACTAGATTTGCACTCTTCCTTCAAAGGATGTGCTGATCTTGGAGGAGACAACCCAATGAGCCACGACTTTGTCCCCTCCTCCGTTTGCTTTGCAAATCTAGCCCAATCTAGAGAACAGGGAAGCACTACATGAGCCACGGGACAAAATAGAATGGGGCAAAGTAGAAAATATGAAGGGTACAAAACTACATGAGCCATGGGACAAAGGAGAATGAGGTAAAGTAGAAAATATGAAGGGTACAAAACTATCCTCATACACGGGGACCTAGAGCCAGTACGACGTCACTGGGGAACGCTCGGACGAGTACCAGCACGGTTGGCCGGACAATCGCCAGAGAGGAATCATCCGTGCCGCTTGCTGACCGCCGGCCCAACACAGAACGCTCGAAGCAGGGCTGCTACTGTTGGCGGGACAATCACTTCATCACCCGCGCTGCTCGCCGGCTCGTCTCCTAACCCTAGATTCTCATGGTAAGGAAGAGAAAGGAAATCGAATCGTGGAAAGGTACGGGACGACTCAGCCTCAAGATGTTTCCGTATCGATGTAGAGGATTCTTGCGGGGTTTAGTTTGCAATTTATACATCCTTCCTTCTCGCATTGCATGTTTTTTATCCAATGGTACAAGATCAAGTTTCCATGTTTTCGCCGAAAGTCCGGTTTCCACTAGATTTGCACTCTTCCTTCAAAGGATGTGCTGATCTTGGAGGAGGCAACCCAATGAGCCACGACCTTGTCCCCTCCTTCATTTGCTTTGTAAATCTAGCCCAATCTAGAGAAGAGGGAAGCACTACATGAGTCACGGGACAAAAGAGAATGGGCCAAAGTAGAAAATATGAAGGGTACAAAACTACATGAGCCATGGGACAAAAGAGAATGGGGGCAAAGTAGAAAATATGAAGGGTACAAAACTATCCTCATACATGGGGACCTAGATCCAATACGACGTCACTGGGGAACACTCAGACGAGTACCGGCACGGTTGGCCGGACAATCGCTAGAGAGGAATCATCCGTGCCGCTCGCTGATCGCCGGCCCAACACGGAACGCTCGAAGGAGGGCTGCCACTGTTGGCGGGACAATCACTGGAGAGGAATCACCCGCGTTGCTCGCTGGCTTGTCTCCTAACCCTAGATTCTCATGGTAAGGAAAAGAAATGAAATCGAATCATGGAAATGTAGGGGACGACTCAGCCTCAAGATGTTTCCGTACCGATGTAGAGGATTCTTGCAGGGTTCAGTTTGCAATTTGTACATCCTTCCTTCTCGCATTGCACATTTTTTATCCAATGGTACAAGATCAAGTTTCCATGTTTTCGTTGAATGTCCGGTTTCCACTAGATTTGCACTCTTCCTTCAAAGGATGTGCTGATCTTGGAGGAGACAACCCAATGAGCCACGACTTTGTCCCCTCCTCCGTTTGCTTTGCAAATCTAGCCCAATCTAGAGAAGAGGGAAGCACTACATGAGCCACGGGACAAAACAGAATGGGGCAAAGTAGAAAATATGAAGGGTACAAAACTATCCTCATACACGGGGACCTAGATCCAGTACGACGTCACTGGGAATGCTCAGACGAGTACCGGCACGGTTGGCCGGATAATCGCCAGAGAGGAATCATCCGTGCCGCTCGCTGACCGCCGGCCCAACACGGAACACTCGAAGGAGGGCTGCCACTCTTGGCGGGACAATCACTGGAGAGGAATCACCCGCGCTGCTCGTCGGCTCGTCTCCTAACCCTAGATTCTCATGGTAAGGAAGAGAAAGGAAATCGAATCGTGGAAACGTACGGGAGGACTCAGCCTCAAGATGTTTCTGTACCGATGTAGAGGATTCTTGCGGGGTTCAGTTTGCAATTTGTACATCCTTCTTTCTCGCATTGCACATTTTTTTATCAAATGGTACAAGATCAAGTTTCCATGTTTTCGCTGAATGTCCGGTTTCCACTAGAGTTGCACTCTATGCGATTATACCGTGTTAAAGAAAACTTGGAGGGAATAGAGAGTTACTTTTGCTAGCAAATCCGTGTTCTTGTAGGGATTAGCATGTTTCCAGTACTATATATGTCAAGGGTGTTTCTGAAAAAAGAGAGAGAAGATAACCCGACGTGCAAACCCCGAAGGCGCAAACCCCAGTAGGTCTCGCCCCTCCCGATCCGAACCCAGACCCAAACCAAGCACCGGCGGCGGCTGCAGCGATGGCGGCGGCGGCGATGAACACGGACGTGGAGGCGGTCGACTTCGACTCCGAGGACGACGATCTCATGGACGAGGAGGGTGCCATCGAACCCTCGCCGGCCCCCGCTCCCCGCCTCCGATCTACCATCGCAGGGGGCGGCGGCGGCGGCGGCGGCGACGACGATGCCCCGCGTAAGACTAAGGGGCGCGGCTTCCGCGAGGACCCTAACTCCTCGTCCGCGCACCGCGACTCGCGGTTAGCTGGCGCAGGCCGCTCTGGCTTCGACGCCCTCGCCTCCGATGGCGGCCCTGGACCCGTGCGCTGTACGTCTCCATCCCTGTCCCTCCCTCCCGTGTTTCCCGATAAGAAGATTTCTAGTCAGGTAGGGCGGCGTGGTCTGACGCTCGCGTAGGAGGTCTGGTAACCTAGTATGTTCTCTTCTTCAACGTGTTAGTTTTGCTGTTTGAGGAGTGAGATCTGAATGTCAAGGCACTGCAAGGATCCCGTCTTGATAGGTTTCTTCCGATGCCCATGGGCTGCTGCGTACAGCAAGGAGATATTTGGGTTCCTTGCTGCTATAGATTGCCTTTTTCTTGAGCAATGTAGATGTGCAGATGGATGCTTTGGGCGATTTGGTCGGATGGTTTCCTTGGGTTTGTAAATTGCCGCTTGCTCATAGTTTACCAAGATTGTTTACCTATGATTTTAGTGTAGATCTCTGAACCGTTTCATCCTACATGTTAGTGACCAGCGTGGAGCATAAATACGATTCTTTTTGGATGTTTGCCTCAGGATTCGTTTTCTGCTTGAGACTTTGGGTTACTTTTAATTGCAGCCCGCGAGTTGGTTTGTTGGGATGATTAATTTTTGTTTGCGAACAAGGTTTTTTTTTTATGTGCTTGATTGCTGAGGTGGTTCTTTGATTGAAGCTGTGGCTATCTTACTTCTTGTGATGTGAACGGGCATGACTTAGGGTGTTGCCTTCTGTATTATTTTTCATCACATAATTAAATTGATAGTCCCCTAAACCTTCAGTTCCTCCAATAAGCTGCTACGAATCGATAAGCTCTGAATGCAGGAAGGGAAACCTTAGAGCTTTCTTCGCTTAACTTCCCAAGCAGACCATATGATTCTCATTATTCTATTTCTCTGTCTTTCCAACCAGCATTCCTGCTTATTCTGATTGGAGTGATGTGTGGTACCGGGGATAATGCAATTGATGGTGCTTGATTGCCATACATCCACAAAACCTTTGAGGCTCCATTTGGAAACGAAGTTTTTGAAAAACCTAAGCATTCCAATACTACAGTTTTTTATGCCGATGACAACAAAGACTAGTATCTGAAAACATCAGTTCTTAAAGTATTACTTAGACAGTGCCGTGTTTGGCAATCAAAGTATACAGTGTTGTATTTACTGACCACATGAGAGATCTTTTGCTGTGTTTCTCAGTTTTCTAAAAAAGAGGTCCTGGCCTCTTTTAATACAGCAAAAATACCGCAGTTTTGTGCATACTGTGGTTTATAATACTGCCACTTCAACAGAGCCAAACACTTCAAAGTATTTGAAACCATGGTTTCCAAAATTCTGTGGTATTCTTGAAATACTTTGCAACCAAACCCACCCTGATTTTTTTTACTCTCAACTTCTGTTGAGTTCTATTAGCGAAATGTTGCATATGACATACTCCTGTTGCTATTTTCTGTTCATACCAAAGCTTACTTTGCATAAAGCATTGAATCAAATAATATACTATTTGTAACTAAGTAAGTGCAACTGCATTTCTGGACACTGTCCTTTTCAATGTGTATTTCCTTGCAGGAATTGTCACTAATGGAGTTATTTTCTTGTATGCTTTGCCTTGTGTACAGCCATCGAAGGGTGGATTGTACTGGTTACTGGAGTTCATGAAGAAGCTCAGGAGGAGGATCTCCATAATATTTTCGGGGATTATGGGCAGGTCAAGAACTTGCATTTGAATTTGGATCGCCGGACTGGATTTGTGAAGGTATGCTTCCTACCACCTTTAGTCCTTACGTTTTGCGGAGATGCCATTCGATTTAGTTTTGTTTTCTAGTTTGCACTTGTGAAATCCTCAGGCAATTCCTTAATTATGAGTAAGACAGGCAGCATAGTTTGTCATCCATAGAATAAGAACAGGCTTTGCTTGCATCCTTTCTTATCCCCTCCTTAATATTTATGCAGGGATATGCTCTAATTGAGTATGAGAACTTTGAGCAAGCCAAGCGTGCAATAAGAGAATCAGACAGAACTGAGCTTCTTTCGCAGATAATAAGTGTTGACTGGGCATTTAGTAATGGCCCTGTCAAACAGAGAAATACTCGGAAGAGGTATGGTTTATATGAGCTATCGTATTTAGTTCTTTTTTTTGGTTATGTTAGAAGGAAATTGCAGGCATGACAGCTACAGGTTTGATTGGCCCAACATATTTGTGAGAACGTTCCGGATATAGTGATAAAAGCGTAAGTTAGGTACTCTGAACTACAAATTAGTGTCCAACTGGCCATAATTATCATCCACATATGAGGCTTTTAGGCAAGAACTAAAGCAGGAGTCAGCTCTAGATTTTGGTGCAGAGACTGCTCGAGTGAAATGTCACCTGACGCCTACTTGAGAGTTGGAAGTGGGAAGAGCAAATCATTCTAAGTTGTGATAAAAAAATTAGACTAGGAACGAAGAATATAAATCTACAGCGTATTTGGTTGGGGGTAATTAGAGCTAGGGAATGGGAATTGAAGGGGTACGAGACTTCAAATCTATTGTTTGGTAACGGGGATTGGGAATTCATAAGGGAACAGTCATGGGACTTGAGACTCCAACTCCCACCGTCTTATTAACAGGGGAGGGGGTGGGAGTTGGAAGGGAATTGTTTTAGTGAGTCAATCTTAACCCTTTATCATAACTTACATCAACTTCCATTGTCTAGTCCCTCGTCAATTCCCACGAACCAAACAAGGGAGTACAGTTTCTCCTCAAATTCTCACACATAATTCCTATCATGCGCCAAACAGAGGATTGGGAATAAAATGACTCATCCCATGTCTAATCTCAATAGAACTCCCTACTCTAAATTCCCATTCCCCTTCCCAAATGTTGCCAAACATGCTGCTAGGTTAAGTTTGCTAAACCTAGTTTGATGAAGTTAGTTTTGGTTTGGTACTTTGGTTAAACGTGGACTGGCCACCCAACTGAAAACCACCAAATCATTATGATAAAAAGAACATTAGGAATAAAAATTGTAAATCTAAATTAAGTTTGCTAAACTGTTGGTAGTAATTGGATGAAGCTATGTACCTTCTGAACTCTTGCATGCTTAGTATAATCCCAAGAAGATTTTTCCTGGCTGGTTTTCAAATTCTTGAAATGCCTTAATCTGAGGGGTTGGGGTTCACTTCATTCGTAACACATCCTTGGAGGAATGCCAGATTAAGTATGTTATGAGGTCCCTGGTTAATTACACAAGTTATTCTTTATTCCTTTTGCACTCTCCCAAACAAATAGTTTCCCCCCCCTCTGCTTTATGCACTTCTTTTCTAATATCTGCTGAGATTCCCCAAGTAATAATGTAGTATTTCTACAGTAGTTAATCATAGGGGATTTCAGTTAAATTTTGGCCAAGTACTTTTGGCTATGTAATATGATTTTATGGATTTTAGTTATACATTGGCTTGTACATATGATTTACTTCTTCCAGTATTCCCTAGTTTTACCTTGACGATGCTTTTCTTGTCATTGTTTCACTTTTTAATCATAGTCCGAATCCGAGTCACCGACCAAATGCATACATAGTTCAGTATGTTCTTTACACAGCTCTCAGAACCGAATATAATACTTACTTGAGTTTGTACTGTGTTCATTTCAGATCACCGAGGCCTAATCGCTCAAGGAGCCCACCAAGGAGAAGATACCCTTAGGAGCGACGGAAGTGCGAGAATCTTGGGGATTCAGTTGTTTGCTTGTCTTATCGTAATTTGACGGCGGCCCTTGTCTCTCTGTACCAATTTCCGGTAGTAGTTGTATGGCATCTTCAAGGTCCTTCCTTTGATGGATGGAGCCATGTTTGCTGTTGAAGTTTGGCTTGCCAGTTTGAGACAATTGTAGCCGTTGATGTTGGATCCGTGATTTGTTGGATTGGAATGTTTGTGCCACAATTTAATGAACTTGAAGATGGGTAATTTGTATTATTATTTTTTACTCATCTGCTCAACTTGTTTGATAGACTTGATTAAGTTTTGATTGACTTCTGTTTTTCTTTTCTTCACTTATGCCTGCTTGCCACATGCCTGCTTGTCAGTTTACTGGGTCCCATCAGGCCTTTATTGAGCACTGCAATTTCGCTAAGCATAAGGCCAACTCCAACGTTCCAACGTGCGACCCCAAATGGATGTCTGTTTGGGTGTGGCAATGGGGCCTGTGTCGGTCCGGATTTGTGGATGCGGCGGCCGTGCGCCCAACGTGTGGCCGCATTTCGGCCGCATCTCGTCCGTTCATCAGCACACTAAAATAAAAATAATGCATATGAAATGGTTCAAATCAAACATAGCAAATTGTTGTACATCCGAAATAGTCTTACAACCCAATCAATTTTTTTTTGCATGACAAGAAAACAATATCAAATAGTCTTATAAGCCAATTGAAATTTGTTTGCATGACAAGAAATTAAACGGATAGTTCAACCAATGTGAGTCCACAAATGCTAGTACTCTGTCATTTTTTTCCCCTAGGTCTTGTCCCTAGGGTTCTCCAGTCCTCCGGCGGCTGCGTCGCCGTGAGTTACCATTGTTCCCCGACAAAGTTGGGGACTGATCTCCGAACCCCTCGCAGGCGGCTTGCCCTGCCTCTTGCTGACTGCGTACGGCAGTAGTTGGGTAAAGCGATCGCTTGTGACCTAGGGTTTGGAGAAATCGGCATGGCGGCTGATGGAGAAAGCAGCGGATCTGGTAACCAGTGGATGGATGATACTAGCAAACTCTTGGAAAGGTTGAATCTAGAGGATGATGAGGCGGATGACCTGGTTTGGGAAGATGAGATCGATACTGAAGAGATTAAACCGAAGTGGTTGGCTCTTGGCCGGCTCCTGACAGGGAAGCGCTTCAGTCAGAGTGCGTTGATAGGAGATATGAAAGCGACGTGGAACCCTGCCCAGGCCGTTGTGTGGAGAAGAATCAAGGCGAACCTATTCTCGATTCAGTTCAATTGTCTCGGCGATTGGAATAAAGCCATGCACCAAGGGCCTTGGGACTTCCACGGAGCTGCCCTGGTCATGGCAGAGTATGATGGATTTTCAAACCCTGAAAAAGTCAAGCTGGATAGATTGGAAACATGGTGCCAAATCCATAAATTACCGGATGGAGTGCTAAAAAGCAAGAGTGCTTTACGGAATCTTGCAAGCCATATTGGTAAGGTGGAGGAGGTGCAGGTGACACTGCCGAATGGTTTCATCGGGGAATTTATAAGGGTTAGAGTGAAGCTTGATGTGAACAAAAAACTGACTAGGGCAGTTGGCATTACGAAGGGAGGAGAAACAGAAAAGTATCTTGTGAAATTCGAGAAACTTCCTATCTTTTGTCATGCTTGTGGTATGATGGGACATTGGCATGAAGAGTGTGGGACGGGAGAGCACGATAAGTCGAAGTTCGAGTGGGGAAGCTTCCTGCTAGCTCCTCGGAGAGGCAGAGTGTAACACCCCCAGTGGTTAACTACAGTAATTCCCTTTTGATTATGCCAGGTCATCATGATCAACAGTGCTTAATCATCATTAGTATCATATCTCTTTTCAAATTCAAATTCAATTGAAAATTCAAACTGAAAGTGGAAAATAAAGGTTGTTCAAATCAGAATCTAAAAATGTTCATTAAATGACAAATATTCCAGAGACCATTCTAAAATCATAACCAACATTCACTAAATTAATTAACTGACTCAAACAGCAGTAAAACAGCACTATTTAATACCTTTTTAATTAAATAAAATCCCAAATGAAAACCTTTGGACTCAAAACCTTTTTATAACAGTGGCATATAATGCACTGATATTATTGGACTATGTCTCATATTTTGCAAAAGTCTTTTGGAATGAAATTAAAAGGCAAAACAGTAAAGAAAAAGAAAAACAAAAAAGGAAAAGAAAAGAGCCCACCACCACCTGGGCTCTAGCCTACAGAGCCGGCCCAGCCCGCGCAGTGCCTTTCCCTCACCCCCGCACTGCTCCTCCCCGCTCGCTGTCGAACACCCCGTGCGCGTGCACTGGCCCCCCTCTCTCTGGACGACAGCGCGCCCCCTCGTCGGCTGTGATGATTAAGGCTACGCCCTGCACCCCCCACCCCCCGGGTTCCCCCTGGCACCCCTTCTCCATCCCCCCTCGCTCGTCCCCTCCATTCCTCTCGTCCGGGCGGCGCCATGGCCTCGCCATCCTAGGCCACGCGAACACCGGCAACCGCTCGTCCCCGCGTCTTGTCCAGAAGCTCTGGAGCCCTCATCTCCGTCAAGCTGCTGCTCTGCTTCGTCTCGGGGAGCAGCGCCAACACCTCATCGTCTCCGTCAACGCCCGCGGCCACCGAAACTTCGTCGTGTCGATCCCCTGCTCTGCTGCTTCTAAACCGATCAACGCGCACTCCGTACGCTCCTCGGTGAGCTCCGCATCCTCCCCTTCCCCCATCTTGCGCGAGCACGAGCCGTAGCTAGCTGTCGCCATTGCCGTGCTCCTAATTCCGCCTTGGAGCTCGTGGCTCACGCCCTCGTCCACCCTGTGCTAAGCCGTCGCCTCCGCCGTGTTTCCGAAGAGCCCAAGCATAGCGTATGCACAATAGTTCATCTCGGGCGAGCCCCTGGGCTCGACCCCGAGCTTACCGTATTCCTGCCGCCGCTAGAATGGATGCCGCCGTCGCTGCGGTTCGTCCCGGCCTCCGTTTACCACCCCGGTGGATGCGCGCGTGCGCTGGCGATTGAATGCGGGTCGCGGCGTTTGATTTGGCCAACCGTAGCCGATTTCCGGCCATTCCCGAGCGCGCCGCCGCTAAATATGGTCGCCGGAGCCATCTTCGGCGCCGTTGCCGGCGACGCTGACGTGGATGTCCACGTGGACCTCCCCACAGCCGCTGCCACTGGGCCCCCTGGGTCCCGTTGACCCAGTCAAATGCTAACTGGGCAACGCCCAGTCACTGCCAGTGGGACCCCCAGGGGCCCCGTTGACCGGTCAGCTGGTCCGGTGACCACTGACATAATGATGACGTAAGCCTGACGTCATAAATCGATTTCTGCGAATTTAGTAATTTAAATAATTCAGAAAATGAATAAAACTTTAGAAAATCATATTAAATAATCCGTAACTCCGATGAAAATAATTTATATATGAAAAACGATCAGAAAAATGAGACGGATCCGAATACGCTACCCACATACCTGTTAGATGCCTCTAACTAACTGAACATGCAAATTTTTGCCTGTTTTAGATAAATGAATAGTGCATGACTAATAAAATAAATCCAAGCAAATTCCTAAAATAACTAAATGACTTAGACATGTCTTCAGGCAACCCTGCACTGCACGTTAGCGTAGCCTGCTCTGTGTTACTCCTGTTTGCTGTGTATTTATACTGTTTCCTCCCCCTCTTCTCTCTCGTTAGACCCCGACGCAGTTCCCGGTACCGACGCAGCTCCGGAGCCCGACGCCACCGTTGACGACCTTGCCCTTGCCGCCAAGCAACCAGGCAAGCCCCCCCTTTGATCATCCCGATATCGCCCATTCTATTTTCTCATGCTTGCATTAGAATTGCTGCTGCTACTGCTTTACCTATTCTGATGCATAGCCTGTTTATTGTAACCTGCTGTTGATAATTACCTGCATATCCTAAACTGCTTAGTATAGGCTGGGTAGAGACCTATCAGTGACCCCACTTATCCCGATTGCCCCGCTGGATTATCCGAAGACCCGATCAACGGGATTGAAGACCAGGCCCCGACACCGCACATCACCCCCCTTAGTTGTAACGACACTGCAGCGTTAATATCGAGTGCCGAGGGTGATACCTCGTGTAGCACTTCTGATGTTAACTCTGTAGAGTAGCTATTCGGTCGTGGTCATCGAGGGTGATTCCTCCTTCACCACTTCCGGTAACGACGCTGTCGTGCAACACATCAAGTGTGAACCCATCGAGGGTGATTCCTCCGAGTTCACCTTGACGGATACATCAAGTAGGAATCCAACGAGGGTGATACCTCGGATTCCCCTGATGTTATGGACACACGGATACTTGGATTTTACACTGTTACTTGGAAAGGTGGGTCGACCCTGAGGGGTACCCGAGTGTGATGTGAAGATGGGTTGCCTGTATGGTGCCCGAGTGATGAATACGAGGCGCGGCCGGGCATTCTTAACCCTTGCAGCAAGTCCTCGAGACGGGGCGACGGGGTCACATCTTTCGTGAGTCTCTGCTCGTTACCGCAAGCCCAAGGTACTAACGATTTGGATATTTGATTCGAGCAGGCCTCTGGCCTGATAGCACTAACCATCACGTGGGCATAGTATGGGCGTTCTGCATCATGGCATCAGCCGAAAGTTCTGTCAGACGTCCAGTTCAGTATTGTGGCACGGTCGGATCGTACCGACCATCCGAGGCGGTGCTGGTATCCACCCTGCACACAACGACCCGGAGTGCACAGGGCGATGGCCCAAGACCCCTGAGTGCTTAGGATGTAGACCAGCGGGGACCTCTCTGCTGAGCTGTAGGTAGGGCTGCGATGTATCGTTTGGCCGAGGTCGGGCATGACCCAGGAAAGTGTGTCCGACCGGAGTTAATCGAGCATGTTGGGTAAGTTGGTGCACCCCTGCAGGTAAGAACACATCTATCGATAGCCGGTCCTACGGTAAAGGACACTCGGAGTTGTATCCCGATCGATACAGCTAGAAGTTGAGATGAGACCTGGATATGAGGCTCTGGGATTGCTTCTCGCAGGGAGTCGAGAAGGGATCTCAGGATGAGGTTGATGACTGTATGGCTCTGGGATTGCTTTCTCGCAGGGAGTCGAGAAAGGATCTCTGGGTGAGGCTGAGACTTAATGATACTACTACATTATATGGTACTGTTCTACTCTCTTCTATTGCTGCAAGACCTCTAAAGATGCTAGTCTTCGATAGGACTAGGCCTTCTCTCTATTCTGGCATTTCTGCAGCCCAGTCCACATATACAGCCTTCCTTTGATAATGTTGCATATGTAGTGTAGATCCTTGCTTGCTGAGTACTTCTGAGTACTCACGGTTGCTTTGTTTTCCTTTTCTCCCCATATCAGTTTGTCGTGACCAGAGGACGGAGCCCCCTGAGACAGATGCCCCGTCGATCGACTACTTCTACTACCCCGAGGATGGTTACTGCTACAAGCTGACGGACGACCAGGAGTAGGTTCGGAGGGTCCCAGGCAGGAGGCCTGCGCCTTTCGATCGTAGTGTTTTATTTTGCCCCGCCTTTCTAAAGGCCTTTCTGTTTCTGTTTCATATCTATACTCAGATATCGGATGCTTCCGCTGACGCTTGTATGCGAGCTTTTGTATTCGAGCCCTTGAGGCCCCTGGCTTGTAATATAAAGCTTGTATGACTTTATTTATGTTTTAGAGTTGTGTTGTGATATCTTCCCGTGAGTCCTTAGGCTTGATCGTGTGCATTTGCGTGTATGATTAGTGCACGATTGAGCCGGGGGCGTCACAAGTTGGTATCAGAGCCGACTGCCTGTAGGAACCCCCCATTCCAACTCCTTGGCCGAAGTTGAGTCTAGTGGTCCAAAAACCGTTTTACTAACATGGCTATGTGGTTACGGGCCCACGTCGCCAATTGGGTGGTATTAGGATCTTTTACTCCTCGACCTTTACTCTGGGACTCTGATCTCTCTTCTACTCGGGTTAAAGTTTTACTAACTCCAACATTAGGTTCTCGTGATCACATCCACCCAGTGTTCTGAAATTTTCCCCCCTTCCTTCAAGATTGCGGGCCAGGTTCTGCTTGCAGGATCCTCTTATCGAGGGCACCCTGTTTTGTCACTTGCAGATTCCTCGCTCCAATAGTTTTCTCCGACGTTGATGTAGCCTTTGCTATGTCCCGTCGTGTACTTCCTTGCCGCGTGCCTGCGCGCCGCCTAGTTTGTCTAGCTGCGTGCATTTCCGAACTCCTACCGCCGTTTGTGTCCAATTTCGTGCATCGTTCTGTATGTCTTTGATGACTACTAATATGCACCTAATGCCTTCTTGTTCATCACTCATGTTACATCGTGAATGATCTCTTACACATGCAGTTTTTCTTGCTAAACTGCCCCTGTTGATTTGGCAGGATGGCTGACGATCCCCCACCTCCACCTTATATTGCCGAAATGATGCAGCAGTTTGAATTGAACCGTCAGGTTATGACTGGGATATTGGCTTAGTTCCCAAACCAGAATGCTCATCAACAGCCTACCTCAACAACACTGCCAGAATTCGTGCGCCTCAATCCATCCACTTTTCGCAGCTCGACTAATCCAATGGATGCTGATGATTGGCTCCGTGACATTGCCTTCCAGATGAAGTCGGCCAATGTTATCCCTGACAGTTACGTCACCTATGCGACGTATCACCTGAGGGGATCAGCTGCTCAATGGTGGGAAAGCCACAAGGGTATGTTGCCTGCTGAAACTGTAACCACTTGGCATGAATTTCAGTCAGTTTTTCGTGCACGGTACATTCCTCAAGGTCTGATGGAACAGAAGAAGCAGGAGTTCCGCAAACTCTCTCAGGGTACAATGACTGTGGATGAATATCAGAGAAAATTTCTTGAATTGTCCCGCTATGCTGAAGATGACGTCTGCACTGACGCACGCAAGCAGGAGAAATTCCGTGAAGGACTGCGTACTGATATAAACCTTGCACTTGCTGTCCATGATTGCACAGACTTCGCAACACTTGTCAGCAAATCTTTCCAAGTTGAAACTACACTGACTGAGTACCAGGAGTCGCTCAAGCGTACTCGAGATGTTGGCTCATCCTCGGGTCAGCCAGTTCAGAAACGTCGAGTCTGGATTCCCCACAATGTTTACCACCGACCTGCTCCAACACCAAGGCCGTCATATGTTGCACCTCGTCTGCCTTCACCGCCGAGACAGCTAACGGTTCCTGATGGACCGCCTAATGCTATGGCTTCTCCTCAGGTTGCACCACGTCCTCCTAATGGTCGTAAGAAGAGTTGTCAAAACCGCCGATTCAGAAACCGTAATACCATACCGTCTGCTGTTGTACTTGGCCATGCCAATCACGTCAATGCTGAAAAGGCTCAGAAGGAACCGACTATCGTGCTGGGAACACTCTCTGTGAATTCAGAACCAGCCTCTGTTCTCTTTGATTCAGGAGCATCGCATGCTTTTGTTTCCCAACAATTTGCTCAGTCACATGAGTTATACCTGGAAGAATTACCCACTCCTCTAATGGTTCAGTCCCCGAGATCCAAGTGGCAAACCACAATGCTAAGCCCTCACAACCACATCGAGATTGGAGGTCTACTTTTTCTGGTTTCTCTCATTGTACTTGGACCTTCCGACATAGACATTATTCTCGATATGGACTGGTTGACAGCCCATAATGCTTTGATTGATTGCGCTACTAAGACAGTCCAGCTCACACACCCTTCTGGCCAGATAGTCAAATACTCAGCCCGAATAGCGCAAGATGCTGAGAACCAGATATATGTTCTGAATGCATTGAACGCTTCACCTCTTGAAGGCATCGAGAATGTTCCAGTTGTTCGTGATTTCCAAGATGTATTTCCAGAAGAACTTCCAGGAATACCCCCTGCTAGAGCTGTCGAGTTTGTCATCAACTTGAAACCTGGCACAACTCCTATTGCGAAGCGTCCTTATAAAATGCCTCCGCATCATCTTCTCGAGCTTAAGGAAGAAATCGACACGTCAGTTAAGAAAGGTTTCATCCGTCCCAGTTCCTCTGCTTGGGGAGCACCTTCACTCTTCGTTAAGAAGAAGGATGGAACTAACCGATTGGTTCAGGATTATCGGCCCATTAACCAAGCAACAATTCAAAACAAATATCCACTTCCTCGGATCAATGATTTGTATGATCAGCTTGCTGGATCATCGGTGTTTTCTAAACTCGACTTGAGGTTGGGTTATCATCAGATCCGTGTTCGTAAAGAGGATATTCCAAAGACTGCATTTGTTACTCGCTACGGCTCTTATGAGTACACTGTCATGTCATTTGGTTTAACAAATGCTCCAGCCACATTCTCCCGTCTGATGAATTACATCTTCATGGATTACCTCGACAAGTTTGTCGTGGTATATCTGGATGATATTCTAGTTTATTCGAAGAATAAAGAACATGCTGAACACCTCCGTCTTGTACTGGAAAGACTCCGAGAACACCAGCTGTATGCCAAATACTCCAAATGTGAATTCTGGCTTTCTGAAGTAACCTACCTTGGTCATGTAATTTCCAAGGATGGAATTGCTATTAACCCAGAACGAGTTCAGGCTATTCTGGACTGGACTCCTTCAAAGAACGTCAAGCAAGTCAGAAGTTTTCTCGGCCTTGCAAGTTATTGCCGTCGTTTTGTCGAGAATTTTTCAAAGATTGCTAAGCCTTTGACTGATCTGCTTCACAAAGGCGTTAAGTTCGAATGGACCGAAAAATGCCAGGAAAGTTTTCAAACACTCAAAGACAAGCTGACATCTGCCCCAGTACTTGCTCCACCAGATTCACGCAAAGACTTCGTGATTTATTGTGACTCATCCCGTGAAGGATTAGGCTGTGTCCTAATGCAAGAGCGTAAAGTGATTGCCTATGGCTTTCGATAGTTGCGCCCACATGAAGAGAATTATCTGGTACATGATCTAGAACTAGCTGTTGTCATCTATGCACTGCAGTTGTGGCGACATTACCTCCTCGGTAATCGTTGTGAGATATACACGAATCATAAAAGTCTGAAGTACTTGTTCACTCAGCCATCTCTAAATCTCCGTCAGCAAAGATGGATGGAGGCCATTGCGGACTATGATTTGGGTATTTCCTATACCCCTGGCAAGGCTAACGTGATGGCTGATACCTCATGGTTAGGCGAGCTCAACCTCATCTTTTTGAAGAACTGCGCAAGCTGAATCTCCGTATTGTCCCACAGGGTTCTCTTAATAACCTTGTGATACAACCAGATCTCAAGAAAGCTGTTAAGAATGCACAAGCTAAAGATGCTGAAGTTGATCTGATGAAGAAAAATCTTCACCTTGAAAAGTACAGGGATTTCTCGCTGTCTGAAGATGGAACCTTGTATTTTAGAAACCGCATTGTCGTACCTCGCTTCGAGCTTATGACCGGCAAGGTCATGAAGGAGGCACATGATACCCCGCTGTCTATTCATCCGGGTAGCACCAAGATGTATCGTGATCTCCGTCAAAGGTACTGGTGGTCTAGAATGAAGCAGGACATTGCTCGTTATGTTGCTGAATGTGATGTTTGCCGTCGCGTTAAAGCAGAACATCAAAAGCCTGCTGGAATTCTGCAACTGTTACCTATTCCTTTATGGAAATGGGATAAAGTGCAAATGGATTTCATTACAGAACTTCCCAGGTCACAGAAGGGCCACGATGCTATTCTTGTAGTCGTCGATCAACTTTCTAAAGTTGCACACTTTCTGCCTGTCAAAGAGACTATCACTGCTAGTCAGTTAGCAGAGTTGTATATCTCCAGAATTGTTTCACTCCACGGTATTCCGAAGGAGATTAGTTCGGACCATGGCGGTCTTTTCACTTCCAAATTCTGGGAAAGTTTCCAAACAGCTATGGGAACTCATATTACCTGGAGTTCAGCTTATCACCCCCAATCCCAAGGCCAAGTCGAGCGAGTCAATCAAGTGCTTGAAGACATGCTTCGGGCTTGTGTTATTTCTTTCGGCAAGAAGTGGGAAGAATCTCTCCCGTACGCCGAGTTCTCTTATAACAACAGCTATCAAGCCAGCTTGAAAATGGCCCCCTTCGAAGTACTATATGGACGTAAGTGTCGAACCCCTATGAATTGGTCAGAAACTGGGGAATGACCGCTTGTGGGTCCGGATATTATTCAACACACCCAAGAACAAGTCCGTATCGTTCGAGAAAATCTCAAGGCGGCTCAGGACCGCCAGAAGAGCAACTACGATCGCAAATGATGGGGTTTGACTTATCAACCTGGTGATCAAGCTTATCTGCGTGTCACTCCTATGAAGGGCACATACCGTTTTGGAATCAAGGGCAAGCTAGCTCCATGCTACATTGGTCCTTTTCGCATTATTGCTAGACGTGGTCAGGTGGCATATAAATTGGAGTTGCCGCCGCAATTCTCTCATATCCACGACGTCTTCCATGTGTCGCAACTTCGTAAATGCTTCAAGGAATCTCCGCACCACGCAGTGGATCACGAGATGCTCGAATTCAAGATGATCTTTCTTATAAGGAGCATCCGATCCGCATTCTCGATGAAGCTGAACGTCGGACCCGTCAGAAGGTTACCAAGTTCCTCAAAGTGCAGTGGTCAAATCATACTGAAGATGAAGCCACTTGGGAACGCGAGGATAATCTTCGTGCGGAATACCCCGAACTTTTTCCTTCTACCTCTTAATTCTCGGGACGAGAATTCTTGTTAGTGGAGGGGACTTGTAACACCCCCAGTGGTTAACTACAGTAATCCCCTTTTGATTATGCCAGGTCATCATGATCAACAGTGCTTAATCATCATTAGTATCATATCTCTTTTCAAATTCGAATTCAATTGAAAATTCAAACTGAAAGTGGAAAATAAAGGTTGTTCAAATCAGAATCTAAAAATGTTCATTAAATGACAAATATTCCAGAGACCATTCTAAAATCATAACCAACATTCACTAAATTAATTAACTGACTGAAACAGCAGTAAAACAACACTATTTAATACCTTTTTAATTAAATAAAATCCCAAATGAAAACCTTTGGACTCAAAACCTTTTTATAATAGTGGCATATAATGCACTGATATTATTGGACTATGTCTCATATTTTGCAAAAGTCTTTTGGAATGAAATGAAAAGGCAAAACAGTAAAGAAAAAGAAAAACAGAAAAGGAAAAGAAAAGAGCCCACCACCACCTGGGCTCTAGCCTACAGAGCCGGCCCAGCCCGCGCAGCGCCTTTCCCTCACCCCCGCACTACTCCTCCCCGCTCGCTGTCGAACACCCCGTGCGCGTGCACTGGCCCCCCTCTCTCTGGACGACAGCGCGCCCCGCGCTCGCTGTGATGATTAAGGCGACGCCCTGCACCCCCCCCCCCGGGTTCCCCCTGGCACCCCTTCTCCATCCCCCCCTCGCTCGTCCTCTCAATTCCTCTCTTCCGGGCGGCGCCATGGCCTTGCCATCGTAGGCCACGCGAACACCGGCAACCGCTTGTCCCCACGTCTTGTCCAGAAGCTCTGGAGCCCTCATCTCCGTCAAGCTGCTACTCTGCTTCGTCTCGGGGAGCAGCGCCAACACCTCATCGTCTTCATCAACGCCCGCGGCCACCGAAACTTCGTCGCGTCGATCCCCTGCTCTGCTGCTTCTAAATCGATCAACGAGCACTCCGTACGCTCCTCGGTGAGCTCCGCATCCTCCCATTCCCCCATCTTGCGTGAGCACGAGCCGTAGCTAGCTGTCGCCATTGCCGTGCTCCTATTTCCGCCTTGGAGCTCGTGGCTCACGCCCTCGTCCACCCTGTGCTAAGCCGTCGCCTCCGCCGTGTTTTCGGAGAGCCCAAGCATCGCGTATGCACAGTAGTTCATCTCGGGCGAGCCCCTGGGCTCCACCCCGAGCTTACCGTATTCCGGCCGCTGCTAGAATGGATGCCGCCGTCGCTGCTGTTTGTCCCGGCCTCCGTTTACCACCCCGGTGGATGCGCGCATGCGCTGGCGATCGAATGCGGGTAGCGGCGTTTGATTTGGCCAACCGTAGCCGATTTCCGGCCATTCCCGAGCGCGCCGCCGCTAAATATGGTCGCCGGAGCCATCTCCGGCGTCGTTGCCGGCGAAGCTGACGTGGATGTCCACGTGGACCTCCCCACAGCCGCTGCCACTGGGCCCCCTGGGTCCCGTTCACCCAGTCAAATGCTGACTGGACAACGCCCAGTCACTGCCAGTGGGACCCCCAGGGGCCCCGTTGACCGGTCAGCTGGTCCGCTGACCACTGACGTAATGATGATGTAAGCCTGACGTCATAAATCGATTTTTGCGAATTTAGTAATTTAAATAATTCAGAAAATGAATAAAACTTTAGAAAATCATATTAAATAATCCGTAACTCCGATGAAAATAATTTATATATGAAAAACGATCAGAAAAATGAGACGGATCCGAATACGCTACCCACATACCTGTTAGATGCCTCTAACTAACTGAACATGCAAATTTTTGCCTGTTTTAGATAAATGAATAGTGCATGACTAGCCGATGCCACCGTTGACGACCTTGCCCTTGCCACCAAGCAACCAGGCAAGCCCCCGTTTGATCATCCCGATATCGCCCATTCTATTTTCTCATGCTTGCATTAGAATTGCTGCTGCTACTGCTTTACCTATTCTGATGCATAGCCTGTTTATTGTAACCTACTGTTGATAATTACCTGCATATCCTAAACTGCTTAGTATAGGCTGGGTAGAGACCTATCAGTGACCCCACTTATCCCGATTGCCCCGCTGGATTATCCGAAGACCCGATCAATGGGATTGAAGACCAGGCCCCGACACCGCACATCACCCCCCTTAGTTGTAACGACACTGCAGTGTTAATATCGAGTGCCGAGGGTGATACCTCGTGTAGCACTTCTGATGTTAACTCTGTAGAGTAGCTATTCGGTCGTGGTCATCGAGGGTGATTCCTCCTTCACCACTTTCGATAATGACGCTGTCGTGCAACACATCAAGTGTGAACCCATCGAGGGTGATTCCTCCGAGTTCACCTTGACGGATACATCAAGTAGGAATCCAACGAGGGTGATACCTCGGATTCCCCTGATGTTATGGACACACGGATACTTGGATTTTACACTATTACTTGGAAAGGTGGGTCGAACCTGAGGGGTACCCGCGTGTGATGTGAAGACGGGTTGCCTGTATGGTGCCCGAGTGATGAATACGAGGTGCGGCCGGGCATTCTTAACCCTTGCAGCAAGTCCTCTAGACGGGGCGACGGGGTCACATCTTTCGTGAGTCTCTACTCGTTACCGCAAGCCCAAGGTACTAACGATTTGGATATTTGATCCGAGCAGGCCTCTGGCCTGATAGCACTAACCATCACGTGGGCATAGTATGGGCGTTCTCCATCGTGGCATCAGCCGAAAGTTCTGTGAGACGTCCAGTTCAGTATTGTGGCACGGTCGGATCGTACCGACCATCCGAGGCGGTGCTGGTATCCACCCTGCACACAACGACCCGGAGTGCACAGGGCGATGGCCCAAGACCCCTGAGTGCTTAGGATGTAGACCGGCGGGGACCTCTCTGCTGAGCTGTAGGTAGGGCTGCGATGTATCGTTTGGCCGAGGCCGGGCATGACCCAGGAAAGTGTGTCCGGCCGGAGTTAATCGAGCGTGTTGGGTAAGTTGGTGCACCCTTGCAGGGAAGAACACATCTATCGATAGCCGGTCCTACGGTAAAGGACACTCGGAGTTGTATCCCGATCGATACAGCTAGAAGTTGAGATGAGACCTGGATATGAGGCTCTGGGATTGCTTCTCGCAGGGAGTCGAGAAGGGATCTCAGGACGAGGTTGATGACTATATGGCTCTGGGATTGCTTTCTCATAGGGAGTCGAGAAAGGATCTCTGGGTGAGGTTGAGACTTAATGATACTGCTACATTATATGGTACTGTTCTACTCTCTTCTATTGCTGCAAGACCGCTGAATATGCTAGTCTTCGATAGGACTAGGCCTTCTCTCTATTCTGGCATTTCTACAGCCCAGTCCACATATACAGCCTTCCTTTGATAATGTTGCATATGTAGTGTAGATCCTTGCTTGCTGAGTACTTCTGAGTACTCACGGTTGCTTTGTTTTCCTTTTCTCCCCATATCAGTTTGTCGTGACCAGAGGACGGAGCCCCCTGAGACAGATGCCCCGTCGATCGACTACTTCTACTACCCCGAGGATGGTTACTGCTACAAGCTGACGGACGACCAGGAGTAGGTTCGGAGGGTCCCAGGCAGGAGGCCTGCGCCTTTCGATCGTAGTGTTTTATTTTACCCCGCCTTTCTAAAGGCCTTTCTGTTTCTGTTTCATATCTATACTCAGATATCTGATGCTTCCGCTGACGCTTGTATGCGAGCTTTTGTATTCGAGCCCTCGATGCCCCTGGCTTGTAATATAAAGCTTGTATGACTTTATTTATGTTTTAGAGTTGTGTTGTGATATCTTCCCGTGAGTCCTTAGGCTTGATCATGTGCATTTGCGTGTATGATTAGTGCACGATTGAGCCGGGGGCATCACACAGTGGAGGCGGTCGTGGTGGTCGCGGGATAGGTGACCATCAGAGAAGTGGGGATGATTATACTACCCGTGGGAGAGGTTTTGGCCATGGTAATGGTCGCGGACGAGGAAACAATACTTATGACCCACCTGCTGACCCAAACAGTAGAGGGGCGGCTCCGGTAATCTGGCGACACAACTATGTCCACGCAAATGATATAGTTCCTGGAGGATCGAATGGAGGGGAGGTTACCACAGATTCTGAAGAACGGGATGTGAGAATGACCACATCTTCAGATAACATCTTAGGAAAAAGGACTGCGGATGACAGCAGCTCAAGTAATCCCTCGGCTGGGACTGGTAACACCGAAGCTGTTCAAACAACTCTTATCCCGTTGGCTATGGGAGACGAACCGAGTACAGACCTTGTGCCGTATAAGGGTTCTGGTGAGATTGAAGCTGTTAAATATGGGTCAACTAAGGTTCTCGCGATAGTTGACAAGCTCGAAGGCCATCCAAATTCTAGTGGAGCTATGGAAGTTTCTGATGGGAGTGTTACGACACCACAAGGGAATTTAAATAAGAAGAAGCAAAGGATAGGCGAAGGTGGTGTGGTTTCAAACTTAATGAACAAGATATCGGCGGTCTCCCGAGTGGAGACTGACCGGACGCAATGAAAATTTTAAGTTGGAACTGTCGCGGCCTGCAACAGGCTGCGGCAGTGAGAGCGCTTCTGGAAGTCCAGAAGCGGTGTAAGGCGGATGTGATTTTTCTATCTGAAACTCACCTAAAGGAGTGGCCGGCTGAGTGCTTGAAGAAGAGATTGAAAATGGATCGCAAGGAAATATCAGTAAGCAACGGCCGAAGTGGGGGCCTTGTAATGTATTGGAGGAAAGAGATGGAAGTAACCTTGCGGTTTAAGACAGAAAATTTTATTGATGTTGATGTCGGAGTAGGAACAGACAAAGTATGGAGATTAACAGGAATGTATGGAGAACCAAAGTGGGAGGATAAGTATAAAACCTGGCAGAGAATCACAGACTTACATGCACAAAGTTCTCGTGAGTGGATGATTGTTGGGGACCTTAATGAGATCATGTACAACTTTGAAAAAGAGGGTGGAAATCCCAGGCCTCCGAACTACATGCAGGCTTTTCGAGATGTAATTGATGATTGTAACCTTACAGACCTGGGATTCGTGGGAGATAAGTTCACATGGAAAAGGGGAAAAACTCTAGCAAGACTAGACAGGGCATTAGCAAATGACGGGTGGAACGAGAAATTTGGTGGAGCAGTGGTGGAACACCTGGACTATTATCGGTCTGATCATAGGCCCCTTTTGGTGAGTCTGGACCCTGCAGCGGATGAGCCTGTTGGGCCAAAAGTCTTGCGTTTCGAATCACGTTGGTTAAGAGAGACCAAGTTCCAGGAGACAGTGGCAGAAGCCTGGGCTGATGCAAATACTGCTGCGCATGATGATAGTCTCTCCTCGAGACTTGCGTTTGTACATAATCAACTCCACAACTGGGACAGAATGGTGCTAAAAAGTGCAAGAAGGAAACTAAGGGGAGTACAGAAGGAACTGGAGCGTGTTACAAGAGATACCATGATATATGAAAATCTATCAAGGCAGCGTGACCTCTTAGCAGAAGTGGAGAAGTTATTGGAACAGGAAGAGATGTACTGGGCGTTGAGGAGCTGTATTGGGTGGTTGAAGGCAGGGGATAGAAACACATATTACTTCCATAACTATGCATCAGTCAGAAGAGCTAAAAACAGAATAAAGAAACTACGGGATGAGTTTGGTGTTTGGCGAGAAAACATCCCAGATCTGAACCCTTTTATTTCAGGTTACTTTGCAGGGTTATTCACAACAGAGGTAGATGAACCAGACCCGGAGGTAATAAATAAAGTTATCCCTAAAGTTGATGATCATATGAATGGAATTCTGATGCAAGAGTATACGACGGAGGAGGTCAAAAAGCTTTGTTCTCCATTGGGGATATGAAAGCTCCCGGACCAAATGGCTTGCATGCGGTTTTTTTCAAGAAGTGCTGGCATATATTGGGGGACAAGTTGACGGAGGAGGTCCTGAATGCTATTAATAACCAGGTAATACCAGCCGGATGGAATGATACTATCATAGTTTTAATTCCTAAGGTTGATAGGCCCGAGCAAATTACACAATATAGGCCTATTAGCCTCTGTAACGTCTTGTACAAGATCATCTCGAAAATGATAGCAAGCCGACTGAGAAAAGTGATGGATGATATAATTGCCCCGGTGCAAAGTGCGTTTGTTCCTGGAAGGTTGATCATAGATAATATCTTGCTTGCTTATGAGTGTATGCATAAAATAAAAAATTGCAAGAAAGCAAAAACTGATTACTGTGTAGTTAAGTTGGACATGCACAAGGCCTATGACCGAGTTGAATGGATTTTCCTCGAAAGAATGATGAAAAGACTCGGTTTTCATGATAACTTTGTGACACTAATCATGGCTTGTGTTCGATCCGTTAAATACAGAGTGAGGTACAATGATCAGGAGACAAAGGGGTTTATGCCTTCTAGGGGTCTCCGGCAAGGAGACCCCTTATCACCATATTTATTCTTGATTTGTGCAGAGGGTTTTTCGAGTTTGTTGGCTCACCAGGAGGAGGTTCGTGGCATAGAAGGAGTAAAGGTGTGCAGGGGTGCACCGTCAGTTTCACATCTATTATTTGCTGACGATTCTTTAATCCTTATGAAAGCAGATCTTATTAATGCAACCTCGGTGAGACAAGTTCTCGACCAATACTGTGCAAGTTCAGGACAACTTGTGAGTGAAGGGAAATGCAGCATATACTTCAGCCCTTGTGTGGACGTGGAGACAAAAGCAAATATGTGTGTAGAGCTGAATATAATGACTGAGGCCATGTCCGATAAATATCTTGGTTTACCAGCTATGGTCGGAGTGGATAAGAGTGATAGCTTTGCTTACTTGGTGGAGAGGATGATTGCTCGTCTGAAGGGATGGAAAGAGAAGTTCTTATCTCTTGGAGGTAAAGAAATCTTGCTCAAAGCAGTTATTCAATCCCTCCCTGTTTTTGCTATGGGTGTCTTTAAGATCCCGAAAAAAGTGTGTAAGGAAATAACGGATGCCATGGCAAGCTTTTGGTGGGGTGATGAGGATGATCAAAGGAGGATGCATTGGTGGGCATGGTGGCGCATGTGCATTCCAAAAAATGAGGGTGGAATGGGATTTTGTAATCTCCATGCTTTCAACTTGGCATTACTTGCAAAACTGTGTTGGAGACTGATTTCCAAACCTGATACTTTATGCGCAAGAGTTCTTCGTGCAAAATATTACCCTGATGGCAATATCCTGAAGGCTGGAAATAAGAGAGGCTCCTCATTTACATGGCAATCTATTGTTTCGGGTATACAAACATTCATGAGAGGTCATATTTGGTGTGTTGGTACAGGTTCAAACATCAACATTTGGACTGATTGCTGGGTGCCGAACAGCCCAAACAGGAAGATCCTGACCCCAAAAGGTACTTGCCTACTTTCTAGAGTGGAAGAATTAATTAACCCATACTCAGGGGAGTGGGACGAAGCTCTTATCAGAAGCATTTTCTCTCCGGTAGATGTTGACAGGATCTTGCAGATTCCTTTGAATGTCCAGCTGATGGAGGACTTTGTGGCATGGAACTTCACGAAATCATATACATTTACAGTTCGATCAGCATATTATGTTGAGTGGCACCACCAGCACGATGCACAAATCAGAAGGTCCGATGGGCAGGGCAGCTCAATGATTAATCCAGTCTGGGAAACTCTCTAGAAATTAAGAGTACCATCAAAGGTTAAGATTTTTGCTTGGAAGGCATTGCATGGCACAGTCGCGGCTCGCTCTGTCCTAGCGAACAGACACATAAAGGTGTCCCCTAACTGCCCGCTATGCTCGGACGGGGCAGAGGATATTCGACACTTGATTTTCACTTGCCAACGTGCTAAGGAAGTATGGCGAGCAATGGGTCTGACGGAGATCATAGAAGAAGCACTGACAGTAGATCGGTCGGGTAGTGTAGTGCTGGAGGAAATCATCTGCAATAATGTGAGAGCAAGACCGACCTTATCAAACCTCGGTGTTGCAGAATCGGTAGTGGTGGGAGCATGGTACATATGCTGGCAGAGGAGAGAATTTGTGAAAGGAAATTCTGTTGCACCACCGGCAAGAACTGCGTTTGCGATCAATGCTATCACCTCAAACTTCACAGCAGCGGAGGGTACCATGCAGCCACAGAAAATATCATGGGAAAAACCACCAGCTGGTAGCTACAAGATGAATGTGGATGCATCTTATTTCCAAGATGGATCAGGTGCAGCAGCTGCAGTTCTTCGCAACCACATGGGAGAGCCAGTCGCCAGTGGGTCTTGGCTACTGAACAATGTCCATGATGCCAACACAGCAGAGGCTATAGCGATGCAGAAGGGCTTGATGATGATTGAAAATATAGGGTGTGATGGAGTTCTCATGGAGTCTGATTCACTAGAACTGATTCATGCATGCAATGGTGTCACTGAAGTTTGGAGTCCAGCGACGGCAATTCTTGTAGATTGTTTCCAACGGGCAACAAGATTAGGTGCAGTGCGCTTCCAACACTGCCCTAGAGATGCTAATAGGGTCGCACATAATTTGGCGTGGCATGTTTATGATTCAAAGCTTGTAATTAATTGGGACGGTGATCCACCTAGTGTTATTCTCCCGGACATCATCTTTGATGTAACGGCGATCTAAAGTTAATAAAGTACGCCCTAGGGCACTTCCCCTAAAAAAAAATGTGAGTCCACACGTGCTCAACCAAGTCATCCTAGAGCTGGACATGAGTATGCCAATAATGCAATTTCCGATGAAACTCGACAAACTGTTCAAAGGTTGCAGGAGGTGCTTCCTTAGGCTCAACATTTTCACTCTGGAAATCAAACACTTGGTCGTAGATGCTATCATCGCGCTCATCCTCCACGATCATGTTGTGCATGATCACACAAGCAGTAGTCACCTCCAAAGCTTCTTCGTGCTCCATGTCAATGCAGGGTTACGAACGATACCCCATCGAGACTGAAGCACACCAAAAGCACGCTTCACATTCTTCCTAGCACTCTCTTGCATTTGGGCAAACCTCTGTCTCTTCTCTCCTTGCGGATTGGGTATGGTCTTCACAAGAGTGGACCACTGAGGATAGATGCCATCAGCTAGGTAATATCCCTTGTTGTAGCGGTGGCCATTGACCCCAAAGTTGACCTCCGGGGAGTGCCCTTCCGCAAGCCTTGCAAACACCGGAGACCGCTGAAGAACACTAATATCATTCTGAGAACCAGCCATGACGAAGAAAGAATGCCATATCCAGAGATCTCTGAGGTACTCCGGGCCGAACACTTCCACCACGGCCGTGCAAAAACTATACAATGAGAGGAGACATGTGGACTCACTCATACGAACATACTCATCCACAAGATCACCAGGAATTCCATATGCAAGCATGCGGATAGCCGCAGTGCATTTCTGGTATGAAGAGAAACCAAGCTTGCCTAGGGCATCCTCTTTGCACTCAAAGTATGGGTCATGCACGACCACTCCCTCTCGAATACGATTGAACACATGCCTTCTCATTCGGAATCGGCGACGAAATTGATGTGGCCTAAAGAGTGCACCATCCTTAAAGTAATCGGCATAGAGAAGGGTGTGGCATTTCTCCCTATTGCGGTCCAAGGCCGGAGCATGTCCGGGGATTGATCCCCTGTATCGAGGCCCCTTCCTACTAATGTGTTCATGTACGACCAACGCAGCCACCAGCTCTTCATCATCCGAGGATGAATCATTCGATGAGCAAATGAAGTTGTGAAAGAAAAACTCATCACCACTATCCATTGTACCTTGTGAGCAATCCGTCGAACGCCTTGCGGTCGTGCTGGGGAAGCGGCCGGATAGTGCACGCCCTACTCCCCTCGCAGGTAGCAAAGCAAGGTTTTGGGGTCGGTGGTGCTGGAGGGCGCCCTGCGTCAACGAACGGCTGGCCAGAAGAGGTTGGGGACGACGGGCGACGCCGACAGCCATAGATTCTCTCCCACCGGCAACAAGGAGAACGCCGGCCAAATGCTTTTTGGAAAGCCAGTGCGGAGACAGCTTTGGCATGGCGCAGTGCTGGTTGGGACGGTCCTTGTGGAAGACGACGCGGCCGGGGAGGGTGGTGACGGCGGCAATGTCGGGGCGCGGAGGGAGGTAGAAGAAGAGAAAAGGGGGCCTGTCTCCCCGATGGGCGGGCCAGGGCAGGACAAGGGCACGCGCTGCTTGCGTCCGCGCATGTCCGTTCGGCCGCAAACTCGGCCCAAACTTGGGCCGGGAATGGGTCGAAAGCGGACGACGATCTATTTGCGGCCGCGCGTTGGAAGGCCTGCTTTGTCCATTTACCCCCAAAAGGATGGTAAAGAAGGACCACCCCATGGATTACTACCTTCATAGACAGCTTCCACGGCTCTCCCATGTCACCCCCAGCTCTCGCGACTCCGTCCGCTAGCGCGTCCCTCGCCGCCGTGCTCACCAACGCTGTGCGCTCCGCAAACACTTCCAGCCGAAGATATGCCGCCGCGGCGGCGCTCCTCGATGGCTGCAATGCGGGGGGAGGAGGGGCGGCGACTGCCTCTTCCCTCCGTGTATGAGGCATTCCCAGATCTCCTTCGGCCGATCTCTTCGGTTCCACCAGAGATGCTGATGGCGACCAGGGCGCAGCGGTGGAGGGAACGGGCGATGAGGATCCCCGACAACTCCCTGTCGTGGTCGCTGTGCAAGCGGGAGTGGAGGGAGGCGATGGAGCAGGTCGAGGAGGAGAGCAACCCAGATCGGAAGGCGTGGGCAGAGCGGTTCGCTTGGATCTGCAGGACTCGGGCGGATCAGGAATTGAAGAATCTAGCATGGAGGATCCACTTCAAGGCAACAGAGGAGGAGAGGAGGAGGATGCCGCCGTTCCTGCACTCTTCGCCGGTGGGGTTCATGCATTGGGCGAAGGGGGAGGCCAAATCGAGGGTCCGAGATCGGGAGGAGAGGTGGGATTGCATTTTGGGGCTTGCTTCGACTCGCACTCCGCCACCTCCAGCGCAGGCGGATCCCCTCCCGTTCCTCTCCGCAAAGCCGGCGCGCGATTGAAGTCCCAGGTGGTGTTCAGAGCCGATGATTCAAGCTCGGAGGCTGATTTTCGGTTGCCGGGGGTTGGATATCCGCCATTGTTGAACTTGGGGATTCAGAGTTCAAAAACGAGGAGGGAGAAGCAAAAGGTGGACCACGTCAAGAGAGATAGGGCGGCCTGGAGGCTGGGCCCAGCAGTCAGTGATGTCTGTGAGGTGGATAGTGGTTTTTTTGGGCAGTTGTGGGAAGGAAACAAGAATACCTCTGCTTTAAAGCTGGCCCGTCGTCCAGATTGGCGAGCTAACCCTAGGGGGAAAGGGGTCGTGATCTGGATCAGGAAGGAGCTCCTAGAGAGGAGGGAGTTTGAGATTGGGGATTGTTATCCAGCTGCAGAGAGAGATTTGGTAGGGAAGAACCCTAGCTTCTTCAGCTGCGGCAGATCGGAGTGGCGAGGGGCTGAGAGGGTGGAATTTTCTGCGGTGGTTTGGCTCTGTGAGATGGCGGAGAGCAACAGGGGCCGCGGGAGGGGGCGAGGGGGCGGCAGGCCGCCGCTCCAGCAGCAGCAACATGCGCCCCCACTGGAGATGTGCGGGCCGCAGTTTGGCTTCCCACCGCCGTTCTTCGGGTACCTGGGAGTGCCTCCTCCGTGGATGTTTGGGGGAGGATACCCACCTTTCCCAGTGCAGGGCATGTTCCCGCAGGCACAATGGGAGCAAGGGGGAGCCCAGCAGGGAGGAAATCAGCAAAAGCCGCAAGAGTAGCCACAGAACCAGGGTCAGAAAGGCAGACCAGGGCAGGGCAAAGCCATGGGAGGAGTGCAAGAAAAAGAGAAGAACAAAAGGATGGTAGGGCAGACAGCAGGTGCGGTTGTGGTAGGGAGAGAGATGATTGCTGAGGGGCAGAATGTGGAGTTCACTGACTATCCACAGGTTACGTGCTATAACTATGGAGATCCAGGGCATCTCAGGGCTATGTGTGAGAGGGCAAAAAAAAATTCATCTGTAAAGCTGGTGCTCATCAAGTGGAGAATTGCCCAGTCAGAAAGAGGCCTCATCAGATGGCTAAATATGTAGGTAGTTCTGCACCAGGGTTGGGTTTCTACCATTTGGAGACTTCAGATATGAGGCAGAACTCAATTGGGATATTGAAGAATTGTGGTGTAGTGTATGTAGAGTCAGGAATGATTACAAAAGAAGAGTTAGCAAAAGAGTTCTCTATCATTTACAAGACCAATTGGCCATGGAAGATTAGGGTGCTGGATGAGTGGTCATTCTTGGTGAAGTTCCCTCCTCACATTTCTATGGAACAGGTAGTTGGGTACCCCTGTTTTGGGATGACAAAATCTGATGCAACAGTGAAAGTTGAGGCTTGGAAAGAGGAGCTGGTGGAAATAGATAAATTGGAGGAAGTTTGGGTGCAAGTTAGGGGGCTGATGCCTAAGTGGTGTGAGTGGGCTGTGATTGACCAGTGTGTGTCTTCCTTTGGTTTGCTAATTGAGATGGATTGGCAGGGGATGTTGCAGAGTCTGTTTGAGTGTGTTAGAGCAAAAATTCAGTGTAGGAACCCAGCAAAAATTCCTACTGAAAGACTGTTTGAAATTGATAGAAAAATCTTCAAAGTCCAGATTGCTGTAGAAGTGGTCTCAAAGAAGGATGAGGAAGTGGAGAAAGAGACTAGTAACTCTGGAGGAGACATGAGTGGTGGAAGCACTAGAGAGGAGGACATGCAGACTGATAAGGGGGAGGATTTGGGCAGTGGTTCAAATCAGATCAATGGTACTGGAAAGAGTAATCAACCAGATCCTAAGACAACTACTGGAGGTGGTGGTCAGCATAAGAAAAGAGGAGTGAATGCAGATGAAACTGTTGAACAACAGGAGGTGCTGGATTGTGACCTTGGGCTGAGTGGAAATGACATAATGCCATGTGCTGGAGAAGGGAAGGATACTGCTACCTTTGTCTTTGCTGAGATGCAGTTGCTTCAGAACTTGGATGGAGAGATGGAGGAATTTGTAGTTGAGGGAAAGGATGCTGAAGTTGCTAAGGGTTCTGAGATGTCAAAAAGTGCTGATGTGGACAATCTACCTGATGATATTATGCCAGATTTCAGTAACTTTGTGGTAGCTGAAGAGAGTCAAGAGGCTGGAAAAGAGACAGTGAAGAAGAACAAGAAGCAGAAAGCTTATGGCCCTGTTCAGGCTTCAAGAAAGAGTTCAAGAGTGGATATCTCTCAACCCATGATGGACAGGGCAGTGTTGCTCAAAATGAAGTAGAATCTGGAGTCGCCAAAAAGCATGAAAGGTATATCTTCTAAGGCCCCATTTAATGTTATTCCTGCAGATGAGATAGATAGCATGAATAATTCCATTGGAGTGACTATTAATGAACAACTTGTAGACAAAGGGTGTGCTTCTGTTGATAGATGTGTATATAGGGAGCATGGAGAGATTAGGGGTGGTGATGATAGTGTTAATAGAGATGCTCATGGTAATGTTGCTGGGGTTCCTGGCAATGTGAATAGATGGGGCAAGCACCCCAGTAGAAGGGTACAATGAAATACATCTTCTGGAATGCTAGGGGGCTGTTGGCCCCTGGGAGAAAAAAGTGCATTGAGGACCTTATTTGGCCTCTTAATCCTGCTATAGTGGGGTTCCAAGAAACTAAGCAAACTAAGTTCTCTAGGAATTTTCTTAAAAATATTAGGGGCAATAGGAATTTTGAGTGGAATTTCCTGCCTTCTATGGGATCTGCAGGTGGCATTCTGGTGGGTGTTGATGTAGATCAGTTTGAGGTGTTAAGTTGGGAGGTTAGGAATTTTTCTGTTAGTGTAGTTGTTAAAAATAGAAGTGATGAGTTTGTTTCTAGGATCACTACTGTGTATGGTTCTGCTTATGATGAGGGTAAACAAGAATTCATTTCTGAATTACATTCTTTATTTTTGGATTGGGAAGGCCCAGCTATTGTGGGTGGTGATTTTAATTTAGTTAGGAATCAGGAGGATAAGAATAATGGTGATGTAGACTTGAGGTGGACAAATAGGTTTAATGCTTGGGTAGATATGTGGTCTCTGTTGGAGATTAACATGTCTGGTAGAAACTATACCTGGTGTAATAACCAGGAGAATACAATTATGTCAAAAATTGATAGGATTTTCTGCACCACAGAATTTGATGCTGCCTTCCCTATGGCTAGTTCTAGGGTGCTGCCTAGGGTAGGGAGTGATCATACACCTGTGGTGTGGGACTCGGGTGTAGATGTACAGCATAGAAAAAGTGGTTTTAAATTTGAAAAATGGTGGATTACCAGGCCTGACTTCAAAGACCTGGTTATTAGGGCTTGGGGGAGCAGATGTGACTCTGCTAATCCAGTAGAATGCTGGCAGTTGAAGGTGAGGACCTTCAGGAGATTGGTGATGTCTACTACGCAACCTTCTTCTTGTAGACTCGTGTTGGGCCTCCAAGCGCAGGGTTTTGTAGGACAGTAGCAATTTTCCCTCAAGTGGATGACCTAAGATTTATCAATCTGTGGGAGGCGTAGGATGAAGATGGTCTCTCTCAAACAACCCTGCAACCAAATAACAAAGAGTCTCTTGTGTCCCCAACACACCCAATACAATGGTAAATTGTATAGATGCACTAGTTCGGCGAAGAGATGGTGATACAAGTGTAATATGGATGGTAGATATAGGTTTTTGTAATCTGAAAATATAAAAACAGCAAGGTAACTAGTAACAAAAGTGAGAAAAATGGTATTGCAATGCTTGAAAACAAGGCCTAAGGTTCATACTTTCACTAGTGCAAATTCTCTCAACAATGATAACATAATCGGATCATATAACAATCCCTCAACATGCAACAAAGAATCACTCCAAAGTTTCTATCAGAGAACGTAGGACGAAAACGTGCATCAACCCCTATGCATAGATTACCCCAATGTCACCTCGGGAATCTACGAGTTGAGTGCCAAAACATACATCAAGTGAATCAATAGAACATCCCATTGTCACCACAGATATCCCATCGCAAGACATACATTAAGTGTTCTCAAATCCAATACTCAATCCAACATAACGAAACCTCAAAGAGTAAGACTCAATTCATCACAACAAGAGATAGAGAGGGAAGAAACACCATATGATCCAACTATAATAACAAAGCTCGCAGTACATCAAGATCGTGCCAAACCAAGAACACGAGAGAGAGAGAGGTCAAACACATAGCTACTGGCACATACCCTCAGCCCCGAGGGTGAACTACTCCCTCCTCGTCATGGAGACCGCCGGGATGATGAAGATGGCCTCCGGTGATGATTTCCCCCTCGGCGGGGTGCCGGAACGGGCTCCCGATTGGTTTTTCGTGGCTACAGAGGCTTGCAGCGGCGGAACTTCTCATCTAGGTTTCTTTCTGGGGGTTTCGGGATTTATAGGAATTTTTGGCGTCGGTCTCACGTCAGGGGGACGCTCGAGGGGCCCATAAGCCAGGGGCGTGCCCTAGGGAGGGGGGCGCCCCTTAGGCTTGTGGACTTCTCGTCCACCTCCTGGCCTGGCTTCGATACTCCGTGGGTCTCTTCTAGTCCATAAAAATTCATCGTAAAGTTTTAGCTCGTTTGGACTCCGTTTGATATTCCTTTTCTGTAAAACTCAAAAACAAGGAAAAAATAGAAACTGGCACTGGGCTCTAGGTTAATAGGTTAGTCCCAAAAATAATATAAAATAGCATATTAATGCATATAAAACATCCAAAACAGATAATATAATAGCATGGAACAATAAAAAATTATAGATACGTTGGAGACGTATCAATTGGCCAAAGGTTGGAGTAGAAATGTAGAAGCTGCTCTTAGAAGAAACAAGAAAGAGTTGATGGAAGAGTATGACATGTTAGATATTAAATCTGAATCTGGGGGGCTGAATGATGAAGAATATGATAGACTAGGCAATATTCTTCATGAGCTGAGTGAGATGTGGCAAGTAGAGGAGATTAAATCTAGACAGAGATCTAGAGAGAGAGACATTTTGGAGGGTGATAGGAATACTGCCTATTTTCAGGCAGTTGCAAACCAGAGGAGGAGGAAGCATGTCATCCATGTTTTGGATGGGGCTGAGGGCCCTGTCACTGATCAGGAGGGCATGCAGAAGATAGCTGTGGAGTATTATAAAAATCTTTTTAGATGGGAACCTAGGCCGAATATTAGGCTGAGACAGGATTTTTTTAGTGATGAAGAGAAAATCTCTCCCGAGGAAAATGCTAACCTAGAAAGGCGGTTCACTGAGGAGGAGATTAAGGAAGCTGTTTTTGGGTCCTATTCTGATGGGGCCCCTGGCCCTGATGGCCTCCCCTTATATTCTTCCAGGTTTTTTGGGAAGAGATAAAGGCAGACCTAGTTAAAATGTTTGAGTCTTGGTTTGTTGGGGATCTAGACTTGTATAGGCTGAACTTTGCTATGATTACTCTGATCCCTAAGGAGAACGAGGCTAGGACTATGAATAAATTTAGACCTATTAGCTTATTGAATTGTGTCTTTAAAATTTTTACCAAGGTTTTGACCAATAGACTGGCCATTATTATTGGTAGGCTAATTTCTGATTGTCAGTCTGCTTTTGTTAGAGGTAGATATATCCTGGAGAGTGTGGTGACTGCACATGAGATTGTACATTCAGTGCAGTCCTCAGGGAGACAAGGTTTGGTGTTTAAGATTGATTATGAGAAAGCTTATGATAAAGTTAATTTGGATTTCTTGTTTGAGCTGTTGGCTCTTAGGGGTTTTGGGGACAAGTGGATAAACTGGATTAAAAGTGTGACCCTGGGTGGGTCTGTAGGGGTTAAAATTAATGGGGAGGAAAGTGATTTCTTCCTTACTGGCAAAGGACTAAGGCAAGGGGACCCTGTCTCACCTCTGCTTTTTAATTTGGCAGTGGACACTTTTGCTAGAATGTTATCTAAAGGGTCTTAGGCTGGGCTGGTGAGGGGTTTATGCCCTGAGTTAGTTAGAGGTGGGGTGATGTGTCTGCAATATGCAGATGACACCCTACTATTCCTTGAAAACGATAATAGGGTTGCTCTTAATTTGAAATGGATCCTAACATGTTTTGAACAAGTATCTGAAATGAGAATCAATTATCATAAAGGTGCCCTGATTCCCATAAATATAGAGGAAGGGGATTTGGGGGTGTTTTTAGATATTTTCCAATGTATTACTGGATGCTTTCCAATTAAATACTTGGGGATTCCTTTACATTTTGATAAATTAAGTAGAGAGGATCTACAGGCTTTGATTGATAAAATTCTGGCTAGGATTGTTGGCTGGAGGGGCAAACTGTTGTCCTACTTGGGTAAGATAACACTGATCAGATCCTGTTTAGCTAGCATCCCCTTATACCTGTTGTCCTTCTTCAAGTTCCCTAAATGGGCTATTAGTCTTATTAACTCACACATGGCGAATTGCCTTTGGAGTGATAGTGAGGGAGCTCACAAGATTCACTTGGCCAACTGGCCTTCTATATGTATGAGGAAAGAATACGGTGGTATGGGGGTCATAAACCTCCAGGACATGAACATCTGTTTTATTGGGTCGTGGGTGAAAAGGTACCTGGCCGGGGAGGGCTCTTTGTGGAAAAAAATAGTAGATAGTAAATATAATACTAGGAACCCTAATATTCTCTGCTGCCAAGATGCTCACCCTTCCCAGTTTTGGAAAAGCTTTCTGTGGGCTTTGCAAGCTGTGAAGTTGGGATATAAATGGCAAGTGGGCAACGGAGAGGAAGTTAGGTTTTGGGAAGATATTTGGTATGGAAATGCTCCTCTAGCTACTCAGTTTTGGGACCTGTACTATCTTGTTCAGGAAAAGAACAGGACCATAGCGGAGTTATGGGATGGTGAGGAGCTCAAGTGTACATTTAGAAGGACATTTTCTGAGGAACTAATGATCCAATGGCTGGATCTGATTAGCATCCTTAGAATGACTCCTTTTAGTGGAGGGGAAGACTCTCTGATTTGGCAATATGAGTCTAAAGGGATTTATTCTTCTAAATCTTTATATGCTATCGTTAACTTTCGGGGTGTTCAACCCATTTTCTTGCCTGCTGTTTGGAGCATCAAAGTTCCTCCGAAAGTGCAGGGTTTCTTGTGGCTTTTCTCACAGAACAAAATTATGACTTGCGATAACTTGAGGAAGAGAGGGATGGCTAAACCTTTGGAATGTGTCCATTGCAAAGAAATTGAGTCGGTTTACCATCTTTTCTTTGAGTGTATAGTTGCTAGAAAATTTTGGAAGGATATTGAATCTCTGTTTCATGTTCAGATAGTTGATTTTGAGTCGCTTGCAAAATTGTGGCTGTGCAAAAAAAGCACATGCTTCTGAACGTAGTAACTTCTGCTGTCCTGTGGGGACTGTGGAACTTTAGGAATGCTATTGTTTTTAATAGGATCTCTTGGATATCTATGAAACAGGTGATGGGAGTGGTCGCCAAGTATTTGAGAGATTGGACAAAACCGTCCCCAGACCTGCAAGTGGGTGCTGTGAAAACCTTTCAGGATTGGCTGTGGGCGAATCTGAAAGCGCCTTTCACACTGGAACCGGACTGAATAACTGCAAGAAATGGTTGGGGCACATGTCTTGGATGGAGGCGGCCGGGGAAGCAACGCATGGAGGGCGCGCGACGTTGGACTACCAGATGAAACATCCTGAAGAAGCGGACTCCATCCACGTGGTCTTCTCAGGCTTCTGTTGATTGCCTTGGTAGGATGCTGGAGATGGGTAGTGTTATCTTGTGCGAGATGTAACCCTGATACGCTGTCTTTTTGGAATTTGTTTAGGCTTCCATGTGCGGGAGCAACTTCTGGGGGGTGAACAGTAGATTTAGTTCCCCCTCTTTCTTTCCTTTGGATGTATCGTTTTGGATCCTGTGTCTGTTCTGGTTTCTTCCAATGGAATGGAACCGGGGGCGAGCCCCTTTTCTTCGGAAAAAAAAATCTCCATCGCCGGCGGCACGCGTTGCTACACTACTGCCATGTGCTTCCCGTCATCGTCCTCATTGTCGGCCTGCTCGTCGGTCGACACTGGCCACAACCATTGCATGGCCTTGCAGCTCGCTTTGCCTCAACCCCCTTGGTTGCAGCATCGCCGCGTGGGGTTCCAACATCGCCACCAGTCATCGTCGTAGCATGCCACGCGCCTGTCGCAGCACCCATTGCTTCGCCACGCAACTCCCGTTGTCGCCGCTCGCCATCGTTAGCTCGCCGTCTTCGGCTGAAGTTTTTTCAGAAGTCGGTTGAAGCTTTCTTGGCTGCTGGTTGCAACTTTTTGTGGTTACCTTGTCTCCGGTTGAAACTTTTTCAAAAGCTGGTTGTAGCTTTCTCACCCGCCGATCGTAGCATTTTACGATGCTGGTTGCAGCTCCTCCGTGCGACGGTCACAGCCCCTACTTTCTCTGGTTCCTGCAGAAAAAAAAAACGATGACACCGATCATAGCATTTGGCGCTGCTGGTTGCAGCTCCACTGCGCGCCGATCGCGACCCCTGCTCTCTATTTCCAGCAAAAAATGGCGCCAACGGTAGCAATTGGCGCACTGGTTGCAGCTCCCCTGCCAAGTTCCCTGGGATACATGCCCGCAGTTGTAGCGCACGGTCCCAACATCCACGGTAGCCGATTCCAGCATCGGTAGCACGCGGGGTCGCCCATGGTCCGCTGTTGCAGCTCGGGGTCACCGTGGTTGCTGCTGTTGAAGCACACGGGGGTACTAGCTCTCTTTCCCCGCGTGGGCGACGGCGCCTTAGTGCTGGCCAGCAGCAGCCGCGAGGAGAAATGGCGGTGGAGCGGGGCGAAGAGAAGAAAAAGAGAGCGGACGTCATGCGCGAGGCGTTTACCACCTAAGCGTAATGGGCACCCAACCGAAGCTGTCGTGACTCACTGCTGTGTTTGCGGCTACTGATGTGCAAAGAAGTCGGGTTTGCGTGCAACACCATATCATAAACTTATTGTTAAATCTTACGACCAGGACGCCCCTTTCATCGGCATGACGAAGTAAAATAAAAGATATGCTCGTATGGATCTCACTTTTGATGATCTATTCACCCGAATTTTTGTAGCTCCAGCCCCTCAAGGCCCAGCGTGGGACTCACGGGCAAATGTGATCGAACTAAAGTAAAAAACCTGTATCGATGTGCTCAGTTTGATTCTGCGCTGGAGTTAAAAAAAATGTGGAGGTAAAAGTATCGATGATTCTGTGCTAGTGCGTCAATGTGTTCAGATTGAAGAAAAACTGAAATAACTAGGGGCAGTGTATCTTTTTTCATCACGGTGCAGCATATCTGATTCAGACCCGTAGGTTCAGAACCACACGAGACAACGCGAGGCAGAGTAACAACCAGCCTTAAGTTTGCAACTTTTACCGAGTACTCTCATCAGTCAATGGATCACACCCTAGATACTCTCATCAGAAATGTCAAGTGCCTATGTGGCCGATTCCGCAAAGACAGCGATCGACCATTTCCTCGATGTATCTAGAGCTATGTGGTATATCGCTAAGTATCCGTGATGCCCGTCAACCCCATAGGGGGGTCAATTTAGTGCGCAGCATTACCAGCTTACCTCTGCTGCCCCGCTGCGTTCCTCCGGACCCGAATGGGGTACCGGCGGCGGGAACCGCTTCCATTAGAGGGCCCGTTCGGTTCTGCCATAGCAGCTCCTTTGACAGTGGCAGGAGATATCTGTCGCTTACTGGAACTGCGGGTACCCCGTCGACTGGGGTCTGATGATTCGTGTGTCGGCCCCAACTTTTCCGTGGACGCCAGGATGGTGTCGCTCCGATTGCTTAGCTTAGATATGCCGCTTGTGTCCGATGAGGGTCTTTTGATGGTTGGAGATCCCGGGGCTTCATCTTCATCCGTGATGCTGTCTTCTATATCTGAAACCAGGGAATAGCAAAGATGGTAAGTTTCCAGGGGCTAACATATCCCTGTGAAGTCTTTCATTGCTTCACAGACAGTACATGAAAAGCTACAAGGGAAAATAACACACTTCACTAAAAAGGATTAACTAAATATCCCAGCTGTGCTCAGTCAACAAAGGAACTAGGACTACGATTCCAATTTTGGGGTTAATGTGGCCAATAACATGGCTGTTCAATAATTTGTTAATAGGAATATTAAGACAGCTCGCCCAAGGAAAAGGGGAAAGACCATAGGACGCATCTATCTGCTACCTTTTAACTTTCAAGTTTCAACAGTAATTCTCTTAATTTCTGTAATGCAACTTACTACCTCCGTCCGGGATTTTAAGGCCGTAGAGCAACCAAGCGCTGTCCGTTTTTCTAAGGCCGATTGCTATTCCCTACGTATGTGTCGATAGAATTAACTGGAGACACTGCATTCTGATTGGGCATGGGCCACGCATGCGGGTGTGTGTGCTGTTCCTGCATGCACGCAGGCTAGATGATTGGCGGGCGATTAATCTATGCCATTTAATGTCGTGTAATCCTAGCTTTTTAATTGGCTGGATTTAATGCTCAAAACTGCTTACGAGGTGCCTTGGTCCTGCAGATTTGGTCTTTAGGCCCAATAAACCAGGACGGAGGTAGTACCTCTGGAAGCTGTCCCTGTGTTCCTTAAATTCTCATGATTAGGTACTTCCTTGTTGTCTTAACAATCTAATGCTTTAGTGTGGCTTCCTGTTTGTTACTTTACCATTTATGTTCTTGACTCTAGAATTATGTAAAGCATTGAAAACCACCAGGCACACATGAAACTTAATTTGAAGGTAGACTGTACCATATTAATTAGCCTACTATGCATGACAGCCATATATTTCCACAAAAGGTCAGCCGTACCAGATTTAGGATGAACCAGACGAGCAGCTTGCCAGCATTTCCCTTTTGCCTGACCATAAATAGATACACTGTAAGATGTCTACAAAAATAGACAATAAATTCAGTTTAAACTGTGGACTATAAGGTAGACCGTCCAAAAAAGTAGAATCCATTCGATTCCATGAACTAACCCACAAGGCCACAACTGGTCAAGGATCACCTCAACGGCCTACTACAAGCATTAATCAACAAAATGTATTCAGAAGCTAGAACCTAAGCATTAGAAACTTACCGCCGAAACAGGTACAGTCCAACCTTTAATGATGGACCAATCAAGTGCAGGCCTCAGGTCCTTTTTCTTAGCAGGATGTTGCCCGCCTTCACCCATGGGAGGATCCAACAGCATTACCTGTCGAAAAATGTCAAGGACGAACATGTGAGTTATTGTCCCCAGTTAACCAGCATGAAAACATGGAGATTAAATGATACTCCCTATCCCTACTAAAGTTGTACTAAGTGAGCGGCAATTAATATGGATCGGAGGGAGTAACACAATTTGGCCCACTTCATATTTTAATTATTGACCAGAGCATGGAAGTTCATTTGGTATCATATTATTTTGTGTCATCTTCACCAGCAAGAAAGTTGATTGTGTGTTACCAGCCCCTAACGCTATTGGACCGCCAGATAACAACCACACAAACTTAATTGAAGTATCCACAGGGCAGTAACATGAAACGTAGTGGTCCACGATAACAGCGAACAACGAGAGAGTTAATGACAAGCAGGAGCTAATTTCTGACTAAAACAGCAAATCACTAGATGTTTACCTGAACCACATCTCTACTGTTCAACCTAATAATTTCCGCAGTCCAGTAACAATCTGAACACCGCCAGTCAACCTTGTCACCTACTTTCCAGGTATCACAAACACTCGCAACAAGCTCATTCTTTGGAAAGTGCGCAGGAACCTGTCCCCCCCTATACCAATGAGGAAAGGCAGGACGCAACATTATTTCAGTACTCTCACTTGATTTCCCTTCCCCGCATGCTGGGCTGAGTGGGTTCTTTTGAAAGACTCTGATCCATTCATTCTCTGCAAAAAGGCATGGACAGTAATGATATGAGGTGTACAGAAAACCAACAGTTATAATCTTGGTCACATTCGAGTGTTCCAAGATTTTCTGGTGTCTAGTATAAGGGTAAAATTAATCACGGCAAGGCATAATTGCACTACATGGCTACGGCCAGCAACTGTCCTGCCCCCATTCCCAGACAAGATAAACATTTGGGCAAGAAAGCACATGCTTTATTGGGTACTAGACAAATGTTAGTGCACTGATTGATCAATTGTCGGGTAAATTGGAATGCAAGGTATAGCCAGATGTTTTCATGTATTACTAGCTCTGCAGATTCGAATACAGGCTTTGCAACTTCCTGTTCAAACATCCAACCAAACTCATCAATTATGATCTGTACAGCACAAACCATTTTGGGGGAGATAAAAATAGAGAGATCACGTGGTTTTTCAAGCACTGCATGATCCATCCCATTAAAGGTAAATAGTGTTGGCCAGGCATCATACATGATCCATTAAAAGCTTGAGGCAATATTATAAGATTTGTAAAATACAGATGTTTCTTCATTATATTGTATGATTCCTGCTCAAGGGTACCACCTACAATAATGTTTAATCATCCAAGCAAACATGTGGCATATTTCTGAACTGACAAAAATTTAAACGAAAGATAACTATATCATATATATATAGAGAAAACGTGTATAATTAGCAGGTCTACTTTCAAAAATTGGTTGCATGCCGTAAAATATATCAGCTGCCTCCAGGGCCTCAGTGGTGCACAAGAGGATAATTCCAAATACAAATTATGTCCATAAAACAAAAACAAGGTGCTTGCACCAATATCCTTAAGCTAAAAGTTCAAAAATGAGTTTCAAATTGATTATTGCACATGGTCCCTTCACGATCCCTTCAAGCAAAAGGTTATGTGGAAACGAAAAAAAACAGAGCTTCTGTAAAAATATGCTTGCCTTCTTCAGTATAGTCAATATACTCCAAGTAATACTCAAGGTGCCCAGATTCTGTGACACGCATATCAATAATCTGAAAAAGAATTAATACAATATGTGTTAGTAAAGCCCTATACCCCACCATGGAATAAATAAGGAGAGAAGTGTTATGTTTGTAATCCAAGAGATCATGGTCAAACGACGAGAGTCTACATTATTTTTTATTTAAAAGTAGTACCATACTAGCATGATATATTGGAAAGAAAAAGCTTCATCATCTTTGTTTGTAATACGTATTTCAGCACACATTGGTTTCAAGATCTTAAGGGTTTCAGCTCTAGCCTACCCCAACTTGTTTGGGACTAAAGGCTTTGTTGTTGTTGATAGACTTTAGGGCTACAATAGCAAAGCCTAGATGTGTAGCATAGCTTTATAAACAACTCCCTCCGTGCTTGAAAAGAAGGCGTATAAATTTTGTCTGAAGTCAAATGGTGCAAAGTTTAACAGAGTTTGTAGGAAAAACTATATAAATTTTTAGCCCGTTTGACTGACTAATTTATACGCCTTTTTTTCAAGCATGGAGGGAGTAATGACAAGAGTTCAGCTCTCACCAACTAATCATTGGTGGGCTGTTTGTGTGGATTTCATTATGATATTCTGGTATTTAAATGGCTGACCTTATGGGTTGTGAGCTAAGAAGTTCAGTTTGTAATAAAAATGAAGGTTAACATGTTAGGCTAGAGGAGGGCCGAAGATAAGAGTAATGCCACAGGGGCTTGGTCAGGACCTAATATAAGCATAACCGGGGGCTAAAATATGTGCAGGGGACCAAGTGGCCAGCTCAAGTTTGGAACATGCCACATTGGGTCATGCACACGACCCAATGAAATAAAGAAGTTCAATAGTCAAACAAATCCTAGAAAAAAGAAGCCTAAGAAGGATAAAGAAGTCGAGACCCCTAGAGAGTCAAGGTCAAAGGTCCACCATAGACCTTGATCTAGGTCCATAATCAATGGTATAATCAAGTATGGTCCATGTTTCCTACTTTCCTCTTATAGCCTTGCTTTTCTCTCCCACTAAAGGTGTAGATCGCAACTTATGTCCTTTTACGCTATTGCCTTTTGTTCCCTCCCACTAAGGGAGGTGGTGGTATTCAAGCAACAAGGCTCTAGGCTTATATGAACCCTTGGGTCATTTATGATTTATAACCTAGTCTCTTCTACCTAGCTTGTGCAAGAGTTTCTATAAAGAGCATAAAATAGTTGCCCGAAGCATGCATTAATGATATCCTAAGCCCCAATATTGACCCTCTCAACCAAACGTTGTTTGGATCCAATCTTAGGGCAAGTGGATTTGTATAGAAATTCAGGTGTCACTATTTCTGTCCATGTACAACGACCTTTTTTGAGGCTAGAATACACCCTAGTTGCTTCACTAGTTCACTACAAGGACAAACAAACAGAGATGGTATGAGAAGTTGATGAGTATAACAGAAGTGCAAAGAAAATGTGGGTCACATGTACTCTGCTAGCACTATGGAAATACATTCTCTTTTAAATATTTAGGTTGTACTTATCTATAAATTTTTTAGTCAGGAAAATATAGAACAGTAAAAATTAGTGGCCAAAATCTGGCAGGCAATTTCACTAGGTAGTACTTGTGCACTTTCTTGTTACTAAGAAAGCTCTTGTCAAGACAACAGAGCATAAGGGGTCGTCAACAATCAATGCACCACCGATTTTACGATGTACATGGAGTCAATGGAAGCTTTAAAGACGCAAAAAGAACATGCTGAGAGTAGTTGTTTGCTCCTAAATCACTAAATTCAAATCATACACATTAAATGTCCCACCTTGGAGCGGAACCATGCACCTGTGTAACCCTTAACAAAAGACTTTGACTCGGCAAGATCTCCAACTTTGAACGGGAGAATTAGATCCATATCCAGCCAATCTAAAGGCAGTACTAACAGAAGAAACAATGGGTGTTAGCACAATGTTGGACTTATAGTACTTCCTCCATTACAATAGTTCACATCACCATGTGTGCATATAATAAAGCGCTAGTTCTAGGAAAAACTAATATACCATGCGTAACACTAGTAAATGCCATATATAGAATGGAAACACCAAAACAATCACAAGCATGAGTTTGTAGTATTTGAAGAAAAGTCATCGAAGGCCACACGCAATTATAGTGAAACACCCAAGACCATGTACAACTATAGTGAAACAAACAACAGAAAAAAATGGCGAGGCAATACGATGAAATAACAAAATATATGAAACATCAATGTACAGAGCATCGTCAAAACAAGCGCAACCACTAAAGATCACACGCCCTTCTTTTTATTTTAAATTCTTGTTACTCTTGGCCTATTTATTGTACACTCCAATGTAGAGAGCATCGTCAAAACAAGCGCAACTACTGATGGGCTGACTCCTAGGCTGCTGGTACACTCCAAGGGCATGGCTGTCAAATATTATCATATTTATTTTGATTATCTTAAAAAGAGGATCATCTGCTTTTTCAGTATTACACACTCATGATGTATCTCACGAGAGTATATCACATGACATGCCATTGAAAAGAAGTGATATCGGGGTATTGATAAATAGACTTATACAGTAACAAAAATATAAAAGGTGAACCAGAATAACTATGACAAAATCCGTAGGAGCAAAGTAATTAGACCAACAATACATTCAATCATCACAACCTCCAAATGTTACAAATATTTTGGCTCCCACAACCATTTCAATCAATTAACTTGAATTCTTGCTTATACAAAATAATAATGCTAATAACCTAGCCTCTTGTCATCTCAAATGGTCTAACTACTTCTACTCCCTTCATCCATATATATAGGGCCTAATACGGTTTTGGGGACAGCTTTGACTACCCGTAAGATTTATAATATATGAGATGTATAATGTGAAAATTATATCATTAGAAGCTCCTCCCATGTACAAATTTGACGGTATGCTTTGTGTAACTCGCATGTCATATATTATTGCTCTAACATGTGGTCAAAGTTAGCCTCGAAAAACGCATTAGGCCCTATATATATGGATAGAGGGAGTAGCTTGGATTGGTTGGTTTATTTGTGTTCTCTAGTCATAACGTGACTTTGTATAGTATATCACCCCACGTCCAAAAGGTTTAGTTTCATATGAGAACTCTTTGCTCACACATATTAGCAATCTATCTTGACAACTTCATCTTAGCTTAGAATGGGTCAAAGTCATTGTATACTTATAAGAACACCCACCAAGTTGGTTCCACTAATTTCTATGCCCACTTTTGGGAGCGTCCTCACTATATAGGCTGAGCTGATCTGTTGTGCATTTTGATACCATATGCATATTTGTAAAGCATTTCCATCAAGTAAAAGATGGTACCAAACAATTATAGAGGTGTATTATTTTTGACACAATGACCAAAGCGCATAATTATAGAGGTGTTACGACAAAATTACCCTTGGCAAATTTATTGGTTAGTGGCAACTAAATCAGTGAGTGCAGGAAAGTAAGAGATACATGCAATCAAGAGGGAGATACTTTCCTTCTTTTGCTACAAGGAGAGATACAGTCAATCAGGAGAGAGATACTTTCCTTTTTTCTGGAGGGCTAAAAAGGGAATTAGGAGGATTTAGAAGAAATGCACCTTACATTGTGGAATTTTATCAAAAAACAAATACACCTTATATCGACCAAAGTTGACAGGGGAGGAGGCGGTACAAAGAGAGGATTGGAATGTATCCTAGGATTTGGCTCTTAACAAGATTGCATGGAAATCATGGTGACGTACTATATCAACAATTACGACCGGACTCAAGGGTAACTACGAATAATAATATAATTTTTGCTATTTTTAGTTGAATAAGAAATACTTTTTTAAAGTCAATGCAAAGATCCATCAAGGTCTAAACACACTCATTTGTACAAGCACAAAGCAATAAAAAATTCATCAAATGATTATAGACAAAACAAATTGGACAATCTCACAAGGACAAGCACAACTATTTTCATATATCATACTCCCTCCGTTCCTTTATATAAGATGTATTATTTTCGACACGGTGACCAAGGCACATGATTACGGACATGTTAGGACGAAATTACCCTTAGCAAATTTATGGTTTGTGGCAAGTAAATCAATTAGTCCAGAAAAGTATGAGATAAATGCAATCGAGAGAGATACTTTTCTTCTTTTGCTACGAGGAGAGATACAAACAATCGAGAAAAAAATACTTTCTATTTTCTGGAGGGCTAAAAAGGGAATTACGAGAAATTAGAATAAATGCACCTTACATTGTGTAATTTTTGCAAAAAACAAATACACCTTAATATAAAGGAGCGGAGGGAGTATAATGTAAGATTTATTAATTTTGAGTGTAACTTTGAACACAAATTAAATAACAAATACTACATCCGGTCCAAAATATAAGATGCACCAATTTTCAAAATTTTGGATTAACTTGCATCTATATCAATATGGAAAGAATCAAAAGACAAATCAAACTAATCTCAGCCATCAAACCATGTCAATTTTACTATCTAGATTGCTTAAATGGCACATGCTTAACATGTTTAGCGTAAAATTAATACCATACCAAATATGAATATCAGGAGTAATCACATAACTAACATGCTTAATATCCAAGCTAATATGAGCGTGCAATGAAAATTCCTTCGTTTCAAAATAAATGCCATGGATTTAGTTCAAATTTGAACTAAAAGCACGAGACTCATTTTGGTACGGAAGGAGTACTCAATATCAACATACAAATTTACTAGTTTCAATAATGAGAGCATGATACTTCGAGTATATCTTATACCAATACTTTTTCTAATAGACCTGCACTGTTTTTTTTTTGTTGCCCTAAGTGATAAATTTGAAGATATCACAAGATACACACATGCAATTTTGTCTTAACCAAGCTTAAGCAAAAAAAAATATATGTTGAAACAAGCTGAAGCAATATGGGGTTTATCAAGAATCACAAAGGAACCAAAAACGACTTAATAAAATATATAATCTCAAAACATGAGAAACCAATCTAAATCCAAACGACCCATTATAAGAAATTAAAAAAAGTACAAGAATAATATGAAGAAGAAAGTGAAGATTCTCAAATCTTATAAAGAAAAACCATGAACCTAACAAGCCAATCAACACCAATACTTTATCTTCAGCCATAAAGAAAAAGGAAAACCGTTTGAACCCCAGATCTACACGAAAAGGGATTGTTGAAACTTTGGCGCGCCAGTACGGACATGTGGACTCATCAAAGACCAAGAAGGGATGGGGGAAACACGCAAACAGAACGCACGATGGGGGACGCTGGGATTGGGGGAGGGGGCGCACCTGCAGCGCCACAGAGCCGGCAGGCCTACTACTCTCCGCCGCCAACGCACGCTCCAGAATCGGGATTAGGGAAGGTAGCGTCGTCTTCTTCTACGGCGGCGGCAGGGCGCTAGGAGTTGTTAGCGCATTATTGGGAAGCAGATAGATGCGCCGCATTATGCGACAGCGTTCGTGGGAGATGGAAGCATCGCGCTGGTTATGTAACGCCGTCGGTTGGAGACTTGGAGTTCAAGGCCGCGCACGGGAGAAAGGGGCTCGTTTTGTTTGCCCCAAACCGATCCGGCGTGGCCCAGTACGAGATTGTCGCTAAAAAAAAGCCCCCGAGTGGGCCGAGCCTCACGCTCGCACGAAGCTGGTTTCGTACGAGTGTCTCAAAAAGAAAAAACTGGTTTCGTACGCAATATGGCCCGTACGTGAGTGTACTCGCTTTGCTGGGCGGAAGATAGCTGGCATCATTCCCTGCTCAGCTGCAATATGGCTAGAAGTGTGTGGCCAATGAGATGGTCGAGAACATATGAACTCGAACCAGGACGGCAATGCAAAAATTTGGTTGTTCGCCATGCATGATTCCCTCCCACACAACGAGTTTATGAAGATGGTGGTGACCCTGTGGGCTGTGTGGAGCGCAAGAAGAAAGGCGAATCACGAGGAACTTTTTCAAAGTCCACCATCCACACATTGCTTCATTTCTTTTTTTTTTTGTTGTCTGATATCCAGGTATTATCCAAACTTTTTTTGATAAATGACGCTTTTATTATTTTAAAATATAACATCAAACGGATACAAAGCATTATGAGTAACACCCGGCCTCTGCATAATTAGGATGCACACGACCCAATAAAAAAGTCTGACAAAAATTCATGAAATAAAAACCGACAAACCGGCAACAGTAGAGTTCTATAGACCGACACTATGCCTATGTTGATGGAGGTGATGGATCGATCCGAAGGTTATGTTGCCACTCATGTTGGGAAAAAACCTCCATAGCCACCTGCTTCAATCGCATACACACCGTCTTAAACAGCGGTTGGTCCTCCGGTCGTTGTAACATAGACCACGTACGTAGCGATTGCGTACACCGAAAAATAACCTGCAAAGGAGAAGCATTTTTTTCATTAAAAATCAAATTGTTTCTACATAGGCAAAGCGACCAAATTAAGGCATACGCTTCCACCCTTATTAGCGTTTTGAACCTATTTGAAATACCGTCCAACCAATGACCAAAAATATTGGCAACACTTGTGGGCGGATACAAATTTGACGCTATTTGAATGGCTGACCACGTAAAACGTGCAAACTTGCATTGAAAAAGGAGGTGTTTGATTGTCTTGTCATGAGTATAAAAACATCACTTCTTACTCCCTTGCCAATTGCGTCGTGCGAGGTTATCTTTCGTTAACACAACTCCCCTACGAAGATACCACATAAAAAATTTCACTTTTAGTGGAATCTTGGACTTCCAAATTTTCTTGTTATTACTCACTGGTACCTCAGAATATGTGAGTGCATGGTACATAGAGTCTATAGTGAAAGACCCTAATGTAGTAAGGTTCCAGCGAAACACATCCCGGTCTTGTGTCAGGTTAATCGAATCCAGTCGGGATAAAAGATTATGCCATGACACATGTCGGGGGCCAATCAAATCCCGCCTGAACGAAATATTCGGCGGGGATGAACTAAGCACCTGCGCAATAGTATTATTCTTATCGCGAGCAATGTTGTATAAGGCTGGATATTGTTCTCGGAGACTGGCATTGCCTAGCCAGATGTCTTCCCAAAAACGAGTCTTCGACCCGTCCTTTATTGCGAAAGACCCAAAGCGAAATAGATGTTTCTTTGCCGCCATTAGGCTAGCCCAAAAGTGCGAGTCGCCAGGTTTTCAGAATGCTTGGGGCACCGCCTTTTGGCCTAGATACTTGTTGCGCAGCATGGTTTGCCAAACTCCATCCTCAGTAAGAAGTTTGAACAACCATTTACTGAGTAAGGCCTCATTTTGGACCTGCAAGTCATGAATTCCAAGACCACCTTGGTCTTTCGGCCTACAAACCATGCTTTATCCAAACTGGCGAGAGAACGAATGAACCTGGTGACCAGACCGTCACATTGGATACCTCCTCCGGATGATCACATGAAATTCAACACAGATGCGACGGTCTCGAGGGCTGGAGGGGTTGGAGCAGTGGCAGGCATATGCAGAAGTCTAGGCGGTATCTTTTTTGAGGCGTCCGGAGTGTATTCAACACTACTGATGATCCAACGACACTAGAATCGTTGGCTATTAGAGAAGCAATAGCCTTAGCAGAGGATCTTTATGTCTAGAGAGTCTAGGTTGCGTCAGATTGCAAAATCGTTGTCGATGACATCAAGTAAGGAAGTGGTGCTAGCTACGACGCTATAGTACATGAAATAATAGCCAGGTCATCGTCCTTCTCTCTTGTCAGTTTAAGCACGAGTGTAGGAGCTCGAATTTCAAGGTTCACAATCTTGCAAAGCATGTATTAACCTTGTGTGTTGGCCGCCATGCTTGGTTAGGCCACCCGAGTGATCTCATTTTCGTACCTGGAAACATTCAATTAGACCAATAAAGCTTTGCGAATTTGTCTAAAAAACATGTTCTCGCTTGCACGCTCAGTTTCTTTTTGGGCTAATTCTTCAAAACAATCCTTTTGGGCTTTTAGCTGTTGCTGTTTGCGGTTAATAGAAAAAGTAATCCATTTTTATAGATCAAATTAGATAATTGCTTGTGTGTTGCTACAGGTCTAAATGTTCTAGTATGTTAGACCATAAGTTACCTGCACATATTGATGTGATTGTGTAATTAAATATTTACTAAATCATGCACATCTTTGCGAGTAATTATTTGGCAAGAACTTATTATCTTACCAATGAAAATATAAATTCATTTAGTAAATCAATAAAAGGTGAGACCGTTAAGGTGGCTTTCAAGAAAAAACGATGAAAATAATCAGAGATGGGAAATGGAAAATCCAAATGAAGAGGGTGAATGGGTGTACGTAAGGCTAGACGAAGGACAAGATGGACATAGAACCTTGCGTTCCTTTTAATGTTTATTACTAGATATGTGCCCGTAAAACTGGCAAAATATATATTAACATGATAAGATGACCATATTGTACAAATTTTGATGCAAAATAAATAGATAAATAAAATTGTGTTTTGGTTACATAAAGTTTAAATTTTTTATCATTTATTAAATTGGCAAAATAGGTATGTGCCCATAATTGATATGCTTTATTGGGTCTCCAAATATAAGGGACTGGTTAATATTATTTTTCTACGAATAGGAAATTTATTTCTGTGTATTTAATTACCAAAAAATCGATGAAGGGTGGGAGGTTGAACGAATGGATGGTGGAAAAAACTGAAAGATGAAACATTACATTTTCTTAAGTACATTACTAAATCATGTCCGTGAATTACCTACCTAAATAAATTCTAGATTTAATTTAGTAATCACTTATTTGGCAAGAACTTATTGTCTTACTAAACAAAATATAATTTTATTTGGTAAGTCAATAAAAGGTGAGACAATTAAGCCGGTTTTCAAGAAACACTAATGAAAATAACCAGAGATAGAAAGTAAAAAATACAAAATAAAGAGGGGGAGGACCGAAAGTAAGGTTGGACGAAGGACAAGGTGGACGACAGAACCTTATGCTTAAGAGATATTACTAAATCTTGCCCATGATTTACCTACCTAAATAATTTTAGATTTTATAAGTAATCACTTATTTATAATTTTATTTGGTAAGTCAAAGAAAATATAATTTTATTTGGTAAGTCAAAGAAAATATAATTTTATTTGGTAAGTCAATAAAAGGTGAGATACTTAAGCCGTTTTGAAGAAAAAGCGATGAAAATAACTAGATATAAGAAGAGGGGAAGGGGGATGTACGTAAGGTTGGATGAAGGATAAAGTGAACGACAAAAGCTTACGTTCTTTTTAAGTAGGAGAGATAAATTCGTGCGTTTAGGAAATTTGTCCTGAATTTCAAAAGTTCAAATTTAAAAATTTGTATGAATTTTAAAATCTCATTGACTTTAAATAAATATTCATGAATTCAAAAAATATTAGTCAATTAGAAAAAATTCACATATTCAAAAAATCACTAGTTTGAAAAAAGTTCACGAATTCCAAAAATGTTCATACTTTTGGAAAAAGTTCACAAATTTGGAAAACTACTCACGTATTCAAAAACATGACCATGCATTTGAAAAATGTTCAGGATTCTTAAAAAGTTGGTGGATTTGAAAATAGTTTACTAATTTGAAAATTGTCATGAATTCAAAAAAGAGCATGATTTTAAAAACTATGAATTCAAAAAAAACTCGTGAATTAGAAAAAAATCATGAATTTGAAACAATGTTCACATATTTGAATAAAAGTTTATTGATTTGAAAAAGTTTGTGAATTTGAAAACAGTTCGTGATTTTCAAAAAACGAGTTCCCCTAGTTTCCTGGCGTGATCGATGGCACGACGACCATGGTAGGGATGATAACGACTACCCGATGGCCTGCAAGGACACACGGCTATTGCAATTCGCGGTAAGTAGAGTATGTCGATCCTAGAGGGAGCGGTGTTGCACAGGTAACTATCAACCCCGCAACTATTGTTAGGAAATGTAGAAGAAAACAAAAAAATTTGCCCTACGATCAACCAGGAACACTATGAAGATGCCATGAATGGTTTGGATCAGATCGTTACCGACTCCGAGTTGCAGCGGAAAAAGATGAGTCGGTGTAGATCGAATTTGGAGTCCCTCGAACCGTAGATAAACGATCCCGCGAACCGCCCACGATTTCAAGGAAGACCGAACTCCGGCGCCGCCTGTTGCTGTCTCTGTCATCAGCTCCGACCACCTCGACTTGCATGGGTGGCGGCATTGGCCGCGCGAGGCCACGTCCGTTCGAACGCAGGTCGCGGCGCTCGATTTGGCCCTCTAAAACGAAATCCCGACGCTCGCCGGCGCGCCCCGCCGCGTTTTTGGCTCACCAAAGCTACTCCGGCGCCGGCTGCCGACGTGGCACTAGCATGGGCCCCCCTGGGTCACTGCCAGTGGGACCCCCCGGGCCCCATTGACTGGTCAATTGGCCCAGTTGACCAGCTGACTGTGCAGTTGACCCAGGTCAACGGGGGCCCACTGGTCAGCCTCTGGTGCACCCGTGGGTGCACCCGGTTTTTAACTGGTGATTTTCAAAATTAAAATTAAATAGAAAATCCACAAAATCATTTAAAATTTTGAAAAAATCATATAAAATAATCTATAACTCAGATGAAAATAATTTATACATGAAAATTGCTCAGAAAAATGTGACGAATCCGAATATGCTATCCACTCATCCGTCACATGCCTCTAACATGATGAACATGGATCCTTTCCCTCCGATTCATCTGTCCGATAACCGCCGAAAGCCGGGAAAACATTCCCAGATGTTTTCCAGCTTCGTCTGTAACTTGTAACACTGCGTTAGGTTACCCTAGCACAACATATTGCCATGTCATGCATCATGATGCATTTGTTTACTTTATATTTATTATTTCTTCCCCCTCTTCTCTCCGGTCGACACCGAGACCGACGCTGCTCCTGGGTACGACTACACACCTGACGATCAGCCACTTTCCGCAGAGCTTCCAGGTAAGCAAACCCCCCTTGATCATTCCTATATCGCCCATTCTTTCTCTCTAATGCTTGCATTAGATTTTGCTACTGTTGTTCGATAGCTCCTATTCTGATGCATAGCCTGCTTTTGTAACCTGCTATTGTTACTTTCCTGTTATCCTATATGCTTAGTATAGGTTGAGTAGTGATCCATCAGTGACCCCTCACCCTTGTCCCTGTTGCCACCCCCTTAGTTGTACGACTCTGCATAGCTACTATCGAGTGCCGAGGGTGATATCTCGTATCGCACTTCTGATGATATCTCTGTAGTGTAGCTAATCGGTCGTGGATTACTGAGGGTGATTCCTCCTACCCCACTCCCGATGACGACTCTGTCCTGCAGCCCCTCAAGTGTGAACCATCGAGGGTGATTCCTCCAAGTTCACCTTGATGGCTACATCGAGTGGGAATCCATCGAGGGTGATTCCTAGGATTCCACCTTGATGTTACGGACACACTGTTAACTTTACCTGTTCCCCGTCTACTGTTTCTACGGGACTGAAGGGATAGGCAGTACCACACCGATAGAGGTGGACCTGAGTTCCCGATAGTCTCTTGTGAGTCAGGTTGACCTGGAGGGTACCCGCGAGATAATTATTCGGCACAGCCGGGCATTCTTGGCCCTTGCCATAAGTCCGCGAGACGGGGCGACGGGACCACAGATCGTGGGTCATTGATCGTCTCCGCGCGCTCCCAAGACACTAACGGGTTTGGATATGTGATCTGAGTAGGCCTCTGGCCTTTTCGCACTAACCACAACGCGGGAATAAGTATGGGCACTCAGCATCGTACGATTCTCCGAAAGCTCTTCAGACGTCAGCGATTGAGCGACGCGCGCCCAGTTGGACGGTAACCACCTGCGCTTATATAAGGGGGTGGGTCTGCTCCAGGTCGCGTACACAACGCGCAGGAGTGCAAAGGGCGATGGGCCCAAGACCCCTGAGCGCTTAGAATGTAGACCGGCGTGCTGGCCTCTCTGTTGAGCCTAGGTAGGACTACGATGTGTCGGTCAGCTGAGGCCGGGCATGACCCAGGAAAGTGTGTTCGGCCGGAGTTAATCGAGCGTGTTGGGTAAGTTTGTGCACCCCTACAGGGAACTTTATCTATTCGAATAGCCGTGTCCACGGTAATGGACGCTCGGAGTTGTATCCCAATCTATTACAACTAGAACTGGATACTGGGGACACTAACTGGATATGATGGCTCCGGGGTCGCTTTCTTGCAGGGAGTCGAGAAAGGATCTCTGGGCATTACTACAATATACTTGTTACCTTATAATATGCTAATCTGCACTCTTCTAATGCTGCAAGATGCTAGTCTTCGATAGGCTAGGCCTTCCCTCTATTCTGGCATTTCTGAAGTTCTGTCCAAAGATATAGCTCCATTTCTTTGATACTGATGCATACTTAGTATAGATCTGATGTAAGTCTTGCGAGTACTTTGGATGGGTACTCACGGTTTCTTTGCTACCTCTTTCCCCTATACCCAGTTGCTGCGATCAGATGACGGAGCCCAGGAGCCAGCCGACCTCGCCAACGACTACTACTACCCCGACGAAGCCTACCACTACGTGGAGACCGCTGACGACCAGGAGTAGTTAGGAGGCTCCCAGGCAGGAGGCCTTCGCCTTTTTGACCAGTTGTCTTTGTTTTGCTAGCCTTCTTAAGGCAGACTTGTTTACTTATGGCTGTACTCAGATATTGTTGCTTCCGCTGCCTCTTGTGTATTCGAGCTTATGTATTCTAGCCCTCGAGGCCCCTGTCTTGTAATATAAAGCTTGTTTTATTTTAATTTGTGTCTAGAGTTGTGTTGTGATATCTTCCCGTGAGTTTCTGATCTTCATTGTGTGCATTTGCGTGTATGATTAGTGCATGATGAAGTTGGGGGCGTCACAAGTTGGTATCAGAGCCGACTGCCTGTAGGAAACCCCCTTTCCAACTCCTTGGCCGAAGTTGAGTCTAGTTTTTGAAAAACTTTTACTAACATTGTTGTGTGGCTTACGGGCCCACATCACAAATGAGTGGTATTAGGATCTTTTATTCCTCGTCTTTACTCTAGGATTCTAATATCTCTTCTGCTAAAGATTTTGCTAACTCTAACATTAGGATCTCGTGATCACATCCACCCGGAGTGCTGGATTTTCTGCAAATATTTCTTTGAAAGCACAATGAATGATGCACGCACTGCCATTTGACATCTTTGAACTCTTTTGTTTCAAATGCATCCCGCAACGTAGATCGTACGCCAGACCATGGCTATTGATACGACTGGGTTCCCGGCTATTCTGGTCGACCTCTTGACCATGCTGGGATATCGCTGGTACCCCCAGTACACTGTGTACGAGGACTACCGCGAGTTCAACCAGGAGCAGTACCGCGCTGTGGTTGTTATCTTTAATCGGCGGGATATCTCCACCACTGAGCTGCACACCTTTCGGGGTGTTGGAGTGACTGTTGAGATGGCAGTCCATGATACTGCCTTTGTTGCTATCACCCGTCTCCGTGGAGAGCACCCCCGCTTGGAGGAGACTGGGTTCAGATACATCCCGTACGTCCCAGCTGGGGATGTGACTGGATACTATACTGCTATCTGTACCCCCTACGTGAGCCGTCGTTACGACCCTCAGGTTATGGTTCGGTACATTGAGGCTCTTGGTCGCATTGTTCGAGCTCTTGCTATCAAGTTGTACGCCACTCGTGCTCGTCACTATGACATTCTGACACAGATGCTGCCAGCAGCCAGCACGAGGATACAGCCAGAGTACATCCTCTACCCACGCAGGACAAAGATGCCACCAGGTCTTGAGTGGCCTGCTGTTGGAGGTAGAACTCCTGCACGTGGACCTCTTCTTCCAGTCCGGGATCAGTTCCTGCACCAGAGTGTTCACGGAGTGCAGGACCTTATCTCGAGGGCAATCTTCTTCATCGTCACCTGTAGTTGCCTGGCTTCAGAGGTTTTCCCTGATGTTGATGTAGCATATCGCTATGTCCTGTTGTTGTATCCCTCCACCGCGTGCCTGCGCGCCGCCTAGTTGGTCTAGACTATTTCCCTTTCTGAACTTGTACTACTGGCTTGTAACCGACTTTATGTATGGATCTGTATGTCGTGCTTGACTACTATGTTGTATCCATCATACTTCTTTCATTGTGCACATTACCTCATGAATGATTCCTCGTCTCTGCAATTACTCGATGCTAAACTACCCCTGTTACATTTTAGCAGGATGGTTAGACTCGCTGGTCGTGGCCGTGGTGCCAACGATCCACCACCGCCCGAATATATGGCCGGAATGATACAACAGTTTGAGCTGAATCGCTAGTTCATGCAAGGGCTCATGGATCAGTTCCCGCGTCCCAATATGAATCAGCAGCCAGCCCCAGTGACTCTGCAAGACTTTGCGTGCCTCAACCCTGCTGTCTATCGCAGCTCAACTCAGCATCTCGATGCTGATGACTAGCTCCGCGACATAACTTATGAGTTGGAGTCTGCTAGTGTTGCCCCTGCCAGCTATGTCACTTTTGCATCCTATTTCCTCAAGGATCCCGCTGCTCAATGGTGGGACAACCACAGGCGTTCACTACCTGTTGGAACAATCATTACTTGGTCGGAGTTCCAAGCTGCCTTCTGTGCCCGCTTCATTCCTCAGGAAATTATGGACAAGAAGAAGCGAGAGTTCTGAAACCTCACACAGGGCAACAAGTCTGTGGATGCTTATCAGCGGGAGTTCCTTGACTTGTCCCGCTATGCTGAAGAAGATATTGCTACTGATGCTCGCAGACAGGAAAAGTTCCGTGGAGGACTTCAAGTTGATATCAAGCTCGCGCTCCTTGGTCATGACTTCGCCACCTTGGTGAACAAGGCCATTCAGGTTGAGACTGGTCTGCCGGAACACCAGGGATCCCTCAGGCGCAACCGTGACGTTGGTTCATCTTCGGGCCCATCATCGCAGAAGCGTCGGATATGGATTCCCCACAGCATATACCGTCCAACTGCACCTGCACTAAGGTTGTCCTATGCTGCATCTCGTTTGCCTCCTTCACCACCTAGGCAGCCGAGACTTCAAGCTGCACCACCCCGAGCTCCTGCTCCCCGTCCCAATGATGGGTTGTGCTTCAAGTGTGGTCGCCCAGGTCACCATGCCAGAGAATGCAATCAGAATCAGTACCAGCTTGCACTTCCTCCAACTGGCCGTGTCAATGACCGTGGTAACAACCAGCCCCGCAACAACAATGCCAGACCTCTATATGGTCGTGGTCAGGCTAACCATGTTGATCTGAATGAAGTTCAAGACCAACCTGCTACTGTGATGGGCACGCTTCTCGTTAATTCAGTACCAGCATCTGTTTTATTTGATTCAGGAGCATCACATTCATTCATGTCAGAAACTTTTGCATACACGCACGACATTAAATGTGAGGATATGAGCACTTCGCTAGTGGTACACACCCCTGCGGGCCAATGTCAAACCTCCATGGTTAGCCACAACGTCCCTGACGGTGTCCTGGACTAGGGGGTACTCACCACGTCGTCTCCCGACCAGCTGGATCGGGCCGAGGACCCCCACGGCGGTTCACTCATGGGCCACTTCGGGCAACCCATGCCGCATACAAGGAGGTTTCCACAAGACTTGGTGCACAAGACGAGGACTCTCCTAAAACCCTAGGCCTCCGGTGTATTATATAAACCGAGGCCAGGCTAGTCAATAGATCAACAGATATTCATTAGAACAATCTCGTGGTAGACACATGTACTCTGTACTATCCCCCATATGAATACAATCAAAAGTAGGATGTAGGGTATTATCTATTCGAGAGAGCCCGAACCTGGGTAAAATCCTGTGTCCATGTTACCATCGCTCCAAGACGCCTAGCTTAGGACCCCTACTACGAGATATGCCAGATATAGAACCGTCGTTGGTGCTTTCGTTGAGAGCCTGCTGGGTGTTCGTCGCGGATCGATGGGATGATCAGAACTATCCAAGACTGGATCAAAGAAATTTTGGGCGGCGGCGTTTGTACGTGACGTCCGCGGTCAAGCTGACCCGATCACCGGATCAGCAAACAGCGTCAGCCGCACGGGGCAAAGGACTGCAGGCTACAGCAGGGCGTCCTATAGATAGCGCCGATCAACCTCAAATAATCATGGCAGCCTTCTGCATGCGTATCTTGTTCCGTGGTGAAGCGCCGCACAAGCACAGGGAAGTCAAGTAGTAGTACACGTTTTGGTTTCCTTTTTTATCCCGATCTGATTTGATAAGGCTACTACTAATTGATTTCTATTAATGGTAGTAGTGCCCTACTTGCCTATACGTAAGATTGGATCAGCCAAAGAAGGGCTCAAGCACTAATACAACTCCACGTGATGGCCGTTCAAGCCAAACGTTCAAGCCAAACATAGGGCACGAGGGAGGCTCTTTTCCTTCTTTTTTAATCTAGTATTTGTGGTGACGTTGACCCTCTAGTACTTATTGGATAATGCACAGACTCCGTGTACTACTAATTCAGTTGAATACCAGTGTTGCGGAGCGGTGCACGAGCCTCTCGCCGTTACCAAGGCGGATCGACCTGTGTCGACATCGCCGTGCCACAACGTCGTCACGGCATCGAGCCGATCTCGGCGCTCATGCCATATTTACCAGATTATTCGCCTCACATAAATTAATTATGCACCTTTTTTAATTATTATTATTCTTTCTTGCTTGCATTATTTTATGTGCGCAGGTGATCGACTTCGACGGCGTCACACGGTCACCTCTGCGTGCCGACGTCGTCGCCCCACCTTTGTCGACCGAATTGCGACGTCACCTCGGCGAGCCATCCTTTGCCAGCATCGCCATGCCGTCGCTTCATTGCCCATCAGGCAGTGGGTGTGCGGATCGAGTCCTAATTTTGGGAGTCACCTTTCTTCAGATTGCTACAACATATAAGCCAGGTGCTATTAATCCTAGTAATTTTCGCTAGCATGGGTTTATTTTTCCAAGGAATTATTGCTCTGGTTTTTGCCATCCCCTGTACATAGGTCTGTCAAATGGTGGCCGCATTAACGACTGTCGTGTGATGGTTCGGTCAGTTTCTGTTCGTAGTTCGGTGAACACCGCATCCGGAACTCGGACCGCCCTGCGAATTCATGCTTTGTCGCGCCTTCACCGCATCACGCCGACGCCCTGCATTGACATTGACTTCGGCGCCAGGCCACATCTCTTTAAATAAATTATTTTGCGTAAAGCAATTATGCGAGGATTTTTTATATATTTATATTATTATTTTTGGACTCCACTATTTTACGTGTGCAGGTAATCGACTCCGGCTGCATCACGCGGTCACCTCGGCTGGCTGACATCGTCGTCCCACCTCCGCCGATCTAATTTCATCATCGCCTTGGCGCGCTGCCTAGTGTCGGCATCCCCAGGGCGCTACTTCGTCAAGCCGACGTCCAATATATCGAACAGGTCCATCACCTCGGCGGAATCGGGGGCTTCGCCATCTCTGCATCAACCAACTCCGGGAACTCTTGTGTCAACCTGTCGACCTACTTCGTCACCTCGGCTGGACCGGGGGCTTCGCCTCGACATATCAACGGTGTTGGCCTGTCACATCATCAAGCCGAGATCTTCGCTCGGGCACCTGAGGACCGGCTTGGGGGCTGGAACCTCGACCTGTTACAAGCTCGGACCACGTCATCAACACCAAGCGCATTAACCAACTAACTCGCTTTCATGCTCAAACTTTTTAACTCTTAAATTTTTGTTCAGTTCAACCAAGCATTATATTTATGTTAAACAAAAAAGCTGGTTGTTAAAAAATTAGTTTGTTAAAAACATTATTTGTTAAAAAACACTTATTTTACCCAAGTTAACTGGGGCTCTTAAATTTATATGAGTCGTTTTGCAATAAGTGTTTTCTTCTAAGTCGTTGCAAAGTCTTTTTCTACCACTCATTTTTCGACTCGAGTGTATGGTAGATAGCCGGATAGCCTGGCTTCTCTCTAAAGCAGCTCGAGTTTAGTTCACTAAACCGGCCTCGAAGAAGCACTTCGCCTTCAGGATAATGAGGTTGAAGCCAAAGGCTGACCTACTTAAAGTTTAGAGATCGGATGTGTCATGTTAAAGCACGACAGAAGCACAAAAAAAAATTAAGACCGATTTCGGATTGGCACAAAAAACTTGATTTAGTTCGGACGTATAGTGTTTACTGAAGTTTTTTGGTTTTTCAAGTTTGCGACACTTTTAACCTATTTGTGTGTTTCCAGCATAAGTCTCGCAGTACAACGCCAGACACCTTTAAAGCTTCGGCAACATCAACGCGGGGCTGTGACAAGTGCCGAACCCACCAAAAGCCAAGGTACTCCATGAACTCCTCGACAAAACATTCTCGGATATTGCTTCATATGCATCGGTTCCGAATTGTGTCTTCGGTCAATAGTTGGGTTGCCTGGCTCCCATGCTTACCCTTACGTTCCCGATTGTTCGGTTAAGGGTAAATGGAGAACCACTGCGATTGCGCTTCCGGTTCAACTGGTCAAGTGCCTCAGTGGAGAAAGCCGAAAACTGACTGTCACAATAAGCGTAAACTGGTCAGCGATCCGATGACTGTGTTAAACTATAGATCGATGGAGGTCACCCCATGTTAAACGACGAGCCTTTCATAACATTGGCCGAAGTGTTAACGGCTTGACCTCGGCTGTTGACGAACACTAACCGGGGGCTAGTAACTGGCCTCCCAACTTTAAGCTCCTATGACTAAGTGAAAGTTATAAAGCCCGCATATCTGATTGCCTTGTTTCCACTAACGCAACCGCCTCCGGGCATCGAGACGTCGGCTAAGGGTTGTCTTGTTACTGCGGAAACACCCTGCGTAGTATCTACAAAGGGGTAGAAGCCGACGATGGGCCACTTTCAACTGATAAACGGTCGCAACGGAGTCAAAATAAACATATATCATCAGTGTTTGTATTCAGTATACAATCGCTGCCTTCCGTAATCATTGTTATAAAGCCATAAATATGCATCAAATTTGACTTAAGATTTTGGCCAAGCTGGGTTGCCTGGCTCCTGTGCTTACCCCTACGTTCCCGATCGTTCGGCTAGGCGGTAAAGGGAGCACCTCTGTGATTGTTACTACCAGGTCATCCGAGTTAGTACCTCAGACTGGGTGAAGCCGAAAGCTAGCCATCTTAAGGGATATACTTGGTCGGCAACGACGGAAGTGAAAATTTAGGTTCGCTAAAGACCACATAGTTCGGGAACTTTCCCCAAACTAAATCCTCAATATTTTCCTCCCGCATTGATCGGAGCTGAGGTTTCTCGATCATGGTCAACATGATAGCCTGGGAAAAGGAACCTATAAAGGAACTATTTTTCCCAGAAGATGTTTCTTACGTTAAAAAGTAATATAACACATCTCTCCACGTACCTTTGTTTATAAAACCATATGGCCGGATTGCCTTGTTTACCATAAATCTTTGCCCTTATAAAGGCTTTATAAAGTAGGACAAACACTCCCCGGCTACTGGCCGAGGAGGATGAAGCCGATGGTCGGTCAACAAAGTTTTGTACAATGCGGATCCGAGCATTAATGATGTAGAGTACTTGGATACATAGAATCATTTCACATAATTTGTGATTTTACTCCGGATATCGATCCTTAATTTGGCCACCCGTGCCCACATTAAGGCTCGGGGGCTACTGGGCTTCGGGCTTATCATTTACAAATATTGAAGGGGCACATCGATCCCGTGATCTGGTGTTGCCACCCAACCAGTGGCTCGGGGGCTACTGCATTGCCTATTCAATGCAGAAAATTCAAAGTGCTTAGTGTACGGCATGACCGAACTATGGGCAAACGCGTCTTCGGACAACAATAGGTACCATCTAGGACATATCCGGCATCAAGCTAATATATTACGGCGACTTCTCAAAGACCCTCTCTCAAGGGTCCGTCCGCCGATCACTATCTCCTCTAAATGTGTATCTCGGATTTTAGGCCGACACACACCTTGAGGGCTACTGGCTATACATCTCGTCAGGAAATAAATTGAACCAATCGGAAATAAAATCCGCAAACAATCAGCCCAAGACCAAGGTGTTGCACCACCTCGGATGCAGTCCGGCATAAAAGCTCGGATACAAGTGGTTGGCTCCATAGAGGGCATTTCCGGCATTAAGCTCGGTTGAGCCCCTTCAAACCAAGGTGATCTATGACACCTCGGATACAATCCGGCATTGGAGCTCGGATACAGTCCAGCGTTAGAGCTTGGAGACAGTCCGGCATTGGAGCTTGGATGCAGTCCGGCGTTGGAGCTCGGATGCAAGAGGACATAGTCGCACGGGAAACACTTCAAACCTGAGGTGCGGCGTAAAAATAACAAGGCATTGATAAAGGCCGAAGACTTAGAGGGCTCCTCGGATGCCCGACGTGTGAACTCTTCGGATTCACTTCGGCGATTTTCAAGATCGAAGATGAGAAGATTTGTTGAATCAGTTTTCAAGACCGACGACCGAAGATGAAGAACAGTTCGGAAGAATCGAGGAGCGTCCCCAACTTGAAGACCGGTTCAGGGGGCTACTGACAGTGTCCTGGACTAGGGGGTACTCACCACATCATCTCCCGACCAGCTGGATCGGGCCGAGGACCCCCACGGCAGTTCACTCATGGGCCACTTCGGGCAGCCCATGCCGCATACAAGGAGGTTTCCACAAGACTTGGTGCACAAGACGAGGACTCTCCTAAAACCCTAGGCCTCCGGTGTATTATATAAACCAAGGCCAGGCTAGTCAATAGATCAACAGATATTCATTAGAACAATCTCGTGGTAGACACATGTACTCTGTACTATCCCCCATATGAATACAATCAAAAGCAGGACGTAGGGTATTATCTCTTCGAGAGAGCCCGAACCTGGGTAAAATCCTGTGTCCATGTTACCATCGCTCCAAGACGCCTAGCTTAGGACCCCTACTACGAGATATGTCGGATATAGAACCGTCAGTCCCCATTGAAATTGAAGGGTTGGAATTCCATGTCTCTCCCATTATTTTGAAGTCTTCCAATATTGACCTCATTCTGGGAATGGATTGGTTGAAAGCACATATTGCTTCTATCATTTGTGTCACTTAAACCATCCATCTCCTACATCTTTCGAATGAGATAGTAAGATACCATGCTAATCTTGTTCAAAATGCCGAAGCACGGATTTATTCCTTGAATGCGTTGAATGCATCACCTCTTGAGGAAATTGAAAGCATTCCAGTCGTTCACAACTTCCAAGATGTCTTTCCAGAAGAACTCCCAGGAATACCCCCTATTAGAGCTATCGAATTCGTCATCGACTTGAAACCAGGCACCACTCCTATTGCCAAGCGACCCTACAAGATGTCGCCGCATGAACTCCTTGAACTTAAGGAGGAAATCGATAATTCACCTTGCAAGGGTTTCATTCATCCAAGTTCTTCTTCTTGGGGAGCACCTTCTCTCTTTGTCAAGAAGAAGGACGGTACAAACCATTTGGTCCAAGACTACCGACCTATCAACCAAGCAACAATTCAGAACAAGTATCCCCTTCCTCGGATCAACGATCTGTATGATCAACTTGTTGGTTCCACAGTCTTCTCTAAACTCGACTTGAGGTTGGGTTACCACCAGATCCTGGTTCGTGAAGAGGATATTCCAAAGACCGCATTCGCTACTCGTTATGGTTCATACGAGTACACCGTCATGTCTTTTGGCTTAACCAATGCTCCAGCAACATTCTCTTGTTTGATGAACTACATCTTCATGGAATACCTCGACAAGTTCGTTGTGGTTTATCTGGATGATATCCTGGTGTATTCCAAGAACAAAGAAGAACATGCTGAACATCTTTGTCTTGTACTGGAAAAGCTTCGAGAGCATCAGCTATATGCCAAATATTCCAAGTGTGAATTCTGGTTACCCGAAGTAACCTACCTTGGTCATGTGATCTCCAAAGATGGTATAGCTGTCAACCCAGAACGAGTTCATGCTATTCTTGACTGGACTCCCCCGAAGAATGTCAAACAAGTCAGAAGTTTTCTCGGACTCACTAGCTATTGCCGCCGTTTTGTCGAGAACTTCTCCAAGATTGCCAAGCCTTTTACTAGTCCGCTTCACAAGGACATTAAGTTTGACTGGACAGAAAAGTGTCAGGAAAGTTTCTAGGCACCAAAAAACAAGCTGACTTCTGCCCCAGTACTTGCTCCTCCAGATTCTCGCAAGGACTTCATCATTTACTGTGATGCTTCCCGTCAAGGATTAGGCTGTGTCCTAATGCAAGAGCGCAAGGTGATTGCTTATGCCTCTCGTCAGTTGTGCCCTCATGAAGAGAACTACCCAGTTCATGACCTCGAGCCTGCTGCAGTTATCTATGCACTGAAGTTGTGGCGACATTACCTTCTCGGTAATCATTGCGAGATCTTCACTGATCATCAAAGTCTGAAGTATCTGTTTACTCAGCCAGGTCTGAATCTCCGTCAGCAGCGATGGATGGAAGCGATTACAGACTATGACTGCGGTATTTTGTATACCCCTGGCAAGGCTAATGTCATGGCCGATTCCCTGAGTCGCAAGTCTTATTGCAACAACTACATGGTTCAGAAAGCTCAACCCCGCCTTCATGAAGAGCTTCGCAAGTTGAACCTTCACCTTGTTCCACAGGGTTATCTTAATAACCTTTTCCTGGAACCAACTCTCCTGAAAGCTATTAAGTCTGCGCAAGCAAAAGACGCTGAAGTTGATCAGATGAAACGGGATCCTGCTCTTGAGAAAGCTAGAGATTTCTCGATTGCTGAAGATGGAACCTTGTACTTCAGAGATTGCATTGTGGTACCCCGATTCGAACTTATGACAGATAAAGAAGCACATGACACACCTCTATCTATTCATCCAGGAAGTACCAAGATGTATCTAGACATTCGTCAGAAGTACTGGTGGTCTAAGATGAAGCAAGACATTGCTCGATATATTGAAGAATGTGACATTTGCCATCGCATCAAAGCAGAACATCAAAAACCGGCTGGACTTCTGCAACCAGTTCCCATTCCTGAATGGAAATGGGATAAGATTCAAATGGATTTCGTCACTGGCCTTCCCAAATATCAAAAGGGTCACGATGCTATATTTGTCACCATAGACCAATTCTCCAAAGTTGCACACTTTCTACTAGTCAAGGAGACAATCACTGCTAGTCAGTTAGCAAACTTATATATCTCCAGAATTGTGACACTCCACGGCATTCCAAAGGAGACCAGTTTAGTGGTAACATTTTCACCTCGAAGTTTTGGGATAGTTTCCAAGAAGCAATGTGAACTCATATAACCTGGAGCACTACTTATCACCCCCAGTCCCAAGGTCAAGTCAAGCGAGTCAATCAAATTCTTGAAGATATGCTGCGTGCTTGTGTTATCTCCTTTGGCAAGAAATGGGAAGAGTCTCTCCCTTATGCTGAATTCTCGTACAACAATAGCTATCAAGCTAGCTTGAAGATGGCACCCTTCGAGGTACTATATGGACGTAAGTTCCGAACCCCTCTGAATTGGTCAGAAACTGGGGAAGGCCGCTCATTTGTCCAGATATTATCCAACAAGCTGAAGAGCAAGTCCACATTGTCCGGGATAATTGCTACTTCTCGAGCTTGCATTGGTTTTTTCCTTGAAGAGGAAAGGGTGATGCAGCAAAGTAGAGATAAGTATTTCCCTCAGTTTGAGAACCAAGGTATCAATCCAGTAGGAGGAACACCCAAGTCTCCAATAATTGCACCTACACAAACAAACAAATACTTGCACCCAACACGATAAAAGGGGTTGTCAATCCCTTCACGGTTAATTGCAAGGATGAGATCTGATAGAGATAGGTATAAAAGATAAGTAAAAGTACAAAATAAAGTAAAGGTAAATAAATTGTAGCAAGGTATTTTTGTATTTTTGGTTTTATAGATCTGAAAATAATATGATGGTAAATAGACCCGGGGGCATAGGTTTCACTAGAGGCTTCTCTCTTGAAAGAACGTATACGGTGGGTAAACAAATTACTGTTGAACAATTGATAGAAAAGTGCATAGTTATGATGATATCCAAGGCAATGATCATGAATATAGGCATCACATCCATGACAAGTAGACCAACTCCTGCCTGCATCTACTACTATTACTCCACACATCGACCGCTATCTAGCATGCATCTAGTGTATTAAGTTAACAAGAACGGAGTAACGCCTTAAGCAAGATGACATGATGTAGAGGGATAGATCCAAGCAATATGGTATGAACCCCATCTTTTTATCCTTAATGGCAACAATACAAATACGTGCCTCGCTACCCCTTCTGTCACTGGGTGAGGGCACCACAAGATTGAACCCATCACAAAGCACCTCTCCCATTGCAAGATAAATCAATCTAGTTGGCCAAACCAAATCAATAGATCGGAGATAAATACAAAGCTATCTTAATCATGCATAAAAGAGTTCAGAGAAGACTCAAATAATATTCATAGATAATCTGATCATAAATCCACAATTCATCGGATCTCAACAAACGCACCGCAAAAGAAGATTACATCGAATAGAACTCCAAGAACATCGAGGAGAATATTGTATTAAAGATCAAAGAGAGAGAAGAAGCCATCTAGCTACTAGCTATGGACCCGTAGGTCTGTGGTGAACTACTCACACATCATCGGAAGGGCAGCAAGGTTGATGAAGAGGCCCTCCATGATCGAATCCCCCTCCGACAGAGTGCCGGAAAAGGCCCCAAGATGGGATCTCACGAGAACAAAAGCTTGCGGCGGCGGAAAAGTATTTTTGGTGTGCCCTCTGGTGTAGGGGGAGTATTTGGGTATTTATAGAGCTGAATTTAGGGTTAGGAGAGTCCTGAGGGGCCCACAAGCCCTAAGGGCGCCCCCAAGGGCGGGGCTAGCAGGCTTGTGGCCTCCTCGTGACTCTTCTGGTCTTCCCCCGAAGCTTCGTGGGTGTCTTCTGGTCCAAGAAAAATCCTCAAAAAGTTTCATTCCATTTGGACTCCGTTTGGTATTGATTTTCTGTAAAGAACAAAAACAAGGAAAAAACAACAACTAGCACTTGCCATTGGGTTAATAAGTTAGTCCCAAAAAATGATATAAAATAGCACCACAATGCATATAAAAACATCCAAGATGGATAATATAATAGCATGGAACAATAAAAAATTATAGATACGTTGGAGACATATCAAGCATCCCCAAGCTTAATTCCTGCTCGTCCTTGAGTAGGTAAATGATAAAAACAGAATTTTTGATGTGGAATGCTACCTAACATGTTTACCAAGTAATCTTTCTTCTATGTGGCATGAATATTCAGATCCATAAGATTCAAAAAAAAGTTTAATATTGACATAAAAACAATAATACTTCAAGCATACTAATAAAGCAATCATGTATTCTCAAAATATCATGGCTAAAGAAAGTTATCCCTACAAAATCATATAATCTTGTCATGCTCTATCTTCATCACACAAAGTATTTATCATGCACAACCCCGATGACAAGCCAAGCAATTGTTTCATACTTTTAACGTTCTCAAGCTTTTTCAACTTTCATGCAATACATGAGCGTGAGCCATGGATATAACACTATGGGTGGAATAGAATATGATGGTGGAGGTTGTGTGGAGAAGACAAAAAATGAGAAAGTCTCACATCAACGAGGCTAATCAATGGGCTATGGAGATGCCCATCAATTGATGTCAATGCAAGGAGTAGGGATTGCCATGCAACGGTTGCACTAGAGCTATAAGTGTATGAAAGCTCAAAAGAAAACTAAGTGGGTGTGCATCCAACTCGCTTGCTCATGAAGACCTTGGGCATTTTGAGGAAGCCCATCATTGGAATATACAAGCCAAGTTCTATAATGAAAAATTCCCACTAGTAATATATGAAAGTGACAAAATAGGAGACTATCTATATGAAGGACATGGTGCTACTTTGAAGCACAAGTGTGGAAAAAGGATAGTAACATTGTCCCTTCTCTCTTTTTCTCTCATTTTTTTCTTTCTTTTTTTCTCTTTTTTGGGGCTCTTTGGCCTTTTTTTTATTTTCTTATTTTTCGTCCGGAGCCTTATCCCGACTTGTGGGGGAATCATAGTCTCCATCATCCTTTTGTCACATGTGACAATGCTCTAATAATGATGATCATCACACTTTTATTTACTTACAACTCAAGAATTACAACTCGATACTAGAACAAAGATATGACTCTATATGAATGCCTCCGGTGGTGTACCGGGATGTGCCATGATCTAGCGTGGCATGTATGAAAAATATGAACGGTGGCCAAGACACAAATACTATGCAACTATATGATCATGCAAAGCAATATGACAATGATGGTGTGTGTTATAATAAAACAGAACGGTGGAAGTTGCATGGCAATATATCTCGGAATGGCTATGGAAATGCCATAATAGGTAGGTATGGTGGCTGTTTTGAGGAAGATATAAGGTGGCTTATGTGTGAAAGAGCGTATCATATCATGGGGTTTGGATGCACCGGCAAAGCTTGCACCAACTCTCAAGGTGAGAAAGGGCAATGCACGGTACCGAAGAGGCTAGCAATGATGGAAGGGTGAGAGTGCGTATAATCCATGGACTCAACATTAGTCATAAAGAACTCACATACTTATTGCAAAAATTTATTAGCCCTAGAAACAAAGTACTAATACGCATGCTCCTAGGGGTATAGATTGGTAGGAAAAGACCATCGCTCGTCCTCGACCACCACTCATAAGGAAGACAATAAAAAATAAATCATACTCCAACTTCATCGCATAACGAGAGACCATACGTGCATGCTTCGGGAATCACAAACCTTAACACAAGTATTTCTACTAATCCACAATTACTCACTAGCATGACTCTAATATCACCATCTTCATATCTCAAAACAAATGCAAGGAATCAAACTTCTCATATATTCAATGATCTTCATGAAAGTTTTTATTATATCCCTCTTGAATACCCATCATATTAGGACTAAATTCATAACCTAAGAAAATTGCCATACTATTTTTAAGACTCTCAAAATAATATAAGTGAAGCATGATAGTTCATCAATTTCTTCAAAATAAAACCACCACCGTGCTCTAAAAAGATATAAGTGAAGTACTAGAGCAACTGCCTAGCTCAAAAGATATAAGTGAAGCACATAGAGTATTCTAATAAATTCACTATTAATGTGTGTCCCTCTAAAAAGGTGTGTACAGCAAGGATGATTGTGGCAAACTAAAAAGCAAATAAAGTAAATACTCATATATCACAAGACGTTCCAAGCAAAACACATATCATGTAATGAATAAAAATATAGCCTGAAGTAATTTACCGATGGATTGAAGACAAAAGAGGAGATGCCATACGGGGCATCCCAAGCTTAGATGCTTGGTTGTCCTTTAATATTTCCTTGGGGTGCCTTGGGCATCCCCAAGCTTAGGCTCTTTCCACTCCTTATTCCGTAGTCCATCAAAATTTTACCCAAAACTTGAAAACTTCACAACACAAAACTCAACAAAAAACTCGCAAGCTCCGTTAGTATAATAAAAGCAAATCACCACTTTAGGTACTATTGTAAACTCATTCTAAATTCATATAAGAATTATATATACTGTAGTACAACTTCACCATGGTTCATACCCCCTGATACTACCCATAGATTCATCAAAATAAGAGAACAATGCATAGAAAACAGAATCTGTCAAAAACAGAACAGTCTGCGAAGATCTGAATATTTATCATACTTCTGTAACTCCAAAAAATCTGAAAATTTAGGAAAACGTAGGAAATTTGTATATAAATATTGTGTAAAAAATTCAAAACCATAACACATTCCTGTGAATTTTAACAATTCTGCTACTGGACGCAAAAGTTTCTGTTTTTCAGCAAAATCAAATCAACTATCACCATAGATCATCCCAAAGGTCTTACTTGGCACAAACACTAATTAAAACACTAAAAACAACTATTACAAAATTAATATTGCATATTCTCATAAAAACAGAAAATAAAAATATTGGGTTGTCTTCCAACAAGCGCTTTTCTTTAAAGCCTTTTAGCTAGGCATTGATAATTTTAATGATGCTCGCATGAAAGACAAGAATTGAAGCACAAAGAGAGCATCAAATAGCATGTGAAAAACAAGTTTAAGTCTAAGATACTTCCTATGCATAGGAATTTTATAAGCAAAAAAATTATCAAGACAAGAAATATCTAGCGTATGCGAAGGAGAGGAATAAATCATTGACAATCTCAACATAACGAGAGGTAATTTAGTAACATGAAAATTTCTACAACCATATTTTCCTCTCTCATAACAATTACATGTAGGATCATAATCAAATTCAAAAATATAGCTATCACATAACATATTCTCTACATGATCCACATGCAAGAAAAGTTTACACTCTTCCAAAATAGTGGGATTATCATCAACTAAAGTCATGACCTCTCCAAGCCCACTTTTATCAAAAATTTCATAAGGTTGATCATTCTCCAAAGTAGTGGGATCATTATTACCTAAAGTTGACACTCTTCCAAACCCACTTTCATATTCATCATGAGGCTTAAATAGATTTTCAAGATCATAAGAAGAATCACCCCAATCATGATCATTGCAATAAGTAGTGGACATATCAAAATTAGCATCCCCAAGCTTAGGGTTTTGCATATTATTAGCACAATTGACATTAATAGAATTTATAACAACATCATTGCAATCATGCTTTTCATTCAAGGGGCTATCAAGTGTTGGTGCAATAGCAATTTCATGTTTAACATAAGGAACTATAGCAAGTTCATCTCCATAAGCATTATTAATATTGGCATCATGGCCACAATAATAGCAAGCATCATGTTCATCAAGAGGGGATAGTTCAATCAAATCAACGACATCATAATTATCTATAGATTCATGCATATCATTATTTTCTTCCAAAGCAGCGGACATTCTCTCAATAAATTCTTTAACATAGGCATTATGAGCATAGTTTTCATAGAAATATTTAAGTATGTCAAAATTTTCAGATCTGTAGAGAGTAATATCATACTTTTCAATCAAAGAATCAACTTCATAAGCACCCTTAAAAGCAACAAATTCTTCATTTTGTTCGATATCATAGTGACTATAAACACCTTTCACTACAAAGAAACACTTCCATGATGATACGTGTTTGTCACAGTAGGTCACGTTTTCTGTCATGCATGTACATCCATGACGATTTTATGACAGAATCAAGATAGTCATACCCGTGTTGTCGTAAAAGTGTTCCATGACAATACTGAAATTATCATCACGGAAGTGTCCACTTCCATGACAATAAATTACGCGTCATGGAAGTGTTTTCGTCAAGGGTAACGGACATGTGGCATCCACCGTAACAGGTCGCCATTAAGCTATCGGGTCCGGTTTTGGATCCGATAACCTGTTAACAGCAATGACCAATGGTGATTTTCCACGTGTAAAATTCTCATTGGCCGACGGAACCACGTGTCAGCTCCACGCCGTGACAGATGTCAGCCGTCCAATGGACAGCAGGCGCCTATGATACGTCGACACGTGGCACGACCCAACAGTGGCCCGTTTAGGTTAAAAGGTCGGGCCTGTCAAAATAAGTGAGCCAGCCCATTAGCGGGCTACTTGTGTCAGTCCCATTCACAACCACGGCGCATACGAGTTACACAGAATCAGCCCGTCAAAGGCCCATTCTAGGTTTGACAATTTCCAGCCCATCGTTAGTTCCAGCCCGTTAACAGCCCGCTACGTATTTGGGCTCAATTATGGCCCGACCTTCTTTCGGCCTTTTCTCGGCCCATTTTGTAGTTGGGCCAACTTGTAGCCCGTTGTGACTTTCGGCCTTTTCTCGGCCCATTTTGTACATGGGCCAAATTCTTGCCCGTTGTGTCTTTCGGCCTGTTAATGGCCCGCACGACAGTTGGGCCTTTGACGGTGCCACCTGATTTTGGGTCCATTAGCGGCCCATGATCTCCAGGGCATAATTTTGTACACTGGGCCTCTTTTGGCCCAAAACATTTTCGACCCCTCACTGGCCCGTAAAGTAAACGGGCCAAGACAAAATTGACGTTTATTTTGGCCTGCTAGAGGCCCACGAGCCGTATCGATTTATACGGCCCTATCGAGATTTCATCCTGTTAACAACCTGCTAAGAGCCCTTGTTACGATGGGCCACAGGGGTGGGCCAAAATTCACTAATTGTAACGGGCCTAGTTGATTGGGCCATCTGAGGAATTATGAGACCACATCGATTAGGATCCACTAAATATTAGTTGACCAGCCTAATTAAGGCCCGCTTTGACTACACATGTTTGTTCGTTCGGATGGCGTCCAGGTAATGATTGGGCATGTTGGCCCCCGTTTCAACGATATAGCACATGCAAAGGATTATCCTACTCTATGCTATCGCTTCTAAAAAACCTACACTATACAATAAAGAGACTAAGGCATAGAAACAAAGAATAATCCTATACTATACAATAAAGAAATTACAGCAGATTATATCCACTGGGCATTATAGTTCGGCACCAGTGATAATAAAGCGTACACAAACAACAAATTACATACACTGGGCAAATAAAGCTCATACATCATGGACGCACATCAACAGAACTTACTATTTGAACTATAATATCTTTAGAAAATAGGATTGGCCAGATTCAGATAGTACAAATTTCAGTCTGCAAAATCTCCAATTCCTTTGTGATTAACTCAGTGTCTTGTTTCATTTTTTGGACTCCTGCATCTAATACCTGCAACTCCAGTCTCAACATGTTGATTACATTTTGAGACTCATGTACACGTTGTCTTGCCACCTCTAGTTGATGCTCTAGAAAATCAGCACATTCCAATTCCAATCCATAATCATTTGGTAACGGCCATGCCGCACTACTCTCAGATCTTTGTGTTGATGTCACTTCATCCTAAAATGTTTCTGTAGTACACATGACTAGGGCAAAAATATAGTTACGACAGTGAAGCGAGCAAGACAGACTATCTTGTACATGGCAAAACAGGACTAACAATAATGTTACACGTCATGAAGCATAAGCAGGTGATATTTTAAAAATTATAAAAATGGTAGTCTGTGCAGCCCGCATACAGAAATCTCTCTTAGCTCACCAGAGGAGCATGATGTTGGGGCCAAATCCAAAACACAGACATGTTACAAATTTAGACCACATGCCACTACTAAACATTATATATATCTTGTGTATAAGCAAGCAATTAGCCATTCTGTAGCAGCTCATATTAACTAGCTGGAACATTGTGTGCCATGTTCCAGAAGAGTCTTAGGGAGCATAATGAACTGCAGAGGGATTCATATAAACCTACTACAACAAGCAAAACTATGCAATCATTAGCCTCGTATAAACTATATTGTGAGTCTCATGCAGTAATAGTTGGTTAATAGACTTCAAAGCTTCAGGCACACTTCGCCAGAGTAATTAAATGGCAAGGCCTTTAATTATGTTAACTAATAGTTATACAAGTACCCTACATCAGACATCATTGTTTGGGCATCTCATTAACTTAGGACAAATAAAGCAATTGAAAAGAGCAATTTAACTATGCCTGAAAAAAACAAGCAATTGAACTATTGAGTTGGCAGCATGTATACATGCACGCCTCAATAACATCCTTGGCCTAGCTACATTTAAATCAACTGTTGTATCATCTATATAAAGGAACAAGTAATGTAATATTGTTTGCCCCCTATGAAGTATCTCGACTAGTTGTGATCAAGATCCTTGTAATGATAGGGAGGCTAATGATGTGAACGTGCATTTGGTTATGACATCTATGACATCAACAACTCTACCATAGCAGGAAGTAGTTTCACACTGTTCACTACTATAAGATGTTTTAGCTATTTAAAAGTAGACTACATCCATAATGAGTGAACAGACACATTAAAATGTGTTTACATACATTTGATTTACAAAAAAGAATAGAACATCATATAGTAGTGAGCGGCGGGAGTTATAATCAATGGCCCAATGACTGGGTTACAGGTGAAGAACCCTACGCAAGCACAATGTCAGACAAATAGGATGTCCTGGTAATTGTAATACAGTGACTTACCATAACTGGTTGAACAGGCTCAGCGCTGCTCCTCCTTCTCCCGCAAGGCTCCTTCCTAACATCTTGTACTTGGAAATCCTCAATCTTATCTTCATTGCACCCCCTCTACAAGGTGACACAAACTAGTTACTGGTCTCCTTGGAAGATAAATATGCATACTTTCTAGTCTGTGAACAACACCAAAGGATGAGTTTATAACAAAACAACACAACATAATGAAACATGCCACATCTCTTGCACACAATGAAATAAGCATTTACTATGTGTGCACTATGTAAAAACTAGGCATACCTTCGAACTGGACCTCCAGGTACTCTTGGAGAGCCTAGTTAAGTGTACAGCCAAACCTTTATGTCACCTATGAGTTATACAAGCCCCCACTACAACAGCCCTTAGTGTTTAAATCGTTAACAAGCCCTGTTAGGTCAAGAACAACAAGTAATCAAAGCAAACAGTTCTAGTATGGTTGGCTGATACAAACAAGCAATTGAACAGATGTGTGAGCAAATCTTGCACAACACTGAATTACATATCAAGAAAACAAGCATAGAAGGAGGCTTAAAGACAATCACTTGACTGGCCAGATTTAAGAGGCATTTAAACATCATGTGCAATGTATGAACTAACATAAACATTACATATTTCAGATTCTATAATGAAATGCACATGTATTAGGTTATGCCATGTATGATGCCTAAATGTACCCTATAGAAGGCATGAGTGATTCATCATTGCATGCACAATTGAATTGCAGGTTAAGGGCTAGTTCTATTCCGCCTTTTGAGAGCTTATTGTCACAATAAGCCATAAAAGATGTAAAGAACTCATTTTTGAGTTCTGGGCTTGGGCTTAACTTATTTCACTTGGGGGGGGGGGTGGGGGGGTGTGATAGAGGCAAAGGTGTCCTGTCTTTCGATGAGATGGTGATTATCGTTTCGGAGGAGTAGACTTTGATGATCCGACTATGAACGTGCGAGGACGTCACGCCTTAGCAATCGCTAAACCAACTCCGAGAGGTTATTGACCACACCGGAGCACGATCAACCTGACCACGAAGGTCTATTTCCTGCAAGCAAATGAAGAACAAGCAAGAAACTAAGATTGCAATCTGGATATTGCGAATATAAGATGAAAGCTTTATTGATCAAGGTGGGGTTCTGTGACGTCTTGGTCTGGTCGTTGAACACAAACGAAGTACCGAAGTTGCAGCTATGGCGAACTTTTAATCTAAACAAAACCCAATGTCTAAATGACGCCCTAAGGGCTGTATATATGGAGGAGTAGGGGGGAATTTCATGGCCCCTTGTAGGAGGGGTCCGAAACCAACCCTAACTTTGTTTCCCCACACATACGAACTCTAAAAATAGCCTATACTTAAGTATTTCGAAATTACATGGGCCTGGCCCAAAAATAAGGTGGCGCAGCATCTAAAATAAGCTATGGATAAATTTATGAAGGGGCATCTTTTATATTTAGTCCATGTCCTTGTATGTCATCACGGAGGCTTCAAAGTGCTGAAACATGCACTAGAAACGCCATTCTGGTTCCCTTCGCGCGCGCCTTCATCTCCATGCTTGATCCTGCTCCAGTGTTCATCCCTCTTGTCCATGCTAGGCCCTTCATTAGTAATCAACACAAATGTATCCAATTTAGGCAACATCATATTCTCATGAACATTAGAATTGTTACCAAGAAAAGAAAGTACCTGGTAATTCAATTGGCGTGCGCGAGCTCTAGTAATTGGTCCAGTATGTATAGCAGCAGGGGCTGTGTGTGTAACAATGGTATTAATGTCCTCATCATCCTCCCCTTCTTGAAATGAAGTTGTCCTCGACGGAAGCTCAACATCCTCACCCAAATAAGGCTTCAAATCTGCAATGTTAAAAGTGGGACTAACCCCAAAATCTGTAGGAAGCTCAAGTTTATATGCATTATCATTTATTTTCTCTAACACCTTAAAAGGACCATCAGCACGTGGCATTAGCTTTGATTTGCGCAAATCAGGAAATCTATCCTTACGCAAATGTAACCAAAAAAGATCTCCAGGTGCAAACACAACACATTTTCTACCCTTATCTCCAGCAAGTTTATATTTAGCATTCATACGCTTAATGTTCTCCTTAGTTAACTCATGCATTTTTAAGATCAATTCAGCACGTTGTTTAGCATCAAAATTAACCTTCTCCGAAGACGAAGAGACAACAAATCAATAGGTGCACGAGGTAGGAAACCATACACAATTTCAAAAGGGCACATCTTAGTAGTAGAATGCAGTGAACGATTATAAGCAAATTCAATATGAGGCAAGCATTCTTCCCACATTTTCTTGTTATTCTTCAAAACAGCCCTAAGCATAGTAGACAATGTTCTATTGACTACTTCAGTTTGTCCATCAGTTTGGGGGTGACAAGTAGTACTAAAAAGAAGTTTAGTCCCCAACTTAGCCCATAAACATCTCCAAAAGTGGCTAAGAAATTTAGTATCATGATCTGAAACAATAGTATTTGGCACACTATGCAAGCGAATAATTTCACGAAAGAACAAATCAGCAACATTAGCATCATCATCGCTTTTATGACATGGTATGAAGTGTGCCATTTTTGAAAATCTATCCACGACAACAAATATGCTATCCCTCCCCTTCTTTGTTCGAGGTAATCCTAAAACAAAATCCATAGATATATCCTCCCAAGGAACACTAGGTACAGGCAAAGGCATATATAAACCATGAGGATTAAGTCTTGACTTAGCTTTTTGACATGTAGTGCAGCGAGCAACAAAACGCTCAACATCCCGTCTCATCTTTGGCCAAAAGAAATGTGTAGCAAGTATATCCTCCGTCTTCTTCACGCCAAAGTGTCCCATTAATCCTCCTCCATGCGCCTCCTGCAACAACAAAAGATGAATGGAGCTAGCTGGAATGCATAGCTTGTTAGCACGAAACACAAATCCATCGTTAATGATGAACTTGTTCCATGTTCTCCCTTCTTTACAATTCTGCAATACATCTTTAAATTCAACATCATGCACCTATTGATCTTTGATGGTCTCCAAACCAAATATTTTAAAGTCAAGTTGTGAAAGCATAGTATAACGACGAGACAATGCATCAGCAATAACATTTTCTTTACCCTTCTTGTGTTTAATGACATAAGGGAAAGTCTCAATGAATTCAACCCATTTAGCATGTCTATGATTCAATTTTGCTTGACTTTTAATGTGTTTCAAAGATTCATGATTAGAATGTATAGCAAATTCTTTGGGCCATAAATAATATTGCCATGTTTCTAAGGTCCGAACAAGAGCATATAATTCTTTATCATAAGTAAAATAGTTCAGACTAGGCCCACTCAATTTTTCAGAAAAGTATGCAACAGGTTTGCCATCTTGTAATAACACACCTCCTAATCCAATTCCACTAGCATCATATTCAAGCTCAAAAGTCTTATTAAAATCAGGAAGTTGGAGTAAAGGAGCATGTGTCAACTTATCTTTCAATACTGTGAAGGCTTCTTCCTGTGCGGTACCCCAAACAAAAGGCACATCCTTCTTTGTAAGCTCATTGAGAGGTGCAGCAATGGTGCTAAAATCTCTCACAAAATGCCTATAGAAACCAGCGAGTCCAAGAAAACTCCTCACTTGTGTGACTGTTTTGGGCTGCGGCCAACTCTCAATAGATTCAATCTTGGCTTTATCAACTTCAATTCCCTGTGGGGTAACAACATAGCCAAGAAAAGATACTCGGTCGGTGCAAAATGTGCACTTCCTAAAGTTACCAAACAAACATGCATCACGTAGAGCAATAAAAACATCACGTAAATGTTCCAAATGTTCTTCCAAAGATTTGCTATAAATCAGTATATCATCAAAATAGACTACCACAAATCGTCCAATGAAAGCACGTAAAACTTCGTTCATTAATCTCATGAAAGTACTAGGTGCATTAGTTAACCCAAAAGGCATGACTAACCACTCATATAAACCAAACTTAGTTTTAAATGTTGTTTTCCATTCATCTCCCAATTTCATACGAATTTGATGGTATCCACTACGCAAATCAACTTTGGAGAATATTGTAGAGCCACTCAATTCATCAAGCATATCATCTAGCCTAGGAATAGGATGGCGATAACAAATAGTAATATTATTAATACCTCTACAGTCAACACACATACGCGACGTACCATCCTTTTTTGGCACTAGTATAATAGGAACAACACAAGGACTAAGAGATTCGCGTATATAACCTTTGTCGAGCAGCTCCTGTACTTGACGCATAATCTCCTTCGTCTCCTCTGGATTGGTACGGTATGGCGCATGGTTTGGCAGCGAAGCACTGGGAATTAAGTTAATCTGATGCTCAATCCCGCGAATAGGTGGTAATCCCGGTGGCACGTCTTGTGGAAAGACGCCAGCGAACTCCTGCAAAATGTTAGTGACAGCAGGAGGCAAAGAGGAAGGCACGTCCTCGAATGAAAATAATGCCTCTTTGCACACAAAAGCATAGCAAACAGATTTGCTGAAATCTAGATCATCAATATCAGATTTGGTGGCAAGTAAACATGCACTTTTCAATTTAATTTCAGAAGCAACACTAGATGGTTTATTATTAGGCTTCATTTGTTGCTCAAATTCTTTTGCCACAATCTGATTTTCACTCTTATTTTCCTCCTGTTTTGCTTTATTAGCTCTATTAATATCATCTTTCAAAATGGAATCAGGAGTCATAGGAAGCAAAGTAATATGTTTATCCTTATGAACAAGAGTATACTGATTGTTTCTACCATGGTGTACATAATTTTTATCAAATTGCCATGGTCTACCAAGTAATAAGGAACATGCTTGCATGGGTACCACATCACAATCAACATAATCAGCATATGTAGAGATACTAAAATGCACACGAACAGTACGTGTTACCTTTACCTTGCCACTGTTGTTGAACCATTGGATGTAGTAAGGATGTGGATGTGGTCTTGTGGTGAGACATAGCTTCTCCACCATCTCCATGCTAGCCAAGTTGTTGCAGCTCCCTCCATCTATGATGATGCGAATAGAACGTTCCTTCACAACTCCCTTTGTATGGAACAAATTATGCCTTTGATTTTGCTCAGCTTGTGTGACCTGCACACTCAAAACATGTTGAGCAACTAAACTTTCATACCTGTCAGCATCTTCAGCAGCCATGTATTGCGTCTCATGATCAGAATCATCTCCACCGTGTTCTTCACTTGTAATAAGAGCCAAAGTCTCCTCATCATAGTCACTAGCGGACTCATACCCACCATCCTTAGTAGCAATCATAACATGCGGAGATTGGCATTCCCTTGCATAATGACCTCTACCCTTACAACGACGACAAATAATATCATGTGTGTGCCCTGTTGATGCCTTGGATGAAGAAGAGCTCTGTGCAGGCCCGGTAGGTGTGCTCTTGGCAGATAGTGGTGGTAGTGCCTGCTTTCTTGTATCACGACTGGAGGTAGCAGCTGACGGAGGTGCCGATGTAGCAGAACATGTGGAAGTAGAAGATGCACGCGGTGTCCATGATGAAGGTCGACCTGCAAAAAAATTAGTCCGCGCCAATGCCTGTCGATCCTGCACTTCACGTTCAGCTTTGCAAGCAAGATGGAATAAACGAGTGATATTGTTATACTCCTTATCCTCTAAAATGGTCTGAATCTCTTTATTTAATCCACCCATAAAACATGCAAGCATAGCTTCATTATCCTCAACTATACCACATCTAATCATGCCAGTTTGCAATTCCTGATAATATTCCTCTACATAATTTTTTCCTTGTCTTAAACGCTGCAATTTCTGAAGTAATTCACATTGATAATATGGTGGAACCCAATGAGTACGCATAGCAATTTTCAAAGTAGCCCAAGTAGCTGGAATAGGATATAATCTACAATGTTCAGACCACCAAACACATGCAAAACTAGTGAAAGCACAAACAGCAGCAGCAACACGTCTTTCCTCGGGATATTGTAAACATGTAAAACGTTGTTCAGTTTCTAACTCCCAAGTAAGATATATATCAGGAACATATCTACCCTCAAATGGTGGAATATTCAATTTTAGTTTAGGAAGATGGTCATGATCTCGTACCTGAGGTGGTGGTGCAGGCCTACCATTGCGATTATTTGCATGTGGACGACCTGGTGGTGGTGCTGCTGGTGGTTGCACGTAGTTTTGATTTTGATCAACCTCATCCTCATAATGGCCCGCGTAATCATCCTCCTCCTCCTCCACAGTAGCAGGAGGAGCCACAGAAGCATCAACAGCAGTAGCAGCGACACCAGTAGTTTGGCCAGGCTCAAGAGGAACATGGCTCGCTTGGCGGAGGGCTGTTTCGCGGCGTGGAGGTGGTGGTGGTTGTTGTTGTTGTTGTAATGGTGTAGCAGATGCAGGTGGTGGTTGTGGAAGACGCGCGCGTACTTCATCGAACTTGGCATCCAACTTGGTATCAATTGTCTTCTCAACTTCATCAATCCTCTCCAGTGCCTTTCCAAAGCTGGCCATCACGTCTTCCACCTGTTGACTCAACATTTGTTGAAATTTATCATGAAGCTCCTTCTTCGTCATGTTCTCCCAGTCAATCTCGTCGGCTTGTGATCCTGCCATGGTTAGCAGCAATAGAAACACACAAGAATATGATCCTATAGACTACTAGAAAGTGGTGGGGTGTCACAAATCCGTCAAGCGAATCTCAAAGGCTTACCAGTTCCTACCAAGTAGCAGGCGATTATCGGTAACCGTTGTAGTCAAAACTCTCAAAGCTTGGATAGAGAAATTACCAGGGAGAGTCAAACGCACGATGTAGATGTATGTGGAGCTGGGATGGCTTATAATATGGTAGCAAAAAGGTCAACAATAATCAATTCAGAGATGCAAAGTTGAATAAACGCTCAACGACGGTACTGTGCTGGTCCTAGGCTAGACCGTACTAGAGACGCGAGCCTAGAACACTAACAAAATCACGACGCGGCACGTAAACAAGGGAAAAGCACACTCAAGAATTTTTTTCGCTCTTTTTTTTCGTGCTACTTTTTTTTTGCGAAAAATCACTATAATGGCGAGTGTCTCAAAAATCTTCCCAAGTCAAAATAATAGGATAGGGACGAAATTTTTTCGACTATTTTTTTCAGAAATCAGGGCAGCGACGACGAAAAAGTGCGACAACAAAATCACTATGATGGCGAGTGTCTCAAAACGCTCCCAGGGACCTAAAACAGGATAGGGAAAAAATATTTTTGACTGCCGAAATTTTGGCCTAAAAACTGCCCGGGGGTCTCCAGACTCTTTTTTTCGAAACCTACTCAGGCAAGGAAACACGAATCAGAAAATAGATGGATCTCGAAAACAAACCTAATATGAAAAGAACTTGGATTGGTGGTGGATATATGGTGGTAGGATATGGCAGCGGTGGTGGGATATGGCAGCGGTGGTGGTATATGGCAGCGGTGGTAGGATATGGCAGCGGTGGTGGTATATGGCAGTAGCGATGAAGATGGTGCAGCGGCGGCGTGACAAACTGTGACAGAACTCGAAACTCTAAAGGACTAGACACTAACACTAGCAACTAGACACGACGATGCAACCGCAAATTCAACAAAGCAAAAACCCTAAAAAGATTATGCAAAGGCTCAGATTGGTTCAGATATGATGAAGTAACCCTAATTTTTTTTGGCTTTTTCGTGGACTGTAGGTATGAAGAACAGACTCGATCTAAACTACGAAAAACTGTAAAATCTCACCGAGCAACCTGGAAATATGATACCACTTGATAGAGGCAAAGGTGTCCCGTCTTTCGATGAGATGGTGATTATCATTTCGGAGGAGTAGACTTTGACGATCCGACTACGAACGTGCGAGGACGTCGCGCCTTAGCAATCGCTAAACAAACTACGAGAGGTTATTGACCACACCGGAGCACGATGAACCTGACCATGAAGGTCTATTTCCTGCAAGCAAATGAAGAACCAGCAAGAAACTAAGATTGCAATCTGGATATTGCGAATATAAGATGAAAGCTTTATTGATCAAGGTGGGGTTCTGTGACGTCTTGGTCTGGTCGTTGAACACAAACGAAGTACACGAAGTTGCAGCTATGGCGAACTTTTAATCTAAACAAAACCCAAAGTCTAAACGACGCCCTAAGGGCTGTATATATGGAGGAGTAGGGGGGAATTTCATGGCCCCTTGTAGGAGGGGTCCGAAACCAACCCTAACTTTGTTTCCCCACACATACAGACTCTAAAAACAGCCTATACTTGAGTATCACAAATGTATCCAATTTAGGCAGCATCATATTCTCATGAACATTAGAATTGTTACCAAGAAACGAAAGTACCTGGTAATTCAATTGGCGTGCGCGAGCTCTAGTAATTGGTCCAGTATGTATAACACCAGGGGCTGCGGGTGTAACAATGATATTGATGTCCTCATCAGGGTGCTTCACGTAGAAGTTCACTAAAAATTAAAGGGAAGGGGAATAGCGAAATGACTCTGTTGTCTGCCTATATTACACTCAAAATGCCACTGCTCACGCCGCGTCACACCTGACCCTCAAGTAAAAACAAACACGCAAGCGTTCATTGCCCTGCCCGCTTGCATCTCCTCTCCCCTTTCACTCTACCTTGATCCCCTGCCTGCAGCGCTAGGGTTCCTCCAGCGAGCCGCGGCCACAGGTCCCATCTGGCCTGCTCCTCGATGATGCTCTGTCCAGCTAGGCTACATGGCCGGCAGGTAGGGCCCAATCTCCCTGGCTACTCCTCCCTCTAGCGCCGCCCCTCACTCTCATTGTCTACAGCAGCTGTTCCGCTATGGTCCGTCCAACGCTCTATGGTTGTAGGGGGCGGCTATTTATAGCCTAGGGAGCAGCCCAACATGATAATACATAAATGCCCTTTAATGATATGACCGTTAGGTGGGTAGGATATTTTGGACAACTGGCGCATAGCACAGCAACGGTCGGAAGTTTGAGCTCTCAAATTCCTCAGGGCTATCATGTTCCTCACTTGTAGGCAATCCGCACTGGCGAATTCTTAACTCCTCAGTCAGAATAAATTCCTCAAAGACCAGAAGATCTTCGTCTCTGTCACTGAAGAAATTGACTAAACTGTATGAGATTTCCAATGGCTTCGCTCGAAAGGATTGGGTAGGTGTAGGATTTTGAGATGAGCATCACTTGGAAACTTTTCCTTAGTTTTACCTCGACCCCCTTTAACAGTACGGTGTTTCCTATGACTCAAGAAAGAGAAAATGAAACTACGAAAACAATAGTCTTCGCGCTTCATAATCCTCGCATCAATATCAAAGTCTTCAAGGTCACACCAATTTCCTCATTTTCAAAGTCTTCAAGAAAACCAAAGTCTTCAACTGAAGACATTCATTTTTAGGGGTCGACTTTCATCGTAAATATCAAACTCCTCATACACTTATAGAACCTGTGTACACTTACAAACACATTAGTCCCTTAACCTATAAGTCTTCAATACACCAAAATCACTAAGGGGCACTAGATGCACTTACAATCTCCCCCTTTTTGGTGATGATGACAAATAGGTTAAGATTTCAACGGGGATAAACATATGAAGTGTAAATACTGATGTTGAGGAATTTGATTGCAAGATATAGAAGAGCTCCCCCTGAAGATGTGCATATTTGAGGAGTTTGCTTTGGATAGCAAATGCACATTGTAGAGTTATATCATGGAGATCTCCCCCTATATCTTGTAAATCATACACGCATTTAACATATGATATGAAGAATTTGAAATGCATGATGAAATATGGTATCTGACGAAATCAGCATGCATGCATTAAGGTACTTTGAGGAATAAGCATGCAGAAAAGCAGTTCAAAAGAGTCAGACCACCATAGAACTTAAGTTTACAACTCATCAGAGCAAACACTTCAGAAGAGCAAGAGTTGTAACTTAACGAAAAAATGCCCATATATAAGAGACCCGCTTCAAGACTAACCCAAATTTCTCCCCCTTTGTCATCGAATGACCAAAAGGGACAAAAAATTAGGACTAACGCCCCTGAAGAATATCATCATGATGTTGATGGAGGAGTGCCAGCGTTGTTGGGGTCGTCCGTTGGTGTAGGGCCTGTCGCAGTGTCATTCAAGTCTTCAGCTTCATCCGTCTCGCGCGATGAAGAATATGAACTGGCAATGAGCCGAGGAACTTTGACCTTCTTGAATTTCTTCGAAGGTGGCTGAGACCAGTCAAAGTCCTGTTGGAAGCCCATCTCCTTGAGATCTTCAGCACTATAAAGATTCGACAGAATAGCCCAAGTGCGGTCAAAGACTTCATGCAAGTAGTAGTGATTCTTCTTCATAGTATTTTGTGTGACTGTCATGTTCTGAAGAATTGCACCAAGCTGATGCTTGACCCACTTGTGATTTCGATCAACTTTCTGATGAAGACTGAGGAGAAGTTCACGATCAGTCATCACTCGCGGAGCTGTTGCTTGAGGATTTTGCTTTGAAACTTTGGCGGCAGAATCTTGTGTTGCAGAGTCATCATTGGTGGAATAGGATGCAGCTTTGCGAAACTGTCCATCCAATGGACGAGTGCCTTCATCTATGACAGCAGCATTGCCTTTTTCATCAGCTGAGGAAATGGTCCTTTTGAGGACTTCAATTGGAGGCAAATAGCTGAGGTGATTCTGACAATCTACCATATAATGAATTGAAGACCTTGATCTGATGAATTTCATGATCCAGGGAGCATAAGGCTTCAACTCAAAAGGTGACAGAGCAGCATTAGCCAAAGTCCTCATGAAGAAATCGTGGTAGTTTATGGGAATCCCATGTATGATGTTGAATAGCAGATTCTTCATGATGCCAACAACTTCTTCTTCATCAGAGTTATGGCCCTTGATTGGACTGAGGGTCTTGGTCAAGATGCGATAAATCGTCCTTGGCACATAGAGCAATTCCTTCACGAGGAATGTGGTCCTTGGAGCTTGGCTAGCCTTCAAAGGCTTCATCAGCACTTACATCAAATGATTTGAGAGTTCAGGTTCCTCATAGATGAGCCTAGCACCTTCAGTGGGAGGACTGACTGGGACGGCGTGAAGCAATTCAGAGGCCGGTGATTTGTAATGAGTATTTTCAGACATCCAGTCAAGCACCCATGAATTCACATCTTCAACATTTCCAATGATGTGAAGAGTGGCGTAGAATTGAAGAATGAGTTCTTCGTTCCAGTCGCAGATGTCAGTGCAGAAGTTAAGCAGCCCAGCGTCATGAAGAACACTGAGGACTGGTTGGAAGCAAGGCAGCGACTCCATATCCACATGAGGAATTTGCTCGTGGTTAAATACCTTGTCCTTACCAAACAGGAGGGAAGAGTAAAAGTTCATTTGACTTGCTGTCAGGAAGCGCTTGCGGCGAAGTCGAGCAGAGTCATATGGGTTGTAATCCATGAAGAAATGATGCTCAGCAAAGAAATCATCAGCGTTGAATTTCTGCTTCTTAGCATGAGGATTTTGTGGCTTGGGCTGAAGATTAGCAGTTGAAGTCTTCACAGCCTTTTGGTGCACAACCTCCGGAGCCATAGACTGAGGAATTTCAGTAGCAATTTCATTAGCAGCAGTCTTGGCCTCCATTTCTTCATCATTAGTAGCTGGAACTTCTTCTGGAATAGAATGAAGGGAAGATTGATATCCTTCAGAGCCCGTATGAATTTCTTCAGTCTGCACAGGGGACTGAGGAATTTGATGCAGAGGAGTGGTCAATGATGATGTCTTTCCCAAAAATCATCATTGAGAACTGGTGTAGTAGACCCAATGTCCACATCCTCATCTTCTTCATCAATTTCTTCAACGCCTGCCTCTTCAGCTGTGAACTGAGGCATGGGCGATGATACTAGCGTAGTTGAAGGGATATCATCCACTTCAATATCTTCATCCAACTGCTCTGAAGAAGCAGCAGAAGGATTCTCTTCATCACTGTCATCTGGAATGGCATATTCCTCGCCAAAGGGAACAATCTCCTTTGATGGCATGCTTGATATAGGAACAGCATCAATGGGGTTGGTGTATGAGCTTGTCAAAGTCTTCACTTTCTTGGGAGCTGAAGACTCTGCAGTTTCTGATGCTTTCCTTTTCTTCACAGCTGCCTTTTCTGCAGCTTTGGTTTTCTTCGCTTCTGATGCAGAAGGAAGGTGGATATCTTTTATCTGTGATGACTTTGCAGGAGGAGCAGATGAAAGTGGTTCAGTTTCTTCAGGCACAACTAATGCAGTTGCCCTGGCTTATTCAGATTCTTCAGGCGCAGCTTCAGATGCTTCAGCTAGCCTGAGTTGTTCTTCAGGAGCAACAATGGAGGTTGCCCTGGCATTTTCTTCAGGAGCTAGAATTTCTTCAGCAGCCCTGGTACTTTCAGTTTCTTCAACAGTCTGATTTTCATCAGCTGTGCTGGCATTCTCTTCAGTAGGCTGAGCAGATGCTTCAGCCTGAGGAATTTCTTGTTGCGATGGAGCTGCAACATTTGGGTTGAACCCCTTGGCCATTCTGACAAATTTGACTTTGGCACCTAGCCATTCTGCACGATATGCGTCAAATTCATCGCTGAGAGCCTTGATCTCCTTTTGCAGATTCACCAGTTCTTCAGGAGTCATATTCACAACATGTTTCTTCAGAAAGCTCTCCTTCTTGTATTGAGCTTTCTTGACTTGCCTGGCCTTCTCAAATTTCCATTTTTCTTTGGCTATGAAGGCTGTCAACGTGTGGCTCTGGCCAGGAGTAAGGTTCAATTCAGGTAAAGGAGTATTTGGATCTTTGTGCCAAAGATCAATGAAATCAAGGATCTTCCTCGGATCCAGCATGAGGGGCACAGCACTGCCTTTGGCTCTAGCGGCCTTTTCTTGCCTGTCTTTGATGATCACAGCAAGTTCTTCATCATCAGCTTCATCATCATCATACGGAACTTGGAAGGCAACTTGCTTCTTGTGAGGACTTGGCCTTGGGACTCGTCCAGCAGTGGCCTTTTTCTTCAGCAAGGTTGGACCAGTTGAAGATTTTGGTGGTGCTGAGGAACTTGCAGATGCTCCTGAGGCAATAGAGATTCCTGTAGTCCGTTGGCATGTGGCAAGATGCACAGGTGCTGAGGACTTTGCAGCTGAAGTTAAAGACTTTGTGGCAGCAGAGGGAATTGGAGCTGCCCTTGATGTGGTTGCCTGAGGAATTGGCCGTGAGGGCATAGCAGTTGAGGAACTTGGCTTTACAGCTGATTTCTTCGCCATGGCCTTCTTGGGCTTGCTAGCAGAGTCCTCAGCAGCAGCAAAGTCTTCATTGAATTTCTTCACTGCTTCCTTTGCAACTTTAGCCAACTTGTCTTGGCGCTTAGCCCATTCCTTGGGAAATTCCTCACCGCGCCTGATGCTTGAGGGATCAGCTTCTTGGCCTGGAGCCAATGGAGGTCTTGGACATGGAGGGTTAACAGCGAATTTCTTCATGTACTTTGGAGTAACATAACGATATTCCCTCCATTCTCTTGCCCATCTCCTCTCAATCCTCTGAATGCGCACTTTGCGCTGATTTTTGTTCTCCTTGCCGTGAGTTGCTTCATCAGGAGTACAATATTCATCATAGATGTCTTTAGGGATTTCAAAAGTTGTATTTGTTTCTGGCCTCTTTCCTCCCTTCTGAGGTCTTTTACCATCAGCCATTTTCTTCACTTGAGGATTTTGAACAATTGAAGTTTCTGAGGAGGTATGCAATTTTTCTTCGAGGAACGCTACAAATGAGTTAAGTTGATGAGAACCAAGTGATTCAGCAGTAGACATTTTGTACCTGTGAACAGAGTATTGGTGCGAAGAATTTGGAGAGGTCATATGCGTTCTCAGAAATTTTGAAAAGAAACAAGTTTGAGGAATTTGACCAGGGGTGTCTTGAGGAATTTCACTAAGCGTTCTTGACTTAGGTTCCAGAGTTGTATAGATTAGAAAATCCACACAATTGAGGAATCTTGAAGAAAAACATAGCTTAGAGAAACAATTCAAGAACGGATGCAACTAGCTGTTTAAGGATGCGGAAGTTGAAGAATAAACACCTTTTGAAGATTTTGTGAAAATCATCAGAATCAAAGTAGGGCAGTAAAATCAGATTTTATTTACCCTGGACGAAGAACACGACGAACTGGATGTAGAAGTGGAGAAGTTCGTCTGTTCAGATCTCCCACGCCCTAACTTGGTGGTGAGAGACAGCTACGGCGGCGGCGGAGTTGAAGATTTCCGCGGCCGGCGCGAGTACGACGGCGACGAGGTCGACGCGGTGAAGCTCTTCCTCACCGGCGACGATGGAGAGTAGCGGTGGTGCTAGGTCTGAGAGCTCGAGCGAGATGGTGGTCGAGCGTAGTAAATGAAGACAGAGGAAGGGAGGGGGTATTTATAGCCACAGTGAAAAACTGCCCATCCGAAATTTTTGGACGAACATGCCCCTGACCCTTACTCTTCTAACGACATGTGTCACCCACGTACTAAGAGGTGGAGATCGTGGTAGATCGTGGGTGAGTAGTTTTAATCCTATCGCGGGATGCGGAACAGTTTGAGCGGCAAAAGCCGAAAATTCAGATATGAAAATTTTAACGTTTCGTTCGCAAATTCTTCAGCTGACAAGGACACAGTGAAGATTTTGAACGGGTTTCAAATAGAACGCACATGAAGAATTTGTGAACAGACTGGGTTGAGTATAGCATAGAGGGGGAACGGGTCCGATCACATTCACTTAGCAGAAAAAACAACTTGAAGAATTAGCAATAAGTGAATGATGTTGAGGACATGAAAACTCAAATATATATATATATAGTCATATATATATATATATATATAGTCAATGAAGAACATTAGTCGAAAAGGTGAAGACTTTGCAAAGTTGAAGAATTTGACAAAATGAGGAATTTGAAAATTTGAAGAACTAGCAAATTGAAGAATAACTCAAATTTGAAGATTTTCAACTTTTGTTGGTGGCGTGACCCACCGTATAAGAATGATGATTTCAGACGCCGCGTACAATTGTCGTAGGGCTCTGAGAATCAAATTCTTCATTAATTTCTTCACACTAAGAGGGTTAGTCTTCATTGATTGAAGAAAAATGTTACTTCGTGTGTTCCACATCTAAGTCATCAATTTTGCATAAGTGTTAGGATGTGTGTCCTTTCAAAGAACATTCGAAGATTCTAAGATATTTAGCTCACACCGCAACTTGCCAAATCTCTTCTCATCCAAGGGCTTGGTGAAGATATCCGCTAGCTGTTCTTCAGTCTTCACATGCTCGATTGTGACGCCCCCGACTCAATCGTACACTAATCATACACGCAAACATGTACGATGAAGCACAGGGACTCACGGGAAGATATCACAACACAAATCTAACACAAATTAAACGGAGGTCCACAATATTACAAACCAGGGATCCGAAGATCCGAATACATAAGTCAGTCATACAAATATTATCTGAGTACAGACATAGTTAGACAAGTTTTGCCTTAAGAAGGCTAGCACAAACAGCGACACTAGATCGAAAGGCGTTGGCCACCTGCCTGGGAGCCTCCGATCCTACTCCTGGTCGGCTGGCTCAATCTAGTAGTAAGTGCCCTCTGGACCCTCCTGGTAGTAAGCTCCGGTGGTGGCATCTGGCTCCTGGACTCCATCGTCTGATGTATCACCAAGGTGGGGTATGGGGAAAAGAGAAAGTAAAGCAACCGTGAGTACTCATCTGAAGTACTCAGCAAGCAAGGATCTATACTACATATGCAACATTATCAATGGAGAAAGGCTGTATATATGGACTGGGCTGCAGAAATGCCAGAATAGAGAGAAGGCCTAGTCCTATCGAAGACTAGCATCTTCAAACATCTTCACAAGGCCATCATCTTGCAGCAGTAGAAGAGAGTAGAATAGCATTTTATTTAGCAAACATGTTGAAGTATAGCTTAAAGATCCTTCCTTGACTCCCAAGCGAGAAAGCGATCCCGAAGCTTCAATTAAGTAACAAGTATCCAGTTCAAGTAGTAGATCGGGATACACAAACTGAGCGTCCTTTACCATAGGACCGGCTAACGATAGATGATTCATCCCTGCAGGGGTGCACTACTGTTACCCAACACGCTCGATCAACTCTGGCCGGACACACTTGCTGGGTAATGCCCGTCCTCGGAAGATCAACACGAAGCAGCGCTCTACCTAGGCTCGGCAGAGAGGTCAGCACGCCGGACTAACCTATGCACCCAGAGGTCTCGGGCCATCGCCCTGGGCACCCTGCGCGTTGCGAGACTGGCCGGGGTGCAGGCGCGACACTGAGCTCATCAGTGAAGTATCCAGCCCAATCCCGATAATCAGCCCGCACGGTGAATCGTGATGTCAGACGAGCTTTCCGGAGAAACGTACATCGCAGAGGGTCCCATAACCATTATCCCGCGTGGTGGTAGTGCGTATAGGGCACATCGACCCATTCAGATCACACACCCAAATCCAATAGGTTCAATTAGTATCACGCGGAGACAATCAGAGTCTCTGATGCTCCGCCACAATATCACACTCGAGTGCCCTTCCGGCACACCCGACATCATAGATCCCCAGCGGGTACCCACCAGGGTGGACCCGCCTGTAACAAAGGTCAAAGTAACCGTGTGGTCATAACATCAAGGGGGAAACCCGAGGAATCACACTCGGCGGATTCCACTCGACGAAATCATCAGGGTGAACGTATGAGGCATCACCCTCGAGGTTCACACTGAGGGTTGCACGACAGAGTCGTATCGGAAGTGGAGAAGGAGGAATCACCCTCGATGACCACGACCGAACAGCTACACTGCAGAGTATTCATCAGGAGTGCGTTACGAGGTATCACCCTCGGCACTCGATAGTAACTAAGCAGAGTCGTACAACTAAGGGGGTGTGAAGTGAGGCGTCGGTCTGTGGTCGACGATCACGTTGATCGGGTCATCGATGATCAAGCAGGGGCAACAAGGATAAGGTGGTGGGGTCACTGATGGTTCACTACCAACCTATACTAAACAGTTTATCATAGGTAGGTAAGGTAGCAATGAACAGGTTACAACTACAGGCTATGCATCAGAATAGGAGCATACATTAACAGTAGCAAAATCTAATGCAAGCAGGAGAATAGAATGGGCGATATCTGGATGCTCAAGGGGGGGGGGCTTGCCTGGTTGCTCTAGCAAGAGAGAGAGATCGTCAATGGGCTGCTCGTCGGTAGTGTAGTCGTACCCAGGTGCAGCGTCGTCGGTCTCAGCGTCTATCGAGAGAGAAGGAGGGGGAGAGAAACAATAAATTCACGGCAATAATGCAAACAATATGTATGACATGCCTAAATGATATGCTGGGGTGTTCTACTGCCTAACTAAATGATTTAGTTAATTTAGGAATTTATTCGGATTTATTTAATTGAAGTTGGGCACTATTCATTTATCGAAATCGGTCTAAAAGTTCAATGTTCTTATAGCTAGAGGCATCTGACAGGAATACGGAGGGCGTATTCTGTTTCGTATCGGAATTCTGAGCAAGTTTCATGTATAAAGTATTTTCATCGGAGTTACGGATTATTTAATATGATTTTCTAAAGTTTTTATTAATTTCTGGAATTTAATTATTTATTTAAATTAAACATTATCCGAAACAGTAGTTGATGATGTCAGCATGACATCATGCTGACGTCAGCACAATCTGACACGTGGGGTCCACCTGTCATAGACTGTTAGGCTAATCAGGGCTTAATTAACTTAACTAGTGATTAGGTTAATCTAATTAGGATTAATTAAACTAATTAATTAATTATTAATTTTAATAATTCATTTTATTTTCTATTTTTCTTAATCGTTTTAGGGCCTGGGCCCCATCTGTCAGTGGCTTAGGCCACAGATCGGGCTAACGGGCGACGGGTTTGGGCGCGGGTCGCGGAGCGGGCGCAGAACCCGGGCCGACAGGCGTAGCGGGGGGGGGGAGGGAAGCGAGCGGCAGATGGGATGCGCGGCGGGCAGCGGCGCCGAGTGTGGGCGAAGCAGGGCGAGGCGGGGCGGTGAGCACGGCGGGGCACTGTGCGAGGGGGAGAGACCCGACGAGGCAGGGCGGAGTGCGGTGGCCGAACGTGGCCACGGCGGGCGCGCGCGGGCTAGTGAGAAGTGGCCGTGGGGAGCGGCGGTGCTAGGCGGATGGCAGCACGAGAGGGGGCGCGCGGGCGCGTGCAGGTGGTAGTGGCGCAACAGCAGCGCGGTGCGGGGGCCGCGGTGAGCGCGGGCAGGGGCGTCCGGCGGTAGGAGAGGGCACGGGCGGGGCGCGGCGAGCGCGTGCGCTAGCGCGGTGGCGCAGGCACGGCGTCAAACGGGCGGGCGCGCGTGACATGGCAGAGAGAGGGGAAGACGAGCACGGCCAGGAACTCACCCATGAGCAGGGGTTCGGGCGGCGAGGCTCGTGGTAGCTCATCGGGGAGGAGACGGGGACGCGAGTCGACGGCAGGCGGCGGCGGGCGGCAGGGCGCGGTCGTCGGCGTCGAGCGCCTCGGGCCGAGGCGGCGAGGCGCGAGCGAGGGGCGCGTCGGGCCGGCGCTCAATCCAGAATGGATCGGGGGGGAGCGAGGGGGGGATGTGTCGATGGGGGGGGGATTAGGGTTCGGTGGCCTCCTCGGGGAGGCCATATAGGGGAGGGGGAGCTGGGCCGGCCTGGTGGCCGTGGCCCAGTTGGGCCAGGGGGGAATTTTCTTTTTTTATTTTTTTATTTTGTTTTCTTTTGTCTTTTTCTTTTTATTTATTCACATGTCTCTGTTTAGTAAATAGTTAGGCCTCAAAATGATTTTTGTAAAACATAGGAATTGTTCCAATAATTACTAGGCATCCTCTACCACTGCCAAAAATTAGGTTGGAGTCAACTGGACCTCACACAAATTTTATAATAAATAGAATGTATTAAACCTTGCTGTTTTGGTAAAGTTCGAGCCACCTAATTAATTTATTTATTGTTGGTTACAATTTTAGAATGCTCTCTGCAATATTTGCTATTTATTGAACATTTTAGTTTCTATGTTGGACAACTTTTATTTTCCACTTTCATTTAAATTTGAATTTGAGTTAGGAGTTGAAATGCAATATGATGCTAATGATGATTATGCACTGTTAAACACGCTGACTTGTCATTATCAAAAGTGATTACTGTGGCTAATGACACGGGGTGTTACATCGATAGAGATGTCGCCCTTCAACACATGATCTCGAAGAAAATGATGACGAATCTGGATGTGCTTTCTCTTCGAGTGCTGAACTGGGTTATGAGCAATCTTGATGGCACTCTCATTGTCACAGAATAGTGGCACATTCTTCACATTGATGCCATAGTCCTTGAGGGTTTGCTTCATCCATAGCAATTGAGCACAGCAAGAACCAGCAGCAATGTACTCAGCTTCAGTAGTAGAGAGTGATACGCAGTTCTGCTTCTTCGAGGACCAACATACTAAGGATCGTCCGAGGAAATGGCATGTGCCTGATGTTGACTTGCGATCCACACGATCACCAGCATAGTCAGAGTCAGAATATCCAATGAGATCAAAGGCCGAGCCCTTGGGATACCATAATCCAAGTGTTGGAGTGTGAGCTAGATATCGAAGAATATGTTTCACAGCCTTATGGTGTGATTCCTTTAGTGTAGCTTGAAAACGGGCACATATGCAAACACTAAGCATAATATCTGGCCTAGATGCACACAGGTACAATAAAGAGCCAATCATGGAGCGGTATACCTTTTGATCGAAGTCTATACCATTTTCATCAGTGCATAGATGGCCATTAGTGGGCATAGGGATTTTGACGCCTTTGCAATCTTGCATGCCAAATTTCCTCAACACATCCTTGAGGTATTTCTCTTGAGATATGAAGATGCCATTGCATTGTTGACGAATTTGAAGACCTAAGAAGAATTTCAATTCTCCCATCATAGACATTTGATATTCCTCACTCATCATATAGGCAAATTCGTCACTGTAACGTTGGTTAGTACAGCCAAAGATAATATCATCAACATATATTTGGCACATGAATAATTCATCATCATAGGTTTTGGTGAAAAGAGTTGGGTCGAGTGAACCGGGTTTGAAGCCTTTCTTCATGAGGAATTCCTTCAGTGTATCATACCACGCCCGAGGGGCCTGCTTGAGGCCATAGAGGGCCTTATTAAGTCTGAAGACTTTGTCAGGATGCTTAGGATCTTCAAAACCTGGGGGTTGAGCAACATATACTTCTTCCTCAAGCTTACCATTGAGGAATGCACTTTTCACATCCATTTGATATAAGATGATATTATGATGGTTAGCATAAGCAAGCAATATGCGAATAGCCTCAAGTCTAGCAACAGGTGCAAAAGTTTCATCGAAATCAATTCCTTCAACCTGTGTGTAGCCTTGAGCTACAAGACAAGCCTTATTCCTCACCACTAGGCCATTTTCATCTTGCTTGTTGCGGTAGATCCATTTGGTACCGATGATATTGTGCTTGCGTGGGTCTGGTCGCTTGACAAGTTCCCAGACATTGTTGAGCTCGAATTGATGTAATTCCTCTTGCATCGCTTGAATCCACTCATGCTCCAGAAATGACTCATCAACTTTGGTGGGCTCTGTGATAGAGATGAAAGCAAAATGCCCACAAAAGTTAGACAAATGTGAAGCTTTTGAGCGAGTGAGAGGACCTGGTGCATTGATGTCGTTGATGATCTTCTCAATCTGCACTTCATTTGCAACATGAGGATGAGCAGGTTGACGACTTTGATTTGGCTCAGCATTTTCTTCAGAGCCATTTTCTTCAGATGCACCAGCATGATTTTCTTCACGATCTGGAATGACTTCTTCAGCAGATTCTTCAGTAGGTATGACATCCTCATTAGCCTTTAGCTTGATGGATTCCTCAGGAGTCATTTCATCTAGCACAGGAGGTAGGTGCTCTCTTTGCGAGCCATTAGTTTCATCGAACCACACATCTACAGTTTCAACAACCTTGTTGTGATAGGTGTTGAAGACTCTGTAGGTGTGCGAGTCCTTTCCGTAACCAAGCATAAAACCCTCATGTGCTTTCAGTGCAAATTTAGAATTGTGATGGGGATCTCTAATCCAACATTTAGCACCGAAGACTTTGAAATAACTCACATTGGGTTTCTTGTCAGTGAGGAGTTCATATGAAGTCTTCTTGAAGAATTTGTGAAGATATACCCTGTTGACGATGTGGCATGCAGTATCAATTGCCTCAGGCCAGAAGCGACGAGGTGTCTTGTATTCATCAAGCATGGTGCGAGCCATCTCAACAAGAGTCTTGTTCTTGCGCTCCACAATGCCATTTTGCTGAGGAGTGTATGGGGCAGATAACTCATGAGTAATACCAAGTTCATCAAGATAGTCGTCAAGACCAGTATTCTTGAACTCGGTCCCATTGTCACTACGGATATGCTTGATCTTCACACCGAAATTCGTCGAAGCCCTTGAGGAAAATCGTCTGAAGACTTCCTGCACTTCAGTTTTGTAAGTAATGACATGCACTCATGTGTAACGAGAATAATCATCAACAATAACAAAGCCATATAGAGATGCTGCATTTGTTAGTGTGGCATAATGAGTAGGGCCAAAGAGGTCCATATGAAGCAATTCAAAAGGACGAGAGGTGGTCATGATAGTCTTCGAGGGGTTCTTGGCTCTGGTCATCTTTCCAGCCTCACAAGCCCCACAAAGATGTTCTTTGAGGAATTTGACACCCTCAATGCCAATGACGTGCTTTTTCTTCACGAGCGTGTGTAAGTTCCTCATGCCAGCATGACCCAGACGTCGATGCCATAGCCAGCCTTCTGAAGCTTTTGCAAGTAGGCATGTGGCAGGCTGTGGTCCTGCAGAGAAATCAACAATATACAAGTCTCCTCTCGTAAAGCCTTCGAAGACTTTGGAATTGTCAGATTCCATGAGCACTAAGCAATGATATTTGCCAAAGACAACAACCATATCAAGATCACAAAGCATTGAGACAGACATGAGGTTGAATCCTAAGGACTCAACAAGCATGACTTTGTCCATGTGTCGATCCTTTGAGATCGCAACCCTACCTAGACCCAATACCTTGCTTTTGCCTTTGTCAGCATAGGTGATATGCTTCAGATGTGATGGAGATAAAGCAGTGTCCATCAATAAGTTCCTGTCACCGGTCATGTGATTTGTACATCCATTGTCGAGGACCCACTCAGTGGCTTTGGGTTGATCATCCTGCAGATGAATTAGTGCATCTTACGAACTCATATACTTCATCAATGAAGAATATGACATCAAATTCATCAGATTGAATTTCATTAAGCAAAACAACATATATAGCAGTAAGAGGACGTGAGAAATGAATAGTCATTTCTTCATGATTAGCTTGCGTCCTATCAAAAAATTTCATGTCTCCAGCAAATTCATCAGACGTTCAAGTTCGTCTGGAGACCTGACCCTGCATAAGAGATTAGTTCTTTTTCTTCACCACCCACATCTGGAGGGGTGGCAAAGAGTTCATCATTTTGCGAGCTCCATAGGAGAAAGGTGGCATTGAAGCCAACGCGCTTCGTTTCACAGAAGAGAGGTTAGAGTAAGCATATGAATAAGCAGAGAAATTCTTCGAGGACTTATGAACATAATGATTTGAAGAATAATGCACATATTCATAACCCTTAGACTTTCCCTGTGAAACAGAAGTGTTAGCACGATGATGATCATATGAGGATTTGGATCCACGTGAGGAATTTGATCCATATGAGGAATTTGGTCCATATGAGGACTTGGATCCATTTGAAGCCTTTGGTCCATATGAAGAATTTGATCTGGGGTTTCTATTCTTCACAGGTGGTGTCATGATGACATTCACCTGAAGACTTTCAAGGCACCTTTTGGGAACCCAGATTTTCTTCATAGGGGGACCGTTCCTGCAGTTAGTTCCAACATATCTAGCAAAAACCTCACCATTTTGATTTTTGAACAGTTTATAGTTTGAGTCAAATGACTCATCAGATGAATATGAGGATTCACAAGTAAAGCCAGATAAAGTGGATGGATCTACGGGAGGTCCCTTGGCAGCAACCCATGAGGTTTTGGGATACTGCTCAGGTTTCCAGTAGGTTCCATCAGCATTGAGTTTCCTCTCAAAGGCAATACCCTCTTTCCTAGGGTTCCTGTTCAAGATCTGCTTTTTGAGCACATCACAAAGAGTCTGATGCCCTTTGAGGCTTTTGTACATACCTGTCACATGCAATTCCTTTAACCCTGCATTTTCTTCAGTGATACTAGTGGTATTCTCAGATGAGGAATTTGTGACCACAGAGATAGTTAAAGAATTTGCAGCAATAGAAGCATTTGAACTTTCAGGTGAAGAATTAGCAATTTCACGTTCAATGCATTTCAAACATGGTGGAATAAATTCTTCCTGAGCGGAACTGATCTGTTGAGCGAGCAGTGAATCGTTTTCCTTCTGAAGATCTTCATAACTCATCCTTAGCTTCTCAAGATCTTGCTTTCTCTGAAGAAATTCATAAGAAAGCTTCTCATGATCAGCTAAGAGAGTGTTATGATGACTCTGAAGATTATCAAACATAGACTGAAGTCGCTGAAGATTTTCAGTCAGAGTTTGAGTTCGATCCATTTCTTCACCCAACAGGTCATCGCTTTTGTCTAGCAAATTTTGAACCTTTTCCAAAACCTTTTGTTGTTTAACAGCAATATTAGCAAGTTTGGAATAGCTGGGTTTGAGATTTTCATCAGATTCATCCTCACTTGATTTAGAGGAGGGATATTTGAGTACCTTGGCACCTTTTGCCATGAAGCAATAGGTGGGAGCATAGTCATCGTTGCCGTTATCAGCAGTGTTGGGGTAGCCATTTTACTCAGTGTTGAAGATGGACTTGCTGACGTAAGCAGTAGCGAGGGCTAGGCTCGCCACACCAGAGTCTGACTCCTCAGATGCCTCCTCTTCCTCATGTTCCTCAGATTCAGCTTCAGAGTCCATTTCCTTGCCAATAAATGCCCGAGCCTTTTTGGTACTGCTCTTCTTCTGACATGAAGACTTTGAAGATTTGGACGATGAGGACTTTGAAGATTTCTTCTTCTTCTTTGAGTCATCTGAACTATCATCCTTGTACTTCTTCTTCTTTGATTCCTTTGCCCACTGAGGACAATCTGTAATGTAGTGACCAGGTTTCTTGCATTTGTGGCAAGTCCTCTTATTGTAATCACGGGATGAGGAATCTGATTTCGTGTCATCACCTCTTGAAGATTTTACAAAGCGACCACGCCATGAGAACTTCTGGAATTTCCTCATGAGCATTGCTAGCTCCTGGCTTAGTTCTTCAGGGTCACCAAGGCTGCTATCAGAATCTTCTCCTTCAGATGAGGAAACTGCCTTGGCCTTTAGTGCGCGTGATCTTCCATAGCTTGGCCCGTAGAGGTCTCTTTTCTCATCTAGTCGAAATTCATGAGTGTTTAGCCTCTCAAGGATATCAGCAAGATCTAGTGACTTGTAGTCTCCATGTTCTTGAATCATCAGTGCCAGTGTATCAAATGAGGAATCAAGAGATCTCAGCAATTTCTTCACCACCTCATGGTCGGTGATGTCAGTGGCACCAAGTGCTTGAAGCTCGTTTGAAATGTCAGTTAGGCGATCAAAGGTTTGTTGGACATTTTCATTGTCGAGTCTTTTGAAGCGGTTGAAGAGATTGCGAAGAACATCAACTCGAGAGTCACATTGAGTTGAGACTCCTTCGTTGACCTTGGACAGCCTATCCCAGATAAGCTTTGCTGTCTCCAAAGCACTCACTCTGCCGTACTGTCCATTGCTCAGATGGCCACATATGATATTCTTCGCTTGAGAGTCGAGTTGCTTGAATCTCTTCACATCAGCAGCGTTCACAGAAGGAGTGACAGAGGGAACGCCATTTTCCACAACATACCAGAGATCGTTGTCAATTGCCTCAAGATGCATGCGCATCTTATTCTTCCAGTAGGGGTAGTCTGTCCCATCAAAGGTAGGACACCCAGCCAAGACCTTGATCATGCCTGCAGTCGACATAACTAAAACTCCAGGTGGTTAAACCAAAATCACACAGAACAAGGGAGTAACTTGGCTCTGATACCAATTGAAAGTGCGTTATATCGACTAGAGGGGGGGTGAATAGGCGATTTTTACAAATTCGTCACTGAGGAAATTCTAAGTGAGGAATTTCCTGAGCAACGAACTACTAGCAGCGGAATAAGTACTCAGATGCAAGCATAACATGGCATAAGCACAGTCATTATGATGAAATGAAACAAGCACAGAGCACAGGTAGCGTGAAAACAGGATAAGCAGGCAGAATACAACATGACTGAAGAAATAGGATTGAGGAAATAGAGAAAGTCTTCAGTCAAAGTCTTCAAACAGTAATGATCATGAACAATAACACAAGATTGAGGAAATGAAAGGGTTGAGGAAATAGAACCAGTAGCTCGGTGAAGACAATGATTCGGTAGACCAGTTCCAACTACTGTGACAGTTGTACGTTTGGTTGGAGCGGCTGGGTATTTAAACCTAAGGACACACAGTCCCGAACACACGGTCCTCACCGTATTCTCCTTGAACTAAGGTCACACAGACCTCGCCCAATCACTCGTGGTAAGTCTTCAGGTGACTTCCAAACCTTCACAGACTCGGTCACTCGGCGATCCACAATTCCCCTTGGATGCTCTAGACCATGACGCCTAACCGTCTGGAGGATGCATAGTCCTCAAAGGTAACAAGCGTCGGTTCCACACAGGAACAATCTCTTCAGTGATGCTCAATCACTTTGGGTTGTAGGAGTTTGGGTTTGGTTTTGGGTTTTTCCTCACTTGATGATTTTCGCTCAAAGTCCTCGGAGGATGGGATGCTCTAAATGACAAGTGTTAGTTTCTCTCAGAGCAGCCAACCAGCTAGTGGTTGTAGGGGGCGGCTATTTATAGCCTAGGGAGCAGCCCGACATGATAAGACATAAATGCCCTTCAATGATATGACCGTTAGGTGGGTAGGATATTTTGGACAGCTGGCGCATAGCACAGCAACGGTCGGAAGTTTGAGCTCTCAAATTCCTCAGGGCTATCATGTTCCTCACTTGTAGGCAATCCGCACTGGCGTATTCCTAACTCCTCAGTCAGAACAAATTCCTCAGAGACCAGAAGATCTTTGTCTCTGTCACTGAAGAAATTGACTGAACTGTATGAGATTTCCAATGGCTTCACTCGAAAGGATTGGGTAGGTGTAGGATTTTGAGATGAGCATCACTTGGAAACTTTTCCTTAGTTTTACCTTGACCCCCTTTAATAGTACGATGTTTCCTATGACTCAAGAAAGAGAAAATGAAACTATGAAAACAACAGTCTTCACGCTTCATAATCCTCGCATCAATATCGAAGTCTTCAAGGTCACACCAATTTCCTCATTTTCAAAGTCTTCAAGAAAACCAAAGTCTTCAACTGAAGACATTCATTTTTAGGGGTCGACTTTCATCGTAAATATCAAACTCCTCATAGACTTATAGAACCTGTATACACTTACAAACACATTAGTCCCTTAACCTATAAGTCTTCAATACACCAAAATCACTAAGGGGCACTAGATGCACTTACAGTAAGCACTACCATCTGTCCCTACCTTTTGTTTTTTGTTTTTATTAGTTAAATAAAATAAAATACCATGTTTTGTCTGTTTTCTTTATTTTTTGTGCAATAAAAAATTGACCCAAAAATAAAAGTTCTCAGAATGCCATGAAAATTTAATATGATTTTTTTCTAAATATTTGAGAATTTTTTGTGCAAATAATATCAGAGGGAGGTGCACCAGGTGGGCACAACCCACCTGGGCGCGCTAGGACCCCCAGGTGCGCCCTAGTGGGTTGTGGTCCCCACGAGTGCCCCCTCACTTATCTCTTCATCCCACATCATCACCTATCTCCAGAAAAAAATCACCATTGCTCTCTCTCCCGCGTTCTTGCTCCCGAACCCGCGGATTTCGATTCTCTTTGCTCGAAGCTCCGTTTCCGAAACTGTTTCAGGGGATTGTTGCTTGGAAAAAGATGAGTATCTTTAGGAAGTTTGCTTCCAAGAAGAACTCCAAGGGAGTTATTGGGGAGTCATCTGACAGTGATCTCCATACCCGGAGAATGGCGGAGGTACGGCCGTGCGAATGGCCGCATAACCCGTTCATGGAAGGGGCCGGAATCCTACAGGAGTTTGCACAATATGCTACTAATGCCGGCCTCACCGACTTCATCACAGCTAAATGTGAACATTATCATCTCCTCACAAATTCCTTTGTGCAAAGTTTTAATTTCTTGAGTAGGAATAATCCCCTTGAAGTGCAATTTAACTTATATGCTGAACCCCATCAGTTACCGCTTACTGAATTTTGTGATATATGCTTGCTTCCTTCTGATGGTAGTTTAGTAGAGCCTAGGCCCACAGAGTTTGATGGTTTTTACCGTACTCTTACTGTGGGAGATGATAGAGGGGTATCGGCTGTCATTGCCACTAGCTTACACTTTCCGGCTGTACATTATTTTGCTCTATTTATTGCGAAGTGTTTGCTTGCTAGAGAGAAGGCAGGTGCACTCAGTGCACCAGACTTTGCTGTTTTACGACGTGCACTTTACGGTGACAACACATATAGCTTGGGAGCTATTGTGGCACGTCGCCTCCAAATTAACAAATCCAAGGGAAAAATACATGGTGGTATTTACGCTGCTCGCTTGGCGACTCACTTTAACATTCAGATATGCCAGCATGATTATCCTTTGCCCAAGGTTTACCTAGATCGCGCGGCCATGGAACACCACCAATTTATTGATAAAGAGAACAGTGACATTCTGTTCCTTATAACCTGGTTTTCAGTGTGGACACTCGTGATATTATTCCATTACCTGCACCTGCTTTGTTTGATCCTATTGCCAGGGGTGGATACAGGATTATGCCTGAGGACATCGTCGCCTACCGGAACAACCTAGCTACTGCACAGGTGGAGCCTCAGCAGTGGGACCCTCAGGTGCCCGCTCCTCAGCACTTCAACGTAGGACCCCACGGCTTCTTCGAGTGGTCATTACCAAGTTAGGCCAAAAGCCTAAGCTTGGGGGAGTACGTATTTCCACCGACATTACATTCATGTTCACACATTTCATTCCAGTTGTCGGTGTCACACTTTTTCATTGTATTATCCATGTTAGATTTATTTTCTCGCATTCTTCTTGTGTGGTTGAAAAACTTTGAGAAAATCCAAAAACATATTTCCTGCTTCTTTTTTATTTTTCTTTCTAGTGTAATTTGTTGTAGTATTTAAAAAAGAAAACCCAAAAAGATTTCCTTTTTCTTCTTTTGTTTGTTGGGAGCTTTCCCGTGTAAATAGTTTTTCTCGCTTTTGCTTTTCCCTTTTCTTTTATTTGCTTGTTCAAGAAAAAACCAAAAACTCTAAAAATATTTCAGTGTGTTTCTCTGAATTTCTTTTCTTTTTATTAAGTCATACCGAGGAGAAGACCACGATGAAAATGTTGAGTGGCTCTCATATGCATTATTGTTGATCTAACAAAGAGCCCATGTTACCTTGTCTTCTCCTTTTGAATAAAATGTTTGCAGATTCCAGCTTAGTCCACGGCACTCTTGCACTATTATTATTTTCATATCGTTCGGTCATGCAAGTGAAAGGCAACAATGACGATATTTGATGAACTGGCCGTGGCAGAGAGAAACGAGTATGAACTCGACTTGTTCTGTTTTTGTAAATATGTTTAACCTAGTATCCATGATTCAGCTCATTATGATCGAACATGTTTGCAATGACAATTAGAGATTATAGTTTCTCATGCCATGCATAAGTAGCTAGGAGTGGATAATGATTTATCTTGGATGTCAACATTGAGTTAAAATGATTGTGATGTAGTATGATGATATGGTATCCTCCTCTAAATGTTCGAGTGGCTTGACTTGGCACATGTTCATGCATGTAGTTGAATCAAAACCAACATAGCCTCTATGATATTTATGTTCATGGTGTTCATATCCTACTCATGCTAGTATCCAATGTTACTTATGCATAACGCATGTTCATGACCATTGTTGCTCTCTAGCTGACCGCTTCTCAACCTATTTGCTAGCCTTCGCCTGTACTAAGTGGGAATTCTGCTTGTGCATCATAAACCTGAAACCCAAGTTGTTCCAGATGAGTCCACCATACCTACCTATATGCGGTATTACCCTGCCGTCCCAAGTAAATTTGCATGTGCCACCTCTAAAAACTTCAAATAAATATCCTTTTTATGTGCTTGGATTGTTCATAGAGCGACAGGAGGTAGTCAGTATCTTCCATGCTAAGAAGGTTATTCTCATGATAAGTGTTTATTCACTCGTCCTTGCATGAGAGGGGTGGTAATAGGGATTCCCAGTCCCGAACTCAAAATGCAAATAATTAAACAAAACTCCCCCGGGACTGTTATTGGTATGGATGGCACCCGTTGTTTCGGACAAGCCGTGGAGTGTGACTGTTGGTGGAGGGGGAGTAAACCTTTACTTTTATCGCTTGGGAACCGCCACTAATGTGTTTAGCATGGAAGATACCGATAATCGATGGTCGCGAAGTAAACAAGAAGGGTGCATCTCTCAAAATTTCATTTACCTCTGTTTTAAAACTTGAGCTCTGGCACCTCTGCAAATCACTGCTTCCCTCTGCGAAGGGACTATCTATTTACTTTTATGTTGTGTCATCACATTCTCAAATAAGCGCCAGAACCTGAGAGCACTGTTGTCATGCTTATGCATTGTGTATAACTAATGTTGGGTGCATCATGACTGGATCTTTTCTACCATGAATTACAATGTTTAGTCGCTGCTCGGACTTTGGAGGTGCTCTGCATTTATGTTTTGCGGTCTCAGAAAGGGCTAGCGAGATACCACTATTGTCATATTATATCATGGTTGTTTTCATAACGTGTTGTTGTTTGAGATATCTTATTATTGCTCGCTAGCTGATTATGTCATTGATATGAGTTAATATAATTTTTAAGAGTTATTGTCGACATGGTTAGTTATAATCTTTGCTGAAAACCTGGGTGCTACTTAAGCTTATTTATGTAAACAAGAGCAAAAGAGTTCATAAAAGTTTTTCTTTTTCACTTTCAGTTTATCAACTGAATTGCTTGAGGACAAGCAAAGGTTTAAGCTTGGGGGAGTTGATACGTCTTCGTCGTATCTACTTTTCCTAACACTTTTCCTCTTGTTTTGGACTCTAATTTGCATGATTTGAATGAAACTAACCCAGACTGACGTTGTTTTCAGCAGAACTACCATGGTGTTGTTTTTGTGCAGAAATAAAAGTTCTCGGAATGGAACGAAACTTTTCGAGGATTTTTTATACAATAAAAGAGAATTTCTGGGGCCAAGAACCACCAGAGGGGGGCACCTGGGTGGGCACAACCCACCAGGGCGCGCCACCCCCTCCAGGCGCGCCCAGGTGGGTTGTCCCCACCTGGTGGCCCCGCAGACCCTGAAACCGACGCTATAAAATCCTATTTTTCCTGAAAAAATAAGGGAGAAAGAATTATCGCGTTCCGCGAGACGGAGCCGTGGCCACCTCCTGTTCTTCATCGGGAGGCCAGATCTGGAGTCCGTTTGGGGCTCCATAGAGGGGGATCTTTGGTATTCGTCATCACCAACCCTTCTCCATCGCCAATTCCATGATGCTCCCCACCGGGAGTGAGTAATTCCTTCGTAGGCCCGCTGGTCGGTGAGGAGTTGGATGAGATTTATCATGTAATCGAGTTAGTTCTGTTAGGGCTTGATCCCTAGTATCCATTATGTTCTGAGATTGATGTTGCTATGACTTTGCTATGCTTAATGCTTGTCACTTTGGGCCTGGGTGCCATGAATTCAGATCTGAACCGTTTATGTTATCACCATTATATCCATGTTCTAGATCTTGCAAGTTATAGTCACCTACTACGTGTTATGATCTGGCAACCCCGGAGTGACAATAGTCGGGACACTTCCCGGTGATGACCGTAGTTTGAGGAGTTCATGTATTCACCGTGTGTTAATGCTTTGTTCCGGTTCTCTATTAAAAGGAGGCCTTAATATCCCTTAGTTTCCAATATGGACCCCGCTGCCACGGGAGGGTAGGACAAAAGATGTCATGCAAGTTCTTTCCATAAGCACGTATGACTATTTACGGAATACATGCCTACATTATATTTATGAACTAGAGCTAGTGCCGCATCGCCCTAGGTTATGACTGTCACATGATGAATATCATCCAACAAATTACCGATCCAATGCCTACGATTTTCCTACATATTGATCTTGCTAAGTTACTACCGTTGTTGTTACCATTGTCATTGCTATAAAACTACTGCTATCATTGTTAATGTTACTATTGCTGTTGCTACTACTATTAAAACTATCATACTACTTTGCTACTGATCACTTTGCCGCAGATAACTAATCTCCAGATGTGGTTGAATTGACAACTCAGCTGCTAATACTTGCAAATATTCTTTGGCTCCCCTTGTGTCGAATCAATAAATTTGGGTTGAATACTCTACCCTGGAAAACTGTTGCGATTCCCTATACTTGTGGGTTATCACCGTCCTATGTAAATTTTCATCTGCCACCTCTAAAAACTTCAAATAAATATCCTTATGTGTGCCTGGATTGCTCATAGAGCGACAAGAGGTAGTCAGTATCTTCCATGCTAAGCGGGTTATTCTCATGATGAGTGTTTATTCACTCATCCTTGCACGAGAGGGGCGGTAATGGGGATTCCCAGTCTCGAAATCAAATTGCAAATAATTAAACAAAACTCCCCCAGGACTGTTGTTGGTATGGATGGTACCCGTTGTTTCGGATCAGCCGTGGAGTGTGATTGTTGGTGGCGGGGGAGTAAACCTTTACTTTTATCGCTTGGGAACCGCCACTAATGTGTTTAGCATGGAAGATACCGATAACTAATGGTCGCGAAGTAAACAAGAAGGGTGCATTTCTCAAAATTTTATTTACCTCTGTTTTAAAAACTTGAGCTCTGGCACTGCTGCAAATCACTGCTTCCCTCTGCGAAGGGACTATCTATTTACTTTTATGTTGTGTCATCACCTTCTCAAATAAGCACCAGATCCTGAGAGCACTATTGTCATCCTCATGCATTGTGTGTACCTAATGTTGGGTGCATCATGACTGGATCTTTTCTACCATGAATTACAATGTTTAGTCGCTGCTTGAACTTTGGGGGTGCTCTGCATTTATGTTTTGCGGTCTCAGAAAGGGCTAGCGAGATACCACTATTGTCATATTATATCATGGTTGCTTTGACAAAGTGTTGTCATTTGAGATATCTTATTATTGATCGCAAGTTGATTACGCCATTGATATGAGTTAATGTAATTTTTAAGAGTTATTGTCGACATGGTTAGTCATGATCTTGGCTGAAAACCTGGGTGCTACTTAAGCTTATTTATGTAAACAAGAGCAAAAGAGTTCGTAAAAGTTTTTCTTTTCCACTTTCAGTTTGTCAACTGAACTGCTTGAGGACAAGCAAAGGTTTAAGCTTGGGGGAGTTGATACGTCTCCGTCGTATCTACTTTTCCTAACGCTTTTCATCTTGTTTTGGACTCTAATTTGCATGATTTGAACGAAACTAACCCAGACTGACGCTGTTTTCAGCAGAACTACCATGGTGTTGTTTTTTGTTTAGAAATAAAAGTTCTCGGATTGGGACGAAACTTTGCGAGGATTTTTTATACAATAAAAGAGAATTTCTGGAGCCAAGAACCACCGGAGGGGGCACCTGGGTGGGCACAACCCACCAGGGCGTGCCCCTCCCCCTCCTGGCTCGCCCAGGTGGGTTGTCCCCACCTGGTGGCCCCGCAGACCTCAACCCTGACACTATAAATTCACATTTTTGGAGAAAAAAGAGGGGAGAAAGAATTATCGTGTTTCGCGAGACGGAGCCACCGCCACCTCCTGTTCTTCATCGGGAGGCCAGATCTGGAGTCCATTTGGGGCTCCGGAGAGGGGGATCTGTGATCTTCGTCATCACTAACCCTTCTCCATCGCCAATTCCATGATGCTCCCCACCGGGAGTGAGTAATTCCTTCGTAGGCTCGCTGGTCGGTGAGGAGTTGGATGAGATTCATCATGTAATCAAGTTAGTTTTGTTAGGGCTTGATCCCTAGTATCCATTATGTTCTGAGATTGATGTTGCTATGACTTTGCCATGCTTAATGCTTGTCACTTTGGGCCTGAGTGCCATGATTTTAGATCTGAACCGTTTATGTTATCACCATTATATCTATGTTCTAGATCCGATCTTGCAAGTTATAGTCACCTACTACGTGTTATGATCCGGCAACCCCGGAGTGACAGAAGTCGGGACACTTCCCGGTGATGACCGTAGTTTGAGGAGTTCATGTATTCATTATGTGTGAATGCTTTGTTCCGGTTCTCTATTAAAAGGAGGCCTTAATATCCCTTAGTTTCCATATGGACCCCGCTGCCACGGGAGGGTAGGACAAAAGATGTCATGCAAGTTCTTTCCATAAGCACGTATGACTATTTACGGAATACATGCCTACATTATATTTATGAACTGGAGCTAGTGCCGTATCGCCCTAGGTTATGACTGTTATATGATGAATATCATCCAACGAATTCACCGATCCAATGCCTACGAATTTCTCTCATATTGTTCTTGCTAAGTTACTACTGCCACCATTACTGTTACACTTGCTACAATATCATTGCTATCACTATTACTGTTACTATTGCTGTTGCTACTACTATCAAAACTATCATATTACTTTGCTACTGATCACTTTGCCGCAGATAATTAATCTCCATGTGTGATTGAATTGACAACTCAACTGCTAATACTTGCAAATATTCTTTGGCTCCCCTTGTGTCGAATCAATAAATTTGGGTTGAATACTCTACCCTCGAAAACTGTTGCGATCCCCTATACTTGTGGGTTATCAGCTACTCTGTGATTTGCCTCGTCGCCAATGGCATGAGGTTGGTCTAGGTTGAGTTAATTTGTTGGATCTGCAATTTGCCTATTTTTCATTAACATATTCTACTGATAGTATGCCAACTCTCAGATAACCTGATCAAAGATCTGCCTTATATGTGTTCCAGAGAAACAATGGGAGGCAATGAGGTTTACCATCAAGGTTTGCACATGCATGGTCCTTTGGCTAATAGCACATTATTGTGTAGTTGCAGGAATCATTCTAATATTCAGTTTTAAAAAAATTTGGTCTTGCACATGTAGGTCCTGCTGTCAGAGGTTTAGACCCACTATTCGACCCATTTTGCATATGGGGAAATGAGATGTCCATGATTATCAGTCAAGTCAAGAAACTCAGAAAGATTGTTAGGATAAAGAAACTTGGGACGAATAACAGCAAGATCTTTGTTTGCACAATGAAGAAGACATCAGTCAACTATAGGATGGTACTTCCTCTTTTACCTTATTTTTCCCCTTGTGCCATTTCAAATTTTAGAACAGTTATTTATTCATATCTTTGTTTTCAGTACTTTCCAAAGCAGCTCACCGATGATTAACTCTGAAACCACCTACATGGTCAAGAGGCGAGGAAGGTATTCATTCAACAGCCACGGTACAATATTGAAGTCTTCCTCAAGAGGATGAAGGTTGGGCGGTCAATTATCCATAGCCACTGGCCTAATGTTGCAAGGACATTCAACATCACTGAAGGCTCAATATTCGCCTTCCGCTTTAGCAGTTTCCCAGATGATGCTACTTTCCAAATGCTTTCGATGTTGCATGTGAAACTTGGTGTTGTTGTGTAATGGCGTAGCTAGCTATATGCCTATATGGTGTAACTGAGTGCTGAAGTTATCTGATGCAATTCAATTATGAAATCCTGGTTGCCGTAATACAGATATGAAATACACGGTGTGGTTTATAAGAAATGTCAATTTGATTACTAAATGGATTATCAATAATAGGCCAATTAGCCTGCTTATTGGGGTTTTCTATTGCAGACGGTTTCTTAGACAACACCGTGGGCGATGAACTCAAACAACCCACACGGTTTCTAGAAAGTAGGTGTGTTGGATCAATGAAGAATCACACACAACTTCGGCCAGAGAACTGTTTGCGTTAGGCCACCTTGCGCAAACGTTTCCACATAAAAAATGGTGTGTGATATACATACGAACGGAAATGTTTTTCTGGGATTCACTGTGTGGGATGTACATACGAACGAAAATGATTGGGCCTGCATAATTGTCTCTGTTGCCTCACCTGATCGCACATGAGCTCGTTTTGCCCTGCGTGTGTGACCGGAAGACCTATCCCCGATGGTTTCTGTGTCATGTGGAAAGGACCCCCCTATCTCCCACACTGGCTAGGCGACGGTTTAAAAATGTGTCGCGGAAAGGGGTTAAAAACCTTTTGTATAGGACGTCTTTGCACCAGTGCATGTGTATGACTTAAGAGGATACTGATACGTCTCACCTCAGGTTTTCTAAAGTACCATGAAGCAAAGGGAATAGCACAAGATAACCAAAGGTTCACTCGAATGTCATTCATGTACTCATAGGGATCGATATGGACGTCCACGGTTCCACTATCGGTCATAGAACAAAGGGGTTTTCTAACTTTGTTCATGTCTATATTTTACCAAACCTATAGGGTCACAAGCTTAAGGTAATCATGATCTATTGAGTGTTAGTAGGATGGGAGTAATGAGGAAATATTTGTGAAATAGTTTCGTTAATATTCGAAATAGTTTCAACTTTCAAGAGGAACCAAGAGAGTTTCGGGGTCACCAGAAGGGTTTCAGAGTTTATCGGGCAATACCGGGCATTACCGATAAATAATATATAGGTGAAAATGTTTTTGGAGATGTTAAATTAATAATAAAAGGCTCTAATAATAATAATTAGGAGTCTTTTATATTTAGTTGAATATCAATGGGCCTTAAAAGGCCAAGTGGTGGAAGGAGAATTTGGCCACAAGGGTCCAATAGGGGGAGGCGCCCCCCTTTCCACTTGGGTAGGCCAAATTGGAGAGGGGGAGGGGCTCCTCTTCCCCCTAGGCCGGCCCACCAAGGGAGGGGGTCCTTCCCTCCTTGTGTGGCGCCCCCTCTCTCCCTCCAACCTATATATACTAGAAGGTTTTGGCACTTTTGGATACACAAGTTTTGGAGGCTCCTCTAGTTCTCTAGTTCTAGTTCTAGTTGGTCCTAGTTGGTCAATTAGATCTAGACCTAGATTGAAACATCCCCACTATCACACTACAGTGATCTCTCTCTAATAGTGGCCATGTTATCATGATCATTCAGTAAATCTGTCACTTGTCCAAAATCAAACCCAAATTCAAATTTGAAATGCAAGTCAAATTAATATTTCTTCAAACAATAAAACTAAAATGTTCATAATGTTGCAAATATTCCAGAAACAATTATAAAAATATAATCAACATTAATTGAGTTAGTTAAGTGACTCTAGCATCAAGAAACAGTACCTAAACAGCACCCTTTTAATCCATTTCATTTATTAAAAATTCTTATGAAATCATATTTTGCCCAAACCAATTTCTAGAGGTACGTAATATTGCACTGTAATTTTTGGACCAAGTCTCATATTTTGTAAAAGTATACAAGTGACTAAACATTTTTCAAATAGAAAGAATAAAGAAAAACAGAAAGAAGAAATAAAAGAAAAGGAAAAGGGCCACTGTTGGCTGGGCCTTAGTGCACAGTAAGCAGGCCCAGCCCAACAGAGCCGGCCCACCTTAGTCGTCTACCTCCTCCGTCGCCGTGTCGACGCCGCGCGCGCCCGACGCCGCGGATGGCCACGCGCCGGCCATCCGAGCCTTCCCCGGCATGGATAAAGGTCCCCGCAGCCTCCCGCAACCCTAACCATCCCCAGACTCCCCCTCGCTCTCTCCCTCGCCCGCTTTCTACCTCCATGCGCAGCCACCCGAAAGGCCGCCGCCGTCCACCGCTCGATTCCGCGGCCACCACCACCGCACCGCCTCACCGCCGTGCCAGATCGGATCGCCATCGTCCGCTACCCCTCTCCGTGCCACTGGACGACGCCGGGAGGTCCTACAACGAGTTGCGCGACCTCGCCTCTTCTTCCCGGACGCCGGTGCTCGCTGCCGCCGATTCGCGTCGTCTCTGCGCTCCCGTTGCTCACCGGACCTTCTTGCGTCCCCTCGGTGAGCCACCGCCTCCCTCTCTCCCTCCCCGTAGCCGTGCGCCTCCTCCTTCGCTAGCGTTCCCCACCATGGCCGCAGCTCTGCCGTCCACCATTGTCGTTCGGAAACTCGCGTCCGAGCTCCTCCGCTCGAACTGGTGGCATAGACGCGCTCCCGGGATCCCCAGGAGGTCAACAAGCTCGACCGCGAGCCTTGCCGTGCCCCGAGGCGACAAAATCAACCCCGCCCAAAACCACCGCCGCCATCGTTCATCACCGGCGCGCCTAACGGCCTCCTCCGCCTGCCCCGATACCTTAGATCGATGCAGCAGTGAGCAGCCGTTCGAACGCAATTGGAATCATGCGATTTGGCGCCCTGCAGCGATTTTCCGAGCTGCTCCGGCGCTCGGCCGCCGTGGGAGAGCTCGCCGGAGCTCCTCCAGCGACGCTGCTGGCGTGGCACTACGTGGGGCCCACCCCGTGACACTGACAATGGACCCCGACCACTTCGTTTGACCACGTTGACCCAGGTCAACGGCACTGTTCACCGTAGTCACTGACATGTGGGACCCCTATGAGAGAAAGATGATTAGGGACTAATTGCACTTAGTTAAATTAACCCACTGTTAGTTTAGGTCACGGACAGGATGGGCCCACTGCCTAATTAACCCTGCTAACCTAAAGCTAAAGCCACTGTTAGCCGTCTGTGGCTGACATGTGGGGCCCTCTGGTCAGTTTGACCAGGACCGGCCCGCAGTTGACTTGCTGATGTCATCGTGACACACTGCTGACACAATGATCAATTTCTGATAAATAAAATAATTCCAGAATATTGATAAACCTTTAAAATTCATAATAATTAAACCGTAGCTCGGATCGAAAAACTTAATACATGAAAGTTGCTCAGAACGACGAGACGAATCTAATCATGTCGTCTGTTTCCATGTCGGAACCCTCTACGTAGGTGAACCCGTAACTTTGAGCCTGATTCCGGTAGATGAATAGTGCATATTCACCGGTTAATAAATCCCACCTTAATCCTAAAATAACTTAGATAAATCTTTAGGCAACCCTGCACTGCATCCTAGGCATAGCATGCTCTGTGTTGCATTATTGATGTGTATTTATTTGTTTCCTCCCCCTCTTCTCTCTCGTTAGACCCCGACGTCGACGTAGCTCCCGAGACCGACGCAGCTCCGGAGGTCGATTACACCCCTGACGACCAGACACTTGCCGCAGAGCTTCCAGGCAAGCACCCCCTTTTTTAGCATACCAATATCGCCTATTCTTCTCTCTCTTATGCTTGCATTAGAAGTTAGTGATGTTACTGTTATCCTATACCTGCTGCATAGCCTGTTTATTGTAACCTGCTATTGTTACCTACCTGCTTATCCTAAACTATTTAGTATAGGTTGGGTAGAGACCCATCAGAGACCCCACTTTATCCCGACTGCCCCACTGGATTATCAGAAGACCCGATCAACGGGATCGAAGACCAGGCCCCGGCACCGCACATCACTTCCCCTTTAGTTGCTTGACACTACTGGGTTACTATCGAGTGCCGAGGGTGATACCTCGTCAGCACTTCTGATGATAACCTTGTAGGTTAGTTAATCGGTCGTGGTCAGCGAGGGTGATTCCTCCTACACCACCCCCGATGATGACGTCATCGTGCAACTTCTCGAGTGTGGAGCTCGAGGGTGATTCCTCCTTCGTTCACCTTGACGATAACATCAGGTGGAATTCCATCGAGGGTGATTCCTCAGGGTTCCCTTGGTGTTAGACACACGGTTACTATGGTTACTATGACTTTACACTAAACCATGTTACTAAAGACGGGTCGGCCCTGAGGGGTACCCGCGCGAGCTTAATTGCGAGAGATGTGGAGTCGGGTGGACCTGGATGATGCCCAAGAGCTGAACACGAGGCGTGGCCGGGCATTCTTAGCCCTTGCCGCAAGTCCTCGAGACGGGGCGACGGGGTCACATATTTCATGAGTCTCTGCTCGTTACCGCACTACCAACACACTACCAGTTTGGATATTTGATCCGAGGGGCCTCTGGCCTGATAGCACTAACCATCACATGGGTATAGTATGGGCGTTCTGCGTCGTATACATCAGCTGAAGCTTAATAGGCGTCAGCAAGGAGCGGCGCATGCTGGATTGGACTGGTTAAGCCCGCGCTTGTATTAAGGGGGCTAGGTCTACTTTCAGCCGCCCTCGCAACGCACAGGAGTTCCCGGGGCGAAGGCCCAAGACCCCTGGACGCATAGGTTTAGTCCGGTGTGCTGACCTCTCTATTAAGTATTTGGTCGGGTTGCGGCGTATCGTTTGGCCGAGGCCGGGCATGACCCAGAAAAGTGTGTCCGGCCGGAGTTAATCAAGTTTGGTGGGTAAGTTGGTGCACCCCTGCAGGGAAGAACTAATCTATCGATAGCCTGTCCTACGGTAACGGACACTCGGAGTTGTATCCCGATCAGTACAACTAGAACTGGATACTTGAGATGAGAAATGGATAGTATGGCTCTGGGATTGCTTTCTCGCAGGGAGTCGAGAAAGGATCTCTGGGCGAGGTTGATAACACTGCTACTACTTTACTTTATGCTAATCTGCACTCTTCTAATGTTGCAAGACCAATGAAGATGCTGAAGATGCTAGTCTTCGATAGGACTAGGCTTTCCCTCTATTCTGGCATTTCTGCAGCCCAGTTCACATATACAGCCTCCCTTTTGATAATGTTGCATATGTAGTGTAGATCCTTGCTTGCTGAGTACTTCGGATGAGTACTCACGTTTGCTTTACTTTCTTTTTCTCCCCATATCCATTTGTCGCAACCAGAGGACAGAGCCCCGGAGCCAGTTGCCCCCGCCAACGGCTACTACTACTACCCTCCCGGCGAGTAGTACTACGAGGAGCTGTCCGACGATCAGGAGTAGGTTCGGAGGGTCCCAGGCAGGAGGCCTGCGCCTTTCGATCGTAGCTTTTATTTTGCCCCGCCATTCTAATGGCCTATATGTGTTTCTGTAATATATCTGTACTCAGATATATGATGCTTCCGCTGATGCTTGTATGCCATCGAGCTATGTATTTGAGCCCTCGAGGCCCTGGCTTGTAATATAAAGCTTGTATGACTTTATTTATGTTTTAGAGTTGTGTTGTGATATCTTCAAGTGAGTCCTTAGGCTTGATCGTGTGCATTTGCGTGTATGGTTAGTGCACGATTAAGCCGGGGGCGTCACATAGATCCTCTAATCCTCATAATTAGAAGCCCAGTGTGGTTCTAAAATCCTCCCTCTATTTCTCCACCGACGATTAGCTCTGGACAGCGAAGTGGTACCAGATCGTGAAGACCATATGCTTGCAACTCGAAGAGAGGCCGTGCTTTTGGACTTCCGTTCGAGGGACTATTCATGGGCGGTTTGCGGGATCATTCATCTACGGTTCGAGGGACTTCAAGTGCGATCTACACCGACTCATCTTCCTCTACTGCAATTCAGAGTCGGTAACGATCTGATCCAAACCGTTCATCACATCTTCATAGTGTCTTGGGTGATCGTAGGGCGATTTTTTTTGTTTTCTACTATGTTTCTCAACACTTCCAACTACACCTAGCGATTTTAGAAGCGCTCACCATGTTCTGGATTCTCCCGGCGAGGCAGCCTAGCTAGGGAGGCTCCTAGTGTGTGATGGGTGCATGTGTGGGTCGGTTGGAAGCAGCGCAAATTAGAGGACGAGTGAAGGAGCATGGTGCCCCCATGTGTGGTTTTGGTACTTAATGACATTCTCTATGGACTAATGGTTGCCTTGAGTTATATTCGTAGGATTTGTCCATAGGCATTTCTTGAAGTACATTTGTTGGTTTCAAGGAGATTATGTGATGACCAAGGTGTTATTCAAGGAATTATCCAAAGATTGGTCATACAGAAGGCATGATACAAGGTTGATCATGACTAAGTCAAAGAATGAATGAAGTTTATAAACACACAAAGCGTAGAAGATGTACCGAGTAGGATCTAGTGATGCCATGGTATGGTAAGCATTGTCCATTACACTTTGTGTACTAACCATGGTCTACGTGAGAGTTCTATGTGGGGTTAGGTATGGTTCCATGGGCTTGCATCAAGAGGAAGATCTCATACAACCCATGGAGGATGACATCTAGTGGTGATCGTCATCAAGATTGCAGTGTGCAAGTTCAAGTGGAGCATCACGAAGAGATCATGCTTGAAGCTTGTCGTCCATTGTGGTAACAATGGACTTGTGAAGATGTGCCGAAGAGTGGCTCGCCCATAGTGGAGTATGGGGGAGCAATCAACTTGCCTTTAGCCAACTCAATCAAGAAAGGTGGTCCATCTTAAGGAAGTCAGGATCATCATCATCTAGCTCAAGTGTACTATGTGCAAGGAAAAAGTTTGCCCTTGATAGGTTTTCTATTTTACCGGTCTCATGGTGGTAGTTGGGAGACCGGGTTATGGGATCGATTACCGTACTATCAAGGGGGGCTCTCAAGTAAGTAGCTTGATTGTTTCGTTCGTAGAGAGCTCAAACCATTGCATCCTTGCATCATCTTTCTTGGTTCTTGTTTGGTGTTTCTCTTTGTGAGTTTTAGAGCTTATGGTCATCTTCTTGACAAGCTCGAGTTCATCGAAAATGGAGTTCATATGCATCTTCTATGATGTTTACGATATTGGAGTTTTTGCCGGTTCTTCATTCATAGAGGTTTCACATCTCTATATCATTGGCATTTTTCTTCTGCCTCTTCTTACTATAACCAACAAGCTTGAGTTTGCTCATTTCGAAGTTCTTATGCAGAAGTTATGGCAGTTCTGGTTTTTCCTTCATAAGCGGTTGTACCGCTAATGTATGCGGTTGTACCGGCCGACCAGTACTTCCGGGGCAACCACCACCCTAGGGGTGATACGCCAGGGTTGCGGTCTCCAGGTGTCTACCAAGCGGTTGTACCGCTGTCTCCGGGCGGTTGTACCACCTGGTGCTTGGCATACCCTAGGACTGCTGCTCGGCGGTTGTACAGGCCAAGTACCGCTCCAACCACCGCTAAGGGGTGATGCCCTACTGTTTTGGAGCGGTAGTAGGGCGGTGGTAGCCTGGTAGTTCCCGGATGGTTTCAGCCGACCGGTACTACTGGTGCAACCCCCGGTTGTACCGCCTGGCTCTCTACTTTAGGGGAACCCGCAAAAAAGTGGTTGTACCGGTCCTTGGACCGGTTGTACCGCTCCTGGTGCTATTCTGCAACATAACGGGCAGATTCATGGGGTCCTATAAAAGGGGGTCTTCTTCCCCAGTGGACCTCATCCCTTGAGCTCGTGTTTTGCCCCTATTGTTGACCTTCTTCGAGCTTGCTATCTCCCAATCCCTCCAATGATTCTTGCTAGTTCTTGAGGGAAAAGAGAGAGGAGATCTAGATCTACATTTCCACCAATCAATTTCTCCTCTATGTGAGGGGAACTCCTTGGATCTAGATCTTGGAATTCTTTGTGTTCTTCTCTTTGTTCTTCCTCTCATTTTCCTCCATGGCATTAGTTGTTGAGGAGGGATTTGGAAGAGAAGGACTTGGGCACTCGGTGTGCCCTTGCCATTGCATTTGGTGCATCGGTTTGAGTTCTCCACCGTGATATGTGGAAGTGAAAGGCGATAAGCTTATTACTCTTGGGTGTTTGGGCAACCTAGAGCTTGTTCCTCTTGGGTGCTTTGGTTCCCTAGACAGTTGGTGTTGCGAAGCTCAATCATTGTGGTGAAAAGCTCCGGGACAAGCTTCGGGCTCTCCAATCAAGTTGTGGAGATTTCCCCGAGCGATTTGTACGGGTTCCGGTGACCGCCCTCAATGGTTGCAAAAGTGTACGAGTTCGGTGACTGCCCCAAGGATTGCCATTTGTACGGGTTCGGTGACTGCCCTCAAGGGTCCCTTAGTGGAATCACGGCATCTTGCATTCTGCGAGGGCGTGAGGAGATTACGGTGGCCCTAGTTGCCTTTTGGGGAGCATTGTGCCTCCACACTGCTCCAAACGGAGATTAGCATCCGCAAGGGTGTGAACTTCGGGATACATCATCGTCTCATCTTGCCTCGGTTATCTCTTACCCGAGCCCTTTACTTATGCACTTTACTTTGTGATAGCCATAGTGCTTCATGATATATTGTTGGGGAACGTAGTAGTAAATCAAAAAAATTTCCTACGCATCACCAAGATCAATCTATGGAGAGACTAGCAACGAGAGAGAGAGGAGTGCATCTTCATACCCTTGAAGATCGCGATGCGGAAGCGTTGCAAGAACGCGGTTGGAGGAGTCGTACACGCAGCGATTCAGATCGCGGTCGATTCCGATCTAAGCGCCGAACAACGGCGCCTCCGCGTTCAACACATGTGCAGCCCGGTGACGTCTCCCGCGCCTTGATCTAGCAAGGAGGAGGGAGAGGTTAGGGAAGACAACTCCAGCAGCAGCACGACGGCGTGGTGGTGTTGGAGCAGCGTGGTTCTCCAGCAGGGCTTCGCCAAGCACTACGAAAGACGAGGAGGTGGAGAGGTAGGGCTGCACCAAGAGGGAGAGAGATTCATGTCCCTGGCAGCCCCAAAACCCCAACTATATATAGGAGGAGGGGAGGGGGGTGCGCCCCCTCTAGGGTTCCCACGCTAGGGGGGGCGGCAGCCCTAGATGGGTTGGAGGGGGGCGGCCAAGAGGGGGAGAGAGGGGGGGCGCGCCCTAGGGTGGGCCTTAGGCCCATCTGCGCCTAGGGTTTCCCCCTTCTCCCCTTTTGCTGCGCCTTGGGCCTTTGGTGGGAGGTGCACCAGCCCACTCCGGGGCTGGTCCCTTCCCACTCTTGGCCCATGCAAGCCTCCGGGGCTGGTGGCCCCACCCGGTGGACCCCCGGAACCCTTCCGGTGGTCCCGGTACATTACCGGTGACGCCCGAAACACTTCCGGTGACTAAAACCTCACTTCCTATATATTATTCTTTACCTCCGGACCATTCCGGAACTCCTCGTGACGTCCGGGATCTTATCCGGGACTCCGAACAACATTCGGTAACCACGTACAAACTTTCCCTATAACCCTAGCGTCATCGAACCTTAAGTGTGTAGACCCTACGGGTTCGGGAGGCATGTAGACATGACCGAGACATCTCTCCGGTCAATAACCAACAGCGGGATCTGGATACCCATGTTGGCTCCCACATGTTCCACGATGATCTCATCGGATGAACCACGATGTCGGGGATTCAATTAATCTCGTACACAATTCCCTTTGTCTACTGGTATGATACTTGCCCGAGATTCGATCGTCGGTATCCCTATACCTTGTTCAATCTCGTTACCGGCAAGTCTCTTTACTCGTTCCGTAACGCATGATCCCGTGGCTAACTCTTTAGTCACATTGAGCTCATTATGATGATGCATTACCGAGTGGGCCCAGAGATACCTCTCCGTCATACGGAGTGACAAATCCCAGTCTCGATTCGTGCCAACCCAACAGACACTTTTGGAGATACCTGTAGTGCACCTTTATGGTCACCCAGTTACGTTGTGATGTTTGATACACCCAAAGCATTCCTACGGTATCCAGGAGTTGCACAATCTCATGGTCTAAGGAAATGATACTTGACATTAGAAAAGCTTTAGCAGACGAACTACACGATCTAGTGCTATGCTTAGGATTGGGTCTTGTCCATCACATCATTCTCCTAATGATGTGATCCCGTTATCAATGACATCCAATGTCCATGGTTAGGAAACCATAACCATCTATTGATCAACGAGCTAGTCAACTAGAGGCTTACTAGGGACATGCTGTGATCTATGTATTCACACATGTATTACGGTTTCCGGTTAATACAATTATAGCATGAACAATAGACAATTATCATGAACAAGGAAATATAATAATAACCATTTTATTATTGCCTCTAGGGCATATTTCCAACAGTCTCCCACTTGCACTAGAGTCAATAATCTAGTTCACATCACCATGTGATTTACATTGTTATGAATCTAACACCCAGTGAGTTCTGGGGTTCGATCATGCTTTGCATGTGAGAGAGGTCTTTAGTCAACGGGTCTGCGACATTCAGATCTGTGTGTACTTTGCAAATCTCTATGTCATACTGTAGACACTGCTACCACACTCCACTTGGAGCTATTCCAAATGGCTGCTCCACTATACGTATCCGGATTGCTACTCAGAGTCATCTGGATTGGTGTTAAAGCTTGCATCGACGTAACTCTTTACGACGAACTCTTTATCACCTCCATAACCGAGAAATATTTCCTTAGTCCTCTAGTTACTAAGGATAATCTTGACCGCTGTCCAGTGATCCATTCCTGGATCACTCTCGTACCCCTTGACAGACTCATGGCAAGGCACACACATGTGCGGTACACAGCATGGCATATTATACAGAGCCTATGGACAAAGCATAGGGGACGACCTTCGTCCTATCTGTTTGATCCACCGCGGTCGAGCTTTGAGTCTCACTCAACTCCACACCTTTCAAATCAGGTAAGAACTCCTTCTTTGACTGATCAATTTTGAACTCTTTCAAAATCTTGTCTAGGTATGTACTCATTGAAAGTCTCATCAAGCATCTTGATTTATCTCTATAGATCTTGATGCCCATCAATTAGGTAGCTTTATCCAGGTCTTCCTTTGAAAAACTCTTTTCAAACAACCATTTATGCTTTCCAGAAAATCTACATCATTTCCGATCAACAATATGTCATCCACATATACTCATCAGAAATTCTATAGTGCTCCCACTCACTTTCTTGTAAATACGAGTTTCTCATAAACTTTGTATAAACTCAAAAACTTTGATCACCTCATCAAAGCGTATATTCCAACTCCGAGATGCTTGCTCCTGTCCATCGAAGGATTGCTGGAGCTTGCATACCTTTTCGCATCCTTAGGATCGACAAAACCTTCTGGTTGTATCACATACAACCTTTCCTCAAGGGAATGATGTTTTGAAATCCATCTGCCAGATTTCATAATCGAAAAATGCAGCAACTGCTAACATAATTCCAACAGACTTTAGCATCGCTACGGGTGAGAATGTCTCATCGTAGTCAACTCCTTGAACTTGTCAGAAACTTATTTGCGGCAAGTCGAGCTTTATAAATGGTAACATTTACCATCAGTGTCTGTCTTCTTCTTAAAGGTCCATTTGTACTCAACGACCTGCCATTCAACGGGCAAGTCTACCAAAGTCCATACTTGGTTTTCATACATGGATCCTTTCTCGGATTTCATGGCCTCTAACCATTTGTTGGAATCCGGGCCCATCATCGCTTCTCCATAGTTTGTAGGTTCGTTGTTGTCCAACAACATGACCTCCAAACAGGGTTGTCGTACCACTCAGCAGCAGTACGCGTCTTTGTCGACCTACAAAGTTCGATAGTAACTTGATCCGAAGCTTCATGATCATCACCATTAACTTCCTCTTCAACTGACGTAGGCTCCACAGAAACATCTTTCTGTGATGCGCTACTCTTTAGTTGAAACAAAGGTTCAACAACCTCATCAAGTTCTATCTTCCTCCCACTCAATTCTTTCGAGAGAAACCTTTTCTCGAGAAAGGACCCGTTTTTAGCAACAAATACTTTGCCCTCGGATCTGAGATAGAAGGCATACCTAAATGTTTCCTTAGGGTATTCTATGAAGATGCATATTTTCGCTTTGGGTTCGAGCTTATCAGACATAAGCGTCGTATTCCCAAACTCTGAGAAATGACAGCTTAGGTTTCTGCCAAACCATACGGTGTCATCTCAACGGAATTAGATGGTGCCCTATTTAAAGTGAATGTTGTTGTCTCTAATGCTTAACCCCAAAACGATAGTGGCAAATCGATAAGAGACATCATAGTACGCACCATATCCAATAGAGTACGACTACGACGTTCGGACACACCATCACACTATGGTGTTCCAGGTGGCATGAGTTGTGAAACAACTTTCACATTGTCTTAAGTTGTATACAAAACTTGTAACTCAGATATTCACCTCCATGATCATATCGTAGACATTTTTATCTTCTTGTCACGATGATCTTAGACTTCACTCTGAATTTGTTTGAACTTTTCAAACGTTTTAGACTTGTGTTTCATTAAGTAAATATACTCATATCCACTCAAATCATCAGCGAAGGTAAGAAAATAACGATATCCACTGCATGTTACAACACTCATTGGACCGCATACATCAACATGTATTTTCTCCAATAAGTTACTAGCCCGCTCCATCATACCGGAAACGGGGTCTCAGTCATCTTGCCTAAGAGGCATGGTACGCATGTCGCAACCGATTCGAAATCGAGTGAGTCCAAAGATCCATCAGCATGGAGTTTCTTCATGCGCTTTACACCAATATGACCTTCAGCGGCAGTGCCACAAGTATGTGGTACTATCATTATCAATTTTGCATCTTTTATGAACATGTGTATTACTACGATCGAGATTCTATAAACCATTCACATTGGGTGCATGACCATTGAAGGTATTATTCATGTAAACAGAATAACCATTATTCTCTAACTTAAATGAATAACCGTATTGCAATAAACACGATCTAATCACGTTCATGCTCAACACAAACACCAAATAACATTTATTTAGGTTCATCCCTAATCCTGAGATAGTGTGCGATGGTGATCACATCAACCTTGGAAACACACACATCGTCACCTCACCCTTAGCTAGCCTCCGTTTATTCCATAGCTTTTATTTCGAGTTACTAACATTTAGCAACCGAGCCGGTATCCAATACCCAGGTGCTACTAGGAGTACTAGCAAGGTACACATCAATAACACGTATATCAAATATACTTCTGTCGACGTTGCCAGCTTTCTTATCTACCAAGTATCTAGGGTTGTTCCACTTCAGCGACCGTTCTCCTCATAACAGAAGCACCTAGTCTCAGGTTTGGGTTTAACCTTGGGTTTCTTCACTGGAGCAGCAACTAACTTGCCATCCATGAAGTTTCCCTTCTTGCCCTTGCCCTTTGTGAAACTAGTGGTTTTACTAACCATCAACACTTGATGCTCCTTCTTGATTTCTACCTTCGCGGTGTTAAACATCGCGAACAGCTCAGGGATCATCTTATCCATCCCTGGCATGTTATAGTTCATCACGAAGTTCTAGTAGCTAGGTGGCAGTGACTTGAAGAACTATATTAATCACTATCTTATCTGGAAGATAAACTCCCACTCGATTCAAGTGATTGTAGTAACCAGACAATCTGAGCACATGCTCACTGATTGAGCTATTTTCCTTCATCTTGCAGGCAAAGAATATTGTTGGAGGTCTCATACCTCTCAACGCGGGCATGAGCCTGAAATCCCAATTTCAGCTCTTAGAACATCTCATATGTTCCGTGACATTCAAAATGTTTTGGAGCCTCAATTCTAAGCCGTATTGCATGACGCACTAAACTATCAAGTAGTCATCAGAACGTGCCTGTCAGATGTTCAAAACATCTACAGACGATGCTTGAGGGGGTGGCGCATCGAGCGGTGCATTAAGGACATAAGCCTTCTATGCAGTAATGAGGACAATCCTCAGACCACGGACCCAGTCCGCGTTATTGCTACCATCATCTTTCAACTTACTTTTCTCTAGGAACGTATCAAATAAAACAAGGGAGCTACAGCACGAGCTATTTACAACATAATTTGCAAAGACACTTTGACTATGTTCATGATAATGAAGTTCATCTGATGAACTCCCACTCAGATAGACATCCCTCTAGTCATCTAAGTGATACATGATCCGAATCGACTAGGCCGTGTCCGATCATCACGTGAGACGGACTAGTCATCTACGGTGAACATCTCCATGTTGATCGTATCTTCTATACGACTCATGTTCGACCTTTCGGTATTCCGTGTTCCGAGGCCATGTCTGTACATGCTAGGCTCGTCAAGTCAACCTAAGTGTTTTGCATGTGTAAATCTGGCTTACACCCGTTGTATTCGAACGTTAGAATCTATCACACCCGATCATCACGTGGTGCTTCGAAACAATGAACCTTCGCAACGGTGCACAGTTAGGGGGAACACTTTCTTGAAATTTTAGCGAGGGATCATCTTATTTATGCTACCGTCATTCTAAGCAAATAAGATGTAAACAGATGATAAACTTCACATGCAATCAAATAGTGACATGATATGGCCAATATCATTTTGCTCCTTTTGATCTCCATCTTCGGGGCACCATGATCATCATCGTCACCGGCATGACACCATGATCTCCATCATCATGATCTCCATCATCGTGTCTTCATGAAGTTGCCTCGCCAACTATTACTTCTACTACTATGGCTAACGGTTAGCAATAAAGTAAAGTAATTACATGGCGTTTTTCATTGACACGCAGGTCATACAATAAATTAAGACAACTCCTATGGCTCCTGCCGGTTGTCATACTCATCGACATGCAAGTCATGATTCCAATTACAAGAACATGATCAATCTCATACATCACATATATCATTCATCACATCCTTTTGGCCATATCACATCACACGGCACATGCTGCAAGAACAAGTTAGACGTCCTCTAATTGTTGTTGCAAAATATTTTTTCGTGGCTGCTATAGGTTTCTAGCAAGAACGTTTCTTACCTACGCCACAACCACAACATGATATGCCAATTTCTATTTACCCTTCATAAGGACCCTTTTCATCGAATCCGATCCGACTAAAGTGGGAGAGACAGACACCCACTAGCCACCTTATGCAACTAGTGCATGTCAGTCGGTGGAAACTGTCTCACGTAAGCGTACGTGTAAGGTCGGTCCGGGCCGCTTCATCCCACGATGCCGCTGAATCAAGATAAGACTAGTAATGGCAAGTAAATTGACAAAATCGACGCCCACAACAACTTGTGTTCTACTCGTGCAAGAAACTACGCATAGACCTAGCTCTGATACCACTGTTGGGGAACGTAGTAGTAAATCAAAAAAAATTCCTACGCATCACCAAGATCAATCTATGGAGAGACTAGCAACGAGAGAGAGAGGAGTGCATCTTCATACCCTTGAAGATCACGATGCGGAAGCGTTGCAAGAACGCGGTTGGAGGAGTCGTACATGCAGCGATTCAGATCGCGGTCGATTCCGATCTAAGCGCCGAACAACGGCGCCTCCGCGTTCAACACACATGCAGCCCGGTGACGTCTCCCGCGCCTTGATCCAGCAAGGAGGAGGGAGAGGTTAGGGAAGACAACTCCAGCAGCAGCACGACGGCGTGGTGGTGTTGGAGCAGCGTGGTTCTCCAGCAGGGCTTCGCCAAGCACTACGAAAGACGAGGAGGTGGAGAGGTAGGGCTGCACCAAGAGGGAGAGAGATTCGTGTCCCTGGCAGCCCCAAAACCCCAACTATATATAGGAGGAGGGGAGGGGGTGCGCCCCCTCTAGGGTTCCCACCCTAGGGGGGCGGCAGCCCTAGATGGGTTGGAGGGGGGCGGCCAAGAGGGGGAGAGAGGGGGGGCGCGCCCTAGGGTGGGCCTTAGGCCCATCTGCGCCTAGGGTTTCCCCCTTCTCCCCTTTTGCTGCGCCTTGGGCCTTTGGTGGGAGGCGCACCAGCCCACTCAGGGGCTGCTCCCTTCCCACTCTTGGCCCATGCAAGCCTCCGGGGCTGGTGGCCCCACCCGGTGGACCCCCGGAACCCTTCCGGTGGTCCCGGTACATTACCGGTGACGCCCGAAACACTTCCGGTGACTAAAACCTCACTTCCTATATATTATTCTTTACCTCCGGACCATTCCGGAACTCCTCGTGACGTCCGGGATCTTATCCGGGACTCCGAACAACATTCGGTAACCACGTACAAACTTTCCCTATAACCCTAGCGTCATCGAACCTTAAGTGTGTAGACCCTACGGGTTCGGGAGGCATGTAGACATGACCGAGACATCTCTCCGGTCAATAACCAACAGCGGGATCTGGATACCCATGTTGGCTCCCACATGTTCCACGATGATCTCATCGGATGAACCACGATGTCGGGGATTCAATTAATCTCGTACACAATTCCCTTTGTCTACTGGTATGATACTTGCCCGAGATTCGATCGTCGGTATCCCTATACCTTGTTCAATCTCGTTACCGGCAAGTCTCTTTACTCGTTCCGTAACGCATGATCCCGTGGCTAACTCTTTAGTCACATTGAGCTCATTATGATGATGCATTACCGAGTGGGCCCAGAGATACCTCTCCGTCATACGGAGTGACAAATCCCAGTCTCGATTCGTGCCAACCCAACAGACACTTTCGGAGATACCTGTAGTGCACCTTTATGGTCACCCAGTTACGTTGTGATGTTTGATACACCCAAAGCATTCCTACGGTATCCGGGAGTTGCACAATCTCATGGTCTAAGGAAATGATACTTGACATTAGAAAAGCTTTAGCAGACGAACTACACGATCTAGTGCTATGCTTAGGATTGGGTCTTGTCCATCACATCATTCTCCTAATGATGTGATCCCGTTATCAATGACATCCAATGTCCATGGTTAGGAAACCATAACCATCTATTGATCAACGAGCTAGTCAACTAGAGGCTTACTAGGGACATGCTGTGATCTATGTATTCACACATGTATTACGGTTTCCGGTTAATACAATTATAGCATGAACAATAGACAATTATCATGAACAAGGAAATATAATAATAACCATTTTATTATTGCCTCTAGGGCATATTTCCAACATATATATCTTGCTATCACTTAGTTGTTTATCTTGCTTAGCATTAGTTGTTGGTGCACATAGGTGAGCCTAGTTGTTTTAGGTTTTGTGCTTGACAAATTAAATGCTAGTTTTATTCCGCATTTGTTCAAGCCTAAACCATAATAGCGCCTATTCACCCCCCCCCCTCTAGGCGACATCCACGATCTTTCAACGAGGCAGGCTCCGGTGGGGTGAGCACCAACATCAATGGCGTCGGTGTTGGTGGGGAAGCTGCGTCGGACCTTTTCGTCGGGGCTGCATCATGGGGGTAGGGATGGCCCTAGAACGGCCAGATCAGGAGCCGGTCTGCGACATGGTGACGCTGGCTGTGGCGGCGGATAGGGTTACCAGGTCGGAAGTCAAAACAAGCACGTGAGAGAGGATATGTCGAGGGAGGGAGGAGGTACCGATTCAGACCGATGAGTTTTCTTTTTTTAGAGGGGGGACAAACCATTTTGTCCGGCGGCGTAATTTGATGTAAATATTGTGAACTCCTGATTCTTGGTTTGGTGGTTCTGGGCTTTCCGCACTTCTCATTTTTACACTGCAGCTGCCTCAACTTCATGAATCTAGTTTCTTAGATATCAGATGTTCGGTTAGTTTCTCATGGGGAGTTTGCGGAGTTGAGAGATGGAGAGGTTCACAAAAGGCCCTCAGTTTGACCAGGAGATCACACACCCTCCGCTCACCCATCCACGATCTTCATGAAGTGGTTAGGGCATCTTCAATACTGACCCGCAAATTTCCTCCCATGTCAATCTGCTGACAGGGGGGACCAGTCCACGGACACGGATGCCGGAGGACGCCATCCAACTTTGCCCGCATACATTTCAAGCCGGGTTTTGACTTAGCGGATGAAATTCATGCAAACTGGCTAATATTCATCAAATTCCAACAGAAAACAGTACAAATCATCCATACATAGCATGCAAATAAGTCTAGTGTCTCAAATTCGACGTCCAACAAGTTTTTCAACGGATCATGTCATCCCACACATACTGCCCCTTCAGTTTCATTCAACAACGTGTGTACGTAAATGGCCGCCCCTCTGTCCTGTGGTACATTAGGACAATGCGTACAGGCTACACGATGTGTAGAGCAACATTGAGTGAATGAATGATTCAATCAACAACTTAAGGAGGAAGAAACAAAACTTACGATCTTCTCCTCTACCGCGTGCATTGGCCACCTTGCCTCCAGCTGAGAAACTACGTGACAAAACTTGGTGACGAGGGTCTGGATGGCGTACCATCGATACGATAATGACTTTACATTACGATCATGGATGATGTGCATGTCGTAGGGCACAATGTACTTTCATGCATGAAACGGTTAATGCACTTGCTGCCAGAATGTCCTCTCTCTGCTCCTGTCTACGAAATCTGTGGATATGGCCAATGATAATCCCTAAGTGCAAGGAATCATAGTAGCAATTTCCAAAGGTGGAAGTGATAAGTATGGAGTGTCGAACCCACAAGGAGCTAAAGGTAAGATCAATATTCTCTCAAGTCCTATCTGCCACTGATACGACTCTACGTACACCGAACATTTGATTTCTTCTAGAAACGAGAAATAAAACTACGTTGTGGGTATAAAGAGAATAGCTTTGCATGATATCAGAGAACTAAAATATAAAAATAGGTGTTGTTAACATAAAGTTAGAATATATTACTATATATTATAAATAGCGAGTGTGGAATAATGATGGATCAGTGTGCGGAATTATCCTAGGCAATTGTTAACAAGATCGGTAATCATTATTGCAATTTTATATGAGGGAGAGGCATAAGCTAACATACTTTTTCTACTTGGATCATATGCACTTATGATTGGTACTCTAGCAAGCATCCGCAACTACTAAAGATCATTAAGGTAAAACCCAACCATAGCATTAAAGTATCAAGTCCCCTTTATCCCATACGCAACAACCCCCTTACTCGGGTTTAAGCTTCTGTCACTCTAGCAACCCACTATAAGCGAATCATGAACATATTGCAACACCCTACAGCGGGAATCCTTCACGTGTGCGCGGCATGGAAGGCACCATAGAACAGCACCAAAATAAAACATACAACTCAAACCAATCTAGATCATCAATCAACACAAAAGACAAAAGAAATCTACTCAAAACATCATAGGATGGCAACACATCATTGGATCATAATATGTGGCATAAAGCACCATGTTCAAGTAGGGGATTACAGCGGGGTGCGGGAGAGTGGACCGCTTAAAAGAGATGAGGAAGGTGATGAAGATGGTGATGTTGATGAAGACGATCACCGCGTGATGGCTCCCCCCGGCGGCACTCCGGCGCCACCGAGAGAGAGGGGGAGAGGGTCACCCCCTTGTGCTTCCTCTTCCATGGCCTTCCCCCCCCCCTAGATGGGGAGAGGTTCTTCCTCTGGTCCTTGGCCTCCATGGTGATGATGGCCCCCTCCGGCTTCCTCCTCCATGGCCTCCGATGATGATGGCCCCCTCCGACAGGGTGCCGGAGAGGGCTTAGATTGATTTTTCGTGGCTACAGAGGCTTGCGGTGGTGAAACTTCCGATCTAGGGTTCTTTTTGGGGGTTACGGGATTTATAATAATTTTTGGCGTCGGTCTCACGTCAGGGGGGTTCCCGAGGAGTCCACAAGCCAGGGGGCGTGTCCTAGGGGGGTGCCCCTGGGCTTGTGACCTCCTCGGTCACTCCCTGGCCCAGCTCCAGTGCTCCTGGGGTCTCTTTTGGTCCATAAAAAATCACCGTAAATTTTTAGCCCATTCCAAGAACTTTTAATTCTGCACAAAAAAACGACACCATGGTAGTTCTGCTGAAAACAACGTCAGTCCGGGTTAGTTCTAATCAAATCATACCAAAACCATATAAAATTGTTGTAAACATGGCATGAATACTTCATAAATTATAGATACGTCGTAGACGTATCAGCATCCCCAAGCTTAATTCCTGCTCGTCCTCGAGTAGGTAAATGATAAAAGAAATAATTTATGAAGTGTGAATGCTAGCATAGTGCATAAATTTGATCAATGATAGTTCCAAACACTTTCTCTAGCATCATTATATATCATAAACAGTAGCTCATCTCATAAAACTTCTCATGATCAAGTAACAAGCTTATTCACATGTTAAAGCATAGGCCATAAAGTTTCTTGAAAACTAGCAAACTATGTTTTCAGTCACCAAACAATTGCAATTCATCTTATTTTCAGGAAGGGTCTATGTAAGAGCTTTGATTTAGCAAATTCCACATACTCAACTATCATATAGTCTTCCATGATTGCTAACTCAAAGCATATTTTTAGAACAAATAGCATCCGTCGAACATAGAGAAAGATAGGGGCTTAATGTTTCGCCTCCCAGCTTATTTACCATATAGATAATTGTCAACAATAATAATTCATGATCAAATATATTTGAGTGGCCATATATGCTTGGATCTTTCCCCACCACATGTTTCTTGCCAACTAAAGAATAATTGAGGTTTAAATAAGAAGGAATACTATTGACTCTTGCATAAAAGTAAATACATGAAAGTAAAAGATAGGCCCTTCGCAGAGGGAAGCAGAGGTTGTCATGCGCTTTTTAATTTTGGATGTGCAAACCCTTAATGCAAAGGAACGTCATGTTGTATTGCCCTTTGTGATAGCAACCTTTATTATGCAGTCCGTCGCTTTTATTTCTTTACCATCACAAGTTCGTACAACGCTTATTTTCCCTTACAATAAAAGATCATACATATTTAGGAGCAATTCTTATTGCTTTTTGCACCAATGACAACTTACTTGAAGGATCTTATTCAATCCATAGGTAGATGTGGTGGAAACTCATGGAAAGAAACGGGGTTTAAGGGTTTTTGGATGCACAAGTAGTATCTCTACTTAGTACAAATTTTTGGCTAGCAAAAGATCCTAAGCAAGCACCACATGTTGGAGGATCCATAACAATATAACTTCTATACAAATATACCCAAACATAACTCATTACGTTGTTTTCCTTGTCCAACTTCAACTAATTTGCTCAAGTTTGAAAATAATTAATGGGGCTCACAATCATAGAAGATGTCCAAGATAGTATATTTATATGTGAAATCTCTCTTCCTTCAATATTCTTTCATGAATTGTTCAAGTGACCAATGCGGTGTTTGCTAACTTTCAATAAATTTTACCGCCTATAATTCTTATATGTGAAGTCATTACTCCCATGGGATAAACATATAAAACATATATAATTTCAGATTTATGATATTCAATTCATTCAACCATTTACTCATAGGATATAAGTGAAGCACGAGAGTAAATGACAAACTACTCCAAAAAGATATAAGTGAAGAACAATGAGTAGTCAAGTAGTTAAATATCCATGTGAGGACTCTCTCTCATTAAAGATTTCAGATCCAATGATTTTATTCAAACAGCTAGTAAAATGAAAATACGCTCCAAGCAAAACCCATATCATGTGACGAATAAAAATATAGCTCCGAGTAAGGTATACCGATAGTTTTGAAGACGAAAGAGGGGAAGCCTTCCGGGGCATCCCCAAGCTTAGTTGCTTGTATATTCCTTGAATTTTATCTTGGGGTGCCTTGGGCATCCCCAAGCTTAGGTTCTTGCCACTCTTCATTCTTTTCATATCGATATCTCACCCAAAACTTGAAAACTTCAATCACACAAAACTCAACAAAAAACTCGTGAGCTCTGTTAGTATAATTAAAAAAATCATTCACTTGGGTACTGTCAAGACAAGATTCATATTTGTTTCCGCATAATGCCTACTGTACTCTATAATTTCCACAATTTATATTAAGCAATATAAGCCATAGAAACTAGAAAACAAGCAAACTATGCATCGAAAACAGAATCTGTCAAAAACAGAACAGTCTGTAAAGATCTGAATTATTCTCATACTTCTGTTACTCCAAACTTCTGAAAAAACAGGACAACGTAGAAAATTTGTATATCAATTCTCTGTAAAAAATTCAGAGTTTTTCCATGTTCCAGTGAATTTTAACAATTCTGTTACTGGACGCAAAAGTTTCTGTTTTTGCACAGAATCAAGTCAACTATCAACCACACTATCCCAAAGGCTTTACTAGGCACTTTATTGAAACAAAAGCTATAAAACATGATTAATACAGTAGCTTAATCATGTGAACTCACAAAAACAGTAGGGATAAATATTAGGTTGTCTCTAAACAAGAACTTTTCTTTAAAACTTTTTAGCTAAGCAGTGATATTTTAATGATACTCTTCCAAGCCCAATCTCGATGATAGTTTTATTCATACTCTAAAAGATATAAGTGAAGTTCATAGAGCATTCTACAATTAATACAGATTGACTAATATCCAGGCTCAAAATATATAAGTGAAGCACACGAAGCATTCTATAAAGCCATACTCAAAAGATTTAAGTGAAGCACAAAGAGTATTCTATAAAGCCATACTCAAAAGATTTAAGTGAAGCACAAAGAGCATTCTATAAAGAAATGAAGGACTATATCATACTATCATGGTGCATAAAGGAAAAGAAAATAAAAATAAACACAAAAGATGCATATCATGTGAACAAAACAAAAACCGAGGTATACCGATAATTGTTGAAGAAGAAAGATGGGATGCCAACCGGGGCATCCCTAAGCTTAGATGCTTAAGTATCCTTGAAATATTTACTTGGGGTGCCTTGGGCATCCCCAAGCTTGAACTATTGCCTCTCCTTATTCTTCTCATATCGATAACTTCTCGATCTTCGAACACTTCATCCACACAAAACTTAACAGAAAACCTTGTGAGATCCGTTAGTATAATAAAGCAAATCACTACCTTTAGGTACTGTTGTAAACTCATTCCAATTTCATATTAGCATTATATCTACTGTATTCCAACTTCACCATGGTTCATACCCCCCGATACTACCCATAGATTCATCAAAATAAGTGAACAACACATAGAAAACAGAATCTGTAAAAAATAGGACAGTCTATAGCAATCTAGAAACTTCGTATACTTCTGCAACTCCAAAAATTCTAAAAAAATAGGAAAAAATAAAAAAATTGCATAGAAGTACTGTGTAAAAATTCAGAAACTTTTGACGTTCTAGTAAAAAATGTAAAATCACGCACTACAGCCAAAGTTTTTGTTTTTGCACCGCACATAGCAAACAAGCAATCTAATAATCATAAAGCCAAACATTGGCACATTATTTTTATAATACAATGGATATATACAAGCGGATAATTATTTTTGAGAAACTTCCATGAAAAATTCTACATTGTTTCCATGAGCATGAACACAAGTGTTCAAGGTCGACCCTCACTTTTCCAATGCATAACCTTCCAATCACTTCTCTTTTTGAAAAAGTTTTTAGGCATAAGAGGCAAGTAATTTTTTTTGTATTTTGCATTCTTTAAAAAAAATGTTTGTTTCACCCACAACTAAAGAAAACAAAAACAAAAGGGAAAAAAAATCTACTTAGTGAAGAAAGCAAACAAGCACACACGAGAATATCAACCCCACGCTATTGCTCCGCGGCAACAGCGCCAGAAAAGAGCTTGTTAATCCCCAAGTGCAAGGAATCATCGTAGCAATTTCCAAAGGTGGAAGTGATAAGTATGGAGTGTCAAACCCACAAGGAGCTAAAGGTAAGATCAATATTCTCTCAAGTCCTATCTGCCACTGATACGACTCTACGTACACCGAACGTTTGCTTTCATCTAGAAACGAGAAATAAAACTACGTTGTGGGTATAAAGAGAATAGCTTTGCATGATATCGGAGAACTAAAATATAAAAATAGGTGTTGTTAACATAAAGTTAGAATATATTACTATATATTATAAATAGCGAGTGTGGAATAATGATGGATCGGTGTGCGGAATTATCCTAGGCAATTGTTAACAAGATCAGTAATCATTATTGCAATTTTATATGAGGGAGAGGCATAAGCTAACATACTTTCTCTACTTGGATCATATGCACTTATGTTTGGAACTCTAGCAAGCATCCGTAACTACTAAAGATCATTAAGGTAAAACCCAACCATAGCATTAAAGTATCAAGTCCCCTTTATCCCATACGCAACAACCCCCTTACTCGGGTTTAAGCTGCTTTCACTCTAGCAACCCACTATAAGCGAATCATGAACATATAGCAACACCCTACAGCGGGAATCCTTCACGTGTGTGCGGCACGGAAGGCACAATAGGACAGCACTAAAATAAAATATACAACTCAAACCAATCTAGATCATCAATCAACCCAAAAGACAAAAGAAATCTACTCAAAACATCATAGGATGGCAACACATCATTGGATCATAATATGTGGCATAAAGTACCATGTTCAAGTAGGGGATTACAGCGGGGTGCGGGAGAGTGGACCGCTTAAAAGAGATGAGGAAGGTGATGAAGATGGTGATGTTGATGAAGACGATCACCGCGGCGATGGTTCCCCCCGGCGGCACTCCGGCGCCACCGAGAGAGAGGGGGAGAGGGTCTCCCCCTTGTGCTTCCTCCTCCATGGCCTCCCCCCCCCCCCTAGACGGGGAGAGGTTCTCCCTCTGGTCCTTGGCCTCCATGGTGATGATGGCCCCCTCCGGCTTCCTCCTCCATGGCCTCCGGTTATGATGGCCCCCTCCGGTAGGGTCCCGGAGAGGGCCTAGATTGATTTTTCGTGGCTACATAGGCTTGCGGTGGTGGAACTTCCTATCTAGGGTTCTTTCTGGGGGTTACGGAATTTATAAGAATTTTTTGCGTCGGTCTCACCTCAGGGGGGTTCCCGAGGAGTCCACAAGCCAGGGGGCGCGCCCTAGGGGGGCACCCCCTGGGCTTGTGGCCTCCTCGGTCACCCCCTGGCCCAGCTCCGGTGCTCCTGGGGTCTCTTTTGGTCCATAAAAAATCACCGTAAATTTTCAGCCCATTCCGAGAACTTTTATTTCTGCACAAAAAAATGACACCACGGTAGTTCTGCTGAAAACAGCGTCAGTCCGGGTTAGTTCTAATCAAATCATACCAAAACCATATAAAATTGTTGTAAACATGGCATGAATACTTCATAAATTATAGATACCTCGGAGACGTATCAGCCAACCACGCATCGCACAACAACTCATCCTCCATGGTCGAGTACCCAGCCATCTTTCTTACTCTGAAATGACATGGAGTCCAAAAATAAGCTCAATGGCATTTGATTGAACACCTGCCGGGCGTGGTGGCCGCCATGGAAGTCGTCGACAGGGTGGCGGAGTGTACATGGGTACAAACGGCTCTAGGATGGACATCACCGTCGTAAAAGGCGAGCGGGCGCGTCGGTGCTGGTTGTCTGGTTGCAAACATCCAGCAATGCCTGTGTGGCGGTCGGAGAGGTACAACGGCGGCGGTGGTGGAGGTTGCGGATGCAAATCAAGGGGGAAGTGGCGGAGTGAAAGAAAATGGGACCAGGAGGGCGGATTTAGTGGGCCTGGGATGTCGGAGTCCAACGTGGCTGCTGTCCGAACTCCCGCACCCCCCCCCCCCACTTTGTCTCCACTTTGCGGGAGAAAGTGCATTCAACCACCAAGCGGACCGATACAGGCTTGCATTGGATGACTTTGGCGGTCCGGACGTATGCGAGCGGTTCGAAGGTCGGCGTTGGAGATGCCTTTATGAACCAAAATATGGAGATCCCATTGCTCAAGTGTTTCCGGTGTTGGGAGAGGATTTATGGCACGCAAGTGCGGGGGCATGTATGTCCATTGTGCCCGCTTTTTATTTGGCTCCCGATTTGAAAGTTTTATATCTTTTAAACGAAAATTCTAAATTAAGCTATGTTTTCATATCCGTGCTTCTCGTGACCAGCGCTTTCAACTAGGATCAATTTTAAATATATTTTGACGAATTAAAAAAACATTTTAAGTTTCAGTGTTGAAACTTAGTACGAGCGACCGATAAAAATCAATTGTTTTGTGCCTACCACCGACAAAAAAATTGCTTTGAATTTATATCTCTGAAGCTGGTTGAAACCAGGCAAATGCAAAAACCGTAAGTTTCATCATTCAAACTTAATCTTTTGAGGGGTTTTTTGAGCGACAGGGAGTGCCACCACACTCGCGTGCCCCTGTATTTTCCAGTGTTCCCGGTTGTTTCAAACTTTGTTCTTTATTTCAGTTTCTCTCAACACCGTCAAAGGCGTTTCCATGTGAAAATCATAAATTAACTAGCTACACGAATAATGTAATGCCAATATATATCGTTTGTTAGGCACGCCCCTTCGCTCCTGCCTCTTGTGACCTCTCAGTTAGGGTTTCCCTGCCTCTCGTCGACGCCGTCGCCGGTCCGCCTCGTCTTCTATGGTCCTTGGATCATGGAGGCGTGGTGGATCCCTGCCCTTGCCGACGGGAGAGCTCTGTTTTTTCGTGTTTTTGGGAGTTTTGTTAGAGTTTGTGACATGCTTAGGAAGACGAGGCACAGGTGGCTTCTTGAAGATGGAATAAGGTCCTCCCCGTCTAGCCCCCGTCCCGATGATGTTTCTAGCGTCGTTGGAGGGCGTGTGAAGGTGTGTCTCCGATGGATCTCGTGAGATCCGGTCGGCGTTTGTCTTCGTTGGATCCGCTTAGATCCGGCCTTTGTTCGTCTACGTCTATATGTCTGCAAGTTGGATCCTTCCGATCTAGTCTTCTCTTCATCGGCGGCGGTTGCTGTTCTGGTGCGATGGTCCTATGGGGCCTTAGCACGACGACTTCCTGGCTGTTTACTACAACAATGTTTGCCCAACTCCGATGAGGGAGGGGCGATGACGGCGGCGCGCCTTCGGCTCGCTCTATTGCTTGTAGTCATCGTTAGGTGGTCTACGGACTTGAATGTAATTTTTAGGTCTGTTCTTTGTACTACCTTGACAGTTGATGAGATGCATAGGTCAGAAGTTCTCTCGCAAAATAATAATAATATATATATACTAGAACAATGCGTGCATTGCAACGGGATATAAATCTTCTAGTTACCTGTCTATAATAATATGATTGTGTAAATAAGTGATCAACAAATTCTGCCCATGAATTATCTTATATTTTGATCCGAAGTTTGATAAGTAAATTAAAGTGAAACTGATTTAGAAGGTAAGTAAATTAAGTTGATTTATTATCATACAAGAAATGTTGGATAAAGGGGTGGTGCGAAGAAAGGTGAAAACCCTACGTTCTTTTTAAGTAAGTACTACAACAATGCGCGTGCATTGCAATGGGATGTAAATATTCTTGTACATTAGCTTGTGATTTACCTGCAAATAAATATGCGTTCATCAAATTATGTCCGTGATTTACCTTATATTTTGATCCGAAGTGGTTTACCATAGTATGCGATTATGTAAATAAATGTTCATCAAATTATGCCCGTGATTTATCTTATATTTTCATCAGAAGTTTGGTAAAGTGGATTTTGTTCAAAAGGTAAGTAAATTAAGATGACTGATTATTATAAGGTGAAGGTTGGACGAATGAGTGGCGGAAAGAAAGGCGAAACGGAACCTTACGTTCTTACGTTCTTTTTGAGTAGTAGAGATAGAGATATATTTGTTTGTTGATTCTAATTTCTAATATATATTTTTGCATTTATTTGTGTCCCTACTGATTCCTTCCCTTTTTTGAGAGCTTCTAATTTCTAGCTGTTCTTTTTTGCTTTTATTTTGTGTACCCTACTGATTCCTTCCCTTTTGAGAGCTAATAGCTGTTATTCATATTGCACTTGGATGTTCAAAACGTAGAGTTTTTCTTTTGAACCAAGTTTAAAACTAGAGTACATCTTAGCTGGTTGCTCATGGCTTTGGTTACATGATGACTAGCTAGCTTTCAGGTCCGCTTTACGCTCAAATGCCATGTTTTATTTTGTGTCCACATACATTTTTTTTCCGAGTGATTAACAATTGGCGGAACACCTTTCAGAGAAAAAGACTTGGCTAAAACATTTATATACAGATAAATAAATGAATGTTGTCAAGTCACTACATGTCAATCGGGTGTACTAAAATTATTTTGATGCTCTTACAAGCCAAATTTTTTTTGCGGGGGTAAAGGGAGTTTTATTGCAAGATCATAGAGTTACAGTCGTGAGGCCACACATCCTCAATACACGGTGGAACTGAGCCCAACCACACAGTGGTAGCTCGCTCAGATCGGCTATAATTGGCCAATCGATCGGCAACTCTATTTTGAGAACGACTAATTTTCTGAGGAACAAACTCCTATTACCTGACAAGTCCTTGATTTCCAAAACTATCTGACCATACGCTGATCGACGTAGCGCATCATTTGATAAGCTGGACAAAGCTTCAGAGGAATCCGACTGTACTACCACCGGAAAGTTGGAATGTTGTATCGCCAGCGCCATGCCTTGCATGATCGCATGCAGTTCTGCTTCCAATGGTTCATTGCAGTGGAAAATGAAACGATATGCCGCAAAGAGAATCTCTCCCTAACTATTCCTTAGGACCATACTGGCGGCAGCAGATCCGTCGGCCTTCTGAAAGGAGCCATCAACCGAAAGGGCCACCGTGCCTGTCGTCGGGGCCGGCCAAGGAGCTGCGGGGGTTCTGTCGACCTTAGCCGGCGTAGTGACGGCCGAGGAAGGCATCTTCCCCTTTAAGATTTCTTCTGTTGAGAACCTCCCGGCTAGCTTAATTGATTTATAGTAGCTGTCCAAGTACTCGATGGTAGCAAGAACGGGTGGAACATCCTTTCCATGTGTCATATCATTTCACAGTTGCCAAATCCGCCAAATTAACATGATCAGCATATCTCGGACATTTTCAGAACACTTGCTGACCAGGGTCATGAACCATTCCTTCCCGGTATCAATGAGCAGATTATCTTCTGTTATTGGCCATCGTCACCGCATATTCATCCAAAGGATTCTGGCTTGCGTACATGAGGCCAACGCATGGAACGTGCCTTCCTCCTCTACACCGCACAGCGGACAGGTTGACCTTGTTGATAAGTGCCTATACCTCTTACATTGTTTTGTTGCCAGTGTCCCTGTCACAGCTCTCCAAGCGGTAATTTTCATTTTTTGAGGAACAACAGAATTCCAAACATAGTTCCATAAGGAGCGATTCCCGTCTGGATTGGTACTGGACGCACCATTGGCGAAGGTAGCATTGTGCTCATATGTAGCCAACTTATAAGCACTTTTTACTGTAAACACACCGCCCTTTTCTGGAAACCAAGATAAGAAATCACTTCGTTGGCGTGGTGAAGTTCTAATTTTCAGAATGTGTTGAACGTCCATTGGCCACAAGAATTCACTCAGCCGGTCTGCTCTCCATGCTCCACTATCATCTAAGAAATTTGACACCTAGTTGAAACGACAGTTCCTTTTAGGAGTAACTGGTCGGAAGGAGTAGGGCCGCAGGATCCAAGGGTCCCGCCATGTACGAATCGTTGTACCATTACCCACTCGCCATATAGCACCTTTCTTCACCAGCTCGAGTCCGTGTAATATACCTTTCCAAACCTCAGAGCCATTGCCTGGAAAAATAGTGTCTAACTCCGGCGTATCCAGTAGCCTCCAGGCTTGTTTAGCTAACAAGGCCTAGTTAAACACCCTCATGTCTCTAAAACCCATGCCCCCCATGGATTTAGGAAGCCTCATTTAGGAAGCCTCAATTTGTCCCAACTCATCCAGGCCATTTTCTTCTTTCCATCCTCTACACCCCATCAGTATTGACGAATCATACGTGTGAGCTCATCACAAACCGAGGCTGGGAGTTTGAAAACACTCATCACATCAGCTGGAATAGCCTGAGCAACAGATTTGATGAGAATCTCCTTATTACCTGACAACATATATTGCTCACTTCAATCTACAAGTCTCTTTCTTAGCCATTCCCGGATAGTTTCAAATCTACCTTTGTGCATTCTTCCTTCGGGGACCGGCAAGCCCAAGTACTTGGGCTCAAACGCCTCTTGAGTAATCTCCAAAACACACTTTACCTCCTAAGAGCATCTCCAGCCATTCGGCCCCCAGGGGCTTGAAATAGTGCCGCCTGGGGGGCGCGCCGGCGGAAAAATCGGCGTGGGGGCGGTCGGGTTCCCAGCCGCCGCCCCAAGGTCGCCCCCAGGCGCCGATTTCGACCCACTTTCGGCGCAAATTGGCCCACTTTTCAGCCAATTTTCGACACAAATTGGCCAACTATTAGCGCAAATTGACCAATTTCGGCCCATATTCGGCGTGCTTCGGCACAAATTCAACAGAAGCCATTTTTTATCACATAGTTCATCACAGAAAATCAATACAAATCAAATAGTTCAACAAATCAATACAATTCATATAGTTCAATAAATAAAAACTCATATTTCATCACACGTTGAGCTAGGCGTTGCCCTTGAGCCTCCATAGGTGCTCCACCAGATTCTGCTGCAGTTGTTGATGCACCAGTGGGTCTTGGATCTCCTGACGCATATTGAGGAAGGCAGTCCAGGTTGCCGGTAGGTGGTGATCAACTTGGGCAAGAGGACCCTGCCTGTAATATGGTTCAGTGTCAAACACTAGCTCTTCCTGCTCGCTCTCAATGATCATGTTGTGCAAGATGACACAGCAAGTCATGACCTCCCACATTTGATCTTTCGACCAGGTCTGAGCGGGGTACCGGACAACAGCAAATTGAGATTGGAGCACACCAAATGCCCGCCCGACATCCTTCCTGCAAGCCTCCTGACACTTGGCAAAGTGGGAGTTCTTCCCTCCTGGCACAGGGTTTGAGATAGTCTTCACAAATGTGGACCATCTCGGATAGATGCCATCTGCTAGGTAGTATCCCTTGTTGTAGTGCCGCCCATTGACCTCGATGTTCACCGGAGGAGAATGACCTTCAACAAGCTTGGCAAAGACAGGGGGAGCACTGCAGTACGTTGATGTCATTGTGAGTTCCTGGCATACCAAAGAAGGAGTGCCATATCCAGAGGTCGTGTGTGGCCACTGCCTCAAGTACCACACTGCAACCGCCTTTGGCGCCTTTGTACATCCCCTGCCAAGCAAATGGACAGTTTTTCCATTTCCAATGCATGCAGTCGATGCTTCCAAGCATCCCAGGAAATCCTCTTGCTGCATTCTGTGCTAGGATCCGAGCAGTGTCTTCAGCATTGGGTAATCGCAAGTATTGAGGTCCAAACACTGCCACCACTGCCCTGCAGAGCTTGTACAAACACTCAATGGTCGTGGACTCGGCCATGCGTCCATAGTCTTCCAGTGAATCACCGGGAGCTCCGTATGCAAGCATCCCCATAGCTGTCGTGCACTTCTGGAGTGAGGTGAATCCAAGTGCGCCCGTACAATCCTTCTTGCATTTGAAGTAGCTGTCGAACTCACGGACGGAATTCACAATCCTGAGGAAGAGTTTTCGGCTCATCCGATAACGACGCCGAAATACTTTCTCGCCGTGCAGTGGAGTGTCGGCGAAGTAGTCGGAGTAGAGCAAGCAACAACCTTCTAGTCGATGCCTCTGCTTTGCCTTCAGCCGGCCCGGCGCCGAGCCACCTCGCCGCGGCTTTGCATTGCCCACGAACAGGCCGGCCAGAGCGGCGAGGACCATGAGATGCTCTTCGTCCTGGGCGTCGGCATCGGCTTCCTCCTCCAGCAGCGCCGCGAACGCCTCCCCGTCGTCCGAGTCCATCGCCGAGCAGACAAACCGTCGAACACCTTGCGGGCGTGGTAGGCGCACAGCCGCCGGTATTCCCGCCGTGCGTGGCCGGAGCACCAGAAAGCTAGCCCAGGAGCGGGGTGGAGGCTGCCGCAGCGGAACCCTCTCTTTTTCCGACGAGGGAATGACCTATCTAGCGGCGGTGGTTGGGTCGGCGGCGCCGGAATCAGCACGGCGGCGGAAGGGCGTGCGCGCGCAGGAGGGGGGGGGGGCGAATCTAGAAGTGCAAGATGCTTTTCCGCCTGTGGTGGCCCAGGCACGGTTTTTCTTCCGCCGGAGCCCCCAAGCGCCCCCCAGTGCGTTGGGTTCGGCCTGGGATCGCCGGGCCAAAAAATAGGCCGAGCCGACGGATTTCGGCGTCGGCGCGAAAAAACTCACCCCGGGGGGCTGGAGTGGAGATGCTCGTAGGTAATGATCTGAGAAAAGGATGAAACACTTCGACGGATTAATCAATTAAAAAGGATGGAACACTTCAATGGATTAATCAATTAGCCAGTCGCGGTCACATATGTGTTCAACAAACCTTCCACCAAGATTGCCTGCTCTGTCGCATGAAAAAACAGAAGTGAATCATCCGCAAACAGAAGGTGAGAAATCTCCGTGCTACAAGCCAAGTTGACTACCGAGGACAGGAATGCCTTCATATTAGAGCTAAATCTCCGTATGTTTGTAAAAAGATGTATTTGTTCAATATTTTTTGAATATAATAATAATATTTCACTGGACTTGGTGTCTTTTTTTTAACACAATACAGACGCAAGCGCTCATACATACGCGCATACAATCACCCCTATGAACGCACACACGCACACCCTACCCCTATGAGCACCTCCGAGAGACTGAGCCGGCCGTATGTTTGTAAAAAGATGTATTTGTTCAGTATTTTTCGAATATAATAATAATATTTCACTGGATATCTACTTTGTGTCTTTTTTTTAACACAGTACAGACGCAAGCACTCATACATAAGCGCATACAATCACCCCTATGATGCACACCCTACCCTATGACGCACACCCTACCCCTATGAGCACATCCGAGAGACTGAGCCGGCATATTATCTTAAGATTTCCGAAGTCACCGTAGGCGCCTCGTCATCGACGGGAACGTCTCCTCCCACTGAAAGCGCATCGCCGAAAATCGAAAATCCTAAAATAAATCCAGAAATAGTGCAACGTCTCCTCCCACTGAAAGCGCATCGCCGAAAATCCTAAAATAAATCCAGAAATAGTGCGAGCATCAAGATTTGAACCCTGATGGGCTAGGGATACCACTGTCCCTCTAACCAGGGATACCACTGTCCCTCTAACCAGGGACCAGTCCAACCACAGTAACCAGTCCAACTAGGTTGGTTCGCATATCTACTTGGTGTCGATACTTCATTTTCGTTCATCCGAATTGCGCTTTTTCTACATTTTCGTTCATCCAAATTGTGCTTTTCTTTGAAGCCGCATATAGAAGGTAGGGATTAGGGAACTACCGCCGCAGGGGTATCAGATGTGTGTGACTTCTGCTTCAAACGGAAGTTATTTAACTGCACACATGTCTTTGATTTCTGTAGAGGGAGCTTCTTTTGGGAGGTGGAGAAAAGATTCAGATACCACCATCCGGAGGCACCATCACCCCCGTTCACGTCTGATCCACCTTCAGAGAAGAAGGAGCCGTCTTTGACAAAGCAGGAGCAAGCAGAGGCAGTGTATGACCATAGTTCAGCTTGCATTGCATGACGTTACATTATTTATTTAACGCTTGACGCTTCCCACGTGACTACAGAGCCAAAAGCCCCTACCGAACACACAACCGCACTACTACCAGCTGACACTCGTGACTCTTGACACGCCACACTTGCTCGTACAGACCACACACCACGGGCACACTTCTCTGTTCTTCGCGAGCTTCTCCAACCTCGATCTAGCTATTGACGATGGTGCCACCTGCAACCCATCAACACACAAAAGCGCAATGAATTTCATGGCCAAGATGGGAAGAATCAACAAGGTGCTGGTGAAGTGGTTACCGTTGGGGTGGAGGATCTGGCCGGAGATGTAGGAGGAGTCCTGCTCGCTGGCCAGGAAGACGAAGCTGGGCGCGACCTCGCTGGGCTGCCCGGCGCGCTTCATGGGCACCTCCGACCCGAACTGCTTCACCTTCTCCTCCGGGAAGGAGGCCGGGATGAGCGGCGTCCAGATGGGCCCCGGCGCCACGCCGTTGACGCGGATCCCCTTCTCCGCCAGCTGCATCGACAGCGCGCGGGTGAAGGCCACGATGGCGCCCTTGGTGGCCGTGTAGTCCAGCAGCGTCGCGTTGCCCTTGTACGCGTTCACGGACGTGGTGTTGATGATGCTGGACCCTGGCCCCATGTGCTTCACCGCGAACTTGGCCATGAGGAAGGAGGAGAAGATGTTGGTGCGGAACACGCGCTCCAGGTCCTGCTCGGTGATCTCGGTGATGCAGGGCCGGACGTACTGCTCCGCCGCGTTGTTCACCAGGATGTCCACGCGCCCGCCGTGCGCGTTGGCCACCTCCTCCACCACCCTGCGGCAGTTCTCCTCATACCCGAGGTCGCCCGCCAGCGCCTTGGGCTCGCCGGCGCCCGTGCGGGACTTGATGTCGCGGAGCGCCTGCAGGGTCTCCTCCGCGTCCTTGTCCTCGTGCCCCTTCACGTACGTGAAGTTCACCGTCGCGCCCTCCAGCGCGAAGCACAGGCACACCGCACGCCCGATGCCCGAGTCGCCGCCGGTCACCAGTGCCACCTTGCCCTGCACGCGCACACAACATACACAGGAGTATTAATTATTAAACCGCAGCCTAATGGAAGCCTGAATCGACAAGCAGTGCTAGAACTGTTAAAACTGCTTTACCTGGAGCTTGTTTGCCGACTTGTAGTTCTTGATGAGGGCCTCGGGGCGGGGGTCCATGGCGTGCTCCTTGCCGGGTTGGCAGTCCTGCTGCTGCGGCGGGAACTTCTGCGACGCCATCGCTCTGGTCCCTCGGCGAGTGGGCGGTGCTCTTGGCGACGACGCGGCGAACGAAGCTAGCGCTCTGGTGGCGGGGAGGGGACGCAGCTGATTCGGTCGGAGGCGGTGAAGAAGAAGGAGAAACGGCTGGGCTCTGGTGGGTGTTGCGAGGAGTGCGCTCATGGCACGGTGCAAGGCACGATGTGGCGAGAGGCCGATAAAAAGGCGGAGCGAAGCCGCGCGGGCATGGCGCGTGGCGGCGGACGTGGCACGAGTCTCGCAGCTGTCGCAGCCACGTGGTGACACCGGCCGTGTCCGAGTGACCGAGTGTACTGCGAGCTGCACCGCACGCCGCTTAGAGGAAGCTGCTACATGTTTCTGGGCGATGAGACAGCAATCGCCATTGTTGATCCTTCTGGTCCAGCCGACCTGATGGTAAACGGGCCGACAAGCCCGCTAGAGCCCACAACCACAAGGTTTGTGGGCCGTCCATTTCTCTTACCCAGCCCGCAATCACAATGCCACCAGCCCAGCACTTCCTCTCTCTTCTCTCTCGCCGAAAAGAGAAACGGCGGCGACTCCTCACTCCTCAGAACCAGATTTCCCACTCCCCCATCGGCCGCAATGGCGACGGCGTCGGCAACTCCGCCCCGCTTCCAGATCTCCAACTAGCGAGTGCGACGCGCCAGATCGCTTCGCCATGGAGCACCGCGACGGGGAGATCCCCGCCAAGGGACCACCCAAGCCTTCCGATGGCGGCGACGGCCGCAGCGAGGACCGCCTCAGCGCGGTTCCCGACGACCTCCTTATCAACATCCTTCTCCTGATCCGCGACGCCTCCGCCGCCGCGCGGACCAGCGTCCTCTCTCGCCGCTGGCGCCGCGTCTGGACGCTACTTCCAGATCTCCACTTTCTCCCCCACAATGACCCCCATCGCATACGCCTCGCCCTCGCCGCCCATGAAGCGCCGTCCCTACGCTTCCTCGATGTCGCCGTCATTGACGGCACCCCTGATTCCATGGTGGCCTGGCTTCAAATCGCCGCGCGCCGCCTCTCCGGCCATCTACGTCTCATCAACACTGAGGAGAACACCTCGTTGGACGAGGCCGGAGAAAGAGGCGCATTCGAGCTGCCCTGCTTCGAGGATGCCATGTCCATCAGCCTCGAACTAGGCCGTCTTGGCTTCGCTGTGCCATCTTCGGGTGTATTCGCCCGGCTCACCTATCTCTTCCTGAATCGCGTCCGGCTACATGGTCCGTCAATGCTCGGTGACGCTGTCTCCTGGCCACGGTGCCCATCCCTGCGGAGACTCATCGTTCATAATGCCGACGGTGCGCGCAACTTCGCAATCCACTCCGATTCTCTCCTACAAATGGACCTGAGTAATCTCCGGTCAGATAATGCCCTTGGTCTGGGCAACTTCACCATTCTTTCAGACTCCCTACTGCGAATGACTCTGACGAGTCTGCGTGGCTTGGAGCAGCTCACTGTTATGGCGCCGGCACTCCAATTTCTAAGTGTGAGCTCCTGCATTTCTTATAGTTCGAGAAATAATCAACCGGCTGCAAACATCTCGGCCCCTCAGCTGATATCCCTCCAGTGGAAGGATGATTATCATCCAAGCTACACCCAGCTTAAAATGGAAAATCTAGAACGGCTGAGCGCCCACCCTTTTTTCGTATATGGACAAGAGTCGCACAAGACGTTCAATAGTAATTGTACGAGGCTTCTACGGCGCTTTGAGGTCATCGGGATTCTCAAATTAATGCTTCTCTATCTGCCGGTGAGTTCACTTACACAATAGTAAACTGCAACTCTCGTAGTAGCGTGGTCATGGAATAGACCTTCCTGGTTGATTCCCGGATGGTAATGGACAAGCACACATGTAGTCCTATACTTGTAAATTGGACAAGAACTCATGTAGTCATGCGCTGATGCAACATGGTCTTGGCCTCATTGTTGAACTGAGATCTTGGCGTTCACTCGAACGAAGCGTCCCCCGCCTCATGCCATGGCTCATATTCGCCTGTCCTGCTCCTTGATGCAGAGTTGCTGTACGGCGTGTTGCTCCCGGCAGGTGCTGTGCTGTCACGTCGAACTTGCCATTTGTAGTGCTATCAAGTAACTACCAGTAGAGAGATTTGTTGAGGAGGGCAGTGCCAGCGGTACAGTTTTGAGTTATAGGGAAGACGAAGTCTAACAGTGTGTTGACATTGGTGTGGACACGTGGTGTATACTAAGGTGGGTCTAATTTGATGATAGAAAAGACCCGGTCTCATAGGATTATTTTCCGTAGTTTATCCTTGCTAGCAGCTTCATATCCTATCAGATGGTGTTACTTTTATCTGCCTTTGATCAATTAGCGTTGAGGTTACAAACTACTATCGCTGCACTAGTATATTCGTAATTCAAGATGGCACATGAGCTCGGACTTGCTACCGTAAAAAAGCGACCGCTACCACTGCACTAATATATTGATTATTCTTGTGTGTTATTGACTTTCTAAACAAGTTGCGTGTGTCCTTTCTATTTGTACATAATATTTTATGTGACCTCCCATTACTCTACTGCAGGAAATTACTAACCATGAGTACTTGATGGAAGACATTAAAAAGATCCCAAACACTGCATTAATGGTCCTGGAAATAGTGGCAAATGGACATTCCTTTGGAGCCAGTTCATTCCATGTCCTCAGCATGTGTACTGGTGTCAGAAAGCTTCTTAAACTTCTTGACGTACCTAGCCATCTGGTGGTAATATTATCCTTACTTTGTTTATCTAATACCATAGTATGCATTTATATTTCTTGGCATGCCTAAGGTTGAGCTGCTAGTTGCCCTACTGGTTTGATACTGGATGCTTTGCACCAAATTATGTGGCAAATATATGGCATATGTATCTCCCAAAGACAATGCATATTAGTCGAGGTGTGTTAAGGGGTCCCGTTTAGGGGCCTGGCTGGATATGCTCTTACAGCGGAGGAGATGGAGATGTTGCAAGTGGCGAGGTTGCCAGCAGGACCGTACCCTGTGCAGAAATGAACCAGTGCCCCAAATATAAGCCGTACATGTCCATTTAGGCTTTGGGTGTCATAAAGTATACGTACAATATTAAGGAAAATAATTTTGGCATGGTGTACTGTGCACCATGGTACTTCTGCCTGGGTACGCCCCCTGGCCATGAGGGACGGAGGTGGGGGAGGCGGTATAGGAGGGGTAAAGAGATGGCTGCTTCCGGAGAGGAGGTATCAGAATTTATAGCAGCTCTCGATAGACATATAAGGCAGTGATGTGAATTTGACTCGAGTCATTGCATGTCAGCCTCAATCTTGAAAAAATAGTTAGGATTTAGGGGACACAGATTTTTGGGACATGGTGCCAGGCGAGGATGGAATCCCATGCATCGGTTATTGCTTTGTGGTTTGGGTTTATTATAGTGACTATCTCAATACCGCCCAAATACGCACTCGTAATACCCGATACGAAGCTGAATATGCGCCATTGTGTGTCAGATATGACAAAGTGATACATCCCAATTAGGTGTGTGCGTAGGTTGCATATGACCACCAGCTGTAGACACAGTGCTGTGCTATCACAGTCTCGGCGCGCCATAGCCCCTTTGTCAACCTGGTGTTGATCTGTCCGGAGAAAGAGTGCCATGGGGTACAGTTCACTGAAGGTCGCTAATCAACACTGTCACCAGCTGGTGCGGGATGGCAAAGCTCCACATCTTTCTTCAGTGCTGGTGGATTGAGAGCATGCAAAGTGCGAGTAGATTGACGATGCAAGGGTGAGGATACTTACACCCTGGCGTTCGCATTTGTAGAAGTTGGCCTTCCTGGGTTTTTGACCATGCCGGAGACAAACTATAGCACATACACCATGTTGCATTCCGAGCACCGGATCAGCGGGAGTGGTGACACTTCATCCATATGATGATGCGATCGAGGGGCCGAGGGGCTTGAGTGGGACATGGACGAACACATGGGGATGAACTAGCTGTTGCAAGCAGAGAGGAAAGAGTGAGGTTGCGTGAGCAGAGAAGGGGGAATGAGTGAGAGAAAATAGACGGAGCGATGAGTGACAATTGGATAGAGCTGTTAAGGAGGAGCGCGTACGGTGAGCTGGATGTGTGGGCTAAACAGTCGAACGTAATTAATGCAGCTAGTTGGTTCACCCCAGGTCGAGCAGTTAATTAGTCACAAGCAGGCGTTTTCTTTCTATTGGTCACCCTGGGGGTGGGGTATAGCAAACTCTAGCAACCGGAAAGGATACCTATGTTTAATGGAATCGTTCTCATTGAAAAGGGGCACCAGAAGTTCAAAAATCAGATCCATATGGCCTCGGGGTAGGAGGAAAGGAATCACTGTTGGCACTCTAGAATTGCGTATATTGGGATGTGGTGCTATACGGATCTTATACGAATATTTGCATGTGTACGCAAATTATATGTGAGTTTTGGTATTGGTTCAGCATGAATCTGAGAGTCACGTGCAGTGAGGATAGGCACTATGTCCCAACGAGCATTTTTGGGATGGGGAAATATTAATATAGTACTATGCTTGGGCCATTTGTTTTTAAAGGTTGCATCAATAACAATGGTCCCAATTTAAGATGTCATTCAATACAGCTTAGGCCTTGTACAATGCTAGACGCTTAGGAGATGCTTAGAAAAATAAACCGGGTTTTTCTGAAGCACCGGTGCCTATTTCTAGAGGAGAGACGCCTAATTAAGCGTCTACCCTGTACAAATAAGCACCGGTGCTTAAGGAAAGCTTGGTTTATTTCTCTAAGCACCTCCCCTAAGCACCTTGCATTGTACAAGGCCTTATCGATAGCACAATACCTTATTTTGTTCAAAAGAGAAGGCACAATACCTAACTGTCTAAAATTGAAATAATGTTTTTTATTTGACTTTCTATTTGAATACAATAATCATATAGTCTGCAGTAGGTTGGCTTCAAACTAATTTCCAGGTGGTATTCTTTTGTAAATTTGTTAAAGACATATCATAAATATCCAGGCAATCTTGGGATTTCCAGCTCCATCATTCTTATTTGATGGCATTCAATTATTTCCGCTGATCTTATTGGGATGGCATGCTCCCATTGCAGGCACAAACTGGATGCCCATCAGGCTGTGTTTGTGATCAGCCACCAAACTGGAAAACCGAGGAACTCACGCTGTATTGCCTTCGAGAAGTAGAGATCCACAACTTGAGAGGAACTGAACATGAAACTGCTCTTATGAAACGGTTATTCCGTTGGGCAACAGTGCTAGAAAAGATGACAGTAACTTTCCATTGCTCAGTCGCTGAAAGCAAGGCCAAGGAGTTCTGCCAGATGCTTCAAAGCTTCTGTAGGCCAGAAATATCTATGAAGGGGCAACGCTTCGCCTAATCTAGTCGTAGCACAGGTAACAATGGCCTGAGCTTGTTGGCAAACTTTATGTGCACTGCAGGGCCTCGCAGAACGCCTTGCCAACTTGTCGCTTGTGTTGGTGCTCGTGCCTGGTGGTCGTTTTGTAGTTGGCATCTTGGTATGAATTGCACTGTTTGTGAACTTCAGAGTTTGTTAGATCCTTTCGAGATGTTGCAGTGTGTATAAGTTGCACTTTATGCATGTGGATGTTGTCCAAAAGGATTTCTCATTCTTCTCTCTTATCTTCTTCCACATATTTTTTTTCTTTAGCAAGCATTTTATCCATCACTTGGTGTGCAGGTGCTCATCGTCGTTCCTGCCTCGTAAAGAGGCTTCACCCTCCTCGTTCTTAGCTGGACTATCGACAAGATATGTGTGCCGTGTACTAGGAAGGACACCTTTATCTTTAACTTTGTTCACCGTTATCTTTAACATCATCAATTTTCCTAATTTTGGAGCTCTCTCGATCAATTGAGGTCTTCAGTTTTAAATTCGGCGCATGATTTTGACTCCGCCCGGTGGGATCCTTTGGTCAGAGCACGGACTTCTTCTCTGGTCGGTTCATACCAGGGCTGAGTGTCGCCTTTGCGGTGGGACAATGTGGGCGAAAGACAAAACAACACGCATGATAGGCCGAAGCGAGTGGTGTGTCGTCAACGCCTGCTGCGAGGCTACTCGCCTTGGGTGTGGGACAGTGTGGGTGAAAGACAAAACAACGCGTGTGATAGGTCGATGCGAGTGGTGTGTCGTCAACGCCTGAGGCTGCTCAAAGGCTTTGAGAGGCTGTGTCGCTCTGGCCGGCGAGCTGGCTGTACTCTACCCACCCCCACGCACAGTGGCGGACTGAGAAATAAAATAGAGGGTGTGCACACTTTAAAAAGATTAAGATCTGTTTTAATTCGCTTGGATGATACATGAAAATCAGCTAATCATTACTACATGGTAAAAATATCCCAAAATTCTGGGCACACCCCGCACAATCCCTGGGGCAGTGTGGAAGAAGCCTAAACCCTAAAACCGCTCCCGAGCTCCTCCCTGTAGTAGGCTGGCCCATTAGCAGCACGCAATGAGCGAGCGCTAAGAGTAGCGATTGCTAAGAGCGATACATAGCATTTCTGCATGGCACCAGCGCTGCTAGGCCTCCATCCTAAGAGCATCTCCAGCCGTTCGCCCCCCAGGGGCTTGAAATAGCGCCACCTGGGGGCGAACCGGCGATAAAATCAGCTTGGGGGCGGCCGGTTTCCCAGCCGCCGCCCCAAGGTCGTCCCAGACATCATTTTTTTAAAAACCAAACTCGGCCGAAATTCGTCCAAATGCAGCAGAACTTCGGCCAAACTAGGCGATTTCATTGATATTTGTACAAAAAACTAACAAACATAATTTAAAACAACTAAAACGACAACTAAAACTACTATTGCGTCGCCGCCGCCGCCCACCTTCTACATGCCGAGTAGCATGTACATCTTGGTGTAGTCGCCGCCGTCGTCGTCGTCGCCGTCCTGCGGGCCGCCGCCGTCCCTGCTGTAGCCCTGACCAGCGTCGCCGATGCGTGTGGGGTTGTTGGATGGCCCAGGCGCCTCCTCGTTGCTGTCGTCAAGGATGAAGACGCTGCCCTCCTCACGGCCGCGGTGCCGAGCATAGATCTCCTCGAGGGCGCGGCGTTGGCGCGCCATCTCCTCGCGGACATAGTCCTCCCGCGCCCATCTGAGGGCGGTCTCGTCGTCGGCAGCCATGTCCTCATGCTCCTTCTTCACGGGGAGCAGCCCCGGCTCGGTCTTCGGCCGGACGAGGCGGAAAGAGGGAGGAGAGGGGCGACCGCCGCCCTCGTTGATGACCGGGGAGCCGCCGTGGGTGCGGCGCACGAGCTGTAACACCCCTGTGTAATAACCACTGTGATCATCTGCTAATAATGCCAAGTCATTCTCATTTGCATTGTTTAGTCACATTGGTTAAAGATTCAAATCAATCCTTCTCTGAAAATCAACTCAAATTCAAAAGTGCAAAATGAAGTTGCTCAAAACCTGTTGGAAAAATGTTTACCTTATAGCAAATAATCCAAAACTATTTGCTGTTAAGGAACACAACATCATCATCAATCCTAGATGGGCTAAAGCATTTTAGCAGAACCAAAACAACACCTAAATTGCCCTATTCATTTTTGAATAAATTCAAAAGGGTTTCCAAAAATGCCCAAACTTTTTGTGGCAGTGCTGGATATTGCATTGTGCTAATGTGAGCAAGTTTCACCTTTTTGCAAACTCATTTGGTAGCTCACAATATTGCAAAAGCCCTGCTGTAAAAAGAAAAAGCAGAAAAGGGAAAAAGAAAAAGGGAAAGGCTACTATGCACTGTCTTAAGTGCACAGTGCCAGAATCCCAGCCCACCAGGCCCATCTCCCTCTCTCTCCATCGCGTTGTCGCCACCGCCGTGGACGAGCGCGCGCGCGCCGGCAGCGCGCCGACAGCGCGATGGCCACCGACGCCCCATCGACGAGGGGATAAGGCCCCGGCCTCGTGCGTCCCCCCTGGTCCTCCCCATTCACTCCTCCCTCTCCCCTCGCTCGCTCCTCCCCTCTCTCCCACCAGATCCGTCGAGGCCGAGCGCCCTCGCCGCCGTTCTCTGTCGCCACCGCGGCCACCGTCATCGCCTCGACCCGCCGTGATGCCGTATAGGTCCGCCATCGTCCTCCTCGTCGTCTGGTGGCCTCAGCTGGAGCTCGGAGGCGCTGCAGCACCGGGCCTCCTCCGATCGCCGCCGCTCTTCTCCGACTCCGGTGACGCCTCTGGAGCTCCTAATGTTTCAAGGGCCACCGTGCGTGCCGCGAGGTGAGCCCCTCTTCCTTCCCCTTCCCTCTGGTTGCTCTCGTACACACGCTAGTTGCTTCCCCCGCAGCGCCCGAACGCGCCGCCGCCCGCGCACGTCGCCGGCGTGTCTCCGTCGACCATTTCGTCACGGGCTGGAGTCCAACGTGCTCGTTGCGTTGCGTAGTACCTCCCACGCCCGTTAGTTTACGCGTTAGCGCGCTGCTGCTGTGTTGCGTCGATCGCCCGAAAAACACCGCCGCCTCCACTCGTCGCCGGCACAGTTCCGGCCACCTTCAAGCCCAACCGACCTCACCACGTGACGCGGCGTCGAGTACTCATTCGAATGCAACGAACCGCACGCGATTTGGTACCATGTGGCGCTTTTCCGAGCGTCTCCGGCGAGCTCGCCGCCGCGGCAGGCCACCGGAGCCACTCCGGCGCAGGCCACCTATGTGGCTCGGTGGGCCCCGCCCCTGGGTCGCTGACCAGTGGGCCCTGGGGGCCCCGTTGACTGGGTTGACCCAGTCAACATGCTAACTAGGCAGCCCCCAGCCACTGACATGTGGGCCCTCATCTATAATTAGTTTAATTAAACCGTTTTAATTAAAAAAAACTAATTAGTTTAGCCTAATTACCCACTGACATCTGGGGCCCACCCCTCTAATTAGTCTGTTAGTTAATTTAATCCACTGTTAAGCTAACAGAGGCTGACATGTGGGTCCCACTGGACCCACAGGTCAGGTTTGACCCTGGTCAGCCGACCTGTTGACTGCTAACGTCATCCCCACGCGATGCTGACGTCATAATCTATTTCTGTTAAATAAATAATTCCAGAAAACACTTTAATCTTTGAAAAATCGTAGAAAATAAATTGTAGCTCGAATCGAAAAACTTTCTACATGAAAGTTGATCAGAACGACGAGACGAATCTGATCGTGTCGTCTGTTTCCATGTCAGAACCCTCTATGTAGGTGAACCTGCAACTTTCCTTCCGTTTCCGGTAGATGAATAGTGCATATACACCGGTTAATAAATCCCACTTTAATCCTATAATAACTAAAATGACTTAGACATACTTTTAGGCAACCCTGCACTGCACGTTAGCATAGCATGCTCTGTGTTGCATTGTTTGCTGTGTATTTATCTGTTTCCTCCCCCTCTTCTCTCTCGGTAGACCTCGACACCGACGTAGCCCCGGAGGCCGACGCAGCTCCGGAGGTCGACTACGCCCGTGACGACCAGACACTTGCCGCAGAGCTTCCAGGCAAGCACCCCCCCTTTGAACATTCTGATATCGCCTATTCTCTTCTCTCTTATGCTTGCATTAGAAGTTGCTGTTGTTACTGTTATCCTATTTCTACTGCATAGCCTGTTTATTGTAACCTGCTGTTGTTACCTACCTGCTTATCCTAAACTGTTTAGCATAGGCTGGGTAGAGACCCATCAGAGACCCCCACTTTGTCCCGACTGCCCTGCTGGATTATCACAAGACCCGATCAACGGGATCGAAGACCAGGCCCCGGCACCGCACATCACTTCCCCCTTAGTTGCTCGACACTACTGGGTTACTTTTGAGTGCCGAGGGTGATACCTCATCAGCACTTCTGATGTTAACCTTCTAGGTTAGTTCATCGGTTATGGTCATCGAGGGTGATTCCTCCTTCTCCACTCCCGATAACGACACTGTCGTGCAACTCCTCAAGAGTGGACCTCGAGGGTGATTCCTCCTTCGTTCACCTTGACGATAACATCAGGTGGAATTCCATCGAGGGTGATTCCTCAGGGTTCCCCTTGGTGTTAGACACACGGTTACTATGGTTACTATGACTTTACACTGAGCCATGTTACTAAAGACGGGTCGGCCCTGAGGGGTACCCGCACGAGCTTAATTGCGAGTGATGTGAAGTCGGGTTGACCTGGAAGGTGCCCGCGAGATAATTACGAGGCGTGGCCGGGCATCCTTAGCCCTTGCCGCAAGTCCTCGAGACGGGGCAACGGGGTCACATCGATCGTGAGTCTCTGCTCGTTACCGCGCGCTCCTAATCCACTATGATTTGGATATTTGATCCGAGGGGCCTCTGGCCTGATAGCACTAACCATCACGTGGGCATAGTATGGGCGTTCTGCGTCGTATACATCAGCCGAAGCTTAATTGACGTCAGCAAGGAGCGACGCGCGCTGGATTGGACTGGTTAAGCCCGCGCTTGTATTAAGGGGGCTAGGTATGCTTCCGGTCGCCCTGGCAATGCATAGGAGTTCCCGGGGCGAAGGCCCAAGACCCCTGGGCGCATAGGTTAGTCCGGCGTGTTGACCTCTCTATTAAGTATTCGGTCGGGTTACGGCGTGTCGTTTGGCCGAGGCTGGGCATGACCCAGTAAAGTGTGTCCGGCCGGAGTTAAGCGAGCGTGGTGGGTAAGTTGGTGCACCCCTGCAGGGAAGAAAACATCTATCGATAGCCTGTCCTACGGTAACGGACACTCAGAGTTGTATCCCGATCGATACAACTAGAACCTGACATTTGAGATGATAACTGGATAGTATGGCTCTGGGATTGCTTTCTCGCAGGGAGTCGAGAAAGGATCTCTGGGCGAGGTTGATAACACTACTATTACTTTACATTATGCTTATCTGCACTCTTCTAATGCTGCAAGACCACTGAAGATGATGAAGATGCTAGTCTTCGATAGGACTAGGCTTTCCCCTCTATTCTGGCATTTCTGCAGCCTAGTCCACATATACAGCCTTCCTTTGAAAATGTTGCATATGTAGTGTAGATCCTTGCTTGTTGAGTACTTCGGATGAGTACTCACGGTTGCTTTGCTTTCTTTTTCTCCCCATATCCATTTGGTGCAACCAGATGACGGAGCCCCTGAGACCGCTGCCCCCGCCGACGACTACCACTACTACCCCGAGGGTGGCTACTACTACGAGCTGGCCGACGACCAGGAGTAGGTTCGGAGGGTCCCAGGCAGGAGGCCTGCGCCTTTCGATCGTAGCTGTTGTTTTGCCCCGCCTTTCTCAAGGCTTGTCTATTTCTGTTTTATATCTGTACTCAGATATCTGATGCTTCCGCTGACGCTTATATGCGAGCTTATGTATTCGAGCCCTCGAGGCCCCTGACTTGTAATATAAAGCTTGTATGACTTTATTTATGTTTTAGAGTTGTGTTGTGATATCTTCAAGTGAGTCCTTAGGCTTGGTCGTGTGCATTTGCGTGTATGGTTAGTGTACGATTAAGCCGGGGGCGTCACAGGTTGGTATCAGAGCCGACTGCCTGTAGGAACCCCCTTTCCAACTCCTTGGCCGAAGTTAAGTCTAGTGGTCCAAAACTGTTTTACTAACTTGGTTGTGTGGCTTACGGGCCCACGTCGCCAACTGGGTGGTATAGGATCTTTTATTCCTCGTCTTTACTCTGGGACTCTGATCTCTCTTCTTTTTGGGTTAAATGAATTTTACTAACGCCGACACTTAGGATCTCGTAAATCTCGATTACCCGAAGAGCTGGATATCTATGCTTAATTCCTTACCATTGATCTGATTAGTCTGATAATCATTTTCCTTTCCATTGTTTTGTTTAACTTTTCTCTCCAAGTTGTCTTATACTTCTCATTGTCATTTGACAATCCTGAATTTCCTATGTTTCAGATGGATCGTTTGTTTCCACCACGCCCTGCGACGCAGCTTGTGCTTCGCACTTGGGCTCGTGATGCCCCTGGTTTTCCAGCTGTCCTGATCGCCCTCCTGACCAGACTGGGCTACCGCTGGTACCCCGAGTACATGGTCTACGAGGATTATCGCGAGTTCAACCAGGAGCAGTACCATGCTGATGTTCGTATCTATGATCAGCACGATGACTCAGACACTGAGCTGCACCTTTTCCATGGTATCGGCGTGACGATTGAGATGGCAGTCCATGATGCTGCCTATTCTGCTGTCGCACGTCTCCGAGGAGAGCACAACACTAGCTTGGATGCCTCTGAGTTCCGATACATTCCGTATGCCCCGGCTGGAGATGCTGCTGGATACTACACAGCTATCTGTGCCCCGTACGAGCGTCGTCATTACGACCCACAGGTTCTGATTCAGTGCACTTAGGCTCTGGATCGCACTGTTCGGGCTCTTGCCGTCGAGTTGTTTGCCACTCGAGCACATCTCTACGATGCTATGACGCAGTTGCTACCAGCTGTTCATGCAGGGATACATCCGGAGCACATCCTTTACCCGCGCAGGACTCAGATGTATGCTGGTATTGATTGGCCTGCTGTTGGAGGTCACACACCTGCACGTGGGCCTCTTCTTTCAGCTCGAGACCGGATTCTGCATCAGAGTGCACATGGAGAGCAGGATCTTTCCGCGACGAACATTCGTCGTCCGCACTTGCAGTTACCCCGTTTCAGTGGTTCTTCCCGACATTGATGTAGCCTTTGCTATGTCGCGTGGTGTACTTCCTTACCGCGTGCCTGCGCGCCGCCTAGCATATCTAGCTTTTAAATTTGCGCCGTTATGCTGTCCGCATGTACCCGACTCTGTGTATGGACCTGTATGTCTTAATTGACTACTGTTAAGTATCTATTACACTGCTTAAATTGTTGTCGTGGCCGGTAAGATGTCACCATCCTCCCTACTCTCGATCGACACTCACCACCATTCCGCAGGATCGGAACCTGACTCTCCTGTATATCCCTGATTCCGAAATATTCTTTGCAATTGACTTTGTGTATTATCACAAGCCACCCTCCTAGAGATGATCAATTCTGCAACCGTTACCTATTCCTTATGGAAATGGGATAAAGTGCAAATGGATTTCATTACTGGCCTTCCCAAGTCACAGAAGGGTCACGATGCTATTCTTGTCGTCGTCGATCAACTTTCTAAAGTTGCACACTTTCTGCCTGTCAAGGAGACTATCACTGCTAGCCAGTTAGCAGAGCTTTATATCTCCAGAATTGTTTCACTCCACGGTATTCCGAAGGAGATCAGTTCGGACCGTGGCGGTCTTTTCACCTCCAAGTTCTGGGAAAGTTTCCAAGAAGCTATGGGAACTCACATTACCTGGAGTTCAGCTTATCATCCCCAATCCCAAGGCCAAGTCGAGCGAGTAAATCAAGTGCTTGAAGATATGCTTCGGGTTTGTGTTATATCGTTCGGTAAGAAATGGGAAGAATCTCTCCCGTATGCCGAATTCTCTTATAACAACAGCTATCAAGCCAGCTTGAAAATGGCCCCCTTCGAAGTACTTTATGGACGTAAGTGTCGAACCCCTCTCAATTGGTCAGAAACTGGGGAACGACCACTTGTGGGACCGGACATTATCCAACACGCCGAAGAACAAGTCCGCATTGTCCGAGAAAATCTCAAGGCGGCTCAGGACCGCCAGAAGAGCAACTACGATCGCAAACGATGGGGTTTGACCTATCAGCCTGGTGATCAATCTTATCTGCGTGTCACTCCTATGAAGGGCACTCGTCATTTCGGAATCAAGGGCAAGCTAGCTCCACGCTACATTGGCCCCTTTCGCATTGTTGCCAGACGTGGACAGGTTGCATCTAAATTGGAGTTGCCGCCGCAATTCTCTCATATCCACGACGTCTTCCATGTGTCGCAGCTTCGTCGTTGCTTCAAGGAATCTCCGCACCGCGCAGTGGATCACGAGATGCTCGAATTGCAAGATGGTCTTTCTTATAAGGAGCATCCGATCCGCATTATCGATGAAGCTGAACGTCGGACTCATCAGAAGACGACCAAGTTCCTGAAAGTGCAGTGGTCGAATCACACTGAAGATGAAGCCACTTGTGAACGCGAGGATCATCTTCGGGAGGAATATCCCGACCTCTTTCCTTCTTCCTCCTGAATTCTCGGGACGAGAATTTCTTTTAGAGGAGGAGAATTTGTAACACCCCTGTGTAATAACCACTGTGATCATCTGCTAATAATGCCAAGTCATTCTCATTTGCATTGTTTAGTCACATTGGTTAAAGATTCAAATCAATCCTTCTCTGAAAATCAACTCAAATTCAAAAGTGCAAAATGAAGTTGCTCAAAACCTGTTGGAAAAATGTTCACCTTACAGCAAATAATCCAAAACTATTTGCTGTTAAGGAAAACAACATCATCATCAATCCTAAATGGGCTAAAGCATTTTAGCAGAACCAAAACAACACCTAAAATGCCCTATTCATTTTTGAATAAATTCAAAAGGGTTTCCAAAAATGCCCACACTTTTTGTGGCAGTGCTGGATATTGCATTGTGCTAATGTGAGCAAGTTTCACCTTTTTGCAAACTGATTTGGTAGCTCACAATATTGCAAAAGCCCTGCTGTAAAAAGAAAAACTAGAAAAGGGAAAAAGAAAAAGGGAAAGGCTACTATGCACTGTCTTAAGTGCACAGTGCCAGAATCCCAGCCCACCAGGCCCATCTCCCTCTATCTCCATCGCGCTGTCGCCACCGCCGTGGACGAGCGCGCGTGAGCCGGCAGCACGCCGACAACGCGACGCCCCATCGACGCCCCATCGACGAGGGGATAAGGCCCCGGCCTCGTGCGTCCCCCCTGGTCCTCCCTGTTCACTCCTCCCTCTCCCCTCGCTCGCTCCTCCCCTCTTTCCCACCAGATCCGTCGAGGCCGAGCGCCCTCGCCGCCGTTCTCTATCGCCACCACGGCCACCGTCATCGCCTCGACCCACCGTGATGCCGTAGAGGTCCGCCATCATCCTCCTCGTCGTCTGGTGGCCTCAGCTGGAGCTCGGAGGCGCTGCAGCACTGGGCCTCCTCCGTTCCCTTCTCCGATCGCCGCCGCTCTTCTCCGACTCCAGCGACGGCTCTGCAGCTCCTAATCTTTCAAGGGCCACCGTGCGTGCCGCGAGGTGAGCCCCTCTTCCTTCCACTTCCCTCTGGTCACTCTCGTACGCACGCTAGCTGCTTCCCCCGCAGCGCCCGAACGCGCCGCCGCCCGCGCACGTCGCCGGTGTGTCTCCATCGACCATTTGGTCACGGGCTGGAGTCCAACGTGCTCGTTGCGTTGCGTAGTACCTCCCACGCCCGTTAGTTTACGCGTTAGCGCGCTGCTGCTGTGTTGCGTCGATCGCCCGAAAAACACCGCTGCCTCCACTCGTCGCCGGCGCAGTTCCGGCCACCTCCGAGCCCAACCAACCTCACCACGTGACGCGGCGTCGAGTACTCGTTCGAATGCAATGAACTACACGCGATTTGGTACCCTGTGGCGCTTTTCCGAGCGTCTCCGGTGAGCTCGCCGCCGCGGGAGGTCACCGGAGCCACTCCGGCGCCTTCCACCTACGTGGCTCGGTGGGCCCCGCCCCTGGGTCGCTGACCAGTGGGCCCTGGGGGCCCCATTGACTGGGTTGACCCAATCAACGTGCTGACTGGGCAGCCCCCAGCCACTGACATGTGGGCCCTCGTCTATAATTAGTTTAATTAAATCGTTTTAATTAAAAAAAATTAGTTTAGCCTAATTACCCACTGACATCCGGGGCCCACCCCTCTAATTAGTCTGTTAGTTAATTTAATCCACTGTTAAGCTAACAGAGGCTGACATGTAGGTCTCACTGGACCCACAGGTCAGGTTTGACCCTGGTCAGCTGACCTGTTGACTGCTGACGTCATCCCCACGCCATGCTGACGTCATAATCTATTTCTGTTAAATAAATAATTCCAGAAAACACTTTAATCTTTGAAAAATCGTAGAAAATAAACCGTAGCTCGAATCGAAAAACTTTCTACATGAAAGTTGATCAGAACAACGAGACGAATATGATCGTGTCGTCTGTTTCCATGTCGGAACCCTCTATGTAGGTGAACCCGCAACTTTCCTTCCGATTTCGGTAGATGAATAGTGCATATATACCGGTTAATAAATACCACTTTAATCCTATAATAACTAAAATGACTTAGACATGCTTTTAAGCAACCCTACACTGCACGTTAGCATAGCATGCTCTGTGTTGCATTGTTTGTTGTGTATTTATCTGTTTTGTCCCCCTCTTCTCTCTCGGTAGACCCCGACACCGACGTAGCCCCGGAGGTCGACGCAGCTCCGGAGGTCGACTACGCCCCTGATGACCAGACACTTGCCGCAGAGCTTCCAGGCAAGCCCCCCCCCCCTTTGAACATTCCGATATCACCTATTCTCTTCTCTCTTATGCTTGCATTAGAAGTTGCTGCTGTTACTGTTATCCTATTTCTGCTGCATAGCCTGTTTATTGTAACCTGCTGTTATTACCTACCTGCTTATCCTAAACTGTTTAGCATAGGCTGGGTAGAGACCCATCAGAGACCCCCACTTTGTCCCGACTGCTCCGCTGGATTATCAGAAGACCCGATCAACGGGATCGAAGACCAGGCCCCGGCACCGCACATCACTTCCCCCTTAGTTGCTCGACACTACTGGGTTACTTTCGAGTGCCGAGGGTGATACCTCATCAGCACTTCTGATGTTAACCTTGTAGGTTAGTTCATCGGTTATGGTCATCGAGGGTGATTCCTCCTTCTCCACTCCCGATAACGACACTGTCGTGCAACTCCTCAAGAGTAGACCTCGAGGGTGATTCCTCCTTCGTTCACCTTGTCGATAACATCAGGTGGAATTCCATCGAGGGTGATTCCTCAGGGTTCCCCTTGGTGTTAGACACACGGTTACTATGGTTACTATGACTTTACACTGAACCATGTTACTAAAGACGGGTCAACCCTGAGGGGTACCCGCCCGAGCTTAATTGCGAGTGATGTGAAGTCGGGTTGACCTGGAAGGTGCCCGCGAGATAATTACGAGGCGTGGCCGAGCATCCTTAGCCCCTTGCCGCAAGTCCTCGAGACGGGGCGACGGGGTCACATCGATCGTGAGTCTCTGCTCGTTATCGCGTGCTCCTAATCCACTACGATTTGGATATTTGATCCGAGGGGCCTCTGGCCTGATAGCACTAACCATCACGTCGGCATAGTATGGGCGTTCTGCGTCGTATACATCAGCCGAAGCTTAATTGACGTCAGCAAGGAGCGGCGCGCGCTGGATTGGACTGGTTAAGCCCGCGCTTGTATTAAGGGGGCTAGGTCTGCTTCCGGTCGCCCTCGCAACGCACAGGAGTTCCCGGGGCGAAGGCCCAAGACTCCTGGGCGAATAGGTTAGTCCGGCGTGTTGTCCTCTCTATTAAGTATTCGGTCGGGTTGCGGCGTGTCGTTTGGCCGAGGTCGGGCATGACCCAGTAAAGTGTGTCCGGCCGGAGTTAAGCGAGCGTGGTGGGTAAGTTGGTGCACCCCTGCAGGGAAGAAAACATCTATCGATAGCCTGTTCTACGGTAACGGACATTCGGAGTTGTATCCCGATCGATACAACTAGAACATGACATTTGAGATGATAACTAGATAGTATGGCTCTGGGATTGCTTTCTCGCAGGGAGTCGAGAAAGGATCTCTGGGCGAGGTTGGTAACACTACTATTACTTTACATTATGCTTATCTGCACTCTTCTAATGCTGCAAGACCACTGAAGATGATGAAGATGCTAGTCTTCGATAGGACTAGGCTTTCCCCTCTATTCTGGCATTTCTGCAGCCCAGTCCACATATACAGCCTTCCTTTGAAAATGTTGCATATGTAGTGTAGATCCTTGCCTGTTGAGTACTTCGGATGAGTACTCACTGTTGCTTTGCTTTCTTTTTCTCCCCATATCCATTTGGTGCAACCAGATGACGGAGCCCCTGAGACCGCTGCCCCCGCCGACGACTACCACTACTACCCCGAGGGTGGCTACTACTACGAGCTGGCCGACGACCAGGAGTAGGTTCGGAGGGTCCCAGGCAGGAGGCCTGCGCCTTTCGATCGTAGCTGTTGTTTTGCCCCGCCTTTCTCAAGGCTTGTCTGTTTCTGTTTTATATCTGTACTCAGATATCTGATGCTTCCGCTGACGCTTGTATACGAGCTTATGTATTCGAGCCCTCGAGGCCCCTGACTTGTAATATAAAGCTTGTATGACTTTATTTATGTTTTAGAGTTGTGTTGTGATATCTTCAAGTGAGTCCTTAGGCTTGATCGTGTGCATTTGTGTGTATGGTTAGTGCACGATTAAGCCGGGGGCGTCACACGAGTGGCGTCTCCTGTGGCTCCGGCTTGACGGGGCGGAGTGCCGGCGATCCGGAGGACAGGGAGCCCGACGACGAGGAGGTCGCCGTTTCCATTCGCCGCGGCGTCCAGGAGCTGCCGCGGCGGCGAGAGAAGGAGGGGGCCGCCGGGTACTCCAAGCGCGGCGTTTTGCCGGACTCGATGTACTCAAGGACGGCCTCGAGGGTACGACCGAGGACGCCCCACCATTGGCGCCTCCCATTGGAATTGAGGCGGCCGTGGGGCTCGACGCCGTTGGTGGAGGCGAGCTGCTCCTCGTGGCGGCGTTCGAAGTACGCCATCCACAGCGTATTGCTGTCGGGGGCGTACCTCGGCTGGTTCCGTGTCTCCGTCGGCAGTGACGACCGGATGCGGGTGATCTTGGCCTGCCGTTCAGCTCAGGTGGGCGCTGGAGGCACAGGGACGCCGCCGGCGCTGAGCCTCCAGGCGCCCGGCACCCGCATGTCCGACGGGGCCGGGTAGTCGGCCTCGTAGAGGAGGCGCGCCTCGTCCTCGTGCAGGTGGTGGCGGCCGAAGCCGTTGGCCGCCTCACCGTCGCCTGGGTACCGCTCGGCCATGCTCTGTGGAGGCGTCGGCGGTGAGAGGTCGAGTGGGGAGAGGGTTCTGTGGCGATCGAGTGTGCGCTCACCGGCGAGGGAAGAGCGGCTTTTATAGCCGGGCGTGGGCGGCGAGAGGACGGCCGGCGTGTGTACGCGTGGCACGCGTGGCGGGAGCTGGCAGGACGCGCGTCGCCGCGTCTTCACTGCGCCGCCCGTGAGGCATTAATGGGGGCTGACCGGCGCGGCAGCCTTTCGCATTGATTCCCACGGGAATCGAGGCGATGAGGACGACGATGGCGCCGCGTCGCTGACTCGGTGGGCCCACCGGCTTTCGCGCCAAAAACGTTTCCCCCGGCGGCCTGGGTCCGCCGACGTCAAATTCGACCCTAACCGACGAAAATTGAGCTTCTGGGGAGCGATTTTGAAAATTGAGCTTCTGGGGAGCGACTTTTGGGGGGAGTGGAGATGCTCTAAGCCCACAATCAAAACGCTTCTCGCCCGGCCATCTGTATAACCTAGTCCCACGGATTTGGCCCTTTCCGCAGTTGCGACGGCGCCACCCTTTTCCCCACCCACGCCTGTGAGTGAGTAGGCGGCGACACCACCTCCATCCACCACCGGCAACGGCGATGGCGGCGGCAACTCCAGCCCCCATTGACGATCTGTGAAATCGCCAGTGTGAGGCTGTGAGCCGGAGCTCCGACGCGCCAAATCCTTCCTCCATGGAGCACTGCGACGGGGAGATCGCCCCGAAGCTTTCCAACGGCGGCCGCAGCGAGGACCGCCTCAGCGCACTTCCCGACGACCTTCTAATCCACATCCTTATCAGGCTGCGCAACCCCGCCGTTGCGGCTCGCACCAGCGTCCTCTCCCGCCGCTGGCGCCGCCTCTGGACGCTACTACCAGAGCTCCAACACATACGCCTCGCCCTCACCGCCCATGAAGCGCCCGCCCTCCAACGCTTGGACGTCTGCTTCAGTGTCGCCAATCACGCCACCCCCGAGTCTGTGGCGGCCTGGCTTCCCATCGCCGCGCGCCGCCTCTCCGGCGATCTGGTCCTCGTCAACGTATCGGGGGGCGAGGCCGGGGAAAGAGACACCCTTGAGCTTCCATGCTTCGAGAACGCCACCAAGATCGTCATCGAACTACTAGTGTATCCTGGCCTCGCGATGCCGTTGTCCGGCATATTCGCCAGGCTAACTGATCTCTACCTGGGTCACATCATGCTCCGTGGTCCGAGCATGCTCGGCGACGTTCTCTCCTCGCCACGCTGCCCGGCCTTACAGAAACTGACTCTCGGTGGTACCGGGCTTCTGAGCAACTTTACCATCCACTCGAAATCTCTCTTGGAAATGAAGCTGATGAATCTGCTCGGCTTGCTGCAACTCACTGTCACTGCGTTGACACTTAAGCTGTTAAATGCGAAGTCCTGCTTTGCTGATGGTTTGGGGTATAATCTGCGACTGCCGGTTGCAAACATTTCCCCCCTCAGCTGGTATCCCTCATGTGGTGGGATGATTATGATCCAATATTTACCCATCTCGGCAAGATGGAAAAACTACAGTGTCTGAGCACCTGCCCTTTTACTGTGGATGCTTTGAGCTCATCCACAGTCTCAGATTCACTCTTATGTATCTGTTGGTGAGTTCATTCTAATGTGAGTTATACCATCATCGTGGAAACTTAAAAGAGTTCAATTTAAGGAATGTGCCACAGGCATCCAAAATTTTCACTTGTTTTTCTGTGGCTTAGTGCATCCAATCGTTTATCGTTCCTAGTAGCATGGCATCCTCTAAGATGCCATTGTTTTTTCTGCCTTTTGAGTAGTTAGCATTGAATTACACACTAGCAGTACTGAGTAAATTGCAAAAAACCATCATAATTGAAGACCCTAATTCACAAAACCGCCACCATTCGTTTTTTTACAAAAAAACCCACCAACATTATGGTGACAGTTTTCAAAAAAACACTGATAGAGTGATTTGCGTCATTTGAGTGGATTCCTAACCGGTGGGCCTGTTGTCAGGTGCCACGTGACCCGTCAGTGCGTTTGCTCCTCTTTCTTTCTCAAGCATTCTTACGAACACCTCCCGTGCGCCGCCGTCGCCGTCTCCATCACTGAGCTCGAGCTGCTCATCCAGGGGTCCGGGCAAGGGCGGCGGCGGCTGATGGTGTCGGACCCGGCGCGAGGTGGCGGCGCAGCCATAACCCGTAGCCGGCGAGGTGGCTGGCCGTGGCCGAGCCGGGCCGCGCACGCGGCTCTGTCCGCAGCCGGCAGCGAGCGCTGCGTGGACCAGGATACGGAAGGAGGAGGGGAAGCACGCGGGGAGGAGCTGGAGGTGGCTGGCCGCGGTCGGCGCGAGGTGGCCAGTCGTGGCCGAGCCGGGCTGGACCTTCTCATGCCCAGGAGCTGCCCGACGACGCCTGCGAGGTCGCGGAGTGGAGGAGATGGCCGGCGGGTGGCGGTTGGCGAAGTGGAGGGCGGCTACCTGCGTCGCCATGCTCTCTCTCCCTCCTCTGTGCTCTCTTGTAGGTTGCGCCGCCCTCGCATGGAGCTCGTGGCCAATGGCCAAATCTCACAACGCCGTCATGTCAGCTAGCCCCACCATGGCCTTCTCCCTCTTCGCACCTCAGGAATTGGACTAGGACGTGCCGAATCGGCCGTGTCATGGCCGTAATCTCCAACTCTGACCACCCATCGCCACCGCCCGAAATCGAACTCCGACGAGCCCCAGCCCTCGCCGTCGCCACAAGAGGATTCGTATTGAAGAGCCGATGCCACAGGACATCTTCACGACGATCCCCGCGACCTCCTGCCACGTCCCATCGTCGCCCTGCTCCGGCAGCCGTCACCGCGCTCCAAGCAACCGTCCTCGAGCTCCCCTGCCACCCCAGCGTTTGACTACAAGCTCCTCGTGAGCTCGTCCTTCCCCCTTTTCCCGCTCTCCCGAATCTCCTGGCAAGAACCCGTGGCTGGGACGACGCTCGCGAGGACACGGTTCTTTCATGTCTGTGAGTTCGTGTTGGACAGAGGAGGAAGAGGGGTAGGGGAGAGGATGACGTGTGGGCCCTACACTAGTCTAATATTTGAGACAAATGGTGTGAGTTGTTTTCATGCCACGTCATTACTTATGGTTGGACCCAGCCGTCAGGTTTCGCATTAAACGGTTCTAATCGATCGTTTAGTGTTTTCTGAAAACTGTCACTGTAATGTTGGTGGTTTTTTGAAAAAAAATGGTGACAGTTTTGTGAATTAAGATCCCGAATTGTGGTGGTTTTTTTAATTTACTCAGCAGTACTAGTATATGGTTATCCCTTATCATGGGGGCACATGATCTCGGACTTGATAGCATAAAAGAACTATTTCTTGTTTGTTATGGACTTTGTAAACGAGATGTTTATGTCCTTTCCGTGTTTCCAACTATAAATAATCATTTTTGTGACTTCCTACGAATCTTTAGAAGGACATTAGTCACCAACAGTACCTGATGGAAGACATTGTAAGGCTCCCAGACATCACATTCATGTCCCTGGATATAATTGAAAATGAGCATTCCTTTGGAGCCAGTTCATTCCATGTTCTCAGGATGTGTACTGGTTTGAGAAAGTTGTCTCTTACATTTTGTGACACAACTAGGCACCCTGAGGTAATACTATCCTTACCTTTTGTTTATCTAATATCTGAGTATACATTTATATTTCAGCACACCTATGCTTGAGCTGCTAGTTGCCCTACACTAGGCTCTGGTCTGATACCCTTCGCTCCAAATTATATCTGTGGCAAATATATGGCTTACGTATCTCACATTGGCATTGCATGTTACTTGTGTTGCTAACTTGGTAATAGGTTTCATTTTTAAAGATTGTTAGTCTGTTGGAAATGAGGAAAGCTACTGGGAATCATTCAGGATTTCGTTTCCAACAAAGAAACGAGATACCTCCTTCATTTTCTTGCACTTTTTCTAGATTGTTCTGAGATGACCTCTATCCAGAGGCGCGTGATCCTGTGATTGTTAGTTTAGGTAAAGTGGGGTTGGCAGGGGAGCAGATGAGTGTTGCAAGGCGGGCAGGTCAGTGGCAGCTCAGGGAGAGAGGTGGGGGCAGCGATGCTCTAGTGGGGAGCGGTTGGAGCTGGAGGACAGTGTGACAGCTATTGGGGAACGTTGCATGGGAAACAAAACTTTTTTCTACGCACACGCAAGATCTATCCATGAAGATGTATAGCTACGAGAGGGGAGAGTGTGTCTACGTACCCTCGTAGACCGTAAAGCGGAAGCGTTTATCAACGCGGTTGATGTAGTCGTACACCTTCACGATCCAACCTATCAAGTACCGAACGTACCGCACCTCCGCGTTCAGCACACGTTCAGCTCGATGATGTCCTCGCCTTCTTGATCCAGCAAGACGGGCGAAGTAGTAGATGAGTTCCGGCAGCACGACGACGTGATGACGGTGATGGTGAACTTGTTCCGCAGGGCTTCGCCGTGCACTGCAGAAAAACTAGACGGAGGATGAAACCGGGGAAAGGGGCGCCGCACACGGCTTGTGTATTGTCGTGGGTTGTGTGGCGCCCCCTCCCTCTCATATATATAGGTGGGGGGAGGAGGGGCAGACAGGGTGCGCCCCAAGGGTGGCCGCCGGCCCCCTTGGGCGCTTGCCCTATGGCGCGCCCCCACCCTTCCTTTTCTGGTGCCTGGGAGAAGGCAGGAGGGGATGGCCCCCTCTCCCTTTTTCTCATGTGGGAGAAAAGGCAAGAGGGGCTAGCCCTCTTCCTTTTCTTCCCTAGGGCCGGCGCCATGAGGTGGAGGCACACCAGCCCCATGTGGGCTGGTGTGCACTCCCTCGTTTGCCCGTTTGGCCTATTAAACTCCCGGGGCCTCCCGGAACCCCTTCCGATGATCCGATGACTACCCGATACATTCCGAAACATTTTCGATGATCAAATAGTGTCGTCCTATATATCAATCTTTACCTCCGGACCATTTCGGAGCTCCTCGTCATGTCCGTGATCTCATCCGGGATTCCAAACAATATTCGGTCACCAACTCACATAACTCATATAATACTATATCGTCAACGAACGTTAAGCGTGCGGATCCTACGGGTTCGAGAATGATGTAGACATGACTGAGACGCCTCTCCGGTCAATAACCAATAGCGGGACCTGGATGCCCATATTGGTTCCTACATATTCTACGAAGATCTTTATCGGCCGAACCTTTATGACAGCATACGTAATTCTCTTTGTCTGTCGGTATGTTACTTGCCCGAGATTCGATCGTCGGTATCTATGTACCTAGTTCAATCTCGTTACCGGCAAGTCTCTTTACTCGTTCCGTAATATATCATCTCGTAACTAACTCCTTAGTCACTTTGCTTGCAAGCTTCTTGTGATGTGTATTACCGAGAGGCCCCAGAGATACCTCTCCGATACACGGAGTGACAAATCCCAATCTCGATTCACGCCAACTCAACAGACAGCTTCGGAGATACCTGTAGAGCATCTTTATGATCACCCAGTTACGTTGTGACGTTTGATAGCACACAAGGTATTCCTCCGGTACCCGGGAGTTGCATGATCTCATGGTCGAAGAAATATGTATTTGACATTAAGAAAACAGTAGCAATAAACTGAACGATCATATGCTAAGCTAACGGATGGGTCTTGTCCATCACATCATTCTCCTAATGATGTGATCCCGTTATCAAATGACAACTCATGTCTGTTGTTAGGAAACTTTAACCATCTTTGATCAATGAGCTAGTCTTAGTAGAGGCTCACTAGGGACACGGTATTTGTTTATGTATCAACACATGTATTTAAGTTTCCGGTCAATACAATTCTAACATGAATAATAAACCTTTATCATGAATAAGAAAATATAATAATAACAACTTTATTATTGCCTCTAGGGCATATTTCCATCAGCAGCTCCCACCAAGTGTGCTAAAAACCGCGCTAGCTTCATCCCTATACCAAAAGCTATTCCAGCAGCTTGTGTGCGGTTTTGGCCGGTTCAATTCAACCTGTGGTTGATAACCCACCCATGGCTCCCACTAAAAATGTAAGGCACTAATTTGGACTGTGCAGTGCATGGCAGGCTAAATCTTGATAAAATAGTTAGGGTTTACAAAATAATATTAATATAATAATTTGGTTGGGACATGTGTTTTAAGAGATTGCATCAATATGTGATAACAATGGCCTAAGGCCAATTTAAGATCTATTTGCTGTCTAATTATTAGAATAAGTTTTTCTTTTGACATTCTATTTGCATAGAACAACCATATACCCTGCATCTATAGTCGATTCGCTTCAAACTCTTTTTATAAATTTGTTACGTGTCAGAAGATCAGTGGCGTTGCAAGCCGTCAGATCTGACGCCATCGAGCGGCCACTCTTTTTACAATAAAGGTCGTGTTGTAGAATTTTTATGCAACAGAGATCGAGTTGCTGAAAACATTTGCAATAAAAATTATGTGGCAGAAATTTTTGCAACGGAGACTGTGTTACAGAAATGCCGCCGCGGCCGTCGTTAATCGCCGTCGTTTTGCAACACCGCCGCGGCCACCGTTCGCAGCACCTAACATCCCGCATGGGCGCTAGCGATGGCTGGCCTGCAGTAGCGGCAGCTTCCCCATAGCAACGCAATGTGGCAGCAAAGGTACGGTAAAGCAACTTCGCACGGCGGCGAGGCTACATAATTGCAGGGCCATGACTCCATGAGTGAGTGCTCGAGGGAGAAGCAGTGGAGAATTGTAGATGGATAAGTGGTGGGCGGTGACTCGCAAAAGGATAGGGATGCTCTGATTGAAGCTGGATATTTCTAGAGAAAGGTGGGACCAGAGGAGCACAAGACCGTTCGATCCACGTATAATCCGACGGTTGTGCGCCAGACCGATGCATTGGTTGGATCAGCTGGTTGGAGGGAAGCTTTTCCCAATTTGTTAAAGGGCATATCTTAAATATTCAGGCAGTCTTAGAATTCCCAGTTCCATAATTCTTATTTGATGTCACTCATCATATGTGTTTAGCTTATTGAGCTGATGTGCTCCTTGTTTCAGGCCCGAACTGCGTGCCCATCGGGTTGTGTTTGTGATCAGCCACCAAACTGGAAAACGGAGGAACTCGCGCTGAATTGCCTCCAAGAAGTAGAAGTCTGTAACTTGAGGAACTGAACATGAAGCTGCGCTCCTGAGACGGTTATTTGTTTGGGCAACAGTGCTAGAAAAGATGACAGTAACTTTCCGTGGCTCAGTCGCTGAAAGCAAGGCCAAGGAGTTCTGCCAGATGCTTCAAAGCTTCTCTAGGCCAGAAATATCTATGAAGGGGCAACATTTTGCCTAATCTACTCATACCAAAGTTTACCATGGACCGATCTTGTCGGAAACTTCAGGTGCACCGCAGGGCCTCCGAGAACGCTTTGCAAGCTTGTTGCATGTGCTGGTGCTGGTGCCTGGTGGTCATTTTGTAGCTCTCATCTCGGTATAAATTGCACTACTTGTGAACTTCAGTGTGTAAGTTACAGGATATTTCCTTCAGACATGTTGCAGGATGTATAAGTTGCACCCTTTGCACGTGGATGTTGTCTGAACTTCCAGTTCTTGTCACCATCAGAGCTTTAATCATTTGTATGTTGTACACAACCCAGTGGCCGAAGTTCAAATATAAGCGGTATGAGTGCGGGTGAAGTTCAGACATAAGCAGTATGAGATCTGTGAAAAAACTGGAGTAGTTATTTTTCAGGCGTGTAATCAAGCCTGGAGCGAGGTTTCGATCTCAGCCGCGAACCGCTCCATGGCCGTCCTCGGCAGCATGACCGGCACGGCCACGGCGTCCTCCCCGTCACCGTCCTTGACGGCCACGAAGAACGTCCCCCCGAGATGCACCTGAGACGGCCCGCCATACACCGGCTCGCCCCACCCGAAGTCCACGCGGTGGAACCCGACGTGCCGGAGGTCGGAGAGGAGGAACATGTTCGGCGAGTCGAACGGCGGCGGCCCGTGCAGCGCCAGCATGTCGGCCGCGGACCGCACGTGCGCGGCGGTCGCCTTAGCCTTTTGTATCATCTCCACCACGTCGCCCAGCGAGCTCCCGCCCATGTCGTCGGTGGGCGCCGCCGCTCTGAGCGGCACGCACGCGTTGCCGTAGTATCCCGTGGGGAGCCGCAGGGCGGCGTTCCTCCTGAAGCTCGCGATGATGCCGAGCCGCGCGATCTCGCCCGCCGGGAGCGCGAGCGTCACCGTGCGGGCTCGCCAAAGGAGCGCCGCGAGGACCTCGAACGTCGTCGCGGCCGGCGCACCGTGGAGGAGTTTCTTCAGCGACGCGATGTCGGCGAGCCGGAAGACGAATGAACGCATGACGGTGTCGTCGCTTCCGTGGGCCGGGAACGGCAGCGGCGGCGTAACGTCGTGCTTGATGTGCGGCGCGTCGAGGAGGCCACGGGACCAGGAAGGCACGACGGCCGGCGCGGGGAGCCTTTGGGCGAGGTCGGCGACGGCGGACATGAACAGGTAGACTCCCGCGGCGTCGCACATGGCGTGGTTGATGCGCATGCCGAAGACGAAGCCGCCGCAGAGGAGCCGCGTGACCTGGATCACCACCAACGGCCAGGTGAGCACACCGCCGCTAGAGCAATCCACGTCGAGGAGGAGCTCATCCATGCACGGGAACGGCGGCGTCAGCCCCTGGCCACCACCGTCAGCCTCCTCGAGCTCCGCCAGCTGAACGTCGGCTTCGGCCTCCGCGAACAGCATGCCCTCGCCGGTGCAGTCCACGACCAGCTTGCCACCTTCCACCTCCCTGAAGCGCCCGGCGAGGGGGTAGTAGTGCACCAGCGCCTCCGACAGCGCTCGGCCGATGACGTCCACCGGGTCGTCGTCGCCGCGCGCCGGCCCGCCACGGTAGACGAAGACGCCGGGCATGAGCACCCTCAGAGACTCCTTGCTGTCGATGTCGGAGAGGCGCTTTGTCTCCTGGGGTGTCGGTGAGGCCGGGACGACGAGGACTGGTACTTGCCGGCGCACCTCGAAGGTGAGCGTCATTGCACCCCGCGTGCGTGTGTACCTGACTCTGTTCTGTAGGTCAGATGCTCTGTGTTTTTGAGGTGATCGCCTGATGCTGAATCTTATAGAGGATCTCTCGTCGTCACTACTGTATTTCGACTCGATCAGCATGCGACCACGAGCACAAAAGTTTCTGCAAGTGCACGCAGCACGCAAATGCTTCTGCAGTGGAATTAGGTACGCATTCGCTAGCCCTGATTTCTCTTACTAATGGAAATTGGAGAGGAAGGCCTTTTTGCTCAAAAAAGGGTACGCATTACTGGCAGTGCGGTAGTTCATGTATTAATGGGGAGTATAAAACTCTTTATGGCTCAATAATTGTAAAGAAAAAGCATGTTGACCTCGGAAAAAGCATGTTGATCGTCTGGACTGGTCCTTCTTGAGGTTGGTACTTCAACGTCGGGGCTTTGATGACAGATGGTGCTCTTGGATCATGCAGTTGGTACGATCTAGTAGGACTGCGATCAATATCAATGGCGAGGTGGGGCCTTTCTTCACGTCCTCTGCGGGAGTGAAGCAAGGCGACCCGATATCTCCTCTCCTCTTCAACCTCGCCGTTGACACTCTGGCAGGCATCCTGGATAAAGCTAGGACGTCAGGCCACATATCAGGGGTTGTTGGCCATCTGATCCCGGGGGGTGGGGTCACCCACCTCCAATATGCGGACGACACCATGATTATGGTGGAAGGGTCGGCCTTGACATAGTGAATCTTAAGTTCCTGCTCCTCTGCTTTGAGGCTATGTCGGGACTTAAGATCAACTTCGATAAGAGCGAGGTCATCATTATAGGATTCCCGGCTGACGAGCAGCAACGGATTGCGGATAACCTGAACTGCAGACTGGCATCATTTCCGATCACGTACTTGGGTACGCTGATGGCCGACTCGAAGATACTAATGAGTGCCTTCGATCCCTTGGTAGAACGGGTGGCGTCGCGGGCCGAGCCTTGGCGCGGACAATTTACGTCCAAGGGGAGTAAATCGATCCTTATTTCTGTTAACCTTGCGAGTCTCCCCATGTTCTTGATGGGGATGTATATCCTACCGCAGGGCGTCCATGGCTCCTTCGATAAGGAGCTCGCGAGGTTCTTCTGGACGGCCGCAGACGGCCGTCAGAAGTTTCACATGGTCAAGTGGACTGATATCTGCAGGCCCAAGGACCAGGGTGGTCTGAGCATTATGGCGTCCCGTCGCATGAACATTGCACTTATGCTGCGTTGGGTATGGCGCATCATGCGCGGCGAGGGAGGGTTGTGGCTACGACTGATTCAAGCAAAATATCTAAGGGGTGAACCCCTCCTGGCGTGCTCCCGGTCGAACGGTTCCCAGTTTTGGCGATCTATCCAAAAGATCAAGGAGGATATCCGTCTTGGGATTTCCTTCACTATAGGTAATGGGGACGGGACCCAATTCTGGTTAGATCCATGGATGGGTACCGAGACCCTCAGGGTGGGCTTCCCTACCCTATTTTCTATATGCACGGACCCGTCTGTCCTCGTTTCCGCGGCGTCACGTTCAGAACAGTGGGATATCCGGTTCCGCCGGATGTTTGGGCAGGCAGAGCATGCTGAATGGACTAGACTGTTGCTGCTCTGCCACCAGTGTTGCCGGATTATCCGGACACTGTATCGTGGCGGCTCTCACCTTCGGGTGAGTTCTCCGTCAAATCCGCCTATAAGGTTCTAGGCCGCCTCCCTGTTATCCCTTGGCTAGCCAACTTGTGGAAGGCCCCCATGCCCATGAAGACAAAGACCTTCGTTTGGCAGCTCCTTTGAAATCGCCTCCCTTCGGGGACCGAGGTGCTCAAGCGATAGGGTCCGGGTGATGGACTATGCCCTTTATGCAGAGTTCCTGAGACTGCGGCCGATATCATATTATCGTGCACGGCGGCTCAGGTCCTTTGGCAGTTTGTCCGTGAGGCACTAGGGCCCGACTGGGAGGCCCTGGATCTCGTGGACTTCCTCCAGGCCAGGGCTACAATGCCAGGACGACACCGCCGCATATTCTGGCTGATCTTTGATCTTTGCGGCCATGTCATGGACTCTTTGGACGACTAGAAATAAAATGGTGATTGAGAAGGTGTTCCCGAGGCAGGTGTCTGACTCTTTGTTCAAATCCCTTGCGTTTCTGCAGCAATGGCACCCGCTTACTAGGCAGCACGACCGCGATCGTCTAGACACCATGCTGGATGCGCTCGTGGATTCGGCACGTCGACTTTCGTCATCTTGGTGGCCTTGTTTTTCTTTTCTCTTATGTTTCTCTTTGGGCATTATTGTGTTGTTGCCCCTGCCGTCGCCTTTATGGCTTATCTGGATGTTGGTTGTATGGATCTTTGCTTTACTTATAAAGCGAGGAAAGCCTATTTCGAGCCAAAGCTCCTCGATGCCATTTTCAAAACACCATTTGCTATAATACAAAAAAATCATCTTTTTGTAAGCACACATACACATGTATACTACGTATGTGCAAAATTTCATAACATTTTACTTTCATATGTGGCGTACAAAAAAAAGGACAATTTTGTATTTTCAAATGGGCTGATTTTGTTGTTGTTGGGCTGGATTTTTTTTCTGCAGAGCTTACTAAGTACAAAAAAATATTGACTAAAAAACTAATTGCAATTTTTTTCAAACAAAGTTTTATGGATCCGTAGTGAACATGCACAAGTTTTCAAGGATTTTTTTAACTTCTAAATATGGTTTTTGATTTTCTTGAAAATACCGGCCTCCTTGGTGCCCAAACACCATAAGCACGCACTCATGTTGATCTTGTCTGGTTTTTTTTCTTTGAAAAGGGGCACTTTATTACTTAAAAGATTTAAGCATTACACCCGGCCTCTGCATAACTAAGATGCACACAGCCAAACAAGGTCCTCTCACACAAAATAAAAAAAAGGCGAATTACAACGAAACATGTAGAGTCCGTATAACGCCTAAAGTGGAGGGGGGCCAATCCTTAGATCATGCTGCCACCCATGTTGGGTAAAACAATCCCTCGCCGTAGCCTCCAATCATGTACACACCTCCGTAAATAGGTCTCGATTCTCCACACATTATAGAGAGGACCATAAACGAAGAGTCCCGGTACATCTGTAGATAACCTGCAACAGAGAAGTACTCTTATCGTTAAAAACCTTATCATTTCTACATAGCCAAAGCGACCAAATAACGGCAAGCGCTCCCACCCTGAGAAGAGTTCTAAACTTGTGATCAATCCCATGTAACCAGTTGCCAAATACATTAGCAACACTACATGGAGGATACAAGTCAGAAGCTATTTGGATGACTGACCATATAGAACGAGCCAATTTGCATTCGAAGAATAAATATTTTATTGTCTCCTCATGGTGACAAAATCTTGTCTGTTAGTCTAGTTTAATGTAGATAAATCCGCCTGACTAATGATTGCCTCTCATACTCCATCTTACGTTCTTGTACGTTTATACACTAAAGAAAGATTTTAAAGCACTTCAACCCAACAGAACTAGGCAAAATGGACAAAACTGATCTCGAGGCGCAACTATTTCACAAACTAAACCGTAGGCAAAACAAATTCACCCAGCTAACCCTATTTGTAGCGCCCGATAGGTCGGCGCTGCACTACACTGAGTAGCACTTGACTGACAAGCGCTACACTCCTGGCCAGCATGGCACCCCGGGGCTGGACCGGGCCCCACCCCTGGTTGTGCAGCGCCTAGGTGAAAGAAGCTGCACTACCTTGTGCAGCGCCTAGGTGAAAGGAGTTGCACTACCTTGCCTGTTTGAAATCTTGCTTCAGAGACGGTGGTCCCGTTTGTTCTCGTGCATAATCGCTGAATTATCAACGATCGAGGAGATCTCTACTGGAGCTGGAGGAAGTAGAGCTGGTGCATTGCTGCTTGTGAGTGTCGTGTTGATCAGTATCTAGTGTCCATATGCACGTCTTAATTGTACAATAGCATCTAAGTGTTTCGTCTATCATTGCAACAGATGCAGGGAAAGCTGCGGGTTCTTTCACCTTCTTGTACCTGTTAGGGAGGTGACCTTCCTCAGGTTCTGTAAACAGTTGGGTGAGGGTTTATGGGCTGTATTGGATGTATCCATTGATGGGTTGGTGATGGAGCAAGGCCTAGCTGTGGCATCCACCATTGCAAATATGAAGTGCCGGAGGCTGCCTTCTGGTTGTGTGGTGCAAGATACCCCCAATGTGATGCGGAGCATCCTAAAATCATCCCCATGGACCTACCTACGTCTCCCACGACACCACTTGGACCTATGACAAGAGCTCGAGCAAAGGCTATCGAAGATAAGATGAACTCGCTCCTCTCCGAACTACCACTTTCTACATATGAGACATGGCTACTACCTCAAGCGGAGACCCTATGCGTGATCAGGTACTTGGAGGAAAGCCATGGAGCAGCTACACCCAACGGACAAGACGGCGAGGACACCAAGTACAAGGACCAAGAGAAAGTGCTGCCAGGAGTTCTACAGCCACCGGACGACCGGACTCCCCCGGACGTCCGACGCCTGAAGCACCAGCCCGCCAGCCAAGTCTCAGCCTATGATCGCTACAGCGGCCGGACGACCGATGCGGACCGGACATCCGCAACCGGACGATCGAGCTCCTCCGGACGACCTGCGTCACATCACAGAACGGAAATCCGAGACCTCCGGACGACCGACGACCGGACGACCGACCGCCTCCGGAAATCCGACACCGCTTGATCAGAGCCAAAACGCCGGACGTCCGACACCTACCGGACGACCGGACCCTCGCGAGCCATCGGACGTCCGGTAGCTGCCGGACGACCGACGCCTGTCTGCGCACAGTGTGTTGGGCCGAGGCCCATGTACCCCTTCGTGACCCTAGACTATATATACTCCTCCTCCTCCCTCTTTCTAGGGTTAGCATAGGTTTAGCTCATTTGAGAGATAGAGCTTTGCTCATCCATTCGGTTCTACTCCATCGAGAGACTGCAGCCTCTATGGAGAAGATCCATCGATTAGATTCAAGACCCCTCACGGGAAGACCCCTCAAGACCTCCTCTCGGAGAAGAACTCGCTACCGATTGTATCGTCCTTTGTTGCATTTGCATCTTGTATCACTCTTTATGTTCATGGATCTAGCACATGTGTGATCTCTCCCGTTGATTTGAGTGTTTCCCCTCGTGTTCTTCGTGTTCTTCATAGGATCCCCTCATTTTCGTGAAAGATCGGCCTTAGGGTATCCACCCTACATCATCTTGGTATCATGAGCCTAGGTTGATCACGAATTTGGAGCCCCTACCCTTGTTTTCTAGCCTTGTTTTGTTGATTTTGTCCCAATTTTGAAAATCCCCCACCAAAAATAGCCCCAATTTTTTTTGTGATTTGTTGGTTTTGATGAAGTTTTGTTGGATTTGATCCATGGATTTTCTTTGCCACGAGTGGATCTAGCTTTTCCCCATCATCTCCACCATTTCCATCCACAAATTCATACAATTTTGCCCCTCCACCACGAACCCTAGAAGTTCATCCCGTGCCCGAAATCGCCCAGGCACCGGACGTCCGACAACCACCGGTCATCCGACCACCACCGGATGTCCGACATTTCCTGACGAAACTGGACTTTGTTCAGTCCCACCGCTCCACTTCCACTTCCGCATACGCACTTCCATACCACTACATCGCTTTCCGCAACCACCATCGCTTGCCCGCTACCAACCCCGACAATTTTTGCTTCATTTGGTCTTTGTGAATTTGAGTTGCGGTTTCCATTTCCTAATGTGTTTCGGCTACTTAGGGACGGTTCGACGACATCACCGCCGCTCATCCTCATCATCGACCACGACCACATCATCATTATTCGTACTTGCTTACACATGACAAACCATTGACGGTAACCTCGACGACACTTCGTGTACTCCTTACCATTGCATTGATAACCCCATAGCCCATTTTGCGTACCTTTCCTATCGAGACTAGCCTTTGAGTATTGCCGGCAACGTTACTTGTGCACATCAGTGGTCATTGCATATATCACATCATTGGTATACATATCTTGGTATCATCTCTTGTGTCACAAGGTTGTCATCGCAAATACCCAATAGCTACCTTGGTTCGTCAAGTTTTGCATGAGAAAGAGCTCAAAAGAGAAAGAGCCAAACAAGCTTTTAAGCAAAAGAGAAAGATAAGCAAAGAGCTTTCAAGCAAGAACCATAGCATCATACTACATTAAGATTGTCATACTCGATCATCTTGGATCATACCACCGGAACACCATACATATAGCATACTTGGGATAGAAGTCGTTGCATTTTTGCTTTGTAGGTAGTGCACAAGTCTCATATCCGCCTATAGTGCAATCGTGCTAGCGTCTCTCTAGCGTTGTGCAACAAGAGCATTTTCCGTGGATTCCACATTTTGAGCTCATTTTTGGTTGCACGACCCCATCTATCTTTCCGTGTGTGTGTTTCCGTGTGCCACATTTTGCTTGGTCTACTTGTTGCATTTGCAAATTTGTGAATCTTTTCCAACATTATTGAGTCTCACTAACAATTGCATAAATTTTGTCCACCATCCTAACCAAGATCCACCAAAGGCTTTATTTGTGTAGGTGTGAGAAATTGACGGGAACCGGTACCAATTGTGATATTTCCTTGTTACATCATTGAGTGACCTTTGATCCATTTTCAACATCGGTCAAGGTACATTTGGTATAGTTCTTCTCTTTCTTCCACTCACACATTTACTTGGAATGATGGATAGGCCAAGTACTTCTACCAACACACTCTTCATAGAGCAAGATGAGGACCCGAACAACTACGTCACCAAGAACCACCTCTTCGGTGCACAATGAGCTTTGCATCAAGAACAACAAGCATTGAGCGACCGCATCGACAACCTCGCCACCGACTTGCGAAATTCCGAGCAACGTACAAGAGACTACTTCGACAACAAGCTCGATGAACAAAATCAAGAGAGCAATGCAAGAATGGACGAGATTCGTGCCTTGTTGGTCAACCGCTCTTCTACCACTTCATCATATTCAAGGCGGAGCCACTCGAGTCGACATTCCTACGACACCATCTCCGGCTCAAGTACACCGACATCGAACACTCTTCGTCAAGCCACGCGCCAAGACCGTCAAGCAAACCGCAATCCTCTACACAGCAATGATCCACAAGAGCAACTTGAAGAGCAAGAACGTCGTCATCATCTCAATCAAGCTACCCTTGCGCAAGCACAAGATAGGCAACGCCAACACCAACAAGAGGAAGCACAAGAACGCCAACGACTACGAGAGCAAATGCAAGAGCACCAACGCCAACATCAAGATGAGCAAGATGCCGAAGCTCTCCGTCAACAACAACAACGACGTGAAGCACAAGCTCTTGAGCCGCAGTGTGCACTCCGCGACACCAATCGTGTCGTCGCCGCCCGTAACCGACGTGTTCGAGAAGAAGAAGAAGCACTTCGCGAGGAAGTCCAAGAGCGACGACATCAAGCATGATTGCAACGACAAGCTCCACAAGCTCCTCCACAAGTTTGCCATGAGCAACAAGACAATGGAAATCCTCCATGCCAAGAGCAACTAGAGGGTGACAATCCTCCACGTCAAGGGCGTCATCACCCCCGACCCAAACACAATGAAGAGCAACGCTACGGCAAGCTCAAGTTCACCATGCCCAAGTTCACCGGAAGCAATGATCTCGAAGAGTATCTTTCATGGGCATTGAAGGTTGACAAGATCTTTCGTTTACACAACTATGAGGAAGAGAAGAAGATCGCCATGGCATCCCTTGAGTTCCAAGACTACGTCCTCATTTGGTGGGAGCAAGTCATTGAACGCCGTGAGGCAAGAGGTGAACCACCCATCACTACTTGGGCGCAAATGAAGGATGTCATGAGAGCGCGCTTTGTGCCAAACTACTACAACCGCGACCTCTTCAAAAAGTTACAACTCCTCAAGCAAGGAACAAAGAGCGTTGAAGAGTACTACAAGGAAATGGAGATTGCCATGATACGAGCCAATGTCACGGAAGATAATGAGCAAACTATGGCACGTTTCTTGAATGGACTCAATCACCCTATCAAGAAAATCGCCGACTTCCAACCTTACTCCAACCTCATCGAGCTAGTGCATCAAGCCACCAAGGCGGAACGTAAAGTGCAAGATGACTTCAAGTACGCCAAGTACTCTTCCAAGAACTACGGCTCCAACAACCAAGCTTCAACGACTCCAACACCTTCTACCTCAACCAAACCTTCTACAAGCAACGGCGACAAGTCAAGTTACAAGAAAACTTCGACCACCTCAAGTCGTCCTCCTACCACAAGCAACTTCAAGCCGAGAGCTTCATCATCTACAACTCCACCGGATGAGACCATCAAGACAAGTTCCATCAAGTGCTTCACATGCGGCGGCCAAGGCCACAAGTCCTTCGAGTGCACAAACAAGCATACCATGATCCTCAACGATGATGGCACCTATGACTCCATGAGTGAAGAGGAAATGGAAGCCCTTGAGCAAGTGGCCATGCACCAGCGTGTGAATGAGGATGAAGATGATCAAGTCTTTTGTGACGAAGATTCGAGCCCCGCCCTCGTTGTCTCCAAATTCTTAACACTTCAACACCAACAAGACGAAGACCAAAGATGCCATATCTTCCACACCAAGGTGGGCATCAGTGTAAGGTCCGTGAAGGTCATCATCGACGGAGGAAGTTGCCATAACTTGGAGAGTGAAGAACTATGCTCCAAGCTCCAATTGGTCAAGATGAAGCACCCTCACCCCTACAAGGTCCAATGGCTTAGCGACTCTGGCACTATTCAAGTGGAACACATGGTTCAAGTTTCCTTCAAGATCGGAGCATATGAAGACACTTTGGAATGCGACGTGGTTCCTATGTCCGTTTGCCATCTCCTTCTTGGACGACCATGGCAATTTGACCGCGGCATCATCCACAACGGGCGTACCAATCACTATAGCTTCAAGATGAAGGGAAAGGAGTACGTGCTATGACCTATGTCACCAAGCCAAGTGATCGCCGACAAGCAAGCAACCACACATCATGGAGAGAATAGTGAGAGAGTGAGCCACCCAAAAGGAAGTGAGAGCCACAAGCCCAAAATGAGTGCCTCCACGATGAGCGACAAGAAAAACCTAGTGCTATTTGCCACCAAAAGTGAGATGAGAGAAGTGTGTGAGAACCCATCAAGTGTTATGCACTATGTCCTTTTGTGCAAGGACGAGGCAACAAAAACTAACACCTCTCACAATCTACCTTTAGTGTTATCTTCTCTATTGCAGGAATTCCAAGATGTATTCCCCGACGAGCTACCTCCGAGTCTACCTCCTCTTCGAGCCATCGAACACCGCATCGACCTCATCCCCGGAGCACCTCTTCCTAACAAGGCACCATACCGCGTCAATCCCGAAGAAACCAAGGAGATCCAATGGCAAGTACAACAATTCATCGACAATGGCCATGTACGAGAAAGCTTGAGCCCATGTGCCGTCCCGATAATCCTTGTTCCCAAGAAAGATGGTACATATCGCATGTGTTCCGATTGTCGTCCTATCAATGCTATCACAGTTCGCTATAGATATCCTATTCCACGCCTTGATGATATGCTAGATGAGCTTAGCGGAGCCACCATTTTCTCTAAGATTGATCTTAAGAGTGGTTATTACCAAATCCGCATACAAGAAGGTGACGAATGGAAAACTGCATTTAAGACCAAATTTGGCTTATATGAATGGCTTGTTATGCCAATGGGCTTATCCGAAGCACCCGGTACTTTAATGCGAGTCATGCATTTTGTTCTTAGGCCCTACATTGGTGTATTTGTTATGGTCTACTTTGACGATATTCTCGTATTTAGCAAATCTCTCAAAGATCATGTCACCCATCTTAGAACCGTTTTGCAAACTCTTAGAAAAGAGCGCCTTTATGCTAATATGGACAAATGCCTTTTTGGTGTTGATAAGCTTGTTTTCTTGGTTTTTGTTGTGTCTTCTAAGGGTGTTCATGTAGATGAATCTAAGATCAATGCTATTAAAACTAGGCCACAACCAACCAATTTGCAACAAGTGCGAAGTTTCCTTGGCTTAGCCGATTTCTGTCGTAGATTCGTGAAGGATTTTAGCACCATTGCATCCCCTTTACATGCATTGAGTAAGAAGAATGCACCTTTTGTTTGGGGACCATCTCAAGATACCGCATTTAATGAACTTAAGAATTTGCTTACTCATGCTCCCGTGCTTGCATTACCCAATTTTGACAAAACTTTTGAAGTTCATTGCGATGCTGGCGGTAATGGCATAGGAGGTGTGTTAATGCAAGAGAAGCGCCCTATTGCTTACTTTAGCGAAAAACTTTCCGGAGCGCAACTCAATTATCCCATCTATGACAAAGAGATATATGCTTTAGTGCGAGTTTTGTGTGAGTGGGAGTATTATCTTCGCCCCCATGAATTTGTCATTCATACCGACCATAAAATGCTTAAGTACCTTAAGGGTCAAACTAAGTTGAACAAGCATCATGCTAAATGCAGTGAATTCGTTGAGTCATTTCCTTATGTCATCAAGTATATCAAAGGCAAATAAAATGTTGTGGCGGATGCGCTTTCCCGCAGATGCATGCTTGTTACTAAACTTGAATTGAATGTCATTGGCTTTGAGCACATAAAAGACTTGTATGCCCATGATCCTACTTTTGCTATTCCATATGCCAAATGTTTGACGCATACATCTTGGGAACGCTATTACATCAAAGATGATTATCTTATGAGAGCTAACAAACTTTGTATCCCCGAGTCTTCTCTTCATTTGTTACTTTTGCAAGAATCTCATGGAGGAGGACTTATGGGACACTTTGGATGCGACAAGACATTTGCTACGCTCTCCAAGAACTACTATTGGCCCAAGATGTTCCGCGACATCTCACACTTCACCAACCGATACTCTACATGTCGCAAAGCTAAGTCTAAAGCTCAATCCCATGGTCTCTATATGCCACTTGCTATTCCGTATCACCCATGGGAAGATATTAGTATGGACTTTGTACTTGGTTTGCCTAGAACTCGAAATGGCAAAGATTCCGTGTTTGTTGTTGTGGACCGATTCTCTAAAATGGCTCATTTCATCCCATGCAACAAGATAGACGATGCTTCACATGTTGCAAATCTTTTTTGTAGGGAAATCTTGCGCCTACATGGAGTGCCCACGACTATCGTATCGGACCGCGACGTCAAGTTCCTAAGCTACTTTTGGAAGACCTTATGCACCAAGCTCGGAATCAAGCTCTTGTTCTCTTCGGCATACCATCCCCAAACTGACAGCCAAACGGAGGTCACGAACCGGACGCTATCTACTCTCCTATGCGTGTTGATTAAGAAGAACATCAAGGAGTGGGAAGAGTGTCTACCCATTACCGAGTACGCCTACAATCGAGCACGACACTCTACTACCGGCAAGTCCCCCTTCGAGGTCGTCTACGGCTTCAACCCGTTGTCCCCATTGGACATTCTACCTCTTCCACTACAAGAGCGCATCAACATGGAAGCAAGTGAACGAGTGATCTACCTCAAGAAGATGCATGAAGATACAAGGCACACCATCGAGCGCCAAGTACAACGACTCGCGACCAAGCTCAACATCAACAAGCAACCCATGATATTCAACATTGGAGATCTCGTGTGGCTACACCTTCGCAAGGACTGCTTCCCTAACGAACGCAAATCCAAGCTTCTACCTCGAGCCAACGGACCCTTCAAGGTGCTCGCACACTACAACAACAATGCATACAAGATCGATCTCCCATGCGACAAGTACAACTTGAGAGACGTCTTCAATGTCAAGGATCTCTCTCCCTACCATGGTGATGAGGCTTTCGATCCGAGGTCGGATCTTTCCCGGGGGGGGGGGGGGGGGATGATGCGGAGCATCCTAAAATCATCCCCATGGACCTACCTACGTCTCCCACGACACCACTTGGACCTATGACAAGAGCTCGAGCAAAGGCTATCGAAGATAAGGTGAACTCGCTCCTCTCCGAACTACCACTTTCTACATATGAGACATGGCTACTGTTGGGGAACATGCAATTTAAAAAAAAATCCTATGTTCACGCAAGATCTATCTAGGAGATGCATAGCAATGAGAGGGGAGAGTATGTCCACGTACCCTCGTAGACCGAAAGCGGAAGCGTTAGCTTAACGCGGTTGATGTAGTCGAACGTCTTCGCGATCCAACCGATCAAGCACCGAACGTACGGCACCTCCGAGTTCAGCACATGTTCATCTCGATGATGTCCCTCGAGCTCTTGATCCAGCTGAGGACGAGGGAGAGTACCGTCAGCACGACGGTGTGGCGGCGGTGATGATGAAGTTACCCGCGCAGGGCTTCGCCTAAGCACTACGACGATATGACCGAGGTGTGTAACTGTGGAGGGGGGCACCGCACACGGCTAAGACAAATCTTGGTGTGTCTTTGGGGTGCCCCCCTCCCACGTACATAAAGGAGGGAGGGAGAGAGGCCGGCCCCCTAGGGGCGCGCCAAGAGTATGGAGTCCTACTAGGACTTCCAAGTCCTAGTAGGAATCCCTTTCCTTTTCGGAGTAGGAGAGAAGGAAAGAGAGAAAAGAGGGAGGGAGTAGGAAAAGGCAAGGGGGGCGCCGCCCCCTTCCCCTAGTCCAATTCGGACCCATGGGGGGGCGCGCGCCACCTCCCCTTGGGCCTGCCTCCTCTTTTCCCGTATGGCCCAATAAGGCCCATTACTTCTCCCGGTGAATTCCCGTAACTCCCCGGTACTCCGAAAAATACCCGAATCAATCGGAACCTTTCCGATGTCCGAATATAGCCTTCCAATATATGAATCTTTACCTCTCGACCATTTCGAGACTCCTCGTCATGTCCGTGATCTCATCCGGGACTTTGAACAAACTTTGGTCATCAAATCACATAACTCATAATACAAATCGTCATCGAACGTTAAGCGTGCGGACCCTACGGGTTCGAGAACTATGTAGACATGGCGGAGACACATCTCCGGTCAATAACCAATAGCGGAACCTGGATGCTCATATTGGCTCCTACATATTCTATGAAGATCTTTATCGGTCAAACCACATAACAACATACGTCATTCCCTTTGTCATCGGTATGTTACTTGCCCGAGATTCTATCGTCGGTATCATCATACCTAGTTCAATCTCGTTACCGGCAAGTCTCTTTACTCGTTCCGTAATGCATCATCCCGTAACTAACTCATTAGTCACATTGCTTGCAAGGCTTATAGTGATGTGCATTACCGAGAGGGCCCAGAGATACCTCTCCGATACTCGGAGTGACAATTCCTAATCTCGATCTATGCCAACCCAACAAACACCTTCGGAGATACCTGTAGAGCATCTTTATAATCACCCAGTTACGTTGTGACGTTTGATAGCACACAAGGTATTCCTCCGGTATTCGGGAGTTGCATAATCTCGTAGTCAGAGGAATATGTATAAGTCATGAAGAAAGCAATAGCAATAAAACTTAACGATCATTATGCTAAGCTAACGGATGGGTCTTGTCCATCACATCATTCTCCTAATGATGTGATCCCGTTCATCAAATGACAACACATGTCTATGGTTTGGAAACTTAACCATCTTTGATTAACAAGCTAGTCTAGTAGAGGCATACTAGGGACACTCTGTTTTGTCTATGTATTCACACATGTACTAAGTTTCCGGTTAATACAATTCTAGCATGAATAATAAACATTTATCATGATATAAGGAAATATAAATAACAACTTTATTATTGCCTCTAGGGCATATTTCCTTTAGTCTCCCACTTGCACTAGAGTCAATAATCTAGTTCACATCGCCATGTGATTTAACACCAATAGTTCACATCTTTATGTGATTAACACCCATAGTTCACATCGCCATGTGACCAACACCCAAAGGGTTTACTAGAGTCAATAATCTAGTTCACATCGCTATGTGATTAGCACCCAAAGAGTACTAAGGTGTGATCATGTTTTGCTTGTGAGAGAGGTTTAGTCGACGGGTCTGCCATATTCAGATCCGTATGTATTTTGCAAATTTCTATGTCTACAATGCTCTGCATGGAGCTATTTTAGCTAATTGCCCCCACTTTCAATATGTATCCAGATTGAGACTCAGAGTCATCCGGATCAGTGTCAAAGCTTGCATCGACGTAACCCTTTACGGCGAACTCTTTGTCACCTCCATAACCGAGAAATATTTCCTTAGTCCTCTTAGGTAACTAAGGATAATTTTGACCGCTGTCCAGTGATCTACTCCTGGATCACTATTGTACTCCCTTGCCAAACTCATGGCAAGGCACACAATATGTCTGGTACACAGCATGGCATACTTTATAGAACCTATGGCTGAGGCATAGGAAATGACTTTCATTCTCTTTCTATCTTCTGCCGTGGTCGGGCTTTGAGTCTTACTCAACTTCACACCTTGCAACACAGGCAAGAACCCTTTCTTTGACTGATCCATTTTGAACTTCTTCAAAAACTTGTCAAGGTATGTGCTTTGTGAAAGTCCTATTAAGCGTCTCGATCTATCCCTATAGATCTTGATGCTCAATACTTAAGCAGTTCACTGAGGTCTTTTTATTGAAAAATTCTTATTCAAGTGTCCTTTTATGCTATCCAGAAATTCTATATCATTTCCAATCAGCAATATGTCATCCACATATAATATCAGAAATGCTACAGAGCTCCCACTCACTTTCTTGTAAATACAGGCTTCACCGTAAGTCTGTATAAAACCATATGCTTTGATCACCTTATCAAAGCGTATATTCCAACTCCGAGATGCTTGCACCAGTCCATAGATGAATCGCTGGAGCTTTGTCGGGGTACGACACCTATGGGATCCCGAGAGACCCCTTTACGATTCGGCGGGGGGAGAGGTATACGCAAAGAGCAGAACCAATGATCGACGCGGGAAGTTTTTACCCAGGTTCGGGTCGCTGATCAGCGTAAAACCCTACTCCTGCTTTGTGTTCTTATTGATGTTCTTGAGCCCAGCCTTCAGGAGCGCTCGCAATGAACAGTACGTTCAAAGAGCAGCTACGCATGCAGAATGGGCCAGAAGTCCTCCTCCCCTGTAGCAGTTGCCTTGGGCCTCCTTTTATATGCTCAAAGGGGTCTCCACAGTGGCAAAACGTACATACATTGAGGTGTAAAGTAGCTATAGGGTATCATACCTAACCCCTGACGGATTAGGACAAGCGCATTTAATGCACCGTGAGGTGTCCGTTTAGGTGTCCTCACTTTCTTGGGGATGGAAAAAGGGGCCATCCCATCAGCACCGCTTAAGCTCTCCTCCACCGGCGCGTTGCCACGCATCCAGGGAAGGACCCAGAATGTCAGACTTGTCGTTGTGCTGGAGTAGTGGTACAGTGGCAGAATCTCGCCGGGCGCCGAAACTTGCCGGGCACCAAGCCTTGCCGGACGCCAAGCCTTGCCGGGATTATCTTGCCGGGGCTCACCAGCAAAGAATCTTGCCGGGGCTCACCAGCAAGAATCTTGCCGGGCCTCACCAGCAAGAATCTTGCCGGGGCTCACAAGCAAGAATCTTGCCGGGGCTCATCAGCAAGAATCTTGCCGGGGCTCATCAGCAAGAATCTTGCCGGGGCTTCGGCCTTTGGTCTTCTGCCTTCCAATTATTGACTCGAATGCTTTTTGGATAGTCTTGTGCTTGTTCCCAGTTGTCTTCTCCCAGGAAGGCTCGCTCCCCTGCCACGGCTTTCCCGCCTGGGGGGCTGCAACTCGCCGGTGCGTGTCCAGGGGTAATGAACACCCCCTGTTCACTACACCGACAGGAGCCCCCGGGCCTGGGCTAGACAAACGCGCACAGTGTTTGTCTGGGCTAGGCCCAAAAACATGCACTTGTACACGCGCGGCGAGAAGTAACCATTACTCTTGACTTTTAACTGCATGCTGGTGATGACGCAAGAGAACTTGCGGTTTGCCGGGCCTTGGGCTTGCCGGCAGCGTGGGCAGACAGAGCAGGACGGCAACAGGAGTCGTGTGCCCGAAAGGAAGTGCCACACTGTGCGACGAGGAGCCAGTCCCCGAGCTTTCCCCATATAGGGTACTGCGGGTGCGGTGCTCGATCCATATAGTCACCCCTGCTGCCGCAGCCGTCTACCGTGAATGTCTCACTGCCGTCTTGCCGGCCTGTTGCGGAGAACTTTGATATTCTCGACGCTAGCTTCCGGCAAGGAGTTGCCGGGAAAGCTCATGACAGAGGACTTCGTTGTTCTCGACGCTAGCTTCCAGCAAGCTTGTTGCCAGGAAGGCTTATGGCGGAGAACTTCGTCGTTCTCGACGTCGAGAAGATTGGTCCAGAGGACGCTGCCAGCCCCCGGGCCACAACTGCGTTTAAATACGACAAGTTAATTAGCATCTTAAAAGCATTTTAACTTGTGCGTAACTTTATTTAGAGCTCTTCTCCACATGTTTTTGTTTTTGCACAGTTGTCCCCTACGCTTGCCGGAATGCATCTCGATCACGCACGTCCTAGTCAATGGCGCTTAGGAATGGATCCTAGTTAGCAGCCTATCGAGGACGCCTCCTCCTCGAGAGCTTCACACTCCAAGAACAAACGCGGCTGCACAGGTGTTGCTAGGCAGACCCGAACAACCCGGAGCGCAGAATGTCTCAAGAGTGCTCCTTTGCGCACAGGTTATTTGTAAAGAACATCATCATGGATAAAATCAAATCAGCAAAAAGCATTAAAGTTTTAGAACTTAGCTTTCTGTATGTGGAGCAAAGTCGCCATGGACGATGAAGCTGACGCGCCGACCGCTGGATCAGGTTCGCGCAACCTCGATCCCCCTACCTAGCGCGCCAAAGATGTCGGGGTATGACACCTATGGGATCCCGAGAGACCCCTTTACGATTCGGCGGGGGGAGAGGTATACGCAAAGAGTAGAACCAATGATCGACGCAGGAAGTTTTTACCCAGGTTCGGGCCGCTGATCAGCGTAAAACCCTACTCCTGCTTTGTGTTCTTATTGATGTTCTTGAGCCCAGCCTTCAGGAGCGCTCGCAATGAACAGTACGTTCAAAGAGCAGCTACGCATGCAGAATGGGCCAGAAGTCCTCCTCCCCTGTAGCAGTTGCCTTGGGCCTCCTTTTATATGCTCAAAGGGGTCTCCACAGTGGCAAAATGTACATACATTGAGGTGTAAAGTAGCTACAGGGTATCATACCTAACCCCTGACGGATTAGGACAAGCGCATTTAATGCATCGTGAGGTGTCCGTTTAGGTGTCCTCACTTTCTTGGGGATTGAAAAAGGGGCCATCCCATCAGCACTGCTTAAGCTCTCCTCCACCGGCGCGTTGCCACGCATCCAGGCAAGGACCCAGAATGTCAGACTTGTTGTTGTGCTGGAGTAGTGCTACAGTGGCAGAATCTCGCCGGGCGCCAAAACTTGCCGGGCACCAAGCCTTGCCGGGCGCCAAGCCTTGCCGGGCGCCAAGCCTTGTCGGGATTATCTTGCCGGGGCTCACCAGCAAAGAATCTTGCCGGGGCTCACCAGCAAGAATCTTGCCGGGGCTCACCAGCAAGAATCTTGCCGGGGCTCATCAGCAAGAATCTTGCCGGGGCTCATCAGCAAGAATCTTGCCGGGGCTTCGGCCTTTGGTCTTCTGCCTTCCAATTATTGACTCGAATGCTTTTTGGATAGTCTTGTGCTTGTTCCCAGTTGTCTTCTCCCAGGAAGGCTCGCTCCCCTGCCACGCCTTTCCCGCCTGGGGGGCTGCAACTCGCCGGTGCGTGTCCAGGGGTAATGAACACCCCCTGTTCACTACACCGACAAGCTTGTACACTTTGTTAGCACCTTTAGGATCGACAAAACTTTCTGGTTGCATCATATACAATTCTTCTTTAAGAAATCCATTAAGGAGTGCAGTTTTGACATCCATTTGCCAGATTTCATAAATGCGGCAATTGCTAACATGATTCGGACAGACTTAAGCATCGTTATGAGTGAGAAAATCTCATCGTAGTCAACACCTTGAACTTGTCGAAAACCTTTTTGCGACAAGTCGAGCTTTGTAGACAGTAACACTATCATCAGCGTCCGTCTTCCTCTTGAAGATCCATTTATTCTTTATGGCTTGCCGATCATCGGGCAAGTCCACCAAAGTCCACACTTTGTTCTCATACATGGATCCTATCTTAGATTTCATGGCCTCAAGCCATTTCGCGGAATCTGGGCTCATCATCGCTTCCTCATTGTTCGTAGGTTCGTCATGGTCTAGTAACATGACTTCCAGAACAGGATTACCATACTACTCTGGTGCGAAACGTACTCTGGTTGACCTACGTGGTTCTGTAGAAACTTGATCTAAAGTTTCATGATCATCATTAGCTTCCTCACTAATTTGTGTAGGCATCACGGGAACAGATTTCTCTGATGAGCTACTTTCCAAATTGAGAGGAGGTACAATTACCTCATCAAGTTCTACTTTCCTCCCACTCACTTCTTTCGAGAGAAACTCCTTCTCTAGAAAGGATCCATTCTTAGCAACAAATATCTTGCCTTCGGATCTGTGATAGAAGGTGTACCCAATAGTTTCTTTTGGGTATCCTATTCAGACGCACTTCTCCGATTTGGGTTCGAGCTTATCAGGCTGAAGCTTTTTCACATAAGCATCACAACCCCAAACTTTAAGAAACGATAGCTTAGGTTTCTTGCCAAACCACAGTTCATATGGTGTCGTCTCAACGGATTTAGATGGTGCCCTATTTAACGTGAATGCAGCTGTCTCTAATGCATAACCCCAAAACAATAGTGGTAAATCGGTAAGAGACATCATAGATCGCACCATATCTAATAAAGTACGGTTACGACGTTCGGACACACCATTACGCTGTGGTGTTCCAGGTGGCGTGAGTTGCGAAACTATTCCACATTGTTTTAAAATGAAGACCAAACTCGTAACTCAAATATTTGCCTCCGCGATCAGATCGTAGAAACTTTATTTTCTTGTTACGATGATTTTCCACTTCACTCTGAAATTCTTTGAACTTTTCAAATGTTTCAGACTTGTGTTTCATTAAGTAGATATACCCATATCTGCTCAAATCATCTGTGAAGGTCAGAAAATAACGATACCCGCCATGAGCCTCAACACTCATCGGACCGCATACATTGGTATGTATTATTTCCAATAAGTCATTAGCTTGCTCCATTGTTCCGGAGAACGGAGTCTTAGTCATCTTGCCCATGAGGCATGGTTCGCAAGCATCAAATGATTCATAATCAAGTGATTCCAAAAGTCCATATGCATGGAGTTTCTTCATGCGCTTTACACCAATATGACCTAAACGGCAGTGCCACAAATATGTTGCACTATCATTATCAACTTTGCATCTTTTGGCATCAATATTATGAATATGTGTATCACTATGATTGAGATTCAATAAACCATTTATATTGAGTGTATGACCATAGAAGGCTTTATTCATATAAACAGAACAACAATTATTCTCTGACTTAAATGAATAACTGTATCGCAATAAACATGATCCAATCATATTCATGCTCAACGCAAACACCAAATAACATTTATTTAGGTCCAACACTAATCCCGAAGGTAGAGGGAGTGTGCGATGGTGATCTTATCAACCTTGGAATCACTTGCAACACTCATCGTCACCTCGTCATTAACTAGTCTCTGTTCATTTTGCAACTCCTGTTTTGAGTTACTAATGTTAGCAACTGAACCGGTATCAAATACCCAGGGGCTACTATGAACACTAGTAAAATACACATCAATAACATGTATATCAAATATATCTTTGTTCACTTTGCCATCCTTCTTATCCGCCAAGTATTTGGGGCAATTCAGCTTCCAGTGACCATTTCCTTTGCAGTAGAAGCACTCAGTTTCAGGCTTAGGTCCGTCTTTGGGCTTCTTCACGGGAGTGACAACTTGTTTGCCATTCTTCTTGAAGTTCCCTTTCTTTCCCTCGCCCTTTTTCTTGAAACTAGTGGTCTTGTCAACCATCAACACTTGATGCTATTTCTTGATTTCTACCTTCGCCGATTTCAGCATCGCGAAGAGCTTGGGAATCATTTTCGTCATCCCTTGCATATTATAGTTTATCACGAAGTTCTAGTAACTTGGTGATAGTGACTAGAGAACTCTGTCAATCACTATCTTATCTGGAAGATTAACTCCCACTTGATTCAAGAGATTGTAGTACCTAGATATTCTGAGCATATGCTCACTGATTGAGCTATTCTCCTCCATCTTGTAGGCAAAGTACTTGTCAGAGGTCTCATACCTTTCGACACGGGCATGAGTCTGAAATACCAATTTCAGCTCTTGGAACATCTCATATGCTCCGTGGCGTTCAAAATGTTTTTGAAGTCCCGGTTCTAAGCCGTAAATCATGGCGCACTAAACTATCAAGTAGTCATCATATCGAGCTTGCTAAACGTTCATAACGTTTGCATCTGCTCCTCTAATAGGTCTGTCACCTAGCGGTGCATCAAGGACATAATTCTTCTTTGCAGCAATGAGGATAATCCTCAGATCACGGAACCAGTCGGCATCATTGCTACTATCATCTTTCAACTTAGTTTTCTCTAGGAACATATCAAAAATAAAATAGGGGAGCTATACGCGAGCTATTGATCTACAACATAATTTGCAAATACTACCAGGACTAAGTTCATGATAAATTAAAGTTCAATTAATCATATTACTTAAGAACTCCCACTTAGATAGACATCCCTCTAGTCATATAAATGATCACGTGATCCATATCAACTAAACCATGTCCGATCATCACGTGAGATGGAGTAGTTTTCAATGGTGAACATCTCTATGTTGATCATATCTACTATATGATTCACGTTCGACCTTTCGGTCTCAGTGTTCCGAGGCCATATCTGCATATGCTAGGCTCGTCAAGTTTAACCCGAGTATTCTGCACGTGCAAAACTGGCTTGCACCCGTTGTATTTGAACGTAGAGCCTATCACACCCGATCATCACGTGATGTCTCAGCACGAAGAACTTTCGCAATGGTGCATACTTAGGGAGAACACTTATACCTTGAAATTTAGTGAGGGATCATCTTATAGTGCTACCGCCGTACTAAGCAAAATAAGATGCATAAAAGATAAACATCACATGCAATCAAAATATGTGACATGATATGGCCATCATCATCTTGTGCCTTTGATCTCCATCTCCAAAGCACCGTCATGATCTCCATCGTCACCAGCTTGAAACCTTGACCTCCATCGCAGCGTCATTGTCGTCTCGCCAACTATTGCTTCTACGACTATCGCTACCGCATAGTGATAAAGTAAAGCAATTACATGGCGATTGCATTTCATACAATAAAGCGACAACCATAAGGCTCCTGCCAGTTGCTGATAACTTTTACAAAACATGATCATCTCATACAATAATGTATACCACATCATGTCTTGACCATATCACATCACAGCATGCCCTGCAAAAACAAGTTAGACGTCATCTACTTTGTTGTTGCAAGTTTTACGTGGCTGCTACGGGCTTCTAGCAAGAATCGTTCTTACCTACGCATCAAAACCACAACGATTTTTCGTCAAGTGTGCTGTTTTAACCATCAACAAGGACCGGCCGTAGTCAAACTCGATTCAACTAAAGTTGGAGAAACAGACACCCACCAGCCACCTGTGTGCAAAGCACGTCGGTAGAACCAGTCTCATGAACGCGGTCATGTAATGTCGGTCCGGGCCGCTTCATCAAACAATACCGCCGAATCAAAGTAAGACATTGGTGGTAAGCAGTATGACTATTATCGCCCACAACTCTTTGTGTTCTACTCGTGCATATCATCTACACATAGACCTGGCTCGGATGCCACTGTTGGGGAACGTGCAATTTAAAAAAAAAAAATCCTACGTTCACGCAAGATCTATCTAGGAGATGCATAGCAACGATAGGGGAGAGTATGTCCACGTACCCTCGTAGACCGAAAACGGAAGCGTTAGCTTAACGCGGTTGATGTAGTCGAACGTCTTCTCGATCCAACCGATCAAGCACCGAACGTACGGCACCTCCGAGTTCAGCACACGTTCAGCTCGATGACGTCCCTTGAGCTCTTGATCCAGTTGAAGACAAGGGAGAGTTCCGTCAGCACGACGGTGTGGCGGTGGTGATGATGAAGTTACCGGCGCAGGGCTTCGCCTAAGCACTATGATGATATGACCGAGGTGTGTAACTGTGGAGGGGGGCACTGCACACGGCTAAGACAAATCTTGGTGTGTCTTTGGGGTGCCCCCCTCCCACGTATATAAAGGAGGGAGGGAGAGAGGCCGGCCCCCTAGGGGCGCGCCAAGAGTATGGAGTCCTACTAGGACTTCCAAGTCCTAGTAGGAATCCCTTTCCTTTTCGGAGTAGGAGAGAAGGAAAGAGGGAAAAGAGGAAGGGAGTAGGAAAAGGCAAGGGGGGCGCCGCCCCCTTCCCCTAGTCCAATTCGGACCCATGGGGGGGCGCGCGCCACCTCCCCTTTGGCCTGCCTCCTCTTTTCCCGTATGGCCCAATAAGGCCCATTACTTCTCCCGGTGAATTCCCGTAACTCCCCGGTACTCCGAAAAATACCCGAATCACTCGGAACCTTTACGATGTCCGAATATATCCTTCCAATATATGAATCTTTACCTCTCGACCATTTCGAGACTCCTCGTCATGTCCGTGATCTCATCCGGGACTCCGAACAAACTTCGGTCATCAAATCACATAACTCATAATACAAATCATCATCGAACATTAAGCGTGCGGACCCTACGGGTTCGAGAACTATGTAGACATGACGGAGACACATCTCTGGTCAATAACCAATAGTGGAACCTGGATGCTCATATTGGCTCCTACATATTCTACGAAGATCTTTATCGGTCAAACCACATAACAACATACGTCATTCCCTTTGTCATCGTTATGTTACTTGCCCGAGATTCTATCATCGGTATCATCATACCTAGTTCAATCTCATTACCGGCAAGTCTCTTTACTTGTTTCGTAATGCATCATCCTGTAACTAACTCATTAGTCACATTGCTTGCAAGGCTTATAGTGATGTGCATTACCGAGAGGGCCCAGAGATACCTCTCCGATACTCGGAGTGACAAATCCTAATCTCGATCTATGCCAACCCAACAAACACCTTCGGAGATACCTGTAGAGCATCTTTATAATCACCCAGTTACGTTGTGACGTTTGATAGCACACAAGGTATTCCTCCGGTATTCGGGAGTTGCATAATCTCGTAGTCAGAGGAATATGTATAAGTCATGAAGAAAGTAATAGCAATAAAACTTAACGATCATTATGCTAAGCTAACGGATGGGTCTTGTCCATCACATCATTCTCCTAATGATGTGATCCCGTTCATCAAATGACAACACATGTCTATGGTTTGGAAACTTAACCATCTTTGATTAATGAGCTAGTCTAGTAGAGGCATACTAGGGACACTCTGTTTTGTCTATGTATTCACACATGTACTAAGTTTCCGGTTAATACAATTCTAGCATGAATAATAAACATTTATCATGATATAAGGAAATATAAATAACAACTTTATTATTGCCTCTAGGGCATATTTCCTTCAGTCTCCCACTTGCACTAGAGTCAATAATCTAGTTCACATCGCCATGTGATTTAACACCAATAGTTCACATCTTTATGTGATTAACACCCATAGTTCACATCGCCATGTGATCAACACCCAAAGGGTTTACTAGAGTCAATAATCTAGTTCACATCGCTATGTGATTAGCACCCAAAGAGTACTAAGGTGTGATCATGTTTTGCTTGTGAGAGGGGTTTAGTCGACGGGTCTGCCATATTCAGATCCGTATGTATTTTGCAAATTTCTATGTCTACAATGCTCGCATGGAGCTATTTTAGCTAATTGCCCCCACTTTCAATATGTATCCAGACTGAGACTCAGAGTCATCCGGATCAGTGTCAAAGCTTGCATCGACGTAACCCTTTACGGCGAACTCTTTGTCACCTCCATAACCGAGAAATATTTCCTTAGTCCTCTTAGGTAACTAAGGATAATTTTGACCGCTGTCCAGTGATCTACTCCTGGATCACTATTGTACTCCCTTGCCAAACTCATGGCAAGGCACACAATATGTCTGGTACACAGCATGGCATACTTTATAGAACCTATGGCTGAGGCATAGGAAATGACTTTCATTCTCTTTCTATCTTCTGCCGTGGTCGGGCTTTGAGTCTTACTCAACTTCACACCTTGCAACACAGGCAAGAACCCTTTCTTTGACTGATCCATTTTGAACTTCTTCAAAAACTTGTCAAGGTATGTGCTTTGTGAAAGTCCTATTAAGCGTCTCGATCTATCCCTATAGATCTTGATGCTCAATACTTAAGCAGTTCACAGAGGTCTTTTTATTGAAAAATTCTTATTCAAGTGTCCTTTTATGCTATCCAGAAATTCTATATCATTTCCAATCAGCAATATGTCATCCACATATAATATCAGAAATGCTACAGAGCTCCCACTCACTTTCTTGTAAATACAGGCTTCACCGTAAGTCTGTATAAAAACATATGCTTTGATCACCTTATCAAAGCGTATATTCCAACTCCGAGATGCTTGCACCAGTCCATAGATGGATCGCTGGAGCTTGTACACTTTGTTAGCACCTTTAGGATCGACAAAACTTTCTGGTTGCATCATATACAATTCTTCTTTAAGAAATCCATTAAGGAGTGCATTTTTGACATCCATTTGCCAGATTTCATAAATGCGGCAATTGCTAACATGATTCGGACAGACTTAAGCATCGCTACGAGTGAGAAAATCTCATCGTAGTCAACACCTTGAACTTGTCGAAAACCTTTTTGCGACAAGTCGAGCTTTGTAGGCAGTAACACTATCATCAGCGTTCGTCTTCCTCTTGAAGATCCATTTATTCTTTATGGCTTGCCGATCATCGGGCAAGTCCACCAAAGTCCACACTTTGTTCTCATACATGGATCCTATCTCAGATTTCATGGCCTCAAGCCATTTCGCGAAATCTGGGCTCATCATCGCTTCCTCATAGTTCGTAGGTTCGTCATGGTCTAGTAACATGACTTCCAGAACAGGATTACCGTACTACTCTGGTGCAGAACATACTCTGGTTGACCTACGTGGTTCTGTAGAAACTTGATCTGAAGTTTCATGATCATCATTAGCTTCCTCACTAATTGGTGTAGGCATCACGGGAACAGATTTCTCTGATGAGCTACTTTCCAAATTGAGAGGAGGTACAATTACCTCATCAAGTTCTACTTTCCTCCCACTCACTTCTTTCGAGAGAAACTCCTTCTCTAGAAAGGATCCATTCTTAGCAACAAATATCTTGCCTTCGGATCTGTGATAGAAGGTGTACCCAATAGTTTCTTTTGGGTATCCTATGAAGACGCACTTCTCCGATTTGGGTTCGAGCTTATCAGTCCGCGTTAGTTGCATTCAAATCATGCAAATTAGAGTCCAAAACAAGGGCAAAAGAGTTTGGAAAAGTAGATACGATGGAGACGTATCAACTCCCCCAAGCTTAACCCACTTGTCCTCAAGCAATTCAGTTGACAAACTGAAAGTGACAAAGAAAAACATTTACAAACTCTGTTTGATCTTGTTGTTGCAAATATGTCTAGCCAATATTCAGGTTTTCAGAAAAGATTATGAACTAACCATATTCACAATAACATTTAGGTCTCACATTTACTCATATCAATGGCATAACAAACTAGCGAGCAATAATAAGATATCTCGGATGACAACACTTTTTCAAAACAATCATGATATAATATGACATAATGGTATCTCACTAGCCCTTTCTGAGAGCGCAAAACATAAATGTAGAGCACCCCTGATGATCAAGGACTAACTGGACATTGTAATTCATGGCAAAAGAGATCCAGTCACAATCATACTCAACACAATTAAAAACAAAGCATATGAATGACAGTGGTGCTCTCCAGCCGGTGCTTTAATAAGAGGATGATGACTCAGCAATAAAAGTAAATAGATAGGCCCTTCACAGAGGGAAGCAGGGATTTGCAGAGGTGCCAGAGCTCGAAGCTTTTAAACAAAGATGAATATAATTTTGAGCGGTATGCTTTCATTGTCAACATAACCACCAAGATATCTCACTATCTCCCATGGTAGACACATTATAGGCGGTTCCCAAACAGAATGGTAAAGTTTTACCCCCCCTCCACCAACAAGCACACTCCACGGCTAGCCGCATCCACGGGTACCGTCCGTACCAACAATAGTCCTGGAGGAGTTCTATTTCATTATTATATTTTGATTTTGATTTTGACCATGGAACTGGGCATCCCAATTACCAGCCACTTTCTCGTGAATGACAAGTGAGGAGTCCACTCATCGTGAGAATAACCCACCTAGCATGGAAGATACTGACAGCCCTCAGTCACTACATGAGCGATTCAGGCATACAAAACAGATTATTATTTGAAGGTTTAGAGTTTGGCACATGCAAATTTACTTGGAACGGCAGGTAAATACCGTATATAGGTAGTTACTAGCACATATGCTTGTGCATTGCAACGGAAGAGATTTTGTGTGTCCATATAAACGTTCGTCAATGCGGCACGCCAGAATGTGTATGGTGCCACCCGGCGACGACATAGAGACGAATGCCAAGGTCAACATGTATATCAGCAAAAACTACACAATTAATGAGTTTGCTTTTCTCTTATTTTTTTAAATTATCAGGTAAATGACAACCTCAGGAGCACCCTTCACTTTCTTGATTCTATGTGTTTTGGGCATTGATATTTTTATTATGCACTTAAATGAACCAGGATCAATAGCGCCTAGAGAGAATTTATTTTGTATTTACTTTGCTGGACATGCAAGCATATATGTTTTCACTGTGTGTCATAATTCATGTATATATGTTAGTACAATATTGTCTAATCCTTATCCATTTATGTATGAAGTTTGTTGTCTTTCAGTTTTGTCATTATGAGTTTGTGAGGGACATAAATACAGTAAAATTGAACTTTTTTTAGGCGAGTCAAATTGAAAACTGAAGATGTTCTAAAAAAAAATTGAAACTGAAGATAGTTCAGAGAACAGACATGCACATGTGTGCACGTCCTCGTGATGGACTCGGATATTTTATCGGTCAACATGCGCTAAGCTGCAACCAGACGCATCGTATGGACTTCGTCTTCGCAGCCTTATCTCCTCCTCCTCGTCGCTGTGGACACGCCGCCGCCTGCCCCCCCGGATCCCCCGGATCCCCCGCTCCACCGGCCTTGGCGGGCTCATCTGCCAAGTCCGGCGTGCTCGAGGCCGCCGTCGCCTAGCCGTCGGACACGCCGCCGCAGCCGGGATCCCACCCGAGCCATGGCACACCCTCCACTCCCTCTGCTCCAGCGGCCATGGCCATGCATCCCCCCGCACCCTCCACCGGCCATGGGGCTCATCTACCAAGTCCGGCCTGCTAGAGGCCGCCGTCGCCGAGATCCCGCTCGGCCATGGCACACCCCCTCCACTCCCACCGCTCCACTGGCCATGGTGGGGCTCATCTGGCAAGTTCGGCCTACTCGAGGCCGCCGTCGCCTAGCACCGACGGCCACTTCTCGTTCCCTTTTTCTTTTTCTTCAGATCGGCTTTGTTTCTCAGACCTCTCGAGGCCGCCGTCGCTCTAGCTCCATATGCTGCAGGTCTCATCTTTTTTCTGCTTTGGCTTTTTGATGATTCTTGCAATTCAAGAACGTATTTAAGTTGCTAGGATATGATCTAAAAGAGTAGGGTGGGACTATTAATCAGAAAAGTAGTACCAAATTTTGGCAATGGAGCAACTTTTTAAGTAGCAGCCCATAACAGAAATTTAAATTCTGGCCCATGTGACTTACGAAGCAGCAGACCTCGTACGAAACTGACCGGACGACGATGTACAAAACTTCACGGTCGATGCGAATGGACTAAAAACGGACGAAATTATGGTGATAAGAAGCAATAGCCCTTTTATTAGAAGGTATAGATGGTGAACTCATATGGAACAACTTTGGGTTTAAGGAAGCGGATGCACAAGCAGTATTCCCACTTAGTACAAGTGAAGGCTAGCAAAAAGATTGAGGGGCGACCAACTAGAGAGCGACAACGGTCATAAACATGCATTGAGATTAATCAACATTGAATGCAAGCATGAGTAGGATATAAATCACCATAAACATAAATATCGTGGAGGCTATGTTGTTTTTGATTTCAACTACCACTACAAGAAATATGTCAACTTGCAACCATCACTATTGGTCGCTGAATGGTCAATGTTTTTCATTTGCGACCTTTTTATGACCAGAAACAATTGGTTAAAAGCTTACCGTGTTTAATGAAACTTAACGACCTTCTCTGTGATATGGTCGTAGAAGGCAACGACCAAAACAAAAGGTCGTTGGTCATACGACATTTTGTTTTGGTCACTGGTTGTCTGCCCAGGCCACGTCGGATCCAACGTGGCAAAATTGTGACCAATTGAATTGGTCATTGATAAGAATCAACCCGGTCCAATTTGGTGTCTATATGGGCCAAGCCCATTAATTCAGCCCATTTTTTTTTTGCTTTCAAGTTTGGTCAGCTACATGGACCAAGCCCAATAGACTTTTATGTTTTGGGCCACAGCCTTTTACAGTGCACATTTTTTTGGGCCTCGGCCTTTTTCCATCCCACTTGTCAGTTTTCTTTTGTTTCTTTTCCATTTTAAAGTAGGTCCCACTAGTCAAATGGGAACCAATTACCAGGATTGTTGTTTGGGTACCACACGTCAGTTCTATATTTGTGCAATTAGATAATTTGATTAAAAAAGAGCCAATAAGGCATAATATTTCATACAACAGCCAAGCATAGTACAATTCTGGTATTCAGCTATAAAATACAACTAAATATACACATAACTAGCTTCACACATAACTATCTCTAGTGAGCTAAAAACGCATTGCTGGGTGTGGTTTTTCTTCGGGATTCTTCTTCCTAGAGCTCCCGTACACCCAACTTTTGAAGAATGAAGGTCAGCATCTGCAAATAATAAATTATGAAAAGTTAGAAACATAATCAAGTGAATCCGTGAATATAAAAGTCTCATAACGATGAAAATTTGCTGCAGAACTTTAGATTTAACAGGAAACCATGCATATAACATTCTCATAACAACGAAAACTGAGGTATGTTTTGCAAATGATCAAATACCAGCACAGTGCAAGTTAACACAATAGATGGACAGTACAAGCTATCAGTGATTTTCCACTTTAGAACATGGCACATGCATCAATTTTTATAGTCAGGAACAAAGAAGACAGTGCTATAAGAGGCCAAAGAGATGACATACCCTGGGGCGGCCGAAGATGGTGAAATGATGATCTGCTTGTTCTTAGACGTCTCAATGAGGATCTGATATAAAAAAATAGGCTGAATTAATCATAAGCATGCTAAATTAATCAACATTCCTAGCTGAAACACCACACTATGAATGAAATATTTTTACAGATGCATATGTTTACACTGTTCAAGTATACTATATGCACCTGAATGTAATCAGGTGCATATGTTGCCAGACAGAGATGGCATCTGTATATACCTGGAATCAATCACAAGGTATAGGGAGGGAATTAGTCACATATATTCTTACTAGTACTGCTAGGTTGCTAGCTAGCTGCATGTATCCATCTAGTAAGCAATCACAAGTCAGAACACACATCTGATGCCACCATCTTATCTTACACTTCAAAAACTAGTACAACATGATAGGACGACATGTGATGCTACCATCTTATCTTAGAAGAAGAAAAACAACAACACATCTAGCAAGAACGGATTGACAATCAGCTAGTTGCCGATCCATGATTTTATAGTACGGTGCAAGATAGCTATCATCATTGAACAATTCAAGATTGAAGAATTCAAAACATGTGAATTGCCGTAAATTGTAGCTTGGGTATTCTCTGCATGAAGCTTGTCCTGGAAACAGAAATTAAACATCAGTCTGAGCCACTCTCTTGTATGGGACAGAGCTGTACAAAGGCAAAGAAAACAAAAATATCACTCACCCACAGCTTGTAGGACTCTGGACTCTGAGTCAGGCACCAAATGAACACATCAGTGGCCTCCTTGTCAAGCTCTGCATTATCTGAACATAATACACAGGTAAGCTAACTGGAATTTGCAAAACAAAATTAAACCGGCTCTGTATTGCAGAACGAACATATTTCCACTCACTTTCTTGAATTGCCTTCACATCCAATGGCAGAAGCTGCTGCGATGCTTGCTTCACGGCTTTAGAGCCAGGAGTACCAACAAGAGCCAGCTCCTTTATTGTTGGGTAGGCTGCTACAAACCTTTCTGCAGCCTAAAGAATTCAATCTAGAGGTATTAGAATATTGTCTCATATTAAACATACCACTGAAAGGAAGGGAGAATTTAACAAACCTTGACACGTGCATTAGGCACGGGAAATGTGCATCTCATAAAGAGATCTAATGTTCCAGCAGGAACCAGGCGCTCCCCCTTCCTAACTGCGCCATTCAGTAGCATAGCCCGACCTTTGGAGGCATTGGGGGTAGACAAAAACCTGCACGCAGAATCTCATTAAGCACTTCTGAAGTATAAGAACTCAGATATAATCACAAAGTGTTATACACATATTCACAGTTAATACAAAACCTAAGATATAATCACAAAGTGTTATACACATATTCACAGTTAATACACGACCTAAGATATAATCACATAGTGCTATACACATATTTACAGTTAATATAAGACCTAAGGTATAACCACAAAATATTTTATACATATTTACAGTTATTAGTATAAACTAAGATATAATCACAAAATTCCCGTAAAATAGTACATCACATTTTTGGATGACCACCAAAGGCAAAACTACTCCTAACTATGATCATCAACATCTACTACTCCTAACTACTCCTTGTGCAATCCTACTCTGCTCAAATACGGCTACCACGGTGAATTCCCGTAAAAAACAGCACCAATGAATTGTTTGTGGAGCTAATTGCTGCCCCTGGAGGCTGGAGCATGAACATCTGCTGAAAGGACCAATCACTAAATTGAACCCACTGCGTGTATATTAAAAGCATAGGATTCATCATGCGACACAGAATTCCCCATTCATCCACCTCGGACACAGGCCTAACACGCGATGGATAGAACAGAGTGTTGATGAACCAAAGCTAGCCGCTGCCCCTGGAATAAGCAAATTTAAATGCACAATCTTATTTTAACGAGTGCAGAAATAATTGCATTTGAGGAAAACAGGAGGTTTACACATTAGTATGTCATGGGACAGTGACCTATAAATCACATAACACAGTCCAACAGAAATGTCTCTATTTGCCCCTAAACTAACCAAGATAGTATGTATTGTGGCTACAACCAACCTACAGAAGCCATGGTACTAAGAAGAGCACTAGGTCAGCCTCCTATACACCCAACCTACAACAGTTGTGGCTACACCCAATCTATAGCAGCAATTCTACTGGTAGCAACAGATGGAGTCAGTTGTCTCACCTACAGAATCTCACCAGGAGCAAAGTTGAGGAGGGCTTGGGCAGGAGCAGCTGGATGCAGGTCGGGGACGTGGTCGGGGAAGGACGCAGGCAGAAGGAGCAGAACGACCGGCCTTGAGCTCTGGCGCGTCCACGGCCTACCTGGCGTCGGGCGCCCTCGCGGAGACGCCGGAGGAGGAGGCCGGTGAAGCAGCGATGGCCTGGATTGACTGCTAGGGTGGAGTACGACGAACATGGCCGTCCCCTCCTCTGAGGAGACGACGGGCACCTCCCTACAGCGCGAGGTGGACGGCGGCCGTCTGAGGATCCCGCAAACCCTAGGTCGCATGCCGTCGTGGTCCGGCTAGCTCGACGGAGTGGCGCGCATCGAAGCATGCACGCGCCAGCGAGCCAGCCGGCCACGATGCCGAGGCTGCAGGGCAGCGGTGCATCTGTCGGCTGTGTGGTTCGGCGGCACGCTGGATCTACTACGGGAGGTGGACGAAGGGAGCGGAAGATAGGGATCAATGGGCGGCATGTGGATCTGGCATCGTAGGGTTCGGATGAATGGGCGGCGCGATAGAAGGAGAGGAGAGAAGAGGATGGAGGGACGATGGGCGGCGCACACTCGGATCGGTGGGCGGTGCAATGGAAGGAGAGGAGAGGACAGGACAAGAAGGAGGGGTGGGGCGGAGAAGAGTGGGGGCAAAGTGAGGCCGGTGGCGAGGTATGGTGAGGGGATGAAGGGGGACGAGGGTTGGATTGGATCTGGGGGAGAAGGAGGCGGTGGCGATGGAGTGGGAGGGGATCTGAGTTAGGGTTTGGGTGGTTGGGCTGCAGGTGGGGTTTTCTTTTTATTTTTTTCTCCTTCTTATCTTTAGATAAATGGGATGGATGGATGGATGAATGGATGGATGCCATGTCATCGATCCATGGCACAAATGTTTCAACCAATGAGAACAAAGCTTATGTAATTGTGTTTTTTCTATTTGTTTCTCTTGTATTTTTTGCATAAGGGTACATCTGGGAATGGCATAGTTTGTTCAAATGATTTCATATTGTGCACAAGGGTGCATCTTGGAATGGCAAACAATGTTGTCTAAGGAAGTTTTCATTTTCTTTTGACAAAAAAATCATTCTCCATTTTTTGAGTGCCCAAAATGAGTTTTTTTGTGAAGGACCTACCATATATTTGTTGCAAAATTGGACCAAATCATTTTTCTAAAATATTAGGCCATATTTAATGCATAATTGACCAAATGGTTGGGTGTCAAAAGCTTTGATCCACCTCTCGTGAAAAAGACAAATTTCCGCCGATTCAGTAGGAAGCGGGTCAAATTGAACTGCAGCTGCCTTATAGTTTGCTCTTTATTTTTTCAAAAATCATTTCTAGGTACATAAGTATATATTTAGTTAGAGAAACACCAAAAGTTTTCCAAGATTCAACAACTAGCCAGGAATGGTCATGCCCGCCGTTTTGACCGCATTTTGAAATGGGCATGAAAAATTAAAAAAATCAAAAAATTGGAAAACCTTCACATTGTGTTATGTGGCCAAGTTACCAGTAAAAATAATAAACTTGTAATACGGTAATTATTTTAAATAAGTGTTCTCAGAAATGAGCTATCAAGTGTGAAGATCAATGGCTTTCAAGCCAAATGATGAATGTTATGGTAGCATTCATGGCATAGTTTGTTCAAATGACCTCATATTGTGCACAAGGGTGCATCTTGGAATGGCAAACAATGTTGCCTAAGGAAGTTTTCATTTTCTTTTGACGAAAAAATTGTTTTCCATTTTTCGAGTGCCCAAAATGAGTTTTTTTGTGAAGGACCTACCATATATTTGTTGCAAAATTGGACCAAACCATTTAAAAAAAATATTAGGCCATATTTAATGCATAATTTACCAAATGGTCGGGTGTCAAAAGCTTTGATCCACCTCTCATGAAAAAGACAAATTTTCGCCGATTCAGTAGGAAGCGGGTCAAATTTGAACTGCAGCTGCCTCATAGTATGCTTTTTATTTTTTTCAAAAATCATTTCTAGGTACATAAGTATCTATTTAATCAGAGAAACACCAAATGTTTTCCAAGATTCAACCACTAGCCAGGAACGGTCATGCCCGCAGTTTTGATCGCATTTTGAAATGGGCATGAAAAATTCAAAAATTGGAAAACCTTCGCATTGTGTCATTATATGTGGCCAAGTTACCAGTAAAAATAATAAACTTGTAATACGGTAATTATTTTTAAAAAGTGTTCTCAGAAACGAGCTATCATGTGTGAAGATCAATGGCTTTCAAGCCAAATGATCAATGTTATGGTAGCATTCATGGCATAGTTTGTTCAAATGACCTCATATTGTGCACAAGGTGCATCTTGGAATGGCAAACAATGTTGCCTAAGGAAGTTTTCATTTTCTTTTGACGAAAAAATCATTTTCCATTTTTCGAGTGCCCAAAATGAGATTTTTTGTGAAGGACCTACCATATATTTGTTGCAAAATTGGAGCAAATCATTTTTATAAAATATTAGGCCATATTTAATGCACAATTGACCAAATGGTTGGGTGTCAAAAGCTTTGATCCACCTCTCATGAAAAAGACAATTTTTCGCCGATTCAGCAGGAAGCGGGTAAATTTTAACTGCAGCTGCCTCATAGTATGCTCTTTATTTTTTCCAAAAATCATTTCTAGGTACATAAGTATCTATTTAATCAGAGAAACACCAAATTTTTTCCAAGTTTCAACCACTAGCTAGGAACGGTCATGCCCGCAGTTTTGACCGCATTTTGAAACGGGCATGAAAAATAAAAAAAATAAAAAAATTGGAAAAACCTTCGCATTGTGTCATTATATGTGACCAAGTTACCAGGAAAAATAATAAACTTGTAATACAACAATTATTTAAAAAAGTGTTCTCAGAAATGAGCTATCATGTGTGAAGATTCATGGCTTTCAAGCCAAATGATCAATCTTATGGCCACATTCATGGCATAGTTTGTTGAAAATGATCTAATATTGTGCACAAGGGTGCATCTTGGAATGGCAAACAATGTTGCCTAAGGAAGTTTTCATTTTCTTTGGATGGAAATTTAATTTTCCATTTTTCGAGTGCCCAAAATGAGTTTTTTTGTGAAGGACCTACCATATAATTGTTGCAAAACTCTAAAATACCAGGCCATATTGAATGCACAATTGACCAAATGGTTGGGGTGTCAAAAGCTTTGATCCACCTCTCATGAAAAAGACAAATTTCCATCGATTCAGCAGGAAGTGGGTCAAATTTGAACTGCAGCTGCCTTATAGTTTGCTCTTTGTTTTTTTCCAAAAATCATTTCTAGGTACGTAAGTATCTATTTAATCATAAATACATGGTTTGGTGGCGATACGTCGAGGTTTGGACGGTGGCCGAGGGCCCCAACTCCAGAGCGGGTAAACTCGCATGCCCGCCGCGTGGTCACCGCGTGACCGTGGTGTTGCCACATGTTCTGGGCGGCCTAGGCATGTCTAGTGGGTTGGGCACTCCCTCGATAGGTGTTAGGAAGAAGAAGGCAATAGAAGAATCTCACGAGTTGACTGAACTAAGCTCAAACATGAATTAGCAGCCAAGTGTTTGATTAGTGGTGGGGAAAATGCACATGGCCAATGGGCTTGAGTTTTGGCTGAGGATAATCATCTACTAAGGACACTGTCTTGGAAAATTTGCACCTCAAATGGAGGAGCCTAGGTGTCACTTGCTTTGCAAAGTACCACACTGGACAAAAATATGAATGTTGAAGCTAGACTCAAATGAATGAATGGATTGATCTGAAATTTGGAGGAGGATGATAATTTGGGCATATGAAGGCACTGTAAAAATTTCATACCATTTGGATAAATAAAAATGGTACTTCCTTCACAGTGCTCTCCACTGAACAGAAAATTGGGAAAAATGTTGAGGGAAATTGGCCTGATTAAATGAGCTAAAATTTGGTGGAGGGAGGTTCTATGGGCAGGGTCATGTCCTGGTAAATTTTTAGCAATTATAAATTAACATAAAATATAGTTGCTTCACAAAATGAAAATATTAGCAGAAACAAAGATTGGATGGTGAGCTCACATGGATTGTTAGATGGTGAGAGCTATGATTTGGGAATATAGAAGATGTGGCAAAAATTCAGCTAATTAGGATATGCCTAGCTAGTACTTCCTTCACAATAGTTCTAGCTAAACAGAAACTTTGGAAATTTGCCGAGGAAGATTTACTAGGCAAATGGAGCTGAATTTTGTCATGAGGCAATGATTTGGATAGTAAAGAATGCCCAAACTTTTTGGTAATTTTGGGAATGACATAAATCTAGGCTGCTTCACAACCTACGGCAAAAATTGACACATAGACATGACACATAGGCAAAACTAATGAGGTGGTGCCTAGTCATAGCAATGCACCACAATTTACAAGGCTATGACCATCTATATCGGTCGTGATCAGCTAGAAATAAGGCAGCGGACCGGTGCTGTTTGCTTTACGACCATTTTGTGTAAGGAAATTACGACTTTCTGACTAAAATGGTCGTTATGGTTTAAGGTTTGGAGCCCCCCGAACATCTTATGATCAATTGGTCTCAAATGGTTGTAGATTTACGACCAATTCTTCCAGGGTCACTGACAGAAGGTCACAAGTTGACATATTTCTTGTAGTGTACATACGTGAACATGTGCCAAGTCGAGCCACTTCAATCATTCAAAGGAGGATACCATCCTATCATACTACATCATAACCATTTTAAATGCATGTTGGCACACAAGGCAAACCATTATCCACTCGTAGCTAATTAAGCATGGCATGAGTAACTATAATCACTAATTGTCATTGCAAACATGTTTCATTCATAATGGGCTGAATCAAGAATGATGAGCTAATCATATTTACAAAAACAAAATAGGTCAAGTGCATACCAGCTTTTCTTCATCTCGATCATTTCATCATATATTGTCATTATTGCCTTTCACTTGCACGACCGAATGATGAGAATAATAATAAGAGTGCACGTGCATTGGACTAAGATGGAATCTGCAAACATTTATTCAAAGGAGAAGACAAGGTAATATGGGCTATTTGTTGGATCAACAATAATGCATATGAGAGCCACTCAGCATTTTCATCGTGGTCTTCTCCTTACTACCCAAAGAAAAAGAAAAGAATTTCAAAGAAACACACTAAAATATTTTTGGAGTTTTTGTTTTTCTGAAGCAAGTAAAAACGAAAACGAGAAAAACTATTTACACGGGAAAGCTCCCAACAAGCAAAAGAAGAACGAGAAATATTTTTGGGTTTTCTTTTAATACTACAACTAATTAAACTAGAAAGAAAAACTGAAAAGAAGCGATAAATATTTTTGGATTTTATCAAAGTTTTTCAAACACACAAGAAGAAAGCAAGAAAAATAAACTAACAAGGATAATACAATGAAAAAGGATGAACACCGACAACTGGAATGAATGTGTGATGTATGAATGTAATGTCGGTGAGAAATACGTAGTCCCCTAAGCTTAGGCTTTTGGCCTAAGTTGGTCTATGGCCACGGCTCGAAGTAACCCTCTCCTGGATACCGCGGAGGGTCCTGAGGGTTCCACTGGTGGCGAGCTCTTGTGTCTCCCACTGATAAACAGGCTCCTGATACGGCTGAGGAACTAGTGCTGGCTCAGGTGCTGGAGGTTGCGTTAAGCTACAGTACGCATAAATGTCATCGGGCATAATAGTGTACCTGCCTGAATGAATATCGAACAAAGAGGGTGCAGGCAAAGTAATAATCTCACAAGTACCCTGACTGAATACCAAGTTGTACTGGAGTCGCTTATGCTTATCATTGTTAATAAAATCGTGTGCTACCATGCTAGCATAATCTAAATATTTAGTGGGTAGCAACATCTCCTCCTCATCAAGCCTAATAGGTATCTCAAAATATTTAGCGAGGCGGGAGGCATATACTCCTCCAAAAATACTTCCCTTCGTACGGTTTGTGTTTAACCACCGAGCAACTATAGCGCCCAAACTAAAGGTTCTATCAGAATATAAAGAATGGCACAAAATAGAAAGGCCAGGTGAGCTGAGAGTTCCACTCTCCCCTCAACCAGTCAGACATCTCCTGGCAAATAATGCATAGTAGCGTAAAACTGAAAAAATGTAAACTAGCAACTCTAGCTTCTAACACTCCTCTCTCTTCCCCCACAGTAATGTCAGCGATGAAATCTGCCGTGTCCCTAGGACATGGCTCACAGATGCGGCCATCCTAAGGTATTTTGCAAACATTGCAAAAATCATATAGTGTCATTTCCTTAGGCTCATCATATAAGTGAAATTCTACCATGGGGCGATCCTTCCTAGAATGAAAGCGAAAATTTTGCACGAAGGTATTAGTGAGTAGGAGGTATTGGTCATACTTATCTTGGAGGAAGGGGATAATGCCGACATTCTCCACCAAATAATAGAAGTCATCATAAATTCCCGCCTCCTTCAAGAATCTATCACTTGGCCATTAACACGGCCGAACCTCCGCCACGCGCGGAAGATTGTACTTGGGCTTCTTCTTCTCCTCATTTTCATTTCCTTCCCAATTCCGGCTCGAAGAGCCTCTCAACCACCTCCTCATAGCTTTTCTTTTCTCTGAAATTTTTTGAAATTTTTAGTAACTCAAAATAAAAGTGAACCAAACTCAACAAAACTAATAGCAACTACTCCTACAAGTATCTAGAGGCTATATCATGCAACAAAACTACTTTGGACCATATAAATTTGACATGCAAGCTCAAGAACATGGTCACCACAACAGCAATTTTTTTGCAATATATAAAGCACTATAGCAAAAACTAATTGGACCAACAGAGGACTCACATACCGATGAACAATCCCCCAAAACAGTTTCGGAAATGGAGTTCCGAGCAAGGAGATAAAAAATGGCAGCAAAATGAGCAAGAACACCGGTTTGAGCAATGGTGTGATTTTTTCTGGAGGAAGACGAAGTGGATGGGTGGCTGGAATAAGTGAGGGGACCCACATGGGCCCCACAAGCCACCTAGGGGCGCCCAGGGGGGTGGGCACGCCCTGTGGGCTTGTGGCTCACAGGTGCACCCCACTGGGGTGTGTTCAGTGCCAAAAATTCTTAAATATTGCATAAAAATCATACTAAATTTTCAAGGCATTTGGAGAACTTCTATTTTCTGGTCATTTTTTTATTGCACGGATAATTCAGAAAACAGTAAAATAATAGCATTTCTACTTTATTAATTCTAAATACCAAAGAGCAAAGGTGGGTACAGAAAGTTGTGTTTACTAAATTCATCCATCTCATGCCCGTCAAAAGGAATCCATTAACAAGGTTGATTAAGTCTTATTAATAAACTTCTTCCGAATGACATGAAACCGGAGAATCTTTGTATAACACTAGGTTACCTCAACGGGGATATGCATGTCCCCAACAATAAGAATATCATATATTTTTTTGACAGTAGGAATAGGGAATTCAAAACCTCCAATAGTAATTGTTGAAAATTTCCCAATAGAATCGATACTATTCACTTGAGGTTGTTTCTTCAGAAAGTGTATCGTATGCTCATTACCATTAACATGAAAAGTGACATTTCCTTTATTGCAATCAATAACAACCCCTGCAGTATTCAAAAAGGGTCTACCAAGTATGATCGACATACTGTCGTCCTCGGGTATATCAAGAATAACAAAGTCCGTTAAGATAGTAACATTTGCAACTACGACTGGTATATCCTCACAAATACCGATGGGTATAGCAGTTGATTTATCAGCCATTTGCAAAGAGATTTCAGTGGGTGTCAACTTATTCAAATCAAGTCTACGATATAAAGAGAAGGTCATAACACTAACAACGACTCCTAAATCACACAAAGCAGTTTTAACATAGTTTCTTTTAATGGAGCATGGTATAGTTGGTATTCCTGGATCTCCTAGTTTCTTTGGTATTCCACCTTTAAATGTATAATTAGCAAGCATGGTGGAAATTTCAGCTTCCGGTACTTTCTTTTATTAGTAACAATATCTTTCATATACTTAGGATAAGGAGACATTTTCAGAATATCAGTCAATCGTAAGCGCAAAAAGACAGGTCTAAGCATTTCAACAAAGTGCTCAAATTCTTCATCATCCTTTTTCTTGTAAGCTTTAGGAGGAAAGGGCATGGGTTTCTGAACCCATGGCTCTCTTTCTTTACCTTGTTTTCTAGCAATGAAGTCTCTCTTATCATATCTTTTATTCTTAGGTTGTGGGTTATCAAGATCAACAACAGGTTCTATCTCCACATCATTATCATTACTAGGTTGAGCATCAACATGAACATCATCATTATCATTATTACTAGGTTCACGTTCATCACCAGATTGTGTTTCAGCATCAGAAATAGAAATATCATTTGGATTCTCATGTGTATCTATAATAGGTTCACTAGAAGCATGCAAAGTCCTATCATCTTTCTTTTTAGGAGGACTAGGTGCATTAGTATTAATTCTCTGAGAGTCTTGTTCAAATATACTAGGATGGCCCTCAGGATACAAAGGCTCCTGAGTCATTTTACCACCTCTAGTCATAACTCTAACAGCATGATCATTGTTCTTATTGTTCATCTCATTAAGCAAATCATTTTGTGCCTTAAGAACTTGTTCTACTTGGGTTTTTACCATTGAAGCATGTTTACTAATAACCTTGAGATCATTAACAGTTTTAAACATATAATCACCCAGGTGTTCAATCATATAAGCATTTCTTTTTAATTGTCTACTAACATATGCATTGAAGTTTTCTTGTTTAACAATAAAGTTATCAAATTCATCCAAGCATTGACTAGCAGATTTATTATGAGGAATATCACCTTCATCAAATCTATAGAGAGAATTTACCTCTACTACCTGTTTTAGAGTATTAAGACCATGTATTTCTTCAATAGGTGGTAAATTCTTAACATCTTCAGCTTTAATACCTTTTTCTTTCATAGATTTCTTTGCCTCTTGCATATCTTCAGGACTGAGAAATAGAATACCCCTCTTCTTCGGAGTTGGCTTAGGTGGTGGTTCAAGAAGAGTCCAATCATTATCATTACTCAATATATTGTTCAATAATACTTCAGCTTGTTCAACAGTTCATTCCCTGAAAACACAACCAGCACAACTATCTAGGTGGTCCCTAGAAGCATCGGTTAGTCCATTATAAAAGATATCAAGTATTTCATTTTTCTTGAGAGGATGATCAGGCAAAGCATTAAGTAATTGGAGAAGCCTCCCCAAGTTTGTGGGAGACTCTCTTCTTCAATTTGCACAAAGTTAAATATTTCTTGTAAAGCAGCTTGTTTCTTATGAGCAGGAAATATTTTTCAGAGAAGTAATATATCAAATCCTGGGGACTACGCACACAACCAGGAGCAAGAGAATTAAACCATATCTTAGCATCACCCTTTAATGAGAAAGGAAACAACTTAAGAATATAGTAGTAGCGATTTTTTTCCTCATGAGCAAATAGGGTGGCTATATCATTTAATTTAGTAAGATGTGCCACAACAGTTTCAGATTCATAACCATGGAAGGGATCAGATTCAACCAAAGTAATGAACTTAGGATCGATAGAGAATTCATAATCCTTATCAGTAACAAAGATAGGTGAAGTAGCAAACTTAGGATCATATTGCATTCTAGCATTCCAAGATTTTTCTTTCAACTTGACTAGTAATTTCTTAAGATCCTCTCTATCTTTACAAGAAAGAAAGTCCCTAGCTACCTCTCCATCCCTAACATAACCCTCAAGTATAACAGGCAATTCATATCTAGGAGTGCTAGGTCTATTGGGTGTTTCAAAGTTTTCAGTTTCAATAATTTCATTAGTTTCAGAAATATCATCAGTTTCAGCATTCTCAATATCTTTAGCTCTAGCAAGTTGTTCATCAAGAAATTCACCCAGTGGCACAGTAGTATCAAACAAAGTACTAGTATCATCATAAGAATCATGCATAGCAGAAGTAGCATCATCAATTACTTGTGACATATCAGAATTAATAGCAGGTGTAGGTGTCGCAAGCTTACTCAAAACAGAAGGTGAATCAAGTGCAGAGCTAGATGGCAGTTCCTTACCTCCCCTCGTAGTAGAGGAAAAAAATCTTGGTTCTAGTATCTTTCAGATTCCTCATAGTGATCAACATATATAAATCCCAAGTGACTTAGCAAATATAGCTATGCTCCCCGGCAACGGCGCCAGAAAAAGGTCTTGATAACCCACAAGTATAGGGGATCGCAACAGTTTTTGAGGGTAGAGTATTCAACCCAAATTTATTGATTCGACACAAGGGGAGCCAAAGAATATTCACGAATATTAGCAGTTGAGTTGTCAATTCAACCACACCTGAAAGACTTAATATCTGTAGCAAAGTAGTATGATAGTAACGGTAATGGTGGAAAAAGTAACAGTAGCAGTTTTGTAGTGATTGTAACAGTAGCAGCAATGAAAGTAACTTAGCAAAGATCAATATGTGAAAAGCTCGTAGGCATTGGATCTGCGATGGATAATTGTGTTGGATAATATTCATCATGTAGCGGTCATAACCTAGGGTGACACAAAACTAGCTTCAATTCATCAATATAATGTAGGCATGTATTCCGTATATAGTCATACGTGCTTATGGAAAAGAACTTGCATGACATCTTTTGTCCTACCCTCCTGTGGCAGCGGGGTCCAAAAGGATACTAAGGGATATTAAGGCCTCCTTTTAATAGAGAACTGGACCAAAGCATTAGCACTTAGTGAATACATGAACTCCTCAAACTACGATAATCACCGGAAAGAATCCCAATTATTGTCACATTGGGGTATGCGGATCATAACATGTAATAGGTGTCTACAACTTGCAAGATAGGATCAAGAACTCACATATATTCATGAAAACATAATAGGTTCAGATCTGAAATCATGGCACTCGGGCCCTAGTGACAAGCATTAAGCATAGCAAAGTCATAGCAACATCAATCTCAGAACATAGTGGATACTAGGGATCAAACCCTAACAAAACTAACTCGATTACATGATAAATCTCATCCAACCCATCACCGTCCAGCAAGCCTACGAAGGAATTACTCACTCCCGGTGGTGAGCATCATGAAATTGGTGATGGAGGAAGGTTGTTGATGATGATGGCGACGGATTCCACCCTCCGGAGCCCCGAATGGACTCTAGATCAGCCCTCCCGATGAAGAACAGGAGGTGGCGGCGGCTCCGTATCGTAAAATGCGATAAATCCTTCTCTCTGATTTTTTATCCGCAAATAGGTATATATAGCGTTGGAATTAGGGTCGGAGACGGTCCAGGGGGCCCACAAGCCTGGGAGGCACGCCCTGGGGGGGGGGGGGGGTAGGCGCGGCTCCAGGGCTTGTGGCCTCTGGGTGGCCCCCCTCTGGTATCTTTTTCCACCAGTATTTTTTATATATTCCAGAAATATTCTCTGTAAATTTTTAGGTCAATCCGAGAACTTTGATTTCTGCACAAAAATAACACCATGGCAATTCTGCTGAAAATAGCGTCAGTCCGGGATAGTTCCATTCAAATCATGCAAATTAGAGTCCAAAACAAGGGCAAAAGAGTTTGGAAAAGTAGATACAATGGAGACGTATCACGCTACAGGTAGCAAAGTAGCAGTAGCGCGGGCCATTCGAACCGCGCTACTGCTAAGTGGTCCCATCACCACCGACCGGGGCTGCCCATAGTAGTAGCGGTCGGCAAAAACCAGCGCTACTACTATAGTTGTAGCAGTAGCACGTGTCTGTTTCCATCACTACCATTATGTGTGCACGGTGCCAGCAGGTGGGCCCCACTTAGCATCATCGCTGGGCCACCGACACGCGCTACTGCTATGGAGATTAGCAGTAGCGCGGTAAGCCATCCCTCGCTACTACTATGCGTAGCAGCCACCTTTTCCCCATGCTCCTCCTCTCCCCTCCCCCTTTCCCCTCTCCCTCCTCTACCTCCCTCACTTAGTTCTTCCTTTTCCTACCTCTCCTCTCCCCATTAATGCCCCCATCCACCATCTCCTCCATTAATGACCTCTCTTTCTAGCTAGCTTCTTCCTCACTTTATTTGTCTCTGCCTTCTTCCCTTTCCCCACTCCTACCTTTGTCTCACTAGCTAGCTCTCCCTCCCTCTCCACTAGTTAGGTAGAGCATCTCCTTCCAACTAGATCTAGCCATTTTAGAAGTAAGCAATGCATCTTTGTCCACTACTTTTGATCCGTAGATAGCAGCAATGGCGGCCATCTACCATGTGCTCGATTCCTCTCTCGGGACGATAGGTGAGTAAAAAGTTGTGCTTTGCAAGAATGGAAATATGTGTGTTTGCGCTATGATGGTAGGAATGTGTTTGTGTGGCATGCATGAGTTGCCACCTATGTGTATTTGTCGGATCGTACATGACATGAGTTGCCTATGTTTTGCCAAAATGTCGATTTATTTCTGTTTCGCCGAATTTCAGGTAAACTCTATATGTCCTTTTTTTAGGGAAGGTCATGCCGAATTTTTGTATGACTTTGATGCATGCATGCATTGATGCGTTTATAATTCTTTTGCTTATTAATTATACCGCACAAGCGATCATGAAGGTCAGCAGAACGCTGGTGGAAAGATGGTTGCGATCCGCGAAGCAGGACATGTATGAAAATAACCGAAAGGAGATTTTATGTCCGTGTCGAATATGCAAAGGAGGAGTCTTGCACGACCCCTTAAAGGGAGGGCGTGTGAAAGCACACCTACTAATGCATGGTTTCATGGATGGCTATACTCGGTGGATAAGTGAAGATGATGACGTCGATGGGGCAGCCAAAGATGACATTAGGCCAGACGAAGAGATGACGACCGATAATGGCAGCGGAGAAGAGGCCGGACATGAAGGCGGAGAAGAGGCTGCATATGGAGGCGGAGAAGAGGCCGAACATGATGGAGAAGCCGCGGACACGCCGCAGCCTTCTTCGGTACTAAGTTCAATCATGGGGGACCCTCATGTTCGAGACCTGCTTCACAAGAAGAGGACTGGAGATAGAGCTGCTTCTAGAGAGGAGTCTAAGCTTGAGCAACTGGAGGAAGACTCGAAGAGTCCATTGTATGGGGGTTGCGATCCAGTGGTGACCCGCTTGAGTTTCACGCTGGAACTTCTAAAGATGAAGGCTAAAAACAAATGGACCGACAGTAGCCTCGATGAACTTCTCGAGTATCTAACGAAGGTTCTTCCCGCAGGGAACCTGTGTCCTACTAGTGTCGATGAGGCCAAGAAAATTGTGTGCCCTCTTGATCTGCCGCACATTAGATACCACACATGCATCAACGATTGCATTATTTATCGGAAGGAGCACCCGGAAAAAACTTGTTGTCCAGTGTGCAATGCTTCTCGATACAAGAAGGCGGGAAAGAAATGTCCTCAGAAAGTTGTATGGTACTTACTGATCACTCCCCATCTGCAGCGTTTTTTTCGTAGATCCTAAGGAAGCAAAGCTAATGCGTTGGCGCGCGGAGAGGAAAAAGCCCGACGATGGAGATGATTCAAAACTGAGACACCTCGCGGATGCAAGACAGTGGAGGGCGTTTAACGCCACATATCGATTTTTTGCAGGACATGCAAGGAACATAGTGCTTGGCGCGAGTATCGATGGCATGAATCCGTTTGGCAACCAGAACACCAACCATAAAACATGGCCCGTGTTTGTATGGATGTACAACCTCCCCCTGGTTGTGCATGAAGGCAAAGCACATACACATGAGCATGCTGATTCAAGGGCCGAAACAACCGGGAAATGATATTAATCTATATCTGGGGCTACTGAAAGAGGAGTTAGACACGTTATGGAAAACGCCAGTCAAGACATGGGACGCCAGCAAAGGAGAGTATTTCTATATGAGAGCCGCGCTGATGACGACGATGCACGACTATCTCGGTTATGGATATCTCGCAGGATAGGTGTGCCACGGATATTGTGGATGCACCCGGTGCATGGATGATACAACGTCTCAGCAGCTAACGAAAGATGGCGGGTCTGGGAAAATCGTGTACATGGGGCATCGAAGATGGCTCGTGTACATGACCCGTGGAGAAACCATGGAGATCTATTCAATGGTGAGGCCAAGCATCGAGGACCTCCACGTAAGAGGAGCGGCACCGAAAACTATGAGTTGTTGAAAAACTGGGAAGAGTGCCCCGCACAGGGAAAGATGGAAAAGCACCGGAGCCGTTGCTGAAGGTATGGAAAACGAGGTCAGTTTTCTGGGACTTGGAGTACTAGCCCAAACTCGACACGCCTCATTGCCTTGATCAAATGCATATCACGAAGAATTTCCTTGAGAGTTTTCGTGGGACACTGATGAACATGCTGGACAAGACCAAGGATGGGTCGAAGGCAAGAAAAGACTTAGAAGATTTGAAAATCAGGGGAGATCTCCACATGCCCGGTAAAAAGTTGTCGAAGGACACGGAGACGGAGGTGGAGGCGGGGGACAGGGACAAAAAAGTCAACAAGAAGGAAGAGAAATATCGCCCCCTTCTTGCTTCACCTTAAATCCGAAGGAGATGGATCAATTCTTCAAGTTCCTTGCCGGAATCAAAGTTAGCTCCGGTTACTGTGGGAAGATAAGCAGATTTCTAGACACGAAGAAGAAAATGTTTAGCGGGATGAAGTCTCATGACTGTAATGTGATGATGACGCAGATACTTCCTGTTGCCATTAGAGGGATAATGGACCAGCACGTCCGTGACACGGTTACTGGTCTCTGCAACTTTTTCGACGTTATCTCTCGAAAGTCGATAAGTGTGAAGCAACTCCGAAGGTTAGAGGAAGAGATCTTTGTCATACTAAATGAGCTTGAGATGTACTTCCCGCCCACGTTCTTTGACGTCATGGTGCATCTGTGTGTCCACATTGTGGACGACAAGATTGACCTCGGGCCGACAATCCTACAGAGCATGATGCCATTCTAGAGGATGAATGGGGCCATCAAAGGATTCGTTCATAACATGTCCCGTCCGGATGGAAGCATCGTCTAGGGCTTTCTTACCCAAGAGTGCATCTCCTTCTGCGAGAATTATCTAGGCGTCGGAGACCCTTTTGTTGGTTTGCCCGTCAACAAGCTCCTTGGGAGGCTCGAAGGTGAAGGTCACACCAACGGCTGGAGGGAATTGCATGTGGACCACGAGGGTCGATGCAACGACTTTGACATAGCAAACTTAGTAGTGCTACAACACCTAGACGTGGTAGATCCTTTCGTGACACTGCACAAAGAAACCATCGCAAAGAATTACCGTGATGGGGGGCTGTGCAAGACGGACGCCGAAGTTATTAGAGAGCACAACCTCACTTTCTTGACTTGGTTCAAAAAGCATGTTCTTGCTAACCCCCCGGAAGAGGGCTCTACTAACGGATTGCTCGTATATGCCTTAGCACATGGCCCCGCGCCCATCCTTGCGGCCTATCAAGCGTACGATATCAACAGATAAATGTTCTACACGGATGCCAAAGATATAAACAACGATTACCAGAACTCAGGGATGACGATGGAATGCATGACCGACAACAATGACGCAACTGAAAGATTCTATGGAAGGATCGAAGAGATCTGGGAGATTGACTACTCTGGACTACATAGTGCGACGATGTTCCATGTCAGATGGGCTAAGTCCATCTGAAGAGAAAACCGTTTTTTCACCACCATGTCCATACCCGACGCCAAGAGTGCTACCGTGAACATCATCACCAAAAAAGAGCCATGGGTGCACGCTAAGCACGTGACACAATGCTTCTTCCTAACCGGCCCGAGCAATATGAGCCGTGTTGTCGTGAGGAGAGGAAAAAGGAGCATCGTTAGAATGGATGGAGTCACTAACAAGGAATACTACGACCAGTACGGCAACCCTATGAGGGAAGATGACGATGACAATCAAGCCTACGTCAAAAGAAGAATCAAGACTACATTACCGAAGAAAGATCGTACTCCACAGAAAAGAAAAAGTCACAACGAGGGGCTCGATTATTCGACAATGAACAGGAAAGGAAAGAAGGTCACTCAGAACAAAAACGTCGACGCTGAGTAAACAACATTTATATTTGTACCTATTTTGTATACGCACTTGACCGTGTTATCGGTCAAATGATGTACCTATATGTTATGCACTAATATATCCCCGCATTATCGGTCAAAGGAAAAAGAAAATGAAAAGGAAAAGCAAAAGGGAAGGAATAAAAAATGAAAAGAAAAAGAAAAAGGAAAGGAATAAGAAAATGAAAAGAAAATAAAAAGGAAAAAATGGAGAGAAAACCATGCCTGCCTCTAACATAACATATCAGTAGTGAGGCTTTTAAAAACGCGCTATAGCTAACTTAGCTATAGCGCGTTTTATGTAAAAGCTCGCTACATCTACTAAGAATAGCGGTAGCGCGGCTTATCAACACGCGCTAGCTATAGCGCGTGTTGATAAGACGCGCTACTGCTATTTTATGTTAACCTACAGCCGCGCGCGGGCCTCCCTCTCCTTCCTCCCCCAAGTCCCCCTCCATCTAATTCCCTCGATTCCCCACTCCCGTCACCGCCATTGTGCCCACACCGTCATCGCGCCCATGCTATCCATGACCTCGTGCCCCCGCCGTCGTCGCCGGACCCCTCTCAGCGCCGTCGTCATTGCGGTCTCCCCCGAGCCTCCTCCTCATCGCCGCGGTCTCCCCCGAGCACCTCACCTCCGAGCCCCTCCTCGGTGCCGGACCCCCCTCTCCGCCGCCGTCTCCTTGGACTCCCCTTGTAAGTGCTATTGGGGAACGTTGCATGGAAAACAAAAAAAAATTATATGCACACGCAAGATCAATCCATCACTACAGGAATCAGCTTCTTTGCCGTCTGCCATGGCAGACGGCAAAGGACTGGAAAGCGGACAGCAAAGGGCTTTGCCGTTCGCCAGCTAGCGGCAAATATGCCCTCCCCTTTGCCGTCTGCCTTGTGACGTCAGCAGACGCGTCATGCCCTCCCGTTCTTTGCCTTCTGCCATGGACGGCAAACTGCACAAGCCTTTGCCGTCTGCCACGAACGGCAAAGTGACCAAATGGGTCAGCTCCCAGATTGCACAGGTTGCTGCCATGTGGCCACTTTGCCGTCTGTGGTAGACGGCAAAGACCCCTTTGCCGTCGGTGGCGGACGGCAAAGTGCCTGTATTGTTTCTGTTTTTTCTGTTTTCTGTTATATCCCTGCATTTTCAAAAGATATATATGATATATATATAGTTTCAACCTCAAACATAGCCCATGTATCAAACATCTAGCAGTCCATCAATGCAACAGAACACATAGGGTATTAAAAGATCCAATACATACATAGTTTCACGGAGTTCACCCATATATACATACATAGTTTCACATTGTTCATCAATACAAATGAAAACAAGAACTAAACACTAGCAGTCCATCAATGCTGCTTCCATGAAGTGAATCAAACCTGCAAAAATGGGAGTAAGTGTAACACCCCCGGTGGTTAACTACAGTAATCACCCTTTTGATTATGCCATGCCATCTTGTTTAACAGTGCATGATCATCATTTGCATCATATTGCATTTCAACTCCTAACTCCAATTCAAATTTAAATGGAAGTGAAATATAAAAGTTGTCCAACATAAGAACTAAAATGTTCAATAAATAGTAGATAAATCAGAGGCTATGTTAAAATTGTAAACAACATTATTAAAATTGGATAAGTGACTCAAACAACTTAAAACAGTGGCTGAAAATAACATTTAGTAACCTTTTAATTTATTTAAAACAAATATGAAATGATGTTTTGCCCAAACTAGTTTTTGGTGTTAGGGTATAAAGCACTGGTATTTATGGACTAGGTCTCCCTTTTTGAAAAACCATTTGGGGCCTAAACAATTAACAGAATAGAAAAGAAAAGAAAAGAAAAGAAGAAATGGAAAAATGCCCCTGTGCACTTAAGCCCACAGCCGCACAGGAGATGGTCCAGCCCAACTAGCCCCCTCCCCCTACCCCCTGACGCCGTGGGTGCGCTGTCGAGCACCCTGCGTGCGCGCGCGCCCCCGAGCCCGGCCCCCCTCCCTCGGCACTCGACAGCGCGTCGCGGCTCGCCGTGGATAAAGAGCACCCCGCGGACACCTCCGAGCCCTCCCTCGCTCACTTTCCCCCTCTCCTTCCTCCCTGCCTCCTCCCTCCGAGCGCCGCAATGGCCTCGGCCGTCTGATACGCGCGGCCACCGTCGCCCCTACACCTCGCTGCAGTGCCAGATCGCCCCGCCGTCCCCTGCTGCTTCGCCTGCTGCATCGAACCGGAGCGGAAATCACCTGCCTCGTCGCGCACGAGCTCGTCTTTAAGCTTCGGGCGCCGGTGATCGCCGTCACGATTCGCTGTCGTTGCGCTACCCTGAGCCCACCCTTGCACGCCTACAGGACCACCGTGAGCACCCCGTCCTCCTCCCTCTCCCCCTGCGCTCTTCCCCTCTCCGTAGCTGCCGCTCCACCCATGGCCGTGCTGGACTCCGCGGAGCTCATCGCCGACGTGTCGTCGGTGACCAATTGGTCCTGTGGCCATGCTCGCTCGCTTCCCCGCATCGCGTAGGGCCTCGCGGCGTAGTCAGTTGGCTCGCGCGCGTACTGCTGCTGCGTCTCCATCACCACCCGTTGCCGCCGCCGCTTGCCGTCGTCGCCGCGCTCGATTCCGGCAACCCCCGCCGCCGTAACCGCCACCATCGGAAGCGGCTTGAAGAGCCCGTTCCAGAGAGCCCAGCCCCGCGTTGAATGGTGCCCTGTAGCGCATTTCCGAGCTCGCCGGAGTTCCACCACCGCGCTCGGGGCTCGCCGGCGCGTCTCCGGCGGCCGGCGCCGACGTGGCCCGTCTGGCCCACCGCCAGGGTCACTGACTGGTGGGCCCGGGGCTCCCCTTTGACCAGTCAGCGGTGCTGACTGGGCAGCCCGTGTCGCTGACACGCGGGCCCCACCCCCTTAAAACATTTTAAAATAAATAAAAACCCTAATTAAGATGCTAATTAACCTAATTAGTTAATTAATTAAGTTAACAAACACTGACAGTAGGCCCCACCCCCCTTAATTAACCTAACTTAATTAAGTTAACACTAATTATGCCTCTGTCTCACTGACATGTGGGCCCCACTGTCAGGTTTGACTTTGGTCAACCCCCTGTTGACTGCTGACGTCAGCAATACATCACGATGGCGTCACCCCCGTACTGTTTTGGATAATGTTGTTTTAATTAATTAAATAAATTCTAGAAATTAATAAAAACTTTAGAAAATCATATCTTTTAATCCGTAACTCCGATCGAAAAACTTTATGCATGAAAATTGCTCAGAACGACGAGACGAATCCGAATACGCGGTCCATTCGTCCGTCACATGTCCCTAACTATCCGAACATGCAACCGTTCCTCTCCGGTCATCTGTCTGACAAATGTCCGGAACCGGGAAAACATTCCCGGATGAATCCCACCTTTGCCAGTATCACCCGGCACTGCGTTAGATCACCTCCGTCACCGTGTATTGCCATGCTATGCTTTGTGCTGCACTTGTTCGCTGAGTATTTATACTGTTTCCTCCCCCTCTTCTCTCTTGGTAGCCCCCCGACACCGATGTCGTCCCCGAGATCGACGCAGCTCCGGAGCCCGAAGACACCATTGACAACCTTGCCCTTGCCGCCGAGCAACCAGGCAAGCCCCCCTTTTTGATCATCCCGATATCGCCCATTCTAATTTCTCATGCTTGCATTAGAATTGCTGCTGCTACTGCTTTACCTATTCTGATGCATAGCCTGTTTATTGTAACCTGCTGTTGATAATTACCTGCATATCCTAAACTGCTTAGTATAGGCTGGGTAGAGACCTATCAGTGACCCCACTTATCCCGACTGCCGCGCTGGATCGTCAGAAGACCCGATCAACGGGATTGAAGACCAGGCCCCGACACCGCACATCACCCCCCTTTGTTGTAACGACACTGCAGCGTTACTATCGAGTGCCGAGGGTGATACCTCGTGTAGCACTTCTGATGTTAACTCTGTAGAGTAGCTATTCGGTCGTGGTCATCGAGGGTGATTCCTCCTTCACCGCTTCCGATAACGACGCCGTCGTACAACACCTCAAGTGTGAACCAAACGAGGGTGATTCCTCCGAGTTCACCTTGACGATTACATCGAGTAGGAATCCAACGAGGGTGATACCTCGGATTCCCCTGATGTTATGGACTCACGGATACTTGGACTTTACACTGTTACTTAGAAAGGCGGGTCGGCCCTGAGGGGTACCCGCGTGCGCCTGAGAGGCGAGTGTTGTGAAGACGGGTGCCAGTGTGGTGCCCGAGTGGTGAATACGAGGCGCGGCCGGGTATTCTTAACCCTTGCAGCAAGTCCTCGAGATGGGGCGACGGGGTCACATCTTTCGTGAGTCTCTGCTCGTTACTGCAAGCCCCTAGTCCTAACGATTTGGATATTTGATCCAAGCAGGCCTCTGGTCTGATAGCACTAACCATCACGTGGGCATAGTATGGGCGTTCTGCATCGTATGCATCAGCCGAAAGCTCTGTCAGACGTCCAGTTCAGCAGTGCGGCATGGAGTGATTGGCACCATTTCGGTGGTGCTTGGATCTGTGCCATGTGCGCAACGACCCGGAGGGTGAGGGGCGATGGCCAAGACCCCCTTGCGCTTAGGATGTAGACCGGCGGGGACCTCTCTGCTGAGCTGTAGGTAGGGTTGCGATGTGTCGTTTGGCCGAGGCCGGGCATGACCCAAGAAAGTGTGTCCGGCCGGAGTTAATCGAGCGTGTTGGGTAAGTTGGTGCACCCCTGCAGGGAAGAATACTTCTATTGATAGCCTGTCCTACGGTAACGGACACTTGGAGTTGTATCCTGATTGATACAATTAGAACTAGATACTTGGATACTATGGCTCTGGGATTGCTTCTCGCAGGGAGTCGAGAAGGGATCTCAGGACGAGGTTGATGACTGTATGGCTCTGGGATTGCTTTCTCGCAGGGAGTCGAGAAAGGATCTCTGGATGAGGATGAGACTTAATGATACTGCTACATTATATTGTACTGTTCTACCCTCTTCTATTTCTGCAAGACCGCTGAAGATGCTAGTCTTCGATAGGACTAGGTCTTCTCTCTATTCTGGCATTTTTGCAGCCCAGTCCACATATACAGCCTCCCCTTGAAAATGTTGCATATGTAGTGTAGATCCTTGCTTGCTGAGTACTTCTGAGTACTCACGGTTGCTTTGTTTTCCTTTTCTCCCCATATTAGTTTGTCGTGACCAGAGGACGGAGCCCCCTGAGATAGATGCCCCATCGTTCGACTACTACTACCACCCAGAGGATGGATACTACTACGAGTTGACTGACGACCAGGAGTAGGATCGGAGGGTCCCAGGCAGGAGGCCTACGCCTTTCGATCGTAGTGTTTTATTTTGCCCCGCCTTTCTAAAGGACTTTCTGTTTCTATTTCATATCTGTACTCAGATATCTGATGCTTCCGCTGACGCTTGTACGCAAGTTTATGTATTCGAGCCCTCGAGGCCCCTGGCTTGTAATATAAAGCTTGTATGACTTTATTTATGTTTTAGAGTTGTGTTGTGATATCTTCCCGTGAGTCCTTAGGCTTGATCGTGTGCATTTGCGTGTATGATTAGTGCACGATCGAGCCGGGGGCGTCACAAGTTGGTATCAGAGCCGACTGCCTGTAGGAATCCCCCTTTCCAACTCCTTGGCCGAAGTTGAGTCTAGTAACCGAAAACTGTTTTACTAACTTGGCTATGTGGCTTACGGGCCCACGTCGCCAATTGGGTGGTATTAGTATCTTTTACTCCTCGACCTTTACTCTGGGACTCTGATCTCTCTTCTATTCGGGTTAAAATTTTACTAACTCCAACATCAGGTTCTCGTGACCACATCCACCCGGAGTTCTGAAATATCCCCCCTTGCTTCGAGATTGTGGACCAGGTTCTGCTTACAGGATCCTTTTATCGAGGGCACCCTGTGTTGCCACTTGCAGATTCCTCACTCCAATAGTTTTCTCCGACGTTGATGTAGCCTTTGCTATGTCTCGTTGTGTACTTTCCTGCCGCGTGCCTGCGCGCCGCCTAGATGTCTAGCCCTCCCTTTTCAACTGTCATAATGACCGGATACTAACCGAGGCTATGTGCGGATTTTAATGTCTGGTGCGAAAATGCTGAATTATCTATTGCACTTCCTTCTGTTGTGCGTGATACTTCCTGAATCATTCCGTACACCTGCAGTTTTTCTTGCTAAACTGCCCCTGTTGATTTGGCAGGATGGCTGAAGATCCTCCACCTCCACACTATATTGCCGCCATGATGCAGCAGTTTGAACTCAACCGTCAGCAGTTTGAGCTTAACCGTCAGTTTATGACCGGAGTATTGGCTCAATTCCCAACTCAGAATGCTCAGCAACAGAATGCTCTAATAACTCTGCCAGAATTTGTGCGCCTCAATCCGTCCGTTTTCTGCAACTCCACCAATCCTATGGATGCTGATGATTGGCTTCGTGACATCCTGTTTGAGATGGAGTCAGCTAATGTTGCTCCTGACAGTCACGTCACCTTTGCGACATTCCACTTAAAGGGTCCAGCTGCTCAATGGTGGGAAAGCCACAAGGCTATGTTGCCTGCAGAGACTGTAACCATGTGGCAGGAATTTCAGTCAGCTTTTCATGCACGTTACATTCCTCAAGGTCTGATCGACCAGAAGAAGCAGGAGTTCCGCAAACTCTCACAGGGCACAATGACTGTGGATGAATACCAGAGGAAATTTCTTGAATTGTCCCGCTATGCTGCGGATGACATCGACACCAACACACGCAAGCAGGAGAAATTCCGTGAAGGACTGCGTACAGATATAAAACTTGCACTTGCTGTCCATGATTGCACCGAATTCGCAACGCTTGTCAGCAAATCTTTCCAAGTTGAAACAGCTCTGACTGAGTACCAGGAGTCGCTCAAGCGCACTCGTGATGTTGGTTTGTCTTCGGGTCGACCTGTTCAGAAGCGTCGAGTGTGGATCCCTCACAATGTTCATCACCGACCTGCTCCAACACCAAGACCGTCTTATGTTGCACCTCGTCTGCCTTCACCGCAGAGACAGCTTATGGTTCATGATGGACCGCCTAATGTTATGGCTTCTCCTCAGGATGCACCACGTCCTTCTGCTGGTTGTAGGAAGAGCCGTCGAAAACATCCTTCTAGGAACGTTGGAACCAGACTACCTGCTAGTCAACTTGTTCATGTCAACCAAGTCAACATGGAAGAAGCTCGACAGGACCCCAACATTGTGATGGGCACCCTTCTAGTGAATTCAATCCCAGCTTCAGTCCTCTTTGATTCTAGAGCATCGCACTCCTTCATGTCCGAAAGTTTTGCGCGAAGCCATGATATACTTTTCGAGGAGATGTCCATCCCATTAGTAATCCATTCACCTGGGGCTAATTGGCAAACTACCATGGTAAGCCACGGTAACCACATTGTGATCGGAGGATTGATGTTCCCCGTTTCACTCATTGCTCTCAAGACCTCCAACATAGACATTATTCTCGGTATGGACTGGTTGAAGCCTCATAAAGCTCTGATTGACTGTGCCACTGAAACAGTCCGCCTCACACACCCTTCCGGTCAGACTGTCAGATACTCAGCTCGTACAGTGCAGGACACCGAAACTCAAATATATGTTCTGAATGCATTGAATGCTTCACCTCTTGAAGGCATCGAGAACGTTCCAGTTGTTCGTGATTTTCAAGATGTATTTCCAGAAGAACTTCCAGGGATACCCCCTGCTAGAGCTGTTGAGTTCGTCATCGACTTGAAGCCCGGCACTACCCCTATTGCGAAGCGTCCTTATAAGATGCCTCCGCACCACCTTCTCGAACTTAAGGAAGAAATCGACACGTCACTTAAGAAAGGTTTCATCCGCCCCAGTTCCTCTGCTTGGGGAGCACCTTCACTCTTTGTTAAGAAGAAGGATGGAACTAACCGGTTGGTTCAGGATTACCGACCTATCAACCAAGCAACAATCCAGAACAAATATCCGCTTCCCCGGATCAATGATTTGTATGATCAACTTGCCGGTTCCTCAGTATTCTCTAAGCTTGATTTGAGATTGGGATACCATCAGATCTGTGTTCGCAAAGAGGATATTCCGAAGACTGCATTTGTTACTCGCTATGGCTCTTATGAGTACACTGTCATGTCATTTGGCTTAACAAATGCTCCAGCCACATTCTCCCGCCTAATGAACTACATCTTCATGGATTACCTCGATAAATTCGTCGTGGTATATCTGGATGATATTCTGGTTTATTCGAAGAATAAAGAAGAACATGCTGAACACCTCCGTCTTGTACTGGAAAGGCTCCGAGAACACCAGTTGTATGCCAAATACTCCAAATGTGAATTCTGGCTTTCTGAAGTAACTTACCTTGGTCATGTGATTTCGAAAGATGGCATTGCCGTTAACCCAGAACGAGTTCAGGCTATTCTTGACTGGACTCCTCTGAAGAACGTCAAGCAAGTGAGAAGTTTTCTCAGCCTTGCAAGCTATTGCCGTCGATTTGTCGAGAACTTTTCTAAGATTGCTAAGCCTTTGACTGATCTACTTCACAAGGGCGTTAAATTTGAATGGACAGAAAAATGTCAGGAAAGTTTTCAAACACTCAAAGACAAGCTGACATCTGCCCCAGTACTATCTCCTCCAGATACCCGCAAAGACTTTGTGATTTATTGTGACGCATCCCGTGAAGGATTAGGCTGTGTCCTAATGCAAGAGAGTAAAGTGATTGCTTATGGCTCTCGTCAGTTGCGCCCACATGAAGAGAATTATCCGGTACATGATCTAGAACTAGCTGCTGTGATCTATGCATTGCAGTTGTGGCGACATTACCTTCTCGGTAATCGTTGCGAGATCTACACGGATCATAAAAGTCTGAAGTACTTGTTTACTCAACCTTCTCTAAACCTCCGTCAGCAAAGATGGATGGAGGCCATTGCGGACTATGATTTGGGTATATCCTATACCCCTGGCAAGGCTAACGTGATGGCTGATGCCTTAAGCCGCAAGTCCTATTGTGACAACCTCATGGTTAGGCGAGCTCAACCTCGTCTTTTTGAAGAACTGCGCCAGCTGAATCTCCGTATTATCCCACAGGGTTCTCTTAATAACCTTGTGATACAACCAGATCTTGAGAAAGCTGTTAAGGATGCGCAAGCTAAAGATGCTGAAATTGATCTGATGAAGAAAGACCTTCACCTTGTAAAGTACAGGGATTTCTCGCTGTCTGAAGATGGAACCTTGTATTTCAGAAACCGCATTGTGGTACTCGCTTCGAACTCATGACTGACAAAGTCATGAAGGAGGCACATGATACCCCGCTGTCTATTCATCCGGGTAGCACCAAGATGTATCATGATCTCAGTCAAAGGTACTGGTGGTCTAGAATGAAGCAGGACATTGCTCGTTATGTTGCTGAATGTGATGTGTGTCGTCGCGTTAAAGCAGAACATCAGAAACCAGCTGGAATTCTGCAACCACTTCCTATTCCTCTATGGAAATGGGATAAGGTTCAGATGGATTTCGTTACAGGACTTCCCAGGTCACAGAAGGGTCACGATGCTATTCTTGTCGTCGTCGACCAACTCTCTAAAGTTGCACACTTTCTGCCCGTCAAGGAAACGATCACTGCTAGTCAGTTAGCAGAGTTGTATATCTCCAGAATTGTTTCACTCCACGGTATTCCAAAGGAGATCAGTTCGGACCGTGGCAGCCTTTTCACTTCCAAATTCTGGGAAAGTTTCCAAACAGCTATGGGAACTCATATTACCTGGAGTTCAGCTTATCACCCCCAGTCCCAAGGCCAAGTCGAACGAGTAAATCAAGTGCTTGAAGACATGCTTCGGGCTTGTGTTATTTCTTTCGGCAAGAAGTGGGAAGAATCTCTCCCGTATGCCGAGTTCTCTTATAACAACAGCTATCAAGCCAGTTTGAAAATGGCCCCCTTCGAAGTACTCTATGGACGCAAGTGTCGAACCCTTCTGAATTGGTCAGAAACTGGGGAACGACCGCTCGTGGGTCCGGATATTATTCAACACGCCGAAGAACAAGTTCGTATTGTCCGGGAAAATCTCAAGGCGGCTCAGGACCACCAGAAGAGCAACTATGATCGCAAACGATGGGGTTTGACTTATCAACCTGGTGATCAAGCTTATCTGCGCGTCACCCCTATGAAGGGCACTCACCGTTTTGGAATCAAGGGCAAGTTAGCTCCGCGCTACATTGGTCCTTTCCGCATAATTGCTAGACGTGGTCAGGTGGCGTATAAATTGGAGTTGCCACCGCAATTCTCTCATATCCATGACGTCTTCCATGTGTCGCAACTTCGTCAATGCTTCAAGGAATCTCCGCACCGAGCAGTGGATCACGAGGTGCTCGAATTGCAAGATGACCTATCTTATAAGGAACATCCGATCCGCATTCTCGATGAAGCTGAACGTCGAACCTGTCAGAAGGTTACCAAATTCTTCAAAGTACAGTGGTCAAATCATACTGAAGATGAAGCCACTTGGGAACGCGAGGAGAACCTTCGTGCGGAATACCCCAAACTTTTTCCTTCTACCTCTTAATTCTCGGGACGAGAATTCTTGTTAGTAGAGGAGATTTGTAACACCCCCGGTGGTTAACTACAGTAATCACCCTTTTGATTATGCCATGCCATCTTGTTTAACAGTGCATGATCATCATTTGCATCATATTGCATTTCAACTCCTAACTCCAATTCAAATTTAAATGGAAGTGAAATATAAAAGTTGTCCAACATAAGAACTAAAATGTTCAATAAATAGTAGATAAATCAGAGGCTATGTTAAAATTGTAAACAACATTATTAAAATTGGATAAGTGACTCAAACAACTTAAAACAGTGGCTGAAAATAACATTTAGTAACCTTTTAATTTATTTAAAACAAATATGAAATGATGTTTTGCCCAAACTAGTTTTTGGTGTTAGGGTATAAAGCACTGGTATTTATGGACTAGGTCTCCCTTTTTACAAAAACCATTTGGGGCATAAACAATTAACAGAATAGAAAAGAAAAGAAAAGAAGAAATGGAAAAATGCCCCTGTGCACTTAAGCCCACAGCCGCACAGGAGCTGGTCCAGCCCAACTAGCCCCCTCCCCCTACCCCCTGACGCCGCGGGCGCGCTGTCGAGCACCCTGCGTGCTAGCGTGCCCCCGAGCCCGGCCCCCCACCCTCGGCACTCGACAGCGCGTCGCGCGCTCGCCGTGGATAAAGAGCACCCCGCGGACACCTCCGAGCCCTCCCTCGCTCACTTTCCCCCTCTCCTTCCTCCCTGCCTCCTCCCTCCGAGCGCCGCAATGGCCTCGGCCGTCTGATACGCGCGGCCACCGTCGCCCCTACACCTCGCGGCAGTGCCAGATCGCCCCGCCGTCCCCTGCTGCTTCGCCTCCTACATCGAACCGGAGCGGAAATCACCTGCCTCATCGCGCACGAGCTCGTCTTCAAGCTTCGGGCGCCGGTGATCGCCGTCACGATTCGCCGTCGTTGCACTACCCCGAGCCCACCCTTGCACGCCTACAGGACCATCGTGAGCACCCCGTCCTCCTCCCTCTCCCCCTGCGCTCTTCCCCTCTCCGTAGCTGCCGCTCCACCCATGGCCGTGCTGGACTCCGCGGAGCTCGTCGCCGACGTGTCGTCGGTGACCAATTGGTCCTGTGGCCATGCTCGCTCGCTTCCCCGCATCGCGTAGGGCCTCGCGGCGTAGTCAGTTGGCTCGCGCGCGTACTGCTGCTGCGTCTCCATCACCACCCGTTGCCGCCGCCGCTTGCCGTCGTCGCCGCGCTCGATTCCGGCAACCCCCGCCGCCGTAACCGCCACCATCGGAAGCGGCTTGAAGAGCCCGTTCCAGAGAGCCCAGCCCCGCGTCGAATGGTGCCCTGTAGCGCATTTCCGAGCTCGCCGGAGTTCCACCACCGCGCTCGGGGCTCGCCGGCGCGTCTCCGGCGGCCGGCGCCGACGTGGCCCGTCTGGCCCACCGCCAGGGTCACTGACTGGTGGGCCCGGGGCTCCCCTTTGACCAGTCAGCGGTGCTGACTGGGCAGCCCGTGTCGCTGACACGTGGGCCCCACCCCCTTAAAACATTTTAAAATAAATAAAAACCCTAGTTAAGATGCTAATTAACCTAATTAGTTAATTAATTAAGTTAACATACACTGACAGTAGGCCTCACCCCCCTTAATTAACCTAACTTAATTAAGTTAACACTAATTATGCCTCTGTCTCACTGACATGTGGGCCCCACTGTCAGGTTTGACTTTGGTCAACCCGCTGTTGACTGCTGACGTCAGCAATACATCACGATGGCGTCACCCCCGTACTGTTTTGGATAATGTTGTTTTAATTAATTAAATAAATTCTAGAAATTAATAAAAACTTTAGAAAATCATATCTTTTAATCCGTAACTCCGATCGAAAAACTTTATACATGAAAATTGCTCAGAACGACGAGACGAATCCGAATACGCTGTCCGTTCGTCCGTCACACGTCCTTAACTATCCGAACATGCAACCGTTCCTCTCCGGTCATCTGTCTGACAAATGTCCGGAACCGGGAAAACATTCCCGGATGAATCCCACCTTCGCCAGTATCACCCGGCACTGCGTTAGGTCACCTCCGTCACCGCGTATTGCCATGTTATGCTTTGTGCTGCACTTGTTCGCTGAGTATTTATACTGTTTCCTCTCCCTCTTCTCTCTCGGTAGCCCCCCGACACCGACGTCGTCCCCGAGATCGACGCAGCTCCGGAGCCCGAAGACACCATTGACAACCTTGCCCTTGCCGCCGAGCTACCAGGCAAGCCCCCCTTTTTGATCTTCCCGATATCGCCCATTCTAATTTCTCATGCTTGCATTAGAATTGCTGCTGCTACTGCTTTACCTATTCTGATGCATAGCCTGTTTATTGTAACCTGCTGTTGATAATTACCTGCATATCCTAAACTGCTTAGTATAGGCTGGGTAGAGACCTATCAGTGACCCCACTTATCCCGACTACCGCGCTGGATCGTCAGAAGACCCGATCAACGGGATTGAAGACCAGGCCCCGACACCGCACATCACCCCCCCTTTGTTGTAACGACACTGCAGCGTTACTATCGAGTGCCGAGGGTGATACCTCGTGTAGCACTTCTGATGTTAACTCTGTAGAGTAGCTATTCGGTCGTGGTCATCGAGGGTGATTCCTCCTTCACCGCTTCCGATAACGACGCCGTCGTACAACACCTCAAGTGTGAACCAAACGAGGGTGATTCCTCCGAGTTCACCTTGACGATTACATCGAGTAGGAATCCAACGAGGGTGATACCTCGGATTCCCCTGATGTTATGGACTCACGGATACTTGGACTTTACACTGTTACTTAGAAAGGCGGGTCGGCCCTGAGGGGTACCCGTGTGCGCCAGAGAGGCGAGTGTTGTGAAGACGGGTGCCAGTGTGGTGCCCGAGTGGTGAATACGAGGCGCGGCCGGGCATTCTTAACCCTTGCAGCAAGTCCTTGAGACGGGGCGACGGGGTCACATCTTTCGTGAGTCTCTGCTCGTTACCGCAAGCCCCTAGTCCTAACGATTTGGACATTTGATCTGAGCAGGCCTCTGGTCTGATAGCACTAACCATCACGTGGGCATAGTATGGGCGTTCTGCATCGTATGCATCAGCCGAAAGCTTTGTCAGGCGTCCAGTTCAGCAGTGCGGCATGGAGTGATTGGCACCATTTCGGTGGTGCTTGGATCTGTGCCATGTGCGCAACGACCCGGAGGGTGAGGGGCGATGGCCAAGACCCCCTTGCGCTTAGGATGTAGACCGGCGGGGACCTCTCTGCTGAGCTGTAGGTAGGGTTGCGATGTGTCGTTTGGCCGAGGCCGGGCATGACCCAGGAAAGTGTGTCCGGCCGGAGTTAATCGAGCGTGTTGGGTAAGTTGGTGCACCCCTGCAGGGAAGAATACTTCTATCGATAGCCTGTCCTACGGTAACGGACACTCGGAGTTGTATCCTGATTGATACAATTAGAACTGGATACTTGGATACTATGGCTCTGGGATTGCTTCTCGCAGGGAGTCGAGAAGGGATCTCAGGACGAGGTTGATGTCTGTATGGCTCTGGGATTGCTTTCTCGCAGGGAGTCGAGAAAGGATCTCTGGATGAGGATGAGACTTAATGATACTGCTACATTATATTGTACTATTCTACCCTCTTCTATTTCTGCAAGACCGCTGAAGATGCTAGTCTTCGATAGGACTAGGTCTTCTCTCTATTCTGGCATTTCTGCAGCCCAGTCCACATATACTGCCTCCCCTTGAAAATGTTGCATATGTAGTGTAGATCCTTGCTTGCTGAGTACTTCTGAGTACTCACGGTTGCTTTGTTTTCCTTTTCTCCCCATATCAGTTTGTCGTGACCAGAGGACGGAGCCCCCTGAGACAGATGCCCCGTCGTTCGACTACTACTACCACCCAGAGGATGGATACTACTACGAGTTGATTGACGACCAGGAGTAGGATCGGAGGGTCCCAGGCAGGAGGCCTACGCCTTTCGATCGTAGTGTTTTATTTTGCCCCGCCTTTCTAAAGGCCTTTCTGTTTCTATTTCATATCTGTACTCAGATATCTGATGCTTCCGCTGACGCTTGTACGCAAGTTTATGTATTCGAGCCCTCGAGGCCCCTGGCTTGTAATATAAAGCTTGTATGACTTTATTTATGTTTTAGAGTTGTGTTGTGATATCTTCCCGTGAGTCCTTAGGCTTGATCGTGTGCATTTGCGTGTATGATTAGTGCACGATCGAGCCGGGGGCGTCACAGTAAGAAAGTTAGAAGAAGAAGAAGAAGACTAGAAGAAGAAGAAGAAGAAGACTAGAAGCAGAAGAAGAAGACTAGAAGAAGAAGATATTTTCTTCTTCTTCTTCTTCTTCTTCTTCTTCTTCTTCTTCTTTTCTCATCTTTCTTCTTCTCTTCTATCTTTTTATCCTTTTCCTCCTCATTCTCATTCTTCTTCTTTTATTCTTTCTTTTTCTTCTCTTTCTTCTTCTATTCTTTCTTTTTCTCCTCTTCCTTGTTTTTCTTCTTCTTATTCCTTATTTGTGTCATTTTTAGAGCTAACTTAGTTAATTATGCCATTTTTTAGCTAACTAAGCTTATTATGTCAATTTGGAGGAAAATAGGTAAGTATACGGTCATTTTGTGCGAACTAGTGATGATGCCATATTTTTGAGCCAACTTAGGTAAGTATAGCTCATTTTTTATCTAACTTAGGTAATTATGCCATTTTGGAGGAAAATAAGCTAAGTATATGACATTTATGAGAGAACCAAGGTTATTATGCCATTTTTGAAATGAATAAGCTAATTATGTCATAAATGAACTAAATAAGCTAATTATGTCATTTTGGAGGATAATTAGCTAAGTACGTCTTTTTTGGGGAAAATAAGCTAAGTATGTAGCATAATAGGGCTAACAAGCATGTACGAAGCTAAGTATGCATTTGTTAAGCAAAACACTAGAGAAAACTTACCCTCATCACAACAAATGTGATCAAGATCGCAACTAAGGTAACAATTGATCCAACGGCATAATGATACCAAGCCTCATTATCAATGGCATATTTTCTAATCTTCTTAATCTTCAAGCGCATTTCATCCATCTTCATCTTGTGATCATCGACGACATCGGCAACATACAACTCCAGTTTCATCTTCTCTTCTTCAATTCTTTTCATTTTTTCTTTCAAATACTCGTTTTATTTTTCAACTAAATTTAACTTCTCGACAAGAGGGTCGGTTGCAATTTCCGGTTCACATACCTCCTAGATAAAAATATCTCTATGTCAACTTGATGGCCATAATTGTCATAAATGCGAAATGCAACAAATAGTTATAAAAGAGAATATACCACATCCGAATCATAAACCGGGCGAGGGCCGACGGGGACGGATATCAATACCATGGCACTATGTATAACAAACAATCATACAAAGTAAGAAAATTATACAAGTAACTATATAAATCATACAATCATACAAGTAGCTATATAAATCAAGTACAACATAAAAAAATTGAATACCTAATAATAATCTTGATCGTTGGGTTCAATAAATGCTTCGGGGTCAATAAATGCATCATCATCATCACTATCATGAATGACGTGCTCATCGGGTTCAGCGGCATCAACATGTGGAAGACCACCTTTATGTAATCGGTCAAGCATTGACAAGTCATCCACAGCAGTAACCTCTTCTTGTTCAGGCTCTTCTTGTTTTGGCTCAGGGGTGAATTTGTACTCACTGTCGCTGTCTACTTCAATGTTCTGGGGTGAAGTAGAGTGTTTCTTGAAGCGTTTTTTGGAAAGACGTGGATCTTGGAAGAATTCACCTTCATATGTGTCTGGGTTAATGTGAGGATCATAATCCTCTTCATTGGGGGGAGGTGGTCTAACACGTGGCGGCACTTCATAAACGACATCCCAACCATTTAGATTTGGATCAGTTTGGCAGGCCCACGGTAGATAGAAAACTTGGGTCGCCTGTTAGCCGTAATATAGACATCGGGAACATATAAATGGGTGCTTTGTTTGATTTCGACTAGCCCTATATGTTCAAGAGTCCTTCTAGTCTCCTTTGGCTGGAACCAATAACATTTGAAGACTACGACGCTCGGTGGGTTTTCACCATAGAATAGAAGTTCATAAATTGCTTCAACTCTCCCATAATACTCGGTGCCTCCATCATCGATAGCAGAGACACAAAAATTTGTAGACTTTCGGTCGGCCATAGATAGCTCTTTGCCGTAGGTATGAAAGTGATACCCGTTGATGTCGTATTTGTCAAATGAACGGACCTTATAGTCAAAACCATTAGCGACTTGTCTCAATTCGGCATCCATAGACTCTGAATTAGCCTACAAGTTTAATACGAAAAGATTGTTGCATTAGCCACAGATTAGATGAATAAATAAGAATGGTCTAATGGAAATTACTGTTTGTTTGAACCAAGAGATGAAATCGGGAAAGCCGCCTCCTTGCTTTGCCAGAAGCTCATACTCTTTGATGGATTCCTTTTCGATCTCCGCTCCATCCCAGAATTTGGCGACGTATCAACTGTATCAAATATCCGGGAATAAGAGAATTTCAAAGGAATTAGAAGTTGTGAAACAATGTACCACGATAACTTACTCGATGTACGACTGCACTTCTGTTAGGTTGTTGAAGATATACAACGAAATGGTCCGCCATTCTTCGACATCCAACGATATTGGTTTAGAAGCACTAGCTGGTGCAAGATTCCCTTTGAATAGGCTGAGGTTGGATCCAGCTTTTTTAGGTCGCCAGCATTATACCGAGGCTTTGGATTATGCAAATGATGATTTTTGGCTTTGTAGTGTGCTGTCACGAAGTTTGTCGCCTCCTCAGTAATGAATGCCTCGGCCATCGATGCTTCAATTCTACCTTTATTTTTACATTTTGCTCGGAGCGTCTTCTGCATCCTCTCAGTTGCGTAGCACCAATGATTTTGCATGCCCCCCCAATCTTGCCTCGGTCGGGAGATGCAAAATCAAGTGTTGCATTGGATTAAAGAAGCCCGGCGGAAAGATCTTCTCTAACTTGCAGATCAACTCCGGCGCCAACTCTTCCATTTCTTCTAGCACGGCAGGCGATAGTTCTTTCGCACAAAGAACATAGAAGAAATAGCTCAGCTCTGCCAGTACTAGCCATTCATCCTCAGGTATAAAAGCCACGCAACATCACCGGCATTACCCACTCAATCCATATGTGCCAATCATGACTCTTGAGACCAAATATTTTCAATTTTTCAAGACTCGCTCCCCTCTTGAGATTCGCTGCATACCCATCGGGGAACATCAACTGCATTTTCACCCACAAGATAATTTCCCTCATAGCTGGCCTTCCAAGATTGAACCATGCCTTTGGCTTCATCCAGTTCTGCTTTCCTTTCGGTTCTTGCATGTTTTGTAATGGTCTATCACATAGCGCCTCTTGATCAACTCTAGCCTTAGTATTATCCTTTGACTTCCCCTCTATGCCGAACAATGTACCAAATAGGGCCTCGGCGATATTCTTTTTAGTGTGCATCACGTTGATGTTGTGTGGGCAAAGGAGGTCTTTGAAGTAAGGCAGATCCCACAAGCATGTCTTGTGAGTCCAGGCATGTTCCAAATTATACCCCTTGAAATACCCTGGACGCTCTGGATCTGGCTTGAGAGCGTTTAACTGATCCAGGGTCTCTTGGCCTGTCAACACAGGTGGTGCAGAGTTTTTGACAACTCTACCTTCGATGAAGTTCTTCTTGTCTTTCCTGAACTTATGGCGAGGATCCAGGAACTGTCTATGCAAGTCGAAGCAAGAAAACTTGCGACCCGCCTGCAGCCAACGAAACTCAAGAGCTGCCTTGCATGTGGGGCACGGGAACCTTCCATGCACACACCAGCCATCGAATAGCGCATACGCCAGCAAGTCATGCATCGAGTACATATACCAGACACGCATTATGAAGTTCTATTTGCTAGCGGCATCATATGTCCTGAACCCATTATCCCAAGATTCTTGGAATTCATCCTTGAGCGGCTGTATGTACACATTCATATTCTTCCCCGGATAGTTGGGCCCTGGAATTATCAACGTTAGGAAAATGTTCTTTCTTTGGATAATAATATATAGCATTGAGCATCATGTTTAAGTAGAGATTACATCGGGTAGAAGAGGTGTTACACCGCTACATAGAGGGGGAGAGAGTTGGTGATGACGGCGGCGAAGTTGTTGGTGTAGATCGCCGTCACTATGATGGCCCCGGCGGCGTTCCGGTGCCACCGGGAGAGAGGGGGAGAGAGCACCCCCTCCTTCTTCTTCTTCCTTGACCTCCCCCTAGATGGGAGGAGGGTTTCCCCTCTGGTCCTTGGCCTCCATGGCGGCAGAGGGGCGGGAGCCCCTCTGAGATTGGATCTCTCTCTCTCTCTCTCTCTCTCTCTCTCTCTGTTTCCTTCTATTTCTGCGTTCTTGTTTTCTGGCCTTTCACCGTTTCTTAAATTTCCGGAGATCCGTACGTTCGATTGGGCTGAAATTTTAACATGATTTTTATCCGGATATTAGCTTTCCTGCGGCCGAAGAAGGTCACCAACCGCCTTACAGGGTGGCCACAAGCCTCCCAGGCGCGCCCAGGGTAGGGGGTCATGCCCCTAGGGCTTGTGGGCCCCTCGGGCATCGTCTCGCGTTGATTCTTTTACCATTGTCTTGTGGGTTGTCGTCAGGCCAAACACACTGAACCCATCCATGCTGATGGTGACTCGAGGATGCCTTGGATCTTCCTTTTTTGCTCATGTAATGCATCGAAGCGCTTCCACACAGAACCATCTGATGTGTGTACCATCATCAGATTCCCATCTGCATCTAGTTCGGTTCTTTTGTCCATTTTGTGCCATGTCATCTGTCTTGCCGCCTCTTCGACCATGAAAAGATGTTGAAGTCATGGTACGATTGGCAAATATGGAAGAACATTAACTAGGATTTTGGTCTGCGTCTTCTCACCCATACCGTTGTCTACCACAACATACCTGGAAGACTTGCAAATGGGACAATAGTTCAAGTCCGCATACTCAAGCCTAAATAAGGCACATCCTTTCTCACAGGCATGTATCTTCTCATAGGGCATCTTAAGTGCACAGAGGATTTTGTCCGACTGGTACAGGTTTGCAGGCATTACATGGCCTTTGGGTAGAAAGCATCCAAATACTGTCATCATCACATCGTAGCATTCTCTGCCCAAGTTGAATTGAGCCTTCAGAGCCATTACTTGTGAGATGGCATCTAGTTGACAAAGCTCAGTGTGCTCATGGAGAGGATGTTTTGAAGACTCCAACATTTCATTGAAGGCCTTTGCAGATTCCTCCATCTCATCGTCCGAATCCCGAGCATCATCAAAGTCTTGCACCATGTCTTGCATCCCGGTATCATCATCTCTGGTCCTTGGCCTCCATGGCGGTGGAGGGGCGGGAGCCCCTCCGAGATTGGATCTCTCTCTCTCTCTCTGTTTCCTTCTGTTTCTGTGTTCCTGTTTTCCGGGCTTTCACCGTTTCTTAAATTTCCGGAGATCCGTAACTTCGATTGGGATGAAATTTTAACACGATTTTTATCCGGATATTAGCTTTGTTGTGGCTGAAGAAGGTCACCAACCGCCTTATGGGGTGGCCACAAGCCTCCCAGGTGTGCCCAGGGTAGGGCAGCGCGCCCCTAGGGCTTGTGGGCCCATCGGGCATCGTCTCGCATTGATTCCTTTTCCCAAAAATCACGTATATTCCAAAAAAAATCTCCATAAGTTTTTATCACGTTTGGACTCTATTTGATATGGATATTCTGCGAAACAAAAAACATGCAACAAACAGGAACTGACACTGGGCACTGGATCAATATTTAGTCCCAAAAATAATATAAAAAGTTGCCAAAATTATATGAAAGTTGTAGAATATTGGCATGAAACAATAAAAAATTATAGATACGATGGAGACGTATCAGCATGCCCAAGCTTAATTCCTACTCGTCCTCGAGTAGGTAAATGATAAAAAAGATAATTTTTGATGTGGAATGATACCTAGCATAATATTGATCACATAATCTAATCATGGCATGAATATTAAGGCACGAGTGATTCAAAGCAATAGTCTATAATTTGACATAAAGACAATAATACTTCAAGCATACTAATAAAGCAATCGTGTCTTCTCAAAATATCATGGCTAAAAGAAAGTTATCCCTACAAAATCATATAGTCTGGCTATGCTCCATCTTCATCACACAAAGTATTTCATCATTCATAACCCCGATGACAAGCCAAGCAATTGTTTCATACTTTTAATGTTCTCAAGCCTTTTGAACTTTCACGCAATACATGAGCGTGAGCCATGGATATAGCACTATAGGTGGAATAGAAGGTGGTTGTGAGAAGAAGACAAAAAAGGAGAAATTCTCACATCAACTAGGCAAATTAATGGGCTATGGATATGCCCGTCAATCGATATCGATGCAAGTGAGTAGGGATTGCCATGCAACGGATGCACTAGAGCTATAAGTGTATGAAAGCTCAAGATGAAAACTAAGTGGGTGTGCATCCAACTCGCTTGCTCATGAAGACCTCGGGCATTTGAGGAAGCCCATCATCGGAATGTACAAGCCAAGTTCTGTAATGAAAAATTCCCAAACATGGTGCTACTCTGAAGCACAAGTGTGGTAAAGGATAGTAGCATTGCCCCTTCTCTCTTTTTCTTTCATTTTTTTATTTTTTTTGTTTTGGGCTCTTTGGCCTCTTTTTTTTTATTTTGGGCTCTTTGGCCTCTTTTATTTTTTTAAGTCCGGAGACTCATCCCAACTTGTGAGGGAATCATAGCTTCCATCATCCTTTACTCACATGGGACAATGCTCTAATAATGATGATCATCACACTTTTATTTACTTACAACTCGATACTAGAACAAAGATATGACTCTATATGAATGCCTCCGGTGGTGTACCGGGATGTGCAATGATCTAGCGTAGCAATGACATCAAAAAACGGACAAGCCATGAAAACATCATGCTAGCTATCTTACGATCATGCAAGACAATATGACAATGATGATGCGTGTCATCATAAACGGAACGGTGGAAGTTGCATGGCAATATATCTTGGAATGGCTATGGAAATGCCATAATAGGTAGGTATGGTGGCTGTTTTGAGGAAGGGAATATGGTAGGTTTAATGCATCGGCAAAAGTTGCGCGGTACTAGAGAGGCTAGCAAAGGTGGAAGGGTGAGAGTGCGTATAATCCATGGACTCAACATTAGTCATAAAGAACTCACATAATTATTGCAAAAATTTATTAGCCATCAAAGCAAAGTACTAATACGCATGCCCCTAGGGGGATAGATTGGTAGGAAAAGACCATCGCTTGTCCCCGACCGCCACTCATAAGGAAGACAATCAAAAAATAAATCATGCTCTGACTTCATCACATAACGGTTCACCATACGTGCATGCTTCGGGAATCACAAACCTTAACACAAGTATTTCTACCAATCCACAATTACTCGCTAGCATGACTCTAATATCACCATCTTTATATCACAAAACTATTGCAAGGAATCAAACATATCATATTCAGTGATCTACAAGTTTTTATGTAGGATTTTATGACTAAACATGTAAATGACCAATTCCTGTTGACTCTCTAAATAGATATAAGTGAAGCATGATAGTTTAATTATTTCTACAAAAGATATGCCCACGCTCTAACAAATATAAGTGAAGCAAAAGAGCATTCTACAAATGGCGGTTTTCTATGTGTAGAGAAACAGGCAATCCAAACTCCAAATGATATAAGTGAAGCACGTGAAGCATTCTATAAAGCCATACTCAAAAGATATAAGTGAAGTGCATAGAGCATTCTATAAATCAACCAAGGACTATCTCATACCAGCGTGGTGCATAAAAGAAAAAGGAAAAATAAACACAAAAGACTCTCCAAGAATTTGCGCATATCATGTGATGAATAAAAATATAGCTCCAAGTAAAATTACTGATGGTCGTTAGAAGAAAGAGGGGACGCCTTCCGGGGCATCCCCAAGCTTAGTTGCTTGGAAGTCCTTGAATATTACCTTGGGGTGCCTCGGGCACCCCCAAGCTTAGGCTCTTGCCACTCCTTATTCCTTCATCCATCATGACCTCACCCAAAACTTGAAAACTTCAATCACACAAAACTTAACAAAACCCTCGTGAGATCCGTTAGTATAATAAAGCAAATCACTACTTTAAGTACTGTTGCAAAATCATTCATATTTTATTTTTGCATTATAACTACTGTACTCTAACTTCACCATGGCTTATATCACCGACACAATCCATAGATTCATCAAAACACGCAAAACAACGCATCAAAAACAGAATCTGTCAAAAACAGAACAGTTTGTAGCAATCTGAACATTGACCATACTTCTGTAACTCCAAAAATTCTGAAAACTTAGGACAAAATAACATATTTACATAGCAGTAACGTGGAAAAATTTCAAAAACTTTTGATGTTCCAGTAAAAAAATGTAAAATCACGCACTACAGCCAAAGTTTCTGTTTTTGCACTACACAAACCAAACAAGCAATCTAATCATCCTAAAGGCAAATCTTGGCACATTGTTTTTATAATACAATGGATTTGTACAAGGGGGTTATTATTTTTGTTGAAAGTTTCTATAATCAAGGTTCACAAAGTGTCGGTGTACTAAGTATTGGGCCACTAGTACCCCGTACTTGTGCAAGGGTAGTTGTAGCCATCCTCGCGGCAAGGCTTGTCGGGGAACAGCTCGAGGTTGATTCAAGCCACCAAAGAAATCATCAAGTCAGGGATCTGAGGATCAGCAGATAAGAAGAGCTGGAATCCGAAGGCCAGTTTCCCCGGCAAGATCTTGCCGGGGTGGCCTGCGGAGCCCGGCAAGGCTTGGCGCCCGGCAAGCTTCGGCGCCCGGCAAGATTTTGTCGCTGTGCCACCGCTCTAGCACAGCGACAAACCCGACATTCTGGGTCCTTCTTTGGATGCGTGGTGACGCGCCAGTGGAAGAGAGCTTAAGCGGTGCTGATGGGATGGCCCCTTTTTCGATCCCCAAGAAAGTGAGGACACCTAAAGGGACACCTCACGGTGCATTAAATGCGTTCGTCCTAATCCGTCAGGGGTTAGGTATGATGACCCTGTAGCCACTTTACACCTCAATGTATGTACATTTTGCCACTGTGGTGACCCCTTTGTGGTATAAAAGGAGGCCCACGGCAACTGCTACAGGGGAGGAGGATCTTCTGGCCCATTCTGCATGCGTAGCTGCTCTTGAACGTACTGTTCACTGTGAGCGCTCCTGGAGCCTGGGCTCAAGAACACTAATAATAACACAAGGCAGGAGTAGGGTTTTACGCTGATCAGCGGCCCGAACCTGGGTAAAATCGCCCCGCGTCGATCGTTGGTTCTGCTCTTTGCGCATACCTCTCCCCCCGCCGAATCGTAAAGGGGTCTCTTGGGATCCCATAGGTGTCGCACGCCGACATCTTTGGCGCGCCAGGTAGGGGGATTGAAGGTTGCGTGAACCTGATCTGGTGATCGGTGCCTTAGTTTCTTCATCATCTTCATCATCATGCCACCCAAGAAGAAGAGCGCTGCGACAGCACAACCATCCACGTCCGTTTTGCCTGCGCCTTCACGTACGGGCGATGGCGTGGGTGCAGAAGGAAGAGGACTAGAACCTCCACGGCGTTCTGGTGATCCGAGCCAAGCGAGCGGCATTGTTCGCAGTGGCAGCGGTAACCTACATGCCGCTGGATCCAGAGACGGAGCTGTGTTGCCTACGGGTGACACAACAAATTCCAGAGATCGGAGGGCGCCTGCTGGAGCTCCCGCGCCGGCGCAAGCATCACGACCTACCCAGGTCGTGCACGACGAGCGACGTCATGGCGCTGGTGGTTCAGGGCGTCCCCATGAAAATATTTCTGTGGATCGATCCCAAGATGCGCGAGACCAGCATGCACACCGAGCTGCCGGCGGAGGTGGCGCGCGGTCGCGTGACCGTGGTGGTGCTCCTTCTAACATGGTTAGGAGTCAGAGCACCTCACATACCTCGCACCTGTCGCCGCCGCCTACGCCAGCGGAAGCCTTGGCACGTGCGCAACTGCTCCTCGATTTCCCTCCTGCCCCAGAGAAGATGGAGGAGTGGCGAGCTACTATCCAGAGCCTTATCGGCTTCGCCAACAAAGATGGGCCGCAAGAGGCAGGGCCCTCACAGCGAAGGCCCATCGATCCGGCGCGAGCCGATGTGGAGAAAACCGGAGGTGGTGCAACCATGGTGCACTCCCCTCCGCGGCACCAGCGGCGACCGACAACCCAGCAGGTTGACCGCCGTGAAGAAGTTTCCACGGCGTCGTCCGATCGACGGATGCGCCGCGATCAGCGTCAAGTTCTCCAGGAACGAGGCAAGGAGGACGCTCGAACTACCATCGAGCAGCGACGGGAAGCGCGCTATCAGTCTGATAAGCGCGCAGGGCCGACTGTCGATGAGCCTGCGCCAGGGGACATAGGAGACTTGCCTTATGAGGTGGGGACTCCAGCGTTTACCCGTGAGCTGCGGCAAGTCCAGTGGCCCAATTCCCGAACCTTCAAGCCGGAGGTCCCGGAGAGATATGACGGTAAGACCCATCCCTCGGAGTTCCTGAGCATCTACACCATTGCGGTGCAGGCTGCCGGGGGCCGAGATGACAAGATACTTCCCAACTACTCCCCGTTGGTGCTCAAGCCCAACGTCAGGTCGTGGTTGATGCATTTGCCGGAGAATTCTATTTCTTCTTGGTCAGATCTGTGCCATCAGTTTGTTGGCGCCTTCGTTGGAGGCCACCAAGCTCCTGGCCAAGAGAGTGATTTGCATATCATCCCTCGGAAGGAGGGCGAATCCCTGTGCAAGTTCATGCAGAGGTTCAGCCGGGTGCAATACAATATTCCTGACGTTCACCCTGCCGCTGTCATTAGCGCGTTTCATCAGAACGTGCGTAACCGCAGAATGCGGGAAGAGCTGGCAATGAACAAAGTCAGGAGTATTGCCAAGCTTTACGCTTTGGTCGATAAATGCGCTCGAGCTGAAGAGGGGAGGAAACTCCCCAGCGAGGCTGTTGGCATGGCGGGCGAATCCGAAGATGAAGATGCCGCGACCCCGTCAAGGAAAGGCCGGCGGCGGAACAGGAAACGCGGAGGCAAGGCCGTGCTTGCTGTCGAGGAATCCGACAACCCCGGCGCCGCCAAGAAGGCCAAGGTTGCTGACCCCGGCAAGGATCTTGCCGGGTGCCCTTCCTGTCAGGCCTTGGCGGCTGCCGAAAAGTCGGAAAGCTCCGGCAAGCAGTATTGCAAGATCCATCGCACCAAGGGCCACGATCTCCAAAACAGCCGGCAAGTTGAACAGCTTGCCGAGAAACAGAGGGCCGAATATGAAAGGCGAGATAAGGAGAAGGCCCAAGATGGTGCTGACGGATCCGGCAAGAAGCACGGTGGCCGAGGGGGGCGCCGCGGCAAGGCCAAGCAACAGAGGGATAGGCCCGTTCGGGGCCGAGACAAAGAAGAAGATGATGATGAAGAAGATGATGAGTCCAGTGAGCAAGAATTCCAGAAAGCTACAGAGGCCATGTGTATCGATGGGGGTGCATCGCTGCATTCTTCCCACCGTCGACTCAAACAGTGGGTGCGGGAAGTTAATGCAACAGAGCCATCGCCAGATGCATCTAGGCCCCTGAAGTGGTCTAACACGCCTATCGTTTTCGACGCCGAGGATCACCCTGATCGCACAACTGTGGTCGGGTGCTTGCCATTGTTGGTCTCACCAACAATTTGCAACCTCAAGGTGACGAAAATGCTAGTTGACGGTGGGGCCGGGCTAAACCTAATCTCACCGGATGTGCTCAAGAAGCTCCAAATTCCTGACGAGGACCTCGAAGAAACGGGTACGTTTCAAGGGGTCAATCCGGGAAGAACCCAGCCCAAGGGCAAGATTACGCTGCCGGTGACATTTGGTAGCGAGCTCAACTACAGGACCGAGAAGGTAGTGTTTGATGTCGCCAAGATCCCCATGTCATACAATGGGATCCTTGGTCGGCCAGCGCTGGCTAAGTTCATGGCGGCATCACACTACGCATACAATTTTTGAAGATGCCCGGGCCGTTGAGCGTCATCACTATCCATTCCGATAAGAAGGATGCGCTCATCTGTGCCGACCAACTTTACCGGGAAGCAGTTGCAGCACCTGCCATCAAGGCATCTGCTCCTGCCGCTGGAACTCCCGGGGGTGGAAGAAGAAGACCGGCAAGAATTCTGGCGCGAACTCCGGCAAGCGCACCTCCTCAGAGTGCTGCGCTTCCGTCGAGGATGCACCAGGGAGTTCCACCGGCAAGAACAAGAAATCCAAGGCTGCTCCACCGGAGACCAAGAAGGTGCTCGTCAGGGAGGACGGAACGGGGGGAACTTTCACCATAAGTTCCACCCTAGATGACAAATAGGAAAGCGCGCTCGTTGCCTTCCTGCGGGCGAATGTCGACGTGTTTGCATGGCAACCGTATGACATCCCCGGTGTTCCCAGGGAGGTAATTGAGCACCACCTTGCTGTCTGTCCTCACGCGTGGCCCGTCAAGCAGAGGGTCAGGAAGCAAGCCTTGGAGCGGCAAGAATTCATTGCCGAGGAAATCAGAAAGCTGGAGGCGGCAGGATTGGTCAAAGGAGTGCTTCATCCAACCTAGTTGGCCAATCCGGTTGTAGTGCGAAAAGCAAATGGGAAATGGAGGCTTTGTATAGATTATACAGATATCAATAAAGCCTGTCCAAAAGATCCCTTTCCCTTGCTGCGCATCGACCAGATTGTGGATTCCACCGCTGGTTGTGATCTCCTATCCTTCCTTGATGCCTATTCAGGGTATCATCAGATTTTCATGGCGAAAGAAGATGAAGAGAAGACCGCATTTATCACCCCATGTGGTACGTATTGTTTTATACGAATGCCTTTCGGGTTGAAAAGTGCTGGTTCGACATTTGCGAGAGCAGTCCAAATTGGTTTTGAGCCTCAACTCCATAGAAATATGGAGGCGTATATGGATGATATAGTGGTCAAAACCAAAGACAAAGCGATGCTCATTCAAGATTTAGAAGAAACATCGGCAAATCTGCACAAGATCAACTTAAAGCTCAATCCTGAGAAGTGTGTGTTCGGTGTTCCTTCCGGCAAGCTCCTCGGATTCTTTGTATCTTGCCGGGGAATCGAAGCGAACCCCGACAAGATCAAAGCTATTGAGCAAATTGAAGCGCCGAGACGCGTCAAGGATGTGCGTCGTCTTGCCGGCTATGTTGCTACTCTAAGCAGGTCTATTTCCAAGTCTGCTGAGCGTGCCCTGCCCTTTTTCAAAATTTTGAAGAAGGCAGGTCCAATGAAATGGAATCCGTAGGCGGAGGCTGCGCTGCAAGATTTGAAGAAATACCTTTCCTCTCCGCCGACACTAGTCGCGCCTAAACCACAAGAGCCGTTGCTGCTGTATCTGGCAGCGACAAATCAAGTGGTTAGTGCTGCGCTAGTGGCGCAGAGAGAGGCTGATGAGGAAGCGACACCAGCAGCAGGACCGTCAGATGACGCGGCAGGATCTCCCCCGGCAAGGATTGATCCCGGCAAGACAAGATATGTGCAGTCAAAAGAACCATTGCAGAAGAAAAAGGTGGTGCAGCGCCCAGTCTATTTTGTTAGCTCTCTTTTACAAGGAGCTAGGTCAAGATATTCTGGCGTGCAGAAGTTGCTTTTCGGCCTTCTTATGGCCTCGAGGAAGCTGCGCCATTATTTTCAAGCACATGAAATTACCGTCGTCACTCGCTTTCCGTTGCAACGGATTTTGCAAAATCCAGAAGCAACCGGCAGGATCGTGGAGTGGGCGTTGGAGTTGTCGAGCTTTGGCCTCAAGTTTGAAAGCACTTCGACAATTCAGGGCAGGGCCTTGGCGGAGTTCATTGCGGAATGGACCCCTACGCCGGACGAAGAAGTTCAAGAAACAACTTTCCCCGGCAAGGAAATCGATCAGCAATGGGTTATGTACTTTGACGGGGCTTTCTCGCTGCAAGGCGCCGGTGCTGGCATGCTGCTTGTCGCACCCACCGGAGAGCACCTCAAGTACATAGTCCAAATGCATTTTCCCCGGGAGAGTTCGACTAACAACAAAGCAGAATATGAGGGTTTGCTTGCCGGTCTTAGGATCGCGGCAGACCTTGGTATCAAGAAGCTCGTCATCAAAGGCGATTCACAGCTTGTCGTCAGGAAAGTTAACAAGAGTTATCAGAGTCCATTGTTGCAAGCCTACGTCGATGAAGTGAGAAAAATAGAAGAGCACTTTGACGGTCTGCAAATGGAGCACGTTCCTCGTGCCGAGAACAGTATTGCTGATGACCTGTCAAAGTGTGCCGCCCTCAAGTTGCCTGTGGAACCAGGAACTTTTGTGCTCCAATTGACTCAACCATCCGTGGCGCCATCAATGCAGCAAGAAAAGAGAAGAAAGTTGAATTCTGGTCAGTACTTCCCGGTAGAGCTCCCGGGAGCCACCGGCAAGGAAGTTGCCGGGATCGACGACATGCCTGCTGGGGAACAACAGGCTCCAGCAGGGCCTCAGGCCCTTGCTGTCGAGACAAACATTCCCCCGGCGGAGGAGATGCCTTTAGTCCTAGCCGTCGAGCCTCAGGCTCCAGCATGGGCGCAGCACATTGTCCATTTCCTTCAAACAGGAGAACTCCCGGAGGAACAGGAAGAAGCGGAAAGAGTAGCCCTTCGGTCTGTTATGTACAAGTTCGTCGATGATGTCCTGTACAGAAAGAGACCAAACAGTGTGAAATTAAAGTGCATTCCTCGGGAGGATGGACTAGAGCTGTTGGCGGAGATACATGGAGGCATATGTGGTTCTCACATAGGATCAAGAGCACTTGCCGGGAAAGCGTTCCGGCAAGGTTTCTTTTGCCCCACCGCTCTCCAGGATGCAACTGCACTAGTGACCAAGTGTGAAGCGTGCCAGTTCCATTCGAAGAAATCGCATCAACCAGCTCAAGCTCTTCAGACAATCCCTCTCTCCTGGCCATTTTCGGTCTGGGGGCTCGACATACTGGGCCCTTTCCCCCGTGCTACCGGGGGCTTTGAGTACTTGTACGTTGCTATCAACAAGTTCACAAAGTGGCCGGAGGTGGAAGCAGTGAGGAAGGTGACAGCAGAATCGGCCGTCAAGTTCTTTAAGGGGATAGTTTGCCATTTCGGTGTGCCCAACAAGATCATCACCGACAACGGCACGCAATTCACAAGTCGCACCTTCATGCAGTACGTCCAAGACCTTGGCGGCAAATTTTTTTTTGCCTCCGTTGCTCATCTGAGAAGCAACGGCCAAGCGAAGAGGGCTAATGCTGAAGTGCTGCGCGGTCTCAGGACCAGAACCTTTGACAGGCTGAAAAAGTACGGAAGACGCTGGATTGATGAGTTGCCGGTGGTTCTTTGGTCAATCAGAACGACACCAAATCAAGCCACCGGCCAGACGCCCTTCGCTCTGGTCTACAGAGCGGAAGCAATTCTCCCCATGGAACTCACGTACGGATCACCTCGAGTGCTCGCTTATGATGAGCTTGAGCAAGAGCAACTGCGCCAAGATGACGCTGTGCTCCTTGAGGAGAATCGTCTTCAGGCTGCTGTGCGAGCTGCACGCTACCAGCAAGCTTTGCGCCGCTACCATAGCCGCAAAGTTCATGCCCGAAGCCTTGAGGAAGGCGACCTTGTTCTTCGGCGAATTCAGTCCGCCAAGAATTCAAACAAGTTGACGCCGAAGTGGGAAGGCCCTTATCGGGTAGTACAAGTCACCAGGCCCGGTGCTGTCCACTTGGAGACCGAAGATGGCGTTCTAGTGAGCAATTCCTGGAATATCGAACATCTTCGCAAGTTCTACCCGTAGGGCGCGGTTGCCGGAGGCCCCCGTTAACCACCCTTTTGTACAAGTCTTGCCGGCGAGGCATATGATCCTTTGTACAAAGCCAGGCGCAGACCCTGAGCACAGATGAATAAATTTAAGTGTTGTGCATTCTCTTATTGATTTCCATGTTCATATTTATATATGCATGTTTGTCTAAGACGTTGTATGACACCTGCTCCCGGTAAGTTCTAACGAACCGCCAAGGTTTCATATCTTTATTTTCTCTTCTTTCTTTTTCTTAAAAGACAGAAGGATTCCTCGCGTGCACATTTGCCGGGGGGGGGGGGAGGGAGATATGAGTTCCAGTTGGTGACGTTCGGAATCGACGCTTGCCGGAAGAAGGAAAGTGACAGAAAGCTAAGTTCTAAAAACTTAGAACAAGTTTCCTTTATTGCAAAGTTATTTCCTTGGACGATTCCGACTCTTGTATGGAAAATCTGCACGTGAAGGAACCCTTGTTGTGATCAGTTGCGCCCTTATTTTGTTTCGAGTCCGCTCAACGATTTAAGTGGCTGCACTGAGAACGCCAGGGAGTCTTGCCAGCCGCTGCGCCTCCAGCAGGCTGCTGAAGTCCCGCACCCAGCGCTCGCGGCAGGTTGCACGCCGGCAAGTTTTTCAGTAAGCGTAGGGTGAACTCCATACATAAAAGAATCAGACAAGGAAAATAGCAAGCATGTACCTAAACATAGGCGAGTTATATTACATTAATGAGTTGCCGCGATTCTAACTTGAGACTTAATTGTCTTTGACATGGAATGACGACGGCAAGAAAAGGTGGAGCACTTAATCTCTGCGCTGGCCTTCGATCCTTTTGATGGAGTCCACCTTCTCAAGGATAGGCGCGATAAGTTCTTCAAGCGCCTCGACATTTGCGTCCTTTGGCAGATGGCCGAGCGCGTTGGAGAGGTCGATGCCGGGATTGCTGTGCACCACCTTGATAAGCACCTTGTGGAGGACGGCCCGGCAAAGCCGGCGGGTCTCGTTGGCCAATTGGGTCGCCCGGCTAGACTGAAGCAGCCTCAAGGCGTCGATGATGCTTTCAAAGAACATCGTCAACCTGGCGCTTGAAGATATCCTTTCCTCGGAAGAATACCTAAAGTTTGACAGGCCCATGGTTGACAGTTCTGCCGTAAGCTTCTCCGCAGCGTCGATGAGACGTCCAGTCCAGATCTTCACCCCCTTTTCGTAATCGATTTGGGCGGCGGCAACGCTCTTGAGCAGGTTCCTCTCTCCCTGGAGATCCTTGAGTAGAGCCTTCTCGCGGGCCCTGCCGGCCTCGAGGGACTTTTCCAATGTGGTCAGCTTCAATTCCAGAACGGCAATGGCTTCATTTGCTGAGGAGAGCTGCTTGGTCTTGTTAGACACAGCAACTTGCATCTCTGCCAGGGTGTGGAGGGGTTTTTCCCTATCACCTTTGAGCGTCGAGAGCTCCTTGTCGTGCTCTTCGAGATCTAGTTCCAGCTTCTTTACTTTGTCGCTCAGCTCATTCTTGGCAGCCTCTGCGGCTTCGGCGGCATCGACGGCCTCCTTGAGCTTGCCGGCGTGACTTGCAGTCGGAGCTTCGAGCGCCTCTTTGTATTTTTGCTCCAGCTCCTGGGTCCGCCGCGCGACAAGCTTCTCGATATCTTCATCTTTGCTGCGAAGCTTGGCGGCGAGCGCCTGCTCATGTGCGGAGAGATCTTCCTCGTGAGCATCAAGAGCAACGCGGCGCCCCGTCAGGAGGGCATCTTCGGCAGCGATTCTTTGAGTAGCTTCATCCTGCGCCTTCTCCATGTCAGATTGCTTCAGGAGGATTTCTGTCCACTATTGGCTCACTTGTTCTCGGCCAGCAGTCAACTCTTGGAGGGCCTCGGCGTACCAGACTTGCATTTGTTCGACGCGCCTCTAGAAATCTGCTTCGACTGCCTTGACAACTGCCATTCTGGAATCCGCTTTCTCTTTCCGGGCGCGGTGGAGAGCCTGGAGCTTGCAGAAATTCTCGCCCATGGCCTGAAGGAGCCGATCCTCTTCAGATTTTCCGCTGCTAGCGCTGGGATCGTCAACAACCTCGAGCCCGACAGCAGCGATGATTTCTTCGTCAAAGACTTCTCCTTCGGCTGGTGCCCCAATGCTTGCCGTACCCGGCAAGTTGACAAACAGGTTCTCGCCAACCTTGAGATATTTGCTGGATGAGGGGCCTTCAGATGTTGATGGTTGGTCTTCAGCAACCGCCTCACCAGTGGCAGGGGGCTCCGTGGCCGATGCAGCGCCGGGCGCTACTGCGGCAGGAATGCCGTCAGTACGGTCATCAGCCTCCCTGCCGCCCCCTTTAGTAGATTCCGTGGCGGGTTCCTCCTGTGCAGTCTTGGCGGCCTCCTTGCCAAGAGCACCACCGGCCTCGATAGTGGAATCCTTGGCGGCCTCGCTGGCAGCGATCCTGTCTGCTTCGGCAGCGGCGTCCCTGGCGGTCTCCTCGATGACAACGTCGACGTCCATGTGTTCCATCATAGGGAACTCTGAAGGACGAAGGAGGGAAACAGAATAAGATCAAGATTGAAGTTCGAAAGGACGAAAGACAGAGAGAGAAGGGAAAGAATAGCAAGCGTTCTGAGGCAATCAGTTACCTGCGTCGAGCTGTTGGGAGGTGGCCTTGCCCCTCCCGGCAACTTCGGTTGCCGGGGAAAGGTTGCCGGTGTCCATGCTTGCCGGCTCCTCCTCAATTAAGATGGGCTCGTCGGTAGGATCTCTTGCCGGGGACGTGCTTGTGGGCGGCGTGGTCGATGGAGGTGGCACGACGGGGGCGTCTTCCAACAACTCCCCTTGTTGCCGTTCTTCTCCTATGAGCCCAAAGATATCAGCGGCAAGAATAGAAACCTCAGAGCTCGCCAGCGGAAAAAGAGCAGTGAACTTACGCTGGGGGCTGCGCTGGGGGCTGCATTGAGGACTGAGCTCTGGGCTGACGATGACAGTTTCTGGCACGCTCGTGGAGCCTACCGGGGGCTCGTCGCCCGTGGAAGTCTTTGTCCTCTTCGCCATCCTCTCCAGCAAGGTTTGTGCATCACTGCAGAGACAATACAAGCAAGTCAGCAAGGTTGATCCAAGATTGGAAGATGAAGGCTGTGGCAAGGTACTCACTCTTCTTCTTCTCGCTCCGGACTAAAGCCGGAGATGTCGAAATCGACCTCCGTTGCGACGTCTGAGTAGGGAGGCGGAGGAGGGGACCTAGGTCGCTTGGCAATGGCGGGCGCCGGGGGTTGGCATGTTTCCGTCACCTCAGCCTCCGGTGCGGTAGTGCGAGACACCCCTGTCGCCCCAGCAGTTGCCGCTGGTGTGGGTCTCGCGCGCCGCGCAGGTTGCTGTCGAACCCCTTGCCGCGGTGCAGTCTTGCCGGCCGCTTTCTTGCCGGGAGCCTCGCCGCTCGAGGAAGGCTGGCTTGCCGGGATGCCAGATACAGCCTTTCGAAGAACACGCTTTGTCTTCTTCGGGGCTGGGAGCTCTTCTTGCGGTTCTTCTTCAGTCGTGTCCTCGTCGGACGAGCTCTCAGCGGCTGTGCTGCTCTGTTCCCCCGGCAGCTTTGTCCTTCCCGGCAGGTTTTACTTCCACCACTACCTCTGCATCGCTGGTTTCCCATTCTGTGAAGCCAGCGCTGCCAGCCTCCGCGGCATGATTTGCCTCCTCCACCCTAGTGGCAATGTATGCTACTTCTTGGTCGGTGGTGGCTCGGATGAAGTCTGCCTCTTCCCGGACGGGTCTCTCCGTCAAGTTATCAAAAAACTTTTGTGCTTCCTCCTCGGTTGGCTTGGCCCAAGTCGCGTCAAGACCGTGGGCGTTGAACATAGGCATGAAGGCAATGATTGACCCCAAGGCAGAGTTGTTGCACAAAGGGACAATCCTTGCAGGCAGCCGATGCTTGTCATCGCGCTGGAACAGCTTTTGATGGAGAGCGCCAAGTTGCATAGTAGTCAAATTATTATTCAACCCGGGGCGCAATCTCATGATGTCTGCCGCGTTTCGGTATTCCCAAGCTGGCCTTCCCCTGTTCTGCAGAGGGGCGATGCGGCGGCGGAGAAAGTCGAAGCCAATCATCTCCATTGTCAGCCCGGCAGCTTTCAGGTGAAGAATCCTGGTGGTGGCGATTGTGAGCTTTTCGTCGTCAGCGGCAAGACTGCTCCAGCCACTGCCGCGGACCGCCTTCTGTTGCCGGGGCAGGCAAAACGGATGGGGATCTGCTTCCTTGATCCAGCACCATTCAGCCCGCCATTCGTCCCACTTTTCGCGGTAAACTCCTTCTAGGTATATTTCCTTATTCCAAGCCCTTGGAATCCAGGTGATAGAACCAGAGAGGGCCTCTCCTTTTTGGATGCGAGGGAAAAAGTAGTGGCGGAAAAGGGTAGTGTTGGGAATCACTCCGGCAAAGTTTTCACAAAGGTGGGCAAAGATGGACATGCACAATATCGCATTCGGCGTGAAATCGAGAAGATGAAAGCCGTATGTGTACATGATGTCATTGAAGAAGTCGGAAAATGGGGGGCAGAGCCCGCAATAGAAATATGCGGCGAAAAAGGGGTATCTGTCCGACCCACTTTTGGAGCAAGAACCTGGAATCACGCGTGTGGCGGGGTGAGCCTGCGTCTCCTTCGCCCACATGCACTAGTACCGCCTCTTCAAAGCTTCCGCATCGAGCGTCGGGGCGAAGACGACATACTTCTTCCGCATCTTCACCAGTTCGCTCGCCGGGACATCAGCTTTCGCCTCCTTGCTCTTGCCTTTGCTGGCCTTGGGTGGCATGGTGGCTGCGAGGGCGGAAGCTGGGGATGAAGCGAGCGTGGAGGCGGCGGGCGGAAGGGGGAAAGCTTCGCTCTAAGCTCGAGAGGAGGAAGGCGATGGCGACGGCCAGATTGAGAAGAAAAGAGGGGTAAATAGGCTTGTGCCTCTGCGGCTTCTCCTTTTTATGGGGAAGGAGCGGGGCCGCCTCTTTTACTCCCCAATGTGAATGCGCCTCTACAGGCGCGTTGCAGTTGCAGCTTTTGAGGCACGCTTCCCACATCGCGCGTTTGACGCGCGTAGTGGGGGGCACAGTAAACGGGATATTTACGAGCAGTTAATCCCCTGCCACGTGTGCCCGTGCACTGTTTGGGCCTAGCCCAACAATGCCTCGCACTCGTGTATGGCCTAGGCCCGGGGGCTCCTGTCGGTGTACTAAGTATTGGGCCACTAGTACCCCGTACTTGTGCATGGGCAGTTGTAGCCATCCTCGCGGCAAGGCTTGTCGGGGATCTGAGAGGGCTTGGAATAAGGAAATATACCCCAAAGAAATCATCAAGTCAGGGATCTGAGGATCAGCAGATAAGAAGAGCTGGAATCCGAAGGCCAGCTTCCCCGGCAAGATCTTGCCGGGGTGGCCTGCGGAGCCCGGCAAGGCTTGGCACCCGGCAAGCTTCGGCGCCCGGCAAGATTTTGTCACTGTGCCACAGCTCTAGCACAGCGACAAACCCGACATTCTGGGTCCTTCTTTGGATGGGTGGCGACGCGCCAGTGGAAGAGAGCTTAAGCGGCGCTGATGGGATGGCCCCTTTTTCCATCCCCAAGAAAGTGAGGACACCTAAACGGACACCTCACGGTGCATTAAATGCGTTCGTCCTAATCCGTCAGGGGTTAGGTATGATGACCCTGTAGCCACTTTACACCTCAATGTATGTACATTTTGCCACTGTGGTGACCCCTTTGTGGTATAAAAGGAGGCCCACGGCAACTGCTACAGGGGAGGAGGATCTTCTGGCCCATTCTGCATGCGTAGCTGCTCTTGAACGTACTGTTCACTATGAGCGCTCCTGGAGCCTGGGCTCAAGAACACTAATAATAACACAAGGCAGGAGTAGGGTTTTACGCTGATCAGCGGCCCGAACCTGGGTAAAATCGCCCCGCGTCGATCGTTGGTTCTGCTCTTTGCGCATACCTCTCCCCCCGCCGAATCGTAAAGGGGTCTCTTGGGATCCCATAGGTGTCGCACGCCGACACAAAGTTTCCATGGGCATGAACAAAGTTCAAGGCTAGCTCCCACTTTAACAATGCTCGTCTTTCTCACTTTCGCTTTTCTTTTTGAAAAGTTTTAGGTTGCCCTCTATATATTTTTGTTTTAAAACTTTTTAAAAGCACACAACAGAATAAAATGACTCTATAAAACTTCCGGGTTGTCTCCCTGGCAGCGCTTTCTTTAAAGCCATTAAGCTAGGCATAAGGTGCTCAAGTAATTGATCCACCCAGATCCCAAGGTATATCAAAGCCAATTTTAATTAACAATGATTTGTAATTTAGTAGTGAGCACAAAGTAACATATATCATGCAACAACAAAGTCTAACTCTCTTCCTATGCATTTGCATGTCATAAAAGAACAATTCATGAACACAAAGTAAAGGCCAATGCATAGTATAAATAGTTTCTTGCAATTTTATCGTATTGGAAACATGGAAAGGTGGAGATGTAGTTCCTCTCTCATAATAATTGCAAGTAGGAGCAGAAAGCACATGCATATTATATTCATCAAAATCATCATGTGCAGTGGTAAAACGCAACCCATCAATACAATCCTTAATAAGCGCAAACTTCTCTGATATAGTGTAGTTGGGAGAATTCAAAAAGATAATATGACTATCATGCGTGGGTGCAATAGCAACAATTTCATGTTTAACATAAAGAACTATATAAGGTTCATCTCCATAAGCATAATTCAAGTTGGCATCTTGGCCACAAGCATAGGAAGCATCAATGTCATCAAAAAGGGATATTTCAAATGAATCCAAGGGATCACAGCAATCATCATAGCATTTATCCTTCGATAAGCACAAAGGGAAATTAAACAATGTATGAGTTGAAGAGTTACTATCATTAGAAGGTGGGCACGGGTAGCTAATCTGCTCTTCCTCCTTTTGTTCTTCGCTCTCCTCATCATCTTTTTCATCCAATGAGCTCACAGTGTCATCAATTTCTTCTTCCATAAATTCCTGCAAAATATTAGTCTCTTCTAGGACAGCAGAGACTTTCTCAATAAACTCATTAATATTGGCATTATATTCGTAATTCTCATAGCAATATTTAAGTATAGCATAATTTTCAGGTTTGTAAACAGCATCATCATAATTTTCACACTTTTCAAACAAAGATTCAATTTCATAAGCACCCTTAAAAGCAACAAATTCTTCTATTTCTTCCACATCATAGTAATCATATATACCATTATCATAAGAAGCCAAGATTTCATTATCACTAAATTTACATGAAAAGGGAAGGTGTGGAGCCTTCATCCTAGAGCAATAAGTATAATCATATCTCAACCATAAATTCCAAGCATACCAATGCAACATATAAATTTGATCCCATAACAGTTTCCCTTTTTGAGTCAAGCGATAATGCCTTAAGTATTCACGTTGATCCAACATGTCTCCCATTATCAAGTTGAATGGGGTTTTCTCAGGATTATCAAATAGTGTTTAATATTTTTCACATAACGAGCATCGAGGGTTTTAGGGGGTTCCCCATCTCCATGAGTAGCAAGTACTCCTAATTTTTTTGGTATTTCGTGTTCCATATCCATAACTAAAGATATAAAACAACTTAGAAAAGAAAATAAAAACTACTTAGTGATAAAGCAAACAAGCACACATGAGAATATTCACCCCATGCTATTGCTCCCCGGCAACGGCGCCAGAAAAAGGTCTTGATAACCCACAAGTATAGGGGATCAATTGTCGCTTTTCTTGATAAGTAAGAGTGTCAAACTCAACGAGGACCTAAAGGTAGAACAAATATTCCCTCAATTTCTATCGACCACTGATACAAATCTACGCACACTTTACGTTTGCTTTACCTAGAACAAGTATGAAACTAGAAGTACTTTGTAGGTGTGAAGGGATAGGTTTGTAAGCTAATAAAGAACACGTAAATAAAAGCTAGGGGCTGTTTAGATAGAGAAATAACTAAGTTAATTTTAGTATAGAGCTTTTTGTCACAAGAAAGTTATTTGTCACTAGGCAATCGATAACTAGACCGGTAATCATTATTGCAATTTTATATGAGGAAGAGGCATAAGCTAACATACTTTCTCTACTTGGATCATATGCACTTATGATTGGAAATCTAGCAAGCGTCCACAACTACTAAAGATCAATAAGGTAAAACCCAATCATAGCATTAAAGTATCAAGTCCTCTTTACTCCCATACGCAAACAACCTACTTACTCGGGTCTGTGCTTCTGTCACTCATGCCACCCACCATAAGTGAATCATGAACATATTACAAACCCTACAGCGGGGATCCCTCATGCTTGCGCGACACGCAGAGCACCATAGGACAACACCAATAATAAAACATACAACTCAAACCAATCACGATCATCAATCAACCCATAGGACAAAACGGATCTACTCAAACATCATAGGATAGCCACACATCATTGGATAATAATATATAGCGTTGAGCATCATGTTTAAGTAGAGATTACAGCGGGTAGAAGACGTGTTACACCACTGCATAGTGTGGGAGAGAGTTGGTGATGACGGCGGCGAAGTTGTTGCTGTATATCGCTGTCACGATGATGGCCCCGGCGGTGTTCCGGTGCCACCGGGAGAGAGGGGGGAGAGAGTCCCAAAAATAATATAAAAAGTTGCCAAAAGTATATGAAAGTTGTAGAATATTGGCATGAAACAATAAAAAATTATAGATACAACGGAGACGTATCACGGACCCAGTCCGTGTAGTCACTACCATCATATTTCAACTTAGCTTTCTCTAGGAACGCATTAAAATTCAAGGGAACGGTAGCACGGGCCATTGATCTACAACATAGATATGCCAAAACTATTAAGACTAAGTTCATGATAAATTTTAGTTCAAATAATCAAATTACTAATGAACTCCCATTTAAATCAACATCCATCAAGTTGTCCAAGTGATACATGATCCAAATCAACTAACCCATGTCCGATCATCACGTGAGATGGGGTAATCTTCAATGGTGAACATCTCTATGTTGATCATATCTACTATATGACTCACGTTCGACCTTTCGGTCTCTAGTGTTTCGATACCATATATGTACATGCTAGGCTCTACAAGTATAACCCAAGTATTCTGCATGTGCAAAACTGGCTTACACCCGTTGTATGTGAACGTAGAGTCTATCACACCCGATCATCATGAGGTGCTTCGAAACGATGAACTTTAGCAACGGTGCATACTCGGGGAGAACACTTTTATCTTGAAATTAAGTGAAGGGATCATCTTATAATGCTACTATCGTTCTAAGCAAAATAAGATGCATAAAGGATAAACATCACATGCAATCAAAATATGTGACATGATATGGCCATTAACATCTTGTGCATTTGATCTCCATCTCCAAAGCATCGGCATGATCTCCATCGTCACTGGCACGACACCTTGATCTCCATCGTTGCGTCGGGGTCGTCTCGCCAACTATTGCTAACGCATAGCGATAAAGTAAAGCAATTACATGGTGCTTAGTGATTGACATGCAGGTCATACAATAATTAAAGACAACCCTAAGGCTCCTGCCAGTTGTCGAACTCATCGACATGCAAGTAGTGAACTTATTAAAAAACATGATCATCTCATACATCAACATATATCACATCATATCTTGACCATATCACATCACAACATGCCCTGCAAAAACAAGTTAGACGTCCTCTACTTTGTTGTTGCTAGTTTTACGTGGCTGCTAAGGGAAACTAGCAAGAACCGTTCTTACCTATGCAAAACCACAATGGTGATTATCAAGTTGCTATTTAACCTTCTGCAAGGACCGCCATAGTCAAATCTGATTAAACTAACACTGGAACAGAGACGTGCTATACAAACGGTTTTTAACCCATTTCCGCTATGGTGTTTTGAACCATCGCCAAGTGAGTGTGTGCGATAGGGGGGTCCTTCACACACGACCCGGAAACCGTCGGGGATAGGCCCTCCGGTCACACACGCTGGGCAAAATGAGGTCGTGTGCGACGGGCGAGCTGTAACACCCCATGTATTAAGCTACAGTAATCACCCTTTTGATTATGCCATGTCATCATGATCAACGGTGCTTAATCATCATTAGTAATAAATCCCTTTTAAAATTCAAATTCAAATGGAAATTCAAACTTAAAGTAAAAATAAAAGTTGTTCAAATTTGAAAACTAAAATGTTCATTAAATAGCAAATAATTTGGAGGCAACGATAAAATTGTAACCAACCTTACTGAAATTGGATAAGTGACTTAAACATCCTCAAACAGTGGCTGAAAACAATATTTAATAACCTATTAATTAAATATAAAATAAATATGAAATGATAAATACCCCAAACTAATTTTTGGTGATAGGATATGTTGCACTATGATTTATGGACCAGGTCACATATTTTACAAAATTCATTTGGGTGCCAAACTATTTGCAAGGCAGAAAAGAAAAGAAAACAGAAAAAGAGAAAAGAGAAAAGGCCTAAAACTACTGTGCACTTAGTCCTACTATCTACTGCACCGACCCAGCCCATCTAGCCCCGCCTCCTACCTCGCGCTGTTCACGTGCGCTCGCTGTCGCCGCGCGCGCGCTCGCTGAGCACCGGCCCCCCCTCCCTCGCTCGACAGCGCGCCCGCGCTCGCTCGCGGTGGACAAGGGGCAGCCCACCCTCGCCCCAGGCCTCTCCCTCTCACTTTCCCCCCCCCCCTCATCGTTCCTCTCCCTCGTCTCTCCCCTCTCTCCTGACCGTGCTGTCGCCGCGCCATCGTCGTCGCCGTGGACACCAGCTGCCCCTCGCCGCGCTGTTGTGACCTGGAGCTCCGCCGACCTCACCTACATCGTCTACAAGCACCAGGTCGAGCCGGGGAACCTTCAAGCTGCCGGATCGAGCCGGTCCCTTCTTCTACACCGCCGGCATCGACCGTCGAATGCAGCATCCCCTGCGCTCCAAAGCTCACACCGGCCTTGCATGTGCCTCGCGGTGAGCTCCTCCCCTCCCCCATTTCTAACCTCGCGCCGCGTAGCTCGCCGTAGCTAGCTCGCCGCCTCATCGTGTTTTCTACCGCCGCTCGAGCTCGCCGCTGCCGTCGCTTCTGATCACTGTAGCCCATGCCGTTGGGTTAGATCGACGCGGTAATGTTCCCGCGTTCGAATGAGCCCGAACGCGCGTGCTAAAACCCACAGCGGCCGCGATCCCATGCGACGCCCGAGAGCTCCGCCACCGACGTGCTCGCCGATGTCTACTCGGGCCTCCCCAGCTCCGACCACCGCCACCATGAGATGCGCCATGCAGTGCTCGTTCGAGCAAGACATACCACGGCCGAAACGGTGCCCTACAGAGAGATTCCGGGCTCGCGGGAGTTGCTCGCCATCGCGTGTGCTCGCCGGAGAGCCCCGGTGGCCGACGTCCAGCGTGGCGCCGATGTGGCGCGCCCTGTGTCACTGACACTGGGTCCCACTGGGCCTAGTTGACCGAGTCAGCGCGGCCCCGCCCACTGACATGTGCGGCCCAGCAGTTAAAATAATTTTAGGTAAATATATATTCTGTTAATTAATTAATTAATTAATTTAAACACTAATTAGACACTGATAGTGGGCCCCGCTAGATAATTAGTATAAGTTTAGTCAAATTAACCCCCTTTAATTAGCTGAGTCACTGACCAGTGGGTCCCACTGGACCCACAGGTCAGGTTTGACCTGGTCAGCCCTACTGTTGACTGCTGATGCAATGCTTATGTCAGGCTGACGTCACCATGTACTGTTTTGGATAATGTTGAATAATTTAATTCTGTTAATTCCAAAAAATGATTAAATCTTTGGAAAATCTTAGAAAATAATACGTAGCTCAGATCGAAAAACTTTGTACATGAAAGTTGCTTAGAACGACAAGACGAATCCGAATGCGCGGACCGTTCGTCCGCCACATGTCTCTAACTATCCGAACATGGAACCGTCCCCCTCCGGTAGTCTGTCTGACAAATGTCCGGAACCGGAAAAACATTCCCGGATGGATTCCCCTTTCCTCGGTGACGTGCAACCATACGTTAGGACACACCCGGCACTGCATATTGTCATGTCGTACATTGTGTTGCTCATGTTTGCTGTGTATTTATACTGTTTCCTCCCCTTCTTCTCTCTCGTTAGACCCCGACGTCGTCCCCGAGACTGACGCAGCTCCGAAGACCGACAACACCATTGACGACCTTGCCCTTGCTGCCGAGCAACCAGGCAAGCCCTCCCCCCCCCTTCAGCATCCCGATATCGCCTATTCTTTCTCTCTCATGCTTGCATTAGAAATGCTGCTGCTACTGCTTTACCTGTTCTGATGCATAGCCTGTTTATTGTAACTTGCATTTGAAACCTTACCTGCTTATCCTAAACTTCTTAGTATAGGCTGGGTAGAGACCTATCAGTGACCCCACTAGTCCAGACCGCCCCGCTGGATTATCAGAAGACCCGATTAACGGGATCGAAGACCAGGCCCCGGCACCGCACATCACCCCTCTTAGTTGTAACGACACTGCAGCATTACTATCGAGTGCCGAGGGTGATACCTCGTATAACACTCCTGATGTTAACTCTGTAGAGTAGCTATTTGGTCGTGGTCATCGAGGGTGATTCCTGCTTCTCCACTTCTGATACGACGCTATCGTGCAACACATCAAGTGTGAACCCATCGAGGGTGATTCCTCCGAGTTCACCTTGATGGATACATCGAGTAGGAATCCAAAGAGGGTGATACCTCGGATTCCCCTGATGTTATGGACACACGAATACTTGGACTTTACACTGTTACTTGGAAAGGCGGGTCGACCCTGAGGGTTACCCGCATGAGCCTAAGTGGCGAGTGTTGTGGAGACGAGTTGACCTGGATGGTGCCCGAGTGATGAATACGAGGCGCGGCCAGGCATTCTTAGCCCTTGCAGCAAGTCCTCGAGACGGGGCGATGGGGTCACATCAATCGTGAGTCTCTGCTCGTTACCGCAAGCCCTAGTCCACTAACGATTTGCATATTTGATCCGAGCAGGCCTCTGGCCTGATAGCACTAACCATCACGTGGGCATAGTATGGGCGTTCTGCATCGTAGCATCAGCCGAAAGCTTTGTCAGACGTCTAGTTCAGCCTTGCGGCCGGGACGGACCGGCGCCCTCCTGGTGCCTGGCTTCACCCTGCTCGCAACGACCCGGAGTGCACAGGGCGATGGCCCAAGACCCCTGAGCGCTTAGGAAGTAGACCGGCGGGGACCTCTCTGCTGAGCTGTAGGTAGGGCTGCGGTGTATCGTTTGGCCGAGGCCGGGCATGACCCAGGAAATTGTGTCCGGCCGGAGTTAATCGAGCGTGTTGGGTAAGTTGGTGCACCCCTGCAGGAAAGAACACATCTATCGATAGCCGGTCCTATGGTAAAGGACACTCGGAGTTGTATCCCGATTGACACAACTAGACCGTGAGATGATACCTGGATATATGGCTCTGGGATTGCTTCTTGCAGGGAGTCGAGAAGGGATCTCAGGACGAGGTTGATGACTGTATGGCTCTGTGATTGCTTTCTCGCAGGGAGTCGAGAAAGGATCTCTGGGTGAGGTTGAGACTTAATAATACTACTACATTATACTGTGCTAATCTACACTCTTCTAATGCCGCAAGACCGCTGAAGATGCTAGTCTTCGATAGGACTAGGCCTTCCCTCTATTCTGGCATTTCTACAGCCCAGTCCACATATACAGCCTCCCTTTGATAATGTTGCATATGTAGTGTAGATCCTTGCTTGCTGAGTACTTCGGATGAGTACTCACGGTTGCTTTGCTTTCTTTTTCCCCCATATCCTTTTGGTGCAACCAGATGACGGAGCCCCTGAGACAGCTGCTCCCGCCGATGATCGCTACTACTATCCAGGGGGTGGATACTACTACGAGCTGGCCGACGACCAGGAGTAGGTTCGGAGGGTCCCAGGCAGGAGGCCTGCGCCTTTCGATCGTAGTGTTTTCTTTTGTCCCGCCTTTTAAGGGCCTATCTGTGTTTTCTTTTATATCTGTACTCAGATATCTGATGCTTCCGCTGACGCTTGTATGCGAGCTTATGTATTCGAGCCCTCGAGGCCCCTGGCTTGTAATATAAAGCTTGTATGACTTTATTTATGTTTTAGAGTTATGTTGTGATATCTTCCCGTGAATCCTTAGGCTTGATCGTGTGCATTTGCGTGGATGATTAGTGCACGATTGAGCCGGGGGTGTCACAAGTTGGTATCAGAGCCGACTGACTGTAGGAACCCCCCTTTCCAACTCCTTGGCCGAAGTTGAGTCTAGTCATTGAAAAACTTTTACTAACATGGCTGTGTGGCTTACGGGCCCACATCGCCAACTGGGTGGTATTAGGATCTTTTACTCCTCGACCTTTACTCTGGGACTTTGATCTCTCTTCTATTCGGGTTAAATAAATTTTACTAACTCCAACAATAGGTTCTCGTGATCACATCCACCCAGAGTTCTAAAATATCCCCTCTTGCTCCAAGATTGTGGGTCAGATTCTGCTTACAGGATCCTTTTATCGAGGGCACCCTGTGTTGTCACTTGCAGATTCCTCGCTCCAATAGTTTTCTCCGACGTTGATGTAGCCTTTGCTATGTCTCGTTGTGTGCTTCCTTACCGCGTGCCTGCGCGCCGCCTAGTTTGTCTAGCTACGTGCCTTGCCGAACTCCTATCGCCGTTTGTGTCCAACTCCGTACATCATTCTGTATGTCTTTAATGACTACTAATATGCACCTAATGCCTTTCCTGTTCATTTCCCGTGTTACATCATGAATAACTCCATACACCTGCAGTTTTTCTTGCTAAACTGCCCCTGTTGAATTTGGCAGGATGGCTGACGATCCCCCACCTCCACCTTATATTGCCGAAATGATGCAGCAGTTTGAATTGAACCATCAGGTTATGACTGGGATACTGGCTCAGTTCCCAAATCAGAATGCTCATCAACAGCCTACACCAATAACTCTGCCAGAATTTGTGCGCCTCAATCCATCCGTTTTTCGCAACTCCACCAATCCTATGGATGCTGATGATTGGCTTCGTGACATCCTGTTTGAGATGGAGTCAGCTAATGTTGCCCCTGACAGTTACGTCACCTTTGCGACATTCCACTTAGAGGGTCCAGCTGCTCAATGGTGGGAAAGCCACAAGGGTATGTTGCCTGCAGAGACTGTAACCACTTGGCAGGAATTTCAGTCAGCTTTTCGTGCAAGGTACATCCCTCCAGGTCTGCTCGACCAGAAGAAGCAGGAGTTCCGCAAACTCTCATAGGGCACAATGACTGTGGATGAATATCAGAGGAAATTTCTCGAATTATCCCGCTATGCTAAAGATGATGTCGACACTGACACTCGCAAGTAGGAGAAATTCCGTGAAGGACTGCATACGGATATAAACCTCGCACTTGCTGTCCATGATTGTACAGACTTCGCAATGCTTGTCAGCCAAACTTTCCGAGTTGAGACTGCTCTGACTAAACACCAGGAGTCGCTCAAGCGCACTCATGAAGCTAGCTCATCCTCGGGTCAGCCTGTTCAGAAATGTCGAGTCTGGATCCCACACAATGTTCATCCTCGACCTGCTCCAACACCAAGGCCGTCTTATGTTGCACCTCGTCTGCCTCTGTCGCCGAGACAACTAACGATTCAGGGTGGACAGCCCAATGCCATGGCTTCTCCTCAGGCTGCACCACGTCCTCCTGATGGTCGTACGAAGGGCCATCAAACCCATCATTTCAGAAGTCGTAAGGCCAGGCCGCTTGCTATGGGTCGTGGCCAGGTCACTCATGTCAAAATGGGAGAAGCTCGTGAGTTACCTAAAATCGTGATGGGAACTCTGCCAGTTAATTCAGTTGCAGCTTCTGTTCTCTTTGATTCCGGGGCATCACATTCCTTTGTGTCCCAGCAATTTGCACAAATACATGGGTTAGCTATGAGCTTATTACCCACTCCATTAGATATTATCACTCCCTGTTCTAGGTGGCAAACCAAGATGGTAAGTCACAACAATCAGATCAGAATTGAAGGGTTGATGTTCTTTGCTTCCCTTATTGCTCTTGGACCTTTCGACATAGACACCATTCTCAGTATGGACTGGTTGACAGCCCATAATGCTTTGATTGACTGTGCTACTAAGACAGTCCAGCTCACACACCCTTCTGGTCACGTGATCATCTACTCAGCCAAGATAATACAGAATGCCGAGAGCCAGATTTATGCTCTGAATGCGTTGAATGCTTCACCTCTTGAAGCCATCGAGAACGTTCCCGTTGTTCATGATTTTCAAGACGTCTTCCCAGAGGAACTTCCAGGAATACCCCCTGCTAGAGCTGTCGAGTTTGTCATCGACTTGAAACCAGGCACAATGCCTATTGCGAAGCGTCCTTATAAAATGCCTCCGCACCATCTTCTCGAGCTTAAGGAAGAAATCGACAAGTCACTTAAGAAGGGTTTCATTCGCCCCAGTTCCTCTGCCTGGGGAGCACCTTCACTCTTTGTTAAGAAGAAGGATGGAACTAACCGATTGGTTCAGGATTATCGGCCCATTAACCAAGCAACAATTCAGAACAAGTATCCGCTTCCCAGAATTAACGATCTGTATGATCAACTTGCTGGTTCCTCAGTATTTTCTAAGCTTGATTTGAGATTGGGTTATCATCAGATCCATGTCCGCGAAGAGGATATTCCAAAGACTGCATTTGTTACCCGTTATGGCTCTTATGAGTACACTGGCATGTCATTTGGCTTAACAAATGCTCCAGCAACCTTCTCCTGTCTGATGAATTACATTTTCATGGATTACCTCGACAAGTTCGTCGTGGTATATCTAGATGATATTCTGGTTTATTCAAAGAATAAAGAGGAACATGTCGAACACCTCCGTATTGTACTGGAAAGGCTCCGAGAACACCAGTTGTATGCCAAATACTCCAAATGTGAATTTTGGCTTTCTGAAGTAACCTACCTTGGTCATGTGATCTCTAAGGTTGGCATTGCTGTTAACCCAGAACGAGTTCAGGCTATTCTTGACTGGACTCTGCCGAAGAATGTCAAGCAAGTCAGAAGTTTTCTCGGCCTTGCAAGCTATTGCCGTCGATTTGTCGAGAACTTTTCCAAGATTGCTAAGCCCCTGACTGGTCTGCTTCACAAGGGCGTTAAATTTGAATGGACAGACAAATGTCAAGAAAGTTTCCAGACACTCAAAGACAAGCTAACATCTGCCCCAGTACTTGCTCCTCCAGATTCCCGCAAAGACTTCGTGATTTATTGTGACGCATCTCGTGAAGGATTAGGCTGTGTCCTAATGCAAGAGCGTAAGGTGATTGCTTACGGCTCTCGACAGTTGCGCCCACATGAAGAAAATTATCCGGTACATGATCTAGAACTAGCTGCTGTCATCTATGCACTGCAGTTGTGGCAACATTACCTTCTTGGTAATCGTTGCAAGATATACACGGACCACAAAAGTTTAAAGTACTTGTTCACTCAACCATCTCTAAACCTCCGTCAGCAAAGATGGATGGAGGCCATTGCGGACTATGATTTGGGTATTTCCTATACCCCTGGCAAGGCTAACATGATGGCTGATGCCTTATGCCGCAAGTCCTATTGCGACAACCTCATGGTTAGGCGAGCTCAACCTCGTCTTTTTGAAGAACTGCGCAAGATGAATCTGGGTATTGTTCCACAGGGTTCTCTTAATAACCTTGTGATACAACCAGATCTTGAGAAAGCTGTTAAAAATGCGCAAGCTAAAGATGCTGAAATTGATCTGATGAAGAAAGATCTTCACCTTGAAAAGTACAGGGATTTCTCACTGTCTGAAGATGGAACCTTGTATTTCAGAGACCGCATTGTGGTACCTCGCTTCGAGCTTATGATTGACAAGGTCATGAAGGAGGCACATGATACCCCGCTTTCTATTCATCCGGGTAGCACCAAGATGTATCATGATCTCCGTCAAAGGTATTGGTGGTCTAAAATGAAGCAGGATATTGCTCGATATGTTGCTGAATGTGATGTTTGCCGCCGCGTTAAAGCAGAACATCAGAAGCCTGCTGGAATTCTGCAACCACTTCCTATTCCTCTATGGAAATGGGATAAGGTTCAGATGGATTTCATTACAGGACTTCCCAGGTCACAGCAGGGTCACGATGCTATTCTTGTCGTCGTTGACCAACTCTCTAAAGTTGCACACTTTCTCCCTGTCAAGGAGACTATCACTGCTAGTCAGTTAGCAGAGTTGTATATCTCCAAAATTGAATCACTCCACGGTATTCCGAAAGAGATTAGTTCGGACCGTGGCGGTCTTTTCACCTCAAAGTTCTGGGAAAGTTTCCAAAAAGCTATGGGAACTCACATTACTTGGAGTTCAGCTTATCATCCCCAATCCCAAGGCCAAGTCGAATGAGTAAATCAAGTGCTTGAAGACATGCTGCGAGCTTGTGTTATTTCTTTCGGCAAGAAGTGGGAAGAATCTCTCCCGTATGCCGAGTTCTCTTATAACAACAGCTATCAAGCCAGCTTGAAAATGGCCCCCTTCGAAGTACTTTATGGACGTAAGTGTCGAACCCCTCTGAATTGGTCAGAAACTAGGGAACGACCGCTCGTGGGTCCGGATATTATTCAACACGCCGAAGAGCAAGTCCGTATCATCCACGAAAATCTCAAGGCGGCTCAAGACCGCCAGAAGAGCAACTATGATCGCAAACGATGGGGTTTGACTTATCAACCAGGTGATCAAGCTTATCTGTGTGTCACCCCTATGAAGGGCACTCACCACTTTGGAATCAAGGGCCAGTTAGCTCCATGCTACATTGGTCATTTCCGCATTGTTGCAAGACGTGGTCAGGTGGCGTATAAATTGGAGTTGCCGCCACAATTCTCTCATATCCACGACGTATTCCATGTGTCGCAACTTCGTAAATGCTTCAAGGAATCTCCGCACCGCGTAGTGGATCACGATATGCTCGAATTGCAAGATGATCTATCTTATAAGGAGCATCCGATCCGCATTCTCGATGAAGCTGAACATCGGACCCGTCAGAAGGTTACCAAGTTCCTCAAAGTGCAGTGGTCAAATCATACTGAAGATGAAGCCACTTGGGAACGCGAGGATAACCTCCGTGCTGAATACCCAGATCTTTTTCCTTCTACCTCTTAATTCTCGGGACGAGAATTCTTGTTAGTGGAGGAGATTTGTAACACCCCATGTATTAAGCTACAGTAATCACCCTTTTGATTATGCCATGTCATCATGATCAACAGTGCTTAATCATCATTAGTAATAAATCCCTTTTCAAATTCAAATTCAAATGGAAATTCAAACTTAAAGTAAAAATAGAAGTTGTTCAAATTTGAAACCTAAAATGTTCATTAAATAGCAAATAATTTGGAGGCAATGATAAAATTGTAACCAACCTTATTGAAATTGGATAAGTGACTTAAACATCCTCAAACAGTGGCTGAAAACAATATTTAATAACCTATTAATTAAATATAAAATAAATATGAAATGATAAATACCCCAAACTAATTTTTGGTGATAGGATATGTTGCACTATGATTTATGGACCAGGTCACATATTTTACAAAATTCATTTGGGTGCCAAACTATTTGCAAGGCAGAAAAGAAAACAGAAAAAGAGAAAAGAGAAAAGGCCTAAAACTACTGTGCACTTAGTCCTACTATCTACTGCACCGGCCCAGCCCATCTAGCCCCGCCTCTTACCTCACAATGTTCACGCGCGCTCACTGTCGCCGCGCGCGCGCTCGCCGCGCACCGGCCCCCCCTCCCTTGCTCGACAGCGCGCCCGCGTTCACTCACGATGGACAAGGGGCAGCCCACCCTCGCCCCTGGCCTCTCCCTCTCACTTTTCCCCCCCTCATCGTTCCTCTCCCTCGTCTCTCCCCTCTCTCCCGACCGTGCTGTCGCCGCGCCATCGTCGTCGCCGTGGACACCAGCTGCCCCTCGCCGCGCCGTTGTGACCTGGAGCTCCACCGACCTCACCTACGTCGTCTACAAGCACCAGGTCGAGCCGGGGAGCCTTCAAGCTGCCGGATCGAGCCGGTCCCTTCTTCTACACCGCCGGCATCGACCGTCGAATCCAGCATCCCCTGCGCTCCAAAGCTCACACCGGCCTTGCATGTGCCTCGCGGTGAGCTCCTCCCCTCCCTCATTTCTAACCTCGCGCTACGTAGCTCGCCGTAGCTAGCTCGCTGCCTCACCGTGTTTTCTACCGCTGCTCGAGCTCGCCGCTGCCGTCACTTCCGATCACCGTAGCCCATGCCGTTGGGTTAGATCGACGCGGTAATGTTCCCGCGTTCGAATGAGCCCGAACGCGCGCGCTAAAACCCACCGTGGCCGCGATCCCATGCGACACCCGAGAGCTCCACCACCGACGTGCTCGCCGACATCTACTCTGGCCTCCCTAGCTCCGACCACCGCCACCATGAGATGCGCCATGCAGTGCTCATTCGAGCAAGACAAACCACGGCCAAAACGGTGCCCTATAGAGAGATTCCGGCCTCGCCGGAGTTGCTCGCCGTCGCGCGAGCTCGCCGGAGAGCTCCGGTGGCCGACGTCCAGCGTGGCGCCGACGTGGCGCGCCCTGTGTCACTCACACTGGGTCCCACTGGGCCCAGTTGACCGAGTCAGCGCGGCCCCGCCCACTGACATGTGGGGCCCAGAAGTTAAAATGATTTTAGGTAAATATATATTCTGTTAATTAATTAATTAATTAATTTAAACACTAATTAGACACTGACAGTGGGCCCCGCTAGATAATTAGTATAAGTTTAGTCAAATTAACCCCCTTTAATTAGCTGAGTCACTGACCAGTGGGTCCCACTGGACCCACATGTCAGGTTTGTCCTGGTCAGCCCTACTGTTGACTGCTGATGCAATGCTTATGTCATGCTGACATCACCATGTACTGTTTTGGATAATGTTGAATAATTTAATTCTGTTAATTCCAGAAAATGATTAAATCTTTGGAAAATCTTAGAAAATAATCCGTAGCCTAGATCGAAAAACTTTGTACATGAAAGTTGCTCAGAACGACAAGATGAATCTGAATACGCCGTCCGTTCATCCGCCACACGTCCCTAACTATCCGAAAATGGAACCGTTCCCCTTCGGTCATCTGTCTCACAAATGTCTGGAACCGGGAAAACATTCCCGGATGGATTCCCCCTTCCTCGGTGACGTGCAACCATATGTTAGGACACACCCGGCACTGCATATTGTCATGTCATACATTGTGTTGCTCATGTTTGCTGTGTATTTATACTGTTTCCTCCCCCTCTTCTCTCTTGTTAGACCCCGACGTCGTCCCCGAGACCGACGCAACTTCGGAGACCGACGACACCATTGACGACCTTGCCCTTGCCTCCGAGCAACCAGGCAAGCCCCCCCTTGAGCATCCCAATATCGCCTATTCTTTCTCTCTCATGCTTGCATTAGAAATGCTGCTGCTACTGCTTTACCTATTCTGATGCATAGCCTTTTTATTGTAACTTGCATTTGAAACCTTACCTGCTTATCCTAAACTGCTTAGTATAGGCTGGGTAGAGACCTATCAGTGACCCCACTAGTCCTAACTGCCCTGCTGGCTTATCAGAAGACCCGATCAACGGGATCGAAGACCAGGCCCCGGCACCGCACATCACCCCCCTTAGTTGTAACGACACTGCAGCGTTACTATCGAGTGCCGAGGGTGATACCTCGTATAGCACTCCTGATGTTAACTCTGTAGAGTAGCTATTTGGTCGTGGTCATCGAGGGTGATTCCTCCTTCTCCACTTCCGATACGACACTGTCGTGCAACACATCAAGTGTGAACCCATCGAGGGTGATTCCTCCGAGTTCACCTTGACGGATACATCGAGTAGGAATCCAGCGAGGGTGATACCTCGGATTCCCCGGATGTTATGGACACACGGATACTTGGACTTTACACTGTTACTTGGAAAGGCGGGTCGACCCTGAGGGGTACCCGCGTGAGCCTAAGTGGCGAGTGTTGTGGAGATGGGTTGACCTGGATGGTGCCCGAGTGATGAATACGAGGCGCGGCCGGGCATTCTTAGCCCTTGTAGCAAGTCCTCGAGACAGGGCGATGGGGTCACATCGATCATGAGTCTCTGCTCGTTACCGCAAGCCCTAGTCCACTAACGATTTGGATATTTGATCCGAGCAGGCCTCTGGCCTGATAGCACTAACCATCACGTGGGCATAGTATGGGCGTTCTGCATCATAGCATCAGTCGAAAGCTCTGTCAGACGTCTAGTTCAGCCTTGCGGCCGGGACGGACCGGCGCCCTCCTGGTGCCTGGCTTCACCCTGCTCGCAATGACATGGAGCGCACAGGGCGATGGCCCAAGACCCCTGAGCGCTTAGGAAGTAGACTGGCGGGGACCTCTTTGCTGAGCTGTAGGTAGGGCTGTGGTGTATCGTTTGGCCAAGGCCGGGCATGACCCAGGAAAGTGTGTCCGGCCGGAGTTAATCAAGCGTGTTGGGTAAGTTGGTGCACCCCTGCAGGGAAGAACACATCTATCGATAGCCGGTCCTACGGTAAAGGACACTCGGAGTTGTATCCCGATCGACACAACTAGACCGTGAGATGATACCTGGATATATGGCTCTGGGATTGCTTCTCGCAGGGAGTCGAGAAGGGATTTCAGGACAAGGTTGATAACTGTATGGCTCTAGGATTGCTTTCTCGCAGGGAGTCGAGAAAGGATCTCTGGGTGAGGTTGAGACTTAATAATACTACTACATTATACTGTGCTAATCTACACTCTTCTAATGCTGCAAGACCGCTGAAGATGCTAGTCTTCGATAGGACTAGGCCTTCCCTCTATTCTGGCATTTCTGCAGCCCAGTCCACATATACAGCCTCCCTTTGATAATGTTGCATATGTAGTGTAGATCCTTGCTTGCTGAGTACTTCGGATGAGTACTCACGGTTGCTTTGCTTTCTTTTTCCCCCATATCCTTTTGGTGCAACCAGATGACTGGGCCCCTGAGACAGCTGCTCCCGCCGACGATCGCTACTACTACCCTGGGGGTGGATACTACTACGAGCTGGCCGACGACCAGGAGTAGGTTCGGAGGGTCCCAGGAAGGAGGCCTGCGCCTTTCAATCGTAGTGTTTTCTTTTGTCCCGCCTTTTAAGGGCCTATCTATGTTTTCTTTTATATCTGTACTCAGATATCTGATGCTTCCGCTGACGCTTGTATGCGAGCTTATGTATTCGAGCCCTCGAGGCCCCTGGCTTGTAATATAAAGCTTGTATGACTTTATTTATGTTTTAGAGTTGTGTTGTGATATCTTCCCGTGAGTCCTTAGGCTTGATCGTGTGCATTTGCGTGTATGATTAGTGCACGATTGAGCCGGGGGCGTCATACGAGCGATCAAATACGGTTATACGTACAGTTGTGTTAAAACAAATACAATTATGCAGGCCCAATGTTTCCAGTCGTAAGTACATCCCACACAGTTTTTTTGTGTGGAAACGTTTGTGCAAGGTGGCCTAACGCGAACAGTTCTCTGCCAGAAACCGTGTGTGATTGTTTGTTGATCCAACATGCCTACTTTCTAGAAACCGTGTGGGTTGTTTGAGTTCATCGCCCATGGTGTTGTCTGAGTAACCATCTGCAATAGAAAACCCCAATAAGCAAGGTAATTAGCCTATTATTGATAATCCATGTAGTAATCAAATTGACATTTCTTATAAAACACACCAGATATTTCATATCCATATAACGGCAACCAGGATTTCATAATCGAATTACATCAGATAGCTTCAGCACTCAGTTACACCAAAGAGGGATATAGCTAGCTACGCCATTACACAACAACACCAAGTTTCACATGCAACATCGAAAACCTTTGGAAAAGTAGCATCATACATGGTAAATAGACAGATGAATCTCACCTGGGAAACTGCAGAAGCAAAAGGCGAATATTGAGCCTTCAATGATGTTGAATGTCCTTGCAACTTTAGGCCAGTGGCTATGGATAATTGCCCGCCCAACCTTTGTCCTCTTCAGGAAGACTTTAATATTGTACCGTGGGTGTTGAATGAATACCTTCCTCGCCTCTTGACCATGCAGGTGGTTTGAGAGGTAATCATCGGTGAACTGCTTTGAAAAGTACTGAAAACAAAGATATGCATAAATCACTGTTATAAATTTTGAAATGGCGCAAGGGGTAAAAACAAGGTAAAAGAGTTAGTACCATCCTATAGTTGACTGATGTCTTCTTCATTGTGCAAACAAAGATCTTGTTGTTATTCGTCGCAAGTTTCTTTATCCTAACAATCTTTCTGAGTTTCTTGACTTGACTGATATTCATGAACCCCATATGCAAAATGGGTCGAATAGTGGGTCTATGCCTCTAACAGCAGGACCTACATGTGTAATACCAAATTGTAAGAAACCTAAATATTAGAATGATTCCTGCGACTGCACAATAATATGCTATTAGTGAAAGGACCATGCATGAGCAAACCTCAATGGTAAACCACAGTGTTTCCCTGCAACACATATAAGGAAGATCTTGATCAGGTTAACTGAGAGTTGCCATACTATCAGTAGAATATGTATTGAGTACAGCCAAATTTGATTTATTTCTCACATGCATAACAATACAAAATTGTACCCACAACAAATGAAAATCAAATTGCAGAATTGAACCAAACAGTTAACTGGATAGCAGACCAAATGAACCAAAACAGTTAACTGAGCACGACATTGCAGAATAGAACATATACTAGAAGATAAGATAATTAACGAAACCAAGAATGCTTGAGAACAGTACTACGAAATGTAACAATTGTTGGACCAAACTGTTAACTGAACATTACATTTCAGAATATCAGATATATTAACATTATAGAGGACAAATCACTAGAAGGCACTAGCAGTGGCCTCGAGAAAATAGCATGAACTGTATTTTAAAGTAGACAACCGCGTGGCGGTGTTGATGGTGGCCTCGAATACGAGGTGCTCCTCCAAGATCTGGCGGTCGGCACGCATGGCAACCATAGCGACCTCATCCGTGTGTGCGGCCGTGATTTGCTTCTCCACTACCAGATGCTACCGAGCTCCACGTTATACTGCGTGCAAAATGGCTGTGGGCGGCGCTTAATTGGAGGACGGGGCCAGCGATTTCGACGGAAGGTGTCGCGCCATCGGTCGGGGCATGTGGGACGGGGAAGGAGGAGGATGGTGTGGGTAGGGTGTGGATTACCTGACCATATCGACGAGGCCGCGCAGCAAGAAGAAGGGTCGCCGGCGAGGAGGCGGCGCTGCTAGAAGAAGGGTCACCGATGAGGAGGCGGCACTGCAAGAAGAAGGGTCGCCGGCGAGGAGGCGGCGCTACCAGTAAGCAGCAGTGAAGGTTTGAACTTTGAAAGCAAGGAGGAACAGTGGAAATGTGGCTTTTGGTGGGGCGGGGGGGGGGGTAGATACTTTCGCGGTGCCAGAAAAATTTCGCTCGGTGCCGCGAGAAACTGGCGCGCAAGTGTGGTTCAAGAGCGGGCGGTGGACTATAGACGACGAAGCTTCCTGCGTAAGCCAGACAAGACGGTGCGCCAAGATATTTTATATCGCGTCCCACAAAATTGTTGCTAGTAAACTGTTTGTGGTATACCTGATTTTTTTCATTCTGTTTTGAAAGACAAAATGGTGTTATAGAGGGAAAGGATGGTGTTTGAATTGCTAGAACATTTATCTACAGTGAACATGCAACTATATGAGTGTCGTGTTAAAATTTGGAATTATTTCGGGTTCGTTTGGCATTTTTATGCATTAATTGAGTTTCTAGGCATTTAATCTGCATAATTCAAATTTGAACTACAAGCACATGCTCCAGTGCACCAAAGTTTGTTGAAGAATCACATGTGTGTCTTTGGGTGAATTTATAGGTCCCATGCAAGAATGTAAATGAAATTCAAACATCTGGGCGTCGTGGCTTGGCCGGAAACATTGAGAAACTTGGTTTTTAAATTCCTGTAAATCCCAAACTCGCCTGAAAATCATGAAACTTGGCATGGTGTCATTTCATGGCACCAACATGCTGTGGTATAAAAATTGGCTGAATTGGGACAAGTTTTTGGTATAAGCAACTTGCAAATTGGAGCTTCTCTCAAGAAGGCATGTGGTTTCGAGAGGGAACGTGTCACCTTTGTGTGTGAAACGACATACGCTGCCCCCCTCTTGATTTTTTACAGAGTAAACATAGAACTGTATGAGTGTCGTGTTAAAATTTGGAATTATTCCGGGTTCATTTGGCCCTTTTTATGCACTAATTGAGTTTCTGGGCATTTAATGTGAACAATTCAAATTTGAACTACAAGCACATGGTCCAGTGCATCAAGGTTGGTTGAAAAATCACATGTGTGTCCTTGGGTGAATTTCTAGGTCCCATGCAAGAAATGGGAATGAAATTCAAACATCTGGGCGTCGTGGCTCGGCCGGTAACATTGAGAAACTTGGTTTTTTAAATTCCTGTAAATTCAAAACTTGCCTGAAAATCATGAAACTTGGCATGGTGTCATTTCATGGCACCAACATGCTGTGGTAAAAAAATTGGCCGAATTGGGACAAGTTTTGGTATAAGCTTATTGCAAACCGGAGCTTCTCTAAAGAAGACTCGTGGTTCTGAGAGGGAACGTGTCACCTTTGTGTGCGAAATGATATACGCTGCCTCCCCCCCCCCTTGATTTTTTATAGAGGCAACATAGAACTATATGAGTGCCATGTTAAAATTTGGAATTATTCTGGGTTCGTTTGGCCTTTTTTATACATTAACTGAATTTCCAGGCATTTAATGTGCATTATTCAAATTTGAACTACAAGCACATGCTCCAGTGCGCCAAAGTTAGTTGAAAAATCATTTATGTGTACTTGGGCAAATTTGTATGTCCCATGCAAGAAATGGGAATGGAATTCAAACATCTGGGCGTCTTGGCTCGGCCGGAAACATCGAGAAACTTGGTTTTAAAATTATCGTAAATCCAAAACTCGCCTGAAAATTATGAAACTTGGCATGGTGTCATGACATGGCACCAACATGCTGTGGTAAATTTTTTGTTCGATTTGCGAAGGTGCACACATTAACAATCAACAAAGTCATTTTGGAACAAGTGTTGTCACATTACAATCGGAAACACAAGTATTATTGAAACCGTGGGCGTTCTACTTACCATTTACGTGCCGCCACGCGTCCCCTTTTCCTATTGGCTAGGAGGTGCCGTGCGGGGTAGCTATTTGAGTACGGGAGGAGTGCCATCAGACCCCTGCGAGTGCTCATCAGGAGGAGAGCCCTTTGACCTCTATCCGCCGCCCACCTCTCTCCCAATGTCTCCATTAATGGCGCCCGAGCACCTATTTAATGGCGTGGCTATGTCTCACTCGACTGAGATTTAAGAGAGAAAAAGGAAAATCTGAAAAGAAAGTTTTGCATGGATCTTGATGTAAGATCCGACGGACCTATATAGCATCGATTGCGACTTATAGCAAGACTGATGAATATAAGGACGATGACATTGGATAATAATTGTCTTACCTATTTAGGAAGATAATTAAAAAAGCCACATGCGACAACGCCCGAAATACACAAGGGCAAAAGAAGAAGCAAGACACAGACAACTATTTGGCTCGCTGATCTCTACTTTCTTGATGCGTTGCTGCAGGCCACGGAGACTAGTTCTCGTGGCGAGCGGCGATGAGCTCTTTCGTGTCCTCAAGAGGTTTCTTGAGAGCATCCACGGATTCCTCCACCAGCCTTTGGCGCTCGATGCGGAGCAAGGCATTCTCGTCCATAAGTTTCTTGACGATGACGCCGGTCCTCTTCAACAAGGCAATGGTCTCCTCGTGCTACTTCATCGTTCTGGCGATCTTCGCCCTCAACAGGACGCGCTCGGTGCGGAGCTTCGCCTTGTCCTCCCCTAGTCCCCGGATGACGTTGGTAGCATTTTCAAACAAGGCATTCATCTCATCTTGCAGCTTCATCCAGTCGGAGATCCGACCCATCAGGTCATCGAGCATAGCACGCATGCGCCTGTGAGAGCCCTCGCCTGCCCGCGAGACATTTTCCCAGGCTGCCATGGCACGGGAGGACATCTCTGCTGCATTTGCGGCGTGGCTGGACATCTCTGCTTCTTCCGCGGTGCGGCCGGACCAGTCTGCTGCATCGATGGCGCGGCGGGACCTCTGTGCTGCTTCGGCGGCGCGGCAGGACCTCTGTGCTGCTACGGCCGTGCGGCAGGACATGTCGGTTGCTTTCGCGGTGAGGCGGGACATCTCTCGTGCTTTCGCTTCCATGCTCGCCTCTTCCGGGTAGTAATCTCTCGACCCAGAACTCATGCGGGCCATGCAGACGCAAGGGAATGACGATGAATGACTTGTTTGTTTTTGTGGATGAGGAGTTGAGGAGGAATGTGCAGTCATCTTGGAGTAGGTAGTATTTATAACCGAGTACTAATACGCTCCTAAGTGAGAAACTGTTTAGGTTTTGATCGGTGTGAACTGGTTTGCAATTAAATATAGCGTGGTAGTAATTTGGAATGTGACGGGACGCAGGCTCAAAATTTATTGACGGTTCTATAATTTCTAAGTGCGGCACTATTCCCAGACGGCGTAACGTGGGCACTTGTTCTCGGCCGCGTACGTGGCATTTGCACCATCGGGTGCACAGCAATAGGCGATGTCAGCACACATCTTGTTTCATCAACCGTGCATGCTCGTTATTACCATCGCGCACGCTTCTTTTAATTAGAATGTGTGCCCGTCTAGCGCACACACATTGATCTGTCTAACTGTTTCTGTTTGTTGTGGCTAATCGCAAATAGTTCATCCATGTGAAGTGTATGCCGTCAATCGCAGACACCTTGATCTGGCTGACCGTTTCTGTTGTGTTGCCTAATCGCAAACAGTTCATCCGTCTGAAGTGTATGCCGTCAATCGCAGACACCTTGATCTGGCTGACTGTTTCTGTTGTGTTGCCTAATCACAGACAGTTAATCCGAGTGACCTGTATGCCATATATTGCACACACCTTCATCTGGCTGTCTGTTTCTATTCTTCTGCCTCATCGCAAACAGTTTTGAACTGAACCATATGCCCCACATCGCACACACAACTAAAATCTGAACCGTGTTTGATGTATCCGCCATCGCAAACGTTTTGCATCTTTTTTGATGGTTTTTTTACATCACCACTTGCGATTAATGCATCACACACAGTTTCGTCGAAGGGTCTCTGATTGTAGTGTCGTGTTAGCAGCATCATGCAGTAGTGTAAAATAGGAGAAACAGATACCCGCCAGCCACCTTTATGCAAAACAAGTTGCATGTCAGTCGGTGGAACCGGTCTCATGTGCGTGGACATGTAAGGTTGGTCCGGGCCGCTTCATCCCACAATGCTGCCGAATCAAAATAAGACATTGGTGGGAAGCAATATGAACATCACCGCCCACAACTCCTTTGTGTTCTACTCATGCAAATCATCTACGCATAGACCTGGCTCATGATGCCACTGTTGGGGAACGTTGCATGGAAAACAAAAAAATTTCTACGCACACGCAAGATCTATCCATGGAGATGCATAGCTACGAGATGGGGAGAGCATCTACATATCCTTGTAGATCGCTAAGCGGAAGCATTTATTAACGCGGTTGCTATAGTTGTACACCTTCATGATCCGTACCGATCAACCACCGAACGCATGGCACCTCCGCGTTCAACACACATTCAGCTCGATGACGTCCTCGCCTTCTCGATCCAGCAAGAGAGGCGAAGTAGTAGATTCCGGCAGCACGACGGCGTGGTAACGGTGGTGGTGAAACTTGTCCGCAGTGCTTCGCCAAGCACAACGGATATGGATGGAGGAGGAACTAGAACTAGAGGGAGAGGGGGCGCTGGACACAGCTTGGGAATTCATGGTGTGTGTTGCCCCCTCCCCTCCTCACATATATATAGGTGGATGGGGGAGAGGAAGGCTGCCTAGGGCGCCCCCAAGGGGACCGGCGGCCAGCCCTAGGCGGCTCTCCCCTTCATTCCTAGGCGTGTGGGGGGGGGGGGAAGGCAGGAGGGGAGGCGCCCCCCTTTCCTTTCCCTGCATGTGGAAGAGAAGGAAAGAGGGGGTTGGCCCTCTCCCTTCCTTCCCTAGGGCCGGTGCCATGAGGTGGGGGCGCACCAGCCCCGTGTGGGCTGGTGTGCTCTCCCTTGTTGGCCCGTTTGGCCCAATATGCTCCCGTGGCCTCCCGGAACCCCTTCCGGTGATCCGATTAATACCCGGTGCATTCTGAAACCTTTCCAGAGACCAAATACTATCATCCTATATGTCAATCTTTACCTCCGGACCATTTCGGAGCTCCTTGTCATGTCTGTGATCTCATCCGGGACTCCGAACAACATTCGGTCACCAACTTACATAACTCATATAATACTATATCGTCAACGATCGTTTAAGCGTGCAGACCCTACGGGTTCGAGAATGACGTAGACATCAATGATACCCTTGTCCGGTCAATAACCAATAGCGGGACCTGGATGCCCATATTGGTTCCTACATATTCTACAAAGATCTTTATCGGTCAAACCTTTATGACAACATACGTAGTTCCCTTTGTCTGTCGGTATGTTACTTGCCCGAGATTCGATCTTCGGTATCTTCATGCCTACTTCAATCTCATTACTGGCAAGTCTCTTTACTCATTCCATAATACATCATCTTGCAACTAACTCCTTAGTCACTTTTCTTGTAGGCTTCTTGTGATGCTATATTACCGAGAGGGCCCAGAGATACCTCTCCGTCATACGGAGTGACAAATCCCAATCTCGATTCACACCAACTCAACAGACACCTTCAGAGATACCTGTAGAGCATATTTATGATCACCTAGTTACGTTGTGATGTTTGATAGCACACAAGGTATTCCTCCGGTAGCCGGGAGTTGCATGATCTCATGCTCGAAGGAATATGTATTTGACATTAAGAAAGCAGTAACAATAAACTGAACGATCATATGCTAAGCTAACGGATGGGTCTTGTCCATCACATCATTCTTCTAATAATGTGATCCCGTTATCAAATGACAACTCATGTCTATGGTCAGGAAACCTTAACCATCTTTTGATCAACGGGCTAGTCTAGTAGAGGCTTACTAGGGACTTGGTATTTGCTTATGTATTCACACATGTATTTAAGTTTCCAATCAATACAATTATAGCATGAATAATAAACCTTTATCATGATTAAGGAAATATAATAATAACCACTTTATTATTGCCTCTAGGGCATATTTCCAACAAGTGCCTCGCCCCTCCTCTCTCCTTTTTCTCACTCTTTGCCTAGCTAGGTGATATATGAACCCTAGGTGACAATTAGGACATTTTTTGACAGTAGGAACCCTAAGGCTTGCATTAGGGTTCAATTTTGATAGTAGGACATAAATTTTGATAGTATAAACCCTAGGCTTGCATTAAGGTTCAATTTTGACAGTAGGACATATATAGTTTTTTTTTCTACCTAGGGTTGATGATGGATGATGATGTTACATACATATTTTGTGTCTTAATATGAAATTAGGTGTTACAAATATGAACCCTATATGAAATTAGGTGTTGATGATGGATGATGATGTGCTAGTGCTCTAGGGTTTCTTGTTCATTATATTAGAAAACCCGCCTCCCCCTCCATCGCCTTCTCACGAACCCTAGGTGTTCATATCAACTCTCTGTTAGTTACCAAGAATTTTTTAGTGCATTAACACTAGCTAGTTGCTTAGAAAAAACACAATGCACTGCTCTAGGGTTCTTCCTAAAATGAACGTGGGAAGTTGATTTTATATGTAGTTACTCCTAGGGTTTCTTGTTCATTATATTAGAAATTGCTTGATATGCCCACTTTTTTATTTATGTGTGTGTGTGAGAGAGAGAGAGAGAGCTATCTTGACAGCCTGATATCTTTTGAGTACTAGAGATATCTTGCATTTTGTATTTGCAAGAAGAGGCATTTTCCTATTTGCAGGGAATCTCATTCCGAGTAGCCTATGTTTTGCCGGAATGTTGATTCATTTCCATTCTGTTGAATTTCAGGCACTCGATATGTCCACTTTTAGCAAAGGTCATGCCGAAATTTTCCGTGAATTTCGGCATGACTTGTGCTAGAAAGTAGGACATATCGAGTGCCCGAGAATTGTCAGGACGAGAATGACACGGCATTCCGGCAAACCATAGGCCTTTTTAATGTCATTATTCATTATATACATATAGTTTGAGAATTAAACAAGCAACTAACCCGTACGTAGGAAACATGTCGAACAACGATAAAGTCGGTGCGTCTGATCATCATGTGGGCCGTGACCCCTTACAGGGTGAACATGATTACCTTGACTTTTTGTGTACTCGGGCAGGACAGGGTGCCGCCCCCTTGTCATAGCGGACATTGCTACTGCCATCGGCCCCGACACCGACACAACCACCGGCACCAATGGCACCGACACCAGCGCCGAGACCGGGGCCAAAGTAGAAGAGTTCGAGGACATGAAAACCTAACAAGCTCGGCACCGGTAGACTGGTGGTCACAGATGTGCACCCTAGGAAATTTGATTCACTATTGTCGGTTGAAGCAAGCATGAACTACGACAACCAACTCGGATGCATCCTACGGGAAGTCGCGAGCATCAACGACAAGGAGTTAAGGGCTAAACTAAAAAATATGGAGGACCTCCTCCTAACGAAGTTGCACCAGAGATACCATGTCCCCAGCCGGGATGACACCAAAGATCCATGGGAAGATGTTGTCATGAAGAAGATAAACAACGCCGCCGTGGGGAAGTTCAGTGGCGCATTGTCCGCCTGGAAAGTCAGGTTGAAATGATTGATTGCCAAAAATGAACCATACTCCAAGATTTGTGAGGAAAATCCCACACTTTCGGAAGAGGACTACGAAAAATTCAAGGAAACTTGCGCTACCGAAGATGCCAAGCGTAAGTCCGAGAAATTCAAGGGGCTTCAGCTAAGGAACACTGGGAACCACCTCCTCGGAAGCCGTGGTTACCTTGGCAAGAAACGCATATGGGATAAGGAGTACGCGGAACGTGAAGCCGCGGGAATCCCAGACCCCTTGGCGGAGTTCACCGACCAGCTGGAGCATGACTTCATTAGGGCTCGATACAAGTGGTACAGAGTAAAAAAGGTTTTCTACACTGACGAGCCAACGAGAAAGTTGATGAGAATACTGGTAATTACCACCTTATATTAGTTCTGATCAATTCGACTACACATTGTAGTAACATTTATAAACGGTCAATGTTCCTTTTGCAGAAAGATCAACACAACAAGCTTGCTGCCGAAAGCGACTCATTGTCTCAGTCGTCGGCGAGGTCCAAGTTGGACACCCCTATCAATCGGGCCTTGAACATACTGAAGGGACTTCCTGAGGGCCAGCGGCCGCAGTATGGACGTGTGAACGACGTCGGAGATGGCGCCACATGGAAGTACTACTACAACGAGGACCCGGAGGCCAGAAGGCAAAGAATGAAGTTTACTCAGGTGAACATCAATGAGAAGGTGGCGGTTGCGGTTGACAAAAGAGCAGCTGAGACCCAAGAAGTCATGACATGTGAGTTGGTCAAAGCGGCAGCTGTGACCCAAGAAGCGATGAGAGCTAAGTTGGTCAAAGCGGCAGCCGATGCAGTAGTATCTGCCTACAGAGTAGATTTTCTATCTTTGGTGGATGCCTTGGTTCAAGCTATTGCCGAATGGATGAAGGAAAACCCAGACAAAGGGCCACAAGACTTTCCGATGCCCAGCTTCATCGGGAGCAACTCGATGGCCATCGCACCAATAGCACCTGCTGCCGCTATTGCACAAGGTCCCGCGCCCGCTCATAGCAGCCCGTCCTTCGTCTTTGGCGTGAGAGGCGGGGCTTCGACTTTGCCTGAGCTCGACGCCCTCACAGTAATTACGTGTTGCACCAACATATATATCTATAATCTTCTGCTTCCGTTGCCTTTCGGATGTCTGACGCCGCAGACATGTCTTTACAGGCCGACAAAACCCCGTGCACCATACAGTACATGATCAACAGGCAGAAGGTGGACGTGGGAAATGCGATGATAGAGAAGCCCAAGGAAAGCTTGTTCCACGGCCAGCCGATCCCCGTTGGCACCTTCAGGATTTCCTTGGCGAGTGTCAAAGCGGGCCACAAGGATTTGGCTCCTCTAGTATGGCTCGGGAGAGTGGATGACGAGACCCCGATGCGGGTTGGTCAATGCAAGGGTTGGATGCTGTTGTGGCCGAAGAATCTTCTTCGTGTGGAGGCGGCTGAGAGCACACCAATGACAACATCACATCATCAAGGTATGAACACCACCCCTCCTACGCAATTACCAACGCCTGATCTCGTGCCGGTTGAGAGCGGTGGACGACGCGAGGAAGGGTGTCCAATAGTGGATGATGGAATTTCCCCCATGGAACAAGAAATGGGTGATGAGATGGAGGAGGACCCTCTTTGGTTCCTCAATACCGGCGCCTATGATGCCGGAGAAATGATGAATCAGCCATATGACTCGGGCTATGAGCATGCGATGATGAGATGGATGATGTGCCCGGGCAGGAACGTCCTATGGTTGATTGCAAGAAGTCTCTCTTCATGCATTCCTCACAGGACACGCCTCGAGATGCCGCCTCAACGCAGGGTCAACTAGCCGAGGGTCGTACAGTGCTTAGCCCGACAACACTGATGGCGGGATTAAGGAAGGGTTTGGAAGGTCAGCCCAAGAAAAAGGAGAGGAAGAGACCGCCGAAGAGAGGCTCTGCTGCCTACAAATAGGCCAAAGCTTCTAGGAGCCAGTCGGCTCCGCCGACCGATTTTGCAGACCGTGTAACGGTCAAAGGTGCGATGATGTACCATGTCGCGGGTGAGCCGATCCTACCACCGAAACCGCTGGAGGGCATATCAGGGGATCTCAGGAGACTGCACGACAATGTGCTGTCGATTGAGAAAAGCCTTCTCGCCTCGGAGGATCCAGGATATCCGCTTTACGTGGTTGGTGTGCCTGAGGGGAAGTGCTACATCGACACACTGCCCGCGGAGGTGTTCTTCCTGCGGTTTGATCATATCTTTGAGATGTTTCTCACGAAGCTACTCGATTTTACAATTGTCCGCCTTTTTGCGCTATATATGAACTTCATCACTAGGATAGAACAAATCTCGCAAATCTGTGTGGCAGATCCATACTACATGCACGAGTCCTTGAGTCTCGGCGACTTTGAGCGTAAAGCTGCTAGGGAGTACATCAAAAATTTCATGATAATGAATAAGGACAAGGAAACGGTTCTCCTGCCTTATCATCCAATGTAAGTCATTGCTGAACAACCCTTTCGTACATTTCAACCATTCCTTCTTGCTCATATGGAGAATAATTTGAGGTGTTTTTTCCCCGCAGCAACGGGCGCACTATCCTTATCGTTCTTTTCCCGCGAGTCTCCCATGTTGTGTATTTCGAATCGTGCATAAACTACGAGAAGAAAGACTACACCCACATAATGGATATTCTGGATGATGCTCTCCACGGCTTCAGCATGAGGGGTGGCCACCTCGAGATCAAGAAACAAAGGAAGAGCAGGTCGGCTTTCTCACATAAAACTAGCTTCTACGGCATCCATCAACCATCAGCAAGCAAGAACGATCGATTCTACCTCCTCCACCTCATGATGGAGTTCAGAAGGGATCACCAACAGCTTCGCATGACAAACAGAAACAATGATCATATCTGCAAATGGGCAGAATCCATAGGAGAAGAACCGGATTATAAACACAGAAATGACTTCTTTCGCATCCAGAGGGACATTGCAATGATCATCATGAAAGAAGTCGTCGAAGAGAAGGGGACGTTCCACCATGTCCCTATATCACGAGCTGACGCCCAAACTCACATAGGCCTACAATGTCAGGACCTGACGCCGTTCAAGAAGCTAGGGTGCATCCTCGATGATATGGATGGATGGAACTTCTAGTGATTGATGATGCCGATGATGATGATGTGTTGGTTGAACTTGTACTTTCTGTAGCGATGAAACTTTGTAATGTCAACGGTCCCTGCCGAACTTGCCTAACGCTAGTTTGTTAGTTTGGGTACGATGACCTATGTACCTCTAGTTAATTAGTTTGCGTACGATGAACCTGCGTTGATTATTTATGTTTACTATATGTTGCATCTATTTGCTAACCCTTTCTTTTTGTGTTGCTCAAGTATATTATGTTGCATATTATTGTTGATTCCCTTGATGAAGATGCATCTCTAACAGGTACATAGATCGTTGATGGCGAAGAAGTGCTATGTCGTGTACATAGGAAAGGTTTCGGGAGTGTACGACGAGTGGCCCGAGTGTCAGGCTCAAGTGGAGCGGTTCTTGGGCGCCAGCCATAAAGGGTTCAATCATAGACAAGAAGCAGAAACTAGTTACTTGATGTTCACGCTAGCGTGAGAGAGGAATTAGAACCGCCGCCTCATGTACTGCATAGTTCCTCTCTCTCTCATAGTGATAGCTCTTCTCTTCTATATCATTGTTTAGATGGATGACGATGTAGTTGCAAGTATTCGAGACATGTCATAACTTGTATCGCTATTTCGAGCTGATGACGAGAGACATCATTTTGTGTTGGATGATGATTATGATGATGACATGATTTGATGTGACTATTTGTATGTGTATGATATGATTAGATTTGTATGTGTATGATATGCTAGAGACTATTGTATAAAACCTGTACAAATACAAAGGAAATATGCAACAAATTTTTTTCTTCAGAAACTAATAACAGTAGCGCGGGGTATGTTTTTAGAAGTAGTGATTCCTTAGCCGTAGCGAGCTTTAAAATAAGGCGCTACAGTTATTAGCAGTAGCGCGGTTTCATAACACGCGCTACTGCTACATGTAGATAGCTGTAGCACGGGCCAAGACGCGCTACTGCTACAAGTTAGCTGTAGCGCCGTAGCAGTAGCGTGGTGGCCCGCACTACTGCTAGGCCTTTGACCCACACTACTACTAGGCTTTTACCTAGTAGTGCTTCATTGAGTCGTTGTTGATTAGATGCAATCAATAGTGTGGGAAAATGTGTCAAATTATAGTTTTATTGGAATGTAATCATTCAGTACATGTTACAATGTAGGAGTTCATAATAGGTTAGTATCTTGAGATAGGATTAGCCTAAATTATTCTCTTGTCTTTTTCATATTCAATAACTTGGCCAAGATATTTCAGCAAAATGTAAAAACATGATTGGCTTGCACTGTATAATGAATACTTGCACTAGTGTACCTTACACTAGTAGAATTTCACTGCACGCTACTGGAATCAGAATCTTTGCCGTCAGCCGCCTCTTTGCCGTCTGCTAGCTGATGGCACAGATGGTCTTTGCCATCAGCTTACAGAAAGCTGACGGCAAAGAAGGAGCAGACGGCAAAGATATTGTTTGCCGTCAGCCGTATCTTTGCCGTCCGCTAGCTGACGGCATAGAAGCTTTGTCGTCAGCTAGCAGACGGCAAAGAGGGAGGGTGGCCCACTAGCGAGAGCCACCTAACGGCCACTTTCTTTGCCGTCCGCTAGCCGACGGCAAAGCTTCTTTGTCATCCGCTAGCAGACAGCAAAGAAGCTGGCCAAACTAACGTCCGTTAACTAGGCTCTTTGCCGTCTGCTAGCAGACGGCAAAGAACCGTGCCTTAACTACAAAGCTAACGCCCGTGCCCCACCCCTCTCTCTGTCCCCTCTCTCTCTCCGCCCCATGCCCGAGCCGCCGCCGCCCCGCGCCACCCCCGTCGCTGGCCATCCCACCCCTGTGCAGCCGCAACCCCCGTCGCCGCGCCGCCCCCGCCGCCCCGGCGACCCCTCCTCCGCCCCGCGCCACCCCCGTCGCCGCCCCGCAGGTCAGGCACCACCACCGCGGCTGCCCCACCGCTCCGGCGCCCCCTCCTCCACCCCGGCCGCCCCGGCGCCCCTCTCCTCCACTACCGCGGCCGCCCCGGCGCCCCTCTCCTCCACTACCGTGGCCGCCCCGCCGCTCCGGCGCGCCCTCCTCCACCCCGGCCTCCCCTGCGCCCCTCTCCTCCACCACCGCGGCCGCCCCGCTGCTCCGGCGCCCCCTCCTCCACCCCGGCCTCCGTGACGCCCCTCTCCTCCACCCCCGCGGCCGCCCCGCCGCTCCGGCGACCCCTGCTCCGGTGAGAACTTGTATCTTTTTTTTTGTTTTTTAGATTTAGTTTAGGTTTAGTTTAATTTAGGCTTGGTTTAGTTTAGGTTTACTTTAGGTTTTGATTCTGTTTTTTAAGTTTTGGTTTACATTTAGTTTAATTTAAATATTCAGTGGACAGCATGTCTTTGTGCCTTCTGGTTTCGCTGACATTCTTTTATTCGAATTACTTGTATGTGATGTTTAACATACATATCAGTTTGGTTCGAGTGAGACACGCTGATCTGTTGGATTTCTGATTAGTTAATCAAGATTATTTTGCTGATTTTCCTTAGGCTATACATATCTCCTAGTGCTAGAAACTGTAGAATATCAGCGCCACATAACCAAAATATGCATGGTAAGTAAGTATTCACTATGATGGCCGTGTTGAGAACATGGGAATGTTTTCTTTAAATAAAACCTGGGTGTGCTCAAAATTTTGTACCCATTAATTAAAGTGTGCTATAGAAAAGGGGTAAAATCCTAATGAACAACATACATGTACAACAATGTATAGGTTTTTGTCAGGAGTGTTTGTTGAATCTCCTGATTTTCATGTTTTATACAAATATTATAATAACAATTAATGGTCAAAAACGGCAATTTTTATGTGATATGGAGTGAGGAACTGATCATTCAATGATATTTTTTAACCCTATGTGAACTGCTGTCCATTTTAATTCCGCAACGTAATTGTCACTTGGCAAAAAAATAATATTAAATGAATTATGATATTGGTTGAAGTGTGACAGTAGAAGACATAAGGTCCATGGCATGTCATGCAAAATTGTAGTTGTCCATATTTCACCAAATTTCAAATAGTTTTTCTACCAAAAATAAATGAAAAAATATTGGTTACACTTGAACCTTGTGTTATCTTTGAATATCACCATCAATATCGTTGGTAGTGGTAATGTTTTCTTTTTGGTATCACCATCAATTTGGTTTACATTTTCAGTTTTGTTTCATGTCTAAAGATATCCCTAGTTTTGAAGGGTTCTAGATGTTGCCATCATATGTCCACAAGTGCATTGCTTTTTGAATATGAAATGATGACTCAGTGTAGTTGATTATCTACTGCTCAAAACTTCTACTGCTGTAATGTTGTTTGATAATGTTGTAAGGGTAGTAATTGGTATCTTCTGCTACTTATCAGAGATGGGGGGAGGCCGCCACCGCAGGCTGCGCTCTGCCACACCGGAGTACGACTTGGAAGGTTTCGAGTTCTTCACGATCGTACTTGAGAATTCCTCCAGGAGGCAGGTATATAAAAGGAGAGATCTCCCCTTCACCCATCTCTTTATCATAACTCTACTGTTTGCTACATCACTCCTTGACCCACGCTACAGAGGCTGCCTGAAACTTTTATGAAGATGCTGGACGGCCATCGGCCAAAGAATGTGAAGCGCTAGGTCGGCAGCGGGCTTCGCAGGCTTTGAGACGTGGAGGTGGTGATCAGGAACGACCACATGTACCTGTATCGTGGCTGGGAGCAGTTCGTCCGTGCCTATGACCTGCACCATGGGTACTTCCTTGTCTTCAGGTACGACGGCGACGCCATGCTCACCGTGAAGGAGTTCAACACGACTATGTGCCGCATGCGCTACCAGGATGACGACGATGCCAGTACGCTCTGCCTCTTCTTCCTCTCCATTTGGCTTTGTCTCACACTGATTGTTAAAAAACCTTTGTTGCATTTGGTCAGGCAATGGGAGCAGCAGCAGCGACTCTGGCTGCAGCAAAAGCAGCAGCGAGTCTGGCTACAGCGAAAGCAGCAGCGAGGATGATCCGGAATGGAGTGGGGAAGAAGAGGAGCAGAGTGGGGATGAGGAGGTGCAGCCTATTCTGTCTGACGATGACCTCGCGATGGTGGTGGCTGACGATGGCCAAGCGATGGTGGTGGCTGACGATGGGCAAGAGATGGTGGTGGCTGAGGATGACCTAGCGATGGTGCTGCCTGAAGATGGCCTCGCGATGGTGGTGGTGCCTGACAATGACCTTGCGATGGTTGTGGCACCGGCGATCCCACAGCCGGGCGACATGACCATGCCAATTGTGGTAGAAGAGTACATCCCACTGCCTCGCCACTCTAAGCGCATCAGGATGATGAAGAAGAAGGAGAAGAAGGAGGAGTGAAGTATGTCAGGTATGTCAGATCTCCAAAATGATCTATACTTAGCTTTGTTTCCTCCGAAATGACCTAAGTTAGCTCTAATATGCTAAGTTATCTCTAATATGCTTAGTTACCTAGGTTTGCTCAATAATGACATACACTTAGCTTACTTATGTAAAAAGTGGCATAATTAGCTTACTTAGGTTTGAAATGGCATAACAATCTTGGTAACCTCATATATGTCATATAGTTAGCTTATTTTCCTCGAAAATGACATAATAAGCCTAATTAGCTCCAAAATGATCAATTTTACCTAAGTTAGCTCCAAAATGACCTAAGTTAGCTCTAAGTTAGCTCTAAAATGCTAAATTAGCTCTAATATGCTTAGTTACCTGGGTTAGCTCAAGAAAGACCTATACTTAGCTTACTTATGTCAAAAATGGCATAATATGCTTAGTTAACTCAAAAATGGCATAATTAGCTAGGTTAGCTCCAAAATTACCAATTTTACCTAGGTTAGCTCCAATATGATCCATTTTACCTAGGTTAGCTCCCAAATGACCAAGTTTACCTAGGTTAGCTCCAATATGATCCATTTTACCTAGGTTAGCTCCAAAATGACCTATTTACCTAGCTTAGCTCTAAAATGACCTACACACTTAGCATTTTTACATAACTTAGTTAGAATAAGAAGAAGATAAAGAAGAGGAGAGGAGAGGAGAAAAAGAAAGAGAATATGAATTCTTCTTCTTCTTTTTCTTCTTCCTTTTCTTCTTTTTCTTCTAGCTAGTCTTCTTCTTCTTCTTCTTCTAACTTTCATCTTTCCCAATTTGCACATTTGCTTTAGATGAGGAAGCTTGCATTGATGGAGTGTACTCTTCTCCTTGTGCTTCCTTTTTGTTTATGGAATCTTGTTGGAAACTTCTTTTGGATATGTATGTATATATGGATATGTTGTTGGAAACTTCTATTGGATATGTATGTATATATGGATATGTTGTTGGAAACTTCTTGTTGGAAATCATTGTATGTTGGATATGTTGTTGGAAACTTGTATGTTTCTTATGTTGTTGAAAACTTATTGTTGATATGCTTGTTGAAATTATTTTGAAATGTGTATATATATATATCTGTGAAATTCTGTCAAATTGAATGAATTTAAGAAAAAACAGGGGCTATACAGGCATTTTGCCGTCTGCTGGCAGACGGCAAAGAGCTTTGCCATCAGCCAGCTGACGGCAAAGCTGCCACGTGGCAGCTACCTGTGCAACCTGGGGGGCACTTGGCTGGCCTATATGGTTTCTTTGCCGTCCGCTAGCAGACGGCAAAGCATGCCGTTAACCCCTTAACGGCCCTAAGCTGCCACATGTGCCATCCAGGTCCTTTGCCGTCTGCTGGCGGATGACAAAGACCATTTCATCTTTGCCGTCCGCCAGCAGACGGCAAATAGCCCTTCGCCGTAGCCTATTCAGCCGGACCTGTTGTCGTCTGCTGGCTGACGGCAAAGGCCTTTGCCGTCAGCCATGGCAGACGGCAAAGTGCCTGATTCCTGTAGTGGCAGAGCTTGAAATTGCATTTGGGCATTCATGCACTTATGTGCTAACAGATGTAGTTGAATTTACACTGCAGGTTACATGGGTTGAACAGACAGTATACGATGAATCCTCCATTCACCAGCTCTACCGGCCTCTCCTTCGGTCTGGCCCTACCCTTGGCGCAGGGCGTTGGCTTGCTATGCTACAGCGCTAGTATGACTGCTTGGACGTTCTCATGCCGAAGCAACACGACACTCAGAAGGTAGTGCAACTCCTTTCACCTAGGCATTGCCCAACCAGGGGTGGGGTCCGGTCTAGCCCCGGGGTGCCATGCTGACCAGGAGTGTAGCACTTGTAAGGCAGACGCTACTCAGTGTAGTGCAGCGCCGACCTGTTGGGCGCTACACAAAAGGGTTAGATAGGTGAATTTGTTTCGCCTATGATTTAGTTTGTGAAATAGTTGCGCCTTGAGGTCAGTTTTGTCCATTTTGCTACAGACAAGGCTTTAGCTGCACACAGAAACGACTACCACCTGCCTTAAGAATAGATAATATTCCAACATAGGCCCAATCAAAATGGAATCAGACATACGTTAGCTAAACTATGTGTAAGTGCGGCCTACCCTGTCGCATATATTATTCACCTCGTTTAAGGCGAGATATTTCTTTTTTCGTAAATACGTAAAGCGCTTCTGCTCCGGTGCTCCCCACTGGGCTGAACGCGAGGGGGAAAAACACAAGGACGGCCAGGATGAACTTAAAACGCTTCGGAATGAGGGGCACTATCGTCTTTGTTGCCCCCGCGTATAGCCGTCGAGGAGCCCTGGGAGGCCCATATGGGCCCGGTTAGATCGTATGCCCGACCATATACGTATTCGTATACGCCGGACGTTTTGTTTTCGCGTGCAGCCGCCCGCGGCCGTGGGGCAGCACGTATCCATGGGAACATGCCAAAAACGTGCCATCATATAAATGTGGAGGGGAACCACCTCCAGCTGCATCGCCCACCATTTCCCCCGTCGCATCGTCTCCCTCTCCTCACCCACCGCATCCTCTCACACCGCGTCATCTCCCTCTCCCCCACCGCATTGTCTCCATCACCTCCACCGCCATGGAGGACGGACGAAGCGAGCTCCCCGATTGGGGCACAGATCTGGTGGCGCTGGCGCAGCAGGTCGCGGAGCCCGCGGCGGTGAAGGGCGATGCTGGCGTCCAGGGCGGTGCAGCAGTTGCTGCAGATCTAGAGAAGGTGGAGGCGGGCTGGAGCGGCACAGTCCAGCCAAATGCGCCCGCTCTGGAGAGCTCCGGCAAGGCACAGAAGGTGGAGAAGATGGAGGCGGGCTCTGGCGAGGCGCATAAGGTGGGGAAGGTGGAGGCCGGCTCTGGCGAAGAGCAGATGCAGCAGAAGGTAATTCCTTATCCCTTTTAGTTGTAGTTTTTAGATTCTAGGGTTTGGCCAAAATTTTCTTGGGTTAGATTAGTTGGATGGAGGGTTTTCTCTGCATTAGGGGTTTCTGTATTTGATTCGTGCAAAAATGGTGAACAGATATTGATGAGAGATAGGTTAGAAGTAGCCGGTTTGAGGGGTGGGTTTTTTTCAGATGCTTATTAGATTAGTAGTTGAATATTTTCTTCTTAGATTTTAATTAATATGAGGTTTAACACCTTATTTATGAGGGAATTTAAGGACAGATAGACCATATATGATTATTAGATCTATGGTTCAATGTTGCAGACATATATGATTATGAGATTAGATCTGTGGTTCAATGCAACACAGATTGGTGTTTTGTATATCATATGCCCAAATGGAATGCATTAATTTTGATGTGCCTATGAATTGATTAAGATGATACTTGATTCATCTATAGTATAAATTTTTATTGTTTAGGTAAGTAATGAAATTTTAGATGTTAGTTGGAGATGTATGCATTTATAGTTGAAGTTGTACCTAAGTAACTACTGCATTATGTTAATATATGTAGGAGCTTTGCTGCATTATCCCAAAAAATGCTAAGGTACATTTAAATTATTCTTTTGTGTAGGTTTCCTTTAATTAGAAAGATTTCCAGAATATGTAGTTATATTAGCTATGTTGTTCAGATTGTGTGCATGAAAATGGAAAATGCAAGTATGATCATAGTTTGGATAAGCTGATCAATGTGTCATGTGTGCATATTAAAATTTGCAGTTGGCTTCTGTAATTAGTACTAATGGATGTAATTTTATATTTAGGTGGATGGTTCTATGGAGAAGAAGAGGAAGCTGGACATGACTGACTTCGAAGACCCGTATGATCCAGGCTATGGCGACGACGAAGTCTTTGAGGTAAGCCCACCCTGAAATTTAGACTGTTCATTTAGTTGATTTGACATGTTGTCATACATAGTGGAGAATATATGATGAAAACAGAGGGTGGGCTCAAAACTTAGACACTAATGTAAATTAAGAGTTTTATTTTACAATATAGGTTTATTAGGTATCAGTTTGAAATCATGGATGTAATTATGTAGAGTGAACAATCTATGATGGAAATAGAGGCTGGGCTCAAAACTTAGACAGTAGTGTAAATTAAGATTTTTATTTAAAGTATAGGTTCATTAACTTAAATTTCAAATCATGGATGTAATTATATAGAGTGGAGAGTCTATGATATAAACAGAGGCTGGGCTCAAAACTTAGACAATCCTGTCCATACGCCGTGTTTCTGCTGTCTAGTTTCATCTGAGAACCTGTGCGGTTTCTGTCTTCTCTGTCTTGCCAGATGCGAGAGGAAGCAAAGGACTGAGACTAGCTAGCTAGTTGGGTCACATGTGGTAATTAAGTCCAGATGATATTTGCTTCATTCACAATTGTGGCATGTATATGAACCTGATGCCTTAAGTGATTTGCTTGCATGGCTGAAGGCCTATACATATATAGTAGTCTATTTATAGCACAATTGGATGGTAGGCTGAAGCCTATATTGTATAATCGGTACTGGTTTTATATAAGTAATAATGGAATTCATTCATGTGTGCAGTATGACTCTGGAGATGAGGTGGACCACACCAACGTCGAGTCATTCATAGAGAGGGAGGTGGTGAAGATCAGGGACAAGGGTCTTTCTGGCTACTACAAGAGGGAGAAGTTGGTATGCCCCTACTGCACGAAGCCAAAGCCCAAGGATGGGCTCTATGAGCATCTTCTGTCTCATGCACGGGCTTCATCAGTCAGCGGGGACGACCTGAAGATCAGGGCGCAGCATGCTGCCCTCATGAAGGTCCTGTCTCCAGTGTAGTTGCCCTACATCATGCTGATCATCAGAAGCTGGAAGCCCTACTCATCATCACTAGATTTGATGATGTTTTACTTTTGGAAAGCTGCATCTGGGTGTGAACTGTTGGGAACTTGCTCTACTAATCTAGTATATATATTAATGTAACATAGTATGTATCTGAACTGGATCTGTTGTGAACTGGATGGTACCTGTGGTGGTAATCTAGAATGCTATCTATATTTGTGTGGCCTTGAATTTATTTGTGGTGAATGCTACCTTCTGTCTAGATGTTGTTTCAGTGTATAGTTTACGAGTTTCGATGGTGCAATGATCACACATGCTGCTTCAGTGTTGCTTCAGACATGCTGCAACACTTATCCATGCTGTGGACAAGTGCAACATGCTGTGCCCATCTGCAAATCCTACCAAATTTAGAATGTGGCAATGCAGAAATTAGCTGTGTCATGAATTATGGTACATGGGGTTTATCATCCTCACACATTCCATCATTGCATCATTTGAATAAGAAAAAAGATCAAATATTCCATCATTTCAACAACTATTGCAATAACAGAGCAAATATTCTATCATCAAAGTGTGAAGGAAATAAAATGTAAATTTAGAAGAGTAATATAATATTAGATAAAAATTGTGTGTGCAAAAAACAGAATTTGAAATAAGATGTACTGATATTTTTTAATAAAGTTATATTATACTACTTATTAGAATTTTGAAAATGTAACTTATTTATAAGAAAAGAAAATATAAATATTTAAAAGGTGTGTTTGATAAAAATACCTTTTGAATTAACAGGAAATAATTAAAAAGTAGGTAATTTATATGTTATTTTTTGAGGGGGCAGGTAATTTTTATGTAAACAAAAGGAAAAGCATGGGTCAGCCTAACCATCTAGACCCACGCGTGGTCCAGCACGCGGGTTAGGCTCGCCTGCGAAAGCCCATCTAATCTGGCCCACCGCATGGTCGCACTGGGCAGAGCAGAGGGTGGTGGGAGTTTAGTCCCACCTCGCCAAGCGGGAGGCGGTCGCATCAGCTTATATACCCGGCTGCCAGTAGGTTGGCACGAGACTCTCTCACCCAGACAACATATGATCAATACCTCTCTGCCCTATGGGCCCTAGTAGTAGTAGAAATTCATGCACGGCGGGCCTGCATCCTGGACCAAAAATGTTGGGTTTCTAGTCGTATGCAGGCCGTCTGTGTTGAAATCTATGGCTAGTAAGGGCGGTTTTTTTCATCTGTCACATGTTTTTCATCCCAAATCAATTTTTCATCTCTCACATGTTACATCATCCCAAATCAATTACTACTATTTTGTTATAAAGTACAATTGTCTTATTTTCATAGGTTGCAAACTTAATTACATGGAGTTGAGGTTTTCATAAATTTGCATCATTCAATTTTCTATTTTAAAATAACATAAAATATTGAAATATGACAAATTTTTGACCAACTCCAAATGACCCAAATTTTGTTACTTAAGCCAGTTTTTGAACAAAGGTGATTTTTCCCACCACCTCCAAATGACCCAAATTTTGTTTTAGATGGTGACCTACATGTGCCAAACATGACTATGAAATAAAATAAAATAAAATAAATTTTCTTTTACAATGCCCCCTTAAGGTATAGACCGATGTTTTGATCAGACATTCTAGAGGGCTGTATAAATTAAAAAAATTCAAAAAAATACAAAACCTTGAACCTAGCTGTGTTTGTGCAAGAGATCATGTGTGCAAAAATTGAGGTGATTTAGAGGTGGTCGAAAAAATCACCGCATTACGGAGGGACCATTTGGTCTAAACTTAAGCCAGTTTTTAAACAAAGGTGATTTTTCCCACCACCTCCAAATGACCCCAATTTTGTTTTAGATGGTGACCTACATGTGCCAAACATGGCAATGAAATAAAATTAAAAAAATATATTTTACAATGCCCCCTTAAGGTATAGACCGATGTTTTGATCAGACATTCTAGAGGACAGTATAAGTTCAAAAAAATTAAAAAAATATAAAACCTTGAAAACCTAGCTGTGTTTGTGCAAGAGATCATGTGTGCAAAAATTGAGGTGATTTAGAGGTGGTCAAAAAAATCACCGCATTACGGAGGGACCATTTGGTCTAACTTAAGCCAGTTTTTGAACAAAGGTGATTTTTCCCACCACCTTCAAATGACCCCAATTTTGTTTTAGATGGTGACATACATGTGCCAAACATGGCTATGAAATAAAATTAAAAAAATATATTTTACAATGCCCCCTTAAGGAATAGACCGATGTTTTGATCAGACATTCTAGAGGGCAGTATAAATTCAAAAAAATATAAAACCTTGAAAACCTAGTTGTGTTTGTGCAAGAGATCATGTGTGCAAAAATTGAGGTGATTTAGAGGTGGTCGGAAAAATCACTGCATTACGGAGGGACCATTTGGTCTTAAGCCAGTTTTTGAACAAAGGTGATTTTTCCCACCACCTCCAAATGACCCCAATTTTGTTTTAGATGGTGACATACATGTGCCAAACATGGCTATGAAATAAAATTTAAAAAAAAGTATTTTACAATGCCCCCTTAAGGTATAGACTGATGTTTTGATCAGACATTCTAGAGGGCAGTAAAAATTCAAAAAAATATAAAACCTTGAAAACCTAGCTGTGTTTGTGCAAGAGATCATGTGTGCAAACATTAAGGTGATTTAGAGGTGGTCGAAAAAATCACCGCATTACGGAGGGACCATTTGGTCTAACTTAAGCCAGTTTTTGAACAAAGATGATTTTTCCTACCACCTCCAAATGACCCCAATTTTGTTTTAGATGGTGACCTACATGTGCCAAACATGGCTATGAAAGAAAATTAAAAAAAGTATTTTACAATGCCCCCTTAAGGTATAGACCGATGTTTTGATCAGACATTCTAGAGGGCAGTATAAGTTCAAAAAAATTAAAAAGTATATAAAACCTTGAAAACCTAGCTGTGTTTGTGCAAGAGATCGTGTGTGCAAAAATTAAGGTGATTTAGAGGTGGCCGAAAAAATCACCGCAAAACTAAGGCAGAAGAATTTATACACCACGGCCTCATTTTTGTTGAAATTCCATTGATAGACATGTGTATTACATGTAAGTGAGCATGTGTAAAATTTAGGAGGTGATTTGAAGAAGGTCAAAAAATTAACATGTCACATATGCAAAAAAAATGCCCACCTACTAAGGGCAGGAGAATTCATACCTCATTTTTGTTGAAATTCCATTGATAGCCATGTGTATTACATGTAAGTGAGCATGTGTAAAATTTAGGAGGTAATTTGAAGAAGGTCAAAAAAGTAACATGTCACATATGCAAAAAAAAATGCCCGCCTACTAAGGGCAGGAGAATTCATACACCACAGCCTGCATACGACTAGGAACCCAACCGATTATGGGCCAGGATGCAGGCCCGTGGGGCAGAATTCTCTGCTGCTAGTAGGCCCCACAGGGCAGAGGGGATGATGTTTAGGCAATGTACTGCCTGCATATGAGAGGAGCTTAAGAGGGGACTCACAGCCGGGTATATAAACCGGTGCGGTCTCCTCTCGCTTGGCGAGGTGGGTCTAAACTCCCACCACCCCACGGCTGTGCCCGACGCGGCTCTGCCTTGGGCCCAATTCGGGTGGGCCAGCCCAGGGCAGCCTCACCGGCGCGCTGAAATAAATTCTTATATTCTTTTCTGTTTTATAATATCTTTTATTTCACTTCTTAATTCCAATATTTCTTTTCTTTTTTATATTTCAAATATTTTAAAATCAAATCTCTTTTTCTATTTTATTTGTAACAGTGTTTAGTAAAATTCAAAATGTACCAAAATAGTTGTGTTTTTATTCATTTGTTCGTTCTCTTTTTTTATTTGAAACATTTACAAAATGTAAGATAAAATGGTGTTTATTTCACTTCTTTATTCTAAATTTCTTACTTTTTTATATTTGAAATATTTTTAAAATGTAAGATAAAATATTGTGTTTTATTTCACTTATTCATTCTAATATTTCTTCTCTTTTTTATATTTGAAATATTTTTTAATGTAAGATAATTGTTGTATTTTATTTCACTTCTTCATTCTAATATTTCATATCTTTTTTATATTTGAAATATTTTTAAATTGTAAGATAATTTGTTGTCTTTTATTTCACTTCTTCATTCTAATTTTTCTTCTCTTTTCTATATTCTCCTCTTTTCTTTGTTCTGACAGTTATAAATTTAAAAAATGTACGATATCATGTTGTCTTTTATTTCACTTTTCATGTTTGTCCTTCCTAATTATAAATTTTCTTTTCTGTTTGATAGTTGAAATATTTTTAAATCAAATCTAGTTGGGATCATCGCATGCATGCCTCCACATGCACCATGTACTAGAAGCAGGTTTTTCTTCCCGGTCCCACCAATTGAGACCAAACTTTATGCACACCCTAGGATGACCATGGCAACCATGCATGACAAGTATCGTTCATTTCTGACACTCAATGCATTTTCTAGGGTTTTTCCGGTGAAAAAACCCTAGAACACTGCCCCGACATGACGCAACATGCGTTTTGTGTCCAAATTCATGCAGACCTTGCCAGGGGACCACATTGGCCATGCCCACATGGTCCAAAAAGTTGGGGTCATCTCATGCACGCCTCCACATGCACCATGTACAAGCAAGACCATTCGGGTCTGCCGGAGGGCAAGTCTGAAAGAGGTATTCCTTCCCAGTCCCACCAATTGAGCCCAAACTTTATGCACACCCTAGGATGACCATGGCAAGCATGCATGACAAGTATTGTTCATTTTCGACACTCGATGCATTTTCTAGGGTTTTTCCGGCGAAAAAACCCTAGAACGCTGCCCCGACGTGACGCAACGTGCATTTTGTGTCCTAATTCATGCAGAACTTGCCTGGGGGACCACATTGGCCATGCCCACGTGGTGCCAAAAGTTGGGTCATCTCATACAAGCCTCCACATGCACCATGTACAAGCAGGACCATTCGGGTCTGCCGGAGGGCAAGTCTGAAAGAGGTTTTCCTTGCCGGTCCCACCAATTGAGCCCAAATTTATGCACACCCTAGGATGACCATGGCAAGCATTCATGACAAGTATCATTCATTTCTGACACTCGATGCATTTTCTAGGGTTTTTCCGGTGAAAAAACCCTAGAACACTGCCCCGACGTGACGCAATGTGCGTTTTGTGTCCGAATTCTTGCAGACCTTGCCTGGGGGACCACATTGGCCATGCCCACATGGTCCCAAAAGTTGGGGTCATCTCATGCATGCCTCCACACGCACCATGTACAAGCAGGACCATTCGGGTCTGCCGGAGGGCAAGTATGAAAGAGGCTTTCCTTGCTGGTCCCACCAATTAGGAAGTCAAAATAGGACAACATTTTATCATACATATTTGAAATTGAAAACTATAAGAAGAAATGATATGGAATTATGAAACATAAAATAACAATTAGGAATAAGAAGGAGAAAACATAAAATAATAGGAAAACCTAGAAAGGAAATAGGAATAATACATTTGAATTTAAAATATTGCAGATATGAAAGAGATACTATATATATTTTTAAACATAAACAAATATACAATAACTAATAGGTGAAACAAAGATTATATATTTTTTTAGGGAAGAAACAAAGATTATATGGTTACGGATGTAGGTTGGTGGGTCGGCCCAGACCGCAAATACCCGTCGGATCCATTGTGTGGGGGCCCACAATGTTGCGCCTTTCATGCACGTCGATCACATTCACGTCGATCACGGGAGTAGTTGCCGTTTTGTTACACAACTCCTGGATCGTGCTAATCCATATCATCATAATCCCTACGATTGAGGAGCACGTTCTGCCTCGCATCAACGAAGGAAAATCTAGATCCGGAGATACGCCGCAGGGAAGTTACGATGACCTAGGAGGTCGACCTCGTATATAATCTGCACCTGCTCGCACATGTCGTCATCTAGATCGCCTCCTGCCGGCGAGTCATCGACAGCTCCGTCTGCCGCATCCCACACGCCACAAAAACCCCGAGAACACCAAGGTAGTCCGCACGTGGTGGCCGCCCTCGATGAACTACGTCGACACCGCATCGCCGACTACTTTCATCTTCATCGACCGATCAAGTATGTTGTCCTCCTTACCGCCTTCATAGCAAGCTAGTTCCTCCATGTCATTGCTTTGATCGACTTAGGATTAGCACATATTTTCAAATAATATCAACTCGAGAAGATGCATTCTGACCAGATGGAGTAGATGAACTAAATCTTTTGTTCTTTGATAGCATGGTCGAATAATTATCTTTTGGTGTCCCTCTAAATCTACTAGATGTTGTTTCTCGACAACCATGATCCAATAATATTTTTGTCACATGATTCAATTATATTTTTGTCACATGATCCAATCATATTCTTGTGCACATACCAATTGTAGTTTTTGTTTGATAGCCTCATATAAACACACTTCGCTGCATGTTGCAGTATGCATGATTCTTCTATTGTTATTTTTGCATTAGTGTTAGCTACTGTGAGGAAGTTTTATATTTTTTTTCAACGGGATGGACGAGCTCAATGGAAAAATTGTGTGCGCCGTTGAAAAATGGTGCAAGCTTGTTGCCGCTCTATCTGGTGGTCAACGCGCTAAAGTTGCCGAAACAACTTTGCGTAGGATGCTTCAGATACCATCGCTTAAGATGCGTACACTTTTGATAAGGTACATGGTTGAGAATTTTGAGGCCAGCACGGCCAGATTCATTATACAATAGCTGGTTGGGGAGGTGTCTCTCGGTGCCGTGGATGTCGAGTGCATCTTCAACTTGGAGAACCAAGGACTGTCCGCTTCAGACATTCTCATTGAAGAAGGTGAGGATATTAAGGACCGGGTGCCACCACAATTTCTCAGTAAGACAACAGGTAACATAGTGATTGATGATCTCATTGCGGACATCATTAAAAATAAATCCACCGACGACGATTTCCTTAGGAAAGTAGTCCTTGTCCTACTAGGAACAGTTCTTGCTCCCATGTCGAGCAAGATTGTCCCAAAACAGTATTACACGTTGGTGGATGATGTCAAAAGTATTTCCAAGATTAACTGGAATGCGTTCACCCTCCGTGTTCTCATCGATTGCCTTCGCATAGTCAAGAAAGTTAAACACCTCCGCCAATGGGTGAAAGGCAATTTAGCTCTCTTGCAGGTACACATATGAGACCTGTTGCATATTATCAATTATTATATCATTGCAATTTTATGTGATGTATCGTACTAACTCTAAATATCTATATTTTTTGCAGTACTTGTACTGGGAGAAGGTGCAACCTGTGGAAGGTGATTGCGCTTTCAATCCCAACTTGTCCATACAACCTCTGATGAGGAATTAGACCGAAGGTGCAGCCACTAGGAGAGATCGGTTTGACTATGACAATGGGCGCGGCCGTGGTAACATCAAGGTATAAGTCATTGTGTTGTGTCTTTCTTAAATGTTTTGTAACTAAATAATATATATTTTTAATTCATCACATGTACTTCAATATCGCATACAGATCAAAGATAATATAACCCAAGAATATAGGGCGCAGGAGCCCAAAGTCCCAGATAATGCGCCTGCACAGAAGCCAAAAACCAAGCCCGCCAGTGGAACCGCAAGGAAGTCGAAGACAGCCCCAAACTCGGATGAGATGATGGAGATTCTAATGAAGCGGTGTATGGACTTCATACACACCCAGATGAAACAAATCCCTGATCAAGTTGCTGAGGTGTCACACCCTAACTTTATAGTTTACAGTATGTTTGCTGTTTTAAAACCATGCAGGCATTACTAACTTTATATTTCTATTGCAGAGATTGTTGGAGAAGTTGAACAAAGCAGGTGTCATGTACAAGCCGGCTGCTGTCGTGCCATCCGCGGACAATGATGTGGATGAAGAAGTGGATTCGTTCGATAATGGTCCATATGAAAAGAAGGAATTTGTGTACAAGGAAGACAAAGACTCTGACAGAGAGCCGGTCATTGAGATGACACAGCCTGATGAAGTGGTTCCCAACCATAAAACCGAAGCTGAGGTAGTATGTATTTATATTTTTGACTATAATTTTCTCGTTTAATTTTTTTACGTGTTGAAATGTTCACACGATTTTGTTTGCCAAACAGAAAACCCCACCGAAGATGAATGGCCACAAGGCTGCTTCACCTATTAAACCTAATGATGAATTTGGGGCTACACCGGAAAACCCTTGGATCATTGGTAATTCTACTCAAGCACCTTCATCGGACATAGACATTTGTCCATCTTCTGTAAGCAAGTTCATGGCTAAGGCGAATGGAAAAAAGGGTGCAACAATCGATAAGGATGAGGAAGTTATGTCCGGGAAGCGGAAGCGGACCGTTCCCAAAAAATTTGAATCCCCCTACGCACTTGAGAAGCCCAGCAGGTGTACCAACCGCGGTCAGAGACCCTCCGGTACTACTACCGCTAGTAGAGGTATCGTAACTAACTTTCTTAATTTGTTATTTACTACTAATGCATATAATCACCATTGTTGACGTTCATATTATTTCATGCAGCTCTGTTTTCTGACAATGATGTGCCGGAGGTTGTGGCAGACGAGTTGACGCCGGAACTAATTGATGCAGCTGTTTCATTTGCGGAGTTAGCTACTCGGACCGAGAAGAATAAGGGAAAAAAATTACTACAGTGAAGGGCGTGGCATATCTCTGACTTCGGAAAGGATTCGACCGGTACTAAATCATAGATAGTTGTCGGACGATGTAAGTACTACTTGCATGTCCTGTTATTAAATTGCTCAATAATCTATGTCTCAACTTTCAACATGTAATGCCCTGATATTCTATGAAGGTTATTGACACTTATATGGGACATTTGGAGCTGCGCGTTGGTCATGATCGTTACCTCTGTCCAGCGTGGAGGTCCAAATTCCTTGTAGATCGTGCTATCGCACAAGATGATCCATTGCCGTCGAGTTGCAACATGGATAGTGCTCTGTCCAAAGCTGGAGTAGTTAATAGAGTCAGGCAAGAGTATATTGTGCGTGATAAGGTACGTTCTGTTTGTAATTGTTCACTATAGAACATTTCATCAAGTATTTCATTTGATACATAATGTTTTGTTGCACTGTACACGTATATCGCGTTGAATATCGACAATACCCACTGGATGACCATGGTAATGCACATGGTCAAGCAAGAATTCCAAGTTCTCGATTCCCTCTACCCTTTGGAGCTGACTTTAAAGACTGTTAAAGCACTGGTAATGTAACCAACATTTGTAGCATTGGTCTTACATATTGTTTTATGATTCTTCGTTAACACTATCCTCTTCATAGCGAATGGCTATAGCACACGATATGCGTGAGGCAAATCTTATTACACCAGGGAAATATCCGGATGTAAGTAAGTGGCCTATCAATGAGTATGACATGCCCCAGCAAGAGGATGGGTGAGTTAATGGTACATCATATTCAAACAACGACACACATGTTCGTATTGCCCACCGCTAATGTTTGCACATATACCAGGAACTCTTGTGGCCTTTTTGTCACAGAATGTCTAGAACATTGGGACGGGGACCGAATGACTCGCGATTTTAACCAGGTATGCTGTTATCTATGTTTGTACACTAGCTAGTATGGTCATGTAGCAACTTCGGTTCATGTATCCTTTATGTCAATTTTTGCAGGCCTCCGTTGACGCTAGGAGAAGATGTTTCATCGCCGAGTTGATTATGTCACCTTCGAACTCGATGGAGTACGTGAAGAACAAAATTCGCGAAATCACAAAGAAAAGGCGCGCGTGAAGACTTCATACATCATGCAAGATTGAAGTTTTAGTGGTTTGGACGTAGTCCGGAAGAAGGTTTCGACGGCATGAATATCTTAGGGTTTCTATCATTTTTATGTAATAAACAGGCATCTCGAATATTGTGACTTATCGATGCTTAGACATACATGTGTATGTGTCTGTCAGACAATTCGCTCGTACAAGACAATTCGGTCGTACCAATAAATTTTTTGCTTCACTTATCAATTGTTCTTGCTTAATATTTTTCTCGTTCTCCAATTTTTTTAATTCTATTTTTCACATTAATATTATTCACACTCTATGAAGCTTAGGCTTGTGCCTGAGCTATCTGCATATCATCATCTTGCATAATCTGCTAGTAATTCCCCCTCATCACATGATTAAGAAAATTAGTCATGTCAGCTAAGAAAATATATTGAGCCAAAACCTAATATTACACAGATGGAAACAGAGCGCTCGTTGGCTCTATCGCGTGTTATCTGGCTTAATGTTTTCTATTTTGTTTGGCAAACCCCTCGCTGTTGTTTATTTTATGTATAAATACATTTTTCTGTACTCATCATGATGCCAGGCATGGCCCATTTAACCACGTGAGGGGCCCGGCAGGCGGCCTATCATGCCGGCAGGGCTACACCGGCCCATTTGGCCAGGTTGACATCTATCTTTCCCCTTTTCTTGTTTCTCTTTCCAAATCCCTAGCCATCTCTTTCCCTTTGCCCCTCCAAATCTCAATGGCGAAAGCATGACAGCAAGGTGGGCGTCGGGTGGCGGCCGCTGCGGCAAGAAGAGCGGTGGCGACCGCAAGTTAGGTGGAACCCTGGGTCCTGGAAGCAGGGGGCGGATTCAGTGGCACAAGAGGCAGCGGCAGCAGATCCAGTGGAACAGGGGACGGGGGTTTCCTGGACGGCGGCGGGCCGGGAGAACCGATGGCTAGGGTCTCTTTAGTGCTACACTTTGGTGCCAATAAGGTAAGTTCTTTACCGTTGTTCTTTACATCCCAGCATTTTCGCCCACAATTCATGACCTATGGCTCTGAGAAGCTCCATCTATGTGGTCATCAGGAAACTCCTGGTGGCCGTGTCTGCATAGATGCAGAGAATTTTGGCAGCGCATTCTTGGGATGTGGGTTTGAGGTTAGTCTACTGTGCATGATCTTCAAAGTAGTACTGCTATTGCGGTCAAGCTGCAAAAAAGTTTAGTGTTTACCGCTTGGAGTGACAAGTTCAGTTATAATTGACTTGAACTGCTCATGATTTATTTAGGATGCTATCACTTGTGATTATGTTGAATGGGTTGATGGGGAGTGGGATAGCAAAGCAAAGTTAGTCATTAAGTATCTTGCCATGAAGAACAAGAAATTGGAGACTAAGATTACAGAATATGAAGCAGAAATTAAAAGGAATGAGAAAGAAAAGAGAACAATGGTTAAGATGCCGAAGGAAATATTGCTCTATAGGGATAGGATTTTAGGATTTGGAGGTCTGCTGTATCTTGGCCTGTTTGCCATTATGATTGGTGTCATAGTTAGCAAGTAGATTGTTCACAAAATTTGATGTACTACGCAGTCATGTATTGCCATCATTGTTATTGACATGATGAAATGATGATGAAATATTTGCTATTCAGTTCATGGGCACATTGTAACAGAGATTGCAGCAGAAATAACATGGGGCCATCATGATAGCATGTTCTATATTTGGCAGACACTGCATATTTGGCATGTTCTATATTTAGTAAGTGATGCACATGGGCACATCACCTAGCAGCACTACTGATTTGTGCAGCATCACAGTTCATTGTCCTGCTGCAACATATGAGCAACATCTAGAAGCACCTACACCATCGATGCAACATTGAAGGAAAGCAACAGTAGATATTCAATACTCTGAAATTTAAGTGAACTTGACACATAGGGTGTACACTAGATACTCAGTTCTTCAGTCACAAAGAACCCGACCAAACCGTACCGATTGCATAACTTATATGCTTACATATACCAGCATACCTAACCAACATCAAACCCAAAATATTTTTAACTTATATGCTGAAACATATAACGGCATACCTAACTAAAGATAACTCCAGCAGCTTCCTCCTCCTTCAGCAACTGTCCCCATCTTCACTTCTTCAGAAATTTGAGGCGGCGTGAGCGGCACACCACACACGGAGAAGTCTTCTTCTTGACCGCCGTCCTCTTCGACAGCTGCGCCACCTCATCCTGAGCCGCCTCCTCTTCTTCCACCTTCACTATGTCAGGGAGAAGGGGAAGGAGCTCGACGTCGATGGGCAGTGTCTTGTCACCCTGGATGGCGACCGACGCAACCACCTGCACGGTGTCCTCCTCGCCCTCTTCATCGTCATCAGGGATGACCAATACCTCGTCCACGTCGTCCTCCACGATGTCAGAGCCCACCGGCTGGACTGGTGCAGGCACGCAGCGGACCTGGTAGTCTGGGCTGACGGGCGCTGGGAGAGCGAGCTCAACGTCGACGCGCTCCGCCCTCGATGCGACGCGCGCTGGATCCGCCCACTTCGGCATGGTGGTGGAGCGGTACATCCACCACCTTGCGCACTGAACAAGGGACTCGCTCAGCATGGCCTCTCGCATTGCCCAGATGAGGAGGAGGGCCGGCGGGATGCCGCGGTCGTCGGGGAAGGCGCGCTTCTTCTCGGCGTCAGTGAGGACTTTGACAAGGCCACGCGCGTGGTTGACCAACATCTCCGTGCTGGAGAACCACCTGCACACCTCCATCAACAGCGCATGCCATGCCTCGTTATCGCCGGTGAGCTCCTCCATAGCTTGCTACCAGCCTAGACTTCTCCCCATGGAGGCGGCTGTAGCGGTGGCTAGCGAGGGTTTCTCGATCTACTGTAGGTGGGGATAAGAGGGGAGCTCGAACCGACGCGCGTGGGAGGTGGGTGAGTGTGTGGTGGGGAGTGGTACTTACTTATTTAATGGCAATTAGGACGTGGGAGGGGAAATGTACAAGATGCTTTCTACCTCCCGCCCCGGTCATAACACACTGGCATTGCAATCTACGTTTCCCACCCTAGGCACTGGGTTCGAGCCCCAGGCAAAACCAATTTATTTAGGTCGGCTTTTGTTGCTTATTTAGAGATGTAAAAGGTTGACAGACCAGCAATTCAGTTTAGCCTCACATGACAGTCACAACATCCTACATGCATAAAACCAAACATAGGTCAACCAAAGCACACTCCCACTAAACAAAGTGCCGATGAAGTTCCTACAATATATAGGAACCAAACACGCGAAACGTCGAACTAAACTTGATGCCATAATGTGAAGGATATACTGGCCAGTTCACTCGATTCATCCGTAAATAGTTGAAGCAAGTGTTCTACTCTTCTTCCTTCTCGACATTTCTGCACATGATAAAAGACAAGATAAGTTAATGAATAATAAAGAAAAATAATAATCCACAATGCATACAAACACTTACTTCTTATTTTGTTTGCATTTCTTGCTACATCTAGTGTGTCCTAGCAATTTGCAAGCGCCGCACCAGGTTTTCAACTCATCATAAGAGAGTGGTCTACCATTTTTTGAGACAGGGCAGTTCTCATCTACCTTTGTTGCACCTTTGCTTGACACTTTCATAGGATCTTGAACTGCAACCATGTTGCCTTCACCATCATCTACATATTCAATTGCACACTTACTGAGGTCATACGTTTTCTTGCTCAAATTTTCCTGTAGCAGATCATACTCATGACTCTTAGCTATCACGGCCTTCAAACTCTCCTGTAACTGATCCCACAAAGCTGGGTGTTTTCATGCCACATGCATAGCTTCTGACGCTAACACACTGACCTGGCTATATTTCATTCTTTCCCCTGCCCCAGTCCAACCAAATCCCAACAGATCACTTGTGCGCCTCGCTGGCAGTCCCAACCTTGCTTCTTTCGTGAACCGAACAAGAACTAAACACTTTGATATTTCAGATATATTCAAGTACTTCAGTACATGGAATATGTGCTTGCAAGGTAGACCCTTTCGAATCATTCTTCTGCAGCTGCACCTTATAGTCTCTGGGGAATTTACCGGTGTATACTCCACCCAAAAAACGGCTCTTCCGGTTATTCTTCCAGGCCATGATGTACTGCTGTGATTCGTCTCCGAGCTTTATTTCTACAATCTCCATGCCGCCAATTTTTCTAAGATCATCCTGCAACATATAGAAGTTTGCTGGAGTGAAGACGTGAGAAGCAGCTATCTCAAGTTCCCTGGAGCTAGTAACTGGCACTGGTAAACTCTGTGAGGCCGTGTAGTCATCTCGCGCCTCATTCTCACGGATACATACAACGGCGTTCTCATAGTGCAAAATCATATCCACCAGGGTCATTTCACCGTCTAGGTGGAGGTGAAGGCATGAGTTTAGACTTTCACTCCTCTGGTTGCTTTTCATGCCAAGCCAAAACCCCTATGTCAGATAAGCTGCGGCTCACAGTCTCCTCTTCTTATACATCCATCTCAACCATGTTACTGTTTTTTTCGTCTGTGTAACACCCCCGGTGATTAGCAACAGTAATCACTTTTGATAATGACATGTTAGCATGATTAACAGTGCATAATCATCATTTGCATCATATTGCATTTCAACTCCTAAGTCAAATTCAAATTTAAATGAATGTGAAATATAAAAGTGGTCCAACATAAAAACTAAAATGTTCGATAAATAACAAATATTGCAGAGACCATTCTAAAATTGTAACCAACATTTAATAAATTAATTAGGTGACCCAAACCTCTTTTAACAGTGGCTGAAAATAATATCTACAAGCCTTTTAATTAATCTAGATCGAATATGAAATGATGTTTTGCCCAAACTAGTTTTTGGTGTTAGGGTATAGTGCACTGGTATTTAAGGACTAGCTCACACTTTTTACAAAATCCATTTGGGGCCTAAACAATTAACAGAACAGAAAAGAAAAAGAAACAGAAAAGAGAAAAAGGAAAAGGCCTAAATGATCTACTGTACACTCGGCCTATCGCTACAGTCGCGGCCCAGCCCACCCCCGCGCCGTCCCTCACCTCGCACTGCTCACCTCGCCGCGCTGTCGCCCGCGCCCGCGCTCACCGCCCCGGCCCCCTCGCCTTTGCTCGACAACGAGCACTGCGGCGCCGCGGACGCCTATATGGACCCCCCCTCGACTCCGCGGACGAGCCCTAGCCGCCCCCTTTGCCCCTCTTCCCCCGTCCCCCACCTCGCCCGACGCCGCCATGGTCGGCCACCGCTGAAGCTCACGACCACCGTGCCCTGTTCGCCTCCCCGTTGTGTCCACGAGCTCCGCCGCAACGCGCCGTCCTCCTCGACCACGAGCCTGAGCTCCGGGAGCCCTGCATCGCCCCCACGTCGTTCTCTTCTTCCTCGGATCCCCGCCACCGTTCGCCGTCGATTCCGGCTACTCCAGGCCTTCCCCGAGCCCACTTTGACCGGCTACACCCCGCTGTGAGCCCCTGCTCCCCCTCCCCCTCTCCATTAGATCGCTAGCGTACCGTAGCCACAGCTCCGCGTTAGGCCGCACCCACCGCCGCGGACCTCGTCGCCGGCGACCGTCCGGGGACCATTTGGTCATGTGCTGCTGCCCATTTGCTTCGCCGTGTCGCATAGACCCCGCCTAGCTCCTCACAACGCTTGAACGCGCGCCGTTTTGTCGATCCCGTAGCTCGCCCGAGAACCTCGCCGACGACGAGCTCCTGGCGCTCAGCTCCGGCCTCCCCAGCACCCCGCACTGCCACCATTCGACGCGCGACGACGAGCCGCGTCGAACGCGACCTACCCCAGCCCCTGAGACCCATCGTAGGCGAAACCCGAGCCAAGCCCGACTCGCGCCGCCGCATTTTGGCTCGCCGGAGCTACTCCGGCGCGTCGCCGGCCACCGCCGACGTGGCACCAGTGGGTCCCGCCCTATGCCACTGACTGTGGGGTCCCGCGGGCCCCTTTGACCCCGTTGACCGGGGTCAACGCTGACGTGGCCGCCCGATCTCACTGACATGTGGGGCCCGGTCGTTTAAATGAATTTAAATAAATAGAAAATATGTTAATTAGTTAATTAAATACTAATCAGTCACTGACTGCTGGGCTCCACAGTGTATGACATGTGGGTCCCACCTGTCAGGTTTGACTCTGGTCAGCCAGAGTTGACCTGCTGACGTCATGCTTAGGTCATGCTGATGTCATCGCAACATTGTTTCGGATAATGTTGATTTAAATAATTAAATAAATTCCAGAAATTAATAAAAACTTTAGAAAATCATATTAAATAAACCGTAACTCCGATGAAAATAATTTATATATGAAACTTGCTCAGAATTTCGATACGAACCCGAATACGTCCTCTGTATTCCCGTCAGATGCCCGCAGCTATATGAACGTTGAACTTTTAGACTGATTTCGATAAATGAATAGTGCCCAACCTTAATTAAATAAATCCAAATAAATTCCTAAATTAACTAAATCATTTAGTTAGGCAGTAGAACACCCCGGCGTATCATTTAGGCATGTCATACATATTGTTTGCATTATTGCCGTGAATTTATTGTTTCTCTCCCCCTCCTTCTCTCTCTCGATAGACGCCGAGACCGACGGCGCTGCACCTGGATACGACTACTCTACCGACGAGCAGCCCGTTGATGACCTTCCCCTCTTGCCAGAGCAACCAGGCAAGCCCCCCCCCCCCTTGAGCATTCCAGATACCGCCCATTCTATTCTCCTGCTTGCATTAGATTTTGCTACTGTTAATGTATGCTCCTATTCTGATGCATAGCCTGCTGTTGTAACCTGTTCATTGCTACCTTACCTGCCTATGATAAACTGTTTAGTATAGGTTGGTAATGAACCATCAGTGACACCACCACTTTTCCCTTGTTGCCCCTGCTTGATCATCGACGACCCGATCAACGTGATCGTCGACCAGAGACCGACACCTCACTTCACACCCCCTTAGTTGTACGACTATGCATAGTAACTATCGAGTGCCGAGGGTGATACCTCGTAACGCACTCCCGATGAATACTCTGCAGTGTAGCTGTTCGGTCGTGGTCATCGAGGGTGATTCCTCCTTCTCCATTTCCGATACGACTCTGTCGTGCGACCCCTCAGTGTGAACCTCAATGGTGATACCTCATACGTTCGCCCTGATGATTTCGTCGAGTGGAATCTGCCGAGGGTGATTCCTCGGGTTTCCCCCTTGATGTTATGACCACACGATTACTTGACCTCTGTTACAGGCGGGTCCACCCTGGTGGGTACCCGCTGGGGATCTATGATTTCGGGTGTGCCGGAAGGGCACTCGAGTGTGACCTTGTGGCGGAGCATCAGAGACTCTGATTGTCTCCGCTTGATACTAATTGAGCCTATTGGATTTGGGTGTGTGATCTGAGTGGGTCGATGTGCCCTATACGCACTACCACCACGCGGGATAATGGTTATGGGACCTTCTGCGAAGTACGTTTCTCCGAAAGCTCGTCTGACGTCACGATTCACCGTGCGGGCTGATTGTCGGGATTGGGCTGGATACTTCACTGACGAGTTCAGTGTCGCGCCTGCACCCCGGCCAGTCTCGCAACGCGCAGGGTGCCCAGGGCGATGGCCCGAGACCTCTGGGTGCATAGGTTAGTCCGGCGTGCTGACCTCTCTGCCGAGCCTAGGTAGAGCGCTGCTTTGTGTTGATCTTCCGAGGACGGGCATTACCCAGCAAGTGTGTCCGGCCAGAGTTGATCGAGCGTGTTGGGTAACAGTAGTGCACCCCTGCAGGGATGAATCTTCTATCGATAGCCGGTCCTACGGTAAAGGACGCTCAGTTTGTGTATCCCGATCTACTACTTAAACTGGATACTTGTTACTTAACTGAAGCTTCGGGATCGCTTTCTCGCTTGGGAGTCGAGGAAGGATCTTTAAGCTGTACTTCAACATGTTTGCTAAATAAAATGCTATTCTACTCTCTTCTACTGCTGCAAGATGATGGCTTGTGAAGATGTTTGAAGATGCTAGTCTTCGATAGGACTAGGCCTTCTCTCTATTCTGGCATTTCTGCAGCCCAGTCCACATATACAGCCTTTCTCCATTGATAATGTTGCATATGTAGTATAGATCCTTGCTTGCTGAGTACTTCGGATGAGTACTCACGGTTGCTTTACTTTCTCTTTTCCCCATATACCCCACATTGATGATACATCAGACGATGGAGTCCAGGAGCCAGATGCCACCACCGGAGCTTACTACCAGGAGGGTCCAGAGGGTACTTACTACTGGATCGAGCCAGATGACCAGGAGTAGGATCGGAGGCTCCCAGGCAGGAGGCCAACGCCTTTCGATCTAGTGTCGCTGTTTGTGCTAGCCTTCTTAAGGCAAAACTTGTCTAACTATGTCTGTACTCAGATAATATTTGTATGACTGACTTATGTATTCGGAACTTCGAATCCCTGGTGTGTAATATTGTGGACCTCCGTTTAAATTGTGTTAGAGTTGTGTTGTGATATCTTCCCGTGAGTCCCTGTGCTTGATCGTACACGTTTGCGTGTATGATTAGTGTACGATTGAGTCGGGGGCGCCACAAGTTGGTATCAAAGCCGACTGCCTGTAGGAAGCCTCCTTCCAATTCCTTGGCCGAAGTTGAGTCTAGACATCGAAAAACTAATTTACTAACTTGGCTGTGTGGCTTACGGGCCCACGTCGCCAACTGGGTGGTATTAGGATCTTTTATTCCTCGTCTATACTCTGGGACTCTGATCTCTCTTCTACTCCGGTTAAATAAATTTTACTAACGCCGACACTTAGGATCTCGTAAATCCTGTCTACCCGGAGAGCTGGATATCTGTGCGATTTCCCTGTCATTGATCTGATTAGTCTGATAATCATTTTCCTTTCCATTGTTTTGTTTAACCTTTCTCTCCGAGTTGAGTTAAACTTCTCATTGTCATTTGACAAATCTGAATTTCCTCTGTTTCAGATGGATCGTTTGTTTCCACCGCGTCCTACGACACAGCTCATGCTTCGCACTTGGGCTCGTAATACCCCTGGGTTTCCAGCTGTCCTGATCGCTCTCATGACCAGACTTGGCTACCGTTGGTATCCCGAGTACATGGTCTATGAGGTTTACCGCGAGTTCAACCAGGAACAGTACTATGCTGAAGTTCGGATTTATGATCAGCAGAACAACTCAGACACCGAGCTACACCTTTTTCATGGATTAGGTGTGACGATTGAGATGGCAGTCCATGATGCCGCCTACTCTGCTGTCGTACGTCTCCGAGGAGAGCACAATGCTAACTTGGATGATACTGTGTTTCGGTACATTCCGTATGCACCTGTTGGAGATGCTACTGGATACTACACAGCTATCTGTGCCCCGTACGAGTCTCGACGCTACGACCCGCAGGTTCTGATTCAGTGCACTCAGGCTCTGGATCGCACTGTTCAGGCTCTTGCCGTCGAGTTGTTCGCCACTCGAGCACGCTACTACGAGGCTATGACACAGTTGCTACCAGCTGTTCGTGCAGGGATACATCCGGAGTATATTCTTTACCCACGCAGGACCGAGATGCCCCCAGGTATTGATTGGCCTGCAGTGGGAGGTCACACGCCTGCACGTGGACCTCTTCTTACAGTTCGAGACCGGGTTCTGCATCAGACTGCACATGGAGCACAGGATCCTGCCGCGACGAACATTCGTCATCCGCACTTGCAGTTACCCTGTTTCAGTGGTTTTCTCCGACGCTGATGTAGCCTTTGCTATGTCACGTTGTGTACTTCCTTACCGCGTGCCTGCGTGCCGCCTAGTGTGTCTCTAGTTTTTCAATTTGCGTCGTTATGCTGCCCGATTTTAAGCGACTGTGTATGGATCTGTATGTCTTAATCGACTACTGTTATGTATCTGTTACACTACTTAATTTGTTGTCGAGTTACATCATGTTTGACACTAAACGCTCGCAATTGCTTTTACTAAACTACCCCCTGTTGATACTTAGCAGGATGGTTAGACCAGGTGGTCGTGGTCGTGCCCCTGAACGCCCACCACCGCCAGACTATATGGCGGCTATGATGCAACAGTTTGAGCTTAACCGCCAGTTCATGGTTGGAATCATGGCTCAGTTTCCGCATCAGAACAACCAGAACCAGAACCCAGCTTCAATAACTTTGACCGAGTTTACGCGACTCAACCCAACTCAGTTTCGCAACTCTGACAAGCCACTGGATGCCGATGACTGGCTCTGCGACATCACTCACGAGATGGAGTCAGCTAATGTCGCCCCTGCCAACTTTGTCAACTTCGCGGCCTTTTTCTTAAAGGGCCCCGCTGCTCAATGGTGGGACACACACAAGCGTACTCTGCCAGTTGGAACAGTCATCACCTGGTATGAGTTCCAGGCTGCTTTCCGTACACGTTACATCCCTCAAGCAATTATGGAACGCATGAAGACCCAGTTCCATAACCTCACTCAGGGCAACAAGACCGTCGAAGCTTATCAGCGTGAATTTCTAGACCTCTCCCGCTATGCTGAAGAAGACATCGCTACAGATGCACACAGACAAGAGAAGTTCCGTAATGGACTACACCCCGACCTCAAGCTTGCACTAGCTGCTCAAGACTTCAATGACTTTTCAACTCTGACGAACAAGGCTATTCTTGTTGAGACCGCTCAGATGGAATACAAGGACTCGCAGAAGCGCTATCGTGATGCTGGCTCATCTTCGGGCTCAGCATCGAAGCATCGAGTTTGGATTCCCAACAATGCATTCCGTTCCAATACCTCTGCGCCAAAGAACAACTATGCTTCACCACGTCTGCCTCCTCCACCACCGAGGCAGCCAAAAGCTCAAGCTATTCAAAACAATGCTCCTCTTCGTCCTGAAGATGGTCTGTGCTTCAAGTGCCGCAAACCAGGTCACCAGGCTAAAGACTGCCGCCAGAATCAGAATCAGTTAGCCTTTCCCCGTGCTGGCCGTGGCAATGGTCGTGGCAACAACCAGACCCGCAACTATAATACTGGGTCTGCTGCACATGGTCGTGGACATGCTTACAATATTGACATTGAAGAAGTCCAGGATCAACCTGCTACTGTGATGGGTACCCTTCTTGTTAACTCAGTACCTGCTTCTGTTTTATTTGATTTAGGGGCATCACATTCATTCATCTCTGGAAAATTTGCATTTATGCATGGCATTCGATATGAGAAAATGCATACTCCGTTAGTCATTAAAACTCCCGGAGGTCACTGTCATGCTGACGTAATAGCACCTGACGTTACCGTCGAAATTAAAGGATTGAAATTCCTTGCATCGCCCATCGTCCTGAAGTCTTCCACCATAGACCTTATACTTGGAATGGATTGGTTGAAAGCTCACATTGCTTCGATCAATTGTGCCACTAAAGTCGTCCAACTTCTTCACCCCACCGATGAGATAGTGAACTATACCGCCCGCATTACTCGGGACGCTGAAGCTCAGATATATGCTCTGAATGCTTTGAACGCCTCACCTATGGAAGGGATCGAGAACGTTCCTGTCGTTCGAGATTTTCCAGATGTCTTTCTAGAAGAACTTCCAGGAATACCCCCGGCTAGAGCTGTTGAGTTCGTCATCGACTTGAAGCCTGGCACCGTCCCTATTGCCAAGCGACCTTATAAGATGCCTCCGCATCACCTACTCGAGCTTAAGGAAGAAATCGACAAGTCACTTAAGAGTGGTTTCATCCGCCCCAGTTCCTCTGCTTGGGGAGCACCTTCACTCTTCGTTAAGAAAAAGGATGGAACTAACCGTTTGGTTCAGGATTATCGGCCCATTAACCAAGCCACAATCCAGAATAAATACCCACTGCCCCGGATCAATGATCTTTATGATCAACTCGCAGGATCATCGGTGTTCTCTAAACTCGACCTGAGGTTGGGTTATCACCAGATCCGTGTCCGTGAAGAGGATATTCCCAAGACTGCATTCGTCACTCGTTATGGCTCCTATGAATACACCGTCATGTCATTTGGCATAACGAATGCTCCAGCAACTTTCTCCCGTCTGATGAATTATATATTCATGGATTACCTCGACAAATTCGTCGTGGTTTATTTGGATGATATCCTGATATATTCTAAGAATAAAGAAGAACATGTTGAACACCTCCGTTTGGTACTAGAAAGGCTCCGAGAACACCAGTTGTATGCCAAGTATTCCAAATGTGAATTTTGGCTTTCTGAAGTAACTTACCTTGGACATGTGATTTCCAAGGATGGAATTGCTGTTAACCCCGAACGAGTTCAGGCTATTCTTGACTGGACTCCCCCGAAGAATGTCAAGCAAGTTAGAAGTTTTCTCGGACTTGCTAGTTATTGCCGTCGATTCGTTGAGAACTTTTCCAAGATTGCAAAACCATTGACAAATCTGCTTCACAAGGGTGTTAAATTTGAGTGGACAGAAAAATGTCAAGAAAGCTTTCAGACACTAAAAGATAAATTGACATCAGCCCCAGTATTAGCACCCCCGGATTCCCAAAAGGATTTCGTGATATACTGCGATGCCTCCCGTCAAGGATTAGGCTGTGTCCTAATGCAAGAATGCAAGGTGATTGCTTATGCCTCCCGACAATTGCGTCCTCACGAAGAAAATTACCCAGTGCACGATCTCGAACTTTCTGTGGTTATTTATGCCCTGAAGCTATGGCGACATTACCTTCTCGGTAACCGTTGCGAGATATATACGGATCATCAAAGTTTGAAGTATTTATATACTCAACCGGATCTGAACCTTCGTCAACAAAGATGGCTCGAGACAATTGCTGATTATGATATGAATATCTCATACACCCCTGGCAAGGCAAATGTAATGGCCGATGCTTTGAGCCGTAAGGCTTATTGCAGCAACCATATGGTTCAGGAATCACAACCTCTTCTTTATGAAGAGTTTCGTAAATTGAACCTCCATATTGTTCCACAGGGTTATCTCAATACCCTCGTTGTCGAACCAGATTTAGAACACAGCATCAAAACTATGCAACGGTATGACTCTGAAGTTGAAAGGATCAAGTGATACCTTGAAAAAGGAAAACCGTCGGAGTTCCATCTTGATAATGATGGGATCCTATTTTTTCAACACCGTCTCTTCGTACCTAAGTTCAAAGATGAGAGAGAACACGTTATGATGGAAGCTCATGACACTCCTCTGTCAATTCATCCTGGTAGCACAAAGATGTACCGTGACATTTGTCAGAGATACTGGTGGCCTAATATGAAGCGAGACATTGCTCGTTATGTTTCTGAGTGTGACGTTTGCCGCCGCGTTAAAGCTCAACATCAAAGGCCCGCAGGAACTCTGCAACCCCTTGCAATTCCTGAATGGAAATGGGACAAGGTCCAAATGGATTTCATTACTAGTTTTCCCAAATCCCAGAAGGGTAATGATGCTATATTTGTCGTCATTGACCGATTCTCTAAGGTTGCCCACTTTCTGCCAGTTAAAGAGACAATCACTGCTAGCCAGTTAGCAGACTTGTATGTTTCCCGAATTGTGTCACTCCACGGTGTTCCGTTGGAGATCAGTTCTGATCGTGGCAGCCTCTTCACCTCCAGATTCTGGAATAGTTTCCAAGAAGCTATGGGAACACATCTGTCGTTCAGTACCGCTTTTCACCCTCAGTCACAGGGTCAAGTTGAACGAGTTAATCAAGTGCTCGAAGATATGCTTCGAGCTTGCGTCATCTCCTTCGGTAAGAAATGGGAGGAATCTCTCCCGTATGCTGAATTCTCTTACAACAATAGCTATCAGGCTAGTCTGAAGATGGCACCGTTTGAAGTTCTATACGGTCGTAAGTGTCGAACCCCTCTGAATTGGTCAGAAACTGGGGAACGCTCACTCGTCGGACCGGACATTATTCAGCAAGCAGAAGACCAAGTCCGCATTGTCCGTGAACATTTGAAAACTGCTCAGTCTCGTCAGAAGAGCAACTATGACCGAAAGCACCAGGAAATGGTCTATCAACCTGGCAAGCAAGCTTACCTCCGCGTCACTCCGTTGAAAGGCACTCATAGGTTCGGAATCAAAGGCAAGTTAGCTCCTCGCTACATTGGCCCGTTCCGTATTCTTGCCCGTCGAGGAGAGGTGGCATATCAATTGCAGTTGCCGCCAAACCTTTCTCAAGTACATGATGTCTTTCATGTATCCCAACTCCGTCGCTGCTTCAAGGATCCTATTAGAGCTGTGGATCATGAAGTGCTTGAATTACGGGAAGATCTGTCTTATCCAGAATATCCCATCCGTGTTCTTGATGAAGCTGAACGTCGGACTCGTCAAAAGTCAATCAAATTCCTCAAGGTTCAGTGGTCAAATCATTCTGAAGATCAGGCCACTTGGGAACGCGAGGATCGTCTTTGCGAACAATACCCCTCTTTCTTTCAGTCTTCCTCTTAATTCTCGGGACGAGAATTCTTAATAGATGAGGAGAATTGTAACACCCCCGGTGATTAGCAACAGTAATCACTTTTGATAATGACATGTTAGCATGATTAACAGTGCATAATCATCATTTGCATCATATTGCATTTCAACTCCTAAGTCAAATTCAAATTTAAATGAAAGTGAAATATAAAAGTTGTCCAACATAAAAACTAAAATGTTCGATAAATAACAAATATTGCAGAGACCATTCTAAAATTGTAACCAACATTTAATAAATTAATTAGGTGACCCAAACCTCTTTTAACAGTGGCTGAAAATAATATCTACAAGCCTTTTAATTAATCTAGATCGAATATGAAATGATGTTTTGCCCAAACTAGTTTTTGGTGTTAGGGTATAGTGCACTGGTATTTAAGGACTAGCTCACACTTTTTACAAAATCCATTTGGGGCCTAAACAATTAACAGAACAGAAAAGAAAAAGAAACAGAAAAGAGAAAAAGGAAAAGGCCTAAATGATCTACTATACACTCGGCCTATCGCTACAGTCGCGGCCCAGCCCACCCCCGCGCCGTCCCTCACCTCGCACTGCTCACCTCGCCGCGCTGTCGCCCGCGCCCACCGCCCCGCCCCCCCCTCGCCTTTGCTCGACAACGAGCACTGCGGCGCCGCGGACGCCTATATGGACCCCCCCCCTCGACTCCGCGGACGAGCCCTAGGCGCCCCCTTTGCCCCTCTTCCCCCGTCCCCCACCTCGCCCGACGCCGCCATGGTCGGCCACAACTGAAGCTCGCGGCCACCGTGCCCCGTTCGCCTCCCCGTTGTGTCCACGAGCTCCGCCGCAACGCGCCGTCCTCCTCGACCACGAGCCTGAGCTCCGGGAGCCCTGCATCGCCCCCACGTCGTCGTCTTCTTCCTCGGATCCCCGCCACCGTTCACCGTCGATTCCGGCTACTCCAGGCCTTCCCCGAGCCCACTTTGACCTGCTACACCCCGCTGTGAGCCCCTGCTCCCCCTCCCCCTCTCCATTAGATCGCTAGCGTACCGTAGCCACCGCTCCGCGTTAGGCCGCACCCACCGCCGCGGACCTCGTCGCCGGCGACCGTCCGGCGACCATTTGGTCATGTGCTGCTGCCCATTTGCTTCGCCGCGTCACATAGACCTCGCCTAGCTCCTCACAACGCTTGAACGCGCGCCGTTTTGTCGATCCCGTAGCTCGCCCGAGAACCTCGCCGCCGCCGAGCTCCTGGCGCTCAGCTCCGGCCTCCCCAGCACCCCGCACCGCCGCCATTCGACGCGCGACGACGAGCCGCGTCGAACGCGACCTACCCCAGCCCCTGAGACCCACCGTAGGCGAAACCCGAGCCAAGCCCGACTCGCGCCGCCGCGTTTTGGCTCGCCAGAGCTACTCCGGCGCGTCGCCGGCCACAGCCGACGTGGCACCAGTGGGTCCCGCCCTGTGCCACTGACTGTGGGGCCCCGCGGGCCCCTTTGACCCCGTTGACCGGGGTCAATGCTGACGTGGCCGCCCGGTCTCACTAACATGTGGGGCCCGGTCGTTTAAATGAATTTAAATAAATAGAAAATCTATTAATTAGTTAATTAAATACTAATCAGTCACTGACTGCTGGGCCCCACCTGTTAATTAACTCAAATAATTAAATTAACCTCTCTGATTAGGCCACAGTGTATGACATGTGGGTCCCACCTGTCAGGTTTGACTCTGGTCAGCCAGAGTTGACCTGTTGACGTCATGCTTAGGTCATGCTGATGTCATCGCAACACTGTTTCGGATAATATTGATTTAAATAATTAAATAAATTCCAGAAATTAATAAAAACTTTAGAAAATCATATTAAATAAACCGTAACTCCGATGAAAATAATTTATATATGAAACTTGCTCAGAATTTCGATACGAACCCGAATACGTCCTCCGTATTCCCGTCAGACGCCCGCAGCTATATGAACGATGAACTTTTAGACCGATTTCGATAAATGAATAGTGCCCAACCTTAATTAAATAAATCCAAATAAATTCCTAAATTAACTAAATCATTTAGTTAGGCAGTAGAACACCCCGGCATATCATTTAGGCATGTCATACATATTGTTTGCATTATTGCCGTGAATTTATTGTTTCTCTCCCCTCCCTTCTCTCTCTCGATAGACGCCGAGACCGACGGCGCTGCACCTGGATACGACTACTCTACCGATGAGCAGCCCGTTGACGACCTTCCCCTCTTGCCAGAGCAACCAGGCAAGCCCCCCCCCCCTTGAGCATTCCAGATATCGCCCATTCTATTCTCCTGCTTGCATTAGATTTTGCTACTGTTAATGTATGCTCCTATTCTGATGCATAGCCTGCTGTTGTAACCTGTTCATTGCTACCTTACCTGCCTATGATAAACTGTTTAGTATAGGTTGGTAATGAACCATCAGTGACCCCACCACTTTTCCCTTGTTGCCCCTGCTTGATCATCGACGACCCGATCAACGTGATCGTCGACCAGAGACCGACACCTCACTTCACACCCCCTTAGTTGTACGACTCTGCATAGTAACTATCGAGTGCCGAGGGTGATACCTCGTAACGCACTCCCGATGAAGTAGCTGTTCGGTCGTGGTCATCGAGGGTGATTCCTCCTTCTCCACTTCCGATACGACTCTGTCGTGCGACCCCTCAGTGTGAACCTCGAGGGTGATACCTCATACGTTCACCCTGATGATTTCGTCGAGTGGAATCCGCCGAGGGTGATTCCTCGGGTTTCCCCCTTGATGTTATGACCACACGATTACTTGACCTCTGTTACAGGCGGGTCCACCCTGGTGGGTACCCGCTGGGGATCTATGATTTCGGGTGTGCCGGAAGGGCACTCGAGTGTGACCTTGTGGCGGAGCATCAGAGACTCTGATTGTCTCCGCTTGATACTAATTGAGCCTATTGGATTTGGGTGTGTGATCTGAGTGGGTCGACGTGCCCTATACGCACTACCACCACGCGAGATAATGGTTATGGGACCTTCTGCGAAGTACGTTTCTCCGAAAGCTCGTCTGACGTCACGATTCACCGTGCGGGCTGATTGTCGGGATTGGGCTGGATACTTCACCGACGAGTTCAGTGTCGCGCTTGCACCCCGGCCAGTCTCGCAACGCGTAGGGTGCCCAGGGCGATGGCCCGAGACCTCTGGGTGCATAGGTTAGTCCGGCGTGCTGACCTCTCTGCCGAGCCTAGGTAGAGCGCTGCTTTGTGTTGATCTTCCGAGGACGGGCATTACCCAGCAAGTGTGTCCGGCCAGAGTTGATCGAGCGTGTTGGGTAACAGTAGTGCACCCCTGCAGGGATGAATCTTCTATCGATAGCCGGTCCTACGGTATAGGACGCTCAGTTTGTGTATCCCGATCTACTACTTAAACTGGATACTTGTTACTTAACTGAAGCTTCGGGATCGCTTTCTCGCTTGGGAGTCGAGGAAGGATCTTTAAGCTGTACTTCAACATGTTTGCTAAATAAAATGCTATTCTACTCTCTTCTACTGCTGCAAGATGATGGCCTTGTGAAGATGTTTGAAGATGCTAGTCTTCGATAGGACTAGGCCTTCTCTCTATTCTGGCATTTCTGCAGCCCAGTCCACATATACAGCCTTTCTCCATTGATAATGTTGCATATGTAGTATAGATCCTTGCTTGCTGAGTACTTCGGATGAGTACTCACGGTTGCTTTACTTTCTCTTTTCCCCATATACCCCACATTGATGATACATTAGACGATGGAGTCCAGGAGCCAGATGCCACCACCGGAGCTTACTACCAGGAGGGTCCAGAGGGTACTTACTACTGGATCGAGCCAGATGACCAGGAGTAGGATCGGAGGCTCCCAGGCAGGAGGCCAACGCCTTTCGATCTAGTGTCGCTGTTTGTGCTAGCCTTCTTAAGGCAAAACTTGTCTAACTATGTCTGTACTCAGATAATATTTGTATGACTAACTTATGTATTCGGATCTTCGGATCCCTGGTCTGTAATATTGTGGACCTCCGTTTAAATTGTGTTAGAGTTGTGTTGTGATATCTTCCCGTGAGTCCCTGTGCTTGATCGTACACGTTTGCGTGTATGATTAGTGTACGATTGAGTCGGGGGCGCCACAGTCTGCCATCTTTTGGCAAACGCGTGCCATCTCTCCTCAAACATGGTCGTTGACGTGTTGTAGTACAGAAGAGTTCGGAACTCGTTCAAGGACTTGTGACTGAGGTGAACCTTCATATTTTTTTCTATATGCCATGTACATATACGGTGCCACACGTCTGGCAAGACTTCGCGAATTGCCTTGATCATCGCAGCGTCGCGCGTCCGTGATTACACTCTTCGGCAGCTTCTGACACATGGACCTCAAAAAAGTCTGCAGCAGCCACACATATGTCTCTTCGGTCTCGTCCGAAACTATAGCACAACCAAAAACAGTGGTCTTCCGGTGATTGTTAAGACCAACAAAAGGTATGAATGGCATACCATAGCGGTTCATCTTGTACGTGCTGTCAAATACAAGCACGTCGTCGAAGTCCTCATAGTCATGACGAGACTGGGAGTCACACCAGAACATTCTATTCATATGTCCTTCCTTATCTAGCTTGTACTCGAAAAAGAAGCTAGGATCCCTCTCTTTCCTACTGGCCATGATGCCTATGGCTGTCGCAGCATCACCTTTTGAAAGCAGCTTCCTCTTCTCCCTGGAGCAAAGGTTGAATATATCACGCTTGGTAAAACCAACACCACCATACCATACATGTTTGCTGACGAAGGAATCCATAATGTCGTGAATTCTAATCCCTGCAGCTCCCATGGACATTATCTCAGCTTTTTGGTACTCTTTGACTATGGGACCAAAGAAAAGGTACCTCGTCCGGTCTTGCCAACATATGGCTATGCTTGTCGTCAAAAATTTCAACATACCAAACCCCACGCTTTTCGTCAAGCTTGACGGTCAGGTGCGCTTCGCACTTACAGCGTGTCTCGGGTCTGAGCCTAAGGGTGCGTCCTTCCTCGGTTAGCAACTTGCTGTCACATTTCCCTTCTTTGGAACAAAGAAACCGCCTATAATGCATATGATGTGACTCGGTTTTGCTATACCTGACCTTATCCTTTCTAATGCTGAAACCATTATCTCTAACATAGTTGTTGTAGAAATCAAACGCAACATCTTGAGATATAAAAGTCATTTCTATTATCTTCATGAACATATCCCTCTTATCATCTGCATGGGCAGTATCTTGGAGATTCTCTTTCGCCTCATCTTCTGTCACCTACACAATCATAACATAGCCATGAAAACAGTTTTCTATGGTTTAACATTACTTTCATACAACATTGATTACATACATACCTCACTCATGATGACCGACGACTGCGAGTCCCCAGAATCAGGTGCATCTAATGATTTGTCATCAAGGCCTGTCTCCGCGTCGGATTCACCGTAATAGTCGTACGCATTATGACATGCGGAAATGAGCTGAAAAATACAACACAAATACATAATTAGTTATCATATAATATTCCAGGAAAAATTCAATTTGCATGCCAACAAAAAATTCCACTTCCGTACCTGACTAATGTAATCTTCATTCGAGACCTCGGAGTTGTTTTCCTGACCATCATCATGCTCATCCATCTATAAATTTTCAACACAAAAATATAACGTTGTCGGATGCCACCAAAAAATTACATCATGATAATGCCACTCACATTAAGATCTTCCCCTTCGGTCCCATTCTCTGACAAATCTCCATGATTTGAATTTTCATCATCTGACCAATCTTCTATCCAGTCTTTCATCAGTTCTCCAAACTCCATGTCTACCATGATATCAGTTAACTCATCGTCCGCCATTTCCTACAACAAATAGTATGTATCATCACATGTGCAAACAATAACAATAATGAAATAGAGAACACATAGCACACGATCACGAATGTTAAGTAAACTACCCCAACCGAGGGCGTTCAGATCTTGCAAACCTAGTAAGAAAGATGGCCACGGCACCCTTCATGATCACTTTGGATCGCGAGGAGCAACACTACCAAACCTAGCTAGATCTGTGATTACCTGTGCCGCCGGATACCTTGGTTAGCCGCCGCATCAAATAACGATAGCCGTCGTGCACACAGCTGACTACAACCAACGCTATGTGAACCCTAGGCAAAGAATCCAGATCACGAGGAGCACCACTACCGGAACAACATCCACGATTGCTTGCGCCGCCGGGTAGCTAGGTTACCCGCCCCGCTAGGTTAACCACTACCACGAAAACGGCGGCAGTTCGTTCGATGTCGCTGCGACCAAGACTAATGGGGGGGCGCGGGATGCGGTACCTGCGAGCGCTGGAGATTCACGACGATGCCGCGCCCGCTGTCCGACGAGATCGCCTGCGATGAGATGGCCGCCGCTGGAGATCTACTGCATGAATGATGGAGCTGCGTGAATGATTGGATTAGGCAGGTCTTACGTGGTCGTGGGGTCGTGTGATGTTCTTTTTTCGGGGGAGGGTACCGTACGTATACGGTCTGAGTTATACAGGTTTAGACAGGGCTTGGATCTGGGTACGGCGGGCCAGGAAAAAAATAAATTCACGATGGACAAGGATGCCCCTCGGATATTAGGTTAGAGGGGAGCACTGAAGCAGGGCTCTACGTAAAGATTGTGTGTCATTTCAGTGACAGAGAGATCCATGGGTTTCCAATGCATCAACAGAACATGAATGGGATGCTCAACACACATCACATGTGACTATCCCTCGCGCAACAACATATGATTCCCTTTGCTCTAGCACAACCCTATAGGCGTGTCTCCGTCTTGATATACTGGACAAGGTGGAGCACGGAGGGTTGCATGCCGCCGAACACACATCCATTCTGGTACTTCTAAAGCTATCGGGCGGCCAGAATGATGAGTGGAGACAAACCTTTCCAAGCCAAAGGGGGAGCTTGGTCTCATGCACCAGCCCACCAATAGAGAAAGGGTTGTGCCAACAGGGATGGCAAGGTGGTGGATCGGCACCACGACGTCATCTTGTGTCATTTCTGTCGAGAAAAGGAACAACCCGTGAGGAGGTTTTGCATGTCCAGAGGATCTTGGTCGTAGAGTGAGACGATCAGCATGAGGTAGGCCACGCTGAGTGAGACGATCAGCATCGGTTCTAGAGAGCAAGCCGGATGAATACCTCGATGCGGAGGTGGGGTATTTCTAGTACCTTTTCTCTCTTCTCTGGAGTACTACATCCGTCCTGATTTATTAGTCTTCATCGTATTTTGGGTCAATTTTTGATCATATATTTGATTAGCAAAATATTAGTGCATGTCATTAAAAAAAATTATTGGATTCGTATTTGAATATAGTTTTCAATAATACTATTTATGCTACATATAATTTATATTTTAGTAGTTAAAATCATGGTCAAACTATGACTCAAAATACGAGGGGACTAGTAAACCAGGACGGTATGTACTATTTTCTCACGAGATTGTGTTGTATATTTTAGGGTTAATTAGATTCATGCAACCACAGAGTTGTAGTGCCATATCTTCAGTTTCAATTTTTTTAATGGCACTTCTTCAATTCGTGAAATTTGCAGTGGCATGAATCCTTATATTTTGTATAGAACTTTAAATTTGACATGCGTATCAATCGACCTAGGAAAAAACATAGTTGAAGATAAAAAAAACAATGACAAAATATAAATAGAGAACTCCAACACATCCCTAAAATACTTTTCGTAAAACCATATTTACGAGATGACCGTATAATTGTTTTCCCTAAAATTTGTTTTATTATTTCGCATTAAACAAATCTATGGCCCGTAACTCAGTGACACAGGCGAGCAGCGGTACGACGGTGAGCGGTGGAGCGTGGCAGCTTGTGGGCGGGGCGGAGCGACAACGCGCATTGGCACGTAGCGGCCAGGGAGGAGGCGACGCGTGGCGGCGGCTGTGTGGTGTGCCAGCACCACGACTAGCAGAGGCATGTATCGACGTGGTGGTGATGGCGCGGGTTTCCGTTGTGGCGGGGGTTTTGTGTGGGCGAAATTGCTCCACTTACGGATGAGTCTCACGAAAGCTGTCCTACGTACTGATGTGGCGGCCTCTAATCCACCCCTGGCCCTGAATTTCAGGGGTATGGCCCTCCCCTCCCCAATCTAATGATGCCACGCCGGGCCGGTGAAGTTTCAGGCTGTTTCCCGTAAGCCCAGGGGAAGAAAGGCCAATTTTACGGGATAAACTTTTTTGGTCCAACTTTCCGTAAACTAACATTATTTTAGGGAGTATATGGGAGTCGTTCGAGATGCTCTTAGACAACTGTCGCCAGGGTGAAATGCAAATGCAGAACCATCGTCCTCATAGCGGCGTGATCGACCATGCAGTTGGCTGTTGCTGGCGGCTAAATCTTGGTCAACGTCTCGATGTCGGACGCGAACCGCTCCATGGCCAGCCTCGGCAGCGCGACTGGCACGGCCACCACATTTTTCCCGGCGGCGTTCTTGACGGTGATCAACGAGCTCACCCAGAGCATTGATCTTGCCGCGCCCGCATACACCGGCTCGCCCCAGCCAAAGTCCACACGATCGAACCCTATGCGCCTGAGGTCGGTGAGGATGAACAGGTTCGCCGCGGCTAGCGCAGGCCGTCCGTGCAGCACCAGGTAGTCGGCCATGGAGCGCGCGTACTCGGCCGTCACCGACGCCTTTGCCTCCCGCACCAGCTCCACCACATCTCCCATCGGGCGGCTCAGCAGCGCCCCGGCGGCCATCACCACCGCGGGGTTGGCGCAGGCGTAACCGTAGTAGCCGGCGGGCAGGCCTAGAGCGGAGTGCCTCCTCATGTTGACGACGGTCACCAGACGCGTCTCCTCGTCCAGCCGGAGCGCCAACGCCGCCGTGCGGGCGCGCCACAAGAACGCGGCCAGCACCTCGAAGCTCGTGGCCGTGTCGCGGAGACCTGGCGGGAGGGATTTCTTCATCGCGGCGACGTTGGAAGGACCGAACAGGAAGGAGCGCATGACCATGTCGCCGGTTGTTGGCGGCAGGGGCGCTACGACGTCTTCGTACTCGCGGTGCGGGAACGACGGCACCGGAGGGCTTCGTGCGTCGAGAAGATCACGGGACCACGCCGGCGCGACGGTCGCCGAGGGGAGACCTCGCGCGAGCTCGGCAACGGCGTTCATGAACATCACAATGCCCTGGGCGTCGCACATGTGGTTGAAGCGATGCCCCACGACAAAGCCACCGCACAGGAGCCGCGTCACCTGGTGATCGATCGGAAGGCAAGAAGAAAAAGTATACCCATCCTCGAATCAGCCAAAGGTCCAAGACAAGGTGCATGATCCGAATATAGTGTTATTTATTTGTTGGCAGTAGTTTTCATATGTACCTGAATGAGCACCAAGGGGCAGCCGAGTATGCCCCCGCTGACGCCGTCCGCGTCGAAGGCGAGCTGGTCCACGCAGGGGAACGGCGGCGTCAGGCCGGGCCCGGCGGCCGCCTCGAGGTCCGCGAACCGGACGTCGGCGTCGGCCTCCACGAACGTGACACCCTCGCCGGTGCAGTCCACGACCAGCTTCCGGCCTTCCACCTCGCAGAGTAGCCCAGCGAACGGGTAGTAGTGCACCAGCGCCTCCGACAGGGCTCGGCGGATGGCACCCACCGGGTCGTCGCCAGATTCGCCACGGGGCACGCCGCGGTAGAAGAAGAAGCCGCGAACGTTCGCCCGCAGCGTCCCTTGGTCGTCGATGTCGGAGAGGCGCTTGGTCTCGCGCGGCGTCGGCGAGGCTGGGCGGATGAGCTCCGGCTCGCGCCGGCGCACGACGAAGGACAGCACCATGGCGCGCGCGTCGCGTTCTTGGCTTCGGTCTTCCGTTCCTGCACGATTCGCTCGTCACTTGCATGGGGCGGAAATGTGTCCCGCGTGCATGGGCTTTAAAGCTCGCCACCACCGAGCGGGCTGGCCACCTGACCCCGTCAGCACACTCTCACTCATGCTGGATTGACAACCTTAACCTGGAGGTGGCCAGGCGACGGTGATTGCTGGAGCACAAAGTGAAATCTGTTTTTGTCTTACATGTGGCACCATCTCTAAATTTCGCAAAATCTACATGCTCGTTTCCTCGGCTGTGGCTCGGGTGGTCGCATTCGCCGCCTTATCTTTTTACACGGGTCCTTGTTGGCGCAACTCGCGACTCAGGCTCGGACTCCACGATCCGGAGCAGGAGGGCAGGGGGCCCTCTCCGACGATAGCATGGTGTGAGCGACGCAGCGAGGCCCGACGATTTCCTTGGTGGCGGTCTTCTTCCTTGTTAGTTGTCTTGGTTGTTTTGTGACAGCGTATGGATTCTCTAGTATTTTTTTCTTGTTTTTCTTTTGATCTGTTTTGTAAGAGGTTTTTCTCATCACTATGTATCAATTTGATTGTATCACTTTATATATAAAATAGGGTGAAAGCATTTTTTGGCAAAAACTGTCCAGACTATTAGTCGACTTTAATACAAGAGGTTTTTTTTATGATACATCATACTCCCTTTGTTTGGGCCAAGCTTATTAGACCCACTCTTATTTTGAGCTAAAGTTTGACCTTTAAATTTAACTAATAAAATATAAACTATACTCCAGCAGAAAGGAAAGATCAACGACCTACAATAATCGGGCCTCAATATCTCGGAGGTGCTACTAGGAGTACACTGCATGCGCGTGTTCACAAAAATGAGTGAAATGAGTGTATAGTGGCAGAGCCACCTCCTGGATTGTAGGACCAACCGAAAGACTGGAGCAGAGTGTACTTTGCCCCGGCTCTCCGGCCGAGCTGGCTCCGTCACTATGAGCTTTTGCGATTGTATTATGTTAGAAAAACTGATGGTTATATGATGTTGTCATGTTGTTCAGCGAAATCATATTTATCAATCTGGGCAGAGCTAGCACTTATGATAAAAGAGTGCGAAACCAAAATATGACAAATGAGCTACCTGGTCGCTGCTCGTTAATGTTCCAGTTGAAATGAGGCAGTGAGCTCTACTCGATCGAGTGTATGCATTTCTTTTCGGGCCAAATTGCTTGGGTTCAGTGGTGGAGGACGAAAACAAATTAAGGTGTGGCGAACCCTGCACCGGCAACCGCTGCTCACCGCGCCACCCAGCACCGGCCACCAGCAATGCCTCTAGTGCTCATTTGCCGCCTACGCAAACGCCGCCCAACCACCGCCATCTGCAGTGTGCGTGGTGACTGCGTTCGATGCCTCTTCGTTCTGATCAACGGAATGCAATTCTGCATCGCTGCCGCGTCCGTCAGCTAACGAACGATGACCATACAGTAGCAGGACTAGGCCCAATTAAGTCGCATACAGTGCCACGACTAGGCCCAAGTGAGTCAGCCAAAGCCTCACCAGACCCTCCGTTTTCTTCCTTTTCTTTTCTTTCCGGCCTTTCCAGCCATCCAGCGATGCATGCACAACTCGATGCATGCGTACGCAGCGTCGCAGCGTACCAGTATATAAATAGTTTTGCACTAAATCAAGGTAGGGCGGGCGCCTGACCTCGCCCTACCGGGTCCTCCGCCCCTGCTTGGGTTGGTGACTTCTGGAGGCTTCTACAAACAAGAAGAAAAAAGAACGATGGGTGTGATCTGCGTGGGGCTTTTAAAACTGTTGTACATGCGTCGCCACCCAACATTACTGACGTGCCAGCTCGTAATGTATTGCCCTTTATTGGCGAGCTGATGTGGCGTCAAACTCCACTCGATGGAGTTGTCTCTTTTGTTTTAAGAGAACTAATGATCCCTGTGTCAATTGACGCAGAGACCAACTGCACTTAGAAAATTAAGCGAGCTATGTGAATATAAAATGAAAGTCAAGCGAGATATTTGAAGAGTTTGCGCAAAGACCGTACATGCCAGTGAAGTTAAGCTAATTATTTGAAGACATTTTGCTTTAACTGTTTTCAAATGATTGTGCTCATATTGTGTTCTTATTTGCCTTGAAGATGACCATTGCCCTCTCTGGCCATGTGGACTGTCTGAAAAGACCAATTGATTTGCACATCCGATTATGTAAGTATTAGTTATGCAATTTATTAACGCCAACACATGAACACATGTTAGACAATGATGATTGTTGTCCATGTGCTTTGTTGGCCAACCAGGGCAAACCTAACGACCTGATTGATAGAATGCTCGACCGCCCCCTCCCTTTGCCCCCCCCCCCCCCCCCTCTCAATGACAAACCAGAGATTCCAAAATACACCATTCGGCTAAATTTGCTATCCACACATACGAATAGGTGGATAAAGTGAGCAAAAATGGGACCAACCCAGATATGTTGCTTGGATGTTTGTTTCTCGGGGCAACAAACTCATAATCATCACTTTATGCCCCGGTTTAGGTACATGGTGCTGGACTGCTGGTGCACCCATTGTCCCATGCCCTTATAGAAACTATTTAGTTGTTGTTAATCTAATGCCCCTGGTAAAATGAAGCCATGCCACTGTTGTAAGTCATGACAAGTTTAACCGATTGTTTTTGCCAGTAATTGTTTGAGACTCTGACTGTTTTCTTTGTAGCTTTTTGTGCAAACAGGGATATCCATTTCACCTCGTTGCTATTGCGACCTTTTGATGCACTGCACAAAATTCTAACACACGGAATCGTTGGTCGATTTCAGTGGAACTGCACAAAGGGAGATCTGCGTTCCAATCTTCATCCTCCATATTGGCACCCTAACCTTCCCTTACGTAAGAATGATATTTAATGCATGTGTTCACCTTTATTTTGCAATTGTCATGAGAAAATAACGCTATTGTTTACTAGTAGAATTGTACTCCCTCACTGACAAAACCACATCTGACATTGAAGGCCAATCATGTACTAGGTTTTACCAATTGGTGAGGAGAAAGAGAAACAGAGCAAGAAGAGGAAGACGAAGAAGAAGAAGAAGGATCACACGCTGGTACCGTCCTTTGTTATCTTGACATGTTGCTAGTGGTATTGTATTGTTGTGTTGCTACTAGTATTAATTTACTTAAAGAAATGCGCTTGTAGTACGTAGCAGACTAGTACTTGGCTTGACGACACCTCATACTAATTAACTAGATTCTGGATGCATGTGTGACCCAGCCACTGGTTCAATGAGCCAATGTTTTGCTACTATATTTTCATCATGATTTGATGCTACTGTTAAAGTAATATGCTATTTGAAAGCACAAGTGCTCCCTTGGTGGTTTTGGTAATTAAGGTCAACATATCTTTTGTTGGACTAATAGTTTTATCTAGTATATTTCAGATAAGTTCAACAGTGGCGTGGCAAAGACAAAAGGATGTGGAACCCCCCTCAAAATGCTAAGGAAATGGATTGGCAAAAAGCTCAAGACTCTTCATTTTTGTTTAAGTGATCCAAGATCACATTGAGTGCATAGGAAAGCCAATACTATTAAAAGGGAATGAGGTGTTGCTTAATGATCTTCTTGCTCAAGTGCTTAGTGATATTGCTCCAAAACCCTCAGTCACTTTCTCTATCCAAATATGTCCAAACCCTAAGTTCCAGCTCGGCCCCACCGATATTTCCTATCCGAAGCCACCAAGTTCATCTGAACTTAGTCACTGCCAAAACCCTAACAATTCGGATCTACCGATATGGATCTCGGTCCCACCAAGTATGGCCTTGCCAGCTCTCTGTTGCTTGTTGCAATTATTTTTGTCTCACCGAGAATTGCAATCGGTCTCACCGAGATGGCTTGACTTATTCTTTGTTGCCTTATTGCTTCACTTCGGTCCCACCGAGATGATGTACGGTGCCACCGATTTGAGGTTTGCCCTAAGCCCTTGCACATCGGTCCCACCGAGATTCCTAACGTTCATATTTTTATACAGATTGGTGCCACCGAGTTTTCTGATCGGTGCCACCGTGATGGGTCAAAAGTGTGTAACGGTTGGATTTTGTGTGGAGGCTATATATACCCCTGATACGTCTCCAACGTATCTATAATTTTTGATTGTTCCATGCTATTATATTATCTATTTTGGATGTTTTATATGCATTAATATGCTATTTTATATTATTTTTGGGACTAACCTATTAACCTAGAGCCCAGTGCTAGTTTTTGTTTTTTCCTTGTTTTAGAGTTTCGCAGAAAAGGAATACCAAACGGAATCCAAACGGAATGAAACCTTCGCGATGATTTTTCTTGGACCAGAAGACAACTAGGAGACTTGGAGATGAAGTCGGAGGAGCCACGAGGCGGCCACAAGGACGGAGGGCGCGCCCCACACCCTTGTGGGCCCCTCGTGCACCTCCTGACCTAATTTTTTCGCCTATATATTCCCAAATATCCCCAAACCACCAGAGGCATCCACGAAAACACTTTTCCACCGCCGCAACCTTCTGTACCCGTGAGATCCCATCTAGGGACCTTTTCCGGCACCCTGCCGGAGGGGGATTCGATCACGGAGGGCTTCTACATCAACACCATTTCCCTTTCGATGAAGCGTGAGTAGTTTACCACAGACCTACGGGTCCATAGCTAGTAGCTAGATGGCTTCTTCTCTCTCTTTGATTCTCAATACCATGTTCTCCTCGATGTTCTTGGAGATCTATTCGATGTAATACTTTTTTGCGGTGTGTTTGCCGAGATCCGATGAATTGTGGATTTATGATCAGCTTATCTATGAATATTATTTGAATCTTCTCTGAATTCTTTTATGCATGATTTGATATCTTTGTAATTCTCTTCGAACTATCGGTTTGGTTTGGCCAACTAGATTGGTTTTTCTTGCAATGGGAGAAGTGCTTAGCTTTGGGTTCAATCTTGCGGTGTCCTTTCCCAGTGACAGCAGGGGCAGCAAGGCACGTATTGTATTGTTGCCATCGAGGATAAAAAGATGGGGTTTTCATCATACTGCTTGAGTTAATTCCTCTATATCATGTCATCTTACTTAATGCATTACTCCGTTCTTTATGAACTTAATACTCTAGATGCATGCTGGATAGCGGTCGATGTGTGGAGTAATAGTAGTAGATGCAGAATCGTTTCGGTCTACTTGACACGGACGTGATGCCTATATTCATGATCATTGCCTTAGATATCGTCATAACTTTGCGCTTTTCTATCAATTGCTCGGCAGTAACTTGTTCACCCACCGTATTATTTTCTATCTTGAGCGAAGCCTCTAGTGAAACCTATGGCCCCCGGGTCTATTTTCCATCATATAAGTTTCTGATCTTCTATTTTCCATCATATAAGTTTCCGATCTACTATTTTGCAATCTTTTACTTTCCGATCTATAAACCAAAAATACCAAAAATATTTACTTTATCGTTTATCTATCTCTATCAGATCTCACTTTTGCAAGTAACCGTGAAGGGATTGACAACCCCTTTATCGCATTGGGTGCAAGTTGTTTGATTGTTTGTGCAGGTATTCGGTGATTTGTGCGTTGTCTCCTACTGGATTGATACCTTGGTTCTCAAACTGAGGGAAATACTTATCTCTACTTTGCTGGATCACCCTTTCCTCTTCAAGGGAAAAACCAACGCAAGCTCAAGAAGTAGCAGGAAGAATTTCTGGCGCCGTTGCCAGGGAGATCTACGCCAAGTCAAGACATACCAAGTACCCATCATAAACTCTCATCTCTTGCATTACATTATTCGCCATTTGCCTCTCATTTTCCTCTCCCCCACTTCTAAAACATTTTTCGAAAAGATTTGCCTTTTTATTCGCCCTTCTTTCGTTCGATCTTATGTTTGCTTGTGTTTCCATGTGCCTTCTATTTTGCTTGCTTCTTTGCTTGCTAAAAATCTATTGATATGGATCCACTCAAAGTTTTCTACCTGGATCATCTTCGATCCATATGTGCTCGTGCTGATACCCCAACTAGTTTAGTTGAGGGAAAATCTTTAGATGAGCATGCTCATTTTGTGCGTCACCATTTGTCTGAAAAAGGGAGACTCTTATGGAATCAAATAAACAGTTTGCTGTGTTATGCTTGGAATCTTTGTGAAATTTATGATTTTACTTGTTGCCCTAAGAACCCTAAAAAACACCTTCCCTACCTATGTGAGTTTAATGATAATGAAATCTTATCTTCTTATGAAAAGGGTGTTTATAGTTACTATGATATCGAACAAATCGAAAAATTTGTTCCTTTTAAGGGTGCTCATGAAGTTGCTTCTTTGATTGAAAAGTATGATATTACTCTCTACAAATCTGAAAATTCTGACATACTTAAATATTGCTATGAAAACTATGCTCATAATGCCTATGTTAAGGAATTTATTGAGAGAATGACCGTTGCTTTGGAAGAAAATAATGATATGCATGAATCTATAGATAATTATGATTCCGATGATTTGATTGAAATATCCCTTGATGAATGTGATGCTTGCTATTCTTATGGCCCTGATGCCAAAATTAATTATGCTTATGGAGATGAATTTGCTATAGTCCCTTATGTTAAACATGAGATTGTTGCTATTGCACCCATACTTGATAGTTCCTTGAATCAAAAGCATGATTGTAATGATGTTATTATAAATTCTATTAATGTCAATTGTGCTAATGATATGCAAAACCCCAAGCTTGGGGATTCTAGTTTTGCTATGTCCGCTACTTATTGCAATGATCATGATTGGGGTGATAATGCTTATTATGATCCTGAAAATTTATTTAAGCCCCGTGATGAATATGAGATTGATAATAATGTTTGCAATAATATTGAAAGTGGGTTTGGAAGAGTGTCAACTTTAGATCCCACATATTTGGAGAATGTTCAATCTTATGAAATTTTTGATAAAAGTGGGTTTGGAGAGGTCATGACTTTAGTTAATGTTAATCCCACTATTTTGGAAGAGTGTCAACTTCGCGTGCATGTGGATCATGTTGATAATATGTTATGTGATAGCTATATTGTGGAATTTGCTTATGATCCTACATGTAATTATTATGAGAGAGGAAAATATGGTTGTAGAAATTTTCATGTTACTAAATTACCTCTCTTCATGTTGAGATTGCTATCGTCTCTTTCTATATTCATGATCATTGCCTTAGATATCGTCATAACTTTGCGCTTTTCTATCAATTGCTCGGCAGTAATTTGTTCACCCACCGTATTATTTTCTATCTTGAGAGAAGCCTCTAGTGAAACCTATGGCCCCCGGGTCTATTTTCCATCATATAAGTTTCCGATCTTCTATTTTGCATCATATAAGTTTCCGATCTACTATTTTGCAATCTTTTACTTTCTGGTCTATAAACCAAAAATACCAAAAATATTTACTTTATCGTTTATCTATCTCTATCAGATCTCACTTTTGCAAGTAACCATGAAGGGATTGACAACCCCTTTATCGTGTTGGGTGCAAGTTGTTTGATTGTTTGTGCAGGTATCCGGTGATTTGTGTGTTGTCTCCTACTGGATTGATACCTTGGTTCTCAAACTGAGGGAAATACTTATCTCTACTTTGCTGCATCACCCTTTCCTCTTCAAGGGAAAAACCAACGCAAGCTCAAGAAGTAGCAACCCCTCCACCCCTTCTTCCTCATTGAGGAGAGCCATCAGAATGTGCCTACACTTTCACCATTCATTTTCTGGGAGAGAACCACCTACTCATGTGTCGAGATCAAGAGATTCCATTCCTACCATTTGAATCTTGATTTCTAGCCTTCCCCAAGTTGCTTTCCACTCAAATCCTTCTTCCACCATAGCCAAATATGTGAGAGAGAGAGTTGAGTGTTGGGGAGACCATCATTTGAAGCACAAGAGCAAGGAGTTCATCATCAACACACCATCTATTACCTTTTGGAGAGTGGTGTCTCCTAGATTGGTTAGGTGTCGCTTGGGAGCCTCCGACATGATGTGGAGTTGAACCAAGAAATTTGTAAGGGCAAGGAGATCGCCTACTTCATGAATATCTACCCGAGTGAGGCAAGTCCTTAATGGACGATGGCCATGGTGGGATAGACAAGGTTGCTTCTTCGTGGACCCTTTGTGGGTGGAGCCCTCCATGGACTTGATACGTCTCCAACGTATCTATAATTTTTTATTGTTTCGTGCTATTATATTATCATTCTTGGATGTTTTACAATCATTTTATAGCAACTTTATATCATTTTTTGGGACTAACCTATTGACATAGTGCCCAGTGCCAGTTGCTGTTTTTTGCTTTTTTTTTACTTCGCAGAATATCAGTACCAAACGGAGTCCAAACGCAGCGAAACTTTTTGGAGAATTTTTCTGGACCAGAAGACACCTGTTGGGCCAAAGAAGTACCAGAGGGGAGCACAACCCACCTGGGCGCGCCTGGGGGCCCAGGCGTGCCCTGGTGGGTTGTGCACACCTCGGCCGCCTCCCGCACAGCCTCTTTTCTCTATAAATACCCCAAAAATCCAAAAACCCTAGGGGAGTCGACGAAACACAATTCCAGTTGCCGTAAGTTCTAGAACCACCAGATCCAATCTAGACACCATCACGGAGGGGTTCATCATCCTCATTGGTGCCTATCCAATGATGCGTGAGTAGTTTATTGTAGACCTACGGGTCCGTAGTTAGTAGCTAGATGGCTTCCTCTCTCTCTTTTGATTCTCAATACAATGGTCTCTTCGAGATCTATTTGATGTAACTCTTTTTGCGGTGTGTTTGTTGGGATCCGATGAACTTTGAGTTTATGATCAGATCTATTTATCTATGGAAGAGTTTCTTTGATCTCTTATATGCATGATTACTTATAGCCTCATATTTCTTCTTCGAATCTTTGGTTTAGTTAGGCCAACTAGATTGATTTTTCTTGCCATGGGAAGAGGTGCTTTGTGATGGGTTCGGTCGTGCGGTGTTCTTTCCCAGTGACAGAAGGGGCAGCAAGACACGTATTGATTGTTGCTATTAAGGATAACAAGATGGGGTCTATTCCTACATGAATAGATCTTGTCTACATCATGTCATTGTTCTTATTGCATTACTCCGTTTTTCCATGAACTTAATACACTAGATGCATGCTGGATAGCGGTCGATGTGTGGAGTAATAGTAGTAGATGCATGCAGGAGTCGGTCTACTAATCTTGGACGTGATGCCTATATAATGATCATTGCCTGGATATCATCATAATTATTTGAAGTTCTATCAATTGCCCAACAATAATTTGTTTACCCGCCGTATGCTATTTTTCTCGAGAGAAGCCACTAGTGAAATCTACGGCCCCGGGTCTATTCTTTATCATATTTGCTTTGAGATCTATTTTTTATCATATTTGCTTTATCATAAGGTGATGACTGTTCCAACAGGCAGAGTACGCTTGTGTGTGTCCCACCATTGAGCAGCGGGGCCCTTTAAGAAAAAGGCCGCGAAGGTGACAAAGTTGGCGGGGGCGACATTAGCAGACTCCATCTCGTGAGTGATGTCGCGGAGCCAGTCATCGGCATCCAGGGGCTTGTCAGAGTTGCGAAACTGCGTTGGGTTGAGTCGCGTAAACTCTGTCAAAGTTACTGAAGCTGGGTTCTGGTTCTGGTTGTTCTGATGCGGAAACTGAGCCATGATTCCAACCATGAACTGGCGGTTAAGCTCGAACTGTTGCATCATAGCTGCCATATAGTCTGGCGGTGGTGGACGTTCAGGGGCACGACCACGACCACGACCACCTGGTCTAACCATCCTGCTACGTATCAACAGGGGGTAGTTTAGTAAAAGCAATTGCGAGTGTTTAGCGACAAGTATGATGTAACACGACAATACCTTAAGCAGTGTAATAGATACATAACAGTAGTCGATTAAGACATACAGATCCATACACAAAGTCGGGTACATGCGGACAGCATAACGGCGCAAATTATAAGCTAGACATACTAGGCGGCGCGCAGGCACGCAGTAAGGAAGTACACAACGAGACATAGCAAAGGCTACATCAACGTCGGAGAAAACCACTGTAACGGGGTAACTGCGAGTGCGGACGACGAATATTCGTCGCGGAAGGATCCTGTGCTCCATGTGCACTCTGATGCAGAACCCGGTCTCGAACTGTAAGAAGAGGTCCACGTGTAGGTGTGTGACCTCCAACAGCAGGCCAGTCAATACCAGCATACATCTGAGTCCTGCGCGGGTAAAGGATGTGCTCCGGATGTATCCCTGCACGAACAGCGGGCATCAACTGCGTCATAGCATCGTAAAGACGTGCTCGAGTGGCAACCAACTCGACGGCAAGAGCCCGAACAGTGCGATCCAGAGCCTGAGTGCACTGAATCAGAACGCGGTGGTCATATCGGCGAGGCTCGTACGGGGCACAGATGGCTGTGTAGTATCCGGTAGCATCTCCAGCAGGGGCATACGGAATGTATCGGAACTCAGAGTCATCCAAGATATCACTGAACTGTCCTCGAAGACGTGCGACAGCAGAGTAGGCGGCATCATGTACTGCCATCTCAATCGTCACGCCGATACCATGGAAAAGGTGCAGCTCGGTGTCTGAGTCATTCTGCCGATCATAGATACGAACATCAGCATGGTACTGCTCCTGATTAAACTCGCGGTAATCCTCGTAAACCATGTACTCAGGGTACCAGCGGTAGCCAAGTCTGGTCACGAGAGCGATCAGGACAGCTGGAAAACCAGGGGCATCACGAGCCCAAGTGCGAAGCACAAGCTGTATCGTAGGACGCGGTGGAAACAAACGGTCCATCTGAAACAGAGGAAATTCAGATTTGTCAAATGACAACGAGAAGTTTAACACAACTCGGAGAGAAAGGTTAAACAAAACAATGGAAAGGAAAATGATTATCAGACTAATCAGATCAACGACAGGGAAATCGCACAGATATCCAGCTCTCCGGGTAGACGGGATTTACGAGATCCTAAGTGTCGGCGTTAGTAAAATTTTATTTAACCCGAATAGAAGAGATATTAGAGTCCCAGAGTATAGACGAGGAATAAAAGATCTTAATACCACCCAGTTGGCGACGTGGGCCCGTAAGCCACACAGCCAAGTTAGTAAATTAGTTTCTCGGTTTCTAGACTCAACTTCGGCCAAGGAATTTGGAGGGGGGCTTCCTACAGGCAGTCGGCTCTGATACCAACTTGTGACGCCCGCGGTTCAATCGTACACTAATCATACACGCAAACGTGTACGATCAAGCCCAGGGACTCACGGGAAGATATCACAACACAACTCTAAACACAAATAAACGGAGGTCCACAATATTACAGACCAGGGATCCGAAGATCCGAATACATAAGTCAGTCATACAAATAATATCTGAGTACAGACATAGTTAGACAAGTTTTGCCTTAAGAAGGCTAGCACAAACAGCGACACTAGATCGAAAGGCATTGGCCTCCTGCCTGGGAGCCTCCGATCCTACTCCTGGTCAGCTGGCTCGATCCAGTAGTACGTGCCCTCTGGACCCGCCTGGTAGTAGGCTCCGGTGGTGGCGTCTGGCTCCTGGACTCCATCGTCTGGTGTATCATCAAGGTGGGGTATATGGGGGAAAAGAGAAAATAAAGCAACCGTGAGTACTCATCCGAAGTACTCAGCAAGCAAGGATCTATACTACATATGCAACATTATCAATGGAGAAAAGGCTGTATATGTGGACTGGGCTGCAGAAATGCCAGAATAGAGAGAAAGGCCTAGTCCTATCGAAGACTAGCATCTTCAAACATCTTCTCAAAGCCATCATCTTGCAGCAGTAGAAGAGAGTAGAATAGCACTTTATTTAGCAAACATGTTGAAGTACAGCTCAAAGATCCTTCCTCGACTCCCAGCGAGAAAGTAATCCCGAAGCTTCAATTAAGTAACAAGTATCCAGTTTAAGTAGTAGATCGGGATACACAAACTGAGCGTCCTTTACCGTAGGACCGGCTATCGATAGAAGATTCATCCCTGGAGGGGTGCACTACTGTTACCCAACACGCTCGATCAACTCTGGCCGGACATACTTGCTGGGTAATGCCCGTCCTCGGAAGATCAACACGAAGTAGCGCTCTACCTAGGCTCAGCAGAGAGGTCAGCACGCCGGACTAACCTATGCACCCAGGGGTCTCGGGCCATCGCCCTGGGCACCCTGCGCGTTGCGTGGCTGGCCGGGGTGCAGGCGCGACACTGAACTCGCCAGTGAAGTATCCAGCCCAATCCCGACGATCAGCCCGCACGGTGAATCGTGGCGTCTGATAAGCTTTCGGCGAAACGTACATCGCAGAGGGCCCCATAACCATTATCCCGCGTGGTGGTAGTGCGTATAGGGCACGTCGACCCACTCAGATCACACACCCAAATCCAATAGGCTCAATTAGTATCAAGCGGAGACAATCAGAGTCTCTGATGCTCCGCCACAATGTCACACTCGAGTGCCCTTCCGGCACACCCGAAATCATAGATCCCCAGCGGGTACCCACCAGGGTGGACCCGCCTGTTGAAAAGGTCAAGTAACGGGTGTGGTCATAGTCATCAGGGTGAACGTAAGAGGTATCACCCTCGAGGTTCACACTGAGGGGTTGCACGACAGAGTCGTATCGGACATGGAGAAGGAGGAATCACCCTCGATGACCACGACAGTACAGCTATGCGCAGAGTATTCATCAAGGTGCGTTACGAGGTATCACCCTCGGCACTCGATAGTTACTACGCAGTCGTACAACTAAGGGGGTGTGTAAGTGAGGCGTCTGTCTCTGATCGACGATCACGTTGATCGAGTCGTTGATGGACAAGCAGGGGCGACAAAGTAAGGTGGGTGGGGTCACAGATGGGTCATACAACCTATACTAAACAGTTTATCATAGGCAGGTAAAATAGCAATGAACAGGTTACAACAGCAGCTATGCATCAGAATAGGAGCAACATTAACAGTAGCGAAATCTATGCAAGCAGGAGAATAGAATGGGCGATATCTGGAATGCTCAAGGGGGGGGGGCTTGCCTGGTTGCTCTGGCAAGAGAGGGAGGTCGTCAACGGGCTGCTCGTCAGTAGCGTAGTCGTACTCGACAGCAGCGACGTCGTCTCGGCGTCTATCGAGGAGAAGGAGGGGAGAGAAACATAAATTCACGGCAATAATGCAAACAATATGTATGACTGCCTAAATGTATATGCCGGGGTGTTCTACTACTGCCTAACTAAACGATTTAGTTAATTTAGGAATTTATTTGGATTTATTTAATTAAGTTGGCACTATTCATTTACTGAAATCGGTCTAAAAGTTCAATGTTCTTATAGCTGCGGGCGTCTGACGGGAATACGGAGGGCGTATCCGGGCTCGTATCGTCGTTCTGAGCAAGTTTCATGTAAAAATATTTTCATCGGAGATACGGTTTAAAGATATGATTTTCTAAAGTTTTTATTAATTTCTGAAATTTAATTAATTATTTAATTCAACATTATCCGAAACAGTGATTGATGACGTCAGCATGACATCATGCTACGTCAGCAGCCACCTACAGGGTGGGTCCCACCTTCATAGGCTGTTAGGTTATTAGGTTTAATTAATTTAATTACTGATTAATTAACCTAATTAGTTAATTAGATTAACCTAATCAGGATTAATTACTAATTAATTAACTAATTAATTATTTTATTATTTCTATTTTTATTTTCATTTCTTTTAAATCGTTTTTAGGGGGTGGGCCCCATTTTTCAGCGTCACAGGGGTTTGGGCCCCCTGGGCAGTGGCCCAGGGGGGGTCTTAACGGGTCGGGGCGACGGGCGCACCCGAACGGGCGCTGGCCGCGGGGTGCACACCGACGGGGCCGCCATCAGCGGGCCGTCCCCCGCCAAGCGGCGGGGCGGGGCCGTGGCGATGCGGGCGGCCACCGTGGGGAACGCCGGGGCCGTGGAGGGTACTGCCGGAGCGGCGTTGGGCGCGCGGGCGTCGCTGCGAAGCGACGCTCGCCGACGGCAGCTGGCCGGCGTCTCGCACGCGCGGAGCACAGCGAGCGCGGGCGTGCGGCGGCACGGGGGGCGGGTCGCGGCGCGAGGGCGGGAGCAGAGAGGGGGAGGAGGGCCCGAGGCCTCACCTGGATCCGTAGGGAGCGGGGCACGGGGTCGGGGGTGGTCGACGGGGACGACGCGATGGGGAGCAGGCCGCGGGGACGCCCCTCCGGCGGCGAGGTCGTCGCGGCTTCGGGCGACGGGATCGGGGGTTTGCCCCGATCCGATCCCAGTCGAGGGAGGGGGCGACGAGCGCCAGGCGGCTGGTCGGGGAAGAGGAGAGGACGGGGGTGGCGACGTGTGTGTGGCGGCGGCGTCGGCGCTGGCCGATCGGCGCGGGACGGGGCGGCGTCGGCGAGCGGCGTCGGGGATCCCATCCAGATGGGGGGAGGAAACAGGAGGATCGGGGGAGTGGCACCGGTGGGGTTAGGTTTTGGGTCTCCTGGGGGAGGCCATATAAGAGGGGGGGGGCGCAGGCGGGCCGGCCGGCTGGGCTTCGCCGTTGGGCCGGGGGGGGGGGGGTGTTGCTCTTTTTTTTCCCTTTTCTGTTTCTTTTTCCTTTTCTTTATTCTCTTTTCTCTACTGTTAAATGTTTAGGCCCCAAACGGTTTTTGTAAAAAGTGTGACCTATTTCATAAATACCAGTGCATTATTCCCTAACACCTAAAATTAGTTTGGGCAAAACATAATTCCATATTTATTTCAGATTTAATAAATGGTTACTAAATATTATCTTTATCCACTGTTTGAGGTTGTTCGAGTCACTTATCCAATTCCAATGATGTTGGTTTCAATTTTAGAATAGCCTCTGGAATATTTGTTATTTATCTGACATTTTAGCTCCTATGTTGGTCAACTTTTATATTCCACTTTCATTTAAATTTGAATTTGACTTAGGAGTTGAAATGCAATATGATGCTAATGATGATTATGCACTGTTGATCATGCTAACATGTCATTATCAAAAGTGATTACTGTTGCTAATCACCGGGGGTGTTACACTAAGCTTGGGGATGCCCCATGGCACCCCAAGGCAATATTCAAGGAGAAACAAGCAACTGAGCTTGGGGATGCCCCGAGTGGCATCCCCTCTTTCTTCTAACGACCATCGGTATTTTACTTGGAGCTATACTTTTATTCATCAGATATCATGAATTTTGCTTGGAGCGTCTTGTATTATATGAGTCTTTGATTTTTTTGATTTTTAGTTTGTCACAAGTATCCTTGCTGGACACACCTATTTGAGAGAGCCAAAATTATGCTATGATTTGTTAAAATTGCTCTATATGCTTCACTTAAAGTTTTTGAGCAATGGAATTGCTCTAGTGCTTCAATTATATCTTTTTGAGCACGGTATGCTTTAATTTTTTTGAAGAAATGCTCTCATGCTTCACTTAGATTTGTTTGAGAGTTAGTAAATTTTTTAAGAAATTCTCTCATGCTTCACTTATATTATTTTGAGAGATGAAACTTTTATGCTCGTGTTCTTTACTTAAATTTGTTTGAGCTTGCCAAAAGAAATAGCAATATATGAAATTAGTCCCAAAGTGATAGATATTCAAGAGGGATATAATAAAAAATTCATGAAGATCATTGGACAAAATAAACTTGATTCTTTGTAATAGTTTTGAGATATGATGATAGTGATATGTGAGTCATGTTGGTGAGTAATTGTGATTTAGTAAGAATATTGGTGTTAAGGTTTGTGATTCCCTATGCAAGCATGAAAGTCAATAGTTATGCAATGAAATTACATCCTACTTGTGGTGCATTATTCGGTGTCAGTTATGCTTAATGCTCGCTTATGAGATTTTTCGTTTCTTGGTTGGATGCTTCTCAATCTTTTTGCTAGCCTTCACTTGTACTAAGTAGAAATACTACTTGCGCACCCAAAATCCTTAAACCCAGTTTTGCCATATGAGTCCACTATACCTACCTATATGCAGTATTCCCGTGCCATTCTAAGAAATTTGTATGTGTCATATCTAATAGTGTTGCTTGGTTGTCCTACTGGTTAGATAACCTTGGTTTCATAACCGAGGGAAATACCTACCGTAGCTATGCTGCATCATCCCTTCCTCTTCGGGGAAATACTGACGCGGACACGAGCCATCAGGACTCACGCAATTGTTACCCTTTGTGGGTTCAAGTCTCCATCAACGTGGACGTACTATAGCACCACCTATCGGAACCATGCCAAAAATACTCCGTGTCTCCCTTGCGTTTGCACACTTCAATCCCTTCCCTTTACATTCTTGCACTTGCATGCCTTACTCTTTCTGCTACTCATACTCTTGCTATTCTAGGGTAAAATGTATTGTGTGTACTTTAACATGTGCTAAACTCAACCTTAAGTTGGAGAAACTAAAAACTACCACTTTTATTTGTTAAGGGTCTAATCACCCCCCCTCTAGACCCCTCTTATCGATCCTTTTAATTGGTATCAGAGCATTGGTCTCCATTGCTTTGGTTTAATCACAATTGGGGGAAGACGGATGAGTCTATGTTCGGGAGTATTAGACATAGAGTGCCTATTCTTGATGGGGAGTTTTATGGTTCTTGGAAAAATAAGATGCTTGAGATTTTCAATGAATATAATTTGAGCAAGTATATTCTTAGCCCTTATGTGCCCCCCAATGAGTATCTTGACATGGTTCGCAATCTTAGGACTATTGATCTTATCATTAGAGGATTACCTAGAAATGTGATTGTTTGCTTGCAAAACTTTGAATGCGCATACACTATATGGAACTATCTTGAGGAAATATTTCCAAATTATTCTTTGAAAAATCTGAATGAAATTCTTAAAAAGTCCATTGCTTTTCATAATATGAAGCCTAGTGATCCCAACTTTGATGAATGCTTTTTTGAGCTCCGTGACCTTATGCGTGCCAAGGGTGATGTTGGAACCATTACTAGCATTATCACAGAAACCATTAGAATTCACAAACTTGCACATTGTCATGGTCATAAATCTAATGAATCACTTGATTTAGGTGATGATCACACGCATGACGATGATGATGATGTTGAGCATGGTTATTATGATGAAGACTAAGAACTTGAAATCGAATGTGAGAAGACTATGAGGAATCTTAGTCTCATGGCTAATCTTCGTGACTATATGGCTGGAGGAAAAGAGTGGATTCTTGATAGTGGATGTACCGGTCACATGACCGGAGATAAAGACATGTTCCGTGAGCTAGCCAAAAATGATGGTCCACGCAAGTATGTAACTTTTGGAGACAACTCCAAGGGTAAGGTACTTGGCCTTGGTAAGGTGGCCATATCCAATGATAGCTCTATCCAAAATTTTATGCTCGTTGAATCTCTTGGCTACAATCTTCTTTCCATATCTAGACTAGCCGATTTTGGTTTCAATGTTCTATTTACCAAAGTAGATTGCCAAGTGTTTCGTCGAGATAATCATAATATGTTCTTTACCGGTATTCGTAGAGGCGATCTATACATTTTTGATTTCACTAAAAGAGCCCAACCTCGTACCTGTTTAATTGCAAAATCTTCTAAAGGTTGGTTATGACATAGAAGGTTAGGACATGTTGGCATGCGAAATCTTGATAAACTTGTTAAAGGTGATCATATCCTTGGTGTTAAAGATGTGATATTTGACAAGGATAGACTTTGTAGTGCTTGCCAAGCAGGAAAACAAGTTGGAGGAAGTCATCCCGTGAAGAACATCATGACCATGAGAAGACCACTTGAGGTACTTCACATGGATCTCTTTGGTCCCTATGCTTATAAGAGCCTTGGTGGTAATTCTTTCGGTTTGGTCATTGTTGATGATTTTTCTAGATTTACGTGGGTGTTCTTTCTTGATGACAAATCAAAGGTTCAAAAGATCTTCAAGAACTTCACCAAGAAGGCCCATAATCAATTTGAAGTGAAGATCAACAAGGTTTGAAGCGATAATGGAACGGAGTTGAAGAACGCTAAGGTGGATACCTTTCTTGATGAAGAAGGCATTTCACATATGTTCTCGGCTACGTACACACCTCAACAAAATGGAGTTGTTGAGAGGAAGAACATGACTATTATTGGGATGGTGAGAACGATTCTTGATGAATACAAGACGCCAAGACACTTTTGGGCGGAAGCGGTTGAACCAGCTTGTCATGCTACAAATCGACTATATCTTCACAAGCTTCTTGGTAAAACGGCATACGAGCTACTCACCGGTAACAAACCCCAAGTTGGATGCTTTAGAGTATTTGGCGCAAAGTGCTACATTCTTGATAAGCATCGTCATTCAAAATTTTCTCCTAAATCTCATCAAGGTTTTCTACTCGGTTATGGCTCAAACTCTCACACTTACCGTGTCTACAACAATTTCACCCTAAAGGTTGAAGAGATGATAGATGTGAAGTTTGATGAATCTAATGGCTCGCAAGTAGAGCAATTTTCAATTGATGTAGGAGACAAAGACCCTTCGAAAGCAATTCAAGATTTGTCTATTTGCAAAATTCGTCCAATGGACGTGAAGGAGAGTACTTTGTCCATTCAAGTGGAAGCTTCTACTTCATCAAGGTGAACCACAAGTTAAAATGGAGGCATCCACAAGTGGAACACTTCAAGACGAAGGAAATGAGGAAGTACAACAAGATGACCCGCCTCGACCTCCTTCTCCACCTCCAAAAGCGAACGACAACGCCACCAACAATGAAGAAGAAGAAGATGACGATGAGGACGTTCCACCACAACCGAAGCAAAAGCTCTCATGAGTTAGAGCAAGAGTCTCAAAGAATCATCCCCTTGAACGAATCCTCGACAACATCAACACCGGGAGAATCACTCGCTCTCGTTTGGCTAACTTTTGTAAACATTACTCATTCATTTCTAGCATTGAACCTATGAAGGTAGAAGAAGCCCTTGAGGACTCGGATTGGATAAATGCTATGCACGAAGAGCTACACAACTTTGAACGAAACCAAGTGTGGACATTGGTTGAGAAGCCCAACGATGATCAAAACATCATTGGAACAAAGTGGGTGTTTCGGAATAAGAAAGATGAGGATGGACAAGTTGTACGCAACAAGGCCCGTGTCGTTGCTCAAGGCTACACTCAAGTTGAAGGTATGGACTATGGTGAGACATATGCCTCTGTTGCTTAACTTGAGTCCATTCGCATTTTACTTGCTTATGCCAATCACCATGATATCCCCTTATACCAAATGGATATTAAAAGTGCTTTTCTAAATGGTGAAATTGAGGAGGAAGTTTATGTTAAACAACCTCCCGGCTTTGTTAATCCCAAGAAACCTAATCATGTCTACAAACTTCACAAAGCTCTTTATGGTATTAAACAAGCCCCTAGAGCTTGGTATAAATGCTTGACTAAGTTTCTTATTGGAAAAGGCTTTGAAATTGGGAAAATTTATTCTACTCTTTTTACTAAAAGGGCTAATGGAGAATTATTTGTGTGCTAAATCTATGTTGAGGATATCATATTCGGTTCTACTAACCCTCATTTTAGTGAAAAGTTTGGAAGGTTGATGTCGGAGAAGTTTGAGATGTGTATGATGAGTGAACTCAAAATTTTCCTTGGTTTACAAATCAAACAAACTAAGGAAGGTACCTTTGTCTCACAAACAAAGTATACCAAGGATCTTTTCAAGAAGTTCTGTTGGGGAACGTTGCATGGAAAACAAAAAAAATTCTACGCACACGCAAGATCTATCCATGGAGATGCATAGCTACGAGAGGGGAGAGTGTGTCTACGTACCCTTGTAGACCGTTAAGCGGAAGCGTTTATCAACGTGGTTGATGTAGTCGTACACCTTCACGATCCGCCCGATCAAGTACCGAACGTCCATCACCTCTGCGTTCAGCACACGTTCAGCTCGATGACGTCCTCGCCTTCTTGATCTAGCAAGACGGGCAAAGTAGTAGATGAGTTCCGGCAGCACGATGATGTGCTAACGGTGGTGATGCAACTATCTCTGCAGGGCTTCGCCGAGCACTACGAAAATATGACCGAGGATGAACTAGAGGTAGAGGGGCACCGCACACGGCTAGGGAATCGTGGTGTGTGTTGCCCCTCTCCCTCCACACACACACACACACACACACACATATATATATATATAGGTGGAGGGGGGAGAGGAGGCAGCCCTAGGGCACCCCCAAGTGGCCGGCGGCTGCCCTAGAGGCCTGCCTAGCCGCCCCCTTCCATATTTGAACATGGGTGGAAGGAAAGGGGGGCTGGCTGCCTTAGGGTGCCTCCCCCTTCCTTCCCTCCCTCCTTGGTGCATGAGCAGGGGGTGGAGGGGTGCGCCAGCTCCCTTGTGGACTATTATGCTCCCCCCTTTGGCCCATAAGGCCCACTACTTACCAGTGGCCTCCCGGAACCCCTTCCGGCACTCCGATAATTACCCGATTCTTTCCGAAACCTTTCCGGTGACCAAATATCATCGTCCTATATATATAAATATTTACCTCCAGACCATTTCGGAGCTCCTCGTCATGTCCGTGATCTCATCCGGGACTCCAAACAACATTCGGTCATCAAATCACATAACTCATATAATACTATATCGTCAACGAACGTTAAGCGTGCGGACCCTACGGGTTCGAGAATGATGTAGACATGACCGAGACACCTCTCTGGTCAATTACCAATTTCAAGCTTCTTGTGATGTGTATTACCGAGAGGGGCCAGAGATACCTCTCCGATACATGGAGTGACAAATCCCAATCTCGATCCATGCCAATTCAACAGACACCTTCGGAGATACCTGTAGAGCATCTTTATGATCACCCAGTTACGTTGTGACATTTAATAGCACACAAGGTATTCCTCTGGTATCTGGGAGTTTCATGATCTCATGGTCGAAGGAATATGTATTTGACATTAAGAAAGCAGTAGCAATAAACTGAACGATCATATGCTAAGCTAACGGATGGGTCTTGTCCATCACATCATTCTCCTAATGATGTGATCTCGTTATCAAGTGACAAGACATGTCCATGGTTAGGAAACCTTAACCATCTTTGATCAACGAGCTAGTCTAGTAGAGGCCCACATTTGTTTATGTATCCACACATGTATTTAAGTTCCCGATTAATACAATTCTAGCATGAATAATAAACCTTTATCATGAATAAGGAAATATAATAATAACAACTTTATTATTGCCTCTAGGGCATATTTCCATCAGTCTCCCACTTGCACTAGAGTCAATAATCTAGATTACATAGTAATGAATCTAACACCCATGGAGTCTTGGTGCTGATCATGTTTTGCCCGCGGAAGAGGTTCAGTCAACGGGTCTGCTACATTCAGATCCGTATGTATTTTGCAAATTTCTATGTATCCATCCTTGACCTTTTCACGAATGGAGTTGAAGCGTCTCTTGATGTGTATGGTTCTTTTGTGAAACCTGGATTCCTTCGCTAAGGCAATTGCTCTAGTGTTGTCACAAAAGATTTTCATTGGACCCGATGCACTGGATATTACACCCAGATCGGATATGAACTCCTTGATCCAGACTCCTTCATGCGCTGCTTCCAAAGCAGCTATGTACTCCGCTTCACACGTAGATCCCGCCACGACGCTCTGCTTGGAACTACACCAACTGACAGCTCCACCATTCAATATAAATACGTATCCGCTTTGTGACTTAGAGTCATTCGGATCTATGTTGAAGCTAGCATCGACGTAACCTTTTACGATGAGCTCTTCATCACCTCCATAAACGAGAAACATATCCTTGGTCCTTTTCAGGTACTTCGGGATGTTCTTGACCGCTGTCCAGTGATCCACTTCTAGATTACTTTGGTACCTCCCTGCCAAACTTATGCCAAGGCACACATTAGGTCTGGTACACAGCATGGCATACATAATTGAACCTATGGCTAAGGCATAGGGAATGACTTTCATTTTGTCTCTATCTTCTACTGTGGTCGGACTTTGAGTCTGACTCAATTTCACACCTTGCAACACAGGTAAGAACCCTTTCTTTGACTGGTCCATTTTGAACTTCTTCAGAACTTTGTCAAGGTACGTGCTTTGTGAAAATCCTATTAAGCGTCTCGATCTATCCCTATAGATCTTAATGCCCAATATATAAGCAGCTTCACCGAGGTCTTTCATTGAAAAATTCTTATTCAAGTATCCTTTTATGCTATCCAGAAATTCTATATCATTTCCAATCAGCAATATGTCATCCACATATAATATCAGAAATGCTGCAGAGCTCCCACTCACTTTCTTGTAAATACAGGCTTCACCATAAGTCTGTATAAAACCATATGCTTTGATCACATCATCAAAGCATATATTCCAACTCCGGGATGCTTGCACCAGTCCATAGATGGATCGCTAGAGCTTGCACACTTTGTTAGCACCTTTAGGATTGACAAAACCTTCTGGTTGCATCATATACAACTCTTCTTTAAGAAATCCATTAAGGAATGCAGTTTTGAGATCCATTTGCCAGATTTCATAATTATAAAATGCGGCAATTGCTAACATGATTCGGACAGACTTAAGCATCGCTACGGATGAGAAAGTCTCATCGTAGTCAACCCCTTGAACTTGTCAAAAACCTTTTGCGACAAGTCGAGCTTTGTAGACAGTGACATTACCATCAGCGTCCATCTTCTTCTTGAAGATCCATTTATTCTCAATGGCTTGCCGATCATCGGGCAAGTCCACCAAACTCCATACTTTGTTCTCATACATGGATCCTATATCAGCTTTCATGGCCTCAAGCCATTTATTGGAATCTGGGCTCATCATAGCTTCTTCATAGTTCATAGGTTCGCCGTTGCCTAACAACATGACTTCCAGGACAGGATTACCGTACCACTCTAGTGCGGAACGTGTTCTGGTCGACCTACGAGGTTCAATGGTAACTTGATCTGAAGTTTCATGATCATCATCATTAGCTTCCTCTCTAGTTGGTGTAGGCATCATGGGAATGGTTTGCTCTGATGTGCTACTTTCCAATTCGAGAGAAGTTACAATTACCTCATCAAGTTATACTTTCCTCCCACTCACTTCTTTCGAGAGAAACTCCTTCTCTAGAAAGGACTCATTCTTGGCAACAAAGATCTTGCCTTCGGATCTATGGTAGAAGGTGTACCCAATAGTTTTCTTACGGTATCCCATGAAGACGCACTTCTCTGATTTGGGTTCGAGCTTATCAGGCTGAAGCCTTTTGACATAAGTGTCGCATCCCCAAACTTTAAGAAACGACATCTTAAGTTTCTTGCCAAACCATAGTTCATATGGTGTCATCTCAACGGATTAAGATGGTGCCCTATTTAACGTGAATGCGGCTATCTCTAATGCATAACCCCAAAATGATAAAGGCAAATCGGTAAGAGACATCATAGAACGCACCATATCTAATAAAGTACGGTTACGACCTTTGGACACACCATTACACTGTGGTGTTCCAGGTGGCGTGAGTTGTGAAATAATTCCACATTGTTTTAAATGAAGGCCAAACTCGTAACTCAAATATTCACCTCCACGATCTCCATGATCAGATCGTAGGAACTTTATTTTCTTGTTACGATGATTCTCTACTTCACTCTGAAATTCTTTAAACTTTTCAAATGTTTCAGATTTGTGTTTCATTAAGTAGATATACCCATACCTACTCAAATCATCTGTAAAGCTTAGAAAATAACAATACCCGCCGCGTGCCTCAATACTCATCGGACCGCATACATCGGTATGTATTATTTCCAATAAGTCATTAGCTCGCTCCATTGTTCCAGAGAATGGAGTTTTAGTCATCTTGCCCATGAGGCATGGTTCGCAAGTATCAAATGATTCATAATCAAGTGATTCCAAAAGTCCATCCGCATGGAGTTTCTTCATGCGCTTTATACCAATATGACCTAAACGGCAGTGCCACAAGTATGTTGCACTATCATTATCAACTTTGCATCTTTTGGCATCAATATTGTGAATATGTCTATCACTATGATCGAGATTCAACAAGAATAGACCGTTCATCAAAGGTGCATGACCATAAAAGATATTACTCATATAAATAGAACAACCATTATTCTCTAACTTAAATGAATAACTGTCTCACAATAAACAAGATCCAGATATAATGTTCATGCTCAATGCTGGCACCAAATAACAATTATTGAGGTCTAAAACTAATCCCGAAGGTAGATGTAGAGGTAGCATGCCGATGGTGATCACATCGACCTTGGAACCATTCCCGACGCGCATCGTCACCTCATCCTTAGCAAATCTTTGTTTATTCCGTAGCTCCTGTTTTGAGTTACAAATATGAGCAACCGAACCAGTATCAAATACCCAGGCGCTACTATGAGCATCAGTATGGAACACATCAATAACATGTATATCAAATATACCTTTGTTCACTTTGCCATCCTTCTTATCCGCCAAGTATTTGGGGCAGTTCCGCTTCCAGTGACCATTCCCATTGCAGTAGAAGCACTCAGTTTCAGGCTTGGGTCCAGCTTTGGGTTTCTGCATGGGAGCGGCAACTTGCTTGTCATTCTTTTTAAGTTCCCTTTCTTTCCCTTGCCCTTTTTCTTGAAACTAGTGGTCTTGTTAACCATCAACACTTGATGCTCCTTCTTGATTTCTACCTTCGCGGCCTTAAGCATTGCGAAGAGCTCGGGAATCATTTTTGTCATCCCTTGCATATTATAGTTCATCATGAAGCATTTGTAGCTTGGTGGCAATGACTGAAGAACTCTGTCAATAACACTCTCAACTGGAAGATCAATTCCCAGCTGAGTCAAGTGGTTATGATACCCAGACATTTTGAGTATGTGTTCACTGACAGAACTATTCTCCTCCTTCTTGCAGCTATAGAACTTGTTGGAGACTTCATATCTCTCAACCCGGGCATTAGCTTGAAATATCAACTTCAGCTCTTGGAACATCTCATATGCTCCGTGGCGTTCAAAACATCTTTGAAGTCCCGGTTCTAAGCCGTAAAGCATGTCACACTAAACTATTGAGTAATCATTAGATCGAGCCTGCCAGACGTTCATAACAACTACAGTAGCTCCTACAGCAGGTATGTCACCTAGCGGTGCATCAAGGACATAATTCTTCTGTGCAGCAATGAGGATAATCCTCAAGTTACGGATCCAGTCTGTGTAGTTGGTACCATGATCTTTCAACTTAGCTTTCTCTAGGAACGCATTAAAAATCAGGGGAACGGTAGCACGGGCCATTGATCTACAACATAGATATGCAAAAACTATTAAGACTAAGTTCATGATAAATTAAGTTCAATTAATCAAATTACAAATGAACTCCCACTTAAATTAACATCCCTCAAGTTATCTAAGTGATACATGATCCAAATCAACTAACCCATGTCCGATCATCACGTGAGATGGGGTAGTCATCAATGGTGAACATCTCTATGTTGATCATATCTACTATATGACTCACGTTCGACCTTTCGGTCTCCAGTGTTCCGAGACCATGTTTGTACATGCTAGGCTCGTCAAGTTTAACCCAAGTATTCTGCTTGTGCAAAACTGGCTTACACCCATTGTATGTGAACATAGAGTCTATCACACCCGATCATCACGAGGTGCTTCAAAACGACAAACTTTAGCAACGGTGCATACTCAGGGAGAACACTTTTATATTGAAATTTAGTGAAGGGATCATCTTATAATGCTACCATCGTTCTAAGCAAAATAAGATGCATAAAGGATAAAATCACATGCAACCAAAAATATGTGACATGATATGGCCATCATCATCTTGTGCTTTTGATCTCCATCTCCAAAGCATCGGCATGATCTCCATCGTCACCGGCACGACACCTTGATCTCCATCGTTGCGTCGGGGTCGTCTCGCCAACTATTGCTTCTACAACTATTGCGAACGCATAACGTTAAAGTAAAGCAATTACATGGAGCTTGCATTTCATACAATAATTAAGAGACAACCCTAAGGCTCCCGCCGGTTGTCGATATTACAAAAATTGATCATCTCATACAACAACGTATATCACATCACGTCTTGATCATATCACATCACAACATACCCTGCAAAAACAAGTTAGACGTCCTCTACTTTGTTGTTGCAAGTTTTATGTGGCTGCTAAGGGCAACTAGCAAGAACCGTTCTTACTTACGCAAAACCACAACGTTGATTATCAAGTTTGCTGTTTTAACCTTCTTCAAGGACCAGCCATAGTCAAATTCGATTCAACTAAAGTAGGAGAAACAGACACCCGCCAGCCACCTTTATGCAAAACAAGTTGCATGTCAGTCGGTGGAACCGGTCTCATGTGCGTGGACATGTAAGGTTGGTCCGGGCCGCTTCATCCCACAATACCACTGAATCAAAATAAGACGTTGGTGGTAAGCAGTATGACCATCACCGCCCACAACTTCTTTGTGTTCTACTCGTGCATATCATCTACGCATAGATCTGGCTCATGATGCCACTGTTGGGGAACGTTGCATGGAAAACAAAAAAAATTCTATGCACACGCAAGATCTATCCATGGAGATGCATAGCTACGATAGGGGAGAGTGTGTCTATGTACCCTCGTAGACCGTTAAGTGGAAGCATTTATCAACGTGGTTGATGTAGTCGTACACCTTCACGGTCCGCCCGATCAAGTACCAAACGTACGGCACCTCCGCGTTCAGCACACGTTCATCTCGATGACGTCGTCGCCTTCTTGATCCAGCAAGACGGGCGAAGTAGTAGATGAGTTCTGGTAGCATGACGGCATGGTGATGGTGGTAATGCAACTATCTCCGCAGGGCTTCGCCGGGCACTACAAAAATATGACCGCGGATGAACTAGAGGGAGAGGGGCGCCGCACACGGCTAGGGAATCGTGGTGTGTGTTGCCCCTCTCCCTCCACACATATATATATAGGTGGAGGGGGAGACGAGGCAGCCCTAGGGCTCCCCCAAGTGGCCGGCGGCTGCCCTAGAGGCCTTCCTAGCCCCCCTTCCATATTTGAACATGGGGGGAAGGAAAGGGGGGCTAGCTGCCTTAGGGTGCTTCCTCCTTCCTTCCCTCCCTCCGTGGTGCGTGGGCAGGGGGTGGAGGGGTGCGCCAACCCCCTTGTGGGCTGGTGTGCTCCCCCCTTTGGCCCATAAGGCCCACTACTTACTGGTGGCCTCCCGGAACCCCTTCCGGCACTCCGATAAATACCCAATTCTTTCCGAAACCTTTCCGATGACCAAATATCATCATCCTATATATCAATCTTTACCTCTGGACCATTCTGGAGCTCCTCGTAATGTCTGTGATCTCATCCGCCACTCCGAATAACATTTGGTCATCAACTCACATAACTCATATAATACTATATCGTCAACGAACGTTAAGCGTGCGGACCCTACGGGTTCGAGAATGATGTAGACATGGCCGAGACACCTCTCTAGTCAATAACGAATAGCGGGACCTGGATGCCCATATTGGTTCCTACACATTCTACGAAGATCTTTATTGGTCGAACCTTTATGACAACATACGTAATTCCCTTTGTCTGTCGGTATGTTACTTGCCCGAGATTCGATCGTCGATATCATCATACCTAGTTCAATCTCGTTACCGGCAAGTCTCTTTACTCGTTCCTAATACATCATCTCGTAACTAACTCCTTAGTCACTTTGCTTGCAAGCTTCTTGTGATGTGTATTACCGAGAGGGCCCAGAGATACCTCTCCGATACACGGAGTGACAAATCCCAATCTTGATCCATGCCAATTCAACAGACACCTTCGGAGATACCTGTAGAGCATCTTTATGATCACCCAGTTATGTTGTGATGTTTGATAGCACACAAGGTATTCCTCCGGTATCCGAGAGTTGCATGATCTCATGGTCGAAGGAATATGTATTTGACATTAAGAAAGCAGTAGCAATAAACTGAACGATCATAAGCTAAGCTAACGGATGGGTCTTGTCCATCACATCATTCTCCTAATGATGTGATCTCGTTATCAAGTGACAACACATGTCCATGGTTAGGAAACCTTAACCATCTTTGATCAATGAGCTAGTCTAGTAGAAGCTCACTAGGGACACGATATTTGTTTATGTGTCCACACATGTATTTAAGTTTTCGATCACTACAATTCTAGCATGAATAATAAACCTTTATCATGAATAAGGAAATATAATAATAACAATTTTATTATTGCCTCTAGGGCATATTTCCATCAAGTTCAACATGCAAGAAAGCAAAGGTATGAAAACACCCATGCCTAATAGTGGACATCTTGACTTGACTAAGGATGGCAGCCCGGTTGACCAAAAGGTTTACCGATCTATGATTGGCTCATTACTATATCTTTGTGCCTCCCATCCTGATATTATGCTAAGTGTGTGCATGTGTGCAAGGTATCAAGCGGCTCTGAAAGAATGCCATATTAAGGTCGTGAAAAGGATAGTGAGATATTTGATTCATACACCAAACTTTGGCATTTGCAATTGGTACCCTAAGAGGTCATATTTTTTGATCTTGTTGGCTATTCCGACTCGGACTATGCCAGTGACAAGGTTGATAGGAAGTCCACTTTGGGTACATGTCAATTTCTTGGTAGATCGGTTGTCTCTTGGTCCTCCAAGAAACAAAACTCGGTATCATTATCCACCGCCGAAGCGGAATACATTACCGCGGGATCATGTTGTGCTCAATTACTTCGGATGACCCAAACTCTCAAGGATTATGGGATACATGTGAGACATGTTCCATTACTTTGTGACAACGAGAGTGCTGTTAAGATTGCACACAATCCCGTGCAACATTCTTGAACTCAGCATATTGAAGTTCGTCACCATTTCATTCATGATCATGTTGCTAAAGGAGATATCAATCTTAAGCATGTTCGTACCGACAAGCAATTGGGGGATATCTTCACCAAACATATTGATGAGAAGATATTTTGTCGCTTGAGGAGTGAATTGAACATCATTGATGCCTCAAATTTGGAGTAGAGACTCCTTTGGATACATGCAAGGCATGAGCCTATGTGACTAATCCTTGATATTTCTCTTATGATGATAATCATTTATCTTGGATATATTTGCACCCTTGCATTCTATCTAACCCTTGTAGGTACTTGGATGAGCCTCAATCTATGAGATTGCAAATCACTTACATCTTGAGTGATTTCTACATCACAAAGTATCTATGCTTTGGTTGTTGAAATCAAGGAAGCATGAACACATTCAACATATCCTTTGACAATTTCTTATGATGAATTTCACTCTTGTCAATTTGGATACATAAGTGTTATTTCTTGCAAGACTAACCCATGTAGGAAGATGAGCTTCAAATTCATAGGGATGCTCCCAACTCTTAATGAACCACATCAACATTAAGCATCCACCAAAAGTTCAACTACATGATGAAGATCAACACCACAACCCAAGGTATGTATTTTCCATCTTAGAGAAGCTTTGCTGCAAGCCATGAGTTAAAGCAACTCAACAAGAAGTGAACACATTAAGATGCTTAAATGAAAAATGGCAACCCCATTTTGAGCTTAACGATGAGTATGACCTATGATCAAGTGATCTCACTTGACTCCTAAGTCAATATACCCTAACATAGGTGACTACGTCGCCGACCACCTCTAGATAAAGTTCTCTAGTGTTCTTTGTTGTTTGTTGCATTTCTCTTGCATTTCTTCTAACTTCATCTAGATTCTTTTTAATTTCTATGATCTTTTTGTCTAAGTTAAATTCATTGCATTTTCTATCAAAATTCCTTGAAAATCTTTGTGACATTTCAATTGCAAGTGAGCTGAGTGACAAAATCCTTCCTCTACATTGAACTCGGTTCCACCGATCCAAGCCCATCGGCCAGACTGAAGCACAAGTTCTACTTGGACACAGTTCATCAGTTCCACCCAAACGGACTAACTCGGTCTCACCGATGTGCTCTGTCTGTGACTGCTTTATCTCGGAGTCACCGATTGACATAAATCGGCGCCATCGATTTCACTGATGAGAAAACTTTTTGCCAACTTATATTGATTATTCTCTTTCAGCTCCACTCAATGATTCTTTCCCTCTACCTGCATCTTAAGCTGTCTGCTCAAATGTGTCTCTCCAGGACCACACTCACCTGACTCATATCCATGAAAACTACCCTTCTTGGAAATTGATGTCAAAGGGGAAGAGAGAGCTTCACTTCAAGATTTGATGTATGTTGCCATCAATTACCAAAAAGGGGGAGATTGAAAGCACAAGTGCTCCCTTGGTGGTTTTGGTAACTAATGTCAACATATCTTTTGTTGGACTAATAGTTTTATCTAGTATATTTATGATAAGTTCAACAGTGGCGTGGCAAGGACAAGAGGATGTGGAACCCCCCTCAAAATGCTAAGGAAATGGATTGGCAAAAAGCTCAAGACTCTTCATTTTTGTTTAAGTGACCCAAGATCACATTGAGTCCATAGGAAAGCCAATACTATTAAAAGGGGATGAGGTGTTGCTTAATGATCTTGTTGCTCAAGTTCTTAGTGATATTGCTCCAAAACCCTCAGCCACTTTCTCTATCCAAATATGTCCAAACCCTAAATTCCAACTCGGCCCAACCAATATTTCGTATCCGAAGCCACCAAGTTCATCTGGACATAGCCACTGCCAAAATCCTAACAATTCGGATCCACCGATATGGATCTCGGTCCCACCGAGATGGCCTTGCCAGCTCTCTATTGTTTGTTGCAATTATTTCGGTCTCATCGAGAATTGCAATCGATCTCACTGAGATGGCTTGACTTATTCTCTGTTGCCTTATTGCTTCACTTCGGTCCCACTGAGATGATGTAATCGGTGCCACCGAGTTGAGGTTTTCCCTAAGCCCTTGCACGTCGGTCCCTCCGAGTTGTTTCCGTCGGTCCCACCGAGATTCCTAATGTTCATATTTTTACACAGATCGGTGCCATCAAGTTTTGGGTCAAAAGTGTGTAACGGTTGGATTTTGTGTGGAGGCTATATATACCCCTCCACCCATTCTTCCTCATTGAGGAGAGCCATCAGAACGTGCCTACACTTTCACCATTCATTTTCTGAGAGAGAACCGCCTACTCATGTGTTGAGATCAAGAGATTCCATTCCTACCATTTGAATCTTGATTTCTAGCCTTCCCCAAGTTGCTTCCCACCCAAATCCTTCATCCACCATAGCCAAATCTGTGAGAGAGAGTTGAGTGTTGGGGAGACTATCATTTGAAGCACAAGAGCAAGGAGTTCATCATCAACACACCATCTATTACCTTTTGGAGAGTGGTGTCTCCTAGATTGGTTAGGTGTCGCTTGGGAGCCTCCAACATGATGTGGAGTTGAACCAAGAAGTTTTTAAGGGCAAGGAGATCGCCTACTTTGTGAAGATCTACCGAGTGAGGCAAGTTCTTCGTGGACGATAGCCATGGTGGGATAGACAAGGTTGCTTCTTCGTGGACCCTTCGTGGGTGGAGCCCTCCGTGGACTCACGCAACCGTTACCCTTCCTGGGTTGAAGTCTCCATCAATGTGGACGTATGATAGCACCACCTAACGAAACCATGCCAAAAATTCTCCGTGTCTCCCTTGCGTTTGCACACTCCAATCCCATCCATTTACATTCTTGCACTTGCATGCCTTACTCTTTCCGCTGCTCATACTCTTCCTATGCTAGTGTAAAATGTATTGTGTGTACTTTAACATGTGCTAAACTCAACCTTAACTTGAAGAAACTAAAAACTGCGACTTTTATTTGTCAAGGGTCTAATCACCCCCCCCCCCTATAGACGCCTCTTCTCGATCCTTTCTCTATTGTCTTTCTATCCTTCCTCACTAAGCTAATGAAGGGATCATGTTATGCAAACAAGGATCATGTCGTCTCAATCAGACATTTTAGTGGAACTCCATATAATGAACTGTATTCTAGCCAATGCTTTATCTCTGCCGGAAGTTCTTGATAATCTCTCAATATAATCTCACCACTGATAAACAAGAGTGATGTCAACCGTAACAAAAAGATATACTATTGAATGATTCTAGTCAGTGTTTTATCTTCTCTTCTGGAATTACTTGAATAAGCTTCCTTGCTCAGGTTGGTACTGGCCTAAGGCCTTCATCCAGATTAGTGTGTTGTCATCTCTATTTGTATCGTGCTACTGTTTTGCTACTGTCATGAGCAAGTCCTTTATCTTTGCACGTTAAATCTTTGCAACCTATGATACATGGCAATGCTTCGTGTGTTGAGCTAATTGGCACTGATAAAATAAACTAATACCTCTCTTTAAGCAAGGCTACTACATTGCTAACTTTACCCATTAAGATAATGAGGATGCTTCTATTTGTTAGTGTATGTTTCATCAACTACTGCCACTATTACAATATTCTCACTTTCTCAATATATGTGCCAAGAGGGATTCTCAATTTCAGTGGAATTGCACAAAAACTTTGGGCGGTTCATTGCCTCAACTGCTTTCTTCCTTTCCTGTCAGTCGCTTATCTCGGCTTCCAGTCAAAGGATGTACTAATTGATAAGCTTCCTCACACAGGTTGGTACCAGCACCAGCGGTCTTCTTGATTATTTTGCTTTGTCATATCTATTGGTAATTTGGTATTGTGCTACTATTCGCCAATTTCATAAAAGGAGTAACTTGGAGCCTGAACTCGCAGGAATATCCTTACACTGGCTGATTTCAGTAGAACTGCTGCTGCTATGTATTCCAAAGTCCACTCAGATAAGCATCGATGTTGACAAGAAGAAGTGCCAGAGTAGCCCTGGAAAACGCAGTCCACGGTCTTTGGTCCCAACTTACGCTTTTTGGTTATAGACACGTATGCTGGAAGCGAGCTCTATGCCATGGAGTCTAAAGATTCTAGACAAGTTTGGTTGACGCATATATTCATATGGCACTTAACCAGTCTGCACACCAGGGATGCTCCATTTTAGTTGAGTTGCACAAAAACTTTGGGTGGTTCATTTTGTCTACCGCCTCCTTTCATGTCTGCAATGTAGAATTTTGGCGAGCTACAGGACCAAGATGAGCCAGTAAACTAGTTGGATGAAAGTAGTGGCCAAGATGCTCAAACCTCTCGCAGCATCGAGGCCACTATCATGAGGATAAACCTACAAGCAAAGTTCTGGTCTATGCTACCTCTTATGTACTCAAAAGTTTGCTCGGACAAGCATTAATTTTAGCAGGAAGTACCACCGAGTGAACACCACTTACCAATCTGTACCCTAGGTAATTAAAGCGTGTCGATGGATGATGTTGGTTGTGATCTCTCAATCATTTGGATGCGTAAACATGTTGAACTTGTGTATATATGAATCTTTTTGTGAATGTTAGCTATGAATATTGGCTTGTGATCTATCAATCATTTGGATGCATAGACATGCTGAACTATATGAATCTTTTGAGTTGTTAATTGTGAATGTTGGCTATGAATATGAATGTATCCTGTGAACCTGAGTTTGATCAGAATGTTTACCTTTTCTGTTGTACTTGTGTGTGAACTTCTTAGAATGTATTCTGTGGGATTGTGATGTGTGAGTGTCACACGACACTCCTTCATCCCGAGAAGAAGGCACCTACTTGTTAGGGTAGCAATGGCGCATCAGCTCTTTTTTATCTTTTTGCTCAGTCTCCCCCCTCCCCGCTCAATCCCCGCCGTAATGTTTTCGGCCTTTAAAAAACATAGTACTGCATTGTTTTTGGGCCTTGATGAAAAATCAAGTGTTGTTTTCTGTAGGTTGGCCCGCCCAGCAAATGGGTTGCTTGTCCGCCACGGACTAGGAGGCTAAAACTACAAGCTGTACCGTGCAGAGGCAAGTTTTAAAAAAATACGCCATCGAGAGCCATCCACTGGAAAAAAATCGTGTCTAATGTGCTTCTTCAGTCTTCCCTCTGCTTGTTCTCCCGCCGCCCAAACCAACAGCGCAACCGGACTGCCTGCTGCCGCCTAGGGGTCGGCGGAGCTGCCTCGCGTCGTGCTCCCTGCCCCCTCTTAAATCTAGTTCGTTCCATTCCCCAACCGCCAACAAGGGATGAAAGTTTCATTTTCTTCCCTCTTGCGCTGTCGGGGGATTGAGGAAGCGCGGCATCCAATCCACCACCGGTGATGGCTGCCTGCCCAAGTGATTTTTAGCGAAGAAACTGCAAGTTTCAATTTTAGATAAGAAACTGCATGTTTTAGAGGCAGGGCATTTATATCAACGCGCCATTTTCAAACATGGATAATGGCACGTTGGAAATTTTATTCATCATTAATTTTTTCCTTTTCGAAACGGTTCATGGTCGAAAATGGAAATAACAGCAAATTAACATCATGCTGATCAGCATTCATGTATAGCACATCTCCATATGATGCACAGTCAAAAAAGATATGCTATTTTCAAAATGCCTAGACAATGTTGAGTCTGTGAAAAATTGGGTAAACTAGGGACGGAATTTTGGCAAGTGGTGGAGGTGGTGTGTGTAGATGACATGGCGGGACCCACATGTCAGTAATAGGTGAGGCAAAAAAATAAAGATTTTTCAACAATAGCAGGTGGAATCGAACCCAAGCAGTATAGCTTTGGGTGAGAGGGCTGTAGCCACTAGGCTACTACGGTATGTTCGAAATAATGAAGGCGTGATATTACACTACTCTACCGTGTCTTCCCCGGCTTTGGTTCGTTCCTGTTTGAGTCATCTAAAAACGTCCTCCAGCTTTGTGCGTTCGTCACGGCACCACTGTCTGCCGTTGTCAACCTGGTTAACAAACAAGGGGAATCTGGAGAGGCTGACAGTCAGAATCCACTAGGTCCATGGCCGTACACAAGCAAGTGCCTCATTGAAAAAAAAAGCTTCCCCCTATGTTATACTGATGTTGGGGCCCACAGGTTTGCCAACATAGTCAATAAATGAGATAAAGCTCAAACAAAGACTGTCATCGGGGAGTTAGCAGGTATCATTTTTTTCAGAGGGCGAACAAGTATCAGCTGGGTTGTGGCCTGCCGAGTCTAGGTTTTATTTTTTAACATGCGTAGCCCAAGACATGACGACACGGTGGTTTCAACTTATTTTTTTGAGGTCCATCATGTATCTACCGGCCTATGTGCCTCCCAGCCGAGGTTTTATTTTTTCTTAAACATCCGCAACTCAACTTATGTTCATTTTTGAAGAACACGCAGAGCTCTGTTCTATTTTTCTATATATAAGAATAAGAATGCCAGGTCCAACTTACGTTTTCCCTTCTAACTATATTGTATATAATTATATTATTTTTATGTTATTATAAATTATTATTATTATCATATATTTAGTAGATACTTATATATATGTTAAAAAATATCCCACATCTTATTAACTTATATAAATAAATGTTGAACAGAAGTTGGCAAGGAAAATCCTAGTTTTTGTTTTACTCCAATGCAGCAAAAATCCTGGTGATTGCGCAAAAAAGCTTGCTAAGATTTAAGGACCAATGTAATAATAAGGTGCTCATTATCTAATTTTATTTATAATAAAATGCCCAGCCCAGTTTATTTTTTGATAACATTGATCTGTTCAACCCAACATTATATCTAAAACCAGCCCAGCAAATTCGTGTGTTTCGAGAAAGTGCAAATGGGTTGTGATTTCTTAGAAATCTCTACTACTAAAGCAGAATCGGACGTCGTGATGGTTCGACCTCCCTAGCAATACATCCTCCCACCCATGTCCTCCCCTTCATATGCTCCTATTCTCATGTCTATTTTTTCACATGATACCTATCTCTTCGCTTCTACCGACTTCTTTACCACGATCTCTACTTCGTTCTGTCCACCCACGCCCCACGACGCAACCTCCTTTCCACACACGCCACCTCCAGCAAATTCACGCGCAACAGGTTCTCTCTCGCACCCATGCATGGATGGATCGCCCTGTCCCACTGAAGGCGCCGTGCAAAGCGGACACCTTGACTGTCGAGGTAGCGGGGGCGCCACCGAAACTGAGTACAAGCTTCTTGAGGTTATCATCGACGGCAGCCTTCCCTAGAGGCCTGGACTCAGGCGCCTCGGGGACGGCCCAGTCGTGCAGTCTCGCAGGAGGGTGTCGTCAGCGGCAGCCTTCCCTGGACGCGAGCACCTCGGGGATGGCCCAGTCACGTAGTCTCGCAGGACAGTGCGGCAACGGCGTCGGGGGCGCAGGCAGCAGACCGCGCAACAGTCGATCTAGGAAACTACCAACCCCGATCGCAATCGTGTAGCCTCCACAAAGAACTCCTCGTCTCAAGCGTGATGCCTTCATATCCATTGGATGTTTTCCGTGTCTTCATCAACGGGCGCTCCGCCTAGGTTTGTCTCCTAGACATCATCGATCTCGAAGCAGTAGCACAACATGGTTGTCAGATTATGTGGCCGTAGCCATGGGAGTTGCCGTGCCGCCAATGACCTATGCTCTTTGGCCGGAAAGATGTCTATGGAGACATGGGGAGATACCTTGGAGATGCAGTGGCGACTCCATGGAACTAGACACGAACGCGGCAAGGATTGAATTGTGCAACAACTGTAGCGGTACGGTGAGGGGATTTGACTTGGCGAATCATGGGCCACGGTGGCAAGCCCAACGCCCCTGCTCTGCCAAGCACACCAACTTTGGCCCGACACAACCCAGCCATGCCGCCCCAACCATGGTTGCCGGAATCACTATGGGGTTCATGCTCCACGCATGTGATTCTGTAGTTGCGTTCATGCTCTGCGCATGTGATTCTGTAGTTGCTTCACTACCCAGTGTTATGTGCTTGTGAAGGAGATGACCACTGAAACAACATAAAAGTGCCTCGATTAATACGATTTATCATGGTGCCATGTTCTTTTGTTGCTACTGATTATACTAATCAAGTGTAAGTCTGCATGTTTTTAGGGCGGACACTGCTGAAGATCAAGAAATCCTACCACAGTGTTGGCAACATGTTGTATGACAGGCCCGACGACAGGGCATGCCCGAGCTACTACTCTGGGCATGACATGTGATTACTTGTATCTGCGTTGGTATTTCCCCGAAGAGAAGAGGATGATGCAGCACGACAAAGATGAGTATTTCCCTCAGTTATGAAACCAAGGTTATTAATCCAATAGGAGAATCAAGCAACACTATGTAAACTGCACCTGCACACAAATAACAAATACTTGCAACCCAACGCGTACGAGGGGTTGTCAATCCTTCCTCGGTATTGAGATATATTAAATTGTATGAGATTTGATAAATAGATTTAGCAAAAACACAAAATAAAATAAAGAAAGAAAAAGTGCAGCAAGGTATTTTGGGTTTTAATATGATAGGAAAATCGACCCGAGGGCTGTAGTTTTCACTAGAGTCTTCTATCAAGAAAATAGCATATGGTGGGTAAACAAATTACTATTGGGCAATTGATAGAAAAGCGAATAATCATGACGATATCCAAGGCAATGATTATGTATATAGGCATCACGTCCAAGATTAGTAGAACGACTCCTGCCTTCATTTACTACTATTACTCCACACATCGACCGCTATCCAGCATGCATCTAGTGTATTAAGTTCATGGAAAAACAGAGTAATGCAATAAGAATGATGACATGATGTAGACAAGATCTATTCATGTAGGAATAGACCCCAACTTTTTATCCTTAATAGCAACGATACATGCGTGTCATGTCTCTTCCTGTCACTGAGATTGAGCTCTGCAAGATCAAACCCATCACAAAGCACCTCTTCCCATGGCAAGAAAAATCAATCTAGTTGGCCAAACCAAACCAAAATTTCGGAGAAGAAATATGAGGCTATAACAATCATGCATATAAGAGTTTAGCAAAGACTCAAATAATATTCATGGATAATGTCTACTACACAACTTGTTCTTGTAGACTCGTGTTGGGCCTCCAAGCGCAGAGTTTTGTAGGACAGTAGCAATTTTCCCTCAAGTGGATGACCTAAGGTTTATCAATCCGTGGGAGGCGTAGGATGAAGATGGTCTCTCTCAAACAAACCTGCAACCAAATAACAAAAAGTCTCTTGTGTCCTCAACACACCAAATACAATGGTAATTTGTATAGGTGCACTAGTTCGGCGAAGAGATGGTGATACAAGCGTAGTAATGATATTAGATATTGATTTTTGTAATAGGAACAATAAAAAACAGCAAGGTAGCAAGTGATAAAACGGAGCACAAACGGTATTGCAATGCTTAGAAACAAGGCCTAGGGTTCATACTTTCGCTAGTGCAATCTCTCAACAATGCTAATTTAATTGGATTATATAACCATCCCTCAAAGTGCGATGAAGAATCACTCCAAAGTTCTTATCTAGCGGAGAACATAAGAAGAAATTGTTTGTAGGGTACGAAACCACCTCAAAGTTATCCTTTCTGATCGATCTATCCAAGAGTTCGTACTAAAATAACACCAAGTTATCCTTTCCAGTCGATCTATCTAAGAGTTCGTACTAAAATAACACCATATAATACACATCAACCAACTCTAATGTCACCTAGATACTCCAATTTCACCACGAGTATCCGTGAGTTGATTATATGATATGCATCAAACAATTTCAGATTCATAATACTCAATGCAACACAAAGAACTTCAAAGAGTGCCCCCATATTTCTATCGGAGAAACAAGGACGAGAACATGCATCAACCCCTATGCATAGACTACCCCAATGTCACCTCGGGAATCCGCGAGTTGAGTGCCAAAACACATATCAAGTGAATCAATATGATACCCCATTGTCACCACGGGTATTCATAGCAAGACATACATCAAGTGCTCTCAAATCAATAAAAGTATTCAATCCGATAAAAATGAAATCTCAAAGGGAAAACTCAATTCATCACAACAAGATAGAGAGGGGAAAATACCATATGATCCAACTATATTAACAAAGCTCGTGATACATCAAGATCGTGCCAAATCAAGAACACGAGAGAGAGAGAGAGAGAGAGAGAGAGAGAGGGAGAAAGAGACATTAAACACATAGCTACTGGTACGAGAGAGAGAGAGAGGGAGGGAGAAAGAGAGATTAAACACATAGCTACTGGTACAAACCCTCAGCCCCGAGGGTGGACTACTCCCTCCTCATCATGGTGGCCGCCGGGATGATGAAGATGGCCACCGGTGATGATTTTCCCCTCCGGCAGGGTGCCGAAACAGGGTCTAGATTGGTTTTTCGTGGCTACAGAGGCTTGCGGTGGCAAAACTTCTGGTCTAGGGTTATTTCTGGGGGTTTCTGTATTTATAGGATTTTTTGGCGTTGGTTTCACGCGAAGATGGGCCTCGAGGTGACCACAACCCACCTGCACACGGGCAAGGCCCCTGGCGCGCCCTGGTGGGTTGTGCTCACCTCCTTCACCTTCTGCCCCCCCCCCCCCACGAAGCTTCTAGTGCCTCTTTTGTTCAAAAAAAATCGTCAAAAAGTTTAATTGCATTTGGAGAACTTTCATTTCTGCACAAAAAACAACACCATGGTAGTTCTGCTGAAAATAGTGTCAGTCCGGGTTAGTTCCATTCAAATCATACCAAAACCATAGAAAATTGGTGTAAACATGGCATGAATACTTCATAAATTATAGATATGTTGGATACGTATCAGCATCCCCAAGCTTAATTCCTAATCGTCCTTGAATAGGTAAATGATAAAAGAAATAATTTATGAAGTGTGAATGCTAGCATAGTGCATAAGTTTGATCAATGATAATTTCAATCACTTTTCCTAGCATCATAATAGCAACTCTTTCTCATAAAACTCATCATGATAAAGTAGCAATTGGAAGTGGAACTTTTGTTGTGGAATGCTACCTATCATATTCATCATATACTCTTTCTTTTGTTGCATGGACATTTGGACTTGAATGATTCAAAGCAATAGTCTATAATTTGACATGAAGATATCAATACTCAAGCATACTAACAAGCAACCATGTCTTTCAAAATATCAACACTAAAGAAAGCTATCCCTAGCCCATTATGCTCAATCATTGATCCATTCATGAAACACACTCAAATATTAGCTACATCCAATGCACAGGTATGATCATAGTGGTCCCTAGTTGGTGCTTTATAAGAGAAGATGGAGACTCAAATAAAAATAAAAATTGCATAAAGTAAATAGATAGGCCCTTCGCAGAGGGAAGCAAAGATTTGTAGAGGTGCCAGAGCTCAAAGCTTAAATTGAGAGATAAAATATTTTGAGAGGCATAATTTTCCCGTCAATGAAAACGACTGAGAATTCCCAACACTTTCCATGCTAGATGCATCATAGGCGGTTCCCAAACAGAAAATAAAGTTTATTCCTTTTTCCACCATTCTTTCACAATCCATGGCTAGCCGTATCCACGGGTGCCTTCCATTCCAACACTTTCCAAGGAATTTATTATTAAATATCATAAATATTTTTTTTTGCATTTCGACACTGGGCATCCCTATTACCTTTGCCACACTCTCGTGCAATGACAAGTGAATAAACACTCATCTTGAGAATAACGCATCTAGCATGGAAAATATTGGCCACCCCCTGCCGCTTCATGAGCGGTATGGACTTGGAAATACCGCATATAGGTGGGTATGGTGGACTCATATGGCAAAACTTGGTTTAAGGATTTTGGATGCACAAGTAGTATTCCTACTTAGTATGAGTGGAGGCTAGCAAATAGATTGAGAAGCGACCAACCAAGAAACGAAAACGATCATAAACGAGCATTAAACATAACTAACACTGAATAATGCACCACAGGTAGGATGTAATTTCATTGCATAACTATTGACTTTTGTGCTTGCATAGGGAATCACAAACCTTAACACCAATATTCTTACTAAAGCATAATTACTCACCAACATGACTCACATATTATTATCTCCATATCGCAAAACTATTGCAAGCAATCAAACTTATCATATCCAATGATCTACATGAAAGTTTTTATTATATCCTTCTTGAACATCCATCACTTTGGGACCAATTTCATAGCTTGTGCAAATTTTCATCACTATTATCAACTCTCAAAATAATATAAGTAAAGCATGAGAGTGTTCGACAAACTACTCCAAAAAGATATAGGTGAAGATCAAATGAGTAGTTAAGTAAATAGGTAGCTATGTGAGGACTGTCTCTCATTTAAAAAAAATCATATCTAAGTATTTTATTAAAACAACAAGCAAAACAAAATAAAATGACATTCTAAGAATAGCACACATCATGTGAAGAAGCAAAAACTTAGGCTCAACCCGAGGCTAACCGATAATTGTTGATGAAGAAAGGTGGGATGCCTACCGGGGCATCCCCAAGCTTAGATGCTTGAGACTTCTTGAAATGTTATCTTGGGATGCCTTGGGCATCCTCAAGCTTTAGCTTTTGTGTCTCCTTAATTCCTTCTATATCATGGTTTCCCTAAATCTTAAAAACTTCATCCACACAAAACTCAACAAGATCTCATGAGATAAGTTAGTATAAATCAACGCAATAACCTTATCATTATATACTGTATAAAATCACTAAAATTATTATTTAACATTGCATACTAAATGCCTCTGCATATTTAATACTCCTATCCTCAAATAGAATCATTAAACAAGCAAACATATGCAAACATAACAGCAATCTGTCTAAACAGAACAGTCTGTAAAGAGTGCAATTATCCTCATACTTCCCTAAATCCAAAAATTATTAAAATTTACCACACTGTAGAAATTTTATCATATCTTATTTTACAAAAAAATTCAACATTTTATCACATTCTGACTTTTCTCAAGAATTCACGCACTAGCATGCAATTTTCTGTTTTCAAACAGCCACATATAGACTTGCAAAATAAGCATGGCAAAGGTTATACTTGACATTTTTATTGAAGTAAAAGATATAAAACATTACTCTAAATAACAGAAAGCAAATACTAGTAAAATAAAATGACGCTCCAAGCAAAACACATATCATGTGACGAATAAAAATGTAGCTCCAAGTGAGGTTACCGATAATGTTGGAGACGAAAGAGGGGATGCCTTCCGGGGCATCCCCAAGCTTAGTTGCTTGGATCTTCCTTGAATATAACCTTGGGGTGCCTTGGGAATCCCCAAGCTTAGGATCTTGTCACTCCTTATTCTCCTCATATCGATATCTCACCCAAAACTTGAAAACGTCAATCACACAAAACTTAACGGAACTTCATGAGATTGGTTAGTATGATAAAGACAAATCATTCACTTTGGTACTGTCAATATAAGATTCATAATTGTTCTCACACAATGCCTACTGTACTATATAATTTCCACAATTTATATTAAGAAATCTAAGCCATAGAAACCATAAAACAAGCAAACTATGCATTGCAAACAAAATCTGTCAAAAACAGAACAGTCTGTAAAGATCTGAATTATGGTCATACTTATGTAAATCCACAAATCCTGAAAATTTAGGAAAACGTAGACAATTTGTGTGTAAATCATCTTTAAAAAATTCGGAGTTTTTCTACGCTCCAGTGATTTTTAAAATTTTTGTTACTGGGCACAAAAGTTTCTGTTTTTGTACAGAATCAAGTCAACTCTCATCCACACTATCCCAAAGGCTTTACTTGGTACTTTATTGAAACAAAAGTTATAAAACATGATTACTACAGTATCCTAATCATGTGAACACACAAAAACAGTAGGTATAAGTATTGGGTTGTCTCCCATCAAGCGCTTTTCTTTAATGCCTTTTGAGCTAGGCATGATGATTTCAATGATGCTCACATGAAAGATAAGAATTGAAACGCAAAGCGAGCATCATGAAGCATATGACTAGCACATTTAAGCCTAACCCACTTCCTATGCATAGGGATTTTGTGAGCAAATAATTTTTGGGAGCAATAATCAACTAGCATAGGAAGGTAAAACAAGCAAAACTTCAAGGTTTTCAACACATAGAGAGAAAACTTGATATTATTGCAATATGTAAAAGCATATGTTCCTCTCTCATAGTAATTTTCAGTAGCATCATGAATGAATTCAACAATATAACTATCACATAAAAGCATTCTTTTCATGATCCACATGCATAAATTTTTTATTACTCTCCACATAAGCAAATTTATTCTCATGAATAGTAGTGGGAGCAAACTCAAAAAAATAACTATCATGAGATTCTTGATTGGCATAATTCAATTGAAAGTTAAAATCATGATGACAAGTTTCATGGTTATCATTATTCTTTATAGCATACATGTCATCACCATAATCATCATAGATAGCAACTTTTTTATCATAGTCAATTGAAACCTCTTCCAATATAGTGGATTCATCACTAAATAAAGTCATGACCTCTCAAAATCCACTTTCATAATTATTACAATAAGATTAAACACCCTCCAAAATAGTGGGATCATCATTACCTAGAGTTGACACTCTTCCAAACCCACTTTCATCAATATCATCATCATAAATAGGAGGCATGCTTTCATCATAATAAATTTTCTCATCAAAACTTGGGGGACGAAAAATATCATCTCATCAAACAAAGCATCCCCAAGCTTATGGCTTTGCATATCACTAGCATCACAGATATTCAAAGAATTCATACTAGCAACATTGCAATCATGCTCATCATTCAAAGGTTTTATGCCAAACATTTTATTGAATTCTTCTTCAAGAAAGACATGATAAAGACGAATAATATGAGGCCACCTCAATTCCATTTTTTGTAGTTTTCTTTTACGAACCAAACTAGTGATAAAACAAGAAACAAAAGGATTCAATTGCAAGATCTAAAGATATACCTTCAAGCATTCACCTCCCCGGCAACGGCGCCAGAAAAGAGCTTGATGTCTACTACACAACTTGTTCTTGTATACTCGTGTTGGGCCTCCAAGCACAGAGTTTTGTACGACAGTAGCAATTTTCCCTCAAGTGGATGACCTAAGGTTTATCAATCCGTGGGAGGCATAGGATGAACATGGTCTCTCTCAAACAACCCTACAACCAAATAACAAAAAGTCTCTTATGTCCCCAACACACCAAATACAATGGTAATTTGTATAGGTGCAGTAGTTCGGCGAAGAGATGGTGATACAAGCGTAGTAATAATAGTAGATATTGATTTTTGTAATAGGAACAATAAAAAATAGCAAGGTAGCAATTGATAAAACGGAGCACAAACGGTATTGCAATGCTTAGAAACAAGGCCTAGGGTTCATACTTTCACTAGTGCAATCTCTCGACAATGCTAATTTAATTGGATCATATAACCATCCCTCAAAGTGCGATGAAGAATCACTCCAAAGTTCTTATCTAGCGGAGAACATAAGAAGAAATTGTTTGTAGGGTACAAAACCACCTCAAAGTTATCATTTCTGATCGATCTATCAAGAGTTCATACTAAAATAACACCAAGTTATCCTTTCCGATCGATCTATCTAAGAGTTCGTACTAAAATAACACCATATGATACACATCAACCAACTCTAATGTCACCTAGATACTCCAATGTCACCGCGAGTATCCATGAGTTGATTATACGATATGCATCAAACAATTTTAGATTCACAATACTCAATCCAACACAAAGAACTTCAAAGAGTGCCCCAAGATTTCTACCGGAGAAACAAGGACGAGAATGTGCATCAACCCTATGCATAGATTACCCCAATGTCACCTCGGTAATCCGCGAGTTGAGTGCCAAAACACATATCAAGTGAATCAATATGATACCCCATTGTCACCACGGGTATTCATAGCAAGACATACATCAAGCGCTCTCAAATCCATAAAAGTATTCAATCCGTTAAAAACAAAATCTCAAAGGAAAAACTCAATTCATCACAACAAGATAGAGAGGGGAAAACACCATATGATCCAACTATATTAAAAAAAGCTCGCGATACATCAAGATCGTGCCAAATCAAGAACACGAGAGAGAGAGAGATTAAACACATAGCTACTGGTACAAACCCTCAGCCCCGAGGCTGGACTACTCCCTCCTCATCATGGTGGCCACCAGGATGATGAAGATGGCCACCGGTGATGATTTCCCCCTCCGGCAGGGTGCCAGAACAGGGTCTAGATTGGTTTTTCATGGCTACAGAGGCTTTTGGCGGCGGAACTTCTGATCTAGGGTTATTTTTGGGGGTTTCTGTATTTATAGGATTTTTTGCCGTTGGTTTCAAGCGAAGATGGGCCTCGAGGTGACCACAACCCACCTGCACACGGGCAAGGCCCCTGGCGCGCCCTGGTGGGTTGTGCTCACCTCCTTCACCTTCTGGCCCCCCCCCACGAAGCTTCTAGTGCCTCTTTTGTTCCAAAAAAATCGTCAAAAAATTTTGTTGCATTTGGAGAACTTTCATTTCTGCACACAAAAAACACCATGGTAGTTCTGCAGAAAACAGCGTCAGTCTGGGTTAGTTCCATTCAAATCATACCAAAACCATATAAAATTGTTGTAAACATGGCATGAATACTTCATAAATTATAGATATGTTGGGGACGTATCAATGGATAGAACTGATCATAAACCCACAATTCATCGGATTCCAACAAACACACCGCAAAAAAGAGTTACATCAAATAGATCTCCAAGAACATCGAGGAGAACATTGTATTGAAGATCAAAAAGAGAGAAGAAGCCATCTAGCTACTAGCTACGGACCTGTAGGTATGTGGTAAAATACTCACGCATCATCGTAGGGGCAACAAGGATGATGAAGAACCCCTCCGTGATCATTGCCCCCTCCGGTAGAGTGCCGAAAAAGGTCTCTAGATTGGATCTCGTGGTTCTGGAACTTGCGTCGGTTGAAACTGTATTTCGTCAACTCCCCTAGGGTTTTTGGGATTTTAGAGTATTTATAGAGATGGAGGTCGGTGGAGAAGCTTCCCGTGGGCTCCACTACCCACCATGGCACTCCCTGGTGCCTAGTGGGCCCCACAGGCCTCCCCCGTGTGCTCCTTTGGCTCCCTGGATGTCTTCTGGGCAGAAAAAATCTCCAAAAAGTTTCGTTGCATTTGGACTTCGTTTGGTATTGATATTCTACAAAGTAAAAAACAAGCAAAAAAACAGCAACTGGCACTGGGCACTATGTCAATAGGTTAGTCCCAAAAAATGGTATAAAGTTGCTAGTAAATGAATATAAAACATCCAAGATTGATAACATAACAGCATGAAACAATCAAAAAATATAGATACATTGGAGACGTATCAGCATCCCCAAGCTTAATTCCTGCTCGTCCTCGAGTAGGTAAATGATAAAAACAGATTTTTTGATGTGGAATGCTGCCTAACATGTTCATCACATATTCTTTTATTTTGTAGCATGGACATTTGGACTTTAGATGATTCAAAGCAATAGTCTATAATTGACATGAGGACATCAACACTCAAGCATATCAACAAGCAACAATGTCTTTCAAAATATCAACACTAAAGAAAGCTATCCCTAGCCCATTATGCTTAATCATTGATCCATTCATGAAACACACTCAAATATTAGCTATGCCCAATGCACAAGTATGACAATAGTGTTTCCTAGTTGGTGCTTTATAAGAGAAGATGGAGACTCAAATAAAAATAAAAATTGCATAAAGTAAATAGATAGGCCCTTCGCAAAGGGAAGCATAGATTTGTAGTGGTGCCAGAGCTCAAAGCTTAAATTGAGAGATAAAATTGTTTTGGGAGGCATGCTTTTCCTGTCAACGAAAACGACCGAGAATTCCCAATACTTTCCATGCTAGATAAATCATAGGCGGTTCCCAAACATACAATAAAGTTTATTCCTTTTTCCACCATTCTTTCACAATCCATGGCTAGCCGTATCCACGGGTTCCTTCCATACCAAAACTTTCCAAGGAATTTATTACTGACAACATAAGTAAAAAAAATCATTTCGGGACTGGGCATCCCTATTACCTACCGCACTCTCGTGCAATGATAAGTGAATAAACACTCATATTGAGAATAACATATCTAGCATGGAAAATATTGGCCTCCCCTTCTGCTTCATGAGCGGTACGGGCACACAAAAAGGAAATTCATTTTGAAAATTAGAGTTGGCACATACAAATTTACTTGGAACGGCACTGAAATACCACATATAGGTAGGTATGGTGGACTCATTTGGCACAACTTTGGGTTTAAGGAGTTGGATGCACAAGCAGTATTCCCACTTAGTACAAATGAAGGCTAGCAAATAGGTTAAGAAACGACCAACCAAGAAACAAAAACAATCATAAACAAGCATTAAACATAACTAACACTGAATAATGCACCACAAGTAGGATGTAACTTCATTGCATAACTATTGACTTTCGTGCTTGCATTGGGAATCACAAACCTTAACACCAATTCTTACTAAAGCATAATTACTCACCAACATGACTCAGATATTACTATCTCCATATCTCAAACTATTACAAGGAACCAAGTTTTTAATATCCAATGATCTTCATGAAAGTTTTTATTATATCCCCCTTGAATATCTATCACTTTGGGACTAATTTCATATATTACATTGCTACTAATAAGCTCTCCAATAAATTTAAGTGAAGCATGAGAGCACATATTTCTTCAAAATTTTCAACTCCCAAAATAATCTAAGTGAAGCATGAGAGCATTTCTTCAAAAAAAATTACTAACTCTCAAAATAATCTAAGTGAAGCATGAGAGTATTTCTTCAAAAATTAAACCACCACCATTCTCAAAAAGATATAAGTGAAGCGCTAGAGCAATTCCATAGCTCAAAAAATTTAAGTGCAGCACATAGAGCAATTCTAACAAATCATAGCATCATTATGACTCTCTCAAATAGGTGTGTCCAGCAAGGATGATTGTGGCAAACTAAAAAGCAAAACAAGCAAAGACTCATATAATACAAGACGCCCAAAGCAAAACTCATGATATGTGAAGAATAAAAATATAGCTCCAAGTAAAATTACCGATGGTCGTTAGAAGAAAAAGGGGATGCCTTCTGGGGCATCCCCAAGCTTAGTTGCTTGGTTCTCCTTGAATATTACCTTGGGGTTCCATGGGCATCCCCAAGCTTAGGCTCTTTTCACTCCTTATTCCTTCATCCATCGTGATCTCACCCAAAACTTGAAAACTTCAATCACACAAAACTTAACAAAACCTTCGTGAGATCCGTTAGTATAATAAAGCTAATCACCACTTTAAGTACTGTTGCAAACCCATTCATATTTTATTATTACATTATACCTACTGTATTGTAACTTTACCATGGCTTATACCCCCCAATACAATCCATAGATTCATCAAAATAAGCACACAATGCAACAAAAATAGAATCTGTCAAAAACAGAATAGTCTGTAGTAATCTGAACTATGACCATACTTCTGTAACTCTAAAAATTCTGAAAAATTAGGAAGACATCGGAAATTTGTATATCAATCATGTGTAAAAAATTCATAGGTAAAGCACATTTTTGTGAATTTACAAAATTCCAAAACTGGGCGCAAAAGTTTCTGTTTTTCAACATGATCAAATCAACTATCATCCAACATAATCCTAAAGGCTTTACTTGGCACAAACACTAATTAAAACATAAAAACACAATCAAAACATTATCATAATTGTGCGAACACATAAAAACAGAAATGAAAAATATTGGGTTGTCTCCCAACAAGCGCTTTTCTTTAAAGCATTTTAGCTAGCATTGATAATTTTAATGATGCTCACATGAGAGATAGTAATTGAAACACGAAGAGAGCATCATGTTGCATGTGAAAAACACATTTAAGTCTAACATACTTCCGGTGCATAGGAATTTTATAAGCAAACAAATTATCAAGACAACAAACATCTAGCATATGTAAAGGAGAGGAATAAAATATTGACAATCTCAACATAACGAGAGGTAATTTAGTAACATGAAAATTTCTACAATAATACTTTCCTTTCTCATAATAATTACATGTAGGATCATAACCAAATTAAACAATATAGCTATCATATAAAATTTTCTCTTCATGATCCACATGCATAAAAGTCTTATAATCTTCCAAGATAGTGGGATTAACATCAACCGAAGTCATGACCTCTCCAAACCCACTTTTATCAATAATTTCATAAGATTGAACACTCTCCAAATTTGTGGGGTTCCTTTTTTCTAAAGTTGACACCCTTCCAAACCCACTTTCAATAGTATTGCAAACATTATTGTCAATTTCATATTCATCATGAGACTTAAATAAATTTTCAAAATCATAAGAAGCATTATCACCCCAATCATGATCATTGCAATAAGTAGCGGATATAGCAAAATTAGCATCCCCAAGCTTGGGGTTTTGCATATTATTAGCACAATTGACATTAATAGAATTTATAATAACATCATTGCAATCAAGCTTTTCATTCAAGGAGTATTCGTGAAAATCACTTTATAAATTTCTTCTTTTAATACTTCATCACAATTTTCAGATTCACGAATCTCAAGCAAAACTTCATAAAGATAATCTAGTGCACTCAACTCACTAGCAATTGGTTCATCATAATTGGATCTTTTAAAAAGATTAGCAAGTGGATGAGGATCCATAAGCTTTTTGTTTCTGATTTCCAATAAACATACAATTATGCCAAACAAACAAGCAAAGCAACAAAGTAAAACATTTTTTTCTGATAAAATGTTTTAGAAGTGGGGGATGAAAACAAGAGGAAAATGGAAAATAAAGTAATTGCAAGGAGATGAGAGTTTATGTGTAGGTACTTGATAGATGTTGATGATGTCTCCCCGGCAATGGCGCCAGAAATTCTTCCTGATTGCTTGTATCTGCGTTGGTATTTCCTCGAAGAGGAGAGGATGATGCAGCACAGCAAAGGTAAGTATTTCCCTCAGTTATGAAACCAAGGTTATCAATCGAGTAGGAGAACCAAGCAACACTATGTAAACAACACCTACACACAAATAACAAATACTTGCAACCCAATGCGTAAGAGGGGTTGTCAATCCCTCCTCGGTATTGAGATAGATTAAATTGTATTAGATTTGATAAATAGATCTAGCAAAAACGCAAAATAAAATAAATAAATAAATAAAAAGTGCAGCAAGGTATTTTTGGGTTTTAATATGATAGGAAAATAGACCCGGGGGCCGTAGTTTTCACAAGAGGCTTCTCTCAAGAAAATAGCATATGGTGTGTAAACAAATTACTATTGTGCCATTGATAGAAAAGCGAATAATCATGACGATATCCAAGGCAATGATCTTGTATATAGGCATCATGTCCAAGATTATTAGACCGACTCCTGTCTGCATCTACTACAATTACTCCATACATCGACCGCTATCCAGCATGCATCTAGTGTATTAAGTTCATGGAAAAATGGAGTAATGCAATAAAAATGATGACATGACGTAGACAAGATCTATTCATGTAGGGATAGACCCCATCTTTTATCCTTAATAGCAACAATACATGAGTGTCATGTCTCTTTCTGTCACTGAGATTGAGCACCGCAAGATCAAGCCCATCACAAAGCACCTCTTCCCATGGCAAGAAAAATCAATCTAGTTGCCCAAACCAAGACAAAATTTCGGAGAAGAAATATGAGGCTATAACAATCATGCATATAAGAGTTCAGCAAAGACTCAAATAATATCCATGGATAGAACTGATCAAAAACCCACAATTCATCGGATCCCAACAAACACACCGCAAAAAGGAGTTACATCAAATAGATCTCCAAGAACATCGAGGAGAACATTGTATTGAAGATCAAAAAGACAGAAGAAGCCATCTAGCTACTAGCTACAGACCTGTAGGTCTGTGGTAAACTACTCACGCATCATCGGAGGGGCAACAAGGATGATGAAGAACCCCTCTGTGATCGTTGCCCCCTCCGGCAGAGTGCCGAAAAAGGCCTCTAGATTGGATCTCGTGGTTCTGGAACTAGCGGCGGCTAAAACTGTATTTCGTCAACTCCCCTAGGGTTTTGGGGATTTTAGAGTAGTTATAGAGGTGGATGTCGGTGGAGAAGCTTCTTGTGGGCTCAACTACCCACCAGGGCGTGCATAGGCCCCCTGGCGTGCCCTGGTGCCTAGTGGGCCCCATGAGCCTCCCCCCGTGTGCTCCTTTGGCTTCCTGGGTGTCTTCTGAGCAGAACAAAATCTCCAAAAAGTTTCGTTGCATTTGGACTTCGTTGGTATTGATATTCTACAAAGTAAAAAACAGGCAAAAAACAGCAACTGGCACTGGGCACTGTGTCAATAGGTTAGTCCCAAAAATGATATAAAGTTGCTAGTACATGAATATAAAACATCCAAGATAGATAATATAACAACATGAAATAATCAAAAATTATAGATACATTAGAGACGTATCAACGTGCTCTCAACAACGTCACCTTCACCATTTGTGAGAAGCTCTCTCTATAAAAATCTTGTGTTCTGTTGCCGGCTGCAGACCTGCAGTATGCGATTACTAACACGTGTTCATGTGTGCAATGACGGCAACCTCTGAGGGTTCAATCTTGGTGGCAAAATTTCCTTAGCCATCAGGGAGGATTCCAAGAGCATTATGTCAATGTATGACATTGTTTCCTCAAATTTAAATGCCTTCATATGCGTAATGAGTATTACTAACATGTTTCTCTTATTTTTGTCATATGCAATGGTTTGCGGTTAAATGAAAATTTCAGGCAAATGAGATTGGTAATTGTTCGTTGCTTATCGTTGTAAGTGGGCTTCAGACTGAGTTTCACATGTCGCTCTAACCCAATAGATGGTTTTTATTTTTTATGAATAAAACGAGTGACCACCGTAATTGATTTGTTTACATTATTTATGTTTCATGCTCCATTTAAATCCTAATGTTTGTATAATGGTAAATTCTTTTGGTGCACACCAGTAGAGACAGAAAATTTTCCATAATGCTATTGTTTTTGCAGCCCATGACATTTTCATATGAATCTTGTGGATGGATTCTGAAGTGAACGACCAATTGATATTTATAGGCATCGCTTGGGTTTCTCTAGAAAAGGTTCCTATAGTGTTTTGAAAAGGTCAGATTCAGGTTCGTGTTAATTGCTACAGTATGTTTCTTTTTGCTAATTCTTGAGCTAATTATTGGCTGAGGATTTACATGTGATATTAGGTATTTAGGGCAATGATAGTGCTATGAGATTAATTAACATGTAAATCTTTCACCAACAAGTTTAATCACCTGTAAGCCTCCCATGACATCTCCACAAGCTTTATCGACAAGGCAGTCCAAACTTTTCAGCATGCAAAGTTTCGAGAAGGACAAGTATCTTGGTTAGAAATATTTGCCAGAAATTGGAAGAACTACATATCCATTAGTTGAGCTCCGCTCAGCTAGCTTTAGCTTGGATTATGTATTAACGGGAAGGTACATGGTGCGAAATAATTTCTAATTTCATTGTTGTGTCCTTCTAAAAAATGTGTTAGCATGTCAAAGTTCAGTGTCATTCAATTTATTATGCCAAAACTACATATATCCAGTTAGTTCTGTTCGCTTTTACATAGAGGTATTTCTCTCCCTGGTCTTTGTGTTATCCATTTGAATTCCACTAGACATATCCCGCTTGCACATAGTAGGTTTATACTACAAGAGGTGCTAAACATATGACTTGTACTATAACCAGATCTATACACGCGATTAAGCATATATATACTCCCTCCATCTGTAAATAAGTGTTCATCTAGCTTTTGGCTTAAGTCAAAGTTTTATAACGTTGACCAACTTTATAGAAAAAGTAGCAGCATTTATGGCACTAAATTAGTATCACTAGATTCGTTTTGAAATGTACTTTTGTAATATGCCAATTTGATTTAATATATGCTACTACTTTTTCAATAAAGTTGGTCAAATTTTTAAAATTTTGACTTACGATAAAAGGTAGAAGTACACTTATTCACGGACAGAGGGAGTACTCAAGTAGCTACTGAATCTCAATTTTGTTAATGGCATAGGCTTTGTGTGCATGCATACAATTTTTTTTAGAACAATGGCTATGTTGCATGCTGGCGTCCCTATGTTTCTATCCACAAGGCTATTTATGTGCCTTACCATTAGAAATAAAATGAGTAATTGGGGCTGAGGAGAAGCTACATTCGGTAGCTAGCCGGGAACTAGCACAATGGAGAACAATACATCATGTGTATGAATTCTGAACTATGTAAAGATGAGGAGAATGAGTAATCACATGCCTTTTGTTACTCTGTTCATATTTTGAACTAGGGAGAGGAAAAGACAGAGTTGCTAGCTCATACTACTTGAGACTGGAGATTATTAGGATTTAAATTTTCTGTATAGTACCACATATGATGGCATGTAGTTTTAGTATATACATATACTTGAGATGTTTCTGGGTAAAGTTGGAGCTATGAATCTAAGCTTAGTCTTTTTTACTACATTATTACTTATTCTTTTTAGGGAACAATAATATAGCATGATGATGAATTCATAAGCTTCCCACGGAGTGGAGTATCCCTGCTCTTAAAACTTTTTGAGCTCCATAAACAGGAATTACAAAGTGATAGCGCTAATAAGGCGAATTCAAAGCCAGATTCATAGGCTCATTTGTGATTTTTCTTCCTGAGTTGTGTTTTGTTAACATTAAATTTTTTCAAATCCCTTCACCCCTGCCGACGCATTGGTTGATGTGAAGCCTGAAACAAATTCGATTCCACAATTGTCGACACTAATGAGTGTGGGTTGCAGGGATGTTGGGATTGTCACATGTCCTCCTTGATTTAAAGTCTACCCTTCACATGTTGCCATTTCTTGTAGGAAACAACAAGAGCTCGGCAACTATTCACTAGACTTGGAATTAATGCACAATAAAAAAGAAGCTATTGCAAGCACACAGATGAGCACCAGACAGAGAAGTAGCCAAGCATGAGAAAGTTTGTCATCATACTTTGTCTTGTATTTCAGGTGTTACTTGGGTGTGGGGTGAGGGAGTCCTGGACTAAGGGGTCCTCGGGCCGTCGACCTACTACATACGGGCCGGACTAATGGGCCGCTATGGGGCCAAGCTAGAGTGCGGACCCGTGACCGGACAGGAGATCTTCGAAGTCGTGGTGTACCCTCCAAGACAAGATTAGCGTGATCTTTCCTTCATTGTAACCAATCGCATGTAACCCTAACCCTACTGGTGTATATATAAACCAGAGGGTTTAGGTATTTAGGGCTAGAGCTACATCCATCACCTCATCGACTTAGGGTTCAGCTCTCCTAATCTCGAGGTAGATCTACTCTGTAACCATACCATACATCAAATACAATCAAGCAGGACGTAGGGTTTTACCTCTTCGAGAGGGCCCGAGCCTGGGTAAACACTGTGTTCATCGTCTCTTGTTCCCCATTGATCCTAGATCCACAGCTCGGGACCCCCTACCCGAGATCCGCTGGTTTTGACACCGACATTGGTGCTTTCATTGAGAGTTCCGCTGTTGGGTCGCCGAAGGATCGATGGCTCGCCTGATCATCAGAGAGAGCGTCAGCTCCGGGGACCTTCTTGTCCCCGGCCAACTCTTCGCATTCGGCAGCATCGTCCTGCACGCCAACCCAACTGGTCATCCAGACCAAATCAACAACTTCGCCCCTGAGCACCGGATTCGATTTGGCAAGTTGGAGTACGTTGCGGACGCCCGAGGTGATCTGGTCTTTGCCGGATTCGTAGCCTCTCCCCGCACCCCCATGGGCCTCGCCGTGCCCGCTCTGGAATTTTTCCCCGATCCAATCTATGGATCGACCCCAATCCTTCAGCCGGCCTTGAGCTCGGACAGCTCCACCTTGAACGGAGGCCAGGAATCCCCTTCAACCACGCCTGCGATGCCCGCCGAAGACTCATCTTCGGGCCTCAAAGCGGAAGCAATGTTCGGACGCCGAAAGTCACTCTCAACCGAACCCTCTCCTCGCTACACGCCTCCGGCCTTGAGCCCCTGCGACGGGTCGACGTTCACTAGCCAGGAGTTATCCCTGGCCGAACTCCCCCTCATCAACTCAGTTTTGAGCCCCAATACGGAAGCAGTGTCTGAAGACCAGGTCTTATCTTCGGTCTCTTACGACTGTCCGACCCCGGGCCTTGAGGTTAACTCGGCCCTTGAAGATCAGGATCCGGCCCAAGCCCGGATCATTCCTTGCCCCGCCACATCGGAAACCAGCCCTCGGCGGCCACCGCATACCAGTCCGGCGACCCTCGCCTTATTAAATGAGGCGTTGGACCAAATCCAGACGATGGCTATTCGGGAGGACCCACCCTCGGCTCCCGTTCAGCAGCCCTTCGAGGCAGATTTCGTGGAATTTTATGTCCCACCTATCACCCACTTAGTGGCCACTGTCGAAGACTTTACCGACATGTTGGATTACACCTTAGAAAATGCAGAATACACGGACGAGGATAGCGGAGCCATAGCTAACATTGACGCTGCTCCCCCCGTCACTGGCTGCTGGATGGCCATGTCCACCTACGGCATCTACATGGTGGACACACCGAAGGAAGATGATGGCACTCTCGAGAAGGATAATGGTAGGCCCAGCGATGAGCCGCCGAAACGCCACAAACAGTGCCACCGCTCCGACGCGCGTCGAAGCCATGCGAGCAACTCGGACACCGGAGAGAAGGCCACCCCAGACAATGCGGATGACCTCGACGATCCCGGCGCCGACGAACAGCCAGAAAATGACCATGAGGAGCATGAGGACCCGCTGGATCTTGAATACCTCGATGACTCCGAAGACAGTAACTACCTCCCCCCTTCCGAAGAGGAGGTTAGTTTGGGCGACAAGGATTTCATCGTCCCCGAAGACCCACTGGATCAAGAGCGGTTTAAATGGTAGCTAATTGCCACCGCATGAAGCCTGAAGAAACAGTGGCAGAAGATAAAGGCCGAGCAGGATACCCTCAACGACAAGTGGACCAAGGTCCTAGTCACCGAAGAGGAGTACGGCCACACACAGTAGACCAAAAGCTACCCTATGCGAAGGCTACTGCCGCAATTCGATGACGAGGCCATAAAGCCAGCACCTGCAAGGCACACTCAGACGGACCAGCCGGACCGCCCCCCTCGAGGACGGGACAGGACAGCTGATAAAGCCGAACCGCCTCCCGACCCACCCCGCCATCAAGGCAAGGAGCCAGTACGGCCAGTCTACGAATATGACCTATGACACGACTTGGACGCTCGCGCAGGTCGGACAAGGTCCATTTACGGACCCAGAGATGATCCCCCCACTAGACGGGATGGGTACCAAGCCTGGTTAGACAGAAATAACAGAGCTCGGGAACAGCAATGAGCCCGGATGGCAAATGATCTCCGGCGTGACATAGCTCGAGTCAGGGGCGCCGCTCACCCTCTGTGCTTCACAGACGAGGTCATGCAGCACCAATTTCCAGAAGCATTCAAACCTGTAAATATTGAGCCCTATGATGGGACAACAGATCCGGCTGTATGGATCAAAGATTTCCTGTTGCACATTCACATGGCATGAGGGGACGACCTTCATGCCATCAAGTACCTACCATTGAAGCTCAAGGGTCTGGCTCGACACTGGTTAAACAGCCTCCCCGAAGACTCCATAGGCTGTTGATAGGAGCTCGAGGACGCCTTCCGAGCTAACTTTCAGGGCACTTATGTCCGGCCCCTGGACGTCGACGACTTGAGCCATGTAATCCAACAGCCCGGTGAGCCTGCCCGGCAATTTTGGAACCGGTTTTTGACCAAGAAGAACCAAATCATTGACTGTCCGGATGCCGAAGCTATAGCCGCCTTTAGGCATAGTATTCGGGATGAATGGCTAGCACGCCAGCTCAGCCAGGACAAGTCGAAAACGATGGCGGCGCTCACATCCCTGATGACCCGCTTCTGCGCCGGAGAGGATAGTTGATTGGCTCGTCGAAGCACCAACCCTGACACCCCCCGACACCTCAGAAGTTCGAGACGGGAATGGGAAGCCGCGAAGGAACAAAAACAAACGCCGCCACAATGACGGCGAAATTGACGAAACAGTAGTCAATGCCGGATTCCGTAACCCGAAGTTCGGGTCACGGAAAAAGCCTTCTAAAGGCAACCAGGACGGCCCAACTAAGCTGGACGCAATCCTGGACAAGCCCTGCTAGATTCATGGCACCGTCGAAAAGCCCGCCAACCACACCAACCGCAATTGTTGGGTGATAAAGCAGGCCGGCAAGCTTACAGCCGAAGACTCGGGCAAAAGCCCACGAAGCAAGGACGATGATGAGCCCCGCAGGCCGAACAGTGGAGGCCAAAAACCCTTCCCTTCTGAGGTCAAGATGGTGAACATGATCTACGCCACCCATATACCAAGGAAGGAAAGGAAGCGCGCGCTTCGGGATGTGTATGTCGTCGACCCCGTAGCGCCGAAGTTCAACCCGTGGTCAGCTTGCCCAATCACCTTCGACCACCAGGACCACCCGACGAGTATCCGTCATGGAGGATCAGCGGCCCTGGTACTGGACCCCACTATCGATGGGTACCACCTCACAAGAGTCCTAATGGACGGGGGCAGTAGCCTCAATCTAATCTATGCAGACACATTGAGGAAAATGGGGATCGATCCGTCAAGGATCAAGCCCAGCAACACCACCTTCAAGGGGGTTATTCCGGGCGTAGAAGCCCAATGCTCAGGCATGGTAACTTTGGAAGTGGTATTCGGCTCACCGGATAACTTCCAAAGCGAAGACTTGATCTTCGACATAGCCCCATTCCGCAGTGGCTATCACGCCCTCCTCGCCCGGACGGCGTTCATCAAATTCAACGCCATCCCGCATTACGCATACCTCAAGCTGAAGATGCCTAGTCCCGCGGGCGTCATAACGATCAACGGCAACACGGAGCGTTCACTCCGGACTGAGGAACACACTGCGGCCCTGGTGGCCGAAGACCAATCCGTCCCCAATAGGTCGAGGTATCTGCCCACCGTAAAGGCAAAAGATACACTTAAACGGGCTCCAGCCCGATCCCCATCATGGGAACCCGCCTACCTACGCCACTGTCGGTGTACTAAGTATTGGGACTTTAGTACCCCGTACTTGTGCACGGGGGGTTGTAGCCATACCTACGGTAAGGCTTGTCGGGGAACAACCAAAGATTAATCCAAGATTATCAGAGACATTCAAGCCAAGGACCAGAAGATAAGGAGAACTGGAGATCAGGGGCTCGGCCCCCGGCAAGATCTTGCCGGGGTAGCCTGCGGAGCCCAGCAAGGTCTTGCCGGGATAGCCCGCGAGGCCCGGCAAGATTCGCACCCCGGCAAGGTTCCGCCACTGTGCCACCGCTCCAGCGCAGCGACCAAGCCTGACATTCTGGCCCCATCTCTGGATGCGTGGCAAGGCACTAGTGGAGGAGAGCTTAAGCGGTGCTGATGGGATGGCCCCTTTTTCCATCCCCAAGAAAGTAGGGACACCTCAACGGACACTTCACGGTGCATTAAATGCATTTGTCCTAAACCGCCAGTGGTTAGGTATGATAACCCTGTAGCTACTTTACACCTCGCATATGAACAGTTCGCCACTCTGGTGACCCCTTTGAGCATATAAAAGGAGGCCCAAGGAAACTGCTACAGGGAGGAAGACTCTCGGCCCATTCTGCATGCGTAGCCGCTGCACGAACACACTGTTCATCGCAAGCGCTCCAAGAACTGGGACGAATACTCTGATAATAAACAAAAGCAGGAGTAGGGTTTTACGCTGATCAGCGGCCCGAACCTGGGTAAAAATCCCCTCGCGCTGATCCTCGGTTCTGCTCTTTGTGCATACCTCTCTCCCTGTCGAATCGTAAAGGGGTCCTTCGGATCCCATAGGTGTCGTACGCCGACATCTTTGGCACGCCAGGTAGGGGTGTCGAGGTTGCGCGAACCTTATCTGGTGATCAGCGTGTCAGTTTCTTCACCATCTTTGTCATCATGCCGCCCAAGAAGAAGGGTGCGGCAGCGGTTGTTCCGTCTATGTCCGTCTTGCCCATGCCTACTCGGACGGGTGATGGCCTGGATGCAGGAGATGGAGGTTTAGAGCCTCCATGGCGTTCTGGTGATCCAAGCCAGGCGAGCGGCGTCGTTCGCAGCGGCGACAGAAACCCGCACGTCGCTAGATCCAGAGATGGAGCCGTGCTGCCTACGGGCGGCGCAGCGAACTCCAGAAATCGGAGGATGCCTTCTAAGACTCTCACGCCGGCGCAAGCGTTGCAGCCTTCTCAGGTCGCACACGACGAGCAGCGCCGAGACGTTGGTGGGTCTGAACGTCCCCATGGAAAGACTTCTGCGTATCAATCCCAAGGTGCGCAGGCCCAGCATGCACGCCAAACTGCCGATGGATGTGGCGCGCGGTCGCGCGATCGTGATGGTGCTCCTTCTAACACTGTTAGGAGTCAGAGCACCTCACGTACCTCGCACCTGTCGTCGCCACCTACGCCGGCAGAAGCCTTGGCACATGCGCAGCTGCTCCTCGACTTCCCTCCTGCTTCGGAGAAGATGGAGGAGTGGCAATCTACTATCCAGAGCCTCATCGGCTTCATCAACAAGGATGGGCCGCAGCCTGCGGGGCCCTCGCGGCAGCGGTCTATCAACCAAACGCGAGCCGATGGTGAGAAGACTGGGGGCGGTGCGACCACGGTGCACTCCCCTCCATGACAGTAGCAACGGTCGTCAACCCGGCGGACTGACGGCCGTGATGACGATTCCACGGTGTCATCCGATCCACGGATGCGCCGCGATCAGCGTCAAGTTCTTCGGGAATGGAGCAAAGAAGACGCTCGAACTACCATTGAGCAGCGACGAGAGGCGCGTCATCAGTCCGATAAACACGCAGGGCCTACTGTCGACAAGCCTGCGCCAGGGGACATAAGCGACTTGCCCTATGAGGTAGGTTGTCCAGCGTTTACCCGTGAGCTACGGCGAGTCCAGTGGCCCAACTCCCGAACGTTCAAACCAGAGGTCCCGGAGAAATATGACGGCAAGACTCACCCCTCGGAGTTCTTGAGCATCTACACCATTGCTGTGTAGGCTACTGGGGGCCGAGATGATAAGATACTTGCCAACTACTTCCCATTGGTGCTGAAACCCAACGTCAGGTCGTGGTTGATGCATCTGCTGGAGAATTCCATTTCTTCCTGGTCAGATCTGTGCCATCAGTTTGTTGGCGCCTTTGTTGGAGGCCACCAAGCTCCTGGCCAAGAGAGTGATTTGCATCTCCTCCCTCAAAAGGAGGGCGAACCCCTGCGCAAGTTTATCCAGAGATTTAGCCGGGTGCAATACAATATTCCAGATGTTCATCCTGCCGCTGTTGTTAGCATGTTTCATCAGAACGTGCGCAACCGCAAAATGCGCGAAGAGCTAGCAATGAACAAGGTCAGGAGTATCGTCGAGCTTTATGCTTTGGCTGACAAGTATGCTCGGGCTGAAGAAGGGAGGAAACTCCCTGGCGAGGGTGTTGGCGCGGGGGGCGAATCAGAAGACGAAGATGCTGCAACCCCGCCAAAGAAAGGCCGGCGGCGGAATAAGAAGCGCAGAGGCAAGGCCGTGCTTGCTGTCGAGGAATCCGGCAACCCCGGCACCGCCAAGAAGGCCAAGGTTGACGACCCCGGCAAGGAAGTTGTCGGGTGCGCCTCCTGCCAGGCCTTGGCCGCTGCCGACAAGTCGGAAAACTCCGGCAAGCAGTATTGCAAGATCCATCGCACCAAGGGCCACGATCTCCAAAACTGCCGACAAGTTGAGCAGCTTGTCGAGAAGCAGAGAGCTGAGTACGAAAGACAAGACAAGGAGAAGGCCCAAGACGATGCTGAGGGATCTGGCAAGAAACATGGTGGCCGAGGAGGCCGCCGCGGCAAGGCTAAGCAACAGAGGGAAAAGCCCGCCCGAGGCCGTGACAAAGACGAGGGAGGCAATGATGATGAAGAAGACGACGAATCCAGCGAGCACGAGTTTCAGAAAGCCACAGAGGCCATGTGTATTGGTGGGGGTGCCTCGTTGCATTCTTCTCATCGCTAACTTAAACAGTGCGTGCGTGAGGTTAATGCAACGGAGCCGTCGTTCGAGGCACGCAAACCTTTGAAGTGGTTCAGCACGCCTATCATTTTTGACGCCGAGGATCACCCTGATCGCACAACTGCGGTCGGGTGTTTGCCCTCGTTGGTCTCACCAACAATCCGCAACCTCAAGGTGACAAAAATGCTAGTTGACGGTGGGGCCGGGCTGAACTTAATCTCGCCGGACGTGCTCAAGAGGCTCCAAATTCCTGATGAAGATCTCGAGGAAACGGGCATGTTTCAAGGGATCAATCCAGGAAGGACCCAGCCAAAAGGCAAGATTACGCTACCAGTGACATTTGGTAGTGAGCTCAACTACAGGACAGAGAAGGTAGTTTTTGATGTCGCCAAGATCCCTATGTCATACAATGGGATCCTTGGCCGCCCAGCGCTGGCTAAGTTCATGGCGGCATCACACTATGCGTACAATGTGTTGAAGATGCCCGGGCCGCTAAGTGTCATCACTATCCACTCTGACAAGAAGGATGCACTTATCTGCACCGACCAACTATACCAGGAGGCAGCTGCAGCACCTGTCGTCAAGGCATCTGCTCCTGCCGCTGGAACTCACGGGGGGAAGAAGAAGACCGGCAAGATCTTTGGCGCAAACTCCGGCAAGCGCACCTCCTCGGAGTGCTGTGCTTCCGCTGAGGACACACCAGAGAGTTCCACCGGCAAGAACAAGAAACCCAAGGCTGCTCCACCAGAGATCAAGAAGGTGCATGTCAAGGAGGACGGAACAGGAGGAACTTTCACCATAAGTTCCACCCTAGATGACAAATAGGAAAGCGCGCTCATTGCCTTCCTGCGGGCGAATGTTGACGTGTTTGCATGGCAACCGTCTGACATCCCCGGTGTTCCCAGGGAGGTAATTGAGCACCACCTTGCTATCTGTCCTCATGCGTGGCCCGTCAAGCAGAGGGTCAGGAAGCAAGCCTTGGAGCGGCAAGAATTCATTACCGAAGAAATCAAAAAACTAGAAGCGGCAGGCTTGGTCAGAGGAGTGCTTCACCCAACGTGGTTCGCCAATCCGGTTGTAGTGCGCAAGGCAAATGGGAAATGGAGGTTGTGTATTGATTATACAGACATCAATAAAGCTTGTCCAAAAGATCCTTTCCCCTTGCCGCGCATCGACCAGATTGTGGACTCCACTGCTGGTTGTGACCTACTGTCGTTCCTTGATGCCTACTCGGGATATCATCAGATCTTCATGGCAAAAGAAGATGAAGAAAAGACCGCATTTATCACCCCATGTGGTATGTATTGTTTTATACGAATGCCTTTCGGGTTGAAAAGTGCTGGTTCTACATTTGCGAGAGCGGTCCAAATTGGTTTTGAGCCTCAGCTACATAGAAATATGGAAGCATATATGGATGACATAGTGGTCAAAACCAAGGATAAAGCGACGCTCATACAAGATCTAGAAGAAACATTTACAAATCTGCGCAAGATCAATTTAAAGCTCAATCCTGAGAAGTGTGTGTTTGGCGTTCCTTCCGGCAAGCTTCTCGGGTTCTTTGTATCTCAGCGTGGAATCGAAGTGAATCCCGACAAGATCAAAGCTATTGAGCAGATTGAGGCACCAAGACGCGTCAAGGATGTACGTCATCTTGCCGGCTGCATTGCTGCCCTAAGCAGGTTCATCTCCAAATCTGCTGAGCGCGCCCTGCCCTTTTTCAAAATTTTGAAGAAGGCAGGTCCAATGAGATGGACTCCGGAAGCGTAGGCAGCGTTGCAAGATTTGAAGAGGTACCTCTCCTCTGCGCCGACGCTAGTCGCGCCTAGGCCACAAGAGTCGTTGCTGTTGTATCTAGCGGCAATGAATCAAGTGGTTAGTGCTGCGTTAGTGGCGCAGAGAGAAGTTGACGAGGAGGCAACAGCAGCGGCAGGACCGTCAGGTGACACGCCGGGATCTTCCCCGGCAAGGTCTGGTACCGGCAAGACAGGATCTGCGCAGTCAAATGAATCAGTTCAAAAGAGGAAGATGGTGCAGCGCCCAGTTTATTTTGTTAGCTCTCTTTTACAGGGAGCTAGGTCAAGATACTCTGTTGTGCAGAAGCTGCTCTTCGGTCTTCTTATGGCCTCGAGGAAGCTGCGCCATTATTTTCAAGCACATGAGCTTACTGTCGTCACTCGCTTCCCGTTGCAGCGGATTTTGCGAAATCCAGAGGCAACCGGCAGGATTGTGGAGTGGGCGTTGGAATTGTCAAGCTTTGGTATCAAGTTTGAAAGTACTTCAGCCATTTAGAGCAGAGCCTTGGCGGAGTTCATTGCGGAATGGACCCCAACGCCAGACGAAGAAATTCAAGAAACGACTCTTCCCGGCAAGGAAACAGATCAAGAATGGATTATGTACTTTGACGGGGCTTTCTCGCTGCAAGGCGCCGGTGCTGGCGTGCTGCTTGTCACACCCACCGGAGAGCACCTCAAGTACGTAATTCAGATGCATTTCCCCAGGAGAGCTCGACGAACAACACTACGGAGTATGAAGGCCTGCTTGCCGGTCTCAGGATCGCGGCTGACCTTGGTATCAAGAAGCTCGTCATCAGAGGCAATTCGTAGCTTGTCGTCAGGCAAGTCAACAAAGATTATCAAAGTCCATTGATGCAAGCTTACGTGGATGAAGTGAGAAAAATGGAAGAGCGCTTTGACGGCCTGCGAACAAAGCACATTCCTTGTGCCGAAAACAGTATTGCAGATGACCTGTCAAAGCGCGCTGCCCTCAAGTTACCTGTGGAACCAGGAACTTTTGTGCTCCGTTTAACTCAGCCATCTGTAACGCCATTAATGAGGCAAGAAAAGAGAAGGAAGTTGAATTCTGGGCAGTACTTTCCGGCAGAGCTCCCGGGAGCCACCGGCAAGGAAGTTGCGGGGATCAACGACAAGCCTGCCGGGGAACAATAGGCTCCAGCAGGGGCTCAGGCCCTTGCCGTCGAGACAAATGTTCCCCTAGCAGAAGAGATGCCTTTAGTCCTAGTTGTCGAGCCCCAGGCTCCAGCTTGGGCACAGCCCATTATCCATTTTCTTCAGACAGGAGAACTCCCTGAGGACCAGGAAGAAGCGGAAAAAGTAGCCCGTCAGTCTATCATGTACCAGTTCGTCGATGGTGTTCTGTACAGGAAGAGACTGAAAGGTGTGAAATTGAAGTGTATTCCTAGGGAGGATGGACTAGGGCTATTGGCAGAGATACATGGAGGTATATGTGGCTCTCACATAGGGTCAAGAGCGCTTGTCGGAAAGGCATTCCGACAAGGTTTCTTTTGGCCCACCGCTCTCCAGGATGCAACTGCACTAGTAACCAAGTGTGAAGCGTGCCAGCTTCATTCAAAGAAATCACATCAACCAGCTCAAGCTCTTCAGACGATCCCTCTCTCCTGGCCATTTTCGGTCTGAGGGCTCGACATACTGGGCCCTTTTCCCCGTGCTACCGGGGGCTTTGAGTACTTGTACGTTGCAATCGACAAGTTCACAAAGTGGCCGGAGGTGGAAGCAGTGAGGAAGGTGACAGCACAATCAGCCGTCAAGTTCTTTAAAGGGATAGTTTGCCGTTTCGGTGTGCCCAACAGGATCATCACCGACAATAGCACACAATTCACAAGTCGCACCTTCATGCAGTATGTCCAGGATCTTGGCGGCAAAATCTGTTTTGCCTCTGTTGCTCACCCGAGAACCAACGGCCAAGCAGAGAGGGCTAATGCTGAAGTGCTGCGCGGTCTCAGGACCAGGACTTTTGACAAGCTGAAAAAGTGCGGAAGGCGCTGGATTGATGAGTTGCCCGCGGTTCTTTGGTCAATCAGAACGACACCAAATCGAGCTACTGGCCAGACACCCTTCGCTCTGGTTTACGGAGCGGAAGTAGTTCTCCCCACGGAACTCATATACGGGTCACCTCGAGTGCTCGCTTATGATGAGCTTGAGCAAGAGCAACTGTGGCAAGATGACGCTGTGCTCCTTGAGGAGGATTGTCTTCAGGCTGCTGTGCGAGATGCACGCTACCAGCAAGCTTTGCGTCGCTACCATAGCTGCAAAGTTCATGCCCGAAGTCTTGAGGAAGGCGACCTTGTTCTTCGGCGGATTCAGTCTGCCAAGAATTCAAACAAGTTGACGCCAAAGTGGGAAGGCCCTTATCGGGTAGTACAAGTCACCAGGCCCAGCGCTGTCCACCTGGAGACCGAGGATGGCGTTCCAGTGAGTAACTCCTGGAATATCGAACATCTTCACAAGTTCTACCCATAAGGCGCGGTTGCCGGGGGATCCCGACAACCTCCTTTTGTACGAGTTTTGCCGCCAAGGCATATAATCCTTTGTACAAAGCCAGGCGCAGACCCTGTGCGCAGTTGAATAAGCTTAAGTGTTGTACATTTCTTGTTGATTTCCATGTTTATATATATGCATGCTTGTCTGAGATATTGTATGACACTTGCTCCCGGTAAGCATTAGCGAACCACCAAGGTTCCATATCTTTATTTTCTCTTCTTTCTTTTTCTCAAAGTATGGAAGGTTCCTTCGCGCACACGTTTGCCGAGGGGGGGGGAAGGAAGGTATGGATACCAATGGGCAATGTTCAGAATTGATGTCTTGCCGGAAGGAGTACAGTGACAGAAAGCTAAGTTGCGAAACTTTGAACAAGTTTTACAATTTTTACAATCAGGCTATTTTCTTCAGATGATTTCGATCCTTGTATGGAAAACCTGCACGTGAAGGAACCCTTGTCGTAATTGGTTTCGCCCTTATTTTGTTTCGAGTCCGCTCAATAGTTTAAGTGGCTGCACAAAGAGCGCCAAGGTGTCTTGCTGACTGCTGCACCTCCAGCAGGCTGCTGAAGTCCCGCACCCAGCGCTCGCGGCAGGTTGCGCGCCAGCAAGTTTCCAGCTAGTGTAGGGCGTATACCATACGGAAAGAAATTGGACAGGAGAAATAGCATGCATGTATTCAATCATAGTAAGTTATATTACATTTGATAGCTGCCGCAGTTCTAACTTAAGACTAAATTGTCTTTGGCATGGAATGGTGGCGGGAAGGAAAAGTGAGACGGCTAGTCCCTGCGCTGGCCTTCGACCCTCTTGATTGAATCCACCTTCTCAAGGATGGGCGCGACAAGCACCACAAGTGCCTTGAGATCTGCATCTTTCGGCAAGCAGTCGAGCACGTTGGTGAGATCAACGCCAGGGTTCTTGTGTATCACCTTGACGAGTACCTTGCGGAGGATGGCCCGGCAAAGTTTGCGGGATTCGTTGGCCAGTTGGGTCGCTCGGTTGGACTGTAGCAGCTTCAGAGCATCAATGATGCTTTCAAAGAACATGGTCAGCCTGGCGCTCGAGGATATCCTTTCTTCAGAGGAATACCTGAAGTTTTGCAGGCCATCCTGGCCCATGGTTGACAATTGTGCTGTGAGTTTCTCCACGGTGTCGACAAGGCGATCAGTCCAGATTTTCACACCCTTCTCATAGTCAATTTGGGCGGCGGCAGCGCTCTTAAGCAAGTTCTTCTCATCCTGAAGATCTCTGCTTAGGGCCTTCTCGCGGGCCACCCTGACTCAAGAGACTTTTCCAGCGTGGTTAACTTCAGCCTCAGATCGGCAATGGCATCGTTGGCTGAAGAGAGCTGCTTGGTCTTGTCGGATATAGCAATTTGCATCTCCGCCAGGCTGTGGAGAGTTTTCTCCCTATCGCCTTTGAGCGCCGAGAGTTCCTTGCTGTGTTCCTCAAGATCCGCCTCCAGCTTTTTCACTTTGTTACTCAGCTCATTCTTGGCAGCCTCGGCGGCATCGATGGTTTCCTTGAGCTTGCTGGTGTGATCTGCAGTTGAAGCTTCGAGCGCCTCCTTGTGTTTCTGCTCCAGCTCCTGGGTCCGCTGCACAACAAGCTTTTCAATCTCCTCGTCCTTGCCGCGGAGTTTGGCAGCAAGTGCCTGCTCGCGCGCGACAAGATCTTCTTCATGAGCGTCAAGCCCAACGCGGCGCTCCGTCAAGAGGGCTTCCTCAGCGGCAATCCTTTGCGCATTTTCCTCTTGCGCCTTCTCTATGTCGTATTGCCTCAAGAGGAGCTCCATCCAACTTTGGTCACTTGTTCCCGGCTGGCAATCAACTCCTGAAGGGCCTCAGCGTACCAGATCTGCATTTGCTCAACGCGATTCTGAAAATCTGCCTCGGCTGCTTCGACAACTGCAACTCTGGAACTTGCTTTCTCCTTTCGAGCACGGTCGAGTGCTTGGAGCTTGCGGAAATTTTCGCCCATAGCCTGAAGGAGCTGATCCTCTTCAGATTTGCCACTGCTGGAGCTTGGATCATCAACGATTTCGAGCCCGGCAGCGGTGATGATTTCTTCATCAAAGGTTTCCCCTTTAGTCGGCGCTTCAATATTTGCCGTGCCCGGGAAGTTGATGAATAGGTTGTCGCCAACCTTGAGATATTTGCTCGATGAGGGAGCTTCGGATGTCAATGGTTGATCCTCGACGATCGTCTCACCAGTGGCTGGGGGCTCTGTGGCCGATGTAGTGCCTGGCGCTCCTACGGCAGGAATGCCGTCAGTATGGTCATCAGTCTCCTGGCCAGCCCTCTCAGCAGATTCCTTGGCGGCTTCCTCGGCAACAGTTTTGCTGACTTCGACAGTGGCGTCTTTGGCAGCCTCACTAGCGGCGATCCTGTCAGCTTCGGCGGCGGCGTCTCTGGCGGTCTCCTCGATGACAACGTCGACATCCATGTGTTCCATCACAGGGAATTCTGGAGGACGAAGGAAGGAAACAAAATAAGATCAAGATTGAAGTTCAAGAAGACAAAGAGAAAGAAAGATAAAGGAAAGAATGACAAGTGCTCTGAGGCAAGCAGTTACCTGCGTCGAGCTGCTGAGGGGTGGTTTCGTCCCTCCCGGCAACATGGGTTGCCGGGGAAAGGTTGCCGGTGCCCATGTTTGCTGGCTCCTCCTCTTCCAAGGTAGGCTCGTCGGTGGGAGCTCTTGCCGGGGATGCGCTTGCGGGCGGCGTGGTTGACGAAGGCGGCACGACGGGGGCGTCCTCCAATGACCCTCCCTGTTGCTGTCCTTCTCCTGCAAGCCCGAAGATATCAGCGGCAAAGGTGGAAACCTCAGCACCCGCCAGCGGAAAATGGGTAGTGAACTCACGCTGGGGGCTGCGCTGGGGGCTGCGTTGAGGGTTAAGCTCCGGGCTGATGATGATAGTTGCTGGCACGCTCGCAAAGCTTGTCGGGAGCTCGTCACCCATGGAAGTCTTCGCCCTTTTCGCCACCCTTTCCGCCAAAGTTTCTGCATCACTGCAGAGACAAGGCAAAGCAAGACAGTGAGATCAATCGAATTCAGAATTTGGAAGATAAAGGTTGTGACAGGATATTTACTCTTCCTCTTCCCGTTCCGGGCTGAAACCGGAGATGTCGAAATCGACCTCCGTTGCGACGTCCGTATGGGGAGGCGGAGGAGGGGTCCTGGATCGCTTGGCTGCAGCAGGTGCAGGGGGTTGGCGCGACTCTGCCGCCTCAACCTCTGGTGATGTTGTGTGAGACGCCCCTGCCACCCCAGTGGTTGCCGCAGGTGTGTGTCTCGTGCGCCGCACGGGTTGCTGTCGAACGCCTTGCCGCGGTGCAGCCTTGCTGGCCGCCTTCTTGCCGGGAGCGTCACTGCTCGAAGAAGGTTTATTTGCTGGGGCATCAGAGATGGCTTTTCGAAGGACACACTTAGCCCTCTTTGGAGCTGGGGGCTCCTCTTGTGGCTGTTCCTCGGCTGCGTCCTCATCAGACGAGTTTTCAGCGGCTGTGCCACTCTGCTCCCCGGCAGCCTTATCTTCCCCGGCAGGATCTTCTTCCAAAACGACCTCTGGGTCGCTGGTTTCCCATTCCATGAAGCCGATGTCGCCGGCCTTCGCGGCAAGGTTCGCCTCTTCCACCCTAGTGGCAATATACGCCACTTCCTCATCGGTGGTGGCGCGGACGAGTCCTGTTTCTGCCCGGACGGCCCTCTCCGACAAGTTGTCGAAGAATGTTTGCGCCTGCCCCTCAGATGGCTCAACCCAAGTTGCGTCAAGGCCATGGGCGTTGAACATCGGCATCGTGGTGATGATCGACCCCAAGGCAGAGTTGTTGCACAAAGGAATGATTCTTGCTGGCAACCTATGCTTGTCATCACGCTGGAATAGCTTATGGCGGAGAGTGGCAAGCTGCATGATTGTCAAGTTGTTGTTTAATCCGGGGCGCAGCCTCATGATGTCTGCCGCATTCTGGAACTCCCAAGCTGGTCTCCCCTTATTCCGCAGAGGGGCGATGCGGCGATGAAGAAAGTCGGACCCAATCATCTCTATTGTGAGCCCGGCAGCTTTAAGACGGAGAATCCTGGTGGTGGCGATTGTGAGCTTGTCGTCTTGAGCATCAAGATTACTCCAGTCATCGCCACGGACCACTTTCTGCCGTCGGGGCGAGCAGAATGGATGGGGATCTGCTTCCTTGATCCAGCACCACTCGGATCGCCATTCTTCCCACTTCTCGCGATAAACCCCATCTGGATATATCTCTTTGTTCCATGCCCTTGGGATCCAGGCGATAGAACCGGAAAGGGTATCCCCTTTTTGGATGTGAGGAACAAAGTAATGGCGGAAGTGGGCAGTGTTGGGAACTACTCCGGCGAAGTTTTCACAAAGATGAGCAAAGATAGACATGCATGTTACGGCATTCGGCGTGAAATCCAGAAGACGGAAGCCGTATGTGTACATGATGTCGATAAAGAAATCAAAGAATGGAGGACAGAGCCCGCAGTAAAAGTAAGCGACGAAGAAGGAATATTTATGTGGTCCGCCTTTGAAAGAAGAACCTGGGGCCAGTGAGTTGCGGGGTGAGCCTTCGTCTCCCTCGCCCACATACACTGGTACCGGTTCTTCAAGGCTTTCGCGTCGAGCGTCGGAGCAAAGACGACATACTTCTTCCGCATCTTCGCCAGCTCGCTCTCTAGGACATCGGCCTTCGTCTCCTTGCTCTTGCCTTTGCCCTTGCTAGCCTTGGGTGGCATGGCGATTACGAAGGTGGAAGCTGAGGATAGAGCGGGTGCGGAGGCGGTGAGCGGATGGGGAGAAGTTCTGCTCTGGGCTCAGGGGGAAGAAAGTAATGGCGGATTCCAGATTGGAAAGAAGAGGGGGTAAATGGGCGGCGCCTCTGCGGATTCCTTTTTTACGGGGAAGGAGCGAGGCTGCCTCTTTTACTGCCCAATGTGAACATGCCTATACAAGCGTGCTAAGGCCGTGGCCGTTCAGCGCACGCTTCCCACGTCGCGCATTCAACACGCATAGTGGGGAAGCGCAGTAAGCGGAATAATTACAAGTAGTTAACCCCTGCCACGCATGCCCGTGCACTGTTTGGGCCTAGCCCAACAATGTCTCGCACTCGTGTGTGGCCTAGGCACGGGGGCTCCTGTCGGTGTACTAAGTATTGGGCCTTTAGTACCCCGTACTTGTGCACGGGCGGTTGTAGCCATACCTGCGGCAAGGCTTGTCGGGGAACAACCGAAGAATAATCCAAGATTATTAGAGACATAGAGACATTCAAGCCAAGGACTAGAAGATAAGGAGAACTGGAGATCAGGGGCTTGGCCCCCGGCAAGATCTTGCCGGGGTAGCCTGTGGAGCCCGGCAAGGTCTTGCCGGGATAGCCTGCGAGGCCCGACAAGATTCGCACCCCGGCAAGGTTTCGCCACTATGCCACCGCTCCAGCGCAGCGACCAAGCCTGACATTCTGGCCCCATCTCTGGATGCGTGGCAAGGCACTAGTGGAGGAGAGCTTAAGCGGTGCTGATGGGATGGCCCCTTTTTCCATCCCCAAGAAAGTAGGGACACTTCACGGTGCATTAAATGCATTTGTCCTAAACCGCCAGTGGTTAGGTATGATAACCCTGTAGCTACTTTACACCTCGCATATGAACAGTTCGCCATTGTGGTGACCCCTTTGAGCATATAAAAGGAGTCCCAAGGCAACTGCTACAGGGAGAAAGACTCTCGGCCCATTCTGCATGCGTAGCTGCTGCACGAACACACTGTTCATCGCAAGCGCTCCAAGAACTGGGACGAATACTCTGATAATAAACAAAATCAGGAGTAGGGTTTTACGCTGATTAGCGGCCCGAACCTGGGTAAAAATCCCCTCGCGCTGATCCTCGGTTCTGCTCTTTGTGCACACCTCTCTCCCTGCCGAATCATAAAGGGGTCCTTCGAATCCCATAGGTGTCGTACGCCGACAGCCGCAAATAGGGATACGCTCCCCATGGCACGCCCGCCTTCATCGCGCTTTATGTGCCTTGTCAGCACAACTTCGCGCTCAAGATACCATGGGCGGCCATGGGGGCTCATAAAACCATGTGTTCGGCTCAACCGAACTATGGCATCACCGCGTCCTCGGACGGCAATGGGCAGGACTCCGGACTCGCTTAACATCAAGCTATAACGGTAAGGCTACATCTCAAGGTCCCTATTGAAGGCACCCCTCGCCAGCACACGATGTTCTAAATGGATGTCCAATTCACTCCCCTCCACCTCGCACAAGGAAAGGCACAGACGTGCAGCAGGGCAAGGTTGAGGCTTCAACCCACACATCAAGGCCCTGTGTAAACCTTTCTCTGTAAAATTTTCTTTTCTTACTTGTCATAAACGGCTCAGCAATTCGAATTGTACGGATAGATGTCCAGAGCTTATGGAAAATAAAAACATCTTTCACGGTGTTCGGGTGATACGTCCATTTTGCATCATGTTTTCCTACTGTTATTTAGAATGTTTTTATCCATAATAATGCTCTTTGGAGTAATTCTAATGCCTTTTCTCTCATAATATGCAAGGTTTACACAAAGAGGGAGAATACCGGCAGCTGGAATTCTGGACCTGAAAAAGCTACGTCAGGGTTACCTATTCTGCACATCTCCAAATGAGCTGAACATTTACGGAGAATTGTTTTGGAATATAGAAAAAAATACTGGAGCAAATAACTACCGGAGGGGGCCACCCTGATGAGCACAAGACACCAGGGCACGCCTAGGCCCCCAGGCGCGCCCTGGTGGGTTGTGCCCTCCTCGGCCCACCTCCGGTGCCCATCTTCTGGTACATAAGTCATTTTGACCTATAAAAAATTAGAGGCGGACTTTCGGGATGAAGCGCCGCCGTCTCGAAGCAACTTGGGCAGGAGCACTTTTGCCCTTCGGCGGAGCGATTTTGCCAGGCGAACTTCCCTCCCGGAGGGGGAAATCATCGTCATCATCATCACCAACAACCCTCTCATCTTTGGGAGGGCAATCTCCATCAACATATTCAACATCACCATCTCTTCTCAAACCCTAGTTCATCTCTTGTGTTCAATCTTTCTACCGGAACCTCAGATTGGTACCTGTGGGTGACTAGTAGTGTTGATTACATCTTGTAGTTGATTACTATATGGTTTATTTGGTGGAAGCTTATATGTTCAGATCCATTATGCTATTTAATACCACTCTGATCTTGAGCATGATTATCATTTGTGAGTAGTTACTTTTGTTCTTGAGGTGACGGCAGAAGTCATGTTGCAAGTAATCATGTGAACTTGATACGTGTTCGATATTTTGATGATATGTATGTTGTGATTCCCTTAGTGGTGTCATGTGAACGTCGACTACATGGCACTTCACCTTATTTGGGCCTAAGGGAATTCATTGTGGAGTAGTTATTAGATGATGGGTTGGTAGAGTGACAGAAGCTTAAACCCTAGTTTATGCGCTACTTCGTAAGGGACCGATTTGGATCCAAAAGTTTAATGCTATGGTTAGATTTTATCTTAATACTTTTCTCGTAGTTGCGGATGCTTGCGAGGGGGTTAATCATAAGTAGAAGGTTTGTTCAAGTAAGAACAACACCTAAGCACCGGTCCACCCACATATCAAATTATTAAAGTAGCGAACATGAATCGAACCAACATGATGAAAGTGACTAGATGAAATTGCCGTGTACCCTCAAGAACGCTTTGCTTATCATAAGAGACCATGTTGGCCTGTCCTTTGCCACAAAAGGATTGGGCTACCTTGCTGCACTTTATTTACCATTACCATTACTTGCTCGTTACAAATTATCTTGCTATCAAACTACCTGTTACCGACAATTTCAGTGCTTGCAGAAATTACCTTACTGAAAACCACTTGTCATTTTCTTCTGCTCCTTGTTGGGTTCGACACTCTTACTTATCAAAAGGACTACGATTGATCCCCTATAGTTGTGGGTCATCAAGGCCCTTTTCTGGCACCGTTGACGGGGAGTGAAGCACTCTTGGTAAGTGGAAATTGGTAAGGAAAAATTATTACTACATGCAGAAATTTATTGTCACTTGTTACTATGGAGATTCATCCTTTGAGGGGTTTGTTCGGGGTATCTTCACCTCGATCAGAACCACAACTAGTTACCCCTCAACCTATTGCACCTACTGAAAATATTGGTTATGAAATTCCTTCGGGTATGATAGAACAACTGCTAGCTAATCCTTATGCAAGAGATGGAACCGAACATCCTGATATGCACTTGATATATGTGGATGAAATTTGTGGATTATTTAAGCTTGCAGGTTTATCTGGAGATGAAGCTAAGACGAAGGTTTTCCCTTTATCTTTGAAGGGAAAAGCATTTACATGGTATAGGCTATGCGATGATATTGGATCTTGGAACTGGAATCGATTAAATTGGAATTTCACTAAAAAAATATCCTATGCATCTAGTTCATCGTGATCAGAATTATATATATAATTTTTGGCCTCGTGAAGGAGAAAGTATCGCTCTAGCTTGGGGGATGCTTAAGTCAATGTTATATTCATGCCCCAATCATGAACTCTCTAGAGAAATTATCATTCAGAATTTTTATGCTCGGCTTTCTCGTGATGATCAATCCATGCTTGATACTTCTTGTACTGGTTCTTTTATGAAGAAGATTATTGAATTCAGGTGGGATCTTTTAGAAAGAATTGAATGCAACTCTGAAGATTGGGAACTCGACGAAGGTAAAGAGTCAGGTATTAAGCTTGAATTTGATTGTGTTAAATCTTTTATGAATAGCGATGCTTTTCACAAGTTTAGCACTAAATATGGACTTGACTCTGAGATCGTAGCCTCTTTCTGTGAAGCATTTGCTACTCATGTTGATCTCCCTAAGGAGAAGTGGTTTAAATGTCATCCCCCTATTAAATAAGAAATTAAAGAACCGGTCTTAGTGAAAGATGAAACTATTATTTACAATGTTGATCTAGTTGTGCCTACTCCTTATATTGAAAACCCACCTTTCCCTGTTAGGATAAAGGAACATGCTAAGGTTTCAACTGTGGTTCGCCAAAGTAATATTAGGGCACCTAAACCTGCTGAACAAATTAAAGTAGAACCTAGTGTTGCTATGGTTAAATACCTCCGGGTAGAAAATATTTATGGGCATGTTATTTACTTCTGCGGTGATGCTGCTAGAATTGCCAAACCCGATGAAAAAGATAAACATAGACCTATTTTTGGCATGCCTGTTGTCTCAGTTGAAATAGGAGATCATTGTTGTCATAGTTTATGTGACTTAGGTGCTAGCGTGAGTGATATTCCTTTTACTTTATATCAAGAAATTATGAATGACATAGCACCCGCTGAAATAGAAGACATGGATGTTACTATTAAACTTGCTAATAGAGACACCATCACACCACTTGGGATTGTTACAGATGTTGAAGTCCTGTGTGGGAAAATAAAATACCCTACTGATTTTCTAGTTCTTGGTTCCCCACAAGATGATTTTTGTCCCATTATTTTTGGTAGACCTTTCTTGAACACCATGAATGCCAAAATAGATTGTGAAAAACAAACTGTTGGTGTTAGCTTTGGTAATGAGTCTCATGAGTTTAATTTCTCCAAGTTTAGTAGACAACCTCATAAGAAAGAATTACCTAGTAAGGATGAAATAATTGGTCTTGCTTCTATTGCCATGCCTCCTACTGATCCACTAGAACAATATTTGCTAGACAATGAAAATGATATGCATATGCATGAAAGAAATGAAATAGATAAAATTTTCTTTGAACAATGACCTCTGCTCAAACACAATTTTCCTATTGAAACTCTAGAGGTCCTCCTCCACCTAAAGATGATCCTGTGTTTGAATTAAAACAATTGCCTGACACTTTGAAATATGCTTATCTTGATGAGAAAAAGATATATCATGTTATTATTAGTGCTAACCTTTCAGAACATGAACAAGAAAGATTATTGAAAATTCTGAAGAAGCACCGTGCTGCTATTGGATATACTCTTGATGATCTTAAGGGCATTAGTCCCACTCTCTGTCAGCATAAGATTAATATGGAACCTGATGCTAAACCCGTTGTTGATCATCAACGACATTTGAATCCTAAGATGAAAGAAGTGGTAAGAACTGAAATATTAAAGCTTCTTGAGGCAGGTATAATCTATCCCATAGCTGATAGTAGATGGGTAAGTCCCGTTCATTGTGTCCCTAAGAAGGGAGGTATTACTGTTGTTCCTAATGATAAAAATGAACTCATTCCACAAAGAATTGTTACTGGCCATAGAATGGTAATTGATTTTAGAAAATTGAATAAAGCAACTAGAAAAGATCATTACCCTTTTCCTTTTATCGATCAAATGTTGGAAAGATTATCTAAGCACACACACTTCTGTATTCTGGATGGATATTCTGGTTTTTCTCAAATACCTGTATCACAACCCGACCAAGAGAAAACCACTTTTACTTGCCCTTTTGAAACTTATGCTTATAGACATATGCCTTTTGGTTTATGCAATGCACCTGCTACCTTTCAAAGATGTATGACTGCAATATTCTCAGATTTTTTGAAAAGATAGTTGAGGTTTTCATGGATGATTTTTTCTGTTTATGAAACTTCTTTTGATGATTGCTTGAGCAACCTTGATCGATTTTTGCAGAGATGTGAGCAAAATAATCTTGTCTTGAATTGGGAGAAGTGCCACTTTATGGCTAATGAAGGTATTGTCTTGGGGCATAAAATTTCTGAACGAGGTATTGAGGTGGATAAAGCTAAAGTTGATGCAATTGAGAAAATGACATGTCCTAAAGATATTAAAGGTATTCGTAGTTTCCTTGGTCATGCTAGTTTCTATAGGAGGTTTATTAAAGACTTCTCTAAAATTTCTAGGCCTCTTACAAATCTTTTACAAAAGGATGTTCCATTTGTTTTTTATGATGATTGTGTAGAAGCCTTTGAAACACATAAGAAAGCCTTAACTTCTGCACATATTGTTCAACCACCTGATTGGAACTTGCCTTTTGAAATTATGTGTGATGCTAGTGATTATGTTGTTGGTGCTGTTCTTGGACAAAGAGTTGATAAGAAATTAAATGTTATTTATTATGCTAGCAAAACTCTAGACAGTGCCCAGAGAAATTATGCTACTACTGAAAAAGAATTTTTAGCAGTTGTGTTTGCTTGTGACAAATTTAGATCTTACATTGTTGATTCCAAAGTAATTGTTCACACTGATCATGCTGCTATTAAATATCTTATGAAAAAGAAATATGCTAAACCTAGACTCATTAGGTGGGTTCTTTTGCTACAAGAATTTGATCTACATATTACTGATAGAAAAGGAGCTGAGAACCCCATAGCTTATAACTTGTCTAGGTTAGAGAATATTCTTGATGACCCACTACCTATTGATGATAGATTTCCTGATGAACAACTAGCTGCAATAAATGTTTCTCATAACACTCTGTGGTATGCTGACTATGCTAATTATATTGTTGCTAAATACATACCACCTAGTTTCACTTACCAGCAAAAGAAAAAATTCTTCTATGATTTAAGACACTACTTTTGGGATGACCCACATCTTTATAAAGAAGGAGTAGATGGTATTATTAGATGTTGTGTACCTGAGCATGAACAGGAACAAATCCTACGGAAATGTCACTCCGAAGCTTATGGGGGACATCATGCGGGAGATAGAACTGCTCATAAGGTATTGCAATCTGGTTTTTATTGGCCTACTCTCTTCAAGGATGCCCGTAAGTTTGTTTTATCTTGTGATGAACGTCAAAGAATTGGTAATATCGGTAAGCGTCAAGAAATGCCTATGAATTGTTCACTTGCTGTTGAACCATTTGATGTTTGGGGTTTTGATTATATGGGACCTTTTCCTTCCTCTAATGGGTATACACATATTTTGGTTGTTGTTGGTTATGTTACTAAGTGGGTAGGAGCTATTCCAACTAGTAGTGCTGATCATAACACTTCCATTAAAATGCTTAAAGAAGTTATTTTCCCGAGGTTTGGAGTCCCTAGATATTTAATGAGTGATGGTGGTTCACACTTTATTCATGGTGCTTTCCGTAAAATGCTTGCTAAATATGATGTTAACCATAGAATTGCATCACTTTATCATCCACAATCTAGTGGTCAAGTTGAACTTAGCAATAGAGAAATAAAATTAATATTACAAAAAGCTGTTAATAGGTCCCGAAAGAATTGGTCTAAGAAATTGGATGATGCACTTTGGGCCTACAGAACAGCATATAAAAATCCTATGGGTATGTCTCCTTATAAAATGGTTTATGGAAAAGCTTGTCATTTGCCTCCAGAGTTAGAACATAAAGCATATTGGGCAATTAAAGAACTCAACTTTGATTTCAAACTTGCCAGTGAAAAGAGGTTATTTGATATTAGCTCATTAGATGAATGGAGAACCCAAGCTTATGAAAATGCCAAATTATTTAAAAAAAGTTAAAAGATGGCATGACAAAAGAACCCAAAAGCGGGAATTCAAAGTAGGAGAATATGTTCTTTTGTACAACTCTCGTTTCAGATTCTTTGCAGGAAAACTTCTCTCCAAATGGGAAGGACCATATATTATCGAGGAGGTTTATTGCTCTGGAGCCATCAAAATTAATAATGTCAAAGGTACTAACCCAAAGGTGGTTAATGGTCAAAGAATTGAACACTATATCTCAGGTACACCTATTAATGTTGAAAGCAATATTATTCAAACCATGCCACCGGAGGAATACATAAAAGAGACCTTCTGGAACACTCCAGAATACTAAAAAAAGAGGAGGTACGTGATACGAGAAGTAAACGGACTACGAAAAATCCACAAAAATATTTTCTGTTAGTTTTGGAATATTTCAAAAATTAGGAAAATAAGAAACAATCAAGAAGGCAACCGAGGAGGGCACAAGACACCAGGGCGCGCCTGGCATTCCTGGCGCGCCCAGGTGGGTTGTTCCCACATCAGGAACCTTCCCGACTCCGTTTTTCTCTCGTTTGCTTGTTTCCCAAGATAAAAAATCTTTATATACCCCCCGAACGTATTGACCACCGTATCGCGGAAAAATCTTCTGTTCTTCTTTCTTGCTGTTTTCTGTCAGATCTGTTAAGCCAGGCATCATGTCTTCTCCCTCCTCCAACAAAGTAGAAGAGGATGCTTGGTTGATGAAGATGGAACTAAAGAGAGATGAACCAGAGGTAACCATCAAGGGTGATAAGGTCAAGGAAATCACGGGAGATCAAGTTTTGGCAGTAGGGCAGGCCGTTCCAGCAGCAGAAGAAGAAGACATCCTTCAACCTTACTATGATTATCTTACCCCTACTGAAATTGAAGCTTTCAGGGTCATTGAAACGGTTCGTGTGCAAAATAAATATATCACTCATGAAAACATTCTGTTGCAAGAGCATATCATCGCCCTCCAGAGCATCATCTGTAGATTGGAGAACCTCCTAAGCCTGAAGTGTGAAACTACTTCACCACCACCATCATCATCTTCACCACCAAAGGAGACTTGAGTTCATGGTATGGGCACTCCCCTTGGCTTTTTCCATGATTGGGGGAGGTGCCTCGGTATCGTATCACCACCACTATCTTTGCTTTTATCTATTTTAGTTCGATCTTTAGTTATCCTATGATTTAGTTGAATAAAAGTTTAGTTCGGTCCTTTCTTTTCGAGTGCTTGCTTAGTGATCTATCTATGTAATCGTGTGTGAGATATATAATAAAGAGTAGTTTGAGTTTTGTTTCTTTACTCTTTTGATTCAATAAAAAGAAAGGAAAATAAATGAAAAGGATCATATGCTAATCTTATGGTAAGTAGTGACATCACATAAGGAAAAGTATAAGTGGTAAAATTTGTTGGAGATTGACAAACATAGCATTGGTCAATGATGCAATTAATGAAAAAATTAATAAGGGAAGAGAAGATTCACATGCAAATACACTATCTTGGACATCTTTTATGATTGTGAGCCCCCATTAAATATTTTGTGTCAAAATTGTTGACGTTGGACAAAGAAGACAATGTAATGAGTTATGTTTGTTCATATTCACATAGAAGTTATATTGTCATAGATCCTTCAACATGTGGTGCTTGCTTAATATCTTTTCTAGCCAAAAACTCCGCACTAAGTAGAGATACTACTTGTGCATCCAAAAACCCTTAAACCCAAAATCTTATTTTGAGAGTCCACCATACCTACCTATGGATTGAGTAAGATCCTTCAAGTAAGTTGTCATCGGTGCAAAAAGGCAATAAAAATTGCTTCTAAAAGTATTGGATCATTTAGTGTAAGAGAAAATTAAGCGTTGTACGAACTTATGATGGCAAAGTAATAAAAGCGACGGACTGCATAATAAAGGTTGCTATCATAAGGGGCAATATAACGTGACATTCTTTTTCATTAAGGGATTTGGCATACAAACAAAAAGCGCATGGCAACCTCTGCTTCCCTCTGGAAGGGCCTATCTTTTACTTTTATGCATTTACTTTTATGTTAGAGTCAAAGTATTCTTCTATATTCCTTTTTATTTTCTCTTTTTGCAAGCATCATGTTTTGAGGAAAGATCTATGCACATATATCCAGTTGGATATGAGTGGGCATGAGTTATTATTGTTGACATCACCCTTGAGGTGAATACATTGGGAGGTGAAACTATAAGCCCCTATCTTTCTATGTGTTCGGTTGAAACCTTTTGTTCGAGGGTATGCTGTGAGTGTTAGCAATCATAGAAGGTTAAATGATGGTTGAGTATGTGGACTTGCCTAAAGGCTCCAATACGTGACCCTTCCTAAAAATATGATGAATTTTAGTAGCAAAGTTGACTGAGAACATAATTTGTTGGTTTTCAATAAGGTTTATGCTTTATACTTCAATGTTTTGATGAATTGTTACTTGTTCATGAGAAGTTATATGATAAAAGTTGTGTGATAAAGTTTTATGTTAAAGTTCTTTGTTGTTATAATAATAAGCATGATACTTCTATGTCCGTATTTTGTTTTTATCGACACCTCTCTCTCTCTCTCTAAGCATGTGGACATGTTTTTCGATTTCGGTTTTTCGCTTGAGGACAAGTGAGGTCTAAGCTTGGGGAGTTGATACGTCCATTTTGCATCTTGTTTTCCTACTGTTATTTATAATGTTTTTATGCATAATAATGCTCTTTGGATCGAGTAATTCTAATGCCTTTTCTCTCATATGCAAGGTTTACACAAACAGAGAGAATACCAGCAGCTGGAATTCTGGACCTGAAAAAGCTACGTCAGAGTTACCTATTTTGCATATCTCCAAATGAGCCGAAAATTTATGGAGAATTGTTTTAGAATATATAAAAAATACTGCAGCAAATAACTACTGGAGGGGGCCAACCTGGTGAGCACAAGACACCAGGGCGGGCCTGGGCCCCCAGGCGCGCCCTGGTGGGTTGTGCCCTCCTCGGCCACCTCCGGTGCCCATCTTCTGGTACATAAGTCATTTTGACCTAGAAAAAATCAGAGGGGGACTTTCGGGATGAAGCGCCACCGTCTCGAGGCGGAACTTGGGCAGGAGCACTTTTGCCCTCTGGAGGAGCGATTTCGCTGGGCGAACTTCCCTCCCGGAGGGGGAAATCATCGTCATCATCATCACCAACAACTCTCTCATCTTTGGGAGGGCAATCTCCATCAACATCTTCAACAGCACCATCTCCTCTCAAACCCTAGTTCATCTCTTGTGTTCAATCTTTCTACCGGAACCTCAGATTGGTACCTGTGGGTGACTAGTAGTGTTGATTACATCTTGTAGTTGATTACTATATGGTTTATTTGGTGGAAGATTATATGTTAAGATCCATTATGCTATTTAATACCCCTCTAATCTTGAGCATGATTATCATTTTTGAGTAGTTACTTTTGTTCTTGAGGTCACGGGAGAAGTCATGTTGCAACTAATCATGTGAACTTGATATGTGTTCAATATTTTGATGATATGTATGTTGTGATTTCCTTAGTGGTGTCATGTGAACGTCGACTACATGGCACTTCACCATATTTGGGCCTAAGGGAATGCATTGTGGAGTAGTTAGTAGATGATGGGTTGCTAGAGTGACAGAAGATTAAACCCTAGTTTATGCGCTACTTCGTGTGGGACCGATTTGGATCCAAAAGTTTAATGCTATGGTTAGATTTTATCTTAATACTTTTCTCGTAGTTGCGGATGCTTGCGAGTTGGTTAATCATAAGTAGGAGGTTTGTTCAAGTAAGAACAGCACCTAAGCACCGGTTCACCCACATATCAAATTATCAAAGTAGTGAACATGAATCGAACCAACATGATGAAAGTGACTAGATGAAATTCCCGTGTACCCTCAAGAACGCTTTGCTTATCATAAGAGATCGTGTTGGCCTGTCCTTTGCCACAAAAGGATTGGGCTACCTTGCTGCACTTTATTTACCATTACCGTTACTTGCTCATTACAAATTATCTTGCTATCAAACTACCTGTTACCGACAATTTCAGTGCTTGCAGAAATTACCTTGCTGAAAACCACTTGTCATTTCCTTCTGCTCCTTGTTGGGTTCGACACTCTTACTTATCGAAAGGACTATGATTGATCCCCTATACTTGTGGGTCATCATCGGGCATCCACATTATCTAGCCCTCTTTCTTTTCTTTCTCCTTTTTTCTGCTCTTCGAACACCTGGGCATGCACACATTGTGTAATAAATACAAATCAGTTAATTAACCAAAGGCCTTATTCTCCCATCAGCTCTACATATTAAGTCCGGCACCACTTTTTCATTGAGTGTTTGGCATCTCAGATATTGGACTATATGCATTAGTTCCGAACTATGTCTTGGGTCAATAGTTGGGTTGCCCGGCTCCTGTGCTTGCCTTCTTACGTTCCGCATGTTCGGCTAAGAAGGTAAAGGGAGAACGCCTGCGATTGTACTTCTGGCTAGTCCAGTTAAGCACCTCAGGGGAGAAAGCCGAAAACTGACCGTCATAGTAAGTGAGAACTGATCAGCGATTCGATGACAAGTGTTAAACTAAGAAATCGTTGGCGATTTATCCGTGTCATACGCAGGGTTCGTCCTAGCACAAACCATGTGATTACTAAGGCATGCGTAGGCTCCCACGTACATCACAAAACACAGGGGGCCAGTCACTAGCTCCCACCATCAACCTCCTATGGCTAAGTGAAAGCAATAAAGCCGAATAGTCTAATTGCCTAGTCCCTCTCACGCACTACCGCCTTCAGGCACCGAGACGTCGGCTAAGGGTAACAGTGTGGAGGTGAGACACCCCTCGTACCATTTACTTGGGGGCTGAAGCCGACGACTGGTAGCTTTCAAAATAATAAACAGTCACACAGGAGTCAAAATAAAAAACACCATAGTATATAAGCGAGCTACATTATAAAGCAAAAGGTTCAGCTGACAATTTAATACAATCACTCAATGATTACATCCTTGGAATACTGCCCCTCTATCGCCCGAGCACCATCCATAACCTGTGTGAAATACAGTTCGGGGCAGCGGTGCTCCTTTCCAACTGGTGGAGGACCAGTGGCCATATCCATCGACTTGATCTTCGGCCAATGAACCATGGTCTTTGCGAAGGCCAGCCTCGCCCCTTCAAGGCACGCGGAACGCTTCACGAAGTCAATCCGCGGTGATGCGTCACGCAACTTCTGCACCAAGCCAAAGTAGCTGTCCGGAATAGGCTCAGTGGGCCACAACCAGACACAAAGATCCTTCAGGGCTGGCTCGGCCATCCGATGCAGCTCCATCAGCTATTTCATTTGGTTGCTGGGGAGAGGAGGGTGTTCGGGCGCCTGGAACTGCGACCAGAAAAGCCGTCGTTCCGAGTCCTCCTCCCGCGTGCGTAGTGCTCCTCCGCAACAGCCGCACCCTTCGGAAGCTCGACAAAAATGCCCGCGGAGCGCCAGACCCGCGTCAGCAAGGCGAACCTATTGCCACGAAAAACACTCTGCAGTAAGTATTTCTTACCATCTGCGATTTGCCCCACTTGGCGGAGCTCCTCCCGTACACCACGCACCTCCGTCCTGACCTCCTGGAGCTCTTTGTCCGCCTTGGATAGCTTGAAGGACTGCTCTTTCTGCTTTTGCTCAAGGGCCTCACACTTCATGATGGCATCCTTGAGCTCCACCTGCACTTCGGCCACTCGAGCCTCGTGCTTCTCTCCGGTGGTCTTCGCCTTCTCAAGTTCGGCAACCGCTTTCTTCTTGGCCGCCTCGGCCTCGGCCTTCTTCAGCATCACCTTCAAGCCCTCAACCTCCGCGGTGGCAGCTGCACACACCAAACACCATGCGCTCAACATACAGCCCGGACTGTAAGTATCTGGCAGTGTTAACTATGTATTTCGACAAGAGCTTGCCTTGTGCCTCATCAACGGCCGCTTGTTGACGAGGTCAAACTCTTCATCGAAGCGTTTAAGCTTTCGATCCATCTACTCCGGGGTAGCGGCATTAGCAGCCGCGGCCAAGGATGATGCCTGCGATATCAAATCAATCACAACACTTTAAAAGCTGGCCTATGGATATTTGACCCTCTGCAAGATTTCTTGCAAACCTCATAGAGTTTCGGGGGCTGCTATATATATACAGCCTGCTCAAACTTTGACTAAAAAAAGTAAAGACCGTTTTCTCGGGAAAGGTACATTACTTGACTCACCTCAAAGCCTGTTAGAAGGCCTTGGACGGCGTCGTTCAGTCTGGATTGGACGGGCCGAACACCCCGTAGAACCGCACCCATGAGGGTGCAGTGCCCGTCGACGATGACCGAGTTGTTTACCAGCTCCTCCAACGCGTGCGGCCAGCCCATCACCGCCTGGTTGTTAGTGCCCGGCACGGGTGGCGGGACCTCAACTCCCTCCCCATCGGAAGGCGGGACCCTGTGAAGGCCTTGGGGGCTCAGGTGCATCCGACTGGGAGGGTCTGGACGGCCCGGATCCTCCTCTCGCATTAGCCAGGAGGGATGCATCCTCCTGGTCTTCAATGACCAAGGCGTCAGCCTCGGCCATGGTGGCATCGCCCTCCTCCCCCGTGTTCGGACGGGGAAGGGTCCTTCGGGACAGCGCTTCCCCGACCTCTTCGTGGATCAGGGGAGGTACGGAGCATGATGCGGATCCACTGTCTGCCAATTCGACGGGTGGAGACGTCCCCTCCGAGGTCTGCTCGGCGGGGTGGCCGTGCGGTGGGCTGTGATATCATGCAATCAGCTTCCACGAAGCGAAGGACTGTTAAAAATAAAGCAACTACAAATTCCAAAATATGTACCTAGCAGTAGGGGGTTGACCCTAGGTTCCCTATTCGGAACCTTCTCAGACGCCACGGACTCCTCTTCGGAGTCTGAACTGTCGGGCAGGATCAGCTTGGGCCTGCACTGCCTCTTCTGGGGCCGAGGAGGCTGCTCCTCCTCGACGTCCTGGGACGCCGCCCTCTTCTTGGAGTGGGACGAGGCGCTCTCCTCCTCGTCCTCCTCCTCATCCCCATCTTGGGAGACAGGGCGGCAGTGTCTCCGGACTTGGTGTCCGAATGACCTTTTCGGTGGAGGCCCTCTCTGGCCTCTGGTAAATCCTTCTTCTTCTTCCCTTTCTTTTCTGGCGACTTATAAGGCGCCACGACCAGCAGCCCCTCCAGTTGGGCCGATCGAGGCCCTTCAAGTAGAGGATCCGGGTTACGGATCTTCTCAGACTTTTCGAGCCAGCCCTGTAAAAACCACAAACAGATGTTTAGACCAGATTATGTGCAGTACGCCCTCCCGAATATGGACCGAGGAAGGGGTCGATTACCTTCTTTGGTTGGGCTGCGGTGTCGAGGCCGATGTCCTCATTCTCGGCCGGCCAGTCCTCCTGGGACTTGAACAACTGACCCCACACTTTGTCGTGGGTTGTCCCGTAGAGGTACTGCATGGTGGCCGGGTCATCGGACTTGTAAGCCCACATGGGGCTGGCCCTTTGCTGGCAAGGAAGGAGCCGGCGCCTAAGCATTATCTGGACCACGTTGGTCAGCTTGGCGCCGGTCTCCATCACGCTGACGACACGCTTCTACAGCATCTTCACTTCACTGGCAGACCCCAGTTAGGGCCCTTTTGGGTCCACGAGGTCAATCTCGCTGGGGGGCGGATCTGAATTCGGGAGCGGCCGCCCAGGCTGCATCCCTTGGTTCGGTGATATAGAACCACTCCTTTTGCCACACCTTGACGGTTTCAATAAACCGACCCTCCGGCCATTGGACTCGGTTCATCTTACTGATAATGGCTCCGCCGCGGTCCGCCTGGGCGCCGCTGACCACCTTAGGCTTGACGTTGAACACCTTCAGCCACAGGCCAAAGTGTGGCTAAACCCGCAGCAGGGCCTCACAGACTATGATGAAGCCGAAATATGGAGGAGGGAGTTGGGGGCTAGATCATGGAAATCTAGCCCATAGAAGAACATCAACCCCCACATGAAGGGGTGCAGAGGAAATCCTAGCCCCGGGATAGAATTGAGGAAGGAATACTACCCTCTCGCCCGGCTTGGGCGTGGGGATGAGTTGGCCCTCCTCGGGGGCCCGATGGGCGATGTCGGCCGATAAGTAGTCGGCCCGCTTTAGCTCCACGATGTCGTCGTTGGTGACGGTGGAAGAAGGCATGAGGCATTAACTATAGTTGTTCCCCTCTTTATAGGCTGCGTAGAAGCCAAGGGTTCCCCTTTTTCACTACGCGGGCCTCTCCACTTCCCGATACGCCCGCAACGTTATGCATGGGTGGGGAATCGAGGTTATTGATCATATCCCCTAAAAGACGGAGCACGATCTCTGCCTTGATGAGACATGCCAATGGAGGGGCGGCCTCGAGCGCGCATCGAGAACCTCCGGCCGTTCGGTGTTATGACCGAATGTGACCCTTCGATAAAAGTTGTTAGACGTGGGTACTATTCACACTTGAGCACTTTGGCCTTTGGGGCTAAGTAAGGTAAACGCTCCGGATTCTGGACACTACTCAACTCCGAGCACACATGGGACTAGATGAAGAACTCGCCTCGCAAGACGAAGACCATGGTATGTGCGAAGGCCGGATACAAGCCCTGGCATTGGAGGCTAGTTCGGGGGCTACTAAGGGAGTCCTGAACTAAGGGGTCCTCGGGCCGTCGACCTACTACATACAGGCCGGACTAATGGGCCGCTATGGGGCCAAGCTAGAGTGCGGACCCGTGACTGGACAGGAGATCTTCGGAGTCATGGTGTGCCCTCTAAGACAAGATTAGCGTGATCTTTCCTTCATTGTAACCGATCGCATGTAACCCTAACCCTACAGGTGTCTATATAAACCAGAGGGTTTAGGTCTTTAGGACTAGAGCTACATCCATCACCTCATCAACTTAGGGTTTAGCTCACCTGATCTCGAGGTAGATCTACTCTGTAACCATACCATACATCAAATACAATCAAGCAGGACGTAGGGTTTTACCTCTTCGAGAGGGTCCGAACCTGGGTAAACACCGTGTTCATCGTCCCTTGTTCCCCATTGATCCTAGATCCACAGCTCGGGACCCCCTACCCGAGATCCACCGGTTTTGACACCGACATGGGGAAATGGACATTGTGATTGATGGGAAGGGAGTTGAGTGGAAGTAAGACATAGGACTTTGTGAACAAATTTAAATTCTGAAGGGAAAGACCTTCATGCTCAATACATGGTCAGAAAACTTCACTCTAAGTTGTATATAAACAATGCACTAAGTTTAATGGGCAAGCATAGATGGACCAAATTATGTTCAGTTCTTATATATCATTATCAGATTTTAGAAAGACTATGTCCATCTTTTAGTTTTCATGTTCCCAACTCGGTATTCCTTTGCTTCACTCCCTTTGACGAGTTGTCACAATAAATTCAGGTTTGGAAACTACATGAAGCATTCATTTGAATGGTTTGGTTAATCCAAAAATATGAATTTTCAGAGAAACACACACCTACACATGAGCGTTACCAATCCATACAAAAAGCAAATGACACACAATGAGAAACGCTAACATATCATGTCATATTCGAGCTTTCTGGAGTGAAGTAGAGTGACTGACACCGAACCTAGAGCAAAGGAGTGATTTGAGATAAAACAGTGTGGAGAAGGAGGAGCAACGTTTATCTTGTTAGTAGGGTATGGTGTCCCATGGCAACGCACGGGCAATCAACTAGTAAAATTAAATGGCCTGCATTGACGCTACATTATTTGTTCACCCAGCCCAGCAAATGGAATGTAAATTCTAAAAAAATGGGTTGAATATGTGCCACTTGTTTGGGGGCTGACATGTGGGCCAAAGGTCAAAGCCTACGCAAGGCGTTGTCAACTTAGTCAACAAATGATTCTGATAACCATAGCCGTTAGATTTACATCCAACGGCCGGCATGCATCTTCAATCTCTCGTCTTCTTCCTCCAGCGCCACCGAGACCGGCTGCTCCCGTCTCCGTCGGCTAGCGGCTCTGATTAGCATTCCTCACTGCGAAACGCTACCGCACTGTCGGCCAGGCCATCCCTCCACCCCTCCACACCTCGTGTTATTCTTCGCCGACTGCAGCCCCACGCCGAACCAGAACCAGTTAACCATCGTACTCCTCTCCTTATAAGACTCCACCTCTGCGTCTTCCCATAACCGGCTTGTTCCCGTCCGGGGCCTCACCATCGTCCACCGCCTTGGTGTGCTCGGCGCGGAGTGGTCAACAAACGAGAGTCATCGGAAGAGGACTGTAGTATGTGGAGAGGCTAACGGTGGGGACGCACCAGGCCCATGGATGCATGCATGCAACTGCCTCCTTATTACGCAAAAAAATATTCCTCCCCCTAACAGCTGGGACCTGACAGTTGGGACCCACCAGCTACATCTTCGAACGCAAAGAAGTGCGTCCTTATTACTCGTTTCTTTTCTTCCTACTGGCAGCTGGGACCTACCAGCCACATCTTCGCATGCAAGGAAATGCCTCCTTATTACGGGCAAAAAAAATGATTCCTCCACCTGACAGTTGTGACCCACCAACTACATCTTCGCACTGAAGGAATTGCCTCCTTATTACACGAAAAAAAGGATTCCTCCCCATGACAGCTAGGACCAACATGCTACATCTTCGCACGCAAGAGAAGTGCCTCCTTGTTACGCGAAAAAATATCGAATCCTCCCTATGACAGCTGGGACCCACTAGCTATATCTTCGCACGAAAGGAAGTGCCTCTTTATTCCCCCGTGACACTTGGGACCCACCAGGTCGAAGCGTATGTTGTGTTATTTATTTATTTCGAGCAACTGGCAGGAGCTTTGCCTTACATACTGGTTGATCGGCCTCTCTGCAATGATGAACCATGGCCGAGTAAGGAATGGCACGTATTGTTGTAGAGCTCCCGACGTAGCATGACACGCAGTCCCGTCTAAATCGTGTACACGTACGAGAGCCATGCTGCAAAAAAGACGGCCATGTACGTACATACAGGTGTGGTCTCGAACACGTACAGCGACGGCGTCTTGTTCATCGGCAGCCAACCGGCTGGTCGGAATGGAGGAAACAGGGTCCTGTTCATCGGGAGCCAAGCGACTGGGTCAGAATGCGTCGTGTTCATCGGGAGCCAAGCGACTGGGTCGAAACGCGTCCTGATCATCGGGAGCCAACCAGCTTGGATGGAACAGCCGAAACAGGATCTGGCGTACCGCAAAACGAAGGAAACAGTCTTCTGTTCGATCGCCTACGGTCGAAACGGGATCCTGTTTATCGAGAGGGGTCTGGCATACCGCAAAACAGAGGAAACGGACTTCTCTCCAACCGCCTACAGTCTAAATGGGGTCATGTTCATCGGGAGTGGTCTGGCGTACCACAAAATGGAGGAAACATACTTCTCTTCGAGCGCCTACGGTCGAAACATGGTCCTATTCATTGGAGGGGTGTGGTGTACCGCAAAACAGGACTTCCCAGGCTACTATTCATTCACTGTCTACTGCCTCGCTCCAGCCTACTGCTCATCCACCATCGACTTCCTCCAGCCTCCACCGGCTACTATCCATCCAGCCTCCCAGGGGTCCTGTTCATCCACCCCCAACCGACTGGGGTGTGTGGCGGCCTCCACGGGGTACTGTTCATCCAGCGACACCCGCCAACACGGTCGGGGTCTTGTTCATCTAACCCCCACCGAGAACTGTTCATCCACAGCCAACCAACCGGCTAGGTCGACTTGTTCTACGTATCGTGCGTGTGGCAGCAACGGGGACTGTTCATCCAGAGTCAACCCAACCGGCTAGCTACGTGATACGTCTCCAACGTATCTATAATTTTTTATTGTTCCATGCTATTGTAGTATCAATCTTGGATGTTTTACATACATTTACAAGCAACTTTATATCATTTTTGGGACAAGCCTACTAGCTTAGTGCCCAGTGCCAGTTGCTATTTTTTGCTCGTTTTTTACTTCACAGAATATCAATACCAAACGAAGTCCAAATGCCACGAAACTTTTTGGAGAATTTTTTCTGGCAATAAGAGACCCTGGAATCTTCGGGGGTACACGAGAAGATGGAGGAGTGACCCACTAGGCACCAGGGCGCGCCACAGGCCCCTAGCGCCCTGGTGGGTAGTGGCGCCCACAGGCCTCCGTTTGACCTAACTTCGCCCCTATAAATGCCCTAAAATCAGAAAACCCTTGGGGGAGTCCACGAAATACTTTTTCCGCCACCGCAAGCCTCTGTTCTCGAGAGATGCCATCTGGAGGCCTTCTCCGGTACTCCGCCGGAGGGGGAAACAATCACGGAGGGGTTCTTCATCATCCTTGTTGCCCCTCCGATGATGCGTGAGTACTTTACCACAGACCTACGAGTCCATACTTAGTAGCTAGATGGATTCTTCTCTCTTTTTGATTCTCAATACAATGTTCTCCTCGTTCTTCTTGGAGATCAATTTGATGTAATGACTTTTTACGGTGTGTTTGTTGGGATCCGATGAATTGTGAGTTTATGATCAGATCTATCCATGAATATTATTTGGATTTTCTCTGAACTCTTTTATGCATGATTAATATAGCTTCATATTTTTCTCTGATTTATTGGTTTGGTTTGGCCAACTAGATTGATTTATCTTGCCATGTGAAGAGGTGCTTTGTAATGTGTTCGATCTTGCGATGCTCTATCCCAGTGACAGAAGGGGACGTGACACGTATGTATCGTTGCTATTAAGGGTAAAAAGATGGGGTTTATCATATGTGAGTTTATCTTGTCTACATCATGTCATCTTGCTTAATGCATTACACCATTTTTTCATGAACTTAATACACTAGATGCATGCTGGATAGAGGTCGATGTGTGGAGTAATAGTAGTAGATGCAGAATCGTATCGGTCTACTAATCTTGGACACAATGCCTATGTATGATCATTGCCTTGGATATCGTCATAATTATTTGTTTTTCTATCAATTGCCCAAGAGTAATTTGTTTATACCCGCCGTATGCTATTTTCTCGAGAGAAGACTCTAGTGAAAACTATGGCCCCCTGGTCTATCTTTTATCATATAAAAATCCTAAAAATATCTTGCTGCAATTTTCTTTTATTTATTTTATTTTGTATTTTTGTTTAATCTATCTATCAAAAACTATACAATTTAATCTTGCTCGTAACCGTTGAGGGATTGACAGCCCCTTTACGCGTTGGGTTGCAAGTATTTCTTGTTTGTGTGCGGGTGTTGTTTACATAGTGTTGCTTGGTTCTCCTACTGGATTGATAACCTTGGTTTCATAACTGAGGGAAATACTTATCTCTACTGTACTGCATCATCATCTCCTCTTCGAGGAAATCCCAACGCCGCTCACAAGTAGTGCTACATCTCGCACTGGGGCTCGATCGGGTTCAGTTAGCAGCAAAGGGATCGCTCGGGTTCAGTTAGCTCCGAAGGGATCGCTCGGGTTCAGTTAGCTGCGAAGGAATCGATTGGGTTTAGTTAGCAGCGAAGGGATCGATCGGCTTCAGTATGTAGTGGGATCGATCGATCACTCAGGTTCAGTAAGTGAACGCCTCGCTCGGGTTCAGTTAGCGAGCGCCTCGCACATGCGCGTACGAGAGAAATGCGCAAACCACACTGCATCGCTCGGCCCCGACCACCCACCATAACCAGGAACTCCCTGAAATTTTCCTCGCCCTCACTTCTACCATGATTTTTTATGTCATGGACGGCCCAAAGAATGTCATGCAAGTGCATCTCCGGCCCGCCTAGGACGAAAAGCCCATTTTCTATCATCCTTTTTTGTCATAGAAGTAGGAGGCCACCACACCTATGATGATACGTGTTTTTGTCACAATTATCATCATAGAAGTGTCATAACCATGACAGAAAAAGTTTTTGTTCGGGCCATAATGTCACGGATGTGTCTTTTTTTTGTAGTGCTTCTCCTCCCTTTGCCACTTGTTTAACCACTTAGCAAGTCTGAAGACTATGAGTTGGGTTTGTGTTTAACAAAACAGAGTGGATAGGGCATGGTTGATCCAGGAGTTTATCGAGGGTAAGATTTGGCCCTGTTACGGGTTTCTTTCTTTTTCGTGATGGCTCTTCTGCCCTAGAGCGTCGAGGGCACTCGTTTAGACGTATATGCCTATCGCGGTTTGCTGCTTCAATGCGGATTGAATCCCTCTACTCCTTTTGAGCAAACCAGGTGTCTTCCATGATGCAGAGTCTTGATACCAAGTCTGACAACTCGAAAAAAGTTTGAACACATCGACGAGTGAGGGTGTTCAATATTCTCTCATCATGGCAGTTGTGGCCAAAGGCCGCCAAGATTTCTAAGTCGCAATAGTCTGGAATTTTGTTCTTGATGAGCAGGAAACACATCAGAATTACCGACCTGTATCGTGAGGTTGCTGCTTGACGTAGATTAGATCCTAGACATCAGGTGCTCTTGAGTTACGGGCAGTACTCGATGTGGGGGGTGGGTGGGATCAAAAATTTAACCCCAGCCTATTGCGGTATTGCCGCCCCGAAGTGTTCCTCCCGAGGTTCTAGCGCTGAGGCCGAGCCAATTGGGCCGACCCTCGAGTCTGAGATCCAGGCTCCCTCTGATTGGTCAAGCTTATCATCCTCTCTTGGTTGGCGTGCAGATTTCTGGTTCATCTACACATGGAGGTCCTCGGTCGAATTAGGAGATAGAGAGCGAGGCTCGGCTATAGATTCGAGATCGTCAACATTCAGCTCTTGAGGGAGGAGGCATGATCCGGTGTGTTTTTAATTTTTGGTTGATCCGATGACTTGAGAGTCCGGCATCAAGGATACGCCATTTTGGATCTGATCGTTGGTCGATGTCTCCATTATTCCGGTGCGACCAAACAACGGAACCTGTATGGGCCACCAATGTCGGTGCTAAAACCGTCGGAACTCGGGTATGGGGTCCCGATTTGTAGGTCAGGGAAAATGGTAAGAGGGGACAAAGGGAAACGATGTTTAACCAGGTTCGGGTTCTCTGGAAGAGGTAAAACCCTACGTCCTGCTTTGATTGTATTGATGTGACGGAGTACAGAGTACAAGATGATCTACCTATAGATCGTATGATTGTTTTCTAAACCTTAAGGCTGGTAATCGTGCCTCTAAAGACTAAACCCCTCGACTTATATGTGCACTGGGGGTACCTAGCTTACACACACGATCAGTTGTCTACGCGCCAGCTATAGAGCAATCCTTGGAGTACACACCAAGCCTTTGGAAGCTTCCATCTTGATCACGCCGGGGTTCACAGCTTCGGCAGTCCTTAAGCCCGGCCCATTGACTGCGAGCCGTACAGGTTAGTACCCCTTAGTCCAGGACATCGTCACCTCACTTGGATAACCATGGGATGCGCTATGCCTCGCTTATAGTGAGGCCTAGTGTGCGCTCGTGTCAGGCGCCTCTCTAAATTGGTTGGCTCAGCGCGCGGGAGGACACTGCCTCTTTTTTTCTGTTGTTTTCCATGTTTTTTTATAATTCCAAATATTCTGAATATATATTACGAAAACCACTTTACATAAATCATTTGAAAAAAATGTTAACCAAGCATTTGATTTTTTTTTATTAATCTATACATACTAAGAAAGGGGGGATTGTTTTTGCCTATCTGTCGCTATTACTGAAACCCCCTGCTATTTTTTGTAATCAACCCACGGCCCTATTTTGAGTAAGAAAATTGGTTTGCTTTTTTCAGAAAACACCCAGATCTTTTGATTAATCAACCCGTGGTCCTATTTTAAGTTAGTCTAGAATAGGTTTCACTTTTTACAAAAAAAAACTCGATGATATTTTAGTTAATCAACTCGCAGTCCTATTTTAAGTGAGTTCAAATGCTTTCTAAAAATATTCATATTTTTAAACCCTAACTCCAATTTTGACATGCTATATATGTAAATGATTAGAAAAATGTCTAGAATCTGAATATGATGTCGTTTCCCTATTAAACTTCTTAAATGCTATTTAGGGCGCAACCTTAATCAATAGTGCATGATTTGTATATATTTCGTACCGATGTAGATCCGAATTGGAAATCAACACCTTAGCAAAATCTGTTTGGAGACGAAACAAACCATCTATAACCACACATGCCTCAAAAACATCTCCAGGTGGCAAAAGAAAGCAGATTTCTCATCTTACGCAGACACACACACACACACACACACACACACACCTTAGAATTGACCACATTAAAAACGTTCTGAGAGGGTGGGAAGGAGGATAAGCGGCAACACAGATGAGATGCACATGGACCTATTTGGTCCTTAGTCATGGTTATTATGTTAGGGATGTGTTGTATTTCTTTTCTCCCATTCCAACGCACCTGCTCTTTTGCTAGTGTGTATAAGAAAAATGGTTCTCATGTATATGAAAATTTTATACAAAATATATACAATATGTATGAAAAAAGTTGTTCGTGTATTTAAAATATTAATCAAGAAAGTCAAAAATGTTAATAAAGCATTCTAAAAATGTTAAATGTGTATAGAAAAAAATTGTCAAGTATATCAAAACATATACAAAAAATACAATGTGTATGGAAAAATATTGATCATGTATTTAAAAAATGTCAGACATGTATAAAAATATTCTTAGTGTATACGAAAAATGAATGACATGTGTTAAATAAAACTAGACATAAAAAACATACATATATTAAAAAAGTTGCTTCTGTATATAAAAATGTTCCTGATGTATACGAAAAAATGCATATTATGTGTGAAAAATACATTACCATTAAAAAAAGTTCACCGTGTATTTAAAAAGTTCGACCATGTATTAAAAAACATTATTTTTGTGTTAAAAATGTATTAGACATATACAAAAAATGTACAATGTGTACTGTCAAAAAATTTACGTAAAAATATAAGTTTTCAAAAAATATAATTGTGTATTTCAAATGTTAAACATGTATACAAAATGTGTTCCTAACGTATACAGAAAATGTTGACTGTCTACTGAAAAAACTTGACATGTGTTGAAAAAAAGAAACTGATGAAAACCCTCAAAGAAAAAAACAAAGAAACCGAATGAAAACCAAAAAGGAAAATCAAAAACAGAAAATAAAAAAAAAGTGAAGAAACAGAAAAATAAAGTTTAAAAAAAACTAAGAAGCGAGTGAAATGATAAAAAATAGTGAAAAAGAGAGAGACAAAAATGGGCAGGCCCAATAGCTACACATGGAAGAAATCCTTCAGGTGAGCGTATCATATATCTTGCTGTATGCGATATATAGTCGCCGCACATAACCAGGCATATTCATTAGCCTTTTTTTTGCGAAACCACTAGTTAACAGGTATTCCTTGCAAATGTTGCTCCACCACCTTCTCTGGTTTGATAAATAGCATACTGCATGTGCGCCTCTTTGTTTCAAACTGTGAGTTTTCTTTTCTTTTTTCATAGATTCATTTTTTCAAAACGTTTTATCTCTTGAACCATGCGTCCAAATACTAAACCATTTTCATCGTTGGATTTCTCGCGTCGAGATCTTTAAAACTAGATCCAATTTTAATAGGTTTCAACGAACTTTTGTTTAGGAAAAACCAGAAATAAAAAAATGAATACCAAAAACATGGGAAAAACCCACTGAAGCATGGTTGCGATTTTTCACCTTTTTTCAAGCATAGGTTGTGCTTTTGCCTTTTATCGGAGAAGCACAACATGGAAGCTTATATTTCTTTTTCTGAGGTGCTTCTCGTGGAACCACAATGTTTTTTTCGAGAAGCACATAATGCAAATGCTTCCATGAGAAGCAAATCTGTGCTTCTCCTGGAAACACAAATTTGTTTTTCCTGAGAAGCAAATCTCTGCTTCCATAAGAAGCCACAAATTATTATTATTTGTGTGTCGTAAAAAAATCTCCAAATTTTAGGAAAAACCAGGCGAAAACCAAAAAGACTTGAATCAACCCATCTGAAACCCGAAAACGCGTAAAAAACAAAATCCAAAGGGAGCATCAGCACGCGACATATGGTGGTGGTTGGACTGAGCGGCCCACTTGGTGCGCTCGCGGGCCACCAAAAATGACCGTGGAGGTCCCCTTGGAGGGATAACCTCTCGTTAGTTGCCTTTTTTACGGCAGCCCCTCTCGTTAGTTGTTTTTTTACGGCAGCCCCTCTCCTTAGTTGCTCCATCTTTTTTGAGACAAATATTCATTAGCCTTATAAGGCTCCAATTTCATCAGCAAATAGCCCATTCGGCTATGAGCGTTTCTGCAACTGTTTTTCTTTATGCTGATTTTTATTCCGATTTTCCACCTGGTGCGTACCTAGTTAAAAAAATTGGTGGCTACCTTATCTAAAAAAACAGTGCGTACAAGTCTTCTACCTTTTCCTGTGGGGTCTTTCCTTTTATGTTTTGTTTGGTTTTTCTATTTGGTTGTTTTTATTTTCTTTTTTAATACATTAATATTTTTTAAAAATTGTACTTTTTAATTTTGTTCACTTTTAATAGTCGATAAAATTTCAAATTTGGTACATTTCAAAATTTATGGGATTTTTTTAAATAATTCATGAGTTTTTAAAAATTTATGATCTGTTTAAAATCCATGAACATTTTTAACAATTCATAAATTTTTAATAATGGATTTTTCATAATTACTTGGTTTTTTATTATGGAAAAATGTCAGGTTGAGCAGCCGGTCTTTCCCTTCTGAGCGAAAATCCTTTTTCAGGGGACCGAGCAAACATCTTTTTTTAGCAACACCGAGCAAACATCTTTTTTCTTAGGCAAGAGCAAACATCTTAGGGCATGTTTGGTTTGCATCCTCATCATCTCTCGCCTGGCCTGGAGTTATGCCTGGGTTTGATGCGTGGTTGTTTGGTTGATGCCCTATGCAAAAGAGAGCTTGACTGGCCTGGATTCCTTGTGTCATGATTAGCCTGAGCTGGTCTCCAGGCATTGTAATTAGCCTGGGCCAGGCCACCGGATTCAGACGCCTGGGCGTGCTGCCACGAGCTAAGAGCAGCTTGGATGGGATGTCGGAATAAACAATAGTTTCATTAGATGTACCGATGGGATGATGATGCTCTACCAGGCATGGAACTAAACCAAATGCTTCATCGCCATTTTGGCCTGGCCTGGCAGGAAAAAATCAACTTAGACGCCCACACCAGGCAGCACTGAACTTCCAGGCACGAGGTCCACGTCACAAACCAAACTGACCCTTAGCTAATGGGGTTGTTGATGGAAATATGCCCTAGAGGCAATAATACAATGGTTATTGTTATATTTCCTTAATCATGATAAAGGTTTATTATTCATGCTATAATTGTATTGATTGGAAACTTAAATACATGTGTGAATACATAAGCAAATATCAAGTCCCTAGTAAGCCTCTACTAGACTAGCTTGTTGATCAAAAGATGGTTAAGGTTTCCTAACCATAGACATGAGTTGTCATTTGATAACGGGATCACATCATTAGGAGAATGATGTGATGGACAAGACCCATCAGTCAGCTTAGCATATGATCATTCAGTTTATTGCTACTGCTTCTTAAGGTCAAATACATATTCCTTCGACCATGAGATCATGCAACTCCCGGATACCGGAGGAATACCTTGTGTGCTATCAAACGTCACACGTAACTTGGTGATCATAAAGATGCTCTACATGTATCTCCGAAGGTGTCTGTTAAGTTGGTGTGAATCGAGATTGGGATTTGTCACTCCATATGACGGAGAGGTATCTCTGGGCCCTCTCGGTAATACAGCATCACAAGAAGCTTGCAAGCAAAGTGACTAAGGAGTTAGTTACGAGATGATGTATTATGGAACGAGTAAAGAGACTTGCCGGTAACGAGATTGAACTAGGTATGGAGATACCGATGATCGAATCTTGGGCAAGTAACATACCTACAGACAAAGGGAACTACGTATGTTGTCATAAAGGTTCGACTGATAAAGATCTTCGTAGAATATGTAGGAACTGATACGTCCATTTTGCATCATGTTTTCCTACTGTTATTTATAATGTTTTTATGCATAATAATGCTTTTGGGAGTAATTCTAATGCCTTTTCTCTCATAATATGCAAGGTTTACACAAAGAGGGAGAATACCGGCAGCTGGAATTCTGGACCTAAAAAAGCTACGTCAGAGTTACCTATTCTGCACATCTCCAAATGAGCTAAAAATTTACGGAGAATTGTTTTGCAATATATGAAGAATATCAGAGCAAATAACTACCAGAGGGGGCCCACCAAGTGGGCACAACGCACCTGGGCGCGCCAGGGAGCCCAGGCGCGCCCTGGTGGGTTGTGCCCTCCTCGGCCCACCTCCGGTGCCCCTCTTCTGGTATATAAGTCATTTTGACCTAGAAAAAAAATAAGGAGAGGACATTCAGGACGAAGCGCCGCCGTCTCAAGGTGGAACTTGGGCAGGAGCACTTTTGCCCTCCGGTGGAGCGATTCCACCGGGGGGAACTTCCCTCCCGAAGGGGGAAATCATCGCCATCGTCATCACCAACAACTCTTCCATCTTTGGGAGGGCAATCTCCATCAACATCTTCAACAGCACCATCTCCTCTCAAATCCTAGTTCATCTCTTGTGTTCAATCTTTGTACCGGAACCTTAGATTGGTACTTGTGGGTGACCTTTTAGTGTTGATTACATCTTGTAGTTGATTACTATATAGTTTATTTGGTGGAAGATTATATGTTCAGATCCATTATGCTATATAATACCCCTCTGATCTTGAGCATGATTATTATTTGTGAGTAGTTACTTTTGTTCTTGAGGTCACGGGAGAAGTCATGTTGCAAGTAATCATGTGAACTTGATATGTGTTCGATATTTTGATGATATGTATGTTGTGATTCCCTTAGTGGTGTCATGTGAACGTCGACTACATGGCACTTCACCATATTTGGGCCTAAGGGAATGCATTGCGGAGTAGTTATTAGATGATAGGTTGCTAGAGTGACAGAAACTTAAACCCTAGTTTATGCGCTACTTCGTAAGGGACTGATTTGGATCCAAAAGTTTAATGCTATGGTTAGATTTTATCTTAATACTTTTCTTGTAGTTGCGGATGCTTGCGAGGGGGTTAATAATAAGTAGGAGGTTTGTTCAAGTAAGAACAACACCTAAGCACCGGTCCACCCACATATTGCTGGAATTTTGTCTATTTTGGGCTAGCCCAATAACAATTTCAGAAATTCCTAATAAATCCTAGAGGCCCACGCAGCCCATTCGTGCAAGGCAAGAGGTGGAACCAAAGTTTAGTCCCACATTGCTAGTTTGGTGGGAGTTCGACCTCCTTATAAGGGAGGTTGTTTCCCCACATGTATGAGCATGAGAACAAGAGGGACATTCATGCGTGCTCCTCCTCCGCCGCCCGCCTCGCCACGCCACGCCTCGTCATGATGCACCGTGGGTTGCGGGAATGAGCCGAGCCGATGTCTAAATTTTTGCCACGCATGACGGGTATACGAAAGGTCACTCGGGAGCTGGAAAGTTTTTCTGTAGTGGATATTGAATACGAACTCTGCACCCTTCGGCTGCTGTCTGTTTGTTTCGTCTCCCTCTCTCTCTCTCTTCAGCTCCCGACGCAGCCTATTCGCCTCCTTCTCCTATGCCTATAAAAGAGAGGTCGCTCCTCCCAAAGAGACACACCAGAACATCATCTTCCTCTCGCCATCGAGTTCCAATCTCTGAGCTGCTGCTACGATCTTCCCCATCCCGGCTTGCGGTGTGCACTACAGGTCGGGACAGTAGGCCTCCAGAACCGCACCTCTTTGAGTCCTGTACGGGAGAAGGGTGATAAGGTTTTTGGGGAGCGCTCTGCACGACTACTGACCAATTCATCACGGACGCTCCGGACACCGACAACCACTTCCCCAACGACGACTTCTTCCCCGACGTCGACAACCTCTTCGACGATATGGCTGGCGAGGATGTCGACCCCAAGACCAGTGCTTCTGCTGCTGTTGCTGTCCTGTACATGTTCATGTTCTTTCTGCTAGAGGTCCTGCCATAGTTCCTTGCTCTAGTGTCTGCCCTAGATATATTAGGTTCTATTTCATATATGCACATTGCTCTATTGTCTGCTCTACATATGTATGGTTCCAGTTCATGTTTGCAGATGCTATTTACCTTCTCACTATCAGATTGCATGACTTGTTTCTCTGCTATAATAGTCATGTTTTATCTAGTATTTCTGTTAATAAAATCATATGGTAAATTGCTCATATTTCCAACAATCCAAAAACCTTATTATAGGCAATTTACCCCGAGTGGTTTTGCTGCTTCCATGAGACCTCCTATGTTTGAGGGTATCCACTATAAGAGGTGGCGCGTGAGAGCAGTCTTATGGTTTCAAACCATGAGTTGCTATAACGCCACTCTTGGCAAACCTGAAGGAGATTATGATGCTCAACAAGAACAAGCTTTTCAGAAAATGGATACCCTGTTTAAGGCTACTCTCTTGAGTGTTCTTGGTGAGAACAGAGTTGATGCTTATGCGTCAATTGATAATGGAAAAGATATGTGGGATGCACTCGAGGCCAAGTTTGGGGTCTCGGATGCCGGCACTGAGCTGTACATCATGGAACAATTCTATGACTACAAGATGACTGAAGAGCGCTCCGTGGTTGAGCAAGCTCATGAGATACAGTCGTTTGCTAGAGAACTTGAGCACTTCAATTGTATGCTACTGGACAAGTTTTTTATCGGAGGCATCATCACTAAGATTCCTCCTTCATGGAGGAACTTTGCTACCTTACTGAAGCATAAGAGGCAGGAGTTTTCCGTTCTGGATCTCATTGGTACTCTTGATGTGGAAGAAAAGGCGAGAGCAAAGGGCACACATGCTCGAGGTATTGAGGGAGGTTCTAGTGCCAATCTGATACAGAAGAAAAACTTCCAGCCCCACAAGTTCAAGAACAAGGGCAAGTTTGATGGTAAAGCAAAATTTGATGGGAAGAACAAGGTTGTACAGCACACCAACTTCAAGAAGAAGAATGACAAGAAGAAAGGTGTTTGTCATGTGTGCGGAGATCCTGACCATTGGGCTCCTAGTTGCCCTAATCGTTATGACAAGCGTCATCTTGGGAAAGGCGGCAAGACCGCTAATGTTGTCATTCGTGACACTGACATGAAGGATGCTGGGTATGGTATATTTCCCACTATTCTTTCAGTATGTCATTCTCCTGATTGGTTGATTGACACGGGTGCTAATGTGCATGTATGCGGTGATATTTCCATGTTTTCGTCTTATCGGACCGCGGGGACTTCAACCGTGCTGATGGGCAATGGTTCAAGTGCTTTTGTTCGTGGTGTTGGCACAGTCGATCTAAAGTTTACTTCGGGGAAGATCGTGCGGCTGAAGAACGTGCATTATGTCCCCTTCGTCAATAAAAATCTTGTTAGCGGATCTCTTCTCTGTAGAGATGGCTACAAGCTTGTCTTTGAGTCGAATAAATTTGTCATATCCAAGTATGGAACTTTTATTGGTAAAGCCTATGAGTCAGGAGGCCTGTTTCGTTTATCCTTATCAGATGTTTGCAATAAAGTTGTTAATCATGTTTGCAACAATAGTGAATCAAATGTGTGGCATTCACATCTTTGTCATGTTAACTTTGGTTGCATGTCGCGACTAGCGAAGTTGAACTTAATCCCTAGTTTCACCACTGTCAAGGGATATAAGTGTCAAGTGTGTGTGAAAGCTAAGCAACCTCGTAAGTCTCATACGACTGCAGAAACAAGAAATCTTGCACCACTAGAGTTCATACATTCTGATCTTTGTGAAATGAATGGTGTGTTGACAAAAGGTGGAAAGAAGTATTTTATGACGTTAATTGATGACTCCACTAGATACTGCCATGTGTATCTTCTGAAATCTAAGGATGAGGCTTTGAACTATTTCAAGATCTATAAAGCTGAGGCGGAAAACCAACTTGATCGAAAGATTAAGAGGCTTAGGTCCGATCATGGTGGAGAGTATTTCTCAAATGAATTTGATTCCTTTTGTGCGGAACATGGTATAATCCATGAGAGGACGCCTCCCTACTCACCTCAGACAAATGGGGTAGCCAAAAGAAAGAATCGTACTCTAACTGATTTGGTTAATGCCATGTTAGACACATCGGGTCTCTCCAAGGCATGGTGGGGGGAGGCGATATTGACTGCATGTCATGTCCTAAACCGAGTTCCCACAAAGAACAAAGAGATAACTCCATTCGAGGAATGGGAGAAGAAAAGATTAAAGCTCTCTTATCTACGAACCTGGGGTTGTTTGGCGAAAGTCAATGTGCCAATTCCGAAGAAGCGCAAGCTGGGACCAAAAACTGTGGATTGTGTTTTCCTGGGATATGCTTTTCATAGCATTGGCTATAGATTCTTGGTTGTAAAATCTAAGGTATCTGACATGCATGTTGGTACAATCATGGAGTCGAATGATGCGACTTTCTTTGAAGATATCTTTCCCATGGAGGATATGGCGAGCTCATCAAATCAGGAGATGCCTAGTTCCTCGAATCAGGAATTAGTTACAATTACTAAACCTACCATTTCGATGGAACACTTTGAAAATCCTGTGGAGGAGAACAATGAAGTTCCTACTAGGAGCAAGAGCAGAGGATTGCAAAGTCCTTTGGTGATGATTTTCTTGTGTACCTCATAGATGACACTCCCAGTTCTATCTCAGAGGCCTATGCATCTGAAAATGCTGACTACTGGAAGGAAGCGGTCCGTAGTGAGATGGATTCCATCTTGGCAAATGAAACTTGGGAGATAACTGATCGTCCATATGGGTGCAAACCTATAGGGTGCGAATGGGTATTCAAGAAAAAGCTTAGACCTGATGGTACTATCGAGAAGTACAAGGCACGGCTCGTGGCCAAGGGTTATACCCAAAAGGAAGGTGAAGACTTCTTTGATACTTACTCACCTGTGGCTCGACTGACCACTATTCGAGTACTACTTTCACTAGCTGCCTCACATAGTCTTCTCATTCATCAAATGGATGTTAAGACTGCTTTCCTAAATGGAGAGTTGGACGAGGAAATTTATATGGAACAACCAGATGGGTTTGTAGTAGATGGTCAGGAAGGAAAAGTGTGCAAGTTGCTGAAGTCTTTGTATGGACTTAAGCAAGAACCCAAGCAGTGGCATGAGAAGTTTGAAAGAACTTTTACAGCTGCAGGCTTTGTTGTAAACGAAGCTGATAAATGTGTGTACTATCTCCATGGTGGGGGAGAGGGAGTTATCCTTTGCCTGCATGTTGATGACATACTGATTTTCGGAACAAATCTGAATGTTATTAAGGAGGTCAAGGATTTCCTATCTCGTTGTTTTGAGATGAAGGATTTAGGAGTGGCTGATGTCATTCTGAACATCAAGCTGTTGAGAGACGATGATGGTGGGATTACATTGCTTCAATCTCACTATGTGGAAAAGATCTTGAGTCGCTTTGGCTAGAGTGACTGCAACCCCTCTCCAACACCATATGATGCTAGCGTGTTGCTTCGAAAGAATCGAAGAATTGCTAGAGATCAATTTAAATACTCTCAGATTATTGGCTCGCTTATGTACTTAGCCAGTGCTACAAGACCTGACATCTCTTTTGTTGTTAGCAAACTGAGCCGGTTTGTCTCAAAACCAGGAGATGTGCATTGGAAAGCTCTAGAGAGAGTTATGCGTTATTTGAAAGGCACTACGAGTTATGGAATTCACTGCACTGGGTACCCAAAGGTACTGGAAGGGTATAGTGACTCAAACTGGATCTCTGATGCTGATGAGATAAAGGCCACGAGTGGATATGTATTCACTCATGGAGGTGGCGCTGTTTCTTGGAAGTCTTGCTAGCAGACCATCTTAACGAGGTCAACAATGGAAGCAGAACTCACAGCACTAGATACAGCTACGGTCGAAGCAGATTGGCTTCGTCGGCTCTTGAATGACTTGCCGGTTATTGAGAAACCTGTACCGGGTATCCTTATGAACTTCGACAATCAGACTGTGATCAAGAAAGTGAGCAGCTCAAAGGATAACATGAAGTCATCAAGACACATTCAGAGAAGGTTAAAGTCCGTCAGAAAAATGAAAAACTCCGGAGTTATTGGATTGGATTATATCCAAACGTCTAAAAATCTGGCAGATCCTTTTACTAAGGGTCTATCACATAATGTGATAGATAATGCATCGAAGGAGATGGGTATGAGACCCACAATATGAGTTGTTCACAGTGGTAACCTAGTCTATGTGATCGGAGATCCCGTGAATTAGATGTGGAAGACAAGTTGTTGGTCAACTGAGAGGAGAGTATCCTTACTATTAACAATACCACTCCATGAAGATGCAATACTCTCCTAATCTGCATGGTGGGTTGATGTATATCTTAATGTGTTCTAAGTGGCTCATTGAAGCAGAGATGTTGTCCTGCAGAACATCTTTTGAAGAACACACCTATATGAGTCTGATTGTTAAACGTCGCAATCTATGAGAGTAGGGTGCTCTCTAGTAAACTCATGAAAGGTCTCGGAGTATGACGCATAAGCTCCACCCGCGGGGAAGACCCACGGTAGCCTAGTATCGGTCAAGGCTTTGTGTGCAGCTAGATTCGCAGAAAACTTGCAGTTCAAGGCCTAGTCCACTGTTCAAGTTGCTTACTAGTGTAGCATAGAGTTCTAGGTGGAAGTTCAACTTAACAATCACCACTGCAGTACCGGTGTATAAAACAGTGTTTTGGAACCAAAGGCAAATTTTGTGTGCCTCTGGGATCTGGTGGGGGATTGCTGGAATTTTGCCTATTTTGGGCCAGCCCAATAACAATTTCAGAAATTCCTAATAAATCCTAGAGACCCACGCAGCCCATTCGTACAAGGCAAGAGGTGGAACCAAAGTTTAGTCCCACATTGCTAGTTTGGTGGGAGTTGGACCTCCTTGTAAGGGAGGTTGTTTCCCCACATGTATGAGCATGAGAACAAGAGGGACATTCACGCCCACTCCTCCTTCACCGCCTGCCTCGTCACGACGCGCCGCGGGTTGCGGGAATGAGCCAAGTTGATGTCTAAATTTTTTCCACGCACGACGGGTATACGAAAGGTCACTCGGGAGGTGGAAAGTTTTGTTGTAGTGGATATTGAATACGAACGCTGCACCCTTCGGCTGCTGTCTGTTCATTTCGTCTCCCTCTCTCTCTTCAGCTCTCAACGCAGCCTATTCGCCTCCTTCTCCTATGCCTATAAAAGAGAGGTCGCTCCTCCCAGAGAGACACACCAGAACATCATCTTCCTCTCGCAGCCGAGTTCCAATCTTTGAGCTGCTGCTACGATCTTCCCCATCCCGGCTTGCGGCGTGCACCACAGGTCAGGACAGTAGGCCTCCAGAACCGCACCTCTTTGAGTCCTGTATGTGAGAAGGGTGATAAGGTTTTTGGGGAGTGCTCTGCACGACTACTGACCAGTTCATCACGGACGCTCCGGACACCGACGACCACTTCCCCAACGACGACTTCTTCCCCGACGTCGGCAACCTCTTTGACGACATGGCTGGCGAGGATGTCGACCCCAAGACCAGTGCTTCTGCTGCTGTTGCTGTCCCATACGCTAGAGGTCCTGCCACAATTCCTTGCTCTAGTGTCTGCCCGAGATATATTAGGTTCTATTTCATATATGCACATTGCTCTACTGTCTGCTCTACATATGTTTGGTTCCAGTTCATGTTTGCAGATGCTATTTACCTTCACACTGTCAGATTGCATGACTTGTTTCTCTGCTATAATAGTCATGTTTTATCTAGTATTTCTGCTAATAAAATCATATGGTAAATTGATCATATTTCCAACACATATCAAATTATCAAAGTAGCGAACACGAATCAAACCAACATGATGAAAGTGATATGATGAAATTCCCGTGTACCCTCAAGAACGCTTTGCTTATCATAAGAGATCGTTTTGGCCTGTCCTTTGCCACAAAAGGATTGGGCTACCTTGCTGCACTTTATTTACTATTATTGTTACTTGCTCGTTACAAATTATCTTGGTATCAAACTACCTGTTACCGACTATATCAGTGCTTGCAGAAAATACCTTGCTGAGAACCACTTGTCATTTCCTTCTGCTCCTTGTTGGGTTCGACACTCTTACTTATTGAAAGGACTATGATTTATCCCCTATACTTGTGGGTCATCAAGGCTCTTTTCTGGCACCGTTGCCGAGGAGTGAAGCGCTCTTGGTAAGTGGAAATTGGTAAGGAAAAAATTATTACTACGTACTGAAATTTATTGTCACTTGTTACTATGGAGAATCATCCTTTGAGGGGTTTGTTCGGGGTATCTTCACCTCGACCGGAACCACAATTAGCTACCCCTCAACCTACTGCACCTACTGAAAATATTGGTTATGAAATTCCTTCGGGTATGATAGAACAACTGCTAGCTAATCCTTATGCAGGAAATGGAACCGAACATCCTGATATGCACTTGATATATGTGGATGAAATTTGTGGATTATTTAAGCTTGCAGGTTTGCCTGGAGATGAAGCTAAGAAGAAGGTTTTCCCTTTATCTTTGAATGTAAAAGAATTGGCATGGTATAGGCTATGCGATGATATTGGATCTTGGAACTGGAATCGATTGAAATTGGAATTTCACCAAAAAATTTATCCTATGCATCTAGTTCATCATGATCGGAATTATATATATAATTTTTGGCCTCGTGAAGGAGAAAGTATCACTCTAGCTTGGGGGAGGCTTAAGTCAATGTTATATTCATGCCCCAATCATGAGCTCTCGAGAGAAATTATCATTCAGAATTTTTATGCTCGACTTTCTCGTGATGATCAATCCATGCTCGATACTTCTTGTACTGGTTCTTTTATGAAGAAGATTATTGAATTCAGGTGGGATCTTTTAGAAAGAATTAAACGCAACTCTGAAGATTGGGAACTCGACGAAGGTAAAGAGTCAGGTATTAAGCTTGAATTTGATTGTGTTAAATCTTTTATGAATACCGATGTTTTTCACAAGTTTAGCACTAAATACGGACTTGACTCTGAGATAGTAGCCTCTTTCTGTGAATCCTTTGCTACTCATGTTGATCTCCCTAAGGAGGAGTGGTTCAAATATCACCCACCTATTAAAGAAAAAATTAAATAACCGATCATAGCTAAAGATGGAACTATTATTTACAATGTTGACCCAGTTGTTCCTACTGCTTATATTGAAAACCGCCTTTCCCTGTTAGGATAAAGGAACATGCTAAGGTTTCAACTGTGGTTCGCAAAGGTAATATTAGAGCACCTAAACCTACTGAACAAATTAAAGTAGAACCTAGTGTTGCTATGGTTAAAGATCTCTTGGTAGAAAATATTGATGGGCATGTTATTTACTTCTGTGATGAAGCTGCTAGAATTGCCAAACCCAATGAAAAAGATAAACATAGACATGTTGTTGGCATGTCTGTTGTCTCAGTTAAAATAGGAGATCATTGTTATCATTGTTTATGTGACTTAGGTGCTAGCGTGAGTGATATTCCCTTTACCTTATATGAAGAAATTATGAATGGCATAGCACCCACTGAAATAGAAGACATAGATGTCACTATTAAACTTGCTAATAGAGACACCATCACACCACTTGGGATTGTTAGAGATGTTGAACTCTTGTGTGGGAAAATAAAATACCCTACTGATTTTCTAGTTCTTGGATCCCCACAAGATGACTTTTGTCCCATTATCTTTGATAGACCTTTCTTGAACACTGTCAATGCCACTATAGATTGTCATAAACAAACTGTCAGTGTTAGCTTTGGTGATGAGTCTCATGAGTTTAATTTTTCCAAGTTTAATAGTCAACCTCATAAGAAAGAATTACCTAGTAAGGATGAAATAATTGGTCTTGGTTCTATTGTCGTGCCTCCTACAGATCCACTAGAACAATATTTGCTAGACCCTGAAAATGATATGCACATGCATGAAAGAAATGAAATAGATAAAATTTTGTTTGAACAAAGACCTCTGTTAAAGCACAATTTGCCTATTGAAACTCTAGGAGGTCCTCCTCCACCTAAAGGTGATCATGTGTTTGAATTAAAACAATTGCTTGACACTTTGAAATATGCTTATCTTGATGAGAAAAATATATATCATGTTATTATTAATGCTAACCTTTCAGAACATGAAGAAGAAAGATTATTGAAAATTCTGAAGAAGCACCGAGCTTCTATTGGATATACTCTTGATGATCTTAAGGGCATTAGTCCCACCCTCTGTCAGCACAAGATTAATATGGAACCTGATGCTAAACCCGTTGTTGATCATCAACGATGTTTGAATCCTAAGATGAAAGAAGTGGTAAGAAAAGAAATACTAAAGCTTCTGGAAGGAGGTATAATCTATCCCATAGCTGGTAGTAGATGGGTAAGTCTCATTCATTGTGTCCTTAAGAAGGGAGGTATTACCGTTGTTCCTAATGATAAAAATGAACTCATTCCACAAAGAATTGTTACTGGCTATAGAATGGTAATTGATTTTAGAAAATTAAATAAAGCAACTAGAAAAGATCATTACCCTTTGCATTTTTATTGATCAAATGCTAGAAAGATTATCAAATCACACACACTTTTGTTTTCTGGATGGATATTCTGGTTTTTCTCAAATACCAGTTTCACAACCTGATCAATAGAAACCCACCTTTACTTGCCCATTTGGAACTTATGCTTATAGACGTATGCCTTTTGGTTTATGCAATGCACCTGCTACCTTTCAAAGATGTATGACTGCTATATTCTCTGACTTTTGTGAAAAGATTGTTGAGGTTTTCATGGATGATTTTTTTGTATAAGGAACTTCTTTTGATGATTGCTTGAGCAACCTTGATCGAGTTTTGCAGAGATGTGAGCAAACTAATCTTGTCTTGAATTGGGAGAAGTGCCACTTTATGGTTAATGAAGGTATTGTTTTGGGGCATAAAATTTCTGAACGAGGTATTGAGGTGGATAAAGCTAAAGTTGATCAATTGAGAAAATGCCATGTCCTAGAGATATTAAAGGTGTTCGTAGTTTCCTTGGTCATGCTGGTTTCTATAGGAGGTTTATTAAAGACTTCTCTAAAATTTCTAGGCCTCTAACAAATCTTTTACAAAAGTATGTTCCATTTGTTTTTTATGATGATTGTGTAGAAGCCTTTGAAACACTTAAGAAAGCCTTAATTCCTGCACCTATTGTTCAACCACCTAATTGGAACTTGCCTTTTGAAATTATGTGTGATGCTAGTGATTATGCTGTTGGTGCTGTTCTAGGACAAAGAGTTGATAAGAAATTAAATGTTATCCATTATGCTAGCAAAACTCTAAACAGTGCCCAAAGAAATTATGCTACCACTGAAAAAGAATTTTTAGCAGTTGTGTTTGCTTGTGATAAATTCAGATCTTACATTGTTGATTCCAAAGTAATTGTTCACATCGATTATGCTGCTATGAAATATATTATGGAAAAGAAAGATGCTAAACCTAGACTTATTAGGTGGGTTCTCTTGCTACAAGAATTTGATTTACATATCACTGATAGAAAAGGAGCTGAGAATCCCGTAGCTGATAACTTATCTAGGTTAGAGAATATCCTTGATGACCCACTACCTATTGATGATAGCTTTCCTGATGAACAACTAGCTGCAATAAATGTTTCTCATAACACTCCTTGGTATGCTGACTATGCTAATTATATTGTTGCTAAATATATACCACCTAGTTTCACATACCAACAAAATAAAAAAAAATCTTCTATGATTTAAGACATTACTTTTGGGATGACCAACATCTTTATAAAGAAGAAATAGATGGTATTATTAGACATTGTGTACCTGAGCATGAACAGGAACAAATCCTACAGAAATGTCACTCCGAAGCTTATGGAGGGCATCATCTGGGAGATAAAACTGCTCACAAGGTATTGCAATCTGGTTTTTATTGGCCTACTCTCTTCAAGGATGCTCGTAAGTTTATTTTATCTTGTGATGAATGTCAACGAATTGTTAATATCGGTAAGCGTCAAGAAATGCCTATGAATTATTCACTTGTTGTTGAACCATTTGATGTTTGGGGTTTTGATTATATGGGACCTTTTCCTTCCTCTAATGGGTATACACATATTTTGGTTGCTCTTGATTACGTTACTAAGTGGGTAGAAGCTATTCCAACTAGTAGTGCTGATCATAACACTTCCATTAAAATGCTTAAAGAAGTTATTTTCCCGAGGTTTGGAGTCCCTAGATATTTAATAACTGATGGTGTTTCACACTTTATTCATGGTGCTTTCCGTAAAATTCTTGCTAAATATGATGTTAACAATAGAATTGCATCGCCCTATCATCCTCAATCTAGTGGTCAAGTTGAACTTAGCAATAGAGAAATAAAATTAATATTACAGAAAACTGTTAATAGGTCCCGAAAGAATTGGTCTAAGAAATTGGATGATGCACTTTGGGCCTACAGAACAGCATATAAAAATCCTATGGGTATGTCTCCCTATAAAATGGTTTATGGAAAAGCTTGTCATTTGCCTCTTGAGTTAGAACATAAAGCATATTGGGCAATTAAAGAACTCAACTATGATTTCAAACTTGCCGGTGAAAAGAGGTTATTTGATATTAGCTCACTAGATGAATGGAGAACCCAAGCCTATGAAAATGCCAAATTGTTTAAAGAAAAAGTTAAAAGATGGCATGACAAAAGAATCCAAAAGCGGGAGTTTAAAGTTGGATAATATGTTCTTTTGTAAAACTCTCGTTTCAGATTCTTTGCAGGAAAACTCCTCTCAAAATGGGAAGGACCATATATCATCGAGGAGGTTTATCGCTCGGGAGCTATCAAAATAAATAATGTCGAAGGTACTAACCCAAAGGTGGTCAATGGGCAAAGAATTAAACACTATATCTCAGGTATGCCTATCAATGTCGAAAGCAATATTATTCAAACCATGACACCGGAGGAACACATAAAAGAGACCTTCCGGAACACTCCAGAATCCCTAAAAAGAGGAGGCACGTGATACAGTAAGTAAACGGACTCCGAAAAATCCGAAAAAATATTTTCTGTCAGTTTTGGAATATTTTAAAAATTAGGAAAATAAGAAACAACCAGGAAGGCACCCGAGGAGGGCACAAGACACCAGGGCGCCCCAGGGCCCCCTGGCGTGCCCAGGTGGGTTGTGCCCTCCTCAGGAACCTTCCCGACTCCGTTTTTCTCCCGTTTGCTTGTTTTCCAAGATAAAAAATCTTTATATACCCCCCGAACGTATTGAACACCGTATCGCGGAGAAATCTTCTGTTCTTCTTTCTTGCTATTTTTTTGGCAGTTCTGAAAATATGTCATCTCGAGAAGAGGATTGCCCAGTTTCTTATCAGCCTTTGGATAAAAATATCTTCAAGGACACCTATCCCTATATATGGTTCCCCGATGAATAAGATGAAGATGAACCAGTTCCTCCTCGTTTCAAGCAAGAAAGCAAGGAGGCATTATGCAAGAGGATAATAAAGCTTGAGATGGAGAACGATGAGTTAAGGATAGATAATTTTACCCTCCGACGCAAGCTGGAGATAAAGGATAAGCCCGTTACTACTTCACCACCACCTTCATCATCTTCATCACCAAAAGAGACTTGAGTTTATGGTATGGGCACTCCCCTTGGCTTGTGCCAAGCTTGGGGGAGGTGTCCCGGTATCGTATCACCACCACTATCTTTGCCTTTATCTATTTTACTTCGATCCTTAGTTTTCCTTTGATCTGGTTGAATAAAAGTTTAGTTCGATCCTTTCTTTTCGAGTGCTTGCTTAGTGATCTTTCTATGCAATCGTGTGCGAGATATATAATAAAGAGTAGTTTGAGTTTTGTTTCTTTACTCTTTTGTTTCAATAAAAAGAAAGGAAAATAAATGAAAAAGATCATATGCTAATCTTATGGTAAGTAATGACATTACATAAGGAAAAGTATAAGTGGTAAAATTTGTTGGAGATTGACAAACATAGCATTGGTCAATGATGCAATTCATGAAAGAATTAATAAGGGAAGAGAAGATTCACATGCAAATACACTATCTTGGACATCTTTTATGATTGTGAGCCCCCATTAAATATTTTGTGTCAAAATTTTTGACGTTGGACAAGGAAGATAACATAATGATTTATGTTTGTTCATATTCACATAGAAGTTATATTGTCATAGATCCTTTAACATGTGGTGCTTGCTCAATATCTTTTCTAGCCAAAAATTCCGCACTAAGTAGAGATACTGCTTCTGCATCCAAAAACCCTAAACCCAAATCTTATTTTGAGAGTCCACCATACCTACCTATGTATTGAGTAAGATCCTTCAAGTAAGTTGTCATCGGTGTAATAAGGCAATAAAAATTGCTCCTAATATGTTGGATCATTTAGTGTAAGAGAAAATTGAACGTTGTACGAACTTGTGATGGCAAAGTAATAAAAGCGATGGACTGCATAATAAAGGTTGCTATCATAAGGGGCAATATAACATGATGTTCTTTTGCATTAAGGGATTTGGCATACAAACAAATAAGCGCATGACAACCTCTGCTTCCCTCTGCGAAGGGCCTATCATTTACTTTTATGCATTTACTTTTATGTAGAGTCAAAGTTTTCTTCCCTATTCCTTTTTATTTTCTCTTTTTGCAAGCATCATGTGGTGAGGAAAGATCTAGGCACATATATCCAGTTGGATATGAGTGGGCATGAGTTATTATTGTTGACATCACCCTTGAGGTGAATACGTTGGGAGGCAAAACTATAAGCCCCTATCTTTCTATGTGTCCAGTCGAAACTTTTTGTTCATGGGTACGCTGTGAGTGTTAGCAATCATAGAAGATTAAATGATGGTTGAGTATGTGGACTTGCCTAAAGGCTCCGATACGTGACCCTTCCTGAAAATATGATGAATTGTAGTTGCAAAGTTGACTGAGCACATAGTTTGTTCGTTTCCAATAAGGTTTATGCTTTATCCTTCGATGTTGTGATGAATTGTTACTTGTTCATGGGAAGTTATATGATAAAAGCTTTTTGATAAAGTTTTATGTTAAAGTTCCTTGCCGTTATAATAATATGCATGATGCTTCTATGTCCGTATTTTGTTTTTATCGACACCTCTCTCTCAAAGCATGTGGACATGTTTTTCGATTTCGGTTTTTCGCTTGAGGACAAGCGAGGTCTAAGATTGGGGGAGTTGATACGTCCATTTTGCATCATGTTTTCCTACTGTTATTTATAATGTTTTTATGCATAATAATGCTTTTGGGAGTAATTCTAATGCCTTTCTCTCATAATATGAAAGGTTTACACAAAGAGGGAGAATATCGGCAGCTGGAATTCTAGACCTGAAAAAGCTACGTTAGAGTTACCTATTCTGCACATCTCCAAATAAGCTGAAATTTTACGGAGAATTGTTTTGCAATATATGAAGAATATTAGAGCAAATAACTACCAGAGAGGGCCCACCAGGTGGGCACAACCCACTTGGGTGCGCCAGGGAGCCCAGGCATGCCCTGGTGGGTTGTGCCCTCCTCGGCCCACCTCTGGTGCCCCTCTTCTGGTATATAAGTCGTTTTGACCTAGAAAAAAATAAGGAGAGGACTTTCGGGACGAAGTGCCGCCGTCTCGAGGCGGAACTTGGGCAGGAGCACTTTTGCCCTCCGGCAAAGCGATTCCACCGGGGGAACTTCCCTCCCGGAGGGGGAAATCATCACCATCGTCATCACCAACAACTCTTCCATCTTTGGGAGGGCCATCTCCATCAACATCTTCAACAGCGCCATCTCCTCTCAAACCCTAGTTCATCTCTTGTGTTCATAAGTAGGAGGTTTGTTCAAGTAAGAATAGCACCTAAGAACTGGTCCACCCACATATCAAATTATCAAAGTAGCAAACACGAATCAAACCAACATGATGAAAGTGATATGATGAAATTCCCGTGTACCCTCAAGAACGCTTTGCTTATCATAAGAGATCGTTTTGGCATGTCCTTTGCCACAAAAGGATTGGGCTACCTTGCTACACTTTATTTACCATTACCGTTACTTGCTCGTTACAAATTATCTTGCTATCAAACTATGTGTTACCGACTATTTCAGTGCTTGCTAAGAACCACTTGTCATTTCCTTCTGCTCCTCGTTGGGTTCGACACTCTTACTTATCGAAAGGACTATGATTGATCCTGTATACTTGTGGGTCATCAGGAACCAATATGGGCATCCAGGTCCCGCTATTGGTTATTCACCGGAGAAGCCTCTCAGTCATGTCTACATCATTCTCGAACCCGTAGGGTCCGCACGCTTAACGTTCATTGACGATATAGTATTATATGAGTTATGTGAGTTGGTAACTGAATGTTGTTCGGATTCCCAGATGAGATCACGGACATGATGAGGTGCTCTGGAATGGTCCGGAGGTAAAGATTGATATATAGGATGATAGTATTTGGCCTCCGGAAAGGTTTCGGAATGCACCGGGTATTTATCGGATCACCGAAAGGGGTTCCGGGAGGCCGCGGGAGCATATTGGGCCAAACGGGACAACGAGGGAGAGCACACCAGCCCACATGGGGCTGGTGCGCCCCCACCTCATGGCGCCGGCCCTAGGAGAGGAAGGGAGAGGGCCAGCCCCCTCTTTCCTTCTCTTCCACATGCAGGGAAAGGAAAGGGGGGCGCCTCCCCTCCTGCCTTCCCCCCACGCGCCTAGGGATGGCCGCCGACCCCCTTGGGGGCGCCCTAGGCAGCCTCCTCTCCCCCCTCCACCTATATATATATGTGAGGAGGGGAGGGGGCAACACACACCATGATTCCCAAGACGTGTGCGGCGCCCCCTCTCCCTCTAGTTCTAGTTCCTCCTCCGTCCATTTCCGTTGTGCTTGGCGAAGCCCTGCGGAATAGTTTCACCACCACTGTCACCACACCGTCATGCTGCCGGAACTCATCTACTACTACGCCTCTCTTGCTGGATCGAGAAGGCGAGGACGTCATCGAGCTGAACGTTTGCTGAACGCGGAGGTGTCGTACGTTCGGTACTTGATCAGGACGGATCGTGAAGGTGTACGACTACATCAACCACGTTGATAAACGCTTCCGCTTAGTGATCTACAAGGTATGTAGATGCTCTCCCCCTCTCATAGCTATGCATCTCCATGGATAGACCTTGTGTGTGCGTAGAATTTTTTTTGTTTTCCGTGCAACATTCCCCAATAGTGGCATCATGAGCCAGGTCTATGCGTAGATGATATGCACGAGTAGAACACAAAGGAGTTGTGGGTGGTGATGTTCATACTGCTTCCCACCAATGTCTTATTTTGATTCGGCGACATTGTGGGAAGAAGCGGCCCGGACCAACCTTACATGTCCACGCACATGAGACCAGTTCCACCGACTGACATGCAACTTGTTTTGCATAAAGGTGGCTGGCGGGTGTCTGTTTCTCCCACTTTAGTTGAATCGGATTTGACTACGGTGGTCCTTGCGGAAGGTTAAATAGCAACTTGATAATCACCGTTGTGGTTTTGCGTAGGTAAGAACGGTTCTTGCTAGTTGCCCGTAGCAGCCACGTAAAACTTGCAAACAACAAAGTAGAGGACGTCTAACTTGTTTTTGCAGGGCATGTTGTGATGTGATATGGTCAAGATGTGATGTGATATATGTTGATGTATGAGATGATCATGTTTTGTAATAAGTTCACGACTTGCATGTCGATGAGTTCGACAACCGGCAGGAGCCTTAGGGTTGTCTTTAATTATTGTATGACCTGCGTGTCAATCACTTAAGCGCCATGTAATTGCTTTACTTTATCGCTATGCGTTAGCAATAGTTGTAGAAGCAATAGTTGGCAAGACGACCCCGACACAATGATGGAGATCAAGATGTCGTGTCGGTGATGATGGAGATCATGCCGATGCTCTGGAGATAGAGATCAAAAGCACAAGATGATGATGGCCATATCATGTCACATATTTTGATTGCATGTGATGTTTATCCTTTATGCATCTTATTTTTCTTAGAACGACGGTAGCATTATAAGATGATCCCCTCACTTAATTTCAAGATAAAAGTGTTCTCCTCGAGTATGCACCGTTGCTAAAGTTCATCATTTCGAAGCACCTCGTGATGATCGGGTGTGATAGATTCTACGTTCACATACAATGGGTGTAAGCCAGTTTTACACATGCAGAATACTTGGGTTAAACTTGGCGAGCCTAGCATGTACAGACATGGTCTCGGAACACTGGAGACCGAAAGGTCGAACGTGAGTCATATAGTAGATATGATCAACATAGGGATGTTCACCATTGAAAACTACCCCATCTCACATGATGATCGGACATGGGTTAGTTGATTTAGATCATGTATCACTTAGACAACTTGAGGGATGTTGATTTAAGTGGGAGTTCATTAGTAATTTGATTATTTGAACAAAAATTTATCATGAACTTAGTCTTAATAGTTTTTGCATATCTATGTTGTAGATCAATGGTCTGTGCTACCGTTCCCTTGAATTTTAATGTGTTCCTAGAGAAAGCTAAGTTGAAAGATGATGGTAGCAACTACACGGAATGGATTCATAACTTGAGGATTATCCTCATTGTTGCACAAAATAATTATGTCCTTGATGCACCGCAAGGTGACAGACCTGCTGCAGGAGCTGATGCAGATGTTATGAATGTCTGGCAGGCAATATCTTATGACTGCTCAATAGTTCAGTGTGCCATGCTTTATGGCTTAGAACTGGGACTTCAGAAGCGTTTTGAACGCCACGGAGCATATGAGATGTTCCAAGAGATGAAGTTAATATTTCAAGCAAATGCCCGAGTTGAGAGACATGAAGTCTCCAACAAGTTCTTTAGCTCTAAGATGGAGGAGAACAGTTCTGTCAGTGAACACATACTCAAAATGTCTGGGTATCATAACCACTTGACTCAGCTGGGAATTGATCTTCCAGTTGAGAGTGTTATTGACAGAGTTCTTCAGTCACTGCCACCAAGCTACAAAGGCTTCGTGATGAACTATAATATGCAAGGGATGACAAAAATGATTCCCGAGCTCTTCGCGATGCTAAAATCGGCGGAGGTAGAAACCAAGAAGGAGCATCAAGTGTTGATGGTTAACAAGACCACTAGTTTCAAGAAAAGGGGCAAGGGAAAGAAATGGAACTTCAAGAAGAATGGCGAGCAAGTTGCCGCTAACGTGAAGAAGCCCAAAGCTGGACCCAAGCCTAAAACTGAGTGCTTCTACTGCAAAGGAAATGGTCACTGGAAGCGGAACTGCCCCAAATACTTGCAGATAAGAAGGATGGCAAATTGAACAAAAATATATTTGATATACATGTTATTGATGTGTTCCTTACTAATGCTCGTAGTAGCGCCTAGGTATTTGATACTGGTTCAGTTGCTCATATTTGTAACTCGAAACAGAAGCTGCGGAATAAAGGAAGATTGGCTAAGGACGAGGTGACGATGCGCGTCGGGAATGGTTCCAAGGTTGATGTGATCGTCGTCGGCGCGCTACCTCTACATCTACCTTCGGGATTAGTTTTAGACCTCAATAATTGTTATTTGGTGCCAGGGTTGAGCATGAACATTATATCTAGATCTTGTTTATTGCGAGACGGTTATTCATTTAAGTCAGAGAATAATGGTTGTTCCATTTATATGAGTAATATCTTTTATGGTCATGCACCTTTGATGAATGGTCTATTATTGTTGAATCTCGATCGTAGTGATACACATATTCATAATATTGACGCCAAAAGATGCAAAGCTGATAATGATAGTGCAACATACTTGTGGCACTACCGTTTAGGTCATATTGGTGTAAAGCGCATGAAGAAACTCCATGCAGATGGACTTTTGGAATCACTTGATTATGAATCATTAGATACTTGCTAACCATGCCTCATGGGCAAGATGACTAAAACTTCGTTCTCCGGAACAATGGAGCGAGCTAATGACTTATTGGAAATAATACATACCGATGTATGCGGTCCGATGAGTTTGAGGCACGCGGCGGGTATCGTTATTTTCTGACCTTCACAGATGATTTGAGTAGGTATGGGTATATCTACTTGATGAAACACAAGTCTGAAACATTTGAAAAGTTCAAAGAATTTCAGAGTGAAGTGGAGAATCATCGTAACAAGAAAATAAAGTTTCTATGATCTGACCGCGGAGGCGAATATTTGAGTTACGATTTTGGCCTTCATTTAAGACAATGTGGAATTGTTTCACAACTCATGCCACCTGGAACACCACAGCGTAATGGTGTGTCCGAACATCGTAACCATTCTTTATTAGATATGGTGTGTTCTATGATGTCTCTTATCGATTTGCCTTTATCGTTTTGGGGTTATGCATTAGAGATAGCCGCATTCATGTTAAATAGGGCACCATCTAAATCCGTTGAGACGACACCGTATGAATTATGGTTTGGCAAGAAACCTAAGCTGACGTTTCTTAAAGTTTGGGGATGCGATACTTATGTCAAAAGGCTTCAGCCTGATAAGCTCGAACCCAAAGCGGAGAAGTGCGTCTTCATAGGATACCCTAAAGAAACTATTGGGTATACCTTCTACCACAGATCCGAAGGCAAGATCTTTGTTGCTAAGAATGGGTCATTTCTAGAGAAGGAGTTTCTCTCGAAAGAAGTGAGTGGGAGGAAAGTAGAACTTGATGAGATAATTGTGCCTTCTCTCGAATTGGAAAGTAGCACATCAGAGAAAACCATTCCCGTGATGCCTACACCAACTAGAGAGGAAGCTAATGATGATGACCATGAAACTTCAGATCAAGTTACTACTGAACCTCATAGGTCGACCAGAACACGTACTGCACCAGAGTGGTACGGTAATCCTGTCCCGGAAGTCATGTTGTTAGACAACGGCGAACCTACGAACTATGAAGAAGCTATGATGAGCCCAGATTCCGACAAATAGCTTGAGGCCATGAAATCTGAGATAGGATCCATGTATGAGAACAAAGTATGGACTTTGGTGGACTTGCCGATGATCGGCAAGCCATTGAAAATAAATGGATCTTCAAGAGGAAGACAGACGCTGATGGTAATATCACTGTCTACAAAGCTTGACTTGTCACAAAAGGTTTTCGACAAGTTCAAGGGGTTGACTATGATGAGACTTTCTCACCCGTAGTGATGCTTAAGTCTGTCTGAATCATGTTAGCAATTGCCACATTTTATGATTATGAAATCTGGCAAATGGACGTCAAAATTGCATTCCTTAACAGGTTTCTTAAAGAAGAGTTGTATATGATGCAACCAGAAGGTTTTGTCGATCCTAAAGGTGCTAACAAAGTATGCAAGCTCCAGCGATCCATCTATGGACTGGTGCAAGCATCTCGGAGTTGGAATATACGCTTTGATGAGGTGATCAAAGCATAAGGTTTTATATAGACTTACGGAGAAGCATGTATTTACAAGAAAGTGAGTGGGAGATCTGTAGCATTTCTGATATTATATGTGGATGACATATTGCTGATTGCAAATGATATAGAATTTTTGGATAGCATAAAAGAATACTTGAATAAGAATTTTTCAATGAAAGACCTCGGTGAAGCTGCTTACATATTGGGCATCAAGATCTATAGGGATAGATCGAGACTCTTAATAGGACTTTCACAAAGCACATACCTTGACAAAGTTCTGAAGAAGTTCAAAATGGACCAGTCAAAGAAAGGGTTCTTGCCTGTGTTGCAAGGTGTGAAATTGAGTCAGACTCAAAGTCCGACCACGGAAGAAGATAGAGAGAGAATGAAAGTCATTCCCTATGCCTCAGCCATAGGTTCTATAATGTATGCCATGTTGTGTACCAGACCTAATGTGTGCCTTGCCATAATTTTGGCGGGGAGGTACCAAAGTAATCCAGGAGTGGATCACTGGACAGTGGTCAAGAATATCCTGAAGTACCTGAAAAGGGGACTAAGGAAATGTTTCTCGGTTATGGAGGTGATAAAGGGTTTGTCGTAAAGGGTTACATCGATGCAAGCTTTGACACCGATCTGGATAACTAAAAATCTAAGTCCGGATACGTATTGAATGTGGGAGCAAAAGCTAGAGTAGCTCCATGCAGAGCATTGTAGACATAGATATTTGCAAAGTACGCACGGATCTGAATTTTGCAGACCCGTTGACTAAAACCTCTCTCACAAGCAAAACATGATCACACCTTAGAACTTATTGGGTGTTAATCACATGGCGATGTGAACTAGATTATTGACTCTAGTGCAAGTGGGAGACTGATGGAAATATGCTCTAGAGGCAATAATAAAGTGGTTGTTATTATATTTCCTTAATCATGATAAAGGTTTATTATTCATGCTATAATTGTATTGATTGGAAACTTAAATACATGTGTGAATACATAAGCAAATACCAAGTCCCTAGTAAGCCTCTACTAGACTAGCTCGTTGATCAAAAGATGGTTAAGGTTTCCTAACCATAGGCATGAGTTGTCATTTGATAACGGGATCACATCATTAGGAGAATGATGTGATGGACAAGACCCATCCGTTAGCTTAGCATATGATCGTTCAGTTTATTGCTACTGCTTCTTAAGGTCAAATACATATTCCTTCGACCATGAGATCATGCAAATCCCGGATACCAGAGGAATACCTTGTGTGCTATCAAATGTCACAACGTAACTTGGTGATCATAAAGATACTCTACAGGTATCTCCGAAGGTGTCTGTTAAGTTGGTGTGAATCGAGATTGGGATTTGTCACTCCATATGACGGAGAGGTATCTCTGGGCCCTCTCGGTAATACAACATCATAAGAAGCTTGCAAGCAAAGTGACTAAGGAGTTAGTTATGAGATGATGTATTACAGAACGGGTAAAGAGACTTGCCGGTAATGAGATTGAACTAGGTATGGAGATACCGACAATCGAATCTCGGGCAAGTAACATACCGACAGACAAAGGGAACTACGTATGTTGTCATAAAGGTTCGACCGATAAAGATCTTCGTAGAATATGTAGGAACCAATATGGGCATCCAGGTCCCGCTATTGGTTATTGACCGGAGAAGTGTCTCGGTCATGTCTACATCATTCTCGAACCCGTAGGGTCCGCACGCTTAACGTTCGTTGACGATATAGTATTATATGAGTTATGTGAGTTGGTAACCGAATGTTGTTCGGAGTCCCGGATGAGATCACGGACATGACGAGGAGCTCTGGAATGGTCCGGAGGTAAAGATTGATATATAGGATGATAGTATTTGGTCTCCGGAAAGGTTTCGAAATGCACCGGGTATTTATCGGATCACCGGAAGGGGTTCCGGGAGGCCACAGGAGCATATTGGGCCAAACTGGCCAACGAGGGAGAGCACACCAGCCCAAATGGGGCTGGTGCACCCCCACCTCATGGCGCTGGCCCTAGGGAAGGAAGGGAGAGGGCCAGCCCCCTCTTTCCTTCTCTTCCACATGCAGGGAAAGGAAAAGGGGGGGCGCCTCCCCTCCTACCTTCCCCCCACGCGCCTAGGGCAGGCGCCCTAGGGCTGCCCACCGGCCCCCTTGGGGGCGCCCTAGGCAGCCTCCTCTCCCCCCCCCCTCCACCTATATATATGTGAGGAGGGGAGGGGGCAACACACACCACGATTCCCAAGCCGTGTGCGGCGCCCCCTCTCCCTCTAGTTCTAGTTCCACCTCCGTCCACGTTCGTTGTGCTTGGCGAAGCCCTGCAGAATAGTTTCACCACCATCGTCACCACACCGTCGTGCTGCCGGAACTCATCTACTACTTCGCCTCTCTTGCTGGATCGAGAAGGCGAGGACGTCATCGAGCTGAACGTGTGCTGAACGCGGAGGTGCCGTACGTTCGGTACTTGATTGGGACGGATCGTGAAGGTGTACGACTACATCAACCGCGTTGATAAACGCTTCCGCTTAGCGATCTACAAGGATATGTAGATGCTCTCCCCTCTCGTAGCTATGCATCTCCATGGATAGATCTTGCGTGTGCGTAGAATTTTGTTTTTTGTTTTTCATGCAACGTTCCCCATCATTTTTTCAATTTCCAAGTGAAGAATGAACAAGAATTATATTGGGCCAGCCCATGTAACCCCTGGTGTGAGCGTTTTGCCCACTCGGCATAATCCCAAGGCGCAACCAGCCCCACCCACCTCTCACACCCAAACCATCAACTCTCGAACTCTCGTTCACCTGCGACATTGGTGCCACGTCGACGGCGACTGTGGGTTGTTTCTGTCCAAGGCCTTGTCGGCTTCCCGCACCCTGCTTCGCTCGTCGTGGCCCCGCCATCTTCGTTTCGGAGCTTCTCAACAGAATCGGCTGACACACTCCAAAATTTCGGGCAACTGTGAAATAGAAAGTCCGAAAAGAAGAATGAGATAGATCGCAGGTATTTTGGAGGGTGACATTATGTTTTTTTTTAAACTAGGGTTTCATTATGTTGCAATGCATTTCTCGATGAACGATTTGTCTTTTCAACAAGACTATAATACAAGAGATGGGGGATTTAGAGGAACAACAACATGACCGTGGTGGCGGTTCTGGGTAGGGCGGGAGCAGGCGGTTAGACCGACGTCAATTGGCGATGCGGAGGAGGAATAGATTGTGGGTCAAGAGGAGGAAGGAAGGGAGGAGGAAGAAAAGAATAGTGCACGTGGCATCATGGCCCTTGGATGTCGATCGAATGGTCCAGATTAAAGTGACTGATATTTCAGGCAACTGACATGGTAATATGTGGTCCTCTTTTAAGCCCTGCAAGCCGCATGCCGCACGTACAAAAAATGCTACATGTACGGGACTTTACAGGCTCTTAGGGACTTCTTCCAAACATAATAACCATCCCCCCCTGATTTTCATTGGGGTGGGCCCACATCCTCCCCTTACACCCAATCAAAAACTGCCACATCAAATCAATCCTGTAAACTCCTGTAAAAAAACCTGTATGTGTAGCATTGCCCCCGCACGTACTGAGTCGTACATACAGGGATGAGGGATGGCCCGGGGCCCGGGCACACGCTACGCCTTGCACAGGCTCTCCATCTCCGCCGCGAACCGCTCCATGGCCGGCCGTGGCAGCACGATCGGCACGGCAATCGCGTCCTCCCCGTCACGGTCCTTGACGGCGACGAAGAAGGTCACGCCGAAGACTGTGTCCGCAGGGCCGCCGTACACCGGCTCGCCCCACCCGAAGTCGACGTGGTGGAACCCGGCGTGCCGGTTGTCCGACACGACGAACAGGTTCTGCAGTGCCAAGAACGGCCGGCCGCGCAGAACCAGCACGTCGACCGTGGAACGCACGTACTCGGCGGTCACCGCAGCCTTGGCCCGCCGCACCAGCGCCACCGCGTCGGCCAGCGAGCCGCCGCCGCGCAGTGCAGCTGCATCGGCCAGCGCCGCCAGGGGCACGCACGCGTTTCCGTAGTATCCGTCCGGCAGGCCCAGCTCGACGAAGGCCCGGAAGTTGGCGATGATGACCAGCCGCGCGTCCTCGCCCAGCGGGACCTCGAGCGCCGCCGTGCGGGCGCGCCAGAGGTATGCCGCGAGCGCCTCGAAGGTGGTGGCCTTGTCGCGAACGAGAGGAGGGAGGTGCTTCTTGATCGCGGCGAGGTCGGCGGGGCCGAAAGTGAAGGACCGCATGACCATGTCGCCGGCCGGCGGCGCAGGCGGCGGAAGAAGGTTGAACTCGCGGTGCGGGAACGACGGCATAGGCGGGCTGCGCGCCTCCAGGAGCTCGCGGGACCACGCGGGAGCGACGGTCGGCGCCGGGAGGCCGCGGGCGAGCTCGGCGACGGCGTTCATGAACTGCGCGATGCCGATGGCGTCGCACATGGTGTGGTTGAGGCGGAGCGCGAAGATGAAGCCGCCGCAGAGCAGACGAGTCACCTGGTGACCATGATAGGACAGTGCATACGTTTAACTCATGCATTCAACAAATGCAAATTAACCACCATTACAGATACCTGGATGAGCAGCAACGGGCAGTTGAGCACGCCGCCGGAGCCCTCCACGTCGAAGAGCAGCTGGTCCATGCATGGGAACGGCGGCCTGAGCCCGGCCGCCTCGAGCTCCTCCAGCCGCACGTCGGCGTCGGCCTCCACGAACATCAGCCCCTCGCCGGTGCAGTCGACCACCAGCTTCCGCCCCTCCACCTCCCTAAGCCGCCCAGCCAGCGGGTAGTAGTGCACCAGCGCTTCGCCGAGCGCGCGCCGGATGACGCCGGCCGGGTGAACCGGTGCGACGTCGTCGTCATCCATCACGCGGGCGCTGTAGATGAGGGCGAAGGACACGTGCCCGCGCAGCGTGTCCTGGTCGTCGATCTCAGACAGGCGCTTGGTCTCACGAGGCGTCGGCGCGGCCGGGCCGACGAGCTCTGGGTCGCGCCGGCGCACCGCGAACGCCAGCGTCGCCATGGCGGTCGTCGCGTGGGCGGGCTCCTTGGACCCCGGCGCAGGATGATCTTGGAACCAATTGGAAACCATATGTCGAGAGTTACTCTGGGCAGTAATACCTGTGCGGGGTGCGAATTGTTCGCAGCCGGAAAGTCCAGCACCCGAAAAGTCCAAACATGCAGTGCGCGACATTTTGGAGCAAAGCTGGAAAACGTCGAAGGGCTCGGTTAAAAGGGGAGAAACTAGATACCTGGCTGGGAGCTCTCGTCTTCTAACATTATGCCGTATTTGTCTGATTTACTTGGACTTGATGGAGGAGTTTAGATCAAAACAATGGACCAAGTAAAACCGCTTCATGTGCGATTCCCATCAGACTATCGATCCTTGCAACGCACGGGCTTTTCTTTCTTCGAGGAGAAGAAAGAAAGGTGATCTCGCCTCCAGCCGTCAGGGCGCCTTCCTTCACCGCCGTCCTCCAGCGGCTCCCCTTCGCTGACGACCTCGGTCGTCGGTGGGGGGAGGGGGGGGGCTGGATCCACGCGTGTCGATTGTTTTATGCATTAGTTTTTTAGGGTTTTGGGTTGTGCATCGTCATGGCTTCGGCGGTGGTGATGACGGCGTCGACTAATAAATCTTCAGATCCTTCCCCAACGAGACGATCCGTTTTTGGGGTGGATTTGGAAACCAGACTGTTCAAGCAATGATGCTGCGGCAGCGGCGGCATCCTCGTGGTGGACTTGTGTCCTCGGGCTCCGTCGTTGCGACGGCGTTTGCTTCAACGCCGGCGCGGAGCTTGGGAGGTAGTCCAAGAGCGGATGCAAATTGTGGTCTGCATCGGCGGTATCTAGAAGATGGTGGATCTAGGTTCGTGGCAGGCAGGTATGGTTTCCTCCTCAAACGTCTTAGTTGGGCGGGGGTGCCAGATCTGGAGTTCAATGGCGTGTCCGGGTGTTGCCCCGGTCTGATTCGTTCAACGGCAATGGCTTCGTCTTTATTGACGAGCCACCTTGGAGGTCCGCAAAGCTGCATATCAGCGATGGAGTCGCGTCGAGCTCGGGTGTGGAGGTGATCCGTCATTTTCTCCTTTGGTGGCTGCTATGGTGGTGCCAGAGACAGATGACGGGCGTTGGTGTCAAGCTCAGAGGATTCTTCAGTCTTGTTTGTAATTTTACTTCTTGGCTGGTGTTTCTCTGTGCAAAGGCTAACGTTCTGCTGTCTTTTCAGTTTGGCCATGTCGGTATGTACGTGACTTGTGCTATGTTCCTTATGATATAAATGAGACACGTATTATCGTGAAAAAAAAAAGTAAAACTGCTTCATCCCTAAAAAAAAAAAAGTAAAACTGCTTCAAACATTGCAGCTGACCGTATCCGCATGCGCACCCTCCCAGGATCTGCAAATGTTCCCAGCTCGTGCTTTCACAGCCGCGACTAATTAGCTTAGCCCCGTCAAAATATTCCACATCCAAACAATTTCATCCTCGCAAGTTTTTGACCTTTCGCTGCGCTCAGAGGTCCGCAGACGGAACTCGTAAAAGATGAATGAATGAATATAACTCTCAGTAGAGTAGAGAAGGTAAAACAAATTTGAGCAGCATGCAACAATCTTGTACAGAACATAAATCATACTACCTCCTTCCCAAAATAAGTGTCGCTGATTTAGTACAACTAGGAAGTATATCATGTCACACAAAATTTCATAGCAAAAATGGAGCTGTAGTTTTTGGCCCTAGTTTGAAGGCACTCGTTTCTAATCCCGTCTCTGATTCACAGGTCATTTTTTTAGGGGAGGCATGTATTGCCCTTCTGCTCCTGCCACGCTTGTTGGAACAACAAAGAAATTATATTTTTTTTAAAAACCACCCTTAGTGAAACATAAACCAGTGCCACATCATGTCTTATGTATTGCAAATTCACCTTATCAAGCCCTTATCATCCAGGGGCTTGTTTAGAAACAGACATGAGATGGAATAAACACTCTATTCTGTAAACATCATTCCTATGCCATTTGATTCTTGCGGATGGCTACTTCCATTCTCCTCGAATATATCGCAGGCATTTTCTCTCCGTGCCTTGCGCTCTTCAATCACGTCTTCAACTGACTCTGAGCAGTAGAGCCCCCTCGACTGCCCCTTTGGTTTCTCAGCTACAACAAATTTATTGCCTTCTCGGCCTCTTTCAGGAAAGCCAGCCCAGACTGCAGAAAGCCAAGCAAAAGTAATAATCAGCCGACGATGACACATTGTGTAGAACGACTGGGCACAAGCACTATAGCACACTGTTCGACACCTTCAGGATTTTGGCCACTAAACAAGTGGAAAACAGGGTCTACTGTCTGTGGGGCCAGACTTAGATGCATCGTGGTCACACTGCCAACAACCACATCCAAGTTCAGAAGCTGCGGTACATGAACCAGACTCAACTTTCAGAAGGAGTTCTCCTCAGGGAAGAGTCTTATTTTGAATAGTCTTTCTATTAATGGGGAATTACTACTATGGTACCTAGTTCGGTGTTCCTATTGATGGGGGTGAACCACTACTTTCCACTTGTCCAGTTTGTGCTCTAATAGATCAAGAATCTGTGCAAGGCAAACCCTCTAAATAATGAGGCAGCAACATGATGCAGAAATCAATCAAGGTAAATAGAATACTTATCCTTCTTTTCCCTCATACACAATCGCTCCCCTGAGTCAGGGCTTCCTGCCCTGGCCGCACCCACCTCCCAGTGGTGCCCAAGCCCCAAATCGCCATCTGACCTAATTGGCTAAATCCTCCCCATCACTTCCGTCGCCAGAATTAAAGCTCTAACACTCTGTTACTTACTTCTCATCATACTTCCTATAGCAAATGCAAATTCCATGTTCAGAATGCAGTAAACACCTTTTCAAGATCAATTCCAAAACTTCCTTGGAATGTGAAAGGGTACTTGTGCTAAAAGCTTAGAATTGTCTCTAACGACAATTATTGCTTCTATACAATATATACAGTGCTAAAGCCAATAAGGAAATGTTCCTGGAGAACCTACCAACATCCACTGGTGCATGTGAGTTTCTGGTGAGGTCACTGATACAGCTTATGAAAGCTTAGTTTCTGTTGATTCGTACAAGTTGGACCAGGTTTAAAGTTGATTAAACATTAAAAAAAAGGTTCTCTCATCTTCCACATACGCAAATTGTATTTATTTGGTATTGTACATGTTGATGTTTTTTCTATGAACTTGGTCAAACTTTACAAAGTTTGACTTAGGGCAAAATCTACAGGCTTTCGCTTTAGAAATGGAGGGAGTACATAACTTGGTGGTATCCATTTTGTAACACTAACCATCTGTTCCATCCACAGTTTCTGACCAGCTTGGAGATTAGGACAAAAGCCTAACTGCCAAGTAATTACATGAAACAGCTGAAAACCAAAAATAGCATCGCCTGAAAAATGGCAACACGAATTCTGGAGGGAAGATCACTATACAATATCCAAAAGGTATAAACTGAACAAGGTCTACAACTCTACATATAAGCAAAGAAATTAAGGTACTGCTGTTAAGTTAACTGCCATAAAATCCCAGTAAACATACAACATAAGACAAAGTTTTCCTCTGTCTGTGCCTATCTGAATATGAAAATTCAAATAACAATTCAGTGGTTCCTTGCCATTACCAGTTTTTAGCACAAAAAGCACAAGTAGGACAAGTATCATCGAAAATGCTAAACTTACGTGAAATTGGCTTACGGGCTAGATTTATGGATGTACGTGTATTTATAGAATCAACTTCCATATCAAGATTCACGAATGATAAGACAAAACTAGGCATCTGATAATTTGGAGTAGTAACACAATAGTCCAGATTGTTGATGTAGGAAACAAGTACTAGTTGGAGAATATTTTGGTCGAATGGAGTAAACATACAAATATAATAAGTTAACAGTATGTAAGAGAAGTTCTGTGACTGCTCCTGTGAACACATGATTGAAGTATTGATGGAAAGCTCATGTACATAAGGTAATAGAAGATAGAGAAATGTGTTGCAATTTGCAACTGTGCAAATCACTCTGGTTTTAGCATCAAGTGAACGTGAAAAACTCCAAAAAAGATTGAATCAAACATGCAAGTATGTAATACTCCCTCCGTCCAGAAAAAGTTGTCCCTCAAATGGATGTATCTAGCATTAACTTAGTGCTAGATACATCCATTTGAAGGACAAGCTTGGGACAAGTTTTTTCGGACGGAGGGAGTATGTGCCATTTTCAGAGATTAACACCCTGTCTGTTCTACTCCCTCCGCCTAAATATAAAACCTTTTAGAGATTCCAATATGGGCTACACACGGAGCAAAATGAGTGAATCTACACTCTAAAATATGTCTATATACATCCGTATGTAGTTCATATTGAAATCTTTATAAGGGCTTATATTTAGAAACGGAGGGAGTATATGTCAACTGATCACCTAGTAGAGTATCTAAGCCAACAAGAATTGTACAAACATGGTTAACATAGATAACACGATTATTTAGGCTCTGTTTGGCATTGCGATTCTTTTCAGTCTCCTTTCTCAATGTATTTATTTTTTCTATGCAGCAACTATTTTGAACGCGTCTTTTTTAGATGTAACGACTCTGTACACTTGATTCCACTATGATTATTGATCAATAGTAGAATAATTCCTTCATAGAAATAGGAGACATAATTTAAATGGATAGTCTTACTGGAACTAACTAACTAGACTCCATAGCACAGCACAACAACTGCAAAATGGCCCTTAGAGTCAGAACATGGAAATTCCATACTCTGTTCTAGAACAGAGTTAAGTTAATACGCAGCAAAGGCTTTCCAAATTCCAAACTCTTGTTCAAATAACTTGACCTGTGCTAAAAATTCATCTCGCATCAAGTGAAGGACAGGAACTTACCCCCAAAGTGGTGGAGAACAATTGATGCTGCAACGGTAACATTGAGTGATGCAGTTCCGCCACCATACTGAGGGATGTAGACGAAGAAGTCACAGACCTCACACTCCTTTTGTGAGAGTCCTGTACCCTACTGGACACAACAAACATTGGAAATCATTAATTAGAATAGAGGGCACACAAGTTGTTAGCGGTGTTTCTTAACAAAAATGAACAGTGTCCACTTCAGTTTTTAAACCTGTCCAGCAAACTTCAGGAAAGATCTCATCTAACTCACAAGAATTTTTCTAGCATCTGGAAAAAATTGAATTGAACAGTAAAATATGCTAATCCAGAACCATGGAGGATAGTGATATTAAGCATGTTTAACATGACATAAAGTCTTGAGATAACAATTTGTATACAACAATGAATCAATTCGAATGATATTAGACTCCTAGGCGCCTGCAAAACATGGCACTGGCTTCTACACCCATCTGACCTGAGGCATGGGCGTAATTCCCTACTTTCCTGCCATAGGTGACAAAACTGCTCCAGCAATAACTACAGATGTATTAACTAGGAAACATCATGATTACATCATGGTTGATCTAATATCCATTGGGGTTCAAGTTGCACAGATTTGAAGGTCCAATATTCAGAGACGGGAAATGAAAATAGCATTTACGCCACGTCTTATACTCCCTCCGTCCGAAAATACTTGTCGGAGAAATGGATGTATCTAGACATATTTTACTTCTAGATACATCCTTTTTTATTCATTTCTGCGACAAGTAATTCCGGGCGGAGGGAGTATATTAGAATCAAATAGCATCTGTGGTTAACATCTTCATGTAGCCGAACTATTTTTTAAGCAAATATCCAATGGAGTTTTGTATCAGATATGAAGGCCTGCTGCAAGAAAGGTCCTCTAAAATTGCACTTGGGTTAAGCTAGTTCTTAAAACAATGACACAATCAGCAGCCCTGACATGGTACTTGCACAATATGGAAAGTACAAAGTGATTGAATGCACGGCGATGACACATTTGTGATTGCATATGTTGACTATATGAAGTTCAGTAATCCCCATCCGGATCCCCCTCTTAAAAATCGCATGCCATGCTAGTAAATTTTACATCGGCACTCGTAACCGGTACCGACACACGAGAATCCGACGAACCTCATTGCCGAAGAGGAACGCGGTGCTCCTGCGGAACGGGTGGGCCGTCACAGGCAGCGCGTCGTCGGTGATCTCCACACCGCAAATGTCACACCCCCTCTCGTCCTGCAAGCAACAGCACACAGGAAGGTAAAAGAGGGGATTCGGAAAGGGGGCTAGGGTTTAGGGAGAGGGCGTGGAGGTTAGGGGGATTTGGTGTGTCGGAGGTGGAGAGCAAATTGCCTTGAGGTAGGCGCAGGCGGTGGCGAGGGAGGTGAAGTGCCGGAAGCGGAGGTGGGAGGTGGATCCGTGGCTGCCGAAGGCGCTGACGTCGCGGCGGCCGACCACCACCACCTCCGCCACGCCGAAGGCCGTCGCGCTCCGCGCCAGCGTCCCCACGTTGTGCCGTTTGGCCACGTTGTGCACCACCACCACGCTCTCCACCTCCGCCGTCGCCCCGCTCGCCGCCGCAGCTGCCGCCATGGCCGCCGTTTTCCTGGTGCTATTCTCCCTAGGAAAAAAAAGGGAAAGGACGGGCGGGGGTGTCGCGAGCGATGCAAGGGGAAGGCTGCCCGTGTGGACAGTTCAGCCGACAAGCAGGCCCCACGAGTCAGCCCACCGCCGAGCTGTCATGCTCTTTGCTGGATTCGAGATCGATTTTGTAGCTATGGTTCTACTTAAATTAAATTTAGAGCACCAATAAAAAAATAGTGTACAGTGGTTGATAAATAATTCATATCTTAGATCGTGTGTTACAACATCTGCAATTATAGTTTACAAATCCGAGTCCTTATATGTTTGCGGACGCGTTTGCGAATAGTGTCCAATCGCCCCTCATATCTTACCCATTGTAACCATAGTCTTATTACCAAATCCTTATTTTCATACATAGCATTTCATCTACGTGCATAGCTAAAAACTAACAAACTAGCTACTCATGTCAATGACCTCCTCGTTGGAGGCGTTGGCCTCGTGGTCATTGGCGGCCGGATGAATCACCAACGCATCCTTTTTTCCTTAGAAAAAAAACACCTCCTCCTCATCCTCCTCATCCGCGAAGACTGCTCACAACAGTGGAGGAGGCAGGGAATTTTTTCAGGTGTGGCGGAGTTTATAAAGGAGAAAACCATGTATTATAAAATCACAAAAGAAAATTAATTAATTAATTAGAAGTTCATGAACCCTTGGGCGGCGGAGCTGCGAGGCCGCTGTCGTGCTGGGATGGTACCACAAGGCCGGCGCCGGTGTTGCGACAAGGGAAGACATGCTCTACGAGGCCGCACGGTAACGCCACGACAGCTTGCACCCGTTGCAGGTCTAGTTGCGAGGGCCTAATCTAGTATTGGCACGGCGAGCTCACCGATGTGAGGGTGATGGAAGTCAATGGCGAAGGTAGGCAGGATATTCAGGGGGGGCAAGCACAAATAATGGATGTTCGGGGGGCCAAAGGCTATACTTTTTTCTAATCTAAACACCCCTTAGAAAAATTCTTCCTGTTTTTAATTAAGGCTGGGGGGCCATGGCCCCTGCAGCTCATAACGTAGCTCCGCCGATAATGGAAGTACATCACCATGGTGTCGTGAACAACAACCCTAGGAGCGTCACAGCACAATAACAACGCGCACAACATGTGGCGGGGAAGACGCATGGGGGGAGAAAGGACTAGAACGAGATGGCCATATGACCCAACGGTACTGGGGGAGGCCATCTGACACTCCGAAGGGTGCTAATCAGTCTATTAGATCGGTTGAGTGGCGCAGAGCGGTCGCCATATATAAAGCGGAGCGGGCTCCTAGTTCAAAAGCTTTCTAGTTCTACTCACTAGGCGCTGCCCTGCTCGTGCATCCGTCATTCGTGCTCTCCCTCCTCCGCACAAGATCACACATAGATGAGCGGCTGATACGTCTCCGACGTATCTATAATTTTTTATTGTTCCATGTTGTTATATTATCAATCTTGGATGCTTTACATTCATTTACTAGCAACTTTATATCATTTTTGGGACTAACCTATTGACATAGTGTCCAGTGTCAGTTGTTGTTTTTTGCTTGTTTTTTATTTCGTAGAATATCCATATCAAACGAAGTCCAAATGCCACGAAACTTTTTGGAGATTTTTGTTCTGCCCAGAAGAGACCCGGGAAGCCTAGGAGGTGTACCAGAGGAGGCATGTGGGGCCCACAAGACACCAGGGCATGCCAGAGGCCCTAGGCGCGCCCTGGTGCCTTGTGGGGCCCATGGTGACCTTTTCCACCACCTCTCAGCTCTATAAATACTCAGATATTCCAGAAACCCTAGAGGAATCGACGAAACACAATTCCAGCCGCCGCAAGTTCCAGAACCACGAGATCCAATCTAGAGCCCCTTTCCGGCACCTTGCCGGAGGGGATAACGATCACGGAGGGGTTTCATCATCCTCATTGGTGCTCCTCCGATGATGCATGATTAGTTTACCACAGACCTACGGGTCCATAGACAGTAGCTAGATGGCTTCTTCTCTCTTTTTTATCTTCAATACAATGTTCTCCTCGATGTTCTTGGAGATCTATTTGATGTAATGACTTTTTGTGGTGTGTTTGTTGGGATCCGATGAATTGCGAGTTTATAATCAGTTCTATCTATGAATATTATTTGAGTCTTCTCAGAACTCTTTTATGCACGATCTCTATAGCCTCGTATTTCTTCTCCGAAACTTTGGTTTGGTTTGGCCAACTAGATTGATTTTTCTTGCAATGGGAAGAGGTGCTTTGTGATGGGTTCGATCTTGCGGTGCTTATTCTCAGTGACAGAAGGAGACATGACACGCATTTTTTTTAAAAAGGTTAAAACCCCCGGCCTCTGCATCAATCGATGCATGCGGCCATTTTTATTTATTATTCCACCAAGGTCTAACAAGAACATACATCAAGCCACCCGAAGCCACCACTCACACCTACAAAACTCGATAATGTGGAGTGCTCTCACTCCCCATATCTAAATCGGTGTCGTCGCCGATCCATCCACATAACGTATCGGAACGAACAACCGGTGCAGCAGACCTAAAGCGTACACCACATGCACACGTTTTAGACGCCGCCATCATCATCGGACCGCTGACCCATATTCAGGAGAGAGATCCGCATCATCCTTCCTAGTCTGTCCATCCGTCGACGCCACCACGGCGCCCAACGGCGCCACCGCCCCGTGCTCGTCCATCCAGACGTGAAGATTCTGGAAGATCTGTCGTGCGTAGCGCCTGCCGACTAGGCATGACACAGCGTAGCACCTATCGGCCAGGCATGACTTGACATCTCCACCAAAGCTCCGGGCAAGACGAAGCCGCTCCACCTCCTGCCTCTGTCTCCTAGCGCTGCTCCACAAATGATGCTCCCAAGAGAGAAACGACACCGCAGTACCACCATCGTCCGATCTGGAAGACCAGATCCTAGGGTTTCCCCCGGAGCAGCACGAGTGGGTCGACAGTCGTTGCACGACGATGCCTTCATCAAGGTAACGACGCAGAACGCCGCCATCGCCTGCCATCGGCTCGGTTTTCACCGGCAACTATGTCTTCCCGACTCGCAGCCGGAACTAGATGATGGATCTCGAGATCTGATCATCCAGACTCAGGCCGACCACCTCCGATGGAGGAGATGGCCACCACCGCTGGCTGCACCGGCCAGATCAGATCTGATCGGAGGTGCCGTCAAGCCGCCCACCAGGCCCTCCACGCCGCCGCCGATCTGAAGCCGGATGACGTGCCGCCGCCACCCGAGCCAGGCAAGCCGCCGCCCGCCGCCGCCCATGACCGGGCTACCCGACGCGCCGCAGTCGCTGTCGCCCGCGACAGGGCCAGCCTCCGCCGCCGCCGCCATGGCCATCGCCGCCGCCGCCAGATCTGCCGCGCCTCCGCACGCGCAAGGCCTCCGCACCACCCGTGAAATGCGGGAGAGAAGAGGATCCCCGCCACCGCCGTCGGCCCTCGGGCGCATCCCGACGGCGTCCTCCGGCGGCGGCGGGGTGAGGGAACACGCATGTATCGTTGCCATTAAGGATAAAAAGATGGGGTCTGTTCCTACATGAATAGATCTAGTCTACATCATGTCATCGTTCTTATTGCATTACTCCGTTTTTCCATGAACTTAATACACTATATACATGCTGGATAGCGGTCGATGTGTGGAGTAATAGTAGTAGATGCAGGCAGGAGTCGGTCTACTAATCTTGGACGTGATGCCTATATACATAATCATTGCCTTGGATATCATCATAATTAGTTGCTCTTTTATCAATTGCCCAACAGTAATTTGTTTACCCACCGTATGCTATTTTCTCGAGAGAAGCCGCTAATGAAATCTACGGCCCCCGGATCTATTTCCTATCATATTATTTTCAGATCTATTAATCCAAAACCGAAAAATACCTTGCTGCACTTTTTCTTTATTTATTTTATTTTGTGTTTTTGTCAGATCTATTTATCAAATCTCATACAATTTTATCTATCACTAGTAGAAAAAGGCCTATTTGTCCCGGTTCATAAGGCCCATTTGTCCCGGTTCCCAAACCGGGACTAAAGGGTCGGGACTAAAGGCCCCCCCCTTTAGTCTCGGTTGTGTTACGAACCGGGACTAAAGGCCCTCCACATGGCCGCTCTCTGGAGCTCCACCTTTAGTCCCGGTTGGTAAAAGGAATTTTTTTGAAATTTTGTTTTTCTGAATTTTTTTGAAAAATAAATTTTAAATTTTTTTTGAATATTTTCTTATTTTCAAATTTCTGAATTATTTGACAATTCAATCTCTAATCACCCACTCTAATCACCCCTCATCACTGCTCAATTATGAACCACTCATTCCAAATCGTCTAACTTCCCGGCCGGTCACCCATCCTCTCACTACTCCAGCCTGAGCACGCTTAACTTTCAAGTTCTATTCGCCCTAGTTTCCAAGTCTGCACTTGTTGTTTTCCTAATAATACTAAGTTGTCAATCCTATTAACCCTTAGTAGTTGAACTTGAGCATTAAGCACCGTTTGAGTTTGAAATTATTATTCTAAAAAACAATAATTATTTATTAACACTAATATTTCTTGAATAAGTAGTTTGACCATAGTTTGATCACAATTTGACCAGATTTGACCATAGTTTGACCACAGTTTGACCAGATTTGACAATAGTTTGACCACAGTTTTTGTTTAATTCTTTTTGCTGTTAGGTCATAAAAATTATAAACTTTCTGTTAGTGCCATTAGTTTTCAAATTTGAATAGTTTAAATTTGAATTCTTTGAAATTTGTGTGAATCACTAGTTTGTGAATAACTTTACTATAAAAATAGATTTTTGAGTGATTCTTTTTCCTGCTATTTAATATTACTATGTTTTAACATTATATTCAAAAATAGATTTTGTTATTTTAGTTTCTAACAAAAAAATCTTTATGATAATTCTTTTTGCTATTAAAGTTTCTAACAAAAAAATTCTTTATGAAAATTCATTTTGCCATTAATGTTTTGAACAGAAATACTTGGATATTTTTAGTCTAATTTTATATAATTTTAGTTTCAAAAATACTAGAGGTTTAATAAAGCTTTTTAGTTGATTCCTTTTGCTATTAGAGTTTTATAAAAGCTTTTTAGTTGATTCTTTTTGCTATTGAGAATATTATAGTTTTGTTTTAGTTGATCGTAACAGAATATTTTAATTGATTATTTTAAGTTCATTCTTTTTGCTATTAGTTCATCTTTTTTGCGCTAAATGCCCCTGAAATTGAAAAGCACTACAAAGAACTCTGAAAAGGTTGAAAGTTTGCATGGTATCATCATTTCACCCACATAGCATGTGCTAAAAAGTTGAGAGGGTTACGGCAAAAACTGGATGCACTTTTTGTACAAAACAGGAATCTCTTTCGAAGTATCAGGTTTTCATACGGAAACTCGTCTGTTACAAAGGGATTTCATTTTTTTGAACTTATTTGAACTCCAAACTTTTTATGTGTTCAAAATGCACCATTCAAAGCCACATCATCAATTTTTCAACCCTTTCTGACTTTATTTGTTATTTTTCATGCATTTACTGATTTTTTTTAGTTATATGACCCTGAAATTGAAAAGCACTTCAAATGAACTCTGAAAAGGTTGAAAGTTGGCATGGTATCATCATTTCACCCACATAGTTTGTGCTAAAAAGTTGAGAGGGTTACAGCAAAAACTGGATGCACTTCGTGTACAAAACGGGTAATCTCTTTCGAAGTATCAAGGTTTCATACGGAAACTCGTCTGTTACAAAGGGATTTCATTTTTTTTGAACTTATTTGAACTCCAGACTTTTTGTGTGTTCAAAATGCACCATTCAAAGCCAATAATCATCATAGTCATTACCACCAACACTATTTAATTATCATAGTCATAGTGTAGCTATCTAATCACCACCAACACTAGCTAATAATAATCATCATAGTCATTACCACCAACACTAGCTATTTAATCATGATAGTCATAGTGTAGCACATCATCATCTTCAAACTCATTCTAGCTAGCTAATCACTCCTCCTGCTCTCTCTCAGGTAAAAAAGCATAGAACATGTGTAGCACTCCTGCTTCATCATATTGGAGCATGCAGATGAACCTGTCTCCTAATTGTGGGCTGCGCTTCTGATTGTTGCCCCCTAGTACTTCTCTGCGATCCTTCACAATTTTGCTCCAGTCTTTGACTATTAAGACTTGCTCGCTTTTAGAAATCCTGAATGCACTCATGTGCAATGTAGGATGTCTTGGCCGTAAGCTAACCATTGCCATGCGACCTTTAGGCTCGACCCAATGAGGCACAACTTTCATTGGGAGTCCCTGTTGAAGAACATCATAGTAACATACTTAGCAATGAAGTTTAGCTTAAAAAATAATGTATGCAAAAGATGCACTGAGGACAAATAGTAAAAATCTTACCATCTTTCCTAAATAGATATGACCGTAGTTCAATATGCACGCTAGTGGTTGCACGTTTTGAGTACTAAGATTTTCAAGTCCAGGAAAATAATTTGTCTTGACAGTATCAAGATCCTCAAGCCATGAAACATAATGACTTATCTCCTCGCAGTTTAGTTCAGCCCCGGGACAGTAGTAGGTCATGTCTACCAAGCGCTGGACATGTTTGCTTGAATGGAAATAAGCTGTCAATAGAAATTAGTTGTCAACTATTTTTGAATAAACAATATCCAAGACATAAATATGGTTGAGAAACTCACATAATGGTAGAACTGGAGGCGTCTGCACATCGACCCAGATGTCGATATTACCTTCAATATCATCTTCCGGACGAATATCAAAGGTGATAAGCATATCAGGCTCAAATGCATAAGCCTTGCATAGTGATCTCCAATTTTTGCATTCAAAATAGGTGTAGGTGTCTGCATTGTATAATTTTGCGGCAAAAGTATAACCATGCTCGGTCCTCAAGTGAACTATCTTTACCTCCATAGTTTTCATAGGACTGAAACCAATCTTATCCAAGACATAAATTCTTGCATGGCAGGGGATACGCTAGTAGAATAGTAAAAAATTAAAATTATAAGTTGAAGCAAAAGAAGCAGAAGTCATGCTTAATTACGAAAAAAGACTTGTCGTTGTGACTTACTGTATCCACTTCGAAGGTCTCATCCAACTTGATGCTGAAGCGCCTACCACCAAATAAGAAATTTCTGTCGCACAGGCCGCGCTCGTCTTCGCAGTATTCGCACATACCAAAATCATTTTCGTCGTCAGACATTTCCTATGTTCATAGTTGATCAAAAATTGATTGAAGGCAACTACCAGGAAACTCAACAAACAGATCACTATTACTCAATATGCAACGGGTTGACTTTAGGTCTGTCGAGTCTTCCTTCCTGAACTCTCATCTCATGTATATGGTGGGCACTCCCTCTCTGATATTGCGACCGTCGGTGATGGTCGCTACTCCTCCTTTCCCTAGTGCCTTACAAATATCTAGCACAAGGAAAAGAAGGAGAAGCGACCCCCACGACAACAGTCGGCATTCTTCTTCTCTCATATATGGTGGACACTCCCTCACCGTTTCGACCGTCGATGATGGTCGCTACTCCTTCTTCCCCTAGTGCGTAACAAAGGTCTAGCACAAAAGAGAAGAAGGAGAAGCGACCTCCACGACAACAGTCGGCATTCTTCCTCTCTCAAATATATATAATAACAAACAATAATAAAAGTAAGAAAATTACACAAGTATCTATCTTAATCATACAAGTAAGAACTTTTTTCTTTTACAAAGAAGATAAGACCAAGAGGCTCACCACTGTGGTGCCGGCGACGAGATCGGCGCGGGCGATCGACGGCGGTGAGGACGGGGACGGGACAGGACGGACCGCCAAACCTAGACAAATCTCGAGGAAAATGGAGCTTGGACAAGGAGCTTCGAGAGGAGAAAACTTAAGTGTGGCTCGGGCATTTCATCAAACACCTCATGTGCATACGACGTGAGCTAGAGCACCACAAAGCTCTCCCACGGCCGACCCAAAAAATAGAGCACTCCACTGCTCTGCTCGCGGGCGAGGGGGTATATATAGGCATCTCATTGGTCCCGGTTCGTGGCTGGAACCGGGACTCCCCCTTTGGTCCCGGTTCCAGCCACGAACCGGGACCAATGGTTGTGGGCCAGGAGCGAGGCCCATTGGTCCCGGTTCGTGGCTGGAACCGGGACCAAAGGGGCCAGACGAACCGGGACCAATGCCCCTAGAGGCCCGGCCGCCCCCCTGGCCCCCTTTGGTCCCGGTTCGTGAGTGAACCGGGATTAATGGGCTGGCCCTGCCTGGACCAAAGCCCTGTTTTCTACTAGTGTATCTTAATACCGAGGAGGGATTGCCAACCCCTCTTACGCATTGGGTTGCAAGTATTTGTTATTTGTGTGCATGTGTTGTTTATATAGTGTTGCTTGGTTCTCCTACTAGATTGATAACCTTGGTTTCATAACTGAGGGAAATACTTATCGTTACTGTGCTGCATCATCCTCTCCTCTTCGGGGAAATACCAACGCAGATACAAGCAATCAGCGGCCTCCCGATCGCTAGGGTTTGAGGCTCGGGTGCTATAATCATTAGCAGCTTTACTATGTCCAGACATGTCCTCAAGCCATTGGCAACCAGGCTTACAACCCATTGGCCATGAACAATCAGCAATCAGTCGCATCAGGTAGGCACGGGTGCACGCCTCAATTCAAATCTTCAAACATGTGGTATATACCAGTACTAGTATACATATCCGGTATTTAACACAATGTTTAGCTATGTCAGTGGCCAAACCAAATCAGATTGCTGGCTTCCCCACTGGCTCATGCTTCACGTTCGCCTCGTGGATGAAGCAGCGGTTCATCGCCACCTCCATCTTCGAAAGGAATGGACTCGAGGATAGCATGCTGCTTCACCACCTCCTCTGCTTGGGTGAGCTCGATCTTTGCATGCGCGTCCTTCATGTCGAATCCGGCCTCCTCCGATGTTGGTGCCTCCTCCTCCTCATCTAATGCTGGCTCTTCCTTCTCTTCCATCTCCTCGTTCGGCGCCTCCACCTCCTCTTGCTCTCGGGCCTACACCTCCTCCTGCTCTGGCGGCGCCTTCTCCACTAGGGAGTTCGGAGGCAGGTGATACGCCTCAAACGTATGTATAAATTTTGATTGGTGCATGTCATGTTTATACTAAATTAGCATATTTTGTCACCAATTTAAATCATTTTTCTATTATTTTTCTGGACTAACATATTAATCCAGTGCCCAATGTGAGTTGTTGTTTCTGGACTTTTAGGAAAATCAATTTTATCGAGCCAAAAAAATCCCAGAGAAAACCAGTGCAAGATTGAAGTCCAGAAACTTCCTGGGGTCACCGACCTTGGCCCAAGGGGATTCCAGTGGGCCCCACGTGCTAGGAGGCGCGTGGCCCTGTCGTGTGGGCCATATGGTGCTCCGATTACAGCCTCTCGGTTCTTGCGCTTTAATATACTTCCAATAACCCTGGGGAATTTATCGCCGTAATTACTGCACAGCTCTGTTTCTTTGTGATCCAATGTGAAGGCGTTTCCCTGTGCTCTGCCGAAGGGGGAAATCATCTCAGTGGCCATCTCCATCAACTTGAAGGCCATTATGATCGGACATGAGTAGTTTTTTTTTGGACTATGGGTTCGTAGCAGTAGTTAGATGGTTCTTCATCTCTTACTTCTTAATACAAAGATCACATGAGCTGCCCTATGCGATTGTGATCCATCTGATGTAATTCTTTCAGTGTGTTTGTTGAAATATGATGAATTGTCACTTTAATCAGTTTTATTCATGAATTCTTTTGAGATCTATTTTGTTTCTTTACTGCATAATTTGTATTCATATATGCTCTCCGATCTATTCTCTCTTTCTCTGGTCAAGTTTGGGGTTTGATCTTCAGAGGGAGTTGTGTATGATAATTGGGTTCAACCTTGCAAGTAAGCTACCACAGTGGCAGAAAGTGAAAAAGGCTTTTATATATTGTGTTGTTGCCGCTAGGGATAAAAAGATGGTTGCGTAGTTGTCCTTTGAACGCAGGGCGAATACAATATATCATCTACTTTATGCTGTCATACTTACTGCAATACTTTGTTTTACTTAATACTTTGAAGCATAAATACTGGACTAGGCGGCGGTGGCGCCTAGTATGACTGACGGTACGAGGGCGCACTCTTGTACCGGCTCTGGAATCCTATGTGAAGCTTCTCTCTTGTCCCATTTTCTTCATTCTTTTATGGTAATACTATATCACGTTAATTGAGGTGATTTTATCACCATACCATGGCGTTCTTTCCTCAAACTTCCAAACACTTTCGTAAGTGGCATCCTGATGAAAACAGGCAAAAAGAGGTGCGTGAACACAGTAAAATCCGGCAAAACCTACTACTAAAGCACAAAAACAAAAATATAAAAAACATAAATTTTGGACTCATCAGTCGCCAGAGATCCACGCCGCCGAGCACACCATCACACGCTATAGGACTTGGGATTTTACAGAGACAATACGTCTCAGTAACCAGTCTTTCACTATGAGCTATGACCGAATGTGCCTACCGCCGCCAACGCCGAGACATTGTCATCGATGCCGCTCAAACAGACCGCCGCCACGAAATGGGTGAGGAGGGTGGGAACTCACTATCTCTTCCCAAATCAAACACATCGTTAAAGGAAAACCATGCTGATGATACCAATTGGCATGCCATTTGTTGGGTTTAGGATTGATTTGGTAGCTAGGGTTCTAGAAAGTCTCAGTAAAAGGGGAAAGTATGCGCCCGAAAACTAGGGTTTGGGAACTGTAGGAGGTATGATTGTATTTGTTAGGAAGTTCTACAACTCAGGGGCTGGCTTAGCGTAGCTAGCAATGATAGAAAGTGAGTAAACCGGCAAGTGAAAAGATACGGTAAAGTAAATAACCTTCCAGGTAAAAGGCGAGCCGTTCAATCTTGTTACAGTCTTTGATTTTGATGGTCCGTTAACTGAAGTATTGTGACACCCATAACTAGACACGAGTACCACAATTCGTTTCATTATCTCACGGGTCTGTAAATCAGAGATCCACGACCGCGCACTATATAATGGGCCCGTGATCACAGGTTTTACACTCAAATATTGCACTCCGTTCCCACTATTCTTTTTAGGAGTACTCCAATAGCTTACCTTATTTTATTAGAAGACACTAAGATCTATTTACAAGAAAACATGTGGGCACTACGAACCGCGTTATCCTCATGTTTGGTTTGCATAATGAGGTTGCCACACTTTGCCACGCCACAAGTGAGGCAAGTCTGACCGAGTTAGGTTTGCAATCACATTTGTGGCAAGATTTATTTCATACAAACTAGACCTACATGGCATTGACTCGGAAAAGTGTTATAAGATTATTCAAATGTGGCAAAGCGTAACGCCAATGTTAATCGCCTAACCTAAGACATGTGTGACAAAAAAAAGGTAAATATTGACAAAGTTAGTATATGAAGCAAACATGCCCTAAATCCTCACAAAACTATCTAGACACACAACACCAACACTTCTCCAAGTCCTCTATTGATCCATGATGTGGTACACGACGACCGCGGCACAATAGTGCTAGTCATATTTAAGAACGCCCTTGTGTTGTGTTACTTTCATAGACTCCATGAGATGACAATGACCACGTGTAGAAGACCCTTTTAAGCCGCTTTGAAAAAAAAATCCTTGAGCCAAATCACCAGTTCTCAAGACTGTCACTAGCTGAAGCCTTCACCTGAAACAAGTCAAAGCGCTATTGCAAGTTTCTCTAGCCGCGACACACTGCTTGAATATGCAGCTGACGAAGCATGGTGACGTATGCAGTTGCAGGCCGTGACTGAACTCGCGGTGTACCCTCCCGATTTTATCACCAAGAAAATATGTCTCACTAACTAGTCTTTCGCTACGAGCTATCGCCGAATGTGTCTACCGCCGCCAACGCCACCGAAACACCGTCATCGATGCCGCTCAAACACACCGCCGCCGTGATATGGGCGAGGAGGGCAGGAACTCATTTTCTCACCGCGTTGATGATACCAATTGTCACGCCTTTTGTTGGATTCGAGATCAATTTGGTAGCTAGGGTTCTAGCAAATCTCAGGAAAAGGTGAAAGTATGCACGTGGAAACTAGGGTTTAGGAACTATAGGAGGTATGATTGTATTCGTTAGGAAGTTCTACATATTAAGCATATCTATTACAACTCAGGGGTTGGCTTATATAGCATAGCTGGCAATGATAGAAAGTGAACAAACTGGCAAGTGAAAAGATACAGTAAAGTAAATAACACCCTAGGTAGAAGGCGAGCCGTTCAATCTTGTTGCAATCTTCGATCTTGACCGTTCGTTAACTGAAGTATTGTGACACCCGTAACTAGAGACGACGTGGCCTGACACGAGCACCACAACTCGTTTCCTTATCTCACGGGTCTGTAAGTGAGAGATCCATGAATGCGCACTATTTAGTGGGTCCAAGCTCACAGGATTTACACTCAAATATCACACTCCGTTCCCACTATTCTCTTTTTGGAGTACTCCAATAGCTTACCTTATTTTATTAGAAGACACTATGATCAATTTGCAAGAAAACATAGAACATGTGGGAAGTACGAACCAAGTTAGCCCCATGTCTGGTTTGGCATAATGAGCTTGCCGCATTTTGCCACGCCACAAGTGAGGCAAGTCTGGCCGAATTAACCCTCTACTTGGTTTGCCGTTACATTTGCGGCAAGATTTCTTTCATGCAAACTAGATCCTACTTGTCATTGATTGAGAAAAGTGTTATAATATTATCTCAAATGTGGTAAAGTATGACGCAAATTTTAATCACCTAACCTAAGACATGTGTGACAAAAAGGTATGACAAATATTGACAAACTTAGTATATGAAGCAAACATTGCCCTAAATCCTCACAAAACTATCTAGATGCACAACACCGGCACTCCTCCAAGTCCTCAATTGATCCATGATGTGGTACACAAGGGCTGCGACACAATTGTGCTAGTTTATATTTGAAAACACCCTTGTGTTGCGTTGCTTTCATAGACTCCATGAGATGACAATGACCACGTGTCGAAGCCCTTTTTAACCCACTTTGAAAGAAGAAAAGAAAACCTTGAGACGAACCACCAGTTCTCAAGGCTGTGACAAATAATTAAAGGCAAATATTCCGTCGCTGATTCCCTTCCGTCGTCTGTTGCCGACCGCGTCCAGCTGATCCACCATGGGTACCGCCACCTTCCGGCTGGCTGGCCCTATCGGTGGACGGCTCCTTCTCGCCGAATGACTGAACGGCCGGTGCAGGTACGGTCCTCAGGAAGTGTACGGGTGAAGTTTTTTTTGCTGCGTGTTGTTTGTTGTTCTTCTGCAATGATGCACTTGAAGCGGAGATACATGCAATTCGGGAAGGGATGTCTCTAGTCGTCCAATGGTCTAATCTTCCGGTCATGGTGCAGTCGGACTCCATGGAAGCTCTTTCATCTTTGTCTAATGCATCCCTGGCCAAGTCGCCTCATGGCCACCTGGTCGATGAAATCAAGTCGCTCCTTCTAGAGCGGGAGTTTATTCCGGTTAAGATAGCTCAGCTCATTCTCAAAATAGGGTATCATACTGTCTAGCTTTTTTTTTAAATGTATCACACTGTCTAGCTAATTATGCTCGTATGGCTCGTAGTACCGCTTGTTGGTTACAATGAGCTCCTCCCATTGTTCATGATCTTGTATTAGCTGACTGTAATCCTGCTGCTATGGAATAAACTCAGTTTTACCCCTGCAAAAAAAATTCTCAAGGCTGTGACTTGTCGTCGGAGCTGAAGCCTTCACCTGCAACAAGTCAAGGCTTGCCGCTACACACGGCTTGAGTATGCAGCTGACGAAGCATGGCGACGTATGCAGCTGCAGGCCGTGACTGAGCTCGCAGCGTACTCCCCCGATGGTGACCATCTCCAGGTGTAGAGCCGACTGCATTGAGCTAATCCCTAATCCTTGTGGCGACAGTCCCGCTCCAACGCCAGAGAAGGCAGAGATCCATCGGAGGAGTCGGGGCTTTCGTGCATTCTGCACTTGCTAAAAAACACCAGGCAAGCACCGCAAAAAGGAAACAACTCCAGCCAAGAATACCCATGGGTGGCAGTATTCCGGCAAGCTCATGATCCATGTCCAGATCCAGCACTCGCTGTCGGACAGAAGACAGGGGCCACAGCTGTGGTTCCCATTCCCTTATCACCAACCGCTGCCAACTTCACCCAGGAACCAGAAATGAACATGCTAACAATGGACCATCCAGTCCGGTCCAGAACTACCAGACACTGCCTGCATCAAAAAAGGGGTTAGCAACACACGATCCACAGGGAGGGGTACATGTCCAATATAACCAACCATCCATTATCCATCATCTTTGGGGGGGTGTACGATGTCTCGACCAAGCGTTATTCGTCCGACCGACACTCGTTATTCTTTTTTCCAATCTCCATCAAATTCAAGCTGGGCAATCATCAAAAAAAAGGAAAAACGGGTATAGCGACGACGCGAATGCAAAATCTCTCTCTTCTCTCTCAGCAGCCCACGGTGCGGGTGCAGACCCTGCGCTGGATGAGGGTCCGGCACGACGGGCACTCCTTCATCCCCTGCTTGTCGTGGAGGTCGTTGCACTTGGCGCAGACCACCTGGTGGGCGCAGGGGAGGAACACCACAGACATCTCCTCACTCAGGCACATGACGCACTCGCGGTCGCGCTGGATGTCGTCGAAGTTGAGGTCCAGGGCCACCGCCCCCGCCACCTTGGCCAGGACCTGTGCGTTGCCGCCATTCTTTCTCCCCTCGGAGAGACGCAGGGCACGGGTCTTGTCGTCCGTTCCCCACTTGGGAGCAGCCGTCTCTGAAGCGTCCAGGGATACCTTCAGCTGCGAGATCTGCTGCTCCAGGGCACGGATCTCGCTCTTGTATCTCTGCATGTCGTTCTCAGCTTTCAGGTGCAGGAAATTCTCTTCCGACCTCAGAGATGTCTCAATCTGACCCCGCTCTTTCCTCTCTGAGCTCACACAGGCAATTGCCTCAGTCTTCCTAGCCTCTTCTTGTCTCCATCTTACCTGCAAGCATTCAACAATGGTTCAGGTCAAGATGGAACACACTGGATCCACGGGTTGTACTGCATTGTACAAAGTAACCTTCAACAACTTCGGCAAAACATGATATGAGAGATCAACTTAAAACAAAGTAGATGTGCATGCAAACCATGAAAGCTAATGAAAAATATGTTACAAGCACACATGATTTCTGTTTTTAGGCACATAGAATGAATTGGTCGTATACTCATATTGGCAAATAAGATGATGAACTTTATAAAAGAATAGGATAGTAACACTTATGATGCTGGTTTAAGTAGCAGTCTAACCTAAGCCACCTTTCTAGTCCTATTGTTGCTTTAACCCACTAATCTAGAAAGACACAAGTCATTTCCTGTTTTGTACTGAAGTGGTAACCTGTTTTTATATTCCACCCTCTGAAAGATATTGAACAAAGCAAGGACTTAAATCACATGATATGAGTCAACGAAACAAAGGTTGGAGAGACGCTGCAGAGGTGCTAGTGAAGGAACCGACTTTTTACTCTGTTTAGAGTTTAAACTATAGAACTTACCGACAATCAATAAAAGGTAATTATACTATTTACCCAAATCAAAATTTTACTATTGGGAGGAGTTTAATGAAGAATAGAGATATACCATAACGTTCAAGTAGCTTCTTTCCTGCCAGCTATATGTGAAATACTAAATATGCTTACAGCCTTCACGGCATAACAACCAATTAGCTACCATTTATTATGTAAACTTCTAAACACCCTCATTAGTATGCACAGAAACAGAAAACAAATGTAAGTAAATAAAAGACCATGAAGCGAAACGTTATGAAATGCATAACCATGACCGCATCTATTAAACGTACCCAGCAAAATCAACACATATTAAAGCATGAAAAGCCTAACCATGACCGCATCTATTAAACGTACCCAACAAAATCAACACGTATTAAAGCATAAACTTGGGAGAGGCTCCTCCTAATAATCAACTTAATTGTTTGTTTGCAGCAAACAAATCTAAACAGAGATAGAAATTTCCATTCAAACTGTGGAGTATATGTCAACTAAACCACATGAAGTACATATAGATGTGAAGTTAAAATATGAGGCTTGCATGTGTTTCATAGATATTATTTACTTCGATGTAGAAGATTACAAAGAGGCAAGGTTGTAAATACCTTGAGTTGTTCCTTCTTCTCTTTAGCATGCTGAAGTTGTTGCTGAACCCGAGATAGTTTGCTCTTTTCAGATGCAAGCTGCTCTTGCAACATGGCTCTCTCAGATTCCCAATGCTGGGACCTTTTAAGACTGCTCTCATCCTTCTTTGAAAGCTCCACAAAATTTGCTGCAGACTCAGCTGCATGCCGCTTTGCGGCTTCCATCTGCATCCTAAGTTGTGCATTCTCAGCCTCACGCCTACGAGCAGAAGCATCTGCTTTATCCAGTTGATTGTTTGCCCTAGAAATAGCAGACTCCATCTCTAAAAGCTTCTTCCGAGTGCTCTCTTCCAGACAGTGCCTTTCATCATGAAGTCGGCTCGCTTCTTCCTTCTCTTTCCGGAGTGACTGAAGCTCCTCCTTCTCTTTGGCAAGTCGCCGTGTGACCTGCATCACCTTCTCCATAGCCCAGTCTGTCCAATCCCTCATATGTGCTTGCAACTCTTTCTGCCTCTGGACAAGAATCAAGACCATTTCATCCTTCTTATCTTGTGGAATCCAGACCTTCTGGTCCTCATCATATGCAAAGTTAATTTTGCTGCTAGGGTCTACAGCTTCAGCACTAGAATCATGATTCAAAGAAGGAGCAGAACCATCACTTGAGGAAGGTAAAGGCAAAGGCAATGGCAACGACAATGACAATTCTGTGCTAGCAGCTGATGCTGGGTCAGTGTTATTGGGGGCCTTAGCATCAAATGATGGAATGGAGGCAATGGTACCAGTGGCTGTAAAAGAAAGGTCAACTGAATATTCTGACCCTTTCATGCTTGCAGCAAACCCTTTGGCAATTTTTGATGCACCTTTCAAGCTACATGTAGCAGAATCTGAAACCTGCCTGCACTTCCTCTCTAATGCTACAGTCCCACAAGAGATATACTTGCCAGACCTAAGAGATCCTTTAGAGCCCAACGCTCGGGAATTCTTATCAAAGCTCATTAACTTCTGCCGGTGCAAGGAATCCCTCTTAGAGCCTCCCCTCTTGCTAGGGAATGGCTTATCATCCTTCACAGATTGTGTTGCAGCAGCAACAAATGGTTGATCCTCTGAATGATCAGGCGTAGCAGCCGGGTGTTCTTTTGGCTTAACATTTGGTACCACAGGATGCATCTTGCCAGAGACACATGGCTTGCCACTTGGCACATTCGGGTTCACTGGTGTTGTGGATGAATCAGCTTTCACAGCATTGTACGTGCCAGGTGGCACTGGGGTAAGTTTGCCGCGGAAAGTAACACCAGTCTGTGGGTTGGTAATAGAAACCGACAGATCGGAAGTTGGGGTGGGTTCATAGTTCCCCACAACTGGCTGTGCAATCACTTGAGCACCCACAGCCGGAAGAGGAGCAGCGCTATAGTCCATGGCACAGGCATGGGCTACATTCATATCTGACATGAGCAAGCAAAACATCACATCGCCTGTGGTGTAGAACGGCTGGGCCTCATTGACCACCGCAACCAAGCTAGCAAGCACAACCTGCTCAATCTTCCTCATGTCCTCAAGGGAGGAGCCATCCCTCGGTAACATGTCCCCCTCGGACTTGAGCACCTCGACCGCAGCCTCACTGAACCTAGCAAGGCTCTCCCTCCAGCTGTACTGTGCGGCTGCCCTCACGACCGCAGCCCTTGCGGCAGCCTCTGAGTAGCCCATTGTGGTGATCACACTGACAGCATTGTCAAAGGTTGTATCCAGACTCTTCAGAAGGATCTCCTCCAGCTGTGCCTCATTTGGGTCACTCCAATTCACATACCGCTGACACTCTAATAGCTCCTCCGCTGTGGCGTGGATGCCTTTGCAGGCATCACAGGTGCTCGGGATGAAGTCTAGATTGGCACCCTCAGCAGCAGCGGCGGCTGCCGCCATGGCAGCCTTCTCAGGCGACATAAACTCAAACCCCACGCAGTCCGTCGTCAGCGGGTACTCCAGCCCGAAGGGGGCCAGCTCGCCGGACGGTGGTTCGGCACGGAACTTGCGCTTGTTCCTGCTGGCTGCCTTCTCCTGCAAGGTCGACCCCGACGCCGCCTCCTGGGTCGCGACGCTAGACATCCGAAAGGCCGCTCCTTCTGCACAGAAATCAAGTAATTCACCAACAGAAACGGCACCAGAAAATCTCTCAACAGCCAAGAACACGAAGGAAAATTCTCCACGGACGGGAAGGATTAAACTGACCTTGTTCCTGGGCGCCGAATCAAGGAGAACCCTGGGAAAAAATCGGAGAAAAATACTGTGAGATCCCGGAAGCTTCAACGAATCACGAACCCAATATGTACTCGTGCGTCGCTAGTCCTATAGGATCAGAGATGGGGCGGGGCGAAATCCTTGATCCGATCGGGCGCGGCCGGAGCCGAGATTGGGCGGACGGATCGAGGCACGTACCGGGTTGGATCGGCGGGGGCCGAGGCGGGCGGCGGCTGGTGATCAGAGGAGTGGAGAAGGGAGACTACGGCGTATGTATGGTGTATATAGAGGAGGTGGGAGGGGAGGAAGGAGGAGGAGATGAGAAGGGGGAGGAGGCGTCTGAACCTCTTGGGGGTAAGAACCGTAGAACGCCTGACGAGAGAGGAGTCACGCCATTCACCCTTCTTCCTTGGCCACCAACATTTCCCCCCTTCAGTTTTCTTATTTTTCGCACGATGCCACATTGCCACCTACATGCTGACCACCTAGGTGATGTCCTATGTGGAACCACCATGATCGAGGGCTGACGTGGGGGGTGGGCGGCTGATGTGGCGAACCGACTGGTGAGGGTTTGATGTGTTTGAGATGGGAAGAAGGGTTGATTGACGTAAGTGCAGTGAGAGTGGTCGGCGACGACGTCTAGGGTTTGTTATGTCGGTTGCATGGCTTGGCGGGAGAACGGGGGGGTTCTGCAGGATCTAATCGGTTTGTTTATAGTAGGTCGGTCGGTACGTGCAACAATTAATTTGAAACGGTCAGTCTTTGGATTGGCTCGGAAGTGGGACACCAGATGAGTAGGTTATGTTTGGCTGGTGTGCACGTGCGAGATTGGTCCACGCCGTTTAGGGTTAGCTATATATGTTGTTGCGTGATCCCGTGTGGAGCAAGACTTATACTTTGCGACACGTCGGTGTCTGTAGCGGCTAATAGTAACGGTTGCATGGCCGGCGGGAGAATATAACTCACTTCTTACCGAGCACAAGGATCTTATCGATATGAGTGTATGTCCTCTGATACACCATGGTGACCACCTAGGTGATGTCCTCCGTTTTCCTGACCGGAAAAAGGAGCATAGGATTTGTCCTACTTCATACAACTTTTAACTTAATGCTTACTACGAATGAATGTTAGTTACCACTTTTACGACAGATCAGTTTAGCGGTTATAGTTACCTTTGTAGGGTAACCAATTTTTCATAAGTGTCATGGTCAGAAGACTGTTATAGGAACACGATACATCACTAACCAACATCAACATCAAAATGTAGATCAAGATACAATGTGTTCACCTTGAATACCCACAAAATGGCATGGCCACGTAAGCTGACACCTTGGTCATTTAGTTTGACATGTCAGTCTTTCATTGGTGAATACACGTCATCATCTATAAGGGGGTTACCCGTAAAAAAATCATTTATAAGGGGGTACCATAAAATTGGTATTCGTAATAAGGGAGAGAAATAAATGAGTACAAATCTCTACAGCTGTTGATGGAGCGTTTCCACTTAGAATTCAATATTTTCCTTTTATTGCTCTGGAGCAATAAATTGCGGTCTAAATAGAATTTTGTATCCATGCAAGCTCATAAATGAGTACCCTGTTGATGAAGTGTTTCCACTTAGAATTCAATATTTTCCTTTTATTGCTCCAAACAAACAAATTGTGGCCAATATAGCATTTTGTATCCATATAATCTCTCTAGGCATATATTTCTAAAGATATATAGAAAGAAGAATCTCGTAATTGTGATCATCGTGCACCAAAAAAATACCATTTTCTTCTATTTATGGTTAAAGCTAATGTACCTATCCAACTGTTAACATGGTTTTCACATGGAATAAAATGTTCATTTCTGTTGCTATGGATGTCTAAATAAATAGCATTTTCAATCTATACATCCTTTGTAAACATATCAACCATTGACATCACACGATTTTCATCTCATATATTGTTTCACTCAATGGTGCCGGTGTTCTGCACCAAAAGTTTGATGCAAGAATTTGTTTTGTAGCAATATAGCAATACTAATGATTTTTCACCTTACGCATTACATGTGTTCTAGTATGCATATGTTTATGGGAAAGTAGTATTTACCCCTCCCCTCCGCTACTATTTCCAAATAGGTGGATGGCTGATTAAGTTGATTGACATGAGCAGTGGTGAGACTACGATTGATTAACGCGATTGTGGTGAGAGTGGCTGGCAGCGACATCTAGGGTTTGTTCTGGTGGTTGCCTGGTTTGGCGGGAGAATAGTGGATTCTGCATGGTCTAACTGGTTTTATTATGGTAGGTCGATATGTAGGTGCAATGTTTAATTTTAATCGGTCAATGTTTGGATTGGCTCGAAAGTGGGACACCAGATGAGTAGGTTATGTCTGGTTAGTGTGTACGTGCGAGATTTGTCCATGATGTCTAGGGTTAGCTATATATATCATCGTGTGATTGCATTTTTCCTAACAATTCCATGAGAAGCAAGACTCGGAATTTGCGGCCCGTCAGTGTCTGCAACGGCTAAGAGTAACAGTTACATGGCCTGGTGGGAGAATTTAACTCACTTCTTGCCGAGCACACGGATCTTATCAATGTGAGTGTATGTTCTCATGTACACCATGGTAGCCACCAAGGTGACGTCCCTTCTCCTAAAAGGAAAAGGGTCCATACGATTTGTCTGATTTCATATAAATTTCAACTCAGTGTTTACCGTGAAAGAATGTCAGTTACCTCTTTTACGATGGATTAGTTTAGCTTTTTTAGGCTAATCGATTTTTCATAGGTGCCATGGCAAGCAGATTGTTATGGCTAACGCGATACACCACTAACCAACATCGACATCAAAATGTAGATCAAGACACTACTGCAGGAAGGTCCTAAGACGACACATGTATTGGAGACCATTCGACCAAACTATGTGCGATGCATGAATCGCAAACAGTATGGTAAAAAATCGTCACCAGTAAAATAACTGTGTGCGATGGTTAATCCATCAACTACAATTCAGATAATAGTTGTGTGTGCGATGCATGACATACAACTGATCCATACAAACTGTTTGCGATGAGCCCAAAAAATACAAACGGTTACCCAAATCAAGATGTGTGCGATAGACGACATACATGTCACTCAGATGAATTGTTTGCGATGATCCATAAGAACACAAACGATTCGGCGTAACAAGATGTGTGTGATACCCGGCAAACAGGCCAGTAATCAGAATTGTGTGTGATAATTCTAGACAGTGCATATGATTTTTTTTGTGAATTGTGTGCTAGGTAGGGCACACAATTGAAGAAACCAACTGTGTGCGATAATGTGAAAGATCGTTGTCGAATCCGTATTATTAACCGTTTGCTGAGATTTAAGGGAACACATGCCAGATTGGTAATTAAATCAAGTGCATTACATATTAATTCAAATATATAATAGCTAGAGAGGATCGACATAAGGAATTAATATGAGAGAATGGCAATAGAGATATACAGTCTGCTTTAGTCCTTCTTTTTATTGTTGTTGGATGGCCCCACGACATCGACTTGGCGAAGACGCTTCTGGTCACTTACCATTGGCTTTTCGTCGTCATTGATGTCCTCGTCCTCATCCTCCTCATTACACCATTCCTCCTCCTCCTCATCGTCGTCGTCTTCTTCGTCCTTCAGCGGCTCCTCGTCCATTTGGTCGTCGTCCAATGACTCGGGCGGCAGCGTCCCTTCCATAAGCGGGATAAAATCTGATGGGGAACGTTGCATGTAAAAAAAAATCCTACGACACACCCAAGATCTATTCTATGGAGAAGCTAGCAACGAGAGGGGGAGTGTCTACATACCCTTATAGGTCGAAAGCATTAACGATCTAAAGATCGTGGTTGGCGTAGTCAGTACTCACTTCGCGATCAATTCTGATCCAGCGCCGGACGGATGACACCTCCGAGATGTGCACACGTACGGCTCGGTGAAGTCTCCGCCTTCTTGATCTAGAAAGGGAGGGTGTAGAGGTAGATGGGATCTAGGCCAGCATGGCGGCGTGGTGATGGTGGTGGCAGCGGAACACCGGCAGGGCTTCGCCAAGCGCTACGCGGATGAGGAGGAGTAATGGGAGGGGGAGGCGCCATGGGGTGGAAGGGTGCCCCCCTGTGTCTCCCCACCTTTATATAGGCGTGGTGAGGGCCGGTGACTTGCCCTTCAAGCCCCTAGGGTCGTTAGCCAAGTGGGAGGAAGGAAATCCCTCCTTTCCTTCCCCACCGATCGCTAACCCCCTTTTTAGGGATCTTGATCTTATCCCTTCGGGATACGATCCTATTCCTTTCAGGGGGGATCTTGGTGCGCCTAGACCAAGGGTGTGGGGCCTTGACCCACTACCCACGTCCATGTGGGTCCCCCCATGTAGGTGGGCCCCACTCCAAAACCTTCTAGAACCTTCCCGGTACAATACCGAAAAATCCCGAACATTTTCCGGAACCTTGAATATGACTTACCATATATAAATCTTTACCTTCGGACCATTTCATAGCTCCTCGTGATGTCCCGGATCCTATCTGGGACTCCGAACAATATTCGGTCTCGCCATTACTAATATCCCAATACTACCCTAGCATTACCGAACGTTAAGTGTGTGACCCTACGGGTTCGAGAACATGCAATCATGACCAAGACACCTCTTCGATCAATAATCAATAGAGGGACCTGGATGCCCATATTGACTCCTACATATTCAACGAAGATCTTTATCGGTTTGAACCACAATGTCAAGGATTCAGTTAATCCCGTATACAATTTCCTTTGTCCGGCGATATGTTACTTGCCCGAGATTCGATCATCGCTATCTCCATACCTAGTTCAGTCTTGTTACTGGCAAGTCTCTTTACTTGTTCCATAATACAAGATCCCCGTGGCTAAACTCATTAGTCACATTGATGGTGTCCTGAACTAAGGGGTACCAGTCTAGTCAGCCCATGGTCCTCGGGCTGGGCCGATGGGCCCTCACACCAGTGTCGAGGTGGACTCCGAAAGCTACACGGCTGTGCAAGATTACATCTGCCAGAGACTTGATGTACACTCCAAGACTTCTCATGCCGCCTCCATGCAATCTCCCTCAGATACTGACTATATAACCCTTGATGTCGTACCTGCGTGTATATAAGCCAAGGGGTTTAGCCCGTAGAGGGGACCGAATCACAATTACATTCGCCTAGCCCTAGAGGTAGAACACAACTTACGATCTCGAGGTAGATCAACTCTATACTTGATACATCTCCATCAATATAAACAAGAGCAGGACGTAGGCTTTTACCTCCATCGAGAGGGCCCGAACCTGGGTAAACATTGCCTCCCTCATTCTTGTTACCATCGATCTGAGATCCACAGCTCGGGACCCCCTACCCTGAGGTCTGTCGGATTTGACACCGACACTGGTGTTTTCATTGAGAGTTCCACTGTAAGGATCAACGAAAGATCGATGGGTTCGTTGGTCAATGACTCCAAACTCCAAGGCACGGTTCCTATGCTCGGAAGCCCCATCGTGGAATCACGCTCTCCCCCTCGCGAGCAAGAGGTGATCCTCGATCTCTTTTCTGTCCCAACCGAACGCCCCGTAAAAGGCGAAGGGCCGAGGTACTTCCTAGAAAGTGACTCTGATGGTAGCCTTTCGGAAACGGCTGATGCGTATGATCCTCAAATCAGCGGGTCGGCCCAGCAACTGCGCGTCCCTCACGGGCTGATAACATCAAGATGTCAAGCCCGCGGTCCGTAAAGACCGAAGCCATTATCCCACCCGCCTCCCACATCGAATATCGTCCTGATAATTCGGGACCTCCCGATGCTTGGGATCTCACCTACGTGTAGCAACTACCTGATGAATCGATCAGGCAATTCTGGGACATGTTTTCATCTATCATAGACGACATACCAGACTACCAGGACTCCGACGTAATAGCAGCTTTTCAGTGCAGATGCAAAGATACAGGCGTCTCGAATGCCCTCACCCGCTGTTGCCTTCAAACTCTTCCGGAATTATCCGATTTAGTGTCAAAATTCTGCAATATCGAAGATGCCTGGCAGGCATGTAAAAGGGCAGATTCGATCTGTGGCAACAAATTAAAGCACGACAGGCCCACAACTCGGCATGAGTCCCGTGCATGACCCACATTAGTCGACCGGCCCAAAAAAAAGGAAGAAAACCACCGACCGATCTGGGACAACTCTTGATAGCTTTCTGGATAAGCCATTGATACGTCTCCGTCGTATCTATAATTTTTGATTGTTTCATGCCAATATTATACAACTTTCACATACTTTTGGCAACATTTTATATGATTTATTGGACTAACCTATTGATCCAGTGCCCAGTGCCAGTTCATGTTTGTTGCATGTTTTTTGTTTCGCAGAATATCCATATCAAACAAAGTCCAAACGCGATACAAATTTATGGAGAATTATTTTGGAATATATGTGATTTTTGGGAGTTAGAATCAACGCAAACGGAGGCCCACAGCCACCACGATACACTTGGGCGCGCCAGGCAGCCCAGGCGCGTGGTGGTGTATCGTGCCCTCCTTGTAAGTCGGTTGGAGCTCTACTTCGGGCGCAAGGAAGCTTATATCCGGAAAAAAAAATCTTGTTAAAATCTCAGCACAATCGGAGTTACGGATCTCCGGATATTTAAGAAACGGTTTTTGGCCAGATCTGAGGAACGCAAAACAGAAGAGAACAGAGGGATAGATCCAATCTAGGAGGGGCTCCCACCCCTCCTCTGCCATGGAAACCATGGACCAGAGGGGGAACTCTCCTCCCATCTAGGGGGGAGGCCAAGGAAGAAGAAGGCGGAGGGCTCTCTCCCCCTCTCTCCCGGTGGCGCCGGAACACCGTCGGGGCAATCATCGTGTGACGGTGATCTACTCCAACAACTCCGTCATCTTCACCAACATCTTCATCACCTTCCCCCGTCTATATTCAGCGGTCCACTCTCCCGCAACCCGCTGTACCCTCTACTTGAACATGGTGCTTTATGCTTCATACTATTATCCAATGATATGTTACCATCCTGTGGTGTTTGAGTAGATTTTTTTGTCCTACCGGTAATTGGTGAATTGCTATGGTTGGTTTAATTTGCTTGTGGTTATGTTGTTGTCCTTTGGTGCCCATCATATGAGCGCGCGTGTGGATCACACCATAGGGTTAGTTGTATGTTGATAGGACTATGCATTGGAGGGCAAGGGTGACAGCAGCTTCAGCCTACCATAGAAATTGATGCATACGGGATTGAAGGGGGACCAATATATATCTTAATGCCATGGTTGGGTTTTGCCTTAATGAACGTTAGTAGTTGCAGATGCTTGCTAATAGTTCCAATCATAAGTGCATAGAATTCCAAGTAAGGGACGACATGCTAGCAGTGGCCTCTCCCACATAAAAGCTTACTATCGGTCTAGCAACATAGTCAATTGCTAAGGGACAATTCCGCAAATCCTAGCACCACTAATACACACTCATTTTACTAAACTTAATTGTTTCTTTATTTAAACATCACCTAACTTTTATTTTCACATTCTTTATTATCTTGCAAACCTATCCACAACTACAAAGTACTTCTAGTTTTATTATTGTTTTAGGTAAAGCAAACATTAAGTGTATGCAGAGTTGTATCGGTGGTCGATAGAACTTGAGGGAATACTTGTTCTACCTTTAGCTCCTCGTTGGGTTTGACACTCTTATTTATCCAAAAAGGCTACAAACGATCCCCTATACTTGTGGGTTATCAAGACCTTTTTCTGGCGCCGTTGCCGGGGAGCAATAGCGTGGGGTGAATATTCTCGTGTGTGCTTGTTTGCTTTATCACTAAGTAGTTTTTATTTTATGTTCTAAGTTGTTCTCTATCTTTAGTTATGGATATGGAACACGAAATACCAAAAAAATTAGTTGTACTTGCTACTCATGGAGATGGGGAACCTCCTAAAACCCTCGATGCTCGTTATGTGAAAAATATTAAACACTACTTTGATAATCCTGAGAAAACCCCATTCAACATGATAATGGGAGGCACGTTGGATCAACGTGAATACTTTAGGGATTATCGCTTGACTCAAAAAGGGAAACTGTTATGGGATCAAATTGATATGTTGCATTGGTATGCTTGGAATTTATGCCAGAGATATAATTATACTTATTGCTCTAGGATGAAGGCTCCACACCTTCCATTTTCATGCAAATTTAATGGTAATGAAACCTTAGCTTCTTATGCTAATGGTACGTATGATTACTATGATGTGGAATGAATAGAAGAATTTGTTGCTTTTAAGGGTGCTTATGAAATTGAATCTATGTTTGAAAAGTATGAAGATTTTGATGATTCAGTTTATAGACCTGAAAATTTTGCTATACTAAAATATTGCTATGATAATTATAAATATAATGCCGATATTAATGAGTTTATTGAGAAAGTCTCCGCTGTCCAGGAAGAGACTAATATTTTTCAGGAAACTATGGAAGAAGAAGATGTTGAAACTGTGAGCTCATTGGATGAAAAAGATGAGGAGGAGAGCGAAGAACAAAAGGAGGAAGAGCGGATTAGCTACCCGTGCCCACCTTCTAATGAGAGTAACTCTCCAACTCATACATTGTTTAATGTCCTTCGTTCTTACCGAAGGATGAATGCTATGATAATTGCTTTGATCCCTTGGATTCGTTTGAAATATCCCTTTTTGATGAAATTGATGCTTGCTATGCTTGTGGCCAAGATGCCAATTTGAATTATGCTTATGGGGATGAACTTGCTATAGTTCCTTATGTTAAGAATGAAATTGTTGCTATTGCACCCACACATGATAGTCCTATTATCTTTTTGAATTCTCCCAACTACACTATATCGGAGAAGTTTGCACTTATTAAGGATTACATTGATGGGTTGCCTTTTACCGTTGCACATGATAATTTTGATGAATATAATATGCATGTGCTTGCTGCTTCTACTTGCAATTATTATGAGAGAGGAACTACATCTCCACCTCTCTATGTTTCCAACACGATAAAATTGCAAGAAACTTCTTATGCTATGTATTGACCTTTACTTGATGTGCGTGAATTGTTCTTTTATGACATGCCGATGCATAGGAAGAGAGTTAGACTTCGTCATTGCATGATATATGTTGCTTTGTGCTCACTACTAAATGCCAAATCATTGTTAATTAAAATTGGCTTTGATATACCTTGGGATCCGGGTGGATCCATTACTTGAGCACTTTATGCCTAGCTTAATGGCTTTAAAGAAAGCGCTGCCAGGGAGACAGCCCGAAAGTTTTAGAGAGTCATTTTATTCTGTTGAGTGCTTTTATAAAGTTTAAAAACAAAAAAATATAGAGGGGAACTTAAAAACTTTTTCAAAAGGAGAAGCGATTGGAAGGTTATGCATTGGAGAAGTGAGGGTCGACCTTGAACACTTGTGTTCATGCTCATGGAAACAATGTAGAATTTTTTCATGGAAGTTTCTCACAAAAATAATTATCCCCTTGTACAAATCCATTGTATTATAAAAATAATGTGCCAAGATTTGCCTTTAGGATGATTAGATTGCTTGTTGGTATGTGCGGTGCAAAAACAGAAACTTCGGCTGTAGCGCGTGATTTCACATTTTTTACTGGAACATTAAAAGTTTCTAAAAAATTTACACAGTACTTCTATGCAAATTGTTTATTTTTTCCTATTTTTTCAGAATTTTTGTAATTACAGAAGTATGGTCAAAGTTCAGATTACTACAGACTGTCCTGTTTTTGACAGATTCTTTTTTTGATGCATTGTTTTGCTTGTTTTGATGAAACTATCGATTGTATCGGTGGTATAAGCCATGGAGAAGTTATAATACAGTAGCTATAATGCAAAAACAAAGTATGAAATGGTTTGCAACAGTACTTAAAGTAGTGATTTGCTTTATTATACTAACGGATCTCACTAGTTTTCTGTTAAGTTTTGTGTGGATGAAGTGTCCAAAGATCGAGGAGGTCACGATACGAGGAGAAGGAGGAGAGGCAAGAGTTCAAGCTTGGGGATGCCCAAGGCACCCCAAGTAAATATTCAAGGAGACTCAAGCGTCTATGCTTGGGGATGCCCCGGAAGGCATCCCATCTTTTTTTTGACAGAAAGACTGTAAGGGAACCCCCTACAGTATAATTGGTGCAACAAACCCAAATTGCAAGTACCATGCCTTGAACCTGGGTGGGTGGGAAGGCATCAGCCCCTTCCCACCACTAGGCTATGCCTTAGTCTGCAGGCATCTCATCTTTCTTCAACAAGTATCGGTATGTTTTCATTTTCGTTTCGTTCATGTGATATGTGTAAATCTTGGAACGTCTTTTGCGTTTAGTTTTCATTTTTCTTTTATGCACCATGCTGGTATGAGATAGTCCATGGTTGATTTATAGAATGCTCATTGCACTTCACTTATATATTTTGAGTATGGCTTTATGCTACTTCTTGAGCTTGCGTTGGTTTTTCCCTTGAAGAGGAAAGGGTGATGCAGCAAAGTAGAGATAAGTATTTCCCTCAGTTTGAGAACCAAGGTATCAATCCAGTAGGAGGTACACGCAAGTCTCCAATCTATGCACCTGCACAAACAATCAAACACTTGCACCCAATGCGATAAAAGGGGTTGTCAATCCCTTCACGGTCACTTGCAAGGATGAGATCTGATAGAAATATATATAAAAGATTACTAAAACGTAAAACAAAATAAAAGTAAATAAATTGCAGCAAGGTATTTTTGGGTTTTTTGGTTTATAGATCTGAAAATATATTATGGAAAATAGACCCGAGGGCCATAGGTTTCACTAGAGGCTTCTCTCTTGAAAGAAAGCATACGGTGGGTGAACAAATTACTGTCGAGCAATTGATAGAAAAGCGCAAAGTTATGACGATATCCAAGGTAATGATTATGAATATAGGCATCACGTCCGTGTCAAGTAGACCGACTCCTACCTGCATCTACTACTATTACTCCACACATCGACCGCTATCCAGCATGCATTTAGAGTATTAAGTTCATAAGAACGGAGTAACGCCTTAAGTAAGATGACATGATGTAGAGGGATAAACTCAAGCAATATGATGAAAACCCCATATTTTTTACCCTTGATGGAAACAATGCAATACGTGCCTCGCTACCCCTACTATGTCACTGGGTGAGGACACCGCAATATTGAACCCAAAACTAAGCACCTCTCCCATTGCAAGAAGAACCAATCTAGTTGGCCAAACCAAACCGACAATAAGAAGAGAAATACAAAGATATCAAATCATGCATATAAGAATTCAGAAAAGACTCAAATAATATTCATAGATAATCTGATCATAAATCCACAATTCATCGGATCTCAACAAACACACCGCAAAAGAATATTACATCGGATAGATCTCCAAGAACATCGAGGAGAACATTGTATTGAAGATCAAAGAGAGAGATAGAGGAAGCCATCTAGCTACTAGCTATGGACCTGTAGGTCTGTGGTAAACTACTCACGCTTCATCGGAAGGGTAATAGGGTTGATGTAGAAGCCCTCCATGATTGAATCCCAAGATGGGATCTCTCGGATACAGAAGGTTACGGCGGCGGAAAAGTATTTTGGTGGACGCTTCTGGTGGTTTGGGAATATTTCTGAATTTATAGGCCAAAGATTAGGGTTGGAGGACTCCCAGGGGGCCACAAGCCAGGGGCGCGCCCTGAGGGCTTGTGGAGCCCTCGGGACTCTTCTAACCTCCTCTCCAAGTCCTACGTGTGTCTTCTGGTCCAAGAAAAATCATCGCGAAAGTTTTATTCCATTTGGACTCCGTTTGATATTCCTTTTCTGTAAAACTCTAAAACAAGGAAAAACAGAAACTGACACTGACACTGGGCTCTAGGTTAATAAGTTAGTCCCAAAAATAATATAAAATAGCATATTAATGCATATAAAACATCCAAAACAGATAATATAATAGCATGGAACAACCAAAAATTATAGATACGTTGGAGACGTATCAAGCATCCCCAAGCTTAATTCCTACTCGTCCTCGAGTACGTAAATGATAAAAACAGAATTTTTGATGTGGAATGCTACCTAACATATTTATCCATGTAATCTTCTTTATTGTGGAATGAATATTCAGATCCATAAGATTCAAAACAAAAGTTTAATATTGACATAAAAACAATAATACTTCAAGCATACTAATAAAGCAATCATGTCTTCTCAAAATAACATGGCCAAAGAAAGTTATCCCTACAAAATCGTATAGTCTGGCTATGCTCCATCTTCATCACACAAAGTATTAAACCATGCACAACCCCGATGACAAGCCAAGCAATTGTTTCATACTTTTGATGTTCTCAAACTTTTTCAACTTTCATGCAATACATGAGCGTGAGCCATGGATGTAGCACTATAGGTGGAATAGAATATGGTGGTTGTGGAGAATACAAAAAGAAGGAGAAAGTCTCACATCAACTAGGCGTATTAACGGGCTATGGAGATGCCCATCAATAGATATCAATGTGAGTGAGTAGGGATTGCCATGCAACGGATGCACTAGAGCTATAAGTGTATGAAAGCTCAAAAAGAAACTAAGTGGGTGTGCATCCAACTTGCTTGCTCACGAAGACCTAGGGCAATTTGAGGAAGCCCATCATTCGAATATACAAGCCGAGTTCTATAATGAAATATTCCCACTAGTATATGAAAGTGACAAAATAGGAGACTCTCTATCATGAAGATCATGGTGCTACTTTGAAGCACAAGTGTGGTAAAAGGATAGTAACATTGTCCCTTCTCTCTTTTCTCTCATTTTTTTATTTTGGGCTCTTTGGCCTCTTTTTTTCTCTTTTTTTTATTTGGGCTTCTTTGGCTTATTTTATTTTTTGTAAGTTTGGAGACTCATCCCAACTTGTGAGGGAATCATAGCTTCCATCATCCTTTCCTCACATGGGACAATGCTCTAATAATGATGATCATCACACTTTTATTTACTTTACAACTCAATAATTACAACTCGATACTAGAACAAAATATGACTCTATATAAATGCCTGATGCATATGAGAACAATATGACAATGATGGTGCGTGCCATAATAAATAGAACGGTGGAAGTTGCATGGCAATATATCTCGGAATGGCTATGGAAATGCCATAATAGGTAGGTATGGTGGCTGTTTTGAGGAAGGGTATATGGTGGGTGTAATGCACCGGTGAAAGTTGCGCGGTACTAGAGAGGCTAGCAATGGTGGAAGGGTGAGAGTGCGTATGATCCATGGACTCAACATTAGTCATAAAGAACTCACATACTTATTGCAAAAGTCTATTAGCTATCGAAACAAAGTACTACACGCATGCTCCTAGGGGGATAGATTGGTAGGAAAAGACCATCGCTTGTCCCCGATCGCCACTCATAAGGAAGACAATAAATAAATAAATCATGCTCCGACTTCATCACATAACGGTTCACCATACGTGCATGCTACGGGAATCACAAACTTTAACACAAGCATTTCTACCAATCCACAATTACTAACTAGCATGACTCTAATATCACCATCTTTATATCTCAAAATAATATGCAAGGAATCAAACTTCTCATAGCATTCAACGCTCTTTATATGAAAGTTTTTATTATATCCCTCTTGGATGCCTATCATATTAGGACTAAATTCATAACCTAAGCAAATTACCATGCTATTTAAAGACTCTCAAAATAATATAAGTGAAGCATGAGAGTTCAACAATTTCTATAAAATAAAGCCTCCGCCGTGCTCTAAAAAAGATATAAGTGAAGCACTAGAGCAAATTGCCTAGCTCAAAAGATATAAGTGAAGCACATAGAGTATTGTAATAAATCATGATTCATGCATGTCCCTCTCAAAAGGTGTGTACAACAATGATGATTGTGGCAAACTAAAAAGCAAAGACTCATATCATACAAGACGCTCCAAGCAAAACACATATCAGGTGGTGAATAAAAATATAGCCTCAAGTAAATTTACCGATGGATTGAAGACGAAAGAGGGGATGCCATACGGGGCATCCCCAAGCTTAGATGCTTGGTTGTCCTTGAATATTTCCTTGGGGTGCCTTGGGTATCCCCAAGATTAGGCTCTTGCCACTCCTTATTCCATAGTCCATCAAATCTTTACCCAAAACTTGAAAACTTCACAACACAAAACTCAACAGAAAACTCATGAGATCCGTTAGTATAAGAAAAGCAAATCACCACTTTAGGTACTATTGTGAACTCATTCTAAATTTATATTGGTGTAATATCTACTGTATTCCAACTTCTCCATGGTTCATACCCCCGATAGCGGTGAACAAGAACTCAAAGCCCCCGGTAGCACGGGGGAAGGGGCCCAAGATATCGAGCCCCCAGACCGAGAAGGGCCATGACAAAGGGATCGTCTGGAGAGCTTGGGCAGGCTGATGGATGTTCTTGGAGTGGAACTGGCAGGCTTCACATTTGGTGACTAGCTCAATTGCATCTTGGAGGGCCGTGGGCCAATAGAAACCTTGTCGAAAGGCTTTTCCAACCAGAGCCCTTGATCCAATGTGGGAGCCGCACATACCCTTGTGTATCTCTGCCAACAGTTCCTTTCCTTCTTCCTGGCAAATGCACTTCAATTTCACACCGTTGGGCCTTCTTCTGTATAGTGTATTGTCAACGAACTGATACATACTGGCCCTCCGGGCTACTCTTTCAGCTTCTTCTTGCTCTTTGGGAAGTTCTCCTATTTGGAGGAAATGGACTATGTGCCGTGCCCAAGCTGGGGTCAGGGGCTCGGCAACGAGGACCAGCGGCACCTCCTCATTCGTGGGAGCACACTCCTCGACCGCAGGGACCGGTGGTCTGGCGGGAGGGTGCAGCTCACTGATCAAAGGGGAGTTGTTCCTGCTAAGCTCTTTGTCGGGGGCTTCGGGAGGTTCTGCCAGGAGAGGCTTGCCGGAGTCCAGTTTCCTCCTCTTTCTGGCCATTGTTGCCGGGGATACGGAGGGCTGAGTCAGATGAAGAACAAAAATCCCTGGTTCCACAGGGAGTTTTTGCGTAGCGCACTTTGACAGATGATCAGCAATGCTGTTTTCCGCATGGGGCACGTGCTCTATTTGCAATCTGTCAAAGCGCTCCTCCAACTTTCTCACTTCCTCGACGTATGCCTCCATCAATGGGCTTTGGTAGTCCTTGTTTACTTGTCTCATCACAAGTTGTGAATCTCCACGGATGACCAGCTTCTTGATTCCCAGTTCTGTTACAATCCTGAGCCCGACAAGGAGCCCTTCATACTCTGCAGTATTGTTGGTAGCCTTCTCCCGAGGAAAATGCATCTGGATGACGTACTTAAGGTGCTCCCCAGTGGGAGCAATGAGAAGCACGCCAGCCCCTGCACCTTGTAGGGAGAAGGCACCATCGAAATACATAATCCATTCTTGGGGCACTTCACTGCCGGGGATGACTGTCTCCAACACTTCTTCATCAGGGGTTGGTGTCCATTCTGTGATAAACTCTGCTAGTGCTCTGCTCTGAATGGTTGACGTGCTTTCAAACTTCAAACCAAAGCTGGACAACTCCAAAGTCCATTCCACAATCCTGCCAGTGGCCTCGGGGTTCCGGAGTATGCATTGTAAGGGGAAGCGGGTGACAACCGTGATCTCGTGGGCTTGGAAGTAGTTTAACTCCCCTCCGAACGTCACCGGCAGTGTGATCTTCCCCTTAGGACGACTCCTACCGGGGATCCGGGTTGATCCCTTGGAACGTACCGGTAACCTTGAGCTCTTCTTCTGCTATCTGGAGTCTGTTGATGACCTTTGGAGAAATCAGATTCAACCCGGCCCCACCGTCAACCAACATCTTTGTGACCTTGAGGTTGCAGATTGTTGGCGAAACCAACAACGGCAAGCACCCTGCCGCGGTAGTACGGTCAGGGTGATCCTCTTCATCAAAGATGATGGGCATGCGGGACCATTTGAGCGGCTTCCGAGAATCTGTGGCTGGCTCCATAGCATGGACTTCACGCGCCCACTGTTTAAGTTGGCGGTGAGAGGAGTGAAAAGATGCACCCCCGTCAATGCATAGGGCGTCAGTGGCTTTCTGGAACTCCTGCTCGCTGGTTTCCTCTTCATCTCCTTCATCAGTCTCATCATCGCAATCCTTCTTCTCACGGCCTCTGGGGGGTTTCCCTTGATATTGAGGAGCCTTGCCGGGGCAGCCTGCTCTGCCGCCTCGGCCCTTACTGCCAACGCCATCTTGATCTTTCTCCTTATCACACTTCTCATACTCAGCCCTCTGCTTCTTGACGAGTTGCTCAACCTGATGGCACTCGTGAAGATCGTGGCCTTTGGTTCGATGGATCTTACAGTATGACCCATCACCCTTCCCAGCTTTCTCGGCAGCCGCGGCTTCCCGGCAATCAGTGCACATGGTAGCTTCCTTGCCGGGAACCTCGGTCTTGGCCTTCTTGCCAGTACTAGGTGTGCTCGATCTTTCAACATTCATCACTGCTTTGTCCTTCGCTTCTTGTTGCGCTTCTTGTTCTTCTTCTTCTGATTGGTGGCCTCGTCGTCATCCTCTGAGTCGATGTCGACGCCATCTTCTTCACCGGGAAGTCGCCTCCTCTCTTCTACCCGAGCACACTTATCCACCAGAGTGTACAGCTCATTCACAGTCTTGGGCAACCGAACGTTCATTTTGGAACGTATCCTGCGGTTGCGCACGTTGGACTGGAACACAGCTATCACAGCTGCCGGGTGGATATCTGGGATGTTCCGGTGCACTCGGCTGAATCTCTGCATGTACTTCCGCAGACTTTCTCCTTCCTTCTGCGGGAAGAGCTGCAAGTCGCTGGGTCGCCCTGGTTCTTGATGGCCGCCAGTGAAGGCGCCAACAAACTCATGGCACAGGTCAGCCCAGGTCGAGATGGAGTTTTCTGGCAGGTGCATCAGCCAAGACCTCACATTTGGCTTGAGCGCCAAAGGGAAGTAGTTGGCGAATACCTTCTCGTCTCTTCCCCCGGTAGCTTGAACAATGATGGTGTAGATGCTCAAGAACTCTGCCGGGTTCAGTCTTCCATCATACTTCCCTGGTATTTCTGGCTTGAACATGCAAGAAGATGGCCAACGGACTTGCCGCAGCTCGCGAGTGAAGGCGGGGCACCCAACCTCGAAAGGTAAGTACCCACCTTCACCGGGCATGGGCTCGTCAACGTCGGGGCCATTGCACCTATCAGACTGGCGTTGGGTTTAGCGGCGTTGTTCGATGGTGATGCGTGCGTCTTCCCTCTGCCTGCCTTCCAGGACTCGCCGCTGGTCTCGACATGCTCGAGGATTGGATGAAGCCATCGATACGTCATCGGGTTCTTGCTGCGGCCCCTGCGCCGGCTGCCGCGGAGGGGATTGCACTATGGGGGTGGCCCCTTCAGTACGGCCAGTGGCTCGGGTTGTTGTTGCCACCTGCGGAGGCCTTGACGGGCCCGCTCGCTGTGATCCTCCTGCCTCGGCGAAGCCAATCAGACTCTGAATGGTGGCTCTCCTCTCATCCATCTGATCGGCCACCGGCGGAAATCTCAACAGGAGTTGGGCCCGCGCCATGGCCTCCGAAGCAGTGCTTGGCATGGATGACGATGTAGACCGTAACGTCGTCTGGCTTCTGACGGTGCCAGTACTGGCAACGCCATACTCTCGTCGCCGCGAGCTAGTCGCCATGGTGGCGTGGCGGCGAGGTGGATGTGCTTGGGGATCGGCGGCTCCGTTCGGCTCATCGGCCGAGTCAGCTTGTCCCGGGGGTGGTGCATGCCCTGCGGTCGCGCCCGCAGCGGGGGCGGCCGGAGAGTTGCGGTTCACCCCAGAGCGGGCGCCACCGCTGCGGCTGTGCCCTTCAGCGGGGCGGAGAGGTGCAGACGGAATGATCTCTCCACCCGCACCTTGTGGAGCGTGGCCGCTGTGCTAGCGCTGTCCTTCTCCGGTGCCTTTTGCTCCCGTTTCGGCCGCGGGAGAGGTGGTGACGACGCCGCCTGCGCCGGCCATGTCCCCCGCAGCGTCGACGTCCCTGTGCATCCCCGTAGCCCCCGCGGCGTCGACGGTCGTGTGCGAAGGGGCCTTCGAGGTGGACGGGTGAGCTGCAGCACCAGGCTTCTTCTTGGGCGCCATGGATGATGAAGCCGTCGATGAAGAAAATGATGATGAAGATGACGCGCTGCGTACGTTTCTCGGGTTCGCGCAAGCGCTTCCCCCTACATGGCGCGCAAAGATGTCGTGGGAAACCACATCCACCTATGGGGCCATCAGCCCCTTTGTGGTTCGGTGGGGGGAAGGGCACATTGCACAAAGAGCGGAGAGCGTAGCATAGCACGCCAGAGATCACACGGGCAGTTTTTACCTAGGTTCGGGCCGCCGCGAGGCGTAAGACCCTACTCTTGCTTTGGTGGATTGATGAGAGGACCATGGTGGAGACGCAACGCTCTAGCCCGGCAGGGTTGCCTCGGGGCGAGAGCAGCTATGCGCGTATGAGTGTACAAGGGTCCGAATCCTTTCTATGGTTGGCATGGCCCTCCTTTTATAGATCAAGGGGTCACCACAATGGCAAATCAGTCATTGTGTACTGATTAGATAGCAAACAGTGCTATCATACCTAACTCTGCAGACAGGGCAGAGCGCATTAAATGCGCCGCTTAATGTCACATCATGGCATGCCCGACAAGCCTTGCCGGGCCGTTCGGCCACCTTCTCGTCTATCTGCTTGACACGTCTCTGGACGTGTGTCATTTGGAGGTGATTTCCTTCAGAAGTGGCTGCCATGTGTCAAATAACAGCCACTCAGCCACTTGGGGGTTTGACATCGCACCGATTGATGACTTGCGTTGCTGTGAGGTGGAGCGATGGAGCCTTGGCGGGGTAGGCCGCCCTTGGCGTCCCCGGCAAGCTTCCCGGGGGAGTCTTGAGGTTTGTCTTCGAGGTGATTTCGACCTCGCCGGGCTCGCCTGCCCGACAAGGGAGGTTTCTCCTTAGTGGTGTATTGCTCATTTAGCTTGCCTTGGTCTTCTTGATCCGCCCTTTGATTTCTCAAAGAGCCGATCTCTTCAACTTGGTCTTGTCTTGGATGTTGTAACCTTGCCTCCAAGCCTGTGTACAGTCTGGGCAACACACCTGGGGTTTGTTGCACCGACACCTGCCCTGGAGTGCTTGGTGCTTGTTTTCACAGTTAGAATTGGTTATCCCCAAATAAAGTCGCCTAACCTTGTAAGAATTGGAATTTATTTTAACGGAAGGCAGCTCATCATCGAAGATGCCCCTTCACTTCAAAGGTTGATCCTTGATTCTCGTTATTCACCGTCGGAAATAACTGTCGTCTCTGCGCCTAAACTGGAGACCTTGGGTGTAATACATGATCTCTGTGCTCATTTCAAGATGGTGTTTGGCCCCACAGTTCTTCAGGTACTGTATATTATCATCTACACTTGTAATCATAAGCTGCATTTTAAATTTTTGCGCATAAGTTATATATCATCTTGGAGTACACATTTTGTACTAATATTATGTTCTATGCTCAATGAATAGTTTGTCAATGGATAGCGTATCAATGGTGCTGGATTCTGTCAAGATCTTATATATCCATATGAATAGTTTTGATCTGAACAAGATTATTGGCTTGCTGCAATGCTTTTCATGTCTGGAGAAGTTGTATATAAAGGTGATAATTTCACGCACATTGGAAGCCCGCATATAGTGTACTAGAATTAACCGTTCAGCTGTTGCTCATTTGACACTCTTTTTTAGACCTTAACTGTTTTCAATCTTCATGTCTATTTAGGCAACAGGATGGCGTAAGAAAGTTATAACCAATCGGTGGATTCATAAGCACCGGGATTTTCTCACTTCTCATGACATTCGATTGAAGACAATAACACTGGAATGATATGTAGCCAACCATGCAAACACTAGATTTGTCACATTCTTCCTGCTGAATGCGAGGTTACTATTGTCCATCAGGCTTAAGTTTATTAGCAGCATGGTTTTGCCGGATGGGTATGTCGAAGAGCAAAAAAGGAGTTTTTGGTGGACAAAAGGGCTTCTGAACATGCCGGGCTTCTATTTACAACATCTTGTGGTCATAATCCAGTAAATTTTACGACCCAGGATGTTCATTCTATGGACCTGACCGATCCATTTGACTATGACTACCGAAAACAGTGCTAGAGTTAGATGTTGTTGCCCTTTTCAATTTGGGTTTTGTCTAAACCTGATGAACAATTAACCCTCGTGCTTTTGTACAGTTTGTAAGTTGGAGTTAGATGTTGTTGCCCTTTTCAACTCGGCTATGACTGTCATATTTTCTTTGAAACAAGGCAAATGGCTTGCCATTTGTTTAATTAAGAGAGAAATATTGTAACAAATCCCAACCAAGGGAAATAACATCACTCTCGCCGGCTGCTTGAGCTCACTGTGCAATACAGAACCCAAGTGATTAGCCCCCACCAGCACCCACAAACTTATTTTGAACTAGCACACCAAATGGGTTGTAAAGTTTCATAAGAAAGGCTGCATGGCCGTGACAGATTTGGATTCTGACATTTGGTACCCACGAGGAAAAAGCCTATCCAAGGTGGTGTCGACTTACTAGTCAACAAACGATTCTGCCTATCAGCCGTTGGATTGACATCCAACATTTGTCGTGTATCTTCTATCTCTTGTCTTCTTCCTCCATACGCCCAAACCAAATGTAACACTCCAAAAATTTTGGTTTTGATTTTTATCAAATTCTTTATTTGATTGGAAGGAGGTTATTTAAATTTTTCTAAAAGATTCTCCTTCTCAAAACTTTTAATGACAAATTTTTGTGGAGATCCTTTCTTGAATCCTGGTCTTGAGAGTTTTTCAACATGGGTTGGTTCAACACAAAGACTCTCTGGATGTTTTGTCCTTTTTCCTCACTAAAAGAATTTATTTGAAATGGGGTTTATTCCTTCTCATTCAAGAATGCCCTATTCAAACCTCTTACCATGACTTGCATTTCAAAATTTTCTTCTCAAACCCTCCTCCCTACTTTGGGTCAAGCCAAGCATCCAATTCCAGCAAGTTTCAACCTCTTTTAGATTTTATTTCTATTGATTTTATCCTCAAACCTTTTTCTGTAATTTATTTTGGACCCCTCAAGTTTACAAAGGAAGTATCTGATTGCTTTGAGCTTTGGTTCCAAATAAATTACCCTAGCTACTCCTTAGTACCCTCAACCTAGATCCATCAAGAGCTGCTGGTCCACAGTTCAAATTTTTCAAAATTTGCTTGCTGCAAGTTTGGACCAGATTTGCCATTTTTGGTGAAATTCATTCTTTTCCTTTTCCAATAATTCTGAGAAAATTCAGGTAGTCTCTAGATGCATCAAGAGACCACCCCTCCAAGTTTCAGCTCAAGAAAAAATTTCCACGTGCGTCAAACATTTCATCGAGCAGCTTGCGTGCACTGTTCTATCGATTTCAGAAAAGTTCAGAGGGTTCAGTGTCGTTTTTCGTCAGAGCTCGTCGTCGATCTCGCCAGTGCACGCATTGGCGCCTTGCTCCCTATTCCCTCTTCTTATCCAGTGTGTCGCACGGTTGCTTGGCCGGTTGCGAGCGTCGGTGGCGACTTGTCGCGTCAACTCCGGTGCCTTCCGCAGTGGCAGAACCTCCTGTGGCGGCTGGCAGAAGCCAGCGTTGCAGAACGCCGTCCTCCGCACCGCCCGAGCCACTGGTGGCCTACGCGTGTTCACCTCCTGCTCTGAGCACGCTGCAGAACCGTCGCCATGGCCTGAGAAGCGCAGAGCGCGCTCTCTGCCGCCGACGAGCCCGTGAGCTCCGTCCCGCCGAGACCACGGGAGCAGGCCAAATCCAACCAGGTTTAACCTTTGAATGGTGCCGGCGAACCAATCCGCTACTGCCCAGTCGCCTAAAACCCCCGTCCAACCTCTGCCTCACCGTAATTGCTCACCGGAGTAATCCCGCTTTCGGCAACCGCCTCGGGCCGGCTATAAATAGAGGCCCCGAGCCACCCATCGACCCAGCACCTCTCCACCTCTCCTCAGAACCACGCCCCACTCATCAGAGGGCTTCGGGAGGGTCTTCTTCCCCAGCTCCGGCCGCCCCGATTCGCTTCGGGCTCCGGCAAAATCCTCTCTGGTGAGTGTGCCCCCGCTTCCCAAACTTTGCCAGCAACCTCCTAGTCCACCACCTCTTCTAACCCGAGCTTCAATTCGGTGTTGGCAGCTCTCCTCCGACGAATCCGTGCTCGCCCGAACTGCCGTCCGCCGGAGTGGAAGCCGCCGTCGACGTGGTGCTCCCCGACGCCTACTTCCACCACCCACCGACGCAGAACTGACCCGTGAGTGCAACCATACCCTTGCCCTCCTCTGGTTCGCCATCGATCGCCGCCGGCGATCATCGTTCACCTCTGTCGCCGGTGGGATTTTCAAACCTGACATACGGGACCCCCTCGTCAGGCTCTCCTCTGTTTTCTTTCGAACCGTTTTCTGAAGACGCCTTCGGGCAAAGTATGTTTTTCCATTCGGTTTGGCGTATTTCGATTCGAAGCGTTTTCTGTTTATTCAAAATAGCCCCTGGATAATTTTTTGTTCATAATAGATTAGTCCCTGGACTAAAACCTTAATAACTTTTAAACAAAAGATGATTTTTAGTTGATTCTTTTTTTGTCATCTTTATTTTTCTGTCTAGTTTTTTTATCATATTTATTTGAAAAATATTTGGAACAATTTTTATGCACGCACGGTATTTACGTTAGTATCCGATTTTTCTTTATAACGTAGATACCGAAGGAGGTGACGGTGCCGCCAACTTTGCCGAGCTAGACTCCGACTACTCCGAACCAGGCAAGCATGTTTGAACCTTTGATATGATGAGTGTTTTTCATGTTTGCTTGAGTGGTTTTCTCATGGCATGTTTATATAAGCATTTGTTGAATGTTATATTCCATGCAAAGCAAGCTGCAAGTGAGCTTCGAAACTTGATGTGTTCATAAGATGGTGAGACAACCTAATCATGTGGTGGCATGATAGGTTGCAAGCTGGTATTGTGGAAGCATGCCAGTTCTATATCAACTGTTTAACTCCAGTATTGACGTGGATCGAGTCTTGTTCCTGTTCGTCCCCTTTTCGTGCTACCACATGTTTTCTGCTAAGAATGCGGTTTAGTAAGTTGCAAACCTCTTTCCAGGTACACACCAAATAGAGGGGCCGGAATGAGGGTTCCATGGCCCTGGATTAAAGCCCGTCATCTGGTCAGGGGGCATGGGTGTTTCCGGTTGGGACCGAGAGGGGGGCACCCCTTAGAGCGTGCGATATAAATTTGATCCCATGCTATTCGAGGTGTTGGCCTCCCCGTCTTAGAGTTTTTCTTGAACGTTGTCTAGGGTGATTCCTGGCAGCGGGATGTGAAATGGGTGTGTACTGGTTAGATGTGTTTCTTCTAAAATACCGTAAACGGAACTAGTCCTTTGTGACTATTGAAATCCGTTGGCTGTGGGTAAAGAGTACAAACTCTGCAGAGTCAAATCCATTCGAGTAACCATGTCCATGGTCAAGGACGTTGATTAATAGATCAAGTGTCAGTCTCAGTGTCAGTCTCAGTGTCAGTTTTAGTGACAGTCTCCGGAGAGCAAGCATGTTAACTGACCGTGGTAAACCCGGCTGAATGTTATTCCTGTGGATGGACTAACCGGTTTATTATTATGTACCGAGTATCCCTTGGGATGGTGCTACTTTCATGGGCTACTCGAATTCGAATGACGAAATATAAGCCCTTTATGTGATGTCGCTCAGACGTCCGACTGTGGCATTCTTGTTATTTACTTTTGGATATAAGCCCTTTATGTGATGTTGCTCAGACGTCCGACTGTGGCATTCTTGTTATTTACTTTTGGATATAAGCCCTTTATGTGATGTCACTCAGACGTCCGACTGTGGCATTCTTGTTATTTACTTTTGGATATAAGCCCTTTATGTGATGTCGCTCAGACATCCGACTGTGGCATCCTTGTTATTTACTTTCATTATAAGCCCTTTTCGAGATGTCGCTTAGACGTCCGACTGTGGTACGTACTGTCATTTACTTTTCAGTATAAGCCCTTTATGTGGTGTCGCCCTGACGCCCGACTGCGGCATGTTAATTTATTTTACCTTTCGAGGCGTCGCTTCAGACACCCGATCGGTCTTCAGCTATTTTTTTTGGGATTTCGGGAGGACTACCGCCTGACTTCATTTTTATTTATCTTGCGGTGAAAATTTATTACCTGAGTGTGCATTACTAATCTGCTCATGTGCATCATGTTTGCATTTGTTATATCTTATGTCGAAACTGTCTTGCGAGTACATTCAAAGTACTCACCTGGCTTGTTGATTTGGCCAGATGTTGACGAAGGCGATCTTATGGATGAAGAGTACGATAGCGAGTCCGACGCCTAGAGGAGTCCCAGTCAGTCCCTTGCGATCCTGGAGTTGGTCACCTGTATTATATACGCTTCCGCTACCTTAACAAAATCATCGAGCCTCACTCCGGCGCTTGATGAGTTGTAAGATTTTGGAGTCATGTCACCCACTTCACTATGACATATCCACCACCACTTTTATTATGAGTTAGTAGTTATGCCACCATACCTTTTATGTCATATCCGCCTTTATGGGTAATATTGGCGTGCTTGTAATAAAATTGTTGAGCAGCCCCAGCTCAACCATGTATAATATTTAGTACTTCTGGATTTCTGTATCAAGGATTTGTCTACCAGTAAGATTTTCTATACTGGTCTGATGAAAGGGGCGATTTTTCAATAAATGTTTTTATTGGAAAACCGGTCCTGACACCAAACCACCCCGTCGGTTCCGCCTGCTCCCGCTTCCCACGGCTGGCTGCCCCTCCGCCGCCCTACCGTACCCTCAAACGTTGGCCAATCCATCCCTCTATTCCCCACACATCCTGTTATTCTCCAACGATGCCAGCCCCAACACGCACCCGCACCCGAACCAGTCAACCCTCATACTCCCCTCCGCATGCGACTAGACTGGCGCATCTTCCACGGCTCCTATTCGTTTCGTCCGAGGCCTCGCCGTCGTCCTCCGCCTTGGTTCGCTCGCCATGCGCAGTGCGCCACCGTCTGGCATTGTCAACATGGTCAACAACCGAGAGGAATAACGAGATGACTGTACATGGAGAGGATGATAGTACGGACCCACCAGGGTCATGGCAGTACGCAAGCAAGTGCCTCTGTCGGTGCAACAAACCCTGGGTCCGTTGCCTAGACTGTGCATAGGCACGAGAACAAGGTCACAACACCAAGATCAGATTGAAGCACAAGATATCAGTTCTTTGAGGGATCCAAGCGCAGATCCAGAAGACCAAGATGAGCCAGAGGAGCAAGTTATCTCTAAGGAAAGAACCTCCCTTGCCGGGCAGGCGAGCCCGGCAAGGTTGGGTTTGCCCCGGAAGCAAGCTTCCAGATCGTCCCGGCAGGCCTGCCGGGGTTAGCAGAGGCAAGCCACGCCATCGCTCCACCTCACAACCAACCCAAGTCATCAATCAGTGCGGTGTCAAGCCGCAAAGAGACTAAGTGGCTGCTATTTGCCACATGGCAGCCACTTCCTACAACAAACACCTCCATATGACACCCGTCCTGGGACGTGTCAAGCAAGCAGGCGCAAAGCTGGCAAAACAGCCCGGCAGGGCCTGCCGGGCGAGCTGTGATGTGACGTTGAGCGGCGCATTTAATGCGCTTTGTCAGCCTGCAGAATAGGTATGATAGCACTGTTTGCTATCTAATCAGTGTGTAATGACTGATTTGCCACTATGGTGACCCCTTAATCTATAAAAGGAGGCCCTTGGGGACCGTAGAAGGGGGTTGGATGTTTGGTGGGCTAATCCACACCCTCACACACTCGCACGGGCGTAGCCGTTCTCACCCCAAGGCAACCCTACCGGGTAAACGTGTTGCGCTCACCACCATCTTTTCCACCATCAATCCACCAAAGCAGGAGTAGGGTTTTATGCCTCACGACGGCCCGAACCTGGTTAAAAACTGCCCGCATGATCTCTAACATGCTGTTCCATGCTTCTCCGCTCTTTGTGCAACGTGCCATCCCCCCGCCAAACCAGAAAGGGGCTCTTGGTCCCATAGGTGGCCGTGGTTTCCTGCGACATTTTTGGCGCGCCAGGTAGGGGGAACACTTGCGCGAACCCGAGAGCATGAGCAGCGCGTCATCTTCATCGCCATTCTCATCATCAACAGCTCCATCGACTATGGCGCCCAAGAAGAAGCCCGATGCCGCAGCTCACCCATCCACTTCGAAGGCCCCGCCGCCCGCGGCCGCTGACGCCGCGAGGAATGCGGGGGCGCACGAGGATGTGGGCGCTGCGGGGGACGCGGTCGGCGCAGGCGGCGTTGTCACCATCTCCCCCGCAGCCGAAACAGGAGCGGGAGGCACCGGAGAAGAGCAGCACCAACAACATCCCAGCGGTCATGCTCCATGAGGTACGAACGAAGGGGTTATTCCGTCTGTACCTCTTCCCCTCGCCGAAGGGCACAGCCGCAGTGGTGGCGCCTGGTCTGGGGCGAATCGCCACCCTCCGGCCGCCCCCGTCATGGGCGCGACCGCAGGACGCGTGCCTCCCCCGGAGCGGGTTGACCCAGCCACCGTGCCCAATGGAGCCGCTGGCCCTCAAGCACCTCCACTGCGTCACCATGCCATCCAAGCAGCTAGTCCGCAACAGCAAAGGCGTGACGCGGTCGCCGCCTACACCGTTAGAAGCCGGGCAACGATGCGGTCTACGTCATCATCACCGATGCCAAGCACCGCTACGAAGGCCATGGCACGGGCCCAGCTGCTGTTGAGGTTCCCGCCGGCAGCTGATCAGATGGATGAGTGGAGAGCCACCATTCAGAGCCTGATTGGCTTCGCCGAGGCTGGGGGCTCGCAGCGAGCTGGCCCGCCGCGGCCTCCCCAGACGATGGCGGCTTGTGCTGCTGGCCGTACGGAAGGGGCCACCCTCACAGTGCAGTCCCCACCACGGCAATCAGCGTGGGAGCCACGAAATCAAGAACCCGACGACGTCTCGATGGCCTCTTCTGACCCTCGAGCACGTCAAGGCCAACGGCGAGCCCTGGAGGACAAGCGGAGGGGAGGCGCATGCGTCGTTGTCGAGTGACGCCGCGACGACCACCGCCGGACCAATGGGTGCGATGACCCCGACATCGATGAGCCTGCGCTCGAGGGTGGCGGGTGCCTGCCTTTCGAGGTTGGGTGCCCTGCCTTCACTCGTGAGCTGCGGCAAGTCCGTTGGCCATCCGCTCGCACGTTCAAGCCAGAGATACCAGAGAAGTATGACGGGAGGCTGAACCCGGCAGAGTTCTTGAGAATCTACACCATCGCTGTTCAAGCTGCCGGGGGAAGAGATGAGAAGGTGTTCGCCAACTACTTCCCTTTGGCACTCAAGTCCAATGTGAGGTCTTGGCTGATGCACCTGCCAGAGAACTCCATTTCGACATAGGCTGACCTGTGCCATGAGTTTATTGGCGCCTTCACGGGCGGCCATCAAGAACCAGGGCGGCCCAGTGACTTGTAGCTTCTCCAACAGAAAGAAGGAGAGACCCTACGGAAGTATTTGCAGAGATTCAACAGAGTCCAGAGAAATATCCCAGATATCCACCCGGCGGCTGTGATAGCTGTCTTCCAATCCAATGTGCGCAACCGCAGGATTCGATCCAAGATGAATGTTTGGTTGCCCAAAACTATGAAGGAGCTTTACACCTTGGTGGACAAATGCGCTTGGGTGGAGGAGGGAAGGAAACTCCCTGGAGAGGAAGATTGCATCGACATCGACTCAGAGGATGATGATGAATCCACCAGTCAGAAGAAGAAGAACAAGAAGCACAACAAGAGGCGCAAGGATAAGGCAGTGATGAGCGTTGAAGGATTGGGCACGCCTAGTACCGGCAAGAAGGTTAAGGCCGAAGCCCCCGACAAGGAAGCTGCAGCGTGCGCTGACTGCCGGGAGGCTGCGGCTGCCGAGAAGGCTGGGAAAGGCGATGGGCCGTATTGCAAGATTCATCGGACCAAAGGCCACGATCTCCAAGAGTGTCATCAGGTTGAGCAGCTCGTCAAGAGGCAGAGGGCTGAATATGAGAAGCGTGATAAGGAAAAAGGTCAGGATGGTGCTGGCGGGAAGGGCCGGGGCGGTGAAGCAAATCGCCCCGGCAAGGCTCTTTGGAACCAAGGGAAACCCACCAGGGGCCGAGAGAAGGAAGGTTGCAATAACGAGAGTGATGAAGGGGATGAAGGGGAAACCAGCGAGCAGGAATTCCAGAAGGCCACTGACGCCCTGTGCATTGACGGGGGTGCATCTTTGCACTCCTCTCACCGCCAACTTAAACGGTGGGCGCGTGAGGTCAATGCCGTGGAGCCAGCAGCAGAGTCTCGGAAGCCGCTCAAATGGTCACGCATGCCCATCATCTTTGACGAAGAGGACCATCCGGACCACACCATCATGGTAGGGTGTTTGCCGTTGTTGGTCTCACCAACAATTCGCAACCTAAAGTCACAAAGATGTTAATTGACGGCGGGGCCGGGTTGAATCTGATCTCCCCAACGGTTATCAGCAAGCTTCAGATAGCAGAGGAAGAACTAAAGGTCACGGGCACGTTTCAAGGAGTCAATCCCGGTAGGAGTCATCCCAAGGGAAAGATCACGTTGCCAGTGACATTTGGGGGAGAATTGAACTACCGGACTAAGAAGGTTGTGTTTGATGTGGTCGACCTCCCCCTGCCGTACAATGGGGTCCTTGGACGCCCAGCTCTGGCAAAATTCATGGCGGCATCCCACTATGCCTACAACACCTTGAAGATGCCAGGGCCGGTAGGAGTCATTTCCATTCCATCAGACGAGAAAGACACAATCATTTGCGTGGATAAGATGTACCGGGACGCAGTCGCGGTAGAGGCCGCGGCAGCAGCAGTCCCTGCCAAGGAAATTAAAGGAAAGAAGAAGGATAGCAGGGACACCAGCAAGGAATCCGGGAAGCGTACCTCTTCGGAGTGCGCTGCGCCTGATGATGACTTGCCGGAGAGTTCCAACAGCAAGAGATCCAAGGTTGCTGCACCACATGTGAAAAAGGTCCCGGCAGGGCTGGCTGGCGTTGATGGTACCTTCACTATCAGCGCCACCCTTGACGACAAATAGGAAAGCGCGCTCGTTGCCTTCCTGCGGGCGAATATCGATGTGTTTGCCTGGCAACCATCTGATATCCCCGGTGTTCCCAGGGAGGTAATCGAGCACCACCTTGTTGTCTACCCACATGCCCGACCCATCAAGCAGAAGGTTCGAAAGCAGGCCTTGGAGAGGCAGCAGTTCATTGCCGAAGAGATTAAGAAGCTTGAGGCAGCTGGTCTGGTCAGAGGAGTACTGCATCCGACATGGGTAGCAAACCCAATGGTCGTGCGCAAGGCTAATGGAAAATGGAGGCTTTGCATAGATTTCACAGATCTTAACAAGGCTTGCCTGAAGGACCCATTTCCCTTGCCACGCATCGACCAGATTGCGGACTCCACTTTAGGTTGTGATTTGCTCTCCTTTCTGGATGCATACTCTGGATATCATCAGATCTTCATGTCCAAGGAAGACGAAGAGAAGACCTCATTCATCACCCCATGTGGTACGTACTGCTTTGTGCGCATGACTTTCAAGTTAAAGTGTCCCGGGTCCACTTTTGCAAGAGCGGCCCAGATTGGTTTTGAACCACAGTTGCACAGAAACATTGAAGCATATATGGATGATATTGTGGTCAAGACCAAGGACAGATCGTCCCTCATTCAGGATTTGGAGGAGACATTTGCTCATCTACGCAAGATCAACTTGAAGCTAAATCCGGAGAAGTGTGTGTTTGGCGTTCCCTCCGGCAAGCTACTTGGGTTCTTCGTATCCCATCAGGGGATCGAAGCCAACCCCGATAAGATCAAGGCCATCGAGCAGATTTAGGCACCCAAGACAGTTAAAGATGTGAGGCGTCTGACAGGGTGCATTGCCGCACTTAGCAGATTCATCTCCAAGTCTGCCGAGCGTGCCTTGCCGTTCTTCAAAATTTTGAAGAAGGTAGGGCCCGTGAAGTGGACCCCGGAAGCAGATGCAGCGTTACAAGACTTGAAGACCTACTTGTCCTCTGTGCCCACCTTGGTTGCTCCCAAACCACAAGAGCCGTTGCTACTATACGTAGCAGCAACTAATCAAGTGGTTAGTGCAGCCCTGGTAGCACAGCGGGAAGTGGAGGAAACAGAGAGTGAGCAAAACCTGGCAGGATCGGATGTGGATCAGGGCAAAGAGGACCACGACAGCAGGAGCGACCCCAAGGACGCGGCAAGGAAGAAAGTGGTGCAGCGCCCAGTATACCTCGCCAGTTCCCTGTTACAGGGGGCTAGATCGAGGTACTCTGGTGTGCAAAAGTTGATTTTTGGCCTCATTATGGCCTCAAGGAAACCGCGCCACTACTTCCAAGCCCACGAGATCACGGTTGTCACCCGCTTTCCGTTGCAAAGGATACTCCGAAACCCTGAGGCTACCGGCAGAATAGTGGAGTGGGCTTTGGAGTTATCTAGCTTTGGCCTGAGATTTGAGAGCACATCAACAATTCAGAGCAGGGCATTGGCAGAGTTTATTGTAGAATGGACGCCAACCCCTGATGAAGAAGTGCTGGAAATAGTTACCCCCGGCAAGGAGGCGCCCCAAGAATGGATAATGTATTTCGATGGTGCATTCCCCCTGCAAGGTGTCGGGGCTGGCGTGCTTCTCGTTGCTCCCATTGGGGAGCACTTGAAGTACGTCGTCCAGATGCATTTTCCCCAGGAGGAGGCAACCAACAATACAACAGAGTATGAAGGGCTCCTTGCCGAGCTGAGGATTGCCACAGAATTGGGAATCAAGAAACTGATCATTCGAGGAGATTCACAACTTGTGGTGAGACAAGTCAACAAGGATTACCAAAGTCCATTGATGGAGGCATACGTTGAGGAAGTGAGAAGATTGGAGAAACGCTTTGACGGATTGCAAACAAAGCACGTACCCCGTGCGAAAAACAGCATAGCTGATCATCTGTCAAAGTGTGCTGCGCAAAAACTTCCTGTGGAACCAGGAACTTTTGTTCTCCATCTTACTCAGCCCTCCGTATCCCCGGCAACAATGGCCCGAAAGAGGAGGAAATTGGACTCCGGTAAGCCTCTCCCGGTAGAGCCCCTCGGGGCTCCTGGCAGGGACCCTGCCGGAAACAACTCCCCATCACTTGCTGGGCTGCGCCCTCCTGCCGGGCCATTAGTCCCTGCGGTCGAGCAACGCGCTCCCACAGATGAGGAGGTGCCGTTAGTCCTTGTTGCCGAGCCCCAGGCTCCAACTTGGGCAAGGCACATAGTCCATTTCCTCCAAACTGGAGAACTTCCCGGTGAGCAAGAGGAAGCTGAAAGAGTAGCCCAGAGGGCCAGTATGTATCAGTTTGTCAATGACACTCTATACAGAAGGAGGCCCAATGGTGTGAAATTGAAGTGCATTTGCCGGGAAGAAGGAAAGGAACTGCTGGCAGAAATACACAAAGGCATGTGCGGCTCCCACATTGGATCAAGGGCATTAGTTGGGAAAGCATTCCGGCAAGGATTCTATTGGCCCACAGCCCTCCAAGATGCGGTCGAGCTAGTCACTAATTGTGAAGCCTGCCAGTTCCATTCCAAGAACATCCATCTGCCTGCACAAGCTCTTCAGACAATCCCTTTGTCATGGCCGTTTTCGGTCTGGGGGCTCGATATCCTCGGCCCTTTCCCCTGAGCTGCTGGGGGCTTTGAATTCTTGTTTGTTGCCATCGACAAGTTTACAAAGTGGCCAGAAGTAGATGCCGTGAAAAAGGTGACCGCTCAGTCAGCTATCAAGTTCTTGAAAGGATTGGTGTGCCGCTTTGGGGTCCCTGCCCGGATCATCACCGACAATGGCACCCAGTTCACGAGCCACGCCTTCATGCAATACGTTCATGCCCTCGGAAGCAAGATCTCATTTGCTTCTGTTGCACATCCCAGAAGCAATGGACAAGCTGAGAGGGCGAACACTGAAGTGTTGCGAGGACTCAAGACGAGAACATTTGATACACTGCAGAAGTGCGGCAGGCGATGGATCGATGAGCTGCCGGTAGTTCTCTGGTCCCTCAGAACGACACCAAATCGAGCTACCGGGCAGACTCCCTTCTCCCTAGTCTATGGGGAAGAAGCAGTTATCTCCACGGAACTCATTTACGGGTCGCCTCGAGTGCTTGCCTACGATGAAGTAGCATAGGATCAGCACCGTCATGACGACGCTGTGCTTCTCAAGGAGAACCATCTCTAGGCTGCTACGCGTGCTGCACGCTACCAGCAAGCCCTGCGTCGCTATCACAGCCGCAGGGTTCATGCCCGGTGTTTTGAGGAAGGCGACCTTGTCCTTAGGCGCATTCAGTCTGCCAAGGGTGCAAACAAGTTAACGCCGAAGTGGGAAGGCCCTTACTGGGTAGTACGAGTCACCAGACCTGGCGCAGTCCGTCTGGAGACCAGAGATGGCATTCAATTGCAAAACTCATGGAATATTGAGCATCTCCGCAAGTTCTACCCGTAAGGCGCGGCTGTCGGGCCCTGCCCGGTAGCAACCCTTTTGTACAGGCCTTGCCTCACTTGCATATGACCCCTTGTACAAAGCCAGGCGCAGACCCTGAGCAACAAAAAAACAAATGAAGCGCTGGGGGCCCCCGACAAGTTGCATGCATGCATAAGCATTTCATGAGCATCGCATGTTCATATAGATAAGATCGCATCTAGCATCATTTCCATCTGCATAAAACAGCAGGTTCCTGCCGAAAACTTGGCCTTCAAGGAAAGCTGGAAAGATGAGCCAACACTGTGATCTCCGGCAAGCCAAACAGATAAGTTCTATCTCTTGTCCATACGTGTTCTGTAAGCAAAGACTTGTGCATAAGAAAACCCCGCCGCTTTTTGAAACTTAGGTGCTCCTATCCTTTGACTCGAACGCTGCTTCGATCAGGATGGTCGCAGTGGCCTCTGATAAAAAAAGATTGGCGGGGGGCTGGTCCCTCTTCACGGTTTGTGCCCGGTAGGCTTAACTCCCCGGCAACAAAATAGAGGGTACCGGCAGGATAGCCTGTCGGGGGAAACTTGTTTATTTGAAAATATAGAGGCACTCCACCTCTGCATGGACATATACATGCACGAGTCCCCGACAAGGTTCATCTTTTTCATTAATATGCTGATCAAGCAAGTACAGACCTTACAGGACACAGACATGGATTCAAGAGATTACATTATTTGAACTAAAATTTGGCAAGTGCCTACATATTTAAGGTTGAAAAAAGATAAGTGCCCTGTGATGCCCTTTCTTGTCCCTCTCCTCCTAGGCACTGCGGCAGGAGCTGAAGAGGGCAAAAGGGGTGCCTGGGCGGAAGCCTAGCCTGACCCTGTCGGGCTCCAGGAGAGGTAGCCTGGCAGGGGCAGGAGGGCACCGGCGAAGGCGTCGATGGAGATCATGGCGGAGGCGACCCGTCAACCACCACCACTAGGACCAGCAGGATGCGGCAGGGCTAACGGAGCTGCAGCCCACGAGGAAGCCTGCCGGGGTCCAGCTGGAAGGCTGCTGGAGGAGCCGGAGGCACCACCCCCACCTCTGCTCCCAACTCCCCGGCAAATCACCTTGCCGGAGAGGAGGTGCAGATGCAGATGGTGCTGCTGCCGCCTGACGGTGACGGTCAGGCTAATGCTCAGCCGAAGTCAAAGGCGTTGCCCTCCCAGTCGGTGCCGTCGTCATCACCGTCACTGTCCTCCTCGTCGCTATCGCTCGAGGAGGAGCTTTTGTCGTCGGTCGAGCTCTCCGCGCAGCACCCTAAGCAAGCACCCGAGCTCCCAAAAACTTTGACGGAAAGGAAACCGTCCTCCATTAACTTAAAATGGAGGACGTGCCCTTCCGACAAGCTATGGGCACGAGCAAAGGTCTTCCAGCCTCGGTGGAAATACATGATGTGGGGGGCGGGAAAATCTACATCCACTCATATGCTACCATTCCCGCAGCCCCTCATGTGCAATCTCAATGCGCGCGACTGTTCGAGCTCCATCGCCATGGCGAATGGGGTGGGGAGACGAAGACGACCGTGAATAGGCTTGTACAGCCTGACGACGAACTCCAGTGGCTGATCTCCGACATGGCCTTCCAACGGAGGAGGAGCGTTTGGCGGGGGCGCAATCAGAGCACCGCCCCGTCCTCCTCCTCCTCGGGCGCCACGACGATCACGACCTCGCCCCCTTCCTCCTCCTCTCACGGCGGGTTCCACCGCCATGTTGTCTGGAGGAGGAGGAATACGCTATCGAGCAGAAGCTTTCGTCGCCGCCGCTGGAGCGCCACCGCGTCCACGCCCTCTCGCCATGGTAAGCAGGGTAAGTTGGAAAGGGAAGAAGGAAAGTGTGTGAGCAAATGCACCGTTCATGCCCCCTTTTATAGATGGGCGATGCAGGGGGCTGGCCCCTCACCCAGGAGGCAACCACCCTACTCCTCCAATAAAGCCTCCATGCGCCTTCAACGGCTCAGGGAATCAGAGCCGACCCTTTGCGCCAATCAGCGACGCCTGGTTTTCTGCCATGGCGCCCATTTCCGCGCCCTCCGCATCCACCACCTACCCCACGCAATGCATGCGGTACATGTGGCAGATGCCCCAAGGACGGGAGGCAAGTGGGATGGAAGTTTCTACCCAGTGATCATGGGGCAATCCACGGGCCACGACCTGGTTTTTTTCCGTAACGCTCAGAACGATGCACGGGAAAACCGGAAACTGGCCCGGACTCAAGTTAATGAAGAAGCTAAGAAGATCTCAAGGGGCCAGCCACTTCCATGCCCTTGCCTATGCATTGGTTAGGGCCTACCCCGACGACGCCCAACAGCGCGTTCGGGCCAGGCCCAGGGGCTTCTGTCGGTGCAACAAACCCTGAGTCCATTGCCCAGACTGTGCACACACACGAGAACAAGATCACAACACCAAGATCAGATTGAAGCACAAGATATCAGTTCTTTGAGGGATCCAAGTGCAAATCCAGAAGACCAAGATGAGCCAGAGGAGCAAGTTATCGCTAAGGAAAGAACCTCCCTTGCCGGGCAGGCGAGCCCGGGAAGGTTGGGTTTGCCCCGGAAGCAAGCTTCCAGATCGTCCCAGCAGGCCTGCCGAGGCTAGCGGAGGCAAGCCACGCCATCGCTCCACCTCACAACCAACCCAAGTCGTCAATCAGTGCGGTGTCAAGCCGCAAAGAGACTAAGTGGCTGCTATTTACCACATGGCAGCCACTTCCTGCAACAAACACCTCCATATGACACCCGTCCTGGGACGTGTCAAGCAAGCAGGCGCAAAGCTGGCAAAATAGCCCGGCAGGGCCTGCCGGGCGAGCTGTGATGTGACGTTGAGCGGCACATTTAATGCGCTCTATCAGCCTGCAGAATAGGTATGATAGCACTGTTTGCTATCTAATCAGTGCGTAATGACTGATTTGCCACTGTGGTGACCCCTTAATCTATAAAAGGAGGCCCTTGGCGACCGGGGTTGGATGTTTGGTTGGCTAATCCACACCCTCACACACTCGCACGGGCGTAGCCGTTCTCACCCCAAGGCAACCCTACCGGGTAAACGTGCTGTGCTCACCACCATCTTTTCCACCATCAATCCACCAAAGCAGGAGTAGGGTTTTACGCCTCACGGCGGTCCGAACCTGGGTAAAAACTGCCCGCGTGATCTCTGTCGTGCTGTTTCACGCTTCTCCGCTCTTTGTGCAACGTGCCATCCCCCCGCCGAACCAGAAAGGGGCTCTTGGTCCCATAGGTGGCCGTGGTTTCCCGCGACAGCCTCGTTATTACAAGCCCAAAAAAATGGTTCCTCCTAATGGTTGGACATCTCGGGCTCACACCATTGTCAACATAGTCAATAAACGAGAGAATTACACAACGAGCGGCTGACACCAGGGACCCAGCAGGTCGCGCAGTTGTTATTTACTTTTTTTTAGGAACAAGCAGTTGTTATTTACTAGTTTTAGAGACGGATCAGGGTAACAACGGGGCTATGCGGGGTTGTGGCCCGTCTAGCCAGAGTTTTATTTTATGTTTACCACATGATGAGCCCAGTTGTGTTTGTTTCTTTCTGAAAATGGCTAGCCCACTTCTACCTTTTTTAAAGAAATACCCAACGGAGGCCTACTTGCTTTCTCAGCCCTGCTGGGCTGTAAATCTTTCAAGGCGAGAGCGATGTATTCGCTTGCCCAGAAAATGAAGTAGTAAGAAATGGGATGTATATTTTAAAAACACAGCAAACCGGCAATTAGTTTCAAATATCTTTTTTTAAGATTTCAAGATTTCAAATTTAATTGTTTTTTGCGGGGAAAATTATGTTGGATTTTAAATTGGTATAAATTTATTATTTTTAAATTAGTTTGAACGTGATTCGAAATTTCAGGATTAAAAATAGTTTGGAACGCACCGAAATATGAAAATTTTGTTGAATTTTTAACCGTGGCCAGAATATGGGCTGTGATGGTAACAAAAAGAATATGGGCTTCAAAAAAAAATCCTTAATAATTAGCCAATGGGCTGTACATTTATTAACAATAATGGCAGATGGGTTGTATGCTGTTTTCCACATATTTGAGGCTGACTTGTGGGCCTACTAGGTTGACGCGTACGTTTTCCTAAAAAAAGGTTGACGTGCACGCAAGGCCGTGTCAACTTAGTTAACACACGAGAGTAGTGACTGTTGGATGTCCATCCAATGGCCGTGGTGCTTCTTCAATCTCTGCTCTTCCTGCTCCAATCGCTCAAACCAGCGTTGGCGGGACTGCCTGCTCCCTCCTCCCGTGGCCGGCTGTGCTGCCGCACAGGCCTCACCGCCCCACCCTACTCCCATCGCTGGCCTGGCCATCCCTCTACTCACCCACACCTGCTGTTATTCTCCGGTGACGGCAGACAGACCAGTAAACCCTCGTACTCCCCTCCGCGTGGGAAACAACTGCCGAGTCTTCCCTGGCTCCGTGTCGTTCCCTTCCTAGGCCTTGCCGTCGTCCACCGCCCTGGTGCTCTCGGCGCGGCGTGGTCAACGAATGACATCCATCGGAAGAGGACTGTACGTGGAGAGGCTGACAGTTGGGTCCACAGCCGCACGCAAGGAAGTGCCTCCTTATTACGTGCAAAATAATGATTCCTCCACATGACAGTGGGGACCCACTGGAAGGCCCTCTGTATTTCGCGAAAAAAAATGTTCCTCCCGCTGACAGCTCGGACCCACCAGCTATATCTTCGCACGCAAGGAAGTGTCTCCTTATTACGCACAAAAAAATGAATACCCCCCTGCTAGCTGGGACCCACCATATGTGGAGGCTGACTTGTGGGCCTAATAAGTTGACGCGGACGAAGGGCTTTGTCAACATAGTCAATATAAACGATTCTAGCTGCAGTGACCATACGATGTCCATCCAACAGCCATCATGCTTCTTCAACCTCTGGTCTTCTTGCTCCAACCGCCCAAACCAGCGCCGGCCGTGCCGCCAGCTCCAGCCTCCCGTGGCCGGGTGCTGCTGCGCAGGCCTCGCCGCCCCACCCTACTCCCATTGCTGGCCTGGCCATCCCTCTACTCACCCAGACCTCCTGTTATTCTCCGACGACGGCAGCCTCACATTGTAGCCGAACCAGTAAACCCTCATACTCCCCTCCGCGTGGGAAATAACTGCCGAATCTTCCCCGGCTCCGGGTCATTCCCTTCTTAGGCCTCGCCGTTGTCCACTGCCTTGGTGCTCTCGGCGCGGCGTGGTTAACGTGGTCAAGGAACGACTTCCATCGGAAGAGGACTGTACGTGGAGAGGCTGATAGCTGGGTCCACGGCCGCAGCAAGGAAGAGCCTCCTTATTACGCGCAAAATAATGATTCCTCCACATGACAGCGTGGACCCACCGGAAGGGTCTCTGTATTTTGCGAAAAAAATGTTTCCCCCTGAGAGCTGGGACCCACCAGCTATATCTTCGGACGCAAGGAAGTGCCTCCATTTTAGGCGCAAAAAAATGATTCTCCCCCTGACAGCTGGGACCCCTCCCTAACAGATGGGACCCACCCGATCGAAGCCTACGTAGCCTTGTATGTCTGGTCGCGAACGTGTACGTACATACTCGTCGATCGGTCTCTCTGCAACGATGAACCGTGGCCGAGCAAGCAGCGGGATGTGTAGTAGTAGAGCCCCCGACGTAGCAGTTCAGGCAATCCAGTCTAAACCGTGTACACGTACGTACAACCAGATGCCAAAAAATACGGCCACGTACGTACATACGGGCGCGGTCTCGAATGCCTACTCGTGCATACGTACGGCCAGGGCTCGTGTACATGGAGAGGCAACGGACGGCAGCAATGGCGTCCTGTTCATCGGAAGCCAGCCGGCTGGGTCAGAATGGAGAATCTGCGTCGTGTTCATCGGGAGGCAACGGAATGTGTCGTGTTCATCGGGAGCCAACCGGCTTGGACGGAACAGTCGAAACTGGGTCTGGCATACCGCAGTACGGAGGAAATGGCCTTTTGTTCGACCGGCTATGGTCGAAACGGGGTCTTGTTGATCGGGAGGGGTGTGGCGTACCGCAAAACAGAGGAAACAAACTTGTGTTGGAGCGCCTACGGTCGAAACGGGGTCATGTTCATCGGGAGGGATGTGGCGAACCGCAAAACGGGACTCCACAGGCTACTGTTCATCCACCGTCTACTACCTCACTCCAGCCTCCACGGGCTACTGTTCATCCACCGTTGACTTCCTCCAGCCTCCACCTGCTAGTGTTCATCCACCGTCGACTTCCTCCAGCCTCCACCAGCTACTGTTCAACCACGGGGTCCTGTTCATCCAGCCTCCACCGGCTACTGCTCAACCAGCCTTCCACAGGGTCCTGTTCATCCAGCCTCCCCCGGCTACTGTTCAACCAACCCAACACGGGTCCTGTTCATCCAGCCTCCACTGGCTACTGTTCAACCAGCCCTCCACGGGGTCCTGTTCATCCAGCCCCAACCGGCTCGGGTGTGTGGCGGCCTCCTCTCGATCAGGTTCCTGTTCATCCACCGGCAACGGTCTCTACTACCACGGGGTCCTATTCCTCCAACCCACACCGGGAACTGTTCATCCAACCCCCAACAATGGTCACTGTTCATCAAGAGGCAGCAGATTCGATCGGATTCAGTTAGCAGCAGTAGCGAAGGAATCGCTCGGGTTCAGTTAACGGCTAAGGGATCGATCGCTCGGGTTCAGTAACGTAGCTAGTGCAATCGCTCGGGTTCAGTAAGCGAACGCCTCGCTTGGGTTTAGTTAGAGCCCAACGCCTCACACACATGCGCGTACGTGTACGAGAGAAACACGCAAACCTCCGTGCATCGCTCGGCCCCGACCACCCACCGTAATCGGGAACTCCCCGAAATTTTCCTCGCCCTCGCTTCTACCATGATTTTTTCCGTCACGGACGGCCCAAAGAATGTCATGCAGGTGCGTCCCCGGCCCGCCCAAGATGAAAAGCCCATTTTCTGTCATGATTTTTTGTCATAGAAGTAGGAGCCCACCACATCTATGATGATACGTGGTTTTGTCACAATTATCATCATAGATGTGTCATAAGCATGACAGGAAAAAATTTTGTTCAGCCCATAATATCACGGATGTGTCTTTTTTTGTAGTGCACTACATATTTGCTACGGTGGACATCACCAAGGATGTAAAGGTGCTCAAGAATTCGGGCATCGCCTGCCAGAATCTTGTCGACATCTAGGGCCAATACAAGATCTGGGGCAGCAAGAAGCATGAGAAGGACTCAGTGGTTCACCTCGCCGAGGCCATCATCGACCCCTACTATAGAGACATGAAGGATTCCTGCAACAAGGACAAGCATGCCTGGCACTCGGCCTGGACAGAGAAACTCAACAAAGCTCAAGTCATGTACGCGGCCAAGGAGGCGTACATGTGCTACGAGATGTACAGGTGGATCGTTTACATGAGGAAGTGCCTCCTTCCCCAAAATGGCCAGGGATCCAGCCGGAAGCAGAGCAATGGCAAGCGTCATCACAACAAGAAGTAGATGATTAGATGCTCGTTTCTCCTAGTTTAGTATGCATGTAATATCTTACTTTAGTGTGTGGAAATGTTATGTGTGTAGTAACTTATGTAATTGTATGCTTAATTTGGTTATGCAATGGTGTTCTTATAAGTATATATGTTGATGTTTTGTAGACAGAGCGTAGATGTTGTGTGGACAGAGCAAATCACATTGCACACAGACTAAACAATGGAACCCGTCGGTGATGACTTCATCAATCACTCACAATTGCATACCAGCAATCGTTTGCTGACAACACACACGGCTTCTTAACAGGAATCGTCTGTGTTGTTATCTGTCTTCCCACACATTTCTGATTACTGACTTGTTTGCCGCGTATCACACACATCTTGTTAAGTTGAACTGTTTCTGTTGTGTTGGCTCATCGGATACAGTTCATCCGAGTGAACTGTATGCCGTATATCGCACACACCTTGATCTGGCTGACCATTTCTGTTGTGTTGCCTAATCACAAACAGTTCATGCGAGTGAACTATATGCCGTATATCGCACACACCTTCATCTGGTTGACCATTTCTACTGTGTTGCCTAATCACAAACAGTTCATCCGAGTGAACTGTATGCCGTATATCGCACACACCTTCATCTGGTTGACCGTTTCTGTTGTTTTGCTCATTGCAAACAGTTCACGCAAGTGAACTGTGTGCCACGTATCGCACACGCAACTATAATCTGAAACATGTTTGATGTCTCTGCCATCGCAAACATTTTGTATCATTTTTTATGGTGTTCTTACACCACCGTTTGCGATTAATGCATCGCACACAGTTTGTTCGAAGGGTCTCTAATTGTACTGTCGCGTTTGGACCATCCTGCAGTAGTGAGTAAACTGCTTCAGGAACCACTGCAAAGGAAAAAGATTCAGACATTGTCATCTAACACAATTCATTATGGGCAGTAAAAAGAAGGCTGTAGAGGTCTTACTTACCATGCTGCAATTCACTTTTGTCTTGTATAAAGTGTAAACAAATAGTTTAATTGCCATCTTTTGACCCATTTTACTAACAATCTTTATCAGTTTCCTCAATTGATGCTGGTTCATCAATATCTCATTGCCCCATACGCAGAAAGGGTCGAAGCACGGATCTTTACCAATGACATATGTACCTAAAAGCACCAAGTTAATATTAGAGCCTAAACAACAATTGCACAATGATGCAGTACAACACTCCCTCCGTCCCATTATATAAGATCTTATAACATCCAATATACTCACATATTGGATGAATTAACATCTTATATTATGGGGCAGAGGGAATTCATTACATTTTTACAAATATCAACCGATTAACTGCAGTTAACTCATGTTGTGTTGTTGTTGTTGTTCTTCTTCTTCTTGCTGCTCTTCTATGTATATCGAGACATCATCAGAACATTAAAGTAACACTCTTGGTTTGAGACTAAAGTTAGCCAAAGGTTGCCACACCTAAGGTTAGGCAAGTTTGACCAACTTAGGTATGTGTTTGGTTCAAGCCACATCTTAGGCAATCCACACTATGGTCCCACATGACATACACTCAAAAAGTGTGGCAAGATTCTCTTAGGCATGCCAACTTGTAGCTCTCATTTTGAAGAACTAATAACCTTTGGCAAGTTTGGCAACATTGTATGGCAAAGTGTGGCACTCCTAGGCCTAGAACCAAACTGCCCTTCCTTGTTGCTATGTGGCCTAGGATTGCATATTCATTCAGTACAATGCATGTTGCTATGTAGCCTCAGCTATGTTAGATATGGCCCTAGTTAACCTATTGATAAATGGGTCACAGATATATTCAGTTAAATTTCTGATTCGACGATTAATCCCTTATCAGCCCCCAGCCTATATGGTACCACCTATCGATATCCTGACCAGTGAGTATATATAAGCCATGGGATGAAACTAACCTCGATGGTAAATAGCAGTTGTTCCCAATATTGTCTTGTGTAAGTACATCTAAAGGCATGTTAAGCACAACAGGCTAAACATCAACCAAATATATCCATGGTAGACAACAAAATCTCCAAATGATGGCTTCAGGGCGAAGGTTTAAGCATGCTAGTTAAGCAAAACAAGAAGTGGAAAGGTGTGTTAACTGCAACATGCCTAACATTTAAAAAGAAGCAAACTAATGTCATTCAAACTGGTATTGTGCAGTTCTAAGTACACTAGTTATTGTTAAATCAAATGGAAAGGCGTGTTAAATACAACATGCTTAACAACAACCAAATATAGTTATTCATAGAGGTATTGTTGAAACTGGAATTGATGAAATTGAACTGCACAGTTCATACTTGCACATATAGAACATCACATTGTGAATAACTGAAATAAACAAGGCATACTACGAACAACCAAAGATAGCAATTGAAATTGGACATATGCTAACTACGAACAACCGAACAACCAAAAACCATTGAAATAAACAAGGCATAATGCAAACAACCAAATATAGTAATAAATACTGGACATATTCTCACTACAAAAGGGGTTCGAGAAAACAAATCATGGGATTCCCCCGGTGAAGAGGCACATCAAAACTAATCATGGGTTTCCTCACTTGTCACAGATGGGCTCCTCGTCGTGGTCACCATAGATGAGGTCTGACTTGGCAGCTGAGGATCCCAAGCCAGCGTCACAGAACGTGTCCTTCAGAAATGACAAAAGGGGCTCCATGGCGATGAAGGATGGCAAATTGTTCATGATGAGCCACAGGAGATCAGCGACAGGACCCTCGATGAGATCGACGACTGTCGAGCCCGAGGGGTTGGGGGTGGGCAACTTAGCCTGTGACATAGCCTGTGTCAAGCTGCCGTAGTCGACGGCCTCGATGTCGTAGCCAACGTCCGCGACATACCAGAATACTCTAGCTCGCTGATTGAAAGGCTATGACCAGTCATCATCGTCAGCTTCCTCGGAGGCCACCTCACCGACGTCGGGCGAAGAGGCTGCGGTAAACCTCTTTTGGGCCATTCGGTCCTCGAGCTCCCCGGGAAGCGTAGTCGGCCTTAGGCTGCGACGGTCTGGAGTGGGGGAGGGGGATGGGGATCTATGGGAAAGGGGGCATTTTGTAGGTGTCATCTAAGAAACTCAGGGCAGCGACTGTATGTAGATCGGTGGGTAACCTGCACGGGCATGCCGACAGAGGTTGATGATGGAGGCGGCGTGGCGGCAGCGGCGGTGGTGGCGGTGACGTAGCTAGGGTTTCGAGCGAGGGAGGGGTGGTGTGTGTGTGTGTGTGAGCGGAGGATTTGGGGTGTGTGTGTGGAGGGGGGCCAAGGTGCTGTTTGATGAAATGCCGCGACTAGTGAAAATTTTACTAGGCAGGAGTAAAATGGCGGGGCTACTGAAAATTTGGATCAAGGGATTGAAGCAGATCGGGGCGGGAGTAACAAACATCACACACGGTTAAAACATAATAATCATGTGCTATCAAATAGAAAAACCCTCAAGTCGAGCAGATATTTTTGAGATTGCGAGGGATCCAGGCGGGAGTAAAATGCCGAGGCTACTAAAAATTTGGATCAAGGGATTGAAGCAGAGCGAGAGTAACATACATCACACACGGTCCACACATACTAATCGTGTGCTATCAAACAGAAAAACCCTCCAGGCGGGTTGATATTTTTGAGATTGCGAGGGAGTAGATATTTTCGAGAGCGGGAGGGAAGCCTCGTGGACTCGTGGATCCCAATCTACTGTGCTGATGTGGGTGACAGGGGCACGGGCGTGGCACACGGGTAGTCCGAGGGAAACGTGTTTGTTGTGTACCCAATTGCATACGATTGCTGCATCCGACTCGTCTGTTGTTTATAAATTTCGCAAAAAAATGCTGGAAAGGGTCAGAACATGAACACACTTGCATGTGGACCAAATATATGTATGAAACGGGTGGTTTGATGTTCAAATACCCAACGCACAACTTTGATGTGGCACCTGTCTCACAAAGCGCATGTTATTATTGCTAGCCCGCCGCCACCCCCACCCCCCCACACACACTTCTTGTTGGCGGTAGGGGAATCCTAGCTATGAACGCATGCCCCCAAATAGGTAGGTCTGATATCTCACCCTACCGTAACAGAAAATCGAAAGGAGTCCATCATGGTCAAACCCCCCCTTTTGCTTTTGGTCAAATGTGACTGTGTGCGGGCCCACAAATGTGTGCTTGTGGCACGAGATGGGTGAGACCACATACGAACCACACCTGTAGGTGGCCCAATATATATATATATAAACGGTGCGTTGTGATATTTAAATACCCAATTCACAAATTTGATGTGGCACATGTGCCTCGCGAATTAACCGGACATCCCGGACCGTACGGAGGTTCAGGAAGTGCGAAGTAGTGCCCCCCAAACATGCACACACACACACACACACACTTTGAGTAGGTGGGAGGGGGCATCTCACCAAGACATATTGTAACATTAACCAAGAAGAATCGCCACCTTGGTCATATAACCTCTCTCGTTGTTGGGTCAAAGTGATGGACGTCCACGCGGCCCCACAAATGGGCTAGCTTGTCGCTGATAACCACGCGAGGGAGTGTTCGAAGACAACCACTGCGTGCATGTGGCCCAAACATATGTATGGAAATGTTATGTGGTGTTTGAATACACAATGTACAACTTTGATGTGGCACCATGCATTTGGAACCGGAAAGTCCCCACATGGTGTGAGGGTACACGACGCGTAGTATATATATGTACTCATGTCACCCCACTTCAAGCCGGTGAGAGGGATACATGTGTATGCATGCGCTCAAACTTAGGTCTGGAATCTCACCATATCGACATACGACTATACAGGAACACGAACCAAAAGAAGAAGAATCCACCCTGGTAACCTCTCTCGTTGTCGATCGAAGTGATGGACGTCCATGTGGGCCCATGATTATATAGGTTGTCGATAATAACACGAGGGAGAGTGTCCAAAGACAACCACTGCATGCATGTGCCCCAAACATATGTACGCACGTGCGTGATGCATGCATATGTTTGAATACCCAAAGTACAACACTGATGTGGTGCATGCATCGAAGATCGCACAGTCCCCACACAGAGTGAGGTTCATGATGCGTCACGTTGGTTGCCCACCCCCCCCCCCCCCACATCAATCCGATGGGAGGGATTCATGCGTACACATGCGCTCAAAGTATATTATGTGATCTCACAACATGACCTGTACCATATAAGACGAACCAAAATTTAATCCCCTCCTAATTACAGGTCAATTTAACCTCTATCGCTATCGGTCAAAGTGATGGACCAAGCGGGCACACAGAGACGACGCATCTCGCCGATAACCGCGCGACTAAGTGCTAGAGGACAACTGCCATCACTTGCATGTGGGCCAAACATATGCATGGAGATGTGTGCTTGTGATGTTTGAATACCTAATATGCACAACTTTGATGTGGCACCTGCCTCGGAAACCTTAAAGTCCCCACACGGAGCGAGGTTCATGACGCGCAGTATATGCTGGTCCCCCTCCCCTCTTCGACGCGTAATATATACTCCTACCGTAACACAACCCGAAAATAATCCTCCTTGTTTGTCAAATTTACCTCTCTTATTCCGTCAAATTAGATGGACGACGACCTCGCGGTCCCATGGAGGGAAGTGTCGCAGGCGAGTGAGTGACAACCACCATCTACATGTGGCCCAAAGAGGTATTGGTGATGTTTGAATACCTAATATGCACAACTTCGATGTGGCACCTGCCTCAGAAATCAAAAAGTCCCCTCATGGAGCGAGGTTCATGACGCGTGTGTAGTATGTGCTGGCCCCCTTCCCCCCTCTTCGACGCGTACTATATACTCCTACCATAACACAAACCAAAAAGAAACCTCCTTGCTGGTCAAATTAACCTCTCTCGTTGGGTCAAAGTGATGGAGGATGACCTCACGGGCCCACGGATGGAAGCGTCGCACACGAGTGACTGTCCTATATGACGCATAGTATATGTAGCCCCCACCCTCTTCGACGCATACTATATATATACTCCTACCGTACGTTAGACAAACCAAAAATTGACCATCGTTGTTGGTCAAATAAACCTCTCTCGCTATAGGTCATAGTGATGGATGACGACCTTGCGGGCCCACAAAGAGCGTCACATGCGAGTGAGTGTCCTAGGACCATCGCGTGCATGTGGCCCAAAGATGCATGTCAAACTTTTTGTGCAACGAACATGTGACCAAAGGAGTGTAGTGTTAAAAATTGAAAAAAAAAACAGAGATCATTCGGCCATTTTTATACATTGATTGATTTCCCAGGGATTTAATGTGCAAAAATCAAATTTGAGCTACATGAGACCCGTGATAGTGCACCAAAATTGATTGGAAAATCATACGTGTATGTGTCCCTGGGTGCATGTTTAGTCCCTATGCAAGAAATTTCAAACATCAGGAATCTTGATTTTAAAATCCAGTAAATCCAAAACTAAGTTGAAAGTCATGAAACTTATCATCGTGTCATATGGACACCAGTAGACTGTGATATTATATTTTTTTGTAAAATTTGAGACAAGTTTTGTTATAATCTTCTTACAGATAGGAAATTATCAATAATTAGCAACCAATATAGCAAACGGATTATTCATTCGAACCGTGTGCGTTAGACCAACAATGTACGTGTTGTGCTTCGTTCAAGAAATAAAGCGGCGGAATTAATCATAAAAAAGGAAAATCAATATAATACGTGTCGCCACGCATCCCGTGTGCCGTACGAGCATGCGTGAGATGACGAGACGCATGCAAGCAGTCCGCCGCCCAGGCAGACCGGGAGGCATGCACGTGTTCGCTGCACAGTGTCATCGGGGGGCGTGCTAGTAGCTGTGTGAAATGATGGTAGGCATGCCAGCAGTCCGCTGCGCAGGCTCACCGGGAGGCGAGTGATAACCCACAAGTATAGGGGATCGCAATAGTTTTTGAGGGTAGAGTATTCAACCCAAATATATAGATTCGACACAAGGGGAGCCAAATAATATTTGTAAGTATTAACAGTTGAGTTGTCAATTCAACCACATCTGGAGATTAAGTATCTGTAGCAAAGTGATCAGTAGCATAGTAATATGATAGCTTGATAGCAGTGGTAACAGTAACAGTAACGGTAACAACGATAGCAATAATTTTGTAGCAGTTGTGGCAGTAGCAATAGAAATAGTAACTTAGTAAGAACAATATGTGGAAAACTCGTAGGCATTGGATCGGTGATTACGTTGGATAATATTCATCATATATCAGTCATAACCTAGGGCGACACAGAACTAGCTACAGTTCATAAATATAATGTAGGCATGTATTCCACAAATAGTCATATGTGCTTATGGAAAAGAACTTGCATGACATCTTTTGTCCTATCATGCCGTGGTAGCGGGGTCCATAAGGAAATTAAGGGTTATTAAGGCCTCCTTTTAATAGAGAACCGGAACAAAGTATTAACACACAGTGAATACATGAACTCCTCAAACTACGGTCATCATCAGAAAGTATCCCAATTACTGTCACCCTGGGGTTTACGAATCATAACACGTACTAGGTGCATATGAGTTGCAAGACCAGATCTAGAACATAGATATAATGGTGAAAACATAAACGGTTCATATCTGAAATCATGGCACTCGGGCCCTAGTGACAAGCATTAAGTATAGCAAAGTCATAGCAACATCAATCTCAGAACATAGTGGATACTAGGGATCAAGCCCTAACAAAACTAACTCGATTACATGATGAATCTCATCCAACTCCTCACCGATCAGCGAGCCTATGAAGGAATTACTCACTCCCGATGGGGAGCATCAAGGAATTGGTGAGGAGGATGGTTGGTGATGACAAAGACTGAATATTCCCCTCTCCGGAGCCCCGAACGGGCTCCACATCTGGCCTCCCAATGAAGAACGGGAGGTGGCGGCGGCTCAGTACCATAAAACGTGATGAAACTTCCTCTGCTATTTTTTTTTTGGAAAAATAGGATTTTATAGCGTCGGAATTAGGGTCAGGGGGGCCTTGAGGGCCCCACCACCCACCAGGGCGCACAAGAGGGGGTGGCGCGCCCTGGTATCTTGTGGGCAGCTAGGGCGCCCCCCTCCAATGGGTCTTGGTTCCAATATTCCTCATTTATTTCAAAATAATTCTCCAAAAAGTTTCGTTGAAATCTGAGAACTTTTATTTGTGCACAAAAACAACACCATGGTATTTCTGCTGAAAACAGCGTCAGTCCAGGTTAGTTTCATTCAAATCATGCAAATTAGAGTCCAAAACAAGAGCAAAAGCGTTAGGAAAAGTAGATACGATGGAGACGTATTAACTCCCCCAAGCTTAACCCATTGCTTGTCCTCAAGCAATTCAGTTGACAAACTGAAAGTGATAAAGAAAAACTTTTACAAACTCTTTTGTTCTTGTTTACATATATATGCTTAAATAGCACCCAGGTTTTCAGCAAAGATCATAACTAACCATGCCAAAAATAACTCTTAGAAATTATACTAACTCATATCATTGGCATAATCAACTAGCGAGCAATAATAAGATATCTCAAATGCCAACACTTTGTCAAAACAATCATGATATAATATGACAACAGTGGTATCTCGCTAGCCCTTTCTGAGACCACAAAACATAAATGCAGAGCACCTCCAAAGTTCAAGCAGCGACAAAACATTGTAATTCATGGTAGAAGAGATCTAGTCATGATGCATTCAACATTAACTAAACACAATGCATGAGGATGACAATAGTGCTCTTAGGTCTGGCGCTTGTTTGAGAAGGTGATGACTCAACATAAAAGTAAATAGATAGACCCTTCGCAGAGGGAATCAGGGATTTGCGGAGGTGCCAGATCTCAGAGCTTAAATTAGAGATAAATATAATTTTGGGAGGTGCACCCTTCATGTCAATGTTACGACCAAAAGTTTTCAATATCTTCCATGCTAAACAAATTAGCGGCGGTTCCCAAGCGATAAAAGTAAAGTTTACTCCCCCTCCACCAACAAACACAAGCCATGGCTAGCCGAATCCACGGGTGCCTTCCATACCAACAACATTCCTGGGGGAGTTTTGTTTAATTATTTGCAATTTTTGACACCCCTATTACCGGCCCCTCTCGTGCAAGGATGAGTGAATAAACACTCATCATGAGAATAACCCGCTTAGCATGGAAGATATTGACCACCCCCTGTCGCTCCATGAGCGGTCCAGGCACAGAAAACATATGTTCATTTGAAATTTTAGAGGTGGCACATGCAAATTTACTTAGAACGGCAGGGTAATACCGCATATAGGTAGATATGGTGGACGGGATAACTTTGGTTTAAGGATTTTGATGCACAAGCAGTATTCCCGCTTAGTATAGGCGGAGGCTAGCAAATAGGTTGAGAAGCGACCAGCTAGAGAGCGAAAACGGTCATGAACATGCATTATGAATAATCAACATTGAATACTAGCATGAGTAGGATATAAACACCATGAACATAAATATCATGGAGGCTATGTTGGTTTTGATCCAACTACATGCGTGAGCATGTGCCAAGTCAAGCCACTTGAAACATTCAGAGGAGGATACCATATCATCATACTACATCACAATCATTTTAATGCATGTTGACACCTAAGATAAATCATTATCCACGCCTAGCTACTTAAGCATGGCATGAGCAACTATAATCTCTAATTGTCATTGCAAACATGTTTAATCATAATGTGCTGAATCATGGATACTGAGTTAAACATATTTACAAAAACAAGAACAAGTTGAGTTCATACCCGCTTTTCCCTGCCACAGTCCCTTCATCAAATATCGTCATTATTGCCTTTCACTTGCACGACCGAATGATGTGAAAATAATAATAGTGCAAGAGTGCCGTGGACTAAGCTGAATCTGCAACATTTTATTTAGAGGGAAAGACGAAATAATATGGGCTCTTTGTTAGATCAACAATAATGTATATGAGAGCCACTCAACATTTTCGTCGTGGTCTTTCCCTCGGTACGACTCAACAAAAGAAAAGGAAAAGAACTTCAGAGAAACACACTGAAATATTTTTGGAGTTTTTAGTTTTTCTTGAAAAGGAAACAAATTAAAGAAATAAAAACAAAAATGAGAAAAACTATTTACGCGGGAAAGCTCCCAACAAACAAAAGAAGAAAAAGGGAAATCTTTTTGGGTTTTGTTTTAATACTACAACTAAATTAAACTAGAAAGAAAAACCGAAAAGAAGCAAGAAATATTTTTGGATTTTCTCATAGTTTTTCGAACACACAAGAAGAAAACAAGAAAATAAATCTAACATGGATAATACAATGAAAAAGTATGAAAACCGACACCTGGAATGAAATGTGCGAACATGAATATAATGTCGGTGGAAATACGTACTCCCCCAAGCTTAGGCTTTTGGCCTGGCTTGGTAATCACCACCCGTAGCCTGGATAATAGTCAGAGTGATAGCTCACGGAGGCCCTTGGTGCAGCCTCCTCAGCCCGTCAGGTAGCCTCGACCATCGTGTTGTACTCGCGGGCCTTGCTCTCAAGAATGTAATGTCTTCTTTTGCTATGATAATCAAAAAGAGCAGGCGCAGGAAAAATAACATGCATAATAGGGTTTTTATTGAACATCAAATTGTAAGTGTAGTTAGTGGCTGTGGCCTTAATGAATTTATGGCTCTTCATTGCCTCAAAGTCTAAGTACTGAGTAGGTATAATGGGATCATTAGGCAAAGGTGACACACCCAGTTCCTTAGCTAAACGGGAGGCATAAATCCCACCATAGAACTAACCACTCTCAGTGTTGCGTTGCAACCTTCGTGCAACGATCGCTCCAAGATTATAAAGTTTAATTCCTGTCAGAGCAGTGTGTATGAGGCTCAAGTCAGGGGCACACAGTGTGCTGCTATCCTATTTTCCCATGATGCATTTCTCATTAAAGAATGCAAAGTAATGAATTGATGGGAAATGTATACTTTTTATTCTACCTTGTGTCACTCCTCTATCCTCACCGTAACAGAGACTAGTCAAGAATGACTCATACTCAAAATTTGGTGGTTCGTCCAGCGAACCCCAATATGGAATTTTACACACAACATAGAACACTTCTTGAGGCATGGTGAAAATATTATTATAAAGGCTAAATGATACTCTAGACTCACGAGGATTAAATTTAAATTTCTTAGTGAACTTCTCTGTGAGGCTGAGATGTTGGATGCACTTATGCTCGATTAAAGGAGCAAGCTCGATGTTGTGAACATACTCCTCAAATTCTTCCTTGATACCTGCACCAACCATGAACTCGTTACACGGCCATAGGCAGGATTTCGTGTCGGCGTCCCGCATCGAGCTTGCACTTGGCTCAACATAGGACTGTCGTATCGAGCTCCTACTGGAGGATGCCTCCAAGGACCTCCTCCTTTAAGAACTCCTAAAGAGGTGTATTTTATTAGTGAACAATTTTCTGAAATTTTTGGGTCACGAAAATTTGTCAATAAAACTTCACAAGATTGATAGCAACTACTCATCTGGCTGTCTAGAGGCTATATTAAGCATTCAAACTACTTAGAAATCTAAGAATTCGACATGCAAGCTCATCTACAGCAGCACCAAGAGTAGCTAAATACTCAAAATATAAACCACTAGAACAAAAACTAATTGGAGCAATGGAGTAGTCACATACCAAGTAGCAATCCCGCAAAACAGTTTCAGAAACGGAGCTTCGAGCAAAGAGAACATGAGAGAGAGAGCAAGAATGATTTTTTTTCTGGAGGTAGGAGATGACATGGGCTAAAGAGATAAGTGAGGGACCCACATGGGGCCCACCACCCACCAGGGCGTGCCTGGGGTGGCTGGCGTGCCTTGGTGTCTTCTGGGCACCAGGGGTACCCCCTCGTGATGTTATTTGTTCCAGAAATTCTAAAAATTCACAAAAAACCGTGTTAAAATTTCAGGTTATTCTGAGCACTTTTATTTTTTACCACATTTTTATTGCATGAATTTTTTCAGAAAACAGGGTAACACATGGCATTTTATTTTATTTAACTAAGAAAAAAGCAGAAAATAAAAGGTAGGGACAGAAGGTTGTGCTTACTAAATTCATCGACCACATGCCTCTCGAAAACAATCCATTAATAAGGTTTATCAAGTCTTATTAACAATCACTTTCGATTAACATGAACCCGAAGAACTTTCGTAAAACACTAAGTTACCTCAATGGGATATGCATATCCCCAACAATAAGTATGTCATATTTCTTTTTGGCAGTAGGCAAAGGGAGTTGAAAACTTCCAATAGTGATTGTCGGAGATTTTTCAATAACATTAATACCATTCACTTGAAATTGTTTCTTCGAAAAGTTCATCGTATGCTCATTACCTGATATAAAAAGTGACTTTGCTTTTATTGCAACCAATAATAGCCCCCGCAGTATTCAAAAAGGGTCTACTAAGGATAATCGACATGTTGTCGTCCTCGGGCATCTCAAGTATAACAAAGTCCGTTAAGATAGTAACATTTGCAACAACAACAACAACGGGCACATCCTCACAAATACCGATAGGTATGGCAGTTGATTTGTCAGCCATTGGCAATGATATGTCAGTAGGTGTGAGTTTATTCAAATCAAGTCTTTTATATAAAGAGAAAGGCATAACACTAACACCAGCTCCTAAATCACATAAAGCAATTTTGACATAATTTCTTTTAATAGAGCAAGGTATAGTTGGTATTCCTGGATCTCCAAGTTTTTTAGGTACTCCATCCTTAAAAGAATAATTAGCAAGCATGGTGGAGATTTCAGCTTCTGGTATTTTTCTTTTATTAGTAATAATTTCTTTCATGTATTTAGCATAAGGGGCCATCTTTAAAATATCAGTCAAACAAGTACGCAAAAAGACTGGCCTAAGCATTTCAGCAAAGCGTTCAAATTCTTCATCATCCTTTTTCTTAGATGATTTAGGTGGAAAGGGCATGGGTTTCTGAACCCATGGCTCTCTTTCTTGACCATGTTTTCTAGCCACAAAGTCTCTTTCATCATAACATTTATTTTTAGGTTGTGGGTTATCAAGAAAAATAGCAGGTTCTATCTCAACATCATTATCTGGTTCTTTATCATTGTCTGGTTGAACATCTATATGAACATCATCATTATCATTTTCATTATCGCTAGATGAGTGTTCATTATCAGATTGGGTTTCAACATCAGAGATAGAGACATCATTATTATCTTCAGAAGGTTTTTCTATTTCAGGTTCATCAGAGGTATGCAAAGTCCTATCATTTTTCTTTTTCTTTTTAGAAGGACTAGGTGCATCAGCATTAATTCTTTTCGAGTCTTGTTCAATTCTTTTAGGGTTTCCCTCAGGATAAAGTGGTTCCTGAGTCATTTTGCCTCCTCTAGTTGCTACTCTAACAGCATAATCATTCATATTATTGTTCATTTCACTAAGCAATTCTCTTTCAGATGTAGCAACTTGTTCTAGCTGAGTTTGAACCATAGAGGCATGTTTTCCTACACCTCTAACATCATTAGTGATTCTAAATAACAAGTAACTCAAGCAAGCAATCATATCAGAATTTTGTTTTAGTTGTTTCATAACATTTGCATTGAAGTGATCTTGTTTTCTAATGTAGTTATCAAATTCATATAAGCATTGGCTAGGATATTTATTGTAAGGGATGTCACCTTCATCAAACTTTAATAAAGAATTTACCTCTACCACCTGTGGTGGTGGTGTGTCAAGTCCATGTATTTCTTCAATAGGTGGTAAATTCTTAACATCTTCACCTTTAATACCTTTTTCATTCATACATTTCTTTGCCTCTTGCATATCTTCAGGACTAAGAAATAAGATACTCCTCTTCTTTGGAGTGGGTTTAGGCGGTGGTTCAGGAAGAGTCCAATCATCATAATTCTTCAATATATTATTCAATAATTCCTCAGCTTGTTCAACAGTTCGTTGATACGTCTCCGTCGTATCTACTTTTCCTAGTGCTTTTGCTCTTGTTTTGGACTCTAATTTGCATGATTTGAATGAAACTAACCCGGACTGACGCTGTTTTCAGCAGAACTAGCATGGTGTTGTTTTTTGTGCAGAAATAAAAGTTCTCGAAATGGAACAAAACTTTTTGGAGAATTTTTATACAATATATAAAAAATACTGGTGCCCAGAACCACCGGAGGGGGGCCCCTCGATGAGCACAACCCACCAGGGCGCGCCCCCTCCAGGCGCGCCCAGGTGGGTTGTGCCCACCTGGTGGCCCCGCAGACCCTGATTCCGACTCCTTAAATACCTATATCTGGAGAGAAAAACAGGGAGGAAGAATTATCGTGTTTCACGAGGCGGAGCCGCCGCCGTCTCCTGTTCTTCATCAGGAGGCCAGATCTGGAGTCCGTTTTGGGCTCCGGAGAGGGGAATCTTTGATCTTCGTCATCACCAACCCTCCTTCATCACCAATTCCATGATGTTCCCCACCGGGAGTGAGTAATTCCTTCGTAGGCTCGCTGGTCGGTGGAGTTGGATGAGATTCATCATGTAATCGAGTTAGTTTTGTTAGGGCTTGATCCCTAGTATCCACTATGTTCTGAGATTGATGTTGCTATGACTTTGCTATACTTAATGCTTGTCACTAGGGCCCGAGTGCCATGATTTCAGATCTGAACCATTTATGTTTTCACCATTATATCTATGTTCTAGATCCGATATTGCAAGTTATATGCACCTGCTACGTGTTATGATTCGTAAACCCCGGAGTGACAATATTTGGGATACTTTCCGGTGATGACCGTAGTTTGAGGAGTTCATGTATTCACTATGTGTGAATGCTTTGTTCCAGTTCTCTATTAAAAGGAGGCCTTAATATCCCTTAGTTTCCTTATGGACCCCGCTGCCACGGGAGGGTAGGATAAAAGATGTCATGCAAGTTCTTTTCATAAGCACGTATGACTATTTACGGAATACATGCCTACATTATATTTATGAACTAGAGCTAGTTTTGTATTGCCCTAGGTTGTGACTGTTATATGATGAATATCATCCAACGAATTCAGCGATCCAATGCCTATGAGTTTTCCACATATTGTTCTTGCTAAGTTACTATTGCTTTTGCTACTGTCACAACTACTACAAAATCATTGTTATCACTGTTACTGTTACCGTTACTGTTACCACTGCTATCAAAACTATCATATTACTGTGCTACTGATCATATTGCTGCATATATTTAATCTCCTGGTGTGGTTGAATTGACAACTCAACTGCTAATACTTGCAAATATTCTTTGGCTCCCCTTGCGTCGAATCTATAAATTTGGGTTGAATACTCTACCCTCGAAAACTGTTGCGATCCCCTATACTTGTGGGTTATCAAGACCTTTTTCTGGCGCCGTTGTCGGGTTGCTAGCTATATTTGTTGAGTCACTTGGGATTATTATCTATTTATCACTATGAAGAATCTGAAGGATACCAAGACTAAGATTTTCTCCTCTAAGACGAGGGGAGGTAAGGAACTGCCATCACACTCTGCACTTGATTCACCTGCCATCACACTCTGCACTTGATTCACCTGCCATCACACCAACACATGCTATTAATCCTGATATGTCGCAAGTTATTGATGATGCTACTTCTGCTATGAATGCTACACATGATGATGCTAGTACCTTGCTTGATGAAAAATTGCTAGAGCTAAAGAGAATGAAATTATTAAAACCAATGAGGTCACTGAAACTGATGAAGTACCTGAAACTGAAAATCTTGAAACACCTATTAGACCTAGCGCTCCTAGATATGAATTGCCTAAGGTACCTGAAGGTTATGTTATGGATGAGGAGACAACTAGAGACTTTCTTGCTTGCAATGATAGAGATGATTTAAAGAAATTATTATGCAAACTGAAAGAAAAATGTTTGAATGCTAGAATGAAATGTGATCCTCGGTTTGCTACCTCACCTATCGTTGTTACTGATAAGGATTATGAATTCTCTGTCGACCCAGAGTTAATTACTCTGGTTGAATCTGATCCTTTCCATGGTTATGAAACTGAAACTGTAGTGGCACATCTTACTAAATTAAATGATATAGCCACCCTTTTTGCTCATGATGAGAAAATCCGCTACTATTATATTCTCAAGTTATTTCCGTTCCCATTAAAGGGTGATGCTAAGATATGGTACCATACTCTTGCTCCTGGTTGTGTGCGTAGTCCCCAGGATATGATTTACTATTTCTCTGAAAAATATTTTCCTGCTCATAAGAAACAAGCTGCCTTACAGGAAATATTTCTCTTTGTCCAAATTGAAGAAGAGAGTCTCCCACAAGCTTGGGGGAGGCTTCTCCGATTACTTAATGCTTTGCCTGATCATCCACTTAAGAAAAATGAAATACTTGATATCTTCTATAATGGACTAACCGATGCTTCTAGGGACTTCCTAGATAGTTGTGCTGGTTGTGTTTTCAGGGAACGAACTATTGAACAAGCTGAGGAATTATTGAATAATATATTGAAAAATTATGATGATTGGACTCTTCCTGAACCACCACCTAAACCCACTCCGAAGAAGAGGGGTATCTTATATCTCATTCCTGAAGATATGCAAGAGGCAAAGAAGAGTATGAAGGAAAAAGGTATTAAACCGAGGATGTTAAGATTTTACCACCTATTGAAGAAATGCATGGACTAAATACGCCACCTTCACGAGTGGTAGAGGTAAATTCTTTATTAAAGTTTGATGAAAGTGATATCCCTTACAATAAACATCCTAGTCAATGCCTTTATGAGTTTGACAACTACATTAGAAAACAAGAGCACTTCAATGAAAATGTTATGAAACAATTGAAATACAATTCCAATATGATTGCTCTCTTGAGTGACTTGTTATTCAGAATCACTAATGATGTAAGAGGTGTAGGGAAAGAAGCTTCGATGGTTCAAACTCAACTAGAACAAGTTGCTAAATCTCAAAGAGAATTGCTTGATAAAATGAATAATAATATAAATGACTTTGATGTTAGAGTAGCAACTAGAGGAGGTAAAATGACTGAGGAACCACTTTATGCTAAGGGACACCCTAAAAGAATTGAACAAGATTCACAAAGAATTAATAATGATGCACCTAGTCCTTCTAAAAATAAAAAGAAGAAGAAAAATGATAGGACTTTGCATACCTCTAGTGAACCTGAGAAAGAAAAACCTCCTGAAGACAACAATGATGTCTCTATTTCAGATGCTAAAACTCAATCTGGTAATGAACATCCACCTAGTGATAATGAAAATGGAAATGATAATGTTCATGAAGACACTCAACCAAACAATGATAAACAACCAGATAATAATGTTGAAATAGAACCAGTTGTTGATCTTGATAACCCACAACCTAAAAATAAAAGATATGATAAAAGAGACTTTGTTGCTAGGAAACATGGTAAAGAAAGAGAGCCATGGATTCAGAAACCCATGCCCTTTCCACCCAAATCAACTAAGAAAAAGGATGATGAAGAATTTGAACGCTTTGCTAAAATGATTAGGCCAATCTTTTTGCATACTCGCTTGACTGATATTTTAAGGATGGCCCCTTATGCAAAATATATGAAAGACATCATCACTAATAAGAGGAAAATACCTGAAGCTGAAATCTCCACCATGCTTGCTAATTATTCTTTTAAGGATGGAGTACCTACAAAACTTGGAGATCCGGGAATACCAACTATACCTTGCTCCATCAAACGAAATTATGTTAAAACTGCTTTATGTGATTTAGGAGCTGGTGTTATTGTTATGCCTTTCTCCTTATATAAAATACTTGATTTGAACAAACTCACACCTACTGAAATATCTTTGCAAATGGCTGACAAATCAACTGCCATACCTATCGGTATTTGTGAGGATGTGCCCGTTGTTGTTGCAAATGTTACTATCTTAACTGACTTTGTTATACTTGAGATGCCCGAGGACGATAATATGTCGATTATCCTTGGTAGACCCTTCTTGAATACTGCAGGGGCTGTTATTGATTGCAATAAAAGCAAGGTCACTTTTCATATCAATGGTAATGAGCATACGATGCACTTTCTGAAGAAACAATTCCAAGTGAATGGTATTAATGTTATTGAAAAATCTCCGACACTCACTATTGGAAGTTTTCAACTACCTCTGCCAACTGCCAAAAAGAAATATGAAATGCTTATTGATGGGGACATGCATATCCCCGTTGAGGTAGCTTAGTGTTTTACGAAAGTTCTTCGGTTTCATGCTAATCGAAGGTGGTTGTTAATAAGACTTGATCAACCTTATTAATGAATCATTTTTGAGGGGTATGAAGTCGATGAATTTAGTAGGCACAACCTTCTGTCCCTACCTTTTGTTTTCTATTTTTCCTAGTTAAATGAAATAAAATGCAATGTTTTGTCTATTTTATGAATTTCACGTGCAATAAAAAAATGACCCAAAAAATAAAAGTTCTCAGAATGCCCTGAAAATTTAATACGGTTTTTTTCTGAATATTTCTGAATTTTCAGTGCAAATAACATCAAAGGGGGGTGCACCAGGTGGGCACAACCCACCTGGGCGCGCCAGCAACCCCTGGCGCGCCCTGGTGGGTTGTGGTCCTCACGTGGGTCCCCTCACTTATTTCTTCAACCTATTCCTTCTCCAACTTCCAGAAAAAATCACCATAGCTCTTTCTCTCATGTTCTTGCTCTCAAAACCGCAGATTTCGATCTCTTTGCTCAAAGCTCCATTTCTGAAACTGTTTTGGGGGATTGCTACTTGGTATGTGACTCCTCCATTGCTCCAATTAGTTTTTGCTTTAGTGGATTATATTTTGAATAATTAGCTACTCTTGGTACTACTGTAGATGAGCTTGCATATTGAATTCTTAGAGTTCTAAGTAGTTTGAATGCCTAATATAGCCTCTATGCCTCCTTATGAGTAGCTGCTATCAATCTTGTGAAGTTTTGTTGACAAAAATTTTGTAACCCAAAAATTTCAGAAATTTGTACGCGCATAAAATGTACCTCTTTGGGAGGAGTTCTTCGAGGAGGAGGTCCTCAGGGGCATCATCTAGTAGTGACTCAATACGTCGGTCTTATGTTGAACCAAGTGCAAGTTCAATACGGGATGCCACTATCAAATCATGTTTATGGCCGTGCGATGATTTCATGGTGAGTGCAGGTATTAAAGAAGAATTTGAGCTATATATTCACAACACCGAGCTCGGTCCCTACATTGAAGATAAGTGCATCCAGCATCTCAGCCTCACAGAAACACTTACTAAAGAATTTAAATTTTATCCTCGTGAGTATAGAGTTTTGTTTAAACGTTATGACCGTCCATTTACCGTGCCTCTAGACGCGTTTAGTGGTATGTGTAAAATTCCATTTTGGGGTTCGTTGGATGAGCCACCAAGATCCGAGTATGAGTCATTCCTAATCAATCTTTGCTACGGCAAGGACAGAGGAGTGACACAAGGTAGAATAAAAAGTATTCATTTCCCATCAATTCAATACTTTGCATTGTTTAATGGAAAATGCATAGTAGGCAAACAAGACTATAGTACATTATGTGCTCCTGACTTGAGCCTCATACACAGTGCTCTCACCGGTATTAAGTGTTATAACCTTGAAGCGATTGTTGCACGCAGATTGCAACACAATGATGGTAGTGGATATTTTTATGGTGGGATTTATGCTTCACGTTTAGCAAAGGAGCTGGGTGTTTCACCTTTTCCTAATGAACCTATCTTACCCACTCAGTACTTAGACTTTGAGGCCATGAAGCTCCATAAGTTCCTTAAGGGCAAAATCACTGATTACACTTATAACTTGAGGTTCAATAAGAAAACCATTGTGCATACTGTTTTGCCTACGCCTGCTCTCTTTGATTATCACAGCAAAGGAAGGTATTATGTTCTTGAGAGCGAGGCCCGCGCGCACAATGCGGAGGTCACTGCTACACGGTAGGTTGAGGAGGCTGCACCAAGAGCCTCCGTGAGCTACCACTCTAACTATTATGCAGGCCGCGAATGGTGATTACCAAGCTAGGCCAAAAGCCTAAGCTTGGGGGAGTACGTATTTCCATCGAAATTATATTCATGTGCACACATTTCATTCCAGTTGTCGGTGTTCACACTTTTTCATTGTATTATCCATGCTAGATTTATTTTCTTCTCGCTTTCTTCTTGTGTGTTTGAAAAACTTTGAGAAAATCCAAAAAAATGTTTCTTGCTTCTTTTCGATTTTTCTTTCTAGCTTAGTTAGTTGTAGTATTAAAAAGAAAACCCAAAAAGATTTCCTTGTTCTTCTTTTGCTTGTTGGGAGCTCTCCCGTGTAAATAGTTTTTCTCGTTTTTCTTTTTCCTTTTTATTTAGTTTGCTTTCTTCAAGAAAAACTAAAACTTCAAAAATATTTCAGTGTGTTTCTCTGAATTTCTTTTCTTTTTTTGTTGAGTCTTACCAAGGAGAAGACCACGATGAAAATGTTGAGTGGCTCTCATATGCATTATTGTTGATCTAACAATGAGCCAAAATTACCTTATCTTCTCTTTTTGAATAAAATGTTTGCAGATTCCATCTTAGTCCACGGCACTCTTGCACTATTATCATTTTCATATCATTCGGTCGTGCAAGTGAAAGGCAATAATGACGATATTTGATGAACTGGTTGTGGCAGAGAGAAACGGGTATGGACTCAACTTGTTCTGTTTTTGTAAATATGTTTAACCTAGCATCTATGATTCAGCCTATCATGATCAAACATGTTTGCAATGACAATTAGTGATTATAGTTTCTCATGCCATGCTTAAGTAGCTAGGAGTGGATAATGATTTATCTTGGATGTCAACATGCATTAAAATGATTGTGATGTAGTATGATGATATGGTATCCTCCTCTGAATGTTTCAAGTGGCTTGACTTGGCACATGTTCATGCATGTAGTTGAATCAAAACCAACATAGCCTCTATGATATTTATGTTCATGGTGTTCATATCCTACTCATGCTAGTATTCAATGTTTATTATGCATAATGCATGTTCATGACAATTTTCGCTCTCTAGCTGGCCGCTTCTCAACCTATTTTCTAGCCTTCGCCTATACTAAGCAGAAATACTTATTGTGCATCAAAATCCCAAAACCCAAAGTTATTCCAGATGAGTCCACCAAATCTACCTATATGCGGTATTACCCTGCCGTTCTAAGTAAATTTGCATGTGCCACCTCTAAAATTTCAAATGAACATCTAATTTTGTGTGCCTGGATTGTTCATAGAGCGACAGGGGGTAGTCGGTATCTTCCATGCTAAGCGAGTTATTCTCATGATGAGTGTTTATTCACTCGTCCTTGCACGAGAGGGGCGGTAATAGGGATTCCTAGTCCCGAAATCAAAAACTACGAATAACTAAACAAAACTCCCCCAGGATTGTTGTTGGTATGGACGGTACTCATGGATTCGGCTAGCTGTGGAGTGTGTTTGTTGGTGGAGGAGAGAGTAAACTTTACTTTTATCGCTTGGGAACCGCCACTAATGTGTTTAGCATGGAAGATATTGATAACTTTTGGTCGTGATGTGAATAGGAAGGGTGCATTTCCCAAAATTTCATTTATCTCTAATTTAAGCTTCAAGCTCTGGCACCTCTGCAAATCCCTGCTTCCCTCGGTGAAGGGACTATCTATTTAATTTTATGTTGACTCATCACCTTGTGAAACAAGCGCCAGACCTGAGAGCACTATTGTCATCCTCATGCATTGTGTATAGTTAATGTTGAATGCATCATGACTGGATCTCTTCTACAATGAATTACAATGTTTAGTCACTGCTTGAACTTTGGAGGTGCTCTGCATTTATGTTTTGCATTCTCAGAAAGGGCTAGCGAGATACCACTGTTGTCATATTATATCATGGTTGTTTTGACAAAGTGTTGTCATTTGAGATATCTTATTATTGCTCGCTAGTTGCTTATGCCATTGATATGAGTTAATATAATTTTTAAGAGTTAATGTTGACATGGTTAGTCAGGATCTTTGCTGAAAACCTGGGTGCTACTTAAGCTTATTTATGTAAACAAGAACAAAAGAGTTAGTAAAAGTTTTTCTTTTTCTTTTTCACTTTCAATTTATCAATTGAATAGCTTGAGGACAAGCAACAGTTTAAGCTTGGGGGAGTTGATACGTCTCCGTCATATCTTCTTTTCCTAATGCTTTTGCTCTTGTTTTGGACTCTAATTTGCATGATTTGAATGAAACTAACCCGGACTGACGCTGTTTTCAGCAGAACTACCATGGTGATGTTTTTTGTGCAGAAATAAAAGTTCTCGAAATGGAACAAAACTTTTTGGAGACATTTTATACAATATATAAAAAAATACTGAAGCCAAGAACCATCGGAGGGGGGCCCCTGGGTGAGCACAACCCACCATGGCACGCCCCCCCCTCCAGGCGCGCCCAGGTGGGTTGTGCCCACCTGGTGGCCCCGCAGACCCTGATTCTGACTCCTTAAATACCTATATTTGGAGAAAAATCAGGGAGGAAGAATTATCACGTTTCACGAGACGGAGCCGCCGCCGTCTCCTGTTCTTTATCGGGAGGCCAGATCTGGAGTCTGTTTGGGGCTCCGGAGAGGGGAATCTTCGATCTTCGTCATCACCACCCCTCCTTCATCACCAACTCCATGATGCTCCCCACCGGGAGTGAGTAATTCCTTCGTAGGCTCGCTGGTCAGTGAGGAATTGGATGAGATTCATCATGTAATCGAGTTAGTTTTGTTAGGGTTTGATCCCTAGTATCCACTATGTTCTGAGATTGATGTTGCTATAATCATTGCTATCACTATTACTGTTACCATTACTGTTACCACTGCTATCGAAACTATCATATTACTGTGCTAATGATCATATTGCTGCTGATATTTAATCTCCAGGTGTGGTTGAATTGACAACTCAACTGCTAATACCTGCAAATATTCTTTGGCTCCCCTTGTGTCAAATCTATAAATTTGGGTTGAATACTATACCCTCGAAAACTGTTGCGATCCCCTATACTTGTGGGTTATCATTCGTTCCGTGAAAACACAACCAACACAACTATCTAGGAAGTCCCTAGAAGTATCGGTTAGTCCATTATAGAAGATATCAAGTATTTCATTTTTCTTAAGAGGATGATCGGGCAAAGCATTAAGCAGTTGGAGTAGCCTCCCCCAAGCTTGTGGGAGACTCTCTTGTTCAATTTGCACAAAGTTAAATATTTCCTATAAGGCGGCTTGCTTCTTATGAGCAGGAAAATATTTTTCAGAGAAGTAATAAATCATATCCTGGGGACTACATACACAACTAGGAGCAAGAGTATTGTACCATATCTTAGCATCACCCTTTAATGAGAAAGGAAATAACTTGAGAATATAGTAATAGCAAATTTTCTCATCATGAGCAAATAGGATGGCTATATCATTCAATTTAGTAAGATGTGCCACAATAGTTTCAGTGTCATAGCCATGGAAAGGATTAGATTCAACCAAAGTAATTAACTCTGGGTCAACAAAGAATTCATAATCCTTATCAGTAACAAAGATAGGTGAAGTAGCAAACTGAGGATCACATTTCATTCTTGCATTCAAAGATTTTTCTTTCAACTTGCACAATAATTTCTTAAGATCATTTCTATCCTTACAAGCAAGAAAGTCTCTAGCTACCTCTCCATCCATAACATAACCCTCAGGTATCTTAGGCAATTCAAATCTAGGGGAGCTAGGTCAAATAGGTGTTTCATAGTTTTCAGTTTCAAAGATTTCATTAGTTTCAGTAATTTCATCAATTTCAGCATTCTCAATACCTTTATCTCTAGCAATTTGTTCATCAAGAAATTCACCTAGTGGCACATTATCATCAAGCAAAGTACTAGAATCAACATAAGCATCATTCATAGCAGAAGTCGCATCATCAATAACTTGCGACATATCAGGATTAATAGCATGTGGTGGTGTTGCAAGTCTATTCAAAACAGAAGGTGAATCAAGTGCAGAGCTAGATGGCAGTTCCTTACCTCCCCTCGTCTTAGAGGGAACGATCTTGGTTCTTGTATCTTTCAGATTCTTCGTAGTGATAAATAGATAATAATCCCAAGTGACTCAACAAATATAGCTATGCTCCCCGGCAATGGCGCCAGAAAAAGTTCTTGATAACCCACAAGTATAGGGGATCGCAACAGTTTTCGAGGGTAGAGTGTTCAACCCAAATTTATAGATTCGACACAAGGGGAGCCAAAGAATATTTGTAAGTATTAGCGGTTGAGTTGTCAATTCAACCACACCTGGAGATTAAGTGTCTGCACCAAAGTAATCAGTAGCACACTAATATGATAGTTTGATAGTAGTGGTAACAGTAATGGTAACAATGATAGCAATAATTTTGTAGCAGTTGTGATAGTAGCAATAGCAATAGTAACTTAGCAAGAACAATATGTGAAAAACTCGTAGGCACTGGATCGGTAATTATGTTGGATAATATTCATCATATATCAGTCATAACCTAGGGCGACACAGAACTAGCTCAAGTTCATAAATATAATGTAGACATGTATTCCGCAAATAGTCATACGTGCTTATGGAAAAGAACTTGCATGACATCTTTTGTCCTACCCTGCCGTGGCAGTGGGGTCCATAAGGAAACTAAGGGACATTAAGGCCTCCTTTTAATACAGAACCAGAACAAAGCATTAACACATAGTGAATACATGAACTCCTCAAACTACAGTCATCACCGGAAAGTATCCCAATTACTGTCACCCTGGGGTTTACGGATCATAACACGTAATAGGTGCATATTTGCAAGATCGGATCTAGAACATAGATATAATGGTGAAAACATAAACGGTTCAGATCTGAAATCATGGCACTCGGGCCCTAGTGACAAGCATTGAGCATAGCAAAGTCATAGCAACATCAATCTCAGAACATAGTGGATACTAGGGATCAAGCCCTAACAAAACAAACTCGATTACATGATGAATCTCATCCAACTCCTCACCTACCAGCGAGCCTACGAAGGAATTACTCACTCCCAATGGGGAGCATCATGGAATTGGTGATGGAGGATGGTTGGTGATGACGAAGACCGAAGATTCCCCTCTCCGGAGCCCCGAACGGGCTCCAGATCTGGCGTCCCGATGAAGAACAGGAGGTGGCCGCGGCTCCGTATCGTAAAACACGATGAAACTTCCTATCCTATTTTTTCTAGAAAAATAGAATTTTATAGCATCAGAATTAGGGTCAGGGGGGCCTCGAGGGCCCCACCACCCACCAGGGCGCACCAGAGGGGGGTGGCGCGCCCTGGTGTCTTGTGGGCAGCTAGGGCCCCCCCTCAAGCGGGTCTTGGTTCCAATATTCCTCATTTATTCCAAAATAATTCTCCAAAAAGTTTTATCCAAATCCGAGAACTTTTATTTGTGCACAAAAACAACACCATGGTAGTTCTGCTGAAAACAGTGTCAGTCCAAGTTAGTTTCATTCAAATCATGCAAATTAGAGTCCAAAACAAGAGCAAAAGTGTTAGGAAAAGTAGATACGATGGAGACATATCAGCGAGCCAACCCTTTGACCGCCGCCTACCTCGCTCCCACCGCTCCATATTAATGGCGCTCCCGAGCCGCTGGTCATAATAGGCGGCCGCACCCCCCATCCACAGTGGTCACCACCGCCTGGAGTGTATGAGCATGCCGCCGAAGCGCACTATCGGAGGGACTGGCGACGTCGGGGCTGGTGAAGCACCCGCGCAATGCATGAAGCTGGGCATAGAGGTTGTGGTCACCGCCGACAAGGTCTCGCGCGGGCAGCAGCGCGACCTTGACTTCGTCGCCGCCATCGTGCCTCCCCAATCGGAGCCGAAGTTCCACAGCTACTCCGACAACCACTCCATCTCTAACGGAAAACCGGTTAGTCCCCCCTTCTTTTTTAAGAATAGAAATCCTATGGTTATGTTCTCCCAGTCCATGAAATCAGAGTAAGATTCGTTATATCCGTGTAGTGTATTGATTGTTTGAATGGTATCCGTCTATGGTTAGTGATTAATTGTTTGCTCTATACAAATGATTTTTTTGCTAATAATCCGACTAGGGTTAGCGTTAGTGCTAATAATTTGTAGCCAGATCTTGAGAATTGATTTGGATTGTCGTACATATATCTGTGCCATTTTCTTCTTCCAGATCTTTAGAATTAATTTTGAATGTCCTACATATATGTTTGTGCCAATTTTTTTGGCCTAGGATCTTGATTTTATGGATCAGACCGATCCATTTGATTGTGATTGCCGAAAACTTTGGTTGAGTTAGATGTTATTGTCCTATTCAATTTGGATTTTTTCTAAACCTGATGAACAATTAATCCTCATGCTTTTGTACCTTTTGTAAGCTAGACTTAGATATTGTTGCGCTTTTCAACTCGGCTTTGACCCATATTTTCTTTCATACAAACCGGAGCTTCTCTCAAGAAGCCTCATGGTTCCGAGAGGGAACTTGGTCACCTCTGTGTGCGAAATGACATACGCTATCTCTTCCTGCCTTGATTTATTTTACAAATGCAACATGCAACTATAGGATGTCGTGCTAAAAATATGAAATTATTCAGGGTTCGTTTTGCCTTTTTATACATTGATTTTCCTAGGCATTTCGTAACAAATAGCTGCCACGTTATTATCGCAAATGGTCATATTATTCCAAACGTGGGCGTTCATCTAGCCATTTACTACCGCGGGCAGCTGCTTGATTAGACGGGACGACTGTGAGTAGTCCACCGCACACGCTCACCGTACAGGGAAGCGAGCCACGAGCGCTGCCAATTTATTGCTAGCTTTGGTTTCGGCCGCCTCGGGAAGGTACGTAGAACAGTCCTCTATTCTCATCTAGAGGCACCGCCGCCAAGGATCGCCACCTGCTACGAGATGGAGGACGAGTCGGCCAACAAGCGGGGGCGGGTCGAGTCAGAACCGCAAGAGCCTCCCGCGAGCGTGGACTTCATCAGCAGCCTCCCCGACGAGATGTTGGTAACCATCATATCCCTCCTCGCCATCAAATCTGGTGTGCGCACCACTGTCCTCTCCCGGCGGTGGCGCCCCCTCTGGCACTCCACCCCCTGGACCTCATCGACGACGTCGAGCTCTGCAGCAGAGAGCGCAAACGCTTGGACGCATTGTCCCACATCCTGGCCATGCACTGATACGTCTCCAACGTATCTATAATTTTTGATCGTTCCATGCTATTATATTATCCATCTTGGATGTTTTATATGCATTTATATGCTATTTTATATGGTTTTTGTGACTAACCAATTAATCTAGAGCCCAGTGCCAGTTTCTGTTTTTTCCTTGTTTTTGAGCTTCGCAGAAAAGGAATATCAAACAGAGTCCAATTGACCTGAAAATTTACGGAGAATATTTTTGGAAAATATAAAAAATACTGGAACGAAAAGATTTCGGAGAAGAGCCACGAGGCCTCCACAAGGGTGGAGGGCGCGCCCTACCCCCCGGGCGGGCCCTCCGACCTTGTGGTTGACTCGTGGACCCCCTTGACTTGTCCCCGATGCCAACACCTCCTATAAATCCCAAAACCTCCAGAACATAACCTAGATCGGGAGTTCCGCCGCCGCAAGCCTCTGTAGCCACCAAAAACCAATCGGGACCCTGTTCCGGCACCCTGCCGGAGGGGGAAATCATCACCGGTGGCCATCTTCATCATCCCGGTGGTCTCCATGACAAGGAGGGAGTAGTTCACCCTCGGGGCTGAGGGTATGTACCAGTAGCTATGTGTTTGATCTCTCTCTCTCTGGTGTTCTTGATTTGGCACGATCTTGATGTACCGCGAGCTTTGCTATTATAGTTGGATCTTATGATGTTTCTCCCCTCTACCTTCTTGTAATGGATTGAGTTTTCCCTTTGAAGTTATCTTATTAGATTGAGTCTTTAAGGATTTGAGAACACTTGATGTATGTCTTGCATGTGCTTATCTATGGTGACAATGGGATATTCACGTGATCTACTTGATGTATGTTTTGGTGATCAACTTGCGGGTTCTGTGACCTTGCGAACTTATGCATAGGGGTTGGCACATGTTTTCGTCTTGACTCTCTGGTAGAAACTTTGGGGCACTCTTTGAAGTTCTTTGTGTTGGTTCGAATAGATGAATCTGAGATTGTGTGATGCATATCGTATAATCAAATCCGCGGATACTTGTGGTGACATTGGAGTATCCAGGTGACATTAGGGTTTTGGTTGATGTGTGTCTTAAGGTGTTATTTTAGTATGAACTCTAGGGTTCTTTGTGACACTTATAGGAATAGCCCAATAGATCAATCAAAAAGAATAACTTTGAGGTGGTTTCGTACCCTACAATAATCTCTTCGTTTGTTCTCCGCTATTAGTGACTTTGGAGTGACTCTTTGTTGCACGTTGAGGGATTGTTATATGATCTAATTATGTTATCATTGTTGAGAGAACTTGCACTAGTGAAAGTATGAACCCTAGGCCTTGTTTCTAAGCATTGCAATACCGTTTTTGCTCACCTTCGTTACTAGTTACCTTGCTGTTTTTATATTTTCAGATTACAAAAACCTATATCTACCATCCATATTACACTTGTATCGCCATCTCTTCGCCGAACTAGTGCACCTATAGAATTTACCATTGTATTGGGTGTGTTGGGGACACAAGAGACTCTTTGTTATTTGGTTGTAGGGTTGTTTGAGAGAGACCATCTTCATCCTACGCCTCCCACGGATTGATAAACCTTAGGTCATCCACTTGAGGGAAATTTGCTACTGTCCTACAAAACTCTGCACTTGGAGGCCCAACAACGTCTACAAGAAGAAGGTTGCGTAGTAGACATCATGCACCCTGGGCCGATCAGACGCCTTGCTATCAGCAAGTTCAGTTCCAACTGCAAGGCCGAAGCCAGGTTTCACTACTAGTTCCTATCCCCAGCCCTAGATCAGCTTGAGGAGCTCAGATTTCATGCTTGACATCCATGTTCGCTGCCGCCGTCTGCGCTCTGCCTCACGCCCACGCTGCGTTGCGCTACATTCATGCAGTGCCTTTCCCCCTGATTGATGCCGCGCACGCTCTTCATCTCCCTAAACTGAAGCACCTCGAGCTCATGGGCATCTGCATCTCGAAGGAGGATTTGGCGCGCCTGCTCAGCGGTTGTATAGTGCTTGAGTACCTTCGTCTTCAGGTGATGGATGGGTTCAGTAGCCTCCATATCACCTCGACGAATGTCCGTACGGTTTATGTGCATTGCTGGCGCTGCCCAAGGCTGTCAGTTGAGGTGTTTCACGATATGGTCATTGAGAATGTGCCTTTCCTCGAGATATTGTATGTACTTGATAAATTAGGTCCAACAAGAATCAGGGTCATTCACGCACTGAAATTGACAGTGTTGGGCTATTCCTGTGCTGAATTCTCTGAACATGTTACTAGATCATTAATCATTCAGGTACAACAGTCTTCTTCTTCTCCTTCTTATATATTATTGGACAACACATTTTATCTATTTTTTGTTGATCTACGTTCTCCTGTCATCCAGAAAATGATTCCCACAAGCTTGACCCGGTCTTTGCGCACAGTGAAGATCTTGGCACTACAATCTATCGGCCCTGATCTGAATGAAGTTGTTAGATTCCTTATATGCTTTCCTTGCACGGAGAATCTATATATCAAGGTGATGCTCTTTTCCTGTTAATTATTAACCACAACGGAGATCAATTTATTGTTACTTTTACTCTTGATTACAATGACAAATGTAGAATGATTTCTAAAGGAAATTTGTAGGATTTCAATACATATTTTTGAGATGTTAATCATGAAAGATTGAAGGTGACATGTCACTCTTTTCGTGTATTTTAGAAATCCTGCAAATCAAAGAGGCCCAAAGTGTTCAAATCTGCAGCTAGGCACTAATAATTTGTCTTCATTTGCAGATACTAGTAGGCCCGAAAGTGCAAAATGGTGGGAAATATAACAATCCCATTGAATGCCTTGATCTTCATCTCACATAAATTACTTTTAACGAGTACCGAGGCACCACACCAGAAATTGAATTCGCCAGGTTCATTGTTGAGAAAGCAAGGTTGCCCAAGGTAATGAGGTTTGCCCTATATTTACTACGCAGAAGTGAATGGTTTGATAAAGAACGCAGGTGTCCACAACGAAATGGAAAAGGCTCTGCAGAAGCTGAATTTTAGTTTGTAACTTCATATGACAGATTATTGGGAGGTCACTGTATCAAGCCGCTATATGACTTCTCGGTGGTTGATCCTTTTGCGGAAGTAATGCATGAAAAATATTCTGAAGAAGATGATTTTTATTTATCAGAATAGTTTGAACCTTGTAATCTTTGAATTTGGACCTTGTAATGCTGGAATTTGAACCTTGCAATATTTATGGTATTTGTTATATAATGTAATTGGATGTTTAGTTTGGTTATGCAATCATGTCCTGTTATAAGTATATATGTTGTTCTTCTGTAGACAGAGCATAGATGCTGTGCAGATAGAGTATATCACATCGCACATGGGCTAAACTAGGGAACCCGTCGGTGATGATTTCATCAATCACTGACAATTGTATAGCAGCAAGCGTTTGCCCACAACACACATGGCTTCACTAGTACAACGAGGTGCTATACAGACGGTTTTTAACCCCTTTCTGCGACGGCGTTCTGAACCGTCACCAAGTGAGTGACTGCGATAGGGGGGTCCTTCCCACACGACCCAGAAACCGTCGGGGATATGCCCTCCTGGCACACACGCTCGGCAAAATGAGGTCGTGTGCGACCGGCGAGCGATCAAATACGGTTATGCGTACAGTTGTGCTAAAAAATACAATTATATAGGTCAAATCATTTCTGGTCGTAAGTACATCCCACACAGTCAGTCCCCGCTAAATGTTTCCGTTCGTATGTACATTCTACACAGTCAATCCAAGGAATACGTTTCCGTTAGTATGTACATCCCAAATAGTTAATCCAAGAAGTACGTTTCCGTTCATATATACATCCCACACAGTCACTCCAAGGAAAACATTTCCGTTCGCAGGTACATCACACACAATTTTCCCCATTAAATCCTTTGTGATAGCGTTGCCATTGCACATGATATTAATAATTTTATCGTTTGCGTTATTGAATGCATCACACATGGTGTGTAGAAGAAACTATGTGGCAAAGGCTGTCCATCACACACACTTTTTATGTGGTAAATGTTTGCGCAAGGTGGCCTAACGCAAACAGTTTTCAAGAGGATGTCGTGTGTGATTGTTCATTGATCCAACACGGTTTATTCCTAGAAACTGTGTGCGTTGCGTGAGGTCATCGCCCACGGTGTTTTCTCAATAACCGTTTGCAATAGAAAAACCCAATTAGCAGGCTAATTGCAATATTATTAATAATCCATTTATTAATCTAATTGACATTTCATATTAAGCACACAATATATTTCATTTCCATATTAAGGAAGAAGGATTTCATAATTGAAATACATCAGAGTACAACATCATATAGCTTCAGCACTCAGCTACCCCATTACACAACTGCACCAGCACCAAGTTTCACATGCAACATCTATAACCTTTCGAAATTAGCATCATAGACGGTACATAGACAGATGAATCTCATCTGGAAAACTACTGAAGCGGAAGGCAAAAATTGAGCCTTCATTGATGTTGAAGATCTTTGCAACTTTAGGCCAGTGCCTGTGGATGATTGACCGTCCATCCTTCATCCTCTTCAGGAACACTTCAATATTGAACCGTGGGTGTTGTATGAAAACCTTCCTCGCCTCCTGACCATACAGGTGGTTTGAGAGGTAATCATCAGTGAACTGCTTTGGAAAGGCCTGAAAACAAGGATATGCATAAATATCTTCTCTAGATTTGAAATGGCGCAAAGGAATTAAAAAGACAAGGTATAACAGTTAGTACCATCCCGTAGTGAACTGATGTCTTCTTCATTATGCAGACAAAGATCTTGTTGTTTTTTGCCGCTAATTTCTTAATCGTAACAATCTTTCTGAGTTTCTTGACTTGACTGATATTCATGGACAACTCATTTCCACATATGCAAAAAGGGTCAAACAGTGGGTCAAAACCTCTGACAGCAGGACCTACATGTGCAAGACCAAATTGTTAAAAACCTAATATTTAAAAACAAGAAGTGGAAAGGTGTGTTATTAACTGCAACAGGCCTAATATTTAAAAACAAGCAAACGTAGTCATTCAAACTTGTATTGTGCAGGTCTAAGTACACTAGTTATTGGCCCTATTTGGATCCATGGGTTAGAGTTAGTTTGGGCTCAAATAGCCCTAAAGTATCCAAACATGAGGGCTAGTTTGAGCTAGTTGCGTCAAACCCACCCAAAACAACTATCCCACCCAAGAGGTGCTGATTGGGGCTAGTTCTCCTAGTGCATTTATTGTCAATCTAACACTGTCATCCAAACACCTCTTTGGATAGAGTTAGCTCAGGGTTAGTCATTGTTTAGTATCATTGTTATTTAGGAAACGTAGGATAGCGTAGGCTTTATTCTACCTTGACTTGTACTCCAAGATGACCATGTACTCCTATATATATGCCCACGAGGCTCAAGCAATACAATCAACTATTCCACCAATCTCTCTCTCTCTCCCTTTTAACTATCATGAGCTAGAAACCAACTCTACCCTCTAGCTAAGTTAGAGTATCCAAACAGTGCCATTGTTAAATCAAATGGAAAGGGGTGTTCAATACTCCCTCCGGTCCTTTTTACTTTGCATATAAGAATTGTCTGAAGTCAAACTTCATAAAGTTTGACCTTATTTATATGAAAAATATCAACATCTACCATGCTAAAGTTATACAATATGAAAATTTAAGTCATGACACATGTACTGATATTTATTTCATATTGTGAATGTTGGTATTTTGTTCTATAAAGTTGGTCAAACTTTACGAGGCTTGACTTTAGACAAATCTTATATGCAAACTAAAAAGATTCGGAGGGAGTACATCATGTTAACAACAACCAAATATAGTCATTCATAGAGCTATTGTTAAATTTGGTATTGATGAAATTGTACTGCACAGTTCATACTAGCACATATAGAACATCACACTGTTAATAGCTGAAATAAACAAGGCATACTACAAACAACCAAAGATGGCAATTGAAACTGGACATATGCTAACTACAAACAACCGAACAATCATAAACCATAGAAATAAACAAGGCGTAATGCAAACAACCAAATATAGCAATAAATACTGGACAGGTTCTCACTACAAAAGGGGTTCGAGAAAACAAATCATGGGTTTCCTCACTTGTCACAGATTGGCTCCTCCTCGTGGTTGCCGTCGATGAGGTCTGACTTGCCAGCTGAGGATCCCAAGCCAGCATCGCATAACATGTCCTTCAGAAATGACAAAAGGGGCTCCATGGCGATGAAGGATGGCAAATTGTTCATAATGAGCCGCAGTTGATCAGCGGCAGGGCCATCAATGAGATCGACGGCTATCGAACCCGAAGGGTTGGGGGTGGGCAACTTAACCTGTGACATAACCCGCGTCAAGCCGTTGGTGTCGACGACCTCGATGTCGTAGCCGACGTCCGCGACATGCCAGAATACTCTAGCCCGCTGATTGAAAGGCTCAATCCAGGTCCAGTCATCATCGTCAGCTTCCTCGGTGGCCACCTCACCGATGTCGGGCGAAGATGCTGCGGTAAAGCTCTTTTGGGCCATTCGCTCGAGCTCCCCAGGAAGCGTAGCCAGGCTTAGGCTGCGACGCTCTGGAGTGGGGGAGGGGGTGGGGATGGGGATCTCTGGGAAAGGGGGCGTTTCGCAGGTGTCATCTAAGAAACTCAGGGCGGCGAGGGTATGTATATCGGTGGGTAAACTACACGGGCAGACCGGCAGAGGTTGACGATGGAGGCGGCGGCGGCGACCTAGCTAGGTTTGGAGCGAGGGAGGGGTGTTGTGTATGTCTGTGAGCAGGGGATTTGGGGTGAGCGAAGGATTTGGGGTGTGTGTGTGGGTCCAAGGTGGTGTTTGAGGAAATGCCACGGGTATTGAAAATTTTACTAGGTGGGAGTAAAATGGCGGGGCTACCAAAAATTTGGATCAATTGATTGAAGCAGAGCGGGGCAGGAGTAACGAACATCACACATGGTTAAAACATAATAATCGTGTGCTATCAAACAGAAAAACACTCCAACTGAGAAGATATTTTTGAGATTGCGAGGGATGGAGGCGGGAGTAAAATGCCGGGGCTACTGAAAATTTGGATCTACTGATTGAAGCAGAGCGGGAGTAACAGACATCGCACACGGTCCAGACATACTAATTGTGTGCTATCAAATAGAATAACCATCTACGCGGGTAGATATTTTCGAGATTGCGAGGGAGTAGATATTTTCGAGAGGGGGAGGGAAGCCTCGTGGAGCCCAATCTACTGTGATCATGTGGGTGACAGGGGCAGGGGCGCGGCACACAGGTAGTCCTAGGTAACCATGTCTATTTCGTACCCGATCGCAGACGATTGCTGCGTCCGACTTGTCTGCTGTTTATAAATTTGCCCAAAAAAATGCGGGAAAGGGTCAGAACATGAATACACTTGCATGTGGACCAAATATATGTATGAAAAGGGTGGTTTGATGTTCAAATACCCAATGCACAACTTTGATGCGCACGTTATTATTCCTAGCCCCCCCAAACACACACACACACACTTCATGTTGCTGGGAGGGGAATCCTAGCTATGAATGCATGCCCCCAAATAGCTAGGTCTGACATCTCACCGTACCGTAACACAAAACCAAAAGGAGTACATCAACCCCCTTCCCCCCTTTGCTTCCGATCAAATGTGGACCGTGTGCGGGTCCACAGATGTGTTCTTCTGGCGTTTGATGGGTGAGACCACTTACCAACCACACCTGCGGGTAGCCCGATGTGTGTGTGTGTGTGTGTGTGCGCGCGCGCGTGTGTGTGTGTGTGTGTGTGTGTGTGTGTGTGTGTGAAAATGATGTGCTATGATATTTAAATAACCAAATCACAAATTTGATGTGGCACATGTGCATCGCAAATTAACCAGGCATCCCCGACCCCACGGAGGTTCATCTAGTACGAAGTAGTACTGTGCCCCCCCCCCCCACACACACACTTTGAGTCGGTGGGAGGGGGCATCTCACCAAGGCGTATTGTAAGACTGACCAAGAAGAATCACCACCTTGGTCATATAACCTCTCTTGTTTGTTGGGTCAAAGTCATGCATTGACGTTCCACACGTGGCCCCACAAAATAGGCTAGCTTGTCGCCGATAACCACGCGAGGGAGTGCCTGAAGACAACCACTGCGTGCATGTGGCCCAAACATATGTATGAAGTGTCATGTGGTGTTTGAATATACCTAATGCACAAATTTGATGTGGCCGTGTGCTTTTGGAACTGGAAAGTCCCCACACGGAGCGAGGGTTCACGACGCGTAGTATACTATATATATATATATATATATATATATATATATATATATATATATATATATATATATATATATATGCGAGCCCTCGAACTTAGGTCTCGAATCTCACCATGATCGACATACGACTATACGGTAACGCGAACCAAGAGAAGAAGAATCCACCCTGGTAACCTCTCTCGCGTTGTTGGTCGAAGTGATGGACGTCCACGCGGGCCCATGAATATATAGGCCGTCGATGATAACCAAGTGAGGGAGAGTGTCCAAAGATAACCACTCCATGTATGTGCCCCAAACATATGTATGGACATGCGTGATGCATGCATATATGTTTGAATACCAAAAGCACAACATTTTGATGTGGCGCATGCATGCGTCGAAAAACGCACAGTCCCCACACAGATCTGGTTCATGATGCATCGCGTGCTCACCCCCCCCCCCACTTCGACCCGATGGGAGGGATTCGTGTGTACACATGCGCACGAAGTATAGTTGCATGTACCGAACCGTATAAGACAAACCAAAATTTAATCCCCTCCTAATTATAAGTCAAATTAACCTCTATCGTTGTCGGTCGAAGTGATTGACCAAGTGGGCACACAGAGATGGACGAAGCATCTCGCTGATAACCCCGCGAGTGAGTGCTAGAGGACAACCGCCATCGCTTGCTCGTGGACCAAACACATGTATGGAGATGTATGGTTGTGATGTTTGAATACCTAATATATATGCAGAACTTTGATGTGGCACCTGCCTCGGAAACCTTTAAGTCCCCCACACGAACCGAGGTTCATGACACGTAGTATATATATGTTGCCCCCCTCCCCTCTTCGACGCGCAATATATACTCCTACATACCGTAACACAACCCAAAAATAATCCTCCTTGTTCGTCAAATTACCTTTCTCGTTGTGTCATATATTAGATGGACGACGACCTCGTGGGCCCATGGAGGGAAGATTCGCAGGCGAATGAGTGACAACCATCATCTACACGTGGCCCAATGTGTTGGTGATGTTTTTAATACCCAATATGCACAACTTCTTTGCGGCACCTGTCTCGGAAACCGAAAAGTCCCCACACGGAGCGAGATCGATTCATGACATGTGTGTAGTATATATGTGCTGCCCCGGCCCCCTCCTCCCCTCTTCGACGCGTACTATACTCCTACTGCAACACAACCCAAAAAGAAACCTCCTTGCTGGGTCAAAGTGATGGAGGACAACCTCACGGGCCCACGGATGGAAGCATCGCACGCGAGTGAGTGTCCTATATGACGCGTAGTATTGCCCCCGGCCACCCTCTTCAACGCGTACTATATATATACCCCTATCATACGTATAACAAAAACCAAAAAATGGCCATCCTTGTTGGTCAAATTAACCTCTCTCATCACATGTCATAGTGCTGGACGGCGACCTCGTGGGCCCACGCGAGTGAGTGTCCTAGGACCACCGCGTGCATGTGGCCCAAAGATGCATGTCAAACTTTTTCTGCAGCGAACATGCGGCCAAAGGAGTTTAGTGTTGAAAATTGAAAAAAATAGATAACATCTGTCCGTTTTTTTATACATTGATTGATTTCCCAGGGATTTAAATGTGCAAAAATCAAATTTGATCTACATGAGACCCGTGATAGTGCATGAAAATGGATTGCAAAATCATATGTGTACGTGTCCCTGGGTGCATGTTTAGTCCCCATGCAAGAAATTTCTAACATCTAGAATCTTGATTTTAAAATCCAATAAATCCAAAACTAAGTTGAAATTCATGAAACTTATCGTGGTGTCATATGGACACCAATAGACTGTGATATTTTTTTTTCAAATTTGAGACAAGTTTTGATATAATCTTTTTACATACAGGAAATTATAAATAATTATCAACCAATATCGCAAATGAACTCTTTATTCGAACCGTGTGCGTTAGACCAACAATGTAAGTGCCGTGCTTCGGTTAAGCAATAAAGCAGCAGAATTAATCATCAAAAAGGAAAAAAAATCAATATAATACATGCCGCGCACGCGTCCCGTGTGCCGTACGAGCATGTGTGAGTTGACGAGACGCATGCTAGCAGGCAGACTGGGAGGCCGAGGCATGCGCGTGTTCTCTACACACTCACCGTGGGGCGTGCTAGTAGCTGTGTGAAATGATGGTAGGCGTGCCAGCAGTCCGCTGCGCAGGCTCACCGGGAGGTGAGCCAGCCCTTTAACCGCCACCCACCTTGCTCCCATTGCTCCATATTAATGGCATGCCCAATCCGCTGGTCATAATAGGCGGCCGCACACCCCGTCCACAGTTGTCACCGCTGCATGGAGTGTATTAGGATTTTGCCGAAGCGTACCATCAGTGGGAGTGGCGACACTAGTGCTGGTGAAGCACCCACCCAACACATGAAGCTGGGCGCAGAGGTTGCTGTCGCCGCCGACGAGGTCTCGCGCGGGCAGCAGTGCGACCTTGACTTCGTCGCCATCATCGTGCCTCCCCAGCCGGAGCCGGAGGTCTACAGCTACTCCGGCAGCGACTCCGACTCTGACGGAAAACTGGTTAGTCCCCCCCCCCCTTTGTTGGGAACAGAAACCCTTGGTTATGTTCACCCAGTCCATGAAATCAGAGTAAGATTCGTTAGATCCGTGTAGTGTATTGATTGTTTGAATGGTATCTATGGTTAGTGATTAATTGTTTGTTCTGTACAAACGATTTTTTTGCTAATAATCCGACTAGGGTTAGCGTGCGTGCTAATAATTCATAGCCAGATCTTGAGAATTGATTTTGAATGTCCTACATATATGTTTGTGCCCTTTTTTTCTTCCAGATCTTGAGAATTGATTTTGAATGTCGTACATGTATGTTTCTGCCTTTTTTTCCTTCCAGATTGCTATATACACATATGAGGCTCCGGCCAGCGGCGCCGCCGATTATAGATCCTGTACCCGGTAGCACGGGCAGAAGCGGCCACGCCCCCTGGATTTGAGGAACCCGTAGAATATCGGGCAGACCGCATCAGCGATCTCCCGGATGCCATCCTTGGGGAGATCATCTTCCTTCTCCCCACCAAGGATGGCTGCCGCACACAGGTCCTCGCATCTCGGTGGCGCACTCTGTGGTGCGCTGCATCTCTTAATCTTGACTGTCGCCAGCTATCTGTCGTTCATGATTTTGAACTCCACGGAACCATCATCTCCTCCCACCAGGGCTTCATTCAACGCCTATGCATCCCAGCATGCTGCCTGCTGCACATACCCTGCACGGTGAACGCCTGGCTGACATCCCGTCAATTCGAAAACTCCAACATCTTGAGTTCTACCATTACTATGCAAATAGCTGTCCACCAAGCGTTGTAGCTGTGCCCTCACCACCAGTGTCCATCTCATGGTTTTCCTCCTCTCTCCACACCACTACCCTGGCCCGGTGTCATCTACCAGACAATCTGGTACAAATGCTTCGACTCCCACTGCTAAAAAAACTCGCGCTTGTGGTGGTCGATCTGTCGGAGGCCTCACTACACATCATCATCCACTCCTGCTTCCCTGCCCTGGAGCGCTTGCTGCTTGTTTTTGGAAAAGAAATCCGTATCGTTTGTCTCCAAATAAAGTCGCCTCACCTTGTAAGCATTGGAATTTTCTTTAAAGGAGAGGAGCTCATCATTAAAGACGCCCCTTCACTCCAAAGGCTCCTCCTTGATTATCGTTATGCACCTTCGCAAATAACTATGGTCTCTTCGCCTAAACTAGAGACCTTGGGTGTAATTCCTGATCCGTTTGAAGGTTACAAGATGGTGGTTGGCTCCACACTTATTCAGGTACTATATATTATCATCAACACTTTTGTAATCATAAGCTGCATTTTTCATTTGTGTGCATAAGTTTTATATCATGAACACTTTTGTAATCATAAGCTGCATTTTTCATTTGTGTGCATAATCTTTATATAATCTTGGAGTACGCTTTTGGTACTAATATTATGTTGTATGCTCAATGAAGGGTTTGTCCATGGGTACCCTATCAATGGTGCTGGATTCTGTCAAGACCTTTGTCGGGGGGATGGACCCCGGGCAGGCAATGGAACCTGGATCCTTTTCAAAAATATCGGGGCCAGCATCGCCCCTCAATCCGGCTCACACTTGGCCGGGTTGCTCAACCCAGCCGAAAACCTTCAACCCAACCAAGACGGCAACCTGGCCCTGCCAGCTGGCGCGGGCCGGGTAAACCCGGCATACCAAGACTTCTCCAGCAAGCTAGTTCACCTGTGGCGCATTCCTCAACCCGGCCACGGGTCGGCTCCCGTCCCATCCCAGCCGTACGATGGGACAAGTCTCCATACGGGGATGTCCGAGGCAGCAGTACCCCACCAACTCCTTTGACCGGCAGAGGCGCGGCAACAGTGCCCCACCTACCCTGCTGATCGAGGCCGGCATGGCTACAGCGCACCCGTCATCACCGCTGACGCCAGCAGACGGCGACCGGACGGTGCGCCACTGTAGCGGACTTGACCCGGCCATTCCATGACGATCGACAAGATGGTGAACAGTGCCTCCTGGCACACGGGGCCCGCGCCCGGAGAACCCGGCGAGCCCTGACACCCGGCGGGTCCCAGTACCGGCTTCCTGGACGATGACAACCTGGCCCCACGGCCTTGTAACTTTACCGTTGTAGCCCTGGGGGGTTGACCTATAAAACCCCCCAGGAGGCCTCCATGCACGAGAGAGATCAGTAGAACGCAGGTACACACATTGGGAAAAGGAGCAGCCTAAGCCTTGGCCTGCCCTCCTTCTTCCTCCAAACAGTTCCAGGAGCGATTCTATACTGTCACATATAAACCACTCCCAGCAGGACTAGGGGTATTATCTTTCCGGAGAGCCCCGAACCTGGGTATGTCTTGCGTCCCACGCTCGCTCATGCCGACCTCGCCTCCGGAGCCCACCGGTGCCCTCGAGCCTCCCCCTCTCTTTAGCCATCCTTTGGCATCTGCCGTGCGCCCACCACGACAGTTGGCGCCCACCATGGGGCAGCTCGAGGTCCCGGCCGGAGACATGTTCCAGACGGGGCCCCTCTCCGACTCCGACGAGCCCGTCACGCTGGCGGACGACGTCATCAACGAGCTCACCGCCTCCTTCGCCGCGCTGCGTATCTATGATGCGCCTGCGGCCGACGAGTACCCCAGCAGGGTGCTTGACATCTCCGACTCTCCCATTTCCCTCGGCGGCAGCGCTTCCATCGAGGGAATGGACCTCTGCGTCCGGGTGGAGGTATTCGCCACCGAAACCGGCGCCTCTTCTTTGTCCAGCGCGGCGAGGAAGGCCGCCGAAGCCAGGGCTGAGGCGGATCGCACCAACGCGCCCAACCCGCTGCGCGCCACAATGCAGAGCCTCCGCGTCCCGATCGCCACCGATGTCGACGCCACCAACGCCGCCGAAACCCGGGCCCGGCTGGAAGAAGATCGCCAGCGCCTGCTGGACCTGTCTGAGACGCTCGCCGCCACGCAGCGCCGTCTGGACTCCGCTTATCGGGAACACGACGCTGCCTACGGCCTCACGCCTACCGCTGCCGAGCCCAGCCGGGTCGCGGATGTGTGGGCCCGGGGCGGCGCCATAGGCCGCGCCCTGGGCGCAGTCCCCCCGTCTACGAGACCCCCGTTAAGAATATGCGTGCCGCCCAGGCAGCCGCAGTAGGCCTGGACCAGCTCGTCGGCGAGGAGCTGAAGGACCGGCTTCAGTGGGTAAACGACCTCCTCGACGCGGCCAACGCGCAGCAGGACCGCCTCAACCGCCTCGACAAGCCCGCGGGATCCAGCTCGCGCCACACCAACGACCCCGAAGAGCAGCAGAACACGGCGTCTTCGCCACCCGGCGAAGCCCACTCCGGCCGCACCCGGAGCCGGTGCAACCACGCTCCGGCGACTACCGGCGGCTTGGCCAACGAGCCGGCCCGGAAGACTGGCGCCGGCACGATCCTCCCCCGCGACCCGGCCGCCATCCGGCTTCAGTCGACCCGGCCCCTCGAGGTGCGGTCGCTGGCCGGCTGGGCCCACGCGCCATCAACGACGCCGACGCTCGCCACCGCCTCAACCAGCTCGCCCTCTCTTTGGAGCTGGAGGAGAACAACGCGGTCGAGCCAGCTTGTTTCGGCCTACGCATCCGGGATGAGCCCTTCCACAAAGGGTTCACGCTCCCCCGTGACACCCCCAAGTACAACGGCACCGTCAAGCCGGAGGACTGGCTCATCAACTACACCACCGCAATCGGCATCGTGGGTGGCAATCGCTGCCTCGCCATGCGCTACGCTCCGCTCATGCTCCACGGCTCGGCCTGCACGTGGTTAAATAGCCTGCCGGCTGGCAGCATCAACGCGTGGGTCGACTTCAAGCAAGCCTTCACGCGCAACTTCACCGGAACCTACAAACGACCCGGCCGCCCCAGCCAGCTTGCCATGTGCGTGCAGGGGCCGAAAGAGACCGGCTGCGAGTACCTCGCACGCTGGACCGAGCTCCGGAACAGCTGCGAGGGCGTCCACGAGGTTCAAGCCATCCAATATTTTGTCAGCGAGTGCCGGGATGACACCCTCCTCAAGCACAAGCTCCTGCGCTCCAAGCCGACCACCATGGCTGCGCTCATGATAACGGCGGGCAAGTACGCCAATGCCGACTCCGCCATGAAGATCCAAGTGGCGCTGGACGAAGCCGGCAAGGCGAAGCCTTCCCCCCCCCCCAAGCCGGCCGGTGAGAGCAGCCGCTAGCAGAACAACCAGTAGAACAGCAACAACAAGCGCAAAGCCGACCAGCCGGCTCAGCGCTACGACAACCTCCTCGTCGCGACCGCTGAGCAGGTGCCCACGCCCGAGCCGGTTGTCCAGCGCTGGCAGACCGGCAAGACAGCATGGCAACCCACCATGAGCTTTGAGGAGATGCTCGACGCCCCTTGCAAGCACCACAGCGGCGCGAGGCCGTCCACGCACACACTCCGCCAATGCACCATCACCAAGCGCATCATGCGGGGAGACATCCTGCCTCCTCCGGCTCCAGGAGCGGGGCCACCGCCTCCGCCTCCTCCGCCTCCGCCCTCGGCTGGCGGCGCAATACGCGACGATGTCTATCCCGCCTAGAACGCGACCTACATCGTCTTCACTAGCCTTGGTGACGACAAGCGTAGCGAGCGCCTGCTCCGGTAGGAGGTGAACACCGTCATCCTGGCCAAGCCAGAATACATGCATTGGTTGGATCGCCCGATCGCCTGGACCCGGGAAGACCACCTGGCCGTCATGCCAAACCCGGGTGGCTATGCCCTCATCCTCGACCCCACCATCATCGCGCCCCGGCGCACATGCAAGTTCTCCCGAGTCCTCATCGACGGCGGCAGCAGCATCAACATCCTTTACCGTGACACCATGACCAAACTCGGCCTTGAGGCCAAAGACTTGGAGCTGTCTCGGACGATTTTCCACGGCATCGTACCCGGCCTCTCCTGCTCCCCCATCGGCCGGATCCGGCTCGATGTTCTGTTTGGCACCAGCGACCACTTCTGACGCGAGCCGTCTCCAGACTCCGAGTCCATCTTCGTCCCCGACGACCCGGCCGCATCTCTACCCAGCCCGGGGGCTGCTAAACCTGACCCGGGGACTGCTGAACCCTGCCCGGGGACTGCACAACCCGGCCCGGGGGCTGCCACACTCAACCCGGCCGCCGTCATCCCCAACCCGGGGGCTGCCGCCTCTGGCTTGGTGGCTGCCGCCCCGGAACCCGCCATGACGGCCGTCTTTGCCGTGGTGACGGCCCCATCTTGGGCCCTGCCCATCTCGGAGTTCCTGGAGAACCGGGTTCTCCCCATGGACGAGACTGAAGCCCGGCAAGTGCAGCGCCGGGCGTCCGCCTACAACATCATCAATAACGAACTCGTCAAGCGCAGTTCGACGGGCGTGTTCTAGCGCTGCGTGGAACGGGACAAGGGCATAGAGATCCTCCTCGACATACACCAGGGCGAGTGCGGGCACCACGCCGCCTCGAGGTCCCTGGTGGCCAAGGCTTTCCGCCATGGTTTCTACTGGCCCACGACCCTCCAAGACGCCGAATCACTTGTCCTCAAGTGTGAAGGATGCCAGCGCTTCAGCAAGCACAGCCACCAGCCGGCTTCAGCACTACGAACCATCCCGATCACCTGGTCCTTCGCGGTCTGGGGACTCGATATGGTAGGACCCTTCAAGACCGCCCGAGGCGGCATGACACACTTGCTGGTGGTGGTGGACAAGTTCACCAAATGGATCGAAGCATGGCCAATCAAGAAGCTGGACGGGCCAACAGCCATCCGGTTCATCAAGGACATCGCGGTGTGCTACGGCGTCCCGAACAGCAACATCACGGACAATGGCACCAACTTCGCCAAGGGCACGCTCGCGCAGTATTGCTCCGTCTCCGGCATCCGCCTCGACTTGGCCTCCGTGGCCCACCCTCAGTCCAACGGCCATGTCGAGTGGGCCAACGGCCTTGTTCTATCCGGCATCAAGCCGCGGCTCATCGAGCCGCTCGTCCGTTCACCCGGCAGCTGGCCTGACGAGCTGCCGGCTGTCCTCTGGAGTCTCCGAACAATGCCAAACCGGTCGACCGGGTTCACCCCGTTCTTCCTCGTCTACGGAGCAGAAGCAGTCATCCCAACCGACATCGAGTTTGACTCACCACGAGTCGTGATGTACACCGAAGCTGAAGCCAAGGAAGCCCGCGAAGATGGCGTCGACCTACTCGAAGAAGCACGCCTCTTGGCACTCAGCCGGTCGGGCATTTATCAGCAAAGCCTAAGGCACTACCACGGCAAGAAGATCAAGCCCCTCGCATTCCGCGAGGGAGACCTCGTCCTCCGGCTCGTCCAGCAGCAAGCCGGCCAGCACAAGCTGTCCTCCCCATGGGAAGGCCCCTTCATCGTCAGCAAAGCCCTGTATGACCGCAACGCGTACTACCTCATCGACGCCCGCAAGTCGAACAAGCGCAAGAGAGATACTGCCAGCGAAGAAACAACCCGACCGTGGAATGCAGAACTCCTCCGCCCATTTTACAGTTAAGCTGTGTGCACGTATGTATCACTACCTTTTGTAACCATATGAAAAGCTATGGGATCCTCGAACGACGCTCGGGGGCTGCCTTTTCCAGCCAAGTTATTGTGCTAAAAAAAAACCCCACCGCCGGGTTGACTCGCTCATCCCGGGGGCTCGGGGGCTGGCCGGCCTGGCCGCCACCCGCTGTCATCCTTAGCACATCTCGGCGTGTTCGGGCTGCCGCGGCCTCCCACTTCGCCCTACGCCACAGAACCGGCTTCGGCTGTCGGCCGGCAAGAACCAGGGGCCAAAGCACCAACAAGTTGCGGAAACACTAAGTTGGGTACGCCGGATTAGCCAAGCTGGCCCCGCCACATCAACATGCCGCATGACCGGCTGCTCGCCAGCTGGCTTCGCCGGCCGCTAGCCGGCCTAGTGGGTGTTTCGCTCGCGCTCAATGTTTCTAAAGCCTAAGTACCGCGCGCTCCTCCCGAGGACCAAACTCCTTGTCGCAGACTGGAACCCGGCTGTTTGACTCGCAGGGGGGGTATGCCCGAAGGGGAAGCAAGCAAGAAAACGGCTCAAGAAACAGAAGCAAAAGTGCAGACACTCAGGAAGTATTTACATTGCAAGTTAAAATAGGCCCAAGGCCAGAGTTCATTACATTACACCCAAAACCCCCAGTGGTTGGGTGGACCTGCTACCTAACAGAAATTATCGAAAAGATAAAACAGGGCGGCCTCAGCTTTGGGCGTCTCCAGCGCCGGGTTGCGCAGTTGTCGGCTCCCCCTCGGTGGCCTTCGGGTTCACCGAGGCGCCGATATCTCCCACCTCGGCATCCTCATCCCCATCCACGCCCGTCTCCTCGGAGCTGCCCTCCGGATCGTCCAGAAGCAGGTCGAAATCGTCAACAGGAATGATTCCGCCATCATCCGTTCGCTTCGGCTGGAAATCATCGTGAATCACGAACCCGGCGATGTAGCTAGCCCGAGCGGCGATCCGTCCGACCTCCGCCTGCAACTGGGGCTCCGCGCCGGCTCGCTGGCCCGTCAGCCGATCCGGTGCCAGATCCGGATGCCAGGACATCACGAACCGAAGCGCCATCTCAGCGCCAGCGCGAGCGGCGGAGACACGCCACGCATGAAGCCGCTCTGGTCCCGCCTCCAACAACCGCGCCAGCCGCGAGAAGCTGTTTGGCGCAACGGCGTCGGGCCAGAGGGCGCCGTCATCCCCACGCTGGCCTCGGAGAGCCGCGCCATCTGCTCGCCCAAGACTCGCAGACGAGCTTCGGCGGCGGTTATAATCTCCGAGAAAGTCCAGGCAACCCGCGGGTCAGTCCCGGAGCCCACGACCCCTGCGGATCCCGCTGGAAGCGAACGGCCTCCTCCGCCAGCCTACGTGTCTCCGGAAAGTGCCCTATCAAAAAGAAGAGCAAGACAAATCAGCACCAAGGGAAAGAAAGCCGGCTTCTCAACCCGGCAGAATCCAAAGAAAGCACTTACTAGCAAAGGTCTCATCCAGGTGCTGCGCTTCAAGCAACGTACCACGCCGCTCCCTGGCGACAGCATCATCACGGTCCTGAAGCTCCTTCTCCAGGTCGGCGACCTTGGTGAGGGCCGCCTTCAGCTCGGCGTCCTTGGCCTCGGCCACCTTCTCGTACTCCCGGCGACGAAGGAGCTCCGCCTGGTGGGCCTCCCCCACCTTGGTCCCCAGCACCATCAGGCGCTCCACCTCGGGCTGAGTTGGCCCTTGTTGTCAGCCAACTTGTCACGTTGATGACCGGTTTTGGCAAGGGCTCGCTGGGCCTCCATCTCTTTGGCCGCCTTCGCCTGGAGGCGCTCCACTTCCGCTTGAAGCCGGCTCTTGTCACCGGCTAGCTGTTCCCGCAGCCGGTCGGCCTCGGCAAACGCCCGCTGGGCCCCCGCCACCTCCGCCCTCGCCTTCGCCACCTCGGCCCGAAGCCGGCCGATGTCAGCGACAACCCGGTCGTACTGATAGCCGGCTCGGATCAGCCGGGTTCGCCACGCCGGCACCTCGGCCGCAGCGGCTGCACGACGAAGATTCAGAAACAGAAGACAAACTACATTAAGATTCGACCCAACTACTACGTAGTTGGCCCGAATCTCGGGGGCTACACCCAGTGGGTGCGCTAGCGCGCCCCCACTAAAAGAGCACGCAAGAAATTACCTTCCACGACACGGAGCGCCTCCTCCTTGTTGGCGAGCTGCGCCTTGAGCTGCCGGTGCTTCTCCAGGAGCCAGTTGAAGACGCCGACCTGGTAGGCGTCCAGTTGCTGCAAAAAACGAGAATCAGACAAGACTACTTTAAGATTCGACCCAAATACTACGTAGTTGGCCCGAATCTTGGGGGCTACACCCAGTGGGTGCGCTAGCCCGCTCCCACTACAAGAGCACGCGAGAAGAAAAATGGAATATTAAGAAAAGGCTTACCATCACGGCGCGCTCCAGCTCCCGCGTCCGCTCCGTCTCGGCCTGGGCGAAGGCCTGGACCCGCTCCATGCGGCCGCGAAGGCGCTGGCTCACGGCGGCCATCGCCGCCTCCTCCTGGGTCAGGGGCCCAATGGGGACCACACTGGGCCCAGCCCTGGCTGGCTGCGACCCGGCAGCCCGGCGCCCCGGCGACTTGAAGACCAGGGCGTACTCGCCGCTCGCCGTCTCCTCTGCGGCCGGTGCCCTCTCCGGCACGACGGCCGGAGTCGTCTGCGGCACCGCCGCCTACGGCACCACACCCGTCGGCGCCCGAAGCGCCCCGGACGGTGCCACCTGCACCGCCTCCTCCAAGACGGCACCGCCGCCTCCTCCCTCGACTTCCACCCACTCGACCACGTCGGTCCGCGGCGGGGTGCCATCATCAATCTCCACGACCTCCCGATCAAGGTCCACCACCTCCGCACGGCCGTCCTGACCACGCTCCCCCTCCGGCGGCGGCATATAAACCATCGTCGCCGGCTCCTTGCCCGCCGGCATCTCGTGCCACGCCGACTCCCCCCCTCGCGGCCACGGCCCTGGCCTAAGCTTGGGCCGACTCCACCTCCATGTCCGCCACGGCTCGGTCCCGGTCCCTCCAGGCCAGGCCCTCGGTGTCGGTCGGGTCCTGTCCCAGGTCCGGGTCGGCCTCATGGGACATCCCGGTCGATGACGCTGGACCGGGTCCTCCGGAACACTGCGCCACCGATGGACGCGGCCTCCGTCGCTGCCAACGCCAGTGATATTGGCGACCTAAAGCATGACAGAATAAGAAGCAAGGACAAATAGAAGCCGATCCAGCAACTCGCCAGAAATATACAGAAGAGCACTTACCCAGACACCAGCGGAACGGTCGGCCTTGCCGGCGCCACCGGCGGACCACGGCGCCTCCTCTTGGCAGGCGGCTTCGTGCCGGCCGCCGGGTCTGCCGTGCGCTTCGCGGCCAGATTCCGGGGCACCACGTCGCCCTTCCTATGTGGCCGGCTCACCGCCGCCCCTCGAGACAACCCGGCCCCAGCCGCATCGCCGCCTCCTCCACTCGGCACCGCTGCATCATCAACTCGCGTCAACATCCCCACGCCGCCTCGCGACCGGTACCTCAAGAAATAAAGAACGCAGGAGCTTACCCGTGCGACGCACCACGCCGGCATCGGCATCAGCCTCCTCCGGGTCCTCGCCCTGGGCCGCAGGCTCCTTCGAGCCGGCCCGCACCACCTGCGTCGGTGTTCGGTCATATGGGTGCCCGATAGCATTCAGTAGCACCTCGCTCGTCGCATCAGGACGGACAAGAAGATGGACGGCAGCAAAATACGAAGACCAGGGACTCACCGCCGGTGCCGGGATCGCCTGGCTGTAAGGAGGCTTCCCGAACCTCCAGTCCTCCTTCAGCCCGGCCTTGGAAATATCGTTGACCCGGCGGGCGACCTGATCCAACCCCAGGCGTAGGGGCGACATCCTGTTGGGGTCTTGCAGGCTAGTCATCAGGCCGATAATGTGGGAACGGCACTGCAGCGGCAGCACCCGGCGCATGATGAAGGCGGCGATGAGATCGGTGCCGGTGAGCCCCTCCCGCTCCTTCATCTCCGCCACCCGCTGGCACAAATTGAGCACCTCCTGCGAGGGGTGCTTCGGGAAGTAGTTCCAGTTCTGCTTCCCCTGCGGCGTCGCGTCGACGAAGGGCGGTAGATTGATTCAGTCCGCGCCGAGGTTGTGGACGTAGAAGAAGGAGTTCTGCCACTTCTTGGCAGAATCCTCCAGCGGCATCTTGGGGCACCCCCCGCGCATTCGTGTCATGATGACGGCGGCCCCGCAGGCGGACATCTTCCCGGCCCTCAGGCCCTGGTGCTTCAAAGAGAAGAAGCGCACCCAGAGGTCGAACGTGGGCTCGACCCCTAGGTACCCCTCGCACAGGGTGACGAAGCCGGAGAGCTGCAGAATGGCGTTCGCGCCAAGGTGGTGCGGTTGGAGCCCGAAGAACTCCAGGAAAGCGCGGAGGAAGTCGCTCGCGGGAAGGCCGAGCCCGCGCTTGAAGTGCATGTAGAAGACCACGCGCTCGGTTCCCTCCGGCCGCGACTCCTGCTCGCCCTCCGGCAGGAGCACGGCCACCTCCGTATCCCTCGGCAGACGCTTGGTGCCACGCAAATACTAAATATCCTCGTTGGTGATGGAGGATCCCATCCACGAGCCCGACGGCCGTGCCATCAGCAATGCGGGGCGAAGAAGGAAGAGGAGAGAAGATTGGTGGTGGAGTTCTGCTCGAACAGCGGCGGAGCGTTGCAGCGTGCGCGGTCGCAAGAGCAGAAGGAGAAGGAGGAAGAAGGGGAGCATGTGCGAGAGTGATTTCCGCCGCCCCCCTCCTCCCTATAAGCCATGACTCAAATGTGGGGAACTGGGATCATTTGCTCCCGCCCCTCCCACTTCCCCGCAATAAGTGCGCACGTACCGCACGCAATAACTGCCTCGAGAATGACAACCGACTCACGGATGCCGCAATAAATCCGCGTGCATGGGCCGAGGGCGCACAGCGGCGGGCCCCCGCCCGTCGCCCTGTCCCGTCACGCGCGTGGCCTGTCAGGCCCCTTCGGCTCCTGAGCGCCACGTGACGCCTGCGCAGAGCCGAAATATTGCCTGAAAGATTTGGCGGACTCCTCGGTTTCCCGCCCCTGCTGGGGTGCCGCGATCCGGCTTTCGGAAGCTGGTGCACAGTGGGTGTTGCTAGACCCGACGATCGCAAACTTCACCAACAACTGCCTCCTCAAGGGGGAAACTATGAAGGCCCTCCTGCTCGAAGCTGGCGGACCTTCACAGCTTCGGGGACTACTGTCGGGGGGGTGGACCCTGGGCAGGCAACAGAACCCGGATCCTTTTCAAAAATATCGGGGCCAGCATCGCCCCTCAATCCGGCTCACACTTGGCCGGGTTGCTCAACCCGGCCAAGTCCTTCGACCCGGCCGAAAACCTTCAACCCAACCAAGATGGCAACCCGGCCCTACCAGCTGGCGCGGGCCGGGTAAACCCAGCGTACCAAGACTTCTCCAGCAAGCCAGTTCACCTGTGGCACATTCCTCAACCCGGCCACGGGTCGGCTCCCGTCCCATCCCAGCCGTACGATGGGACAAGTCTCCATACGGGGATGACCGAGGCAGTAGTACCCCACCAACTCCTCTGATCGGCAGAGGCGTGGCAACAGTGCCCCACCTACACTGCTGACCGAGGCCAGCATGGCTACAGCGCACCCATCGTCACCGCTGACGCCAGCAGACGGCGACCGGACGGTGCGCCACTGTAGCGGACTTGACCCGGCCATTCCATGATGATCGACAAGACGGTGAACAGTGACTCCTGGCACATGGGGCCCGCGCCCGGAGAACCCGGTGTGTCCCAGTACCGGCTCCCCGGATGATGACAAGCCGACCCCATGGCCTTGTAACTTTACCATTGTAGCCCTAGGGGGTTGACCTATAAAACCCCCCAGGAGGCCTCCATGCATGAGAGAGATCAGTAGAACGCAGGTACACACATTGGGAAAAGGAGCGGCCTAAGCCTTGGCCTGCCCTTCTTCTTCCTTCAAATAGCTCCAGGAGCGATTCTGTACTGTCACATATAAACCACTCCCGGCAGGACTAGGGGTATTATCTCTCCGGAGAGCCCTGAACCTGGGTATGTCTTGCATCCCGCGCTCGCTCATGCCGACCTCGCCTCTGGAGCCCACGGTGCCCTCGAGCCACCCCCTCTCTTTAGCCATCCTTTGGCATCTACCGTGCGCCCACCACGACAACCTTACATATCAGTATGTAGTGTTTTGATCTGAACATGATTATCGGCTTGCTGTGATGCTTTCCATGTCTGGAGAATTTGTATATAGAGGTGATGATATCAAGCACATTGATATACTTTACTAGAACTAACCGTTCCACTGTACTATTTTTTTTAGACATTAACTATTTTCAGTCTTCATGTCTATTTAGGCTAAAGGACATGGACAAAAAGGTATAACCAATCGGTGGCATAAGAAGCACCGGGATTTTCTTAGTTCTCATGACATTCATTTGAGGACAATAACGCTGGAAGGATATGCATCCAACCATGCAAACACTAGCTTTGTCGCATTCTTCCTGTTGAATGCGAGAGTACTATTGTCCATGAGGATTAAGTTTTTTAACAAAAACTTTCTCACGGATGGACACGTTGAACAGCATAAAAAGAAGTTTCATGTGGACAAAAGGGCTTCTGAACATGCTCGGCTTCTATTTACAACAACTTGTCTTCATGTACCAGTAGATTTTCTGGTCCAGGATCTTGATTTTATGGATCAGACCGATTCATTTGATTGTGACTGCTGAAAACTTTGGTTGAGTTAGTTGTTATTGTCCTGTTCAATCTGGATTGTGTGTAAACCTGGTGAACAATTAATCATCGTGCTTTTGTACCTTATGTAAGATGGGGTTAGATATTGCTGCCCATTTCAACTAGGCTTTGACCCATATTTTCTTTCATACAAACCGGAGCTTCTATCAAGAAGCCTCATGGTTCCGAGAGGGAACCTGGTCACATGATCTGTGTGCGAAACAACATACGCTGTATCTTCCCGCCTTGATTTATTTTACAGAGGCAACATGCAACTGTGCTAAACATATGAAATTATTCAGGGTTCATTTCGCCTTTTTATACATTGATTTTCCTAGGCATTTTTAATAAATAGCCACCACGTTATTATCGCAAAACGGTCGTATTAGTCCAACCGTGGGCGTTCAACTAACCATTTACTACCGCGGGCAGTTGTTTGATTAGACAGGACGATTGTGAGCAGTCCACCGCGCACACCGCGAGCGCTGCAATTTATTGCTGGTTTTGGACTTTTGTTTTGGCCGCCTCGGGAAGGTACGTAGAAGAGTCCTCCATTCTCATCTACAAGCACCACCGCCGAGGATCGCCGCCTGCTGCGAGATGGAGGACGAGCCGGCCAACAAGCGGGGGCGGGTCGAGCCAGAACCGCAAGAGCCTTTGGCGAACATGGACTTCATCAGCAGCCTCCCCGACGAGATGTTGGTAACCATCATATCCCACCTCCCCATAAAATATGGCGTGCGGACCACTGTCCTCTCGCGGCGGTGGTGCCCCCTCTGGCACACCACCCCCCTGGACATCATCGTTGACCACGAGTTCTGCAGCGGGGCGCAGCAAAGCCTGGACGCATTGTCCCACGTCCTCGACACGCACCCTGGGCCGGTCAGACGCATTGCTATCGGCAGGCTCAATCCCCACAACAAGATCGAACCCAGGTTGCACTACTGGTTCCTATCCCCAGCCCTGGATTGGCTCGAGGAGCTCGGCCTTCATGCTAGACGTCCTGGCTCACTGCTGCTGTCCATGTTCCGCCTCGCACCCACACTGCGCCGCGCTACATTCAGGCGGTGCATTTCCCCCCGGATCGATGCCGCGCGCGCTCTTCATCTCCCTAAACTTAAGCACCTCAAGCTCATTGCCATCCGCATCTCGAAGGAGGATTTGGAGCACCTGCTCGTCGGCTGTACATCACTCGAGTACCTTTGTCTTCATGCGATGGATGGGTTCAGTAGCCTCCACATCACCTCGACGAATGTTCGTGCGATTTATGTGCATTGCTGGCGCCGCCCAAGGCTGTCAGTTGAGGTGTTTCATGATATTGTCATTGAGAATGCGCCTTTCCTCGAGAGATTGTATGTACATGATAAATTAGGTCCAGCAAGAATCAGGGTCATTCACGCACCGAAATTGACAGTGTTGGGCTACTTGTGTGCTGAATTCAACGAACTTGTTACTGGATCATTATCCGTTCAGGTACAACAGTCTTCTTCTTCTCCTTCTTATATATTATCAGACAACACATTTTATCTATTTTTTTATCTATATGTTTGCCTGTCATCCAGAAAATGATTCTCACAAGCTTGACCCGGCCTCTGTGCACAGTGAAGATCTTGGCACTACAATCTGTCGGCCCCGATCTGGATGAAGTTGTTAGATTCCTTAGATGCTTTCCTTGCACGAAGAAGCTATACATCGAGGTGATGCTCCTTTCCTGTTAATTGTTAACCACAACGGAGCTCAATTTTTTGTTACTTTTACCCATGATTACAATGACAAATGTAGAATGATTTCTAAAGGAAATTTGGAGGATTTCAATACATATATTTTTTGAGATGCTAGTGTTGTACGCGTTTTATTCCTTCGCCCGACATGCTTTCGTGATAAAAGTTTATCATGAAAGATTGAAGGTGGCATTTCACTCTTTTCGTGTATTTTAGAAATCCTGCAAATCAAAGAGGCCCGAAGTGTTCAAATCTGCAGCTATGCACTAATATGTTGTCTTCGTTTGCAGATACTAGCAGGCCCAAAAGTAGAAAATGTTGGGGAATATAACAATCCCATTGAATGCCTTGATCTTCATCTCACAGAAATTACTTTTAATGAGTACTGAGGCACCACACCAGAAATTAAATTCGCTAGGTTCTTTGTTGAGAAAGCAAGGTTGCTCAAGGTAATGAGGTTTGCCCTATATTTACTGCGCAGAAGTGAATGGATTGCTAAAGAGCGCAGGCATCTACAGCTGAATGGAAAAGGCTCTGCACAAGCTGAATTTTAGTTTGTAACTTCATATGGCAGATTATTCGTAAGTCACTGTATCGAGCCGCTATATGACTTCTCGGTGGCTGATCCTTTCGCAGAAATAATGCATGAAAAAGATTCTGAAGAAGATGAATTTTATGTGCCTGAATAGTTTGAACCTTGTAATCTTTGAATTTGGGCCTTGTAATGCTGGAATTTGAACCTTGCAATATTTATGTTATTTGTTATATAACGTAATTGGATGTTTAATTTTATCTTGCAATCATGTCCTATTACAAGTATATATATGCTGTTCTTCTGTAGACAGAGCATAGATGTTCTGCAGACAGAGCATATCACGTCGCACACGGACCACACTAGGTAACCCGTCGGTGATGAATTCATCGATCGCAAACGGTTATATACCAGCAAGCGTTTGCCCACTACACATACGGCTTATTCCATCACAAACAGCTCGGATGGATCAACTGTATGCCACGTATCGCACACACAACTCTAATCTGATTCGTGCTTGATGTCTTCGCCATCGCTCGCATAGTTTGTCTTATTTGCCACGTATCACTGTGCCGACCTCTGCTCACGTCCCTCGGAGCGCTCTGCTCGCTGTTTGGCGCCGCAGCGCGCTATGCTTGCTGTTAGTCGCCGTGGCGCGCTCTGCTCGCATCCGTCGGCGCACTCTGCTCGCGTACCTCCACGAGCTCGGCTTGTGGACAGCTTTTCCTTGCGTGTTCAACTGCTATATGCATATATATGGTTGCTCGCCATTGAGGCACCGCAGAGTGCTCTGCTCGCGTCCCTGCGCGCGCACTCTGCCAGCGGTTGGGGTCTGCGCACGATCACGTTGGGGGCCCATATGCATGCGGTTGTGCCGCGCGCGTCGCCACGATGTAGTTACGTGCGACACGATGGAGTTACGCGCTGCAAATCAGAACTGCCATCCGGGCGTGCGGATATTCTAGTCCGTCCGGCTTCCCCATTAATTCCCGCGGCCATTATAACCTTAGTCTCTTCAACTTTTCGATCTCGCCCCACAACACAACAAGCACACCCACGATGACACATACAGAGAGGATATCTAGCGGCACTCCAATGGAGTTCAACGAGCATAAACACTAAAAAAAAGACACATTCCGTGACATTTTGGGCCGAACAATTTTTTTTTCTGTCATGCTTATGACACTTCTATGACGATAATTATGACAAAACCCGGTATCATCATAGATGTGGCGGGCTCCTACTTCTATGACAAAAAATCATGACAGAAAATGGGCTTTTCGTCCTAGGCGGGCCGGAGACGCACCTGCATGACATTCTTTGGGCCGTCCATGACGAAAAAAATCATATACGTATGTTTGGGTGGGTGGTCGAGGCCGAGCAATGCACGGAGGTTTGCGTGTTTTCTCTCGTATACTTACGCACGTGTGTGCGAGGCGTTGGGCTCTAACTGAACCCGAGCGAGGCGTTCGCTTACTGAACCCGAGTGATTGCACTAGCTACGTTACTGAACCCGAGTGATCGATCAATCCCTGGCTGTTAACTGAACCCGATCGAGGGATTCCTTCGCTACTGCTGCTAACTAAAGCCGATCGAACCTGCTGCCTCTTGATGAACAGTGAATGTGGGGGTTGGTTGAGCGAGTCGAGACGTACATGGTTGGGGTTGGATGAACAGTTCTCGGTGGGGGTTGGATGAACAGGACCCCGTGGTAGTAGTAGTAGGCCTTTGTCGCTGGATGAACAGGACCCCGAGAGGAGGCCACCACAGCTGAGCTGGTAGGGGGTGGATGAACAGGACCCCGTGGAGGGCTGGTTGAACAGTAGCCGGTGGAGGGCTAGATGAACATTAGCCCGTGGATGAACAGTCCCTGGTGGAGGCAGGAGGAAGACGTGGTGGATGAATAGTGCAGGTGGAGGTTGAAGGAAGTCGACGATGGGTGAACAGTAGCCCGTGGAGTCCCGTTCTGCAGTACGCCACACCCCTCCGATGAACAGGACCCCCGTTTCGACCGTAGCGCTCCAACACAAGTCCATTTCCTCCGTTTTGCGGTACGCCACACCCCTCCCGATGAACAGGACCCCCGTTTCGACCGTAGCCGGTCGAACAGAAGGCCGTTTCCTCCGTACTGCGGTATGCCGGACCCCGTTTTGGCTATTCCATTCAAGCCGGTTGGCTCCCGTTGAACAGGGTGCATTCCGACCCAGTCTGTTGCCTCCCGATGAACAAGACACTGTTTCTCCGTTCCGACCCAGCCGGTTGGCTGCCCGATGAATAGGACGCCGTTGCTGCCGTCCGTTGCCTCTCCATGTACACGAGCCCTGGTCGTACGTATGCGCGAGTACGTGTTCGAGACCCCGCCCATATGTACGTACGTGGCCGTATTTTTTGGCATGTGGCTGTACATACATGTACACGGTTTAGAAGGGACTGCCTGAACTGCTACGTCGGGGGCTCTACTACTACACGTGCCGCTGCTTGCTCAGCCACGGTTCATCGTTGCAGAGAGACCAATCGACCAGTATGTGCATACACGTTCGCGACAACGCTACATACGCATCGACCAGGTGGGTCCCGGCTATCAGGGAGGATAAGGACACGCTTCCTTGCGTGCGAAGTTATTGATGGTTGGTCCGAGCTGTCAGGGGGAGGATTCATATTTTTTCACGCCTAATATGGAGGCAGTTTCCTTGCGTCCGAAGATATAGCTGGTGGGTCCCAGCTGTCAGGGGGGAAAACATTTTTTTCTTCGCAAAATACAGCTAAGCCAAATACAGAGGCCCTTCCAGTAGGTCCTTGCTGTCAGGTGGAGGTATCATTATTTTGCACGTAATAAGGAGGCACTTCCTTGCTGCGGCCATGGACCCAGCTGTCAGCATCTCCACGTACAGTCCTCTTCCGATGTAAATCGTTCCTTGACCATGTTGACCATGCCGCACCGAGAGCACCAAGGTGGTGGACGACGGCGAGGCCTAGGAAGGGAATGACCTAGAGCCGGGGAAGACTCGGCAGTTGTTTCCCACATGGAGGGGCGTACGAGGGTTTACTGGTTGGGCTGCAGTGTGAGGCTGCCGTCGCCGGAGAATAACAGCAGGTCTTGGTGAGTACAGGGATGGCCAGGCCAGTGATAGGAGTAGGGTGGGGCGGTGAGGCCTGCACGGCAGCAGAGCCGGCCACAGGAGGCAGGAGCAGGCAGCACGACTGGCGTTGGTTTGGGCGGCTGGAACAAGAAGACCAGAGGTTGAAGAAGCACTACGGCCGTTGGATGGACATCGTACGGTCACTTGAACTAGAATCGTTCATATTGACTAAGTTGACAAAGCCCTCCGTCCGCGTCAACTTAGTAGGCCCACAAGTCAGCCTCCAACTATGGTGGGTCCCAGATAGCAGGGGGAGTATTCATTTTTTTGTTCATAATAAGGAGGCACTTCCTTGCGTGCGAAGATATAGCTGGTGGGTCCGAGCTGTAAGCGGGAGGAACATTTTTTTGGTGAAATACAGAGGCCCTTCCGGTGGGTCCCTGCTGTCAGGTGGAGGAATCATTATTTTGCGTGTAATAAGGAGGCACTTCCCTGCATGCGCCCGTGGAGCCATCTGTCAGCCTCTCCACGTACAGTCCTCTTCCAATGGATGTCGTTCGTTGACCACGCCGCGCCGAGAGCACCAGCGCGGTGTATGACGGCGAGGCCTAGGAAGGGAACGACCCGGAGCCGAGGAAGACTTGGCAGTTGTTGCCCACGCGGTGGGGAGTACGAGGGTTTACTGGTTTGCCCGCTGTCGCCGGAAAATAACAGGAGCTGTGGGTGAGTAGAGGAATGGCCTGGCCAGCGATAGAGTAGGGTGGGGCAGTGCGGCCTGTGCGGCAGCACAGCTGGCCATGGGAGGTGGGAGCAGGCAGTCCCACCGGCGCTGGTTTGGTCGGCTGGAGCAAGAACATCAGATATTGAAGAAGCAGCACGGCCGTTGGATTAACATCAACCTAGTAGACCCACAAGTCAGCCTCCAAATCTGTCCCAAACAGCATACAACCCGAAATTTCTAGCCAGATTCAAATTAATTTAAAAATGAAACATTCCTTAATTTAAAATCCAATGAAATTTTACCTGCACAAAAACAATGAAATTTAAAATATCAAAATCCAAAAGAAAAAAGTATTTTGGAACTAATTGCCTGTTTGCTGTATTTTTTCATTTTACAGCCCATTTCTTATTACTTATAGCCCATTTTCTGGGCAAGCCCGAATGCATCCCTCCTCGTCTTGAAAGATTTCCGGCCCAGTAGGGCGTAGAAAAGCAAGTAGGCCTATGTTGGTTATTTTGTAAAAAACAAAATAGCTGGGCTAGCCATTTTTAGAAAGGAAAAAAAAACTGGGCTGGTCATGTGGTAAACATATGAAATAAAAGCCTGGGCTAGATGGGCCACAGCTCCCGCACAACCCAGTTGATACCCTTCTCCGTCCCAAAAAAAAAATTACTGTGCGCGCTGCTTGGTCCCGGGTGTCTGCCGCTCCTTGTGCAGTTATCTCGCTTATTGACTACGTTGACAGTGGCGTGCGACCCAGATGTCAGTAAACCATCAGGAGGAACCCTTTTTTCTTGTAATAAAGGAGGCACTTGCTTGCCTACTGCCATGATCCTGGTGGGTCCCTACTGTCATCCTCACCATGTAAAGTCATCTCCTTATTCCTCTCGGTTGTTGACCATGTTGACAACACTGGAGGGCGGCGCCGCGGTGAGTGAACCAAGGCGGAGGACGATGCTGAGGCCTCGGACGGGAACGAACAGGAGCCGGGGAAGATGCGCAGAGTTTTAGGGTGCGATGTGGCCATGATGCGTGCGCGGCAGCACAGCCAGCCATGGGAGGCGGGAGCAGGCAGTCCCGCCAGCGTTGGTTTGGCTTTGGCGGCTGGAGGAAGAAGAGACTGAAGAAACACGACAGACGTTGAATGTCAATCCAACAGTCAAGGTTGGCACAATCATTTGTTGACTAAGCCGACACCAAGTAGCATACTTTTATATATATAGGAAGAAAAGAAAAACTGGGCTCGTTCGCCAGATAACATTCCCGAAACTGCTATCGTTTGATCTTGCGTTGCAACTAAAACTGCGAGGAAAATGCGTTCGTTTTCCGTCCTCCTCCCAGGGAACGTTCGCCACATAAGTGACTAGCACCCTTGGTTTTCAACCGAGAGGTCTTAGGTTCGAGTCCTAGGAACCCTCAATTTTCTCCTCCTTCCTTCCTTGCAAAAAAAGAAAAGAGAATCAAAGACTTGAGAAGGCGTACAGAACAAGCTAGTGTGCCAGTAAAGAGACGTTGCTGAGTTTTAGAAAAAAGAGAGACGTGCTCCTGTAGCTGGTTCGAATCCAAACCTAGACTATGACTATATATGGTGCTATGCTACTCTGCAAGTAATGAAACTGACTAATCCAACATTCGTTTCTCCTCTTCTCTACTTACTCTGCCTAGCATCAGAAGCTCTGGCCGCAGCAACCATGTCCGCTGGCAGCTCATCCACCTGCTCTTCAGCAGGCAACAACCAGATATGCGCCAAGTCTCTAGCCGTACCATCGCATGTGGGTCTCATCACACCCCCGCCGGCACACGCACCGTAGCCAGTTGCTCATCGCAACCCACTGCCGTTGGTGTGGTGCCACTGCTGCAAATCACGCAGATTCATCCGTCGCGTCTCAACCACAATCCTCAACCCTGGCCGAGTCTTCTACAAATGCCCGAATCATGGGGTAATAATATGTTTGTGTTGTTCCGCAGCTTTCAGTTGCTGATTTTTTAATAGTTTGGTTGATGATCTTCCAATTTGATTCATGCAGAAAAGGTAAGATTCGTGTGATTTGTATTTCTGGGAAGTTGTTGATGTTGGGAAATGCAACTACCCTGATTATTTGGTTAGCCGAGGAATCCCAATACCAACAGGTTGGGGTGTTGGACAAGTAACTGAAGGAACGACAGTAGAGGAAGAAGCAGAGCAGAAGGTTAAAGATGCAGTTCCTTTGATCATGGCCAAGCAACAGCTGCTGAACGGCCTTGACAGAAATAAGGAGATGAAAGAGCTTGTGAAGATAATGGGCAAAATCGATGTGCTCTGTAGGATTATTGTCTCTTTATTTGCAATGTATGTAGCACTCATGATGTATTCAGTGGCTATGACATGAGCACTTTGCTGAAACTAGTAATGAATGAAACCTGTTTAGCAGGCTGGGCGTAGTGTTGTCAACATCTAATGATTTCTATTAATGGAAATCGGGGGGTATCCCCTTTTGCTCATAAATAAATAAATAGCAGAGGCCCTTTTGCTAATAAATAAATAAATTAGCAGAGGCCCTGTCGGGTCAGCTTTGTTCCCATTCAAAGACGTCGAGCAAATTGCAGTCCAACAGCAAACTATGTCATCAAATACAAGTTTCACAGCCAAATATGAGTACAACTAAACAACAATGTCATCATGTTTTAGTCATCATACAATCACCAAACACAAATCAATATACATAATAAGTGATGTTCTCACAGCAAAATACTAAACAACAACTTCATCAGGTTCCAGTTGTCATAGCAAACACAATTTCACATAGTAGATAAAAAAACGTCTTCTGACAGGCAAATACGACAAAAGCAATCTAATCATCATCCGTTGCAGCAGTGTCAACATCTTCGCCATGTGTATCAGTCTGAATCATAATTCCCCCAGTGTCATCTTCTTCTTCATCCTCAATGTCCTCGAACGTTGGTGTCTTATTGATCAACTCTCGTATGTCCACAGCCCGACAGGCAATCTTTTCGCCAGCGTCATTGACATGATGGTTCTCAAAGATATTAGGGACATCTGTGGAATCTTCTACATCAGGAGCAGTGTAAGTGTCATCTTGTTGTGCAACTTCATTAAACGAATTCCTCTGCTCAAACCTTTGCAATACTCTCCAGTCATCGCTATGTGCAAATGTGTCTTCCAAGAAAAATATCTGTGTTGCTTGATTTGCCAAAATAAAAGGCTCGTAGGTCTGGTACGCCGCCTTGACATTGATGGATTTGAAATAATCATTAGCTCTGGGTTTTGTGATCCTAGAAAACAGGTTATACCAACGACAGCACAACAGAACCACACACCGATGAACCTCGAAACTGGAGATATACTGCAACTGAACAATGTCTGTTATGTTAGCATACATTTCAGTTGTCTCTTTGCCGCACTTATACGTGCTCATAATGGCACTGGTTTGTGTCTTCCTGCCTTCGTCGTGTGCAAGGGTGTTGTAGCGCACATCTCCAACAACGCAAGATTCATAATGTCTTACCCGAGTATCAGGACCCATTGCTAGTGCGTAAAGGGCATCATTAACTGCCTGCCCATCCTCCCGTATCTTCTTAACCTATGGTTAGAAAATATACAAGCTGATCATCTTATGTACTCAATATATTAAAAAAACTGACAGTGCAATTCAAAAGCTTACATGGCTCTTGAACCATTTCGCAAATCCTGCCATAATCAGTTTGTCAATGTTTCTTGGATTTTGCGGCAGTAACTCCTTTTTGTAGATGCTGCACAACATAGTGATCGCGTCAAACATCTAAATATATAAGAATGTGCTGCAAGTTTAGTAGATTACAATGTATAAGCTGTAGTACTTAGCACTTACTCGATATAAGGTAGAATCTCAGGACAGTTATTCAACACATACCAAACCTACCAAACCATTTTGTCCAAATATTTAGGTTTGTCGTCTTGTCGAGTCTTCCCTGTAACTTGAACAGAACAATCAAAAACATTGAGCTCCGGATTGTCTTCACCCACCTCTTTGCTAAGCTCATCAGTTGCTTCAATGTATTTTGAGCAGAATGTCAATGCTTCTGTAGTAATGTAGGCCTCTGCAATGGAACCCTCAGGTCTAGCTCTGTTCCTAACATAGCTCTTGAAAGTGCCTAGCCGCCTTTCAATAGGGTACATCCAGCCATACTGTACTGGACCTCTAAGTAGTGCCTCATCAGGTAGATGAACAGCCAAATGCACCATCACATCAAAGAAGGCTGGAGGATATATCTTCTCATGGTCGCATAGGATAGTTGGTATCTTGTCTCTAAGACGCTCCAAAGCATCTATCCTGATATTTCTACTGCAGAGTTCCCTGAAGAATTGTCCCAACTCTGCAACTGCTCTGTATAAGTCAGGGTGGCCCAATCCTCTAAGGATAACAGGTAAAACCCTTTGAAGTAGGATGTGGCAGTCATGAGTTTTCAACCCTTGTACCTTTTTTCCATTTGCACTAACTCTCCTTTCAGGGTTGGAAGCAAATCCATGTGGGAATCTCACACGTGACAGGACCTTGTAGAATTCTTTTCTTTTTACCTTGTCCAAGACGTACACAACTGCTGCCATATCCCGTGGTTTACCTTCATCTTCCACCTGCAAATCCTTTCTGATACCCAGATGTGTCAAATCAATCCTAGATTTTAAGGTATCTTTCGTCATGCCTTCAACATTAAGAAGTGTGCCGATAATGCTGTCACATATATTTTTCTCGATGTGCATCACATCAAGATTATGCCACAAATCCAAATCTTTCCAATACTCCAAGTCCCACAAAGTGGACCTGCGGGTAAACAATAATCTCTCTTCTGCCCTGCCACGCTTCCTTTTCCCGCTACCATTATCAGGATGGTTTCCTGGTGTAATATGCCTGACCTTCTCTAATTCCACTTGCAACTCATCGCCGGTGAGCCTCTTTGGCGCATCACGGTTTTCATGCTTTGCATTGAACACATGTCTTTGGTATTTTGTAGGACACGACTTGTCCTTGGCAAGGAAATGGCGGTGTCCAATGTAACAGATCTTGCTAAGTATTGCGTATGACATCGGATTCTTGTCACAGCGAACACATGCATTGTAACCATGTGTCGTTCGCCCTGACATTGTGCCCAAAGCCGGATAATCATGGATGCACCAAATTATAATAGCACATAGAAAGAAATCAGTTGGTGGGCTGCTATATGGTCTCGAGTGAGAACACCCCTCCATAACTGTTGAAGTTCCTCCACAAGAGGCTCCATGAATAAATCAAAATCCTTTCCAGGACTTTTTGGACCTGGGATGAGCAAGGCCATCATGTAGTTTGATTCTTTGGTGCAGACATTTGGAGGCATGTTGTAAGGGATAACAAGCACTGGCCACAAGCTATATGTGGTGCTCTGGTGGCCAAATTGGTTAAATCCATCTGTAGCTAAGCCAAGTCTAATGTTTCTCGGGTTAGCAGTGAACTTTTTGTGTTTTTGATTGAAGCTTTTCCAGTCACTACCATGAGATGGATGGCTCATTACATTCTAATCTCTATACTCCTGGTTCCTAGAATGCCACATTACATCCTCTCTTGTTTCAGCATCATGAAACAACCTCTGCAATCTTGGTATAATTGGAAAATGTCTCAGAACATTATGAGGAATCCTCTTCACAGCATCGCCATCTTTCCATCTTGATGATTTGCATTTTGGGCATTCACTTAAGTTGGCATAATCCTTCCGGAACAGAACACAATTATTCTTACAAACATGGATCATATCATATCCAATTCCAACTGCATGAAGGAAAATCTTCATTTTACTGTAGGTGTGTGGCAGCTCCGACACATCTGGGAAAGATTTGCGGAAAGCAGCCAACATCTTATCGAATGATTTGTTGGTCATCTGCTCAGATGTCTTCACCTGAAGAAAGGTGACCATAGCTGAGAATACTGATAGCTTATTTCCTGGGGTGACAGCCATGTTGCATTGTTCCAACATGCGGGCCCACCATTTTTCTTCTGCAGGTGAAAGTTCACGAAATGTGCGGGCATTTCATAGCATTGTTTCAATGTTGGTCAAACTCACTGGCTCCACCACCACCACCTCCTCCTCCTCCTCTTCCACCTGAGCATTAGGCAGATCAAGATGGTGATCTGCTGCTTCCACATAGTCAGTAACATTGACGTTCACAGCTTCACCATGATGAACCCACCTAGTATATGTAACCGACATCCCATACAAGTGTAGATGATTTTGCACAGTTGATTGGGGTCTTGTAACTGAATTCATACAACTGCTACACAGGCAGAGCACATCTGATTTTGGACCACCATACTCAGCTCTGATAAAGGTCATGATGTTTCAACCCCCTCGACATATGCAGTGGAGAATCTTATAGCAGAAGTTATCCAAGTCCTGTCCATCTGTTAGACATACAAATTAGTTCTTCTACTAGATATTACAGGAAAAACATATATGCTTTTTTTATGAAGTCTAGAAAAAAATACCTAGGTCGATGTCTAAAGCTATGGCAAGATATTTGGACAAGCAGATCTAAGTAACAAAATATATGTAAAGCTAATTCAGCAAACAAATTTGAGTGCTCAATTATGGCAGGCTATTTCAGCAGTCAATGAGGCCGAGCACTCAGCCATCGAAGGCCATCTCAGCAACAAAGATCGAGTATAAAACGGTGTAGAGCTATTTCACCTAACAGATTGGCTACTAGACCATGGCAATCTACGTCACAATAAATATATGGCAGGATATTTTAGCAACTAATCGGGCATGGCATGCCATCTCAGCTAAGCAAATTGAGTGCAGAACAGGGCAAGGAAGCTTCTTAAGCAGAGCATATTGACTGTAAACTATTTTGGCAAATAGTGAGATTAACAGCGTCTATCAGCTAACATTCAACGCTACTCCGACATGCACGGGGCCTCAGTCTAGAATGCGCGTACCGTGGGAGAAGCTGACCACCGTGCGTCTCCACAAGAACGTCGCCAGAGGTGGCGGCGCGGCTAGAGGACGGCAGTCTACGAGAGCGTACTATGGGAGCGGGAGGATCGTCGTGCGTCCCCTCGACGAACCGCGGTGCCGACGTATCGGCGCGGCGGGGAGGGCGACTTTGGTGGAGCGAATGGAGTGCAGGGGGCTGGGGGGAGGGGGTTTGGGGAATATTATTGGCTAGTTGGCCGAAGAGAGGTTGAATTTGGGATTTTGGGGGAATTTTTGGGGGGAATTTTCGCGCGGTGGGCGGGGGAGTTTGGCGCATGGTCGGTTTCTCCAAGTGCGGTCCCACGTGTCAGTGAAGAGGCAAGCCGAAGCGTGTTCCGTTTGTGTGAGCCGTGTGCAGGACCGACCGTGTGAGGGGTGCAATGTGACCGCGATAGGCGTGCTGTGAGTGTACCGCCTTTTTTCCTTTTAAACTTGGTGCTTCGCGTGATCCATCGATACTACTACTAGTAATCCGGTAATCCCGACTAAAATGGCGTGGCCGGGTCTTTTCCCGCGCGATATGCTGGGAGGTTGGCTTAGTTGTTTTTTTTAGGATGAGTAATGCTACACCTACGTGATCCCAGTTACGTAATTAACGTAATGTGAAACGTGTGGGCTGTTGATTGGAGATTGGGGGGAGGGAGGGGCCCACCACCATGAAAATCAGGGGGGAGAGAGAGGCAATTTATGTTAACCCTTTCGTACACTACTGCAGGATGCTGCTAACGCGACACTACGATCAGAGATGCTTTGACGAAACTGTGTGCGATGCATTAATCGCAAATGGTGATGTAAAAAAACCATCAAAAAAGATGCAAAACGTTTGCGATGGCGGAGCCATCAAACACGGTTTCGAGTTTAGTTGCATGTGCGATGCAGGGCATACGGTTCAGTTCAATTAACTATTTGCGATGAGGAAGAAGAATAGAAACGGGCAGCCAGATGAAGGCGTGTGCGATATACGGCATACAGTTCACTCGGATGAACTATTTGTGATGAGGCGGAACATCAGAAACGGGCAGCCAGATGAAGGTGTGTGTGATATACGGCATACAGTTCACTCGGATGAACTGTTTGTGATTAGGCAACACAAAAGAAACGGTCAGCCAGATCAAGGTGTGTGCGATATACGGCATACGGTTCATTGCGATAAACTGTTTGTGTTGAGCCAAGAGAACATAAATGTTTCACATAAACAAGATGTGTGTAATACGCGGCAAACATCCAATTACATAGGTGGCTAGTACACACATGACATTTGCACACACCAAAGTAAACTATTACATGCATAATTAACTAGGATAAACGATCATCTGATCATCATCTACTTCTTGTGCTAGCTCGATATTCCTTCTATGCTAAGTTTCCATTAATTGATGGCGTTTTATGAACACACCACTGTTTCCCGCCATTTCCTCACATGTTTCCCGCCACCCAGCGATATTGCGCATAAACCTAGGCGGCGCGCGACACACGGAGGCAACAAGCGTAGCCTGTAGCACATCCACCTTTTCCAAGCATGCCAACCCACCAAAGTGCCACCTCTGCCATCAACCTCATCGACGAGGAAAACAAGAAGGTGCCACGGCCCGTCGAGGCCGAGGCGCTCCCCGGCAACACGATGGACGACGACGTGATCTGTGTCATTGCAAGGGTTGAGCAGACCCTTGGCGCATGGTGCTTCAGCACCGCGGATCAAGATAGGCATGTCAGCACCGAGAGGCTGTAGCTCGCCGCACAACATGATCGATGGCACGCCGCAGAGCAAGCTAGGTGTGCCCACGATGATAGGATGCGGCTCGCCGCACGGCGAGAGCGTTGGAGCGCCGCAGAGCGAGAGGCACGGCGCGCCGCACAGCAAGAGCGGATCCATCGGTGCTTGCCTGCTGTCGATAGGGCATCCTAGCTGGGTACACGTCCAATCAGTACCCCCATTCCTCGTGAGGAGTGGGCAGAGGCCCTCTGCGCCGTACTTGCACCAGAGGCCGGTCGCGCCGTACTTGCACCGGACGCCCGCCGCGCCGTTCGCCTTGTCCGCGGCTCGCTCGATGCCAACGCACTGGTCGGTAGGCTCGACCGCCTCCTTGGCCCAGGTGTCCACCTGGGCACAGTAGAGGAACATGGCCGTCGCATCCTCGAGCTGGTGATCTCCGATGAAATAGCCAACTTGGAGCTCGAGATCGCGCTCCAGATTCGCGAGCGTGTCGACCGCTTGGACGAACGCCTGCATGAGTTCAGGCAGAGCCAAGAGCTACCATAGGCAAGGGCGGCTGGTCATGGTCTCATGGACGCGTTTCATTTTGTTGAGTCATTTCGACTTGGATCGCTATGTATTCACAGCAATCATAATATTGCTGTGTTTATTGCTCTGTTTCAATGTGTGTATATACGCTTTCCATTCCGTATATGTGTATGATAACAGCTAGATACAAATTAGTATACAAAAATAGATAGAAAATGGAATTCATAATATATATATATATATTAATTGTTCATTAGTTCATCACAGAATATATATAATATCATCACATATACGTGATGATACTTAACTACTAGGTACAATGCATAAAATTGAAAACGAACAATACTAAAACTAATAATTCCTCCTGGAGGTAGTATTCCGGCAGCCCGTCACTAGTAGCTCCCTGGTGCGCGGCATCTTCCCAGCGCGGAGGCAGTACTCCGCCTCCTCCACCTCGCAGCGCTTGACGTACCGATCTGCCTCTTGCTGGCGGACGAGCGCGAACGATCTTGCCATTTCGTTGGGCGCCCATCGGAGCTCCTCGTCGGTGGCAAGTTGGAGCTTATTGGCCCACCTCCACGCAGCGATGAGGCACCTAGCGCCTTTGACCTTTCTCGTGAAGTACCCATCTTCGTACACCTCCTCCGCATGACGACACACCCGCCCCCATAGCTCCACCGCTCCTTTTTCCATGCGGCATCACGGGCTTCACAGGCCGCCTGGTACCTGGATTCCTCCTGTGCCATCTCCTTCTTGAACGCAACTTGCCTGGCTTTCTCAGCCGGCGGCAGCGACTTCCACAGACAAAGATTGTACTGGCCCCAAAACCAATCCAAAGTTGGGGGGTCCGGCGCAACCTCGTCCGGCGGCACATAGGGTTCCTCCTCGTCGCTGCTCTTCGACTGAGTGTCCTCGGGGGGCGGCGACTCCTCATCGGCGCGTGGGCAGATCGGCGGTGCCATGGCATAGATTTGAGAGAGAGAGAGAGAGAGAGAGGGCGAGCGAGGGGAGGATGTAGATGAGAATGCAGGTGGGACGACATGAGCAAGGTAGTATTTATTGGCGGCCAGAATCTAGATCGACGGGAACAGTACACACGTCGGTCGCCGGAATTTACGAGTACTGTAGTTTGAATTACACATGATTCCCGCAGCAAAATCCGTGTGTGAACTTAATAGCTGACGGTTTCCAATACAGAGCCGTGTCTGATTAATAACCCCCGCCACTCACCTTCCAAACCTCGAGGCACGAAATAGAGTGCCAATCGTGTGGGGGCCAGTTGTCTTGCCAGATCTTTACATTTTCTTTTTTGAACACCAGATATTTACATCGTCTGATGATTTTTTAACTCGCACACAAGTACACATAAATATGATTTTTCAAACCGTTATGGTTAGCCATTGCATGTACATGTAGTTCAAATTTGAATTACGGTCATTAAATGGCTAGAAAATCAGTTAAATGTCTTTAAAAGGTCAAATGACCCCTAGAATTTTCCAAATTTTCACATGACAGTTGTATTAGTGCATGTTAAATGTAGAAATAATTTGAAGGCCATAAGAGGAAGCTATCTCATGTTCGTCATCAAACATACATTGTTACTTCTCAGAACCCCGAGCCTTCTAGTGAGTTGCTCCAGTTTGTGAGGGGTGTGTGTCCAAACTTCCATCAAACAGGCCAATTTTTTTACCACATTATCTTGGTGGCATGACATTACATCAAGCAAGGTTTCATGTTTTTTTGATCATTTTTTAATTTTTTGGAATTAAAATGCCATAACACTCCATGCATGTGTCCATGCCGTGACACCAATATGTTTGAAAATTCCTTCTAATTTACTGCACATGGAATTAACTCGCACACAAGTACACAAATATGATTTTTCAAACCGTTATGGTTAGCCGTTGCATCTAGATGTAGTTCAAATTTGAATTACGGTCATTAAATGGCTAGAAAATCACTTAAATGTCTTTAAAAGGTCAAATGACCCCTAAAATTTTCCAAATTTTCACATGACAGTTGTATTAGTGCATGTTAAACGTAGAAAAAATTTGAAGGCCGTAAGAGGAAGCTATCTCCCGTTCATCATCAAACATGCATTGTTCCCTCTCGGAACCACGAGCCTTCTAGTGAGTTGCTCCGGTTTGTGAGGGGTGTGTGTCCAAACTTTCGTCAAACAGGCCAATTTTTTTACCACATCATCTTGGTGGCATGACATTACATCAAGCAAGGTTTCATGTTTTTCTGATCATTTTTTAATTTTTTGGAATTAAAATGCCATGGCACCCCATGCATGTGTCCATGCCGTGAGACCATTATGTTTGAAAATTCCTTCTAATTTACTGCACATGGAATTAACTCGCACACAAGTACACAAATAAGATTTTTCAAATCATTATGGTTAGCTGTTGCATGTAGATGTAGTTCAAATTTGAATTACGGTCATTAAATGACTAGAAAATCACTTAAATGTCTTTAAAAGGTCAAATGACCCCTGGAATTTTCCAAATTTTCACATGACAGTTGTATTAGTGCACGTTAAACATAGAAAAAAATTGAAGGCCGTAAGAGGAAGCTATCTCCCATTCGTCATCAAATATGCATTGTTCCCTCTCAGAACCACGAGCCTTCTAGTGAGTTGCTCCGGTTTGTGAGGGGTGTGTGTGTGTCCAAACTTTCGTCAAACAGGCCAATTTTTTTATCACATCATCTTGGTGGCATGACATTACATCAAGCAAGGTTTCATGTTTTTCTGATCATTTTTTTATTTTTTGGAATTAAAATTCCATGGCACTCCATGCATGTGTCCATGCCGTGAGACCAATATGTTTGAACATTCCTTCCAATTTACTGCACATGGAATTAACTCGCACACAAGTACACAAATATGATTTTTCAAACCGTTATGGTTAGCTGTTGCATGTAGATGTAGTTCAAATTTGAATTACGGTCATTAAATGGCTAGAAAATCACTTAAATATCTTTAAAAGGTCAAATGACCCCTGAAATTTTCCAATTTTTCACATGACAGTTGTATTAGTGCATGTTAAATGTAGAAAAAAATTGAATGCCGTAAGGGGAAGCTATCTCCCGTTCGTCATCAAACATGCATTGTTCCCTCTCGGAATCACAAGCCTTCTAGTGAGTTGCTTCGGTTTGTGAGGGGTGTGTGTCCAAACTTTTGTCAAACATGTCAAATTTTTTACCACATCATCTTGGTGGCATGACATTACATCAAGCAAGGTTTCATGTCTTTCTGATCTTTTTAAAAAAAATGGAATTTAAATACCATGGCACTCCATGCTTAATTGTGTCATAGCCGTTAGACCAATATGTTTGAAAATTCCTTCCAATTTACTGCACATGGAATTAAATCGCACACAAGTGCACAAAATATGACTTTTCAAACCGTTATGGTTAGCTGTTGCATGTACATGTAGTTCAAATTTGAATTACGGTCATTAAATGGCTAGAAAATCACTTAAATGTCTAAAAGGTCAAATTACCCCTGAAATTTTCGAAAATTTGACATGACAGTTGTATTAGTACTACAAATTTTCTTGTACATTTAAAACACCATCCGTTGCCACATTACTCCAAATTCGTCTTTCAGAGCTAATAAAAAATATCAACAACAACACACACAGTTTTTTGTAGGAACCATTTGCGATGAAAATTCCTGGGTCTATTTAAGTCTTCCTCATTAAGCTTCGCTGGCTCGTCTGCTCCAGTGCCAGCAACCCCCGAATCCACGAATCCCGATCCCCATTCCCGCAACCCTTTCTTGCAAAGATGACACCGTGGAAACGCTTCGTGAAGGCACGTACGATGGCCGCGTCCTCCCCGAGTGCCGCCGCCTGCGCCGAGAGCGCCGACGCCTACGCCGAGATTGCCGCCGCATCCGCATTGATCACAGCCGCATCCGTCGAGAGGGCGTCTGCGGCAGCTGACAGGTCAGCAGTAGCAGCCGAGACGGCTGCAGCAGCTGCTGCAACGGCGGCTGCAAACGCCGAGAGCGCTCGAGCTGCCGTTCATGCCACCGATGTCGCCCTGGCCCGGGTCAAGGCCATCCACGCCAAGATCGAGGACACACAGGCCAAGATATTCCAGGCCACCTCGGAATCCAGCATGCAACCCATGTCCAAAAAGGCGGCGGTGGCCATGGAGCACCTGCTTCCTCATGAGATCACCGAGCGGGAGCTAGAGATGCAGGAGGCGGCGGAGATCGAGGAGCGCCAGGAGGAGGAGTTGCGCATGGCCGAGGTCGAGGTAGAGAAGAGTCTATCCGTCGAGGAATCGACGGTGGTGTACCAATGTGAGCTCTGGCGCAGCCACTACTATGAGTACTACAACCTTGAGGGTGGCGCCGAGGACAAGGACGAGGACGCGGTCGAGTTCAGCAGGGGGGACGCGGAGTCCACCAACGGCGGCATGTCGCCAGGACAAGTCATCGACGTCTCATCTCACACCGGCAATGCATAGGCCGGCGCAGCGGCGAATTTGTTAAAATTATGCATACTTAGGCTTTGTTTTTAATGCTGGTCTTTTGTTAGAGCAATGTTTAGGTCAACTGGCTCTGTTTAATTACTAAAATTGCTCGATTCAGTAAGTGTGGTCTGTGTGCTGTACGCCCTTTTGTGTGCCCAAATTAGCAAGCGATGTTAAATTATGCAAGGACGTGCCCGGGGAAATTTCCACCAAAATTTGAGTTATCAAACTCATCCCATGCGCGTAAAGTAGAAGAATCGTTTGCGATGCACACAATCATTCAAAGTGAATGGTGTCCGGCGGCACCGCGCGCAAAGTTTCCCTCCACATTTTGAAATTTTTAGCCTACCGCCGAAATATCTACCTCCGCCCCCCTTCCCGACCCCCTTTTCTCCCCGACCACAAGTCACATTTGCCCTGTTTCCTCCTTCCTTCCTTCCTAAGCTATAGCCGCTTCCTCGCTTGCTTCCTCGCTCTCGCCGTCTCGCATCCTACCGCCGGGGTCGCCATGGTCTTATTCAATGACCTCTCCAGCGGTTCCTCCTACTCCGACGACTCCTTCACCACCCGGGTATGCCTCTCTTCTCTCTCTCGGGCTATGACTTGGAATGAAGGATTTTAACCCGGCAGTCGATTTGAGTCATTTCTTCCTCTGGTAGCTCCCTAGGGCCATCAGTTGCAACGAATGGAGCGGGGTGGCTAAAGATCTGTCTGCTCATTGTCACCATCAATCTCCATGTGTGAAGCTAGTTGCGTTTGAATCTGTGGACAGTGGGAGGAAGTTTCTGGCATGTGCAGAGAAGGTTAGACCCTCTTTCGTTGTTACAAATCATTTGTTAGATGTGATCCAGACACTGTCACGGTCCCAACCCATTCATACCACACCTTCAACCAAACGCATCCTAAGACAGTGTCACAATTTGTACCTAGTATCTAAAAATGTTGCCATCTCATCAGTGGTGCCATTAGAAAATTATTTAGCACCACTTCAGCAGTTTGTGCAACCAACTTTGGTCCACACATCCGAGCAGCCAAGCAGTAAAATACTAAATCTTTATGGCACGAAGGAACTGGGCATCGGAGCAACTAGGTGCTCCGGAGTCCGGGTCCCTGATTTTTTTCCGCTGCATCGGCTCGCCAGTGCAGGGCACCGGTGCGAGATGTAGCAACAGTTGTCTTTACACCGGTTTTGGCATACATAGTGGACGGCCTTAGTGCTATTAGTTCTATGTTACTAAATTTGTGCATGTACACACCTATTAGTATCAATTTGCTGTCATCCAAACACTGTCGCTATGCTGTTGCAGTTATATTTACCTTCCTCATAAAATGTTCAATTTGTTATTTATAGTACATGAGTAAGAACTTGTAGCGCTGTTGTAGTTAATTATAGCTTTTGATGTTTCAGAATTTGGTTGTTGTCTCAGTAGCAATTAATAAATTTGCACATTGATCTTTTTGAGAAGATATGTCATAATTAACCTGTTTCTTTAGTTTTTCAAAATAAGTATTGGTGATTTTCTATGTTGCTATAAACCCATTTCCCCTACAATTGTTACTGATCTAGTTTTAAATATTATAGGATGAACGAAAGTGTTCTTACTTGGAGTGGGTTGATCAAGAGTGGCCATAGTCTTTGAAGATGTGCCTAGCAAAGCTCTGTGGCATGTATGAGGAAGAGAACAGAGGTAGGCTTAGAGAAAGTGTTGTCAATGCTGAAGAATATTTGAAGATGCGGGATAAAAAGAGGAAGGTGGAGAATGAGCTCAGATTTTTTAAATCAGACTTTGCTAAGATGGTGTTGGCGAAGGAGGAGGCACTTTTCCAGTTGGCCAGTGCAAAATGGGTTCTTACTGAACTGAAAGCAGAGGTGGATAAGACGAGCCTGGATGATCTCGATTAGGGAAATGAATATATTGTTCTAATATTGTTCTTATGAAGCTGAACTAGCTATATGCTGTACTGTGCTATTTTCAGGTAGCTATCGTACTGTGATGTTAAAATATATTTATGTGCCTGGTATGAAATTGGCAAACAGCTGTTTGACATGAAATGTGAATTTGCGTAATACTAGAATTATTAATTGTAAACTAATAAACCTGCTAAATGGGTCATGGAACTTTGCAAACGATTCTAGCAGTAAAAGCGCTTGTGATGGATAGCCCAATGCCACACAGTTTTCTTCATCAAATCATGTGTGATGTAGTTGAATAAAAGCAAACGTTTAACCAAGGCAGAGCGTGTGTGATAGTTACAGCTATCACACACGAGCCTATACATAAAACTGTGTGGGAAGTACATACGAACGGAAACGTTTTCCCTGGACTGACTGTGTGGGATGTACATACGAATGGAAACATTTTCCCTGGATTGACTGTGTGGGATGTACATAAGAACGGAAACATATTCCTTGGATTAACTGTGTGGAATGTACATAACAAACAGAAACATTTGTTTGGGACTGACTGTGTGGGATGTACATACAAACGGAAACGATTGGGTTTCGAATCCTCGTCCGATCGCACACGAGCTCATTTTGCCCCAGCCTGTGTGCCAGGAAGGCCTATCCCCGACAGTTCCTGGGTCGTGTGGGAAGGACCTCCCTATCGCCCACACTCACTTGGTGACGGTTCCAAATGCCGTCGCGGAAAGGGGTTAAAAACCATTTGTATAGCACCTCACTGTACCAGTGGTAGGTTCCCGTAGATGTAGAAAGATGTGAAATGCGTGAATGTGTAGTGGATGTATTATTGGAGTGCCTAAGATAAATTGTGTATGTAGACCCTATGTGTTTATTTACTTCGCATGTTAGCTTTGTCTCAGGTCAAACCTTCTAAGTTTATACACACAAAAATGAATCATCATTCCATATATTTTCATACTCCTACAATATATCTTACTATTATTGTGAAAGTTCATATACACCGGACGAGATTCATGCAAACACGGCAGATTTTCATTACATGTCAAACTTTTATAGGACAGAAAAATAAAAGAAGGCCGAACCTAAACCTTTTCTACGGTGGCGACCGACGTCCTCCATCTGCCATCTCCATGTACGGGGGCGGGGTTCAAGACCCGTGAAGTGAAGGTGCGATCTCCGGCGAGGAAGGGTAGAACACGAGAGACGGACCAGCCAGTTGGCACACCATGCCCTACCGCCTCCCATGCCCTACTCATCCTCGGAGGAGTCCCCAACCTCGGCGGTGCCGGTGGACATGAGGTCGATGATGATGGACGTGGACGGTCCGTCGCTTCACCTGCCACATGCGCCACCGAACGTTGGACGGCGGCAAGTAGGACACATGGCTGATGATGCTCCCGTCGTCGGCCGCCAGCGTGGCCACCGCTTGTGTGGTCGCGTCCACGTCCGGCTACGTCGCTATTGCATTGCGAGCGGCGACTTGAGCGAGGGCGGCAACCTCGAGCTTCATCCCCAAAGACAAGCTCTCCCACAGAGCGTTCGCGCTCGCGGTCATGCATGGTGGATGTGGTGCCAGGTAGCAGGAGGATGCGCTATGGTGTGGAGTTTAGCTGGGCGTTACCGCTTTAAGTAGCGCATTCTGGTGAGGCCAAGCGTTCGGGTGCATCATTAAGTCACCGAAGTTGGTTACTCAGGCATCGAGCCTCTTAATGACGTCGTACGGACGGACGGCATGAATGTGGGCACCTGGCGCCTGCTGGAAACGCACCGCGCGACGGCGCGAGGGACGAGGGTTTTTGATGTGCCAGGGTAGTCAGCGGCGGTCGTGGCAATGTTGGAGATGCCCTTTGCTCACATGCGATCCCTACATGTCATTGAAAAAGCAAGATGACCCGGGATGGTCTCAGGTCCTGGGGATGCAGTTGGCCATGCTAGAACACTCTGCGGACGCGTCGTGGGGTGCGCACACTTTGGCGCCCCATGCATCCTCGACGAGCCGGGTGTTGATCTGCTGGTCGTGCCACAGCGCTAACGCCACCCTCGGCACCCTAAAGCCGAGCGTGTCCAGCGACGATGAGCGTGTCGCTCACCGCGGTCGCCGTGTCCAGAGGCAGTGCGGGAGCTACACCATGTTGCTGGCCCCCACGACCCACATGAACGGTTGCCGGTGGCGAGGAGGTCGTGGGCCAGCTCCTCCATTAGACTAGTCTGTGCCACGTCATCCCGACAGGTGTGCCCCACATGTCAGTTTCCCTATTTTCCCGGCCAAATTCGAGCGTCAGTGCTCCGCGTTACGCATTAGGCGCAGAACAGGTGGTTTTTGTGCCCTGGTTCAAATGTGGTACAGTACCAAGTTGTTACCCTAGCCCAAAGTGTGGTGGTTTTGGGTACGGTACCACCCTTTTCCTTTTCAACTAGTGAAGCATAACACTTGATTAAGTAGACGGATGGTGTGCTAATGTAGGTGTCCGACTATTTGAAGGAATAATTGAGGTGTGCCCGGTCCGTGCCCGCATTTAGGGGTCCAACTTACCATGTTCTGGCAGTAGTAACTATATACTAGTCCCTGCGTACTCCCTCTATTTTTATTTACTCCGCATTTTAGCTTTGCTCAAAGTCAAACTTTGTAAACTTTGACAAAGTTTATAGACAGAAATAATAACATATACAATAACAAATCAATACCATTAGATTCATTATTGAATATACTTTCACATCATATAGATTTGCTATTGTAAATGTTCATATTTTTTCTATAAATTTGGTCAAATTTTATGAAGTTTGACTTCAGTCAAACCTAATATGCAGAGTAAATAAAAACGGAGGGAGTATCTTACTCCGTGACCAAGACAGAAGGGAAAACGAGACAACTTTATGTTTATTTGAGCCGTTCAAGTATAATCATGTGGCCTTGCTTATTTCTCATTCCTCTCCAACCCTCTTCTCCATCGATCATGCCGCCCTACGGTTGAGTCCATCCTCCCGCATGCCTCATTTGAACATTCTACCGAGTATCATTCGCATGTGGGCCTAGACCATGCTTGTATTTCCAATGTTGTAATTTGTCCGACATGCATACAGACAAACGGTTCGTTTAAAGTTTCACTTTGCCTCCACTACATGTCGCTTCCCATCTTAGTTTTGACATCCCATTCGGTTCATGCCCCGACACATCTTGACGAGATCGATTGATGTTGAGAGATCAAGTGCGTGTCATGCAAGGAGATAAAGGTTTGGTGTGTTTCTATGATAGAAATGACCCGGGGGAGGGTCTGTATGGATCGGAGGGAGTATATTGTACATTCAAAAGTGAAATGAACGTACTGTACCCACCCTAGTCCTCTTTCAATCAATCTCCAGCCCCGAGATGAAACCAAGAGAGAACGAGTGGGTGCATGTGTGATACCTAAGGCGGATTCAAAATTTTGAACCGGTGATCATAGCATCAGCAAATCATATATAAAGGGTATTCAATGTTCGTTTCGCTTTTGAACATACAATATACTCCCTCCGATCCTTTCTTGTTTACATATAAGTTTTATGTGTAGTCAAAGTATCTCTACTTTGACCAAACTTACAGAAAAAAGTATCAACATTCAACAACGCCCAATCAATATTGTTAGATTCGTACGTACTCCTAGATTTGTATTCAAATAGAGATGGTTTCCAATTTGTTTTCAAACATGTGAATGTGCTTGTTCACACGCATGCTCTTCCTACTAGGATTTTGCCACATATAGCCAGTCCAATAGTAACTTTTTTTAAGCTCCCTGTCCAATAGTAGTAGAAGTAGTAGTACTAGTGGAGTACTGACAACATCTGGAGTAGAATATGCAGTGCTCATAGTACTAGTAGTATACTCCCTCCATTTTTATTTACTCCGCATAAAACGGAGGGAGTACTAGTAACACTCGGCCGACCTCTCTCTCTTCTAGTAGTATAAATGACGCGGGCGGGGGAGGGGGAGGGACGTCGGTTTGCTCTCTACTGCGGTCCCATAAGTGAGTGAAAACGCAAGACGAAGCGCATTCCATTTGGTGAGCGACGTGGAGGGTCCAGCGTGCCGGGGTGCAATGCGAATGCGACAAGACTGATGTACACCGTCCGTTCCTTATGAACTTGCATACTTCGAGTACTCCTTTTTTTAGCACAGTACAGATGCAAGCGCTCATACATGCGCGCATACACTCACCCATATGAACGCACACACGCACACCCTACCCCTATGAGCACCTTCGAGAGACTGAGCCGTCATTCCTCTATCTCTACTCTTATCTCTACTCTCGATGATGATGGTGTGCCTGCCATCTTGCAATATAGACCGTCTGATCTATATCTGATGGATAGAAAGCAAACTATGGCAATTTTGCAAAAGGATACCCGCACCTCTATCGTTCATCCTTATCTCCCACAACTTCATTGTTGATTAATTAAAAAAGGAAGCCTCTAGAACAATCTGGCATGGTGGTTGCTACCGGCGTCGTCCATCCCCATGCCTCCGCTAAGTCCGACCACCAATCACCACTGCACCCCACTCCTCCTCACCTTAGGCTGGTCGTAATGGGAGTATCATAGGTAGTATCATGCATGCCAACTAGGAAAATTTGATGAGGTGGCATAGAATTAAATGAAGAAAGAGTGGGGTGAGTATCATATCATGATACCATATCATATTAAATGTTGTGCTAATATGTGTCATGCATGGCAATAAATGAAGTTATCTATGATATACTATGCACTACGGGTGTAGTATCATACATTAGTATCATATAGATGATACTAGTATATGATACCATTATGACCAGCCTTATCTCTCATCTTTCTCGAGATATCATTTTTTGATGAAATTCTCGAGATACCATTTTTCGATGAAATTCTTGAGATATCATAAAAAAAAATGCATCCTGATGTTCCATGCAATGCACGAGCATCTTGCTAGTCATCTTGAGATTTACGAAGTCACCACCTCGTCGTCGACAGGAACGGTGGGGAGGTCTGGACGTCTGCCATGTGAAACTCTGAAACTTTGGTCCCATCCCACCCCACAACTCTCCAGGCTCCAGCCGTCCAGCTTTGCAAACTCCCCACAGTCAAAACCGATTGACCGGTCATCACCGGAACCACTATTCACACCAGAACCTTCGCTGCTCGGCCTACGCCAGCTACTTGCCGGTCGGTCACCACTGCCCCAAAACCACACCTCCTCTCCAGCCCATTCCCCCACCTTTCGATCCCCTAGCCCGCATCAACCGTCCCCTAGTTCGCCGGAAAGCCATGGTGCGCTGCAAGATCATGTACTACAAGATGCTGATGCTGGAGCGCCGCACAGAAATTGCGGCGGCGGTCGGTGCCACAGACCTCTGTTCCCAAGCTCGCTTTGCGGCGAGCCAGTCCCCGAGTTCTCTGGAGCCAAGCTCCGAGGAGGAGGAAGCCGATCCAATGTTCATGGCGGAGGTCGCAGCGCAGAAGGCCCCCGATGCGTATGAGACGATGGACATCGACTTCGTGCCGGTGTCTGGGTCCCCCATGGTGCAGGCGGACCAGCGGTTCAACCTGACGATCCTAAAGGAGGACCGGGAGGCGGAGGCTCAACTCGACGCGGAGCGCGTGGATGCCGCTGCCATCGAGGCCCTCCTGCAGGCGGAACCGGATGTCGTGGATGTGAACCGGGTGGCGGAGGCTCAACTTGACGCGGAGCGCGCAGATGCCGCTGCCATCGAGGCCCTCCTGCAGGCGGAACCGGACGTCCTGGACTTGAACCGGGCAGCGGAGGCTCAACTCGACGTGGAGCACGCGAATGCCACTGCCATCGAGGCCCTCCTGTAGGCGGAACCGGACGTCCTAGACTTGAACCGGGCGGTGCTCGCTTCCGTGCAGAGCGCCCGCACGCTCCGCGTGAACGAGTAGCTGGAGGCCGAGGACAACCACGGTGCGGAGACACACGTCGGCAGCTACGGCTGGTTCGTGCCGGCAGCCAAAGACGACGAGGCCGTCTCGTTCCGCGAGCAGTGATAGTTTTTCTTTATGTTGTTTGTTTTAGGGATCTTTTGCTGTGTAAAAACATATATTTATGCAAGTCGCCTGACTTTCATCATTTGGGTCAGTCGACCATTTCAGGCGGTTGGATGAATATCCTACGTCTCCTAACCCTTCTTCTTCCTCACCTCTTCTTCTTCCCCAACAGACCACCGCACAGGCCGTACGGATCTTCCCCAACATGCAGTTGGATAAACATACTGTATGAACAAAAATTATGTGTCAGTGGTAGGATGGCTGAGTTTGGTTTGATCACATGCGGTAGCACATGTCAGTGAGGGTGCGTTCCCTTGGTTGGGTCTGCGGCGTGCAGGAGCGACTGTGTGAGGGTGCGGTGCGACCGCGACAGCCGTGCGCAAGTGTACCTCCTTTTCATTTTGAAAACTTTAGGCAAGCTTGGCAAAAATGTGTGGCAAAGTGTGGCAATGCAAGACCTAGACCCAAACAGGATACAAGTACGTACGTACTACTTGTGTTAAAAAAGAAAGTCGGGGTTTTCCTTCACGGGATTGATCGATACAAATCCTCATTTGACGTGTCAATTAATGCGTATTTTTTTCTCCAACGCCCAAAGAGCTAACCATCTCACTCCTCATTGCTTGATTAATGCAGCGCCATGCAAACCAACCTTCTCACTTCTGCATGCATGCAAGGGTATATTAATGTCCTTGGTTGCTAGTACGAGGCAAACCCCATCAATTTTGCCTCGATTAGTGTTAGTGGCCTTCTACAAATTGTAATTTTGATACTGGCCTTGTATACAAAAAAATAGAGGTATTTGACTTCCTTCCCCATTGCGGTGACATTGATGATATCTAGAACGTTGTGGTTTGGCGAAGTGCGTTCGACGGAGCACACCATTGAGGGAGACCACGGTAATTCGTTCGCAAGTGCCGCATGCAAGCCGAGACAACCGCCTTCTTTGCATCCAGGAAGTCCGTTGAACCAAAGGACGCGTAAATGTACTAGTACTACACAATAGCGTCGTCCGTCCAGCTTAGTGCGGTAAGGTGGTTTCTCGAAGAAGACGATGGAGAAGCAGAGTTAGCAAAGAGTGAAAAGATGGTTGCTTCATCCGTGCTTTGTGATTTGATGCCTCACTGCTTTTTGATTTGTGATAGAAGGGACAGGGGAGTAGACTCTGTGCTCTATACTGTACATGCGTCCAAGCATGAGAGAAAGAGGAGAGAGGTTGCATTTTTGTATTCCTTTAATCAATCAATTAGGGAGCTTCGGTTCCATCTTTTTGGCTTTGGCAGCACCATCCACAATGGTTCCCATCGATGCCAAAAGCTATTTTCACATTTGGCTACACATTGTGGATGCCCTTAACCGTACCACCATGTTTTGCTCCTGTGTGCTATCTATACAAATCTCGATTATATTGATCTAAAAAAATTATAGTATCAAGATTAGTAAAAAGGAGGTGATTTTGCCGCGTGGAAGGCGGGGGAGGTTTCTTATTTTTAGAGGACGTTGGCCTGGCGGTTTGCTAACATGCGGTCCCACGTGTCAGTGCTTAACCAAGCCGATCCACGTCCCACATGAGGCAGAACAACGGCAGAAGCAACACGTGGTTAACTTGAAGAAGATGAGGGAGAAGCGGATTCAGCAACGAGTGAAATGATGGTTCCTTCATCCCTCCAACTTCTTTTTTTAGCATTACTGCATCCCTCCAACTTAACTGCGGGAAAGGTGCAGCTTTGTGATTTGACGCCTCATTGCTCATTACAACGCCGGTGCCATGACTGGGGTGCTTCACCCCTGCTGCTCTGCACTGTTATTTCGGTATGGCACGTGGACCCGGTTGCTTGATGTCCCACATGTCGGCGAAAGGGACAAGAACATTTATGAAAGTGAGCGCTCCACTCTTACGACGGAGGAGTACACGACACGGCGGCCCAGTGAACTGTTACTTGTACTGTAGTACTACTATAGTTTTGCTGTTTCGCACGATCCATCGATAAAAACCCGATTAAACAGGCAAGGGCGGGATTTTTCCCGTGCGGTAGATGATACTAGCCATACATTTCAAAGGCAATTTTAATGTATGCAAACTGAATAATTAAGTAACAATATGAGATCTAGTAAAACTAAAAACACATATGATTTATTGTGTTAGAGTGTAGTAGTAGTGCTGTATTGCATAGTTGTTAGATGTAACATGTGAGAACGTGTAGAGATGTACTTTTGGAGGGCCTACAGAGAGAAATTGGGCATAAAGTGGATTAAAATATTTGTATTCGTCTTCATAGCATTTGTAACTCATATCTATAGTTTGTACAGTAGACGTGAATGCTTGTTCGCTCTTACAAAACCAGTACAACAATAATGGGGTGGTGTGCGCCAATTTAGGCACTGGCACGTTGGCCTACTCGGCTCCACAGAGAGAGCGAGCGAAGAGATAAATACACGGGCGGTCAGTGTATTTCAAGCGAAAAGCGTAATACGGTCACCGGACTTCAGAATACGCTCATTACAGTCGCTATATACGTTTTGCGGTGATTATATGGTCACTTGCTCACCGTTCAGCATCGGATTGCACTCTGTTGATCGGCCAAATAGTCTGCGTGGCACTATATTGACTGGTTAAATTGACCACGTTCCTTGTGGGTCCCACCTGTCAGTTCGCATAGGAAAAAAGTAAGATAAACACAAATTTACGCAGGCGCGACAAGACTCCAACCCATGCACGGGAACCACCTAGTTGTGTATGTGTCTGTCAGGGCCTGATCTGTGCGCATGCACATGTATGTTGAGCACTTGAGCGTGAGAGTGTGTGTTGGTCGTGTGGTGTGTGCATGCATGCGTGCGTGTGTGCGTGTGAGTGTTGCGTGCGTGCGTGGCTGTATGTGTATGTGTGAGTGTTGCGTGCGTGCGTGGCTGCGTGTGTTTGTGTGAGTATTGCGTGCATGCAGTTCGTGTGCATGCGTGCGTGTGTGTATAATCAACACACCAGCTCCTGTGTGTTAAAACAGACGGCTCAGCATACCAATACAAGGCCACCTTGTCCGCTGTGCCCGCGGTCATGACTTCGAACCACCATCCAAAATTATTTTATCGTTTGTTTTCATTCTTATACACGCCGACAGGTGGACCCAATGGTAGTGAGATAATGTGATGCAACACTAGAGGTGCCACATGGAGCGTTTAACTGGTCAACTAGTCGTGTCTTGAGCAAATACAGAGCTGTATGGTGAGCCCTTGACTGTATAATAACCACAAAACATAAAGGGTGACCATAATGAGTGGATTCTGAAGTCCAATGTACGTATCGTGCTTTCGCTTCAAATACAATGATCATCACTGTATATATCGCGAGAGAAAGATGAAACATGCGTGAATATGCTGTGGGCGTACTTTTAGAGGACCTGGAGATAGTTTGTGTGCGTACGTGAAAGGGGCGTAGAGGGGGTGTATGCGATGGAGAGAGAGATGCTCTTCGTTTCTCTTTATTATGACTAACTTTATATATAGTATAAAAATATAAAAATTCATAGTGCGGAATAAATATCATTGGGTGCACCATGCAATGCAAATTAACATTCATACTCCTCCATATAACTTTGTAATGTTGTATATATGTAGAAATTCTAAAATATTTTTTTGGCCACACTTTGTGTGGTTTTATTCAAAAGGAATGTTGTATGCGAAATAAATGTGAAGAGAGGGCTTTCTAGATCAATGGGGTACGTGATGTAACATGTGTGAATGTGTAGTTGACGTATTTGGCAGGGCCTAGAGAGGTATGTGTATGTATTACGTATTCGAGAGAGGCATGGATAGAGGGGCCGCGGGGGGGGGGGGGACGTGGGAGAGATAGCATGAGAAATGAGAGAGGTCTAGAGAGAGAGACGTATAGGATGTCACGGCGAGAGATGCCCTTGAATGTGTATATACAAGGGGGGAGGGGATAGAGGCACGATGAGAAAATATTTTGTGTGGTGTCTGTGTTGGTATGTGTGGGTGTGAGAAGATAACGAGACCTGGGGGCAGAGGGTGTGTCACCGCGTGAGGTCCGGTGGGCCGAGGTGAGTCCCTTGCTTCGGTTCCGTCCTGCGCCACATTGGTCGGCCCGTGACGCATTTAGGGAGACCCATGGAGGACTAGTCATACAAGACAAAGATACCAGAGTCGTGAAGGACTCTGTGTCCACTGACAAAGCCGGCTAGGATTTGTAACCCTAGGTCCTCGGACTAAGGTATACCCTTATCTCTGATATTACCATTCATCCAACCTAACTTTAAGGGGCATCCTACAGAATGCTATGCTAGAATCATACTCGTCAATTAGGAAGAGAGGTGGAGACAATGCGTGCGAGACATGCCTAAAGATAATGTGCGTGCGGGAGACACGTAGGCAGGTCTATGTATATAGAAAGGGTCGATGGGGATTGTGCATGTGTATGCTTTTGAGAGGAAGAGTGCTTGTGATAAAGGTTAGTGAAAACAGACGTAAATGGTTGCGAGAGGGAGGGAGGGTTATATCGAGAGCATGTCTGCGAGAAAGATACCTCGGGAGAGAATGTGTGAGCATGTGTGAGAGACCACTGATGGATATACACCGTGTGCGCGTATGTGTGAGAGAGAAAGTCAGCGTGTGTGTGAGGAGGGGCCTATGGAGAGTGAAACTACACGTAAAAGACTGATGTACACATTGATTAAAAATATAAATTGTATCCAAATATTAGGAATTCGCATAAGGAACGGTCATTGATCCATCAGACATCTATATTCTATCGAATTTGAGCATGTCTATGTTATTATTCGACATAATTGATCCACAGAGTTAGTATTTTGAACTCCAGACAATGCATCGCTTTAGCAATCGAATATAAACGTGAGTATAGTTCATGTTGTGTGTGTAAAGCACATTATACATACAAAAGTTACACAATGAACATTATAAATAGCTAGCTATGAACTACCATACATTTGAACTCAACTTAAGGTGGTTTAAAAAATTTGAATTCAACATGAAGTCCATTCAATTATTTGAATTCGAGATCATGGCATTTGTAAATCATACCTAAATTATGGGGGCACCAATCTTTGCTCTGCTTTTGTACATAACATCATATATAGTCATGTACAAAATAGATTCAAATTTACCTCCTCCATTCCAAAATAATCGTAGTTAGGATTTTCAAGTGTCAAAATTCCAAAAAGAAGCGCATAATTTAATGAGGTTTTCAAACATACAAGGTCAAATTCAATGTTGTCTATTTAGGTCAATCCTCAAAGTTTAAGAGTACTCTAAACGTGAATGCTTCTGTTTCAAAATTTCGAACGAAGCGCCAAAAGAGCCTCTACTCGCCCGAAACCACGTGAGACCAATGTTTGGTAGAACGAAATTACTTTTCTAACTCCGACCCGTGAAGCCTACCAGCCCGACGTCTATAGATCTAAACTAGGGTAGGTTTGTAACTTCATCTAGACGCCACGCAACCGCCTCCGAAAAACATTCATACACCGTGGCCGCCTAAACACACATTCGCTCGGCCGAAATCGCTCCCGCCCACTATTTGGGACACCTGGGATTACCGTCCTACCCCCGACCCGCAGTAGGTCCAAAATTTAAGAGGGGGGCAAAGTTTGTACTTTCCCCAAATTTCAAACAAGCGCGTCCCATCTGTTCAAAAAAAAAAACAAGCGCGTCCCAGACCAAAACATGGTTCCCCCTTAGCTCCCCCCGCCACCCCCGTCCCCCATCCGATTCCCCATTCGTAGTCCGTGGGCGCCAAAACTACCTCTCTACCAGCCGCGAAACCCCGGCGTCCTCCGTCCGCCACCCCCATCCCACCCATCAACCGCCGCCCTCCTGCATCACAGCGGAGCCGATACCCCGTCGTCGTCGTCCACCGCAACCGCAACGCCCTCCACGGCTAGTGGTTGAAGCCGAGGCCGAGCTGCCTCCAGGATGCCAACGTGCGCCGTACCCGAGCCAGTTCAACCACGCCATCCTGCGCCTCACCGCTGCCGCTCCAACGTCGCCACCGTCCACCACACCGGAGCTGTTCCCGCTACGCCGTACTTCGCCGCCTCGGATCTGCTTCCCTTCTGCTGACAGATGGCCACCACAACATAGTCAACAATTTGGCCATGGGTTTGTCCAAGGCTCCACCCTCCTCCAAAACATCGGTTCCCCCGGTAAAAAGAAGAACATCGCCGCGATATCAGGAGGACACAGCACTGGCAACCGGAAATGGTACTCCTCTTCCTTTATTCACGCAAATCTTACGTGTCTGCTTGCACGGTATTCATTTCACAGAAGACACTAGTTGACCGCTTCTTCCTACACCTTCTTCCTGATAATAGATGTTCCTAGTAACTCGCGATGCACAAGGTTTCCTCATATACTATTTCACCTTAGCTAGAGGTCCGTCGCCCCCCTGGATTTCAATTCCTGGTCAGTTGATTCCCAATTAAAGGAAGCATTCCCCGGCGTAACAGGCGCTAGTCCGCCTATTACGCTGGGGAAGCAGCACCTCGGTGTTTATCTTAGGGGTGTGTGGCACCTAGGAGCTGCTGGCGCCCGATCTGGAGGTCGGTCAGGCTTAAAGGGATGGCCGGGGGGCGCTGCCAAGCACGGCGGTGGTGTGAGGTCGAGGGGAGGGCGGGGCGGTGGAGGCAGGGGTCTGGGCCGATGGTCGCTGGCGGTTTGAGAAAGATCGTCAACAGTGACTGGCGGGAGGTAGACGAAGACCATCTGCCCGTTCCTTGTAGATTGGACGGTTCATAAAAAAATTGACTGACCTATTTATTTTCAGTCGACTATTATTTTGATAGGACCACATGTGGTGGTGTGCTGAAGTAGTACCTACATTTCCCAGCCATCCCTGTGCTCATATATTACAAAATCATATGGAGTAGAATCTAATTTTGTTTGCCATGCAATGTTGTAGAGCTATTATATGTCTCCTGTCATTTATTTTTCAGCCACCTGCTATCTGCTACTTTTACAGTGCACTAGTTATGCACACACTTCACCCATACTCTCACTATTGTTTTTTTATGCATGGGTATTTCAGCCTCTGCCAACCGGTTGATGGAAGCACGAAATAAAAGAGAGAAGTAGCTCCAGCTTTCTTCGGGCTTAGGCAAGACACATTTCGTCGCTATAAAGGGTGCAGTGTCAGCAGATGGAGACGGTAAACGTAGCTCTGGAGTGGATGATCTCACTCGCCATGAACCACCATCCCAGGTGCTTGCTTTAACTTCGTGGTGTCATATGTGGTTGCATGTTGCATATGGTGTCTAGCTTGTATTCGAAAGGCCGAAGTCGGTCTTTATTAAGATAAGGAAAGATATTTTTTACATGAACCACCATCCAGGGAGCACCAGAGACAAATAGCTAGTCAGGGCACTAGTCGAGCCAGTGACAAGCCCAGCACAGACATGCATCACTTGGAAGCCAACTAAAAAGCCACAATGGTGGCAAAGCAGCCCACCTCCCACCAGGCTCTCAGGTCCTCGATGATCATGCTCACCACTCCAGCCGGATGTCTAGCTTGTATTGCTTCCAATTTGGTTAAATTGCATCTGCTTAACTTACACATTATACCTTTGAATATGACATGCCTTCCTGTTTGTGGTACATACTAGTACATCTTTCTATTAACCATGTTCTTACATCAAGCTAATGTTCTTGTGTATCCCTCATCAATCACTTATGATGAGACAGTCACCCCAGTGGGTTACTATGAGAAAATATGCTCTTTTAAAGAATGCAGTGTCAGCCTCCCCACATGATTCTCAAGAAACAGCAAGGCTAGATGAAGATAGTGAATGTAACTCTTGTGTTGATAACCGCATTTCCCCTACACCACCATCGCAGGGTGCTTGCTCTAACTTGGAAGCATGATATGTGGTTGCATGTTGCATATGTTATCTAGATTGTAATTCTTCCAATCTGGTTAAATTGCATGTGCTATTCTGCTTAGTTTATACATTATACTTGTTAATGTGACATGCCTTCCTGTTTTTAGTACATAGTACATCTGTCTATTAAGCATGTCCTTACATAAAACTACTTTTTTTTGTATCCCGCATCAATCAATATGACGAGACACCTTTAGTATATGCAGTGTGATATTGGTTGCATCTTTCATATGATTTATAGCATGCACTGCTTCTAATTTGTTGAAACGCCATTTATGATGGGACACTTTTAACTTGGCAGAGTCATATTGGTTGCATCTTTCATGTGGTGTCTAGCTTGCATTGCTTCTTATTTGTTGAAATGGCTTTTGCTTAGTTTACACAAATAGTTGTGAATATGCCATGCCGTCCTATTTTTTTGTACATATTCCATCCTGGTATCATGTGTTTGCCTTACATCAAAGTAGTGATTGTCAGTATCATGCATGAATGAGTTCTGAAGAGTGAATTTTATTGCTTTTTCTTGTCGGTTTTACTTGACAATTCAAAATCAATAAAGCGGAAGGAAATTAGCAAGGCAGTGGATAAAGGTGCTCCTTCCAAATGGAGGGCATCTACAGATTCTACTCCGCCACCCCCCCCCCCAAGAAGATTTGCAAGACAACACATGCATAGACACTCAACGTAGCTATGTTGATGATGAGCACGTCTCTCCTAGTCCAGCATCATAGGTGCTCCCTCTAACTTGGCACTGTTATATGTGGTTGCATGTTATGTATGATGTCTAGCTTGTATTGCTTCTAATTTTGTTGAATTCCATCTGCTTACTTTACACATTATACTTGTGAATAAGACATGTGTTCCTGTTTGTAGAACATACAATATCTGTCTATCACACCATGTTCTTACATCAAAGTACTACTGTTGTGTAACCTGCAACAATCACTTATCATAAGACACGTTTAACTTGGGAGTGTGATATAGGATACATCTCGCATTCTTTTCTAGCTTGTACTACTTCTAATTTGTTGAAATGGCACTTATGATGCGACAGTTTTAACTTGGTAGAGTGATATTCATTGCATCTTTCATATGGTGTCTAGCTTTCATTGATTCTAATTTGTTGAAATGCCTTCTACTTAGTTTACACATCATAGCTATGAATATGCAATGCTGTCCTTTTTTCTTACACATTCAATCGTCCTATCATGCCGTCGCCTTACATTAAAGTAGTGCTCGTCAGCATCCTGCATCAATGAGTTCTGAAAAGCGAATTTTTATTCATTTTTCTTATGGGTTTGACTTGATAAGGCAATACAATTAAGAAAGAGGAAGGAAAAAAATATGGCAGGGACTGATGGTGGTCTTCTGGCGAAACCGGCATCCCAGGTTCTTTCTCTAGCTTGGCAGTGTGATATTGTCTTGCATGTTGCATACGGTGTCTAGCTTGTATTGCTTGTAATTTGATTAAACTACTTCTGCTTAGTTTACACAAATAGTTGTGAATATGCCATGCCGTCCTATTTTTCGTACATATTCCATCCTGGTATCATGTGTTTGCCTTACATTAAGGTAGTGATTGTCAGTATCATGCATGAATGAGTTCTAAAGAGTGAATTTTATTGCTTTTTCTTGTCGGTTTTACTTGACAATGCAAAATCAATAAAGCAGAAGGAAATTAGTAAGGCAGTGGATAAAGGTGCTCCTTCCAAATGGAGGGCCTCTACAGATTCTACTCCGCCACCCCCCAAGAAGATTTGCAAGACAACAAATGCATAGACACTCAACGTAGCTGTGTTGATGATGAGCACGTCCCCCCTTGTCCACCATCACAGGTGCTCCCTCTAACATGGCACTGTTATATGTGGTTGCATGTTATGTATGATGTCTAGCTTGTATTGCTTCTAATTTTGTTGAATTCCATCTGCTTACTTTAGACATTATACTTGTGAATAAGACACGTGTTCCTGTTTCTAGAACATACAATATCTGTCTATCACACCATGTTCTTACATCAAAGTATTACTGTTGTGTAACCTGCAACAATCACTTATCATAAGACAGGTTTAACTTGGGAGTGTGATATAGGTTACATCACTAGTGGAAAAAAGCCTAGCTATGGCGTGCCAAAAACGGCCTTCTGGCATAGACACACGACGCCACTAATATGGCGCCATTGCTAAAATGTAGTGGTGGCATTGGAGGACACGTCAGCAGTATCATACATCATGCTGGCGTATCATCAGTCCAACGCCAGCACTAAGTCCATCATAACTCTGGCGTGCCTGCTCGTCCAACACGAGCAAATGGTTTTTTTGTAATAAAAAAATTACTCATCAACACTAGCTAGCTACTTACTTAATAGATACTACTGAACATAATATACTCATCAACACTAGGTACTTACTTAATAGATAATCATTACATAAAGAGGCTCATGAACTCAACAAGTTGATATTAAACTTCACAAAAGTTCACTCAAAAGTACTCTAGTTACTCGATCATCATCAACTAATAAGATGAGCTAGCCAGCTACTTAAAAAAACTAATCTTCAGCAAGGATTATGCCCAGCTGCATTAGCTTCTTTCTATCCGCCTCTCCTTCTCTTCTGAAATGATCTATGTCCATCTTCAGGTCAATCCTCTCACCCCTGAGGCGTCTCCTATCCTCCTTCAGTTTATCCCGATCCTCGACGAGCTTATCCCTCTCGTCCCTATGCTGATTAGTCTCCTGAACGAGTCGAACAGCATCCTTGTGCAGCTCTTTAATTTCCCCCTTTAGATCGTCATTTGCCCCTTGCATGCTCTTGATGACATACTCAAAAGTGTTTAAGGATTCATTGTTGGCCATGTCCACATCGCACACCGACTCGTTAACGTTGTTGCCTCCAGAATTGGCCATGATCTACAAACATATCGCGTATATATACGATCAAGATAATATGCAATGTAAAATAGTTCGTGTGTTGGAAAGATATGATTTTGTTAATTAAGTAGAATAGATAAAATTATGAATCTATTTTGATAAATAAGATATAGCAAACTGACTTCTATACATACACATACTATCATATATAAGAATAACTTCTGAATAACTTATGTCAATCACTACAAAAATATATATATATATATATGGAATCACAATGTCAATCAAGAATTAATTTCCTTAGTGCTGACAAGAACAAACATAATAATAATAACAAGCAAGTTGATAATAATTCCAATCAAAGTATGGCAAGTGATCTAATACACTTACACAAATTCTACAACCTAACTGATCTATACAGAGGCATGTCAACTTGTCAAGTAAACAAAGGAAATTATGTTCTTTTATGGGAGTAAACAATAGAATCATGATCTACAATTTTAACAATTTGAAAAAACAATTTGATTTACATATACAAGTCAACCTATACATAATTTCTACTAAACTTGCTCAGATCCGCCAACAGAGGAGTGGATCTAACCTTGGCGCCGGCGAGGGGCGGCGATGGGGGCGGCGGCGACGGGGGCGGCGATGGCAGTGGCGGCTTTGGTCCAACGGGAGTTTGTGTCTAGCTAGCTACGACCGGGCCGGGTGGGGTGTGAAATGAGAGCGAGCGGTGGACTTAGGTATTTTACTTGGTCATTGCTGGCGTTGGATAAAATGGCAACGCCATAGCTAATCACAGGCCAAATAAAATGATGGCAAAACAAGCATAATATAATTATATACTATGGTGTGCAAAGAAAAATAATGCCAGCACTAACAAAATAACTATGGCGTGCAAAGAAAACCAACGTCACCAGTGGTTTCCAAACAGTGAGTGTATATGGGCCAATATAGTTGTGGCATTTACAAAACAATCAACACCAGCACTATGCTTGTAAAGTTGGCAAACGGATTTGGCCTACGCCAGCACTATATGAAAAAATAGTGCTCGCGCGGATGGAAAATGCCGCGCCACCAACGAAAGTTGTGGCTAGCACTTTTTCCACTAGTGCATCTCGCATTCTTTTCTAGCTTGTACTACTTCTAATTTGTTAAAATGGCACTTATGACGAGACAGTTTTAACTTTGTAGAGTGATATTCGTTGCATCTTTCATATGGTGTCTAGCTTTCATTGCTTCTAATTTGTTGAAATGCCTTCTGCTTAGTTTACACATCATAGTTGTGAATATGCAATGCTGTCCTTTTTCTTACACATTCAATCGTCCTATCATGCGGTCGCCTTACATTAAAGTAGTGCTCGTCAGCATCCTGCATCAATGAGTTCTGAAAAGTGAATTTTTATTCATTTTTCTTGTGGGTTTGACTTGACAAGGCAATACAATTAAGAAATAGGGAGGAAAAAAATAAGGCAGGGACTAATGGCGGTCTTCCGGCGAAACCGGCATCCCAGGTGCTTTCTCTAGCTTGGCAGTGTGATATTGTCTTGCATGTTGCATATGGTGTCTAGCTTGTATTGCTTGTAATTTGATTAAATTACTTCTGCTTAATTTACACAAATAGTTGTGAATATGCCATGTTATCCTGTTTTTCGTACATATTCCATCCTGGTATCATGTGTTTGCCTTACATCAAGGTAGTGATTGTCAGTATCATGCATGAATGAGTTCTGAAGAGTGAATTTTACTGCCTTTTCTTGTCGGTTTTACTTGAAAATGCAAAATCAATAAAGCATAAGGAAATTAGTAAGGCAGTGGATAAAGGTGCTCCTTCCAAACGGAGGGCCTCTACACATTCTACTCCGCCATCCCCCCAAGAAGATTTGGAAGACAACACATGCATAGACACTCAACGTAGCTGTGTTGATGATGAGCACGTCCCCCCTTGTCCACCATCATAGGTGCTCCCTCTAACATGGCACTGTTATATGTGGTTGCATGTTATGTATGATGTCTAGCTTGTATTGCTTCTAATTTTGTTGAACTCCATCTGCTTACTTTACACATTATACTTGTGAATAAGACACGTGTTCCTGTTTCTAGAACATACAATATCTGTCTATCACACCATGTTCTTACATCAAAGTACTACTGTTGTGTAACCTCCAACAATCACTTTTCACAAGACACGTTTAACTTGGGAGTCTGATATAGTTTACATCTCGTGTTATTTTCTAGCTTGTACTACTAATTTGTTGAAATGGCACTAATGACGAGACACCTTTAACTTGGTAGAGTGATATTCGTTGCGTCTTACATATGGTGTCTAGCTTTCATTGCTTCTAATTTGTTGAAATGCCTTCTGCTTAGTTTGCACATCATAAGCTGTGAATATGCAATGCTGTGAATATGCAATGGCACTAATGACGAGAGTCCTTTAACTTGGTAGTGTGATGTTGTTTGCATCTTGCATATGATTTATTTCTTGTACTGCTTTACATTTGTTTAAATGCCAGTTATGACAAGACACTGTTAACTTGGCAGAGCGATATTTGTAGCATCTTTCATATGGTGTCTACCTTCCATTGCATTGCTTCTAATTTGTTGAAATGCCTTCTGCTTAGTTTACACATCATAGCTCTGATTATCTCATGCCGTCCTGTTTTTTGTACATATTACATCCTCCTATCATGCGGTTGTCTAACATCAAAGTTCAGTTTGTCTGTATCATGCATCAATTTGTTCTGAAGAACTAAGTTTTTATTCCTTTTTCTTGTCGGCTTGACTTGACATGGCACAGAGAAAGAGGAAGGAACACAGAATGGCAGGGGATGGTCTTAGTACTCAGGACACACGAAAACGGAAGCGGAAGAATTATGCAGATTCTACTGGTACAGATGGTGCAATAGAAGGTCAAAGTCCACCAAAAAATTGTACAAACACGGTATCCCGTGCTATAGGAGCTGCAAAACAAGCCAAACAGAAACTAATAGCTGCCACCAAACAAGCAGCGACAACCCTAGTTGTTGCAACACCTTCCACAGTACCACCAGCTGCACGAGTTACTCATTTATCAACTCAGCTAGCAGCACGTTCCCAAGCTCCCTTTCCACCTGACACTACTTCTAAAGCACTCTTGACACAAGACGAGTTGGCAAGATCAGATGAACCTTGTGAGCTTCAACAACAAGAAGGTAGTTGCTGGAGTCAAGTTACAATCGCATGCTTCTTTATATGTAGTCTCACAGTTTGATGTACACTAACACTTCCTATGTTCATTGTTGGACTAGCACCTAGGCGCAAGAGGAAACAGACATCAGGGATAATGCTCGATAGGTTAACTAAATCTAGAGGAAGAAGAATGGAGATCCATTTTGAGGCAGGTTTAAAAAGGCCACGTGATGCTACAGAGTCAGCCAAGTTAGTATCAGAGGCAGTGGTTGCCATTAGGTGTCATGCACGTATCCTCCCAACATGGATTCAGTACAGGAATGACAAAGACGAAACCCAGTTCAACACCTTCCTCGACCATTTATCTGTAAGTATGGTTATGTATGGAAACTAGTAATATCGTCTTGCTCTATCCCATACTTTCTAGGTTGCTAATAATGAGACTCCCATAATTTTCAACAGATGAGGTTCAAGTTGGATAGCCAAGATGATGCAACCAGACAAGCTTGCACCCATGTTTTCAAGTCTGCTCTGCGACAGTATCAGTATAACTTGAGGAAAACTCACTTTGAAGGCAAGGCTAACAGTGAACTCGCCCAAACATCTCCAGTGGAAAATATATCGGATGAAGACTGGAGAGGCCTCATTAAACACTGGTCTGATCCAAAGTATCAAGTACATTATATATATGTGATCAGATCATATGTTGAACTCCTATTTACGCATGTGCCTCACAAATCTATCTTCTTGTAGGTGAACTATTCAAAGAACAAGGCCAACCGTACGAAAGTCCAACAGATGATAGGATCTCGTAGCTATATTGCACACTGCGAGGCTCTTGTAATTAGCTGCTGTTTCACTCTTTTCGCTGTGCCATATTATCAGATCTATATTAATTTGTTCCAAATGCAGAGGAAAGCCCGCAAGGACCAAAAAGTACCTGAACCAAATGCTGTGGGAATCTTCAAGGACTGTCACACCAGCAAGACGAAGGGCATGACTACACCAGTCAAAGCAACTATTGTAAGTACTTAATCCTCATGCCTTTTAACTTCTACTTACTCTGACTTGTGCATTGAATTGCACGGTTTGCAGCCAATGTCTATTACTCTTTTCAATTTTATACACAATTGTCTTAGTGTATCATTGCACCTTACAAGGTTTAAAAGAGAGGAGTGATGTTCCTTTGATCTTGATCTGTAATCTAGTTCCGTGCTGGACTTGCCCACACAACGTTATAATTGCATGTTTGTCTGTTCTCAGTTGTTTTGTGATATGAATGATGTCATACTATTCTTGCCGTATTATAAACTTTGTTTCTTTATCCTTAGCTATCAATACAATGTGAAGAAATAGACAATACATTAGCCATGCTACATGGTCATATGTTTGGAACCTGGTTTTATTATGTACTTTGCAGTAAAATACAACTAATATTTTACACGGGTTGACCAGAATAAGTTATGTATATAGACCAAAGCTATTTTGTTTGGTTTTGCTGCCTCCTTAATATCTTCTGTTCTGATACTACTAATGTAGAAACTCAACTTTTCAGCAAGCTATGGAACAAATGGTGGAACCGCCACCTTCTGAATGTGACGAGGCAACTATAACCACAATGTCACCTCTTGCTGCAGTGGGTCAGTACCTGTCGACTAACAGTGCCAAAAGCATGTTCCTGCGTAATACTGGGTTGGTTGTTAAGGCAATCTCATCCAAACTGCCTCATGATCAAGATATGCAAGCTTAAAACAATGTTATATCTGCGCTCCAGACACAAGTCCATTCCCTAACAAAGACCCTTTGTGAAACAAGGACAACCATTGTTCGATGTCGTCAAGATATGCATGGTTTTGAAACCAGACTATCAGACATTTGCTATGTTGTTCAGGAGCCTAGGAGAAATGAAGGCGAAGGTTATGGTGCTCCATCGGACAGTACAACATGAAAACATAACAGTCAGGTCAAATGAACTGAGCTTCTGAACTTCTGGTGGTGCATTTATCTGCCGGACTGTTAACTTTTATGCCAACCTTCCTTTTGTTTTATGGTTGTAATTTGTTTTGTTATGATACAAAATTTGTTCTTAACGTGCAGCCACCGGCTCAAGAAAACAGCAAGCCATTTTTGTATAGTGTAGGGTGTTCCCTATATTTGCACTGGTGGCGAACTTTGATGCCCAGTGGATGTAATCTGTGCAATCACCTTAATAGCCTAGCGTTAGTTTCTGGCTTATTTATTTCCTAGTCTTCTTTTTCCTTGGTTTGCTAGTGGTCGCAACAACCATGGGCCATATACGGACCGTGGTAACCTTGAGCCTGTTGCAGGCCGTAGGATCCATGGGCCTCCTACGGGCCGCCGAATAAATGGGCCTCCAACGGGCCGTAGAATTAGTGGGCCTCAGGCCATCGGATAAATGGGCCCACATGGGCCGTAAACGGGCATAATTGGTATCGGGCCAGCACGGTAACGGGCCGTTAACAGGCCGAAAGACTGCAAAGGCTTAATTCTATCACAGGCATAACGGGTCGTTAATGGGCCAGAATATAGGACGGGCTACAAATGGCGCAACGGGTTAACAGGCCACAAACGGGACAATTCTAACCACGTGCCAAATTTGGCCCATTAGGGGAATAGGCCAGTAACGGGCCAAAAGTAATCGAGGGCCGGAAAGGAGCCCAAGAACGTATGGGCCGTCAGTAGGCCGAAAGCTAACACGGGCTGGAAATGGCCCATGTGAATCATGGGCCGTTAATGGGTATAAAGAAATTTACTGTTCATCATGGGCCAGAGTCACCGTGGGCCACTAAAGGGCCCAAAGATACGAAAGGCCTCATATGGGCTGAAAGACGTCGTCAGCCATACATGGGCCGAAAGTGAAACGAGCTGGTGTTATATTCGACGGCCCACATGACGCTGTTGGGCCGATTTCGGGAAGGCCCTAACGGGTCGTGAGTTACCGGGCCGTAAAATGGGCTATATGCAAATAGACCGTTAACAGGCTTTTCATGGGCCGGCCCGCTAGCTTTTGACCAAGTCAAACGGACCAGCCTTTGTAAACTAAATGGGCCAGTGTTGGGCCATGGCACGTGTCGACATATCATAGGCGCCTATCTGACCCAATGACGAGCTGACACGTGTTTCCTTCGGCCAATGAGAATATTACATGTGAAAAATCCCCATTGGTTCGGGCTGTTAACGGGTTATCGGATCCAAAACTGGACCCGATAGCTTAATGGTGACCCGTTACAGTGGATGCCATGTGTCGGTTACCCTTGACGAAAGCACTTCCATGACGCGTCATTTATCGTCATGGAAGTGAACACTTCCGTGATGATAATTTTGGTATTGTCATGGAACACTTCTACGACAGCACAGGTATGACTATCTTGATTCTGTCATAAAATCGTCATGGATGTACATGCATGACAGAAAACGTGACCTACTGTGACAAACGCGTATCATCACGGAAGTATTTTTTTGTAGTGAAAGTCGACACCCACGCGAGGGAGTCAGATCTCACGGTGGTGTACACCATCGACCCGGCCGTGGTGGAGGACTACATCGACACCGTGGAGTAGTTGCTTGCTGGAGACAAGTACAAGGTGGTCGGCATCAACCTCCCGTACACCGCCGGTCTTCCCGGCAAAGATCAGAAGGTTACCGTCGCCCAGTTGTGTGTGCACCATCATGTCCTCATCTACCACTACTGCATGGCCACAGAGCCTTGTGACAGTTTCGTCAGGTTTGTCAACAGCACCGACTACAAGTTCGCTACGGTGGAAACCACCGACGATGTAAAAGCGCTCAGGGTTACGGGCTTGGCCTGCAAGAACCTTGTCTAAATCCGTGAGCACTACAGGGTCTGGGGCAGCACGAAGAAGGACTCCCTGGTTGAACTCGCCTCAGCCATCATCGACCCATACTACGAGAAGATGAAGCAGGATGCCAATAGAACATGTCCCGTATCCTGGCACGGGGCCTGGATGCGGCAACTGGATGAACCTCACCTCAGGTTCACGGCCAAGAGCGTGTACACATGCTATGAGATGCACAGGCGGATCACTGACATGAGGAAAGTGCCTCGTTACCGAAATCGACGAGGTCGGATTGAGCCACAAGCAGAGCAGTAGCAGCAAGCGTCACAAGAAGTAGATGATGATCAGCTGATCGTTTATCCTAGTTAATTATGCATGTAATATATAGTTGACTTCGGTGTGGGGAAATGTCATGTGTGTAGTAGCCACCTATGTAATTATGCATGTAATAGTTTACTTTGGTGTGTGCAAATGTCATGTGTGTAGTAGCCACCTATGTAATTGGATGTTTAATTTGGTTATGCAACCATGTCCTTATAAGTGTGTGTATATATATGTTGTTGTTCTGTATGCAATCTCAACGCACAACACACACGTCTTATTAGCAACAATCATCTATGTTATTATCGGTCTTCGCACACATTTCTGATTACAAACCAGTTTGCCGCGTATCACACACATCTTGTTAAATTGAACCGTTTCTGTTATCTTGGCTCAACGCAAACAGTTCATCCGAGTGAACTGTTTGCCCTCTATCACACACACCTTGATCTGGCTGACCGTTTCTTTTGTTCCGCCTAATCACAAACAGTTCATCCGCGTGAACCGTATGCCGTATATCGCACACACCTTCATCTCGCTGCCCATTTCTGTTCTTCTGCCTCATCGCAAACAGTTCATTGAACTGAACCATATGCCCCTCATCGCACACGCAACTAAATTCTGAACCGTGTTTGATGCATCCGTCATCGCAAACATTTTGCATCTTTTTTGATGGTTTTTTTACATCACCAATTGCGATTATTACATCGCACACAGTTTCATCGAAGGGTCTCTGATCGTAGTGTCGCGTTAGCAGCATCCTGCAGTAGTGCTTATTTCATCACAAACATCTCGTGTGGATTAACTGTATGCCACGTATCATACACGCAACTCTAATCTGAATCGTGCTTGATGTCTCCGCCATCGCACGCACGTTTCATCTTATTTACCACGTATCACCGTGCCGGCCTCTGCTCATGTCCCTCAGCGCGCTCTACTCGCTGTTAGGTGCCGCGGCGCACTCTGCTCACCGTTAGGCGCTGTTTCGCCAGGTTTGTCAATAGCACCGACTACAAGTTCGCTACGGTGGAAACCACCAACAATGTAAAAGCGCTCAAGGTTACGGGCTTGGCGTGCAAGATCCTTGTTGAAATCCGTGGCCACTACAAGGTCTAGGGCAGCACAAAGAAGGACTCCCTGGTTGAACTCGCCTCGGCCATCATCAACCCCTACTACGAAAAGATGAAGTAGGATGCCAAGAGAATACATCCCGTATCCTGGCATGCGGCCTGGATGGCGAAACTGGATGAAGCTCACCTCAAGTTCACGGCCAAGAACGTGTACCCATGCTACGAGATGCATAGTCAGATCATTGACATGAGGGAGTGCCTCTTTCCCGTAATCGACGAGGACGGATCGAGCCACCAGCAAAGCAGCGGCGGCAAGCGTCACAACAAAAAGTATATGATGATCAGATGATCGTTTATCCTAGTTAATTATGCATGTAATAGTTTACTTTGGTGTGTGCAAATGTCATGTGTGTACTAATGATACGTCCATTTTGCATCATGTTTTCCTACTGTTATTTATAATGTTTTTATGCATAATAATGCTTTTTGGAGTAATCCTGATGCCTTTTCTCTCATAATATGCAAGGTTTACACAAAGAGGGAGAATACCGGCAGCTGGAATTCTGGATCTGAAAAAGCTACGTCAGAGTTACCTATTATGCACACCTCCAAATGAGCTAAAAATTTACAGAGAATTATTTTGCAATATATGAAAAATACTGGAGCAAATAACTACCGGAGGAGGCCCACCAGGTGGACACAACCCACCTGGGTGCGCCAGGCCCGCCCAGGCACGCCCTGGTGGGTTGTGCCCTCCTCGGCCCACCTCCGGTGCCCATCTTCTGGTATAAAAGTCATTTTGACCTAGAAAAATCAGAGGAGGACTTTTGGGACGAAGCACAGCCGTCTCGAGGTGGAACTTGGGCAGGAGCACTTTTGCCCTCCGGCGGAGCGATTCCACCGGGGGAACTTCTCTCCCGAAGAGGGAAATCATCATCATCGTCATCACCAACAACCCTCTCATCTTTGGGAGGCCAATATCCATCAACATCTTCAACAACACCATCTCCTCTCAAACCCTAGTTCATCTCTTGTGTTCAATCTTTGTACCGGAACCTCAGATTGGTACTTGTAGGTGACTAGTAGTGTTGATTGCATCAAGTAGTTGATCACTATATATGGTTTATTTGGTGGAAGATTATATGTTCAGATCCATTATGCTATTTAATACCCCTCTGATCTTGAGCATGATTATCATTTGTGAGTAGTTCACTACTGCAGGATGCTGCTAACGCGACACTACGATCAGAGACCCTTTGACGAAACTGTGTGTGATGCATTAATCGCAAACAGGGATGTAAAAAAACCGTCAAAAAAGATGCAAAACATTTGTGATGGCGGAGACATCAAACACGGTTCAGATTTTAGTTACGTGTGCGATGCGGGGCATACGATTCAGTTCAATGAACTATTTGTGATGAGGCAGAACAATAGAAACGGGCAGCCAGATGAAGGCGTCTGTGATATATGACATACAATTTACTCTGATAAACTGTTTGTGATGAGGCGGAATAACAGAAACGGGCAGCTAGATGAAGGTGTGTGCGATATACGGCATACAGTTCACTCGGATGAACTGTTTGTGATTAGGCAACACAAAAGAAACGGTTAACCAGATCAAGGTGTGTGCGATATACGGCATACAGAACAGTATTCTTTACTGTGAATAGTATGCTCTGTTGGGCACACAAGTATATGGATCATAGCCTTGGGCGAGCAACCTGCCCGCACGCGTCGTGCTAGCTCGATGTTCCTTCTATGCTAAGTTTCCATTAATTGATGGCGTTTTATGAACACGCCACCGTTTCCTACCATTTCCTCACCGGTTTCCTGTCACCACCCAGCGATATTGCATGCGGCGCATGATGCACGGAGGCAACAAGCGCAGCCTGTAGCACATCCACCTTTTCCAAGCATGCCAACCCACCAAAGCACCGCCTCTGCCATCAACCTCCTCGGCGAGGAAAACAAGAAGGCGCCACGGCCCGTCGAGGCCGAGGCACTCCCCGGCAATGCGATGGACGATGCTGTAATGCGCGTCATCGCTAGGGTTGAGCAGACCCTTGGCGCATGGTGCTTCAGCGCCGCAGATCAAGATAGGCATGTCAGCGTCGAGAGGCTGCAGCTCGCCGCACAACATGATCGATGGCGCGCCGTAGAGCAAGCTAGGCGCATCTGCGCTGATAGGCTGTGGCTCGCCACACAGCGAGACCGTTGGAGCGCCATAGAGCGAGAGGCGTGGCGCGCCGCACAGCAAGAGCAGATCCATCGGCGCTTGCCTGCTGTCGACAGGGCGTCGCAGTTGGGTACACGTCCCGTCAGTACCCCCATCCAGGAGTGGGCAGAGGCCGTCTACACCATACTTGCACCAGAGGCCGGCCGCGCCGTACTTGCACCGGATGCCCGCCGCGCTGTTCGCATGGGTCGCGTCGTTCGCCTTGTTTGATGCCCGCTCGATGCCAACACGCTGGTCGCTAGGCTCGATCAACTCCTTGGCCCAGGTGTCCACTTGGGCGCAGTAGAGGAACATGGCCGTCGCATCCTCGAGCTGGTGATCTCCGATGAAATAGCCAACTTGGAGCTCGAGATCGCGCTAAAGATGTACCGCGAGCGTGTCGACCGCTTGGACGAACGCCTGCACGAGTTCAGGCAAAGCCAAGAGCTACTGTAGGCAAGGGCTGCTGGTCATGGTCTCATGGACGCATTTTATTTTGTTGAGTCATTTCGACTTGGATCGCTATGTATTCACAACAATCATAATATTGCTCTGTTTCAATGTGTGTACTCTGTTTTCCATTCTTATATGTTCTGTTTCAATGTGTGTGTATATGCTTTCCATTCTGTATATGTGGATGATACTAGCCAGATACAAATTAGTATACGAAAATAGATAGAAAATGGAATTCATAATACATATTAATTGTTCATTAGTTCATCACAGAATATATATAATATCATCACATATACGTGATGATACTTAACTACTAGGTACAATGCATAAAATTGAAAACGAACAATACTAAAACTAATAATCCCTCCTAGGGGCAGTATTCCGGCAGCCCCTCGCCAGCAGCTCCCTGGTGCGCGGTGCCTTCCCAGCGCGGAGGCAATACTCCGCCTCCTTCGCCTCACAGCGATTGATGTATCGTTCTGCCTCTTGCTGGCGGACAAGCGCGAATGATCTTGCCATTTCATTGGGCGCCCACTGGAGCTCCTCGTCGGTGGCACGCTGGAGCTTATCAGCCCACCTCCACGCAGCGATGAGGTGCCTAGCGCCTTTGACCTTCCTCGTGAAGTACCCGTCTTCGTACACCCCCTCCGCACGACGACGCGCCCGCCCCCAAAGCTCCACCGCCTTCTTTTTCCAAGCGGCATCACGGGCTTCACAGGCCGCCTGGCTTCCTCCTCCGCAATCTCCTTCTTGAACGCCACTTGCCTGGCTTTCTCAGCCGGCCGGCAGCGACTTCCACAGACAAATATTGTACTGGCCCCAAAACCACTCCAAAGTTGGGGGGTCCGGCGCAACCTCGTCCGGCGATGCATAGGGGACCTCCTCGTCGCTGCTCTTCGACTGAGTGCCCTCGGGGGGCAGCGCCTCCTCGTCGGCGCGTGGGTAGATCGGCGACGCCATGGCAGAGATTTGAGAGAGAGAGAGAGAGAGAGAGGGCGAGCGAGGGGAGGATGTAGATGAGAATGCAAGCGGGACGACGTGAGGAAGGTAGTATTTATTGGCGGTCGGAATCTAGATCGACTGGAACAGTACACACGCCGGTCGCCAGAATTTACGAGTACTGTAGTTTACATTACACATGATTCCCGCAGCAAAAGCCATGTGTGAAGTTAATAGCTGGCGGTTTCCAATACAGAATCGTGTCTGATTAATAACCCGCGGCCCCGCGCCACTCACCTTCCAAACCTCGAGGTGCGAAATAGAGTGTCAATCGTGTGGGGCCCAGTTGTCTTGCCAGCTCTTTACATTTTCTTTTTTGAACACCAGATATTTACATTGTCTTATCATTTTTCAATTTTTTGGAATTTAAATGCCATGGCACTCCATGCATGTGTCCACGCCGTTATGGTTAGCCGCTGCATGTAGACGTAGTTCAAATTTGGATTACGGTCATTAAATGGCTAGAAAATCACTTAAATGTCTTAAAAAGGTCAAATGACCCCTGAAATTTTCCAAATTTTGACATGACAGTTGTATTACTGCATGTTAACTGTAGAAATTTTTTGAAGCCTATAAGAGGAAGCTATTGTCGATTCGTCATCAAACATGCATTGTTCCCTCTCGGAACCATGATCCTTCTAGTGAGTTGCTCCGGTTTGTGCGGGTGTGTGTCCAAACTTTCGTCAAACAGGCCAATTTTTTTTACCACATCATCTTGGTGGCATGACATTACGTCAAGCAAGGTTTCATGTGTTTCTGATCATTTTTTTATTTTTTGCAATTTAAATGGCATGGCACTCCATGCATGTGTCTAGGCCGTGACACCAATACGTTTGAAAATTCCTTCCAATTTACTGCACATGGAATTAACTCGCACACAAGTACACAAAAATATGATTTTTCAAACTGTTATGGCCAGCCGTTGCATGTAGATGTAGTTCAAATTTGAATTACAATCATTAAATGGCTATAAAATCACTTAAATGTCTTTAAAAGGTCAAATGACCCTTAGAATTTTCCAAATTTTCACATGATAGTTGTATTAGTGCACGTTAACTGTAGAAATTTTTTGAAGCCCATAAGAGGAAGCTATTATCCGTTCGTCATCAAACATGCATTGTTCCCTCTCGAAACCACGAGCCTTCTGGTGAGTTCCTCCGGTTTGTGAGGGGTGTGTGTCCAAACTTTCGTCAAACAGGCCAATTTTTTTACCACATCATCTTGTTCACATGACATTATGTCAAGCAAGGTTTCATGTGTTTCTGATAATTTTTTAATTTTTTGGAATTTAAATGCCATGGCACTCCATGCATGTGTCTTGGTCGTGACACCAATATGTTTGAAAATTCCTTCCAATTTACTGCACATGGAATTAACTCGCACACAAGTGCACAAATATGATTTTTCAAACTGTTATGGTTAGCTGTTGCATGTAGATGTAGTTCAAATTTGAATTACGGTCATTAAATGGCTAAAAAATCACTTAAATGTCTTTAAAAGGTCAAATGACCCCTGGAATTTTCCAAATTTTCACATGACAGTTGTATTAGTGCATGTTAACTGTAGAAATTTTTTGAAGCCCGTAAGAGGAAGCTATCTCCCGTTCGTTATCAAACATGCATTGTTCCCTCTCGGAACCATGAGCCTTCTAGTGAGTTGCTCCGGTTTGTGAGGGTTGTGTGTCCAAACTTTCATCAAACATGCCAATTTTTTTACCACGTCATCTTGGTGGCATGACATTACATCAAGCAAGGTTTCATGTGTTTCTGATCTTTTTTTTGTACTTTTTCAAATTTAAATGCCATGGCACTCCATGCTTTGTGTCATAGCGGTGAGACCAATATGTTTGAAAATTCCTTCCAATTTACTGCACATGGAATTAACTCGCACAAAAGTATACAAATATGATTTTTCAAACCATTATGGTTAGCCGTTGCATGTAGCTGTAGTTCAAATTTGAATTACGGTCATTAAACGGCTAGAAAATCACTTAAATGTCTTTAAAAGGTCAAATGACCCCTGGAATTTTCCAAATTTTCACATGACAGTTGTATTAGTGCACGTTAACTGTAGAAATTTTTTGAAGGCCGCAAGAGGAAGCTATCGCCCGTTCGTCATCAAACATGCATTGTTCCCTCTCAGAACCACGAGCCTTCTAGTGAGTTGCTCCGGTTTGTGAGGGGTGTGTGTCCAAACTTTCGTCAAACATGCCAATTTTTTTACCACGTCATCTTGGTGGCATGACATTACATCAAGCAAGGTTTCATGTGTTTCTGATCTTTTTTTTAACTTTTTGGAATTTAAATGCCATGGCACTCCATGCTTTGTGTCATAGCCGTGAGACCAATATGTTTGAAAATTCCTTCCAATTTACTGCACATGGAATTAACTGGCACACAAGTACACAAATATGATTTTTCAAACCGTTATGGTTAGCCGTTGCATGTAGATGTAGTTCAAATTTGAATTATGGTCATTAAATGGCTAGAAAATCACTTAAATGTCTTAAAAGGTCAAATGACCCCTGGAATTTTCCAAATTTTCAAATGATAGTTTTATTAGTACTACAAATTTTCTCATACATTTAAAACACCATCTGTTGCCACTTTACTCCAAATTCCTCTTTCGCAACTAATAAAAAATATCAACAACATCACACACATTTGTTTTGCGGGAACCGTTTGCGATGAAAATTCGTGGGTCTATTTAAGTCTTCCTCCTTAAGCTTCGCCGGCTCGTCTGCTCCAGTGCTGGCAACTCCCGAATCCACGAATCCCGATCCTCATTCCCGCAACCCCTTCTTGCAAAAGATGACACCGTGGAAACGCTTCGTGAGGGCCCGTACGGTGGCCGCGTCCTCCTCGAGCGCCGCCGCCTACGCCGAGAGTGCTGCCGCATCCGCATTGAGCACGGCCGCATCCGTCGAGAGGGCGTCTGCAGCAGTCGACAGGGTAGCTACAGCAGCCGAGACGGCTGCAGCTGCTGCTACGACGGCGGCTGCAAACGCCGAGAGCGCTCGAGCTGTCGTCCGTGCCGCCGATGTCGCCCTAGCCCGGGTCGAGGCCATCCATGCCAAGATCGAGGACCCACACGCCAAGATATTCCAGGCCACCTCGGAATCCAGCATGCAACCCACGTCCGAAAAGGCGGCGGTGGCCATGAAGCACCTGCTTCCTCATGAGATCGTCGAGTGGGAGCTGGAGATTTAGGAGGCGGCGGAGATCGAGGAGCACCGGGAGGAGGAGTTGCGCGTGGCCGAGGTCGAGGTAGAGAATAGTCTGTCCGTCAAGGAATCGGCGGTGGAGTACCAACGCGAGCTCTGGCGCAGCCACTACTACGAGTACTACAACCTTGAGGGCGGTGCCGAGGAGGAGGATGAGGACGAGGACGAGGACGCGGTCGACTTCAGCAGGGGGGACGCGGAGTCCACCAATGGCGGCATGTCGTCAGGACAAGTCATCAACGTCTCATCTCACACCGGCGATGCATAGGCCGGCGCGGCGGCGGCTTTGTTAAAATTATGCGTACTTAGGCTTTGTTTTTAATGCTGGTCTTTTGTTAGAGCAATGTTTAGGTCAACTGGCTCTGTTTAATTACTAGAATTGCTCGATTCAGTAAGTGTGGTCTGTGTGTTGTACGCTCTTTTGTGTGCCCAAATTAGCAAGCGGTGTTAAATTATGCAATGACGTGGATGAGGACAGTACCCAGGGAAATTTCCACCAAAATTTGAACTATCAAACTCATCCCATGCGCGTAAAGCAGAAGAATCGTTTGCGATGCACACAATCGTTCAAAGTGAATGGTGTCCGGCAGCACCGCAAGCAAAGTTTCCCTCCACATTTCAAAATTTTTGGCCTACCGCCGAAATATCTACCCCCCCTTCCCAACCCCTTTTCTCCCCAACCACAAGTCACATTTCCACTGTTTCCTCCTTCCTTCTTTCGGAAGCTATAGCCACTTCCTCGCTTGCTTCCTCGCTCTTGCCGTCTCGCATCCTACCGCCGGGGTCGCCATGGTCTTCTTCAATGACCTCTCCAGCGGTTCCTCCTCCGACGACAAATTTTTCAGCACTCGGGTATGCCTCTCTTCTCTCTCTCGGGTTATGACTTGGATTGAAGGATTTTAACCCAGCGGTCGATTTGAGTCATTTCTTCCTCTTGTAGCTCCCTAGGACCATCAGTTGTAACGAATGAAGGAGGGTGGCTGAAGATCTGCCTACTCATTGTCACCATCAATCTCCATGCATGAAGCTAGTTGCGTTTGAATCTGTGGACAGTGGGAGGAAGTTTCTGGCATGTGCAGAGAAGGTTAGCCCCACTTTCGTTGTTACAAATCATTTGTTAAATGTGATTCAGACACTGTCACTGTGCTATGTTATTGTGGATGTTAAGACAGTGTCACGGTTTATACCTAGTATCTAAAAATGTTGCCATCTCATCAGCGGTGCCATTAGAAAATTATTTGGCACTGCTTCAGCAGTTTGTGGAGCCAACTTTGGTCCACACATCTGAGCAGCCAAGCAGTAAAATACTAAATCTTTATGGCATGAAGGAACTGGGCATCGGAGCAACTAGGTGCTCCGAAGTCCGGGTCCCTGATTTTTTTCTGCTGCATCGGCTCGCTAGTGCAGGGCACCGGTGCCAAATGTAGCAACAGTTGTCTTTACACCGATTTTGGCATACATAGTGGACGGTCTTAGTGCTATTAGTTCTATGTTACTAAATTTGTGCATGTACACACCTGTTAGTATCAATTTGCTGTCATCCACACACTGTCGCTATGCTGTTGCAGTTATATTTAGCTTCCTCATAAAATGTTCAATTTGTTATTTATAGTACATGACTAAGAACTTGTAGCATTGTTGTAGTTAATTATAGCTTCTGATGTTTCAGAATTTGGTTGTTGTCTCAGTAGCAATTAATTCATTTGCAGATTGATCTTTTTGAAAAGATATGTCATAATTAACCTGTTTCTTCAGTTTATCAAAATATGTATTTGGTGATTTTCTATGTTGCTAGAAACCCATTTCCCCTACAATTGTTACTGATCTAGTTTTAAATATTATAGGATGAACGGAAGTGTTCTTACCTGGAGTGGGTTGATCAAGAGTGGACACGGTCTTTGAAGATGTGCCTAGCAAAGCTCTGGATCATGTATGAGGAAGAGAACAGAGGTAGGCTTAGAGAAAGTCTTGTCAACACTGAAGAATATTTGAAGATGCGGGATAAAAAGAGGAAGATGGAGAATGAGCTTAGATTTTTTAAATCAGACTTTGCTAAGATGGTATGCTGACTATGCTAATTATATTGTTGCTAAATATATACCACCTAGTTTCACATACCAACAAAAGAAAAAAAAATCTTCTATGATTTAAGACATTACTTTGGGATGACCCACATCTTTATAAAGAAAGAGTAGATGGTATTATTAGATGTTGTGTACCTGAGCATTAACAGGAACAAATCCTCGGAAATGTCACTCCGAAGCTTATGGAGGGCATCATGTGGGAGATAGAACTGCTCGCAAGGTATTGCAATCTGGTTTTTATTGGCCTTCTCTCTTCAAAGATGCACGCAAGTTTGTTTTATCTTGTGATGAATGTCAACAAATTGGTAATATCGGTAAGCGTCAAGAAATGCCTATGAATTATTCACTTGCTGTTAAACCATTTGATGTTTGGGGTTTTGATTATATGGCACCTTTTCCTTCCTCTAATGGGTATACACATGTTTTGGTTGCTGTTGATTATGTCACTAAGTGGGTAGAAGCTATTCCAACTAGTAGTGTTGATCATAACACTTCCATTAAAATGCTTAAGGAAGTTATTTTCCCGAGGTTTGGAGTCCCTAGATATTTAGTGACTGACGGTGGTTCACACTTTATTCATGGTGCTTTTCGAAAAATGCTTGCTAAATATGATATTAACCATAGAATTGCATCACCCTATCATCCTCAATCTAGTGGTCAAGTTGAACTTAGCAATAGAGAAATAAAGTTGATACTACAAAAAATTGTTAATAGGTCTCGAAAGAATTGGTCTAAGAAATTGGATGATGCACTTTGGGCCTACAGAACAGCATATAAAAATCCTATGGGTATGTCTCCTTATAAAATGGTTTATGAAAAAGCTTGTCATTTACCTCTTGAGTTAGAATATAAAGCATATTGGGCAATTAAAGAACTTAACTATGATTTCAAACTTGCCGGTGAAAAGAGGTTATTTGATATTAGCTCATTAGATGAATGGAGAACCCAAGCTTATGAAAATGCCAAATTATTCAAAGAAAAAGTTAAAAGATGGCATGACAAAAGAATCCAAAAGCGGGAATCCAAAGTTGGAGAATATGTTCTTTTGTACAACTCTCGTTTCAGATTCTTTGCTGGAAAACTTCTCTCTAAATGGGAAGGACCATTTGTTATCGAGGAGGTTTATCGCTCCGGAGCCATCAAGATCAATAATGCCGAAGGTACTAACCCGAAGGTGGTCAATGGTCAAAGAATTAAACACTATATCTCAGGTACGCCTATTAATGTTGAAAGCAATATTATCCAAACCATGACACCGGAGGAACACATAAAAGAAACCTTCCGGAACACTCCAGAATATCTGAAAAAGAGGAGGTACGTGATACGGTAAGTAAACGGACTCCGAAAAATCCGCAAAAATATTTTCTGTCAATTTTGGAATATTACAAAAATTAGAAAAATAAGAAACAACATGGAAGGCACCCGAGTGAGGCATAAGACACCAGGGCGCGCCTGGCCCCCCTGGCGTGCCCAGGTGGGTTGTGTACACCTCGGGCACCTTCCCGACTCTGTTTTCCTCTCGTTTTGCTTGTTTCCCAAGAAAAAAAAACTTTATAGACCCCCCGGTGTCGTATCACCACCACTATCTTTGCCTTTATCTATTTTAGTTCGACCTTTAGTTATCCTATGATTTAGTTGAATAAAAGTTTAGTTCGATCCTTTCTTTTCGAGTGCTTGCTTAGTGATCTATCTATGTAATCGTGTGCGAGATATATAATAAAGAGTAGTTTGAGTTTTGTTTCTTTACCTTTTTGTTCCAATAAAAAGAAAGGAAAATAAATGAAAAAGATCATATGCTAATCTTATGGTAAGTAATGACATCACATAAGGAAAAGTATAGGTGGTAAAATTTGTTGGAGATTGACAAACATAGCATTGGTCAATGATGCAATTCATGAAAGAATTAATAAGGGAAGAGAAGATTCACATGCAAATACACTATCATGGGCATCTTTTATGATTGTGAGCCCCCATTAAATATTATGTGTCAAAATTGTTGACGTTGGACAAGGAAGACAACATAATGAATTATGTTTGTTCATATTCACATAGAAGTTATATTGTCATAGATCCTTCAATATGTGGTGCTTGCTCAATATCTTTCCTAGCCAAAAACTCCGCACTAAGTAGAGATACTACTTGTGCATCCAAAAACCCTTAACCCAAAATATTATTTTGAGAGTCCACCATACCTACTTATGGATTGAGTAAGATCCTTCAAGTAAGTTGTCATCGGTGCAATAAGGCAATAAAAAATGCTTCTAAATGTGTTGGATCATTTAGTGTAAGAGAAAATTGAGTGTTGTACGAACTTGTGATGGCAAAATAATAAAAGCGACAGACTACATAATAAAGGTTGCCATCATAAGGGGCAATATAACATGTCGTTCTTTTGCATTAAGGGATTTGGCATACAAACAAATAAGCGCATGACAACCTCTGCTTCCCTCCGTGAAGGGCCTATCTTTTACTTTTATGCATTTACTTTTATGTAAGAGTCAAAGTATTCTTCCCTATTCCTTTTTATTTTCTCTTTTTGCAAGCATCATGTGGTGAGGAAAGATCTAGGCACATATATCCAGTTGAATATGAGTGGGCATGAGTTATTATTGTTGACATCACCCTTGAGGTGAATATGTTGGGAGGCAAACCTATAAGCCCCTATCTTTCTATGTGTCCAGTTGAAACTTTTTGTTCATGGGTATGCTGTGAGTGTTAGCAATCATAAAAGGTTAAATGATGGTTGAGTATGTGGACTTGCCAAAAGGCTCCAACACGTGACCCTTCCTGAAAATATGATGAATTATAGTTGCAAAGTTGACTGAGAACATAGTTTGTTGGTTTTCAATAAGATTTATGCTTTATACTTCAATGTTGTGATGAATTGTTACTTGTTTATGAGAAGTTATATGATAAAAGTTGTGTGATAAAGCTTTATGTTAAAGTTCTTTGCTGTTATAATAATAAACATGATGCTTCTATGTCCGTATTTTGTTTTTATCGACACCTCTCTCTCTAAGCATGTGGACATGTTTTTCAATTTCGGTTTTTCGCTTGAGGACAAGCGAGGTCTAAGCTTGGGGGAGTTGATACGTCCATTTTACATCATGTTTTCCTACTGTTACTTATAATGTTTTTATGAATAATAATGCTTTTTGGAGTAATCCTAATGCCTTTTCTCTCATAATATGCAAGGTTTACACAAAGAGGGAGAATACCGGCAGCTGGAATTCTGGATCTGAAAAAGCTACGTCAGAGTTACCTATTCTGCACACCTCCAAATGAGCTGAAAATTTATGGAGAATTATTTTGCAATATATGAAAAATACTGGAGCAAATAACTACCGGAGGAGGCCCACCAGGTGGGCACAACCCACCTGGGCACGCCAGGCCCCCCAGGCGCGCCCTGGTGGGTTGTGCCCTCCTCGGCCCACCTCCGGTGCCCATCTTCTGATATAAAAGTCATTTTGACCTAGAAAAAAAATCAGAGGAGGACTTTCAGGATGAAGTGCCGCCGTCTCGAGGAGGAACTTGGGTAGGAGCACTTTTGCCCTTCGGTGGAGCGATTCCGCCGAGGAAACTTCCCTCCCGGAGGGGGAAATCATCGTCATCACCAGCAACCCTCTCACCTTTGGGAGGCCAATCTCCATCAACATCTTCAACAACACCATCTCATCTCAAACCCTAGTTCATCTCTTGTGTTCAATCTTTGTACCGGAACCTCAGATTGGTACTTGTAGGTGACTAGTAGTGTTGATTGCATCAAGTAGTTGATCACTATATATGGTTTATTTGGTAGAAGATTATATGTTCAGATCCATTATGCTATTTAATACCCCTCTGATCTTGAGCATGATTATCATTTGTGAGTAGTTACTTTTGTCTTGAGGTCACGTGAGAAGTCATGTTGCAAGTAATCATGTGAACTTGATATGTGTTCGATATTTTGATGATATGTATGTTGTGATTCCGTTAGGGGTGTCATGTGAACGTCGACTACATGGCACTTCACAATATTTGGGACTAAGGGAATGCATTGTGGAGTAGTTATTAGATGATGGGTTGCTAGAATAACAGAAGCTTAAACCCTAGTTTATGCGCTACTTCGTAAGGGACTGATTTGGATCCAAAAGTTTAATGCTATGGTTAGATTTTATCTTAATACTTTTCTCATAGTTGCGGATGCTTGCGAGGGGGTTAATCATAAGTAGGAGGTTTGTTCAAGTAAGAACAGCACCTAAGCACCGATCCACCCACATAACAAATTATCAAAGTAGCGAACACGAATTAAACCAACATAATGAAAGTAGCATGGTGAAATTCCCGTGTACCCTCGAGAACGCTTTGCTTATCATAAGAGACTGTTCTGGCCTATCCTTTGTCACAAAAGGATTGGGCTACCTTGCTGCACTTTATTTACCGTTACTGTTACTTGCTTGTTACAAACTATCTTGCCATCAAACAACTTGTTACCGAATATTTCAGTGCTTGCAGACATTACCTTGCTGAAAACCACTTGTCATTTCCTTCTGCTCCTCATTGGGTTCGACACTATTACTTATCAAAAGAAATATGATTGATCCCCTATACTTGTGGGTCATCAACTAGCCACCTATGTAATTGGATGTTTAATTTGGTTATGCAATCATGTCCTTATAAGTATATATGTTGTTGTTTTGTATGCAATCACAACGAGTAAAGAGACTTGCCGGTAACGAGATTGAACTAGGTATGGGGATACCGACGATCGAATCTCGGGCAAGTAACATACCGATGGACAAAGGGAATTGCATACGGGATTAGCAGAATCCTTGGCATTGAGGTTCGACCGATAAGATCTTCGTAGAATATGTAGGAACCAATATGGGCATCCAGGTCCCGCTATTGGTTATTGACCGTAGAGGTGTCTCGGCCATGTCTGCATAGTTCTCGAACCCGCAGGGTCTATACACTTAACGTTTGGTGACGATATAAGTATAGTTCAGTCATTATGGTGGTTACCGAAGGTTGTTCGGAGTCCCGGATGAGATCCCGGACATGAAGAGGAACTCCGGAATGGTCCAGAGGTGAAGATTGATATATTGGACGATGGGTATTGGAGTCCGGAATTGTTCCGGGGATGCCGGGTGATGACCAGCATCACCGAAAGGGGTTTCGGGGGGCCCCGGCAAGTGTTGGGGGCCCCATGGGCCAAGGAGAGGGGCAAACCAGCCCACTAATGGGCTGTGCGCCCCCCTCACCCTTTCCCACGTAACCAAAAGGGGTGGGGGCGCTCCCCTAGGGCAGCTACCCCCTTTGCCTTGGGGGCCAAGGCTCCCGGGGGGAGGCGCACCAAAACCCATCTAGGGTTTTCCCCTGGTGGCCGCCGGCCCCCCTAGGGAACCCTAGGGCGCCCCTCCTCCTCCCTTCCCCCTATATATAGAGAGGTGGAGAGAGGGCAGCTGAGCCCATACAGATCTATTTGTGCCATGGCGCTGCTCCTCATCTCCCTCATAGCCATCTTCCTCTCTGTAGTGCTTAGCGAAGCTCTGCTGAGATTCCACCACCACCGCCGCCACCACGCCTCGTGCTGCCTAAGGACTCGGGCTACTACTTCACCATCGCTCGCTGGATCAAGGAGGTGAAGGCGTCATCAAGCCGTACATGTGTTGAATGCGGAGGTGCCGTCCGTTCGGCACTTGGATCGGGAGTTCGCGGGACGGATCGTGATTGGATCGCGAAGAAGTTCGACTACAACAACCGTGTTTCTTAACTCTTCCACTTAGCGATCTACAAGGGTATGTAGATCCAATGTCTCCTCTCGTAGATGTTCATCTCCTAGATTGGTCTTGGTGAGCGTAGGAATTTTTTTGTTTCCCATGCAACGTTCCCCAACAGTGGTATCAGAGCTAGGTCTATGCGTAGATGACATCATGAGTAGAAAACAAAGGAGTTTGTGGGCATTGATATTCAGATTGCTTCCTTCCTTGGTCTTTTCTTGATTCAGCGGTATTGTGGGATGAAGCGGCCCGGACCAACTTTATATGTCCACGTACATGAGACCGGTTCCATCGACAGACATGTGACTTTGTTGCATAAAGATGGCTGGCGGGTGTCTGTCTCTCCCACCTTAGTTGAATCAGATTCGACAAAGGCGGTCCTTGTAGAAGGTTAAATAGCAACTTGCATATCACCATTGTGGCTTTGCGTAGGTAAGAATCGTTCTTGCTAGATACCCATAGCAGCCACGTAAAACATGCAACAACAATTAGAGGACGTCTAACTTGTTTTTGCAGGGTATGTTGTGATATGATATGGCCAAGGACATGATGAAATATATTTGATGTATGAGATGATCATGTTTGTAATAGTTTATATTGACTTGCATGTCCATGCATATGGCAACCGGCAGGAGCCATAGGGTTGTCTTTAATTATTGTATGACTTGCGTGTCAATCATTAAGCGCTATGTAATGCTTTACTTTATCGCTGAGCGGTAGCAATAGTAGTAGAAGCATGGTTGGCGTGACAACCCCGATGGCAACACGATGATGGAGATCATGATGATGGAGATCATGGTGTCATGCCAGTGACGATGGAGATCATGTCGGTGCTTTGGGGATGGAGATCAAAAGCACAAGTTGATGGCCATATCATGTCACTTATGATTTGCATGTGATGTTAATCCTTTTATGCGTCTTATTTTGCTTAGGACGACGGTAGCATTATAAGGTGACCCCTCACTAAAATTTCAAGATAAAATTGTGTTCTCCCTAAGTGTGCACCATTGCGAAAGTTCGTTGTTTCGAAGCACCACGTGATGATCGGGTGTGATAGACTCTACGTTCACATACAATGAGTGCAAGCCAGTGTTGCCCATGTGGAACACTTGGGTTAAACTTGACGAGCTTAGCATGTACAGACATGGCCTCGAAACACAAGAGACCGAAAGGTCGAACACGAGTCATATAGCAGATATGATCAACATAGAGATGTTCACCATTGAAACCACCTCATCTCACGTGATGATCGGACTTGGGTTGGTGAATTTGGATCGTGTTACACTCGGACAACCGGAGGGATGTTGATTTGAGTGGGAGTTCTTAGGTAATATGCTTAATTGAACTCATTTATCATGAACAATAGTCTAAGTTGTCTTTGCAAATTATGTTGTAGATCAATAGCTCGCGCTGTAGCTCCCTATTTTAACACGTTCCTAGAGAAAGACTAAGTTGAAAGATATTGTAAGCAATTATGCGGACTAGGGCCGTAGTCTGAGGATTGTCCTCACTGCTGCACAGAAGGCTTATGTCCTTGATGCACCGCTTGGTGTGCCAACCCCTCTAGCGTCGTCTATGGATGTTGTGAACAAAGACGTTTTGAACGTCATGGAAACATATGAGATGTTCCAAGAGTTGAAATTGGTATTTCAGGCTCATGCCCGTGTTGAGAGGTATGAGACCTCTAACAAGTTCTTTGCCTACAGGATGGAGGAGAATAGCTCAGCGAGTGAGCATGTGCTCAGAATGTCTGGGTTCTACAATCGCTTGAATCAAGTGGGAGTTAATCTTCCAGATAAGATAGTGATTGATAGAGTTCTCCAGACACTATCACCAAGCTACTAGAACTTCATGATGAACTATAACATGCAAGGGATGGAGATGATCCTGGAGCTGTTCGCGGTAGGCCACGGAGGTAGAAATCAAGAAGGAGCATCAAGTGTTGATGGTTAACAAGACCACTGGTTTCAAGAAGGACAAGGGCAAGAAGGGAAACTTCATGAATGGCAAGCCAGCTGCCGCTCTAGTGAAGAAACCCAAGGTTGAACCCAAACCCGAGACTAAGTGCTTCTATTGTAAGGGGAACGGTCACTAGTAGCGGAACTACCCCAATACATAAGAAGGCTGGCAACTTCAACAAAAGTATATTTGATATACATGTTATTGATGTGTACCTTACTAGTATTCCTAGTAGCACCTGGGTATTAGATACCGGTTCAGTTGCTAATATTGGTAACTCGAAACAAAAGCTATGGAATAAACAGAGACTAGCTAAGGGCGAGGTGACGATGTGTGTAGGAAGTGTTTCCAAGGTTGATGTGATCACCATCGCACGCTCCCTCTACCTTTGGGATTAGTGTTGAACCTAGATAAATATTATTTGGTGTCTGCATTGAGCATGAACATGATTAGATCATGTTTATTGCAATACGGTTATTCATTTAAGTCAGAGAATAATGGTTATTCTGTTTACATGAATAATACCTTCTATGGTCATGCACCCAATGTGAATGGTTTATTGAATCTCGATCGTAATGATACACATGTTCATAACATTGAGGCCAAAAGATGTAGAGTTGATAATGATAATACCACTTTCTTGTGGCACTACCACTTAGGTCATATTGGTGTAATGCGCATGAAGAAACTCCATGCTGATGGACTTTTGAAGTCACTTGATTTTGAATCACTTGACACATGCGAACCATGCCTCATGGGCAAGATGACTAAAACCCCATTTTTCGGAACAATGGAATGGGCAATTGACTTGTTGGAAATCATACATGATGATGTCTGTGGTCCGATAAGTGTTGACGCGCGCGATGGATATGATTATTTTCTCACCTTCACCGATGACTTGAGTAGATAGGGGTATATTTACTTAATGAAGCATAAGTCTGAAACATTTGAAAAGTTCAAGCAATTTCAGAGTGTAGTTGAGAATCATTGTAACAAGAAGATTAAATTCCTATGATCCGATTGAGGGGTAGAATATCTGAGTTATGAGTTTGGCAATCACTTAAGACAATGTGGAATTGTTTCACAGTTGACGCCACCTGGAACACCACATCGTAATGGTGTGTCTGAACGTCGTAATCGTACCTTATTGGATATGGTGCGTTCTATGATGTCTCTTGCCAATCTACCACTATCATTTTGGGGTTATGCATTAGAGACAACTACATTCACTTTAAATAGGGCACCATCTAAGTCTGTGGAGACGACACCATATGAACTGTGGTTTGGCAAGGAACCTAAGTTGTCGTTTTTTAAGGTTTTGGGCTGTGATGCTTATGTCAAAAGGCTTTGGCCGGAAAAGCTCGAACCCAAAGCGGACAAATGCGTCTTCATAGGATACCCAAAAGAGACGGTTGGGTATACCTTCTATCTCAGATCCGAGAGCAAAGTGTTTGTCGCTAAGAACGGGTCCTTTCTCAAGAAAGAGTTTCTCTCGAAAGAATTGAGTGGGAGGAAGATAGAACTTGATGAGGTTGTTGCACCTTTACTTCAACCAGAGAGTAGCGGAGCACAGAAAGGTGTTTCTGTGGCACCTACGTCAGTTGAAGAGGAAGCTAATGATGATGATCATGAAGCTTCGGATCAAGTTACTATCGAACCTCGTAGGTCGACAAGGGTACGTACAGCTCCTGAGTGGTACGGTAACCTTGTCTTAGAGGTCATGTTGTTGGACAACGGTGAACCTACGAGCTATGGAGAAGCGATGGTGGGCCCGGATTCTGACAAACGGTTAGAGGCCATGAAATCTGAGATAGGATCCATTTATGAGAACAAAGTATGGACTTTTGTGGACTTGCCCGATGATCGGCAATCCATTGAGAATAAATGGATCTTTAAGAAGAAGACAGACGCTGATGGTAATGTCACTGTTTATGAAGCTCGACTTGTCGCAAAGAAGTTTTCGACAAGTTCAAGGAGTTGAATATGATGAGACTTTCTCACTCATAGCGATGCTAAAGTCTGTTGGAATTATGTTAGCAGTTGCTGCATTTTCAATCACGAAATCTGGCAGATGGATGTCAAAACAAAGTTTCCTTGATGGTTTCCGTGAGGAAAGGTTGTATGTGATACAACTAGAAAGTTTTGTTGATCCTAAGGTTGCTAAAAGGTATGCAAGCTCCAGTGATCCTTATATGGATTGGAGCAAGCATCTCGGAGTTGGAACATACGCTTTGATGAGGTGATAAAAGCTTTTGGGTTTATACATAGTTTGCAAGAAACTTGTATTTACAAGAAAGTGAGTGGGAGCACTACAACATTTTTGATAAGTATATGTGGATGACATATTGTTGATCAGAAATGATGTAGAATATCTGGAAAACATAAAGGGTTGTTTGAAAGGAGTTTTTGAAAGGAAGACCTGGGTAAAGCTGCTTACATATTGGGCATCAAGATCTATAGAGATAGATCAAGACGCCTGATAAGACTTTCACAGAGCACATACCTTGACATGATTTTGAAGGAGTTCAAAATGGATCAGTCAAAGAAGGAGTTCTTGCCTGAGTTGTAAGGTGTGAAGTTGAGTAAGACTCAAAGCTCGACCACGGCAGAAGAAAGAGAAAGGACGAAGGTCGTCCCCTATGCCTTAGCCATAGGCTCTATATAGTATGCCATGTTGTGTGCCGCACCTGATGTGTGCCTTGCCACGTATCTGGCAAGGGGGTACAAAAGTGATCCAGGAGTGGATCACTGGACAGCAGTCAAAATTATCCTTATAGGAATAAGGAAATGTTTCTTGGTTATGGACATGATAAAGAGTTCGGCGTAAAGGGTTACATCGATGCAAGCTTTAACACCAATCTGGATGAGTCTCAGTAGCAAACCGGATATGTATAGTGGAGCAGCCATTTGGAATAGCTCCAAGAGGAGCATGGTAGCAGCATTTACAATATGACATAGAGATTTGCGAAGTACACACGGATCTGAAAGTTGCAGACCCGTTGACTAAAACCTCTCTCACAAGCGTAACATGATCTAACCCCAAAACTCATTGGGTGTTAATCACATGGTGATGTGAACTGGATTATTTACTCTAGTGCAAGTGGGAGACTGTTGGAAATATGCCCTAGAGGCAATAATAAATTGGTTATTATCATATTTCCCTGTTCATGATAATCGTTTATTATCCATGCTAGAATTGTATTGATCGGAAACTAAAATACATGTGTGGATACATAGACAAAAACATGTCCCTAGTGAGCCTCTACCGGACTAGCTCGTTGATCAAAGATGGCTATGGTTTCCTAGCCATAGACATGAGTTGTCATTTGATAACGGGATCACATCATTAGGAGAATGATGTGATGTACAAGACCCAAACTATGAACGTAGCATATGATCGTGTCAAGTTTATTGCTATCGTTTTCTGCATGTCAAGTATATGTTTCTATGACCATGAGATCATGCAACTCACTAACACTGGAAGAGTAGCTTGTGTGTACCAAACGTCGCAACGTAACTGGGTGACTATAAAGGTACTCTACAGGTATCTCCAAGGGTGTCTGTTGAGTTGGCATGGATCAAGACTGGGATTTGTCACTCTGTGTGACGGAGAGGTATCTCTGGGCCCTCTCGGTAATACAACATCACAATAAGCTTGCAAGCAATGTGACTAATGGGTTAGCCACGGGATCTTGTATTACGGAACGAGTAAAGAGACTTGCCGGTAACAAGATTGAACTAGGTATGGGGATACCGACGATTGAATCTCGGGCAAGTAACATACCGATGGACAAAGGGAACTGCATACGGGATTAGCAGAATCCTTGACATTGAGGTTCGACCGATAAGATCTTCATAGAATATGTAAGAACCGATATGGGCATCCAGGTCCCGCTATTGGTTATTGACCGTAGAGGTGTCTCGGCCATGTCTGCATAGTTCTCGAACCCGCAGGGTCTACACACTTAACGTTTGGTGATGATATAAGTATAGTTCAGTCATTATGGTGGTTACTGAAGGTTGTTCGGAGTCTCGAATGAGATCCCGGACATGACGAGGAACTCCAAAATGGTCCAGATGTGAAGATTGATATATTGGACGAAGGGTATTGGAGTCCGGAATTGTTCCGGGGGTACCGGGTGATGACCATCATCACCGAAAGGGGTTTCGGGGGGCCCCGGCAAGTGTTGGGGGGCCCCATGGGGCAAGGGGAGGGGGCAAACCAGCCCACTAAGGGGCTGTGCGCCCCCCTCACCCTTTCCCATGTAACCAGAAGGGGTGGGGGTGCTCCCCTAGGGCAGCCACCCCCTTTGCCTTGGGGGCCAAGGCTCCCGGGGGGTGGCGCAGCAAAACCCATCTAGGGTTTTCCCCTGGTGGTCGCCGGCCCCCCTAGGGAACCCTAGGGCGCCCCTCCTCCTACCTTCCCCCTATATATAGAGAGGTGGAGAGAGGGCAGCCGGCCCCATACAGATCTATTCGTGCCACGACGCTGCTCCTCCTCTCCCTCATAGCCATCTTCCTCTCTGTAGTGCTTAGCGAAGCTCTGCTGAGATTCCACCACCACCAACGCCACCACGTCGTCGTGCTGCCAGAGGACTCAGGCTACTACTTCACCATCGCTCGCTGGATCAAGGAGGTGAAGGTGTCATCAAGCCGTACGTGTGTTCAACGCGGAGGTGCCGTCCGTTCGGCACTTGGATCGGGGGTTCGCGGGACGGATCGTGATTGGATCACGAAGATGTTCGACTACATCAACCGCGTTTCTTAACGCTTCCGCTTAGCGATCTACAAGGGTATGTAGATCCAATCTCTCCTCTCGTAGATGTTCATCTCCTAGATTGATCTTGGTGAGCGTAGGAATTTTTTTGTTTCCCATGCAACGTTCCCCAACACATGGAAAAATCAAAAATTATAGATATGTTTGAGATCTATCAGAGAGCATCATGAATCACATGGCAAACACATTTAAGCCTAACCCACTTCCTATGCATAGGGATTTTGTGAGCAAACAACTTATGGGAGCAAGAATCAACTAGCATAGGAAGGCAAAACAAGCATAACTTCAAAAGTTTCAATACATAGAGAGGAAACTTGATATTATTGAGATATGTAAAAGCATATGTTCCTCTCTGCCGGTGTCAAAACCGGCAGACCTCGGGGTAGGGGGTCCCAAGCTGTGGATCTAGGATCAATGGGGAACAAGGGACGACGGACACAGTGTTTACCCAGGTTCAGGCCCTCTCAAACAGGTAATACCCTATGTCCTGCTTGATTGTATTGGATGTATGATGTGGTTTACAGAGTAGATCTACCTCGAGATCCGTATGAGCTAAACCCTAAGGCGATGAGGTGATGAATGTAGCTCTAGTCCTAAGACTAAAAACCCTCTGTTTATATAGACACCAGTATGGTTAGGGTTATCGAAGATAGATTACAATAAGGGTTTAAAGAGATCCCGCGCCTTCTTGACTTGGAGGGCACACCACGGCTTCATAGATCTCGTGTCACTATACCGCTCCACCAGTTTGGCCCATGTATAATGGGCCATCGCCCCAAGGACGCCTTAGTCCATGACTCCCTCAGTAGCCCCCGAACTTGCCTCCGACCCCGGGGATCATCTTCTGGAATCTTCACATCATCGGCTTGCGAGATGAGTTATTTTACTCCTTCATTACGTTTGAGGCCGTATCAATTTCACCGAACACTATCTGGAACCCGCTCTAATATACTCAGGTCCAGACAGTTTCAAGATTCTGGGATCCGAAGGCATCTCGAGATTGAGGTGGGACCATCAGAGTTTAATGCCGTTTCTCGGGGCAAGGGCTTCGCACACCTTTCTAGAGGGCGTGCGGCCCAACTCCGTCCTTCCACGCACCCGTCCTTTTGGCTTCACGATAAGACGCTTATTTATAGATCCAAAAGGTGCTGAGAACAGTTACCTTCCCCCCTTCGCCAAGAACGACACCGAAGAAATTCTCCAACGCCATGGCCGACCTCCCAGGTTCATCCTCGCGCCCTCATGGCCCGCTCCCAGGTGATTGGTTGAGCTATTCAGTCTCGCACCTCCAATTGAGTCACTTGCAGATGCAGTGCTTCCTCCCTCTAGCTGAGTTGGTTCCAGTCCATGCCGGTCTCATCTCCGTCGATGGCTGCACCCTTGCCGAGAACTCCCCCGCCCCAAGCAAGGAGGAGAGGGTATGTCTCGTGCCCTTCCTTTTAAGAGGTTTGGGTTTTCCTATTCATCCTTTTCTGGGGGGCATGTTGGAGTTCTACGGGATCTAGCTCCACAACCTCACCCCGGGGTCCATATTGCACATTTCTGGCTTTGTAGCCTTGTGCAAGATATTTCTGAGCTGCGAGCCCCACTTTGACTTGTGGAGGAAGTATTTCTGTCTTGTCCCTCGCCTCCGGGAGGGATCCATATTTGAGGTAGGCGGCGCCGAAGTATGGCGAATAGCTGGGACAGGATACTCAGTCGGGACCCCACAGAAAGATCCCGAAGGATGGACTTCAGAGTGGTTTTACATCGAAGACGTTCCACTCACCGATCCAACGGCAAGGGTTGCCCGAATACTCAAACGACCCGCCTATAAAGCGGTTCAACTGGCGGCACAGAGGCCCTTCCCAACATGACAGTGAAGAGGTGCGTGCACTGGCGGCCAAGATCAGGCTGCTTACCAGCAGTAAACTGACCACGGTTGAAGTAATGGCCATTGCTATTACCCGATGCGTGCAACCCCTGCAGCAGCGGGGTCATCCTTTATGGTGCTATAACGGGACCAATGACGTGACCCATTACCAACGACAAGGGCCAGACAACAAGGCGGCTCTGGCCAAAATATTGGCCGATCTCTTCAAGGGAGAGGAGGCAGAGTTCGCTCGCATGAGTATTCGGGAGGGCTGCTCCGGATACAATCCGGGCGACTGGGTAAGACATGATCCACTATCTTGAGCTCACGGATTACACCTGAACTCTGACTGGTTGTATTTAAACAGGGTTGGAGGCGCCAGGTCACGTCCATTAATTGCCCTCCTCCTCAACAGGAGAATCATTCCCATGATGACGATCCAGGGTATCATGACGACCCAGAGACGTTGATCGATTTTGAAGATGGGGTTTTCTATCAGGAGATCCTTGATGGCGTCAAAGTTACTGTGACCGCCGATCACCCCGGGGCTCTTCCTTCTTCTCTAGTAAGTGAAAAGAAGACCCTTACTCGAACAGGGTGCTCATCTCACACTATTCCCCACGTGTTGACTTCTGCTCCCAAGGGTCGCCACACTACGCGTAAGACCATTTTGGGAGGAGTGCGGACCGTGCCAACTTCGGCCCCTAATGGGAGATCAAAGTGGAAAGCCTCCGCCGAAGCAGAAGCACCTGCCCCCTCGGCCCAGCGGTAATGTATTTCGGAATTGCAGTGAGGGGTGATTTTAGCACTCTTTTACTAAAACTTGCTCAACTTTTGCAGAAGGCGTATGCCTCTGCATCAATCCAAAGATTCCCCGGGTGTGCCAAATCGCAGCTCCGGTCCCAAGTCTTCGGCACAAGCCAGAGCCTGCCCCGAACACACAGCGGCCGGCGCGCCTCCGACGGATTCTGACGATGTTTCAGTCACCAACTCCGAAGTCGAGAGCGTAATGAATCATCATCGCCGGAGGGAGACATTACATCATACTGCCTTTGCCGAATAGGAATTTAGTGCTTTTAATTCAGTGGATGCGTACCTTGGAGCGGTCCGGACATGTCTTGAAGGGATCGTCGGTCTTTTGCCGCCAAGGTGCAGGTATATAGCTTGAAAGCAGATCATGCTCCCTAACCACCTAGCCCCCAAGCCTTAATTTGGGTGGGACGGCCGAGTTAAGGGTGTCTATTGATATTATTTTTGTAGGCCGCAAGAGAGCAAAATGAAAATTTGTCCGAGGACCTTAAAGTGAGTCGGACACAGTTGGTCGAAACCAAGGCCGAACTGGATGCGGCTCGAAAAGCCAGCAGCGAATTGTCCGGTAAGTAGAAAAGACTTGTTGCGCAGGTATACGTTGTATTTTATGCATTAACACCGTATTCTTCGTATAGCCGCGGGAGCTGCAAGCGAGATACGGAGGGAGCTAGAGGCTGGCAAACGGGTGCTGACGTGAAGTCAGGAGGAGAAAAATGAGTTCAAGGAAGAGAACCGGCAAAAAACCAAGGAAATTGAAAGCTTAAGAACCCAGCTTGCGCAAGCCTTGGAGGAGAACCAGAAGCTAAAAGGTGGCATGTTTGGTAAGTACTGCTATGACCGGTATGGTGGTCCAGTGTCATTGGCATTGTAATGACAATATGCAACACCTGCTTGATAGGTCTCCTGACTGGGCGGCCCGAGGAGGAGGTCAGCGCCTATGACGGGGATCTTTTAAAGGAGTTGTCGAAGACCTATGAAAGGGCCCGGAAAGCCATGAAGAGCATGGCGAAGGCGTTATGGCCGTCAGATGTGCCGCCAGAGAGTATGGCTGAACTAGCCAGTCGCTTTAAAGGGGCTTGGTGAAGGTTCAAATTATGGAAGATCTCGGCCTATCGAGAAGGAGCACGGGAGGCGTGGGCTATGGTAAAGACCCGTTTCACCAAGCTAGACCCGGTGCATATGGCCCGGGTTGGTCCCGTGGGTCCTGACGGCCAGGAGATACCACTGAGCTTGGTGTACGATGAGGTGATGCCAGCCGCTCGCTATTCTCAAAAGGATTGTGCTTTAGAACAATTGATAGACAATGTCGAGAATGATTAATCTTGTCAATTCTATGTATCTATGTACTTTACGTTGACCATGCTCAATCCGCGTTCTTATTGTTATTTTTTTGAAAGAATGTTATCTTAACCGGCCGTCGGCTTCTGCCTCCCTAATCAGAGATCGGGGAGTGTTCCGTACTGTGTGCCATGGGAAACAAGGCAACAATTCGGGAACCAGGCAATCCGGCCCTCTGGTTTAAACAGACGAAACATATGCGGAGAGCTATGTTACTGTTTAACGTAAGAAACATCCTCTGATGAAAATAGTTCCTCCAAGGGTTCCTTTCATCGGGTAAAATTATAGTCCGGATACGTAGGATCAACGGACACTAATGGCTTTGAAAAATAACCCTGGTAGTAAGCTCGAGGCTATACTCACTTCCCTTAGGCCGACTTGTTGTATTCTGTAAGAATGCTAGCTTTCGGCTTCACCCGTCTCAGGTACGGTCCCGGATGACCCGGTCATAACAATCGCAGAGGTGCTCCCTTTACACCCTATCCAAACAATCGGGAACGTAGGGGTAAGCACATGAGCCAGGCAACCTAGCTTGGCAAAGATCTTAAGTCGAACAAGTGCATATGTTGGCTTAACATGTGTGAGAATGACGCAATCCATACGAATGCGATTTATACATTTATTCGGCTCTTCTAAGGGAGCCCCCATGCATAGCTAGGTGTTACATTCAGTGATGTATATAAAATGAGCTTGGTATGGTTCGGTTTAGTCGAACTAGCAGCATGTCGAAAAGAGGGGAAAAGGGAAAATAAAAGAAGGAAAAGGAGGAGATGTATGTCAAGCTCAGGCGTAAAAACACCGCAGCCGGGCTGCGTTCCACGGGTTTGGCTTGAGGCAGTCGACGGACGGGCGCAAAGACGATATGCTCCTCCAATGAGTACTTCATCAATGATGTACGGGTCCCTCCCATTTAGGTGATAATTTATTCTTCTGTTTCTCGGGGAGTCAAAGGACAAGGTCTCCCATGCTATATGTCTTCGCCCGGACTTCACGGTTGTCGTAACGTCATGCTTGCTGCTGACAGAACGCGGACCGAGCTCGAGCTATGTCTCGTTCTTCTTCCAGAGCATCCAGATCATCCTGCCGATCGAGCTTGGCTTCCTTTTCTTCGTACATGCGCACTCTAGGCGCATCATGGATAAGGTCGCATGGGAGAACTGCTTCTGCATCGTATACCATAAAAAATGGTGTTTATCCGGTTAACCGATTAGGAGTAGTGCATAGCCCCCATAGTACAGAATCGAGTTCCTTGACCCAATGGCAGTCTGATTGTTCAAGGGATCGAACTAGGTGAAGCTTAATGCCGCTCATAATGAGTCCGTTGGCTCGTTCGACCTGTCCGTTGGTCTGTGGGTGGTACACCGAGGCGTAATCAAGCTTAATGCCTATTTTATCGCACCAGTCTTTAACTTCTTGGGCGGTGAAGTTGGTACCATTATCAGTAATTATGCTGTGGGGACACCATAATGGTGTACGACATCGGATAAGAAGTGGACGACTGGTCCGGACTCTGCCGAAGTGACGGGTCTTGCCTCGATCCACTTGGTGAATTTTTCGACCATGACCAATAGGTACTTCTTTTTGTTTGTCCTATGAAGGATGCGAGAGAAATCTCTTTATGCTCCAAATGATTACCTGACAGCAGTAGACATTGTTCTTCGTGCTGCAGGAGATATCTTTCGGACTAAGGAGTTAGCATTACTTGCTCCGCAAGTAATGTTACCGTTGTGCTCAAATATCCGACCGTTGGACTCGTGTCATTCGGCCATTGGCTGCTCCACATCTCCAATTTGGTCATTTCCCATCAGGGAAGGTTGCGGCTATAAATAGCCACCCCGCTCCAAAGTTGTTCGTTGGCTGCTCCGCTTGAGATTTTTGAGAAGATTGATTTGAGCAACCCCTCTCCGAGTGATTTGAGTTTAAGATCCATCGAGAGAAAAATCAAGAGCCCAAACTTAGATGGTGGTTTAGCATCACAGTAGTTCTGAGTTAGAGTTCTTGTACCTATTACTCTTGAGAGCTGCGCACTCTCTAGACGGATAGGTTTTCGCTCGAGTGTTGAAGAATTGTTGTCTTCACCGAGCTAGATCTTCAGCAACCAAGAGTGATTGTGGTTCGCGAAGGTCCTCCAAAGGTTTGGAGATCACCGACAAGGATCTACCATGAGTGAAATCAAATGGAGTCTAATCAGCTTTGAGTTGAAGGAGAATAGGGTGAAGAGAGTATATCTTCCGTGTTAAGTCACATCCCCTCCAACCAGACGTACCCCTTTGGCAGAAGGGTGAACTGGTCTACCAAATCTCTCTCCCAACATCGAGCACCACTGGTTCAATTTACTTCACTGCATTACCTTCGGCAGTCTTCATATGTGCTCTGTGATGATAGTTATCTGATCTGTTATATTCTATTGCATATCTTTCGACTCCATTATCGATGTGACAGTTATCATTCGCTACTTACTTTATTGCACCCCTCATCATTCTGTCTTGCAATCTTAGTCCTGGTTATTTCCTGTGCTATGATCATTTACCTCATTTTAGTTATTCTTCATAGCTGTCCTTCGTAGTTCTATTTGAGTACTCTGCTATGATATTGTATCTGTTGGCATATTGCTTTACCATCGTTATCATCAAGCCTGTTATATCATATGCTCGAACCATTATTGCATCCTACATCGATGGTTTCGTTCCTTAATAGTGTGTGTGATTGAATTCATATCTACCAAACCTTATTTCCATTGATGTGTTTGGGATCGGTTTCAAAACATTTGAAAGACTTTTTGAATCTCCCATTCACCCCCCTCTAGTCGATATACTCTCGGTCCTAACAATGTCATCTTGATTAAATCGTTACTCTGTTTGTCATAAACTTAATACCATATATGCATGCTGGATAGCAGTCGATTGGTGGAGTAATAGTAGCAGATGTAGGCAGGAGACGGTCTACTTGTCATGGACGTGATGCCTATATGTGTGACCATTGCCATGAATAACATCATAACTACACGCTTTTCTATCAATTCCCCAACAGTAATTTGTTTACCCACCATATGCTATGTGTTCGACAGAGAAGCCTCTAGTGAAAACTATGGCCCCGGGTCCACTTTTACCATATTATAAAAACTAAAAATACTTTGCTGCAATTTATTTACTTTTATTTTGTTTTGCAATTTATCTATCTACCTATACAAGATTTGATCCTTGCAAGTAACGAGTTCAAGGGGATTGACAACCCTCTTGCCCACGTTGGGTGCAAGTATTTGCTTTTGTGTGTGCATGTGCTAACGATGAGAGTTTGCTTGGTTCTCCTATTGGTTCGATAACCTTGGTTCTCACTAAGGGAAATACTTACTTCTACTGTAGTGCATCTCCTCTCCTCTTCAGGGAAAATCCCAACGCGGTTTACAAGTAGAAGGCATCATGTGGCGTGGTGGCCATGGCCTCCTCTCCACTGGCTGGTCCTACAGCGGTTGCCCTACATGTGAGCAGACGATCCCCCTGCCTGGAACTGGAGGGGCTAGATCTTGTGGCGCGCTCCCTTGGAAACGACTTAGCAGATGGCTGGCCACGCATTTACTCCATCATCAGTGCCGTCTCTTGGACCTTCGCGGTGCTCAAGCAAGTCCCTTTGGGTCCATTTTACTCTGGCGGCTGGTGTGGGCCATGGTAGGCCGACTTTGAGCTAGGTATAGGGAAAGGATCAGGCGGTGGCCCTGGTGGTCTTCGCGCAAACTCACCGTTCTACCTGCGGTCGGTCCTCTTCGATCTGGCCATCGACGAGTGATGAGTGATACTTTTACACTCATTTCACCTTTCTTTAAACCGAGATATTTCAATTGAAAAGAGATATTCTCTCTGATATTTGTTCTAATGACTAATGAACGCAAAGGATTCCACAAATCCTCTCTTTAATGTGTTTCCACGGGAAATGGGCTAAAAGGGGAAGAAATCATGTGTGGAAATGGAATGGAAAGAGAATGGAGGAAGGAGTCAACAGGAGATGTCTGCGCGAAGACAACACAAAAGACGGTGTTCCATCTGAGGCAGATCGTCCACCTAAACAACTTCCGTTCAAAGGGCCCCATTGAAATGTCAACAAGGAGACGAGCACAGAAGCTAGAACCTCTTCATCATCATCCACATCTACAAACCCTAGCCGCCGCCATCTCCATAGCCATCTCCACCACCACGATAGTGCTCATCCATCTAATTCACACTTGTAATCGTGCATCGCACAAGGCATCCATTGTAAGACATATTGCAATCAATCAATTTCAAGATGTGTTCTTCAATGTTTTCTTCCCACGATCTGATCTCCATGTGTGAGTAGTTCGGTAAGGTATGGATTGAGGCATAAGCCTTGCAACCCGAGGTATTTGTCGAGGGGATCAATGGAAGACTTTGACATAACGTCCCGTATGTGTGAAATGAATTTGTTCCGTGAAGATTTCTCTTGTCTTGTCCACGATATTCATCCCTGCAAGTACCCAGGATCATGGAGATCGAGTACCGGTGAGGTTAGGAGCAAGGGAACCATGAAGTGTTACATCGAACACCAGTGAAAGTAAGGTTCAGTAAGGTAACATGGATCATATCCTTGGGGAGAAATGAAGTGTAGTCAACTAACCCCCCAAAGCTCTTGTCTGATTTCATTATCTTAATTATCGAGGCAACCCCGCGCGGCGGATAGGGCCTACGGTACGACAACTGATTCTTGATGCAGGACTCGTGTCGGTGAAGATGTTATTTGTACACCCCCCCACTTCGATCTGTAACAAGCACATCTCGATGGTTGACTTTCAGTGCACAAGTTAATATCTTATTTGATCTCAGCGCAAATACAAGGTTGTAAGCATAAGACCTCATACTCGTACCTCTTTTCAATATAAGCGTTAGAATCACTATTTGCTTGCTAATCTGGTCAAAAGTTGGATTTGACGCTTTGACGAAAGCTTGCTAGAGACCATCGCTTCAAGGGAAGCTTCCTCTCGTGGGTTCGATAACCCCAGGGTCACCTCTGGGGAAATATGTGTGGGATACTCTTTTCTGTTTCAATACCGAATTAATAAAATGAGGTATCAACGAGTTCGAACTTATCCTTCAAAGAAAACAAGGACTAACGCATATGGCGCTCTTTGGACACCTTGATTGGATCGGGGTCGGTCTTATGCACCCGCAACATCATCATAACCAGTTTCACCGGGGTATCGCGAAGCTCTGTTTTTGTTGACACCTTGGGACATGTCTGTACCAAGATTTCCAAGGGATCAACACATGTGGAGAATGCCATGGCGTGATTGGGGGACCTGCAAGTGGCGAAGGCGGGGTCTTGGATGCGATAAAGACTTTGTTTCACATGCAGTTGTTCAGATTTGGCTTGTGAGATCATTGGTGCAATATCTGCCTACCTTGTGTTTTGGAGATTGTTGACAGAAACAAGTATGGACTGATTTGTTTGCTAGTGCATACAGAGAGAAAAATTCCATACACAACCAAAGAGAATGTTGTCTCTGGTTCTAAGTTCGAGGAACTTCACCGAAGTATATCTGCGTTGCAGAGAAGAATGAGCTATATTTCCTGAAGTCATCTAGTCAAGAGGTCTGATGTGAAGAAAACGACCCCTCGAGAGTTTACTGCTGAACCAAAGCTCTTTGATTCGGTACAGTCGTTCGAAGAAATTGACTGCAGCGATGGAAGTCGAAGACAAAGTGAAGAGGTAGTACTCATTTTGTTGTTCTTCTTTCATTCAATTGAGTCATAGGACCTCTGTACTTGTCATGGGAAAACACGACCACCTATGGGGCCATCGGCCCCTTGTGGTTCGGTAGGGGGAAGGACGCATTGCACAAAGAGCGGAGGGCGCGGAGCAGCACGACAACGATCACACGGGCAGTTTTTACCCAGGTTCGGGCCACCGCGAGGCGTAAAACCCTACTCCTGCTTTGGTGGATTGATGAGAGGACCGTGGTGGAGGCGCAGCGCTCTAGCCCGGCAAGGTTGCCTCAGGGCGAGAGCAGCTACGCGCGTATGAGTGTACAAGGGTCCGAATCCTTTGTAAGCTTGCCAAGGCCCTCCTTTTATAGATCAAGGGGTCACCACAAATGGCAAATCAGTCATTGTGTACTGATTAGATAGCAAACAGTGCTATCATACCTAACTCTGCAGACAGGACAGAGCGCATCAAATGCACCGCTTAGTGTCACATCGTAGCGCAGCCCAGCAAGCCTTTCCGAGTCGTTCGGCCACCTTCTCGCCTGCCTGCTTGACACGTCTCTGGACGGGTGTCATTTGGAGGCGATCTCCTTTGGAAGTGGCTGCCATGTGCCAAATAACAGCCACTTAGCCACTTGGGGGCTTGACACCGCACCGATCTATGACTTGCGTTGCTGTGAGATGGAGCGGTGGAGCCTTGGCAGGGTTGTCCGCCCTCAGCGTCCCCGGCAAGCTTGCCGGGGCAGTCTTGAGACTTGTCTTCGGGACAACTTCGACCTCGCCAGGCTCGCCTGCCCGGCAAGGGAGGTTTTTCCTTAGTGGTATCTTGCTCCCTGGGTTGGTCTTGGTCTTCTTGATCCGCCCTTTGATTCCTCAAAGAGTTGATCTCTTCTGCTTGGTCTAGTCTTGAATGCTACAACCTTGTTCTCGAGCCTGTGTACTGTCTGGGCAACATAGCTGGGGTTTGTAGCACCGACAGTACTATTAAGAGGGGTATAGGTTCTCGATGCTTAGATCCACTGTGATGCTTAGCCAAAACCTATGAAAGCTGCGAGAGAAATCTCTTTGTGTTCCGAGCAAATACTTGTTAGCAAGAGACTGTGATCTTCTTCGCTTCGAGAGATTTTTCTCAGACCGAGGAGTTAGCATTACTTGCCCCGCAAGCAATGTTACCGTTGTGCTAAAATCCGAACGTTGGACTCGTGTCATTCGGCCATTGGCTGATTCAGATGTCTAATTTGGTCATTTCCCATCTGGGAAGGCTGCGACTATAAATAGCCACCCCGCTCCAACATTGTCCGTTGGCTGCTCCACTTGAGATTTCTGAGAAGATTGATTTGAGCAACCCCTCTCCGAGTGATTTGAGTTTAAGATCCACCGAGAGAAAAATCAAGAACCCAAACTTAGACAGTGGTTTAGCATCACAGTATTTCTGAGTGAGAGTTCTTGTACCTATTACTCTTGATCAGAGCTGCGCACTCTCTAGAAGGATAGGTTTCGGCTCGAGTGTTGAAGAGTTGTTCTCTTCACCGAGCTAGATCTTCAGCAACCAAGAGTGGTTGTGGTTCACGAAGGTCGACCGAAGGTTGGGAGATCGCCGACAAGGATCTACCACGAGTGAGATCAACCTGAGTCTGATGAGCTCTGCATTGAAAGAGAATAGGGTGAAGAGAGTTTATCTTCCGTGTTAAGTCACAGCCCCTCCAACCAGATGTAGCCCATTGGCAGAAGGGTGAACTGGTCTACCAAATCTTTCTGTCACCATCGAGCACCACTGGTTCTATTTTCTTCACTGCATTACTTTCGGCAGTCTTATGTGTGATCTGTGATGGTTGATATCTGATCTGTTACTCTCTGTTCTTTATCTTTCATTTCATCTATCGCAGAGTTCTTTGTCATTCGTAGGCTGTAGTGTTGTTCTTCATAATTATCCTTTTTAGCTCTGCTCCAGTTCTTCTTCATGTTCTTCGTTTTGTTGGCATGTTGTATTACCATTATCATCATTAAGCTTGTTGTAGCTTATGCTCGAATCATTATTGCATCTTACCTTGAAGGTTTTGTTCCTCAGTAGCAAGCTTGATTGCACCCTTATTTACCGATCTTTAATTCCGTTGCTGTGTTTGGGATTAGTTCAAAACATTCGAAAGAATTTTTGAATCTCCCATTCACCCCCCCTCTGGTCGATATACTCTCGGTCCTAACAATTGGTATCAGAGATGGTACTCCCTGTCTTTGCTTATTAAACGTCTAACATCCTTGGAGTTTTGAGTATGTCGTATGCAGGTAGATCCTCGCACTCTGAAAGATTTCCTATCTTTGATGGAAATGACTATCTGTATGTCGGTGCAACAAACCCCAGGTATGTTGCCCAGACTGTACACAGGCTCGAGAACAGGGTTGTAGCATTCAAGACCAGACCAAGCAGAAGAGATCAGCTCTTTGAGGAACCAAAGGGCGGATCAAGAAGACCAAGACTAACCCAGGGAGCAAGATACCACTAAGGAAAAACCTCCCTTGCCGGGCAGGCGAGCCTGGCGAGGTCGAAGTTGTCCCGAAGACAAGTCTCAAGAATGCCCCGGCAAGTTTGTCGGGGACGCTGAGGGCGGACTACCCCGCCAAGGCTCCACCGCTCCACCTCACAGCAACGCAAGTCGTCGATCGGTGCGGTGTCGAGCCCCCAAGTGACTAAGTGGCTATTATTTGGCATGTGGCAGCCACTTCCGAAGGAAATCGCCTCCAAATGATACCCATCCAGAGACGTGTCACGCAGGTAGGCGAGAAGGTGGCCGAACGGCCCGACAAGGCTTGCTGGGCTGCGCTATGATGTGACACTAAGCGGTGCATTTAATGCGCTCTGTCCTGTCTGCAGAGTTAGGTATGATAGCACTGTTTGCTATCTAATCAGTACACAATGACTGATTTGCCATTGTGGTGACCCCTTGATCTATAAAAGGAGGGCCATGGCAACCTTAGAAAGGATTCGGACCCTTGTACACTCATATGTGCGTAGCTGCTCTCGCCCTGAGGCAACCTTGCCGGGCTAGAGCGCTGCGTCTCCACCACAGTCCTCTCATCAATCCACCAAAGCAGGAGTAGGGTTTTACGCCTCGCGGCGGCCTGAACCTGGGTAAAAACTGCCCGTGTGATCATTGCCGCGCTGCTTCTCGCCCTCCGCTCTTTGTGCAATGTGTCCTCCCCCCTGCCAAACCACAAGGGGCCGATGGCCCCATAGGTGGCCGTGTTTTCCCACGACATCTTTGGCGCACCAGGTAGGGGGAAGCGCTTGCGCGAACCCGAGAGCGTACGCAGCACGTCATCTTCATCATTGTTCTCTTCATCGACGACTTCATCATCCATGGCGCCCAAGAAAAAACCCGGTGCCGCAGATCACCCGTCCACCTAGAAGGCCCCTTCGCACGCGGTCGCCGATGCCGTAGGGGCTACGGGGGAGCATGAAGACGTGGACGCTGTGGGGGACGTGGCCGGCGCAGGCGGCATCGTCACTACCTCCCCTATGGCCGAAACGGGAGCAGGGAGCACCGGAGAAGAACAGCGCCAACAACATCCCAGTGGCCACGCTCCACAAGGTGCGGCAGGAGAGATTATCCCGTCTGTGCCTCTCCACCTCACCGAAGGATGCAGCCACAGCGGTGGCGCTCGCCCTGGGGCGAACCGTAACCCTCCGGCCGCCCCCACTGCGGGTGCAGCCACGGGGCACGCGCCACCCCCAGGACGAGCTGGCCAAGCTGATGCGCCGAACGGAGCCACCGATCCCCAAGCACATCCAACTCGTCACCATGCCACCCTGGCGACTGGCTCACGACGACGAGAGCACGGTGCTGCCACTACCGGCACCGTCAGAAGTCAGGCAACGTTATGGCCTACATCGTCATCCATGTCGAGCACTATTTTGGAGGCCATGGCGAGGGCCCAACTCCTGTTGAGATTTCCGCCGCCGGCCGATCAGATGGATGAGTGGAGAGCCACCATTCAGATACTAATTGGTTTTGCCGAGCCGGGAGGATCACAGCGAGCGGGCCCGTCACGGCCTCCGCAGGCGGCGACAACGGCCCGATTCGCTGGCCGTACTGAAGGGGCCACCCCCACGGTGCAGTCCCCTCCACGGCAGCCAGCGCAGGGGCCGCAGCCAGAGCCACGCGACCAAGAACCCGATGATGTATCGATGGCTTCGTCTGACCCTCGAGCACGACGAGACCAGCGATGAGTCTTGGAAGACAGGCAGAGGGAAAACGCACGCGTCACCATCGATCGATGTCATGAAACCCAATGCCAGTCTGATAGGCACAATGGCCCCAACGTTGACGAGCCCACGCCTGGTGAAGGTGGGTACCTGCCTTTCGAGGTTGGGTGCCCCGCCTTCACTCACGAACTGCGGCAAGTCCGTTGGCCATCTGCTCACACGTTCAAGCCAGAAATACCAGAGAAGTACGATGGAAGATTGAACCCGGCAGAGTTCTTGAGCATCTACACTATCGCTGTTCAAGCTGCTGGGGGAAGAGACGAGAAGGTGTTCGCCAACTACTTCCCTTTGGCACTCAAGCCAAATGTGAGGTCTTGGCTGATGCACTTGCCAGAGAATTCCATCTCGACCTGGGCTGACATGTGCCATGAGTTTGTTGGCGCCTTCACGGGCAGCCATCAAGAACCAGGGCGGCCCAGCGACTTGTAGCTACTCCTGCAGAAGGAAGGAGAGAGTCTGCGGAAGTACATGCAGAGGTTCAGCTGGGTGCACAGGAACATTCCAGACATCCACCCTGCAGCTGTGATAGCTGCGTTCCAGTCCAACGTGCGCAACCGCCGGATACGTTCTAAAATGAACGTTCGGTTGCCCAAGACTGTGAATGAGCTATACACTCTGGTGGATAAGTGTGCCTGAGTAGAATAGGGGAGACGACTCCCCGGTGAAGAAGATGGCGTCGACAATGACTCAAAGGATGATGACGATGCCACCAACCAGAAGAAGAAGAAGAGCAAGAAGCGCAAGGATAAAGTGGTGATGACCATTGAAGGATCGAGTGTACCTAGTACTGGCAAGAAGGCCAAGACCGAGGTTCCCGGCAAGGAAGTTGCCGTGTGCACTGATTGCCGGGAAGCCGTGGCTGCCGAGAAGGCTGGGAAGGGTGATGGGCCATATTGCAAGATCCATCGGACCAAGGGCCATGATCTTCAGGAGTGTCATCAGGTTGAGCAACTTGTTAAGAAGCAGAGGGCTGAGTACGAGAAGCGTGATAAGGAGAAAGGCCAAGATGGCACTGGCGGGAAGGACCTAGGCGGCAGAACAGGTCACCCCGGCAAGGCTCCTCAGTATCAAGGGAAACCCGCCAAAGGCCGTGAGAAGAAGGATTGTGAGGACGAAAGCGATGAAGGAGATGAAGAGGAAACCAGCGAGCAGGAGTTCCAGAAAGCCACTGATGCCCTATGCATTGACGAGGGTGCATCTCTGCAGTCCTCTCACCGCCAACTTAAAAAGTGGGCGCGTGAAGTCAATGTCGTGGAGCCAGCGGCAGATTCTCGGAAGCCACTCAAGTGGTCCCGCATGCCCATCATCTTTGATGAGGAGGATCACCCTGACCGCACTACCGCGGTAGGGTGTCTGCCGTTGTTGGTTTCACCAACGATCCGCAACCTCAAGGTCACAAAGATGTTGGTTGACGGTGGGGCCGGGTTGAATCTGATTTCTTCGAAGGTCATCAACAAACTCCAGATAGCAGATGAAGAGCTCAAGGTTACTGGTACGTTCCAAGGGATCAACCCTGGCAGGAGTTGTCCTAAGGGGAAGATCACACTACCGGTAACATTCGGGGGGAAGTTGAACTACCGGACTGAGAAGATCGTGTTTGATGTGTTTGACCTCCCCCTGCCGTATAATGGAATCCTTGGTCGCCCAGCCCTGACCAAATTCATGGCGGCATCCCACTATGCCTACAACACTTTGAAGATGCCAGGGCCAATGGGCGTCATTTCCATTCCATCAGACAAGAAAGACGCAATCATATACGTGGACAAGATGTACCGGGAAGCAGTCGCTACGGAGGCCGCGGAAGCCACTGCTCCCACCAAGGAAAGCAAGAAAAAGGAGAAAGCTAGTAAGGATGCCAGCAAGGAATCCGGGAAGCGTATCTCTTCGGAGTGCGCTGCGCCCGTTGATGACTTGCCAGAGAGTTCCAATAGCAAGAGATCCAAGGCTGCTGCACCCGCTGTGAAGAAGGTCCCGGAAGGGCTGGCTGACATTGATGGTACGTTTACCATTAGTGCCACCCTCGATGACAAATAGGAAAGCGCGCTCGTTGCCTTCCTATGAGCGATTGTCGATGTGTTTGCTTGGCAACCATCTGACATCCCCGGTGTTCCCAGGAAGGTAATCGAGCACCACCTTGCTGTCTGCCCACATGCCCGGCCCGTCATGCAAAAGGTCCGGAAGCAAGCTTTGGAGCAGCAACAGTTTATTGTCGAGGAGATCAAGAAACTTGAGGCGGCTGGTCTGGTCAGAGGAGTGTTGCATCCAACATGGTTAGCAAACCCAGTGGTAGTGCGCAAGGCGAATGGGAAATGGAGGCTTTGCATAGATTTCACAGATCTGAACAAAGCATGCCCGAAGGACCCATTCCCCTTGCCGCGCATTGACTAGATTGTGGATTCCACCTCTGGGTGTGACCTGCTTTCATTCCTGGATGCCTACTCTGGATACCACCAGATCTTCATGTCCAAGCAAGACGAAGAGAAGACCGCGTTCATAACCCCATGTGGCACGTACTGTTTTGTACCGATGCCCTTCGGGTTGAAGAGTGCCAGATCCACTTTTGCAAGAGCAGTATAGATTGGCTTTGAGTCCCAGCTGCACAGAAATATTGAAGCTTATATGGATGATATAGTGCTCTAAACCAAGGACAGAATGACTCTCATTCAGGATTTGGAAGAGACCTTTGCAAATCTGCGCAAGGTCAACTTGAAGCTGAACCCGGAGAAGTGTGTGTTTGGCGTTCCTTCCGGCAAGCTACTTGACTTCTTTGTGTCCCACCGGGGGATAGAGGCCAACCCCGACAAGATCAAGGCTATCGAGCAGATTCAAGCACCCAAGACAGTTAAAGACGTGAGGCGTTTGACTGGATGTGTTGTCGCGCTGAGCAGGTTCATTTCCAAGTCCGCTGAACGCGCCTTGCCGTTCTTCAAAATCTTGAAGAAGGTAGGGCCCATGGAGTGGACCCCGGAGGTAGACGCTGCGCTACAAGATTTGAAGGCCTACCTCTCCTCTGTTCCCACCTTAGTTGCTCCTAAACCACAAGAGCCGTTGCTGCTATATTTAGCAATGACCAATCAAGTGGTTTGCGCAGCACTGGTGGCACAGCGGGAGGTAGATGAAGTGGCAGCTGCCACCGCTGTCCCCTCTAGAGAGGAAAGTGAACCCTTCCCGGCAAGGTCAGATGCAGTTCAAGACAAGGAAGAGCAAGGCAGCGGAGACAGTTCCAAGATCACGGCAAGGAAGAAGGTGGTGCAGCGCCCAGTGTAATTCATTAGCTCCCTGCTGCAGGGGGCTAGGTCGAGGTACTCTGGCATGCAAAAGTTCATTTTTGGTCTCATCATGGCCTCAAGGAAACTGCGCCACTACTTCCAAGCCCACGAGATCACGGTTGTCACCCGCTTCCCCTTGCAACGCATACTCCGAAACCCCGAGGCCACTGGCAGAATCATGGAATGGGCTTTGGAGTTATCCAGCTTTGGTTTGAAGTTTGAAAGCACGTCAACTATTCAGAGCAGAGCACTGGTAGAGTTCATTGCGGAGTGGATGCCAACCCCTGATAAAGAGGTACTGGAGACAGTCATCCCCGGCAAGGAAGTGCCACAAGAATGGATTAAGTATTTGGATGGTGCCTTCTCCCTACAAGGTGCAGGGGCTGGCGTGCTTCTCGTTGCTCCCACTGGGGAGCACCTTAAGTACGTCGTCCAAATGCATTTCCCCTGGGAGAAGGCTACCAACAATACTACAGAGTATGAAGGGCTCCTTGCCGGGCTCAGGATTGCAACAGAACTGGGAATCAAGAAACTGATCATTCATGGATGTCTGTGTTCTGGGAACCAGGGTACCCAGACTTGCCAGCCTGCGGCCCACAGTGTGGCTCCATCGGTGGCCCGGTACGGCCCATCTTCAGCGACTTCAAGACAAGACCCTCGCGAGGGGCCAAGCCTCGCGAGGTGGATGATGCCAAGACCTCCAGAGGGAGCAGCCTTGTCAGGCTGGCTCCTGAGGAGCAGAGATTCCTATGCAAGCACCCATCTCATGAGGTTCGGATGACGCAAGCCGTGACGCCCAAAGGCCAGGCAGGTGCCAGCAGGCGCAGAGTAGCAGGTTTCCTCTTTGGCGCTAAGGAAGCAAGCGTAGGCGCGGAGTCCCGAGGAATCAGCCAAAGGTTCCCATTTCCATGCTACAAGACCAAGACCTCCAGGGCTGCAGGACGGAGGTCATCACTGAGCCCACCCTGGCGTCATGAGCAGAAGCTTTGCAGGCGAAGACCACCTTTCGTCAGGATAGGATGTACTTCTTGTCCCCTTTCAAACTGGCCATTGTGTAATCCCTTCCCGCCTACATTTTGGGGGAAGAGGACCAGGGCCTCTATATATATAGGTTAGCCACCACCACGGAGAGGGATCCCCCGATCCGGAGCCTCACCACCACTCACCCGAGCCTCAGGAGCTTATTCCTCCCCTGTACTAGTTCATCCTCAGCCCCTCGTGAGGCTAATCCACACCAAAGCAGGAGTAGGGTTTTACACCGCAAGGTGGCCCGAACCTGGGTAAACTGCTGTGTCCCCTTCCTTTCCAATTCATCGAGCTAGGTTGTGAGAGCGGCGAGCTAGCGGCCTAGGGAGGTTGAGTTCTTCGCACACGCCCCTGAGTTCGAACCTTTCTCGGGTCTGCGGATCCCTGAATCCGACATTTGGCGCGCCAGGTAGGGGGCGTGTCGAGGCTCTTCCCCCACTTTTGCCCCATTTCCACTTCCGCCACCTTCATGGAGGAAGGTCCCCGAGCTTACGCCAAGCATTGGGCTGCCAGGGCCACTCGTGCGGCGCCTGCCGGCCGCCGGGCCCGGCGCCCCGCACTCCTCGCGACCGTCGTGACTGCTGGAGCGGTCGACCGTCGGCAGCATGAGCTACCCCCACCTCCCCTCGTGCGGCACCGCGCTCGTGTCACTGCACGGTTTTCTGGCTACGCCATGGCAACTTCCCTACGCACTCGCCGGGAATAGGCCAACACGCGCGCCGCGCTCTTCGTGGCGCGTGAGTTGCTGCAGTGCAGATTGGCGGAAAGCAGGGACGACGCTTTACTCGGCCGGGTTGCCGAGCTGCTCGACGCCGCCTGTGAGGGCACGGTGCCTTTCCGCGCCCCACCAGCGTTGCAGACGTATCAAGAGTTTGCACCGGCCCCTGCGCTATTTGCTCGCCCTTCCGGGAAGAGCCCGGAGCACCTCGCGGCGGGGGGCTGGAGCGAGACGCCGGTGGCCCGCCCCAAGGTGCGTTTCCGCGGGACGTGACCAGGGTGGGCGACCCCTCTTGGAGGAGCACCGAAAGGCCCCCCCTAACCGGCATGACCAGGCACTAAGGATAATGGGCGACAGAGCCGGGACGCCGGGGGCTGGCCTCAGGACAACGGCCCCTGGCGCCCCCATGCCCATGATGGTGGGTACGTTGTACGGGCGCGGAGGAAGCCCGCGAGCATTCCCCTCAGTGGCTTGGGCGATGGAGTCGCCAAGGCCACCCAGAACCGGGGACCTGTACGAGCCGGTTCGGCGCCCCAAGGACGCCCCCCACAGCAACAACAATCGATTACTACCAATACCTTTGGGGCATACTACACTAACCTTGGATCGCAGGTAGATCGTGCCGAGACAGCGCGCCCCCAGGCGGAGGTCGTGGCCCCCTCACCACCGCTCGTGTAGATCCTCGCCCCTTGGTCCTGTCCTGGTTTCCGGACGCCCCAATGGTGGCCAGGGGATGCGCGGAGCGGGGCTCCTGCCTTAGGGGCGGGCAGCGCCGTCGGCCGCGCCAAGAGGTTGCGCGGTGACGCACCCCGCACGTAGCATGGGGGCCGGGCATCGCCCCCCCCCCCCCCCCTACATTGCGGGGCTGGCGGCACTACTGCAACGGCGGCACGAGCCGCCCGAAATGGGCCTTCTCTTGGGGGAAGCACCGGCGAGCCCCCCGTGGAGAAGGCCCATGACTCCCTCACCCCGCTTACGCAGCCCCAGCCCCTTGGTCCTGTCCTGGTTTCCGGTCGCCCCAATGGTGGCCGGGGCATGCGTCGAGCGGGGTCCGGGCCCAGGAGCCAAGGCTACGTGCACGTGAAGATCTCCACTCGTGACACTCTCACGTAATAATGAGTTGGGGTTGTACACGCCCCGGAGTCTCTTGAGCGCTGCCCTTGAGCCTCATAGGGGCTCCTACCCACGTCCAAGTGGAAGCACCATGCTCCGCGCTGGCAGTCAACATTGTCCTCCAATGACTATGCCCATGCCCAGTGGAAGCACCGAGCTTGGCGCTGGTGGGAAGACCAAAAGACTAGTATAGACGCCGGACGCGGCCATCTCTTTTGCCTTCTTCTGTAATTTGGTTCCGCTGCTTTTGGAATGAAATTTGAAGCTTCGTGCACTTGTTAAAAGAAAAAGGGGGGAAAAGGTTTTTCGATTCGTGGTGTTCCTTTGTTCTCTGGTTTGCGTTTTAGGGGGGCACGGTTTCTGCCTGCTGACCCTGCCCCGAGCACCCCACGAGCGGGGGCTGGGTGTGGCGTGCGCACCTACACCTGCCTGAGCAGCATCAGGGCTCCTTCAGGGCAGTTCTGCCTGCGCGCATGTCTTGCCAAGCCTTGGTGTTTGGCTCCTCACGTGGCACTCTCGAGCGAGTCACCAGGCACCCCCGTGCCCGACAGCTAGCTGGGAGCCTCAGGGGCACCCGGTGCCAGGCGCCTCCCATACTCACGCAGGGTTCGACGCCAAACGGAGGCACACCGGGAGGTCTTGGGCTTTCGCAAGCCCCTCTTGTGTCCCTACGGACTGGGGCTCAGGAGGGCCCACCTCAGGAGGAGCGCACCCCCACGACCCAGGAACCCGCCAAGGTCACGAATACCAAGAGCTAAGTCGTATCAACCACTCCGGGCAATAGCCTCTCAGCTTGTGGCAGCGTATCTCCAAAATAAGTCAAGTTGGTCCATTACTACATATGTTATGGGGCAACCCCGCTCCAAAAACTCTTTCATGCCCCACAGAGTTACAGCCAAGTCTCAACAGGGAAAGAAAATGCCAGGCTAACAAGGTGCATCATCATCGGCATCACCATCATCATCGCCATCGGTGTTCCACGGGAATGAGCTCCGCAACCAGGTCGTCCACATGATCGTCCACCCAGCTCGCTAGGGCCTCTTGGATCGCTCGGGGCACGGGTGCTATCACAGTGTTGAAGTCGAAGTTAGGATCAAGGTTGAGAAGGTGGCTGAAGACGCACGAGAATGCACGCCCAAGGGCGTCGCGGCTTTTTTCTGTGACCAGCCGGCGTGCTCGCGCGGCCCCACCCTCGAGGTGGGCCATGACTTGCGTGAAGAAGTGGAGGTAGCCAGCGTCATCGGCTTCGAGCGGGCGCGGGACGTTCTCATCGCAGATAGCGAGCGGGGCCTTGTTAGCCCTGAGCCCGAGGGCCTCGAACATCAAGGAACGCTAGCGTTGCAGCATTCATCGGTGGCACACCTCGTCTGAGGTCCTCTCCACGAGGGATGTAACGCCCTCGACCTGCTGTTGGAGCAAGGACAGCTCGGCCTCAGCAGTGGCCCGGGCTGCTTCGGCGGCCTTCTCGCTCTGCTCTGAATCCGTCAGCTTCACCTTGAAGGCAGCAACCTCGCCCTACTGTTCAGTCAGCCGCTGCTTGAAGCGAGCCTCCTGGAGCTCCAGCTTTTGATGGTATTCCTTGACAAGGGCGTCGCGGACCGCCGCAACCCTCTGGTCGGCCTCCTGTTGGATCCTCGCCTCCTGAGCGGCAAGGGCATCCTCGGCTGCGGCTACTTGGCTCTTCATCATCTCCAGCCACTCGCGCTCCAGGTTATGCTCCAGCGCCTCAAGTGCCAGCGCGTCCTCACGCGCCTGGACCCCCGCCTCGTCCGTGGGGGTCCCGCCTAGCGGCGCTGTGAGGGCGGCCTTGCGCGCTTGGACTTGCCGCTCAAGGGCGGCGTTCGAAGCCTGAAGCTCCTTCTCACGCTCCTCAGCCGCCTCGCGACGAAGATTCGTGGCCTGGGCTTCCTCCAGGGCGCGGGCGCAAGCCTCCCGAGAAGCTGCAAGGGACTCCTCGACATCCGCGCGGGCATGCTCGTGTTACAGGTGCCCAAGGTCTATGGCAACCTTCAGCCGGCGCCACTCGCGCACCAGGCGAAGACCCTCCCCTTCGACGTGAGCATCGACATCAGCAAGCTCTACCCCAAGGCGGCCCAGCGCTCTTGCCGCTTCCTGAAGAAGGTCGTGGCGCACGGCACTGTGCCCGCGCGCAAGTTCCAGCGACCAGCCGAGCTGCTTCTCCTCGTCCCGGACCCCCGAGGGAGCGCGAGACGACTCGCCTGCCTCTGGCAGGGAGCTGGTGGCCGGAGGCCCTCGGATCGCTTCGCGGGGCGCGTGCGGAACACGGCATGATCCAGCCGTGCCACTCAAAGACGAAGCCGATGCGCAGCGCGCCCAGCCACCAGCGAGGACCAGCGGGGGGCCCTCGGCATAGCCCCCGCGCCCCAGGAATCGCTCGGGAAGAAGGACGCCAGAAGTACAGGCCCGTGGCCCCCTAGCGGCGGACTTGGCTTAGGGGTCGGCGTGACCTCGCGAGTGACCGTCCGGTTCAGGAGGTTGTGGGGCATGGCCGAGCCGGAGGCCTCTGGAGGTCGCACTCCTGGTGAGCTCATCGCCGTGGTAGGTGGGATCCTGAACAGCAAAAGTCAGAGGGAGGCGCGGTAAGCAAGGGTCTAGGGAGGTAAGGTACTTACTCGTCCACTGCTATCCACTTCCTCTATTTCCGGGCCCGCGGGGCATCGCAGCAGTGGCTCCCGAGCCACTTCCTCTTGAGGAACGCCCCGAGGTGTGGAGGAAGAGTGCCAAGGGTTGGCGCACGGCCCCCTGCGGCAGGAGGGGCAGCCGCACCCATCGGCGGGGCACCCCCCGTGCCGTCTACCGGGGTGCAGGTCGCCACCTCAGGAGTGCTCGAGGGTGTACACTCTCCAGCATCCTTTCCGGGGGCACTCGGCAGCACCCGTTCCCCCGCGCTCGCCACCAGGGTGCGCACCATGGGCCCGACGGCCTCTGGGATCACCAAGACGGGGTTCTCGGGTGGTCCCTCATGGCCCTCAGGGATCAGCCCCCACTCGTCGAAGCGCGACATCTTCTTGACAAGCTCCTCCCCGCTCGAGCAGTTATATAGCGGGCACCCCACGTCGGGAAGCGCTGCAGGCGCGGGGTTGCCCGTTAGGAGCCCGAGCACTGCGCGTAGCATCTCAGAGGGGAGCGAAGGCACCTGAAGCCTCATGGGATCGTCGAGGCCAGTAAAGGCCCACATCCGGCGGGAATGGCGCTGGAGTGGGGCGATGCGCCGCCGGACGAACTCCCTCACCACCATCGCCGCCATCACTCCAGCCTCCCTCAGCTTGGCCAGCCTAAACAAGACACGAGCAAGACGGCGGTCAATGAGCTTCGCATGTCCCCAGCTGGAGCTTGGCTCCGCCGGCGCCGAAGGGATGAGCAATAGGGGGCTGCGCACGGTGGCATCCACATACACCCACTGCGGCCGGAACCCCCTCGCGTCCAGGCAGAGCGTGAAGTCGACGCTGAAGCTGGCCGTCGCCGCTACTGCCTGAAGAGAGATGCACCCCGAGCATTGCCCGGCGTCGACCAAGTGGAGCACGAAGAAATGCCGGAGCAAGGCCACGGATGGCGTGATGCCCACGAAAGCCTCACACAAGAAGGCAAAAGCAGAAATAAGAACGATGGATCCGGGGTCCAGATGAAGCGCGTGGATCTGATAGTGCGAGAGTACGGCGTTGAAGAAATTGGAGAAAGGGGGGACCAAGCCGGCGAAAAGAGCGTGGAGATGGAGGGGGATCTTGGTGGCCTCCATGTCTGCCAGGTGCCGAGAGGTAGGCCAGACCACTATCGCCTTCCACTCATTGGAATCGGCGGCAAGGGCTGGTCGGACCTTGTCCAAGCCCTCCCGGTTGATCACCGTGGACCGGCACAGTGCCAGTCCTGGCCCCGGCAAGGGCTCTGCGGTCACGCGGGCCCCTCTCTTCTTTGACTTAGGGGCCATGGCAGCGGAGAGGATTGGAGTTGGTGCGGAGCTTGGTGGGGAGGACGCGAGTCTACGAGATAAAAAGGGAGCAGAGGGCGAGCGCGGCGAGCAATGATGACTGGGCCACGCGCAGCAGGCTGTTCAAGTCGAGCGGTTGCCGAGGCTGCATGGAGAAGTGGAGACGCCCACGTCCCGTCAAGCGCCAATGTTGACGCGGCCTGCAGGCGATTGGGGCCCGCAGCGCTTCGCCCTTGCCCTTTGGCTTCGCCTCGAAGCCAAGTCCGAGCAAGCCTTGGGCCCGAGGGCTACTGTCGGCGTTCTGGGAACCAGGGTACCCAGACTTGCCTGCCTGCGGCCCACAACGTGGCTCCATCGGCGGCCCGGTATGGCCCATCTTTAGCGACTTCAAGACAAGACCCTCGCGAGGGGCCAAGCCTCACGAGGCGGATGACGCCAAGACCTCCTGAGGGAGCAGCCTCGTCAGGCTGGCTCCTGAGGAGCGGAGATTCCTATGCAAGCGCCCATCTCATGAGGTTCGGATGACGCAAGCCATGACGCCCAAAGGCGAGGCGGGCGCCAGCGGGCGCAGAGCAGCAGGTTTCCTCTTTGGCGCTAAGGAAGCAAGCGTAGGCGCAGAGTCCCGAGGAATCAGCCAAAGGTTTCCATTTCCGTGCTACAAGACCAAGACCGCTAGGGCGGTAGGATGGAGGTCATCACCGAGCCCACCCTGGCATCACGAGCAGAAGCTTTGCAGGCGAAGACCACCTTTCGTCAGGATAGGATGTACTTCTTGTCCCCTTTCAAACTGGCCGTTGTGGAATCCCTTCCCGCCTACATTTTGGGGGAAGAGGACCGGGGCCTCTATATATATAGGTTAGCCACCACCACGGAGAGGGATCCCCCGATCCGGAACCTCACCACCACTCACCCAAGCCTCAGGAGCTTGTTCTTCCCCTGTACTAGTTCATCCTCAGCCCCTCGTGAGGCTAATCCACACCAAAGCAGGAGTAGGATTTTACACCGCAAGATGGCCTGAACCTGGGTAAACTGCTGTGTCGCCTTCCTTTCCAGTTCATCGAGCTAGGTTGTGAGAGCGGCGAGCTAGCAGCCTGGGGAGGTTGAGTTCTTCGCACATGCCCCTGAGTTCGAACCTTTCTCGGGTCTGCGGAGCCCTGAATCCGACAGTGGAGACTCGCAACTTGTGGTGAGACAAGTCAACAAAGATTATCAAAGCCCATTGATGGAGGTATACGTCGAGGAAGTGAGAAAGTTGGAGGAGCGCTTTGACGGATTACAAACAGAGCACGTACCACGTGCGGAAAATAGCATTGCTGATCATTTGTCAAAGTGCGCTGCGCAAAAACTCCCTGTGGAACCAGGGACTTTTGTTCTCCATCTGACTCAACCCACCGTATCCCCAGCAATAATGGACAACAAGAGGAGGAAATTGAACTCCGGCAAGCCTCTTTCGGCAGTGCTTCCCGAAGCCCCCAACAGAGAGCTTGGCGGGAACAACTCATCTTCGATCAGTGAGTTGCACCCTCCCGCCAAACTACCAGTCTTTGCGGTCGAGGCATGCACTCCCAGCGACGAGGAGGTGCCGCTAGTCCTTGTTGCCGAGCCCAGGCTCCAACTTGGGTGTGGCACATTGTTCATTTCCTCCAAACAGGAGAACTTCCATAAGAACAAGAAGAAGCTGAAAGAGTAGCCCAGAGGGCCAGTATGTATCAGTTTGTTGATGACACACTATACAGAAGAAGGCCCAACGGTGTGAAATTGAAGTGCATTTACCGGGAAGAAGGAAAGGAACTGCTGGCAGAGATACACAAGGGTATGTGTGCCTCCCACATCGGATCAAGGGCCTTGGTCGGGAAAGCTTTCAGGCAAGGTTTCTACTGGCCCACGGCCCTCCAAGATGCAATTGAGCTAGTCACCAAGTGTGAAGCCTGCCAGTTCCACTCCAAGAATATCCATCAGCCTTCTCAAGCTCTCCAAACAATCCCTTTGTCATGGCCATTTTCGGTCTGGGGGCTCGACATCTTGGGCCCCTTCCCCCATGCTACTGGGGGCTTTAAATTCTTGTTCGTCGCAATCGACAAGTTTACAAAGTGGCCAGAAGTAGAGCCCGTGAGGAAGGTGACCGCGCAGTCAGCTATCAAGTTCTTGAAAGGATTGGTGTGCCACTTCGGGGTACCTACCCGAATCATCACCAACAATGGCACCCAATTCACAAGCCGTGCCTTCATGCAATACGTTCATGCCCTCGGAAGCAAGGTCTCGTTTGCCTCTGTGGCCCATCCCAGAAGCAACGGGCAATCTGAGAGGGCGAACGCTGAAGTGATGTGAGGTCTCAAGATAAGAACTTTTGATAGGCTGCAGAAGTGCGGCAGGCGATGGATCGACGAGCTGCCGGTGGTTCTTTGGTCCCTCCGTACGACACCAAATTGAGCTATCGGGAAGACTTCCTTCTCCCTAGTCTATGGGGCAGAAGCAGTTATCCCCACGGAACTCATATTCGGCTCTCCTCGAGTGCTTGCCTACGATGAAGTAGCGCAGGAACAGCACCGGCGTGACGACGCTTTGCTACTTGAGGAGAACCGTCTCCGGACTACTACGCGTGCTGCACGCTACTAGCAAGCCCTGCGTCACTATCACAGCCGCAGGGTTCATGCCTGGAGTTTTGAGGAAGGCGACCTTGTCCTTAGGCATGTACAGTCCGCCAAGGGTGCAAACAAGTTGACACCGAAGTGGGAAGGCCCTTACCGGGTAGTACGAGTCACCAAACCTGGCGCAGTCCGTCTGGAGACCGGAGATGGCATTCAATTGCAAAACTCATGGAATATTGAGCATCTCCGTAACTTCTACCCGTAAGGCGCGGCTGTTGGGCCCTGCCCGGCAGCCACCCTTTTGTACAAGCTTTGCCAAAGTTGCATGTAACCCTTTGTACAAAGCCAGGCGCAGACCCTGAGCAACAGAGAAATAAACAAAGCGCTAGGGGCCCCCGAAACTTGCATGCATGCATAAGCATATCATGAGCATAACATGATCATGTAGATGAGGTCGCAGGTTTCTTGCCGTGGACTTGGTCCTGAAGAGAAGAAATGAAGACGAGCCTACGTGACGATCCCCGGCAAGCCAAACAGATAAGTCCCTTCTTATCCATACCTGTTCTGTAATTTGAAAACTTGTGCATATGAAAACCCCGCCACCTTCGAAACATAGGTGCTCCTATCCTTTGACTCGAACGCCGCTTTGGTCAGGGTGGTCGCAGTGGCCGTTGATGGAAAAGGTTCGGCGGGGGGCTGGTCCCTTTTTGTGGTTTAGTGCCCGGCAGGCCTAGCTCCGCGGCAACAAACTAAGGGCACCGACAGGATAGCCTGCCGGGGAAACTTGTTTACTTAAATGTATAGAGGCATTTCACCTCTGCATGGATATGATACATGCACAAGTACCCAGCAAAGCTTGTCTTTTTCATTAATATGTTGATAAGCAAGTACAGATCTTACAGAACACAAACATGGATAAAGAAGTTTAGATTATTTAGACTAAAGTTTGGCCGATGCCTACATATTTTAAACTGAAAAAAGATAAGTGCCCCGTAATCCCTTTCTTGTCCCTCTCCTCTTAGGCACTATGATGAGAAGAGAAGAGGGCAAAATGGGTGCCTGGACAGAAGCCCAGCCTGACCCCGTTGGGCCCCATGACAGGGAGCCCGACAAGATCGGGAAAGCACGGGCGAAGGTGATGGTGAAGAGAGCGGCGGAAGGGTCCCCCTGACCACCGCCACCAGGGCCAGCAGGATGCGGCAGGGCGAACGAAGCTATAGCCCGCGAGGAAGCCTGCCGGGGCCCAGCTGGAAGGCTGCTGGAGGAGCCGAAGACATCATCCCCACCTCTGCATCCAACTCCCCGGCAAATCGCCTTGTCGGGAATGAGATGCAGGTGCAGATGATGGTGCCGCCACCTGACGGTGATGGTGCGGCTGGCGTTCAGCCGGAGTCGGAGCTGTCATCCTCCCCTTCGGCGCCGTCGTCATCACCGTCACTGTCCTCCTCGTCGCTATTGCTTGAGGAGGAGCTTTCGTCAATGGTCGAGCTCTCCGCGTAGCACCCTAAGAGAACACCCGAGCACCCGAAGACCTTGACGGAGAGCAGCTCGGCATCCATTAATTTAAAATGGAGGACGTGCCCCTCTGACAAGCTGTGGGCGCGGGCAAAAGTCTTCCAGCTGCGTCGGAAGAGCATGACATGAGGGGCAGGGAAATCCATATCCACCCGCATGCTGCCATTACAGCAACCCCTCATGTGCAGCTTCAGTGCGCGCGGTTGTTCAAGCTCCATCACCCTCGCAAATGGAGTAGGGAGGCGGAGGCGGCCGCGGCTTATACAACCTGATGATGAACTCCAGCGGTTGATCTCCGACGTGGCCTTCTATTGGGGGATGAGTGGCCGGCGGAGGTGCGATCAGAGCACCACCCCGCCCTCCTCGACCCCGGGCGCCACGGCGGCCACGGCCACGCCCCTCCCGCCTCCTCTCGCGGCGGGCTCCGCCCCCGCGTTTTCAATTGGAGGAGGGAGGCGCTGTCGAGTGGAAGCTCTCATCGCCACCGCCGGAGAACCGCCACGACCCCGGCCCCTCACCATGGTGGATGAGAGCTGCTAAGGAGAAGGAAGGGGTGAGATGTGTGGAGAAGCACCCTCCCCTGCGTTCCTTTTTATAGGCGAAAGGGGCAGGGGGCTGGCTCCTCTCCCTGAAGGCAGCCGCCCTACTCCTCCAATCCGGCTTCCCCGCGCCACCAACGGCTCGTGGAATCAAGGCAGACCCTCAGCGCCAATCCATGGCGTCTGGGTTTCTGCCATGGCACGCATTTCCACGCCCTCCGCATCTGCCACCAACCACAAGCAACGCATGCGGTACACGTGGCGGAGGCACCGTAAGTGGGAAATATAGTGGAATGGCTGTTACCACCCTGTGAACATGGGACGTGGGTAGCCCATGGATCGTGGCTCATAATCTCCCCCACAACGTCTTGCACGGCGCGCGGGAAAACTGGAAACTGACTCAAGCTTAGATTAATGAAGAAGCAAAGAAGATCTCAAAGGGTGAGCTACCACAGCCTCCCCGCCTGTGTACTGGACGGGGCCTACCCCGACGATGCTTGGCAGCGCGTTCAGGCCAGGCCCGGGGGCTCCTGTCGGTGCAACAAACCCCAGGTATGTTGCCTAGACTGTACACAGGCTCGAGAACAGGGTTGCAGCATTCAAGACTAGACCAAGCAGAAGAGGTCAGCTCTTTGAGGAATCAAAGGGTGGATCAAGAAGACCAAGACCAACCCAGGGAGCAAGATACCACTAAGGAAAAACCTCCCTTGCCAGGCAGGCGAGCCTGGCGAGGTCGAAGTTGTCCCGAAGACAAGTCTCAAGACTGCCCCGACAAGCTTGCTGGGGACGCTGAGGGCGGACTACCCCGCCAAGGCTCCACCGCTCCACCTCACAGCAACGAAAGTCATCGATCGGTGTGGTGTCGAGCCCCCAAGTGACTAAGTGGCTATTATTTGGCACGTGACAGCCACTTCTGAAGGAAATTGCCTCCAAATGACACCCGTCCAGAGACGTGTCACGCAGGCAGGCGAGAAGGTGGCCGAACGGCCCGGCAAGGCTTGCCGGGCTGCGCTATGATGTGACACTAAGCGGTGCATTTAATGCGCTATGTCTTGTCTGCAGAGTTAGGTATGATAGCACTGTTTGCTATCTAATCAGTACACAATGACTGATTTGCCATTATGGTGACCCCTTGATCTATAAAAGGAGGGCCATGGCAACCCTAGAAAGGATTCGAACCCTTGTACACTCATACGCGCATAGCAGCTCTCGCCCCGAGGCAACCTTGCCGGGCTAGAGCGCTGCGTCTCCACCACGGTCCTCTCATCAATCCACCAAAGCAGGAGTAGGGTTTTACGCCTCGCAGCGGCCCGAACCTGGGTAAAAACTTCCCGTGTGATCGCTGTCGTGCTGCTCCGCGCCCTCCGCTCTTTGTGCAATGTGTCCTTCCCCCCTGCCGAACCACAAGGGGCCGATGGCCCCATAGGTGGCCGTGTTTTCCCATGACACTGTATAGGAAGGAACAAATGAGAATCAGAATTCAAGCTATCAACTATGATCTGTGGCAGATTGTGGAAGATGGTTACACCATTCAACAACCGAACAATCTCAACACCGATGATAAAGCAAATCTGCAGTTGGATGCTCAAACAAAAGATATCATCTGTAGCAGTCTATCTAAAGACATTTTCTTTCGGTTCCAAAGGCTCAATATAGCAAAGCAAATCTGGGATGCCATCAACAATGCTCATGAAGAATTTGTTGCCAGATCAGATCCGCACACTCAAATGCTTCATGCTATGTTCACTGGATTCAGAAGTCTTCGTAAAGAAAGTGCTATGGAACTCACTAATAGATTGACAAACATTGTCGAAAGACTGCATCAGCGAGGAATAGCTAATATCACTGATAGAGATGTGGTCAACAAGCTTCTGAGTGCTCTTGATGAATCCTTCGATCCCATTGTAGTTGAAATCAAATAAAGACTAGACTATGAAGAGCTTCACTATGTTGAGGTCATGACATTGCTATCAATCCATGAAGAAAAGATGGAACTGGAAGATGCAAATCAAGAATCTTCTTCGGAAAGTGTAGGAGAAATTCTCTCACACTATGGCAGTTCTGAAGAAGAGAAGATGTTAAGAATCAACACACTATCACCAGAGAACTTGAAATGCTCACACAAAGGCTAGGTGACCTCAAAAGGCAAAATCTCTAGCTCACAAATGATGGCGAGTTTGAATTGCCTGAATCCTCAAGAAGAAGATTTCCTCTGAAAGAAATGAAGTGCTTCAAATGCAAACAACTCGGTCATCTCATTGCAGACTGTCCATGCTGGGAAGGAAAACATAGCAACAGATGGAAATACCTTCACTGCAGTGGATTCACACTAATGGATCGTCATACTAAGCTCTCGAAGAAAAATGAACCATCCTCATCTTCTTCGATGAGACCAGTCACTACCGTAAAAACAAGAGTTGTTATCGAATCAAATATGAAGAGAATATCACGGCTGAATAGAGCATGTGCTGATCTAACCCTGGACTTTGAAGATGAGGCAACAGACTCTGAATCAAATAATGAAGAATTCTACAAAAGTATTGGAAGGAGCAATACCTTCATTGCCTATGAGTCATCTGAGAACTCACTCGAGTCAGACTCTGATGATGATGCTTGAAGCGATGATGAACCGATCGCTTTCTGTCTCATGGCAAAATCATCAAAAGATCAGGTATCAGCAAAACACCAAAGATCCATAAATGAATATTCACCTGAATATATTTCCTATGGTCAAGATTGCTAAATCCCAACATGATGAACTTGAAATTCTTTAGAGAAATCTCAGGAAAACCGAAGGATTAGTGGTCGAAGAGATGGAGAAGAATCAAAAGTTGATCAAAGAGCAAGATGCTTTTTCATCATTGATGATCTTACCAATCGATATGATTTGCTTACAGTTGACTACGAGAGGTTATCAGATGAACTCCTTAACAGGAATCTAGAACTCGTGTCATTGAAAGAATATCATAACGAGTTGGTGTTAGAGAAAGCTTCTCTCTTCGCCGAGCAATCTGTTTGACTTCCTGATGATTTTGTACCTCCATGCTTAAAATGCCTAGAACGTAGCAATACTGATTCTCATGCTGAAACTTCTAATACTGTTGCAGAGAATATTGCTACTACTAAAATTGGTACTTCTAACCCTTCTTCCAAGGATTTCGCTACTATCACTGAAGAAAATTGCAGGTTGAAGGGCTTACTTGAGACTGGAATGCTAAGGAGTCTAAAAGGGCATCAAACCCTATGTGGTGTGCTCAAGAAGTCCATACTACATAAAAACCCTCAGAAGGAAGGATTGGGTTTCGAAAAGAAACTCAATGTGGATGGATCCTATTGGACTCCCGAGCAGTATCCTCGAACGACTTGGGTTCGTGCAAAGAGCAAAACCCACGAACCTGAAACTCTAACTAGTTATCATTCACCTATTCCTGTTGATACTGACGAGTCTGATGACTCAAATTACAAAATCTTCAAGCAACAGAATGGTGAAGTTTTCGCCCGATATGTTGGAACTAACTGCAGGACAGGTTCACCCAAGAAGCAAATCTGGGTAAAGAAGTGCATTGTTGAAAATCTGTCTGTCACTGCTAACCTGACTGTGCAGGATAACTCTCGATGAGGAAAGGGATATCATTCACAGTCTACTTTAGTATCTTTCTCGAATGATTATCGTCCTAACCTGCGTCAGAAGGAGTACATGCGTTCCTCTTCAAATCATTACATTCATGTATCTAGAAATAACTTCAATGCCTATTCATATGATTATCATCAAAGTGCTCAGGTGTCTTACAGGCCTCACCGAAGGAATACTCCTACTCAGTCCAAGCAAATGAGATCCTCACCTCCCACGCAAGAGTGGGTTGTGAAGAAGAACTAATCCTATCATCCAGGGAATTCTCTCAGGGATATCTCACATTTATTATAAGCCTCATTGTTGGTGCTTAACTCTTGGTGTTTTCGTTCGATGTGTTTATGTCTTGTGTTTTTCCTTCGTTTGGCTTTACATTCTGGGTCTGACTTTGTTTTTCCTCAGTTCTTTCTCGTCATAAACATGCAACTTGATCTGAAGAAGATTTCGATTCGACGTACTTGGTCGCGAATGAAATAAACTTTGAAATTTGATCTGTTCTGGCGCTTGCGCTTCTTCAAACCCTTCGGCTTTCTGTTCAGTTACCGAGATTTTCGCAGGAAACGGCTGACACGTGCCCACGATCTCACGTTCGTGATCTCATCCGTTGAATGTGGAACGTCCCGTGCTTTTCAATTGTGGATCTCGGAGGAAGCGGTTTCGCCCTCGGGCTATATAAACCCCCTCTCCAGGCATCTTCCTCCTCTATTCTTTCACTGTTCGTCCTCAAACCCCTCCTCTCGCTCTCCGCCCGAGCCCGAGCTCGAAGCAGCGTCGACGTCGTGCCTCGCCGTGCAAATCCGGTGAAGCCCCGCCACCGTTGGTCGCGCCAGTGCGGTACTTATTCTCTCCCGCACTGCCATAGATGATTAGTACTGCCAAGTTAGGGCATACAGATCTGGAACTAGCTCTGTCCTTCTTCTGTTCTAGGGTTGTTCATCCCGACACTATTTCTTCTATTTTATTTCCTTGTGGTAGATCTTTAGGTTTCACTAAGTTGTGACTTGTACAATTTGTAGTTGCTCCTCGTACCAGGCAGTTTTGATCTAGGTTTCATGTGTTTTATGTCGAAAGATTAGAGAAGTTATTATCTTGTCATATGGCATATTGCAATTCTCTCGATGATATCTTCCAAATGCATGCCATGAATTCCTTTGCTACTTCCAAAAAATTATCTGTTTTCAGTCAAAAATGATTCTGTGCATGTTTGTGACCCCTTCCTATTTTCCCTCGCATTGTTGTTTTTCTCTCAGGAGTGGTCATGGCTCATAGTTTGGAAGAACATTCTGGGTCCGAGGAAGAAATTCCAAGGCTGCTGCGTGTGGCTGATAAAGCTAAGTTGGCTGAAAGAAAATCAACTAAGCCGCCAAAGGTGCCGAAGAAGAAATCTGAGTCAGAATCTGCTGAAGAAGAAGATGATGTTCCCTCAGCTCTCAGTCAGCCTAAGGATGAGCAATTCACTGATTCCTAGACCCTATTTTCTGACGAAAATCCCAAGAAGGTGGTCGCGATAGAGAAAGGAACACCGCGGCTGAGATGTCCGATCCCGAAACTTACAAAACTCCACCTGGAGTTGAAACTGCCAACGAAAGAAACAACAGGTTGTAGAAGATTCACCATCATTGGGCGAAGAAGTGGTTCAACTATGAGAACGTCAGAAGGAAATATCAGATCTTGTTCGCATTCACTCCACCCTGGAATGACTGCATCGCAGAGGGATGCCTAGGCCCAAATGATGAAAAAGTCAAGCCAGCTCCTCCCATCAATGCTCATGCTGATTCACTAAAGACAACTGTTGATTTCCCTGATGAGGTGGAAAAGAGAGCAAAGGCCAAGGCCAAGCGTGAAGCTAAGGACTCGAAGAAAAATCAGGTGGAATAAAGGAATGTTGAGTTAACTCAACAAGATGTGCAAGAGAAGAAGGAATGGGCGTCTGCCCGAAAGGAAAAGAAGAAGAGGAAGTATGTTTCTCCTCGAGCTTCGAAGAAGTAATTGGTTGCCAGAAATTCAAGGAAGGTGGCATCTGCCTCATCTGATTCCTTCGATGAAGATGTTGCTGATGATATTCCCATGTATGATCAACGAGCTTTGCTTGACAAGCCATATCAAACACCCCCTGCTACAAAAGTTTCGCCCCCATTGAGATCGTCACTAAGGCTTGCTACTGTGGCATCAGATAAACCTTTGGGTTACGGCAAAGAGAAAGTTGTTGCCTGATGAAAAAGTTGTTGTTGATACTACCAAGAAGGCCAAGACAATTGTTCCTGCTTCCACAGAGGAACTGAAATATGACTTTGATCTTATTTTTGATATCATTGAAGGTGCTTCCTATGATGCAAATCCATCTGAGTTGAGTAGCTTGGGTCTGCCTGAAGATGTTACCAAGATGGTAGCAAAGCACTTCTCGGAGCTGAGAGAAATTACCAAGGAACTAAACCAAGCTGTCGAGGACAAGAAACTCCTTGAGCAAATGAGGAAGGATGCGAAAACTGAGTCTGAAAGAAAAGATACCAACAAGGGAATTCTTGAGATCACCAAAGCCCTCACCGTTATGAGGAACAACAAGATTGAGTGGCACTCCAAGCCAAATGGATATTTCTCAGCTTTGTGATCGAAGAAATGATGAGATTAAATGTCAAGAAGATCTTGCTCAACGAAGGGAAAGAGAAGAGAAGTGTCAGAGAGCACAGGCAAAGAGTCAGCAAGTCAAAGGCTATCAAGGATCCTCGTATCCAACCTATGACAACTAATGCTCCTGTTGACTCAAGTGTCCCACTGAAACAGATACCACCATCCCCTCTTCCCGAGGAAGAAACCAGGCAGCAAAAGTTGAGCCAGTAGTTATGTCTCCTATTGTGGCCCAAGAAACAGATGTGATAGATATCTTTCTGAACCAGAATGATGAAGAGAATGTCATACCCGAGCAACAAGCCCCTGAAGAAAAAGTTGACGAAGAGATTGAGATGGAGAAGGCAGTTTCATCGCCTTTGAAGGAAAGTCACATTGAGCCCTCCGGATCCATCAAGGAGGATGATAGAGTTGAGGGGGAGCAAATTGCTTCCCAAGGAAATACCACCCCGGTCTCCTCATCTGGTGCACCTACCCAGATGGAGGTTGATCTCGCTCCTGGTTCTTTGGCTTCACAGCTAGAATAGGAAGAAAAGAAAGATGAAGAGCCCATGGCTCACGAAGAAGTAGCATAAGCAGTTGTACCACCAATTTTGCCTCAGCGAGATGTACCTCCTATTTTGCCTCAGCAGACCGAAGGAGAAGATGTAGTGACTAATGTGACCGAAGAAATGGTCGTGCCTCCTACTGTTGAGAGTTCACCGAAAGAAAAGGCCCTAGTGCCTGAGAATGAGAAAGTTGATGAAGGAGTTCTAGTGAAGAATAGTGAAGGAAAGACCAGTGCTCCCATGCCATCAGCTCCAAAGAAAGCTAAAAGGTCGCTTGCTCCATTAAAGCCAATCAATGAAAATGTGCCAGCTTCTGATGATGTTCAGCCGATGGAAATTAGTGATGAAGAAAATCGGAAAAATCCCCAGGAATCATTTCCGCTGTTTCCAGCTGAGTTTGGCCCCAATGGCCCCGCATTTAATGAACAGCTTCATTTTTCAAAGCTAGCATTCTTTGGGGTCAGCCCTTACGAAGGAGAAAGAACTTCTCTGTCACCAAGGTTTTGGACTGAAGAACAAGCTGTCTATTATGCTCGTATCTTGTTTGGCAAGAACATGATTTTCAATCATAAGATATTAAACTTCGCTGAGCTCGAAGAAATGCCCTGTTTCCTCCATGCAATCGAGCACATTGAGCATGCCCTCCTGAAAGGATTCATGCGCTTCAATCATGGCTGGAACAAAGAGATTATTCTTCAGTTCTATGTCACACTTTATATCACAGGAGAACTTGGCAACACCTCTTCATGGACTCTTGAATGGATGACTGGGAGAGAAAGGATCAAATGTTCGGCAGATCATTTTTTGGCAATGATAAATCTTCCAAGATTTGAGTTTGAGAAAGATAGAGAGCACAGGCTGCATTTCTGGGATGTGTCCGAAGCACAACTCCACATTCTGATGGACCCCACCATGGTTGGTGATGAATGCATTGATGTTGATCCGAAAAAGTTGGCCTATGACAACAAAGTAATATTTCACATTCTGTGCAATACTGTCACACCCACGAACAGACCTAATTCCATCAATGGCATTGTGGGAAATGCACTTCTGGCCATGTCTCAAGGAATTAAGTTTGATATTTCTGACCTTTTCATTCGAAACCTTGCATGTGCAGCTGACAGCCCTCAGTCTCTGAAACCTTATGCTCCATGGATCATGTTCGCAATCGAGCAGCTCACCAATGAGAAATTCTTCTGGGCTTATATTCCGAAGGTATTCATGCCACCAGTTCGTGATGCTCTGCGCATTGTGAAGAATATTGGAAAGGGAAAGGAACATGTTGATACTGCTGCCAATGCGTCTGCACCTGAAAATGCACCAAAGATCAAGAAGGCCAGGGTTGTAATCCCTCGTGAGGAAAATCCATCTCTGTATGAGATTTGCATTCGCACGCAGCAGACACTGGAAAGCCACATTAAGCTGGATAGAAAGGAAAAGCTAGAGTTTATGACTGAGCTGGATTTGCTTCATAATCACACTCACCAAATTCTTCTGCATGAGAAGGAAGCAAAGAAGCGCTCATGGACTCTGTTAAGGAAGCATTACTCTCAAAAGGATTTAGCCAAAAAGGGCATCATGAAGGATTATAACCATCTGGACTTACTCGTTGTTCCTCGCATCCGAAGACAAACTCCAGTGCTCCCACAGTGTTCTGCTTCAATGGGCTTGTTGTTTGTTGGCCATGATGATGAAATTGCAGATACAACCGGTACTCTTATCTTCAAGCCAGATGTTCATCGCTCCAAGTCATCCAGAGCCCAGGCTGACACTCCTGCTTCTGCCTCGACCATTCCTCACTCCTCGGATACTGATTCATCGAGTGGTTTTAATTCTGATTCTGAGGATTCTCCCACGGAGTAGTTCCTCGTATGTTTTCTCATTCCTTTTTGACACTTGTTGACAAAAAGGGGGAGAATTACATCGAGTGATAGTTTTCGGGGTTCTTGCAGGGTGTTTTCATTCGCTTTTGGTTTTCCCTCGAACAATTTGCTTCATGAACTTATCGCAGCGCTTGTGGTGCTGAAAATACTCGGTCGTCATGTAACGTTAATAACCCCCTCCTGCAATGCTATTTGCTTTGTACTATCTGTTTGCAGGTACCATCAAATGTATTTTTCCCGTGAATGATTATCTTCAATAATTATCCATCTTACAGGGAAACATACTTGCTTCTCGAAGAAGAACAGGAAATCATCAAGGGGGAGAAGTACTTCGTGTACTAAATGAATCATAACTGTTTTGGTTGGATATGCACTGATTGTTATCCTTCATTATCTAACCTTGCAGGAAGAGAATGTCTGTCTAAACTTTTTATGCCTTATGTGGTGAAGGCCATATGATTTACTGACAAAGTGTTTTCCCCTCGCAATTATCTCATTATCTTCTGTATGGCAGGGAAACCACTTCTGAAGCATATCCACTCCGAGCAATATTTTCCTTTTTTTTTCTTGCTCTGATTGTATCGAATATCTAACATGCAGGAAAACTACATATCGTGTGGATCCAAATTGTGTTCTGAGAAAACCCTCATGCTATATCCTTCGTCTCAAATCTTTCTAAGCATATCTTAAATCTAATTCACTTTGAAGATTTTGTGACAGGAATCACCTTAGACACCGTCGAGTGCATTGAAAGAAGTCAAGTATGTATTCATAAATCAATGTCACTTATACGAAGAATAATATCGTCTCCCTCCGGTCCTTCATGCTCTGAAGCATACCTTCAGGGGGAGAGTACTTTATCTTCGTAATTATCTCTCATCTCTTATTATTCTTCGCATTACATTCCATTCTCTATCTATCCTTCAGTGTGATTTGTTTTGTCAACAATCGTCCAAAAATGGGGAGATTGTTAGTGCAATATATGCCTACCTTGTGTTTTGGAGATTGTTGACAGAAACAAGTATGGACTGATTTGTTTGCTAGTGCATACAGAGAAAAAGTCCATACACAACCGAAGAAAATGTTGTCTCCGGTGCTAAGTTCGAGGAACTTCACCGAAGTATATCTGCGTTGCAGAGAAGAACGAGCTACATTTCCTGAAGTCATATAGTCGAGAGGTTTGATGTGAATAAAATGACCCCTCGAGAGTTTACTGCTGAAGCAAAGCTCTTTGATTCAGTACAGTCGTCCGAAGAAATTGACTGCAGCGATGGAAGTCGAAGACAAAGTGAAGACGTAGTATTCATTTTGTTGTTCTTCTTTCATTCAATTGAGTCATAGGACCTCCGTACTATTAAGATAGGTATAGGTTCTCGATACTTAGATCCGCTGTGATGCTTAACCAAAACCTATGAAAGCTACGAGAGAAATCTCTTTGTGTTCTGAGCAAATACTTGTTAGCAAGAGACTGTGATCTTCTTCGCTGCGAGAGATTTGTCTCGGACCGAGGAGTTAGCATTACTTGCCCCGCAAGCAATGTTACCGTTGTGCTCAAATCCGACCGTTGGACTCGTGTCATTCGGCCATTGGCTGATTCTGATGTCTAATTTGGTCATTTCCCATCTAGGAAGGCTGCGGCTATAAATAGCCACCCTGCTCCAACATTGTCCGTTGGCTGCTCCGCTTGAGATTTCTGAGAAGATTGATTTGAGCAACCCCTCTCCAGGTGATTTGAGTTTAAGATCCACCGAGAGAAAAATCAAGAACCCAAACTTAGACAGTGGTTTAGCATTACAGTAGTTCTGAGTGAGGGTTCTTGTACCTATTACTCTTGAGAGCTGCGCACTCTCTAGATGGATAGGTTTCGGCTCGAGTGTTGAAGAGTTATTGTCTTCACCGAGCTAGATCTTCAGCAACCAAGAGTGATTGTGGTTCGCGAAGGTCGACCGAAGGTTTGGAGATTGCTGACAAGGATCTACCACGAGTGAAATCAACCTGAGTCTGATGAGCTCTGCGTTGAAGGAGAATAGGGTGAAGAGAGTTTATCTTCTGTGTTAAGTCACAGCCCCTCCAACAAGATGTAGCCCTTTGGTAGAAGGGTGAACTGGTCTACCAAATCTTTCTGTCGGCATCGGTCACCACTGGTTCTATTTTCTTCACTGCATTACTTTCGGCAGTCTTATGTGTGCTCTATGATGATTGATATCTGATCTGTTACTCTCTGTTGTTTATCTTTCATTTCATCTATCGCAGAGTTCTTTGTCATTCGTAGGCTGTAGTGTTGTTCTTCATAATTATCCTTCTCAGCTCTGCTCCAGTTCTTCTTCATGTTCTTCGTTTTGTTGGCATGTTGTATTACCATTATCATCGTTAAGCCTGTTGTAGCTTATGCTTGAATCATTATTGCATCTTACCTTGAAGGTTTTGTTCCTCAGTAGCAAGCTTGATTGCACCCTTATTTACTGATCTTTAATTCCGCTGTTGTGTTTGGGATCAGTTCAAAACATTCGAAAGAATTTTTGAATCTCCTATTCACCCCCCCCTCTGGTCGATATACTCTCGGTCCTAACAGGGTGTTCCCGTCCAGATCGGACACGAGTTCCTGTGAGCTGGTGGTACGTGACTTGTAGTAGTGGCCTTCGCAAGTGGGGGCGGCAGCATTGGAGGACTTCTTTGTTGGTGGTGCTATCGAGTCTTGATTTCCAGGGTGAAACCCCAATGTCTGGCCTTTATTGGTTGTGTCTGGCAGTGGCCTTGTTGAAGGCATTGTTTTGAGAGCGCAATCTTTCTCCAGAGTGAAAACCTAAGATCTTTGATTGGGCAAAGACAATGCTTGTTCATTGTTTCCTTCATGAAGACGTTGCTTTTGGAGGACCTCCTTTGCAATCCGGGTGCTGTCTTTGGTGGTGGTTAGAATGTTGCTATTGTGGGTGATTCACCGTGGCGAGGTCTTTTCTCTCCTTTTGTTCTCTTTTTATTTTATTTTTGTTGTGTACATCCTGTATATTTTTAGACATCTCGTTGATGCAGAGTCTAAATGTAATTGATATCTGCTTGATATCTCTACTACTTGAAAAGGAACGTAAGCCCTTTTCACCTTTTTTCGCACCACCTTTTCGTCCAACGTTTCATGTATATGATAATCAATCATCTTAATTTATTTATCTTCTGAACCAATTCCACTTTAATTTACTTACCAAACTTCTAATTAAAATATAAGATAATTCACGGTCAGAATTTGATGAACATTTATTTACATAATCGTATTATTATTGACAGGTAAATCACAAGCTAACACACGGGCATTGTTCTAGTTAATATATATTTCCCTTTTAGAAAAGAAAGCTGTCAAGCACAACGTTCTCATCAGGAGATCCGACCCGCCCCCTCGCGCGTGTGATCCATCTCGTGGTGACGGAAACCACCTACCCGCAGCCACAGAGATCCGGTGCCGCGTGGCGGGCCCACATGACATCGAGAAGGCTATTTCCCCTCTTCCTCCCCCGAAGAAAAAGTCTTGTTCTTTTTTTTTTTGAGGGAAGAAAAAGTCTTGTTCTACTCGCGCGGCCCAACGCACAGTGCTCACGCAACCCCACCCGCCAGCCAGACGGTTTAAAAGCAGAGAGAGAAAAATAATGCAGTTCCATTGTTCAAACACCTCTCTCTCTCTCTCTCCCTCTCGCCCTTTCTGGACCTCTCACGAGCAGGGGCGCCTTTCCTCCCATCCTCCTCCTCCGCCCGACGGAGGAGCCGCCGGACCACGCCACGGCCACGAGGTACGTGCGATGCGAGCTTTCCCTCTCTCCAGATGGTTTGATTTGCGTGTGGTTCGGGCGAAATTCGCGATTTCGTGGTGGAATTATCCGCTCCTCTGCCTCGCGCTACAGCCTGCTTCGTTGACCCGTGGGCTTCAGTTTGGTGTCTGGTCTGGTGCTCGTTTGTTTGAGGGTTCCATTGCCGATTCGGGTGGAATTCGTCGTCCTCCTTGTTGGTTGTTCGCCCGCGAGCTGGAGCGGATTTGATTGGACGGGAGGTTGGACATGGGGTCTCGTTGAGGAGGGGATCGGATGATGCGGGATTGCAGGGCTGGTGCTGGTTTGTGCCCCCCTGATTGGATCTGACGGTGTAGTTCATTGAGAGGCTTCGACTCGCGGATTGAGGATTTGGAATGCATGGCTAAGTTGGGCTACACTTCAGATTCTTGACTGAAAAAGGTTACTGAGATTGCAATATGACATTGCTGAATTGGTGGAAGGTGCAGTGGAGATGCAAGCATAGGGACGTATTGCCTTTTTAAGGGGGATATGAATGTCAGTTTTCCACTTCTTGTCACCTGTCAACTAACTCCATTTGTGTCGCTAGCATAGTTGGAAACTTTGAATTGACATTGTGTCACTTTTTGAAAAGGACACCTCAACAACTTTGTTCTCCACAAAGGAAAACAACGCTGTCTCTTTATCGTCATGAATGATGACATTTCTCAATAGCCACACTCACCTAAGGAAACAAAAAATGGATCCTGGGCTCTCAGCCTGGTTTTTCGATAAAAAAAATCAGTAAACACAGTTTGGAGCTTCAGAAATTCTGATTTTGTTTTCACATGTAGATGCTCACTACATGCCTGTAAATTGGAATATTTATTTCTGGGCTACAAATATGTAGATCTTAACATGTGTACTATTTGCTACACCCTCCATTTCATAATGTAGTGCGCATAGATATTTTCAAAAACCAAACTTCGTAAACTTTGAACAAATTCGTAGAAATCTACATCTAAAATACCAAATAAATATCATTAGATACATCACGAGGCATAGTTTTATATTGTACTTATTTGGTATTTTTGTATGGTGATATTTTTCTCAATAAACCTTGTCATACTCTACAATGTTTGAATTTTCAAAAAATCTACACGCGATATATTATGGGATGAAGGGAGTATTACATATTCCCACATTTATATTTTTTGTATGCCACGATTTAAAATATTTTCAATGAAATTTGTAGATAGGGAGGCCAAATCTATATCATGCTGGGTTTTTTCCAAACTATTTGGAAGCTTATCAACATGATTTTCAGTTTTTTTTTTAAATTCCATGGAGCCAAGCGGCCGCACTATAAGCATTCACACGCTGCCCTAGAAAGAAAATTTTGTTTGCTAAATCCTACTGATAATGTACACTCCCCACAGCACTGTCATGGTAAACAAGTTTAACTACCTTTTATTGAGCACATAAAACAAAAGAATTATCTTGATTACAGCCTCTAGTTAGTCATCTTCTTAAGTTTCCAGTTTTTACTACTGCTGGTGAAATTCATAGCAATTTATATGAAAAAAGGTGCACAAAAAGCCCAAAGTAGTAAAAACAGTTCCTTATGGCAACACCATCGCGGATCACCAAACCGCCCCTAAACGTTCAGACCGGGGTGTTCGGACATGTTTTGCCATCCAACGCGGTGCCTCAAACGTCCGCGGGCTCGTCTGGGCGTCCAAAATCCCGCAAACCGGCCACAAACTCGCGGGAGGTTTGCGGGAGTCCGGACCTCCACCGGTAGGCCTCCGACACCCCTAGTCTACCCAAATCCCCTCCCTTTTCCCCCACTCCGTCCCTCCCCCCTTGCTCTGTATCCGCACCTTCCCAGTCCACCGCCGCCGCTCTACCACCCTGGCAGCCGCCCAGGCCTTGCTGACCATCCGCCGCCCCACCCACGTGCCTACCTGCCTTGGACTACGCCGCCGTTTCACCCCGATCCGTGCGCAGCCAGGTATCCAAAGGCCCTTCCGACGCCGTCCAACACCATGCCCTGCAAGTGTTCGGTCAAATGCCAATGAGAATTTTTTCAATGTTATCGTTGTTTACTTTGAAGCAAGCACGATGACCAGCTAGAAAAAACAGGGGCGGACATTTGGTGCATAGGATTGGATGTCCAGCTCCCCTATCGGTGCTTGCGGACGCGCCCGCGGATGTTTGGTGTGTCCGGTTTGGTGATCCGCGTTAGAGTTGCTCTTATTTCTCAGTAGCCCACCCATTGACCCATTTTGTATATATTAAAAAGGAAAATACGTGTGAATTCTTGGCATTCCATTTCTTTAGTTTGAAAGATGGAAACTAAGTTGTGATTTAGTGTTACGATGCATAGTGGAATTGAGAAGATTCTTGCTCTACTATCTTGCATTCTTTAGTAGTACTGTTATGATTTATTACTTAATTTGCTTTTGTAGATATTCTTATCATATGGATTAAGGAATCTATACAAGAGTGAAACCTGTTCTTGTTTCAGCCAAATCTCACTCATATAATTGATTGAGTTGGAAATAAGGAAAGATCACTTCCTGGTAATCACTAAATCTTGTTTTTTGTACCATCACTTTTTGTTGAAGTATGCTCACTTGCCTTCATTTGTTTTGTGCATAACGTTACCGAAAAAGGCTTTCGCCCCGCTTTATAAATAAAGCAAACCACCACCACAGCCAACGGGTACAATATTGTGCATAACGTTATCTAGAACTGACGACTTTCATGAGCCCATTAGTCCATAATTGTGATGCTTACCCTTTGGTAACTTCAAACATTGCGCTAAAAATTAGACTTCAAACATTGCATGATGTCAGCAATCTGAATGAAGTAGCCCTTAAAAATGTGACCAATGCATTTGAGCGATTATATTCTATTGCTTACCTGCCAATCATCATCCTATGAGAAATTTTCTGCAGAAGGTAAAACTAACTCTCCAATGAGGCATTTATTGATTGAAACATAATAACAGGGATGGTTAATGATTTTTCTTTTTAGCCTTTGTCCTTTACAGACTGGGCACTGACAAATTACAACTAGTGTCATTTTTAACTTCTGCCACTTAAGCAGTTGGACGCGTAATTGCCTACCACACAGTTCACAGATAAACCTAGTTCTAAATTGCTGTTGGTAGGAAAACTAAATATTGTAAATTGCAATTGAAAACAAGTAGATAATAATTGGGGCATCAAAAAGGAAGTTGTATTTTGGTTTTGTTGGCACAACAGCTACACTTTGGTATGCTGTTATATGAACTGTATATTTATTTGTTCTCATAGTGATGGATCATATAGCTATCATACAATCCAAAGATATACATTGGTTAAAAACTAGACCATTAACACAGTGGAGACACCAACTGCTAATTACTAGCTATTGATAGTTCAACTACGTTGCGAAATCCCTCAAGCTAAATCGTAGAGCATTGTAAACTTCTATCTGATAAACACGTAATATGCGAAACTGTGAGATCGCGGGCTAGAGAAGAGGGATGAGAATGATGGGGACGATGGAGACACATTTTATCCTTTTGTAAGGAACTGTTTTAGCTACATGAGGGTTTAACAATATCCTACTGTTGTGCAGAGAACATCGCATTGTTCCAAGTAATATCCAACTAGGAACACGGACAGATTTGAGTAGCTAACATAAAGATCTTGTGTGGGTGCCAGTAAATTCGACATACAACTCACTAAAATCAGCTGAGGAGGGAACCTTTTGAGGTTACATTCCACCCTGCAACTGTAGCATGACCTTATTTTGTTCTTGAGAGTGACTTGTGCCTTGACTTGGGCTGTGGTACCTCTACTTCTGTAGTAGCAACGATGATAGTGCTAAATACAGTTGACTTGATGATATTGCTCATCACCGAGAGGAAGAATCATTTCCTTTTCTCCTTTCCGCAATCATAATGCCTTTTTGTTTTCATACTGTCAATTTTTCTGTATTTGAGTGCACAGCCAGTCAGATAAAGTGCCTGCCCATCTCAAATTTTGGTTATATCCGTTTATAGGGAGGGGCAAAGAGACAGCTTTATTACCTCAACTTGACCATGCACCATCATCTATTAGCAGCCCATTGAAAAGATCATGATGAACTGCATTAGGCGCATTATCCGGTACTAGCCAATCAGGACTACAGTAGACGGATATAGCAGTGCTCGTTTTGTACCATCTACCTTAAGGTTACTCGACGACCAACAGAGAAGAAGACAGCTAGCCGATTCTATTCTGAAGTATGAGCTATGAAAGTTCGTACTTAGGATTATATGCTCTGTTTGTCGAACAAAAACTCTCAGCCTCCAGGGGAATATTAGACAACACAGAAGTGCTTTTGTTCAACCTTTCCAAAAGATTAAGCCACATTTGCACCAACTCTGTTAAATACGGAACTCATCCAGGGCGTCAGTTGTGGGTCGGAAAAAACGGTGGATCTCTCGAGGTTAGGTAAGCTGTTCTATTCATAGCATGGCCAAATTACAGGCAGGTAGCTTTGTAGGGATCCATTGGCCATAGGCCCATAGCTGTGGGTTCCCGTTCCTCCTTGTTTCTTCCTCCCTCGTTTTGGACTCGCTCATTCCGGGATTAGTTGGCTATCTGAACTGAAACCAACAGACAACACATTTTCAATGCTGACGCTGACACCTGGGGGCATTGGTTCCAGTCCCTCTCTTCTCATTGTCCAGTCCCTCTCTTCTCTCTGTCCAGTCAAGTCTGTTCAGAATTCAGACGATCTGCAAGATACACGCAGAGAATGCGCAGACTCCAGATGATCTTCTACATGTGGAGAACATTTGTGCCCTGTTGACGGTCTAAAACAACACGAAATCTACTAGATCTGTCTAACGGATAGCTGGACGTCAAAGGCATTTTTTTTTTTTTTAGAAAAGGAGGCTGACCCCTGCCTCTGCATCTGGGAGATGCATGCGGCCATTTTATTGATTATTCTCGAGGACTTTACAAAGTAGAACAACAATATGCCTGAATCCGTCATCTTGGCAACATCTGCCGCTACTCCTATCCATATGATGAAGGGGTGCAAGCTGGGCCACATACCCAGGCCTATCACCTAAGCCTAACATCTAAAGCCGGAGGCCCCGACCGAGCCATCTACCAGGTCCGGGGCACAAACCGGTCCGACGCACTCACATGTGTCGTCGCTGCCATCTTCCACTGGTCCATCTTCAGAGCAGATTGAGGTGTCAACCTTGGCAGGTCTTCCGCCATCGACGCCACCACGACGCCAAACGACGACCTCCACCTACGCGAGCCTTGGAAGGTCCTCCACCATGGACGCCACCACGACGCCAAACGACGACCTCCACCTACGCGAGTCCATCTCCAAGCAACGGACGTAGATCCATGCTAGGATAGGTCCGCACCACCGCCGTCGCCCTCCACCCACAAGCGCCACCCAACCCCAAGGTTCCCAAAGCGGCGCCTTCAAGAAGGGAACGGCGCCGTGAGCGCCGCCGCCGCCCAACAAAGTTAGGGCTTTCGCCCGGGAGACCTAGGGGAAGGGGAAGTGAGGAGATCAGTCCATGCCGATGCCTCCAAGGAGGGGAACGGCGCCCTCAGGCGTCGCCGTCGGCGCGGCCGATCATGTCCGGCCTGGGATTTCGCCTGAACTAGATCCCCGCCACCACCAGCGCCTCCTGTACAGAACCGACGACCAAGGGAAGCGCGGCCCGACCAGGCTGGCCCGCACGCCGAACAGGGGAGGAGGGGAGGCGCCAGATCGCACGCACCGACCGCCGCAGAAGCCGCCGCCAGCCGCCAACGACCACCAGGATCCCGCCGCCCGCACGGCCAGGACGCCAGATCCACCGCCCGCACGGCTGCTCGCCGGAGCCTGCCGTGCCTCGCCAAAGGAGCCGCCGCTCCAGATCCGGGACTCCCCACGCAGAGTTAGGGCAGCCGAGGCCCCGCTGCCATCATCCTTGGCGCCCCGGGCTTGCCCGGCGGCTGCCTCAGGCGGCGGCGAGGAGGTGGGGTGAGGTGGGGAGGGGGCCGCGGCGGCGCGGCTAGGGTTCCCCTGCCGCCGCCGAGGAAGGCGACGCGGGGGTCGCGGGAGGGGTTAGGAGGCGGGGGTCGTGGGAGCCTTGACCTCAAAGGCATGTGGCCAAGGAAAGGTGAGCTGAAACCGCAATGCAGTTCCGAGCTGGACCCATGATGATCTTCTTATCCGGGCTTCCGTGTCTTGGAGCCCCACGTGAGATCTTCTTCTTCCTTGGGGGAGAGGACTTGCTCCCACGAGCTAGCGTGTCAACCTTTTTGGGGGTTGCATGTGGCGGTGAGAAGAGAAGGTATCTTTGAGCTGCACGCCTGGACCTGGTTGTGACTAGGCTCGGTGCTCTGCTGATGTTTTTTCTCTTATTTTGGCGTGCAAGCCATTTGCCCATTTCACATCTGGAATTGCCCGAGATAATGCTCCCCATATCACCACCAAGAAGTTGCATAATTGCTCACTCTGAGGATACGGAGCCTGACACGCTATTCAGCGGCTTGTTAAAAATGGGTAGAGCAGATTTAGGCCCCATACATTTAGTTGATGGACTGGAGGATTGTTTATATTCATCCAAATTAGTACTTCCTCTGTAAACTAATATAAGAGCGTTTAGATCATTAAAGTAGTGATCTAAACGCTCTTATTTACGGAGGGAGTACAAGGTTTGGCTGTTAGTCGATTATAGCCGGGCTTTCAAGGCTAGTTTCCATGGTCCAGACGTCCAGTCGAGACTTGCATTTGGGCACGCCTTAGGTTGCTTCCAAGTGATATCAACCCTGTCTCCTGAAAACAAACCTTGAAAGCAGTTCATACTAGTTTTACGATAACATTCCCTTTGCATCCTTTACTACTTATCCTACACATGTTGCTTTACTTAACGACACTTGCAATCTTTTTCACGCGATAGCAATATTTACCGTACGGAGTTTAGTTACCACAGGATGCCTAACTTGTACAGCCAACCAATTCCGCACACTATCCTGATAGAAGATGGATTGCCATATTGTCATTGCTCATCTTGACCATGCACATATTGATGCCGTGTTAGGGCGGGGCCGGCCGGGTATATGTGGCCCGTGGCCGTCTATCATTGAATGCGTAGGCCTTGTTCGTGATTGATTAAAGCAGCTTCAAAACATAGGGTAGCAGAAGATGTACTCTACGTGTTCACGCATGGGGCCGGCCCGATCACGGATCACCTGAGCCGTGTTCGCCGTGCGTCTGAACAGAGCTTCGTGCGTCAATGCCGTGTGAGGTCCCAGGACACACACCCTACACCGGTACACGCATCATCCGGGCCTCCACCATACATATCCAAAACAAAAGCACCGACCCGGAGGCGCTGTGTCGTGCGTGCATGCAGAGGAGGTGGAGGGTCGTGGAGCACGGAACTGCTTGGCTGCTTCTGATGCCGATTATTAGCTCCCGTTTCACATTGCGGCCATGAGCCATGTGTGGGGTATTTTCGCGGTGCGCCGCACATGCTTCACGGAGACAAAAGCAGCAGCGGCGGTGGCGATGGGACTGGAATCGGTGGCGACGCAGATGCGATACGCTATGCGCCGTATCACGTGCCTTTGCTTGCAGCGCGTTATCTTCTCTCCTTAATCGCGTTATCTTCTCTCCTTAATCAAGAGGCTTGGGTTAACCTTAAAGAGGAGTAAATTACAAGAAACACTGGCGTCTGAGGGAAAAATGCATCGCATATCCATAGATAGATACTGTGTTTGGAAGCTGGCCTGATAGGTGATTAGCTTGTTGCACGTTTTTGCCGTTTAACTTGCTTTTGCAATAACGGGTTGAGATGCTTTAACCATGGTAATTTCATCATAACAAACTGCAAATTTTAAAAACTTGCTGTAGTAGTAAACATTTCATCTGTGATACAATGGTAGCATACATGTTTGTAAAGCGATGGAAAAATTCATGAAAATGGTAAAAATTAACACATTACTCCTATACAATTTGGAAATTTGTCCAAGGAAATTGAAATCCATTATTTAAATATATTGCAGGAGGAGCAGCATGTGCAGTAGCTTTGCAAACTTGCAGTAACAACAAATGTCTGGAGTGTTTGATAGTAACAGTTCCTTGTTGCGTAAGTCGGCCAGCGGGGCCGAAGCCAGAGAGACAGCGCTCCAGCTGGACCAATCAGCGCGCGGCGCCAAGAAGGAACTTGACAGAGTTTGTTGCTCTCCATCATCCAACCACCTCCTCTCTCCTCTATATAAGCCGGCACGCGCCCTGGCGCCAGCGATGTCATTCTCACCACGCGAGACGGTGGCGAGCCCAGGCGGGTGCGGCAAGGAGTCGTGCCCCTTCTGCGAGATGTCGAGGCAGCACGCGGTGGGGTGCGCGCGGCGGCTGCCCAAGCGGATCATCCTGGTGCGGCACGGCGAGAGCCAGGGGAACCTCGACATGTCGGCCTACTCCACCACCCCGGACTACCGCATCCCGCTCACGCCGCGCGGGGTCGAGCAGGCGCGCGCCGCCGGCCGGGGCATCCTCGACGTCGTCTCCTCCGGGGGCCCCGACGCCAACTGGAAGGTCTACTTCTACGTCTCCCCCTACGAGCGCACCCGGGCCACCCTGCGCGGGATCGGCGCCGCCTTCCCGCGCGACCGCGTCATCGGGGCCCGCGAGGAGTGCCGCGTCCGCGAGCAGGACTTCGGCAACTTCCAGGTCGAGGAGCGGATGCGCGCCATCAAGGAGACCCGCGAGCGCTTCGGCCGCTTCTTCTTCCGCTTCCCCGAGGGCGAGTCCGCCGCCGACGTCTTCGACCGCGTCGCCAGTAAGCCCCCTCCCTGCCCGCTCCGATTCCCCTCCCTTCCGATTCGATCGTCGGTTTTCTCCTCTCCGCCTCCGGTCGATCGATGAACCGAACCCGCGGCCGATCGCAATGCAGGTTTCCTGGAGTCGCTGTGGAGGGACATCGACAACGGGAGGCTGGATCCGAGCACCACCTGCGAGACCAACCTGGTGATCGTCTCGCACGGCCTCACCTCGCGCGTCTTCATGATGAAGTGGTTCAAGTGGACCGTGGAGCAGTTCGAGCGCCTCAACAACTTCGAGAACTGCGAGTTCAGGGTGATGCAGCTCGGGCCCGGCGGCGAGTACAGCCTCCTCATGCACCACACCAAGGAGGAGCTCGAGGAGTGGGGCCTGTCGCCGGAGATGATCACCGACCAGCAGTGGCGCGCCTCCGCCAACCGCCGCAGCTGGTCCGAGGAGTGCTCCTCCTTCATCGCCACCTTCTTCGACAACTGGATCGATCCGCCAGAGGAGGAGGGGGACGACGACCGCAAGGAAGAAGTCGATGGCAAGATCAAGTCCCTGGAGTAACCAACCCGCTCCCCTTTCCCTTAGTTCCTTAGAATTTGTTCCAATTTGATACTGCAACTGCACATCTCCTTCGTTCCTTCGTCGCGAAGTTCTTCGACAACCGGAAGGATTCAGAAGAAGAGAATGGCAAGATCGAGCTGTTGGAGTATCCGAACTGACCTGCTCTTTCGTTAGTTTCGTTAAAGTTCTTCAGATTTGATACTGCTAGTGTCTTCCGCCATGGATGAATGTAGCCATCGCTGGTTTCCTTTTTGTTGAATTCGAAACCTGTTCATAGTAGCTAGACATTGAGATACGATTTGGAGAAATGCAGAAGTGTGTGCTCTGGTTCAGAACAGAGTCTTGGAGATTGATATTTCTGCATGTTTTGGTTTCCATCTCATCCTGATTGCCAAGTCTATTAGGACTATGCTCATTGAATTTGCAACCTGTTCTTAGTAGTTCTTGTTCATAGTACTCCCTCTGTAAACTAATATAAGAGCGTTTAGATCACTAAAATAGTGATCTAAACGCTCTTATATTAGTTTACGGAGGGAGTAGTTAGTATAAATTGAGATGCTATTTGGGGAATTGCAGAAGAGGGTGCTCTGGTTGAGAGCAGAGCCTTGGAATAGAATCATATCCGGAGGTTTCTCATGCTTATTGCCAAGTTTATTTGGAATAGGATGATTTTTGGTTCAATCTCCAACCTGCTCATAGCTAGACATTGAGACTCTGAACATGATTTAGGCTTTAGTTCTAATTCTGTTCTTATTTTCCAAGGTTGCCTGTGGTTTGAAAATGGGAATATCTCTGACGGAAAAGACTCCTTTGCTTTACAGTTCATTTCAACTGAAATTTATCAAGATTATTTGGGCAGTGAAAATAGAGAAATATCTTTAGCTACTCCCTCCGTCCCATAATGTAAGACGCTTTTTAACACTACACTAGAGTAAAAAAATGTCTTACATTATGGAACAGAGAGAATACATAATATGGTTCTTTACATGTTTCTTTATCTAACAAGCAGCAACCACAGTCCTTCTCTGCAGCTTTCTTTCGGAAAAGTATTTAATATTTATTTTACCTTTTGTGAGGAGTTTACAGGAAGCTTATTTGAGAAAGAGAATCCGAGAACAATATTATCTGAGCATTTTGTTTGGTAGTCTCTGTTCACATGCAACGAGCACTGTAGTATCCGAGCATTTCCTTTGGCAGCAAAAGTATTCTTTTATCTGGGAATATTTTTTTTCGGTTTTCACGTGCAAAGATTCCTTGCTAGTTGCATTGCAACAGATTTCCTTTTCCCAAAGATTGTTGCTACTTTTTTTTCGAAGATATTTTGTATTCTTGGAGACACCTTGCCACATATACCATGTGATGATTGGTGCTACTACTAATGATGTATCCACATCGTAATCCTGAGCCAGCATGTGTCTCGGGAAAACTAGTTTATGTACTACAGGAATTCGTGGATGCAATTCTAGTCATAGTAAACAGTCCTTGTTGGCACGACTTTGTTCCGGTCCTCTGCCTTTCCTTTGCCTGGTTTGCTGGTCCGACAGAATTGACCGTCGTGATAGTATGTGCGCATGTTGGCGGTGGCTTGTTATTGGGGTCAGGCAAAGGTTTCTTTAGTCGGTTTGTTCTGGTGTTGCCTGGAAACAGAAAGATATCATGTGTTAATAATCATCTCCTGTCTATGATCTGTCCATGCGCGTCAAGATCCCGAAATAGCGGAGCCGGTGCGTGGAATCTTGACCGTTGAGCCGCCATACCATGGAGTAGCATCCTCTATCTAACACGCTTAGGCTGCCATTTGAACGTGCTTAATTAATGTTAACTTGTTGAGGTAGATAGCAACAGCAGTTCTTCGATCAGTACCATGAGAAGAGAACAACGCCATTCCATTTTCAATGATTGTGTTTGTGACCTTCGTCGTGATCAGGGCAAGGAGTTGACTTGATCTAAAAATACAAAATGAAGACTGCAGGAAATTTTTTCTTTTCTTTTTGAACGAATGATGCATATATAAAAGAATTAAAGTTTGTGAAGAGCCTCTACCATGCATTCCCAGTTCTACCACTCATTCCTTCATGAGCTGACACGTGTCGTCAGTTTTTTTGTTCACTCCTGGTTTTGCTATGAGTTTTTACATTCATCTCTCCACGTCCACGACCACCGGCCACGATCCCGCTAGAAAGCCCAGCCAGGACCACGACCCCTCAGGATGCCCGTCCACCGCAACCACTAGTCGTCTTCTTTTGGGAGCTCCTATATGGCGCTGCAGACGCCCGTTCGCGCTCCTGGCGCCTGCAGCATCCCGTGTTGGGCCGGCCCATGAAACGTGCAGTCCAGCGAACGCAAAAAGCTCGCCAGAAAAACGCAAAAAATATTGCTCTCTACGGGTTTCGAACTCACCGCATCAAGTTCACATACAGGTACCACCAGCCACACGAGCTACTTGCCATTGCTGATTAGTACCAGGGGCAAATGCTACTAACAAGAACGCAGCGCTATTTTATTGCATAGAACCATTCATTTATTGTACAACTTAATTTTTTCGAATTATTTGGAAAAAAGATCGTGATTTTGAAAAAAGTTCTTCATTTTGGAAGAAAAGTTCACAAACCTGAAAAAAGTTCGTTGATTTTCCAAAAAAAGTTCATCGATTTTGCAAGAGAAGTTCATCAAATTTGAAAAATGTTCACAGATTTTGAAAATAAAAATAATCAAATTTGAAAACTATTCATCAAATTTGAGAAAGGTTCATCAAATTTGATAAAATGTTCAGCAATTTTGAAAAACGTTCGTCGAATTTGAAAAAAAGGTAATCAATTTTCAAAAAAAGTTCATCAAATTAGAAAAAAGTTCATAAAACTTGAAAAAGTTCTTGGATTTTGAAAAAAGCTCATAAAAATTGGAAAAAGTTCATCAAATTTGGAAAGAGTTCACAAATTTGAAAAAATCTTTATTTTGAAAAAAGTTCACTGATTTTGAACAAAAAGTTCATCAATTTTTTTAAAAAGTTTTTATCAAATTTGAAAAATATTCACTGCTTTTTTATAAAAGTTCGTCGATTTTGAAGAAAGTACATCAATTTAGAAAAAAGTTCATCAAAAATGAAAAAAAGTTCATTGATTTGAAAAAAGTTAATCGAATTTGAAAAAATGTTCATCGAAATTGAAAATAAGTTCAGAAATTTTTAAAAAGTTTGTCCATTTTAACAAAAAGTATGCCAACCAGGAAGGAAAAAAAGAAAAAGAAAAAAAAGAGAAGAAGAAGAAGAATAGAGGAAAGAAGAAAAAACAGATAGATGAATATAGTCACGGGAACTTTGGTGGCGGGGTGGTTGGTGCACTGTATTTCGTATCAGGAGGTCGCCGGTTCGAGTAGCAGTACACACCCGCATTTCTTTTTCGTTTTAAAAAACAGAAAAAATGTAGATGGGCCGGCCCAGATCGCAGCGCTGCAGGCGCCCGTTTGCAAAATGAGCTATAACTGGCGACTACAGCGCCAAATAGGAAACACCTCTTCTTTTCCTCAATCCCCAATCTCACTCTGCATCTCAGATATACGCCGCCGCCTTTCACCCACATGTGCTCACGCGCGAGCCGGTTACCATTGGAACGCTGTGGTGCCCTAGCCCCTCGTCTTCACCATGCTCCTCCTCCCCCACCTCTCTCTTCCTGCTGAGTCATTCAGCGTCCCCGCACCTGCTGTCGTGGTGCAGCCTGTGCCAGCGACCGCAGCGGAGGTGCCGTCGCGTGGTCAGGTGGAAGGTCGTGTATTCTGGCCACCTCCGAGGCGCGGGTGCGCATGCGCATCCCAACAACAGGGAGCAGGGTGCGAGCGCACGACAAGTAGCTCCTTGCATTTCTTCTCTGTTACTTTTTGTCTATCATGCCCAATTCCTTAGATTAAAATCCTGGTCGACCTCAATGCCACCACCACTCCTTCTCTTCAGATTAAAAAACAACCCACACACATATACAGGCTCAACGACGGGCGCGGCGGGCGCCGCGCCTTCTACCTGCTAGTTATAGTACAATAGGGAGGATGAACAACCCTTGTAAACCCGAAGTTGTAGAAAATCGACAAGCTAAGAGCATCTTCAACAAGTCCCCTTTCCCGTATAAAAAAACTGGTTTGGAAGGAGTTGGGCCAAAAAAAAAATGCTCCAACAAGTCCTGTAAATGCCAAAATATATTATTAGACCTTGTATAATCAACCCAAAATTCCCCTTCATCTAGGGAAAGATAACTCTTCCCGTAAATCTTCCCCTAAAAGTGTCCCGTCCGCATGCCGCCCCCGTCGAACAACGACGTGCTACGTCATCACCCGCCCACCACGTCACTGCCAAAAACCAGTTACAGGGGCATTTTTTAAGGGGACTTGTTGGACATGCTCACCTCCAAACCTCTCCTAAATTATATGAACACCTCGTATAACCACTTTTAGAGAGAGCTTTCAAGGTGGCTTGTTGGAGTTGCTCTAACGGATATTGTCATGTACGGGATTCCCTATTTGGCGTGTTAAATTGTTGGATGGGCTTTGTGATGTAGAGTGGAACCATAGGGGCCGATATTTCACGATTTGGAGGGGGATTCCCGAAGAACATGATGAACACACAAGAGGGAAAATGAGAGGAAACACTCAAATAGACTTGATCCAATTACACATGTGCTAGATCCAAACACACAAAGAGGTAACAAAGGTCCAAATCCAACGAAGGGGGGGGGGGGGTAACAAAGGAAACTGGTCCCTTCTGATCTTGAAGGAAGGAGGTCTTGAATCCTTGAAGGATCTTCCCACAAGGGGTCTTGAATCCACTTGGGGGATCTTCTCCTAGGAGGTCTTGGTCTCCATAGGAGTAGGGATAAGTGGATGAGCAAGGCTCAATCTGAATGTTGAGCTATCACAATGCTAACCCTAAAACATTGGGAAAGAAGGAGTATATATAGTCTAGGAGAGCGAAGGGGTACATGGGCCTTGGCCCGCAACACTGTGCGCAGACAGGCGTTGGCCGTCCGGCCGTTACCGGTCGTCCGGTGGCTCACGGGAGTCCGGACGTCCGGTAAGGCTCGGACTTCCAACATTTCGGTTTTGTGATGCTGGCGCCGGACTTCCGGAGACGGTTGGACGCCCGATGGGTCGGTCGTCCGGTGGCTTCGGACTTCTGTCATTTTCATTCTGTGATGGTTGTGCCGGATGTCCAGAGGCGGTCGGACGTCCGGTCGCTGGGATGTGTCGGACATCCGGTACTTGTCAGATGTCTGTCTGTCGTAGCGTTCTTCAGCTGAGCCTTCTGGCTGATGGAGACTCCAGGCGTCGGACGTCTGGTAGCTGTCGGACGTCAGGTGGCTGTAGCTTTCTGGCAGCTCTTCCAGTTGGTCATTGTACTTGGTGTCCTCGCCATCTCGTCTGTTGGATGTAGTTGCTCCGTGGCTTTCCTCTAAGTACCCGATCACACACAAGGTCTCCGCTTGAGGTAGTAGCCATGTCTCACATGTGGAATGTGTTAGTTCGGAGAGGAGCGAGTTCACCTTAGCTTTGATAGCCCTTGCTCGAGCTCTAGTCATTGGTCCATGTGGTGTCGTGGGAGACAAAGGTAGGTCCATGGGGATGACCGTAGGATGCTCTGCATCATCCCCCCCTTGGGATAGATCCGACCTCGGAGCAAAAACCTCATCACCATGGTAGGGAGAGAGATCCTTGACGTTGAAGACGTCGCTCATGTTGTACTTGTCGCGTGGTATGTCAATCTTGTATGCATTGTTGTTGTAGCGTGCGATCACCTTGAAGCGTCCGTCGGCTCGTGGTAGTAGCTTGGACTTGCGTTCGTTGGGGAAGCGTTCCTTGCAAATGTGGAGCCACACAAGATCTCCGATGTTGAATATCATGGGGTGCTTGTTCATGTTGAGCCTTGTCGCGAGGCGGTGTAATTGGCGCTTGATTTCTTGTCTTGTATCTTCATGCATCTTCTTGAGATAGCTCGCTCGTGCACTCGCGTCCAATGTTGATGCGCTCTTGTAGAGGTAGCGGTAGAATGTACAATGGGGAAAACGGGTTGAAACCGTAGACGACCTCGAAGGGGGACTTGCCGGTAGTCGAATGTCTTGCTCGGTTGTAGGCGTACTCGGCGATGGGTATGCATTCCTCCCACTCCTTGATGTTCTTCTTGATCAACACGCGTAGGAGAGTAGATAGCGTCCGGTTTTTGACCTTCGTTTGGCAGTCGGTTTGGGGATGGTATGCCGAAGAGAACAGGAGCTTGATTCCAAAAGTAGCTAAGGAAGACATCACGGTCCGACACGATAGTCTTGGGCACTCCATGTAAACGCAAGATTTCCCTACAAAAGAGATTTGCAACATGTGAAGCATCGTCTATCTTGTTGCATGGAATAAAATGTGCCATCTTTGAGAATCGATCCACAACAACAAATACAGAATCCTTTCCATTTCGAGTTCTTGGCAAACCAAGCACAAAGTTCATACTAATATCTTCCCATGGGTGATACGGAATAGGAAGTGGCATATAGAGACCATGTGATTGAGCTAGAGACTTAGCTTTACGACATGTAGAGCATCAGTTGTTGAAGCGTGAGATGTCACGAAACATCTTGGGCCAAAAGTAGTTCTTGGAGAGCGTAGCGAATGTCTTGTCACAGCCAAAATGTCCCATAAGTCCTCCATGAGCCTCTTGCAAAAGTAACAACCAAAGAGAAGACTCGGGGATACAAAGCTTGTTAGCTCGCATTAGATAATCATCTTTGATATAGTATCACTCCCAAGATGTATGCGTCAAGCATTTGGCATAAGGAATAGCAAAAGTAGGATCATGCGCATACAAGTCTTTTATGTGCTCAAAACCAATTACATTCAATTCAAGTTGAGTTACAAGCATGCATTTGCGGGATAATGCGTCCACCACAACATTTTCCTTACCTTTGATGTACTTGATGACATAAGGAAATGACTCAATGAACTCACTCCATTTGGCATGTGTCTTATTCAATTTCGTTTGACCCTTAATTAAGGTACTTAAGCGTTTCATGATCGGTATGAAGAACAAATTCATGAGGACAGAGATAATGCTCCCAAACATGCAAGACTCGCACTAAACCATATAACTCTTTGTCATAGATGGGATAGTTGAGTTGCACTCCGGAAAGTTTCTCGCTAAAGTATGCGATCGGGCGCTTCTCTTGCATTAGTACACCTCCTATGCCATTACCACTAGCATCGCAATGCACTTCAAATGTTTTTTCAAAATTGGGAAATGCAAGAAATGGAGCATGTGTAAGCAAATTCTTAAGCTCATTGAATGCGGTATCTTGGGATGGTCCCCAAACAAATGATGCATTCTTCTTACTCAATGCGTGCAATGATGATGCAATGGTGCCAAAATCCTTCACAAAGCGACGATAGAAACTGGCTAAGCCATGGAAGCTACGCACTTGTTGTAAGTTAGTTGGTTGTGGCCAAGTTTTAATAGCATCAATTTTAGCTTCATCTACATGAACACCCTTAGAAGACACAACAAAACCCAAGAAAACAAGCTTGTCAACACCAAATGTCCATTTCTCCATATTAGCATAAAGTCTCTCTTTTAGAAGAGTTTGCAAAACATCCCTAAGATGGGTGACATGATCTTCTAGAGATTCGCTAAACACAAGTATATCGTCAAAGTAGACCACAACACATATGCCAATGTATTTGCGAAGAACATAATGCATCACACGCATGAAAGTGCCGGGTGCTTCGGATAAGCCCATAGGCATGACCAACCACTCATACAAGCCAAACTTGGTTTTGAAAGCGGTTTTCCATTCATCACCATTTTGAATGTGAATTTGGTAATAGCCACTTTTAAGATCAAATTTTGAGAAAATGGTGGCTCCGCTCAATTCTTCTAGCATATCATCAAGGTGTGGAATGGGATGCCTATAGCAAATGGTGATAGCATTTATGGGACGGCAATAGGAACACATGCAAAAACTACCATCTTTCTTAGGTACAAGAATAATCAGAACGGCACAAGGGCTTACGCTTTCACGTACATGCCCGTTGTCAATGAGGTGTTGTACTTGCCTTTGTATTTCCTTGGTTTCTTCGGGGTTGACGCGGTACGGTGCCTTGTTTGGTAAAGGTGCGCCGGGAATGAGGTCGATGTGGTGTTCGATGCCTCGTAGTGGAGGTAGACCCGGAGGTAGCTCATCGGGAAATACGTCCTTGAATTCCTGCAATAAACGAGACAACACTAAAGGTAGATGGTGAGAGGTGGTAGTCTGTGCCGCTTCATCCTTGCATACTAGGACATAGTGTATGACACTAGATGGGTTCTCACACACTTCTCTCATATCTCTTTTGGTAGCTAAAAGCACTAAGTTTTTCTTGTCGCTCATCATGGAGGCACTCATTTTGGGCTTGTGGCGCTCACTCTCTTTTTGGTGGCTCGTTCTCACTATTCTCTCCATGATGCGTGGATGCTTGCTTGTCGGCGATCACTTGACTTGGAGACATGGGTCGTAGCACGTACTCATTTCCCTTCATCTTGAAACTATAGTGATTGGTTTGCCCATTGTATATGATGCCGCGGTCGAATTGCCAAGGTCATCCAACTAGGAGGTGGAAAATGGACATAGGAACCACATCACACTCCAATGTGTCTTCGTATGCTCCAATCTTGAAGGAGACTCGAACGGTATGCTCCACTTGAATGGTGCCGGAGTCGCTAAGCCATCGGACCTTGCAGGGACGAGGATGCTTCATCTTGACCAATTGTAGCTTGGAACATAGCTCTTCACTTGCCAAGTTGTGGCAACTTCCTCCATCGATGATGACCTTCACGGAACGTCCATTGATGCCTGCTTTGGTGTGGAAAATGTGGCAACGTTGGTCTTCATCTTATTGGTGTTGAAGTGTCAAGACCTTGGAGACAACAAGAGCGGGGCTCGAATCATTATCACAAAAGACTTGGTCATCTTCGTCTTCATTCACTCGTCGGTGCATGGCCACGTGTTCAAGTGCTTCCATTTCTTCCTCACTCATGGAGTCATATGTGATGTCGTCGTTGGCGATCATGGTGTGCCGAGTGGGGCACTCAAATGTCTTGTGGCCTCGGCCTTGACATGTGAAGCATTTGATGGAACTTGTCTTGACGGTCTCATCCATTGGAGTAGATGATGATGAAGCTCTTGGCTTGAAGTTACTTGTAGTAGGAGGATGACTTGAGGATGTCGAAGTTTTCTTGTAACTTGACTTGTCGTCATTGCTTGGTGAAGCTTTCGTCGAGGTAGGAGGCGTCGTAGTCATTGAAGCTTGATTGTATGAACTGTAGGTCTTGGAAGAGTACTTGGAGTACTTGTAATCTTCTTGCACTTGTCGCTCCGCCTTGGTAGCTTGGTGCACTAGCTCGAGGAGGTTCGAATACGGTTGGAAACCCGCAATCTTCTTGATAGGATGGTTGAGTCCATTCAAGAATCGTGCCATGGTTTGCTCCTCATCTTCTGTGAAATTGGCTCGGATCATGGCGATCTCCATTTCCTTGTAATACTCTTCAACAGACTTGGTTCCTTGCTTGAGGAGTTGCAACTTCTTGAAGAGGTCGCGGCTATAGTACGTGGGTACAAAGGGAGCTCGCATGACATCCTTCATTTGGTTCCAAGTTGTGATTGGTGGTTCACCCACTACAAGAAATATGTCAACTTGCGACCATCACTATTGGTCGTTGAATGGTCATTGTTTTTAATTTGCTACATTTTTATGACCAAAAACGATTGGTCAAAAGCTGACCGTCTTTAATGAAACTTAACAACCTTCTTTGCGATAAGGTCGTAGAAGCCAACGACCAAAACAAAAGGTCGTTGGTCCTACGACCTTTTATTTTGGTCGCTGGTTGTTTGCCCAAGCCACGTCGGATCCAACGTGGCAAGTTGATGTGGCAAAATTGCGACTAATTGAATCGGTCGTTGATAAGAATCATCCCGGTCCAATTCAGTGTCTATATGGGCCGAGCCCATTAATTCAGCCTTTTTAATATATATTTTTTCTATTAATTTTCGCTAGCTACATGGGCCTAGCCCAACAATTCGGCCTTTTATATTCTAGGATGCAGCCTTTTACAGTCTACTGATTTTCTATTTTCAGCCATTTTATTTTGCAGCTGGTCCCACCAGTCAGATTGGTCCCACTTGTCATGCTTATCTCAAAATTGGTCCCACACATCAGAAATTTCAAAATTTGTCAAACAACCATTATAACTTGGACCCACTTGTCAGGTTTCCATTTCATGGGTATTCAAATCACATACACAATCATTGTTTCGAATAGACCAGAGAGCAAATGAAATTAGTCCAAAACAGTACTACATTAATCTATTACAATCGTTACAGTATATTACAACCCAGATATGCCTACTACTACCTACAATTACAACACATAATATGCTACTCTTTGCTGATATGCTTCACAGCTTCGGACATGGATTCGCACTTCACCTGTGCAAAAAATAAGAATGAACATATAAGAATAAGAATATGTGCAGAACATCAAACAATAGCCAATGAGGGATCCAATAACTTATAATCAAGAATTGACAGCAAATGCCATGTACATAAATAGTATGACTAACACTAACCAGTATGTGTTCATGGAGTGACTAAAATGTTCTCACTAGCTAGGATTTTTTTGGTATATAATATACTGACATGTGCAACTCTCTAAATTGATCATAGAAATGAAAAGAACTGTAAGAACGAGTTCATTCAGAATCCAGGCATGTCAAATTTTAAGCACCAGCAGAATTGATCTAACAAACCAGACCATGATCATCATGCATCAGGATTTATGGTTCTAACAAAACAGTAAAGAGATGGAGATACACACATCAAGCATACCAGCTACTACAATAAGAGGTCCATATGCTCCAGGAACTGGAGGGAGTATGCACTTCGGCAGTCGTGCAGTAGCTAGGGATTGAGGAGGATGAGCTTGCTGTATCCATTGTACTTGAGTCATATTTAGGTACACAATTAGCTAATATGTCAACATTTAGTTACCATGAACATAAAATAACGAACTCGGATAAGCATTAGCAGTGTAGTACAGAATGTATCACTATAACTTTGGGAAATAGTTAGTCTGGTGGGTATCCAGTTTACTTGCATATGGCCAACACTAACCAGTATGAGTTCGTTCAATAACTAAAAAGTACTCAGTAGCTGACAATGTATAGTTTACACGTATAAACCGAAGATTCAGCAAAGGCATGTTGATAAAACAGTGAAAACAATGGTATCTGGTATACCGCCATGCATGAGCACTTCTTAATATTTATATTCATCATCACAGCAACCTATAACCACCTATGCTCATTGTTACAAATCTATGCATAGTTCAAAAAAATTAAAAATAAACCTATCTATTTGAAACCAGAATAAATTTCTCACTCAAATCTGAATTCATTGGTTTCTCCTCCAAACTATTGAAATCTCAGGCCTCTAATTCGCTGGTTTCTTAGGCAACAAACATCATTGCAAATTTGTAATGCAGCATAGATAAACCAAATGTAACATCAGAAACAACAAGGTATAATCATCTAGACCACATGTTTACCAGCAAAAAAAAATCTAGAACATATGTTCAACCGGAATGCACTACTCCATTCTCGTAATATTAACATAGAGGAACTGCGTCTATTAGACGATCTCCACAAGGACCAAGCATCCACACTGCACAAACAACATGCTCGCATGCGAATTGAGTGAGATCCGTCCAGATCAGGGCATGAAGGGACGTACCTGGAGGTCGTCAGGGACGTACTGGTGCTTCATGGAGGTCCATGGCGCGCTTGAGGGGCTGGATACGAGCGTCGACCACCTCCCTGGGGAGCCTCACGAGTGCCTACTTGATGTCCAGATCGAAGTGCTGGACTGCATGACGTCCTTCCAGCTCGCTGTAGCGCGCTCGCCGCCGGTGTCGCGCCGGCATCGCTGGTGGTGCTCGATGGGACCAGGAGCCGGAGGATTCCCGTGCTGTGGCGTCTGCAAATCGCAATGCAGAGGATTAATTAAGTCATCGTTACCTTCCTTCAAGCTCGTATATTAGCAGAATCATCAAACATCTCGTAGAACTGTTGTTACTGATGATGCAAATTATACAGAATTATGCTATGTTCACTGCTACAGTATAGATACATGATACTACTAGCCACAAGGTAGTTAGGTAAAACAGCGGTATACAAGAAGTTCAAGCAGTGAAACTTGAATAATGCTGCTTGAGAACAGCAGTAAGAAAATGCAACTTAGATACACTGTCTTAAGAATAACCCGATAAATGGCTCAAATCTGACAAATCTAGATACCATCCCCATACTATAAGTGCAAACTAGCATCATGAAACAACCAGAGATTTAGAAAAAGTCCTGGCTCTGAAATCCTTATAATCTAGGGAGGGGTGAACAAACAGCAGTAGTTGCATTCCTCAAACAAATCAAGGGGCACAAAACACTGACAATTAACCATACTAGCTATTACCCAGCACGTGGCACTGTCCATTTCATAAGAGTAATTGGTACCGCGAGTAACCCATTGGCTGCACTAGATAATATCATGGATTCATGGTCGAATCATATTGATAAGGCCACGTTGACATGAACTAACTGAATTTGGATTCTCTGGGAACGATGGTATCTGGACTAAGGTTGCATTGACACAAACCAATTGTAATAAGTACACGCAAATGAAACTGGAACTCAAAGATTCAGTGGAGGCTAAATGCATATAGAAAAATATGAAGCCAAACTCAAAAATTAACAAATGTACAACCTAAGGTTAAATTTAGATAGGATGCTTAGTATCACTAGCACATGCAGACCACCACAGACCACTGCCAATGAAGTAGCAGATGTAACATTTAAATGCTCACACCAAGTAGCTAATAAATCCAGGTCTAACGCTGAAGTAAGCGAAATGAGGAACTTCAAAGTTTTAGAAATGAAGTGTGAGACCAAATCTAGATGTACTGATGCCCTATGTACTTGCATACATTGCCATCGATAATTAATTTTCCTTTCACTATGATTACCCAAACATGCAGAAATGTCAGGGCAACATAGCAGCGAGGTATCATGCATACCAACACAGTAACACTGCAGATATGTTAGACCAAAAGATGTGAGCGACGGTAGACTACACCAACACTAACTAGGTAACAGAATTACTTAAGACTGTAGCTCGGGAATTCGTTATCCATGCTAATAAAGAGCATTCGGACCTGTGTCTTGGGGATTAGTTATCCAGTATAATGCAGACAAGACAAATTAGCACCCAGCAGCAAAAATACAAACTAGAGATATTCAAGCCAAGCATAACAGTATAGGCCTAGGAAGCATCGAAGAATCTATCTATGCATCTGAAATATACTACAAAATGGGAGGAGCGGCCGGGGCAGCACAAGATGGGAGGCGCCCGCGATGGAGGGGACGGGGCGTTCAGATCGGCGCGGAGGACATCCCTCGGGCGGAAGAGCTGGGTGGCGTGGGCGTCGAAATCGATGTACTCCCTAGCCTTGGCCTTGGCGGCTACCACCCAAGTAGTCTAGGCGTCCTCATCTCCAGTGAGGATCCATCTTTGCCTTCATGGGTGCCTGCAGAGAGAGAGATTTAGATAGAGAAATCATGACAAAGAGAGAGTAGGGGAAGAGAGAGAGATGGCTAGATCTGGCGAACCCTAGACAGGGCTGGAGGGAGATGAACCGTCCTGGAAGAGCATGCCACCATGTTCGTGCAGCAGAGCAACGAGAGGCCGCAAGGTCAGAGACGGTAGGCGGTCGGATCTAGCCGAGGGGAAGGGGGCGCGCGGAGGGCGGCTCGAACACAAGACGGAGGCCGCCATCAAGGACCTCAGCCCGCAGAAGAGCAGGGCGTTGAGGAGGTTGTCGCACGCGCGGACGGAGCGGGCGACACAAGCTTGGGTTGGCCGGTCATGGCAGCGCGCTGGTCAGTCGAGGCGGAGCAGGGAGCCGGGGCGAGGGAGGAGGGCCAGTAGGGAGAGCAGCAGGGGACGGAGGTTGTGCGTGCGCAGGCAGCAGAGGGGCTCGCCGGTGGAGCTGATGGGGAGGGAGAGGTGGCGGCAGCGATCTGGACGGGGAGGAGGAGAGCTCTCTCTCTCTCTCTCTCTCCACATCGGGCGAGAGACACAGCGGGTGGGTGGGTGGGTTGATGGATAGATGGATGGATGTGGGATGAAGAGATGGATGGATGGATGTGTGTGCCATGTCATCAATCCATGGCACACATGTTTCCACCAATGATAATTAAGCTTATGCAATTGTGTTTATTTTCCTTTGTTTCTCTTATATATTTTCTCACCAATGTAAATGACCTATCCAATATTTGTTGCAAAAGGGCACCACTTCATTTTTCAAAAATATTATATCATATTGACTAACTCGGGGAGGCTTCGTTGCAACTCCAGCGACCCCCGACGATATTACATCACAACACTGGCGGCCCAACAATGCTTCATTGCAACTCCGCCGGTCCCGACGATGTTGGATCATAGCACCGGTGGTCCCCGGTGATGCTATGTTGCATCAACGGTGACTAGTGCAGCATCACCTTCTGCTGCAACCCCCGACGACCTTGCGACACCATCGTCGTGTGCATGACCGGTGCCCACTACCCGGCAGCCTGCGGCGCCACGCATCACTACCCCACACCATGAGCTTCGATGCCCCTCGCATCAACAAATCGTCGCCACCGTCGTCGAACAGCAGCCATCGCAGCAGCAGCAGCTTCGCCGATCGGGGTGGATGAGGGCACAGCCTAAGGGGAGGTTATCAAGGAGAGAGGACATGAAGGTTGCAGAGGGGAATGGCGAGAGAGGAGCAGGATTATCCCCCGATTCGAAAGGACGAAGAGGACAAATAACAAACCTGGACTACGATAACTATCTTAAAAAAGTGTTCATGGCTTAAATTGTTCTCAGAAATGAACTATCATGTATGAAGATTCATGGCTTTCAAGGCAAATGACCAATGTTATGGCCACATTCATGGCATGGTTTGTTCAAATTATCTCATATTTTGCACAAGTATGCATCTTGGATAGGCAAACAATGTTGCCAAAGGGAGTTTTCATTTTCTTTGCACGAAAAATTCATTTTCCATTTTTTGAGTGCCCAAAATGAGTTTTTTTTGTGAAGAACATACCAAATATTTGTTGCAAAAAAGGACCGGATCAATTTTCAAAAATATTGGACCATATTTAATGTACAATTGACCATGTTTTTAGGTACTAAAAGCTTTGATCCACCTTTCGTGAAAAAGACAAATTTCCGCTGATTAAGGAGGAAGCGGGTCAAACTTGAACTACAGCTGCCTCATAGTTTGCTCTTTATTTTTCCAAAAATCATTTTTAGGTACATAAGTATCCATTTAATCAGAGAAACACCAAAATTTTTCCAAGATTCAACCACTAGCTAGGAACGGTCATGCCCGATGTTTTCACCACATTTTGAAATGGGCATAAAAAAATCAAAAAATTGGAAAACCTTCGCATTGTGTCATTATATGTGGCCAAGTTACCATGACAAATAATAAACTTCTAATATGGAAATTATTTAAAAAAAAGTGTTCTCAGAAATGAGCTATCATGTGTGAAGATTCATGGCTTTCAAGCCAAATGATCAATCTTATGGCCACTTTCATGGCATAGTTTGTTCAAATGATCTCATATTGTGCACAAGGGTGCATCTTGGAATGGAAAACAATGTTTCCTAAGGAAGTTTTCATTTTCTTTGGACGAAAAATTCATTTTCCATTTTTTGAGTGCCCAAAATGAGTTTTTTTGTGAAGGACCTACCATATATTTGTTGCAAAATTGGACCAAATCATTTTTCTAAAATATTAGGTCATATTTAATGTACAATTGACAAAATGGTTGGGTGTCAAAAGCTTTTATCCACCTCTCGTGAAAAAGACAAATTTCCGCCGATTCAGTTGGAAGCGGGTCAAATTTGAACTGCAGCTGCCTTATAGTTTGCTCTTTATTTTTTCCAAAAATCATTTCTAGGTACACAAGTATCTATTTAATCAGAGATACATGGTGTGGTGGTGAGACATCGAGGTTTGGATGGTGGTCGAGGGCCCCAACTCCAGAGCGCGTAAACCAGCATGCCAGCCGCATGGTCACCGCGTGGCCATGGCGTTGCCACACGTTCTGGACCGTGACCGTGACTTTGGAAATTTTATGAGGAAGATTTACTAGGCAAATGTAGTTGAATATTGGCATATGGCAATGATTTGGATATGGAAGGTAGCCCAAAAAGTATGATGGCAATAGGAGGGGTCTAGATAGCACTTGCTTTGCAATGTGCCAATCTGGGCAGAAAATAGAAATTGAAGCTGGGCTCACATAGATGATTGGATTGAGCTGCAATTTGGAGGAGGATGATAATTTGGGCATATGAGGCGCTGTAAAAATTTCATACCATTTGAATAAATAAAAATGATACTTCCTTCACAATGCTCTCCACTAAACAGAAAATTGGAAAACATATTGAGGGAAATTGGCTACATTAAATGAGCTAAAATTTGGTGGAGGGAGGTTCTATGGGCAGGGTCATGTCCTGGTAAATTTTAAGCAATTATAAAGCAATATAAAATGTAGTTGCTTCACAAACTTGGACTATGACAAGGGAGTTTACATTTTCATTGCACAAAACATTCATTTTTCATTTCCCGAGTGCCCAAAATGATTTTTTAAGAAGCTACGAAATATTTGTTGCAAAATTGGACTACATCTTGTAATGGAAAACAATGTTGCAGAAGGGATTTTTCATTTTCTTTGAACAAAAAAGTCATTTTTTATTTTCGGAGTGCAAAAAAATGTTTTTTTGTGTCAACAACGTAGCAAATATATGTTGCAAAATGGCACCACTCCATTTTTCTAAAAACTATGACCAAATTTTGTGTCTAGTTTTTGCTGATTCAGCTGGACTTTAACATTTTTGAAATACAAATTTAACATTTTCTTTGTACACGGTCAACATTTTTCTATACGCATTTAACATTTTCAAATACAAGTTCAACATTTTTTGAACACATGGTCAATACTTTTTTATATAAAAAACATTTTAAAAATACATGCTCAATATTTCTATACATATTTTCATTTTCAAAAGATTGATTAACAATTTTCAAATACTTGTTTAACATGTTTTCAAAAGCTTGATCAAATTTTTCTTAAATACATGATGAACATTTATTCAAAAATTTATGTGAACTAATTTGTATAATATATAGGTTTAGAGTATTTCAAAATATGAACAAAACTTACATAGGAAAGCAAAAAATGAAAAACAAATATGAAAAAATGGAAGGAAAAAACAAAAAGAAGCTCCAAATTCATGGTCGTTTGCTGGGCCGGCCCATGGCCGCGAGCAAAAAGAAATACAGGTGCGTCCTGTGGACGGCCCAGTCGCCCAGCTAGGTCTAGGCCCAACAGACGAATGACTCTCTAAATACATTTCGTGCGGCATTTTTTCACAAGCGGAGAGCTAGCCCGTTGGTACGCCACAGCTCAGCGCCCCGTGAGGTCGCGGGTTCGAACCCTCCCGCTGCCTCTTTTTATTTCTGCTGCACGCTGATATTGGTTGCTTGACACGCAGTCCCCCTAGTCCCACATATAAGTATGGTTGGTCCCACATGACATCGGGAGGCTGTGGTGTTGTTGCTCCCACTTGTCTGTGGTGTATGGCGGCCCCACACGTCATTGGTAGCCTTTGAGTGATGTTGGTCCCACGCGTCAGGTCAGGCCCCATGCGCCAGGTCGGTAGAGTGGGTCCTACACATCATTGGAGACCTGTGGGTGGTGCGGGTCCCACTCGGTGGGGCAGGCCCCACACGTCAATGGGAGCATGTGGGTGGTGTTGGTCCCACGCGTAAGATCAACGGGTCCCTCCTGTCAATAGGAAAAAATTAAGTACTAATAATGACATGTAAGTGGGATGACACCTAAACACGCCATATAGGCGAGATTGCTGAGTTGTCTGCCAAGTCATGTCAAATCAAATCATCGTAGAAACTACGACTATCTAAATTGGTCATAATCGAGAAGAAATAATATTGTAAATCGTGTTCACAAATTTATGACCATTTCGTGTAAGTCAATTACGACCTTTCTGATCAAAATGGTCGTTATGGTTTAGGGTTTGGACCTTCCCAAATAACTTACGACCAATTGGTTCGAAATGGTCGTAGATTTACGACCAATTCACCCACAGTCACTGAGAGAAGGTCATAAGTTGACATATTTCTTGTAGTGACCCTTTGCTTCTCGCCGCTCAATTACTTGCTCCCACCAAATGAGGATACAGTCTTGGAACTCAAGAGATGCCATGGCGATCTTGTTTTCTTCTTCATAGTTTTGTAAGGGAAAGATCTTGTCAACTTTCAATGCCCATGAAAGGTAGTCTTCGGGATCGTTGCTTCCGGAGAACTTAGGCATGTTGAACTTGAGCTTGCGGTAGCGTTGCTCTTCATTGTGTTGGGGTCGATGGTAGTGATGCTCTTGCCATGATGGATGGTTTTGAACCACTTTCTCCTCGTGCTCCTCTTGATGATCTTGACGTTGAGGTCGTGGAATTCTTGCACGGTTCCTCATCTCTTCGCTCCTCAAGACGTGCGGCTTCTTCTTGTTGCTCTCATCGGAGGGCCTCTACTTGTAGACATACTTGGCGGTTGTGCTCTTGCACGTTTTTGGTTGCTTCACATAGCACATTGGGCTTCAAGGGCTTGTTCCTCATGGTGTTGTCGTTCTTGTTGTAGGGCGTCGCCATCTTGGTTTTCTTGTGCTTGGCCTCTTGGAGCTTGCTCTTCGACTGTAGGATCATTAGCTTGACGACGATGTCGCTCACGTTCCCGGAGATGGTCATGAAATGGGTTTTGTGGAGTTTGATGATACTCATGGTCTTGAGGATGATGCGAATGAGGTCTTTAATGACTTGCATCTGAAGAAGATTCTGAAGAATGTTGGCTTGAGTGGCGCCGTCTTAATGATGAGGACGTTGTAGATGAGAGGGTGGCCATCATGGCTCTAATATCGTCCTTGAGGGTTGCCATTGATGTGTCAAAGTAGTCTCTTGTACGTAGCTCGGATTGTCACAAGTCGGTAGCGAGTAGGTCGATGTGGTCTTCCAATGTTTCATTTTCTTGATGCAAAACTCTTTGTGCGCCGAATAATTGATTCTTGGTGACGAAGTTGTTCGGTTCCTCTTCTTGTTCGATGCAGAGTGGGTTGGTAGAAGTACTTGGCCTATCCATCATCTCAAGCAAAATATGTGAGTGGAAGAAAGGAAATAACTAGACCAAATGTACCTTATCCGATGTTGAAGATGGATCAATGATCACTCAATAGTGTAGTAAGGAAATAACACAATTGGTACCGGATCTTGTCAATTTTCACACCTACAGAAATAAAGCCTTTGGAGTAGCTTGGTGAGGATGGTGGCACAAAATTTATCCAATTGTTAGCAAGATTCAATAATGTTGAAAAAGATTCACAAATTCGAAGTGCAACAAGTAGACCAATAGCTAAATGTGTCACACGAAAACACACGCACGGATACATAAATGGGGTCGTGCAACCAAGGAACAAGCTCAAAATTTGGAATCCATGAAAAAATGCTCTTGTTGCACAACACTAGAGAGACGGTAGCACGATTGCTCAATAGACGGATACGAGACTTGTGCACAACCTACAAAGCAACAATGCAATGACTTCTATCCAAGTATGCTATATGTATGAGTCCTGGTGATTCTCTCAAGATGATCCAAGATGATTGAGCATGGCAATTTTGATATGCAATGTGGTATGATGCTATGACACTTGCTGAAAAGCTCTTTGCTAATCTTTCTTTTGCTTAAAAGCTTATTCTTTTTTTATATGGCCACTTATGCAAAAAATTTGAACCAAGATAGCAATTGAGCATGCGGGAACAATGTATGACATTATAGATGATACGATGATATGAGCACAATGGATGTTGTCGATCGATGATCACTAAAGTGCACAAGTAACATGGCCCGAGAATAGTCAAATGGCTAGTCCCGATAGGAAAGTGACGCAAAATGGGCTTTGGGGTTAACAATGCAATGGCAAGGGAGAAAGTACGAAGATGTCGTCGAGGTTACCGCCCTTGCTTACGGTTGGTGGTGTCACAATGGTGAAGTTGGTATTGTCGATGATGAATTCGTGGCGAAGATGAGTGGCGGTGATGTCGTTGTTGAACCGTCCCTAAGTAGCCGAAACATGTTAGGAAACGGAAAACCGCAACTCAAATTCTCAAAACAAATCAGTCAAAACTGTCGGAGGTGGTAGCGGAAAACCGATGGTGGTTGCAGAAAGCGGTGATGGAAAATGGGGGTGGCAATGCGGAAGTGTGGGCGGTGGCTGAACATTTTCTGGTGAAAAAAATCCAGTTTTGTCAGGAAACGTCGGACGCCCAGTATTGGTCAGACGACCGGTGCTCGTCGAATGTCCGATAACTGCCGGATGTCCGGTGCCTGTTCGATCTTGGGCTGCGGGATGAACTGAGTGATTTCATGGAGAAAGAAAAATTGAGGTCAAAATTGGGCAAATTTGGTAGATGGAAATGATGGGAATACTTGGGGGGGGGGGAGTGGGGGGGGGAAAGCTATAGATCCACCTGAAACACATCAAATCCATGGATCAAAACCAACAAAACTTCATCAAACCAACAAATCACAAAAAAAATTGGTATGGCTATTTTTGTGGGGATTTTTGAAATTGGACAAATCAAAGCAAAATTAGGCTAGAAAACGGGGGTAGGGACTCCAAATTCGTGATCAACCATGGCTAATGATACCATATGATGTAGGGTGGAACCCTAAGGGCCGATCTTTCACGATTTGGAGGGGGATTCCCAAAGAACACGATGAACACACAAGAGGGAAAACGAGAGGAAACGGGTGGAACCCTAAGGGCCGATCTTTCACGATTTGGAGGGGGATTCCCAAAGAACACGATGAACACACAAGAGGGAAAACGAGAGGAAACACTCAAATAGACTTGATCCAATTACACATGTGCTAGATCCAAACACACAAAGAGGTAACAAAGGTCCAAATCAAACAAAGGGGGATACAAAGGGAACTAGGTCTTCTCGATCCTTGAAGGAAGGAGGTCTTGAATCCTTGAAGGATCTTCCCACAAGGGGGTCTTGAATCCACTTGGGGGATCTTCTCCTAGGAGGTCTTGGTCTCCATAGGAGTAGGGATAAGTGGATGAGAAAGGCTCAATCTCAATGTTGAGCTCTCAAAATGCTAACCCTAAAACGTTGGCGAAGAAGGAGTATATATAGTCTAGGAGGGAGAAGGGGTACATGGGCCTCAGCCCATAACACTGTGCGCAGACAGGCGTCGGTCGTCTGGCCGTTATCGCTCTTTCGATGGCTCGCGAGAGTATGAACGTCCGGTAAGGCTCGGACTTCCGACATTTCGGTTCTGTGATGGTGGCGTCGGACTTCCGGAGACGATCGTACGTCCGGTGGGTCGGTCGTCTGGTGGACTTCAGACTTCTGTTATTTTTGTTCTGTGATGGTTGTGCCGGATATCCGGAGGCGGTCAGACATCCGGTTGCTGGGATGTGTCGGACGTCCGATACTTGTCAGATGTCCATCCGCTGTAGCATTCTTCAGCTGAGCCTTCTGGTGATGGAGACTCCAGGTGTCGGACATCCGGTAGCTTTCGGACGTCCCGTGGCTGTAGCTTTCTGGAAGCTCTTCCACTTGGTCCTGGTACTTGGTGTCCACGCCATCTCGTCCGTTAGATGTAGTTGCTCTGTGGCTTTCCTCTAAGTACATGATCACACACAAGGTCTCCGCTTGAGGTAGTAGCCATGTGTCACATGTGGAATGTGTTAGTTCAGAGAGGAGTGAGTTCACCTTAGATTTGATAGCCCTTGCTCGAGCTCTAGTCATTGGTCCATGTGGTGTCATGGGGGAAGAAGGTAGGTCCATGGGGATGACCATTGGATGCTCCACATCACCTAGTCCATTTAATATTTCAGAATATTGTCAATAATTCATTTAATCCTAGAGGCCCATGTGGCCCATTCATGCCTGACAAGGTGGTGCAGAAAGTTTAGTCCCACCCCGCTAGTGGAGGGTGTGTGAGACCAACTTATAAGGGGAGTTGTTCCACATACCACTAAGAGCTTGAGAAGAGAGCACATACACATGCGTTCCTCCTCCTCCCGTCACGCCACACACATCGTGTTTCGTGATCGAGCCAAGCAGCGCTAGGTATTGGGAAACATAGTAGAAAACAAAATTTTCCGTACCTACGCACAACCAGGATCAATATGAAGATGCATAACGGTTGTGATTATGATCGTTATCATCAGCGAGTTGGAGCGGAAGAAGATCATGTCGGTGTAGATCATACTTGGAGTCCCTCGAACAGTCGATGAAGGATCCCACGAACAGTCCCTCAAACTAAAGATCGAAAGCATGGCCTCTCTACTTGGTTGCAAGCATGCAGCCTTCATGATCCGGCAGCGCTTCGCCACCCTGAGGTCGCAACTTGAGGAGAGGGCCTCCCCAAAGTCGGTTTGGAACACAAGGAATAGTCCTCCTTGGATTCCAGCATGAAACGCCAAGGTTCCTGGCATTTCCGGAAACGCCAAGGACCCTGGCGTCTGGCCCCTATCCTTCGCAAAACTTCTTTTGCACTGACCTCAAGCCTCGTGGGTCTTATCCCTTGGCCCAGCCAAAGTGTCCTCGCACCAGAACATTTCTGAAAACATTCGAAACTATTCACTACAAAAAAACCACTTCCGTGATGATACGTGTTTGTCACAATAGGCACGTTTTCTGTCATGCATGTACATCCATGACGATTTTATGACAGAATCAAGATAGTCATACCTGTGCTGTCATAGAAGTGTTCCATGATGATAGCAAAATTACCATCATGGAAGTGTCCACTTCCATGACGATAAATCGCGCGTCATGGAAGAGTTTTCGTCAAGGGTAACCGACATGTGGCATCCACCGTAACGGGTCGCCGTTAAGCTGTCGGGTTCCGGTTTGGATCCGATAACCTGTTAACAGCCAGGACCAATGGGGATTTTCCACATGTAAAATTCTCATTCGCCGGAGGAACCACGTGTCAACTCTTCATTGGGACATATGTCAACCCTCCACTGGACAGGAGTCGCCAATGAAACGTTGACACGTGGGACGGCCCAATAGAGGCCCATATAGGTTTAAAAGCCGACCCAGGAAAAGGCCCACAAGATTTCATCAGATCTAATGAGCCGGCCCATTCATTTTCTGGACCAAATTATGGCCCACATCAGATATGGCCCGTTAAAAGCCTGCAATATTCTGGGCCAATTTATGGCCCATATCAGATTCGTCCCATTAACAACCTGCAATAATTTGGGACAAATTACGGCCCATATCTGACCTGGTCCGTTAACTGACTTTCATATCTTGGGCCAAATTATAGCCCATAACAGATACGACCCTTTAATGGCTACTGTGCCTTTGGGCCCATTGGGGGCCTACTTTGCTCTTCGGCCTCTTAATGGCCCGTTTAACAGTTCGGCCTGATATTAGTTTCGGCCTGTCAGCGGCCCTGTGTACATATGGGCCTCTTTCGGCCTGGTTTCACTTTCGGCCATTTAAAGGCCCGAGCTGCATCTGGGCCTAATTCTAGTCAGTAGTGACTTTCAGCCTCTTAACGGCCCGTAGTCTTCGTGGATACATTTTGGACCAAAGTTCCTATCGGCCCGTTAAAGGCCCTTGATAGTGTTGGGCCTAATTTCGGCCCGCTATGCATTTGGCCTGCTTCTAGCCCGTCCTGAAATTGGGCCCACCAAGGCCCAACAACATTTCGGCATGTTAATGGCCCGTCATATCACTGGGCCAATAATGGGCCGATGTATATTCAAGCCTGCAGTCGGCCCGTGATTAGTTCGACACAATTCAGGCTCAATCTACATCTCAGCCTATTAAAAGCCCATTTTATTTTCTGGCCCAATTAAGGCAAGCGGTTTACTCAGCCTTTTAAAGCCCGGAACTAATAGTGGGCCAGATTAAGTCTAGGCCTACTAAAGGCCCAAGATGATTGTAGGCCCATGGTTCGGCCCATTCATAGCGATTGGCGGCCGGCCAGTTTTAGTACCGATTTTTTTATAAACCTAACGTATTGGCTAATTGCGCTCCGATCAAAGATTATGACCTTTTCTCAGAGCGACGACAACATATACAGCAAATAAATTACAGCATCATGACGAAGAATAAATCTATACTATGCAACAAAGAAATTACAGCATATTACAACCCCTGGGCATCAAAGTTTGCCGCTAGTGATAATAAAGGGCAACCAGATAGCAGATTCCGCACACTGGGCAAGTCGCCACCAGTGGAAGTAAACACGCAGACAAAATAATAGACAGAACCGACATCACTTCAACACAGTTCAAGAAAGGTTAGCCCTGCCCAGGAGCTCCAGTGCAAGCAGCTTAGCAACCTGATGAGACTGCCCTTATTTGACGCTTATATCCACCAACGCAAGCTGCATAGCATCAATAGACGTCCTGTACTTATGGTTAATCTTGCATAGAGATTGGAGTTCCAGTCGGATTTGAGCGGAAGCATGTCTTCTGCTTGAATTTCAGACTGAAGAAGTCAAACAGATTCAGGTGGCGACTTCATCGACCTTGTGTCATTGCTATTAGCGAGTAAGTTCGACACTACATCAAGACATGACTTTGGGGTTGTATCGCTATCCTCGAGATGTGTTGCCTTCTTCTCTGGAATATATGTTGGAGGGACAAGAAATGGGTTCGTCTCACTATCATTATGGCAGTTCTTCCTAGCATCGGTGATGTCACCCTAAAAGAGAAACAAGTAGGTAGATAACAGGTTTTGCACGTATAAGCATCAGTGCCGTCAATTCATCTCATTTCTTAGTCAGAAATAAAGAGACACTGTTTAAAATAGCATTAACATAATAGGCATTGTTCATAGTTAAGATGGCAGTAAATGGCATTGTGCAGGAGTGGCCAGCTTCACCACAGCACTGGATTACAGATCAAGAACACAAGCATACATGTAGTGCTAAACAACGTATAAGCATGAATGGTGAGTGTACTATCAATTTATACCATTTTAGATTGGTAAATAAAGAGACATGATTTAAATAACATTAACATAATATGGCATTGTTCATAGTTAAGGCATAGCAGGATAAGACATTGTGCTGGAGTTGGTAGTTTCACCACACCACTGGATTACAAATCAAGAACACAAGCATACATGCAGTGCTAAAGAAGATAGCTTGCTATGTTTAGTTTAATTTACATGGTATGAATAAGGAACTAGGTTGTGCAACTAAAAACTGAAATTGAGAAGGATAAACTTATGTTTATGTACTTCTTCGTAATAAACTTTGAACATGCAATTTGATGCAGACGACAAAAATAAATAGCATTTGCAGTCATAGCTATCCAAATATACACAGCAAAGTTTGAAGGCTCGAGGAGGACAAACTTATGTTAGTAGTGAAGACTGGCTCTATAAAGCCCTTGTCCATATTGATGGGGGCGGGGGGGGGGGGGGGCAATTCAAGAACTTTACCACAAACTCTTCTTCAAGAGCATTGCCTTTATTCTACATTTTGTTAAGAGTAAAATATAGATGTGATAATATAGGAACAAATGGAGATTATTAAAGCTAAGATGCAGACTATAAATGTAAGTACATCATACATGCAAAAGGCACTGACAAGAGCAATGCAGAGCTAAACTTCTTCAGTAGCATTGGTTTTATTCAATATTTTGCCAATAGTAAATATAGATGTGATCTGTAGAAAATGGAGGGCAAGGGAATAAGCTGCAAAGTGTACATGAACAACTAGCTGACAATATAAGTACAGTGATGAAGGACAACAGATACTTACAAGAACAATGCAGAGCTAAACTTCTTCATAAGCATTGGGTTTATTCTACATTAATGTAAGAATTAATATATATCTGATAATTTGGAGCGAACAGTGGATAAGCAAGCTATAATGCACAATGATGTCACATAAACCACCAGGTATGAATGTAAGTACAACGATAGGACAACATGTACTAACAAGAGCAACACAGCGAGCAGCATAGTTGCAATATCCTAGGTTTTGCGGTGCTGGTTCTATCACCAATATAAGTGGGGTGCTATCTGATTTCCCCGGTACCACCACCTTTTCAAGGACTTTGCTTGTACTCCCTTAGGTTCTGTAATCACCCTCTTCCTTCTGGATGTATGAAACACAAGAACAACATTTGAATGGAAAAACATGGTATGACGACAAATGGAATATGTATTGATAATGGATGGGCATGGCATCTTCACATATATCATGAGTAAACTAAGCAGATGGCGGTGCAACGAAACACAAGAAATTCAAGACACCTTATGCAAGATACGTGCAACCAATAAAACCTTGTCAAATTAGAACAGACACCTTATTGGGTGAACAGGATAGGCCATATGCCTTTGACTCCTTGAGCTCAGAATAGTCATTAGGATCATATGCTGAATACAAATCTGTAGGTCGGGAGCATGTGGGTTTCATTGCATCCAGAATGGACCTCAATCCCTTGATGCCAAGTTTGTTACCCATTGAACTGTTCCGCAATATTCTTCTGATGTGCGCATTCTTATATTCATTGTGATTACGTACAATATCTGAGAAGCATGAAAACGTAAATAGTAGTGAGATTATCTTTGTAATGCAGAGGATATTCTAATATAATAAGGGCACCCTGTAAACCCTTGTGTGCTATCAGTGGATTCTGATGAGAGAGCCCATGTGTGCTGTAATATGGTGCGTAGATTAATATAATCTGGCACAACTATACAAAAAATAGGCTCCCTGTTGGGAGCTCCAGATGTAAGGATAGTTGGCAGATGATAGGTTCATAATATACTGTATAGAAAGTTTATTGCCAAACCATGATAACGAGAGCGCACAACCACTAGGAAGATCGTAGTGTAGATAAAAAGGGGTACACCATAACAATCATAAATAAATCAGGAAAGCGAAACTGGCTGGAAAATACGGGGTTGTATTATCGCTACTAATATAAAGCCTATCGATCACCTACAGGCCAGCTCTATTCATCTGAAGGCGCACTGCTGTTATTATCAGTCTAGTTTATCAAAGATCGCACAGCTCCCACCATTTCCTGGATATTATGGCAAACCAACTCGAATTGCTGAAATCATGTAGCACAAGCGACCCAATAGAGCTATCGACTGAAGATGTCCCTACTCCCCTTCCTGACAAGTAACATTATATACTTACTAAAGAAGAACAGAAGAGGAACATGTTAAAGAATAGGAGGGGAAGCATATTATTGAGATTCCGCTTCTTTCTCTACAATGTTGGTTGCCTACCCACCATGAATCAGAGGGCCCAAATAAATGCCATTTCATGATGTCTCTCTATATGTGGCCACATGCATTTGGAAACTCAAGTGGGAGCATTAGCTGATCAATTAAATGTGTGTCTGTTAACTAATGTCAGTATCATATCACATTCGTATTTGAAGAAGTAAGCTTTGTAATTGGTGTGTTGTTTAGCTTCAAGAGTGGACTGCTGCTAGTACGACACAAAGCACCTACACAGATCATCGTGTAGATATAATGGAAAAACCCAAAGCATCACGAGTAAAATCAGGAAAGTGGAACTTGTTGGAAAATATGTGCCAGTATTGCCGGAACGGCTAGAAAGGCTTTGGATACCAACTCTCTACAACTGAAGGTGCAGTACTATTAATATCAGTCTAACTCTCAAAGGCGACCCATACGACCGAATACAAAGTGTTGAAAGCGTCCATGACAAGCGACATGAAGACCAACATGAAGAGTTGAAAGTGTCCATGACAAGCGACCGAATAGACCTGTACACTGCAAATGTCCCTGCTCCTCTTCACTACAATGAACATACTGTACTACTATTGTACCCCCTTGTTCCTAAATACAAGTCTTTGTAGAGATTTGATGTCTACTACACAACTTGTTCTTGTAGACTCGTATTGGGCCTCCAAGTGCAGAGTTTTGTAAAACAGTAGCAATTTTCCCTCAAGTGGATGACCTAAGGTTTATCAATCCGTGGGAGGCGTAGGATGAAGATGGTCTCTCTCAAATAACCTTGCAACCAAATAACAAAAAGTCTCTTGTGTCCCCAACAGACCAAATACAATGGTAATTTGTATAGGTGCACTAGTTCGGCGAAGAGATGGTGATACAAGCGTAGTAATGATAGTAGATATTGACTTTTGTAATAGGAACAATAAAAAACAACAAGGTAGCAATTGATAAAACGGATCACAAATGGTATTGCAATGCTTGAAAATGAGGCCTAGGGTCCGTATTTTCGCTAGTGCAATCTCTCAACAATGCTAATATAATTGGATCATATAACCATCCCTCAACGTGCGATGAAGAATCACTCCAAAGTTCCTATCTAGCGGAGAACATAAGAAGAAATTGTTTGTAGGGTACGAAACCACCTCAAAGCTATTCTTTCCGATCAATCTATCCTAGAGTTCGTACTAAAATAACACCAAGCTATTCTTTCCGATCGATCTAACCAAGAGTTCGTACTAGAATAACACCATATGATACACATCAACCAACTCTAATGTCACCTAGATACTCCAATGTCACCGTGAGTATCTGTGAGTAGATTATGCGATATGCATCAAATAATTTCAGATTCATAATACTCAATCCAACACAAAGAACCGCAAAGAGTGCCCCAAGATTTCTACCGGAGAAACAAGGACAAAAACATGCATCAACCCCTATGCATAGATTACCCCAATGTCACCTCGGGAATCCGCGATTTGAGTGCCAAGACATAGATCAAGTGCTCTCAAATCGATAAAAGTATTCAATCCGATAAAAAACAAAATCTCAAAGGGAAAACTCAATTCATCACAACAAGATAGAGAGGGAAAAACACCATATGATCCAACTATATTAACAAAGCCCGCGATACATCAAGATCATGCCATCTCAAGAACACGAGAGAGAGAGAGATTAAACACATAGCTACTGGTACAAACCCTCAGCCCCGAGGTTGGACTACTCCCTTCCCATCATGGTGGCCGCCGGGATGATGAAGATGGCCACCGATGATGATTTCCCCCTCCGACACACTACTAGGGATAACCTTAGTAGTAGCGCTGGATTTATATCTATCAGTAGCGCTTGTACAAGCGCTACCACTAAGGCGCTATAGCTAACTGGTAGAAGTAGCGCTTGTTTTCCAGCGCTACTAATATACCTAATTAGCAGTAGCGCTCGATCGAAAACAGCGCTACTGATAATAGTAAGTAGTAGTAGCGTTGCTTATGAAAAGCGCTACTGCTAAATTTTCTTGTATTTTTGAAAATGCAGCTTATTGTCGCTGTATTTGTATAGGTTTTATATACAGTACTTTCATCATATGATTTTATGACCATGATTTTATGACCATGATTAGTTATTATATATATCCAAAGATTAGTAGTACTTTCGATGTGCACCACATGTTGCCTCCACTTGAATCTAATCCATGTTCATTTCACCCATTGATATATATAATAACTCATCATGCTCATATAACAACTTAGCATCATGCATCATCATAATAATAAATAACTCATCATTGTTATCATAATAACAAGTAGTCCTACTCATCATCATCATACAACTTCTACTCGTTATCATAATAACAAGTCATACTCATCATCATCTTAGTCATCTAACCAACCCAATTTAATTGTTCTTAGCACATGATCATGAGTATTAGCTAGGACCTACTACCCTCTCTAAGGTAAAATAGCATAAAACTAGAGTGGCCCTGACGCTCCATTATGTAGAATGGAGATTATCCTGTCTCCAATTCTTGCGCTTCGCACAATGTTGCTTCCAAGTAGCTCCCTATGATTGTCCATACATTTTTTCCATTCTTTGATTGTCATGTCTTCATCGGTTTTAGAAATCCGGTATGAACAACGGTGAAGCCTACGATGACCTGGCCATGGGATAAGCTAGTCTAATTGTAAAAGATGAAAATTACATATTGCATGGCATGGGATAAGCTAGTCGAATTGTAAAAGATGAAAATTACATATTGAAGAAACATAAGTCATGCCTAATACGAAAAAAGACTTGTCGTTGCGTACCGTTTCAACATCGAAGGTCTCATCGAGCTTAACACTGAAGCGCCGACCATCTACCATGTGAGGCCTGTCGCACAGACCCCGGTCGTCGCCGCAGTAGTCGCACTCCGGGATCCTATCGTCGTCGTCAGACATTTCCTATGTTCATAATTCAAAGATTAAACTTGTAAAATTCAATATATGTACTACAATAACTAAATTAGATCATTATTATTCATCATGGGTTGACTGTCGGTCTGTCGAGTCTTTTCTTGAAAACTCTCATCTCATCTCATGTGGTGGACACACTCTCATATATGGTGGACAACAGTCGGGATTCTTCGTCCTCTCTCATATATGGTGGACACACTCCCTCACTGATTCTTCGACCGTCGGAGATGGTCGTTACTCCTCCTTCCCCTAGTGCATAACAAAGGTCTAGCACAAGGAGAAGAAGGAGAAACGACCCCCACGACAACTGTCGTGATTCTTCTTCTCTCATATATGGTGCAGACTTTCTCCCTCACTCATTTTTTGACTCTCATGTATGGAGCCTCGACAGGCTTAAAGTCAACCCGAAATGTCGTTTAATTATCTTTCTAGAAAATCCGGGCGACTCGATATTTCCTACATATTCTAGCACAAGTCATGCCAAAATTCACGGAATAATCCGGCATGACCTTTGCTAGAAAGGACATATCGAGCGCCTGAAATTTGCCAGAATGGAAATTAATCGACACTCCGGCAAAACATAGGCCACTTGGAGGTGTTTGGCTGGTCATCACTTGTGACAGCTACTCATCTACTACTCTACTACATCTATCAAAACATCTACATCATCATCGACATGGGGATTTGGCTGGTCTCACCTCTAGGTCGGAGGGGGTCGGTGGCGGCCGGGATGATGCAGGGGCTCCTTGATTTCTACAAAAACAAAATATAAACAAAAACATTATTAGGACTTAAATAAACCATATGTCTAAAACAGAAACAAAAATTTGCAAAACCTAGTTCTAACCCTAATAATTTGTAGAACCTTGTTCTAAACCTAAAAATTGAAAAGACCTATACATTTACTAAAAATACCCTAGTTCTAGCCCTAACATCTATCCATCCATCCATCCATCTATCTATATATCCATCCATCCATTTGTCTATCTATACAATATATCAAAAATACCATAGTTCTAACCATCTATCTATTCATCTATCTATCTATCTATCTATCCATTCATCTATCTATCCATCTGTCTATGCATGCAATGCAAGAGGGATCGAAGGAAGGGAGAGAGCTGGGAGGGAGAGAGGGATGGAGGTAGAGGGGGAGGGAGCAGGGAGGGAGAAGGGCGAGGGGCGACGGAGGGAGAGGCATGCAGGGTCGAAGGGAGGGATGGAAGGAGAAGGGAGGGAGGCGGCATACCGGGCGAAGGCGGCAGTGGGCGACGACGATGGCGCGACGACGGAAGCGGGCGGCGGCAGCGGGCGACGATGGGTGTGTGTGGGAAAGGGAGTGTTCGGGCCGGCGCGCGGGGGAGGATAAGGTATCAATAACAGTAGCGCTGGCTGACAGCACAGTGCTACTGCTAAGTCCCTAGTAGTAGCGCTGGTTCCAGCCGACCGCTACTACTACGTGTAGCCCCTGCCGGTGGCCATGGGACCACTTAGCAGTAGCCCTGCCTAGTGGCCCAGCGCTACTGCTACTTTGGTACCTGTAGAGCTTTCTGTCAACCAGCGCTACTACCAAGTGTCAGTAGCACTGGCCCCATAACCAATGCTACTACTGATGTCCTACCTATAAGCATTTCCCTAGTAGTGGCAGGGTGCCGGAACGGGGTCTAGATTGGTTTTTCGTGGTTATAGAGAATTGCGGCGGCAGAACTTCTGATCTAGGGTTAGTTCTGATGGTTTCTCTATTTATAAGATTTTTCAGCGCTGGAATCAATCGAAGATGGGCCTCGAGGTGGGCACAACCCACCTGGGCGTGACTGGGCCTCCTGGCACGCCCAGGTGTCTTGTGCTCACCTCCATCACCTTCTGGTCCTCCCACGAAGCTTCTAGTGCCTCTTTTATTCCAAAAAAATCGTCAAAAAGTTTTGTTGCATTTGGAGAACTTTTATTTCTGCACAAAAAACAACACCACGGTAGTTCTGCTGAAAACATCGTCAGTCCAGGTTAGTTCCATCCAAATCATACCAAACCATATAAAATTGTTGTAAACATGGCATGAATAGTTCATAAATTATAGATACGTTGGAGACGTATCAGCATCCCCAAGCTTAATTCCTACTCGTCCTCGAGTAGGTAAATGATATAAAGAAATAATTTATGAAGTGTGAATGCTAGCATAGTGCATAAGTTTGATCAATGATAATTTCAATCACTTTTCCTAGCATCATAACAGCAACTCTTTCTCATAAAACTCATCATGATAAAGTAGCAATTGAAAGCAGAATTTTTGTTGTGGAATGCTACCTATCATAGGCATCATTTATTCTTTTCTTTAGTAGCATGGACATTTGGACTTTTAGATGGTTCCAAGCAATAGTCTATATTTGACATGAAGACTTCAATACTCAAGCATATCAACAAGCAACCATGTCTTTCAAAATATCAACACTAAAGAACGTTATCCCTAGCCCATCATGCTCAATCATTGATCCATTCGCAAAACACACTCGAATATTAGCTACATCCAATGCACAAGTATGATCATAGTGCTCCCTAGTTGGTGCTTTATAAGAGAAGATGGGCACTCAAAATAAAAATAAAAATTTGCATAAAAGTAAATAGATAGGCCCTTCGCAGAGGGAAGCAGAGATTTTGTAGAGGTGCCAGAGCTCAAAGCTTAAATTGAGAAATAAAAAATATCTTGGGAGGCATACTTTTCCCGTTAATGAAAACGATCGAGTAATTCCCAACACTTTCCATGCTAGATATATCATAGGTGGTTCCCAAACATAAAATAAAGTTTATTTCTTTTTCCACCATACTTTCACACTCAACGACTAGCCGTATCCACGGGTGCTATCCATCCCAACACTTTCCAAGGATTTTATTATTTGACAACATAAAGTAAATTTCTTTTTCATTTCGGTACTGGGCCTCCCTATTACCGCCGTACTCTCATGCAATGACAAGGGAATAAACACTCATCTTGAGAATAACACATCTAGCATGGAAAATATTGGCCAGCCCCTACCGCTTCATGAGCGGTACGAGCACACAAAAAGGAAATTCATCTTGAAAATTAGAGATGGCACATACAAATTTACTTGGAACGACACGGAAATACCACATATAGGTAGGTATGGTGGACTCATATGGCAAAACTGGGTTTAAGGATTTTGAATGCACAAGTAGTATTCCCACTTAGTACAAATGGAGGCTAGCAAATAGATTGAGAAGCAAGCAACCAAGAAACAAAAATTCACATAAACGAGCATTGAGCATAACTAACACCGAATAATGCACCACAAGTAGGATCCAATTTCATTTCATAACTATTGACTTCATGCTTGTATAGGGAATCACAAACCTTAACACCAATATTCTTACTAAAGCATAATTACTCACCAACATGACTCACATATTATTATCTCCATATGGCAAAACTACTGCAATGAATCAAACTTATCATATCCAATGATCTACATGAAAGTTTTTATTATATCCTTCTTGAATACCCATCACTTTGGGACCAATTTCATAGCTTGTGCAAATTGTCATCACTATTATCAACTCTCAAAATAATATAAGTGAAGCATGAGAGTAAATGACAAACTACTCCAAAAAGATATAAGTGAAGATCAAATGAGTAGTTAAGTAAATGGGTAGCTATTTGAGGACTCTCTCTTATTTAGAAATTTTCATATCTAAGTATTTTATTAAGACAGCAAGCAAAACAAAATAAAATGACATTCCAAGGATAGCACACATCATGTGGAGAAGAAAAAACTTAGGCTCAACCGATACTAACCGATAATTCTTGATGAAGAAAGGTGGGATGCCTACCGGGGCATCCCCAAGCTTAGATGCTTGAGACTTCTTGAAATATTATCTTGGGATGCCTTGGGCATCCTCAAGCTTGAGCTTTTGTGTCTCCTTAATTCCTTTTATATCCCAGTTTCCCTAAATCTTAAAAACTTCATCCACACAAAACTCAACAAGAACTCGTGAGATACGTTAGTATAAATCAATGCAATAACCTTATCATTCTCTACTGTAGCAAATCACTAAAATTATTATTAAACATTGCATACTAAATGCCTCTGCATATTTAATACTCCTATCCTCAAATAGAATCATTAAACAAACAAACATATGCAAACAATGCAAACATAACAGCAATCTGTCTAAACAGGACAGTCTATAAAGGATGCAAGAATATCAATACTTATTTAACTCCAAAAATTCTGAACATTTACCACAATGTATAAAATTTATCATAGCTTATTTTGCAAAAATTTCAACATTTTATCACATTTTTACTTTTCTCGGGAATTTTTGCAACAGCGATAAACTTTCTGTTTTGAAACAGCAACTCATATACTTGCAAAATAAGCATGGTGAAGGCTATCCTTGCCACTTTTATTGAAGTAAGAGATGCAAAACATTATTCTAAATAACATAAAGCAAATCTCTACAAAATAAAATGACGCTCCAAGCAAAACACATATCATGTGACGAATGAAAATATAGCTCCAAGTAAGGTTACCGATAATGTTGGAGACAAAAGAGGGGATGCCTTCCGGGGCATCCCCAAGCTTAGTTGCTTGGATATTCCTTGAATATTACCTTGGGAGTGTCTTGGGCATCCCCAAGCTTAGGTTCTTGCCACTCCTTATTCTCTTCATATCGATATCTCACCCAAAACTTGAAAACTTCAATCACACAAAACTTAACAGAACTTCGTGAGATAGGTTAGTATGATAAAGACAAATCATTCACTTTGGTACTGTAAAAGACAAGATTCATAATTGTTTTCACACAATTCCTACTCTAACTTATTATTTACACAATTTATATTAAGCAATATAAGCCATAGAAACTTGAAAACAAGCAAACTATGCATTGAAAACAGAATCTGTCAAAAACAGAACAGTCTGTAGTAATCTATACTCTAACCATACTTCTGCTACTCCAAAAATTCTGAAAAATTAGGATAACGTAGTAAATTTGTATATAGATCATATCTAAAAAATTCAGATCAAAATAATGTTCCAGTCAATTTACAAAATTCCTGGACTGAGCGCAAAAGTTTCTGTTTTTGCACAGAATCAAGTCAACTATCATCCACACTATCCCAAAGGCTTTACTTGGAATTTTATTGAAACAAAAGCTATAAAACATGATTAATACAGTAGCTTACTCATGTGAACACACAAAAACAGTAGGGGTAAATGTTGGGTTGTCTCCCAACAAGCACTTTTCTTTAATGCCTTTTAGCTAGGCATGATGATTTCAATGATGCTCTCATAGAAGTAAAAAACTGAAACATGAAAAAAGAGCATCATGAAGCATATTACTAGAACATTTAAGCCTAACCCACTTCCTATGCATAGGGATTTTGTGAGCAAATAATTCATGGGAACAAGAATCATCTAGCATAGGAAGGGAAAACAAGCAATACTTCAAAACTCTCAACATAAAGAGAGGAAACTTGATGTTGTTGAAATATATATGAGCATATCTTCCCCTCTCATAATAATTTTCAGTAGCATCATGAATGAATTCAACAATATAGCTATCACATAAAGCATTCTTTCCATGATCCACGAGCATAGAAATCTTACTACTCTCCACATAAGCAAATTTATTCTCATCAATAATTGTGGGAGCAAACTCAACAAAATAACTATCATGTGATTGGAAATTAAAATCATGATGACAAGTTTCATGGTTATCATTATTCAATATAGGATACATGTCATCACCATAATCATCATATATAGGAACTTTTTTGTCATAATCAATTGCAACCTCCTCCAAAATAGTGGATTCATCATTAAATAAAGTCATGGCCTCTCCAAATCCAAATCCACTTTCATCAATATAATCATCATAAATAGGAGGCATGCTATCATCATAATACTTTTTCTCATCAAAACTTGTGGGAATAAAAATATCATATTCATGAAACATAGCATCCCCAAACTTAGGGCTTTGCATATCATTAGCATCATGGATATTCAAAGAGTTCATACTAACAACATTGCAATCATGCTCATCATTCATGGATTTTGTGCGAAACATTTTATTGAATTCTTCTTCTATCAATTGAGCACAAATTTCTGATCCATCATTTTCAAGAAAGACATGATAAAGATGAACAATATGAGACCAACTCAATTACATTTTTTTGTAGTTTTCTTTTATAAACCAAACTAGTGATAAAACAAGAAACTAAAAGATTTGATTGCAAGATCTAAAGATATACCTTCAAGCACACACCTCCCCGGCAACGGCGCCAGAAAAGAGCTTGATGTCTACTACACAACTTGTTCTTGTAGACTCGTGTTGGGCCTCCAAGCACATAGTTTTGTAGGATAGTAGCAATTTTCCCTCAAGTGGATGACCTAAGGTTTACCAATCCGTGGGAGGCGTAGGATGAAGATGGTCTCTCTCAAACAACCTTGCAACCAAATAACAAAAAGTCTCTTGTGTCCCTAACACATCAAATACAATGGTAATTTGTATAGGTGCACTAGTTTGGCAAAGAGATGGTGATACAAGCGTAGTAATGATAGTAGATATTGATTTTTGTAATAGGAACAATAAAAAACAGCAAGGTAGCAATTGATAAAACGGAGCACAAACGGTATTGCAAAGCTTGAAAATGAGGCCTAGGGTCCATACTTTCGCTAGTGCAATCTCTCAACAATGCTAATATAATTGGATCATACAACCATCCCTCAACGTGTGATGAAGAATCACTCCAAAGTTCCTATCTAGCGGAGAACATAAGAAGAAATTGTTTGTAGGGTACGAAACCACCTCAAAGCTATTCTTTCCGATCAATCTATCCTAGGGTTCGTACTAAAATAACACCAAGCTATTTTTTCCGATCGATCTAACCAAGAGTTCGTACTAAAATAACACCATATGATACACATCAACCAACTCTAATGTCACCTAGATACTCCAATGTCACCGCGAGTATCTGTGAGTTGATTATGCGATATGCATCAAACAATTTTAGATTCATAATACTCAATCCAACACAAAGAACCGCAAAGAGTGCCCCAAGATTTCTACCGGAGAAATAAGGACGAAAACATGCATCAACCCCTATGCATAGATTACCCCAATGTCACCTCGGGAATCCGCGAGTTGAGTGCCAAGACATAGATCAAGTGCTCTCAAATCGATAAAAGTATTCAATCCGATAAAAAACAAAATCTCAAAGGGAAAACTCAATTCATCACAGCAAGATAGAGAGGGGAAAACACCATATGATCCAACTATATTAACAAAGCCCGCGATACATCAAGATCATGCCATCTCAAGAACACGAGAGAGAGAGAGAGAGAGAGATTAAACACATAGCTACTGGTACAAACCCTCAGCCCCAAGGGTGGACTACTCCCTCCTCATCATGGTGGCCGCCGGGATGATGAAGATGGCCACCGATGATGATTTCCCCCTCCGACACACTACTAGGGATAACCTTAGCAGTAGCGCTGGATTTATATCTATCAGTAGCGCTTGTACAAGCGCTACCACTAAGGCACTATAGCTAACTAGTAGCAGTAGCACTTGTTTTCCAGCGCTACTGATATACCTAATTAGGAGTAGCGCTCGATCGAAAAAAGTGCTACTGATAATAGTAAGTAGCAGTAGCGTTGCTTATGAAAAGCGCTACTGCTAAATTTTCCTATATTTTTGAAAATGCAGCTTATTGTCGCTGTATTTGTATAGGTTTTATATACAGTACTTTCATCATATGATTTTATGACCATGCTTAGTTATTATATATATCAGTGGGTGAAATGAACGTGGATTAGATTCAAGTGGAGGCAACATGTGGTGCATAATAATAAATAACTCATCATTGTTATCATAATTACAAGTAGTCCTACTCATCATCATCATACAACTTCTACTCTTTATCATAATAACAAGTCATACTCATCATCATCTTAGTCATCTAACCAACCCTATTTAATTGTTCTTAGCACATGATCATGAGTATTAGCTAGGACCTACTACCCTCTCTAAGGTAAAATAGCATAAAACAAGAGTGGCCCTGACGCTCCATTATGGAGAATGGAGATTATCCTGTCTCCAATTCTTGCGCTTCGCACAATGTTGCTTCCAAGTAGCTCCCTATGATTGTCCATACATTTTTTCCATTCTTTGATTGTCATGTCTTCATCGGTTTTAGAAATCCGGTATGAACAGCGGTGAAGCCTATGATGACCTGGCCGTAAGCTAATAACAGCAAGCCGACCTTTCAGAAACATCAGTTCAGGCACACAATCCTTTGGGATTTTCTATTGAAAAACATAATAATAACATCGTAGTTAGCAATGTAGTTTAGCTTTAGAAGAATATATGCAAAAGATGCACGAATGTCGTAATAGTAAAAAATCTTACCATGCCATCTCCATGGATGTTACCGTAGCTCAACACGTGCACTAGTGGCACGTATTGACCATAATGTGCAGGAGTTTCATAATTGATATTGTAATTCTCAACATCAATAATAAATGAGATAAGATGATCTTTCTCGTCATAAGTTAATTCAGCGCCATCAGTGTAGTAGGTTCTGTCTACCATCTTCCGTACATTTTTTGAAGAATGAAAATAAGCTATCAATGAAAATAAGCTGTCAACTATTTTGAAATAAACAATATAAATTACTTAATAAATATGTTTGAGAAACTCACATAGAGGTAGAAGTGGAAGCGTATCAACAAGGACCCAAATGCCATCGTCATGATCACCAAGATCGAAGGTGACATACATACCCTCCTGAAAATCATATGCCTTGCACAGTGCTTCCCAATTCGAGCAACCAAAATGGGATACGCTCTCCGAATTGTATAGCTTTACAGCAAAATCATAACCATGATGGGTCCTAAGATGAATTATCTTTGTCTCCATATTTTCATGATCTTCGAAATTCAGATGCTCCAAGACGTAGCGTCTTGCATGGCATGGGATAAGCTAGTCGAATTGTAAAAGACGAAAATTACATATTGAAGAAGCATAAGTCATGCTTAATACGAAAAAAGACTTGTCGTTGCGTACTGTTTCAACATCGAAGGTCTCAACGAGCTTAACACTGAAGCGCCGACCGTCTACCAGGTGAGGCCTGTCGCACAGACCCCGGTCGTCGCCGCAGTAGTCGCACTCCGGGATCCTATCGTCGTCGTCAGACATTTCCTATGTTCATAATTCAAAGATTAAACTTGTAAAATTCAATATATGTACTACAATAACTAAATTAGATCATTATTATTCATCACGGGTTGACTGTCGGTTTGTCGAGTAATTTCTTGAAAACTCTCATCTCATGTCATGTGGTGGACACACTCTCATATATGGTGGACAATAGTCGGGATTCTTCGTCCTCTCTCATATATGGTGGACACACTCCCTCACTAATTCTTCGACCGTCGGTGATGGTCATTACTCCTCCTTCCCCTAGTGCATAACAAAGGTCTAGCACAAGGAGAAGAAGGAGAAATGACCCCCACGACAACAGTCGAGATTCTTCTTCTCTCATATATGGTGCAAACTTTCTCCCTCACTCATTTTTTGACTCTCATGTATGGAGACTCGACAGACTTAAAGTTAACCCGAAATGTTGTTTAATTATCTTTCTAGAAAATTTGGGCGACTCGATATTTCCTACATATTCTAGCACAAGTCATGCCAAAATTCACGAAATAATCCGGCATGATCTTTGCTAGAAAGGACATATCGAGCGCCTATAATTTGCCGGAATGGAAATTAATCGACACTCCAGCAAAACATAGGCCACTTGGAGGTGTTTCGCTGGTCATCACTTGTGACAGCTACTCATCTACTACTCTACTACATCTATCAAAACATCTACATCATCATCGACATGGGGATTTGGCTGGTCTCACCTCAAAGTCAGAGGGGGTCGGTGACGAGGACGGCGGCGGCCGGGATGATGCAGGGGCTCCTTGATTTCTACAAAAACAAAATATAAACAAAAACATTATTAGGACTTAGTGAAACCATATGTCTAAAACAAAAACAAAATTTGTAAAACCTAGTTAGGACTTAGTGAAACCATATGTCTAAAACGAGGAGCAGAAGGAAATGACAAGTGGTTTTCAGCAAGGTATTCTCTGCAAGCACCAGAAATTATCGGTAACAGATAGTTTGGTGATAAGGCAAATCGTAACGAGTAACAACTAATAAAAGTAAACAAGGTGCGGCAAGGTGGCCCAATCATTTTTGTAGCAAAGGACAAGCCTGGATGAACTCTTATATAAAGCAAAGCGCTCCCGAGGACACGTGGGAATTGTTGTCAAGTTAGTTTTCATCATGCTCATATGATTCGCGTTCGTTACTCTGATAATTTGATATGTGGGTGGACCGGTGCTTGGGTGCTGCTTTTCCTTGGACAAGCCTCCCACTTATGATTAACCCCTCTCGCAAGCATCCGCAACTATGAAAGAAGTAATAAGGTAAACCTAACCATAGCATGAAACATGTAACACCCCCAGTGGTTAACTACCGTAACCACCCCTTTTGATTATGCCAAGTCAGCATGATTAACAGTGCATGATCATCATTTGCACCATAATGCATTTCAACTTCTAACTCAAAATTCAAATTAAAACTAAAGTGGAAAATAAAAGTTGCCCGAACCTGAAAACTAAAATGTGCATCATGTTGCAAATATTCCCATAGCATTTATAAAAATGATTGCAACATTAGTTGGAATTGTAATAGGACTCGAGCAACAAGGAACAACAGCAACATAACACTATTTAATCCTTTTTCAATTTAAATAAAATCCAAACAAAAAGATATGGACCCCAAACCAATTTCTAGCAGTGACAGATAATGCACTGTAAATAATGGAGCAAGTCTCATATTTTACAAAAGTCTTTTGGACTAAAAATAAAAGACAAAACAGAAAAAGGAATAAAGAAAAACAGAAAAAGAAAAAAAAAGGAAAAGGCGAACCCCCCCCCCCCCGACTGGCCTGGCCCAGCAAGCCACCGGGCCGCCGGCCGGCCCAGCCGGCGCCTAAGCCGGCTACCCCGCACCCGGTACCCTAGCCACACCCCCCCCACCTCCCCCCGCATCCCCTCTCCCCCCTCACTGCCCGCGCGCTTGGCGGCGCCCACCGACCGCCCGACGCCGCCCCCCGCCGCCGACGCCTCGCCTCCACCCTCCGTCAGCAAGCTGCCCTGGACCCTGCGCCGCCTCTGTGAGCGCTCCCCTCTTTCCCCGGTCGCCGCGACCCGCACGCGGCCCGAGAGCGCGCTCAACCGCCCGGCCTCACCCCGCTCGCGCTCGCCTCCCGCGACGCCTCGCCTGCTCGCGCACCGACTGCGATCTGCCTCGCCTTCCGCGCCTCGCTGCTCCCCGCGCGCATCGGGCCGCGCCCTTGCGCCTACGCGCCCCCCAAACGCTGCGCCGCCCTCCTCGAGGCGCTCGGCACGCCCTTTCGCCTCGTCGTCCGAAGACCGTGCGCCTGCGCCCGCTTGGCGTGTGCACCCGCCGGCGCTCGGCATCCCGACGCGCCCCGCGGCTACGCCCTGTGCGTCCACACCGCCCCCCCCCCCCCGACGCGTGCGCCAGCACTGGCCTCGCCGGCGCTGGCGCGCCGCACGGCCGGCCTGGCACAGCCCAGCGCCCCGCCACGGCCCGGCGCACCGGCCGCGGTCGCCGCCTGCCCCGCTCGACCTCGCGTGCGCTCTGCCTTTGGGCCTGGACACGTTCCGGCCCCCTGTGCAGTGTTGCCCGGACATTGTCGGCCTGCAGTGGGCCCTGTTGCCCTGTTAGCTGATTAAAAAAAATGTAAAATAATAATAATAAATAAATTAATGATTAATTAGTTAATTATTTAATTAGGTAATTAATTAAAGCTAGTTAACTAGGGTTAGTTAACCTAATCTGTTGATTAGGGTTTAATCTGAATAATTAGTTTAGAGACAATGACAGGTGGAACCACTGGTCCTGACATCATGCTGACGTCAGCCACACTGTTCTGGATAATGTTAATTAAATAATTAAATAAATTCAGAAAATTAATTAAAACTTTAGAAAATCAAATCTTTTAAACCGTAACCTTGTGAAAATACTTTGTACATGAAAGTTGTCAGGACGACGACATGAATCTGAATACGCGGTCCGTTCGTCCGCCACACGTCTCTAACTATCCGAACATACAACCGTTCCTCTCCGGTCATCTGTTTGACAAATGTCCGGGAACCGGGAAAACATTCCCGGATGGATCCCTCCTTCCTCAGTGACGTGCAACCATATGTTAGGACCACACCCGGCACTGGCGTAATATCATGTCGTACTTGTGTTGCTCAAGGTTGCTCTATATTATACTGTTTCCCCCCCTCTCTCTTCGGTAGACCCTGACGCCGAAGTAGCTCCCCGAGATCGACGCAAATCAGGAGCCCGACGCCACCGTGGACGATCCTCTCTCTCTTGCCAGAGCAACCAGGCAAGCCCCTCCCTGAGCATTTACGATAGCGCCCATTCAAATTTCCTCAGGCTTGCATTAGAATTATGCTGCTGCTCTTTACCTATTTGATGCATAGCTGTTCATTGCTAACTCTGTTTCTTGTTTTTTTTTTTTTGATTTTTTTTTAATTCTTTATCCATTCTTATATCCTAAACTGTTACGTACTAGGTGGTAGAGACCTATCAGTGACCCCTCTGATTTCTCGACCGGGGCCGCGTTTTTTTGGATCGTCCAGGAAGACTTCTTTTTTTTTTGACTCACCGGGGGATTTTGTGAAGACCATTGGGCCCCACAGTGTTTTCGATGTTTTTTTCTTGAGTTCTTTTTCATGCACCCCCCCCCTTAGTTGTAACGACACTGCAGCGTTACTATCGAGTGTCGAGGGTGAAACCTCATGTAGCACTTCTGATGTTAACTCTGTAGAGTAGTTATTCGGTCGTGGTCATCGAGGGTGATTCCTCCTTCACCGCTTCCGATAACGACGCTGTCGTACAACACCTCAAGTGTGGACCCAGTGAGGGTGATTCCTCCTAGTTCATCTTGACGGATACATCGAGTGGGAATTCAATGAGGGTGATACCTCGGATTCCCTGATGTTATGGACACACGGATACTTGGACTTTTCAATGTTACTTGGAAAGGCGGGTCGACCCTGAGGGGTACCCGCGTGTGATGTGAAGGCGGGTTGCCAGTGTGGTGCCTGAGTGGTGAATACGAGGCGCGGCCGGGCATTCTTAACCCTTGCCGCAAGTCCTCGAGACGGGGCGACGGGGTCACATCTTTCGTGAGTCCCTGCTCGTTACCGCAAGCCCTAGTCCTAATGATTTGGATATTTGATCCGAGCAGGCCTCTGGCCTGATAGCACTAACCATCACGTGGGCATAGTATGGGCGTTCTGCATCGTAGCATCAGCCGAAAGCTCTGTCAGACGTCTAGTTCAGCCTTGCGGCCGGGACGGACCGGCGCCCCCCTGGTGCCTGGCTTCCCCCTGCACGCAACGACTCGGAGTGCACAGGGCGATGGCCCAAGACCTCTGAGCGCTTAGGATGTAGACCGACGGGGACCTCTCTGCTGAGCTGTAGGTAGGGTTGCGATGTGTCGTTTGGCCGAGGCCGGGCATGACCCAGGAAAGTGTGTCCGGCCGAAGTTAATCGAGCGTGTTGGGTAAGTTGGTGCACCCCTGCAGGGAAGAACACTTCTATCGATAGCCGATCCTACGGTAAAGGACACTCGGAGTTGTATCCTGATTGATACAATTTAGAACTGGATACCTGTGATGAGACCTGTATATATGGCTCTGGGATTGCTTCTCGCAGGGAGTCGAGAAGGGATCTCAGGACGAGGTTGATGAATGTATGGCTCTGGGATTGCTTTCTCGCAGGGAGTCGAGAAAGGATCTCTGGGTGAGGTTGATATTATTACTGCTACATTATATGGTATTGTTCTACTCTCTTCTACTGCTGCAAGACCGCTGAAGATGCTAGACTTCGATAGGACTAGGCCTTCTCTCTATTCTGGCATTTCTGCAGCCCAGTCCACATATACAGCCTCCCCTTGATAATGTTGCATATGTAGTGTAGATCCTTGCTTGCTGAGTACTTCTGAGTACTCACGGTTGCTTTTGTTTTCCTTTTTCTCCCCATATCAGTTTGACGTGACCAGAGGACGGAGCCCCCTGAGACAGATGCCCCGACGATCGTTACTACTACTACCCAGAGGATGGATACTACTACGAGTTGACTGACGACCAGGAGTAGGATCGGAGGGTCCCAGGCAGGAGGCCTGCGCCTTTCGATCGTAGTGTTTTATTTTGCCCCGCCTTTCTAAAGGCCTTTCTGTTTCTCTTTCATATCTGTACTCAGATAACTGATGCTTCCGCTGACGCTTGTACGCCATCGAGCTATGTATTCGAGCCCTCGAGGCCCTGGCTTGTAATATAAAGCTTGTATGACTTTATTTATGTTTTAGAGTTGTGTTGTGATATCTTCCCGTGAGTCCTTAGGCTTGATCGTGTGCATTTGCGTGTATGATTAGTGCACGATCGGGCCGGGGGCGTCACAAGTTGGTATCAGAGCCGACTGCCTGTAGGAACCCCCTTTCCAACTCCTTGGCCGAAGTTGAGTCTAGAAACCGGAAAACTGTTTTACTAACTTGGCTGTGTGGCTTACGGGCCCACGTCGCCAATTGGGAGGTATTAGTATCTTTTATTCCTCATCTTTACTCTGGGACTCTGACCTCTCTTCCTTTCGGGTTAACTAAAGTTTACTAACGCCGACACTTAGGATCTCGTAATTCTCGTCCACCCGGAGAGCTGAATATCTGTGCGATTTTCCTGACATTGATCTGATTAGTCTAATAATCATTTTCCTTTCCATTGTTTTGTTTAACCTTTCTTTCCGAGATCGGTTATACTTCTCCTTGTCTTTTGACAATCATGAGTTTCCTCTGTTTCAGATGGATCGTTTGTTTCCACCACACCCTGCGACGCAGCTACCAGCTGTTCGAGCAGGGATACATCCAGAGTACATTCTTTATCCACTGGGGCAGATGTCAATCCGTTACAATGCCCCAGTACTGTCTCCTCCAGATACCCGCAAAGACTTTGTGATTTATTGTGATGCATCCCGTGAAGGATTAGGCTGTGTCCTAATGCAAGAGCGTAAAGTGATTGCTTATGGCTCTCGTCAGTTGCGCCCACATGAAGAGAATTATCCGGTACATGATCTAGAACTAGCTGCTGTCATCTATGCATTGCAGTTGTGGCGACATTACCTCCTCGGTAATCGTTGCGAGATATACACGGATCATAAAAGTCTGAAGTACTTGTTCACTCAACCATCTCTAAACCTCCGTCAGCAAAGATGGATGGAGACCATTTCGGACTATGATTTGGGTATTTCCTATACCCCTGGCAAGGCTAACGTGATGGCTGATGCATTAAGCCGCAAATCATATTGCGACAACCTCATGGTTAAGCGAGCTCAACCTCGTCTTTTTGAAGAACTGTGCAAGCTGAATTTGCGTATTGTTCCACAGGGTTCTCTTAATAACCTTGTGGTACAACCAGATCTTGAGAAAGCTGTTAAGAATGCGCAAGCTAAAGATGCTGAAGTTGATCTGATGAAGAATAGTCTTCACCTTGAAAAGTACAGGGATTTCTCGCTGTCTGAAGATGGAACCTTGTATTTCAGAGGCCGCATTGTCGTACCTCGCTTCGAACTCATGACTGACAAGGTTATGAAGGAGGCACATGACACCCCATTGTCTATTCATCCGGGTAGCACCAAGATGTATCGTGATCTCCGTCAAAGGTACTGGTGGTCTAAAATGAAGCAGGACATTGCTCGTTATGTTGCTGAATGTGATGTGTGTCGTCGCGTTAAAGCAGAACATCAGAAGCCTGCTGGAATTCTGCAACCGTTACCTATTCCTCTATGGAAATGGGATAAAGTGCAAATGGATTTCATTACAGGACTTCCCAGGTCACAAAAGGGTCACAATGCTATTCTTGTTGTCGTCGACCAACTCTCCAAGGTTGCACACTTTCTGCCTGTCAAGGAGACGATCACTGCTAGTCAGTTAGCAGAGTTATATATCTCCAGAATTGTTTCACTCCACGGTATTCCAAAAGAGATCAGTTCAGACCGTGGCAGCATATTCACTGGTCATTTCTGGGAAAGTTTTCAAAAGGCTATGGGAACTCATATTACCTGGAGTTCAGCTTATCACCCCCAATCCCAAGGCCAAGTTGAACGAGTCAACCAAGTGCTTGAAGACATGTTGCGAGCTTGTGTTATATCGTTTGGCAAGAAGTGGGAAGAATCTCTTCCATATGCCGAGTTCTCCTATAACAACAGCTATCAAGCCAGCTTGAAAATGGCCCCCTTTGAAGTTCTCTATGGACGTAAGTGTCGAACCCCTCTGAATTGGTCAGAAACTGGGGAACGACCTCTTGTTGGACCGGACATTATTCAACACGCCGAAGAACAAGTTCGTATTGTCCGGGAAAATCTCAAGGCGGCTCAGGACCGCCAGAAGAGCAACTATGATCGCAAACGATGGGGTCTGACTTATCAACCTGGTGATCAAGCTTATCTACGTGTCACCCCTATGAAGGGCACTCACCGTTTTGGAATCAAGGGCAAGCTAGCTCCGCGCTACATTGGTCCTTTCCGCATTGTTGCAAGACGTGGTCAAGTGGCATATAAATTGGAATTGCCGCCGCAATTCTCTCATATCCACGACGTCTTCCATGTGCCGCAACCTCGTAAATGCTTCAAGGAATCTCCGCACCGAGCAGTGGATCACGAGATGCTCGAATTGCATGATGATCTATCTTATAAGGAGCATCCGATCCGCATCCTCAATGAAGCTGAACGTCGAACCCGTCAGAAGGTTACCAAGTTCCTCAAAGTGCAGTGGTCAAACCATATTGAAGATGAAGCCACTTGGGAACGCGAGGATCATCTTCGCAAGGAATACCCCGAACTTTTTCCTTCTACTTCTTAATTCTCGGGACGAGAATTCTTGTTAGTAGAGGAGATTTGTAACACCCCCAGTGGTTAACTACAGTAACCACCCCTTTTGATTATGCCAAGTCAGCATGATTAACAGTGCATGATCATCATTTGCACCATAATGCATTTCAACTTCTAACTCAAAATTCAAATTAAAACTAAAGTGGAAAATAAAAGTTGCCCGAACCTGAAAACTAAAATGTGCATCATGTTGCAAATATTCCCATAGCATTTATAAAAATGATTGCAACATTAGTTGGAATTGTAATAGGACTCGAGCAACAAGGAACAACAGCAACATAACACTATTTAATCCTTTTTCAATTTAAATAAAATCCAAACAAAAAGATATGGACCCCAAACCAATTTCTAGCAGTGATAGATAATGCACTGTAAATAATGGAGCAAGTCTCATATTTTACAAAAGTCTTTTGGACTAAAAATAAAAGACAAAACAGAAAAAGGAATAAAGAAAAACAGAAAAAGAAAAAAAATTTCAAGGTTTGACGTTGAACAGAGGGAACGGAAAAGCCCCCTGAGGACAGATGCCCCGACGATCGTTACTATACTACCCAGAGGATGGATACTACTACGAGTTGACTGACGACCAGGGAGTAGGATCGGAGGGTCCCAGGCAGGAGGCCTGGCCTTTCGATCGTAGTGTTTATTTTGCCCCGCCTTCTAAAGCCTTTTGTTTCTCTTTCATATCTGTACTCAGATAAACTGATGCTTCCGCTGACGCTTGTTGCCATCGAGCTATGTATTCGAGCCCTCGAGGCCCCTGGCTGTAATATAAGCTTGTATGACTTATTTATGTTTTAGAGTTGTGTTGTGATATCTTCCCGTGAGTCCTTAGGCTTGATCGTGTGCATTTGCGTGTATGAGTAGTGGCACGTAGGGCCGGGGGGCGTCACAAGTTGGTATCAGAGGCGACTGTGCCTGTAGGAACCCCCTTTCACACTCCTTGGCGGCCGAAGTTGGGTCTAGAAACCGGAAAAAAAACTGTTTACTAACTTGGCTGTGTGGCTTACGGGGGCCACCGTCGCCAATTGGGAGGTATTAGTATCTTTATTTCTCATCTTTACTCTGGGACTCTGACCTCTCTTCCTTTGGTTAACTAAAGTAGTTTATAAACGCCGAACACTTAGGATCTCGTAATCTCGTCCACCCGGGAGAGCTGAATATCTGTGCGATTTCTCCTGACATTGATCTGATAGTCTAATAATCATTTTTCCTTTCCATTGTTTTGTTTAACCTTTTCTTCCGAGATCGGTTATCTTTCCTTGGTCTTTTGACAATATGAGGTTCCTCTGTTTCAGGAGGATCGTTTGTTTTCCACCCCCACACCCCCCCTGCCGACGCAAAAGGACCTACCAAGCTGGTTCGAGGAAAGGGGATTGGATAACATCAGGAGTAAACATGCCGCGCCCGACACGGCCGGCCTGGCCAAGCCCGCGCCCGCCACGGCCACCGGCGCACCGGCCGCGGTCGCCGCCTGCCCCGCTCGACCTCGCGTGCGCCTGGCCTTTTGGCCTGGACACGTCCGGCCCCCTGGCAGTGTTGCCCGGACATTGTCCGGCCTGCCAGTGGGCCCTGTGCCCTGTTAGCTGTTAAAAAAAATGTAAAATAATAATAATAAATAAATTAATGATTAATTAGTTAATTATTTAATTAGGTAATTAATTAAAGCTAGTTAACTAGGGTTAGTTAACCTAATCTGTTGATTAGGGTTTAATCTGATTAATTAGTTTAGAGACAATGACAGGTGGAACCCACTGGTCCTGACATCATGCTGACGTCATGATGACGTCAGCAAACACTGTTCTGGATAATGTTAATTTAAATAATTAAATAAATTCAGAAAACTAATTAAAACTTTAGAAAATCATATCTTTTAAACCGTAACTCTGATGAAAATACTTTGTACATGAAAGTTGCTCAGGACGACGACATGAATCTGAATACGCGGTCCGTTCGTCCGCCACACGTCTCTAACTATCCGAACATACAACCGTTCCTCTCCGGTCATCTGTTTGACAAATGTCCGGAACCGGGAAAACATTCCCGGATGGATCCCTCCTTCCTCAGTGACGTGCAACCATATGTTAGGACACACCCGGCACTGCGTAATATCATGTCGTACTTTGTGTTGCTCAAGTTTGCTCTATATTTATACTGTTTCCTCCCCCTCTTCTCTCTCGGTAGACCCTGACGCCGAAGTCGTCCCCGAGATCGACGGAAATCAGGAGCCCGACGCCACCGTTGACGATCCCTCTCTCTCTTGCCAGAGCAACCAGGCAAGCCCCTCCCTTGAGCATACCGATATCGCCCATTCTAATTTCTCATGCTTGCATTAGAATTACTGCTGCTGCTGCTTTACCTATTCTGATGCATAGCCTGTTCATTGTAACCTGCTGTTGATAATTACCTACATATCCTAAACTGTTTAGTCTAGGCTGGGTAGAGACCTATCAGTGACCCCACTTATCCCGACTGCCGCGCTGGATCGTCAGAAGACCCGATCAACGGGATTGAAGACCAGGCCCCGACACCGCACATCACCCCCCCCCTTAGTTGTAACGACACTGCAGCGTTACTATCGAGTGTCGAGGGTGAAACCTCATGTAGCACTTCTGATGTTAACTCTGTAGAGTAGTTATTCGGTCGTGGTCATCGAGGGTGATTCCTCCTTCACCGCTTCCGATAACGACGCTGTCGTACAACACCTCAAGTGTGGACCCAGTGAGGGTGATTCCTCCTAGTTCATCTTGACGGATACATCGAGTGGGAATTCAATGAGGGTGATACCTCGGATTCCCTGATGTTATGGACACAGGGATACTTGGACTTTACAATGTTACTTGGAAAGGCGGGTCGACCCTGAGGGGTACCCGCGTGTGATGTGAAGGCGGGTTGCCAGTGTGGTGCCCGAGTGGTGAATACGAGGCGCGGCCGGGCATTCTTAACCCTTGCCGCAAGTCCTCGAGACGGGGCGACGGGGTCACATCTTTCGTGAGTCTCTGCTCGTTACCGCAAGCCCCTAGTCCTAGCGATTTGGATATTTGATCCGAGCAGGCCTCTGGTCTGATAGCACTAACCATCACGTGGGCATAGTATGGGCGTTCTGCATCGTATGCATCAGCCGAAAACTCTGTCAGACGTCCAGTTCAGCACTGCGGCCGGGCTGGGCCGGCACCATCCTGAGGGGTGGAGCCTGGTTCGCCCGGCACGCAACGACCCGGAGGGCGAGGGGCGATGGCCAAGACCCCCTTGCGCTTAGGATGTAGACCGACGGGGACCTCTCTGCGGAGTTGTAGGTAGGGTTGCGATGTGTCGTTTGGCCGAGGCCGGGCATGACCCAGGAAAGTGTGTCCGGCCGAAGTTAATCGAGCGTGTTGGGTAAGTTGGTGCACCCCTGCAGGGAAGAACATTTCTATCGATAGCCGGTCCTACGGTAAAGGACACTCGGAGTTGTATCCTGATTGATACAATTTAGAACTGGATACCTGTGATGAGACCTGTATATATGGCTCTGGGATTGCTTCTCGCAGGGAGTCGAGAAGGGATCTCAGGACGAGGTTGATGAATGTATGGCTCTGGGATTGCTTTCTCGCAGGGAGTCGAGAAAGGATCTCTGGGTGAGGTTGATATTATTACTGCTACATTATATGGTATTGTTCTACTCTCTTCTACTGCTGCAAGACCGCTGAAGATGCTAGACTTCGATAGGACTAGGCCTTCTCTCTATTCTGGCATTTCTGCAGCCCAGTCCACATATACAGCCTCCCCTTGATAATGTTGCATATGTAGTGTAGATCCTTGCTTGCTGAGTACTTCTGAGTACTCACGGTTGCTTTTGTTTTCCTTTTTCTCCCCATATCAGTTTGACGTGACCAGAGGACGGAGCCCCCTGAGACAGATGCCCCGACGATCGTTACTACTACTACCCAGAGGATGGATACTACTACGAGTTGACTGACGACCAGGAGTAGGATCGGAGGGTCCCAGGCAGGAGGCCTGCGCCTTTCGATCGTAGTGTTTTATTTTGCCCCGCCTTTCTAAAGGCCTTTCTGTTTCTCTTTCATATCTGTACTCAGATAACTGATGCTTCCGCTGACGCTTGTATGCCATCGAGCTATGTATTCGAGCCCTCGAGGCCCTGGCTTGTAATATAAAGCTTGTACGACTTTATTTATGTTTTAGAGTTGTGTTGTGATATCTTCCCGTGAGTCCTTAGGCTTGATCGTGTGCATTTGCGTGTATGATTAGTGCACGATCGGGCCGGGGGCGTCACAAGTTGGTATCAGAGCCGACTGCCTGTAGGAACCCCCTTTCCAACTCCTTGGCCGAAGTTGAGTCTAGAAACCGGAAAACTGTTTTACTAACTTGGCTGTGTGGCTTACGGGCCCACGTCGCCAATTGGGAGGTATTAGTATCTTTTATTCCTCATCTTTACTCTGGGACTCTGACCTCTCTTCCTTTCGGGTTAACTAAAGTTTACTAACGCCGACACTTAGGATCTCGTAATTCTCGTCCACCCGGAGAGCTGAATATCTGTGCGATTTTCCTGACATTGATCTGATTAGTCTAATAATCATTTTCCTTTCCATTGTTTTGTTTAACCTTTCTCTCCGAGATCGGTTATACTTCTCCTTGTCTTTTGACAATCATGAGTTTCCTCTGTTTCAGATGGATCGTTTGTTTCCACCACACCCTGCGACGCAGCTACCAGCTGTTCGAGCAGGGATACATCCAGAGTACATTCTTTATCCACTGGGGCAGATGTCAATCCGTTACAATGCCCCAGTACTGTCTCCTCCAGATACCCGCAAAGACTTTGTGATTTATTGTGATGCATCCCGTGAAGGATTAGGCTGTGTCCTAATGCAAGAGCGTAAAGTGATTGCTTATGGCTCTCGTCAGTTGCGCCCACATGAAGAGAATTATCCGGTACATGATCTAGAACTAGCTGCTGTCATCTATGCATTGCAGTTGTGGCGACATTACCTCCTCGGTAATCGTTGCGAGATATACACGGATCATAAAAGTCTGAAGTACTTGTTCACTCAACCATCTCTAAACCTCCGTCAGCAAAGATGGATGGAGACCATTTCGGACTATGATTTGGGTATTTCCTATACCCCTGGCAAGGCTAACGTGATGGCTGATGCCTTAAGCCACAAATCATATTGCGACAACCTCATGGTTAAGCGAGCTCAACCTCGTCTTTTTGAAGAACTGTGCAAGCTGAATTTGCGTATTGTTCCACAGGGTTCTCTTAATAACCTTGTGGTACAACCAGATCTTGAGAAAGCTGTTAAGAATGCGCAAGCTAAAGATGCTGAAGTTGATCTGATGAAGAATAGTCTTCACCTTGAAAAGTACAGGGATTTCTCGCTGTCTGAAGATGGAACCTTGTATTTCAGAGGCCGCATTGTCGTACCTCGCTTCGAACTCATGACTGACAAGGTTATGAAGGAGGCACATGACACCCCATTGTCTATTCATCCGGGTAGCACCAAGATGTATCGTGATCTCCGTCAAAGGTACTGGTGGTCTAAAATGAAGCAGGACATTGCTCGTTATGTTGCTGAATGTGATGTGTGTCGTCGCGTTAAAGCAGAACATCAGAAGCCTGCTGGAATTCTGCAACCGTTACCTATTCCTCTATGGAAATGGGATAAAGTGCAAATGGATTTCATTACAGGACTTCCCAGGTCACAAAAGGGTCACAATGCTATTCTTGTTGTCGTCGACCAACTCTCCAAGGTTGCACACTTTCTGCCTGTCAAGGAGACGATCACTGCTAGTCAGTTAGCAGAGTTATATATCTCCAGAATTGTTTCACTCCACGGTATTCCAAAAGAGATCAGTTCAGACCGTGGCAGCATATTCACTGGTCATTTCTGGGAAAGTTTTCAAAAGGCTATGGGAACTCATATTACCTGGAGTTCAGCTTATCACCCCCAATCCCAAGGCCAAGTTGAACGAGTCAACCAAGTGCTTGAAGACATGTTGCGAGCTTGTGTTATATCGTTTGGCAAGAAGTGGGAAGAATCTCTTCCATATGCCGAGTTCTCCTATAACAACAGCTATCAAGCCAGCTTGAAAATGGCCCCCTTTGAAGTTCTCTATGGACGTAAGTGTCGAACCCCTCTGAATTGGTCAGAAACTGGGGAACGACCTCTTGTTGGACCGGACATTATTCAACACGCCGAAGAACAAGTTCGTATTGTCCGGGAAAATCTCAAGGCGGCTTAGGACCGCCAGAAGAGCAACTATGATCGCAAACGATGGGGTCTGACTTATCAACCTGGTGATCAAGCTTATCTACGTGTCACCCCTATGAAGGGCACTCACCGTTTTGGAATCAAGGGCAAGCTAGCTCCGCGCTACATTGGTCCTTTCCGCATTGTTGCAAGACGTGGTCAAGTGGCATATAAATTGGAATTGCCGCCGCAATTCTCTCATATCCACGACGTCTTCCATGTGTCGCAACCTCGTAAATGCTTCAAGGAATCTCCGCACCGAGCAGTGGATCACGAGATGCTCGAATTGCATGATGATCTATCTTATAAGGAGCATCCGATCCGCATCCTCGATGAAGCTGAACGTCGAACCCGTCAGAAGGTTACCAAGTTCCTCAAAGTGCAGTGGTCAAACCATACTGAAGATGAAGCCACTTGGGAACGCGAGGATCATCTTCGCAAGGAATACCCCGAACTTTTTCCTTCTACTTCTTAATTCTCGGGACGAGAATTCTTGTTAGTAGAGGAGATTTGTAACACCCCCAGTGGTTAACTACAGTAACCACCCCTTTTGATTATGCCAAGTCAGCATGATTAACAGTGCATGATCATCATTTGCACCATAATGCATTTCAACTTCTAACTCAAAATTCAAATTAAAACTAAAGTGGAAAATAAAAGTTGCCCGAACCTGAAAACTAAAATGTGCATCATGTTGCAAATATTCCCATAGCATTTATAAAAATGATTGCAACATTAGTTGGAATTGTAATAGGACTCGAGCAACAAGGAACAACAGCAACATAACACTATTTAATCCTTTTTCAATTTAAATAAAATCCAAACAAAAAGATATGAACCCCAAACCAATTTCTAGCAGTGATAGATAATGCACTGTAAATAATGGAGCAAGTCTCATATTTTACAAAAGTCTTTTGGACTAAAAATAAAAGACAAAACAGAAAAAGGAATAAAGAAAAACAGAAAAAGAAAAAAAAAGGAAAAGGAGAAGATACGTCATCCACCATAATTCATCATATATAGAACTTTTTTGTCATAAATCAATTGCAACCTCCTCCAAAATAGGATTCATCATTAAATAAAGTCATGGCCTCTCAAAATCCAAATCCAATTCATCAATATAATCTCATAAATAGGAGGCATGCTATCATCATAATACTTTTTCTCATTCAAAAACTTGTGGGAATAAAAAATATCATATTCATGATTGAAACTAGGCATCCCCAAACTTAGGGCTTGCATATCATTAGCATCATGGATATTCAAAGAGTCATACTAACAACATTGCATGCAATAATGCTCATCATCAGGGATTTGTGCGAAACATTTTTTATTGAATTCTTCTTATATCTAGTGAGCACAAAATTTCTGATCCTCATTTTCAAGAAAGACATGATAAAGATGAACAATAGTGAGACCAAACTCAATAACATTTTTGTAGTTTTCTTTATAAACCAAAACTAGTGATTAAAACACGAAACTAAAAGATTGATTGCAAGGATCTAAAGAATCCTTCAAGCACACACCTCCCGGCAACGGCGCCAGAAAAGAGCTGATGTCTACTACAAAACTTGTTCTTGTAGACTCGTGTGGGGCCTCCCAAGCACATAGTTTTGTAGGATTAGTAGCAAAATTTCCCTCAAGTGGATATGGACCCTCAGGTTTACCAATCCGTGGGAGGCGTAGGATGAAGATGGTACTCGCTCAAACAACCTTGCAACCAAAATAACAACAAGTCTCTTGTGTCCACACATCAATACAATGGTAATTTGTATAGGTGCCTTAGTTTGGCAAAGAGATGGTGATACACGCGTAGTTAATGATAGTAGATAGTGATTTTTGTAATGGAACAATAAAAAACAGCAAGTTAGCAATGAATAAAACGGGAGCACAAACGGTAATTGCAAGCTGAAAATGAGGCCTAGGGTCCATACTTTCGCTAGGCAATCTCCAACAATGCTAATCATAATGGGATCATAAAACCATCCCTCAACGTGTTGTGATGAAGAATCCTCCAAAGTAATATCTAGCGGAGAGAAAACATAAGATAGGAAAGGTTTGTAGGGTACGAAATCCACCTCAAAGCTATTCTTTCCGATCAATCTATCTAGGGTTCGTACAAAATAACACCAAGCTATTTTTTCCGATAGATCTAACCAAGAGTTCGTACTAAAATAACACCATATGTTACATCAACACTCTAATGCACCTAGATACTCAATGTCACCGCGAGTATCTGTGAGTAACTCGATCTCACTGCCGATATGCATTTCAAACAAATTTTATTTTAGATCAAATACTTCAATCAAAACAAAAAGAAAACCGCAAAAGAGGACCCCAAGATTTCTACGCGAGAAATAAGACGAAAACATGCATCAAACCCCGATGCATAGGTACCCCAATGTCACCTAGGGGAATCGCGAGTTGAGGCAAGCAATAGATCAAGTGCTCTCAAAGCGATAAATAAAAAAGTCATATTCAATCCGTTAAAAAAAAACAAAATCTCAAAGGGAAAACTCCATTCATCCACAAGGAAGATAGAGAGGGGGAAAACAACACCATATGATCCAACTATTAGTAACAAACCGCGAGCATCAAGATCATGCCATCTCAAGACACGAGAGAGAAGGAGAGAGAGAGGATTAAACACATAGATACTGGTACAAAACCCTCAGCCCCAAGGGTGGACTACTCCCTCCATCATTGGTGGCCGCCGGGATGATGGTGAAGATGGCCCCGATGTGGATTTCCCCCTCCGACACACTACTAGGGATAACCTTAGCAGTAGCGCTGGGATTATATCGATCAGTAGCGCTTTACAAGCGCTACCACTAAGGCACTATAGCTAAACTAGTAGCAGTAGCACTTGTTCCAGCGCTACGGATATAACCTATTAGGAGTAGCGCTCGATCGAAAAAAAGTTTGCGACTGATAATCGTAAGTTAGCGTAGCGTTGCTTATGAAAAGCGTACTGCTAAATTTTCCTATATTTTTGAAAAATGCAGCCTTTATTGTCGCTGGTGTTTTTTGTATTTGTATAGGGTTTAATACAGTTACTTTCATCATATGATTTTATGACCAGGCTTAGTATTTATATATCAGTGGGTTGAATCCCCCCACCCCCGCGCACAACGTGGATTAGATTCAAGTGGAAAGGCCAAAATGTGGTTGCATAATAATAAATAACTCATCATTGGTCTCATAATTACAAGTAGTACCTATCATCATCATCATACAACTTCTACTCTTTATCATATAACAAGTAAGACTCATCATCATCTAGCACTAACCAACCCTATTAATGTTCTTAGCAATGATCATGAGTATAGCTAGACCTACTACCCTCTCTAAGGTAAATAGCATAAAAACAAGAGTTAGGCCTGACGTCAATTATGGAGAAGGAGATTATCCTGTCTCCAATTTCTGCGCTTCGCACAATGTGGCTCCAAGTACGCTCCCTATGATTGTCCATCCATTTTTTTCCATTCTTTGATTGTCATGTCTTATCGGTTTTAGAAATCCGGTATGAACAGCGGTTGAAGCCTATGATGACCTGGCCGTAAGCTAATAACAGGCAAGCCGACCTTTCAGAAAAACCCAAAAATCAGTTCAGGCACACCAATCCTTTTGGGATTTTCTCAGTGAAAAACATAGATAATAAACATCGTAGTTAGCAATGTAGTTAGCTTTAGAAGAATATATGCAAAAGATGCCGAATGTGTTAATAGTAAAAAAATCTTACCATGCCAATCTCCATGGATGTTTTTTACAGGAGCTCAACACGTGCACTAGTGGAACGTATTGACCATATGTGCAGGAGTTCAAATTGATATTGGTAATTCTCAACATCAATAATAAAGAGATAAGATGATCTTCCGTCATAAGTTAATTCAGCGCCACAGTGTAGTAGCGTTCTGTCTACCATCTTCCGTACATTTTTTGAAGAATGAAAATAAGCTTATCAATGAAAATAAGCGGTCAACTAGTTTGAAATAAAACAATATAAATACTTAATAAATATGTTGAGAAAACCTCACATAGAGGTAGACCAGTGGAAGCGTAACAACAAAGGACCCAAGCCTTCTCATGATCACCAATGATAGAAGGGACATAACAGACCTCCGAAAATCAATATGGCATTGCCCAGTGCTTCCCAATTCGAGCAACCAAAATGGGATACGCTCTCCGAATTGTATAGTTTACAGGCAAAATCAAACCATTGAGGGGGCCTAGATGAATTATCTTGTCTCCATATTTCATGATTCTTCGAAATTCAGATGCCTCCAAGACGTAGCGTCTTGCATGGCATGGGATAATAAGCTAGGCGAATTGTAAAAGACGAAAATTACAATTGAAAGAAGCATAAGTCATGCCTTAATACGAAAAAAGGAAAAAAAAAAGAATTGTCGGGAGTACTGTTTAACACGAGGTCTCAACGAGTTCTTAACACTGAAGAGCCGACCGGCTACCAGTGAGGCCCTGATCGAACAGACCCAGGTCGTCGCGCAGTTAGGCGCACTCCGGGATCGTAGCGGCGGGTGGCAGCACAGGGCCGAGGGGCGAGAAGCATAGAGGAAAACGGGGAAAAGGCAAGAGAGGGACGGACAAGACGAAAGTAGATCATTATTATTCATCACGGGTTGACATGTCGGTTGTCGAGTAATTTCTGAAAACCTCATCTCATGTCAGGTGAGTGGAACTCTAATACGATGGTGGAAAATAGTCGGCGATTTCTTCGTAGTCTCTCATATAGGGGGGACACACTTCCCTCACTAAAAATTTCTTCGACCGTCGGTGATGGGTCCATGAATAATAGACTTCCCCTAGCTGCATAAAAAAGTGTTCTAGCACAAGGAGGCAAGAAGGAGAAATGACCCCCACGACAACAGTCGAGATTCTTCTCTGCTCATATAGTGGTGCAAATTGTCTCCATCACTCATGTGTTTGACTCTCATGTATGGAGACTCGGACAGACTGAAAGTTAACCCGAAAATGTTGTTTTAATTATCTTTCTAGAAAAATAGTGGGCGACCGATATTTCCTACATATTCTAGAACAAGTCATGCCAAAATCACGAATAATCCGGTCATTGATCTTTGCTAGGAAGGAACATAGCGCGCGCCTATAAATTTGCCGGAATGGCAAATTATAATCGACACTCAGCAAAACAGAGGCCACTTGAGGGTGTGTGCTGGTCACACTGGTGACAGTCTACTCATCTGACGACGTCTGACTACATGCGATCAAAACCATCTAAATAATCATCGGACATGGGGATTGGACTGGTCTCACCTCAAAGTGCAGAGGGGTCGGTGACGAGGACGGCGGAGGCCGGGGATGATGCAGGGGTCCTGATTTCTACAAAAACAAAATATAAACAAAAACATTATTAGGACTTAGTTGAAACATATGTCTAAAACAAAAACAAAATTTGTAAAACCTAGGTAGGACTTAGTGAAACAGTATTATGTTAAACGAGGAGCAGAAGGGGGAACTGACAAGTGGTTTTCAGGCAAGGTTTCTCTGAAGCACCAAAATTATCGGTAACAGATAGTTGGTTGATAAGGCAAATCGTAACGAGTAACAATATAATAAAAGTAAAACAGGTGCGGCAAGGTGGCCCAATCAGTTTTGTAGCAAAGGACAAGCCTTGGAATGAACTCTTGATTAAGCAAAGCGCTGCCCGAGGGACACGTGGGAATTGTTGTCAAGTTAGTTTTCATCATGCTCAATGATTCGCGTTCGTTACTACTGAATAATTGATATTGGGTGGACCGGTGCTTGGAGATTGCTCTTTTCCTTGGAAAGCCTCCCACTTATGATTAACCCTCTCGCAGCATCCGCAATATGAAAGAAGTATAAGGTAAACCTAACATAGCATGAAACTGTACCACCCCCAGTGGGTTAATAACCGAACCACCCCTTTGATTATGCCAAAAGTCAGCTGGATTAAACAGTGCATGATCATCATTTGCACCAAATGCATAATTTCAACTTCTAACTCAAAATTCAAAATTAAAAACTAAAGTGGAAACTAAAAGTGCCCGAACATGAAAACTAAAATGTGCATCAGGTGCAAAATTTCCCATAGCATTTATACAAAATGATTGCAACATGTTGGAATTGGTAATAGGGACTCGAGCAAGCAACAAGAACAACAGCAACATAACACTATTTAATCCTTTTTCCAATTTAATAAATCCAAAACAAAAAAGATCTGGACCCAAACCAATTTCTAGCAGGACAGATTTAATGCACTGTAAATAATGGAGGCAAAAGTTCATATTTTAAAAGTTCTTTGGGACTAAAAATAAAAGACAAAACAGAAAAGGAATATAAAGAAGAAAACACGGAAAAAGAAATAAAAAAGGAAAAAGGAGAACCCCCCCCCACCGCTGGGGCCCGGCCCAGCAAGCCACCGGGCGCCAGGCGGGCCCAGCGGTGCCGACATAGACGGTACCACCGACCCCGGTAACCCTAGCCCACAACCCCCACTTCCCCCCGATTCCCCTCTCCCTCCATCACTGCCGCGCGCTGAACGGAGCCCACCGCCGCCCGACGCCGCCCCGCCGCCGACGCCTCGCCTCCACCTCCGGCGAGCACGCTGCCCTGGACCCGCGGCCGCATCTGTGAGCGCTCCCCCTCTTTCCCCGGTCGCCGCGACCCGCACCGCGCCCGAGCGCGCTCACGCACGGCCTCACCCGCTCGCGCGCGCCTCCCGCGACGCCTCGCCGGCTCGCGCACACCGGACTGCGCTCTGCCTCGCCTTTCCGCGCCCGCTGCTCCTCCGCGCCGGCATCGGGCCGCGCCTTTGACGCTGACGCGCCCCCAACGGCGCGCCCACGGCCATCCTCGACGCGCCGGCCACGCCCTTCGCCCTCGGCGTCCGGAAGATAAGGAGGAATGAGAACGATTGGCGTGCTGCGTGCAAACGAAGGAGATAGGTACAGGAAAGAGAGACTAAGGCTAAGAAAGGTGAGTAAACAAAGAAAAACCACAAAGCGGTATGCGCAGCACCTGGCCTAGCCGGCGGATGGCCCGCCGACCCCCGACACGGCCGGCCTGGCCAAGCCCGAGGAACGGCCCCGGCAGCCGGACGCACCGGCCGCGTTCGCCGCCTGCCCCGCTGAACCTCGGTGGCGCCTGGCCTTTGGGCCTGGACACGCCGGCCCCCTGGCAGTTGTTGCCCGGACATTGTTCGGCCTGCCAGTGGGCCGTGCCCTGTTAGGCTATTAAAAAAAAAAGGTAAATAATAATAATAAATAAATTAATGATTAATTAGGTTAATTATTTAATTTAGGTAATAATTAAAGGCTAGTTAACTAGGGTTAGTAACCTAATCTGTGATTAGGGTTTAATTGATTAATTAGTTAGAGACCAATGACAGGTGGAACCCCATGGTCCTGGACATCATGCTGACGTCAGCAAACACTGTTGCTGGATAATGTTAATTTAAATAATTAAATTAAATCAGAAAATTAATTAAAACTTAGAAAATCATATCGTTAAACCGTAAATCTGTGAAAAATACTTTGTACATGAAAGGGCTCAGGACGAACGGACATGAATATGAAAATAGCGGTCCGTTCGTCCGCCACAAGTCTCTACTATCGAACATACAAAACGTCTCTCCGGATCATCTGTTTGACAAGTCCGGAACCGGGAAAAACATGCCCGGAGATCCCTCCTTCTCTGTGGACGTGCAACCATATGTTAGGACACACCCGGCACGGACGAATATCATGTCGTACTTTGTGTTTGTCAAGTTTTGCTCTATATTTATACTGTTTTCTTTCCTCCCCCTCTTCATATCGCGTAGACCCTGACGCCGAGTCGTCCCCGGAGATCGGAACGCAAATCAGGGAGCCCGACGCCACCGTTTGGACGATCCCTTCTCTCTTGCAAGAGCAACCCAGGCAGGCCCGCCCTTGAGCAGACCGATATAGCCATTCTAATTTCTCATGATTGCATTAGAATTACTGCTGCTGCCTGCTTTACCTTTCTGATGCCATAAGCCTGTTCATTGTAACATGCTGTGATAATTACTACATATCCTAAAACTGTTTAGTCTAGGTGGGTAGAGACGATCAGTGACCCCACTTATCCAGACTGCCGCGCTGGATCGTCAGAAGACCCGAGCAACGGGGATTAAGACCACGGCCCCCGACACCGCAATCAACCCCCACATTAGTTTGTAAAGACCACTGCAGCGTTACTATCGAGTGTCGAGGTGATGAATGAAACCTCATGTAGCACTTCTGAGTTAAACTCGTTAGAGTAGTTATTCTCGGTCGGGTTCCATCGGGGTGATTCCTCCTTCACGCTTCCGATAACGAAGCTGTCGTACAACACCTCAAGTGTGGACCCCAGTGAGGGTGATTCCTCCTAGTCATTTCTTGAGGATACATAGAGTGGGAATCAATGAGGGATGATTACCTCGGATTCCCTGAGTTATGGACACCCACGGATACTTGGAACTTTCAATTGGTACTGGAAAAGGGGGTCGACCCTGAGGGGGTACCAGCGCTGTGTGATGTGAACAGGACGGTTGAAAGGTGAGTGAATGAGTGGTGAATACGGGCGGAGGAAGGGGCGTGGCATTTTAACCCTTGCCGCAAGTCCTCGAGACGGGCGACGGGGGTCCACATCTTTCGTGAGTCCATGCCGTTTACCGACAAGCCATAGTCATAGGATTTGGATATTTGATCCGAGGGGCAGGCCTATGGCCTGATAGCACTAACCATCACGGTGGGCATAGTATGGGCGTTCGGATCGTGCATCAGCCGAAAGCTTGTCAGACGATCTAGTTTCAGCCTTGCGGCCGGGACGGACGGCGCCCCCTGGTGCCTGGCTTCCCCCTGCACGCAACGACTCGGAGTGCACAGGGCCGATGGCCCAAGACCTCTGAGCGCTTAGGATGTAGACCGACGGGGACCCTCTGCTGAGCTGTTGTAGGTAGGTATGCCGATGGGTCGTTTTGGCCGAGGCCGGGCATGACCCAGGAAAAGTGTGTTCCGGCCGAAGTTAAATCGAGCGTGTTGGGTAGTGGGCACCCCTGCAGGAAGAACACTTCTATCGATGGCCGATCTACGGTAAAAGGACACTCGGAGTTGTATCCTGATGATCACCAAGTTAGAACTGGATACCTTGATGAGACCTGTATATATGGCTCGGATTGCTTTCTCGCAGGAGGCGAGAAGGGGATCTCAGGACGAGGTTGATGGAAGTATGGCTCGGGATTGCTTTTCTCGCAGGGAGCGAGAAAGGATCTCTGGGTGATGTTGATATTATTACTGCTACATATATGGTATTGTCTACTCTCTTTCTACTGCTGCAGGACCGCTGAAGATGCTAGACTTCGAAGGCTAGCCTCTCTCTATTCTGCATTTCTGCAGGCCCAGTCCACATCTACAGCCTACCCATTGATAATGTCTGGAAGTAGTGTGATCCTTGCTGCTGAGTACTTATGAGAGTACTCACGGTTGCTTTTGTTTCCTTTTTCTCCCCATATCAGTTTGACGTGACCAGAGGGACGGAGCCCCCTGAGACAGATGCCCCGACGATCGGTTACTATACTACCCAGAGGATGGATACTACTACGAGTTGAATGACGACCGGAGCGGATCGGAGGGTCCCAGGCAGGAGGATCGCCTTTCGATCCGTAGTGTTTGATTTTGCCCCGCCTTTCTAAAGCTTCTGTTTTCTTCATATTGTACTCTAGATAACTGATGCTTCCGCTGACGCTTGTACGCCATGGCTATGTATTCGAGCCCTCGAGGCCCTGGTTTAATATAAAGCTTGTATGACTTTATTAGGTTTTAGAGTTGTGTTGGATATCTTACCGGAGTTCCTTAGCTGATAGTGTGCATTTGCGTGTATGATTAGTGCACGGATCGGGCCGGGGGATGCACAAGATTGGTATCAGAGCCGACTGCCTGTGGAAACCCCCATTTCAACTCCTTGCCGAAGTTAGTGAGTCTAGAAACGGAAATGTTTTACACACTTGGCTGTGTGCTACGGGCCACGTCGCCAATGGGGAGGGTATTAGTATCTTTTATTCCTCATCTTTACTCTGGGACTTGACTCTCTCCTTCGGAGTGAACTAAAGTTTACTAACGCCGACACTTAGGATCTCGTAATTCTCGTCCACCCGGAGGGGAAGCTGCAATATCTGTGCGATTTTCCTGACATGATCTGATTAGTTAATAATCATGTTCTCTTTCCATGCTTTTGTTAACTTTCTTTCCGAGGTCGGTTATACTCTCCTGTCTTTTGACAATCATGAGTTTCCTATGGTTTCAGAGGATCGTTTTGTTTCCACCACACACCTGCGACGCAGCTACAAGTGTTCGAGCAGGGATAGCATCCAGAGTACTTCTTATCACTGGGGGCAATGTCAATCCGTTTACAATGCCCCCAGTACTGTTCTCCTCAGATACCGACAAAGACTTTGGATTTTGTTGATGCATCCGTGAAGGATTAGGCTGTTCCTATGCAAGAGCGTAAACGGATTGCGTAGGCTTCGTCAGTTGCGCCCACATGAAAGAGAAGTACTCGGTTACATGAATTCTAGAACTAGCTGCGATGTTATGCATGACATTTTGCATGTCCGTTTGTGGCGACATCTACCCATGGTATCGTTGCGAGAATACACGGTATAAAAGTCTGAGAGTACTTGTTACTCAACCAGCTCAAAACCTCCAGTAAGCAAAGATGGATGGAGGACCAGTTGGACTATGATTGCCGGTATTTCAGTATACCCCGTGGCAAGGCTAACGTGATGGCTTGATGGCATTAAGCCCAATACATATTGCGGACAACCTCATGGTTAAAGCGAGCTCAACCTCGTCTTTGAAGAACTGTTGCAAGCTGAATTGCGTTATTGTGCCACAGGGTTCTCTTAATAAACCTTGTGGTTACAACAGATCTTGAGAAAGCTTTTAAGAGATGACGCAAGCAAAGATGCTCAGTTGATCTGATAAGAAAGAATAGTCTTCACCTTGAAAAGTAAAGGGATTCTCGCGTCTGAAGATGGAACATTGTTATTCAGAGGCGCCCGCATGTGTACCTTCGGACTCACAGACGTGACAAGGTTATGAAGGTAGGCCATGACACCAATTGTCTATCATCCGGGATAGCACCAAGAGTATCGTGATCTCGTCAAAGTAGGGTACTGGTGGTCTAAAAGGAAGCAGGACATTGCTCGTTATGTTGCCTGAATGTGATGGTGTCGTCGCGGTTTAAAGCAGACATCAGAAGCGCGCTGGGAATTGCAACCGTTACCTATTCTCTATGGAAATGGATAGATTTTATAAAGTGCAAATTGGATTCATACAGGACCTTTTTTTTTTTTTTCCCCCCCAGGTCACAAAAGGGTACACAATGCTGATTCTTGTTGTCGTCGACCAAACTCTCCAAGGTTGCACACTTTCTGCCTGTCAAGGAGACGATCTGCTAGTCAGGTAGCGGAGTTAGTATATTCAGAATGTTTCACTCCACGGTATTCCAAAAGAGACAGTCAAGAACGTGTGGCAGCCTATTCACTGTCATTTCGGTGGAAAGTTTCAAAAGTATATGGGAAAAATACCTGGAGTTCAGCTTATCACCCCAGCATCAAGGCCAAGTGAAACGAAGGTAACCAAGTGTTGAAGACACTGTGGAGTCGTGTTATATGTTGGCAATGCAAGAGTTGGGAATGAATCTCTCCAATATGCCGAGTCTCCTAAAAAACAGCTATCAAGCCCAGCTTGATAAAATGGCCCCCCCCCCCCCCCCTTTGAATTCTCTATGGAAGAAGTGCTCGAACCCCTTGAATTGAGTCAGAGTAAACTGGGGGGAACGACCACCTCTTGTTGGACGCCATATTCAACAACGCAGAAGAACAAGTTCGTATTGTCGGGAAAAATCTCAAGGCGGCCAAGGGGACCGCCAGAGAAGAGCAAACTATGATCGCAAACGATTTGGGGCTCTGACTTTCAACATGGGTGATCAAGCTTATATACGTGTCACCTTCATGAAAGGGCCACTCACCGTTTTGGAATCAAGGGCAGCTAGCTGCCCGCTACATTGGAGTCCTTTCCGCATGGTGTTGCAAGACAGTGGTCAATGGGCATAATAAATTGGAATTTGGGCCCCCGCCAATTCTCTATAATCCACGACGTCTTCCCATGTGTAGCAACCTCTAATGCTTCAAGAATCTCCGCCACCGAAGCAGTGATCAACGAGATGCTCGATATTGATGATGATCTATCTTATAAGGAGCATCCGATCCGCATCCTCGATTGAGCTGAACGTCGAACCCGTCAGAAGGTTACCAAGTTCCTCAAAAGTGCAGTGGTCAAACATACTGAAGATGAAGCCACTTGGCGAACGACGAGGATCATCTTCGCAGAATACCCCGAAACTTTTTCCTTTATTCTTATTCCTCGGGGACGAGAATTCGTATGTTAGTAGAAGGATGATGTAACCCCTCCCAAGTGGTTAATACAGTAACCACCCTTTGATTATGCAAGTCAGCAGAGTAACAGTGCATGATCATCATTTGCACCATAATGCATTTCAAATTCTTAAGTCAAAATTCAAATTAAAACAAAGTGGAAAATAAAAGTGCCCGAAAACCTGAAAAACTTAAAAATGTTGCATCATGTGTGCAAATATTCCCCATAGCATTTATAAAGAATAGATGCAACATTAGTGGAATTGATAGGACTCGGGCAAAAGGAAACAACAGCAAAATAAACATATTTAATCTCTTTTCAATTTAAATAAAATTCCAACACAAAAAGATATGGACACCAAAACAATTTCTTAGAAGGATAGATAATGCACTGTAAATTAATGTGAGCAAAAGTCTCAATTTACAAAACTCTTTTGGACAAAAAAAAAAGACAAAAACAGAAAAAAGGAATAAGAAGAAAAAAAGAAAAAGAAAAAAAAAGGAAAAGGAGAAAAAAACCAACACAAAGAATGGGAATAGGAACAAGAAAGAAACAGAGGCGACAGGGACGGTAAAAGAGGAGCATACATAGACGGCTACCCCAAACAACCGGTAACCTCTAGACAACAACCCCCACAATCCCCCCAGATCAATCTCATCCCTAACTGCCCGAGCGCTTGGCGGCGACCCAACAGCGACGACCGCGTCGCCCACCGCGCCCGCGCCGCCCCGACCGCCGACGCACTCGCCTCACCTCGTCGAGCACGCTGGCCCTGGACCCTGCGCCGCCTCGGTGAGCGCTCCCCCTTTCCCCGGTCGCCGCGAACCCGCAACCGCGCGCGAGCAGCGCGCCAAAGCACGGCCTCACCCGCCGCGCTCGCCTTCCCGCGACGCCTCGCATGCCTCGGCACCCGACTGCGCCTGACCTCGCCTTCGCGCGCCCGCTGCTCACCGCGCGCATCGGGACGACGCCTCGTTCTTTTACCTTGACGCCTTACGACGCACCACCCGCCGTCGCACAAAGGCAACTAACGACAGAAGCAGGCACAGCCCAAAATTTGAATAGTGTCCAGACGATAAGTGCGAATGGCCAGAGTTGGAGCTTCGATGCACAGACGGAGCCGGCCGACATAGCCGCAGAGAAGGCATCCAGACGAGCGTCACACACGCCCCCCCATACGAGCGGAGAACGATGCGAAAGCACGGATCGCAGTGGAGTGCGCCCGACAACGGCCGGCCTGGCCAAGCCCGCGCCCGCCACGGCCACGGACGCACGGCCGCGGTCGCCGCCGCCCCGCTGGACTCGCGTGCGCCTGGCCTTGGGCCTGGACACGTCCGGCCCCCTGGCATGGAGTGTTGCCCGGACATTGCCGGCCTGCCAGTGGGCCCTGTGCCCTGTTAGCTGTTAAAAAAAATGTAAAATAATAATAATAAATAAATAATGATAATTAGGTAATTATTTAATTAGGTATTAATAAAGCTAGTTAACTAGGGTTAGTTAACCTAATCTGTTGATTAGGGTTTAATTCTGATTAATAGTTTAGAGGGACAATGACAGGTGGAAACCCACGGGTCCTGACATCATGTGACTCATGATGACGTCAGCAAAAACTGTTCTGGATAATGTTTAATTTAAATAATTAAATAAATTCGAAGAAAATTAATTAAAACTTTAGAAAACATATCTTTTAAACCGTAACTCTGATGAAAAATACTTTGTACATGAAAGTTGCTCAGGACGACGACATGAAATCTGAATACGCGGTCCGTTCGTCCGCCACACGTCTCTAAACTATCCGAACATACAAAAACCGTTCCTCTCCGGTCATCTGTTTGACAAAGTCCGGAAACGGGAAAACATTCCCGGATGGATCCCTCCTTCCTCAGTGACGTGCAACCATATGTTAGGACACACCCGGCACTGCGGAATATCATGTCGTACTTTGTGTTGCTCAAGTTTGCTCTATATTTATACTGTTTCCTCCCCCTCTTCTCTCTCGGTAGACCCTGACGCCGAAGGTGTCCCCGAGATCGACGCAAATCAGGAGCCGACGCCACCGTTGACGACTCCCTCTCTCTCTTGCCAGAGCAACCAAGGCAAGCCCCTCCCTTGAGCATACCGATACGCCCATTCTATTTCTCATGCTTGCATTAGAATTACTGCTGCTGCTGCTTTACCTATTCTGATGCATCGCCTGTTCATTGTAACCTGCTGTGGATAATACCTACATATCCTAAACTGTTTAGTCTAGGCTGGGTAGAGACCTATCAGTGACCCACTTATCCCGACTGCCGCGCGGATCGTCAGAAGACCCGATCAACGGGATTGAAGACCAGGCCCCGACACCGCACATCACCCCCCCCCTTAGTTTGTAACGACACTGCAGCGTTTACTATCGAGTGTCGAGGGTGAAACCCTCATGTAGCACTTCTTGATGTTAACTTTGTTAGAGTAGTTATTCGGTCGTGGTCATCGAGGGTGATTCCTCCTTCACCGCTCGATAACGACGCTGTCGTAAACACCTCAAGTGTGGACCCAGTGAGGGTGATTCCTCCTAGTTCATCTTGACGGATACATCGAGTGGGAATTCAATGAGGGTGAACCTCGGATTCCCTGATGTTAGGACACACGGATACTTGGACTTTTCAATGTGTACTTGGAAAGGCGGGTCGACCCTGAGGGGGCCCGGTGTGATGTGAAGGCGGGTTGCCAGTGTGGTGCCCGAGTGGTGAATACGAGGCGCGGCCGGGCATTCTTAACCCTTGCCGCAAGTCCTCGAGATGGGGCGACGGGGTCACATCTTGTGAGTCTTGCTCGGTACCGCAAGCCCTAGTCCTAACGATTGGATATTTGATCCGAGCAGGCCTCTGGCCTGATAGCACAAACCATCACGTGGGCATAGTATGGGCGTTCTGCATCGTAGCATCAGCCGAAAGCTCTGTCAGACGTCTAGTTCAGCCTTGCGGCCGGGACGGACCGGCGCCCCCTGGTGCTGGCTTCCCCTGCACGCAACGACTCGGAGTGCACAGGGCGATGGCCCAAGAACTCTGAGCGCTTAGGATGTAGACCGACGGGGACCTCTCTGCTGAGCTGTAGGTAGGGTTGCGATGTTCTGTGGCTTTGGCGAGGCCGGGCATGACCCAGGAAAGTGTGTCCGGCCGAAGTTAATCGAGCGGGTTGGGTAAGTTGGTGCACCCTGCAGGGAAGAACACTCTATCGATAGCGCGTCCTACGGTAAAGGACACTCGGAGTTGTATCCTGATTGTACAATTTAGAACTGGATACCTGTGATGAGACCTGTATATATGGCTCTGGGATTGCTTCTCGCAGGGAGTCGAGAAGGGATCTCAGGACGAGGTGATGAATGTATGGGTCTGGGATTGCTTTCTCGCAGGGAGTCGAGAAAGGATCTCTGGGTGAGGTTGATATATTACTGCTACATTATATGGGATTGTTCTACTCTCTTCTACTGCTGCAAGACCGCTGAAGATTGCTAGACTTCGATAGGACTAGGCCTTCTCTATTCTGGCATTTCTGCAGCCCAGTCCACATATACAGCCTCCCTTGATAATGTTGCATATGTAGTGTAGATCTTGCTTGCTGAGTACTCTGAGTACTCACGGTTGCTTTGTTTTCCTTTTTCTCCCCATATCAGTTTGACGTTGACCAGAGGACGGAGCCCCCTGAGACAGAGGCCCCGACGATCGTTACTACTACTACCCAGAGGATGATACTACTACGAGTTGACTGACGACCAGGAGTAGGATCGGAGGGTCCCAGGCAGGAGGCCTGCGCCTTTCGATCGTAGTTGTTTTATTTTGCCCCGCCTTTCTAAAGGCTTTCTGTTTCTTTCATATCTGTACTCAGATAACTGATGCTTCCGCTGACGCTTGTATGCCATCGAGCTATGTATTCGAGCCCTCGAGGCCTGGCTGTAATATAAGCTTGTATGACTTTATTTATGTTTTAGAGTTGTGTTGTGATATCTTCCGTGAGTCCTTAGGCTTGATCGTGTGCATTTGCGTGTATGATTAGTGCACGATGGGCGGGGGCGTCAAAGTTGGTATCAGAGCCGACTGCCTGTAGGAACCCCCTTTCAACTCCCTTGGCGAAGTTGGAGTCTAGAAAACCGAGAAGGAAAACTGTTTTACTAAACTTGGCTGTGTGGCTTACGGGCCCACGCGCCAATTGGGAGGTATTAGTATCTTTTATTCTCAATCTTTACTCTGGGACTCTGACCTCTCTTCCTTTCGGGTTAACTAAAAGTTTAACTAACGCGAACCAATTAGGATCTCGTAATTCTCGTCCACCCGGAGATGTAATATCTGTGCGATTTTCCCTGACATTGATCTGATTAGTCTAATAATCATTTTTCCTTTCCATTGTTTTGTTTAAACCTTCTCTCCGAGATCGGTTATACTCTCCTTGTCTTTTGACAATGAGAGTTTCCTCTGTTTCAGATGGGATCGTTTGTTTTCCACCACACCCTGGACGCCGCGACCAGCTGTTCGAGCAGGGCAGGATACATCCAAGTACATTCTTTATCCACTGGGGCAGATGTCAATCCGTACAATGCCCCAGTACTGTCCCTCCAGAGACCCGCAAAGACTTTGTGATTTATTGTGATGCATCCCGTGAAGGATTAGGCTGGGTCCTAATGCAAGAGCGAAAGTATTGCTTATGGCTCTCGGTCAGTTGCGCCCACATGAAGAGAATTATCCGGTACATGATCTAAACTAGCTGCTGTCAATCTATGCATTGCAGTTGTGGGCGACATTACTCCTCGGTAATCGTTGCGAGATATACACGGATCATAAAAGTCTGAAGTTACTTGTTCACTCAACCATCTCTAAACCTCCGTCAGCAAAGATGGATGGAGACCATTTCGGGACTTGATTTGGGTATTTCCTATACCCTGGCAAGGCTAAACGTGATGGCTGATGCCTTAAGCCCAACAAATATTTGCGACAACCTCATGGTTAAGCGAGCTCAACCTCTCTTTTGAAGAACTGTGCAACTGAATTTGCGTATTGTTCCACAGGGTTTTAATAACCTTGTGTACAAACCAGATCTTGAGAAGCTGTTAAGAAGTGCCAAGCTTAAAGATGCTGAAGTGATCTGATGAAGAATAGTTCTTCACCTTGAAAAGTACAGGGATTTCTCGCGCCCACTGTCTAAGATGGAACCTTGATTTCAGGAGGCCGCATTGTGTACCTCGCTTCGAACTCATGACTGACAAGGTTAGGGAAGGAGGCACATGACACCCCATTGTCTATTCATCCGGGTAGCACCAAAGATGTATCGGGATCTCCGTCAAAGGGTACTGGTGGTTCTAAATGAAGCAGGACATTGCTCGTTATTGTTGCTGAAGTGATGTTGTCGTCGCGTTAAAAGCAGAACATCAGAAGCCTGCTGGAATTCTGCAACCGTTACCTATTCCTCTATGGAAATGGGATAAAGTGCAAATGGATTCATTACAGGACTTCCAGGGGCACAAAAGGGTCACAATGCTATTCTTTTGTCGTCGACAAACTCTCCCAAGGTTGCACACTTTCTGCCTGTCAAGGAGACGATCACTGCTAGTCAGTAGCAGAGTTATATATCTCCAGAATTGTTTTACTCCCACGGTATCCAAAAGAGATCAGTCAGACTCGTGGCAGCAAGTTCACTGGTCATTTCTGGGAAAGTTTTCAAAAAGGCTATGGGAAAACTCATATTACCTGGAGTTCAAGCTTTCTCACCCCCAATCCCAAGGCCAAGTTAGAACGAGTCAACCAATGCTTGAAGACATGTTGCGAGCTTGTGGATATCGTTTGGCAAGAAGTGGGAAGAATCTCTTTCCATATGCCGAGTTTCTTCCTATAACAACAGTTATCAAGCCAGCTTTGAAAATGGCCCCCTTTGAAGTTCTCTATGGACGTAAGTGTCGAACCCCTCTGAATTGGTCAGAAACTGGGGAAGACCAGTTGGACCCGAGACAATTATTGCAACACGCCGAAGAAACAAGTTGTATTGTCCGGGAAAATCTCAAGGCGGCTCAGGACCGCCAGAAGAGCAAACTATGATCGCAAAAACGATGGGGTCTGACTTATAAACCTGGTGATCAGCTATGATCTACGTGTCACCCTGGAAGGGCACTCACCGTTTTGGAAATCAAGGGCAAGCTAGCTCCGCGCTACATTGGTCCTTTCCGCATTGTTGCAAGAGTGGTCAAGTGCATATAAATTGGAATTGCCGCCGCAATTCTCTCATATCCACGACGTCTTCCAGTGCGCAACCTCGTAATAAATGCTTCAAGGAATCCTCCGCCACCGACGCAGTGGATCACGAGATGCTCGAATTGCATGATGATCTATCTATAAGGAGCATCTCCGATCCGCATCCTCATGAAGCTGAACGGCGAACCCGTAGAAGTTACCAAGTTCCTCAAAGTGGCAGTGGTCAAACCATACTGAAGATGAAGCCACTTGGGGAAACGCGAGGATCATCTTCGCAGGAATACCCCGAACTTTTTCCTTCTACTTCTTAATTATCGTTGGACGAGAATTCTTGTTAGTTAGAGGAGATTTGTAACCCCCCAGGTTAACTACAGTAACCACCCCTTTTGATATGCCACGCAGCATGATTAACAGTGCATGATCATATTCTGCACCATAAGCATTTCAACTTCTAACTCAAAATTCCAATTAAACTAAAGTGGAAAAATAAAAGTTGCCCAACCTGAAAACTAAAATGTGCATGTCAGTGCAAAATTTCCCTAGCATTTATAAATGATTGCAACATAGTTGGAATTGTAATAGGACTCGAGCAACAAGGAACAACAGCAACAAACACTATTTAAATCCTTTTTCAATTTAAATAAAATCCAAACAAAAAGATATGGACCCCAAACCAATTTCTCCTGCATGATATATATTAGATAACACTGTAAATAATGGAGCAAGTCTCATATTTTACAAAAGTCTTTTGGGACTAAAAATAAAAGACAAAACAGAAAAAGGAATAAAGAAAAACAGAAAAAGAAAAAAAAAAGGAAAAGGAGAACCCCCCCCACTGGGCTGCTCGGCCAGCAAGCACGGGGCGCCAGGCCGCCCAGCGGCGCCCTACATAGCCGCCTACCCCACCCACCCCCGGTACACCCTAGCCCACACCCCCCCACTTCCCCCCCCGATTCCCCTCCTCCCCCCTCCCTGCCCGCGCGCTGGCGGCGCCCCTCAACGCGCGACCAGCGTCGCCCACACGCCGCCGCGCGCCCCCCCCGACGCCTAGCCTCCACTCCGTACGAGACACGCTGCCCTGGACCACGCGCCGCCTCTGTGAGCGCTTCCCCCTCTTTCCCCGGTCGCCCCCGCGACTCCGCACCGCGCCCTGAGCAGCGCTCACCGCCCCGGCCTAACCCGCTCGGCTCGCCTCCCGCGACGCTCGCCTGCTCGGCGCACCGGCACTCCGCGCTCAATGCCTCGCCTTTCCGCACGCCTCGCCTGCTCTCCGCCCGCCGATCGGGCCGCCGTCCCTGACGCCTACCGCGCCCCCAACGAGCGCCCACAGGCCCTCCTCCGCGCGCACAGCCACGACCCATTGCATCAGTCGCCTACGCGACGTGACGGGTGCCCGCATGCCGCCCAGCCCTGGCCGGCTCGTGCCAACCGCCAGGCGATCGGCCATCCGCGCGCGCGCCCCGGCTCAGCCCTGCGCGTCCACATCGCAGCCCCCCCCAGCGCCTATGGACCGCCACGCACCTAGGGCCTCCGCCGGCGCTGGCCGCGACCGCACGAACACGGCCCGCGTACCTGCCACGACAGACCGGAGCCCGCCCACGGCCACCGGGCACCGGCCGCGGTCGCCGCCTGCCCGCTCGACTCGCGTGCGCCTGGCCTTTGGGCCTGCGACACGTCCGGCCCCCTGCAGTGTTGCACGGACATTGTCCGGCCTGCCAGTGGGCCCTGTGCCATGTTAGGGTGTAGAAAAAAAATGTAAAGAATAATAATAAATAAATTAATGATTAATTAGTTAATTATTAATGTAAGGTAATTAATAAAGCTAGTTAACTAGGTTAGTTAACTAATCTGTTGATAGGGTTTAATTGATTAAGTAGTTTAGAGAACAATGAAGGTGCAAAACCCACTGGGTCCTGACATAATGCTGACGTCATGTGACGTCAGCAAAACACTGTCGGGATAAGGTTAATTTAAATGAATTAATAAATAGAAAATAATTAAACTTTAGAAAATCATTATCTTTTAACGTAACTCTGATGAAAATACTTTGTCATGAAAGTTGCTCAGGACGACGACATGAATCTGGAATACGGCGGTCCGTTCGTCCGCCAACTGTTGAACTATCCGAACATACAACACGTCCTCTCCGGTCATCTGTTTGACAATGTCCGGAACCGGGAAAACATTCCCGGATGGATCCCTCTTCCTCAGGCGTGCAACCGTAGGTTAGGGACACACCCGGCAATGCGTATGTACATGTCGTACTTTGTAGACTTGTCGTTGTTAATAATTTTATATGTTTCCCCCCCTCTTCTCTCTCGAGAGACACGTGACCCGACGAGTCGTCCCTCGCGTGATAGGGCCAGTACGTTGACGATGCCCTGCGCACCCTGCAGGCAACCAGGAAAAGCCCTCCCTTTGATCATTACCGATATCGCCCATTCATAATTTCTCATGCTTGCATTAGAGATTACTGCTGACTGCATGCTTTACCTATTCTGATGCATAGCCTGTTCATGTAACGCTGTTGATAATTACCTACATATCCTAAAATGTTGTCTAGGCTGGTAGAGACCTATCAGTGACCCCACTTAGCCCGCCTGCCCGCGCTGGATCGTCAGAAGACCGATCAACGGATGAAGACCAGGGCCCGACACCGCACATCACCCACCCCTGTAGTGTAACACACGCAGCGTTACTATCGAGTGCGAGGGTGAAACACTCTGTAGCACTTTGATGTTAACTCACTTGCCTTTTAGCTAGAGTAGTTATGCGGGTCGTGGTCATCGAGGGTGATTCTCCTTCACCGCTCCGATAAACCGCTTGTCGTACAACACCTCAAGTGTGGACCCAGGAGGCGTTGATTCTCCTATTCACTCTTGACGGATCATCGAGGGAATCAATGAGGGTGATACCTCGGATTCCCTGATGTTTGGAACACGGATACTTGGACTTGCAATGTTACGTTGGAAAAGGCGGGTCGACCTGATTGGGGTACCCGCGTGGATGTAAGGCGGTGTTGGCCAGTGTGTGTGCCCGAGTGGTGAAACGAGGCGCGGCCGGGCATTCTTAACCCTGCGCAAGTCCCTCAGACGGGGGCACGGGTCACATCTTTCGTGGAGTCTCTTGCTCGTTTCCGCAAAGCCATGTCCATAACGATTGGAATTTGATCCCGAGCAGGCATGGCTGATCGCACTATCCATTCCGGTGGGCATACGTATGGGCGTTCTGCTCGTAGCATCAGCCGAAAAGCTCTGTCCAGACGTCTAGTCAAGCCTGCGGCCGGACGGACCGGCGAGCCCCATGGTGCCTGGCTTCCCCGCCACGCAACGACTCGAAGTGCACAGGGGCGATGGCCAAGAACCTCTGAGCGTCTAGGATGTTATACCGACGGGGACCTCTCTGGCTGAGTGGAGGTAGGGTTGCGATGTGTGTAGTTTGGCCGAGGCGGGCAATGACCCAGGAAAGTGTGCCGGCCGAAGTTAATCGAGCGATGTTGGTGTAAGTGGTGCACCCCGCAGGGAAAGAACCACTTCATCGATTAGCCGTCCTACGTAAAGGACCCTCGGAGTGTATCCTGATTGATACAATTGAGAACTGAGATACCTGTGATGAGGACCTGTATATATGGCTCTGGATGCTTCTCGCCGGGAGTCGAGAAGGGATCTCAGGACGAGGTTGAATGAATGTATGGCTCTGGGATTGCTTCTCGCGCAGGGAGTCGAGAAGAAAGGATCTCTGGGGGAGGTGATATATATTGCTACCATATATGGTATGTGTTATATCTCTTCTACTCCTTGCACAAGACCGCTGAAGTGGCTAGCTTCGATAGGACTAGGCCTTCTTCTATTCATGGATTTCTCGCAGCCCAGTCAACATAATCAGCCTCCCCTTGATTAATGTTTGCATATGTAGTGTAGATCTCTTGTGAGTATCTCTGATTATCACGGTGCTTTTGTTTCCTTTTTTCCAATATCAGTTGACGTGACCAGAGGACGGAGCACCCCTAGAGACAGATGCCCCGACGATCGTTACAAATACTAACTTACCAGAGGATGGATACTATACGAGTTGACTGGACGACAGAGAGTAGGATCGGAGGGTCCAGGCAGGAGCCTGCGCCTTTCTGATCGTAGTGTTTTATTTTGCCCGAGCTTCTAAAAGGCCTTTTCTGTTTTATCTTTCATATCTGTACTGCAGAATAACTGATGCTTACGTGACGCTTGTTGCCATCGAGCTTATGTAGTTCGAGCCCTCGAGGCCCTGGCTTGTAATAGAAAGCTTGTAGACTTATTTATGTTTTTAGAGATTGTGTTGTGATATCTTCCGTGAGTCGTTAGGCTGATCGTGCTGCATTGCGTGTAGATAGTGCACGTAATGGGCCGGGGGCGTCACAAGTGTATCAGAGCCGGGACGGCCGGTAGGAAACCCCTTCCAACTCCTTGGCCCGAGTTGAGTTAGAACCGAAAATTTTCTACTGGCTGTTGGCTTACGGGCCCCAAGTCGCCAATTGGGATGGTATGTAGTATCTTTTCATTCACATCTTTACTCTGGGACTCATGACTCTCTTCCTGTCGGTAACTAAAGTTTACTAACGCCGACACTTAGGATCTCGTAATTTCGTCCACCCGGAGAGCGGATATAGCTGTGCCGATTTCCCTGAATGATCTGATGTAGTGCAATAATCATTTCCTTTCATGTTTGTTAACCTTTCTCTCCGAGATCGGTTAACTTCTCCTGGTCTTGTTACAATCATGAGTTTCCTCTGTGTTCAGATGGATCGTTTGTTTCCACCACACCCTGACGACGCAACTACACGCTGTTAGAGCAGGGATACATCCAGAGTACATCTTTATCCACTTGGGGACAGATGTCAATCCGTTACAATAGCCCCAGTACATGTCCTCCTCCAGATACCCCAACAAGACTTGTGATTTAGTGTGCATGATCCGTGAAGGATTAGGCTGGTGTCCTAATGCAAGAGCGCTAAAGTGATTGCCGTTGGCTCTGTCAGTTGCGCCCACATGAAGAGAATATCCGTACATGATCTAGAAAACATGAGCTGCTGTCATCTATGCATTGCAGTTGTGGCGACATCCTCCTCGGATCGTTGCGATGATATACAGGATCATAAAAATCTGAAGTACTTGTTCACTCAACCATCTCTAAACCTCCGTCAGCAAGATGGATGGAGACAATTGTCGGACTATGATTTGGGTATTTCCTATACCCCTGGCAGGGCTAACGTGATGGCTGATTGCCTTAAGCCGCAAAATCATATTGCGACAACTCATGGGTAGCGAAGCTCAACCTCGTCTTTGCAGAACTGTGCAAGCTGAATTGCGTATGTCACAGGGTTCTCTTAATAACCTTGTGTACAACCGGATCTGAGAAAGCTTATGTTTAAGAAGCGGCAGCAAAGAGCTGACGTTGATCGTGAAGAATAGTCTTCACCTTGAAAAGTACAGGGATTCGCGCTGTCTGAAGATGGAACCTGTGTTTTCAGAGGCCGCATTGTCGTAATCGCTTCGAAACTCAGACTGGAAAGGTATTGAAGGAGCCACATGAACCCAGTGTTATTCATCCGGGTAAGCACCAAGATGTACGTGATCTCCGTCAAAGGTACGGTGGTCTAAAATGAAGCAGGACATTGCTCGTTATGTTGCTGAATGTGATGTGTGTCGTAGCGTTAAAGCAGAACAGCAGAAGCCTGCTGGAATTCTGCAACCGTTACCTATCCTCTATGGTAAATCGACGATAAAGTGCAAACTAGGAATTTCATTACAGGATTCCAAGTCAACAAAAGGGTCACATGCTATTCTGTTGTCGTCGACCAACTCGCCAAGGTTGGCACAACTTTCTTTTTTGTTTGGCCTAGGTCAAGGGGAGGAGACGATCACTCTAGTCAAGTCAGCGAGTTTATATATCTCCAGAATTGTTTCACTCCATGGTATTCCGAAGGAGATTCAGTTTCAGATCGTGGGCAGCACTTTCATGTCAAGTTTGGCAAAGTTTTCAAACAGCTATGGGAAATCATATACCTGGAGTTCAGCTTATCAACCCCCAATCCCAAGGGCAAGTTGAACGAGACAACCAGTGTTGAAGAGAATGCTTGCGAGCTTGTGTATTATCGTTCTGGACAACGAAGTGGGAGAATCTCTCTCCGATATGCGAGTTCATATAACAACAAGTTCATCAAGCCACGCTTGAAAATGGCCCCTTTGAAGTTCTATGGGACGTAAAGGCGACCCCTCTGGAATTGGTCAGAAAACTGGGGAACGAACCACTCGTGGTTGACGGAACATTATTCCAACACGCCGAAAGAACAAGTCTCGTATTGTACGGAGAAAACTCAAGCGGCTAGGACCGCCAGAAGAGCAAACATGATCGCAAACGATGGGGTTGACTTATCAACCTGGTGATCAAGCTTTCTACGTGTCACCCGTATGAAGGCACTCACCGTTTGGAATCAAGGGCAAGGCTAGACTCCGCCGCTACATTGGTCCGCTTTCCGCATTGTGCTAAGCGTGGTCAAGTTGGCTATAAATTGGATTTGGCCGACGCAATTCTCTCATAATCACACGCGTCTTCCATGTGTACGCAACCTCGTTAATGCTTCAGGAATCTCCGCACCGAGAGTGGAATCACGAGATGCTCGAATTGATGATGATCTATCTTATAAGGAGCATCCGATCCGCATCTCGATGAAGCTACCGTCGAACCCGTCAGAAGGTTACCAAGTTCCTCAAAGGCAGTGGTCAAATTCATACTGAAGATGAAAGCCACTTGGGAACGCGAGGATAACTATCGGATGCAGGAATACCACGAACTTTTTTCACTTCTACTTCTTATTCTGGGACAGAATCTTGTTAGCTAGAGGAAGATTTGTAACACCACCCGTGGTTAGCTTACAGTAATCTTTTCACCTTTTGATTAGCCATACATCTGATTACAGTGCTGAAACATTGCCCATATATGCCATTTCAACTCTAACTCAAATTCAAATAAACTAAAGTGGAAAATAAAAGTTGCTCAACTGAAAACTAAAATGTGCTCATGTTGCAAATATTCCCATAGCTTATAAAAATGATGTGACATTAGTTGGAAGTGTAAAGGACTGCGAACAACAAGGAAAACAACAGAACATAACACTGTTTAATCTTTTCAATTTAAATAAAATCCAAACAAAAAGATATGACCCCAAACCAATTCTTAGCAGTGACAAATAAAGCACTGTAAATAATGGAGCAAGTCTCATAGTTTTACAAAGTCTTGGACTAAAAATAAAAGACAAAACAGAAAAAGGAATAAAGAAAAAACAGAAAAAGAAAAAAAAAGGAAAAGGAGAACCCCCCCCCCACGGCTGGCCTCGGCTCCAGCTAAGCCACCGGGCGCCAGCGGCCAGCCGGGCCTAATAGCCGGCTACCCCCCCACCCCCGGTAACCCTAGCCCACACCCCCCACTTCCCCCCACGATCCACCTCCCCGCCCTCACTTTGCCGCGCGCTTGGCGGCGACCTCACCGCGCGACCGCGCGCCCACCGCCGGCCCGACGCCGCCCCGCCGCCGCAGCCTCGCTCCACCTCCGTCGAGACGCTTTGCCCTGGAACCCTTGGCGCGCCTCGCGTGAGCGCTCCCAAATATCTTACCAACGGTAGAATGAGAAAAGAAAGAGAAAGAAGAGAGATAAAGAAACGACCCGGAATAAAAAAGTAAGCAGAGAGAATAAAGAGGAAGAATAGAAAGATCCAGAAAAAGACTCGAGATATTGAATAGAATTAAGAGGAATAGAATGATCCACAGAGACAGAATAGGGCAAGAGAAATTGACGAATAAGAGAAACAAAGAGCAGAAAAAGGAAATAATAGAGAGAAAGGAAAAGAAATTTAGCTCGTAGTCAGACAGATAAAGTGAACTTGAGGTAAAGATGGAAGTGATGAACAAGAAGGCGATCAGCCGCAACCAAACGAGCGCAAAAGGATACAGACCATGAGAGTCAAAAACAAAAAAAAACGAAGAGTGGCGCAAGCACCTGGCATCGACGGAGATGGAGCGACGAAAAGGAGACTGGACAAGACCGCGCCCCGCAACGGCCACCGGAGCACCGGGGCCGCGGTCGCCAGCTGGCCCCGCTCGACCTCGCGGGCCTGGCCTTTTGGCCTGGCAAGTCCGGCCCGACTGCAGTGTTGCCGGGACATGTTGTCCGGACTGCCAGGGGGCCTCGTTGTGCCATGTTCGCTGTAAAAAAAAATGTAAAATAATAATAATAAAAATTAAGATTAATTAGTTAAGTTAGTTAATTAGGTAATTAATTCAACTAGTTAACTGGGTTAGTTAACCTAATTCTGATTGTTAGGGTTAATCTGATTAAGAGTTTTTAGAGACAATGACAGGGGAAAACCCACGGGTCCTGAAATCAGGCTGACGTCATGATGACGTCAGCAAACACACTGTTCTGGATTATGTTAATTTAAATAATTAAATAAATTCAGACAAATTAATTAAAACGTTAGAAAAATCAATTCTCTTTTAAACCGTAACTCTGATGAAAATACTTCTGTACATGAAAGTTGCTCAGGACGACGACATGAATCTGAATACGCGGGTCCGTTCGTCCGCCCACACGTCTCTAACTATCCGAACATACAAACCGTCCTCTCCGTCATCTGTGGGACAAAGTCCGGAACCGGGAAAACTTCCCGGATGGATCCCTCTCCTCAGTGACGTGCAACCATATGTTAGGACACACCCGGCACTGCGTAATATCATGTCGTTACTTTGTGGGCTCAAAGGTGCTATATATTTATACTGTTTCCTCCCCATCTTCTTCTCGGTAGACCATGACGCCGCGAAGTCGTCCCGAGATCGACGACAAATCAGGAAGCCCGACGCACCCGTTGACGATCCCCTCTCTCTTGCCAGAGCAAACCAGGCAAAGCCCTTCCCTTGAGCAACCGATACGCCATTCTTATTTTTCAGCTGGCATTATGAATTATGCTGCTGTGCTTTACCTATTATGATGCATAAGCCTGTTCATTGTAACCTGCTGTTGCAATTACCACATATCCTAAACTGTTTAGCAGGCTGGGTTTGGTGGGACGAGACCTATCAGTGACCCCACTTATCCCGATGCCGCGCTGGATCGTCAGTAAGACCCGATCAAACGGGATTTTGAAGACGAGGACCCCGACACGCCACACCACCCCCCCAGTAGTTGTAACGACACTTTTGCAGCGTTACTATCGAGTGTCGAGGGTTGACGGAAACCTCATGTAGCACTTCTTTTTTTTATGATGTTAACTCTGTGATAGAGTAGTTATTCGGTCTTGGTCAACGAGGGTGATTCCTCATTACCCGCGTCCGATAACGATGCTGTCGTACAAACACCTCAAGTGTGGACCCAGTGAGGGTGATTCCTCCTAGTTCAATATTGGACGGAATCGAGTGGGAATTCAAGAGGGTGATACTCGGATTCACTGATGTGGGTATGACACACGATCTTGACTTCAAGGTTTACTTGGAAAGGAGGTCGACCATGAGGGGTACCCGCGGTTGTGATGTGAAGGCGGGTTGCCAGTGTGGTGCCCGAGTGGTGAAGAGAGGCGCTGGCCGCGGATTTTAACCCTTGCCGCAAGTCCTCGAGAGGGGCGACGGGGGGGGGGTCACATCTTTCGTGAGTCTCTGTCGTTACCGCCAAGGCCTAGTCCTAACGATTTGGATATTTGACGAAGCAGGCCTCTGGCATATAGCACTAACATCACGTGGGCATAGTATGGGCGTCTGCATCGTAGCATCTAGCCGAACGAAAGCTCTGTCAGACGTCAGTTTCAGTTGCGGCCGCGGACGGACCGGCGCCCCCCTGCGTGCCTGGCTTCCCCCGGCAAGGCAACGACTCGGAGTGCACAGGGCGTATGGCCAAGGACCTTGAGCGCTTAGTATGTAGGACGACGGGACCTCTATGCTGAGCTGTAGGTAGGTTGCGAGAATGTGTCGTTTGGCCGCGAGGCCGGTCATGACCCAGGAAATG